>OZ020616.1:42747636-47654536 GCA_963971575.1 Liopterus haemorrhoidalis | reverse complement strand
CAGCTGGACTTGAGAATTCGATCACAAACATCTGTTTGGTCTCGATATCCAGGAGGGTTATGTCCGGCTTAGTGGCTGTCAGTAACCTCGAGGTGGGGAAGGAGTAATTCCAATAAATTCGGCACTTGGAATTTTCCACCACCGATTCTATGTCAGAAGGGACGTACGGTATAACCGGTATTTGGTCAATACCATAGGCATGTCTAAGATGATAGTAGAGCACGCGGAGAGCAGCATTATGTCGAGACACGTAGCTCGACGCTGCAAGAGATGGACAAGCAGACAGAATGTGCATTATCGTTTCAGAATGGTGGTGGCACAACCTACAGAGTGTGGACTCCGCTATTTGGAATATGCGGGCCCTGTATGCCAAAGTATTTATAACACCATCCTGACACGCAAACACAAAACCTTCTGTTTCCGATCTCAAACCAGCAGACTTAAGAAACGAGAACGTGAGTTCGGTGGACAACTCTAGACTTATAATATGTTTGAAGAACACAGAGTGCATACTTTTACTCATGTGTTCTTTTGTCAACATGTCTGTCTCGCCTCGTTTCACCGAACCGGTAACTCTGTTGTACTCCTCCCGAGAGAGTTGTACTCCAGCGTTTTCCCTGACGGGACTCAAGTCTGCCAGGTTAAATCTCGTTGCTGCTCTTCGCGCTGCCTGGTAAAGAAACGCCCCTTTGCCACTAAATTCGTGCTCACTAACGAATTTTAATAGTGGGTCCTGACTTCTGAGGATACTGTTAGCTGTAACCAGGACGAGTCGATCGTGCAAGCACTCCAAATTTAGTAATCCCCGACCCCCATTTTGACGAGGGAGGTAAATGCGCTGCACAGAAGATTTCGGGTGAAGACTTCGGTTGATGTTCATGATCTTTCTGGTTCTTCTGTCGAGATCCTTAAGATCATCAACATTCCATTTCATTACACCAAAAGTGTATGAAATTAATGGGACAGCAAGCATGTTTGTGGCAGCGATTTTGTTCTTGCCAGACAGACATGATCTCCATATCTGCCTAAGTCGTGCCATATACTTGCTGCGAAGGGCCTGCTTAATAAGAGTGACATCTTGGACACCTCTCTCACTGATGCCTAAAAATGTGTAAGACCCTTCGGCATTAAGATGTTTTATAATGCTCCCATCAACCAATTGAACGTCTTCACCGTTGTCTAAACCTTTTCCTCTGTAGATATGAAAAACAGCGCATTTTTCCAACCCGAATTGCATACCTATCGCGGCAGTGTACTCAGCAACAGTATCTAAGGCGGTCTTCAGATTCCTCTCGTTCGAGGCGTAGAGCTTCAAATCATCCATGTAAAAGAGATGGGTAATTTTGTGCTTACGCTTCGACGGGGGACCCGCCATGTAGCCACTGCCGCGCCTAAGCTCGATCGATAGAGGAAGAAGTGAGATGCAAAATAGTAGCGGGCTTAGGGAATCTCCCTGGAAAACCCCACGCTTGAAATATATCCACTCTGTCGACACTGCAGTTGATCCGCTTGGGACAACAAATTGTGTCTTCCAGAGGGGCATAAGTTGCCCAATGCATCTCTCTATCTCCGGGTGGACTCGTAACATGCGCAATAATGTTAAAATGAGAGCGTGTGATGTAGTGTCATAAGCTCTTGCGTAGTCCACCCAAGCCATTGACAGGTTGCGTTTGAAATACGACGCGTCATGACAGACTGACCGGTCGATAATAAGGTTTTCTTTGCAACCTGCTTGGCCCCTCTTCGATCCCCTCTGTTCGTAGATGTCTGACCAAACAGAGGCAATGGAGCTCAGTACCCGCTCGTTTAATACGCTGGTGAAGATCTTATACAGCGTATTGAGACAAGTAATAGGTCTGTAGTTCTTCGGGTTGGTTAAATCACCTTTTTTGGGGATTAATACTGTACGCCCCTCTGGTAACCAAGATGGTATTGGTATTTCTCCACGGATAAAAGAAGTAACATATTATTATTATTATTATTATTATTATTATTATTAACTTGCAAACTAGGGTTCGAATCCTGTTGAGATTTTGTTTCTTGTTTTTTTTTTGCATTTTTATTTTGTTTAAATTATTTTGTTAAAATTCTAGTTATATTTGGTAAATGTTGCATTTAATTTTTAAAAGCGTAAATTTAATAACCAGTGGAAAGTGTTGAAATTATAATTTAATTCTATGTTTGACGAAATCAAAGGGCGGGACTTACGATGTAAGCAACCAATGGAAGCCATAGGTGCAATTTTCAAAATCTTAATGAACTTTGCTGTATAAAAAAAAATACTGCATATATTTAGAAACTTAAATAATGGTATTAGGCATTCGAATTAAAATTTATAAAAAAATATTTTGACATTAAATTTGTTTTGGCATCCCAAATAATCATCGTTCAGTTACTAAATACCTGCAAAACCCAGAAATGTGTGAAAATTCACACTTCACATCAATTTTTTATTATTAAATATTATTTACTACATTTTATCTTACACTAATTAATTTTCACTTAATAATAATTATAATTTTCGACTTTCGGCTTAAAATTTACTTTCCTTCTCCTTTAATTAATATCTTCGTTGACTCCTTTCCTTAATTTCCTCCCTTCTCTTTTTCACTTCTTTCATCCATTCATACCCCCTTCCTGTTTCATCCTAAATTTTCTTTCTCATTTCCGTTCTGTGTCGTATTTCTTCACATCTTCCAACAAATGTTCCATTGTCTCCTTACCTTCCCTGCACATCCTACATGTTGTTCCTTCCTCTTTCATCCAAAAATTATTGTCCCTCTCCTCATTTCCACATTTAAATCTCGCTATCACTTTTTTCTTTTCTCTACTGCTTTTTTCTGTCAAATACTGTGGTTTTCTCAGCGTCCAGATCTTTTCATATTTGCTGTTATATCTTGATTCTCTTATTTTTGTATCTTGCTCCGTTTGTTGTATGTCGATCATTCGCTCTGTCGTGCCTCAATTCCTCTCCATTCATTCCTTGTAGTCTTACCGCTGTTGTTGAGTAGCCACAATATTCATACATTTTGATTTTCCCATAGGGGAAGTATTTTAAGATCGCAGCGCTATTTCGGCAAACTTGGAACCTTCAAAATAGACATTCGTTACATATAAACAACGTGAATTTTAATGTTTACTGGTGGTTTTTGTAATTTTTCTACAATATTAATACTTGTTTTTATGCAATTATATTTTTATGCAAACATTTTTTATAAAAAAAAGCGCGATACAATGTCTATTTCTGTAGTTCCTAAAATTCCACCAGATGTCATATCGCTTAGCAATTTTTCCCTATCTTGATATTGATTCCCATCTTTCCCTTTCGTTTTCCATTTCCCTCCAGTATTCATAAAGAATTTTTTTTTCGGTTGTTTAATTATATTCTCTTCATATTTTATGGCTTTTCCGACTGCCTCTATTTTTATTTTTATTTTCTTAATATGTTAATTTAAAAATAAATTTTTAAAATGTCCTACCACCCTCTAGATTTTAAAAGCTAGCGCCACCACTGCACTAGAATATAAGAGGCGAGAATGTAAATTAAGGAAACGGTATTTTTCGTTTTCGTTCCGAACGGAAGTATTGTCTGCCCAATTTTGAGTATTAGTTCAAGATAAATATCTGCAGGTTTTCACCAAGTTATCAGATTTTCCGTACGAAGGATATTAGGTTCTGTAACAAAATTTTCAACTTGTTTCTCTTCTTTTGAAGATGAACTTCTTTCTTTTTCAATGTGGAAATCTTCTTCGGTTTTATTTTACCTTATTCGGCGCGGTACCAGGTTACACGAGCAATAGACTTCGTTCAACTTGTAAATGAAAAATACAGGCGGATGTCAGCGGCTCTCATGTGTAGAATCAATTTTTTTCCATTATGTTATCAACAGTTAGTTTAACACATTTCATTGGCGCCACTTACTTTGATTTGTTTTTGACTGCGCTAATTCTGCGATGTTGTTTGTTTATTTCCGTACTTTCGTTTCTTATTATTATTTATTTCTCGTACGTTTCCAGGTATACCGTATACTAAAATGAGTAAAATTGTATTTGTATCAGTGGCGCACTCAGATGGGGGGTAACCGGGGGCCCGGCCCCCCCTAAGAAGGAACGAAATAAAAATAAAATCACACACACTAGAAATTTTTTAAAATAGAGATGAGGATCTTTTTTTTAGGTCGTCAATTTGTATTTCCGAAGCGACGACCCTTTTTTTTTAGATCATCACTTGTAATTTAGAAGTGTGAACCTTATTCATAATAATATTGTCTTCCGCGCCCCCCCCCCCCCCCTAACAAAAAATCCTGGGTGCACCACTGATTTATATTACATGATTTTGTTTGTTTGGTATTCACAACAATTCTTTAAAACTCTTATGTACGTCAATGTGATCAGCTATTTTCTCGCGCAGAATTGATGACGTAATTTTGATACCCTTTGTTTTTCTTACGTTGAAGGAAGTCTAAAATCCATTATTTTACCCTCAATATTCTCTATTAATACTTAATCCTCGACATTTTTTAGTCCCCGTTTCATCACTAATAAAAATTATGAATAAGTAAAAAGGAATGAAAAAATATCTACAATCAAATGTAATCAATTTTTATTGAAATTTCCTGGTAATAAACAATTTATTTATAAATCCATATTTTATAATTACGTACTCTACAAAAAATGTTATTTTTTATGTGTCATAAATATAATTTACAGTAAATTTAAACTAGGTTTTTTTTTGTTTTAAATAACCTTAATGGAATGTCTCACCGGGAATCGAACCTGTCAACCTATGAATTTCGCGTTATGTACGTGATATGGCCAGAGCCGCAATAAGGGGGGGGGGGGGCGGAGGGGGCGAAGGCCCCTAGCGCAGTAAGGAAAAGGGCGCTGACGGGCTTGCTAAGGGGATGAGGACCTTTTTTTTATCACTTAAATTTTGGGAGGTGAGGACCTTGTTTTTATTTATCAAGGGCGCCAAAACACGGTCCTGCCCCTAGCGCAAGTTTTCCTTACTGCGGCTCTGGATATGGCAATCGGAACAAGTCAGGATTAATAATTTGATAAAACTACATAAACTAAGTTTTAACAATTACACGTGTTTTTTCAATTGCCAAATTACAAAATATAATAAAGCTGGCACGTGTGTACTGTACATTTTTGTTAACAAAAAATTAGTCTTTTTACTATCTCATAATAGAAGTTATTTAGTCATATACACATTTACTTGCCCTAATTTCTCTGTAAGTCGTTGCCAAAATATGTAATGCATCACTTTATTTTACTGTCAGGAAATGCATTTTGTGTTTTATCTTTACAGTTTACCAACAAAATAACAAATAAAATATTGTTTTAGCTATCATCCAGCACCAGCCCACATGGATTATGAAGTTCCTCACATGGGCCATGCTTTCATGGGATTCTTAGACAAAATTCATCTAAAACTAGACATTTTTACAATTCTAAAAATCCTACTGAAACTCGTGATCTTTAAAAAGATAGTCAGTTTCATAGCTTTAATTTGTCTGTTGCTATTTATTCCTAAATTCAAAATGGACAAAGAAGAAGACGAAGGGGACGCACGTAGTTCATCACATGCATTAGGTGAATATTTTTAGTGTTAATATTAATAGTTTTACGTAATAAGTCACTACTATTAGCCAAAAAAATATTACCTCGTGTATAAAGGTAAATGTCCATTGGATCGCATCACACGTGCCATAGACAGCACAACTATTGCACCTTTTTTGGTTACTGCGTCCACTGAGCCGCATTAAACGCGCAGTAGACATTACATGAATCATTTTTTCCGATGTGAGTCCACTAAGCCGCATTCTAGTTGTGAGTTCGTATTCATAATTAAATACAGTAAAGAATTATTTAGTAGCCTTACACGAAGGTAGAAAGGCTTCAGGAGTAAGCAGTAGCGGACTGGCAAAATTTTCCGGCCCTGGAAAATTGGTATAAATGGGCCAAGAACCGGTCTCATTATATCAAGGACCGGCCCTATTGATCCAAGAATCGGTCTTATTGGGACCGGCCCACCGGGAAATTGCCCGGTGTCCCGGCGGGCCAGTCCACCACTGGAAGTAAGATAAGATAAGGAATTATTTTCGATTTTCTTATTGTAAATGCGATTCTGATTGGATGTTCATCGTTTAGAACGAATAATGCGCGCCTATGTCGTACTATTAGCTGTTTGGAAATGTTCACCCGTGAACGCATCGAGTGTGAAACGAACAGTCGTATAGGTAGTGGTGTGTTGGAGCCGGCTCGCAAAAACGGTTGTTAAATTTTCATGATTTTTTCTCGAACTGGAAATGGGAGTTTACTCGTGTCAGTTTTAAGATTTTTGCGAATATTTCACAACAGAGAAATATTTCGAATAAATTTATTTAACAAATTTGCTATAAAAGCAATAACTAACAACTTTTATTTGAGACATTTTTTGATAAAGCAGCATAAATTAAACAAGTACTTTGTGATGGCGGTCGGGTCTGTGGTGGCCACAGCTGATTTTTTTTTGCTAGCTTGTTAACTGTTTACTAAGACAAACCTGGTTTCATCTGACCATAGTTTCATCTGGCCAACATTTCTTAGCGAATACTATCCGTATTTTTAACTGTCTCCTATCCTTTTAGATATTCTTATGGGCGGTTGCTAAAGTAAGAATTATCCCTAACTCAATTCAAAATCATTTGTTTTTGTATGTTGTAACATATAAAAATAAATTATTTTAATTTGAGCTAGAGAAAACTCTTACGTTAGCAACCCGACATTAGAAGCAATAATTGGAATACCGCAATCGTTTGGTAAACTTAAAAAGTGATATTTTAATTTGATTTAAGGAGAAAACTACATATTTTTTTAAAAATCCACTTCTGTCTACTAAAATAAATTCCAAATTGTTCCAGTTTTCGGGTAGAACCAAGTATGTAAACTTTGTAAAACGTGTAACCCGCTTCCGGATATCTGGTTCTAGGGACGCGAGACCGTTTTTTTTTTTATTGGAAGCCAGTTCCGGTTCCTTTGTAACCAATTTCCGACAGCCCTGATAAAAATATTATTTTGCCCCTTAAATTATATGTAATCCGCATAACCACATGTACAAACAGTTGCATAATAACCTAAAAACTTTTTTTTCAGTTGACGATAAAATTAATAATTTAACTCATTATGTATTGGGTGCCATTGAAATATATTCGGCGAAAGTAAATAATGGTTCTTGTGATATCCATTGCCAAACGCAAAGAATGTTCCAAGAAGTAGATAATAAATATTCTTATCAAAGGTAAATTTAATTATCAACACCTTATCTTTAATTAAATATTAATTGTAAATTTGTTTTTTAGGCTTTTGGAATGGTACACTTCAGAACAGAGCTAAAATATATGTTGAATTATTTATTTAATTTATTTTTGGATATTTATTTAATATTTTGTTTGTATTTGTGTAAAATATATTTTTGTACTTACATTTTAGGGCAACAAATATAATCATACTATTTTATATATTTAGAAAAGATTATTTATTGAATTAAAATCTTAGGTAAGGACTAAAGTCAGTAAGGACTCAATTCTAATGTATTATTGTCCTGAATTAGGTACACATTAACTGAGGAATCCGTACTTCTTACGATTTTTTGTTATATATATTTTGGTGTAATGTAAATACAATTGTCATCTGACACTACCGATAGAGGCGCCACTGCATTGTACATCATGGCTGACGCAGATAGGATATTTTTGACAGGTTCAATTGTATCTTCATGTGATATTTATTGAAATTAATTTATTATTCAATATGAGGGTTGCGTTAAATGAAATTTTCCGTTTTCTCAGTGCCCAAGTAACCTCTAGGGTTATAATTGAAGGTAATAAGGCTTTTTTGCCACGTTTCGGAACACGATGAAAACTTAGGTCTCTATCACGACCTACTTTTGCATTGCAAGATAAACACAACAATTCACGTTGCATGTAATTTTTTCTTGCAATTTTAAAGACATTTTTTAAAAACTCGCTATGAAAACAACAATAAACAAACTCGACTATCCTCCACCTGTCAGTTTCTCAAAATCTCACTAGAGGCGCTTCAGTTATTGTCAGTTGCCAATAGTCCTTCGTTATCCGTGAGGAATAGGAGAAACTGTTTAAGATCGCAGCGCCATATGCGGCAAAATCTGGAACACTCGAGAGTGACATTAAATTGCCACTTGTCTATTTGTTTACATGGTGAAAATGAACCCGATTTGTATTCTCCTATTTTCCAAGCTTTTTTGGGCATTTTTTTCTTATTTAAAGGTAATCTACGATTTACAAGATATGTAATAATATACTATTCTAAAGAAATTTCAAGGAAAGTTTTAGTTTTTCATTGTATTTTTAATTCTTTTTGATTGTCTGTCAATATAATAACAACAAAAATATGGTAAATATGTTAGTACAAAATAAAAATCTCCTAAAGATGTGGAAGGGCCTTTTAAAATATCAACTGATGATTTAGGTAAATTTTGGGTTGGGTAGAAGCCTTTATTCAGTCTTTTCTTGGACATAAAAAATTACTTTTAGAAGTTGAAGTTCTACAAATGTCATTTCAATTGCCACCACCAGATGTCAGGGCGCTTAAGAAGTTTCGCCTATAGGTTCCCTAAACAGGTTCACGCGGGTTACGTTGTGAGTGACTCATCCTGGCCCGCGCCTTTTACCTGAGACGTGTAAAACACAGTAAGAGGACAAACACAAAATAAAATTAAAATAAAGGTACAGCTTTCAATTTTATTTATATAAATGTACAGATCGTTAATAAATAACAGGGTCAATCTTGACATGAACTTGTAGAGTAAACTTTACAAGCATTTTTGGAATGGAAAACATCGCCATTTTTTGCGACACAAGACATCTTTAGTTTATTTACTCCTATAGGTGTCCTGATAAACATACATTTTATGTTTTTGTTTTCCGTTAAAACTAAGTATGAATTAACTCAATTCATCTCGTTTTATTTTTGCTAAAACTTTATCTAGTCTTTTAATAAATAAATCAACGTCATTTCTAGTTATTCCGATAGAGGCAGCACAAGTTAAATACGGTGTTGGGTAGTTTGGACAATGGGATCCCCAACCTTAAAAAGAAATTGGTATAAATAAAAATTCAGTTACTTATCAAAATTATACAAACCTATAAAATGATTATTAGAAATATCTTTTTCCTCCAAACTTGTAATAACTCGTGCGCCAGAGACATTTTTAACAAACAACATTGAACCTAGTTTTGTAAGATGATCCGATTTTATATTCTTCAAAGTAAAACCTAGACATAAACTCTGTTATTTTTCATAGTGGGTTAGTACCAGGGACTGGGAACGAAAATACCGTTTGTTTCTATTCGGAACGAAAATGAAAAATACCAGTTCCGTTCTTTACATTCTCACCTGTTATATTCATCTAAAACAGGTTTTACTTAATAATATTAACAATTAGAAAATGAAACTGTTTATAATATATATTATCTATTCCTTATTATATAATTTAATTTTCTACTAAAATCAAGAACTATAAATACTGACCACTGATAAAAGATAAATCAATGTTAGTGCATGTGGCCAGATAGTAAAGTCCGAAAGTATTCTCATGCAAAGGTTTAAAAGAAACCAAATGATATGTACACACTAATTTCTACCTGCGGAAAGTCATGTAGCTAAAGACGCTAAATACAATTTTATTGTTATGTGGGAGTGGTAATTTCAGAAATAAAATTTCATTATTATTTAAAGTAAAATTATTCAATTAGTTAAAAAGTATTCAATTTATTCAAATGTAAGAACTAATCTACTTTAAGATAAACTTTCTCAAGGGTTAGTTGAGCTATCACATATTTTTCTAGTTAAGCATTAAAAAGATACAGAGTGATTTACCGGTCGTATATTATATGATTAGTTTGAAAGAACGTTATTGTTTAGATCAAAATAGTATCAGTCAAATGTTTATACAAAAGCCGATAGGCGACAATATATTTTCAGTGAGATGGACTGCGTAATAATTAGAGTCAAAAATTAATCACTTGGGTTTATGAATTATTGGTCATAGAAAGATAAGTTTATAAAAGGGGTTGTTGTTAATGTGGAGAGCTGATTATTTTTACAACGACAAAAAAAGGGGTCAGAGATCAGATAATTAGTTTTAAGTAAAGAGTTGGAAAAATCTTGTGAGAGACAAAGCCAGTGATGAATAAAACGCCACCGTGAACGGACGAACCTCCCAAGTAATTTTGGTAGAGAAACCCGGTAGTTGTCGTGAGTAAACCAGAAGTAATCTGGAAGTGTTGAGGTCTGTTTGAAATTAAATAACGAACCTCGTAACGGGTTAAACACCGTGAGTGTTGTGAGGTGAATACGGTGATTGTGAGGTTTTTGTGAGTGTCTCTCATGGGATTTTATAGCCAGCGATAATTGTAAGTTCTAATGTAATCATAACCTTTTCGATTGCTAATTAAACATTAAACGTAGATTAAGTAAAATGCAGACTTTAATTCAAACACCCTTATTCCTCTCATAAAGAGTCTAAGCAACCAACCGGCGGATCCTTTAGATTTTCAGACTTGATACCGCTCGCAAGTTTTGGAAATCCACTATGTGGAGGGCCTTTCAAAGTAAGTACCATGTAGTACAAATGAAATTATTGAAATTCATCTAGCCAACCTTGACGTTTCGACCGATCCTAGAAATGCCCCCACAGTTATTTTTAAAATTTAACCCCCCAAATATACATATGACTGATAATTCTTATGTATAATAAAATTAAAATACAATTTGTTAACATAACAGGTGGAATATTTATGAGACAAGTATTTATTTTTAATTTAACATATCAGGGAAAACTGTTTCAATGATTAATTTTTAAATTATAATAATATAATAATGAATTTGACTATTTAGAATATAAACAAAGCGCAAGGAGTATTTTAATCAGGGCTTCGAACCGGAACTGAACCGAAAACCGAAAAAAACCGTTACTTTTGTCGGAACGAAACCCGGAACTGAACCGAAAAAAAATATCGGTTTATTTCGGTTCAGATAATGGTTATGTGAGTGAATATAAATTACATTTTATTTAAGATTATTTTTTAAACTGATGAGCAGAAAAAATTCGTAATTTTTCTGACAAGAAAAAAATAAATTTCGTTTATATTATTTCAGGGGAGGGGGAAACGCCCAGAACTCCCCTTTGGCAGCGGGCAGCGGCCTTGGTATGATTATTACAAAATAAAGAATAAAATGTTCTTCTAAATTATAGTAGAAAATAAATTTCTAATACAAATAAAAGCATACAAAAATTTATCACTCGGAACTGAACCGAAAACCGAAAAAAACCGTTATTTTTGCCGGAACGAAAACCGGAACCGAACTGATATATATTTTTTTTAATTGAACCTGAATGAAAACCGAAACGAAAAAAATAACGGTTCGAAGCCGTATAATAAATTTTAAAAAACATTTTTAAATTTTTATATTTAAAAATGCTGTGCTCTGTCGGGGTCCATTTATTGTTTATACATCTATTGTTAAAATACAGAACTACGCAAAAGCAATTTAGTTCCGCGTAAATGTTTAGAATAGCCTATAATGCTAATACTGGTTAACAAAATTATTAAATTTAAAAAATTATTTTTAAATTTTTATATTTGAATTGCTGTGCACTGTCGTGGACCATTTATTGTTTACGCAATACAGAACAACGCAAAAAAATCTAGATTAAATTTCTCATTAGCGAAACTAATTAAGAGGATTAATTTCTTTACTTAATCCTTTATTGGATAATTTTGGTCGACACTACGTCACTAATCTTTCCAAATATTTCTCGTTCACAACCGTTAATGAAACGTTTTAAGTAACAACACATGTTGACCAGTGCATTTTTTGTATAAAATACCCTTAAATTAACAACTACCTTAAGCGCTAGTAGCCATAAATGCTGTGTGTACACATTTTTACCAGTTTTATAAAAAGTAAAATTTGAAAAAGTGCAATAGTGATGAAACAAGTTGAGTGTCTATTGAAGGGTTAAGAAGGGACATCCTATACTGACTCGACATCCCTTGGGAGCTAATAGCCAAAGATGCTGTACACCTTTTTCTCAAAATTCAAAAAATTCCGTGGATTTTAAATTTTTTGTAAGTATTGTACAGGTAAATTTTATGTTTTTTCGATTGAATATTTGTAATAGCTCTATCTGAAATCTGAAATCTCTATCGAATATCTGTAATCGTCTGATCGTTGGGCGCTAATAGCCGAGAATGCTACACACCATTTTCTTAAATTTACAAAAATTCTGTGTATTTTAAATTTTTTGTAAGTATTGTGAAGGTAAATTTTTTGAATGTTTTTTCCATTCAATATTTTTAATAGCTCTAAGTAAGTTTGTATGTTCTTTGGGAGCTACAAGCCAAAGATGCAGCATACAATTTTTTCAAATTTTTAAAAAATCTGGATTTTAAATATTGTTCTATACCATTTTTCCAGTTACAGAAAAATTAATGCGATCTTTTTACGCCAAGATTTGTTTGTATATAATAAGTGATTTTTTTTGGCACATTTTTTTTGTCAAGAAATTTCTCAAAAAAAAGGATTTTTTGATATTTTTTTTAATCTGTACCTCAGATTTTATTATATACTTGATTAAAAAATTTAAAAAAATATTTTTCGAAAATATTTCTATATTATTTTGGAATATTTTTCGATTCAATATTATTAACACAATAGTGAATCTATACGTCTTTTGGGCGCTAATAGCCTAAGCTGTTGTACACCATTTGTACCAGTTACTGTAAATTATGTGATTTTTTTACGCCAGGTTTTGTAAGTATATTATTAAGTGATTTTTTTGGCACATTTTTTGTCAAGAAATTTCTCAAAAAAATGGATTTTTTGATATTTTTTTGAATCTGTACCTCATTTTATTTTATTTTTACTTGCCCGACCTTAATATATAAGGGGCAAGTATTGTAATCGCGAAAATTTTGTCGAGATTTTGACTGATGAACACGTTTCATGGTCCAGGGAATCCAAAAAACCTATTTTCGAAGTACCGTCCGTATGTGTGTGTGTCTGTGTCTGTGTGTATACACGATAACTCAAAAACGGTTTAACTTAAAGAGTTCGTTCTGGTACTAAAAAATTCTCCTAATAACTGGGAAGAACTCTATTGTTTTTTATTAAAATCAGAAACCGGAAACGGAAGTTATTAAACATTAAAATTTAAAAAAATTCGTAACTAGTAAACCAAGCCTTGGACAAAAAATTGTATAGGACATAATTTGATGCATTTTTGAAGATGTACCTAAATCTTTAAAAAAAAATATGTTTTTTTTTAAATTATTATTATTTTTTTTTTGTTATGGGAGGGCTAGTCTAGCGGAGGTCTTCCTTCGCCACTGGTTTTTATTTTTATGGCCATTGCTGCTTTGGCATTTAGCCAGGACAATTATTTTTTGAAAAATTACATGCCTGAACGGGATTCGAACCCGAGACCTTAGCAACGCAGAGCAATATGTTACCACTACGCTACGACGGTCGGCTTTTTTGTAATTGACCCAAAAAAAATTTAAATAATTTTTCAAAAATATATATTTCTATATTTTTTTGGAATATTTTTCAATTAAATATTTTTAATACAATTAAGTAAATCTATACGTCATTCGGGCGCTAATAGCCTAAATTGCTGTATAAGTTGCTTAGTATGACATGCTCCCTAAGAACCTAAAAAGAGGGATCTATGGATGCTGGGCAACACCTTAAAAAACACAAAATATCCACGATTGCATATTGCCAGGGTTGAGGATGCAAATGTGTGTATTCAGCTCCATTGATCCTTAGCATTAAGTGCTCCCTAGGAACCTATAATAAAGGATCTGTGGGTGCTTTTCAACACCTTAAAAAACACAAAATATCCACGATTACATATTGCCAGGGTTGGGGATGCAATCGCGTGTATTCTGCTTCATTGATCCTTAGTATAAAGTGCTGCCTAGGAACCTAAAATAAGGGATCTGTGGATGCTTGGCCACACGATTGCATATTGCCAGGGTTGGAGTTGCAATCGCGTGTATTCAGTTCCATTGATCCTTGTATAAAGCAGGGCTTCGAACCGGAACTGAACCGAAAACCGAAAAAAAACGTTATTTTTGCCGGAACGAAAACCGGAACCGAATTGATATATTATTTTTTAATTGAACCGGAACGAAAACCGAAACGAAAAAAAAAACGGTTCGAAGCCCTGATTTTAATCCACAATTGTCCTTTAATTTAGTATTGCCTGATATAAAGGTAAAATAGAAGTATAAAAAAAAAAAAATCTTTATGAACTTCCTCATCGTATTAATCTATTCGCGACTAACGTTGGCGGCGCTGCGTACAACAGCTGATGGCGGACGAGAAGCGTATATGTCGGAAGCTTTTTCTTAATATTTATCTGTTCAAACAATATTTCGGCAAAAAAGCACTGTATTTTGGCTGGTTTATACAACTTAGCCATAATTTTGCTTAGCCGTAACTGAGAAGTACCTTATCCATAAGTTTTTAACGATCCCCAGAACGAAAGTATTCGGTTTATACAACCTTTTCCTTAATCTTGATCGTCAGCCGCAGCCAATGAAATGCGCTGTTTAGAGTTTGCGCAGTTCCGAGTAAACATCGTAAACATAACCTTTATTCTAAACGTCAATTGGGAATTTTGGATACTATTTTATTAAAATGAATAATGAGCAAATTATTGTAATATTCCTTTATACTGCCTTGACAGCATCTGCCGCGTTCGTGTTATATTTATTATTTCACAAAAATAAAGTTCGTTGCCTATTTCATAACAGTCATATTTTCGCGCATGCGCTGTTCAGTGATTTAGCCGTCATTTAACTACGAAAGTTGAAATGTTGGGAACATTCAAGGTTACGGAATTCTTATTGCTAAGGTCTGCTTATGGATAAATTACGGCTAAGGTTGTATAAACGTACATAGGCGTTTTGTATAGTTTATCTTTTACGGGTTAGAGATAAGGTAAGGAAAAATTACTGTTAAGGTTGTATAAACGGGCCATTTGTCACTATATTTTAAAATTCTTCTTAATTCACATAAACTGCAGCACAACACGCTACAAATATTATCCAAATATACGCTTCTGTTTAATTTAGCCAGTCACCACCAGATGTCTCACTGTTATTTGCAGTCGCGAATTAATCAGACTGTAAATTGAAGAACATTAAACAGAAGTTAAACTGGTATTAAATATAATTAATTTCGTCAATTTATGTTTATCAAAAAAAAGTTTGTTTTCGTTTCCGTTATTTAAAAAAAGGTCGGTATCGTTATTTCGTTCTCATTGCATTCTCAGTCCCTGGTTAGCACAGTGAGATCATTAATTCCTGAGAGTTATGTAATACTTAACAAAAACATTACTTATCAAACTTATTTCCAAGAATATGTACACATAGGCGTAGATTTGATTTTTACCTTATACCAATTAATTGAACACTGTTTTTCTCGACACGCGAGTTCGCAACGGATTATCGTTGTTCCTCGGGTGAGTTTGGGTCAACGAAATAATCTTATTGGTTCGTTGTAAAGTTGGGACTTTCAGCAGTGAATTGGAATATAGTTTTGATATTTTTAAACTCATTGTTTACTATTATGTAACGCTCAGGCATTAATGATCTCACTGTGTATTAGAATTTACCTATTGAAATATAATTATCTGGAGTTTTTAAAACGTGTTCTTTGTATTTTGAAGCTAAGGTAATTAATTTATTATATAGATAGGTGTACATTTCTACCCTTGTTTTCATAAGTGACTCATATCCAGTTCTGCCAAGACTCAGTAATGTGATAAAGGTGTCCATTAGTGGGGCAGAGGAGGCGCGACCTTAAAAAACAAGGACAAGGTTCTATTATTTATTTTATTTAATAACATTTACTTAGCACTAATTGGACCAGCAAGCGAACAATATGTGACCTTAAAGAGAAAAGTATATCAAGAAATCAAATGATGAGAAAAAAGAGGAAACATCATTACAAAATCAAGTAATGAGCAAAAAAAGATGAGCAAAAGAATTCCATTTTCGAACTGGACATAATAACGTATTAAAAACACCTTTCTCTGTTCATAGTGTTGAACAAATTACTTAAAAAGGTGACGAATCTCTAATGACATTGAAGAAGATCGACGCAGGGCTTGAAATGGAAATTTTCAACATAATCAATAACAATAATTTCAAGAACCTAAACAATATTTTTCATATTACGTAGTGGAACACTGTTCCGGTTTACTCAAGTACATTTCGAACCCTGGATCGACGTTTAACACGCAACACGAGTTTGTCACATATTAAAAACAAAAGTTCGTTAAAATTGGGCTAACATCCTAACAGATTTTGGAACATTTTTCTTAACATTGTTGTCATTTATTGCAAAAACTAGGTAAAACGATATACAAGAAACATAATATTACTGTGTATTCTTTGTAAATGTTTTAAAAAACGGGATAGAAGGGCGTTCCGAAAACTGTTTTCGGGTTTCCGGGACATTGTGCTCAAAAGCGGAATAATTCCGGTAAACCTGGACGTCTGCTCACCGTAGCCTAGGGCCTACAAAATGCGGTTTAAGTGTATAAACTGTATATATTTACCTGGATACGTTGTTGAAATTTTATTAATCAATTCTTTATTAAAACCAGCTATAATTGTTCCACCTACAGGCACCATTAAATTTTTATCCGTACTTTGAACAAAAATATCAACTCTTCCTTTTCTAAAAAAATCCAAAATTCACAAAACTTTCAAATACAAACTAATACTCCAACCTGTGTGCTTTTGCTATGCGTTTCATGTATAATTCAACTTGTAAACCATATGCATTATTTATAATATGTGGAACAGCATTTTCCTTGCAAATTTTTGCAATAATTTCAATATTATCACTTGCTCTAGGAGCAAAACAAGATGTTGTAGTCATTACACAAAGTATATTGGAAGGAGTTAATATATTTAATTGATTTTCTATTTCTTCAACATCTGTTATTAGCTGGTCACCTTCTAGTTTTGTGTTTATAATTATTGGTTTTAGGCCTTAAATAAGAATTGATACAGAAGTTTTTAATCAAGTAGTTTTTTGTGTTACTTTACCAGCTGTTAATATGCTTTTGAAACAAGCCTTTTGGTCTATTCTAGACCATATTACGTATTCAGCGGATGGTCTTTCTAGTTTTAGTGTTAACATTGTTAGGACTAAACTCATGCTAGTTGCTACTGGAACTAACAAACACTGTCCGAGATCCTCAGCAGTATCCTGTAGTCCTAAAATACGTTTTTACGTTGAATTTAGATATGGTTTACGATTCAAAATTTACGTACCAACAATTACTTACCAACCATTTTAAAGAGATCATTTAACATAAATGTAGTTAATTTAGCCATTAGACTTGAGCCAGCAGCTTTTGGTTGTGTTTCTGTTAAATCTCCAGATCTACCTACGCCGTGCGCAAAATTAAAATGCCTCCTAGCAACTATTGCTAAAAAAATTTTCAGGTATTAAACTATTAAATATTGACATTATGGTAATACCTGATGCAAATCTGCCTTCTCTTTCTCCGACACCACAGTTTGATGGAAAATTGTTACTGTCCATCAGAGATAGCTGGTTGAGAAATAATTCAATCATCGCGTCGTCCCAACCATTCTCAGGCAGTTTTTTCTGAATAATAAATTATTAATACAAAATAGTTGAAAATTGAGTACCTAATGCACAACTTCTTATTGAAGATGGCCGGATTTACCATTAGGAGAGTCTAGGAAACTTTTTTTGAGTAACTTTTTTGAGGTAAGTATACTCTGTCAGGTGGACACTATTATTCAGAAGGGCGCTCTTATTTATTTATTTCTTTCAATAGGGCCACACAACAGGCAACTGACCAATAACAGTGTGGCACAAATATAAAGAATAATTACACTAATTTAAAGTAGCAGTAACAAAAATGACAAAGTACTAGAGAGAGAAAAAAATAAATAGTTAAATATAAATAATAGTAATATTATTAATAATAACATAAACAGTGGATGAAAGTAGCTAAGATTTTAAAGTAATATATTTTTAAGGCTAATTTCTCATTGGGACGCTATTTTTTAAGGGGATATTTTTTTAACAGGCGATATTTTTTCATAGGAGCGCTCTTTTTTAAAGGAATATTTTTTAAAAGGCCCTATTTTCCATAGGGGTGCTCTTTTTAGAAAAACATTTTTTTAAAAAACGCCATTTTTTTCATAGGGGCGTACTTTTTTAAGGGGAATGTTTTCAAACAGGCGTTATTTTTTCATAAGAGCGCTCTTTTTTAAAGGAATATGTTTTAAAAGGCGCTATGTTTCATAGGGATGCTCTTTTTAAAAAGATATTTTTTTAAAATGCGCTATTTTTCAAAGGGGCGTTCTTTTTTAAATTGACATGTTTTTTTTTAAAGGCGCTATATTTTCAGCGAAGCGCTCTTTTTTAAAAGAATATTTTTTAAAAGGCGCTTTTTTTCATAGGGTTCTTTTTTTTAAAGAGGCGTTATTTTTACAATGGGCCAATTCTTTTAAAACGATACCTCTTTTCATAGATATGTTCTTTTTCAGTTAGGCGCTCTTGTTTTAGAAGGGCGCCATTATTTATGAGGTGCGCGGGCTCTAAAGTCCCAGCGTCAGCTTAAGTTTTGGCGCCCCCTTACGTTTGCCGCCCGGCTGGCCTGGCTGTCCGCCTCTTAATTCGGCACTGCTTACACAAACGGACTGTCGGTCATAGCGATTTAACATGTAAAAACATATTTATGCGATTCCCTGCTGCCTTAATTATTTAGAGAAAAAGTGCTAGACAAAAGTTTTTTTAAATTAAATTCTCTAAATGAGAGATGGTCAAGTTTCAACAAAAAGTGGTCCAGAGCCGAGAAATTAGTGCACGATTCTTTGAATATACTCGTAGTTACCCATGACGGATTCTTTTATTTTTGTAAGTTATCGTTTCTTTTTTTTTTTTTTAATTTATTGTTTAGATTAAATTGTTTTTTTATTAAATACATGCGCTATTCTAACCTAACTTAACCTGTAATATTAAACAAAAAAGAAAGAATGATACAGAATATGAGAAGGCCACAATCTATAGTAATGAATTGGGCCAAAATGATGATGATACTTTCTATAATAAGCAACTTACATGTTGAAGTAACTGTCGAATAATATTTTCTCTGGTTTTCATAGCATCGGAAGCTTGTCGAACATATGTCTGCGGTATAAGAGTTTCAGCAAATTTCCAACTTTCAGAGTTCATTATAAAAATATACTTGTTTAATATTTAATATTACAGATAACAAATTAAATAATAAGTGTAAGGTGGTGTGCTGTTTTGACAACAGCAAATTAGTGAATATATAACAGAAAATAAATTATTAAAATGAAACAAAAGTATTCTTATAAATGTATTAACTGTGATGCGTCTGTAGATGAATTATATAAAATTTACAGCCCAACGGTTTCAAAATTAACAACATGTGTAAGTATTTATAACCTAAAAATTAAATGTCAACACAAATGTCAAAATATGAATAATGCCGGGAATATTTTTTAGGAAAGATGCCAACAAATTACAGATAAATACATAGAATATGAACCTGTTATAATTATGATTGATTTAGTATTACTTAAAAAGGAAGCATTTAGACATTTTTTATTTAATACGCAGTTTCAGGTACGATGAAAACTATTTATTCCTAAAGTAATAATATCGTATTAATTGTATCTGACCGAAGTGGACTGCTTATTACAAATTATCAGTGTTTCTGTGATGTTTACAGATATTTTGGAAGATAGCAATTCTATTACAATTGATGGAAGCGTACTCGGAGTGGATGTTTAGTTACCCAAAAACAATAAGCATTACTAAAGACGATAAACTTACGCATGAAGAACTGATTTTTAGACAACATGATATAGATTTTTATTTGATTTGTGTAAAAGTCATGTATAGTAAGTAACTTGAAAGGAAATATGTGCAGATTGAGTATCCCTAATTTAAATGATGGCAAACGGGCAGCGTTGGTGCCAGCGGGAGATCCGACGGGGCCTGGGTCCCCTGAAAAACTGTTGTGGCATCCTTAAAAGCTGTTGTAGCCCCCAATCCCAGACATGCATGGAGAAAATTTAAAAATTTAGATCAATAAAAATCTGGTTCATTTTGAGAACATTTCGAATTGTATGCTTTCGAAGATGGATGCTTTCGTTTCAAATCATCATATTTTCATTAATATTTATATATAAAATTATTTAAATATTTGTGTGAAATTTCTTTAATGAGGTACTGAATAACAATATTGCCCAGCATCATGCTCAAACCTTGCATATAAGCTCAGTAGCTCTAGCCGATCTGTATATTTATGTCTTATTATTTCTTTTTTTTTTAGGAAACATGGTATATATTGGTACGATATATATATTAACTATATACTTGACAAAATTAGGAATTGTACCATGTAAAATAGATTTCACAATGTTAGCAAAAACATTTACGATATCTAGTTTCGGAAAGTTCTTCTTGCTGCCAGCACTGATATGGAGTGATTATTTGTCAGAAAATTTAAACATTATGTTTGTACTCGTCTACACAACATTGTGCCAATTTTTAGTTTATTCAAGTAATTATTGAACATGCGAGACATGCCCAGAAACTAAGTTCTGATTGGATATAAACATTGCAAGATTTGTTGATTTTTTTTAGAATATGTATTTTTATTAATTAGCGTGTAGTTTAGCCTTCTTTTCAACATAGATACAGGCCGTGTGATTTTCGAAAGATACGAGTATGACATTGTTTTGTTTTGTTCAATGGAGAAATACGTGTTTTTTTGTTGTTTGTGTTTTATTTTTGTGAATCATGCCAAAAAAACAATTCATTTGTTGTGTGCTGCAATGTAAATCGTGGATAAAGAAGAATCTTACTTTAAGATTCCATCATTTTCCTAAATCGGAAAAAATTTCAATTGAAACGACATTTGGAGGTAGAGAGAAAGTTGATCGTAAGTCTCTATGGATCCAAAAACTAAAATCGGGCAAAAATCCAAGCCTATATATGCGCGTTTGCTTGTTGCATTTTATGGAGTGATGTTTAAGGTCCATAAAAAGACTGAAAAAGGGCACTTACCTAAGATGACCCATATTTTTTAGTTCAATATTCGGGACGGAAGTTCATAGACGAGGGGTGGAGGTTAATTATTCAAGCATAATTGTTTAATTAATTTGTTTTTAATACTAATTAGATACAATAAATAATTATAATTTATAATAAATAAAAATTTCCAATGACATATAATTAACTTATATTTCTAAGATGAACATTATTAAAATCACAGTAATTTTTAATTGAATTCAAAATTTATTCATTCAAATTACTCAGTAGAAAACTTTTTATATTTTTCCGAAATATGGATCTTTGTAAGTTCTTTTTGGTTTGAAGCTTTTTATAAAAAACCGCACTGTTTTCTTCATAATTTACTTTAATCAGTAATATTGCTTTATTGTGTCTACGCAGTGGCGGCTCGTAACTTTTTGGGATTCAGAGCTGCAAATTATAATACAAGGATAGGATTAGGTGTTTAACCACGACGTTTTATCATATAAGACTCTGTTGAATTGCCTCTTATAATTATAATTTTTGCTTTTTGCACTTTCCGAAATATTTAAATTTGGTGTGTGTCGCTCCAATTTTTTCTTCTAACGTTCGTCTGTTAAATGGAATTTCCAATAATGATTTGACAGTATTCATTTTTTAAACCTATTGTTTTATAATCTAAAATACGAAACGTATTTGTTAAGCTAAGATACTTAAATTCAAAAGAAAAAGTTAGAAAATACTAATTATTAATACCTACCTAAACAATAAATTTTTAGAGAAAATATAGGTATAGCGATTTCGTTACGACTTAAATAAATACATTCAATAATTTCATAGTGCATCACTGTTATTGTGACGCTGAAAGCATTCTAGCTCCGATCCCCACCACTTAAGCACTACTGCCTACCCACCACTACCCCTTTACAAGCCTACATTTGAACTTTTCTTGACGCTAGGATATAAGCAGCGCGACATAGACTTATTCAAAGGAAACTTGTAAATATTTATGAAACAATAGCATTCAATGTTCAAAATATATTTAAAAAAAGCATTTTCACACCACAATTACTATGTTAAATGCATTTTCAGTTCAAAAAAAGATTTTTTTAAAATTATTTTCAAGGAAGAGCTGCAGCTCCGCAGCGCGTACTCAGGAACCGCCATTGTGTCTACATCAAGTTGAGTCTTGTCACTTGTCCAAAAGCTGTACATCAAAGAAAATACGCTTTCGGTAGATTTTTTTAGATCAAGTTTTGTAAAAATAATTTTAGTTGAAATATATTAAAAATAAATATTGAAAATAACCTTTTCCAAAATTCGGAACAAAAAATTATATAGGTGCACCCAGAAGCGAATAGTAGCCATCAATCTTTCATGAGGGGTGATACTCTGCCTCAACACAGTGTCTTGCTTTTTAATAATTGGAGTAATCATTTCTTTCACTTAATAAATGAAAATAACTCTCTTCATCCATACGAAGATAATTGCTCCAATCTGTTGGCTCTAAAGAAAGTTCTTTCACTAGGTTCACATGAGAGAACCGCTTCCTATTCAGTAACCAATCTTTTGACCATTTAGTATTCCTGTTTTTCTTTTTCAAAATTAAGCAAGCGGCAGCAGCCAAAAGCAAAACTTCTTCATCCATGGAAAATGGAAACTAGACTGCGTGGATGATTGGAGTGATGATGTATATGCTAGGTTTTTGGATGACATCCGAATGAAGCGATATTGTATGGCCAGTTAATGTGCCCGAGTTTATTGCGTTGTCCAGCGCGGACCTGATTAGTAGTACTGCTTTCTTGTACAGACTTATCGCGGTCCCTCAAGAACTTAGTTTCTGGACATGTCTTGTATTTATATAATTATTAATAATCTTACAATATTTTTGTAGTTGTTTGTAGGTGTTCGATGATATGGTCCATCATCGTGGTCGTCAACTCAAACGTGTTAAGAATTATTTCAGCGGATATCGTTAAAACTATTTGTGCACAATATTGATATATTTAAACATTTGTATTTGTACTGTCATATTTATATTGACAAATTATGTTGACAGTTACGTGAAATAAAAAAAATATAAAAATAAATATTCCAGTTTTATGGCAAATCTTCGTTTTCAATTTAAAAATGGCCATTGGATATGGGATGACGTTGAAAATACTTTGGCTTATTCTAGGTAAAATACTTTTGGAAATTATAATAAGTTCCCAACGCCTAAAAGATGAGTTTATGTTGAAGCGGTGATAAACGAGAAAAGCGGTGATACTAGCGAAGCAGTGATATACGAGCCCCGTATCACATGAGTTCGCTCGTACTTTTTTTAATAAAATTTCAATACAATGTTAAAAAAAAATAGAACACAAGTTAGATGGATTTTATATAATATTTTTTATAAACTACAATGAACACGAAATGTTTTCAAGTAATTTTAAACTAAAAATTAATGTAGAAGGTATGAATATGCTGGCGTAAAACTTTTTTAATCGAATCATACAAGCAGGGCCGGAGCGAGGGTCTTTGGCACCCGTATGCAAGTTTTAATGGAGCGCCCCCAGACAGGGAGTGAAGACCTAAAAAAATAGGTCATCACTTCTAAATTTCAAGTGAAGATCTAAAAAAAAGGTCTTCACTTCTAAATTTTAAGTGAAGACGTAAAAAAAAGGTCCTCATTTCCCTTGGCGCGCCCTAATGCCTTGCATACCCTGCATACCGCGTTCCTCCGGCCCTGCATACTAGTCCAAAATAATATAATTTACCACTGGGATACATCACGCCGACTTAAAACTGCTTCTATTGAAAATAAACATTACCTATAGAGGCGCTGTTGTCGCTTACAAAATGGCGATTGGAATAGGATATTTTTGACATTTGCCATTTGATACACAACAATTCACATTTCAGTTAATTTTCTGTTGCGATTTTAAAGACATTTTATTAAAGTTTTCTTCACTTTAACACATACAAACAATGCAATTAAATGAGCCACATCCAACAAAATCATATTCCGTTAAGTTCCAAAATATTCCGATAGGCGTCACTTCAGTTATTGTCAGTTCTCAATACGTCGCGACATAGTATCCACAAGACTTTTGAGTCTTCTGCAGAAAAGCACTGCCAAATTTTCTGAAATCTCCCTCGTAACTAGGGTTGCCACCTCTTCGGATCTGACCCGGAGGTTCAGTATTTACTAGTTTGTGTCCGGGTTCCGGGTTTGATCCGTATTTCACCGGGTCGCGCGAAATTTAAACATCCAGCTTTTTTTATATAATACTGACGGTTTGTAACACGTTTTCTGCCTTTCCTAGACTTCAAGTATTTTCTGAATTTCTAACCCCCGCTCTTCAAGTGATTTTCTGACTATCTGCGCCTCCCTTTCGTCGCTTTTTGATTTTCTTTTCATATTTTATGAAGCATATATTGTATATATAAAAATATTTACTTAAAATCCATTCACGATGTTTCTATATCTGTGTAGACTATGGTAGGGTGGCAGTTTTGTTGAAAGCCATGAAAAATAACTAGACATATGAAAATAGAATATCAAAAAAAATTCTAGTTTTTTCTATTTAATAGATTTTATTTAATATGAGTTGATAATAATTTCAAGTATATTAATTGAACATAAAAAATATACAAATTAGATTGGAAGAATGTCATTATTTTTTAATCTCAAATTTTGTGCAACCAAACAAAAAAAAAATATCATGGCTGACTCAGATGAGCAATGTATTATATTTAAAACTAGTGGTGTGCCGGCTATCCGTATCCGCGGATGATCTGCAAAAAATAAAAATTCATACTCGGGTCCGTATCCGTTTTTCTAAGGCGGAATTTAAACAAATATCTTATAGAAAAATTTAAATTAGTTTTCATACAAGCTTTCATATAAAAATGCCCAATGTGGAGTAAATTTTATTTTGGCGTTTAGACTGATGTTAAGTCGAGCATTACATAATTTGCTGGCGGTTTTCTAAACTGTATTTACCTATACTGCATTCTAACAATTAAACGGCCTATAGGAACAGCGCGATATATCAAACTAGCGCTTCAAGGTCTCTGTACTTATATGGAAGATCCGTATCCACGGATCAGAAAACAAATAATCCCTATCCGTATCTGTATCCGCAGATCTGGCTTTTATGTGATCCGACACAGCTCTATTTAAAACGCAACTTTTTTTTGCTCCGGGTCAGAGTAAGGCGTTAGTTGGCAACCCTGCTCGTAACTCCTGAATACAGTCAGCGCTCGCTTAACGTACGTTCGATGATACGTACATGATTAATTATGGATCCTATGTTCGTACGAACGTACATCGCGTAACATAAAAATGTCGCTTTTGTACGAACGTACACATTGTCCGCGCGAACGTACATCGCGTCACACGAAAACGTCGTTTATTTGATATGGCAACTTTATGGTTAAAAAAAAAAAGGGGAAAAGAAATAGCATACAATATATAATCGGTGTCACGGAAAATGTCCGATTATTAAATGACGGGACCGCATTTAATTTTGAAAGAGTAAACTTAACGTAAAATTTGTTTGAATAAAATTTGCAGATTTTAAAATTTTCTACAAAAAAAGATTCTTACACTTTTTTTTTCATGAATGATCATTTGCTAGATATTGAAGTTTATTAATTTAATGCCCCTAATATTTTCGTAAATCCGAATAGAACAGTAAACACGTAGTATTAACATATAAATACATGTTAAAAAAATAAAAATAAACCATACATTTTTTAAAATAAACATGTTTAGAAAAATAAATAAGTACTTAAAAAATTATTATTTGTTGTTTTTAATTAGAAATTTGTCCTTGGTCAATTGTACCGCAGTTTTCTTTTTGTCTTGATATAAAAGTTTATAACAAGCGGTGCTATTGCGTATATTATTAGCAACATTGAAACTACTATCAATATCCGGGTCCGAATTCTCGATAGTGTCAATGAGTTCTTTCACTTTGCCTAATATTCCACTTGCTGTTTTTAGTTGTATTTCGGTTGTTTCGTTCTCGGTTTTTGGGTCTTCTTTTTCAGTTCTCATTTGCTCTTGTAGTTCTAATAACTCATTAGTTGTGACTTCGTCCGCATGTGATTCTAACAATTCGTTAATATCTTCAGTGTCCATATTCAGTTCCAATTTTTTTTTTTTATACTAGTGAATACATCGCTTTGTATTCACACACAGAAAAGCACTCGTAAATACGTGTACATATTCGGCTGCGTTCGACGTATTTACTGATTCTTCTCTCTAAGTGTGAGTGAAGGAAGAAAATTAAACGATATAAGTTGGTAACACTGTATTTCAAGCTTCATACGCATATCTTGCCTTAATATAAATTCAAAACAATCAATAAATATTGGTCAATTATAAAAAAAAAAAAATGTATGTTCGTGCGAACAAATGTACGTTCGTACGAAAAAATGTACGTTCGTACGAACAAATGTACGTTCGTATGAACATAGGGACCGAAAGTATGTACCAATTAGTCGTATTTACATTATACGGAAATATACCGTCCGCTTAACGTACGTTCGATTAACGTACGGGAATCTGTGTACGCATTGTGTACGTTAAGCGGGCGCGCTGACTGTATATGAAAATTAACACTTTTACTTGTATTTTAGCAACGATTCACAATTAAAAGATTTAAAATTAAGTAAAAAAACATCTTCAAACATAACAATAGCAAAATCTATTGTTCAATCATCTGGCATACAATTTAGAGATGAAGTTGGCATATTAGATAAGGTAATATAAAACATAATATCTCAGAAATATATACTAAATTAAAAGATTACAATATTATTAGATACGGTTTCGTAAATTATATCAGCGTAAGATTGATCCAGAAAAAGAACCAGAAGTAATAGTACTACAGGATGTTAAAGATGTGGCATTTTTTACTGCAAATGTTACAGATCTATCTTTAGAACTTGTGAAATTTATGCATACAACTGTTGCTGATAGAATGTTACGAGCATTAATTGTTTATTTTCAATATTACATACAGGTAGGTATTTAAAATTTTACTATTAATGTATTATACTGTGCGATCATCATTTCTTGTCAGTTACATAACAGTAAACAATGAGTTTAAAAATATCAAAACTGTATTCTAATTCACTACTGAAAATTCTAATTTAACAAAGAACCAATCAGATTACTTCGTTTGTCCGAACTCACCCGAGGAACAACGAAAAAATTTGTTCCTAACATTGATGTCATATGCATATAAAAGAACTTTTTTCTATGGTCATATGAATAGACACAGCACGCTCTATGCCTTAGCATTGTTTGTTATGAAACCAAGACCCTGCGGTGACGAAAGGGGGATTTGCCCCGAGGAGTATAACAAGTTGCTTAATTTCCATTTATTTTATTCAGCTATTGCTAAGAAAAACACCGGCGCTGTATTGTGTTTATGATTATTTTGTTGTGTTATTTTTTCTGTTTTACTATATTACCTTTTCATCATCTTTCAACTTTTAATAATATTGCCGTAAATTACATTTTAAGAGTTGCGAACTGTATTTCAACCACGTAGTATTTTAAATATGAAAAAGTAATGTTTAATTAAAATGTTGCATATAGTTTTTACTTTAAAAAAGTATTTGTATTCAGTACTTGGAATACATCAGAAAAGTATTTTACCCAGCATTGATTATAGATAGGTATACATCTTTGTATCTTTCATAATTTGTCAGATAAATTTTAATTTATCATCTTTCATCAATAAATGATGTAATATATGCCCGTTTTAAATTTAGAAAGTGTCTGAAGCATTGCTATACAATATGCTCGAGAGTAAAAAAGGTGTCTAGATAGACATGGAATCATTTATTTTTATATTAACAGAAATGATCACCTAACATTTTAAATTCAGGGCCTACTAAACTTTTTTTTCAATCATATTGTATTTTAAACGTATGTAATTTAAAAACCTACTAATTATCTTAAATATATACTAATAAATTCAGGTTAATTTAATATTATTTATTAAATTTATTTGATTAAAATTTGCAGTTGACAGTATTAAAAAAATATATTTTTACTTTCAATTCTTATCGGCAAAACATTGATGTATGCAAACTGTACAACTCCTGGGGACAACCCCCGTTTCCCCGCCTAAAGAGGTGTTGACTTCATAACAACTCATCCTCGTTCAGTCTCTATGTTATTCAACCTCATTGGTTCCTAACTTAATACCTGTTATCAACTCATTGGTGTGTAGAGAAAAATAGTGTTCATTTAATAATCAATTCGTATAAGGTAATAAAAATAGAATGTACGCCTATGTATACATGTCCTTGGAAATAAGTTTGATAACTAAATGTTTCTGTCAAGTATTGCATAACGGACAAGATTTGTTGATCGCTCTGTACATGTTTCTAACGCCAACTATTGTGCACCTTTGTATGATCTGTGTGCACCGATTTAACTGAAGAACGTGCTTAACGCTCTTGAGTACTCAAGTGCTTGGTTGAGTACTCAAATCACGCGCCTGGAAAGCAGCTCTTAGCGTCAGTGGCAGATTAAGCACTTGGAGGGCACCAAGTACAATTTAATTTTGAGGCCTCCTCCTAAATACTTTCCTTGCAACCGTCCCTATCCATTTTAAAACTATTATGAAGTGGCGGTAGCAAAAATTTCAGATTTCAAATTTATATAATTGAAATGTTTTTATTTTTTACTCTCTTCATTAAATCCGTTAAATCGTAGGTTTACTGTATTTTTTATATTTTTTTCTATGTATACAGATATGGAATAAATTAATGTACAGACGTGAAGAAATGGAATACAGACTAACACAACCTAGAGTAACAGAAATGGAACATTTAATACGCGATAATTTATCAGACCTGAGGAGTATGGTATCAATTGAATTCGGTGCGATTGTAATGGGAGCATCTGACACCCAAAAATTTCATCATTTGGCAAATAAAAATGGTGCTTCTTTATCTGGAAGAGACAGAAGAATATACAATTTATATGTTAAAATGATGCTTAGAATTGTTTGGTTAGCTCTACAAAGACCAAACATCGCCCTTATTGGTAAAAAAAATATTATTAGTATCATAGCCTCAGAGTAGGTCCAAGGTAATCGCTGATCACTATCGTCTGCTACTACTATCGTATTCAGTGGCGTAAATAATGGCTCGCAAATTGACGTCATATAGATAGACTCAGCACGCTCTATTCCTTAGTATTGTTTGTTATGAAGCCAAGACCCTGCGGAGACGAAAGGGGGATTCGCCCCGAGGAGTATAACAAGTTGCCTAATTTACATTTATTTTGTTCAGCTATCGATAGGAAAAACGCCGGCGTCATATAGTGTTTATACATTTTTCGCGTTTCAGTTGTTCTTAATAATTTCGACGATCAGCTTGTAATGATGCACATTTTAATGTGATCCATAACAGGTTCAATCTATTTCTAATGGAACTTACATTCGACTTCTCATGAATCCCAGTATCTTCCCATGAATATCACGGTTGGCAAAAGATTGAATATGAATTGCAAAAGGGTGAATTTGATTGTTAATAGGGTAAATTTGATTTGCAAAAATATCACTTTTTTTTTTGCAAAAGGGTGAATTTGGAGTGCAATACACAATAAATAATAATAACATTTAAACTTTAGTTGCGATTTAAGTCCGACAGCTATGGATTCTTCTGCATTACCGAAGTCGGCTTGATCTAATAATGCCACTTAACGAATTTGGAAACCATTAAGACAATCTTCAATTAAAAATCGGAGATCTGAATCGTCGTAAAATATAGCTGATGAACATTTCCACCACCATTAACGCAGGTTTGTAATGCACGACATCTTTCTGCAACCGACGATACTGTTTTTAGGGTTTTGTAGGTATGATCAAAAAACCCTTATACCGTCATTTTGTCGTCTGTCTGTCTGTTCGGTAAAAATTGTAGCCAAACGGCTAAACCTAGAGAGTTGAAATTTGGCATGCTTATACAACTCTTTGACCCGCACATAGGAAAAATACTAAAACATCTAAAAAACATATCCCCCTAAAAATATAAACAAAAATGTGCTCATCGAAAACAAAAATATTTTTTTTAAATTCTGAGTAGGGTATCAAATGAAAGCCCTTAGTACGTGGATTAACGATCAAATTTTTATTTTTGCAAAGTAAATTATTTTGATGCGATTTTTGCAAAAATTGTGCAAAAAAATTTTGTCCCACACCTGTAGCCCAGATGGTTTAAACTAAAAATCTAAAAAAATTCTAAGTAATGTATATTGGTGTGAACCGAAATAGTACAACAAGAATTTTTAATCAGATTATGTTTTCGGAAAATAACGCATTTTTTGTGGTTTTTGGTTCACAAAGTACAAAAGTTATACCAATGTAAGACACTCAGATGCAAGGCGTGCGATAGCGTGATGGGTTAGAGCACTGGTGTCGTAAGCTAAAATGCGCGGGAAAACGAAGGGTTTCGAGTTCGAGTACGGAGTGAATTTTATTTTTTCTGTTTTTTTTTTGCATTTTTATTATGTTGAAATTATTTTGTCAAAGTTATATTTTGACAAATGTTGTATTTAATTTTTAAGAGCGTAAATTTAATAACCAGTCTTATTATATGTTTAACAGACGATAAATTATTTTAAAAATATCGTTCATTTTGCCGTGATTACTACAAAGTAAAATTTGTCCTACACACTCAGCATACCGCCTTCACTTATAATATACCTGCAAAACCCTGAAATGTGTGAATATTCACACTTCACATCAATTTTTTTAGTTTAATGTGACAAGTAGGGCTACGTACGAACTGGGTTAACTCACTCAGCTCTGAGCATTTGGGACAGAGAACGCACTATATAGAAGAAACAGAGCACGATCCAACAGTGTTGTAACTTATGAAGTTACTCGTAAAACGTTCGAGGGTAGAATGAACTCTGTCCGATATTCACAGAATCTAACTGCGAACTGCTAACTTACATTAAATCTGCTGTACCTATGTTTAAGACCTTACCTTGAACAGCTGTTGCAGATCGTATATCTTTCGTTTTATCTGGTCGAATTGTTAAACTTTCACCATAGCTTTTCGAGTTTTATATACACATCGTGGCAGAGCCGCAGTAAGGAAAACTTGCGCTAGGGGCAGAGCCGTGTTTTGGCGCCCTTGGCAAATAAAAAAAAGGTTCTCACCTCTCAACTTTTAAGTGATGGAAAAAAGGTCTTCATTCACCTCCCAAAATCGAAGTGATGAGCAAAAAAAAAGGTCTACACCTCTCAAAATCCAAATAATGAGAAAAAACAGGTCCTCACCTCTTAAAATTCAAGTGACGAGTAAAAAAAGTCCTCGCCTTTGCAATGGCACCCCATAATCAAGCCCGTCAGCGCCCTTTTCCTTAGTGCGCCCAAGGCACACAGTGACCTGTAAGACGATTTCGAATAATCCGTACAAAAAAGATCTTTGAATGCTTTATTCAGAATGAAGACATAGCACCATTCACGTGATAATTTCGTCGATCCCTCGTTCGTTGAGTCGTTAAGTTCATGCGTCAGCCAATAGAGAAGCTACTTAAATCTTTCACGTGATTTTATTACTATTTCTGCTTTTCGAACATGGTGCAGTTTTGAAGATTCTAAAGAGAGATATATACACGTCAAACACAAAGCCGCTACCTCATGTAGAGTTAACGAGATAAGTAGGGGATTCCACACAAACACTTACACCCTAAACACAGAATTTTATTTACGCATTATACAGGGTGTTAGGTAAATGTCCGGCACAATTTTAAAGGCAGCATTGTTGGCCCATTTAGAGCTAAAAAGTCCTCAACCATTTTTGGATAAGAAGCGTATATCGCTTGATAATCGATGCAGTACCACGGTTTAGGAACCACTAATATTTTGTCTGTTACAACAATCACATATGTGACTGAGATAAATAGAAACCATGGAAACAATACCGTCATTTTATTTCAACAAATTGCTTTTTCAATTTTATGAAGATAAAAAAAATAAGACTTGGGGCATCTTTTGGTTTGTTTATTTTTGGACGAAATTCACATTTTAGAGAAAATTGGCAAAGAAAACATCGATTGCATTCTACCATGCGTCTTTTAAATTGTGCCGGACATTTACCTAACATCCTGTACATTAGACCTGCGATTTGAATACAATTTTGATCCGTCTGGGAAAAAATGTTCACCATCGCTGCAATAGATTTTAAAACGGCATTTAATACAAGCAAATTAATTGACAAATAAACATCTGTAAAATAATTTTAGAGATGGAAATGACTCGTTTGGGTTGCTCTGATTCTTTTAATTCGTTTGTACATCAAGGAAAAAAGGTAGAAAGACTACAATCAACTTTAGCAGAAGATGGTGTATTGAGAGGTACTGCAAATGTTAAAGAGCCTAGATTATTACAAAGATCTCCATACGGTAAAGAAATATTAATTGAAAATCACGATCATCGTATGCTGGGTATGCATATGGTAAATTTCCCACCGTAAGTTAAAATAACATTTAAGGGTAAACACCATAAATTACAAGTTTTTCATACAAAATTCTAAAATAAAATTAGTAACAATCTTTTCATCAACATAGTGTCTATATTCTGTTCGGAATCAAGAAGTAGCAATCATGCAATGTTTACGTGATAATTTTCCTATTTTCCTTTATCCTATTAGATATATAAATAGTCGTTGCAAAATTTGATGTACAGATTGTTATACTAGCGTCGGCGAATCAACGCAGTTACGTCACACGACGTAACAAACAATTGCATTGTTCCAAACAATACAGTCGTTTGTTACGTATTGTGGCGTAACTGCGTTGATTCGCCGACGCTAGTATACTAATTGTATTTCATGCTGTTAGTTGTGTACAAGAAATTTGTGAGAATTGTCGTGTCTAGACTTCGTTCAACATAAGAAAAACACAGGGTATCATAAATTACATCATCAACTCTGCTCGAGAAAACAGCTCAACACATTGACGTACATAAGGGTTTTAAACAATAGGGGATACGCATAAAATTTATATTTTCTTAAAAGTACAATATTAGTTATGTCGCCTAACAAAACAAAAATCACATTTTAATTAATATTTTCGAATTTTTTTAACTAAAATATTATAAATTTGAAATAAAGCCGACCACAGCGCGAAGGTTGCCGAGTAAATACGACTAAGCATGACGTCAGAAGCTACACGTCCCAGACTACCTACCCAAGCCTTTACGTGTGTATTAGAGATGGCAACGATTAATCGAATATTGAAATAATCGATTATTTTGTTTCAATTAATCGATTAATCATACAATATTTTTTAATAAATATTGCTTTATTTTTTAATAAATAAAGTTTCGATTAATATATTATTAATCGATAATTTTATTTTATTTTCAAGAAATTACTTAGTTGTATTGTTGAAACACTGGTCGGTAAGATGACTTTGCTCTCTTCTTTTCAACAAGCAAAAATTTATTTTAACAATGAATTATTTGTATTAAAATTTACGTACTTAATATGCAATATCAATATTATATAGTATTCGTTCAAACGGGCATTATTTATTGTTACAGCCTGTATGTAAAAAAAAAAAAAAATTGTTTTCCTAATAAAACGGTCAAATGATTTTATATCAGCCTTTAAAATACAACATTAAGACTGTCCCATTTTTTTGTCGGCGAATGAACATGTTTCTTTTTTATTTCATAATCAATTAATCGATTATATAACATTTCGATTAATCAAATGATCAATTAATCGATTGATTAATTGTTATTGCCAACTCTAGCGTGTATTGTTTGCGAGTTTTGTATATGTTTTTTAAACAATTTTTCAAGCATTTATTATTAAAATGGCAGGTAAAGATTTTGTTAGGCCTCAGAGTGACAATTTACTCAACGTTGATTCTTTTTTTCCTTTTCTTTTGTTTTTCACCATTAGGTAATGAAATAAATTGTTTTTGTGGAGTTCTAAATAAAGTATTTATTCACATCGGTACTAAACAATATTTTCGATGTTTCGAAATACTGGGCCCTGGATCTGCCATATTTTATATATTTTAATATATAATTTAATTCGGTTAACATGTAGAATAACTTTATTTTAATTAAAATCACTCTAACTTTACACAATCTATAAAAGTTATACAAGCAAATAAGTTCACGACAGACTGTGTAGGCTGTACGCTGTAGACTGGGTAGGATCTGACGTCACAGCCAAGTTTGTAAACAGTCGGAGTCGTTTTCGCGCGTTACATACATTTATGATTTTATTAAGACTTCAAATAAAAAAAAAAAAAAATACAAAACTGTTTTTTATGTTTATATGCAACAAAAGGAATATAATAAAAAATAAAATGAAAATCATGCCTATCCCCTATTGTTGTAGATACCAAACAAACAAAACCATGTATTTCAAATACATTTTTACTCATTTTAGTACACGGTAAACCTTGAAACGTGAAATAAATAAAAATAACGGAAATAAACAAACAACATCGCACAATACGCGTAGTTAGTAAGTGACGCCACTGAAATATGTTAAACTAACTGTTGATAACTTAATAGACAAAATTTGGTTTCTGCACATGGGTGTCGCTAACATCCGCCTGTGTTTTTCTTATGTTGAACGTACTCTACCATGCTGTTAACAATTAAAATAACTATTTATCCTTTTTTTTAGTACTGATGAGTGGCTGGAATTTCTTGAAGCATGTTTTACTGCACCTGAAGAATTATTGGCTGATATGAATATAACTGTAGGTGTTTTGGGTTTGAAAAGACAGGATTTTGATGAAATGCTTAAGAAAAAAGAAGATCCAAAGAAAAAGAAAAAGGAAGGAGATTCATATGTGTCATTCCAAGAGTTAGAGGAAGAAGAAGAAGAACTGGAACCTGGATTTGAATTAACTTTTATTATACCTAATAAAATTATTCACAGGTATTTACAAAAAATATTTTTTATACATTTTTAAACAGTGCTGTGTAAAATATATGAACAAACTGAACAAGTGCTAATGGGTCAGAGACACATGGATAGACAATGCTGTCGCGTTAGATACCTTATACCCTTTTCACACTAGATGTTTAAGTTCCGCTGTTAAACTCAGGATGTCTTAAGGCGCTTTCCAGGTTGCTGTAAAGAGTAACTCGAAGTTGCTCCGAACAGTTCGCTAGTTGTTCCAAGCAAAAGTACTACATACTCTCAACTACATCAGAATTTCCTTGTCCCGTCCCCTGAAGTACCTATCATTATTTTAGAACTTGGAGTTCCTTTTTAGTGAGGGTAAACAGCTGATACAATTCAAACTTGTTAAAGATTTATTACACATTCATAACTGTGTATTTTTTTAATATTAAATAAAATCCATTTATCATATCATAAATATGTAAAATTTAAAATAATTTGTACATCTAGGATAGATTTTCTTTGACATATAGCAGCGCCTTTCTCCACTAAATACTCAACTAAAGTATTCGATATGCAAACATTTTCAGAGTAGTTTGGAGTAGAACAGTTCAGAGTATTTCACACCTATCTGGAAAGCACCTTTAAGGATTCCACACACCAAAGTGGCCGCGGTGGCGGCCACGGTAGCGATCAGGTCTCCTCACACTAACGCGGTGGGAGTGGCGGTAGCGGTAGCGATCAGTTAGTGAATTACGGTATATAGTTGTATGATAATATTGGACCTTGCTTGGGTTATTTCATTTTTCCCCTTTGGAATGTTAAAATTTAAAATTCCAACAATGAAACCATGGAAACGAATGACATATGTCAAACTTAAATTAATTTTCTTACATATTTTAATGACAAAAAATAAATAAATGGGATATTTGTATTAAGAATGACACAAAAAATCAAAATATAAAGAAAATGACATTTTAAAATGATAGTAACCTTAACCAAAAAATGTTTGTTGCAAGTATGATTTACAAAGCTTAAACAAAACGGCTGAAAAGCATTATTTAAACCATGAAAGTAACTAGATTGCAAAATCTAGTTCCGCCTAATCGTTTGGAACAGACTTTACTATCAATTTCCAAAACTTTTCCTATTTCGTCCCACACTTTATTTATTTTCCTAATATTCTTGTAATCAGGATGTGCTAAGTCATACAAAATTAAATGATCCTTTACTGATCTATGATTTTTTCTGTTAAATTATCTATTTTCGACATTATTTTCTTAAATATATTCACTCTGTGGTATATAAACAATGAATATCGCGCGGCCTAACGCAACTTGTCGAGTTTGGCCGCCAGTGTTTGGTGATCGCAGACTGAACGCTGCATTCGGCGGCGTTCTCAGATAGCGGAACGCTTGTATGTGCGTGGTCTCATTGTATTGTATAGGTTGCGTTAGGCCGCTCCATTATCGCCACCGTGGCCGCCACCGCGGCCGCTTTGGTGTGTGGAATCCTTTAAAGTGCTAGTGTTAAAGCGTGTCTAAATTCAACCTCGTCTAAAGTCAAGCTAACTTTAATACGGAGATCTCAGTGTTAAAGATAGTTCGCATTGCCAACATAATTTCTATTATAAATTAATACTGTTTGAATTTGTGCTTTGTTTATCATAAACAAGAATACTGCATTATATCGACGTTATAAGTATACAATAAGTATAAACTTTATCGTTATAATTAAATTAGTTATTTTAATACTGTATTTAACACAATACAGAGCTACAATAATTAAGGTAAAATGTATCGACTTATATGTTAAAACAGGTGTAATATATTCTTTATTGTAGAATGGAATAAAATATCCATATGTGTTTAATAATAATTCAAAATGTGCGTCTGCGCAGAGAGTACAAAACTAGTAATATCCTGATAACTTAAAAACAAAATTACCGTAGCAGATGGCAGCACCGGAGATTTAAACATCTAGTGTGAAAACAAACCAATGTTAAATATCGGTGGATTTTAAGTTCACTCGTCTTAAAGTTCTAGTGTGAAAAGGGTATTTGAATTTTATGCTGGATTGGGATATGAAAACAGCAGTATTCAAACTGTGTGCCACCGAACACAGAAAAATATGCCCCTATGAACAAAAATGTTTAATAGCACTGTTATAGTAAAGATCTGGCCACATTTTCATGTTATAATATGGTTCAGAATTGGGATATAAGTCTAATAAAAGCTTTTAAAATAATAAATAAAATACTCTTTATACATTTGTAAATTTAAAATTTAATCTAAACTACTGATCACAATATAAGGACAATTTTTGAACTCGTAAATAGCTGTCTAATTTGTAAAGCTTCTATCATTAGCAAACATCTCTAAGAATACAAAATATTGTCTTTTTACACAGTTACTAAGACATTTAATTTTAACATGGCATAATTTAATAGTATTTTTCAGCTTTAGAAATAAGAAAATTAAATTAGCTTCGTCCGCGAATGAAATTTCTAACAAGGTATTAATAGATACGGAATAACTTCATGAACTGTTTTAATACGCATGTTCGATTTGGGACCTGTCAGCTTTAAAAAATATGGTAAATATTGGGTGGTTTTAGTCCGTTAGTTTTATTTATTTATTTTTTTCGCATTTTCAATAAATTATACATTCTAAAAAAAACTTTTATTATCAATTATGGACAAACGCTCAGGCAATTTCATAATGTCATCTCTCCAGATGGTTCCGTCTTTGCTTCCACAGATGCGAATTTTTTTCCGTTAAGGGAATTTTGTAGAAAGCAGAACAAATGGTAGTTGGGTGGTGCAATGTCTGGACCATATGCTCCGACTACCATTTGTTCCGCTCTCTACAAAATTTCTTTAACGAAAAAAAAAAAAAAAAAAAAAATGTATCAAATGATATCAAAATTCACCTCTACAGACTTTTCGAGAGCAAAGACGGAACCTTCTGGAGAGATGGCATTATGAAATTGCCTGAGCGTTTGTCCAAAGTGATAGAAAATAATGGACAGTACATTTGATAATAAAAGTTTTTTTAGAATGCATAATTTATTGAAAAGGCAAAAAAAAAAAAAAAATTAACGGACTTATGTAACAAACCAATAATTACCCTTTTTTTTGATATTATACTCATTCAGTCAAAAAGAATTAAAGTACAATGAAAAACTAAAAATTTCTTAAAGTGAGTTTTAACGATTCAATTTATTGATCAATTAATTGAAAAAGTTGACATTCAATTAATTGATGTGTGTAAAGTGTAAAAATTTCGTCAATTAATGGATAAATTAATTGACAAAAAAATTGATCAATTTATTTTGAAAATAGAACAAGTTCTATTTTTCGTATAATATTTTTAGGGAATTCTAGGTATATTTTTATCTGTTAAGATATTGCCAACTGTTTAGTTGTAGCATAACCTCAAAACATATAATTTGTGTTTCGTTTTCAAATGTGACATAACCTCGAACGTTCTAATTTACCATCATCTAAGTTATTTATTTTGTTTTTGTTCACAGCTCGTAACTTTTTTTCAATATTTTCATTTTGATAAATGTGTCAACATGTTTTACAGTTGGTAATGTAAAAATTTTCAAAAAAAATGATAAATAAATTGATGTGTGTAAAGTGAAGTTTTTGTTTCCAAAGTTACCAATAAATTTTTCAATTAATTGACAAAAAACTTGAACAATTTATTGATCAATTAATTGAACTGTGTAAAACCAACTTTAGAGTAGTATATTATTACATATCTTGTAAATCGTAGATTGCCTTTAAATAAAAAAGAAAACACAAAAGAGCTCGGAAAATAGAAAAATACAACTTTCGTGTTCATTTTCACCATGTAAACAAATACACAAGTGACAGTTTATTGTCACTCTCGAGTGTTCCAGCTTTTGCCGCATATGGCGCTGCGATCTTAAAAAGTTTCCCATACGAACGAAGCTAATTTATTCGTTTAGAATGGATAAATATAAACGCACGACAAAATATATACTTCTATTTTGTTGTTACTTGAATAATTAGTCGTGCAATTTTTTCTGCCGTTCTTAAAATAAAATTTGTCGTTAATAAACCTTATTTTGTTGGGCCGAAAAATAGAACCCATTTAGAATAATTCAACAGTTATCAGACAATTTTTTCTTTTCAGTGATGATAAAATACCAGTCGCATTTCCTCAAGAACCACCAAAATACTCAAGATCACCAAAAACTACAGCAATGATTCGTCAACAATGTGAAATGTGGAAACAAATAGTAAGAAATGCGTTAGTTGGAATCAAGTCGCCATCATTATCAAATTACTCAACATAAACTACACAATTCTCCTTATCACGAGAATTTGATAAAATATCTCTAATGTAATTTAATAATTCAGTCTCAGTAAAATTATGTCTTTCGTTTTTAATAAGATCATATATTTCATATAGCGGTGGGTCTTGTAAAGCTAAACTACCTATTACTACGACAAATGGATAACCTAATCTGCGGGCTTCGAACAGTCTTTTACCTATGGTCATATGTTTTCGATCATCAAGTAGGATGTCATCAGCTAGCTGTGGTTCGGAACAGAGGACTGTTTGAAGTCTGTCCAATAAAGGTTTTGTTAAGGCTTCTTCTTTACTGCCCTCCTGCAAAACATAATTATTATAATCACAAAACAGTTCTTTGCAGATGAAGAGTTCGGGGAAGAACAATCAGACTAATATCAGTCATTTTGGAGATACAGTGGAAACCATCTAACGGCATGTGCAGTGTTTTATCAACTAGATCAGGCCAGTGACGTCACATGCGCAGAAACCAGAACTCGTACAGTCGCTTCGTTGCGAAGCAACGAACGTCGATCCGGCGCAAATACGTCGCTGGCTGATCTCGTGGGTAAAAAAGGACTTTATAACCCTACCAGATTATAAGTTTCTTAGACAACAATCTGAAATAAAATTAGTAACAATCTATACATCAAAATTTTCAGCGAATTTTTATCAGTCTAATAAGATATTGATAATTGTAAAAAAAATGCTGTAAAAATGTTTTTACTCATTAACTTAATAATAGGTGGGGTTCAAATAACTTTAAAATTTGGATAATGATGCACGAACTGATTTCTTGTATTTATAGGAATATAAATAACAGTATAGCAGTAATATATTTAGGCACTAATATGATACAGACCTTATAACACATGACATATCATATATTTTATATATTTAATTTTTTTACTTGTATCCATGGTATTATATATTTATAGTTACGTTATATTTTAAGTTACTTGGTTGTAAGTCCAATAGTATTCAATTTCAACAATTTCCACTGGTTATTAAATTTAAGCATTTAAAAATTAAATGCAATATTTGCCCAAATATAACTAGAATTTTGAAAAAATAATTTAAACAAAAAAAAAAAAATGCAAAAAAAAATGAAATTGCCTCGAGGCCGGATTGAACTAGAGTTTGTAAATAAGAACGCCAGTATACTAAGCATTACACCATCGAAGCGCTCTGCTTACTGTACTACATAATATTATTAAATATTTTACATGGTCAAGCAAAAAACACAAAAAATGCGTTATTTTCCGAAAACATAATCTGATCAAAAATTCCTGTTGTACTATTCCGGTTCACACAAATGTACATTACTTAGAATTGTTTCAGATTTTTAGTTTAAACCATCTGGGCTACAAGGTGTGGGACAAAAATTTTTTTGCACAATTTTGGCAAAAATCGCATCAAAATAATTTATTTTGCAAAAATAAAATTTTGATCGTTAATCCACGTACTAAGGGCTTTCATTTGATACCCTACTCAGAATTTAAAAAAAATATATATTTTTTTTCTGAGTACATATTTGTTTATATTTTTAGGGGGATATGTTTTTTAGATGTTTTTGTATTTTTCCTATGTGCGGGTCAAAGAGTTGGATAAGCATGCCAAATTTCAACTCTCTAGGTTATTGTAGCCTCTCTAGGCTACAATTTTTACCGAACAGACAGACAGACAGACATACATACAGACAGACAGACATACATACATACATACAGACAGACAGACAGATAGACGACAAAATGGTATAAGGGTTTTTTGGTCATACCTACAAAACCCTAAAAATGTGACTAAAATGCTTTCGACAGTAATGGGTTAAGAAATGTATAAAAAATAATTTACCTTTGGTGAAATTATGATTACTTTATAAGGAGCGATTGCTAGTGGCCAGCGCATTTCATTTTCTTCCGTAAGCACCTCAAGAGACGCAGCAAGCAGGCGCGAAATTCCTATTCCATAACAACCCATTTGCAACATAGAAGGTTTGCCATCTTGTGATAAATAATGGGCCTTTAGTGGTTTTGAATATTTATCACCCAACAAGAATGTATGACCAACCTAGAAAAAATAAATTAAACATCTGACTATCAAGCGAGAAAAAATTGGAAAATGATTTAACTACTAAAACAATAGTTAAAATAAACAATTTTCGTGTAAAAATGTATGTACCTCTATTCCTTTTTGTATTTCTATTTTTGTGGAATCGCAATGTGGACATTGTTCTCTTCCAGATATTTCCACGTTTGCAGAGAACTGGCAATTTTTACAATTCAATATTTCATCTTCCCCGATTTCAGCTATGAAGTGATACTCATGGGATAAAGATCCTCCAATGTTTCCAACATCTCCCAGAACTTGTAAAAAATTTAAAATAACATTAAAAATCTGGAAATAACACGTAGACTGCGGTATTGATGAAATGCGTCTTTTGAAGTTACAGGTTATTAACATTTTTGGGACTAAAAGCGATTTCTCACAACGATTCTAGATCAACCCTCGAAAATTATAGGCATTATTATAGTAACTCGCAATTTGTTTTAATTCGCTACATAAAAATAATAATAGTAATAACATTAATTGTTTTATGAGTGGTATGAAAGCCTCCTGTCGAACGGAAATCGAGTCCATTCGCACCTGCAGATCTTCTGCCACCTCTTTGATCTGCAGAACGCAGAAAGCAATGTTGCTCGGGTCCGAATTGTGCGTTCTGGGGAATCTGGCGTAAATTCTGCATATCGCCAGAGTTTGGGATGCAGCCGTGTGTATTTAACCCCACTAGTCTCTAGTATGACGTGGCTTAAAAGGATGCTCAAGTTTGCGATTAATAGACGCTTCTTAAACCCCAATAATAATAATAATAATAATAATAATAAAATGATCGAAGTGATGACCATAAAAAAATTATGATAGCTTACTCATTTATTATCAATAAATTGAAAAAGTTTACCTTCAATTTATTGATGTGTGTAAAGTGTTCAATTTTCATCAATTTCAAAAATTGATCAATTTATTTTGAAATTAGAACAAGTTCTATTCTTATCCAATTTTTAGGAAATTCTAGGTATATATTTTTATCTGTTTAGTTATTGCCAACTGTTAAGTTGTAGCCATGGTTGTAGCAGAACCAAAAAATGTATAAGTTATGTTTCGTTTTCAAATGTGACAGAACCGCAAACGTTCTAATTCACCATCATCTAGGTTTTTTCTTTTGTTTTTGTTCACAGCTCGTAATTTTGTGAAGATTTTTTCAATATTTTCATTTTGATAAATATGTCAACATGTTTTACAGTTAGTAATGTAAAAATTTAAAAAAAAATTGTTAAATAAATTGTTCAATTAACTAGCAAAAAATGGATCAATTTATTGATCTATAAATTGAACTGTGTAAATCCAGTTTATGAACATATTTAGTGTTTGATAATAAAGAAAAAAAGTAAAAAACATCCATAAATTTTTTCTTATCAGAACATATTTTATGAGTTTCAAAACAACTGATCACAACTTAAAATTTATTATACTGAAGCAGTTTTATTAATTTAACCTAGAGCCAATGTTACAACGCAAACTAATACTATTAATAAAAATATTTTTAAATTACCTTTGACATAATTGACACCAAGTTGATTAAATATATTTTCATAGCTCTGGTTCACAAGATCATATGTGTTTTGGGCATGAAAAATATCTGTATCAAAAGTATAAAGATCTTTCATAATGAATTCTCTCCCACGAATCAAACCAAAACGTGGTTTTATTTCATCACGATATTTATTCGAAATTTGATACAGATAAATTGGAAATTGTTTATATGAAATTGGGAACACTGATGCTACAAGTTCTGTAACTGCTTCTTCATAGGTCTAAAAGATTATTATATTAATAAATAGAACAATGGTGTATCTTCAAAATATAACAAGATAATCAAATAATTTTCAACAATTACACAGGACTCCGTTAAATATTCACACATTTCAGGATTTTGTAGGTATTTAATAAGAGTAAGATGCCAACAGAATGCTAGATAAGTATCACGTCGTCAAGGATCAAATTTGTAGTTAATAATATTGCCAACTTTCACAGCTTATTATTTGACATTGGCTTAATATCAGGGCTTCGAACCGTTATTTTTTTCGTTTCGGTTTTCGTTCCGGTTCAATTAAAAAAACATATATCGGTTCGCTTCCGGTTTTCGTTCCGGCAAAAATAACGGTTTTTTTCGGTTTTCGGTTCAGTTCCGAGTGATAAATTTTTAAATGCTTTTATTTGTATTAGAAATTTATTTTCTACTATAATTTAGAAGAACATTTTATTCCTTATTCTGTGATAATCATACCAAGGTCGCTGATGGGGGGGGGGGGTTCTGGGCGTTCAACGCCCTCCCTGCGGTGGCGCTGCTTGCAACAGCTGATGGCGGGTGAGAAGCGTATATGTCAGAAGTTTTTTCTTAATATTTATCTGTTCAAACAATATTTCGACAAAAAAGCACTGTATTTAAGTCACTATATTTTAAAATACTTCTTAATTCACATAAACTGCAGCACAACACGCTACAAATATTATCCAAATATACGCTTCTGTTTAATTTAGCCAGTCACCACCAGATGTCTCAATGTTATTTGCAGTCACGAATAAGGAGCCTATTCACATGAACTCGATTCGCATATGTTCAATTTTTTTTATATTTTTAATTTCAAAAGAAGATATACCACCTTAGTCATAAATACAAAAAAAACATAACTTTATTAGCCATAATTTTGCCTTTAATTAAAAAAAGAATTAATTTTGTCAAAAATACAAAAACTGCAATATATTGTAAAAACGCTGCCCGATTAAAAATACCTCTCTTACATTTCCGGCTCAGATCAATGTACATTACATATAATTTTTCAGATTTTTGTTTCGGTAAAAGAGTGCGGGAAAGAATTTATTAGTATATTTTTGGCTAAAATCATGTTAAAACTAACGAATTTTGGGAGAACGTGTTGAAATTTATCGAAATAAAATAAATTCATTGTTTCAATACTACAAATAAACAACACTAATGTATTCTACGTAAGGATTTGTACCTGACGCTGCCTTGCCCCATTTATTCTAATGCACAGCAATGAGGGCTATTTGCATCATTACAACCAAAATGCTTAGACTTTACAAGCACATTGATGAAACCTACATAATTTGGATCTTTATAATTCTTCAAAATCTTGCAATTACATTTTCATAATGATATAATTTTCGTTTTTCACAGTTAAAATTGAAATAGAAATACAAAAGTTACTAATTTTTGCAATCGGTATATAATTCACAAATTGGTATATAATTCACAAATTTTTATAAAATTTCCACAAAAATCCATTGTAGACCTATGTTATTTGACTATCTTGTATTGTTAAAAGATATGTGCAAGTACCTACAGGACTTAAAACATACATTTTCTTATGTCGATCATGTAATGTCATCAATTCTTCATTGTCTAATCTACCTAAAAATACACAACATCACAAAACAAATCCAACAAACAAAAGAATAAACAATACCAGTTTTCCTCCACAATTCCGCACTTGTTAAAGTAGGTAAAAATATTTTTTGTGCCCTGATATTCTGCATTTCGTCATCAACAATTTTTATCATCTTCTCTAAAGCTCTTAATCCAAGCGGTAAATAATGAAATAAGCCTGGATTAGCATGGCGAATTATACCTAAATCCAGCATTAACTAAAAAATAAAACCTAGTTTCTATTGGGAACAACAAAACAAAAATTTACTTACTCGTTGGCTGTTCGAAGTTAAATCCTGTTTTTTAACTTCCATATTTCGAGGAACTATATTCATTGGCTGAAAAATTTTGGTTAATTTTTGAATTTGTTTCAATTTTGGATACAGCTTCATTTTGTTACTGATTTAAATGAACACAATAAAAGTAAGACGGAATTTTTTTGACGTCTATATTAAATGAGGTTATTACACTTAACCGGTTCTTTTCTTAGGTTGGTACACGATTGTTTGTTTGTATTGGTTAAACTGTAAAAATTTAAATGCAAACAAGAAGATATGACGTTTTTTGAATTCCCCCCTCTTAGAAAATTACAGGATAATTTTATTTTGTAGCTAAATATCTTTCATCTACATTTCCATCATATCCTCCACAAAATTTCTAATAACATTGTTAACGGACCTCTTTGTGTAGTTGAACGAAGACATTTTTTTTTTCACATTCATAATATTCAAATTATGATCCATGGGGAGGAATCCAACATTTACGAGTGATAACCAAGAAGGGAACTAAATTTTTTTAGTGATGACGGGGGGGGGGGGCGGTTGAGAATCCAAAATGTTTAAAAGATGACCAGTGGAGACGAGAAATCTAAAAGAATTGAGAACTGACACGCTTGAATATGCAGTCTGGTGGTCAAATATTGTACTAGGCGCTCTAGTACTGTATGAACTTATTACATATGTTCTAGTGTTGAATTTTTGTTAGAATGTCGATAAAAGTTGTGAAAAACTATAAAAGTAGAACAAATTGTAGTGTTTTTGGCTGTCATTCAAGACAGGACAAAGATACGCATCTTTGTTTTTTTTTCTTTTCTTAAGAAAAATGGAGGGAAAGTTAATATTAAGTCCAGATTGGGAAAGATTTGGTTATGGACAGGAAGAAGGTATGGGAATATATTTTGAGTTAAAAAGTAACTGATACTATGCCAGTTTGTTCATTACATTTGTCGCAGAAAAACAAAACCACCAGGGGCGCACACAAGGGGGGGTCCAATAGGTCCGGACCTCCCCACGGACTGTGAGAAGTGAGGACTTTTTTTTTGCTCTTCACTTGAAATTGAAATTTTGCCCTGCGTTTATAAAAATTATGTATAATTGGACCCCCCCCAAGCCAAAAATCTGTGTGCGTCCCTGAAAACCACTAATATGCTTGCACCTACAAGTTGCATTTTTAACTTTTGCTCCTGCTCCTGTCCAACTAAAACTAATTTTATTTCATGAGGCAATGAACATAATTTACTTGTTTGCAAACAGAATCCATATATTGTAAATTCAGATGACCGACACTCACATGTACCACATAAAATTATGTGCCCGGCAATTAACACCTGCTCAACTACAAATTACACTTCAATAAATCTACTGAAATTAAACTTTAAATACTGTAATTTGATACCCACCTTCTGTTACCTAGCTCAATACATGTGTAGCGCTTAAAAATTAAAAAAATTCACAAATATTTACTCGCATTTCCATAAAATAAAAATATACTACGCTTAAATTAACCTGTTTGCTATTAGCATATTGACAGCTGAGTACTAGAGACGACAGCCATATTGCCTTGGAGCACAGTGCCGCCATCGGTAATGTCACGTCTCAATACTCTCTTGTGTTGTTGTGGCGGTAGAAGTGCACGAAAAATAGCGGGAGATTGAAAAATATGCCGAAAGACGTTTTTTTTATCGCCAAAAATCGGAATTTTCATATTTTTAAGTTGTCACGAGCTAATTTTTTAATGAGTTTAAAGTCAGTCCAGTTTTAAGATATTTTTATTTTTTTATATTTGATATGAGCTTCATGTTTTTAAATGTGGCAAATTACTATGGTTAATTTTTATTGATATTTACAAAGATGTAAAATAAGGCTACCTATGTATATAACTATTTTGAAATAAATAAACTGGCAATAAATCCAAAGAAATTGTTATATCTACGACTGTTATATAAACTCTGATATATTTAACTATTTAAGTAAGCGTAAAGAAGGTCTTTATGCAGTGGTAGCGCAGGCTCTTAAAATCTGGGGGAGGCAAAGAAAATTGAGTAAAATTTGGGGAGGCCAGGAAATATTTTTTTATCGTTTACATATGAAAATGCAAGCAATGACCTAAAAAAAAGGTCCTGACTTCTAAAATATATTTTATTCCAAGCAATTATATGGGGACCGCCCACCCCCGCTAGCGCCGCCACTGTTTTTATGGGAAGAGTAAAAATAGTAAAAGTAGCGTAGTATTATTTCAGTCTTGCCTAGGGTGACCATTCGTCCCGCATTTTGGATTTGGGAGGTGAGGACCTTTTTTTTTTTTTGCTCTTTACTTGGATTTTGGGAGATGAGGACTTTTTTTTTTTGCTCGTCACTTGGATTTGGGAGGTGAGGACCTTTTTTTTTGCTCGTCACTTGGATTTGGGAGGTGAGGACCTTTTTTTTGCTCTTCACTTGGATTTTGGGAGATGAGGACCTTTTTTTTGCTCCGTCCCGCATTGCCTTCTTAAGAAAATGGTCACCCTAGTCTTGCCATAAGCATAATACAAATGCCAGCGGTGCATTTTTGGGGTTCTTAAGCGTCTTCCTTGGGAAGGGGCGTCTAACCGAAGATTTTACCCGCATCCGCAAAAAAATTGCGGATATTCTCGGATTTGCAGGGCTCTAGTTATTACCTGTTCAGCGATTGTTAAACAGTCTAAAATTACTTCTTTTATCTTGAATTTCATAAGGGCTTCACCATATAACAGTGGCGGCGCTAGCTCTTAAAACCTGGGGGGGGGGCTAAAAATTTGGGGGGACAGGAAATATTTTTTTATCATTTACATATGAAAATACAAGTAATGATCTAAACAAAAAGGTCTTCACTTCTAAAATATATATTTTTTTTCAAGCAATTCTAGGGGCGCCACCACTGCCATATAATAAAGGCAAAACGGGACTTACCTTTGCAGTGCTGGTGTATTATGTAGAAAGGAGTCCCTTGAAGACTGCTACTGTACTAAAGGCCTGTGGAGTAAAGTTCAAGAGCTCAAACTCGCACAACGCGTAACTAATTTATTTATTATATTAACAAGCGATGATATAAAGTATAACTGCACGAACTGTATATAAATAACACATGAATCTGTAAATATCCATGTGCTGTACAAAAATAATGCTAATCAATATTCAGAACCGCAGCTTACACACGACAAGTAACTAAATTTTGGGCAGAATGTCCGGTAAAAAAAGCTGGACGGACCGCGATATCTAGTGGAACAAAATTTAAACCTTTCATTTTCAAAGTGAGTGGCGCGAACAATTTGTTAATAAAATATCTTTGTTTTAAATTTTTTTACATAGTATTTATTGTTTTCAGTAGGTATACACACAATTTATTATACAGGTTTAAGTCGAAAAATTGATTTTGTAGACAAAATATAACATTTAATTTATTTTAAATTTTTCTTTTTAACAGTTTCCATGTAGTATTTAGTTTTTACTCTGAAATACAGTCGACCACTTGTTTTTTCATTTTGTTTGTTACAGATGTGATGTTATTTTCAAATATAGGGATCAACTGAACAACATACATCATTAATTCTAGGAAAATTTTTATTAATAAAATAGAATTAATTTATAAAAACACATTTGAAAATACATCACTATTGATAAAATCCATAACACTGTTAGAGCTTAAAATCTTCTTCTTGATCTGGGACAATTTGCGAATATGGGTTTTGTGCGTTTTAGAATTAGTGCGAATATAACGCAATGCATTTATCATTTTATCCAGCGTGTAATCCATCCATAAAATATTTGTGTACGGTTCAAACTTTTGCCAATCATCGCTGTTCCTTTTTCTCATAAGGCGATATATCTCAAATTGATAATCACCTGTGGCAGTGAATAGGTCCGGATCCATAGCCAAATCATTGAATATACACATGAAATCATTAGATGTCATACGTGACAATGTGAAGTCAATTATTGTTAGTTTTACACCTTTAGTTGGTACTTCAAATTCTCTGCCTTTGATGCGGTATGTTATTGTTGTTTCGTCAGTTGGTGAGATTAAAACGTTACCCCAGTGTAAGTCACGATGCTCAAATTCCAGAGCTGCTTCGGCTACAGCCATTGTACAAGCAATCTGTAACACGCAAACAAATCATAATTAACAATTATTTAGTAATAGATAAACATTAAAGTGAAGTGCGAATTTTCACACATGTCAGGGTTTTGCAGGTATTTAATAGGTGTAAGAAGCCAACATAATACTGGATGTCTAGGTATATTTATCATACAAAAATCAACAGTTTTTTTCATAATTACTTTTACAGTATAGAGTGTAGTGTGGTGTGAGTAACTCAGTTCGCAACTATTAAAAAAATATATTATTTTTTAAATATTTTTAATTCCAAAAAAATACACGCACTATCTTGGCTATAGGACAAAAAATCCATAACATTGGGTGCGTTTTGTTGTGCCAATTCTGGTTTCGGTGCTTGTTTTCTTGCGACAATATTCTCGTTCTATTCATTCTACTCATTCGATGACTCGAGGTCGAACGACTGGAATGAATAAGTGTGGTGGGGATGAAGAGTAATATGTATTTGAATGCAGTTGTTTTCATTTGGTTTTTAAATGTTTTAGAATTAAATCTTGGTATTCCTGCTTCAAAATTATTTTTACTTTTAGCTATTTTCTCATTTTGTGTCCTAAAATAAATATATACCTATATGATTTTAATATAGTATTGTTAAATCTAAACTTAAAATGTATTTACAATTAAATTATTCGTTCTAAAACATTACGTTCTAGAATATTTACTCCAAATATAAAGTTTTCTTATTCTGAATTTATTATTTAGATTATCCATTTAGGTGAAATATGTTCGTTATTTGTTCTACAACCATATGACTTAACCTCCATGTAAATGTCATTCCATGTTTACTTCACGATCAAAATTGTCGTTTTCTTGCGGATCAATTCTAGTACTTCTAACCAGCCACCAACAAAACGCACCCATTATTAGCCATAATTTAACCATGAATTAAAAAAATAATTAATATTTTCAAAAACAAAAACTGCCATATTTTTCAAAAACACAATCTGATCAAAAATTTCTTTCCTACGTTTCCGGTTCAGGTCAATATACATTACCTATAATTTTTTCAGATTTTTTGTTTAACCCTTTTGGTAAAAAGGTGCGGGACAAGAACTTTTGCACATTTTTGGCTAAATTCGTGTTAAAAGAAACGAATTTCAAAAAACTATTTATCGTTCCGTAATCTACGTCTTAAGAGCTTTTTTTTGATACCAGACAATAAATTTTAAAAACATATTTTTATCAACTACACAAAATAATCGACATTTTTCGAAAAATGTATCTAATCAAAAATTTCCTTTGAACTATTTCGGTTCCCATCAATGTTCATTAAGGAGATTCTTTTTTGATTTTTAGATCAATCCCTTTGGGAGATACGGTGGGGGACAAAAGTTTTTTGACACATTTTTGGCAAAACCCCATAAAAAAAATTATTTTTCAAAAATAAAAATCAGTATAAAATTTCCTTAGGTTATTATTTATAATTTATTCAGTAGAAGTGTCTTGAAATAAATATCTATTATGAAAATAGTCAATAAAAATATTCGAGCATCGAACATCTATATTAATTTTGTATGATAGTTTGAACTACGCATACGTGTTACGTATTCCCTCTCACGCTCTGATTGGTTAGAAGTTACGAGACAATCTTTACTTTAATATTCTGAGGATGGTTGCGTTATGGCTGGTTTATATACGGAACAAGAATAAGGAATAGGAAATAAGAATAGTACACAAGATGTTAAAACATGGCTGCGCCGTATATCGGTTTATGTAGGAATGAAATTTAACTTTAACACAAGAAAAGTTGGTAACATTTAACTTTTTATTCCTATTCCAAGAATAAGAGACGATAAACATGCGCACAACGGTCAAAATGTCGGCCGTAATAAAATTTGTTCAACAGATGTATTCCAGCTGTGATCAGAAGGTTGGAAACAACAATATAATGTGTGAAACACAAGCAAATAAATTTACAAAATCTTCTGAATCCATTTTACTGAACACGAAATTTTTTTAAAGGTTATATTAAACACAACAAAAAAGTCAAGCAACAACCGTTAAACACAGGCCAACGCAAGTACGCAGGCGCAGCGACGAAATGTTATGTCAGATATAAACGGTTTCATATTTTTTTATTCTTGTGTATTATTCTTATTTCCCATTCCATATTCTTGTTCTGTATATAAACCAACCATTAGTGATGATGATGATGAATATAAATTTTATCTTCTAGAAATCTATATTTTTATACAAATATTTAAAACTTCTTTCCGGATACGAATCACGAATAGAGTTTGTCTATATTAATTTCTTCCCATCACCAAATAGATGAGTTTTAATAAACCACGCTGCGATAAGGGAACATGTCCCTTAAATAATATCCATTTGTCACGATCTTGTGCAGTTCTTACAACAGACAAACTTACAGACAGACAGAAAAAAATAGATAAACATCATTACGAGTATATCAGACAACTTTGCGATTATAATGTATTTAAATATATGTTAAATAAATAATACGCAAATTTAAGATAAAAATATTTCTGTGAAGTGTTTTCGAAGCGTCTGGGAAAATTGCAAAACTATTTTTCTAGTTAAATTTAGAATTAATAAAATAAATAGCATATATAAACAAAATAAATGTATGCAAATATTTTTCAATAGTAATTGCTAATTAAATTACAATTTGAAATGTTTATTTCCTTATCTGTAATTTCAATAATTTTGCATATAAATACCCAAAGGATGCTCAGTTTGACTTTGAAATGTTGGAAATTTTTATTTTGAAGGTGAATTTTGTTCCCTACACTGTGAAAAGAAGGGGGGTTCCTACACTTGTAAAATGATATTGAATTAATGAAATTTAGTATTTGCACCTCAAAAAAATAGCAATCTGAAAATATTATAAAGCAAAAAAATATTCCATAAGAAAGTTATTAATTAATAAATATTAAACATCGACGTCAATGATACCCATTATTTTCATTTTTTTTTTTTTTCGTTAATTTTAAAAAAAGTTGATCATCATATAAAAGGATATAAACAACAAACTTTCTGTTTGAAAATATTAGTAAGAATATTAGCAATGAATGCATGAATATTCATGCACTCGAGGGTCCGGCAAAAATATGCAACGGTACTTTAGTTACGGTGTTTATCGATAAAAAGTGGCACATGTGTTATCTGTAGAAATAAAATGTAATTATATATATTTGTAATGTGCCCTGCTGACAAAAAGTGTAGCGTATAAAAATTTAAAAAAATTTATCTTATCAAAAACTGACCAATGGCAAAGGAGTGATCGGAATTACCTATTTCGGATATAATCCCAAAATAATGAGGTTTCGTTATTAAGATAAGAATTCATTGCGGTACAAGTGTTCTATTCTTTCGTTTTTTGTTGTTTTTTTGCAGGGCATCGAACCGTTATTTTTTTCGTTTCGGTTTTTGTTCCGGTTCAATTAAAAAAATATATATCAGTTCGGTTCCGGTTTTCGTTCCGGCAAAAATAACGGTTTTTTTCGATTTTCGGTTCAGTTCCGAGTGATAAATTTTTAAATGCTTTTATTTGTATTAGAAATTTATTTTCTACTATAATTTAGGAGAACATTTTATTCCTTATTTTGTAATCATCATACCAAGACCACTGCCGGGGGGGGGTCTGATCGTGCCCCCCCCCCCTGAAGTAATAGAAGCGGATTTTTTTTTACTTATCAGTTAAAAAATTACGATTTTTTCTCCTCATCAGTTTAAAAAATAATCTTAAATAAAATGTATTTTATATTTTGGTTCACTCCCATAAACATTATCTGAACCGATATATTTTTTTCGGTTCAGCTCCGGTTTTCGTTTCGACAAAAATAACGGTTTTTTTCGGTTTTCGGTTCAGTTCCGGTTCGAAGCCCTGGTTTTTTGTTAAAATAAAGTTTAAAATAGCACGCCTATGGCAAAAGTACCGTTGCATATTTTTATCTGTCTCTATTAATTATACAATCGTGCAATCAGAGATACTATACATGTATCGCAAGTCGGTCATATTCCATATAATTTATAAATAATCGGCGGCTTATTAATCGGTAGTAATTACATTACCGACGTCTTTCATTTCTATAGTACGTAGACCGGACACGATTCTTCACGTTTTAGCGCGGCGTAACTGTAATCGATACATCAGAGGTAACTAATTAATATATTTTCCCGAAATGTTATTGTAGTTCACATCCTTGGGTTCACAGTATGTAAATACAGCACCCACGTGCATTTCTTTATCATATAATAAATATTTAGAGCATGAAACATTGGTCAATATTGTGATAAGAATTAATTGAACAATGAGGCATAGGAAGGAAGTGTGTTAAATGTTTATTTAATTAACCTTGGAATTTGTAACGCGAACTTTGTTTCAAATTCAATGTTGATACTTAATAGAAGGACAGAATTGATAAATTGAAAACAATGTGATTATAAAGTTAAATTGATATGTTAATGAATTTTCTAAAATTTAAATAATGCATTTACTTTCTCTGGATGAAAGGGATATTGCGTTGCTATTCAAATTTTCACTTAATGTGTGAAATTATTGTGAAATTTTAATTTTCCTATGAATGAACACATTAAATAGTTGCAGCTTAAACATGGGAGATTTATGCACATAAAGTCTATTTACGTTCAAATTATAACTACGAATTAATTAGCAATTTAAATTTAGGTTGCTTAACAGTATCAGTCCCTTAGGCATATTAACGAAAAAATAATTTGAACGTAGCGTCTTTTACAGATTAACAGTTGGCAGTCTTAAGTACAGTGTTGCCTTCCCAAGAAGGGGCAAAAGGGCAACATTGCTATAATTTTAACGTAAATAGATTATACCAGGTAAAATCAAATTTCTGTCCGTTTGTCTTTGACCGAATCTTAACATATTAGGTGTACCGAAAAGTTTTTTGTTTATTTGGTATTATTAAAATAGAAACAAATCGAAAGAAAAAAATGTACTTTATTGAGTAAAATAGTTACCATTGTGATATATAACTCTCTGCCATTTATCAGAAAGGTAAAATATTCCCGATTTATAAAATTCCCGCTTTTTTGAAGAAAAAAATTGTTCAAGGATCATTTTAACATGGTTCATATCTCTAAGGTGCGGTCTTTCCACCTTCAGTTAAAGTTCCAGGTAACTATCTGACAGATAAGGTTATTTGTAACTTCATCTGCTGAATAAATGTCAATACCAGTCAGTGAATCCAATACGTCAGTATCATTATCCGTTAGATAACTATCCGATAGATACATTTGTATAGAAAGAAGGGATGACATTTACTCAGCAGATGAAGTTACAAATAACCTTATCTGTCAGATAGTTACCTGGAACTTTAACTGAAGGTGGAAAGACCGGGCCTAAGTGTCTTGTTTCTTAAAAAGTGTTCCAGTGACCGAAATAAGTGATAGTTGGAGGGTGAAATGTCTGGTGAGTAGGGTGGGTGTGTTAGAACCTCCCAATCAAGCTCGAAAATTTTTCCACGTGTCTTTTTTTTGATGAATGACGTCAGGCATTGTCGCCTTAAAGAATAACTCGTCTTCTATTCACAATTTCTGGCCGATTTCTGGTCAAATTCTAATTCAGTCAATCCAATTGTTCACAGTAGAGATCAGAATTAACACTTTGCCCGGTTTTAACATCTCATAATAAATTATTCCTTTATAGGGCCTTCCAGATCGAAATTCATCATCCAAGCATAAATTTTCTGATTTAATTTTTTTAAACCACTGTTTACATGTACGTACACTTAGTTTATCACCATAAACAGTATAATGTTTTATGTAGCAACTGTAGTAGATTTTTTTTTAATTGTACTCATACAACATTAAACAATATAAAAAATGTTTTGATGAAAATTCTTCCGCCATTTTAAAATGCAAGTGTTTAAAATTAAACGAAAACAATAATTAGGTACTCAAGATTACAGAGTTTAATCAAAACGCAAAAGACGTTTATTTAATTCAGCGAATAAGTCGTGACTAGTTCGCATACTGCACTAATAATAAAAACGAAAAAACTTTCTGTACACCTAATATTTGCCAACATCAAATTTTTTTTGGAAAAACAATTGCATGTCTAAAGTTGCCTACTGATATTACTCAACCAGCGAGCCGTGGAGTACGAAATTTGGATGCGTATGGGACAAACAGAAAAATAGCAGTGGGGACACATTTAGTTACGTATTTCATGTCTTTTTCTTTCGCTTTCTTCTGCGTAGACCTTAGTCCCATCCACCAAGGGTCGCTGGTTGAGGTATACGTCAACTTTTGCCTAATTTAATCAGTCATATCTCTCATAGTTTCCAAGATCCACATTCTTTAGCAGTTGAATTACAAAAGTGACTAAAAACAATTAGAAGCTAATCTAGATCATAATTCTACAAATTAGATTAGAATATTTGTAAAAGATTTTAAAAATTGCAGAATAATATCATTTGTGATGAAGTCATTTATATAAACATTTAAATCCTAATATAATTCCTGATATAATAATATTTACATTTTGATAAGATAAGTGTCTAAAGTCTGGTTATCATATATTTCATAATCAGTAGTACATACCTGAGCAAACAATGAGTAGGATTGTTCAGCGTTGTTGAAATGGTAGGCTTCGAGATCTTGTCCGCCATTAGCCAGTTCGAGCACGATATAAAGTTGCTCCTCGTGGAACAGCAGGGGCGAGTCATTTTCAGATCCGCGGTCTTCATCATAAAGATCCCACAGGTCAATCAGGTGCTGCGGGTATTTACCCTGCACCATACAGACCTGGATCACTTCAGCGAAGCCATCAGTTTTAAAATTTTTGTTTTTACGGAGATTACTCAGCTCCCTAAACAAATAATTATTAAATAGTTAATTTTACTTCGTAAAACTCGAATATAATAGATTCTTAAATGAAACACTGGTAAAATACAGAGGTGGTAAAAAGTCTTGGATCACCCTGCAGATTTTACGTTAGTCAAATATTTTTGTTGTTTATGCAGGCATTTTACATATTTCTTTGTATAATATTAATTACTTTGCATTGGCGTGGCGCGACTATCTGATCAAGTGCTGCAGTGAAAACAAATGCATGTAGGTAAAAATATGTATATTGCGTTCACTTTTGTAAGGACAAAGCAGATCTGGTTATTTTGGTTACTTTTATAGTGAATTATTGACTAAATGGCATTTGAACAAATTCCTTTCACTGTAAAACAGACTACAGATTTGTTGGTTATGTTCATTATAATTAAGATATCATTATTCATTACGACACATCTCAAATGGAATGACATATTAATAAATTTGAATTTTTTATAATTTTTTAATACCAACATGACATAAAATTTCAAAGGTGCAAACTATTGAAATCAAATTTTCCTCATAGTTTGTTTTTACAAAAGTCAACACAGTAAATATATTTATTAATTAAAAGAAAATCTGTTAAACAAATAAAAAAAATATATATAAGCTGTTCACTTTTGTAAGAATAAACTAGATCTGGTTATTTTGGTTACTTTTATAGTGTATTACTGACTTTAATGTCAATTAAAAATATTCCTTACGCTATAAACCGACTTTAGGATTCTAGGTTATGATCATTATAATTAAGATATCATTTTTAATTATGACATATGTCAAATAGATCGATATTTAAAAAAAGTGACATTTTTTAATACCAACATGACATACAATTTCAAAGATGCAAACTATTGAAAACAAAATTTCCTCTTAGTTTGTTCTTACAAAAGTGAAAAGCTTATATATACACAGTTCTGAAAATTGGTTATTAAAAAATAATAACAATAAATAAGTAAATAAAATAAATAATAATGGAAAATAAACTATTTACATTGTTAAATTTTTGTACTACAGTCAATTGTTAACACTCGCGGGTTCGAAATTTACGGTTTTTACATTCGCGTATGTCAAAGGTCGACTGTACTCGCAGTTTTTTAATGACAGTTTCTAAAGCTTTTAAGGTTCAGTTATTTGCCTAAGTCAATAAGTAATTTTTTGTTTGCTAAATTTAAAGCACCAAAACGAGTTTCGTTAATTCATAAATTACGTCTGAATTTATCGAAGTAATTTCTGAAACCCTGAAATTAATAAATATGTATGAAAACTATTTATTATTTCAATTCGGAGATCCGATCATAAACAAAATAGAAACATAAACTCAAAAATAAACCGTACGTGCGTAAATAAAAAAACGTTTAATAACAACCGTGGACAGATGTGCTGCGTAAAATGCAGAAGACTCCAAGACGCACACGGGCAGTAATAAACACCAACTAAAATAAGACGATTTTCAGTGTGCATTCAAGCTGGCTTAAGTCACACGTTCTGGCGTTGCTTCGTACTCAACGTAACCCATTCTAGCGCGAAAACACCCGATATACATACATCCCAAGTCTCCCTGTCTTATTGCACAAACTAATCCAGCATCTTTTTAATGTTTTGTACCATAATCTAAACTTTATACATTCGACTAATTTAAAATAATTATTATAACCATATTCTACTGGTAACAATCTACAAATAAGAAATAAACGAGTTAATAATTTTTTAGCTAAGGTTTTTTACAAAAAAAATATTTCCGTTCGACTGAGCAAGTGATATTGGGTAACACTGTATCCTCTGCTTCCATGGGGACGCCACTGCTACATAGTATGTTAGTTAGTTAGTTAAAAAATTTAATACACAGCAACGATGATTTACTCCTCGTTACATAGTAAACAAACCTGTGGCCGCAAGAGCTAAAATGTTTGTACTTGCCGTTTGACCGCTAACAAGGGTATGGACGTGGGTTTAACTCCAACCTATGTCAAATAATTTGTGTAAAAAATATTTATACAAATTACAGGTTCTGCTTAGCCAATCGCAACTGGCTAAAAATTGTAGGTGCCTTTCTGTGTACACTAAAAAAATTGATGTAATACGAACCATATTACTCCTGAATGTACACAGATAGAAAATATAGTCACGAAACCTGGAAACAAGAGGCCTAGGCTTACCTCGGGTTGTCGCACCAATGATGAAGACATCGTCAGTAATATTCCTAGTTACCTTTCCAAAAAGCTGTGGTGTAATTATGTAATAATTAGCCAACTAATAGTCTTCGATACCTTAATTTAGCAAATGACTAATTTTAAGAAAGGGTTCGGTTTCAATATTAAGGGATGATTTACTCTATTTTAAACTAATTATGAGGAATTTACTGCAGTCCAAAACCAGAGTTGGGCATTATTTAACTAAATTTTCAATCAACTAAAAATTTGAATGAAAATGTAATCAAACTAAATAGTAATCATTAGTTTTTAATGATATGATGATATTTTGTCAGAAAATTTTGAATCGCTTTGATCTATTTACATATATTTATATAATGTATAGAAACAACTGTTTGTCTACCTTTAGAATCAATGTTTTTTAAATGCAAGAAATGCATTGATGCAGTGTCGTCTTTTAAGATGAGATATAAAATTCGATGAACTATTTTTATATCCTTTAATATCAACTTTAGGTTGTCATTGACCACATTCAGCAATGACCTTATTTTGTTCTATACAGCTTTTTTCGGATAAATATTGAAAAAAAAAAAAATAAATACCATCTACCATTTTCGATTTAAATAAAACATTTCTTCTTTTACCATCATTGACTGACTGAGTAGATGCACCAAAACTTTCACGAGTATCGTTGTAACTCAGGTTAGCGAAAAAATACAAATATATAATTGTAATTGTAACTGTACACTGTATAAACACTAAATGCCAATGAACAGTGAGAGTGAAAAAATCAAATCTGAATCCTGATTTTAGTTTCAATCATAACTAAAAATTTAATGATAACAGTGAGTAAATAATTAATTTAGTTACCAATGTGAATAATTGCATTATGATTGATGTACGCTACTCATTAATCAAGTCTTGAAATTAAATTTTTAATAACAATCCTCAATCATTAGTTTGATTGCAATTTGCCCAACTCTCTTCAAAACTTACTGTATAAGTTTTTTGTAATTAAAAAGCATCATTAATTGTCTTTGTGTCTTGAGAGGGTTAATACTTCATCAAAGACAAACAAACTTTGCAATGAAACACGATATTCAATCAATTTTCACTGTAAAGAAAAAACCTAGTATGGAAATTGTAGCTATATTTCACTGCAATCAATCTCCAGTGACTAGATTAATCTGACCTTGAATTTTAACACCGCCAATAGGCTCAAGATATTTGGTCCAGAATATAAGGTTATATATAAATATCTTTCTAATAAATAATTTTTTGATATTAAAATATTTTCTATGTGGCTCAGTGCTGTAAATGCATGCCATATTTCAACTCTCTAAGTCGAGTTGTTTGGCCACAATTTCTACCGTAGAGACAGAGTGGCTTTATAAAGGTTTCTTGGTTTTATCTTTGAAATCCTAAAAAGTTTCACAATAAATGGAAGATTAACCTATCAAATGTTACTAAATCGATGATAATTATTATGTATTATAGATATATTATCATATTCAAGATATTAAAAAATGACTCAAATGCTATCTATAATGTCATATCATTTGATTGCACAATCTTTTTCCGCTTGCGAAATCATGAATAATGTATTTGTAACTAATTTTACATCTAAAGAATTATGAATTAAAATGAAGACTTACGTAGATATAATTATTTCAGAAATGATCTCTTCGAATTTCTTCTGATGTTCGCCATTAACCAACTGCTCCCCCTCGATAGGAATAATTTTCATCACAACACATTTGTTTTCGGCATTTTTGTACATAAACACCTCCCCATACACACCTTCCCCAATTTTGCGACATTTTTTGAGAGTTCTGTAAGATTAAAAAAAAATGTCAGTTATTCCTTTGTTTGTAGGCTTGGCTTTGTTTACAAAAAACTTACCTTTCAGAGTAGCATTCGTTAAATAAAAGTGGTTCAGTTTGATTGCAGCGTTTTAAGATGATTTCCTTTGCTGTTTTTTCTCGTTCTTCATCAAGTTCTAACGATAGTTTAGTGAAACTTTCCAAAACCGTATCATTAGTAAGAGTAGACACATAACCTGCTGATACATACGTAAAATTCGTCAGATGCATACACTTATTCCTTGTATTCTTCAAATAACACTGCATATATTGTATTTCGCGACTATTTGTCACGTCTCTTGAAAGATAAATGCTTAAAAACGCAGTTTGCTTTTTGTTTGTTGGCGTGACAATGAACGCGACTACACAAAATGAGGTCACGTCGAATGACGTTACAGCTAACGTATCACGTGACCAATAGTTTTCCCGTTGACTTTTGAAATTTACATTTTTAACAAATTATATCATAATTCTAGGAAATAACTTACCGGATTTTTTGTAATATGCAGTTGGTCTTTTAGATTTTCTTGAAAGTTGTACTATTCTTATTGATGGTCTGTACGATTCGAACTTATGAACACCATTATTAGTTAAGATAGACCTCTTAGGTGATACTGTAAATACATGGAATGCACTTATCATAACAATATTAGATTAATTAGTGAAAATATGCACACAAATTTTTAATTTTTTATCAAAACTTAAAAACTTCTGTCCATGACAACCACGGATTATTGTTATATTAATTGACACCTAGGCAGGGATGACTGGATGCAAAAAAATCATGAGCTGAATTTTCAGGATTTCGTATGCATTTATTGTTTATTGTCCATTAAGAACTATCATTTAATACCCTATATCTATATTAATAAAAATGGAGGCGATACGTGCTATTTTCTAATTAAATTTTTTGTCCCCATATTTGGTTTTTACACGTTTCAGGTGATTGTAGGTCAATATTCACAAAAAAATGGTGTCTTTCTCTTTGTCTGTATATCCGAGATTCACGAAAAAACGGCTTGACATATTTTAACGAAATTTGGTATGTTCAGGGCCGCAACCATGAGTTTGCAAGAAGTGCATCGCACCCGGGCGGTGGATTTTAGGGGCGGCAAATTTTTATTTTTAGAGTTAAACTTGTACAGAAAGATCACTGTTTGAAGGAGGGCCCCATGCGACCATTTTGCAGCTTCCATCTTTCAAAATAATAAAATTAATAAATTATTAAATTTATTTATTTATTTATATAAGAGACACAGCACAAGCCTAGGCTTGTAACGCTGGGTATAAATAACAAAATACAATATTAAACATACATAAAACTCAAAGTAACAATAATAATTATAGCGTAAAAAGAAAAAATTAATACAAAAAATAAATTTGAGAACAGAGAAGACAATCAATAAAAATAAAACAAATAATTCAAAAAAATAATACATGAAAAAAATAAAATAAAAAATTCAATATTCAATAAATGGCGACTTTTAAATTTGCGCCAATTTTTTAAGGGCGGCAATATAATGGTTGCACCCAGGTAGCGAATACAATCGCGGCGCCCTTAGGTACGATGATAGAGTAAAACCAGCATTAGAACATAGACTATATGGCATCTCAAAAATTGTATTTTAAGGGGGTGTTTCGGGGTTAAACTGTTTACCAAAAAACTTATATCTCCCTTATCATTGACTTAACAGAAAAAATTATATATCAATTATTCTTTATAATAAGAAAATAAATCTTTTTCTGTTTTACATATTTTTTCAATTGGATGAATATTTAGAGCAGTATTTCCCAAAGGGTGTGCCGCAAAATTTTCTAGGGTGCCTCGAAATCTTAAAAAAAAAATACTAGCGTCGTTTTTATTTTAAAATTATTGTCCGAATATACGTACAATATCATTCATAAGAATAAAATACACGAAGGATCATTTTATGATGAATTGAAATTGACATATCATTTTCTTTCCTGAATAGAGCGGTGTCTGTATGCAAAATTTCTTCTTCTATGACAACGTAGGTGTGCCGCGAAATTTTTCTTCTTTGGAAAATGTGCCACGAGAGTAAAAAGATTGGGAAACACTGATTTAGAAAGTACAGGGGGACACTCTAAAACTTTTTTTTCCCTCCCTTATAGTTAACTTAACAGCAAAAAAATATATAACAAAAATTGCTTATAATAAGAATACAAATCATTTCTGTACTACTCGTTAATTAGGTAAGTATTTGGGGAGTAACGGGGGAACAGTCTAAAATTAAATTCTTGAAAAATTACACCTGTTATTTACTTTACATCAAAAATGTATACAAAAAGCTGTTGATAATGAAGAAACATTTCTATTTTGTTCAATAAAATTAATATTTGGGGGGCCATGATGAGCGCTACCTATACACTTGAAATATTTCTTATTATTTACTTGAGAACAAAAATATATAAGAAAAGTGGTTTAGAATAAAGAAACGTGTCATTTCTGTTGAAAGTAATTTTTAATTACTTGGATATCTGGGGGGGGGGAGCTTTAAATTACATATATTTTTAAATTACTTCTCATTCTTTAAACTACGTTTCACTACTTTTAATTTGTTAAAATTATCTGCTATAAAATTGCAACCATACTATTTTAGTTCATTTTGAACCTGAAAAAAAAAGTAGAGTAATGCACATTACTCTAATTTTTTTCAGATTTTTAAATCAACTCCAACTCAACTTTTTTCAAAAATAATTTTTTTTTTATTAACTGTGAGATTTTATATGATACTCAACTCAAAAAAAATTTAAAAAATAATTTTTTTGGAAACATATTTGTTTATATTTTTTGTGCGATTATTTTTCTCAAATTCTCAGTATTTTTAAGTGGATCGAAGAGTTATACCATGAGTTCAAAAAGAAATTACATAAGGGTTGTCTATGGAAAATAAAAGTAATGTCAACAGCAAGCTTTAGAATTAATTAACTGTCATCACTGTTGTTGTTATCATAAGTTTATAAGTTATATAAAGCTTGCAGTAGACATTATTTTATTTTCCTATAGCCAACCCTTATGTAATTTCTTTTTGAACTTATGGTATAAGCATACCAAATTTCAACTCTATGCTCAGCCGTTTGACCACAATTTCTACCGTAGACAGACACAAAAATGCAGATATAAAGCTTTGGTTATACCTACAGAACCCTTGTATATGCATGCAAAAATCCAACTTTGTAGGTCCAGCCATTTGCCAAAAATTTCTATCGTACAGACAGATAAACGAGTATAAATCTTAATTTTACCTATGAAAATCAAAAAAGAAAATTAAACATACCTGCTGTATATTTATCTTGTTCAGCAAATGTGGAAAAAACAGTTGTCCTCCATTTTCGTCCCTTAAATTTAGTTTCTTCGGGTGATGGGAAATGTGCATCGGATTTTTTATTTTGTTTTAAAATTGAAAGAGATCTTCTGTATGATTTGCCTGGCGATAACAATACTAGGCCTTCATTACTATCATTTAAAATAGGAACATTTTCAGTCTTTTGGGAATTATTTAATTCTTTATGAGAATTATTCTTTCTAGAATTATTGAGCTTCGTTACAGAAATATTTTCTTTATCATCTTGAGTAATACGTTTATTCTTTGAATTACGTGTTATTCTTCGCTCAATAATTATTTCTGAGTTTTTCTTAGATCTATTTAACTTACTACGTTCTTTTTTAGAATTATTTTTTCTGGTATTTCGTAATATTTTCATTTCTTCTTCAGGTAATTGTTCAATATGAACAATTTCTATATCACTAAATGAATTAGAAGTTTGTGGTAACTTTTCAATACTAACTATTTCCACATCTGAATCTGGTTCAGAATCAGCACATAAAATAAAAGAATGTCTTCTCGTAAAACTTTCCCATTCTACTAAATTGACTTCAATAGATTTCGAGTCATTTTGCTTCCTACGTTTCTTTTTATTTAAATTTATTAATGAAGTTGAACTGATACTGTTCTCAATAATTTGAATACTGCCTTCATTTTTTCGAGTTGATCTACAAATACTGCTTTGAGATAACAAGATTTTATTTTTATCCATTTTACTAGTTCTTGTATAGTATTTTTTAGTTTCGTGTATAGAATTATTTTGATTTGATTTTTGTATCTGATTACTATTTGTCTTCGTATGTCTAGTATTACTCTTATCTTCCATTTTTGTTACTAGTACTACTGGTAAGTTTTTAAGTTTGAGGTCACTCTTATGTATTACTTCCGAATCATTTACAGATACAATAGAGTTACTTAATAACTTAGTTTTACTTCGAGTCATCTTCGGCTGATTAGGAAATAATTCTCTGTATAATTCTTTTTTAAATCCACTCGTTGATAAACTTTTTAACGATTGTATTTCTGGACGAGTGTTGTTAAACTGTATTTTACTGTTTATGTCAGAAAATAATGACAAACTATTGTACAAATTTAAGTTACTTTTTTGTGTGATTGGTGATACGTTTTCTAGTTTTGAGTTATATAATTTAATTTGACTGATTTTTGGTATAATTGGTGTACTTGATTTAATGTATTTCGGTGTGCTTTCTGCTTGCATTAAATGTTGGAAAGAATTGTTGAACATATACTCGTAATCATTTTCTGGCCGTAAGTTTGAATAATTTGTTAGTTGTGACGTTGAAGGTTTTGTTAATTTAACTATTGATAGATTACTTACATTTCTTTTGTAACTTTCTTCTCTTAATAACTTCGAAAGCTCAATAGAATTTTGATGTCGCAGTCCATTTATGTTTTCTATAATTAAACTACATTCAACAGGTTGACTTAATGCATTTTTTATTTCGTTACTTTTTATTCTATTCGATTTTCTAAGCGGTGTAGAATTTTTTTGATCAGATTTAATTTTACTATTATCTATAGTTGATATTAACGATTCAACAATCTTTTTCTTGGCAGTGCGTTTCTTTTTTTGTACTTTACTTTTGGTTTCAACTTTATTTCTATTTCTTGTAACATATTTCTTTTTTGGTGTGTTTTCTTGTTCATTTTTATTTTCTAGCTTGTTTCTAGTTAATGATTTACTCTTCTCGAGGCTACTATCAGAAAAGAGTCTTGATATTTTATCTGTGTACTCTACTTTATTAAATGCTGGTCCAACGAACAGATCATCGAAGGTTGTATTTATTCTAACATCTAAACTGTCATTAAATACTGATTTTCCACTTGGCAGTTCTTTAACAATGTGTTGCTTTTGTCTTGTATTTGGTTTTTTGGTTAGGCTTTCATTTAGAGATTCATTTCTTTTGCTTATATTTTTGGATAATAAAGCATCAAAAACTAAACTAGCTTCTGATGCTGGTATATCATTTAATTTCCTTAAATTGTTTTTAGGCCCATAAGTTTTAATTTTTCCGTACGTTTTCAAAGACGACGTAACCGGCATAATTCAAATATTTTGAATGCTTTTAACTTAACGAAAATACCTATAAACACCTGTACACAATAAATAAAATTCACATACTAAAATTATATACTGATTTTAATATATTTGTTTGTATAAATTACAGTATTTATAAATGACAACTGTCATCAGTCAAAATAACGAATGAAACTTCAAGCAATCTATCTCTTTCTAATATCGCCATTTTACATGTGAATTAAATCGATTTTTGGATTTGATTGTTATTATTAAGATGTGTTATTTAATTTAATCTAAATTGATAATCCAATAAGTTAAAATTTGCCAAAAAGTTATTCTAGAAACGAACTATAAAATTATTTTTCTGTGTTAATTTATGTAAACGAAGCTAGTTAAATGTAAACAAAGTGCAGTTTGACAGTTCTCTGATGTATGTAGGTTTTTAGGAAATTATTATTCAAAAAATCTTAAGAATCAAGATAAAGTTATATTTATTTTATGATAAAGTAAAGTGTATTTTATGAATAACCTTTATGCTACTTTATTACATCAGCCTTAATGTGCAGTGTGCTTCATACAAAATTTTAAAAGATATATTTTTATAATGTACATGGAAACATAAAATGGAAAATAGAAAATCAGAACCACCAGGTAATTAATTTATTAATTACATAATTATACAGTTGTTTAAGTTAGCAAATAGATTTAGGTAAATGCCACTTTCGTCCTGTGGGGAGAGCGCAGTCAACTTTAAACGTTTCGAGCTCTGAATATAAGACATCTTCATCAACATGTCCACCTTCACCTGCTATTTCAACAGTTACCCTTACACCTGGTCGGATAAGAAATATCGACCAAGACATGGAAGCACTTCGAATCTCAAGACAAGATAATCCATTTTTACAAGTACGTTTATTATAATTTTCTACAATCAGACACTAATATTTATTAATTTTCAGCAAGTTATTGCTAGTCGGGAAAGTTTAGTTGATAGTTTGGAGGAATCGGAATCAGACGACACAAATTTAATGTCTCAGGTAAAGGTTTTATAAATAATTTTTTTTTATAATCTAATATTTTATCATTTATTAGGAATTTTCTTCTGATTTGGATATTGATCCATTGACGCTGCCAGAAATTCATGAACATATGATCCGGAGTCCTCCACCGACAAGTTGGCCTAGATCACCAAATTTTAGAATGTTTAATTTTCCATCCGAAACTGAGGTAAGTTCAAGTTCGTAAAGTTCAAAAGTTCAATAAATTATTTTCTTTTATTCATTGTATAATTTTTGCATGTATTAATATTTTAATATAATCAATATAATTAATTTCATTGAAAAATAAAAATCAAATCCATATTTAATTTATAATTCCTTAAATACCAAGATAATAACGGGTTCCAAACACCCAAGCAGTGCACAGCTTGTGCAAAACTGTAAGTTTCTTTTTTTAAATTTTTCCTGTGGTACTATACAGCGTTGAGGTTTTCATTGTTTCGACCGGGACCGTATAAACCTGTATAAACAAGCACTCTGTTTTAAGAACGGTTATGCGTCGTTTAACGACAGAGACGTTCTGAGAAATACGTCGTAAAGCAATTGCGTACGTCAAAGAGCAGTGATTCCTAACCTTTTAGTAATCGCGAACCTTCTATATATCCTAAATATATTCGCGGTCCCCTAATTTGTGGTTACATAATAATTAGATTTATTTTAAAATAGTGATTTTATTTATTGATTATAATACCAAAAAATCTAAAAACGCAAACAGACTTATTTAAATGTATTTAATGAGACATCTGTTGTTAACATCATCCATTAATACCCGTAATTCTGAACATTTTAACACAGCTGTAATGTTACAAATTAGACCATATGTGAGTTTTATATGAACGGGCCTGATGCCCGTATCCATAAACGAGCATAACGCTTCGTTAAATCAATGGTGCAGTTCTGTAGCAAATCTGTTAGCTACAGACGATCGTATCTAAGGAGTTGTTTTATGTGTTGTTATGGAAAGTTTCTTATAGATTTTGTCTGTAAGCTTACAGATTTGCCACAGAATTGCACCATTGTGGTGCAATTTCCATAGAGCAAATCCGTTTCATTGGAAATGTTTTATAGAAAATTTTGATATTAATGATCCAATTGTATATAACTTAGCGTTATATAATAATGAACGTTTATGGACAAGGCCATTAGATTATTACACCTCCGTTACCTCTAATATATTTGATTCAGAATAGCGTTATTATTCTTGCTTCAATTATTTACTCAATGCTATTCACTTGCAATCTATTTGGAGTCGATTGCTTCATTTTAATATTTATCATTGTGGAATATATCTTTTCACACAAATATGTAGAAACAAAAGGCACCAAATTTAGAATGGTGATGGTTAAATTTTTAGCTTCTTTTAAAAAGAAGCGTTCCCACTTTATTTTAACTCGCCTACTTTTAATTTAAGAAATTCGGATTACTGGTACAAAAAAATTAAGTTTTTTTCAAAGACTACATTTCATCGTCGACATGTCGTTATGCGGTGTATGATTGTATTAATTGCTTGAGATTTGTCAATCTCTGAATTCATTTGCATAGTATGAAAAGATGAAAATTCAAAGGTGGAGTCAGCAACGATCATATTTGAATGCTTTTGCGTAAATAACCGTTTTACAAAGAAGTCTGGACCATACCAAAAATATTAGTTAATAAAATAATTTTTCAATAGTTATTAATGTCCTGGTAATCCCATTTTATCATATTTATATTGAAAGATGATTAAATGTTTACTATAAAAATTTGGCTTAGTTATAATATCCAACATTTATCTAGAAATTAGATAATATTTTTTATCACAATTGAAAAAAAAATCGGAAAATGTCATATGTGATGAAGTGATAAAACATAGATTCAAGATTTAACCTATATCAGTGGTTCTCAATTTGTTTTGTATTACGGACCACTTTAAAAATCTTATTTGTTGTTTATCCCCCTCGAATATTTTGTTGGCCCTCTACTATTTGTATCATTTATAGCCCACTTATTAATTGCTATTATCAAAAAGTATTAAACAAATAAAGTTAACAATATCGAATCATTCTTTTGACATGAATGTTAATTATTTCATGATAATTTTAAAAAAATTTAAAATAAACATAAAATTTACTCTCGATTTATTGTTATTATCAATCCAACAGAGTACAAAACACATAATATATACCCACAAACTATTAGGTCGTCAAGGATGAAATTTGTGGAAAAAAGGACAAAGTTGGTTCATACCTTACAAATATAAGGAATTATTTTATTCATCAAAGTATGCACCCATATTGTCTATACACTTTTGCCATTTAAACGGCAGGTTGTTCAGGCCGTTGGTATAAAACTCTTGCGGACGAGAGTCAATGAATTCCTGGAAGGCCAGTTTTACAGCATTGTCGGAATTAAACTGTTTTCCTATTAAAAAGTTGACCAAATTGCGGAAGAAGTGGTAGTCAGTGGGGGCTAGGTCTGGTGAGCATGGAGGATGATAAAGAAGTTTCAACTCCAATTCCTGTAGTTTTGCCACAGTCATTTGTGCAGTGTGTGGTCTAGCGTTAACATGCAATAAGATAGGAGTCGATCTGTTGCCCCATCTAGGCTGTTTTTCTTTAAGTTTTTGCATAATTTCGTTCAGTTGGTTGCAGTATATTTCTGTCACTGACATGATAGTCACTGAAATATTATATATCACTCGAGAAAATTGAACTCTTAAATTACCTTAATACTTTGAGTTCCATGGCAGTCCAAACTGTGACAAAATTATTTGAAATACTAGGGTATATTTGAAATACTAGGGATGTATTTAAAATACTATAGAACTATTTGATTATATTAGAGCTGTGCAACTGCCTGACGAAGACGACATATATCGGTCTTGTAATTTACCAATCCTTTACCTTAAAATGTCTTTTACCTTAACCGCTTAAGGACTACGCCCGAGAATACTCGGGCGGCTATTATGTGCGAAAATTCCCACACCCGAGATAACTCGGGTAAGCTTTACCTGCAGAAAAGATTACTCCCGAATGTACTCGGGCGAAAATAAATACGATTCATTGTTTGTGGAAGCGAGACAAAAGACAGCTACGATGATTCAAATGAGGTACGAGAGAAAACGAATATTTTTTATGAATTTCTTTTATTTCTCGACCCACACTATGCACCATAATAGCAACTTTCAATCCCATTTTGGGCCCGAAATAGCTTTTATGAAGGATATATATGTTCAGTAAATAAAATTCATTCATAAAAAAAGTGTTTTTTTTCATTTGTAAATTTTTTAATGATTACTCAAGGGGTTAAAAATCATAAGAAGTAAGATGGTATTTTAGGGGGCAGTGCCCAGTCAGGAGGCCAGTGATTTGCCTCAAATCTTGTTTGGTAAGCTGGAGCAGTTACTTTAATTTAGATCTTGAAAATTGAATAAATTTCTTGGCATGTTTTAAGCCCGAGAGGCGATACTAGCTTGAAGAGCTTTGTTTCTCTTTTTATGTTTTGATTTCCTTTCTAGTTCACCAAACCGTCCCTAGTACTCAAGAACAAAATAATAATTCTTTCGTTCTTTTCGTGTTTGGTTTTGTAATATTGGCAGTTCCATCTTATATATATTTATAAATGTAGTAATACTTTTTAATTTCTTCAGAATAGAAAGAGCAAACAAACCAAAACCAAAGATTTAAATTGGGAGCAACCAACAATCGTAAATCCAATTCGAGCTCTTCCAAGAATGCAAAACCATCACCACGATAGATTCTCGATACTGACTCCTACACCAATGCGTTCTCTTGCTGAAGGACGTCGTCCTCACGGGGCAGAAGACAGTATACAACTTATGTCCGGCGATGACTGAAAGATTACATTCCTACACATTGACTACTTTAGTTAGCTACTGAACACCAAATTTTGTTGTGATGACATTTGTGATTGTTTAAAGATATTCCAAGTTAATTTTAGAATAATTTTATATTTGCAGTGACTTACAAAAAATCATTTTTTAGAGTACGTTCAAGTTAACTTCATGCCAGGTCTATGTTACCGACTCATCTGCGCAGAAACCAAATTTCGTCCATTACCAACATGACACATTTCAGTGGCATCACTTACTTTGATTTGTGTTTAACTACGCGTATTGTGCGATGTTTGTTTATTTCCATTATTATTATTTATTTCTCGTACGTTTCAAGGTATACCGTGTACCAACATGAGTAAAAATGTATTTGAAATACATGATTTTGTGTGTTTGGTTTCCACAACAATTGTTTAAAACCGTAATGTACGTCAATGTGATCAGCTGTTTTCTCGCGCAGGATTGAGGACGTATTTTATGATGCCCTGGCATGAAGTTAACTTGAACGTACTGTATATCTTAGGCTAAAAATGTGCCAATTTTGAAAGTAGAAAGTGATTTAATTATAGTATTTTATTTAACAAGCATATAAAGGAGGCTATATATCAAAAGGCTGAGGTTTACCACTCGATCCGTAGGCGAGGGTTGTAATCATCCGAGTGAAATATAGCCATTATAAGCGAGTCAAATACAATATTTCATCTACAACTATACAGCATGAACTATACTTATGTTCATCTTGATTATTTCCTTAATATGAAGAGTTATAAAAATATTGTTCAAATAAAATTTATTCAAGATAATGAGGGGGGGGTCAGACTATAGACCAGTGGTTCCCAAACTTTTTCGGTTCCCAGCGCCCTTAGTGTATCAGAATTTTTCTGCGGCGCCCCAAGTCAAAACATTGGTCTAATTAACGCAGTTGGAGGAACATTGGAATACATTCGCGACGCCCCTGTAGCCCAGCTGAGGTGCCCCAGGGTGCCGCGGCGCACAGTTTGGGAATCGCTGCTATAGACCAGCGGTTCTTAACCTTTTTATACTCGGGACCCCCCAACTAGCCTTTAAATATTTTCTGGACATCCCATGAAAATTTTTGAAATAATATTTTAAATGTTCTTAATAATTTATTGTTTAATAATTAAGTTTATTGTAATTTTAAAAGCAAAAGCTGGTAATTTATTTATTTTTTTTCTTTTAATTTCGGGACCTCTAAGGCTTTTTCGGGACCCCCCGGTTAAGAACCGCTGCTATAGACTATATATCAAACATTTTTTTTTCATTTGTTTGCAAAAATATTGTTATGTAAAAGTCGTTCTACATTATACTTTTTTGCGAAGCACTGCGGATTTTTTGCATAGTACTGACGTAACTGAGTACTAAAGTATAATGTGAAACACAATACTTACTTCCAACTTTCGATGCTACACTACAAACTACACTATTTTCAAAACTACCTCCGGTCAAATTTTTGGGTGACAGTTGTATACTTCTCAGTTGTACTTTTTGTAAGTTACTGCATCGTCGAGTCAATGTGTACCGTACAGGTTGAAGACCAGATTCAAGGCTTGTTATTACAAAATTAAAAAATGTGTTCACGCTAGTCTGTTGTTATCGAAACAAAAGAAATAGTTTGTAAAACGAATCAGGTTTTAGTATTTATGTCAGAGTAATTAAATGTTGTAATATTTGTGATTTTTGTTATTATTTATTTAATGAAATAAAAACCAAAGATAGCGCTGGACGCTAAAAATATTGTTAAGACTAATTTTAGTCAGAATAAGAGAATATCATACCAAATATTTTTATAAAGGTATGAATTATGACACCTTAAAATTTAATGTAATACACTAAAGAGTGACTTACATTGCGTTTATTGTCAATGTTTTGTTTCATATTTCAGAGATATATTTTATATTTATTTACGAGATTTGGTTAAAAAATACACGAAATAATGTCATAAAACTTCATTAACAATAATAGTAAAATTAAATTAACATGTTGAGTATGCACAATAATTTTTTTACGATAGAAAAAAGGCTGCGAAAAACATTATTTTTTTGATATACGCTGTTCACTTTTGTAAGAACACACTAGATCTGGTTATTTTGGTTACTTTTATGGTGTGTTACTGACTTTAAATGTCAATTAAAAATATTCCTTACGCTGTAAAACCGACTTTAGGTTGATAAGGTTATGTTCATTATAATTAAGATATCATTTTTCATTATGACATGTCAAATCGATCGACATTTTAAAAAAGTGACATTTTTTAATACCAACATGACATACAGCTTCAAAGGTGCAAACTATTGAAAACAAAATTCCCTCTTAGTTTGTTCTTACAAAAGTGAACTGCTTATATAAGCTGTTAAAAAATATATTTTGTTTTTAAATTTCTAGTTTTATAATTATTACAAATTGTAAGCAATTTTTGTATCATCATATTTTTTAACGAGGTTTATTCGGGCCGAATTTAAAATATTGTTGGGTTCGGGCCGGGTAGATGCAATAATTGTATAATCTGTCTCAATTTGTAATACGAAACTAGATCTGGTTACTTTAGTGACTGTTGTGATGTAAACAGACTTTGGCGTACCCGTGTGAACCAATACTATGATAATATTATAAATGTATTGTCAATATACAACATAAAAAACGAACTTTTCCTGTTAGTTCCGTATTACAAAATGAGACAGATAATATTAATATTTTCGGGCTTGGGCCGGGCCGGATAAAGGTGGTCTAAAATAGGCCCGTGCAGACCTCTAACGAGAAGGATCCTTGCTTGGGTTATTTCATTTTCACGTTGGAATGTCAAAATTTAAAATTTCAACAGTGAAACCAGGAAAACGAATGACCTATGTCAAAAATAAAATGCTTTTTTTACACATTTTAATGACAAAAAAAAAAAAAGAAATCGGAAATTTGTATTAAAAATGACACAAAAAATGACATTTTAAAATGATATTAACTTAACCAAAAAATGTTTATTGTAAGTATGTTTTATAAAGTTTAAACAAAACGGCCAAAAAGCACGATTCAAACGATGAAAGTAACTACAGTCTATTCCAAACAAATAGGCGGAACTAACCGGAATTTTCATTTTTGTAAGCTATTTTTTTTATATATTGAAGTGGCTTTACTGAACAAAATGATCAAAAGCTTCAATCAATCGGTGAAAAAAAGAAAATCTAGTTCCGCCTAAACCAAAGGAACAGACTTTAGATTGCAAAATCTAGTTCCGCCTAATCGTTTGGAATAGCCTATACATATCATATGGCAATATGGCCGTATTACTAAAATAGTTAATGAAGTTTTATAATCATTTAGAGTATTTGTTGATTAAACCTTGTATAAGCACTGTTATATATTTAATTTATCGATCAAAAATACTGTAAATAATGTCCGTTTTTTAAAATACTGAAAACAAAATCCTAAAAAATTTTTATAAAACAAAATGCACTTCTGATTTTCCTTGATATGTTTCTTAAATTCAAAGAACAGGCATTATTTGTAGAATTGGGCCCAGATTTTCCATTTCCTAATATATTTATTTAGTAAACAATTGACTTAAATTTGACAAAAAGATTTTTTTTATCCGTTTACTTCTCTGAATATTTATTAGGAGATGGAAAGACCTTAATAAATAGCAAAACGAAAAACTTATTGCTTCGAATTATAACCAAATATATGTACTATTATAGGACTGAATATATTTAAGTTTTTAAATAATTTGTAAGCGATATAATAAACATTTTTTGTACTTAGCCATTTTCCTCAGCTTAACTGTGTCATATTTTCTTAATTTAAAGTTAATGAAGAATTGTTGCAACACGTTCAACAAATAACATTTACAATATTTGAGTAACGTGTATCATTTTTGTAAACCAGAGAAACTTTATTTTAAAAGTTTCACTTGTGATAGGAATTTTAAAATCTTGTCTAGTTACAAAAATGTTTGTGGTATATGTACAGAATGCTCTCGATATACGTTGGACTTCCTTAAAAGCATGACATACATGATGAAGTCAACTATATAGGACATCAAATTTTGGTTGAACTATTGTTATATTTGGGGCATACCTTTTAACTAGGGTTACCATACGTCCCGGGTTTCAACATCCCGGTTTGATATATGTCCCGGTTTATTTTTTAGTATAAGTCTTTTTTTTTGCTCATCACTTCTATTTTGGGAGTGAAGACCTTTTTTTTTTGCTCATCACTTCTATTTTTGAATGAGGACCTCTGTTTTTTGCTCATTATTTGAATTTTTGGAGTGTACCTTTTGTTTTTCAGTATAATCTTTTTCTGTAAAAAAAATCTGGTCAACCTATTTTACCCTGTTCCGGTTTGGCGCACAAAAAAATTGGTATCCCTACTTTTAGCCCAACTAAAAATTGGAATTAATGACCAATTTACTAAAAAAATATTTCCAAAACTATTAGGTCAAGGATGAAATTTGTAGAAAAAAAGGCAAAGTTGGGTGGTAACTTACAAATATAAGGAATTATTTTATTCACCTATATTGTCTATACACTTTTGCCATTTAAGCAGCAGGTTGTTCAGGCCAGTGGTATAAAACCCTGGCGGACGAGAGTCAATGAATTCCTGGAAGTCCAATTTTACAGCATTGTCGGAATTAAACTGTTTTCCTATTAAAAAGTTGTCCAAATTGCGGAAGAAGTGGTAGTCAGTGGGGGCTAGGTCTAGTGAGTATGGAGAATGATGAAGAAGTTCCGTTTTTTGAAGGGTCAACCCCCTTGTTCCATACTTATGCGTTATGTTATGGGTTTATTATAAACCGGTTTATTATAAACCAAGTATTTTCTGGCGACCTTCTCCATTTTTCTGTCTATCGTGTTCTGTACTTTGTACAGTTTGTATTATAAGAGGTCCTTGTTGATTTTTGGTGAAGTATAAGAGAGAAAAGAAAAAACTAAAAATAATTTAAAAATTTACTGTTAATATTATTACGCTACTACCTAATAATTGGTCTAATTTCTATTATTATCAATTGCTTGGCATCTTTTCGGTACACTTTCTACCAGCTTTTCGGCATACTTTGGCAGCGATCTACATATCTGCCGTATTTGACGAGTTAGCTGATCCAAATTTTGAACGTTTTTTGTTCGAAGCTTATATTTCATGTACCCCCATAAAAACTAGATTCATCAGAGAAAAACACCACTCCAATCGCGGTCTAAATTTTCCTTGGCCCAAGCGAGTCGTTTTTCGATATGTGTCACCGATAACAATGGTTTTTGTTTGGTGCTCCTGAATTTAATACCATTTTCAATTAAACGACTTCTCAGGGTCATTAACTTATTGTTATTTTTTAACAACATTGCCTGATGTTTACATAAAGATAACATAGGATTATTTTTAAAAACGTTAAAAATTACTCTATCTTGTTTTTTAGTCACTTTTTTAATCCACGATTAGGTAAATTCTCAACAATTTTATTAATTTTATAACATTTCACCCAATACTTCACAAAGTCTACTGACTTGTGCATATATGTTGCTGCACTTGAAAAGGACATTTTTGGCCCTTTTGGGTGGGTACATAAAAATACCCCTTCAAAATGTTTTGCATACATAGCACTAATTATTACACAACCGCACTACTCAAAGATAAAACACTAACTAAACAATTTTTATTATAGGGCGTATTAGGTCTTGATGTTCTTATCATGTTTGAACCTGTTTATTATTTGTGCATATGCCTGATCATGAGTCATAAGCAGTGATGGGATTCAATTGGCTCAACAACCGGTTCGCAGCGGCATTTGTTTAAAAACACAAAATTCAAAATAGTATATTTATTTAAATTAAACATTAAGATATGTAATTATTTTAAATATTGCCAAATAGCCCTCTGGTTTTCAGTCACTTCTACTTCCGTTTTTGTTTTTACACGAGGATCATCCGAACTGTGGTTGCTTCTTAACCAATTTAGCACTATCGGTAATGGATCCCAATCTATTAAAGGCAAACCATTCAAATTAATAATTATTATATTACTTATATTTGAAACGATCAGTCTGTTTCGTTTTTCTGCGTATATATTATTCATAAGGCTAAAGCCTCTTTCAGCTTCTGCTGGACTGACGGCTATAGTGTTCAAAATATTTTTTGCTTTCTGAATACTTTTGGGAATATCACATTTATCTGTATTTCTTAAGAAATTTTCAAGAAATTCTCTGTAGTCATGTTTATTTCATAATTAAAAATTTCAGAAAATTGTAAAAGTTGATCTTCTGCTTCTTTCCACGGAACGATAATATCTTCGATGTTGCAATAATTAGGCTCCAGATATTTGATAAAAAAAAATAGACGATTTGAGTTTCGAATTTTTTCGCTGCCTGCTGCTAAGGAAGGTCCCGAATTCATTAATCTCAAATTAATTGTAAAATTATTGTTCTTTCAGTATCGGCGAGATATACTTTTGTTAAATCGTCATTCCCTGTATCTGAAGTATTTTAACAAGCGGTTCACCAAACTTAAATTTTCTTAACAAACGGTTCGAGCGAACCGGGTGAATCCCATCACCACTGGTCATAAGCATGTATATCTTATTATACAGACTGTATATTTCCTTACCTTCTCCCACTTTACACTTTTATTCATTGTAGATTCTTTTGTTTCTTGTTGCCAGGTTCTTCTTGGTCTAAATTTTTTCTTTGTTCTTGCTTTAGAAACTCTTTTATCGAATTTTCTGTTTCGAAATAATCAACAACATATATCGAGGATGTTCTGTACTTGTGACAATTCCTTGTTAATTTTTTGTGATATTTATGTTTCTACTACCTCACTTGCTACAACGCTGTTTTTTGTTTTATTTATTGTAAATTTTGATGTATTAAAAATTCTAGTCAATTGTAATCAGAATTTATAGCTACACAGGTCTCGAAACTGCAAACATCAAAGGTTAATATCAAAAATAATATATAAACGTTGAAAAAATTTAAGTTTTATAATGCAGTAACTAAATACTGTTTACTGTGTGGCCTTCTAAGAGAATTATGTATATGTAACTATGGAGCAATTATTTATCCACAAGATGGGATTTTTGTATTTCAGGCACAGAAATTTTATTATTGTATGTTAATGTATCTAAATACGAATTTATGTTATAAAAATATGTGAGTAGGTTGTATGAAAGATTTGGTTGTATGTTAATGGGTTTAGGCTATTTTTTAAACTGCTAAAGCTGCGTTTAGACCTCTTAAATTAATCGAATGTTCACTATGCGCTGTGGACAAGTTTAGTACATAGTTTTAACGTTTAAGGCAGCGTTTAGACCTATGGAAATGAGTGCGTTACGAATAGTGCGACATCTATGTGTCTTTAAACCAATTACGACGGCGTCATCTGGCAACAGTTCATATATCTCGTCGCTCAATAAGTCTCCGGTCTAACTAAAGGGCGTATCACACTAGAACGCTATCCAAGTTTTATTTTGTAAGTCTTTTTCGAGGATTCAAGTCTTCACGTCTTCAGCTATCACACGTGAAACAGGGAAAAGTGACTTGCGTCTGCGTATATAACGTTAACAATACACCCATCTCACTTGATCTGACTGAGAGGTCGAGACAGCGCACGTGCATTTGAAGACTTGGATTTCGTCTGTCTTCTAGAGACAGGGGAAATATATCTCGATGTATTTGCTCAGACTTAAAGACCTAGGTTTTTTGTCATGCTATCACACACACACAAGACTTCGATTCGAATGCCAAGACTTTAGTTTTCCACGTTTAGACTTGAATAATAACTAGTGTGATAAGGCCTTAAGAAAAACATTTTTTTTTTTGAAATTCGACTTTATTCATTAACATACTCTCCTTCAAGAGTGATACAATCATTCCAACGCTCCTAAAATTGAAAAAATTAAAATTAATTAATTTAAATTTAGCATACCAATCAGTAATAGTTGATTTGCCTGGTGCAGAGTCTCTATAACGCTTATCAAGCCACTGTTTGGCTTCAACAGTATTTTTTACCATAAAAAAACAATGTTTAATCAACACACGAAATTCTTTTTTAGCCATTCTTTTGAAAATTACAAAACTGGAGTCATTAAAACCACTGTAACCTCTAAACTAATTGTCAGAACGTCATGAAATTTTCACACGTATCGTTTGAAGGTCGGTACTATCCAGAAATCATATGGGTCTGCCAACAGTGTTGCCATATATATGTCAGACCGGAGACTTATTGAGTGAAGTGTTACACTCCAGTTTTGTCAGTGAAAGACCAAAAATGCCTTGTTAAAATGTTTATTATCTATTATCGTTTTCATAATTTTGCTGTCTTAGATTTTTACTAACTTAATTACCTAAATTGATCATACTTACTGTTCGTCTTTGTACTTTTGGGCGAGGTTTCTTGTAATCGAAGAGATGACATTTTGTTAGGTTATGTAAAGGCATGCAATGTAAAAGTTCTCTACGGTGTAGATTGAGATAGCCGATGTGTGTTTATAAGTCTCATTAAAACAACTCGCTAACTACAAAGTATGGAAAACTATCGATAACGCATTAAATTTAGAGCTCTGAACGGTTGCTCGCGTTACCATATGACAAACTTTTAATGACAATCAACAATGCCCAAGTCATAGTCTATAGTCGACTAATTTAAGAGCTCTGAACGCAGTTTAAAGCTGCATTCTCACCTTCAAAAATAGACTGTACACTGTGCGTTGTGGATAAATTTAATAGACCATTTTAACGTTTAATAACAGCGTTCACAGCTATGAAAATTAATGCGTAACGAATGTTGTGTAATAAAAAATAACTACAGCAGTTCTTTTTCGTTTCACGGTTACTGAAATTTGTGTGTCAGCATTTTTTAGGTTATGTAAAGTGAGATAGCTAATATCTGTCTCATTAAAACAGCGTATTAAGCCTAAGTTGGGAAACACTGTCTATAGTCCACAACGTACAGTGCATTAAATTTAGAGCTGTGAACGGTAGCTTGAGTTACCATATGACAAACTGATTAGTGAGAATTTACAGTAAACAACTCACTAAGCATAGAGTAATAATTTATAGCTCTGAATGTAGCTTTAGACATTTAAAAGAATGACTGAAAATAAGCAAATTTCTGTTCACGCAGTTTAAGAAATCACTTAATCGTATGAGATAATCTTAACACATTGTGGACCGCTTGATATTTCCTAAAGGCATGTTTACATGTTCAAATAATTGGCACAAAATAACTTGTGAATTGACTACAATGATTTGCGTAAGCAAACCGTTGCAGTCAATGTCCAATTATCCGTATTTACGTTTATAGTCAATGTCAAATTATCCGAATTTACGTTTATGATAAAATCCGTCATGTACAGCTAGAGTACAAACGGACAGGGATTAAGTTTACTAACACAGCAATGCGCAAAATTCAAACGCCTATATGAACGCTTTGTATTTAAATGGAAGCTTGCGCACCAAAAAGTTTAGCTTGATTTAAATCTATTCTGCTAGATATTTTGCATGAGGTTGATGTACTTACATCAGTGTGTAAACGATGCTTTAAGCTAGCAAATGCTGGTAAGTTGTTTCGTCCATATTTTAATAGTTGCGGAAATATTTAGGTTCGCTAAATAATTTTGCGATTAATGGTTCAATTCTATGGCAAATCTGTAGGCTACAGACAATCGTATCTAAGTTGTTTTATGTGTTTTTATGGATAACTGTTGTTGTGAGAAACTTCTTATAGATTCTGTCTGTAAGCTTACAGATTTGCCACAGAATTGCACCATAAATTTGTATGAGAAAACGAGTCTCTTTTGAGCAACTATGGTTTAGACCTCAATCTATTTTCATTCAATTGAAGCTTCTATTTTAATAAAAACCATTATAACCCCAGCAATAGCAGGAAGTAATTTGTTACTAATATTTTCCATTTTAGGAAAAAAAAAGAACAAAAAACATAGAATACAAAGACTTAGTTCATTTGTGTAAATTTGAATGCATAAATTATTTGAACTAGTAAGCGGACCTTAAGAGTCCTATTCCAGCGCATTTCAATAGCGTATCCTAATTCAGAAACAATGTGTCCGGTTCTCTATGCTACAAAAATGAAAAATGTCGATCATGTCATCGGTTCGCAATGTGTTGAGATTTTTGGGAGTATCGTATGGCCGGCGGTATTTACACAGTATATACTTAATCATTGGTAAAATGTGCTTTATAAAAGGTTATAAATTAAATAAATGCTTTAAGCACACTATGTTTTGTAGAATGATATATACTCGATGTTAAATACTAATAGGTGTGACTTTTATATTTACCTACCTGTTTGTTTAGAATGCAGCAACGTTTCGGGAGAAAAAGATGAATTAGTTTCCTGTGATGTATCAAATACAGCTGTTAATAAAACTAGATAACCATGTTCTTTAGTATTATTTAATGTTAATTCCTTCTCATATTCTTGTTTTTACACATGTAGCCATAATATTAGAACTCATAAGAAAGTAACACACAACTTAACTTTTCACGGTTTATTTTACAAGTTATTTAAGTGAACAAAAGGAGCGCAATCTTTAATGTCCAGTGTACGGAGAAGATAATACTCTGGGTACTACTAACTAATATATCTATATCAATAAAATTTAATCTTACAAAAAGAAAAAAAAGACAAAACAAATATGTAAAAAATAAAACAAATACGATGACTGACAGGCAGCATCATTCAAACTTAATTATTCATGTTAAGGCACCCAGATCGCCCTGTACACCACACTGTTGCTAACATTTACTGTTGCAACAGTTTCTAGAATGTTTATAATTGAGTGGACAAATAGCTGTTTGTGCTATAGAGTGCTACATACACATAGCGACCAGCACACAATACAGAATACACAACCCAGTGTCCGACGAGTCCCGGCGGCCGAGGACACCGGCCAGGGCGGTCCCGCTATGTCTCGGCAATACTGAGGCGTCCTTTAATGTAAAGGACACTGACATGCGAGCGCCCTAGGCCGCGGCACAACAAACCCTCGGGGAGCGCCGGACACCTTCGACCCTTATAAATGCCCTGGCCATGTTTAACATTAAACAAGATGAAATAATGCAGTAACATTTTATAATAATACACAAAGTTTATTTTTCTGTAGACTCGAAAAATTAATATGAACAAAACAATGCAATATGAATAGTTACAAGTATATGTACAATAATTAGTTCTCATACAGCCATATAAACTGGGATAACCCGAGTGACAGTAGTGCTGAACTGACAGTTACTCTAGAGGGAAGGGGTCACACACAATCATGCGGGCCGCGAGGGCGACGCGCCCCGGCCGCGTAACAAGCGTGGCGTCCGCGGGCGGGTCTGCTACGGAGGATATGTGTGAGGGCACAGCTCGGGTCTCGGGCGCACTCTCCGACCCGGGCGCGCCGCCCCACCGACCCGCAAACACAATCAACTCAACACAGAAGCATTCCACAACAGTTACTGTGCAAGGTAGCGTCTGTTCTAAACAATAAAGCAGCAAGATGGTTTGAAAATGTAAATGTACTCGCGTGAATTATCATCACATTCCTACAGAGTATTCTGGTTACTTGGAAACTACTGAACATCTAAAAATAACATTTATATTGTGTGAATGTTTAATTACATTGAGGATGTGGTGATTTCACAACAACATTGTATCAATTCATATTGCTGCCACATGGATATCTCGTATCACGTTCACGTTCTCGCTCGCATAGTTCAGCCAGCCAGCGTAATTCATTCACAATGCTGTGTCGCATGTCGCATGTGCAGTAGCCCTTCAGTTTCAGTTTCATACCGGAATAATGGGTATACGGTATTTATACGGTACACATAGAGATTACTATTTATTTAAATGAGTAACTGTTTTTGCGAAAAAGCATTCTGAATAACAGGGAAACACAGAAAGAATTCTAGGTTTGTTGCAGAACTGTAGGCTAAATAAGCAGACATTTAGAGATGACAGCGTGCTCAACGACCGCACGTGACGGGCTCGACTAAACCCAGCGTTACCATGCCACACACGGGGGACAACAGTCCCAACTGAACGTTATTAGAATGAACTGAATGAGAAGTTAAGGGGTGCCGGATCCGGTCGAGCCTGTCACATTGCGATGCGCGAACGAGCACTGACCGCCTGTATCATATCAAAGTGAATTATATTGGTGCCCGGAGCCGGTACAATCACCTGCCAAGCTTACGCTCAGATGCACTCTTTCACACGCACTCAATCACACTACAACACTCAAGAGGCTCAGTTCTACCAGTGTTGTGTCCAAGACTCAGTTGTCGCTGGTAACAATGCGCGTTGCTCACCGCTCGGGCGACAACCATCCAACATCACCTGAGCCATGACACACGCATGGAAAAATTAAAACATAAAGATCCCATATTAAGAGGGTCTTATACAGAATTTGTACTCTTTGAATGCTTGACGATGTTTCAGGTTGGGTAGCGACGGCGACGGCTGAGATCTGCCGACCCACGCTTGCCGCCGGGGTCGGCGTGCCGTCGCTATCGTCGCGCCCACCTCACGCTCGGCCGACCACTGGACGGCTACAAACCATCCAACAACACTGTACACTATATATAATTTTTTTTGTTCTTTTATACATTTTTATATTCTCAGTGAGAATCACAGAGATTTTTTTTATGTGCCCGTGGGCACCTGTGAAAGGACTGATTATTGATGGGATTCATGCGATGACAGTTGCATCGGGATCAGCCGCACACTCAGATGTGATATTATACATTTGCACATGATGGGCAGCGGGCTGCGGGCAGATGACATCAGACCGTGCTGACAGAGGGATCTGGTGTCAGCTGCACGCTCTGCTGTGCTGTTAATAAAATGACAAAGTTGCAATTGTGACTTGTGGTGATGTTATCGTATCATATAGAGCGTTATACATTATTAATAGACTGATATTGTTGTTGTTGGTGAGGTAATGGTCAGGTAATGGCAGATAGAGAGTACGGGTGGGTGCGGTCGTACAGGTAGGACGTTGAGAGGAGAAAGAGAGAGAGAGAATTGGTGATGTTGGTAGATGTATGGTAGTGGGTACAACAGAGTAAAGGGACCTCCCGATGCAACTGCCACGCACGGTGTGGGCCGCTTGTGCTCATATATATAATATATATATCGATTATCGGGTAGACACGGGTAACAGACGAAGGACCGCTAAGAGATCATGCTGTCGGAATCATCAATCTCATGACACTATCATTATAACCTTATTACTTATTAAAATATGTATGTACTCAAAAGACAATAATTTTAACGTTAAATTACATAAACTTATCTCAAACTAAATCAGTTGAATACAGCTCAGCCCGTAGTCAGTCAGGCGCCGTGATAAAATAGAACGATTTTATATTCTTTTTTAGATTTAAAATATGTACAATATACATAAATAATTTACATTGTGAATATGACGCACTTGATAGATTTGTTATTTTGAGAGTTTCAATAATACAGACATGTTCCTTGTCGTTGACTAGAGGTGGCGGTGACGCGGTTGGCGTAAGTTGAGTTAGTCGGTTGTTGGTGGGAGGATGGCGTTTGGTTGCGGAGTGGCCTGCGGCTCGGGACAGCTTCTCCGACAGCCTTATCGCGTCGCGGCTCATGTCTGCGGTCAGCGGCGGCGGCGGTGGCACCGGCGCGCTCTCACACCTGCCCGCGTCTCCTAGATCACCTCCATCTCGGACAGAGTCAGGCGGCTGGTGGACATGGCCACGCCGCTGTCGCTGCTGGCCGACTGCACCGACGAGTGGTCGTCCGTGTCGCTCTGGTTGCTGGTGTAGCCGATTACGTCAACTTCATCTGAAACAAACGTCATTCATTAGGAAAATACAACCTGGGCACGGTTTCCAACAATTAACAACTATAAAATTGAAGTGATGTGTGAATTTTCACACATTTCAGGATTTTGCAGGTATTGTCAGTGAATGATGATTATTAGAAGGCCAAGCGATGAATGCCTGTCACTATATAACACTATTCAGCACCTTAGAGGTAAACTGTATCAAGTCACATTTTTATCAGAAATTACATTTTAATGCCAAGTGACTTAATACTTCATAGTCCGTCGAATGGAAAATAATTTGGAACTATAGCTCTAGCCAGTTTAAATGTACGTTGCTTTAAAACTGTATCAAGTCGATCGACGCAAGGAAGTAAACAATCTTAAATCGTCTTTTCTGAGCTGTTTATCATTTATGACTTAATACAGTTTACCTCTGAGGTGCTGATATACAAGTGTTGGTTTTAAATCCTTTAAATCAATAGGCACGACTAAAAGGTTGCAGTAAGATTTTTTTCTACCGTGTATCATATGTCTCTAATAAAATCATAATTTTAGGTTTTTTTTTTGTATAATTGCAAAAATATCATTCAAATAAAGACCTGGCAACACCGCGGGCGATCTTTTCATCACGCAAGAGCAGATATTGTTTATTTTGCGACTATATAAAAAACTAACAGATTCTTGACTAGAAATGGAATCTCAGCAACCGGCCAGTTATTTATTTATTTTCTTAGTCGATATTTGCAAAATAAATTTACGTACCTCTTCGCTACCCATAACAAAATGCATCCATGTATATACAAATATATTTTTTTAATTTTAGCTAAGATATTAAACGAAAATCTTATTACTTGGCAAAATTTAGACAAAATGAAATGTATTTCAAAAATCAATTACCGTTCCTTAATCTGCACTTAAAGAGCTTCCATTTAATATCCCCACAATAAAACTTAATTTTTTTTTTTTCAATAATACAAAAACTGTAATATTTTCCAAAAACAAAATCGGATAAAAAATTCCTCTCGTACGTTTCCGGTTCATAGCAATATACATTGCTTAGAATTTTTTATGTTAAATTTAACCCCTTAGAAGGTGTGGGACACTGATTTATTTAGTACTTTTTTAGAAAAAATCGTATTAAAATAAAAAAATAAACTTCTTCCCGTTCCATTATCTACATCTTAAGAGCTTTCTTTTGATACCACGCAACAAATTTTAAATAATATTCTTTTCGACGACACAAAAAAATCAATATTTTGCGAAAAACCAATTTGATCAAAATTTGCTGTTGAACTATTCCGGTTCCCATCAATATACATTATTGAGATTTTTTTCAGATTTTTAGTTCAACCCCTCTGAGAGATAGGGTGGGGCACAAAAGTTTTTTGCCATTATATTGACAAAAACACCATAAAAAAAAGATTTTTCAAAAATAAAAATTTGTTTGTTCATCCACCCAGGTTTTATTTGGTACCCCATTCAAAATTTAAAAAAATTGTTTATTTTTCCATTAATACATATTTGTTTATATTTATAAGAGGTCTGCACGAGTCTATTTTGGACCACCTTTACCCGGCCCGGCCCGTTATGTTTCCAGTCCGACCCGGCCCGAGCCCGAAAATATTAATACAATTATTGCATCTACTCGGTCCGAACCCGACAAAATTTTAAATTCGGCCCGAATAAACCTCGTTAAAAAAATATTATGATACAAAAATTGCTTACAATTTGTAATAATTATAAAACTAGCAATTTAAAAAAAAAATTTAACGAAGCCCAGCAAACATTTTTATACGGGCCAGTACTGGTAAAGCACATACTCCCCGGCATTGAAAGTAATGGGCCAGTACCCCGGTGTCCCCGTGGCCGTTACTGGCTCATTGATGTATCAGTTGCCGGCCCAGCAACGGTAAAGTGCAAAATAATCGCATTAGTTCCAAGATTTATTTCTGATGGTTTTAAGTAAAAAGTATGAGTGAAGAAGAGTGCATATAAAATGCTGGTAAAGTACTTCGTATAGGCGGAATGCGAAATACAAATGTGAAGTACATTATTAATACTGGCGTTGCACTTACTTTTGGTGCCAGTAATTTACCAGCATAAGAGCAGTTTGCCGGCATTCGGCCGTTAGTTGAATGTTTGCTGGGAGGTTTAAAAATATATTATTTATACTCGAGTTCAAATCATTTGTTTTTGTATGTTGTAAGATACATACTTGGCCCACGGGCCAAGCCCGAGCCCGTGCAGACCTCTAATATTTATTCCGCGTTGTATTTTTTTGAATAGTTGGCTCAAAAAGTTGTACAAGTATGCCAAATTTCAACTTTCTATGTTCAGCCATTTGGCTACAATTTCTGTCGTACAGACAGACAGACAGACACATGAGTGACGTTATAAGGGTTTTTTGGTGGTCATTCCTACAAAACTACTATTGTAATTACTATTGTAGTATATTACTGTAGTAAAATTTAGTTATTTTATGAAACAGGCTACTGGGGTATGGTTACCACAATTAAAACCCTAAAAATCAGGTTCGAATGGCGGATTCAGGGAGCGTACTCTTGAACGGGGTGAACTGCAATCTAGTCGTCAGACATGTCACCCGCAAATGTCAAGAAAAGTGAGTTGTATAAAGCAGGGAGAAGCAAAAATGTTTTATTGATTGAAACAAAAATATTTAGTTCCTCCAGAACGAAACTGTTTAAAGCAAAACTGTTTTGTTCATCTTTTGTTTTGTTTAATCTTTGTGTCTCCGGCTAAAGGTAGCACACACCGTTATCATACTCAAACCAGTGGCGAAGGGAAACCTCCGCTAGACTTGCCCTCCCATAAAAAAATATTTAAAAAAAAAATGTAAATTAAAAAAAAAAAAAATAATATTTAGATAAATCTTCAAAAATACATCAAATTATGTTCTATACAAATTTTTGTCCAAGGCTTGCTTTACTAGTTACGAATTAATTATCATGACCATGGAAACGTTACATATAAGTATGAAAAAATTGAGACTTGGAAAAATTTTAAATAATTTTACCAAAATTTTTCGAAATTTTTCGTTTTATCAAAAAACGTCTCAAATAAAAGTTATTAGTTATTGCATTTATAGTAACTTTTGTTGAATAAATTTTTTCGAAATATTTTTCTGTTGCTAAATATTCGCAAAAATCTTAAAATCGACACGAGTAAACTCCCATTTCTAGTCAACCGATTTTCATAAAAAACAATAGGGTTCTTCCTATTTAATAGGAGAATTTTTTAGTACCAGAACGAACTCTTTAAGTTAAACCGTTTTTGAGTTATCGTGTATACACACAGACAGACACACACACACACACACACACACACACATACGGACGGCACTTCGAAAATAGGTTTTTTGGATTCCCTGGACCATGAAACGTGGTCATCCGTCAAAATCTCGACATCGAAAATTTTCGCGATTACAATACTTGCCCCTTATATATTAAGGTCGGGCAAGTAAAAATTGATGTGAAGTGTGAATTTTCACACATTTCAGGGTTTTGCAGGTATTTAGTAAGTGAATGATGATTATTTTGGATGCGAAAACAAATTTTATATTAAAATATTTTTTTTGTTAATTTTAATTCGAACGCCTAATACCATTATTTAGGTTTCTAAATATGTGCAGTATTTTTTTTTATATAGCAAGGTTCATTAAGAATTTTAAAAATTGCGCCTATGGCTTCCATTGGTTGTTATAAGTTCCGCCCCTCTGATTTCGTGTACATTGAAACAGAATTAAATTATAATTTAAACAATTTCCACCGGCTATTAAATTTACGCTTTTAAAAATTAAATGCAACATTTGCCAAAATATAACTAGAATTTAGAAAAAATAATTTAAACAATATAAAAATTAAAAAAAAAACAAAAAATAATATACAGTCTGTTCCAAACGGTTAAGCGGAACTAGATTTTGCTTTCGTAGATTTAGTTACTTTCATCGTTTAAATCGTGCCTTTCGGCCGTTTTGTTTAAGCTTTGTAAATCAATACTATAAATCATACTTACAATAAACATTTTTTGGTTAAGGTTAATATCATTTTAAAATGTCACTTTCTTTATATTTTAATTTTTTGTGTCATTCTTAATACAAATTTCCCATTTATTTATTTTTTTGTCATTAAAATATATAAAAAAAATATTTAATTTTGACATAAGTCATTCGTTTCTATGGTTTCATTGTTGAAATTTTAAATTTTGACATCCCAACGTAAAAAATGAAATAACCCAAGCAAGGTCCCTTCTCGTGACAACCTAAAAGAACTAAATTCCCATTTAGTTCCGCTTAACCGTTTGGAACAGACTGTAGTCTCTTCTCACAGGGTTCGATCCCTTTCGGATCGGGTTACTTGGGTGAAAAATCAGCGTCTAACACCACTAGACCAGCACACACGTTACACTGTGGCGTGTTACAAAGCTATAACTTGTGTACATTATTAGCCAAAAATCACAAAAAATGCGTTTTTTCCAGAAACCTAATCTGATCAAAAATTCCTGTTGTACTATCCGGTTCACACCAATGTACATTACTTAGAATTTTTTCAGATTTTTAGTTTAAACCATCTGGGCTACAGGGTGTGGGACAAAAAATTTTTTGCACAATTTTGGCAAAAATCGCTTCAAAATAATTTATTTTGCAAAAATAAAAATTTGATCTTTAATCCACGTACCAAGGGCTTTCATTTGATACCCTACACAGAATTGTAAAAAAATATATTTTTTTTCGATGAGCATATATTTGTTTATATTTTTAGGGGGATATGTTTTTTAGATGTTTTAGTATTTTTCCTATGTGCGGGTCAAAGAGTTGTATAAGCATGCCAAATTTCAACTCTCTAGGTTTAGCCGTTTGGCTACAATGTTTACCGAACAGACAGACAGACAGACGACAAAATGACGGTATAAGGGTTTTTTGGTCATACCTACAAAACCCTAAAAACAGGACTGTCCAGCCTAAAGCCAGGCATGTGGCAACCCTTCCTGAGGGTAGGAAATAGTGCATCGCGCTATACTGCCGCAGCTCGATCCATCAATTACCAGCGATACTGTCTGTACTATGTGACAGACACATCGACATGCATTACGCGGTACGCCGGATCACACACGACACCGTGTTCTGTTTACTGGCCTCGGGCGGCAGCATCCGTTCTTTCGCGTAATCCCGTAAGTGGAACATGGGTAAATAATCTCTTGTCTGTAACTCAATATTCTAAAATAGGTCAATCGTGAAGGAATTCGGATATGTTCTTCCGCTAACAATGACTAAAAACTTCCCCATCTCGGTTGGTGCTTTGATCCCGAACCTTATCGCCGCTAAATTACATACATACGAACGCACAAACAAGAAACAGTATATTTGTTATTTCATTCCGTTTCGTATTCAAGGTCGGCTTTCCTCAATTCTAATTCCGAATGTAAGATCCTTATGTAAAATTTACGTAGGTCCTTATCAGTGGCGGAGCTATCACAAAACAAAAATGGTCTCGATAAAAATAGGATCCTGTGACAAAGGCTAAAAAAATATGTACTAAACACACAGACTGGCTAGAGATTCCAAGTTCATATCAGGGGGATGAAAGTTCTATTCTATTATAGGCCGGGAAGTTCAGATTAACTTGCTAATTCCAAATCATACCTATCTATTGCAAATTTTGTCAGTAATTGCGGATTAAACATTTAACATTAAATTTACTAAAAATTATAAATTATGTATTATTGGTTGTTCATTGTTAATTAAAATTTTAAAATGTAATAACAAATGTGGGTATATGTGCATGTATGCATGCATGTGTATGTATATATGTATATATGTATATATAAATAAGGCTATATTGTTAAAATAATGTAATTAAATATATTGTAATTGGTTAGTATGGTCGAAAGACTAATGGCCAATAAAATAATAAATAAAAAAAAAAAGTTCAGATTAGTTTGCCAGGCGGCCGAAAGATGGCAAGAACTACCTAAAATACTTGAAAACAGATTTTGAAAATTGGTAATTTTATAAGTTAAATGAGGTTTTCATCATTTTGTTGAGCAAAATCCCTCTTCAATCATTAAAAAATGTGCTAGTAACAATTTAGAAAAATTTTAATTCCATTTAGTTCCGATTAAACCTTCGGAATATGCCTATAAATACCCATATTGATTATTTTTCTTTCGTTATTTATAAGTCTGAGTAGTCATAATAAGTCTTATTATGACTAAAAATAGGATAAAAAATAATTAGTTGATGTAATAAATATATTAATATATACATATTTTGTGGTAAAGTTATGGTTTTTTATTTGATTCCACATTATATGTTTTTATTTCCTAATTTATCAATATTATAATTAAAAATATTGTGAAGTGTGAATTTTCACACATTTCAGGATTTTGCAGGTATTTAATAGGTGTAAGAAGCCAACACAATACTAGCTATATTTATTACATCCAAATTAACAGTTTTTTTGATAATCACTTTTATTTGTTATTTGAGAACTATTTATTTTTCTAAACAAAATTTAAATAATTTGCTAAATATCCCAGCGTTTTTTTTCTGCAGTTGCTTCGTATTCAAGTCTTCATTAGATTAATAAGAAGTATTTTACAGTGTAGAGTGTAGTGTGGTGTGAGTAACTCAGTTCGCAACTACTAAAAAATATATTATTTTTTCAATATTTTTAATTCCAAAAAAATACACGCACTATCTTAGCTATAAATACAAAAAATCCATAACATTATTAGCCATAATTTAACCATGAATTAAAAAAATTCTTAATTTTTTCAAAAACACAATCTGATCAAAAATTCCTCTCGTACGTTTCCAGCTCAGATCAATATACATTACCTATAATTTTTTCAGATTTTTAGTTTAACCCTTTTTGGTAAAAGGGTGCCGGACAATAAATTTTAAAAACATATTTTTTTTTATCAACTACATTTTTCGAAAAATTTATCTGATAAAAAATTTCTGTTGAACTATTTCAGTTCTCATCAATGTCTATTACGGAGATTTTTTCAGATTTTTAGTTTAACCCTTTTTGGTAAAAGGGTGCCGGACAATAAATTTTGAAAACATATTTTTTTTTATCAACTACATTTTTCGAAAAATTTATCTGATAAAAAATTTCTGTTGATCTATTTCAGTTCCCATCAATGTCTATTACGGAGATTTTTTTTTGATTTTTAGATCAATCCCTTTGGCAGATAGGGTAGGGGACAAAAGTTTTTTGACAAAATATTGGAAAAAATCCAATAAAAAGAAACAATTTTTCAAAAATAAAAATTTGTTTGTTGATCCACGCATTAAGAAGTATCATTTGGTATGCTACACAAAATGAAAAAAACATGTGAATTTTTTATTAAATACATATTTGTTTATATTTATCCCGCATTGTATTTTCTTGAACTCTCTATAGTTTTCCTATAAGTGCGTCAAAAAGTTGTACAAGTATGCCAAATTTCAACTTTCTATGTTCAGTCGTTTGGCTACAATTTATACCGTACAGACAGACAGTCACATGAGCGACGTTATAAGGGTTTTTTGGTGTTCATACCTACAAAACCCTAAAAAAGTATAGTTAACTAAAAATGCAAAAGTAAAATTTAAATAAACATTTTAAAGTTTTTGTTAAAGACCTGAAATACATTTAATTTTTAAAATTAACAAAACCATTTTCATTATTTAACATATAAACTGTATATAAATAAAATATTTCAGAACTTAAATAAAGAAATTTAAAAATTTGTATTTTAATTAGTTTCCCAATAATATTATTTTATTTAAAATTCCTGTGATTTTTTCAAATAACAGTTTGCCATGCAACCACTGGGAGCAGCATGTATGCTGCCAATTTGATAACTTTAAGCTGCGCTTCTTTTTCTATTAGTTGTTCTGTGATCCAACCCCTACAGTCATGCCTATAGGAATATCTCACCCAGGAGCCTTAAAAAGTTAGCTACGCCACTGGCTCTTGGCAATTCTCTGTCGCTTTCATCTGTAATGAGGTACAATAGTGAGAGGAGTTTATAAGAAGGGGTAAAAAGGGACTCGAACGAAGAGATGCGTGTGTATATCATTGATTCTCCCAATACCCACGACAAACTACGATGAATGACTGCGACAGTCGTTCATGAAAGGGAGAACACAGCACGATAAGCATTTGACCTTATTAATGATATTTATCAAAGACTAGATTAGGGCTCCTTAATTGCAAACATTTGTCCTAGTAGCTAGTTAACTGCTTTCAACGGGAAACGAACGAGCTACCAACTCCGTAGGGAATATTTTCCTATAATACACGTTAATTTTCATCCAAATTCTTACATTCACTGATTTACTCTCACTCAAAAACCTAACTCAATTATCCTTTAGGATGCAATGTTACAGAAAATGCTCGGTAAGTTGAATCTTTAAGTTTGTTAAAAATTGCGAAGCACACTTAAATTTGTTATGTATAACTTGTTTTCAATATCTAATTTTCATCCTGTCATAAGCACGAAAACTCATGTATTTTAATATTTTTTAATGATATTTTGCTATAATTTCAGAATAATCAGACGGTAAGTTAGGGATCAGGGTCGCCTTGTGATTGTCAGCCGTCCGTGTGCTAACATTAATAAGATTTTATTAGAATCGAACCCAAATGCCGCCCGTGTAAAACTTTCGTAATACCGTCCTCTATTAGTAGGATTTTATTAGAATCTACCACAAATGTCGCCTGTGTGCGGTGCACACTATGATTGCGTTGCCCTCGCAATTTATTCTTGATATGCGCGAATAACAAGAAGTCATTGGGAGGCAAATCAGGACTATACGGCGGATGACCCATCAAATCAATTTGAGTGCTCAAAAAGTCACTTGTTTGAGCCGATTTATGAGAGCTCACATTGTCGTGGTGAAGAATGATCCGTCTTCGCAGGTTGATTTTCCTTATTTCTTCGAAGACTTCAGGCAAATAAATAGTTGTGTACCATTCAGAATTAACCGTTCTACGTTTCTAAAGAAACGGTTGCAACTAGAGATGGGAATTTTGGCTCAGTTTGCGGAACCGGATCAGTGGAGGTCGTTCAGTTTGTTGAGCCGGTTCATTGATCCGGCTCAGTGATCCGGTTAAGTAAACATGTTTCCGAGACACAGCTCGGTCGTTAGTTCGTAGGGAGAACGTAGCTTAGAGCCGGCTCTAGCTTAGAGCCGGTTCTTGCAATATATGCACTGTAAACATGATCCCGAGACACAGGTCGGTCGGTCGTTCGGTCGTAGGTAGAACGTCGCTTAGAGCCGGCTCTTGCTTAGAGCCAGTTCTTGCAATATATGAACTGTAAACACGATCCCGAGACACAGGTCGGTCGGTCGGTCGGTCGTAGAACGTCGCTTAGAGCCGGCTCTTATCTAACATTTTTGAAACAAACAATTCACTTTATGTAGCTACTGTATTTTAAACCGGATGTGTTCAGTTTATGGCGAGGTTTATTGCCCTTATAAATCGGACATCTGGGATTTGGGCAATATTTTTAATATTTTTATATAGTATGGTTGTAAGAAAATACAGACTAAAGCCTGGAACAGAATGCACAGCGCGCTACAGCGTCAGCGCTGCGTCATTTGCGACAGCGTTGCGTAGCGCCGTTGAGAAATTTCGCCTGAACACAATGCAATAATTTTTAACGCCGTCAAGTGTCACTTGACAACCTATATCTGTATTTATACGTGCGCTTTCTTTTATTAAAAGTATAATGGATGATGAAGACTTGTGAATGATGTTATTTATGTTGTATGCAAGTTATTTATACATACAAACACTTTATTATTCAGTAAAAACTGAGGTTAGGTGTTCTGCGTCAACGTTCAACAGCGTCAAAAGTTGGAAGTTGACGAACATTCAGTATCAACGGCGTAGAACGTTGTCCATTCTGTGCACTTGCGTACGACAGCTTGGTTTTAACTTTCTTCTGACAGATGGTGCCGTACGTACGCCGTTAACGCGTCGTAGAACTCGGTGCATTCTGTTTCCCACTTAAGCCTATTAGTTTCAAATAAACTGCCCTACAAATTGATGACAGAATACACTTTATGATAATACATTACAAGCCGAGTTCTCGCGAAGTTCAACATGACATCGATCCAGATCCGGATCACTCCGGTCGCTGCTCACAATCGCCCGACCAATCGTATCCTTGAAACTTGAAACTATACAGTGAGCCGTGAGCCAACTCATTTCAATTTGGTGAACCATGTCACTTCGGTCAGTGTACTGAGCCGGCTCAGTGAGCCGGTTTATTCATGAACGACCCATCTCTAGTTGCAACATCCAGTTTATCTGAAAAAACAAGCGACCATTTGCTTCGAAGTGCTTCGAGCACCAGCAACTTTTGTTGGATTTGGCTCATCTTGAAAGACCCATACAGTCGTGTTTACTTTCGGGTTCATACGCGTAGATCCACGATTCGTCACCTGTCACGATGTCATAGACGTGTTTGGAAGCACTGTGAACGTATTTTTTGAAAATTTCTTTCGATCAATCGACACGAGCCTGTTTTTGAGCGATTGTCAAATTATGATACCCAACGATACTTCAATCTCACGAGAAGTCACATAATGATCTTGCAGTATCAGTTTACGCACAGCATCAATGTTTTCCGGAACAACAAACGATTTTGGACGACCTTCATGAAATTTGTCCTTAAGGGAACCTATGGCCATGATTGAAGTCGGTGCTTCATAACCAAAAGTCGAATTAAGTTCATCGAGGCACTGTTGTTGGTTAATCCACGTTGAAAGTTGTAAAAAATAACGCTCGAAATAATCGCTCGAAAATGTTCACGATTTAATTCAATTTTTAGCCGAGATGAATTTTTTCAAGTTACTGTAAGCCACACAAATAGCGCATTCGACCCGAAAGTCATAGATTAGGGACCCCTGGTCTATTATATGGTTCGTGACATGTACCAAATTTTCAAATTAGTCCGCGACTTCCAAAAGTTTGAGCATCCATGCCGAAAGTTTCTGTTAGAGAATCAATAAAGTCGAATCTATAGATAGTGCAGATTTGGTTGTGCCAATTCAGATTAATGACTTTAAAATTTGTTTATAGTAAAAGCGCCCTAGGGTCTCTACATAATTAACTAGGGACTAAATTCAACAAAATGTGTCATGGTTAAATTGGGTTTGATTTATTATCAGCAGTAATATCGCTGAAACGTTATTACGTATTCTAACGTTGAATTCCGTGACAGTATAAAGGAAAAATTTGCATATTTTCTTATTTTTGATGCTACTTGTTGATGCAGATGAAAACGATATTTTGGTAAACAAAAAAACTAGGTCAGTCTTATTTTTCAATAAAATTGGGATAATTTGACATTTTTGACAGACAATTTTTTAAAAAATTGATTCTACCAGGATACAGTTTTTATACATTTTTCTTTCTGTCAAGATAATTTACAGGTATCTATAAAAACCACAAATTAAATAATAGATACATTTACATTCATGGCACCTCCTTCCTAAGATGCACAGATATTAGTCGAAAAAGTTTAAATCGAAATCGTTTTTGCTTCAGCTTGATTTTTCGGTGGATTAGATATGCGCACTGATTAGTCAAAAAACAAAAATGTTTTGAAGCAAAACATAATTAGGTACGTTTAAACAGAAAGCAAAAGAGATTTCGAACCCAAAAAAAATATGATTAGCAGGGACCTGAAGCTGAACCCGAACCCGAACCGAAAACCCGAAAAAACCTGTGTTTTTCGTGAACCTGAACCAGAACCAGAATCTTTTTACTGCTCGGTAACCATGTATTTTTAACAGGTTCAAGAAATTATTGTATACTTTTTACATTTGACAAGATAAAAAAATAAAACAGATGTCTGTTATTTGGCTCTTTAGTTTGGGTTTTATATTTTATAATATACGGCATGTTAGGTAAAGTCTATTTCTTTGGTTTAAGTGAAACTAAATGGGAGTTTCGTTTTCCTAAGTTGTCACGAATACCAAGTTTGCCTAGATTACTTCATTTTTCATTTTGGTAGAAAGAATCCAAAATTTTAAAAGGAAAATAAGTGACATAAAAAATAAAATATAAAATACATTTTTACATTTTTTGAAGAAAAACTGAAATTTAAAATATTGAGACGTCGACTTAACATAGAATATTCAATGTAAATGTGATTAATAATAGCTTTTAAAAAATAGCCAAACTTTGATTCAATCGATTTAAGTTTCGTCGGCCACCGAAGTGGCCAAGGTCGTTAAATCATGCAGTTTGGACTGGTAAAAACAGTCTGAATTGCGAGGTTGCTAGTTCAAGTGATATTATTCGGGCAAGAATAATATGTGAACATTACTCCCATTTCTCAGAAATAGGCCGAAGTAAAATAAATAAAATAATAAATAAATAATAAAATCTACTTTGGCTTAAACGTTTGGAATAGACCTATTAGAAACGAGGCTTTAAGCCTGGTTTATAATAATTCCAGAACACAACGCATATGTATGGAACAATGAGTTTGACCATTCAAAACATCGGTTTGTAATAAACAGAACAAAGAGAGTAGTGTAATTTTTATGTTTATGTATCCATAGTACATCTGTTATAAACCAGGCTGAAGCCTTGTTTATAATAACTTCATAACATAACGCATAGGTACTGAACAATGGGTTTGACCCTTCAAAACATCTGTTCGTAACAGAACAAAGAGAGTAGTGTTATTTTTATGCTTATGTATCCATAGCGTATCTATTATAAAAATTACACTATTCTCTTTGTTCTTTTTATTGCAAACAGATGTTTTGAAGGGTCAAATCCATCGTTTCCAATGTATGCGTTATGTTATGGAGTTATTATAAACCAGGCTTAAGTATCATTTTTGCTATATTAGTTTACAGTGTAAATGGAACTGGACGCAGAAACATTGCAAATATTGCCATGAAAAGACCCTTGATTTGGATATCCAAAGAGCCATATCTGGCACCCGAGTTAATTGGTTGCTGTGGCCAAGTGTTCTCTACCATATGATAACATGTACTTCAGTAGAAGCGCTTGTACGCTAATGGTCTTACATGGCCTAATTTTATAGCACATTATTTTAGCTCTTTTACACAAAATTGTTGTGTTAATTAAAATTATTTGTATAAAACAAAATTTATAACTGTGAATAATATTTAAATGAATCTATAAATTATACACACGCAGTAATATAGCTTATGAGAAAAGATGTATTGCTCCCCTGATTCGCCGCAGCCAACATTACACATCGGTAACGCGGTTAACATAACCTCCACAGTTACTAATTGCTAAAATGAGTAACGTATTATTCTATACGGTATATTAAATGCATAATGCATGTATCAAAATTAAGTTTAGTTAAAATGAACGAATACATATTTTTACCATTTCGATACTTTTTATTTTAAAATTATGAGGTACAGTTTGATAGAACTACTTTAAATTATTAAAAAGAGAAAATTTGGAATAATAGCAGAATCGTGCGTTACTCAACCAAGGGGCCGTGAAAGCTTTGTCCGTCGGCCGCGAGGTCATATAAGCTCGAAGCATAAAAATATAATAGAAAAGCAATCAATTTTGCTCAGATGTGTTCAATTCATAAACATATTGCTTTAATATTCATAAAAATATACCTTCTATAACATAAATAAAATAAATTACTTATTTTGACAATTCATTTTAAATTATATCAAAGTCAAATTAAATATATGTGTCGGCTGATGCGTTTCTGTGATAATGGTTCGCCTTGAAGGTACTTCAAGTACTTTCAAGTTGTAGTTTCAGGTAGGTACGACTTGAAAGTGTCTATTTTTTTTATTATTATGCACCTACAGATAAATCAATGAGAAAGTATTTAAATTAAAATGGAAGCCACTTTGAATACTTGTAAATAAAAATACTTTACTTTCAAGTCCATTATAGGGAATACATTTTTCGCCAACCATAAAAGATATAGCAAAAATGTTAAAGTAAAAGCTGATTATTTTCAAAAGCTCTATCCAAAGTTGAAGTACGTTCCCATTTAAAAAATCTAAGTTGTCCTTGATATCCTATACTACAGGTTTTTTTCGGTGAATTTCAATACTACTTCATTCAATTCTTTGGGTAAGCTTTGGTCATCAATTTTTTTTTTCCCACTTGCTCAATCGTCGCCTTGAAAACATTATTTTATAAAACTTACTAAGGCAAATTCACTTATTACCTTTTAAAAACCATATTTTTTTCTTGCGTTGTTTATAAGTGTTTTTGTGTCGAGCTTACTTTTATTTCTAAGTTTTTTGAGTATTTTTACAAATATGTAATACTGTTATAAGCGTTTAAAATACGGCAGAGGCACAATATAAACGCTGATGTCACGGCTCACCTATATATTATATATAGGGGGGGGGGCAGACAATATTTACATTATTTCGGGGGGTTTCATGCCCGAAAAGGTTGAGAAACACTGGTCTAAAGAGTGAAGTAACGTGGTTCAAACATCACAACTCTTAATTTAAAAGTTATAAAACTTGAAAATTATTATCGAACATAAACTAATATATTACAATATTCAGGGTGCGGCAAAATTTATGTTCACCTCAATTATTTCCTTAAGAAAAAGAGTTATAAAAATATTGTTTAAATAAAACTAATACTAAAAAGATCGGTCGTAGGAGAACTTTATGGACGAAGAAATTTCGAAACATATCTATAGATTTATTCCGAAATGCTGTATCAAAAAACATAATAGACAGCGTTGAAGAAGAATTAAAAATAAAACAATAGTGGTATTACTAAATCCTAAAAATGTGCAGTAAATTTGTACTTTGTCAATAGTCCAAATACATTCATTTTTGAGATATGGGCCAAGTTCAAAATTTGTACTAAAATTAAAACATTTTGCGTATTCCACCTTATTAATAGAATCTTTATTTTAAGAATTTACAAATTGTCAGAAATCCAAATACTAATTGAAAAAATCTTAAATATCTTTCGTTCATCAGGAAAAATTTGTATAGTGGGTAGGGCACGTGATGAGGATAAAATAGCACATAATTGGAAATTAAATTACATCTTTAAACCCGTGGGAGGATGTTACAAAAGATGAAAGATTAATTAAAAGATCTGGCAAGTATTGGTATACAAGATACAGAAAAATACCAGATATTTAACACATTAAGGGTCGAGAGATCCAGTTGCTAATAAACTGTCCAATAAGTTTATTAGCAACATAATTTTTTTTCCGAGAGTCCCACCCAGAAATAGTTATTAGGTTGCTAATAAATAGGCTTATTTGTTTAATAACTTATAGGCAACATGAAGTGCTTAATAAAGTGACATATAACCAAAAACAAGTTCGCAAAAAGTGTTAATATTTCAATTTTAAATGAAAAACAGTATAATTTTAAAAGAATATACAAATGTGTAGTTTTTATACATCCATATTTTTTCTATAATGGTGATTTTAGTGTTTTATATAAATTTTAGTTGTATTTTGACGAAATCGATGATCTGTTTGGATGAATTTATAAATTATAGACAACCGTTTGTAGAATATTTTGGGCATTTATTGTAAATGTGATTTATAAAGAACAATATATAAATATATATTTTTAAATAAACATTGTCTTTTATTTTTACATATGTATTTCTTTCAATTACGATTACAATAGATTACATACAATACTTTAAGCATTACTATTTATATAAAAATTTATGTGAAGTGTGAATTTTCACACATTTCAGGGTTTTGCAGGTATTTAATAACTGAATGATGATTATTTGGAATGCTAAAACAAATTTTATGTCAAAATATTTTTTTATGAATTTTAATTCGAATGCCTAATACCATTATTTAAGTTTCTAAATATGTGCAGTATTTTTTTTACATAGCAAGGTTCATTAAAATTTAGAAAATTGCGTCCAGTGCGTCTCATGGCCCGAAAAATACGGTAATTTGAATTGGAAAAATCAAAATTTGCTTCTAAATAGTTTTGGTAAAAAAATTAATAAAATCTTGCGCAATTTTTCTAGATTCTACTCGCAGCATTTTGTTGAATTCTGTGTTATTGCTGAAACCGGGACTTTTCGCGTCCCGGGCACCTGCTTTCCGGCACGCGGGACTTTCAGTACTCAAACTGGGACTGTCCAGGAAAACCGGGACAGTTGGTCACCTTAATCTTTCCATATTTGGCGAGATGTTCACACAAGTCAACCTTCATTTCCAGATTTTCTTTATTCTTCTAAATTTCACTATATCAATCACTATAATCGTCTGCCTCTACTTCCTAGCAATATAATTTAATATTGTACGAGTTTCATCATCCGTGTTAGTGATGGAGCGACAAGTTTTCATGGTGTAAAGTGGTCAGTGACCTGATAACGTACACTGTACACGCAAAACTTTCTCTATTCATTTTGTTTAGTAAATAAGTAAATTGCAACATAAATACACTTTTTATTGGTGTTTGAGCGTTGCTAATTTATTTGTCAATACAACTGAATAGTTTTAATAGAATTTAGAAGCCAAACAATGTAGAATAATCAAAATATTATCGCTAGATTGTTAATAGTAGGCTAAATAGTAGCCACCTAAGCATATAATGGGTGTTTTTTTTAGAGGTATAGAACTTTAAATTGCAATAAAACAACGATGGATTATTCGATTGACATGAATTTTTTTTTATTCGAAAGATAATCTTGTGGCATTACATTTTAAATATGATTTCTGGCATATGACCGCCACGGCTGGCTCGGATGTAGTCCAATCTGGACGTCCAATTTTCGATGACTTTTTCCAACATTTGTGGCCGTATATCGGCAATAACAGGGCGAATGTTGTCTTCCAAATGGTCAAGCGTTTGTGGCTTATCCGCATAGACCAATGACTTTACATAGCCCCACAGAAAGTAGTCCAGCGGTGTTAAATCACAAGATCTTGGAGGCCAATTCACAGGTCCAAAACGTGAAATTAGGCGGTCACCAAACGTGTCTTTCAATAAATCGATTGTGGCACGAGCTGTGTGACATGTTGCGCCGTCTTGTTGGTATGATTTAATGTAATGCCACAAGATTATCTTTCGAATAAAAAAAAATTCATGTCAATCGAATAATCCATCGTTGTTTTATTGCAATTTAAAGTTCTATACCTCTAAAAAAAACACCCGTTACAACCTTAGAGTTTATCATATTAATATCACAATACGGGTCTTTTCTGATTTGGATACGGAAATCATTTTGTCCAATGTTCACTGGTTCATGGATACATGTATGTTAGCGAAAATATCATTATACAACATTTATCCTTATTAACGATCGTGGGGTGCTATATCGTTGCTAAGGCATATTGTTTTATGTAAATAAAATAGTATAAAATATATGATATGATGTGTGAGACGTATTAGTTGATCAATAAAATCATGTCTTATTATTCATAAAATACCTTTTTTATTAATATGTATATATATTTGTATATGAATTTTTGGTAGGTAAACTAAAATTTCATAATTTATTTCAACATAATTATCCACTTGAGTTTAAAAGATCAAAATTTGTTAAATGGTAAAAATAATCTATTTCCTAGAAATAAGTTATTGATATATATTGAGATTATTTAAAGTGAATATATATATATATATATATATATATATATATATATATATATTTGTGTCGTTAATTAGTTGTTTATAATATGTGTATGTGATTCACACCAGAGCCATATTAGGCACATTGCTGTTCATTTCACCTTAAATGCTTTCGCGGATTAAAAATATCAAACAGGTATCCGCAGAGCCGGCGCTAGTATTTTGGCGCCCGGGGTAAACCCGCCAAACTGCGCTCTTTTTTAGAATTTGCACTGGCGTGCCGAAGAGGGGAGTTTAGGTGCTCGCAATATTATTTCAAACAAATTCTTTTGATTTAGATGGATGAAATTTAAATATTTTGACATTTTAATCGAATACTAGTTATGGCTAAGTAAATTTGCTAATACAGTGGTACCTCGACTTACAAATATCTCGATATACGAACTTTTCGAGACACAAACTATTTTCATGTCCTATTGAAATGAATTAAAGCCTTTTTACATTATATTTTTCAAACTTTTTTCCCTAGTATAATACAGTCCAAAAGAAGACTGATACTTATACAGGGTGTTAGATAAATGTCCGGCACAATTTAAAAGACAGCATGATGACGTAAAATGCAATCGATTTTTCTATTTTTATTTAGATCAAAATTATAAATTTTCATTTCTAAATCAATCTTGTATATATTAAATATAAAATTGAGTTTAAAGATGTACACATTTATTGGTTATACAGGGTGTTAGGTAAATGTCCGGCATAATTTTAAAGGCAACATGGTGACGTAGAATGCAATCGATTTTTCCTTTGCCAATTTTCTCTAAAATGTGAATTTCGTCCAAAAATAAACAAACAAAAAGATGCCCCAAATTTTGAAAACCACTGACTTTGTTTAATTTTTCATATTAATCCAGAAGTTGTGTAGTTGCCATAGAGAAAACAATATTTTAATTGTAGTTCAATAATAGAATATCAAATTTTCTCCATGGCAACTACACAACAACTGGATTCAAAAATAAAAAAAAGTCAGTTTTTTTCAAAATTTGGGGCAACTTTTTGTTTGTTTATATTTGGACGAAATTCACATTTTGAGAAAATTGGCAAAGAAAAAATCGATTGCATTCTACGTCACCATGCTGCCTTTAAAATTGTGCCGGACATTTACCTAACACCCTGTATAACCAATAAATGTGTACATCTTTAAACTCAATTTTATATTTAATATATACAAGATTGATTTAGAAATGAAAATTTATAATTTTGATCTAAATAAAAATAGAAAAACTTAATAAATCCTTAGAATATGTATATTTAAGCGTTTGTTTTGGCGCCTCTAAGTGCTGGCGCCCTGGGCCTGTGCCCCTGTCGCCCCTTTCACCACCGCTGGTTACCCGACGCACAGCTCATTATTCGACATGTAGGTTATTCCAAAGGGAACAACGAGAAGAAGCTAAAAGAGAAGGTAAAGATGAAAAGAAAGAGGATGCGGAGGATGAGGAGAGTAGTAGCGAGGAGGAAGATGATGAATCAGAAGATGAAAGAAGTAGTGATGATTCTGATCGTGATGAAAATGATCATAGGACAGATGCTGAAAAAATGTGGAAAAGCTAAATCTAGAATACTGGAACCGCAGGAACAAAACCAGTGCCGAAGCGAGACCTCCGCTAGACTTGCCCTCCCATAAAAAAATAATAATAGTTAAAAAAAAATATTTATTTTTTTTTTTTTAATTTAAAAATTTTAGGTAAATCTTCAAAAATACATCAAATTATGTTCTATACAAATTTTTGTCCAAGGCTTGGTTTACTAGTTACAAATTTTTAAAAATTTTAAAGTTTAATTACTTCCGTTTCCGGTTTCGGATTTTCATAAAAAACAATAGGGTTCTTCCCATTTAATAGGAGAATTTTTTAGTACCAGAACGAATTCTCTAAGTTGAACCGTTCTTGAGTTATCGTGTATACACACAGACACACAGACACACAGACACATAGACAGACAGACACACAGACACAGAGACACACAACAACATACACAGACACACACACAGACACACAGACACACAGACACACACACAGACACACACACAGACACACACACATACGGACGGCACTTCGAAAATAGGTTTTTTGGAGTCCCTGGACCATGAAACGTGGTCATCAGTCAAAATCTCGACATCGAAAATTTTCGCGATTACAATACTTGCCCCTTATATATTAAGGTCGGGCAAGTAAAAAGAAGAAAAAAGAGTACTTATGTATGGTTCAGTAACTAAAGCATTTTATTTGCGGGTTGGACAAGGAATTTTTCGTTTGTAGGGGGTCGATTGATAAAACTGGTTGGGAAAAGGTTAAATCAGTAAGGCCAACCAGGGCCGGCGCTAGGATTTGCGGGGCCATGTGCGAGAAGAGCAAAAAAAGGTCCTCACCTCTCAAATCCAAGAGAAGAGCAAAAAAAAAGGTCTTCACCTCTCAGATCCAACTGAAGAGCAAAAAAAAGGTCCTCATCTCCAAGTGAAAACCATGCGCGGGGCCTGTTGTTGAACCGCGGGGCCTGCTGTTGACCGCGGGGCCATGTGCCACCGCACATGCTGCACATGCCTCGCGCCGGCCCTGAGGCCAACCTGACGAGTATGACTATTATTTCTCAAAAATTTCTTTCAAACATATGTCATTCGTCGAATTTACGCTAGTTTACAATGTGTATTTATCCAATATCGTTCTGAAAATTAGAAATCTACCCCTTAACCCAAAATTCTTGGAAATTATGAAATCATTTGACTCCTAATCTATCATTAACTCAAAAACTAAACAGTTCTATCCAAAAATAAACAAATAATCTCTGTAAAATCATCAGTCAGCCGAACCTGTGCTAACAGATGCTGTGTTCCGCATCTGATTTCCTAAAATAACGTCAGTATACAGATGTGTGTGAATGTGTGTGTGTTGTGCTCAGCTGTTAGTTATCTTACGTAACGTGCGTGTGTTTGCCTTGGTGTCCTTGGCAATGTCCTATGCGGTCTCTATTGTCCGCTGAAACCGAGGCCAGGCGTAGGTTGGGTTACATGTACACAGGGTGTTGTTTTATACCTGTATTTAATTAATACCGGGATATTATTGCAGTAATAAAATATAGAGGTCTCTACAACATTCATTTACCTTTAAACTAGGAAGAAAATAATAAAAAATAACATTACAAAAGATGAAGAGACCTTTTCGTAGCTATAATCAGGTATCTGCAATTTTCTTTGAGATGTTTTTTGGTAATAAAACGCTGGAAAATCGACCGTTCTTTTCTAGCTGAGATAACAGCATCTATTACTTATTTATATCAGTTTTATATACCGTAAAACGGAGTTAACTTAACCAGTTTTTAGGTTCTATTATCTTTTTGAACGTTAATAATTGTTCTATTTTTTTCGTACTAGGCTAGGGCATTGATGCCTTTATACATCACGAGAAACACGAATAATATTCGCCCTGACTTTACCAGACTCAGGAAATCAAAGTACAGCACAAATTATTATGCAATTAAATTCTACAATATGCTGCCATCCGTCACTAAGAGCCTAAACTTCTAAGTTTAAAAAAAGAAACAAAAAATATCTAATTGCCAAGGCTTTCTACTCTACTGAGGAGTACCTACGAAATGATTTTGGTGACTTAAATGAGGTTCTGTGATCAAGCTTGTCCTGCTTATGTTCTAACAATTTGAAATGTTTTCTGTTTATTTGCCTGTTAGCAATTCTTGAAAGTTTATTTGTATATTATTGTAATGTATTTTATTCCATTTGTAATTAGTGTAATGCATTATTAACCTTTGTAAAAATGTACAAAATGTAATAAAATAAATATTATTATTATTATTATATTCTAAAAGGAGACCACTGTGCCCAGTTTTGTCAGTGCGAAGGGATGAGGGTTGCTATGGTTGTTGATTGTGCGTTGAGTGTTAAAACTTCAAAAAATACAAAACTATTTTAACTTTTATATTGTATTATAATTACGTGGATAGTGTGGTGTTATTAATTATGTAGTTCGTTCTACCCCTAAATAAATCTTAATAAATATATTTTTTGCAATAAAATGCTACAATATCAAAAATTATAACTTATATAATGTTACTTTTTTTTCAAATCTCGTCTGGTCAAGTTCAAAACCTCCTTAGCCGGGGGGTTTTAAATATTTATCATGCAAAATAAATATTTTCTAATTTTTATTTTCATAAAATAAAATAGGGAATAAAAAAAAAAACAGTTTTATTTAAAATGAATGTTTTAGTTAATAATTTTTGATTAATTTTAATTTAGAAAAACTCCTTTCCCCTGATGCTACAGATACAAGCAGACTTGATAAATTCTTAAAATTATAGAAAACTTAGGAAATGAAGATGTTAATTCCTTGTCTTTTGTGTACTTAATTAATTAAAGGTTTTGTAGAAGTGGGATAAATTTCCCTAAAACTTAGAATTTCATTAAATAATGCATTTGGTCGTGTGCCATAACACAAACGTTCTACAGCCCGGTGCCCATGGATTCGGTCAACCAGGCGAGGGGGACACCTCTTGCACCCCCGCCAGGCTTGTCCCTGCTGGAGAGCAAAAGAGGAAAATAGGACCGCATGAAAGAAGATCCTAAAAGAAATCAGAATCCATCCGGGAAATCTGTAGTTTCCGAGGATAATGATACAATATGTCATGGGGTTTGTCTAGAAACGATCTTCAATTGGACCTATTTGGCCCCTCGCCATTGCGAGCCCCTTGGCGTTTATATATTTTAAATTCATTACATTTTCTAGAACTCTAACTTACACCCATAGGGGCCTGTATTGATTTTTAAGTTTATTCTGTTTCTGACGTTGGTGGCTTAATTCTACCCATTCCAGTTTTGAAAAGTATGTTGTAAAGAAGTTCCAGTAACTATTCGAGACACTCTTAAGAGATTTTTAGTTTCTTGTTAAGATTGTTAATATAAAAAGTCAATAATGTGCTTGAAGAACTCCCTGTATTCGAAAGTTAGTTGAGAAAATTGGTCGGCAATTTAATCTAATTTGTTGTGACAGACATTGTTAAGAGAGTTTTGTACGATATTGTATTATTTTGCTTTAATGCCCAGTTTCATTAGTGATGAATAAAATCTGATGTGTAATAAGGTTTATTGCAGAAACTTTTAGTTCTGTATTGTTTTAGTATGTTCGTTTTATGCTCGGGTAATCTCGGAGAAATAAAATGTGACATTACTTTATTTCACTACGCGAGCTTTTCAAGAGAAAGAGAAGGGAACTGAAAATATTTTGCGAAGTAAAATCTTTTTACTTAATTGCGTGCTGTAAAATTTTCTCTTTGTTTTGTTTTGTTGGTGAAATTATTTACTGAATTGCATGGTATAAATAACAATGTAAAAGGATGTACTGTTTACAACATATAACTGTTTGTACCAGAGATAGAATTTAGAAAATTGCTACCGCAGAATCGCTCTAATGTATGTACAAATTATACTGTCATTTTGAAAGTAACATAGAAAGGACATTTATAATATCACATTTTCGCTTATGACAATAACTAAACATTATAAGGCTGTCCAAGCTTCTCTATATAGAACTAAACAGTTTCAAATAATGTGGGTACACCTAAAAGAAGATCACCCTAATTGAGTTATATAAGGAATCCCTTTGAATGCATTTTGTACTGACATACGGGTTTATTCTTTAAGCTTCATCGTTTATTATTAATTATTATAAGACAAAATACGAACTTTATTACTCTTTAAAGTGAATTTTTTAGAGAAGAACTGAGAATGATCCATCGTCATCTTCGTGATACAAGTAACTTTTTAAGTTACCACACGCAAGATCATGAAATTGTATAGAAAGGAAGAAAATGGAGTATTGAAGATCAAATTTAGTTTCTTTTGAGACACAGAACTTCAAATTATAATCCTGTGAAAGCTACAAAAATCCCTTATGCTTGTGCCGTGCTTCACAAAATTCCAATACATTTTGTATGACAAGTAAAAATATTTTTTGCACTCAACTTGGTTAAAAGATAAGTTTCGTCTGTTTTGATCATAATCCATGTTTTTAATTTGATGAAATAGGTAAGAAAGAAGTTGGATAAATCCAAAATTTGGAAAATAGAGTGTTTTGAAGAATACTCAAGTTCTCTAGAAAGAGCCTTGCCTGGAAAATAATTATGACTTCTTCATAAAAGTTTCAGACATCGTTAGCGCAAGCTATCTGTCTCCATCAGAGATTGGATTATCATCAATATTGGTAAAATTTGTACTCCACTTAATAAAGGAAGTGAGCAAGTTTTGCTATTTGGGTAGAATTATAAGCAAGGATAGTGGGATACTAACCAACGTCCTCCAGAGAATTTTCAAAGTCCGATATGCATTCTACCAGCTTAATAACTTATAGAACAATAACCAGCAGTCCATCAATTCGGCATTATGAATTTTCAACGCCAATGTGAAAAAAATTATCAACCAAATCTCTTCTAAAATTCAATTTTTGACTAATCGATGCCTGAGGAACGTTTAACACGTCGGATAGTATTTTTTAATAGCGAGCTCTAGCACAAAACAAATAAGAAAGAAGTGAAATTGAAATACAGAAACGCAGATAGTTCTGGCTGGATCATACCCTGCGCAAAGAAGATGATATTTTCAGGATCGCACTAGAAAAGAACCCACAAAGCAGCAGACGCATCGACATGCCATCTATGTGCCTGGAAACATACGGTTAACAAGAAAGTCCATGATGCAGGAAAAACTTAGAGCGAGTTTAAAATCTTGGTTCGTACTCGAGTTAGATGGCGCCAGTTGTTAGTTAGTTAAAATTTTTGGCACACAGCAACAATTGTTATTAGCGCCTAACATAGCTCATCTAAATGAGATGGCAATTGACTGACACCCTATGCTCCAGCTAGAAGTTAGAGGAACTAATATATACTATAAACTTCGCCATGGCATGTATCCTAGTCATCTTCATCATTATCATTTTCAGCATTGGCCTTTACAACCCTCGTATCGTTTACGATAGAGTTTCATCTCGCAGGATCCAGCACAAGTCTTGTTGCACTGAATTTTCTTTAATTTAATCATTTTTGTGTCTCTTAAATTTAATAAATTTGATGAGTTCATTTCTGATTACTCCTTAATGGCAGAATTCAAGGAATTTCTTAAGTAAATTGTACATCTGTCTTCATTTATTGAGATTTATGTCTGATATTAAATATGACCTTAATATACTCTTCCTTCGACTTAATTTGACTAGATTATTACTCATAATTCTCTCTGAGATTTGTCAAAAAGTCTTAAAAATACGAATGAATGAAATGAAATATCTCAAAGCATCAGAACCGTTAATATTTAAAATAAAAATATACGTGCAAATATTGCCAGTCCCAGGATATAAGGTGATAGTTCCACTTTTTTCAGTACTAAGATTGGAACAGTTTAGCCTTAGAAAAAGGACATGAGTGAATTATGTCCTATAGGATATAACATGGCATGCGCAAATGTGATTGAAAAGGTATATTAGTAAATTTTAGAAATACCGTCTGCGTAATTGGTATAAGTATATATATATATATATAGTATTGGCCATAAAGATTGCAACTTTTAATATATTTCATTTTTTCAAATTTTAATAATAATATTGGAAAATAAATACTCTTAATTCTATAATTTAATCATATTTTGTTTGTTACATCAATCAATAATCAAATAATCTGACTTACAGATTAATAATAAATTATTTCTTCATTTTTGCTTGGACAAAAATATTGCAACTACTTGAATTTTCTTGTTATATGCAGATTTTATCCATAAATAATATGTTGTGCACAAGTAATATTTCAGTTTATATTTGTCAATCATGGGTCGTAGTAAAACTGTTTCAAGTGAAATTAGAATAATATAATTTCTGGTTTTAAAGACGGGCTGCTGCAAAATGTGATTTCACAAAATTTAAATGCTCATAAATCTACTGTGTCGCGAATTATAAAACGATTTTGAGAAGAAGGTACGGTTGAAGTTTCAAAAATTCCAGGACGGCCACGAAAAACTACAAAACGAACTGATAAAAAAATTATTTATTTATCTACCAATAACCCCTTTCTGTCATCGGAGAAAATTTTGGGCCTTTTGCCACAAATCAATCAAGAAAACATCTCAACAAGAACTATTCGCAGAAGATTAGTTAGTGAGGATCTTTTTAGTCGCCTTCCTGCTAAAAAACCACTTCTATCCAAAAAGAATGTGAAGGCCCGATTAAAATTTGCTAAAAATCATATTGACTGGACTGTGGATCAATGGAAAAAAGTTATTTTTAGTGATGAATCTAAGTTCAATTTGTTTAAAAATGATGGTGTAAGTTACGTTAGGAGGCCTGCTAATAAAAGATTTGTTCAAAAATACACCTTGCCAACAGTTAAACATGGCGGAGGCGGTGTGATGGTATGGGGCTGTTTCTCGGGATATGGTATGGGTCCTCTATACCACATTGAAGGAATAATGGATCGATTTAAATATATAGACATCCTTCAAAATGTTATGGAACCTTATTCTGATGAGTTCATGCCTTTAAAACATATTTTTCAGCATGATAATGACACAAAACACTCTTCGAAGTTGGTAAAAAAATGGTTCGAGGATTCAAAAATTAACGTAATGACTTGGCCGTCACAGTCACCCGATTTAAATCCAATAACAACCCTTTGGGAGATTGTCAACAGAAAGATTAGAAGCAAAACACATTCAAATATTGAAGAATTGTTTAAAGCTTTGCAGGGTGCCTGGTCTAATATTGATAATGAAATGATCACGAAATTATTAGAATCAATGGCGAAAAGATGTCGGGAAGTTATAAATACTGGTGGTTACTATACAAAATATTAAAAATGATCTGTTAATAATAATTCATTTTCTTAATTAATAAAAAAAAATATTTTTTTAAGAGTAGTTGCTATCTTTATGTCCAGGTAAAAATAATAAATACTATAAAAAAAAATATAATTTACTATTAAAATTTAATTTTTTACTATAATATATGTAGAGGATTGTTAAAGGTAAGAATTACATTTTTTGAATTTTAAAAATATTGAATAGAATAAAAATAAAATAGGATTATCAAAAGTTGCTATCTTTATGGCTAATACTGTATATATATGCCTTTAATCTCAAAAAACGTCCTGACAGTAGTGATATAGTGTGCAAATTAGTAGTTCAAAGATGGTCTTAATCTAAATAATTTGAATATTTGGTTTTTGGTGGCAGCGACCAAGTCACTTAGAATCGATTTAAGAAGATTGAAATACCACGGAACCTAAATCCAAAGATATAATCTAGTGATGCGCCCCTATGCCAGTTGGCAAAACTGCATAAGTGTGGACGTGTTGGCTTATGCCAACAGACCGCGCAGCATGCCAATTGCAAACTAACAGATGGCGGTCTGGATCAAAGAAAGCCGCGCCAATAATCATAGTGTGGACGTGCCAACTGTGCCAAGCAGCATAAAAATACAACTTGAGCTTACAAAATGTATTTCACAAGCTATGCTGAACAGGCATAACAGACTGATGCGCTCTACCCTCAGCTGACAGTGTTTAAACTCTAGCGGAGAGGAATATTGTCAACAGTGCCGTATTTATTTGTATTTTTTTTCCATAAGTTTTATTTAACGATGCTTTAACTACATGATTTTTAGCATCCGCATAAGTTTACAATAAGTTGTTTATGTCATTATTACATAGTGTGCTCATTAATAGTTGTTCCAAAGATTTATTAAAAGTGATGTGGTTTTAGGTTTCTGTCAATTCGTATTAAATTGTATCCCCTTATTTTTATGTTGTTGTTCTTGTAAGCATAGTAGATCGGGGTTTTTGTTGGCTATTATTTGGTTCAGCCGTTACAGTTCCATTGCATTATTTTAACCATTTTGAAGACATTCGGTTTCAATGTCTGATTCTTCTTCGTCTTTTAATTGTTGTTGACTTTTGCTAGTGGCTTTGGTTAGTTGTATTTTGGCCGATCTATTGCTTGTGAATTTATTGAGTTGGTTCATCATAGATCTCTCATGTTACCAGTATATTCTCTGGCCGTTTGAAGAGGGTCTTCACAGCTATTGACGTTTTCTATAAAGCTATAAAATTGTTCATATTTTATGATGAATTTCGGAGAGTTAAATAGTTTTTTGGATGGCTTTAGCCATTTTTCTATTGGAGTAGATGGGCTCGATGCTCTTTTGTTTTCTTTTTGATGTTGTTTTCCACTTCAAATGGTTTTTTAAAACTGCTTCCTTCAGATAAATCGAGGAAGTCTAAACTCTCATAGCTACTGGTTGAAGAGGCTGGTCTTTTGTTTGGATTTCTGCTCTCGTTTACAACATCTTTGGTTTCTGTGTTGTTTTGTTTGATCTTGGGTATTTTGTTTGACTTATCTTGCAGTTCAGTATTCAGTTCGGCTATGTTGTGTTGTTTTTGTTGCTGTTTCGTCTTGCGTTGTTGTTCCTCTTGTGTCTTCTGTGTTTGGTATTGGGTTTCTTTTTGTTGTTATTGTTTGGGTATCTTTTTGTTTTTGGGATTGTTGTTATTCGAAATTTAACGCATTTATAATGTGAATTTATTTTTTATAATTATTTTATAACTATTGTTATCTAACACTTGTTTGTTCATGTTTTCAGATAATTTTTATACAACTTGAGATTATTTTAAATACCTATTTTATGAGCTAGTTTTATGTTTAGATATATTTTTTCTTCGTTTCAGTGTTTTTAAATATAAATATTTCATTTCTGTAAAAAGGCTTGCTTTATTTTCATAAAACAAGGAGTCGTTAGAACATTTACAAACAATTTTCTGTTATTTTTCAAGAATAAAACGAAGTAGAAAAATATAAATCACATTTGCGTGTGTACTAACTTAGAATATGTGTAGACGGTAAAATTAAGGAAATTAACGACTATTTTTATTGCTAATTGCGGAATTAAAAGAGGAAACGACTAAAAAAATAGAACGAATAGGAATATAAATTAACTTAAAGACATAAAAAAGTTGGAAGATTATAAAAGGAAATGGCAAACTATTTAATTACGTGAAATAAACATATTTCTATTTTTCATAACAACATAAATTTTCATAAAAATGAAATATGCATGTTTATGGAAGGAACAAAGTAATAAACTGAAACTCCTGAAATTTCTCACTGGCATAGGAAAACAATTGCATAGGGGTTTAAAAATATCGTCTGGAAAATATTTAAGAAATCAAATAGATCCGTGGTTCTCAACTAAGGTACCGTAGGTATATAAAAGGGGTACAGCGAAGTTTTGGAATGCATTCAGATATAATACGGAGAAATGATTGTAGGCGGACTTGAATTTTTGACTCACTTAGATATAAAAAACGCCCAGCCCAAACCTTTGGACCTAGAAATATGAAATTCGGGGGAATATCTCTAATATAACTAGATGTAAGCTAAACTCGATGTAAAACACAAAATTGCCTAACAAAGCAATGCATTTTAGTGAGTTTTAGCTTACATCTAGTTTTAAGACTTTTATGCAACCGGGCATTAAATGTAATAAACGCCCAGCCCAAATTCTTGGATCTAGAAATATGAAATTCGGGGTATATTCCCTCCATGACGTAAGTACCCACTAAGAAGGGATTTTTAGAATATTTGGAACGTGTTTGAACTTTTTTTTTTTAATTTCAACATAAACGGGTAAATTGGTATTTTTTATTTAATAAAACGTCCCCTGGACCAGTGTTTCTCAAACTTTTGTGGCATGAGACTCCCCAAAATTAGGTAATTTGTCTGCCCCTTTTTATATATATACAAGTTTTTTAACAAGAACATATTTCGTGTTAGGTATTTTTAGATAGAGGTTTTTAAAATAAACAACTTTTACTTAAACATTTTTTTAATCTCTTTTACGGTTGACGAAAAATGTATTCCCTATAATGGACTTGAAAGTGAAGTGTTTTTATTTACAAGTGTTCAAAGTGTCTTCAATTTTGATTTAAACACTTTCGAATCATTACTCTTGAGTTATCTGTAGCTCAGAGCATAATAAAAAAAGTCATGGCTACTTGAAATTACTTGAAGTATCGACACAATACCCTTAATTTGACCTTGATATAGTTAATTTAGTTGTCAAAATAAATTTAATTTATTTATTTATGTTAAGGAAGTTATGTTTTTATGATTATAAATATAATACAAGGTGTCTCAAAAGAAATTTTATATTTATTTAGCTTACTGCGTGAACGCAACGTATCCGAGGGGCGCGGGGGTTATGTCAATCGGTAGCATGGCTCTTGGGAATTCACTCGCTATGGAGCGTTTCTCGGGAGCAGACCGCGCGTTATGCGTGCGAGAGTTTTACAAAAACGGTGATTCGGCGACTGTAGCGCGTAGAAAATTCTGCAGTATTCGAGATTTTCGCCACTTAAATGATGCGCCAAGCATTCCTCTCATTCGACATTGGGTTAAAAAGTTTGAAGAGACTGGTACAACGCAGGGTAAATCAAAATCCGGGCGACCTAGGTCATCAAGAATGGTAGAAAACGTGGAGAATGTTAATCAGTCTGTTCGTGACGACCCGAACCTTTCAATTCGGAAGCGCGCAACTGCTTTAAATGTGCATAGATCATCATTACATCGCATTATGCACAAAGACCTAAAGCTGCACCCCTACAAAATTCAATTGGTGCAAGAATTAAAGCCCCAAGATGCCAGTCAGAGGCTTAATTTCGTAAATCAGGTGATGTTAGACAACTTCTTGGTACCTGAACTGCAAAACTTTCCTGGCTATAACCAAAGAACATGGTTCCAACAGGACGGAGCAACTTCACACACGTCCAATATGTCTCTGCCACGTGTTCGTGAAATTTTCTCAGGCAAATTGATCTCCCGGAGAAGTGACATAAATTGGCCTCCACGCAGTCCAGATTTAACCCCTATGGACTTTTTCCTATGGGGTTATCTTAAATCTAAAGTTTACGCCAATAAACCGACTTCACTGGCGCATTTGAAAGAAAATATCCGTCACGAAATGGCAGCTATCCCTGAGTCCACCTGCCGAGACGTCATAAGTAATTTTACTGTTCGATTAAATGAGTGCCGAGAACGCGAGGGTCTACATTTAGACGATATTATTTTTAAGAAATAAATCCCCAAAAAGTGTATTTTAATAATTAATAAACATTTTTTCTATATACGGCTTACTTTTTTTTTAATCGATCCACTAAATATAAAATTTCTTTTGAGACACCTTGTATTTATGAATTGTGTAAAATTGAGCACATTTATATTATATTTTCGTGCTTCGATCTTATATGACTTCGCCCCCCCCCACCTGGAGAAGCTTGCAGGACCCCCCAGGGGGGCACAGCTCCCCGGTTGAGAAACACTGTCTTGGAATACATATATAAATGTGAAAGTCTGTCTGTCAATACGAACATCACGACAAAATGGCTAGACAGATTTTTACGAGATTTTCAACACACATTAAAATGAATCCGAGGTAGGTTATAGGCTATATATCATATCAGAATTTTAATGTAGAGGGTCTTGGAGGGTGACAACAAAAAAAAAGTTTTTGAGAATAATGTATCTGAATTTTGTCTATGTTAGAATGTCTAGAAATCTTTTCCGCAGTAATTTGTCAACGGAAATTACATTAAAGTCTTCTTTGAACATTATTGAATAAAACAAAAGAACAATTATGTTAATCACTAAATTTAAACCGAAATAACGACAGAGTTAAAATATTATAATTTGTGCTATTATTCTATTGACATTTCAATTCTGCAGCCTAGAAAGCCTTGGATTATGGAACACTCACATTTCATATTTTTATTTACACTACCATGCTGTTAAGACGTGCTACAAACTATACACTTGAATACTTATTTAATGTTACTGATCCCTGATTTGTTTCAGAATTATTCTTATACATATGTTCAATAAGCTTCATTTTGAAAATATATATATATTTAATATTTATTTAATACATTTTTTTTATAATCAACTTAGTTAAATTTGTAATCCGTGCGAAAAACGGGTATTTTGCTAGTATTTTATGTAAAGGTGCCGTCACCTTAAAAAGTTTGACAACTACTGAAATAGATCAAAAATTTCTACAAACTTCTACAAGATTGAGATACTTGTTATACCTTGTGACGAGTTTTTGTAAATGTTTGTCTAAAACTCAGCCGCTTGTGAAATCTGCCCGATTCTGCTGTTTTCATTTCTCCATCACTTTCATTCCTCTACCACCAGTTCTTGGGATGGGGAACTAAATGATAATCACTTGGCGCAAGGTCCGGACTGTATGACGGATGCGGCAAAATGGCCCAGTAAAATTCGTGAAGTCAACTAAATAGATAATATATGAATGTATATATACAAGGTGTATCAAAATAGAGGTAACACGATTTTTCTCGAAAAAGCGACGTTCAATTAAATTGGGAAAAAAATTGTGACCAAAGTTTACCCAAGGAATCGAATGGTAGGGCAAGCTGGGGCATAACGGGCTCCCGGGGTATAACGGGCTCCCCTCTTTTTGGCTGTTAAAGTATGCCGCCATGTTTGGGTGCATTCCAATTACGTTCAGTACTTCGCCAGTGTCATCCGAAAGTGGTTGTATGTCAGAGAGCTGATGTTTACATTTTGTAAATTGGTGAAACGTGGTTTTTGCTGTGTTGATATATTTTTCACACATATCCAGACGTTGATTGCTCCAGATGCACATTGCAGAGCATGTGGCAAGTGGGCACATTGTTCTTGCGCTGAAGAAGATGATAACGATAAGGAATGCACTCACGTGTGTTCATTTTGCGCCAGATTTTAGCTGATTGCCCATTATACCGCGCCCGTGCTCATTCTGCTCCGACACCGGGGCAAAATGGGCACAAGGAAGCTTTTTCATATCGTCATAACTTTTATTTTATAGACCGGGAGCTCATGACATTTTTGGTCTCCGATTTCATACAGCATGCCTTTTGGAGGAGAGAATATTTACCCTGTGACAACAAAAAAGGGATGGTACTAAACCCCTGCACGCTTTTCGGTCATAAGGAAAATTGCATTTCCACTTGCACAAAATTTTTGTGTTTTTCTCTGATTTAATATTGCTTGCCCTTTTGTCAAAAGAAAGTTATAACAAATTTAAAGTCTTTTAATTATAGGCATGCTGTATAAAAACGCGGAAAATATTTTTTTATTAAAAGATCACATGATCGTTTGAGCCCTTTGGGACCCTCCGAATCGCATGCATATATTTAAAAGAATTTAAATTTGTTATAACTTTCTTTTGACAAAAGGGCAAGCAATATTAAATCAGAGAAAAACACAAAAATTTCGTGCAAGTGGAAATGCAATTTTCCCTATGACCGGAAATCGTGCAGGGGTTTAGTACCATCCTTTTTTTGTTGTCACAGGGTAAATATTCTCTCCTCCAAAAGGCATGCTGTATGAAATCGGAGACCAAAAACTGTCATGAGCTCCCGGTCTATTACTATAAGATAGTTGACAGACTGCTAGTTGACAGAAAATTTGCTTAATTTCATTGTTACACTCATGCGCGCGCAATCTATGCGGGAATGATAAATTCGCCCCAATGCGCATGTGCAGTTCCGATAATTTTCATTCCCGTACTGGCTGCGCGCGCATTAATGGCGGTTAACCATATTTATATTGTATTTTCTTGATTATTTAATGAAAAATAGTAATCGGAGGAAAAGCATAGTGAGAAACACGCGCAGAATGCATCGTGGCACTCGAATGATTTGTTTCACTCGCCTGCGGTTCGTTTGCAAACTTCATTCTCGTGCGGAATATATGGCATTCCGCGCTAGTTGCACAATTAACTATTCATTAACTTTATGTTGCTATTGTAGTGGCTGTGTTAAAATAACCAGGCCATAACTTTTCTCTCTTCGTTTATAAATAAATTAACTATTGTTCTGCATGAAATATTATTAATTACAATCAATATTTTAATAGTTTGATCAAGCTTGGATGCATCAATTATATTTACAATACATGTTGAATGTTGACAGTACTTGTTATTACAAATTTTAAAATGTTTGTCATAGTTATTATTTTAAAATTACAAATAAAAATACAATAAAAACAAAATGAAATTGTTTTAACTCTCATAATTTTAGTTTCTAGCTATTCTAGCTATTTTAGGTTTGATATACTGACCGTATTAAAAAAAAGTATCCTAACTTTTTTGCGTAAAAAAAAGTTATATATTCGTGTCACTTTTTCAGTAATATATATCATTTTTTATCAATTCTCAACCCTGCACTTTTTCACTTTTATAAATATGATATCCAAAAATTTGTCTTAAAATTTTCTTTGTCCCGGAACTAGAAAATCTCCCTCATTTCTTTTGAGGCCACCGTTTCTTATCTATTTTACGAATCTTGCGATACGTTTTCAACCGTTTTTTTATTGGCAACTTTCATGGCTAACATCAAACGGGAAGTAAGGAAGGAAACTGTTCCCTAGAGTTTCGCCGCATGGCTGTCTTTTTTGATAAGGTCTTCGTTATGATGAATAACTTTTCTTCAAAGCGACACTTTTAACATAAAACGGAACATTTTAATTAAAACAGGCTATAGTGGACAAAAATCCTATTCACAACTCTAAATTTCGAGAGAAACGAATGAAATATGTACATTGCAAGTAAGTATACCATGATATACACATACACTCACCGACAAAAGTATCCGATCACTTTTTTTAAAATAATTATTACAATTGAATTAAGCTTGTTTTCTTTTTTTTGCCTCTGAAGAAAAGAAACTTGTGGATATTCATGTAAATGTCCAAAATTGATAAATTTTTGCAAGTTTTTATGCATTCTACATGATGTATACGGAGCAGGCGAATACAAAAAATCAGCTGTGGCCACCACAGGACCGACCGCCATCACAAAGTACTTGTATAAAATACATTCTAGCTGCAGAGTAGAAATAACTTGGCCTAATATTTTCTAAGAGAGATATTATTTATATTATTTATCATGACCATGGAAACGTTACATATAAGTATGAAAAAATAGATACTTAAAAAAATTTCGAAAAATTTTTCAATTTTTTTTCGTTCTATCAATAAATGTCTTAAATAAAAGTTGTTAGTTATTGCTTTTATAGTAACTTTTGTTAAATAAATTTTTTCGAAATATTTTTCTGTTGTTAAATATTCGCAAAAATCTTACAATCTTAAAACTTCCATTTCTAATCAAGCGATTTTTACCAAAAGTTGATCCATTGATGAACTCCATTGATGTCAAAGCTTAAATATGAAGTTTCATAAAAATCCTTTAAACCGAATTTGCTCTGCACGTGTACACAGACAGACAGACGGACGGACACACAGACAGACAGACAGACAGACAGACAGACATCATGCTAAAAATAGGCATAACGTTATGTAGGGACCTCAATTCGTGGAGATCCATTGAAATCTCGAAATGTGAAAATCGGTATGATCACAATACCTCCCTTATATATGTTGGCGGTCGGTAAAAAAATAAAAATGATCTCTAAGGGAGAATATCACGGAATAAGCCTAAAAAATTAGCTGTGGCCACCACAGGACCGACCGCCATCACAAAGTATTTGCATAAAATACATTCTAGCAGCAAAGTAGAAATAACTTTTTTTTACAGACCGCCAACATATATAAGGGAGGTATTGTGATCATACCGATTTTCACATTTCGAGATTTCAATGGATCTCCACGAATTGAGGTCCCTACATAACGGAAACATGGAAACGTTACATATAAGTATGAAAAAATAAATACTTAGAAAAAATTTCGATTTTTTTTTCGTTTTATTAATATAAGTCTCAAATAAAAGTTGTTAGTTATTGCTTTTATAGCACTTATCTTAAATATTTTTTTTCTAAATATTTTTCTGTTGTTAAATATTCGCAAAAATCTTAAAATCGACACGAGTAAACTTCCATTTCTAGTCAACCGATTTTTACCAAAAGTTGATCAACCCAGACAGACAGACAAACCGATAGACATCATGCTAAAAATAGTCAAAACGTTATGTAGGGACCTCAATTCGTGGAGATCCATCGAAATCTCGAAATGTCAAAATCGGTATAATTAAAATACTTCTCTTATATATGTTGGCGGTCGGTAAAAATGATCTCTAAGGGAGAATATCACGGAATAAAAAGCAAATTGTTCAAATAAATGTGAGCTTTTGCAAAGGGACATATGCTGCATCCCTATGTTCTTAATGGAATTTAGACTTTATTATTTGTAGCGTCCACGAATCGCGGATTAAGCCGGAAAAAAACGATCGGTGCCGAAAAAAAAAGGGTAATAGAAAAGCGCTCTGTATTGACATCCCTGTGTTCTTAATGTAATTTGCAGTTTATTTCTAGAGTCCGCTATCACCCTGCTTTTTTCCGCTACCGGGGGTCATGTAAGCATTTCCCCAAGTTCAAAGTTAGTTTTCGACGTCTCAACATGTCGTAATAACGAGTTATTCCTGTATACCATGACTAAATAAGTGTCGTGGACTCAATAGGATTTTTTACATATTTCACCCCGAGATAAAATCACACCCTCGTGTCACGTGACTGCAATTATACGTAAATTAAAGTCAGGTCGGGGTGTCCTGCGGTCAATTCCGTAGAGCGACCACAAACCCTCCTCTTACCCTTCTCGGACTTCCCCGCTCGCCACCCTTAGCAAGCACAGTACGTGTGCACGTTTCTAACGACCTTCCGGAGTTAACATCCCTTACCTTTACGCAAGGGAGTTTAAACTTTAAGTTTTAAAGTTAGGTTAGGCAAAACTCAGTCAAATTTACACTTGTCAACCACATGTTCAAAAAGGGAAATAAATAAAAGGGAAAAACCGTTTAAAAAGTTAAGGTTATATGAGGGAAATGATCTGCTAATAGAATAATTTAAAGAGGAAATGATGAAAAAAGGGATCAAAACGTGGAAAAAAATCACTCTTCAATTACATGTGCCGAGGGTAAATTTTTGGTAATAAAATCTAAATTTACTTTACTAATAGGATAATAGGTTGAGGAAATAAGGGTAAATAGGGGAATTACATCAAAATTTAACCCTCAGAGCTTGTTCAAGCGTTATCGTGTGTCAACTTGAGTAACTTTTACCCGTAAAGCCTTATATATCTAATTAATTTTGATTGAAATCGTATTTTAGAGGAAACTAGAAAAATATAAACACACGCAGCGTAAGTCAGCGACGTTGTAAATGATATCTAACTTATTAAAATAGCACAGGGTGGTTTTAAAACAACCTAAATTAATTAATAATTGGTACTGGGTATTAATTACTACATGTAACATTTTTAACGATTTTGTAAAATATAAATTTGAAATAAGTTTGACTGTTCATTCTTAATTCAATGTTTATGCTTATAAATGGCGATGGATGGTTGCGTCGTGTAATTTAAACCAGTATTTCTCAATCGGGGTTCCACGGAACCCTAGGGTCCACGGAACCCTAGGGTCCCTTAACCCTTTACTGCATGAAGTTTTATTTTTGGCTGAAATAATTCATGAGCATTAGGAATTGGTTCTTATTGATAGAAAAATTAATTAAAAAAATATATTTAAAATATTAATTATTATTTTTATGAAAAAATAATAATTAAAATAATAATATAATGTGCCATACATGGAATATTATGATTCTACATTATGTTACAAAAGAAAATGACCGTATTATTTGATCGTCAATTGCTAGGTGTTCTTCATTAGGGGTTAAAAGCAGTCGCCCTCGAATTTTTGAAAGAAAAGTATCTTCTAGTTGTCCTTTCTCAATAAATTCAGAGTTATCGTTCAAGTGCAAATTCCGCTTGATATCCTCAAATCTATTGCAGCCCATTACTTGAGATACTGCAGGATCCATAGCTGTGTATGTGGCAAATATGAACATTCATGAAGTAACGTTCTGATTCAGTTTTAAAAGTAAAATAAAAAATAAAAATCGGAATGTGCCATATATGGCACACTATGCGGTAAAGGGTTAAGAACTATATTGAATTTTTTTCTCAAACACCAAACACAACAATAAACATTACTTTGTATAAGGAGATACAGTTAACCAGCGATTCACAAACTGTGCGCCGCGAAAACGTACCAATATTCCTTCAACTACGTTAGTTAGACCAATGTTTTGACTTAGGGCACCGCCGAAGAAATCTGAAACCTTAAGGGTGCCAGGAACCGAAATAGTTTGAGAACCACTGCAGTAAACTGATAAGATTCTTTACGGACGTTTCGCGTTTAGTACGTTAACGCATTTTTTACCTATAATAAAAAATTTGTACAAAAGAATAAAGCACAATTAAAGAATAAATAAGCTAGGAAATGCATAACTGATGTTTCAAAAGTGATGCTAGTCAAGTAACTATAGTAAATAAGAAATCAAGACTTATCATTTAATATATTTACTTGACTATTGTCATTTTTGACACATTAATTATACATTATATAGCGTATTTATTTATATTCTTTTATTGTGCTTTGTTCTTTTGTACCAGTTCTTATAATTTTTATTTTAGGTTGAAGATGAGTTAACTTATTAAACGCGAAACGTCGCTGCATGACTTGTTTTATATAAAACTCATAAAAACGACGATTTAAGAATAACCTATTCCTTCATTGTACCCATTCGTCGATAACCGACTACGTTGTATATATCTATTTATTTATTTATGGATCAATGAATATTTATTTATTAAACGTAATATATAGGGTTCTTTCGTACTACACTCTTCGCCTTTAACAAAATAAGTATATACTTGAGGAGAAGTTAGTAAGAAGGTGACAGTTAAAAATAAATGTGGTTAGGGATGTTCCGATACAACTGATACGATACCAGTATCGATATTTTTCATTCGATATCGCGATTTTAGTATCGATAATAATCTTCCGATACTTTACTCATATCGATACATTTGACCCAGTCGTTTTTTTTACTAACTTATATAAAATTGCTCTGAAATTCTTGTCTGTAGTAGCGACGTCAGTTCCTATAAATATAACAGACGAAGATTGAAACTACAGACGTACGTTAACACGAGTACAGTAATACCCCGCCACTCGACGTTAATTCGTTCCGAAAAAGCGTCGAATAGCGATTTCGTCGAGTGACGAGTCGAATTTTCCCATAAGAAATAAAGGGAATGATATGCTCATATATACATATACATATAAGGAAATACATATATGTCAATACACTGTTTAAAATTTTGAGTAATGACAATATAAGCATACATAAAACAATAATGTACAGTAGTCATACATTATACTGTACAATACTGTACTGTAATAGAAAAAATAGAAAAAAAAAAAAAGAAAAAAAGAAGAATAATAAACAGTATTGTGAACTGCTGGAAATGCGTTCATTTCGCTTTGATTACCAAAATACGTATCACGTGATCGGTACTCGATCACGTGTCGGATAGCGATGCTTCCGTCGACTCTCACTCTCGATATTTACGTAGAATGGCGAAAACGTTGAGCTAAGATTACAAAATAGCTAAATACATATTTGTTGAATGGATCTTTAGCTACAATTTGCCTCTTCGTACACGAATATCCGTCTCTTGACTTACAAGATATGGTTCATCATTCATTTTGTGGCACAAAAAAGTTATTTTCGAAATGAAATATGCATTTTGTACGAAATAGGTCTCGTTCTATTAACTTGGGGTCGTAGAGTACGAATATGTTGACGAACTGACGAAATATTACTCTTGTGACCGAAATTTTTCTAATATTGAGACATGATGGCATAAAACAATTTGTGGAAATTCTAATATCCGTCCATCTGACAAGTGGATAGAGGAATATGAGGTGATAAACATGCGCTAACTAGGATTTGAACCCGAAGCCTTTGAGATGCGAAGCACTGCGTCTAATTCTGTGCACCAAAGCCGGAACACCACTGCATCTAACCTAATTTATATTTTATAACACTTCGATTGGATGAATTTAGTTTTATTGCTTACAGTTTCCTAACATGTGTAATAGAATTTGTTGGTAAATTAGATTTGTTCATCTGATCCCCGTATTTTATATGAAAATCATTCAATTTAGTTAAATTTAGTTAAGCTTTTATTAGCTACATATCATTACAGTAAGAGGGTTTCAAAATTGGTTCTCAATACTATTAAGGTAATAGGCTAATATAAGTTTAGTAATAGGTAAAAAATTAAGGGCCTTGTTGATACTTTTAGTCGACTGAAAATGTTTGAATGCCTTAATTTATCACAATGTAACCGGGAACAACATGTTGTTGTTTTATTAAATTCTTGTTAAAACTTCATACGTATTATATTACAACACACAAAAAATCTTGAAGAACCTAAACTGCTGGCGAAACATCTCAATGCACTTCGTCATTTTGCGTCATAACTTCAATGAGAAACTTAGTAGCGAAAAAATAGCTAAATCGATTTTTTTTCATTTGAATTATGGACTAATTTTGCTCTTGACTCTTTTATTTTACTAAAACATAATTATTGAAGTCATATTTAGTTTGTGTTCGATAGTCATTTTGAAGATTTACAAATTTTAAAAGTTTTTATTTAATATAGAGACATTTGTATTGGTATCGCTAAATTTTGTTTACATTTGCCGACATTTTACGTTCTGATTTGTTTAGCACTTGTGTTCACATATCTTTCTTATAGTAATTTTGTATATCTTTTTCTATTTAGTTTGTTGTTTATTTATTAGTTTTGTGTTTAGTTATATAGATATTTTCTTACAGACATCTTCTAAATTTCACTTTTAGACATTGTGTGACGTGCGTAACTTTTTAGGCTAAATTCAACTTATTTCTATTTACTTTTCTTTGTTCATATGTTTGGATCACATCAGTCCTATTTAGGATTATTTCGTAGGAAAATCATGCCTACAGTTTGTTACAAATTAAATATTGGCTACTCTACTTACTTAAATACTTTGCAATTATTTTATTATGAATCTTTAAAAATCAGCTGTGGCCACCACAGGACCGACCGCCATCGTAAAGTACTTGTATAAAATACATTATAGCAGCAGAGTAGAAGGCCTAATATTTTCTAACAGAGATATTATTTATCATGACCATGGAAACGTTACATATAAATATGAAAATATTGAGACTTAAAAAATTTTGAAAAATTTTACAGAAATTATTCGAAATTTTTCGTTTTATCAAAAAACGGCTCAAATAAAAGTTATTAGTTATTGCTTTTATAGCAACTTTTGTTCAATAAATTTTTTCGAAATATTTTTCTGTTGTGAAATATTCACAAAATTCTTAAAATCGAAACGAGTAAACTCCCATTTTTACTCAACCGATTTTTACCAAAAGTTGATCAACTCGTGCCATTGATGGCAGAAGCTTAAATATGAAGTTTAATAAAAATCCTTTCAGCCGAATTTACTATGCACGTGTACACAGACGGACAGACAGACAGACAGACGGACAGACAGACAGACAGACAGACAGACAGACGGACAGACAGACCGACAGACATCATGCTAAAAATAGTCAAAACGTTATGTAGGAACTTCCATTCGTGGAGATCCATCAAAATCTCGAAACGTCAAAATTGGTATGATCACAATACCTCCATATATATGTTGACGGTCGGTAAAAAACAGAAGATACCAGACCGATATGATATTTCTTTTTAAAATAGTTAATAATTTAATCGATTCCCAAACATTTATTTCAAATATCAACTTTTTAGCTCCCGTTAAATCTACCAAATCAAGCGCACTTTTTAAATTACCAAAATGTCACACTAACTATTACAAAAACTCACTAATTAACCTTTAAAGGACCAATGGTCGATATATTAACCGCTGTGAGTATTCGCTGCCGGCCCAATGGTCGATCTATAGACCGCTAGTTATGCATATCGTATTTCATTGCTGTCATACGTGTAGACGTGAGTTAAAATAAACAAACCACCCAAGTTTACAGTTATTAAGCCATATATTAGATATGCTCCATACAAAGTAACTTTACTTTGTACTTTGCCACTCAGACATTCTTTTAAGTAAACAAACTTTATTTTTGTTTAGAAAATTTTGATTTAAATTTAGTTATGTTACATCTTCTAAACAGTGTAGTTGGGCAGTGCATATAGTTTATATGTTAAACTTTTATAAAAATTTGATTTAAAAATTAGTTTTCGAACATAATTTTCGGTTTGAACTTTTTTATTTATTCCCTCACTATGGGAGACCAAATAGAAAGTGCATTTTCCGAATTGCTTTACTTTTTATTTTTAAAATCTTTTTAATTTTGAAATAAAATAATTTTAGAAATATAGAAAATTTAATTCTCTTTAATTTGGTTTTTAGTTTTTTATTCTAGTGTAAATAGAACGCGCGCTATGTTATTTTAAGCAAAAGTTTGCAATTTTACGCGCAGTCAGCAAATTAATTCGGGCCGGCAGGTAATACTATGCGAAATAAATTCGGTACGGAAAAGGTTAATAGACTTATGTCAACTTACAATAATAATTTTTTACATTTTGACTTATTTAGCTTATCCTTGCAACAATTTAAAAACAAAATAAAATCCAATATTTACTTTCTAAGAAACATACGTATTGTATTTTTTTTGGAAAACTATCCAAACCAAGTTTCATAAAACATATAATGCAGTTGGTAATTTCAAAATTCTTCACTGTCATCCATTTTCCTATATTTCGTTAGCCAATTCAGAGCCCTATCCAACTATGTTAAATTTTGTAACAAAATCCAAAGTTAAAAATAATAAATTTGGCAAAGATAATTAATGATACTTGCACATATGGATTCGTGAAAGTGACAAACAAAACAAATGTAAACCGTGACATGCGTGAAGGACAAATTATATATAGACACCACATTTTACCGCGAAACATTAAAAGACCGTGAAGTAAATGTGACATAATTTTCATCAGGTACCGTTAAAACATTTCCCATCTTACGAAATAATGTTTACGACTTCCACTGTATAATTAAATTGCGGCATACTATTTTATTTCTTCCTTTACACATGAGCAGGTTAATTTTGAATTGTAAAATCGTGGTAAAATGTTTACGGAGCAGAGGGGCGCGGGTTTAAATTCCGGACACCACTTTTCACATTCCAATACAGAGTAGTGACTCTAAAACTACGTTCGCAGCTCTCAAATTAGTTGACTGTTCACTGTAAATTGTGGATAAGTTTAGTAAATAGTTTTAACGTTCAAGGCAGCGTTTACAGCTAAGGAAATTAATTCGTTACGAATAGTGTGTGTCTTTAAACTAATTACGGTGGCTTCGTAAAATGTTTATTATCTATTATCGTTTTCCTAATTCTGCTGTCCTAATTTTTACTAACTAAGCCTATCCTAATTACCTAAACTGATCTTATTTACTGTTCGTCTTTGTAATTTTGGGCGAGATTTGTTGATTCGGGGCGATGACATTTTGTTAGGGTATGTAAAGGCATAATGTAAACGTTCTTTACGATGTAGACCAGGCATGTGCAACCTACGGCCCGCGGGCCGGATCCGGTCCGTTGCCTCATTTTGTCCGGCCCGCGATAGCTATCCAAAATTCCATTGAATTTGGCCCGCAAGTATATCTTTGTTTTCAGAGATCAAATGCGGTTAAACAGTTCATGTTAATGTGGAACAAGCGCCAGTTTCTCTTCAAATAGAACTACTTGAACTACAGGAGAACACAGATTTGCAGTAAAAAATGAAATACATTTCACTAATTGAGTTTTATAAGAAATATTTCTTAGTTGACAAATTCCCGAAACTCACAGTTTTTGCTCAGAAGCGAATTACGCTCTTTGGAAGCACTTACAAATTTGAGCAGTTATTTTCTCGGTTGAAGTTCGTTAAATCAAAAACAAGGACGCGAAGAACGGATTTGCAACTAGAAAACACGTTGCGTGTTGCTACATCAGTTGTTTCCCCGAACATTGACAAACTTGTGAGCAATATGCAGTCCCAACCGTCCCATTAAAATTAAAAAAACATTTTGTTTTAATTTAACAACATTTATGCATTGTAAAAGATTTTTTATTTTTTTCTTCTGTTTTTTTATGAATGTTATGAACTTCCTAGCAATTCCCAAACTGTGCCCTGCGGAAATATTCCAATATTCCTCCAATTGCGTTAGTAGAAAAAATCTGATACATTAAGGGCGCCGGGAACCGAAAAGTTTGGGAACCACTGATGTAGACTGAGATAGCCAATGTGTTTATATTAGAGATGGGTCGTTCATGAACGAACCGGCTCACTGAGCCGACTCAGTACATTGACCGAAGTGACACGGTTCACCAAATTGAAATGAGCCGGCTCACGGCTCACTGTATAGTTTCAAGTTTCAAGGATACGATTGGTCGGGCGATTGTGAGCAGTGACCGGAGTGATCCGGATCTGGATCGATGTCATGTTGAACTTCGCGAGAACTCGGCGTGTAATGTATTATCATAAAGTGTATTATTTATTGTCATCAATTTGTAGGGCAGTTTATTTGAAACTAATAGGCTTAGTCTGTATTTTCTTACAACCATACTATATAAAAATATTAAAAATATTGCCCAAATCCCAGATGTCCGATTTATAAGGGCAATAAACATTGCCATAAACTTAACACATTTGGTTAAAAATACAGTAGCTACATAAAGTGAATTGTTTGTTTCAAAAATGTTAGATACGAACCGGGGCTAAGCGACGTTCTACCTACGAGCGAACGACCGACAACTGACCGGGTTAAGCGACGTTCTACCTACGAGCGAACGACCGACAACTGACCGGGTCTAGGAAAGAGTCGGCTCTAAGCGACGTCTACCTACAAGCGAACGACCGACAACTGACCGGGTTAAGCGACGTTCTACCTACGAGCGTACGACCGACAACTGACCGGGTCTAAGAAAGAGCCGGCTCTAAGCGACGTCTACCTACAAGCGAACGACCGACAACTGACCGGCTCTAAGCGACGTTCTACCTACGAACTAACGACCGACCTGTGTCTCGAAAACATGTTTACTTAACCGGATCACTGAGCCGGATCAATGAACCGGCTCAACAAACTGAACGACTTCCACTGATCCGGTTCCGCAAACTGATCCGAAATTCCCATCTCTAGTTTATATGTCTGTCTTATTAAAACAACTCACTAACTACAAAGTTTGGAAAACTATCGACAATCGAAAACGTATAACGTATTAAATTTAGAGTTATGAACGATTGCTCGCGTTACCATATGACAAATTTGTTAGTGACAATATGTCGATTGTCACTCATAGTTTATAGTCGACTAATTTGAGTTCTGAACGCTGCTTTACTCTCAATATTTGTAGTTTTCAAGAACAAATTATCTAGAATAAATAGGTATTAGAAATATGACTGTAGTAATTTTTATTAAATAACGAAAGATTAAACATCCAATTTAAAAAAGATCGAGAAACATCACGTCATTGAGTTTGTGTAACACAATTGTAAGTGGTTTTGCGGATATGATCGTATCGTTGAGCGACTGTTCTTCGTATCCCAGCAAACCAACCCGGAGTAATGATCCATGATGCTCTAGGAACAAGTTTACTACGTGAAGATCTCGCAAGACGCAATTACAGCACTGAATGTCAGTCCGCAGAATCATCAATCATTATTATCAGTAAATGCAACCAGCGAACATGATTATTTTATACTGTTAAAACTGACTTTTTATACAACTAGCGACACTTGAAAACAAACGAGATATCACGAAATTACTTAAAAAATTTACATCGTTATCTCTCTTTTCTTCTCGTTGAAGGAATAAAAAGAATTTTTTCAACCATGGTAATTTTATGAGTGGGGAAAGATTTGAGGGTGAAGAAAAAAAGAGGATTGATAAATTTATTTATCAAAAAGATGATGGAGAGAGTTTTTTTGAAGAAGCGTTGATATCTTTTATAAAATTTTATAATTAAGAATAATGGGACAATAAAAAATTATCTAGTGATTTATAGCCTGAGGAAAATTTGGTTGATTTACTTTGAAAAACAACTTTTTGTGACACAAAATAGGTGAGTCTTCCTAAAAAATTGACGTGGTGTGAATTTTCACACATTTTAAGGTTTCGTAGGTATCTAGTAAGTGACAAATTTTGGAGATCAACAATAGTACGAGGGATATTCAATAATTAAAGAGACAAATTGATGTAGAAAAAACGATTTGTAGGAGGAGTTTGTTACTTTCATGACTTTAGGTTGACATCACTGGGATGAGCTGAGAACACCTGACGGATAAAAACTGTTTTGTTTATAACCTCAAAATTGCATTTAACGATGGCGTGTCCGCTTGAAGTTTCCACATTAGTTGAACAACGTTCAGTGATCCGGCTTTTGCTTTCTGAAGGTGAAAACCCGGCTAAAATCTTTCCTCGAATGATTTTACAGTATGGTGAAACTTGTATGAATCGTGGAAATTTTCATTAGTGGGTAGAACAGTTCAAAAATGGTCGAACCTCAGTGACTGACGAGCAACGTCCTAGCCGGAGTTGAAGTATCAACTCCTTCGCTCGAAACCCGCATTGACGACATTATTCGTGAAGACCGATGTATTATTGTTGAAGATATAGCAAAAAAAAGTTGCAATAAGTGTTGGCACAGTTCATCACGTTATCATTGACAAGCTCAAGTACAGCAAAACAAGTGCAAGGTGGGTCCCGAAACAGTTAACGCAACAACACAAGGAAACAAGACTCAAAATGTGTACAGACTTGAATGAACGCTATGAAAGGGAAGGTGGCCCTTTTCTAAACAAGATTTTAACGTGTGATGAAACTTAGGTTCACCATTTTGAACCAGAATCCAATGCTTTGTAGTAGAAGCACAGCTGCTCACCTGTCCGAAAGAAATTCAGAACGCAAGCATCAGCGGTAAAAGTCATGTTGACCGTCTTTTGAGATACCCGAGGTGTCGTCTTTTGTGATTATTTGGAAGATCAGCGTACAATAAACAGTGCCTACTACTCAGATATGCTGATGAACAAAGTAAAGCCAGCAACGAGAGAAAAACGTCGCGAATCTCAAAGAAAAGACGTGATATTGCTCCACAACAATCCTCGCCCTCATACCACCAAGCTGACCCAAGAAACCATTGAAAAAATGGGTTGGAAGATACAACCTCATCCTTCCTACAGTCCAGATTTGGCTCCCTCTGATTTTCATTTGTTTGGTCCACTAAAGCTGGCTCAAACAACAAGACAAAGATTTCTTTTCATCAGGTATAAAAAAATTATTTCATCGTTGGGACAAGTGTATTAATATTCGTGGGGATTACGTTGAAAAGTAGTAAAACTCTCATTTTGTAAAAAACAACAAATTTTACGCAAAATTTGTCCCACACACTCAGCATGCTCCCACACACTTCACTTATTATATACCTGTGAAACCCTGAAATGTGTGAAAATTCACACTTAATAATAATAATAATAATAATAATAATAATAATACTTTATTTAGTATACCAAAGGTTTCACTTCGTCATTACAATATACACATATGTACTATAAAGATGTTAAAATATAAAACTATATAATTAAAGTACAGTAGGTTTACATATAAAAAAAAAATAAATAAATAAAATGTTTAAAAATAATAATAATAATAATAGTAATAATGACTTAGGTGGCCTCGTTACAGACGTGAGTATAAATGTGTTGTAATTAAAAACAATAATGATAATAATAATAATAAATTAGGAAAAAATCAATGAATTTTAAAAAATCATAAAATAATTTAAAAAGTCATAAAGTAAAATTATAAGAATATGTTACTGGTTAAAATAATTAAAAAAATAAATAAATAATAGATAAATAAAAATAATAAAAAATAAATAAATATGTAGTTAAAAACAAGTTTAAATGTATGATTTGCTAATCTTATTGTCACTCAAATTTAAATTTCAGAAATTCGTCAATTGTATAAAAAATATTTTTACTGAGAACTTTTTTTACGTTATTCTTAAAACCTGTCTTATTCATCTGTTTTATATTTGGTGGAAGGTGGTTGTACAGTTTAATTGCCATGTATTCTAGGCTGTTCTCGCTTATTTTTAGTTTATGGGATGGCGTAGGGATGATATTATTTGTTTGTCGTGTCTCATATTTATTAGGATTCGAGTTGAAAAATTCGAATTCCTTTTCTTTTGCATATGTTAAAACATTCAATATGTACACGGACGTTATTGTTAAAATATTTAGTTGTTTAAAATGTTCTCGACACGACTCGTTGAACTTCGCAGACACGATTATTCTTATAGCCCTTTTTTGAATTTTGAAAATGATGTCTTTGTATGAACAATTTCCCCAAAAAATTATACCGTAAGATATAATAGAATGGAAGTGCGCATAGTACACCATGGTCAAAGCTTCAGCGGAGACTTTTGTTTTCAAGTTTCGAATAAGGTACAGGGATTTATTTAATTTTTTAGAAATATATTCAATATGCGATTTCCAATTGAGTCGAGAGTCGAGACAGACACCCAGAAATCTAACGTTTTCGTCATATTTAAGTTTTAAGCTAAAATTTATATTTTCTCTTTACTTCACATCAATTTTTTTCAATATCCCTAGACTTTTCCAATGTGTGTATATAGAATTAGGCACTATATTGTAAAATTATTGCATTGATTCTTTTCTTGGAAAAATCATAAAGAAATTCTTTTCAATTTATTCCTGTTATAATATTCGGACTTTTGGAATGCATCCTAAACTAACGCAACGCCAAGTTTTGTTATGTTAGAAGTTTGTTAGTTTTGCGTCACGGTTGTAACAATAACGTGCTATCAATGTTAGAAAGACAAATATTTGTCAACAGCCACCACTTCTTACACAAACTCCATCTACTGCACGTTTCACCCCCGTCACAATACAGGGCGGGATCACAAATTTTGATAGTTGATTCACAACGAAATTCATGAAATTGTTTTCACGATGTTATGAAGGCAAACACTTTGTATAGAATAGATAAAGTTTTTTTATAAATACTTTTAGTTTATCGACAGCTAGTATTGAATTTTTTAGGTTGTTTAATTTTTATTTATCTACACCAGGCATGTGCAACCTACGGCCCGTGATAACTATCCAAAATCCCATCTGGGATCTTTTATATTTCGGTATTTGAGATCAAAAACAATTATTTATCAACAAAAGTGGCTTTATTGCCGCGGCTGGTGCAGGGAGCGCAACGGGGCAGTGCCCTCCCAATTATTTACTTTTGAAAAAGAAGAAAATCTTTAATAAAAAATAATAATAATAACATGTATTGTTTTACAAATATCAGGACAGGAGGAATTCAACTTATTGCATATGCAGATGACGTAGTATTAATTACAAAAATAGGGAAATAATGGAAAATATAGTCCAGGAAATAGTCAAGGAAGGAGCAAAGATGGGTATGATAATAAATGAAAATAAAACGAAAATGATGCGCATAGGAAAAAAACAAGAATCTGTAGTAAAAATATGAAAATTTAATTTTGAAATGGTTGGTAATTTTAAGTATCTAGGAGTGTGGATATCAAACACAGCAGAAAGAAAGGGAGAACTAAGAGATAAAATATTAGCAACAAATAGAGCTTACTATGCGAATAAAAAACTCCTAAATAGTACTGTACTGACAAAAACAACTAAACGGAATATATACAAAACAATAATAAGACCAATACTACTATATGCAAGTGAGACACTCATATTGTCAAAGAAAGAGGAAAAAGAACTCAGAATAGCTGAAAAGAAGATATTAAGAGCAGCTCTTGGTCCAGTAAAAATTGGCGAGAACGAATATAGGCAGAGAATGAACCATGAGATATTAGAAGTACTGGAAGGGAGCGATGTTGTAAGGAAAATTAAGCAACAGCGATTAAGATGGCTTGGGCATGTATGGCGAGGAGAAGAAACGTCTATAGCTTATTCAGCGTTGCAGTGGGAACCAGGGAGGAAAAGAAAACGGGGAAGACCTAAGCTAACATGGATGCAAGAAGTAGAAGAAGATCTGAAAAGGGCCGGAATTACGAGATAGAGAAATAAAGTTAGAAACAGACAACTTTGGAGAGAGATTTAATGCGAGATATAGGAATTGATCCATCCTGAAAAAGGATTTAGAAAGCCCAAAGGGCGGCGTAACCCCGTAGGGGTGTTTAGCCATTTATTATTATTATTATGTATTGTTTTTCTTTTACCAATTTTAAATTAATATTTAATTATATTCAAATGTTTATAACTTAAATTCGCATCGCGCCGCGTTTCGCTTCCTAAAACAAATGTTTTTAGAATGGACATACGCCAAGCAGGGCAAAACACCGAATGTCTCAAATATTTGTACGAGTGTAGATGCGGGGTACAAGCGGGGGTGAACGACGAACAATAGTATGTAACCTGTAGCAGCCATTGCATTTCATTATCAGTCGGAGTGCTTTATTTTGACATTTGTTTGTAGTTATGTGTTATTAAAAGGTTATGTCTTACATCAATTCTGTAAAAAGTTACTGTGTAGTAACGTTACTACAAGATAAAATATTATAGATAAATATATAGGTATTTTCTTGGGTTTCGGTCGATAATTAAAAGCAAATTTAGTCAAACATTTAAAAAGATTTATTTACTTGCTAACTAGTTTCGGTTCTATCTGAACCATTCTCAAAGCTTGCAAAGTTATTATAAAAATCAGAGTTAAAATTATAAAATTTGAAACATATTAAAATTTAAGTTAACGGATATGTTAATATGTGTCGCAACCTGTAGAAGATAAGGAGAGAAAAAATTTTATCCGTTAACTTAAATTTTAATATGTTTAAAATTTTATAATTTTAACTCTGATTTTTATAATAACTTTGCAAGCTTTGAGAATGGTTCAGATAGAACCGAAACTAGTTAGCAAGTAAATAAATCTTTTTAAATGTTTGACTAAATTTGCTTTTAATTATCGACCGAAACCCAAGAAAATACCTATATATTTATCTATAAAATACGGTCAAGAATTTTTTTATTCAATAAAATATTATAAAAGTATAATGACGAGTTCCAAAGAAAGTTATTTCAAGGAAATTTCATTCAAAAACCTTTTTGATTAGTTTTTGCCCTAAAAGAGCTTTTTGCCCCACCAGAAAATAATGTCACGAGCCGCCACTGCTTTGTTGTTTTTCAAAATATTATCCATGAAGATCAATACACTTTTGCATGCGTTTGAACCAATTTCCGAAGCACTTTTTCCACTCCGATTGAGGCTTTTTTCACTGCGATTGTAAAATTATGTGGGATACAACGCGAACAAATCTTTTTGATGGCCGTATGTTCATGCAATAGTGAATGTAAGCTGGTCCCACTAATGTCCAAGGATACCTCAATCTCACGATAAGTCACATGACCATCTTGCAGTATCAGTTCGAGCATAGCACAGTATCAATGTTTTCCGGGATAACAACCGATTTTGGACTACCAATTCGCCCTTAAGCGAACTATCCATAAACAGTAATCCTTGATGGTGCCTCATTGCCAAAAGAGAAACAGCAGTATATTTCAAAATTTGTTCAATTGCTAAAAAATTGATAGATAGATGGTTAACTTAATTATGAAATGTATCTAAAACCCGTCCTGCAAATCCAAACATTAATTTTACTGTTCATCTACCCCCTAAAGACAACGCTGCACGTCCTAAACGCCTTTTGTCTTCCCTTGAGTACCCTTATTCTACCACGTGCTTTCCTAAGCCTGTTTTCGAATCCTATCATCAGAAAAGGTCTTAAGACCCCTCTGGTAACTTTCCGCGAATTATTATATTTCAATTACAAACCTCGACATGATAGAAAAAAACTTGACGATCGAGTAAAAACGTTAATGGCTTTTAAAGAGCGATTTGTTGTTTCGTTAATTTTTGTTTTGTTGGATTTTATAATTATTGAATAAAAGATTTGTGTGAGAACGAAGTGAAGAATGACAAAAAAAAGATAAACTGTATAAAGGATATATAAGAACATTAACAATTTATTTATTTAGTTTTTCTAAAAAGGTATCCGCTTATATATCATTGTTAATCGTTAAGAGAAGTTATATTAACATGGCTGCATCAAGAATCGTCCCCGAGTCTTCTGCAGCCCACCAAACATAGCTAACACTTTTATGGCCGTATTCACCAAGACCTTATTATTGATTCAATAGTTATGGGAGCCATATAAGCTATGGGTTCCATAATACAGTTTGGTATTCACCATCCCAAATCTTCCAATAAATAACTATAGGGAAGGGCATATAGGCACCTTCATTGAAACGGGTTCTGTGGTGCTCACACAGCGACGGGGATGGTAAACAAACAAAACTTTCGGTACTGGGCAACCGAAAACCCGCAACAACTGCATCAGAATGCTCTGCACAGCGAGAAAGTAACTTTTTGGTGTGGCGTAACTCGAAGCTGCATTATTAGGCCTTATTGTTTTTCGTGAAAACGGACGAACAGTGATTGTTAACACAGATCGCTACGTTACCATGTTGCGTGATTATTTCCTGCCAGAAGTAAGAAGACGACGCATTAACCTCAACACCGTTTGGTTTCAACAAGATGGGGAACTTGCCATACATCAAGAGAAACAATGGCTTTTTTAACCCTTTACCACATAGTGTGTCATATATGGCACATTCGGATTTTTATTTTACTTTTAAAACTGAATCCGAACGTTACTTCATGAATGTTCATATATGCCACATACACAGCAATGGATCCTGCAGTATCTCAAGTAATAGGCTGCAATAGATTTGAGGATATCAAGCGGAATTTGCGCTTCAACGATAACTCTGAATTTATTGAGAAAAGACAACTAGAAGATACGACCTTTTCTTTCAAAAATTCGAGGGCGACTGCTTTAAATCCCTAATGAAGAACACCTAGCAATTGACGAGCGAATAATACAGAATCATTTTCTTTTTTAACGTAATGTAGAATCATAATGTTCCATGTATGGCGCAAACCCCAAATTATTATTTTTTCATAAAAATAATAATTAATATTTTAAATATATTTTTTTAATTAATTTTTCTATTAATAAGAACCAATTCCTATTGCTCATGAATCATTTCAGCCAAAAATAAAAATTTATGCAGTAAAGGGCTAAGACAGCATTTCCCAGGACGCCTGATTTCACTGCGTGGGGATATGAAGTGGCCACCTCGGTAACCGGACCTGTGACCTTGTGACTACATTTTATGGGACTACCTAAAAGCTCAAGCTTACATTAACAAACCACGTACTCTTGAAGAGCTTTCCGAAAACATAACGCGAGAAATTCAAAGGATTCCACGTGCCATGCTTGAACATTGTATGGACAATTTCACCACCCGTCTACAAGAATGCCTCGACAAAAATGGACGCCATCTAACTGATGTGATTTTTAGTTCATTGTTTTTTCGAAAATAAATGTGTATTTTTTGGAAGTGTATAAAAACAATAAATTTTGAAATTGGTTCGAAATTAAATGTGTGACAGTCAAAAATAAAGTCACTGGATTATACAATGTAGCGCAAGCCTTTGAAGAAGCCGACAGACCCCAGGGTTTGATTGGTAACATTGATTCCCCTATTAAGCAAACTAAAGCAGCAATTTTTACGTTCTTAAGTTTGCGTCTGCGCTGTCACATCTCTCTTTCTCGCTCTAATTTAATAACCTCCTTTGTCAGCGGTTTGAATATTTAAGGTTAAGTTTTATTTAAATTTATATATTATATCCATTTTATATAATAAAAATAAAAAAAATAATTGAAATTGTACCACAATGTTGTTATAGTGCATCTTTGATTAAAAAAATCGTGATTATAATGTTTAAAATAAAAATTTTGGTAGTATTAGTTATTTTTTTACTGTTGGAATCACTGAAAATCATTTGTGTTGGCGACATTTTTAGCCCCAGTATGGCCGCCGTTGCGCTACTTTGTATAATCTAGTGACTTTAGTCAAAACAAAATTGATGTGACGTGTGAATTTTCACACATTTCAGGGTTTTGCAGGTATTTAGTAAGTGAATGATTATTATTTTGGATGCGAAAAAAAATTTTATATTAAAATATTTTTTTTGTTAATTTTAATTCGAACGCCTAATACCATTATTTAGGTTTCTAAATATGTGCAGTATTTTTTTTTTTATATAGCAAGGTTCATTAAGAATTTTAAATATTGCGCCTATGGCTTCCATTGGTTGTTATAAGTTCCGCCCCTCTGATTTCGTGTACATTGAAACAGAATTAAATTATAATTTAAACAATTTCCACTGGCTATTAAATTTACGCTTTTAAAAATTAAATGCAACATTTGCCAAAATATAACTAGAATTTTGAAAAAATAATTTAAACAATATAAAAATTTAAAAAAAAAAACAAAAAATAATATAGTCTCTTCTCACAGGATTCGATCCCTTTCGGGTCGGGTTACTTGGTTGAAAAATCAGTGTGTAATACCACTAGATCAGCATGCCCGTTACAGTGTGGCGTGTTACAAAGCTATAACTTGTATACATTATTAGCAAAAAATCACAAAAAATGCGTTTTTTTCCAAAAACCTAATCTGATCAAAAATTCCTGTTGAACTATTCCGGTTCACACCAATGTACATTACTTAGAATTTTTTCAGATTTTTAGTTTAAACCATCTGGGCTACAGGGTGTGGGACAAAATAATTTTTGCACAATTTTTGCAAAAATCGCTTCAAAATAATTTATTTTGCAATAATAAAAATTTGATCGTTAATCCACGTACCAAGGGCTTTCATTTGATACCCTACTCAGAATTATAAAAAAATATTTTTTTTTTCGATGAGCACATATTTGTCTATATTTTTAGGGGGATATGTTTTTTAGATGTTTTAATATTTTTCCTATGTGCGGGTCAAAGAGTTGTATAAGCATGCCAAATTTCAACTCTCTAGGTTTAGCCGTTTGGCTACAATTTTTACCGAACAGACAGACAGACAGACAGACAGACAGACAGACAGACAGACAGACAGACAGACAGACAGACGACAAAATGACGGTATAAGGGTTTTTTGGTCATACCTACAAAACCCTAAAATCATACTTCTCTGCCGGACCATGTATAAAATGTTTCGGAATCATACGTTTATTTGTTATTTATTGAATAAAATGTTGAGTACTGCTGTGCGTGTAAATCTCAGTGTGCAGAAATGTTTCTTTCCTCGGCGTGTATTAGCAAGATACAGAGACAAAGGACAGTTTGATTTGCATAACAGGAAGAACTTTATTAAATCGTTTTTATGCCTTGCATAAAATATTCCAGGAATAGCTATACACTGTTTGTATACGTTTAGAGAAGACTCGACTCGATGCAATGTTTCTAAATGAATTAAGGCAGTTGTCAGACTTTAGCCGTTGTAAGCTTATGACATATGTTATCGATGCATGTGTTACGAAGCGTTAGAAACCAGACAAGAGCCTACATATTCTGTTTCTTCTAGGGTTGGAGGGGTAGTGCGACTCATTTTTATTTGTTATTTACTTGCATTGGATATTCGCGATTTTAAAAGTCTTCACTATATATATATATTTTTTATTTGTTTATCATGTTTCTATTCAGGCAAGAGAGAAATGATTGACTACAAGTGCAACAAAAAAATAAAATAAAAAACTTACAAGACCAGACTAAAAAGAAATGGAAACTACTGCCAATAACATTTTCAGCACTATTATTTGCCTTTTGCCCTCACTTACGAGCAGGAGCGTGTCAAAGATGTGGCCAGTAATGCATTCATCTGGCACCGGATCGGGAAAAAGGGGGCGCTCAAACGGAAGTCAGTGACGCATTTTTTTGTTGAAAGGTTAATAGTAGGATGATCTTTACGAGATCCATATGATTTCTGAAAGTTAAAAGCGGTCCAACGGGCTACTTTATAAGCATTTAAATCTTTTTTAAAATCATAATAATCAATCGCAAATACGGCTGAAGAGTTGCAACAACAAATTCAAGAATTGAACTCCTATTGGACTCAATAATGGCCGATGGCGGCGCTGTGATCGCTGTGAAACAGCTGATCGAAACGAGTAATCTGAAACTTGTCCTCATTTGTTTACATGTTACATCTTCGATTTACAATAGGGTGACCATTCGTCCCGCATTTTAACATTTTGTCCCGCATTAAGATGCTTCCCGCAAAAGTCCCGCATTTTAACATTTTGTCCTGCATTGTCCCGCATTTTTGGATTTGGGAGGTGAGGACCTTTTTTTTGCTCTTCACTTGGATTTGGGAGATGAGGACCTTTTTTTGCTCCGTCCCGCATTGCCTTCTTAAGAAAATGGTCACCCTAATTTACAATGAATAATTAATGGCTATCCTTACTAAATCATTTTAATTATTTAAGTGCACCACCTTCTTCTAAGTGTGTAGTTGAAGGAGAGGAGTTGTTAAACGCCGGTCGTGTTATATTATACGGAATTTCGGAAAAAAATTATGAGCATATCGACATATGTGGGTTATGTTTACAAACAAGCAGTCTAAAATCACCACATCACAAAGTCACTGGAAAATTAAAACTGCAAGATAATCTGCACCTGTAAACCGCAACCTTTGTTAGAAACTCGCTGCCTCAAAAAATTAATCAAAAACGAAAGCAAACACTTCAGTGAAGCTGTATCAGAATATCTACGTACAATATTTGAGACCCCATGCCCTAATTCTGTATTAAACTTACACGGGTAGATATTTATTAATGCTCGAGAAGGATTTTTCTAATTGAGTATTTCTTATTTGTTGAATATTTTTAATAAATACTAGTTTGTTAAATATTAATAAGTTTATTGATGTAATCTGTATCTTTTGAAATGCTTTTAGTACACTCTCACTCTTTTTCCCGTATTTATTCCCGTATATAGCGCACTTATTACAACTGATTGGAATGCGGAACTAACAAACCACAATACCGAAAATGCTGATGCAGGAGTTGACAACATTTATTGCATAATTTATACAATACTTGATGATTGCGTGCCAAAAACCAGGTCGCTGTCAACAAAATAAAAATAAGACACCTAGATTACCTAAAAGAATGTGAGTCCAATATCTCCACAAACCCAAAACAGTTTTGGTCGTACTATCAACACACTAAAACCAAGATCCTCTATAGGGGAAGACCTTATTCCTAATATATAATCAAAGCCTGTGCACATGGCCTAGTGAAACCATTGCATTATTTGTTCAATATATGTATATTACTATATAATAACATGTAATTATTATCATTGAGTCTGTTAATTTGGTCATTATTCTGTCCAGACATTGCGACAAGCTTCAGCTTAGTGATGCTGGACAGAATTATAAAAAAATAGTATATATAAATAGTCAATAAGTATAAAAATTTGGTCTAAGAAATTATAATAGGTTTTAGAAATATATTTTCTTATTTACATTTGTAACATAGGTCAATGTAAAAAATGTAAATAAAGTTATTATTATTATTATATTATTATTATTATTATTATTATAATAGCATTTTCCCATGCTCTTTTACCTATTTATCTCTTCCACAACACCAAATATATTTATTATTTTCACAAATTGTTTTACATTTGGAAAAACTGGATGTGAATGTTTCTCTCACTTTTTTTCCTAGAGTGACAACCAAATACACAGCAGTTTGTGTTATGACAACTCATAATAACACCATAATAACAAAATAATATAAAAAAGGATAATAGTTGCTATCAAAAGTTAATGTTACAAACAAACTGCAACATTATAGTTTAAACGCGATACAAACAACACGAGGTAGTGACTAGTAAACAATAAACAGTTACTCGTTCCACTAGTTCAAATTCTGTCCACTTGGTAGGTCTACGTAAAATATGATATTTATTTTATTCTTTTTATGCCTTATAAAACATAACTAATAAAATGTGTGTAATAAATAACAAAGTAATTAATGAAAAACCTTTAAATTATAGTGGAAAACTTATTCTTCAATCTATAATTATAAATCGAGGTAGTGTTATCGTGTGAAAATCATCGTTGAGAATTACACTGCCTAGAAGGACAAAGTACTGTTTCGCTCCACTGGATATGGCAAGCAATTTAATAAATCTGTACGCGAATTGAATTTAAACAGACGGATTACTGTAAAACTAGAGGCACAATTTATCGCACAGGTACAACACAGAATATAACGGAAGACGCAAAAACACTACTTACATATTACGATCAGGAACGTATTGTTATTGGACGTTATATTAAATTACAGATACAACTAACGTTCTTACGTGAATTTAGGACTTTGAAATATCAATAAATTCATTATTAAACTCAGTTTTAATCACAAACCAATTTATTTTCCAATAACGAAGGATAAATAGTGTTGTAAAAGTTTTATGTACACCAGGCATGTGCAACCTACAGCCCGTGAGAAGTGTGAAGAGAGAAATGTGAGCAGTTATTTTCTCTGCTGAAATTGCACCTAGAAAACCCGTTGCGTGTTGCTACATCAGTTGTTTCCCCAAACATTGACAAACTTGAGAGCAATATGAAGTCCCAATCGTCCCATTAAAATTAAATAAACATATTGTTCTTATTTAACAATATTTATGCATTTTAAAAGATTTATTATTATTTTTTGTGTGCTCTTTTATGAATGTTATGAACATATATTTTTTTGTATAGTTTAGAATATTTAGAATAGTTGATAGGTAATGGGATTCGGAGCAGTCAGAAAATAAAACAAATTTATTAACTTCGCTAACGTTTCGATTTAATTTAAATCTTCATCGGAGCTACAAAGATATATGGAATTAATACTTGTTTAAACTACTTGACCAGTTAAATTTTAACATTATTATTAGAGATGGGTCGTTTATGACCGAACCGGTTCACTGAGCCGGCTCAGTACACTGACCGAAGTGACACGGTTCACCAAATTGAAATGAGCCGGCTCACGGCTCACTGTATAGTTTCAAGTTTCAAGGATACGATTGGTCGGGCGATTGTGAGCAGTGACCGGAGTGATCCGGATCTGGATCGATGTCATGTTGAACTTAGCGAGAACTCGGCTTGTAATATTATCATAAAGTGTATTATTTATTGTCATCAATTTGTAGGGCAGTTTATTTGAAACTAATAGCCTTAGCAGTATTTTCTTACAACCATACTATATAAAAATATTAAAAATATTGCCCCAATCCCAGATGTCCGATTTATAAGGGCAATAAACATCCCATAAACTTAACACATCTGGTTTAAAATACAGTAGCTACATAAAGTGAATTGTTTGTTTCAAAAATGTTAGATAAGAACCGGGGCTAAGCGACGTTCTACCTACGAGCGAATGACCGACAACTGACCGGGTCTAAATAAGAGCCGGCTCTAAGCGACGTTCTACCTACGATCGAACGACCGACCGACCTGTGTCTCGGGATCATGTTTACAGTTCATATATTGCAAGAACCGGCTCTAAGCGACGTTCTACCTACGACCGAACGACTGACCAACCTGTGTCTCGCGATCATGTTTACAGTTCATATATTGCAAGAACCGGCTCTAAGCGACGTTCTACCTACGAACTAACGAGCGACCTGTGTCTCGGAAACATGTTTACTTAACCGGATCACTGAGCCGGATCAATGAACCGGCTCAACAAACTGAACGATCTCTACTGATCCGGTTCCGCAAACTGAGCCAAAATTCCCATTTCTAATTATTACATCTTATACATGTTACATCTTACATCTTACTGTGTTATAACGGAACAGAAAATTAATTTGAGAAGAAGAGTAATTTGTATTTATTAAATAAGGCTTTTGATAATTTTTTTTAAGCAAAAACCCACTTCTATCATTAAAAAGAGAACTTGACAAATACAAATTCCATTTAGTTCCTCTTAAACGTTTGTAATGGCCTATTATAAATAGGAAATAAGGATCTTAATAACTTGAAATAAAATTGAAAAATGTTAAAATTTAAACAAATGAAAAGAATAATTTTTCTTGGAGAGGTTTTTGCCCTTATACAAAACCGGCCCTGATGATTTTTTTCACAATAAGTCTAAATCAGATACTCGATTTAAAGTTTTTTGATATAATTTTTGTCAATATTTGAATATTTCACGTTAAAGATTTTTCAAACAAATTTTTTTTTGGTGCAGTTGGTATGATTGTAAAGAATTATATGTTGAATTTTATTATTTCAATATAAATTTACATTTCATATTGAAACAAATTTTATCATTTATTGAATATAATTTTGAATTATGAAGCGAACTTTTGTTTGAAATAAATTAATATTCATGAAAAATATCATCTTTCATTTTCAATAAAATTTCCCTGCTGGCAAAATAAAAATTCAATCATTTGTAACAAAATAAGAGCTGATAGAAGGAACTGGGAAACGTTTGTTGGGTTCGACCGTCGTTGAACGGTTTTCTCGTTCGTTCGCTCGTCTATTGAATGAACTTTAATGCTTTATTTGCGTGGAAACAGCTGACGCCACAAGATGGTAACTACGTCAAGTACAGAGGAAGATACCGCACGTAACCACAAAACTTGTCACCGTTGTTTTCCACGATTCGTACAACGAAAGTCTTTTTCTCTTAAGAACAGTGGCGTTCTATATAATATTCAAATTAAAATTACGCAGCAACTCTGACGTTCTTTGCCAGAAGTCATCGACAAAATCAGGAAAAACAACCAAAAACGTCGCATCATTCTTCATCATTGAATGAACTTACTTTGAATGAGGGCAAAACTATGCAAATGCGATTTTCTTCCCATCCAATTACAGATTGTGAGACTATTTACCCCCAAATAAAATTTGTAGGCATTTACCTTGACCAACAACTACACTGGAAAAATCATGTTAACGCAGTCGGTGTCAAGTTGAGTACTGCAATATACGGAATTCGTAAGATCCAGCAAAGTGTTAATGAATAAGCTGCTCGTATTGCATATTTTGCTTTATTCCATTCAATAATGACCTACGGCATTACTATATGGGGTAACTCTACTCTATCAATAAAAAAATTTCTTTTACAAAAAAACGCAGTAAGGGCAACAGCTAATATTAATCGCAAAAATTCTTGTAGATCAAAATTTAAATTATTAAAAATATTAACCCTATACGGTAATGTAGTAGAAATTCACAAACATGCTCAGAATTTATTATTAAAAAAACAAATGCACAGTTACAGCACCCATAACAATCATTTTGTAAATATTCCAAGTCATCGTTTGACCGTCACAAAAAATATTCTTGCTACAAAATATGAGATGTACAACAAAATCCTACAATACAAAAGTTACCCCATAAGAAATTTAAAAATGTAATGCGAGAGTTCTTAATGAGAGACCAGTTAATGCTGAATTGTATACAACTACTTGTTTGCCAGAAGTCATCGACAAAATCAGGAAAAACAACCAAAAACGTAATCATTCTTCATCATGACAATGCAAGCTCCCACACAGCACGTCAAACAATTGATTATTTAAAGGAGAAAAACATCGAATTAATGTCTCATTTCCCGTATTCACCTGATTTATCCCCCAACGACTTTTTTTGTTCCCCAATGTCAAACAAAAAATGCGTGGACTGAGATTTTCATCACCTCAAGAAGCTGTTGAAGCCTCGAAACTCATGTTTTTGAGATACCAACTTCAGAGTGGAACTTTTTTTTTCGAGAATTGGTTTTAACGCATGCAAAAGTGTATAAATCTTAATATTTTGAAAAGCAATAAAACAGGTTGTTCCAAAAAAAAATTATCTTTCTTAGTTTTTGTAAAAACTTAAAGAGCTCTCGTATCTGAGTTATTAGGTGTACCGGAAAGTTTTTTCGTTTATTTGGTATTATTAAAATAGAAACAAATCGAAAGAAAAAAAAAAGTACTTTATTGAGTAAAATAGTTACCATTGTGATCTCTAAACACTCTGCCATTTATCAGAAAGAGAAAATATTCCTGATTTATGAAATTCCTGATTTTTTGAAGGAAACAATTTTTCTAGGCTCATTTTAACATGGTTCATATCAAGTGTCTTGTTTCTTAAAAAGTGTTCCAGTGACCGAAATAAGTAATAGTCGTAGTAGACCGGTAGCTCATGACAGTTTTTGGTCTCCGATTTCATACAGCATGCCTTTTGGAGGAGAGAATATTTACCCTGTGACAACAAAAAAGGGATGGTACTAAACCCCTGCACGCTTTCCGGTCATAGGGAAAATTTCATTTTCACTTAAACACAAAATTTTTGTGCTTTTCTCTGATTTAATATTGCTTGCCCTTTTGTCAAAAGAAAGTTATAACAAATTTAAAGTCTTTTAAATATATGCATGCGATTCGGAGGGTCCCAAAGGGCTCAAACGGTCATGTGATCTTGTAATAAAAAAATATAATTTTCCGCGTTTTCATACAGCATGCCTATAATTAAAAGACTTTAAATTTGTTATAACTTTCTTTTGACAAAAGGGCAAGCAATATTAAATCAGAGAAAAACACAAAAATTTTGTGCAAGTGAAAATGCAATTTTCCCTATGACCGGAAAGCGTGCAGGGGTTTAGTACCATCCCTTTTTTGTTGTCACAGGGTAAATATTCTCTCCTCTAAAAGGCATGCTGTATGAAATCGGAGACAAAAAATGTCATAAGCTCCCGGTCTATAGGGTGAAATGTCTGGTGAGTACGGTGGGTGTATTAGAACCTCCCAATCATGCTCGGAAATTTTTTCACGTGTCTTTTTTTGATGAATGAGGTCAGGCATTGTCGCCTTGAAGAATAACTCTTCTATTCACAATTTCTGGTCAAGTTCTGATTCAGTCGATCCAATTGTTCACAGTAGAGATCAGAATTAACACTTTGCCCCGGTTTTAACATCTCAAATTATTCCTTTATAAGGCCTTCCAGATCGAAGTTCATCATCCAAGCATAAATTTCCTGATTTAAACCACTGTTGACATGTGCGTACACTTAGTTTATCACCAGAAACAGTGCAAATGTTTTATGTAGCAACTGTAGCAGATTTTTTCTTTATTGTTCTCATACATCATTAAACAGCATAAAAAAATGTTTTGATGAAAATTCTTCCGCCATTTTAAAATGCAAGGGTTTAAAATGAAACGAAAACAATAATTAGGTACTTAAGATGACAGAGTTTCATCAAAACGCAAAAGACGTTTAATTCAGCGAATAAGTCGTGAATAGTTCGCATACTGCATTAATAACAAAAACGAAAAAACTTTTCGGTACACCTAATAATATCGATTTGTAAAGATCTTTATTTATATATTTATTTTTTTGTGTAAATATGCTTTCTAGAAAGTTTTCGGAGTCTATTGCAAATTTTTTACTAAAAGTTTCCCAAACAACATCTTAATATATGTTTCTATTCCGAGCCGGAAAACATCAAAAGTTTCATAAAACAATAGAAAAAAAGTCTGGAAAAGAAGTAATTTTTTTGGTTAGCAAACATAACCAATTACTATATAGTCTTGGGAAATTCAGTGAAAAGTGGCATCTAGACAAAACAACTCCTCAAACTGCACTTCACAAAAAAGACACATTGCGAAAAGTTTTAACTTTTTCTTTTTTCAGTTACAACAATACATGCCCATGACCGTATTTGGGTTATTCGCGGCCATGTCATATTTCTCTCTACAGCTGCACTCAACTTTTTAATGAGTAAGCTCTATAAAGCTGAAGCTTTTTCCAAAATAATTGGACAGCAAAGCTTTTTCATTTCTTTTCACTGCATACAGACGCGCAATTTAGGATTTTAATAATATTTTTTGGAAATGAATTAAAAAATAATGAATATAAAACAGTGCCGTACACAAGACAAATATATGGAGACGAGAGACTTTAAAAAAAGATTTTGTGTCAGTTTATACCAGTGCTTTCCAACCTTTTTATCTACGCAGTACATTTAGTATTACTAAAGCTACGTTCAGAGCTATTTAAATTAAGTGTTCACTGTGCGTTGTGGATAAGTTTAGTAGATAGTTTTATCCAGTGGCGCACCCAGGAATTTTTGGTGAGAGGGGGACCCGGAGTACAAAATTATTTAAATTATGAATAAGATTCACACTTCTAAATTTCAAGTGATGATCTAAAAAAAAAAGGTCCTCGCTTCGGAAATACAAACTGATGGCCTAAAACAAAAAAGGTCCTGACTTCTAGATTACAAGTGACGACCTAAAAAAAAGGTCATCGCTTCGGAAATACAAAGTGCTGACCTAAAAAAAAGGTCCTCACTTCTAAAATACAAGTGACGACATAAAAAAAAGATCCTCATCTCTATTTTCTAGTGTGTTTGTGTGTTTTTATTTTTATTTCCTTCCTTCTTAGGGATGGGGGGGAAGATTCCCTGGGTTCGCCACTGGTTTTATCGTTCAACAAGCATTCTACTAGTTGTAGAATCCAATAAGATCTCTCGTAACACTAAGGTACGCATATTTAAAACCAAAGTAAAATCAGTTCTGATGTATGACTGTGAAACTTGGAAAGTCACTAAAGAAATTACCCATAAACTCCAAGTTTTAATTAACAGATGTTTGTGCAGAATTTTTCGCATTACTTGGTCAGAACATATTCCCAAACTCATCTTTGGGAATTTGACAGCACAAAAACCTATCCACTTGGAAATTCAGGCAAGAAACTGGTTTGGGCATACCCTCCGGAAGGCAATAAACATCTCCAGAATGCCATTAGAGTGGAACCCTCAGGGAAGTCGTCGTAGAGATCGCCCTGTATCCACATGGAGGAGAACGATACACAAAGAACTTGATGTCCACGGAACCTGGCGCCCGGTGAAGAGGCTTGCTCTTCACAGACCCCGATGGCGCGAATTTTGTAAAGACCCTATGCTCCGGCGAGGAGATCTTGGACACAATATTTATCGTTCCAGGCAGCGTTTCAAGGTCTCTGTACTTCCATGGAAGATCCGTATCCGTATCCACGGATTAGATAACAAATAATCCGTATCTGTATCCGCAGATCTGGCTTTTATGTGATCCGGCACATCTTTAATTAAAACACAACTTTTTTTACCCTATGTGCATATGAATGTCGAGAAGTTACAGAATGGACACCCAGTAGCCAGTTTTTCACGCAGAGATGGCACATTAAAGAAGAAATTGAAGGACTAAGTAAAACTAAAGTAAGAAATATAAAAAGATGCAACAAAATATCTAGTAATTATACAGGAAATTACTCTAAAAAAATATCCATGTAGTTATGAATTTTTAAATATTCTAAAAGATCCTTGAAACGCCTAAAAAGAAAAAAAAATGTAAATTTAAAATATCTTAATGCATGCAAGTAATGAAACAGTGTTTAAAACGTTTTCTAATCAATAAACTCAACAAAAAAAAAAGTAAAATCCTTTCCTCTGAATACGAATAGGGCATAAAAGAAAGCAAAAAACGAACAGAAAAGTTTGAATGGCAAGTATTTAAGCTCAATCAAGTATAGAAGTAAGTTTCGTGTCATAAAAAAGCGATCTTCCTTTTCACTGATATTTAATCACTATCCCGAAGTGGAACGGGGAGTAAGAGTTGACGAGGAGGTGGTATAAACTTCTCTCTTGGTTAGGATTAAAGTGTCAGCAAGTCTGCAAGTACCAACGAAGCCTTTCAGTGCAGAAACCCGCCAAATATTTCTGATCGTGTGACGAGCGGCGAGGATCGGGAAGGTGCGCCTCTTTAAGCCGATGGAGAAGCCGATCTACTGCATTTCGGGAAGTTTAACTTGCACTCGATTCACATAAACACATAGGCGGAACAAACAGTTCAAACTAAATACTAAATTTAAAAAAACTTAATCAATAAAATTAACAGAGATAATCATGTTATTTAATACAACTGGAAAATAGAAACACTATTCAAGCTTCTTTCTTTAAAACAAACCTGTTTATGATAGGGTGACCATTTTCTTAAAAAGGCAATGCGGGACGAAGCAAAAAAAAGGTCCTCATCTCCCAAATACAAGTGAAGAGCAAAAAAAAAGTTTCTTACCTCCCAAATCCAAGTGAAGAGCAAAAAAAAGGTCCTCATCTCCCAAAATCCAAGTGAAGAGCAAAAAAAAGGTCTTCACCTCCCAAATTCAAGTGAAAAGCAAAAACAAAGGTCCTCACCTCCCAAATGCAAAATGCGGGACAAAATGTTAAAATGCGGGACTTTTGAGGGACGTATCTTAATGCGGGACAAAATGTTAAAATGCGGGACGAATAGTCACCCTAGTTTATGAACAACATTTTCTCAACGTTTCTCTTTGGAAACATCAAGATCACGAAACTACAAAGAACATTCAATAATTAAAGAGAAAAATTGATGTAGAAAAAAAAAGGTTTGTAGAAGGAGTTTGGTACTTTCATGACATTATGTTGGCATCACTGGAATGAGCTGAGAACACCTGACGGATAAAAATTGTTTTGTCTATAACCTCAAAATTGCATTTAACGATGGCGTGTCCACTTGAAGTTTCCACATTAGTTGAACAACGTTCAGTGATCCTGTTTTTGCTTTTTGAATGTGAAAAACATCCTAAAATCTTTTCTCGAATGATTTTATAGTATGGTGAAAGTTGTATGAATTGCTGAAATTTTTATAAGTGGGTAGAACAGTTCAAAAATGGTCGAACCTCAGTGACTGACGAGCAACGTCCTGGCCGGCCAGTTGAAGTGTCAACTCCTTCACTTGAAACCCGCATTGCCGACATTATTCGTGAAGACCGACGTATTACTATTGAAGATATAGCAAAAAAGTTGCAGTAAGTGTTGGCATAGTTCATCACGTTATCATTGACAAGCCCAAGTACAGCAAAACAAGTGCAAGGTAGGTCCCGAAACAGTTAACGCAACAACACAAGGAAACAAGACTCAAAGTGTGTACAGACTTGAAAGAACGCTATGAAAGGGAAGGTGATCCTTTTATAACCTGTCCGAAAGAAATTCAGAACGCAAGCATCAGCGGGAAAAGTCATTTGGGATGCCCGAGGTATCGTCTTTTGCGATTATTTGGAAGATCAGCGTACAATAAACAGTGCCTAGTACTCAGACATGCTGATGAACAAAGTAAAGCCAGCAATGAGACAAAATCGTCGCTGATCTCAAAGAAAAGGCGTGATATTGATATTGCATGAATTCCTGGAAGGCCAGTTGTACAGCATTGTCGGAATTAAACCGTTTTCCTATTAAAAAGTTGTCCAAATTGCGGAAGAAGTGGAAGTCAGTGGGGGCTATGTCTGGTGAGTATGGAGGATGATGAAGAAGTTCCAACTCCAATTCCTGTAGTTTTGCCACAGTCATTTGTGCAGTGTGTGGTCTAGCGTTATAATGCAGGAAGATAGGAGTCGATCTGTTGACCAATCTAGGCTGTTTTTCTTTAAGTTTTTGCATCATTTCGTCCAGTTAGTTGCAGTATATTTGTTTGGCTTTTAAGTTACCTGTACGAAATTTGGCGAACCAATTTGATATTGTAGTAACACTAGAGTCAAATACACTATTAATGTTTCGCGTGGTCTGCGATGCCGTAATTCCACGTTAAGTACTCATACTTCATAATAGCGCGAATTTCCGACCATTCCGTTTTCAACAAAATTAATTTAAAAAAAATTTTTTTTTTGATACTTTTTAGAGCATACAATGATTTCTTTAAACAGGCGAGATATGTAACCTTCCAACAGAAAAAACAGAACGGTAAAATATTAAGCCAATGTCAAATAATAAGCTGTTAAAGCTGGCTATATTATTAACTACAAATTTCATTCTTGACGTCCTGATAATATAATTGTTGATTTTCATTAATATAAACTAATAATAAATTAACAAAAAGATACAAATTCGTGTATTAATTCAATGAAAATTTTTGAGGTTTAAGATTATTGCATTTTGAAAGTTTTTACTGGCTTCATGACTTAAATCCTTACTTTTAAATTGTTAGAGTCTAAAAGTTTTTGCTTATACTTAGTTTTCTCGTAACTATTCCGTCTCTATTTTCAAATAATTCAGTAAACCATTCCTGAAACTACCCTTTCTATTGAACAAATCATTTTTCAAAACCTAATCCGTGTTAAAGGTACTAAAATCATTTCGAGGTCCTTTCCTAAAATGCGTTCGAAGGCAATGTCCACTTGAATGGTAATCAGAACCCGTGCGTACGTGATGAAACTCGGGCCGCCGTTATGTGAATAAGAACAGTAACCGTAGGGGGAAAGAACTGGACAATTCAGGACCAGTTCCAGGCCTTTAGTTTAGCGGTTTAGAAAAGGGTTGATAATATAATTCCATGTAATGAATGCAATTAGGTTATTTGGCCGTGAAGAAAATTTTAGGGGCTTTGTTTGTAATTTATGTTTCTTGATGTGTGAATTAAATTATTTTATACCATAATTTTGACATAAAATACTGTTTTCAATGTATATACCCTAAAGAATAATAAATATTTGGTTGGGAATATCTGTATGAAGTATGAGGTTTGATTAAACATATGCGAATTGCGCGTGTTAGGCAATACCTAGTAAGTAAAGAGGAGAAATAGTCCTTTGATATTACACAGCTGTCATTTATACAGTATGGTGCGAATTAATGAAAACATTGAGCATTTCTTTGTTTTGCAAGATGGCAGCACTGTTGAGACAATTTTGATGGTTGTTTCTATACATATCATATAACCTATAATTCTGCAATAAGTTATTGTCAATGTCAGTCGTTTTGCTGGTTACAAATTTATAAATTATATACAGTCTGTTTCAAATGCTTAGGCGGAACTAAATGGGAATTTCGTTCTTTTAGGTTGTCACGACAAGGGACCTTTCTTGGGTTATTTCATTTTTCATGTTGGAATGTCAAAATTTAAAATTACAACAATGAAACCATGGAAACGAATGACCTATGTCAAAATTAAATTATTTTTTTATATATTTTAATGACAAAAAAATAAATAAATGGGAAATTTGTATTAAGAATTACACAAAAAATCAAAATATAAAGAAAATGACATTTTAAAATGATATTAACCTTAACAAAAAAATGTTTATTGTAAGTATGATTTACAAAGCTTAAACAAAACGGCCGAAAAGCACGATTTAAGCGATGAAAGTAACTAAATTGCAAAATCTAGTTCCGCCTAAGCGTTTGAAACAGACTGTATAAGCAGTTCACTTTTGTAAGAACAAACTAAGAGGGAATTTTGTTTTCAATAGTTTGCACCTTTGAAGCTGTATGTCATGTTGGTATTAAAAAATGTCACTTTTTTAAAATGTCGATCCATTTGACATATGTCATAATGAAAAATGATATCTTAATTATAATGATCATAACCTTATCAACCTAAAGTCGGTTTTACAGCGTAAGGAATATTTTTAATTGACATTTAAAGTCATTTAAACACACCATAAAAGTAACCAAAATAACCAGATCTAGTGTGTTCTTACAAAAGTGAACAGCTTATACAATATATTTTTTGATTTCACAAGTACAGAAAAATAAACATAAAAAACTAAAGAAGCTGTTCAAAATGACCACCGTTTTCCTGCAGACACAAATTTACTCGTCTTTTAATACCATTAAAAGAATTTATAAGAATTTGAGGAGTTATATTGGCACACTGTTCGGTAATTCTGTTTTGCAGTTCCTCGATATTGTTAATAGGAGTCTTGTATACATTATTTTTCAGATAAGGTAATATAAAGTAATCTAAAATAGTCTGGTGATCTAGGTGGAAATTCAGGATTTGAACGTAAACTAATTATTCAACCGTCAAAAAATTCACGAAGGTAATTGATGGTCTCTTGAGCGGTGTGGGCAGTCGCGTCATCCTGTTGGAAGTAGCCTTGCTGGAGCTCATCCTCATGAAGCTGATTAATAAATTCACGTACAATATTCTGGTATCTCTGAGCAGTAACAGTTTTGTGGAAAAATATGGGTCCGATAATACGTCTTCGAGACACAGCAATCCAAACACCAACTTTTAACGGGTGAAGGGGAGTTTCACGATAAGTATGAGGATTTTGAGCACTCCATAACCTCATATTTTGTGAATTAATAAACCCCGAAAGGGTGCATCAGGCCTCGTTAGAAAAAAACGTTAAATTTAACAAATCCTCATTATTAATTAAATTTTGTTGGAGCCAGTGGCAATACACAATTCGCCTATTGTGATCTGCTGGCAGCAACTCACGTAAAGTAAGAATTTTGTATGGGAACAGCTTTAAATCTTTTTTGACAATAGTAGGGCAAGTTCCTAATGATAAACTAGTCTCTTGCGACAGTGTACGTAGTGGTGTAGTGGGTTGCTTGTTCATGCGTTGACGAACATCATCAACTGTATTTTGAGTACGAACTCTTGGCCTTCCAGTTCTATCTCTATGAGTAATTCTCCCTGTATCTTGCATCAACACATCTTCTAAGTGCGCTGTAAAAATATTCTTCAAGGAAAGCAATATCTCGAAATTGTAGCCGAAATTCCTCTAAACATGACACCGCAGTGTAAATTCATTCGCCGTTTACTCGAACACCATTTCGAAAATATGATTCAATCATAAATTTTTTGTGTTCTATTATAAAAACAATTATAATTGTAGCTTAATTGAATTTTCAATAGAAACTTATAACAACAACAGTGATGACAGTTAAAGCTTGCAGTATACATTATTTTATTTTTCCACAGCCAACTCTTATGTAATTTCTTTTTGAACACATCGTATAAACTAGTACTGTATATATATTTTTCTTTCAATAAACGATATTTAACATAAATCTGCCTGTATTCACATTAATTCACACAATACTGTAAGTCAGCGGTTTCCAAACTTTGTTAAGTAACGACCCCCTTAAAAAAGATCCCATCTCCCTATTTAGGAAATTTATAAACAATTTGTAAATAATTTCTTTATTGAAATAATAATCATAAAAGTAGCAAAAATATGTAATGTAAATAGTTTCTCTAATTTCTAAATATTTATTTTCACAACATAAATCACGAAAATCATATAAAAATAAATTATATTAATATTAAATATGTAATACAAATTAAAAATGTAATAAAAAACAATTTTAATGTGAAGTATAGGCTTGTTTCTTCGCACATAATTCGTTAAATCGCGATTTATATGAAGAAGGAGCCACTCTTATTTCGTCTTCCACTATTAACCGTGCGCGATATTTTGTTTTAATAACAGCTAATGCGGAAAATCCTATTTCGCACATGTATGATGTGACATATGGTAAAAGAATGTTTATAGCTGATAAGGCAGGATATTCCTTGCTTACTTCCAGCCAGAATTTCTCCGGATTATTTGGATTGTAGCGATCTTTTAGCAAGCTATCACAAGAAAGTTCTATTAATTTTTCTTGTTCATTAGTTGTTAGCTCAAAATTATCATTATAATCGATAGTAAAAGGATTCCATATCCATTCATATTTTGCATTTTCTTCCAGATCTTGAAAATAATGAATAAAATATTGTTTCAAATTTTGTAAGTTATAAATAGAGACTTATGTTGTTTAATTTTGTCAATGCAACAATTATTTTTTAAGTTCGAAAACATATCAAAATTGTCATCTTGAAAAGTTTTAGTCCATAATTCAATTTTTTTAATAAACGAGGTTATTTTATCTTTTTGAAAAAACGATCGGAATAAAAATGACATTTGCAATGAACCCGTGACCCCCTGTTGAATCTTGTACGACCCCCCACTTTGGAAACCACTGCTGTAAGTACTCGGCTGTTGAGTTTCTTTTGTTAACATATTTTTGACCTTCTAGATTGAACTATTCCCTTTTCCTAACTTCTAACTAAATCCTCCCCAAGTATATAAAAAGCCTTTGAACGGAAATTGAAACACTGCGATGAACCTATTCTTTAAAATATAACCTAATTATTTATTGAAATAACTCTGCATCTTATGAGATAATATTGTTTTGACCTAGAGAGCTCGAACAGGTGAGCCAAGGTGATATATTTATGTGGTAATGAATCAATTATAGTGCCAATAAAACTGTTTCAATTCAGTGGAGTTACGTTTTATTTACCAGACCATAAAACGAATGCATCTTTTTAAATTATGTATTTTAACACACCGAACGCCGACTCAAAGCAAATCATAAATTTTAAATAATTGTGAGAATTTTTTATAGTTTTACCAGCTAAAGAACGATAAAAAGAAATACTAGAAAAATCGAAAAAGTAAATATTACATTAAATAATAAATAAATGCATTTTAATTTATTCCATCCATATTAACGGAAAATGGAGATACCGCAAAAAAAGATTCGCCATCTACGAGGTGTATAAATTAAGTAACCGGACTGGCAACATAGCGTTTGATCTGGCAACATTTGGGATGCGAGACTTGGAAGGGCGGCAGGTGAACATGATATACACATTCAGTCCGAGTTTGAACTCGCTAGAGTAATTTTGTTATCCGTAGCGATTTTTTTCGTGAAACAGTTTTTTCTAGTATATTCTAAAAATAAGTGACATTTCGAGCAACGGTGTGCTATCAGTTTTACTTCAGACTTGGGCACAGTGCAAGGGAAACTGTTGCAAAATTTCAGTAGGCCTATGGAGACAGTGTTTCAAGGACCCAAGTTTTTTGGTGGTTTAAGACATTTTCAGAAGTTGATTGAAGATGAATCACGCAGCGGAAGGTCTTCATCTTCAAGAACCGATGAAAGTGTCGACAGAATCCTGAATCTTGTGCGTTCAGATCGTCGGTTGACAGTCAGAATGTTCGGAGAAGAGTTGAATTTGACTCATCGTTCGTCAGATTTTGACCAATGAATTGGAGAAAAATCTCAATGCGCCTTGTCACACAACAATTTCAATAAACAAATTTTTGGCCCGTAAAAATATTTCTGTGGCTCCTCAGCCTCCTTATTCGCCTGATTTGAGTCCTTGTGGCTTTTTCCTCTTCCCAAGATTGAAAAATCACCTCAAGAGACGTAATTTTGGGACACTCGAAAACATTCAAACGTCCGAAACCGACCAGCTGAAAGCTATTCCAGTATCCGAGTTCCAACACTGCTAAAAAGATTGGATGAACCGTCTCTAGCACCTTGTGGCTTCCCAAGGAAGTTATTTTGAGGGAGACAATATTGAATTGTAATTCTATTCGAATAAAAAAATGTAAAAAAAACTGTCCGGTTACTTAATTTACACACCTCGTATACTCTAAATCAGCGTTTCCCAACCTTTTTCACGGCGGGCCGGCTAGCGACCTAGAAAAAATTCGCGAACCGGCAAGTATAGAAAGTAATGTGTATCGCAAAAGTTTTATATTTTTAATTGCACTGATTACAAACACAAAAAAAACAACAAATAAAAAATCGCATATAATAACAATAATTAATAAAATAAAAAAATAACAATTTATTATTTAAGCAATTAACAACAGATTAAGGACCGAGATTTTCATCTCAAAATTAAGTGGGTTATAACTTATTAGGCGAATAGTTATATAGCAAAAAAATCTCGCGGACCGGCGGCTGGGAAACACTGCTCTCAATAATAAACTAAATGTTTGAACGTACAGCAAGGATGACTGTTTGCGCAATGAAATTACTAAATCTATTATTATTATTACGATAAACCAAAAACTTTATTCTAAGTTTCTAAATCTAGTCCAATATATTAATTTCAATCAATGTTCTTCCGTCATAAAATCAAATATCGTATAAATCACAATAAACATTAATTCCTGGACACCCCTGTATATACATAGCACAACGAATTCTGCGCATTGTTAATCCGATATTATGGCTTTGTCTATTTCAGAGATTTCAGGTTAATTAATTTTACAGCATTAACACAGCCCAGCGAAATCGGATTGCCGATGTTCTGCCTCCCCCCCTGCACACTTCCAGATACACGCAAACCGCATGTGCCCCCTTTTTTTATTAGAATTTATGGTCGATAAAAAAAAAGTTAATTCACAAAAGCTTATATCAACGGGTTTTGTATCACTTGTGAAAAATTATGACCTGGTTTTTGCACGAGAATTTTTCTATCAGTTGAAAAAAACAGAGGAAATATAAATTTCAAAAAAATATAAATATAAAATTGAAAAAATGGTCTCACAAAAAAGAGCGTCAGATTTAGTTCACATGCATCAATATTTTCAACGCGATATCGTATCGGCAAAATTTTAAAACATGAAATGCACCTTTTCTTGATAAATTAACACCATTGAAATAGTACATTATACAACGAGCATGGAATATGGAATTATAGTAATTTTACACGAGTATGAAAGTTGCGCCACGAGCCGCAGGCGAATAGCGCAGTTCATACGAGTAGAGGGAGGTAATTTAGGTATTATTTTAGAAATAAAATTTCATAACAAATTCAATACAAGGTGTCTCAAAAGAAATTTTATATTTATTTAGCTTACTGCGTGAACGCAACGTATCCGAGGGGCGCGGGGTTTATGTCAATCGGTAGCCTGGCTCTTGGGAATTCAGTCGCTATGAAGCGTTTCTCGGGAGCAGACCGCGCGTTATGCGTGCGAGAGTTTTACAAAAACGGTGATTCGGCGACTGTAGCGCATAGAAAATTCTGCAGTATTCGAGGTTTTCGCCACTTCAATGATGCCCCAAGCATTCCTCTCATTCGACATTGGGTTAAAAAGTTTGAAGAGACTGGTACAACGCTGGATAAATCAAAATCCGGGCGACCTAGGTCATCAAGAACGGTAGAAAACGTGGAGAATGTTAATCAGTCTGTTCGTGACGACCCGAACCTTTCAATTCGGAAGCGCGCAAGTGCTTTAAATGTGCATAGATCATCATTACATCGCATTATGCACAAAGACCTAAAGCTGAACCCCTACAAAATTCAATTGGTGCAAGAATTAAAGCCCCAAGATGCCAGTCAGAGGCTTAATTTCGTAAATCAGGTGATTGAGCAATTTTCAACGTTTACCAACATTTTGTTTTCGGTTGAAGCTCATTTTCATCTTAATGGCCACGTAAATAAGCAGAACTGCCGCTACTGGAGTGCAACGAATCCGAAACGCAAACATCAGAAACCCCTACATTCGCCTAAAGTGACCGTATGGGCTGCGATGTCGGCGCGAGGAATTATCGGCCCTTAATTTTTTGAAGACGAAAGGGGGCGTGCAGTTACAGTGAATTCAGAGCGTTATGTGGAGATATTAGACAACTTCTTGGTACCTGAACTGCAAAACTTTCCTGGCTATAACCAAAGAACATGGTTCCAACAGGACGGAGCAACTTCACACACGGCCAATATGTCTCTGCCACGTGTTCGCGAAATTTTCTCAGGCAAATTGATCTCCCGGAGAGGTGACATAAATTGGCCTCCACGCAGTCCAAATTTAACCCCTATGGACTTTTTCCTATGGGGTTATCTTAAATCTAAAGTTTACGCCAATAAACCGACTTCACTGGCGCATTTGAAAGAAAATATCCGTCACGAAATGGCAGCCATCCCTGAGTCCACCTGCCGAGACGTCATAAGTAATTTTACTGTTCGATTAAATGAGTGCCAAGAACGCGAGGGTCTACATTTAGACGATATTATTTTTAAGAAATAAATCCCCAAAAAGTGTATTTTAATAATTAATAAACATTTTTTCTATATACGGCTTACTTTTTTTTTAATCGATCCACTAAATATAAAATTTCTTTTGAGACACCTTGTATAATCATCCAATTACAGTAAAATATTAAAAAATGTTAAATGATAAAAAATAATCTATTTCTTAGAAAGAGCATTTAAGATAAGGGTAGACTTGTTATTATTGTAACTTAAGACTTTTGTAAACTTGACATGAAAAGTGAATCGTAAATTTTTACAGATAACTAATGTGTCCAAAATATATGCCGACCATATGCACATAATTATCAGGTCGTCAAGGATGAAATTTGTAGTTAATAATATTTCCAACTTTAACAGCTTATTATTTGACATTGGCTTAATATTTTACCGTTCTGTTTTTTTCTTTTTTTTTTGTTGCAAAGTTACATATCTCGCCTATTTAAAGAAATCATTGTATGCTCTAAAAAATACCATTTTTTTTAAAATTAATTTTGTTGAAAATAGAACTGTCGGAAATTTGCACTATTATGAAGTATGAGTTCTTACGTGGAACCACGGCATCGCAGACCGCGCGAAACATTAATACTGTATTTGGTTCTAATGTTACTACACAGCAGACAATATCAAATTGGTTCGCCAAATTTCGTACAGGGAACTTAAAAACCAAACAAAAAAAACCCTAGCTCATCGATCACAGCAGAAATATACTGCAACCAACTGGACGAAATGATGCAAAAACTTAAAGAAAAACTTATTGCGTGATAACGCTAGACCACACACTGCACAAATGACTGGCAAAACTACCGGAATTGGAGTTGGAACTTCTTCATCATCCTCCATACTCACCAGATCTAGCCTCCACTGACTACCACTCCTTTCGCAATTTGGACAAATTTTTAATAGAAAAATAGTTTAATTCCGACAATGCTGTAAAACTGGCCTTCCAGGAATTCATTGATTCTCGTCCGCCAGGGTTTTATAGTACTGGTCTGAACAACCTGCCGCTTAAATGGCAAAAGTGTATAGACAATATGGGTGCATACTTTGATGAATAAAATAACTCCTTATATTTGTTAGTTATCAACCAACTTTACCTTTTTTTCTACAGTTTCATCCTTGACGACCTAATAATAATTAATCTTTGTCTGAAATATAAATACAGTTTGGTTACTTATCTGAGTTATCACCAATAAATTGCGGTATGAGTTTTTTAAGATGGACAGTTCAAGAGGGTGTGAAATAATATTTAACAGTTAGGCAATGTAAGCCGCTCAGGACAGTCATCAGACTGGTTGACACTAAAGAGTGAAGATGTTAAGACATATTTAAAGAGAGTTGGTTTTTAAGAGTCAAGGGGTTAAGACGTATTTAGGGGAGTAGAGTTTGTTCATCATGGGTTAGAGATATTTAGAGTGTACGGTCGCGTAAATAATTATAATAACGTAAGTAATTCCGTATGAACGTTAATTTCGTATGGGCACTACCCATTTAAAGAGTTGGAGACACAAGATTCAGAAACATGTGAGAGACAATTGTTTATTTGGCCCAGTGGTTAAATTAGTGTCTGGTGTAAAATGTATCTGGTGTGTGTGAATGTGTGTCTCATTTGGATTTAGCTATATCAACGTAATTAATTGTAAGTCTAGTGTAAATAATGTAAATATTTAAACCGTATCATAAATAAAGTAGATTAGTTAAAATGAGGTCTTTAATTGAACAACCCTAAACATGCCTGAGAATCATAACAACCAGCTAGCAAACCTGGGTCCTGACTTGATCCGCTCGCAAGTCTGGATACTTTTAATGTGAGGGAGGCCTAGAGTTTGAGGGATGAGAGTAAGTACGAATGCATTATGTCAATATTATAGTCAATTTAATCCGCAAACCGTGACATTTCATATTATATATCGTAGGCACCCCACATGAGTGAGAGATGACTATTCCATGCAAGTTTCACACTATACTTTTTCTACGATCATAACTTTATTACTTACTAAATTTTTATTCAGTTCCCTCCAAAAAATAAAATTAATTTGAAATATGCTTTCAACCTATTTATTGCGGTGACTAGCAACGGTCATGTACGTGTCATACGGAATGTAAATTCAGTTAAAATAACAAAACTTGCGTCAGCCGATTAACTAACTGACAGTTATACCGATCCGAGTACCCTAATTATTAGTCATCCTCTATAACTGAAATACTTTGCGGTAACTGTGGTAAAAAGATCTCGGGTTTGAATCTCAGTATGGGCATGGCTTGAATTTGCTTATCAAATTTCTAATTTCAATTAATATCGCCTATAAAGGATAGCCCTTATACGGTAGATGTTTAGCCGATTTAAACTTCGTCCTTACACAAAAACAATTATAGCCTGCTATTCCTAAAGTTTCTTCAAAGCTTTGAAAGAGAAATAGTGGGTGTCTTACAGTGGAATATTTCTGAAAATAGAAAAAAAAAATCCCTCAAACAAAATATTATTTTGTTTGAAAATCTCTTACGCTTATAGTTTCTGTTGTAATCCCCACTTTCCCTCTGAGTTGATGAGTTGGGGAGACCCTGAGGTCCTTGTTCACCCCTGAACGTGTGCAAGTGGATCCAGAAGATAACCCCAGCGGCCTGGTCAACCAAATCCCCAGCTTTCATCCAACATGAACTATGCTAAACCCAGCTTAACGCGACCGTACCACTGTTCTATATACATCCAACCATAAAAACGAAATTTAAATACAGAGGGAGGTACCATTATATAGAAATACATTTAATAGAGATAAGGAAACATACTGCCGAACTGTCCTAAAACTGAAACTTACAATATTCATTATAGGTTAGAGTTTAGGACAGGCAAAGAGCATGCGCAATAAACAGTACAATATGAACGTAAGATCAGTCTAATCACGTGGTCTACTCATGTGTTGGAGTTATCACAAACTGCTAGAGCCATATAATGTTCAATAGACGGTTTTCAAATTAGCATTATTTAAATTTGGCACTTACAATTATGTTGTTTTTATGTCCACGTTGTTTCTAAGGTGTATATTTAGTATACCAGTGAGAATTAATAGGTTGTTATGGTGTAATTAACCGTAAAATTGTATTTTAAATCTCTATACTTCACGGTTAAGAGATATCATAATTTAGGTTATTCTAAATATGTCTGTTGTCTCTAGTACTCAGCTGTCAATATGCTAATAGCGAATAGGTTAATTTAAGCACAGTACAATTATGCGATTTCACAGAAAATGCAAGTAAATTATTTGCGATTTTTTTTTAATTTTTAAGCGCTACACATGTATCGAGGTGTATAACAGAAGGTGGGCATCAAATTACAGTATTTAAAGTTTAATTTCAGTAGATTTATTGAAGTGTAATTTGTAGTTAAGCAGGTGTTAAATGCCGGGCACGTAATTTTATGTGGTACATCTGAGTGTCGGTCATCTGAATTTACAATATATGGATTCTATTTGCAAACAACTGCATTATGTTCATTGCCTCATGAAATAAAATTAGTTTTAGTTGAACAGGAGTAGCTAAAAGTTAAAAATGCAATTTGCAGGTGCAAGCATATTAGGGCAGTTGTGTTTTTCTGCGACAAATGTAATGAACAAACTCGCATAGTATCAGTTACTTTTTAACTCAAAATATATTCCCATGCTTTCCTCCTGTCCATAACCAATCCGTACTTAATATTAACTTTCCCTCCATTTTTCCTAAGAGAAGAAAAAAACTAAGATGCCTATCTTTGTCCTGTCTTGAATGACAGTCAAAAACATTACAATTTGTTTTACTTTTATAGTTTTTCACAACTTCTATCGACATTCTAACAAAAACTGAACACTAGAACATATGCAATAAGTTCAAACAGTACTAGAGCGCCTAGTACAATATTTGACCACCAGACTTCGTATTCGAGCGTGTCAGTTCTCAATTATTGAATGCAGTTTGACAAAGTCTTCATCAGCTTTGTTCGATAACCCAAAGATGGTTCTGTTACCCATATTTTATTTCATGTGGTTGTTGCGGTCGCGGTAAGTAAAATTATTCAGTATAGTGTCACGCCCCGTGGTTGCTCTCGTTTTTGCGGATCTAGATACCTTAAATATAACTCCTCTATTATTAAATGAACATTAGTTGACCGCTATCTAATTAATATGCGACACGGACGACGGAAATGTGTACGCATTACTGTTTTGTGTTGATTCCGGTAATGTGGATACGAAAAATTAATGAGTATCAACATACCATCAACGATTGAAAATGTTATGGTTGAAGAGTAGATTATATTAAAACTAACCAGTGAATCTAAACACTATTACTGCTTCGTTGTCTGAAAATCGGTGTGAAATGTTAGAGATCTACTGTAGTACGAGGGTTACCTTTTATGTTTTTACAAAAGACCACTAGATGGCAATATTAAACTGTGTCATGACTATAATCGTAAAATTTAACATTTGTTATTGTGAAATCAATGGAAGCTTATAAATTAACCGAGTAGTTTGTTAACAGTGAGCGTTAAAAAAACAAGTTTGTGAAAAAATGAATTTTAGTCGTGAAGGTTTTCGTTGGATAATATTTTACGATTTTAGTAAAGCCCTAACTCAATAATAATGTATAGATTCGTTTCGTTCAACTTTTGGTAATGAAGCACCATCAGAAAAGACTGTTTACAATTGGTTTGCAGAATTTTGTCATGGTTTTGTGTCCGTCAGTGATGTATCTCGTGAAGGTCAACCAAAATCGGATGTGATTCAAAAAAACATCGATGCTGTGCGAAAAATGATTGAAGAAGATCGGCATGTGACTTACCGTGAGATAGAGGCATCTTTTGGCATATCGCAGACAACAATACATTCTAATTTGCATGAAAATTTAGGTGTGAAAAAGATCTGTTCCCGATGGATTCCGCATAATTTGACCGAAACTCAAAAAAGGCTCGTGTTGATTGGTGTAAGGGAATGCTAAAAATATTCAACCTAGGCACTGCAAAATCCGTATACAACGTCGTTACAGGTGACGAAACTTGAATCAATTCATATGAACCGGAAACTAAGCAACAATCAACTGTTTCGCTCTACCAAGATGAACCGAAACCCATAAAAGTTGTTCGTTCACGAAGCACTTCCAAGAAAATGACTGCTTGTTTTTTCGGTTGTACTGGATATGTCGCAACCATGCCTTTAGAGGATCGGAAAACAGTTAATGCTGAATGGTATACAACAATTTGTCATCGAAAAACGCAGGAAAAACAACCAAAAACGTTATCATTCTTCATCACGACAAAGCTTGCATTGTCCCACGCAGCACGTCAAACAATTGATTATTTGAGGGAGAAAAACATCGAATTAATGTCTTACTGCCCGTATTCACCTGATTTATCCCCTAACGATTTTTTCTTGTTCCCCAATGTCAAACAAAAAATGCATGGACAGCGATTTTCATTACCTTAAGAACTGTTGAAGCCTTCGAAAACCAAGTTTTTGAGATACCAACTTCAGAGTGGAATTTTTTTTCGAGAATTGGTTTCTACGCATGCAAAAGTTTATAAATCTTAAATGCGAATATTTTGACAAGGAATAAAACAGTTTGTTCCAGAAATTTTTTTTTTCTTTCTTAGTTTTTGCAAAAACTTACAAAGTAGTACAAGCAGTAGCCTGGAAAAATTTTCCGGCCCCCTAGGTTCTAGAAATGTGGATTTCCTCTGATCCATGTTCCGGCGGGCATTTCCGCAACTAAGTACAAGGTGTTTGAGTCCCCCCCCCCAGTCATTATGATCACAAGACAAAATCCTAACTCCGTGCCTTCATCTACGTCTTTCAATTCGTGAATACGCCAATTATTTTCACTAAACCTTCACTTGGTTATATGTAAATCAAAAATCCATTCATATAAAAATAATAATTCTTAAAATTTAACAAGCAAAATATTATCATTTTATTATGAATAAAATAATAAAGCTCCTTTTAAGAAAATTGCGAGAATAAAAATGCTATTTCAGGAAAATAAAAAAATCATTTAATATAATCCTTTTTTTATATTATTATTAAATTTTTTATATGAAAACACGTTTCAGATGATAATAATATAATAATAAAAAGAGAACTTTAAAAAACATTAAGAAAAGCTTTTGTAAAAATATTTTATTTTTAAATTAAATCAAAAATGACAGAAGAATACAAATTAAAAGTTAATTAAAAATTGTAGAAAGTACTATAATTTTACATGTTTGTACTATCTCATTAGTATAATTATCAGTAATAATAATTAATAGTGTAATTATAATTAATTGACCTAAAAACAGTATTTTCCGAAATTCGGTGTATTACATACAGTCGCAAAGACAGCAGTGGGATATTGTAAATACTAAAACTATAGTTTGTTACATTGGTTAAGCGGAACTAAACAGGAGTTTTGTTTTCTAATGTTATCACGAGAACCATTAATGCCTACAGTCACTGTATAAAGTCCATTTACCGTAACTTTGAAATGATGTCACAGTTGAAAAACTCACCTTGTTGCCAATTCGTAAACTTTAATGTCAACCTGACAAATAACGATTGAACAATCCAATTACAAACTGACAACATTGGAAAAATGTACCAACATTAAATAAACAAATGTACTAACTGAGTTATGGATTGATGTTGATTAAAACATATCATAACGTTGGTACTTAAATTAACCAAGTGTGACGTCATCTCATATTTACTGTGAATGGAGTTTACTATGACTATTGGTAAAAGCGCCGCCGTTAGGATTCCAAATAAGTGCGGCAGCGCTATTAGTTTCAAAAAATAAGATAATCTTTGCAGAAACAGTAAATTTTTGTGAAAATATTCCAAAAATTGGAAAAAGAATGACACAAAAAATCCAAATGTAATGAAAATGATCTTTTATAATGACAGATCACCACAACCTAGAATTTTTAATGAAAGTATGATTTCATGATAGTGTATTTTTTGAAGAATTGGATCTGGCTGGTCTACCCAGTCTGTCAAATTAAATTTGGAGTATGCTCCATTATTTATCTGGTCGTCATGGATAAAATTTGTAGTTAATAATATTGCCAACTTTAACAGATTATTATTTGCCATTGGCTTAGTATTTTACCGTTGTTTTTTTTTTTGGGAAGTTACACATCTCGTCTGTTTAAAGAAATCATTGTATGCTCTAAAAAATATCAAAAACTTTTTTTTTAAATTAATTTTGTTGAAAATGGAACGGTCCGAAATTCGTACTATTATGAAGTATGAGTTTTTACGTGGAATTACGGTATCGCAGACCGGGCGATACTTTAATAGTGTATTTGGCTCTAGTGTTACTACGCAGCAGACAATATCAAATTCGCCAAATTTCGTACAGGTAAATTAAAAACCAAACAAAAAAATAAAAACCTGACTCATCGATCACAGCAGAAATATACTGCAACCAACTGGATAAAATGATGCAAAAATAGAAGAAAAACAGCCTAGATTGGTCAATAGATCGACTCCTATCTTATTGCATGATAATGCTAGACCACACACTGCACAAATAACTGTGGCAAAACTACAGGAATTGGAGTTGGAACTTCTTCATCATCCTCCATACTCACTAGATCTAGCCCCCACTGACTACCACTTCTTCCGCAATTTGAACAAATTTTTAATAGGAAAACAGTTTAATTCCGACAATGCTGTAAAACTGGCATTCCAGTAATTCATTGACTCTCATCCGCCAGCGTTTTATACCACCGACCTGAACAACCTGCCGTTTAAATGGCAAAAGTTTATAGACAATATGGGTGCATATTTTGATGAATAAAATAATTCCTTATATTTGTAAGTTATCAACCAACTTTACCTTTTTTTCTACAAATTTCATCCTTGACGACCTAATAATAGATTCCCAAAGCCTAGATAGGCATATTGAGGCAGAGAAGGTAAGTTCTCCGTTGCTAGACACTTGTGATATTTTAATTTGATTTAAGGAGTATCCTATATATTTATTTAAAAATCCAAAGCTGTCTACCGAAATAAATTCAGAAGTATTTAAAAAACTATACAGGCAAAGCAACACTATAAATTAATTATTTTGAAATAAAAAAAATAAATAATAATAATAATATTTACAATATCCCATTGCTATTTTTGCGCATATGATTTTACAGTGAGATCATTAATACCTGAGCGTTATGTAATACTTAACAGAAACATTTAGTTAACAAACTTATTTCCAAGGATAGGTACACCTAGGCGTAGATTCTATTTTTATTACCTTATACGAATTCATTATTAAATGAACACTATTTTTCTCTACATGCCAATGAGTTAATAACAAATTTGAAGTTCATAACGGATTATCGTTGTTCCTCGGGTGAGTTCAGGTCAACGAAGTAATTTAATTGGTTCTTTGTAAAGTTGCAACTTTTAGCTGAGAATTGGAATACAGTTTTGATATTTTTAAACTCATTGTTTACAGTTACGTAACGCTCAGAAATTATGATCTCACTGTTATGTTACGTATCGGTAATACGAAGTCCCGAAATTAATTCCAAATCTTTGTAATCAGAGACACTTGACTGACCTGATTCAGAGATGCAAGAAGGCGACGTCGACGAAAAGGTGGATGAATTTGTACTGGAAATGGTGGATGTGGAGCATTCCGAAACGGAACGACGTTTCGACAAGGCCGTAAGCGCATGTAGCTGTTCTAGCCTTCGTCTCAGGTAACGATGTTCTCTATTTAGGTGCTCCTTATGTACTGAATGTTTTCGTTCCCTATCCTCAAGATTCTGTAACAAGAAATAATAAATTAATACAACGAAAAAATCAACAAACATGCATCAATGTGTAATGATATATTTTTTAGAAAGACAATGAAGTCATCGAGTTATCAAAGACATACTCATATACATAGTATTCACTCAAATATAGGGATGTTGCGTGGGTAGCTAAGTACGCTGTACCTCGCGCTACTATCCAGTGTTGTAATGTATCTAGTTACAAGTATCTAGATACAAATTAGATACTTTTTGATATATGTATCTGTATCTGTATCTAGATATTTAAATTTATTGTATCTGTATTTCAGATACTTTGATCGTTACCAGAGGCGGATTTAACGGCGGGTGCAACAGGCGCGCGCCCGTGTCTCCGACCTCTAAAGGGCCCCGCAAAAACCTAACTTTACACTTTTTCCTAATTGAGAGGCCCAATATTCTTACTGCGCCCGGGGCCTTAACTGACCTAAATCCGCCACTGATCGTTACTTTATTTTTATACCATGATATTTTTTATAACTGATGTGTGTTTCTCTGTAATTGGGATTGTATCCTGTTGAGAAACCTGTACTAATAAATAAATAAATAAATACCGAGCTTATATAATAGTTTAATTACAAATTGTCATTTTAAATATTTTTGCTTTGTAGTAATCACGGCAAAATGAACGATATTTTTAAAATAATTTATCATCTGCTAATCTAAGAGCTTTAAAAACAAATTTTATGTTAAAATATGTTTTTGTTAATTTTAATTCGAATACCTAATACCATTATTTAGGTTTCTAAATATGTGCAGTATTTTTTTATAAAGCAAAGTTCATTAAGATTTTGAAAATTGTGCCTATGGCTTCCATTGGTTGTCATATGCTCCGCCTCTTTGGTTTCGTATACAAAACACATAAAATGAAAATATAATTCCAACATTTCAACTGGTTATTAAATTTACGCTCTTAAAAATTAAATGAAACATTTGCTAAAATATAACTAGAATTTTGACAAAATAATTTAAAGAAAATAAAAATGGAAAAAAAAATAAAATAAAATTGTCTCCTCTGCCGCGAGCGAACCCTAGAATTCTGGGAAGCTAGCGAGCATGCTAACCATTAGACCATGATACGTCTTCTAGTGTAATGTGTTACATAACTATAACTTTTGTAAATCGTCAACCAAAAAACACAAAAAATGCGTTATTTTCCGAAAACATAATCTGATAAAAAATTCCTGTTGTACTATTCCGGTTCACACCAATGTACATTACTTAGATTTTTTTCAGATTTTTAGTTTAAACCATCTGGGCTATAGGGTGGGGGACAACAAAAAATGTTTTTTTGCACAATTTTGGCAAAAATCGCATCAAAATAATTTATTTTACAAAAATTAAATTTTGATCGTTAATCCACGTACTAAAGGCTTTCATTTGATACCCTACTAAGAATTAAAAAAATATTTATATTTATTTGTTTTTTCAGCAGACGGAAAAATAGACGGGAATAGACGAGAAATAACGGAACGAGTTGGATCTGCTGGCAGGCTATTTAATAGCATTAAGAACTGTTTCTTGGCAAAACGGGAAATTCCGACTGAAGCAAAAGTCCAAATATTTAAGAAAGTGGCCATACCAGTGCTGACATATGGGTCAGAGGCTTGGACAACAACGGAGAAACTAAGAAGCAGAATAAGAAGTAGTGAAATGAGGTTCCTACGAAAGATCAAGGGAAAGACAAAATTGGACAGAATAAGGAACACAGAATATAGAGAAGAACTGAGAACCAAACCAGTAGAAGAAGTAATAGAAGAAGGGCAACTTAGGTGGTACGGTCATATTCAAAGGATGGAAGATAGTAGAGACACGAAGAAAGTTTACGAGGCCAAAGTAACTAAAGGAAAACGCCGAGGAAGACCGAGAAAGGAGTGGAGTGACGAAATCAAAAGTGCAATAGAGAGAAGAGACATCACCTGGAATGGAGCGAAAAGTAGGACGAAGAATAGGAGTGAATGGAAAAAGCTGTGGCGCCGTTCTCCCACGAAAGAAGAGAACAAGTACAAGTAGCAATCAAACTCTACATACAAAGCCCGACTCCAGTGATGGTAAAAGGGCTCAACGATTAAGTAAGTAAGTATATATATTTTTTTCGATGAGCACATATTTGTTTATATTTTTAGGGGGATATGTTTTTTAGATGTTTTAGTAATTTTAACAAATTTCAACTCTAAGTTTAGCCGTTTGGCTACAATTTTACAACAGACAGACAGACAGACAGACAGACAGACAGACGACAAAATGACGGTATAAGGGTTTTTTTTGTCATACCTACAAAACCCTAAAAACAACAATTAAAAATCAAATACAATTAGTGAAAAAAAAAACAAATTATTACTTAAGTAATTAAATGATTAAGGTCCGAGTTTTTAACAGCACATAAAAATAATTTTGCGAACCGGCAAAAAATCTCGAGGACCGGCAGTTGGGAAACACTGTCTTAGATAATAGGGGTATTATCTTTACCGTATCAGACGTATTTATATAAAATATTCATACACATTATGTAAACGTAATACACAATTACATGTGACGTAATTGTCTTTATAAAAAAATCCGATTGTATATTTAGTTTGTTTTCGAAAATAATTTTGAAGTTAATCAACTTTTAGGTATTACGTAGTTCTGACGTTTGAAATGATATAACTACCCTGTTTCGAAAACTCGGCTATAACTAAGCAAGATCAATATCATTTAACAGTTTTTGAAAACAAAATCCTTGTTTATATTTTGTAAAAATCTTTATAAATCCGTGTTCAAACCTTAGTCTACAAGAATTCTCTTTAACATCAGTTCTCCTTTATTCCAGTTCACATACTGCATCCATATATAACTGTATTCTCTTTCGAAACACCTTGTAATGAAGGTAAATGCTTGTCGTTGTTTGTGGTGCACCTTGTAGTTGCAGAAGCCCGTCAAACAAGGACATTAAAAAGTTGATGTGAATTGTTACGTAAGGGGGAGAATAGAAGATAGACGGCGAGAGGTAAAGAGCGAAGTAAATGGATTGGTATTGTGCAAAATGAATGGAGAAGGATATATGAGAAGATGTATAAGGGAACAAAGGAAGTAAGAAGATACAAGCATGTGACAAATATGAGGAAGTTTAAAAGAAAAAAAAAAGTACTAGAGTATGAAATGAAAAAATCTGGAGTGGCAATACTTCAACGAAATTGCTGAAATATAATAGAAAAAAACTACCAATAGTGCTCCAAGTGAAATATATTTTTGTGATTAATATTATACCCTCGGAGTAAAAGATGAGAAATTTCTCTCCTGACAACCCTAAAAATAGGACCAATTTTAACTCTATCCAACGCTCTACAATAATCCTATTCATATCAAAGAATATTAAGTATCCAATTTTAAAATAAGATGGCAGTAGGAGTTAATACCTAACAAATTGAATTATTACTACAAGTGCTTCTCGTTGTACGATGGATTACAATGGTTCGCCTTAAGATATTTCAACTTTATGGCCCGGTTACACGTTGCCAGTAACTTGTGCAAGTACTGGCACAAGTACTTGTGCCAGTACTTGCACAAGTCGTTTTGTCGTTTACACGTATTCCAGTATGTTATTTAAGTAACCTTGCAAAGGACCCGAAACACACTGCAAAATGTAGATGCTTCCAATTATTTTTTATGCGTAAAACCGTCTTTTTAACGCGCCAATTTTCGATGTTTAACCTAATTTTATGTATTTTATGCGTACGTCTTTCTAAACAAAAATGAATCGGCGCCGAAAACTACATTTATTAAAAAAAGGTGTGAAAAAGTTTGTTTTTGTAACCGCGAAAATACATCAGCTGTTCACGGCGGCCATTTTAAAGTCACTGGCACGGCTACTTGTGCCAGTAAATAGGAACGGCTTCTATTCACTTGACTTGCATGAGATACTTGTGCCAGTACTGGCACCAGTACTTCATGTACGTTTACACGATGCCAGTGGCTGGTGCAAGTACTTACTGGTGCAAGTTACTTGCATCGTGTAACTGAGCCATTACGAAGGTGCTTTGTACAGTATTGCGTAGGTAAATCAGTGATTCTTATTAAGGGTACGTTTAACTCCCACAAATTACAAGTTTCTTGTACGAAACTAACAATCTGAAATAAAACCAGTGGCGAAGGAAGACCTCCGCTAGACTTGCCCTCCCATAAAAGAAATAATAATGATAAAAAAAATATATATATAAGCAATTCACTTTTGTAAGAACAAACTAAGAGTGAATTTTGTTTTCAATAGTTTGCACCTTTGAAGCTGTATGTCATGTTGGTATTAAAAAATGTCACTTTTTTAAAATGTCGATCCATTTGACATATGTCATAATGAAAAATGATATCTTAATTATAGTGATCAAAACCTTATCAACCGGTTTTACAGCGTAAGGAATATTTTTAATTGACATTTAAAGTCAGTAACACACCATAAAAGTAACCAAAATAACCAGATCTAGTGTGTTCTTACAAAAGTAAACAGCTTATATATTTTTATTTTTTTTAAATTTAAAAAAAGATTTAGATAAATCTTCAAAAATACATCAAATTATGTCCTATACAATTTTTTGTCCAAGGCTTGGTTTACTAGTTACGAATTTTTTTAAATTTTAATGTTTAATAACTTTCGTTTCCGGTTACGGATTTTAATAAAAAACAATAGAGTTCTTCCCAGATATTAGGAGAATTTTTTAGTACCAAAACGAACTCTTTAAGTTAAACCGTTTTTGAGTTATCGTGTATACACACAGACAGACACACAGACACACACACATACAGACACACACACACAGACACACACACATATAGACACACACACACAGACATACACACATACGGACGGCACTTCGAAAATAGGTTTTTTGGATTCCCTGGACCATGAAACGTGGTCATCAGTCAAAATCTCGACATCGAAAATTTTCGCGATTACAATACTTGCCCCTTATATATTAAGGTCGGGCAAGTAAAAATTGATGTGAAGTGTGAATTTTCACACATTTCAGGGTTTCGCAGGTATTAAGTAAGTGAATGATGATTATTTGGGATACCAAAACAAATTTTATGATAAATATTTTTTTGTTAATTTTAATTCGAATGCCTAATAACCATTATTTAGGTTTCTAAACATGTGCACTATTTTTTTTTATATAGCAAGGTAAATTAAGATTTTGAAAATTGCGCCTATGGCTTCTGTTGGTTGTTTTAAGTCATAAGCTCCGCCCCTCTGATTACGTATACTTTGAAACATAGAATTAAATTATAATTTCAACAATTCCCACTGGTTATTAAATTTACGCTTTTAAAAATTAAATGCAACATTTGCCAAAATAAAAATGCAGAAAAAAACAGAAAAAATAAAATTGTCTCCAGACCGGCAGCGAACAAAGGTGAAATAAAATAGCTAAAAGCCTGATTTAAGCAATAAAAGTTACAACATTCAAAAATCTAGAGAATGTAAGTTTTCCGTTTCTAGATCTCTAATCATTGATATGAAAGTTACGTATTCAGCGTGTTATTTCTATCAGTCCTATTATCCCTGCAGAAAAGGATCCAGTCCCCCAGCCCGATTTAATCGATAAAAATTTCAAAATCTAGCGAATGTAAGTTCTCTGTTTCTGGATCTTCAATCATTTATATGAAAGTCAAGTAGTCAATGTGATGTTTCTACCGTGTGATCATAATTTCTTGTCAGTTACATAACAGTAAACAATGAGCTTAAAAATATCAAAACTGTATTCTATCTCTTATCTAAAAATTCCAATTTAACAAAGAACCAATCAGTAACGATATTGTATGGATAACTTCATGTTGTTCGTTAACTCAATGGCGTGTAGAGAAAAAGTAGTGGTTTTTGTTAAGATATATTATTATTTTTTTCGTTATTATTGTTGTTGTTGATATTATTGTTATTAAGATTGTAATTGGAAGACGATTGTTGATCGAGGTTAGCTCTTAGAGGTAAGTGAAATATTGAACATACATAACCCAATATAAAAATCGAATCTACGTCTATATGTGCATGTCCTTGGAAATAAATTTGATAACATAATGTTTCTGTCAACTATTGCATAACTGACAAGAAATTATGACCGCTCTGTATCAGTCCTATTATCCCTGCACGAAGGGATCCAGTTCCCCCCACCAATATTTATTTTTATGAATATAAACTTTTGCTTCCGCACTTTGTTTAATGAGTTTTCACGTGAAGCTGTTGTGAGTTGAGGACCCTAATATAATGATTGTTTATTGTTCATTACTTCAGTAAGTTAATTGTGTAAACATAATATCTCTTTAACATCTCTTACTTTGCTGATACAGTTGAGACCGCGACCTCAGAGCCCTATGCTACATCTGTGTAACTGTATATCTTTCATCTCAATACAAGCATATCACCTCAAAATATCAAATATCTAAACACGTTTCATATTTAGCGAGTATGTACCACAGATTTAGTCCTTCTCTGTGTTTCCATCGTACTGGCGCCTATGAATACGATTGTATTTCCTGTATGAAGTTGTTTGTTATAAACCAGAAGTACTCAAACTTTAAAAACAATACAACAAGCAGTGGCGTAAATAGGGATAAGCAAGATATGCCGTCGCATAGGGCCCCGATGCTCTAGGGCAGCGTTTCCCAACCTTTTTTTAACCGGCAAGTTTAGAAAGTGTATCGCAAAGGTTTTATATTTTTTATTGCAATGACTACAAACAAAAAAATCAGCTGTGGCCACCACAGGACCGACCGCCATCGTAAAGTACTTATATAAAATACATTCTGGCAGCAGAGTAGAAATAACTTGGCCTAATATTTTCTAACAGAGATATTATTTATCATGACGATGGAAACGTTACATATAATTATGAAAAAATTGTACAGAAATTATTCGAAATTTTTCGTTTTATCAAAAAACGTCTCAAATAAAAGTTATTAGTTATTGCTTTTATAGCAACTTTTGTTCAATAATTTTTTTCGAAATATTTTTCTGCTATGAAAAGTTGATCAACTCATTTATTGATGGCAGAAGCTTAAATATGAGCTTTTCATAAAAATCCTTTCAACCGAATTTGCTCTACACGTGTACACAGACAGACGGACAGACAGACGGACAGACAGACGGACAGACAGACGGACAGACGGACAGACGGACAGACAGACCGACAGACAGACCGACAGACAGACCGACAGACAGACCAACAGATAGACCGACAGACAGACCAACAGACAGACCGACAGACAGACCGACAGACATCATGCTAAAAATAGTCAAAACGTTATGTAGGGACCTCAATTCGTGGAGATCCATCGAAATCTCGAAATGTCAAAATCAGTATGATCACAATACCTCCCTTATATATGTTGACGGTTACCGAAACGTTTAAGCAATTTAAACAGCTTGTTGTCAGCGCCGAAACAAAAACATTTTTTAAAAATCTTGAATCACCTTCTTTTAATTGAAGAAAAGGGTGGTGGTATTCCCCATATTTACGTCTCTCTTAGTTTATTGCATGTATACCTTTTCTTTTTGTTTCCATTTTTAAATATAGTGATTCTGTTAGAAACAACTCATCCAAAGATGAATCAGAACTCGCCATTTTCACTTATTTCAACATATAATTGTACCAATATACGAAAGAGTAACTATACACTTTCAAAACTAGCGTTCGCTCTATGCTAGGCCAATATAATTAAAAAATGTACGATAAATAGGAAATAATAAATAAAAACTTCAATATATAGGTTATGTCATCTGTCAGTGTCACATGCAATATCAGTGTTTAGCGTGTGCTCAACCAGTAACCCAGTACTCTTGTTTTCAGTACCAATTGTCAGCGCTGATTTACCAGCTTTCTGTATGTTCCCGGCCTAAGATTCGAAAAACTCTGGGTGTACATTTAATCATACGGTATACTGTTTAGAAGTACTGGTTTTATTCCTACGCACTGTCGTATTCGGACATATTCATGGGAATTATATTCTACAGGAGATAGCATCTATTCTACTCCAGTCCGCTGTGTCCTTATACATTATGATACTCGCTATCGTGTATGGAAAAACACACATAAACAATATTGAACGTACGCGTGATTTATATACAACATCAAGCCTCCAAATGAATTAACAATGCACGTGTATAAATACTGGATAAAGAACAATATATTTTACCAAAATATACACTGATGATGTGAGATAAACATCTACATTAGTGGGAAAAATAAAAATGCTTTTAAAAGATAGGATAATACTGATTAAACATTGATATAAATCATTTATGTTAGAACAATTTCCACATTTTGAAGAATAGTTTTAAATGAGGCAATACAATGAAAAAGTTCTTGCATTATATTGACGTGGTAACTGTTAAAGAATGAACAACGCAAATACCTGAGTACCTCAAAATTCAAAGTAATGAAACTAAAAAGAAGGTAAAGGAAAGAGAAACCTTGGAGCATATAATGAACAATTGTGGAGAAATTAAATTTAAAGAAGAAATAAGAGAAAGCGCGTTGTGTGAATCAGGGCAAGGATGGAAATGGATGGAGGACGTCCTAGAGAAGATTTTAACGTATTTGAAATAAATTAAAATAAAACTGTATGTAAATAATATGTAGATTTTAACCGAAAGGTATAAATAAAATAACTATCTATCTATTTATCGATACTATTATAATTTAATTTATATGTCGATTTGTTGGTATGAATTTAATAATTACCGCCGGATTTAGATGATTCGTCCAGAAAATATTTCTCCTGAAAATCCAAAACGAGCTGTATGAGAGCTAACGCCATCTTGTTGGAATTAAAAACAGCTATTTTGCTTGTTCATATAAACACTGTGGCAAAATGTGTGTCAATTTCACATAATTTTCTTTAGATTATTGTTACTGATATATATCAACTCAAACTGGAGGCAAGAAGGAAGGAGATAGGAGAGAGAAGCTGGAAGGAGAATAGGAAGAAAAAGAGGTACACTGGTACTTCCTTACAAATACTAGGTAGTCTTCCTTCTTCCATTCTTTTAACATGTTAAAACCATTCCTATTTTCTGAGGATTCATCTTGGTTCATTCACCACATTTAATTTTCCTTGATAGATTTGGTGGTATGTCTACTACTTTGGTGTGTGTGTATTCCAAATATTACTTTGACCTGATTGGTTCACTTAATGTCTTAATGTTATTATTATGTCTATGTCACGTCCATCTATCTCATTGTTTCAGTCCCTCATTATATTCTAGTTAATAACAACATAGGCGTTGTATTCTAAATTCCGTTCGGGGTCATTTAAATACAATGCGTTTGGTAATGATATTGTTTTTCATAATGTAATTCGGTTGTTCTTGTTACTTTCTTATCTTTAATTTGTGTGTGCTGTAATCGATTCATTATTTTGTTTAACTTTAATTATGTTGTATGGTATTGTTTCGTAAATACAGTAAGGTATAATCAAAAACAGATTTGGGTTTCCGGGTGATAATTTTAATGTTTCGTTACGAGTTTTTAACACTTGCAGAAGTCATTTGTTGAAAAAATGTGTGTATACAATCATGAAAACAAATATATCATAAAGATTTAGGCAGTACAAGTACCGACAAAGGAAAAAAAATAACATGAAGTGCGAAACTCTTCGAAATTCGAAAAGCTCGTTGACAAAAAATTGAACTGTCTTACGATTGTACTTTAAAGGATTATAAAAAAATATTTAACCCTATTAATTGGAAACTATACAAATATAAAAGAAGGACGTAACACAATGTTTATAAAATAAGTCTGCATAAACAAACATTTTTTGTTTCTAAGTAAACAGGATGTAACAATAAATAATGCCCGTTTGAACGACTATATGATATCGCATATTAAGTAAACGTGTTTTAATAGAAATAACTCATTGTTAAAAGAAAATTTTGGGAATTACAAATCCATCTTAGGGTGTTATCAACTCTTGTAAGTGTTTTTGGTGCAATAAAATTAAAATGCGACCCTTAGATGTTGTACGAGCTGCGCCATTACTTGAAGATGGCTGCAGTAAAAACACTATTAATTACGCTATAAAGCCGCATTCAGAGCTCTTAAATCAACAGCTTATGCACTGTATCTTATGGACTGTTCACTGTCACCAGCAAGTTTGTCATATGATAAGACGTGAAACCGTTCAGACATCCAAATTTAATACACTGTTTGTTGTGGATTGTGCATAATTTTCTAAACTTATAGCTAGTAAGATGTTTTAATGAGACAGACAAATAATAAACACATTGGCTATCGCATTCTATCAGTAACACGTAGTTATCGAATGCCTTTACATAACCAAACATAATGTCATCATTAACAAATCTTGCTCAAAATTACAAAGACGGACAGTAAATATGATCAATTTAGGTAGTTAAAATCTAAGACAACAGAATTATAAGAACGATAATACATATAAAATATTTTACGAATCTAAATAGTTGGTTTCAAAATTCACAGATGGAGGGCTATTCGTAACGTACTAATTTATAACAGATGTGAACGGTACATGGAACATTAAAAAGTGCATTAAAACATAAGTCAGAGTGTAACAACGAACAGTTTATAACTCGTTAATTTAAAGGGGTCTGAATGCGGCTTAAAGCGAACTGATGACAAAGAAACAAGCGCTCGAGACGACAGATTTCTTGCCCTAAGCGCGCTTATCAAGCTGATCTTGCATATGATACGATGGATAATATGACAAGTAATTTCAAAATGACGCGTCAAATATTTAAAACCAATACAAGTAAATCATACAATATGCCGACCGGCGTAGCGTAGTGGTAACATACGTGCCCTGCGTTGCTAAGGTCTCGGGCTAGAATCCTGTTTAGGCATGGAATTTTCATCATGAAAAATGAGTATTGTTGAGCGTAGAGGTAGCGCTTCTGCTTCACGTGCCAAAGGTCTCGGGTTCGAATCCCGGTCAGGGCATGGATGTTTGTGAACCACAGTATAATTGGGACATTTAGTCCTGTTCTGTGGTTTAAAACAAAATAAATTAAAAATAAAAAAATAAAAAAATCATACCATGCTCATTGAAAAATATAAATACAAATATTACATAAATCACTTCCATCGTCACATCTGCGTTTCTTACAAGTTTTATCATGTCTGTAAAATACGTCATTTAGGTTTTACTTGGTAACATTATGAGCGATAAGACGATTTTAATATTAATTTTGTTCTCTAATTGAGAAGCAAGGACGTATATGATTATACTAGGGCGTAAAACAGTAATTCAAATGAACCAAGATCAAGATTGGGAAAGTATTGTTAAAGAATTTTCAGAATCAAATAAGTTTTGACTGACTTCACACAGACTAGAGCAGTATATTGTGCACAGATCACGATTGAGTTTAAAATGTGTTGAGAATGTGTTTTCTGAAGGCATTTAGTAAAAACTGTTAAAATTGAACGAAATAAAAATGGCAGCGATCTAAAAACAAATAATGGCCGCCTAGTATACAGAAATAAGATGCAGACAAGGTAGTCACAATTAAAATTCCCGTAAATGTGAATTTCTTTCAATTGTTAGGAAAAGTAACCAACGATTTTATTTATTTACTAACTCTTCATTGTGCTGGATTCACATTATTTCAACATTGTTCCGAATAATTGCCTCCTTTGAGAATCTTTTTTGTAGAAATATTCAGCGTTAATTCATTTTTAATTATAACGACTTCCCCTAGTATTCAAATTAGCCTAAAATTAAAAAATTATACATAAAACATTGTCAAAGTACTAAATTCAACTCTTTAAATTTGTCCATTGTTTTACATTTTAAATTCATTTAACCGGGACAAGATGGGCTTTGGAAATTAAATTGTTCAAATTATCGAAAATTTATTTTTTACTGGTTTATTTATTTACTGCATGTTATTCCGATATGTGCTTTTAGTTTTGCAGTGTTTGTTTCATTTTGTCTGGTATATTATATTTTTATCTGACGCAGTAATATTGGGTGCATGTAGTAATTATGGAAGTATATAATTATAGTGTTTAAATATTGTTATTTAAGTGATTAAGTTTCACAAACACAAATAAATTAGAATAAAAGTTAGTTTGTTAGTTAAAATTTTTGGCGCACAGCAACAAAGGCTATTTGCGCCTAACGCAGCCCATTTAAATGACTAGACTATATATTAAAAACAATATATTAGACAATAAATAAATAAATAAAATCATTAAAAATACGCATACTCAATAAAAGAAATCTTGCACTGACAAACACAAATAAATAATATAAAAAGTCTGTTCGAAAATTTGAACAGACTCAGGGTGATGGTAAGAGGCTGTAAAGGGGCCAATTACCATCGAATATCATAGTCAATAACTAGAAACACATTAAAATAAGGTGTAAGACTTATATACGTATATGTAAGACGCATAAGGTTTATGTGTGAAATAAAACAATAAGTTCGATTCTCTCAGGAAGAGTATCAGCCTGTCCATGAGTACCCTGTCGTCACCTAAAGCAACTGACAGGTCATAGCACAAGCCTAACCTCTCCCTGACTTCCTCGAACTGTATACACTCAGTTAAAAAGTGTAACACAGACAAATCTGTGTTACACGTCTCACGGATAGGGGACTCTTCTCCTCGAAGGAGGTGTCCATGGGTCCACCAACAGTGACCTTTACGGAGGCGTGTGATGGCGGTTTCCTTCCTGCGGTTAATCCTGCAGGAAGAACCCCATGGTTTAACGTCTCCCTTAATCTGTCTTTAGAATAAAAGTCTGTTCGAAAAGCTGAACAGATGCAAGGTAAGAGGCTGTAAAGGAGCCAGTTACCATCCGATATCTTTATATATAAAAATCAATTTTTGTTGGTTTGTTTGTTTGTTTGTCTGTTCTTAAAGCCAAACGGATGGAGCGATTTCCACCAAATTTAGTACAGGTTAGTAAAATAATCCGAGGAAGGTTCAAGTGAGAGTTCCAACTTCGTCCATGTCCCCCTAGGGTGCGTTATGGGGGGAAACCATCATTTTTCACTCTCCGTGCAGTTTAAATTAATTACGTTAGCTAAACCTTAAGAGATATATCGATATAATATAAATAAAAAGTGTAGATCTTAACTAGATCTAAAAAAAGTCCGGGAGGGCATGTACCTATCATGCACCGATATCGTGTATTGGGCAATTTCTGTTTTTAAACGTAATAGTTTTTGTATTATAAAATTTGTGGGTGTATAACATCGGAGTTTTATAATAATGTATCAATTATTTTAGAGTAACAAATTAGATCATTTCACGTAAAATCATAATGTATTTAACACTATACATCAAAGATTAATAATAACGGAGTTATCACAGTGTAAAATGTACGCATACACAGAAATAGTCAGAGGGTGAAATGTCTGGTGAGTAAGGTGGGTGTGTTAGAACCTTCCAATCAATCTCGGAAATTTTTTCACGTGTCTTTTTTTGATGAATGAGGCATTGTCGCCTTGAAGAATAACTCCTCTTCTATTCACAATTTCTGGCCGATTCCTGGTCAAGTTCTGATTCAGTCGATCCAATTGTTCATAGTAGAGATCAGAATTAACAATTTCCCCCGGTTTTAACATCTCATAATAAATTATTCCTTTGTATTCTAGATCGAAGTTCATCATCCAAGCATAAATTTCCTGATTTAAATTTTTTAAACCACTGTTGACATGTGCGTACACTTAGTTTATCACCATAAACAGTGCAAATGTTTTATGTTGCAACAGTAGCAGATTTTTTTATGGTACTCATACAACATTACAAAAAATGTTTTGATGAAAATTCTTCCGGCATTTTAAAATGCAAGGGTTTAAAATGAAACGAAAACAATAATTAGGTACTCAAGATTACAGAGTTTACTCAAAACGCAAAAGACGTCTGTTTAATTCAGCGAATAAGTCGTGACTAGTTCGTATACTGCACTAATAAAAACGAAAAAACTTTCCGGTACACCTAATATGTATTTTTATTTCATATGAAACATTAAATAAAAGCTTAAAAATTTATTTAGTTTTAATTGAACATTTGATGAAATTGAGTCAGAATATGAAGGATAATCTTCTTAAAATACAAGCTACAATTTATCTCGAACTCAATTTGTAATACTTTTTTAGTAATTGCCTTCTTATTTTCTGGTGACTTTTTATTATGATTGTTGGTAGAAAAATATGTTTTTGTTACCATTTATTTTGTTCGTGATAAACGTTAAAGAACATTCATCCTATCCCTTATTCTATAGCGCGGTTTGATTGTGACCTAAATGTGACCAATGTCGTCTTTATTAACGCGATAAAGGGAACTGCTCCTTCGGAAAGGAATATCCTCTTTCTAAACTGTCATACTCAGCTCTCCGATAATGGTTCCTGGTTTTATCTTGCTTCAACATTTCTTTGTATTCTTTCTCTTTTTACATGTGTGAGTGTGTGACTGCTGGATGTATATATATATGTGTGTATGAGTATATATATGTCGGTGTTTTTGTGCGTTTGTGTACCTATATGTATTTCAGCGGGCTTTTCTATATTCCGTGGTGACATGACACTTGTGTTCCCAAGCTGGCTTTTACTAATAGAACGTATATGTATGGCCGGTTTATGAAAAGAGAAATGTTTTTATTTTCTTTTTCTACCCAGCCAAATAGTCGTATTGAAAGAATCGCTGATCGAAAGGTTTTAGTTTTTATAGGGACGGTGTTAAAATATTTTTTATGAAATGTGTATCCATACTACTCCCTCTTTTTAGTCGGTTTAGTAGGTTGAATTTAGGCCTCAATCACACAATTCTTACTTCGTTAATAATAGGTATTTTATTAAGGGTTGACCACACCAAACACCGATTGAATTACAAACTGGAGTCACAAATATTAATTAATTAATAAAAACAAAAGCGTCGATGGTTTCAACACGAGGGTTGCCATTTATATTTCGGGATTTGAGGATCAAAAACAATTATTTATCAACAAAAGTGGCTTTATTGTTTTTCAAAATATTCTCCATGAAGATCTTTTGCATGTGTTTGAATCAATTTTCAAAGCACTTTTTCCACTCCGATTGCCAAATTATGTGGGATCCAACGCTAAATCTTTTTGACGGCCAAATGTTCATGCAATAGTGAATGTATGCTGGTCCCAATAATGTCCAAGGATACCTCAATCTCAAGATAAGTCACATGACGATCCTGTAGTATCAGTTCACGCACAGCAACAATGTTTTCCGGAACAACAACCGATTTTGGACGACCTTCACGGAATTCGTCCTTAAGCGAACTACGGCCACGATTGAAGTTGGCAAACCATCGATAAACAGTAGTCTTTTATGGTGTTTCATAGCCAAAAGTCGAATTCAGTTCATCGATGAACTGTTGTTGGGTTAATTCACGTCGAAAGTTCTAAAAAATAATCGCTCGAAAACGATTTAATTCCATTTTTAGCCGAGATGATTTTTTCAAGTCAACTGTGAACAACACTAATAGCGCTCATACGTCAAAACGTTCTGACCGTCAAAAATGTCAAACTTTACGATAAAAGCGTCAGTTGCCAGATGGCAGCACTAGTTTAGCGCAATCCCGAAATATAAGAGGCAACCCTTGTGTGTATGTTTTAATTTAGAGTTTTAGTTTAGAGTAAAATGATTTATTTTGTTTGTGATGAAAACGATGATAGTGATTTTGTCATAGCTTTTGTTTGTGATTCATGTGTAAGTGCGTAAAATGAGATTAAAGAATCTGATATTTTATTGTTTATTTACTGCATTATTTTCCAGAACTTTAGTATGAAGGTACGGGTCTTTTTATTTGCTCTTCAGTAGGTAATAGGGCGGTTGAGCCTGGAAACCAAATCGACACCGTGAGAATTTTCTTATCAGTGCGGCGTCCTTTGATGTTGGTGACATCTATGGTCAGCTGTTAATTACAGGTGCACAATCAGGTGACCAGATCAAATGACCTGATATTATCAGTTACCTGATCTAATAAAAAACAGGTAAAAATAGGTTAAAAACAAGTAAAAACAGGTAAAAACGGGTAAAAACAGGTAACTGATAATATCGGGTCACTTGATCTGGTCACCTGATTACACACTTGTAATAAACACCTGACCATACATGTCGGCAACATCTAAGGATACCGCACTAATAAGAAAATTCCCACGGTCACGATTTGGTTCCCAGGTTCAACCGCCTTATTACTTACTCTCTTCATTGCCAAATCTGGTCACCATTTGTTTATTTATTTTTTTTGTACGGTAATTTTGAATCAAATACGTTAATTTCTCATGCGCATGTACGGCATTTTAGCTTCCGACGTCTGGTATCACTGAACCTGCCTATTATGATGAATATAAAACTTCTTTGCCATAGCTCGTCAATTACGTTCAGATAAAAACAAAAGCCGGTCAGTTTTGAATCTCCCTCATAAATGCACAATAGCACACTTCATATTATCGAAATATAATACATAATATAATATTACAGTGTATGAAACTGTATAAAACTATTATAATTAACAGAGCTTCCCTTTCCATATTGTTTGCATTCAATCCCTACAAATACAGTGCGTACGTCACTGGTTTCCATGGATACTGTTTCCTGATTCGAATTCAACATTCAATCGATCTGTACTGATGCGTACACAGATAAACTTATTTGGCCAAAAAATATAAATGAAACATCACATGCAATTTGATGTTATGTTCTCTTTCCCTTTTCAACCCATTCCACTATAGTTATCTACTAGTTTATCACGGGAATTATTGTGTCACATCGAATGACGATAAATAATATATAGAAAAAAAGGAAATGTCAAAGTGTTATTTGTCAGGCGATGGGTATTAACTTAATAGAATAATTTTGTTTCTCCTAATATTTGTCCAACGAAGCTGACCAAAGCAACTAGTCGAGTAATTAACTACAACTATAATGTGATTTCAAAATCCTGTTATTACAAGGTCTACCGTTTAAGTTACAAAAACTAAGAAAGAAACATTTTTTTTTGAACAAACTGTTTTATTGCTTTTCAAAATATTCGCCTTTTAGATTTATACACTTTTGAATTCGTTCAAAATTCTCGAAACATTTTTTGGTTGGTATATTGGACAAGTTGGTCTCTCATTTATTTATTATTTATTTATTTATTTTACATCGGCCTATTACTGCAACGAAGCTAATCGCTGATGCCAGGGGGCGAGCTACTACACCTGGATTCGGGGTGAATGATTGTGAAATGAGAGTAATGTAAACATATTATTCTCACCGACGTAGAATCGAACTACCAACTACACAATCCAGACTTTTTTTCACCAGTCTAAACTGCTACAAGTTGGTATCTCAAAAACATGGTTTTTGAAGGCTTCAACAGTTTCTTGAGGTGATGAAAATCGCTGTCCACGCATTTTTTGTTTCACATTAGGGAACAAAAAAAATTGTTAGGGGATAAATCAGGTGAATACGGGCAATGAGACATTAATTCGATGTTTTTCTTCTTCAAATAATCAATTGTTTTACGTGCTGTGTGGAAGCATTGTCTTGATGAAGAATGATGCGACGTTTTTTATTGTTTTTCCTGGTTTTTTAGATGACTTCTGGCAAATAAATTGTTGTATACCATTCAGCATTAAATGTTCTTCGATCCTCTAAAGGAATGGTTGCAACATGTCCAGTACAACCAAAGAAACAAGCGGACATTTTCTTGGAAGTGCCTCGTGAACGAACAACTTTTGTGGGTGTCGGTTCATCTTGGAAGACCCAAACAGTAGATTGTTGCTTAGTTTCCGGTTTATATGAATAAATCCAAGTTTCGTCACCTGTATCGATGTTGTATACGGATTTTGTAGTGCCTGGGTTGAATTTTTTTAGCATTCTCTTACACCAATCAACACGAGCCTTATTTTGAGCTTCGGTCAAATTATGCGGCATCCATCGGAAACTGATCTTTTTCACAGATAAATTTTCATGCAAAATCCATTGTATTACAGTCTGCGATATGGCAAAGGATGCCTCTATCTCACGGTAAGTCACATGCCGATCTTCTTCAATCATTTTGCGCACAGCATCGATGTATTTTTGAATCACAACCGATTTTGGTCGAGCTACACGAGATTCATCACTGACGGACGCACGACCACGAAGAAATTCTGCAAATCAATTGTAAACAGTCTTTTCTGATGATGCTTCATTAACAAAAGTTGAACGAAGCGAATCTATTGTTGTTGAGTTAGGCCTTTACTAAAATCGTAAAAAAATCATCCAACGAAAACCTTCACGAGTAATATCCGTTTTTTCACAAACTTGTTTTTTTTTAAACGCTCACTGTCAACAAACTAGTCGGTCAATTTATAAGTTGCCACTGATTTCACAATAACAAATGTTAAATTTTAGAAATATAGTGATGACACATTTCAATATTGCCATCTAGTGGTCGTTTCTAAAAACATAAAAGTTATATAACAGTCGTATAACACCTCCAAGCAGGCACAAGAACATTAATTTTTAATGAAGAAATTTCAATAAACCAACGGTAACAATCTTACTATCAGATCAATTCAGTAAAAATTTACTGTGTTGTAACGTTACTACAAGATAAAATATTATAAAAAGTATAATGACTTTCATTCATGATAGTAACTGACCTTGCTCATAGTGACACATTTAGTTACTATGATCATAGTAACTGAGTTACAGAATTGGTCTGTATGTGTACACTACTTGCACCAGCAAGTGCCGAGAACAAGCGCCGATAAATCAGAGCTGAAAACAATCTTTCTACGTGTTTCTACTTATACCATATCATACAACTAGTATTTCTCAACCTTGTTTTAACTAGAGTTGGGGATAACTCAGCCATTTATAATATTTATATATCTGAATTAGTTTCGTACTTCGAACGGATACTAGTAGGGAAGATATTTTTTGTATTTTATTAAAAACGAATTGCATTTTTTGTAGATTTCTATAGTAGGTTCATGCAATGCTATATCTTTTCATTTCGGTGACGATTTTATTCCGGCGATAGCCATCCCATATGTATTCAGATCCTTGTCCGACTGGTGACCCCAGAAGATTTTCTGACCAATGTCCTGCATCCTTCAATTCGTACAAATCCCCCACATTCATTCTTATTTATTTAGTAGATTTAAAAAGGATTTATAAAGAAGATTAAAGAATCCTCCAAGTGCATAGGAAAATACTATAAAAGAGTACAATGACCAAAAGTAGAAGTCACTGAAATCTTTTAACAAAAGAAAAAAAAATCTCTAACACCTTAAGGGAGAATAAGGAGCTGTGTTTATTTTTATCTATACTCCCTCGTGAAATACTATCCGTCATTATTTTCTTTCTTCTCGTAATATTTTCTCGTAAACATTGTATTTCAAAAAAGAAATTAGCTACAATCTAGAAATTTGACAGGTAGCTGACATTTCTGAAGAGGAAGGGACCCCATTTTGTTTTTCATGTTTCCTGTGATAACAGGAAACGCATCGTATCGTTTCCGACAACGGTTAAAATTTTCACAAGTAAAATAAGGACAAAATGTGCCTTTGATAAACTTGAAGATAAGTGCATTAACTAGAAAATTTACATAATGTTATATGCACCAAGTTTATGACTGTTTTTATGACATTTTATATTAAAAATATTTAATTAATAACAAAATGAATAATTAATTTACATGGAATTAAAAACAGTACATCGTAAAGTGTTTAATTATGCTATCAAATAAACTATAATTACAGTTTTTCTTTTATAGATTACTAGGTGAAATGTTCGTTGTCTCACACAAAAAAGAGGCTTCAGCTTACAGAAAGATTTTCTGAACACGTTGGTGCAAGTTAAGCTGCGTTCAGAGCTCTTTAAATTAATTGACTCTGCACTGTATGTTATGTATATGCTTAATAGATTGTTTTAACGTTCGATGTAGCATTTACCATACGTCCCGAATTTGCCGGGACAGTCCCGAATTTCCGTCTTTCGTCCTGAATTTTTTCAGACGCAATATTTGTCCCGAATCGTCCCGAATTTTAGAAAAGGTACATATTTTCAATATTTATTTTTAATATATTTTAACTGAAATTATTTTTACAAAACTTGAACTAAAAAAAATCTACCGAAAGGGTATTTTCTTGACAAGTGACAAGACTCAACTTGATTTAGACACACTAAAAGAAATATTACTGATTAAAGTAAATTATGAAAAAAACTGTGCGGATTTAAAATGATTCAAAGCAAAAAAGACCTACTCCAAAAGAACCATAGTTCGGAAAAATATAAATAGCTTTCTACTGAGTAATTTTAATGAATAAATTGTGAGTTCATTTAACAAATACTGTGATTTTAATAATCCTTTTAATAATATGAGTTAATTATCTGTGATTGGAAATTTTTATTTATTATAAATTATAATAATTTATTGTATATAATTTGTATTTAAAAAAATGAATTAAACAATTATAATTGAATAATCAATCCCCCCCCCCCCCGGTCTATGTGCTTCCGTCCCGAATTTTGAACTAAAAAATATGGTCACCTTAGTTTACAGCTCTTGTAAATTAATGAGTTAAGAATAGTCCGACATCTGTGTGTCTTTAAACCAACTACGATGGCTTCGTAAAATGTTTATTATCTATTATCGTTTTCATAATTCTGCTATCCTAGATTTTTACAAACTAAACCTAACCTAATTACCTAAATTGATCATATTTACTGTTAGTCTTTGTAATTTAGAGCGAGATTTGTTGTAATCGGCGATGACATTTTGTTAGGTTATGTAAAGGCATACAATAAGAACGTTCTCACTAATATAGACTGAGATAGCCAATGTGTTTATATGTCTGTCTCATTAAAACAACTCACTAGCTATAAATTTAGATAACACAATCTACAACGAACAAAGTATTAAATTTAGAAGTCTGAATGGTTGCTCGCGTTACCCTAAGACAAACTTGTAGTGACAATCAACAAAGCACAAGCCATAGTCTCGACTCTATTAATTTAGCTGTTATTTTTAGAGCTGTGATTGCAGCAGATTAGAATTTCATAGGATAAATAGTTACGGAGTTTTTGTTGTTTAGGATAATAGTTAACTTATAGTTTAAACATTTTGTTGGATATTAATTGATAATCATAAAAATTTTACCATAAATGATGCCATAACACGCTGGTATATATTTATTTTTTAATTAGTGCAGCAGTTCTTTAGTTTTGACGGAATATACCCAGCAAACATTTTTATACGGCCCAGTACTGTTGAAACACATACTCCCCGGCATTGAAAGTAATGGGCCAGTACCCCGGTGTCCCCGTGGCCCTTAGCTGCCCCATTGGTGTACCAATTGCCGGCCAAGCAGCGGTAAAGTGCAAAATAATCGCATTAAATGCTGGTAAAGTACTTCGTATAGGAGGAGTGCGAAATACAAATGTGAAGTATATTATTAATACTGGCGTTGCACAAACTTTTGGTGCCACCAATTTACCAACAGAAAAAGCAGTTTGCCGGCATTCGGCCGATGGTTGAATGTTTGCTGGGTACATACAAACAAATGAACTAATTTAAAAATAAGTTGAAAAATTTGTTTGTTTTTTATTATTAAAATTTTTTGTAATACTTAATGAACAATATCATTATTCCACATTATTTTTAATATTTTTTTTTATACATAGATTATAAATTTTATTTAAAAAGTGATCTTCTACTACAAAAGATTGGATACCCTGCCTAATTGCTAAGTTTCAAAGAAATGCTTTATATTTAATTTTTTTAGATTAATCAAAGCATATTTCACCTTTCTTGCGCCCACCCAGTCCACCGTGTCTAAAAGATATTTCTATTCTAAAGATAATAATACTTTCTTACAGATGCGCAATATATTTCGTTAAACCCCTGGTCTTTTATTGTATTTTCTCTCTCGATACTTTTTCCACTTCACTTCCAATGATTCAACAATGTAAATAAAAGAAGAAATTTCGTGAAAAGACGCCTAATTCCATCATTAAACTTTCGAACAATTAATTTTATACAAGTCAAATATTAGCGAATGCATTCGAAAAGCAGACAAATACATCTTCTTGTATATATAATATTTTAAAAGATCTGATTATGACAGAAGAAATTAGACGAGTAAATTACTTCAAAAGAACGTTAAAGGGTAAAAAGAAAAATAATTGGAAAATTAATAAGAATTCTGACAAGTTTAATAACTTAAGGAAGACTTTAAAAGTTCACGACAATCAATTTTTTGACGTATGATAAAAGAAAAAAATTAAAAGTTACGGGACAAAAATATTTAATAAAAATCAAAGAAAATTTCTGTAAATGCTGTATTATAGTACAGGGGTCGACAACCTGCGGCTCTTTTAGAAAATTTTGTGGCTCTTTGAAAATTGGCCGGTTTTTATTTTAATATAATTTATTTTTTAATTTTCAACTTTCTCTCTGAACTATACAGGTTTTGTATTGTTCAGGTTGTTATACGGTGCAATTCACGCCCGGTAATTCCCCGAGTTACTGCATATTCCCTTTTAGAAGTAATTTGTTTCGAAAAAAAGTTATCTGTATTTATGAATGATGTACGTGCAGAAACATTTTACATTTTATTAATTTACAAAAACATAAAGACAATAACAACGTTATTAATGCAATTTTTTTTTTTTTTTTTGCTTGAACTATTGTTCATATGATAGCTTTTGGAGATAGATTTAAAGAGTTTAGAAAATATAAAGCTAGAGTACGTTCATCTTAACTTCATCACAGGGTATCATAAATTACGTCACCAATTCTGCGCGAGAAAACAGCTGATCACATTGACGTACATTAGGGTTTTAAACCATTGTTGTGGAAACACCCAAAATCATGTATTTCAAATACATTTTTACTCATTTTAGTACACGGTATACGTTGGAATGTACGAGAAATAAATAATAATAACGGAAATAAACAAACAACATCGCACAATACGCGTAGTCAAACACAAATCAAAGTAAGTGACGCCACTGAAATGTGTTAAGCTAACTGTTGGTAATGTAATGGGCGAAATTTGGTTTCTGCGCAAGCGACTGGTAATATTCGCCTGTGATGAAGTTAACTTGAACGTACTCTATACTAGCTTTTTTACAAAACCAGTTGAAGCAGATATGTAACAATTACATTTATCACCGTTCCCATTGATTAATCAGGCACAATTTGAACTACAATTAATGGATTTGAAATCCAAAGATTTATGGAATAATATATTCTTAAAACTTAATTCGGAACTGGAAAGTTTAGAAAGTAAAAGTGCATTTTATCTTCCCAGCATAAGTGGACCGAAATTCACAATCTTCAAAATGTAGATAAAGTTGTTTTCGAATCTTGGAACCGTCTTCTAGAATCGTTCAATTATATAAAAAATTATGCTTTTGGTCTACTGACAATTGTCGGATCCACATATTACTGTGAGCAAGTCTTTTCACATATGAAATTAATAAAGAGTCAGTTAAGAAGTAATCTTATTGACCTGAAATTTGATTGCTGCCTTAAGTTAAAGATTACTGAATATTCACCAAATATTAAAGTCTTATCGAACACTATGCAGGAGCAATCGTCCCATTAAAAAAAATTATTATATTGTAATATACTGGCACGTGCAATAGGGATCACAAACTAAATGTATAAGTAAATATTAAGTTATTGTAATACTTGATTATTTTAAAACAAATAACAATTTTTACGTTTTTTTCTTAAATATAGAATATATTTTTTAAAGGCTCTTCCATGTTATTGTGTTTTTTCAATATAGATTTGGCTCTTTGTAATCAAAAGGTTGCCGACCCATGTTATAGTACCATCTACATTTTCTTTATATCAAATGAAAAAAAATTACAATTTTCGTGAAAGAGTTTGTAATTTTGTTTTATATAGGAAATTGATTAGATTTCTTTAGTTTTTTAGGGTTTTGTAGGTATGACCAAAAAACCCTTATACCGTCATTTTGTCGTCTGTCTGTCTGTCTGTCTGTCTGTCTGTTCGGTAAAAATTGTAGCCAAACGTGTAAACCTAGAGAGTTGAAATTTGGCATGCTTATACAACTCTTTGACCCGCACATAGGAAAAATACTAAAACATCTAAAAAACATATCCCCCTAAAAATATAAACAAATATGTGCCCATCGAAAAAAAAAAATATTTTTTTTTAATTCTGAGTAGGGTATCAAATGAAAGCCCTTGGTACGTGGATTAACGATCAAATTTTTATTTTTGCAAAATAAATTATTTTGAAGCGATTTTTGCCAATATTGTGCGAAAAAAATTTTGTCCCACACCCTGTAGCCCAGATGGTTTAAACTAAAAATCTGAAAAAATTCTAAGTAATGTACATTGGTGTGAACCGGAATAGTTCAACAGGAATTTTTGATCAGATTATGTTTTTGGAAAAAAAAAGCATTTTTTGTGTTTTTTTGCTAATAATGTTGACAACTTATAGTTATATAATACGCTAAACAGTAACGTGTTTCTTGGTGCTGTGGCTAAGATACTAGGGTTCTGCCCAAGAATTCATATTCGGACTCATGTTCGAGTCCTACATGAGGAGACAATATTATTTTTTATTTTTATTTTTGCATTTTTATATTGTTTAAATTATTTTTTCAAAATTTTAATTATATTTTGGCAATTGTTGCATTTAATTTTTAATAGCGTAAATTTAATAACCAGTGGAAATTGTTGAAATTATAATTTAATTATATATTTGAATGTACACGAAATCAAAGGGGAGGAGCTATGACTAAAAACAACCAATGGAAGCCATAGGCGCAATTTTCAAAATCTTAATGAACCTTGATATATAAAAAAAAAATACTGCACATCTTTAAAAACTTAAATAATGGTATAGGCATTCGATTTAAAATTCATAAAAAAATATTTTGATATAAAATTTGTTTTGGCATCCCAAATAATCATCATTCACTTACTAAATACGTGCAAAACCCTGAAATGTGTGAAAATTCATACTTCACATCAATTTTTTGTAAAAACGTTTTGTTTTCAAGTAATGTCATAATTCGAAAGAAGGAAATTGCATTTTATAAAAAATCAAATTAAATCCTGACATTTATTCATTTTATAAATTGTAAAAGTAATCGTACAAACTATTTAAGTTATTTCATCGAATCTTAAAAACAATCTAAATGCAACTTTTAACAAAGTAAATGCATTTTAATCTAGGCCAATCCAAACTCCTAACGTATTATCATTCTTAGGGATCTTTGCTTTTTCAGCATTCAGTGTTTTCACCATTCGCTAAAAACGATAAAAAGGACAGATATAGAAAAACCGAAAATCCCCAGAGCCATAATCATTTTATCTTTTGCACTTAATAAAACGACGTCGAAGATAACAGAAAACTAAAATTTTAACTTAATTCTGTAAAAGTGGCACGTTTACATCAAGGTTTCAATAAATGTGATAAAATAATAAAAGGAAAATTAACTCTTCACTATTTCAAGAAACTACAGTGTGTTCTCGTTTACGTAAATAGTTCGTTAAATGAACCATGCACTGGACAGCCACAATGTAATATTACGCTCTATGTGATGATATGGACACAATAATTAACAAATAGTTAAATAAGTACATCCGGGAGTGTAGAAATATGTATTTAATAAGGTTCAGATTCATTATGTGACTTATGTTGCGAAAATGCAGGAAAGATGCATTAGTAAAATGATCGGCTGACAAAAAATCTCCAAAAACAATTAAATTAGTATTTTAATGCACCTATTTAACATTGCATTTGGTAAACTTTACTCTAGCCATCTATTAGACAGTTTTAAATATTTCAAATACAACTAATAGTTAAGCTGTATTCACAGCTCTATTTATATTTATAGCATAAACCAGGGGTGGCCAACCTTTTTGGAAGCTTTTAATTTTTTTTTTTCATTTCTCAATTTTAATTTCTTAAAAAAAAAATGGTTTTGTTAATTTTTGTCATATTTAATTTTGAATCTTTTTATTTGATTTTACTTATAGGTTAAAATCCAATTATTTTTTGAAAAAATGCTCTTCTTCATTTTTAACACAACATAATACAACAAAATAATAATAATAATTTGTAATAATAATTTTATTGAACGACATTTATTACATATAATTACATAATATATGATAAATTATTATTCGTTAATGAGAAGGTCGAGACTGTTTCTTGACATAAGTTTTCAAAATGAGGACAGTAATTTGATACTGCTACTCTTAAACTGTCATTCAATGATCAGTTTTAATAAAATGAAACAAAAAATGGCGCTAACATTCGATAGAATTCGCTAAAATAATATTTTTTGTAGTGGAACTACTTATATTTTATTATATAGGGAGGTATTTAATATGGCATAATAAAAAATTACTTGAAAATTTCAATTAATAAATAAGTATTTAATTCCAAGAAAATTTTGCTTAAAAGTTGGAAAATGAAATTGATTGGAAATAAAATTTAAAAAAATATTTTAATTTACCGGGAATCGTATCGCGGGCGCATAACAGATCGCCCAAGTGCGCGGGGTTGGCCACCCCTGGCCTAAACGCTATGACTTGTGCACTGTTGATTATCACTACCAAGTTTGTCATATGGTAACGTAAGCAATTGTTCAGAGCTCTAAATCTAATACGTTATACTTTCTCGATTGGAGGTAGTTTTCCCAACTTATAGTTAGTGAATTGTTTTAATGAGACAGACATATAAACATATTGACTATCTTAGTCTAGATCGGAGAGAACCTTTACATTGTATGCCTTGAAATGCCCTGTCAAAATAAATGACAAATTTTGTACAGAAAAATGTGCGATAAACGCCCAAGAAGCGCAAATTTCAATATTTCCGAAACAAGGCAACTTGTAAATCTTGTGTTAAAATGTAAAAATGTTATATAAAATAGAGCTACTGACGCTGTAAATCTAAAAGATAAACAAAGGGCCTGGGAAAAAAATGTATTATGTTCAATGCATCCTGCAGACAGAATAGAAATGCAAAAACACTGAAAATTAAATACGACAATTTTATTTATTTATTTTTTTTAATTGGTGTAGTATTTGGTGGAATATTTGGTGGAGCAGGATATTAAATGCATTTTTCACTAAGCGAAATCGATTAATAAATTTTTTCTCATCCCAATGGTTCATATGATTTGGTCTAACACGAACTATGTATGGGCGTTCTCAATACTCTACAATTTCTTCATCATCGCCTGCTAGCAAATCTTCTAAATCAGAATCCATGATTTCCGTCTTTAAAAATAAATGTAAATTATCTAAAAATAATCGATAATATATTTTTTATTTCACTATAAATTAAAGTAGATTACTAAATTATTTTGATATAGGTAATTACACAATAAAATAGTACACATAATGCAAACAGGTGTATATATATATATATATATATATATATATATATATATATATATATATATATATATATTTATATATATTAAGTGTAAGTATGTCTACTAATATGTACATAATACCTGTTATATTATATATTTTACGTATATATGCTTCTATTATGTACATATATTTATCAATAAAATGTTTTTGACACCTATCGGTCAAAATCTGTCATTTTTATCCAATGGATAACATTTATCAGTACCTACACGGTGTGAATAACTTATCTCTAGATAAATAATTGGAAATACGCAAAAAATCGTTTATTCCCTTGATAACAACTCATCCCATAGATAGTAAATTTTATCTATGGTTGGAAATACCGGGCCTTAGGTAATTAGGTTAGGTTTAGTTAGTAAAGATCTAGGACAACAGAATTAGATAAACGATAATAGATAATAAACATTTTACAAACCCACCGTAGTTGGTTTAGAGACACATAGATGCCGCACTATTCGTAACTCATTAATTTCCTTATGCTGTAAACGCTACATCGAACGGTAAAACAATCTATTAAACATATCCATGAAGTACACAGTCAACTAATTTAAAGAGCTCTGAACGCAGCTTTAGTTAAAACTTTATAAAACCAAATAAATAATATCTATATATATATATATATATATACATGCCATAACATTTGAAATTGCCCTCGTATTAGCATTGTGATTCTTGGAGTGTTAGCATACCGTGAATTCTAGTAAGTGCGGTGCCTTTATAATGCTTATTAAAGTTATTTACATAATATTATCATTTTTTACAAGTACTTTAAAAGTAGAAGCTACTTGTCATACATATAGATCTCCATGTTGTTGTTAAAGATACCCGTCTTTTTCAATCGTTAACTGCCCGTAACTGTCGTTATCTTTTGAATTGTTTACTTTTTAATTTCCTTTTTAAACTTCATTTAATATTCAATGGAAACACATAGATTATCGTCGTTAAACCGAAACGGATTTCAAAAGGTGTTTTAAATATCGCTGTGCCATGTTTATCATGTAAACGTAATAAATAACAGATATTTTATTCATTTATGCACATACATACATGTATTTATTTACTTATTGCAATTTGTTACTTCATATTTTATCTGATACTGCGTCTATTCTAATAATACAGAGCTTCGATAAATTTTTATCTTTTGCATGAAAAGCAGACCAACTTGAAAACAGTGACAACTTTGATAGAGGTTGTACAAGAGCTACTTTTAAGTTTTTACAAATACTTTTACAATACTAAGAAAGAAATTTTTTTTTTTGAACAAACTGTTTTATTGCTTTTAGTCTAGTGCCTACTTCGAAAGATACTGCACTAGATGATAATGAAATGCCATTTGGCATTCCATTACCAAATAGTGTTCTTTATAAAAATGTAATCATTTTGACCTGCAGTACCTATTTGTGAACTGAGGAAGATTCAAGATGGCGGCGAAAACAGCGCGCCAATTACGATAACGATAATTAATTTTTAAGATAGAGCGAAATAGTTAAATACATATTCGTAGAATGGACCTTTAGCTACAATTTGTCGCGTTGTATGCGAATTTCTATCACTTAGTTTACAAGATACCGTTCATAATTCATTCTCAGACGCAAAAAGTGATTTCCAAAATAGCTAACGAATTTCGTATGATATGGCTCGTTTTCTATTAAGTCGTAGATTACGAATCTATTATCAAAATGGTGAAAATTTTAAATTTTGATACATTTTTTTCCCAAATTCGAGACATGATGATATACTCTATCACTGCAAATTTGCGTATATTAACATTTTGTTTCAATTCTTCCTAAATCTGTAGGGCATATCCTTGGCTACAAGAATATGTGCGGAAATTTTCTCTGACGGGCGCGGAAATTAAGATAGCGGCCGAAATGTGTAAAGTGTCAACTTCGTATTATTTTGACACTTTTTATATCGCTCTCGACCAAATTGGACCTGTAAATTACAAAAATGAAATAAAAAAGGCATATGACTTGTTATTATTCGTGTTTTGCTCGAAATTAAATAAAAAATCGGACATATCCCGCCGGAACGAATGTAAATTATGACATTTAAGTAAGATGCTATATGCATACACGGAATGCATCTATTTGCTTAGGTTTGTCCGCAGCATCTGGTCTCAAATGAAGCCGTTTTCGAAATAACGTTCGAAAATTGAATTTTGCTATTTACATGAAATTTGTCGAATTGTATATCAATTTCGGGCATATAGAAGTCGTAGATTTCGAATATGGAGTTAATTTAAAGATTTTCTGCATATAAGATTGTATTTTGCTCGAAAAAAATAATTACATGTATCAGTGTTACTAAACAGATGGTCCGCAGAAAACTTTTAGTGGTCCGCGAAAGTTTTTCGCAGTTTTTTTTTTTTTTTTGTTATTTTTTATGCACAATTTTTTATGTAAATAATTTATATTTTGTTTATTTTCTGTAAACTTTCTGATTTTCTACAAATAAAATAAATGTATTTAGTAGCACATTAAACATATTTGTTTTCTTGCAAAAAATGAACCAACAATTATTATTAGTGGTCCGCGTTAGAAAATTATATATTTTACTGGTCCGCCGTGAGTTTTGGTTGAGAAACACTGCTTTACATAACGGTGAGATTCATAACACGACAGTTAAGTGCCTCTCTACCCAAAAGAGTAGTATATACCAGTTCTGATAAAAAAAAATGGGCTACTGCTCACTAAGTACGATTCTAATGGTGACCGAAAACTATTCTTTCGAAAATGGTTAAAAATTTTATGATATTTTTTCTAGTTATCAGGACAACATTGTAATGTTGATAGTTCCTCTATATGTGCCAATAATATTGACTTCGAAGTCTTATTATTAATAAAGACTTACTGGAAGTTATGATCGACCCAACCGGCCCATTTAGTGATCGGCCCACTGGGAATTTGCCCGGTAGCCCTCCAGTTGTATCCGCCCCTGGTTGTGACAGAGTTATATTGTTATTTTTGGACTATGTATAACATGCTGCTTTCAAGCCAATCAGAGGTAGAGATTTTTGCGCGTGAAATTTAAAACAATTCCTATATTTTAAAAATAAACTTCTGATAACAAAAACAATCTGACATGTACCTCTGTACTTTTTTGCTGTTTGCTTTATTTCTGGATTGTGTTTTGCAATATCCAACGCGTAGTTGTAAGGAATTAATTGTTTTAAGGGGAATTAAGACGGTTGATTGTCCTATTACTAGCAATTATATTTTTTTGAGGCGTTCCATTTGAGAAATCTCCCCGTGTATGATTAGAGAGCTCGCGATTCGAGCATTAGTCGTTGCCGTTTGGGTTTCCCGACTTAGTGCCAACAGTGAGTGGCAATGGGTTTTCCTTTGTCACTGTCGTGTGCACTACGCTTGCTATAGACAATTTAATTATCCGCGTGAAACCGTCGTGCCATTCTTATTCTCCTCCTGTTCCTGAATTACCCCCTCCTATCAGACCCTCACAGTTCCCCTCTTCTTGCAATGAATAATGATTCTCCGCTAACGAGCGTGTAATCATTTATTAAGTTGCCTTTGTTTCGGTTCACTTGGTTCTTTTTGCGCATCACTCGATACTTATTGTCTGCGATAGAGTGCTATGCGCACAAACAGATGAAAAAGACGACATGGAGAATTGTAAGAAACTGACGGAGTGATAATAAGTAATGTTTCAATTGAATTATACTTCTTGTGTGTCGGATTTGTGAATTAGGTTATCAATTCGGGGGAATAGAACAGCTTTTTGTTAAGGGAGGATTAAATGTTTTTATCCAATTCCATTTTGTTACGGATATAGGGCATGTCACAATGTTCATAACTCGAAAGATGAAAATATTGAGAAACAAAGTGTACAAATAAGCTCTCTCACTCTCTTCAGCCAGATTATTGTCCTTTGTCTTATTACTTATACGGGGGTATTCATTTTAGTTTGTACAGCGTTGCTATTTCGAGAACTATAATAGCTACGACTTTGGTTAAATTAGATAACAATTGCCATTTTATAAGAAGAATCAACGAGTGAAGCAATCTTTTGTTTCGATCAGTAGTTCTCAGCTTTCTTATTTTAAACACAATTGATTTTCGTTTATTTGAAAGAGGTATAAACAAATCATAGTTTTACAGCACAAAATAATTGAGAAAAATTCAATTTAAATGTATATTATTTTGAAAAATCGTAGTAAGAGTGGTATGAATTAAGTTTTCGTGGCTCTCCAGTACTTTGCTTTTTATTCGTGGCCCTTAAAAAATACGCCGTGGTCCACTAGGAAGCCATATGGCCTCGTTGAGAACCACTGATCTATAAGAATATTGTCGAAAGTATCTGTACTTACGGGTTATAGACCGGGAGCTCATGACATTTTTGGTCTCCGATTTCATACAGCATGCCTTTTGGCGGAGAGAATATTTACCCTGTGACAACAAAAAAGGGATGGTACTAAACCCCTGCACGCTTTCCGGTCCTAGGGAAAATTGCATTTTCACTTGCACAAAATTTTTGTGTTTTTCTCTGATTTAATATTGCTTGGCCTTTTGTGAAAAGAAAGTTATAACAAATTTAAAGTCTTTTAATTATAGGCATGCTGTATGAAAACGCGGAAAATCATATTTTGTATTACAAGATCACATGACCGTTTGAGCCCTTTGGGACCCTCCGAATCGCATGCATATATTTAAAAGACTTTAAATTTGTTATAACTTTCTTTTGACAAAAGGGCAAGCAATATTAAATCAGAGAAAAGCACAAAAATTTTGTGTTTAAGTGGAAATGCAATTTTCCCTATGACCGGAAAGCGTGCAGGGGTTTAGTACCATCCCTTTTTTGTTGTCACAGGGTAAATATTCTCTCCTCCAAAAGGCATGCTGTATGAAATCGGAGACCAAAAACTGTCATGAGCTCCCGGTTTATTAGAAACATGTCGATTCACAAAGATAAATAAATCTCGATTGAGCGTCTTGGAAATGAACTTTTGGAAGAGATGTGGTATCTACAAACTTGAGCACGTTTCTGATGATACCATAAAAGCAACTATGAACGAAATACTATCATAGAAACAAGAGAGAACAAACGACTCTTTGGATTGGGAAGATGACCGATGGCCCAAAAAGTATCTGGGAATAGTTACCTGAGCGTAGAAAACGGCCAGAAAACTCTGCTTGGTTAAAATAGAGAGAAGTCATTGGATTTCTATGCGACAAGTGTATGCTTATCCACCTTAAAACAAAAATGTACTAGACAATAGTTCGTTCGGTAGTTTTTACGGATCTGAATGCTAGCCGATCACAAAAAGCGTTGAACGTCCATTACATTCCATAAAAATACTCATGTTTCGCTGGTCCATAGGCATTTCTCTCCTGGAGCACACACAGAATGATATTAGGTTTGTTCCAACAAAAGTTCATAACCGTTCAGAACTTTACTGAGTCTGCGCAATACGATTTTAGCGTTCCAACAAGTCGATTTAAACATTCAAAACTTATAGTGCAGTGTTCCAAGAACGAGTGAATTGTGTTCTGAACTGATTCTGAATCGTTCTTAATGTTCCAGGATTTCACAAGAATTTTTAATTCTGAATAAGTTTAATATGTTATCTAACCTCACTTATTTGTTTTTGTTTGTTTGATTAAATTAGTAGTAGTAATGGAAGAAGACAGTGATTTTTCTGATTTGTCAGGATTTTTAAGCGAAAGTGATAATGATGGAGAATTCTTGAATCATGTTATTGTTGAAATAAGAAGTGCCACCATATGGTGATCAGGTTTTTATTGGAATATTTTCGAGTTAGTAGATATGTTATTGAACCACTAGCAGCAAATTTTGAAGCATGTTAATACTATAAGTATCATTCTGGCCAAAATGGTAAAATTAGTACTCAGGATCAACTTCTTATATTTTTCTGGTATATTGGCCACAGACTGCCAGTTTTAGAGATGTAGCAGATATGTTCGATATTTCTAAGAGTAGTTTGGAGAGAAAATAGTCCGAATTCCATATTACTTGAGCAACTTCTCTAACAACATAATAAAATGACCAAACAACCAGGAAAAGGTCGTTATTAGAAGACATTTTCGGCAAAAAAGATTTCCAAGTGTAATCCTTCCATTAGTTTAATTTCTTCAATTTAAAAATACTAGAAACAATGTTTTTTAATAGATGTTGATTTGATTCCGTGATTTTATAGGTTAGGATAAACAAACCAAATTCTCAACGGTTCTAACTCGTTGCAACACTAGATAAGATGATTTTAGAACTATACGTTCACACATGGATACTAAGCAGTTCTGATTCACGTTCTGAACTGTTTTGAATTTTCTGTTGGAACAAACTTATTATTTGGCAGGAAATTGGCGTTGTACCAATCCAGGAAAAAATGCGGTAAAACGCCTTCAGTGGTTTAGACATATCAGACGAGCAGCACCTAATACCGTTCTCTAAATTGCTCACAATTTTGCAACAGATGGCAAGCAGTCTCACGGTAGACCAAAACAACGATGACAAGATTCAATCGACGATGACACTAGAGTTGCTCATCTACACCTGAAATGTTTGATCAGCAAAAGAGGCGTTCATAAATCCAAATTAATCCCCGCACCAACTGGAAAATGCTAAGAAGGAAATGAATATTTTAGAAAATGTATGCAAGTAATGAAATTACGTTTTATTTGAGTTAGACCCAGTCTTTCTACCTTCGGGTACCTCTACTGTGATACTTTCTTTGCTGAATAAATGTCACCCCGTCTTTCAATACAAATTTATCTATCGGGTAGTTATCTAAGGGATAATGAGACGTATTGAATTCATTGATTGGTATAGACAATTATTCAGCAGATGAAGTTCCAGATAACCTTATCTGTCAGATAGTTACTTAGAGGTTTAACTAAAGGTGGAAAGACCGGGCCTTAATGCATCACTGTACAAACAACTCCAATAAAGAATTATTATTAAATCTTATAATTTCAAAAGTCTAAAATGAATATTTTCTAATTTACGAACTTAGTTATTATCAACTTTATTGAGAGGTAGAAATTCTTTAATTTTTTTTGAAGTATATCTCAGTTTGGAGTATCTAAAAATATCGTGGAAAAATAAAAACGTTAGAGCAGTGTTCATGAAATGGGTGGCAGTTTTGAACAAACCCTACCTCGTTTTCCTCATTCCCTTTTTAAGGGAAGGTTCGCGCGAGTGCGAGCGGCGTTAACGGCGGCCGCTCCTGATGCTTAAATGACGCAGGCCTGCAAATGACGGCCTTCGCTTTCTCCGATGAAGATGCCAAGGGATGGTGTTTATGATAGGATTACTAAATTATATATTGGACCAATTACCAACGTTGAGAAAATTATGACACGACTAGAAGTAAAATACTCGGACAAATACGGAAAATTTCGGATTATAACTTATACAAAATACTCCATTGCACAACAACAAATCGGACACTTAATTTTTTTCAAAATTAACATTTATAGCGTTGTATAAGAATAAATTTTGATATATTTTTGAATTGCAATATACACACATCTGACCATCCGGATACCCCATTTTTCTCGAATACGCGATGTGTGAGCAAGATTGGGAAAAAAATTGATGACCAAAGTGTACCCAAAGAATCGCTAGTTCTAAAATCTTCCGGCACAAACCGGAAAAACAGGATATCAAGGACAACTTTGATTTTATAAATGGTGTATGTCGAGTTGGGTATCTTTGGATAGAGTTTTTGAAAAGAAACAACTTTTATGGTGGGTTTAGTCAACACTTAGCGATAGATGTTGCGTTAATTTGAATCTTACTCTTAGTTTTAGTCTTGGCTTTAATCGTCTTGAATGAGTACGGGTTTATACAATGTTTTAACGAGTTTTAACTTTTAACAAGTAACCAATGAGCCGTCGAGTTTAACGCACGCGCATAGTATAATTTTTCTAAATGTCAAAAAATTAAAATTTTTGGTTATTGACAAATATAACATTGTTTGTAAACATGTACCGAAATAAGTCTAGAAGAGTTGCTGCTATTTATGGCCTTATGTTGGCCACGATGGGTGCTTTTAGAATTTAAGTCGGGGTGCGCGTACGCGCATGGTTCGGTTTTAACGTGATTTACTCCTAGCCGTAGGAAAGTTAGAATTTAGTTATCTTTCAAAGCCAGAACCATAGGACTAAAATTAAAGAAATGTGTTGTATGAACTTGCTCGTAGCGATATGATAGTTTATCTTTTTAGGATAAAATTAAAATATAGGAGTAAAACTAAAGCTATCGCTAAGTGTTGACTAAACCCACCATTACTTATACATGTTTTTAGTATCTTTTACAGTTTATGAAAAGTATTCCCTATAACAACTTGAAAGTGAAATATTTCTATTTACAATTATTCAAAGTGCCTTCAATTTTGATTTAAACACTTTCGCATCCATACTCTTGATCTAATTGGAGCTCGGAGCATAATAAAAATAAGAATATATCTTTGGATAGAGCTTTAAAAAAAAACACACACACAACTTTTACTTAAACATTATTTTAATATCTTTTAAGGTTTATGAAAATAAGTGTTCTCTATAATGATTTGAAAATATTCTTATTTACAAGTTTTCAAAGTACCTGCCATTTTGATTTAAACATTTTCGCATTCATAATCTTTATCTATTTGAAGCTCGGAGCATAATAAAAAAATAATAATTATAAATATTTCCCTTTCAAGTCATACTTGAAAGTATGATTACAGTAAGATCTAGACCTAGTAGTAAGTAGAACTGAATAACGATATGCTATACTCTGTTTTTAAATTCGAAGGAGCGATATAAAAATGCCGTGCCAGAAATCTGATCTGTGATTGGCTATCGGCAAGTCGTTTTTACATACAGCAAATTTTCATGACAACGGCAGCCATTACTTCAAACTGTCAACCTCAAAATTAAGTCAAAATATCAGATAAATTAATCACATGATTGGTTTTCAGATACAACAACATATTTTTAAATTTAATACTTGCAAGAATGTTACCTTTAGTTTCTAAATATAAATGCTTCTTAAAAAGTTCTAATGTAAAACTTCCTGTTGCATTTACTCCTCGGAATTAAAAAACAGACAATAACTGTGTAAAATCATCAAGAACTTCGTTTGTAAGTCCTATAGGCGTTGGATAACAGGCGTAGGCCGGCGTGAAAAATATTTTTTTACCGTATTACAAAAGCTGTTTAAAAAAATTAAAAACAATAACATTTGAAAACAAAGCAATGAAAAAATATGCTTAGTAGTTAAACTTTTCATCAACAGACGGCACAGTAAAATCGCTGACGCACGGCTCTATTTTATAATTTACCTGTATAGAATATCCTGTATTTAAAAGCTGGCAGTCACTTTTTTTGATATTTTGTTGACTGTTTTGATTTAATTTGTAGTAAACCACTAGAGCCCTGCGCGGATAAGCTTTTCTGTATCCGCATCCGATCCGCATCCGCACATCCATGACCCGCATCCGATCCGCATCCGCAGCTTTTGTAAATAACAAATCCGCATCCGATCCGCATCCGCAAAAATATCCGCACTACAGGTTTTGCTGTCAGTTTGGAAAGAACTAACCTAAGGGACCCCAAAAGTTTTAAGGCCTAGATGCGCTAATAACTTATTTAAAGCTAGAGAGAGATAACAATTTTGGGGGGCCTAAGCGTTCTTTTTCGTAGGGAGTAAGTGGCGTGCTGCTTTTTTTAATATTGAATTTAAAAAAAAATCAGAATAGTTACTTGATAGAAGGTGCTTCATATTTTTAGGATCAAGTAATTCTCTTACGCCATTTCGCGCATGAGTTAGGCGTTGCAACTTTTTCAAATAGCAACATGTGTCATTTTTCAAATTTTTGGGATCTGCAAGACTTCTTAGTTCGGGTAGTATAAAATATTGGCAGGTTACATAATAAAATTTTCGAGAAAAAATTATGTATGTAAATTTTGGTATTTAAATAAAACTTACTAATCAGTTTTATATAAAAAAAAAACCTTTATCAGATTTAAAAGCCAGAATTAGAGCAGAGGTAGGAAGAATTACGTCGAAAGTGTACCAGGAAACTTTTGTCCAAAATATTGTTTTCTATAATATATTCAATAATAAAAAGAAAGTTAAGTTGATTGTCTCAACTCAGTCTTGATCATGGACAATTGTCTTAATAAAAATAACATAAAGTGAGATTGAATGCTACAAAATATCATGTATATACAGACAACCGAAAATAACCGAGGACTGCGTAGTCAGAACATAATTGCTTGTTTCTCCAAAAGTAACCGAAGATTTAATGTTCACGCGGATATTGCGGATAAGCGGATATGACATTTAATCCGCAACCGATCCGCATCCGCATGGTTTAAGTGATAATTTATCCGCATCCGCAGAAAAGTTGCGGATATCCGCGGATAATCCGCGGATACCCGCGGATTTGCAGGGCTCTATAAACCACTTATATATAATAGATATTAATAAAATTTCTTTGATGCAGCGAATTATCGACATTTACAATTATTTATCGGTAATATTTTGTTATGAATTTGTTTTATATCATCTAGTTTACATCCTCAAGCAATACAGGGACATTCATTCATAACGACATTCATAAGACTATTTTTAATGTGTGTGTATGTGGAGAGGGTTGTACGGGTTGCGAACATAAATGATACAACTAGATCTAGCTGACCAGTTTCGAAATATTGACATAACATATGACATACAATATTTCGAAACTGGTCAGCTAGATCTAGTCCGCAACCCGTACATCCTTCTCTATATATATTCACTTACGGACACGACCAACTACACAACTATTTTTAATGAAGAAATTTTAATAAACAGGCGCTGGTAACAAACTTTATACGTGTACACTAACCGGCATCAAGAAGCGCCCAGAACAAGCGCTTATAGACGCCGGCAACAGACTTTCTACGTGTTTATACAGTAAATATCCGTTGCTGTTGTACTGCATACAAATTTTCAAAACAATTCCTGTGGATTTTCTGTTTAATAAACTTCTAGCCGTAAAAGTAAACTAGAAATTTTTCTTTGAAGCAGTTTTAAAGACTATTGTACTCCATATTTCACTTCAAGTAATTTCTTTTAAATTCGCATTTCTCAAACTAATATTTCAAAAGCAACACTTTTTTATCTTTCTATGAAGTAAGAACTTTAATACATCAACAAACCGCAGTTTTTTGAGGGCGCCACTGTAAAAGACTGCTTGCATTCAGAATCCTTCGTAATTACACTATTTCCGCCGCTCCGATTGCAAGTCCTAAAGCATTCACATCTTGGTGAATATTCGTGAAAATAAAAAAAAGATCGTTAATTAAAACCAGGCATTTTTGTAATTGGTACATTACTATAATTATACCGAGTATTCTCGTAATTCAGTTCTCGTTAGCGATACAAATTGGCGCGTTAATAAACGGTTTAGAAATTTAGATTGGACTGCGTCGATTCATTTTATTATCGACGCACTGGAGTCGCACGTTTCATCATTTAATTTTGCTAATTATATCAGTATCTTAGTAAATATACTCAAAGATACAATTATGAACCGAGAAAAATATCCCACCACCCGTTTTGTTTGTTTATCTACCTTTGAAGTTTCTTAATTTTACACTTGTATAAAATTTTCAATTTACTAAACTGAAAGAGCAGAGAAATTCATTAATAAATGGTCTTAAAGCAAAGTTAATTTTAAATTTAAGGCCGGACATTGACCTCTATGGACAAAATCTTTATTGTTCTTCTTCAGCACCTCATTTCTGGAGGCCTTACAAGTCAACTACCCTTGGATGTGTTGATTAATAAACCATTCAATAATTTTATGCGGGAAGAGTGGAACAAACGAATGATAAAGACAAATCACGATATTACAGTAACAGGAAGTATGAAACGGACGACAAGTACCTGGGTAAAAAATCATGGTTTTCAAAAAGTTTTTAGGGTTTTGTAGGTATGACCACCAAACAACCCTTATAACGTCACTCATGTGTCTGTCTGTCTGTACGGTAATTTCTACCGTACAGACAGACCTACCGCTAAAGACTACCATACAGACTACCCAAACGGCTAAACATAGAAAGTTGAAATTTGGCATACTTGTACAACTTTTTGACCCACATATAGGAAAAGTATAAAGTTCAAAAAATACAGCGCGGGATAAATATAAAAAAATATTTATTTAATGGAAAATTAAATATTTTTTAAATATTTTTGTGGGGTATTAAATGAAACCTCTTAAAGAATGGATGCACAAATTTCTATTTATGAAAAAAAAAAATAATTTAAAAGGTTTTTATCAATATAATGGCAAAAAACTTTTGTCCCCCACCCTATCTCCCAGAGGAGTTGAACTAAATGTCTGAAATAAATCTTAATAATGTACATTGATGGGAACCGAATAAGTTCAACAAAAAATTTTGATCATATTGGTTTTCGGTAATCAAAAAAAAATTTTTTTTTTTTGTGGTATCAAAGACGTAGATAAAAGAACGGGAAGTAGTTTTTTATTTATTTTTTTTATTTTAATACGATTATTTCCAAGAAAGTACTAAAAAATCAGTGTCACGCACCCTTTAGCCCTAAGGGGTTAAATTAAAAATCTGAAAAAATTCTAAGCAATATATATTGCTATGAACCGGAAACGTACGAGAGGAATTTTTGATCCGATTTTGTTTTTGGAAAATATTACAGTTTTTGTGTTATTGATTTTTTTTTTTTTTTTTTATATTAATTTTGTTGTGGTGATATTAAATGGAAGCTCTTTAAGTGAAGATTAAGGAACGGCAATTGATTTTTCAAATACATTTCATTTTGACTAAATTTTGCCAAGTATTAAGATTTTCGTTTAATATCTTAACTAAAATTAAAAAATATATTTGTATTACATGGATACATTTTGTTATGGGTAGAGAAGAGGTACGTAAATTTATTTTGCAAATATCGATTAGGAAAATAAATAAATAACTGGCCAGTAGCTGGGATTCCATTTCTAGTAGAAAATCTGTTAGTTTTTCATATAGTCGCAATATAAATAATGTCTCTGCAGGCGGTATGCTCTTGCGTGACAAAAGGTCGCCCGCAGTGTTGCCAGGTCTGGATTTGAATGTTATTTTTGCAATAATACAAAAAAAAAAAAAATGCAACCATTCAGACCTCTAAATTTAATACGCTGTACGTTGTCGAAAGTGGATAGTTTTCTAAACTTTGTAGTTAGTGAGTTGTTTTAATGAGACAGACATATAAACACATTGTCTATGTCAGACCAATTCTGTAACTCAGTTACTATGATCATAGTAACTAAATTTGTCACTATGATCAAGGTCAGTTACTATCATGAATGAAAGTCATTATACTTTTTATAATATTTTATCTTGTAGTAACGTTACTACATAGTAAATTTTTACAGAATTGATCTGTATGTATGCCTTTACATAACCTAACAAAATGTCATCGCGTTGATTACAACAAACCTCGCCCAAAATTACAAAGACGAACAATAAATATGATCATTTAGGTTATTAGGTTAGGTTTAATTAGTAAAAATCTAGGACAGCAAAATTAGTAAAAATCTAGGCTAGCAGAATTAGGAAAAAGATAATAGACAATAAACATTTTAGGAAGCCACCATACTCGTTTTAAAGACATTCATATGATGCACTATTCATAACTCACTAATATCCAGAGCTGTAAACGCTGCCTTGAAGTTAAAACTACCTACTAAACATATCTATGACGCACAGTGCACAGTTAACTAATTTAAAGAGCTCTGAACGCAGCTTTAAACTGTAATCTGCCTCAACTATACATTTTGTAAGCTGTTCCAATCATTGGACGATTTGCGTTATCTAGAAATATGAAACTCAATCAAACATAGGTCTGTGGGATGCGGCTATTGCAGCTACATCAGTCGCTTCATTACCTTTAATACCAACACATCCTGGTATCCAAAGTTCATCTTCAAAACTAATTGTTGAAATTACATTTAGAGTGTGAAATCTCGTAATTTTAAGTAAGAAGTCTCCCTACATTTTGTGCAATAATGTATCTCTCTGTTAATTATGAATAATAGTACATTTCTTGCTCCATCCTTTCCGTTAATGAATAGTCTGGTTGACTTGTTTAACCCCCAGTTCAGGGGCGTGCTCGTGATATAGATTTGGCAACATTGTATTCAAGTTGGGGATTCCCCAGTAACTTATGTACACTGTTAATACCTATAGTTAATATTTCAATGGTTGAGATGTAACAAAGACTATATTATCTGTCTCAATGGTTTGGTAAAGTTAATGGAAAAGTTTCGAAGCTTAGTTGCAAATAGTTAATTTTCAGCGAAATTATGAAATTCTTGAATACTGTATTGTGTTCTTGTTAATATGACAGTAACTACTTTTAAACAAGTAAAATGGAGAGTGTGGAATGGAATTTGATAGAAATTTTAACGATTTAAATCCGACAAGAATACAAATATATAGAAAAGTCTTTTCCGAAATGTTTAAGCGGAACTCAATGAAATTTTTAGGTTTGTAAGTTGTCACGAGCTCACTTTTTAACGATTAACTGAGATTTTTGATCATTTTGTTTAGCAAAGGTCCACTAAAAGTTATTAAATTTCAAAATCTACTTCCGTTTAAACGTTTAAACCCAAAAAAACAGACTATAGGAACATAAGGTCGTTAGGAAAATAATTGCGGTTTTTGTTTCCCAACTGACCTAACTTTTTAAGTGAAGATCAACAACTGTCTACTCCACGTATTGTAAAGTGGTGTCTCCCAGGGTTAAATTTTTGGACTCTTGTTATTTTTAATGTACCAGGTCTACAAGAATGAAAAGCGTTTTTTTTTTTTTTTTTAATAAAACACATTAAACTCAAAAGAACAGTAAAAGTTTATTTATTCAAAGTATGCTCCATTAGAAGTTATACATTTTTCCCATCTTTCAGGCAATTTGTGAATACCTCGCCAGTAGAACTCTTCCCCTTTCCCCGCAAACCATTCATCTAGCCATTCTTTCACATTTTCATATGAACAAAAGTGCTGCTCGGCAAGTGCGTGATCCATCGATGCGAACAAGTGGTAATCTGAAGGGCCAAGTCTGGTGAGGAAGCGGCATGGGGTAGCACTTCCCACTTGAGTGCCTCCAATGTGTTGCAAACTGCTTTTGCCTTATGTGATGGAGCGTTATCGTGAAGAAAGATTACCTTGTGCTGTCTTCTTTCGTATTCTGGTCGTTTTATGAGCAGCGAATGGTTCAATTCGATCAGTTGTTGTTGGTAGCGTTGGGTATTAACTGTTTCACCAGGTTTTAACAATTCATAATAGACCACACCCTTTTGGTCCGGCAAAGTATAGAGCATTGTCTTTTTACCAAAGCGATTCGATCTTGCAGTTGATGTGGATGGTGAGCCTGGGTTCACCCATGATTTTTTGCGTTTGGGATTTTCAAAATAAATCCATTTTTCATCGCCAGTAATGATACGATGCAAAAAAGACTTTCTTTTGTATCGTGCAAGCAAAATTTCACAAGTGTTTTTGCGTTTTTCCATCTGCCTCTCATTCAATGCATGTGGAACCCATCTGCCGACTTTCTGGATCTTACCCATCTCTCGTAGGTGATTGGAAACAGCTTGTTGACTAACGCCTAACTGCTCTGCTAGTTGTTATTGTGATTGACTATCGTCTTCCTGTAGCAATGTTTCCAATTTTGTATCTTCATATTTTTTTGGAGGTTTTCCATGTTCTTTGTCTGTAAGATCAAAGTTACCACTTTTGAAACGCCGAAATCATCGTTCACACGTATCTTGCGATGGAGCATATTCACCATAAGCTTCTCGAAGCAGTCGGTATGATTCAGCAGCAGTTTTTTTCAAATGAAAACAAGACAGTAGTACTGTCCGCGAATGCTCTTTAATTGGCACAAAATTTGACATTTTTAACACAGTAAAACAAAACTATATGATCACTTTTCAAATTATAACCTATACGCATTTGACACTTACAGAACTTAACAAAACGGCATATGTGTTGAAACTTTGAACTATACACTATGTTTGCGCGGCAAGTTTGAAAAAAAAATCCGCATTTCATACTTGTAGACCTGGTATAAATCGAATATTGATTATGTCATCCTATCAAAAAGGTTGTTTTTGTGCAAGACTTTTTCAGTACATCTCTTAGGGTGCTGATATTCTGCAAAAAGGTCTTGATAATATTGCTAGGTGGTCAACAAACTGGATGGGACCTATTAACAGCAGTTAATCAACTATACTAAATATGGGCCACAACAACCCAAGTGGATTTTTATTGGAATGAGTTGCAAATAGGAAAATATAATGCAGAATTCTTGTTTACAGCTCGCATACAGCCAATTCCACCAACAATTCTGGTTAAAATACAAATTTAGCCTCCAATATAGATGTCAAATAGTAGAGCAATGTATTTTCTTAAATTAAATAATAAAGCTATACTCTATCTCTGAAAGACTGATAGTAATAAATCATTTTGTCAGGCAGTTACCAGTGTTGTGCACATTTTAAATACGTTTAAATTGGTTTTGTGTATTTCTATATTACTATTTATCATTTTATTAAACGCACTCCTGTGACCATATTTATCATATCATTAAACACACCAAAATTTTAGGGTCAAATTTTTATGGTCTATTGTGTTTAACCCTAGTTCGTATTCCCATATAATATGTGCGGCACACTCGGTTGTTTTTAACAATATTTCGTTTCGAACTATTCATATTTTGTCGCTTTTGTTTTACCGCTTCTGTGTGATAATACAATAACTTTTTACAAATAATAAATTTTATTACTATCAGTCTTTCGGAGATAGAGTATAGTGTGTTTTACTTACAATGCAATATTCTCGTAGAATAAAAAACAACAATCTTAAGCAGATATTACCAATATTAGTAATGAAATTTTATTTGTGCGACTAAAAAACGAGAATCCTTTATTTAAGATAAGCATGTAGAATGCTTTTCTAACGAGATAAGGCCAGTAACCTCATCATATATGCGCCAAATAAGAACGTCAAACCATTAGCAACAAAGTTTGCAGTCGGTTCTATGTTCGTTGCTTGGAAACAAAGCAACTACACGAATTCTGGTTTCTACGCATGTGACCTCACTGGCTTGATATCGTGGGCAAAGCACTCTAAAGATACTTAAAACCACAATCTTTCCCTCTTAGATAACTCAATTTAAAATATTGCTACACAGCGCTTTACAATTTTTGACGTTAAATAAATGACGTTCCAATATAAACATTATTTAGACAAATTTCACCGTATGGATGATAGCGTAATGTACGGCGTACTTAGATACCCACACAACATCTGTACATTTGAGTGAATACTATTGTATATGCGTATGTGTATGAACTTTTATTCGCTTTATTAAAAAAATCTACTGAAGTTCTAGGCCTCAATTTAGGTGCTTTTTGTTCTTAAACTAATTTTGTAACATGACTATATTTTTCTGCGGAGGCCAAGCGTAGTGGTGCTTACCCTAATATACATACGACAATGTGACTTAAGAGTTATTTATATAGAGAGTTACATTTCGAGAATGTACGTTTCGAGTTGATGTTCGAGAATGTCGCATCGCTCTTAACCAAAAGTCTTATATATTTGTATATATTGATATCTACTATCTGTTTAAATCTGATTCAAAATCTATTTATTAATGTATGGAATTTGTGAGTGGTCGAATAATAAAATAAAATTTGTAGTGAACGAATATTTATTATGAACCTGCTACAATTTTAGTTTAATAAAGTGTTTACCAATATCAATGATATTGGCAATATTAGTTATGATAACTATTAAAAGAAATGTTAAGCATTAAAAAAAGTGCTACCAAAGCAAAACTTTTTAGTTGTAGTAAAAAAAAAAAATTGTTGAATTTTAAGTTCCTGTGGATATTTTTTCAAGTAATAAATTCCTTTCATCGTAACCAAATTTCGTAATAAAAAATTGTCACAAAACTTTTAAGTTGCTGACTATATCCTTAAACTTTTTACTTTCTCGAAAGCAATAAATCGTAAAGCCCAACCCTGTTCAATGTCCGTAGAAATCTCGAGAGCAAACACTGTCAAAATGTGTGACGGAAAGAAACGCGAAACGAACCTAAATATCAAATTCACGGCGTGCTATCTCATATGCGTTACCCGGAATCGAATCAAATCACGGCAAAAACCCAAAAAAACGTTTTACCACTCAGTGGCGGCTGAGACAGGGTGGCGCTGGGACAGTGACCTCCTAAAAATTTTTAATAAAAAAAAAAAAAAATACTGAATTTAAAATTTCATTAAGATAGCTAAATATTAGATCGTCAAGGATGAAATTTGTAGAAGAAAAGGCAAAGTTGATTGATAACTTACAAATGTAAGGAATTATTTTATTCATCAAAGTATGCACGCATATTGTCTATACACTTTTACCATTTAAGCGGCAGGTTGTTCAGACCGGTGGTATAAAACCTAGGCGGACGAGAGTCAATGAATTCCTAGAAGGCCAGTTTTACAGCATTGTCGGAATTAAACTGTTTTCCTATTAAAAAGTTGTCCAAATTGCGGAAGCAGTGGTAGTCAGTGGCGGCTAGGTCTGGTGAGTATGGAGGATGATGAAAAAGTTCCAACTCCTATTTCTGTAGTTTTACCACAGTCATTTGTGTGTGGTTTAGCGTTATCAGTCAATAAGACAGGAGTCGATCTGTTGACCAATCTAGGCTGTTTTTCTTTAAATTTTTGCATCATTTCGTCCAGTTGGTTGCAGTATATTTCTGCTGTGATCGATGAGTTAGGTTTTTTTTTTTTGTTGGTTTTTAAGTTACCTGTACGATATTTGGCGAACCAGTTTGATATTGTCTGCTGCATAGTAACACTAGGGCCAAATACACTATTAATGTTTCGCGCGGTCTGCGATGATTTTTAGAGCATACAATGATTTCTTTAAACAGGCAAGATATGTAACTTCCACAAAAAAAAAAAAAAAACGAACGGTAAAATATTAAGCCAATGTCAAATAATAAGCTGTTAAAGTTGGCAATATTATTAACTACAAATTTCATCCTTCACGACTTGATATATCTGCATATATTTATTTTTATTATTTCAAATTCAAAGATTTTTCAAATACATGTTTTTAGGTCTAGAAAACAATGCTTAGGCCACTTCTAATAGTGTCCAAATACGCAGCGTTGCCATATGCGAGTTTTAATGCATTTATCTACGCAAGTAATAAAAACGAACTAGAAAAAGCAACAGCGGCGAGGTTTAGTGAGTATGTATTGATGAATTTGGGCCGATGTCCTTAGCTTAGTTCGTTTGTTTTGATTTGTGATGAAGTATTCAGACGTGAAAACTGATATAGTACATTATGTTAAAATTAACATGCGTAACTTTGATACTAAATTATTAATAAAAAATATTGGTCATCACCGGCCAAAATTAAATATTTCACAATCGAACAAAAATGGAAATAAATAATTTAATAGAAAGTTCAGTAAAAAACAATAGTAACAATTTAGAATAGGGCACCAAAAACTGAATGTTAAAAGCGTTGTGTCAAAAGTTTGTAAAATGAATTTGAACAAAAATGAAAGAGAAATGGGAATTGATGAGGCTGCAAACGCTGCATGTTCCTTCCACCTGCCGGAGAAATCGAAGGGATGTTACCAGATGGCATTAAATTTTAGGTTTTGTTTAATTTTTACCGACCACCAACATATATAAGGGAGGTATTATGATCATATCGATTTTGATATTTCGAGATTTTGATGGATATCTGCGAATTGAGCTCCATACATAACGTTTTGACTATTTTTAGCATGATGTTTGTCGGTCTGTCAGTCTGTTTGTCTGCCTGTCTGTCTGTCGGTAGGTCTGTCTGTCGGTCCGTGTACACGTGCAGAGAAAATTCGGCGAATGGATTTTTATGAAACCTCATATTTAAGCTTTTGATATCAATGACACGAGTTAATCAACTTTTGGTAAAAACCGGTTAATTAAAAATGGGTGTTTACTCGTGTCGGTTTTAAGATTTTTGCCAATATTTTATTTAACAAAAGTTACTATAAAAGTAATAACTAACAACTTTTATTTGCGACAGTTTTTGATAAAGCGGCATAAATTAAACAAGTATTTGTGATGGCGGTCGGTCCTGTGGTGGCTGATTTTTTTCACTTACTTCCCCGGGGGAGGTAAGTTTTTACTTACAACCAGTGGAAGCTTTGGTTACTATTAACCGTTGTTAATAGTAATGTGTATCTACTTCCATCAAATCAATGTCATAACAATATAATTATTAGGTAGGGAGTTGAAAAAAATATATTTCAAGTCATACTTGAAAGTATGAAATATTTTTAATTATTTTTATTTTGGTCAACTTTGGTCGTATTTTTTTTTCAACTTACACATCGCATTTTTGAGAAAAATCGTGTTCCCTCTACCTTGATACATCTTGTATATCAATTCTGGATATGTTTCACGGGGCAGATTGAGTTGGACCAGGGGCAAAATCATTTGAGAACGTGGGGAGGTAACTCTGAAAATCAATTAAGAAACGTTTGAAACTTATTGTTAGGCCTAACTAGGTTGGACACCACTGCAGTGTATGGATAAAAAAGTGTTCCCCAAATATTTTACACACCAGCCGCTACTGCTACCACTGAAATATATTGTGATCATAAAATATGTCTACTTATCCTACAATTGCAAGATTAAGATACGCTGAAATTGAGACTAGATACAGAACCGTACTTCTGAGATTTGAATTTATGAACTATACTTTATGGGTGTGTAAAGATGGGAAAGATAGGCATTTTAAAATTAAGAAGAGAACAGTAAATTTTTGGTTGAGAGAACTTAATAGTTTTGCAATGTGCAACGTTCCACTTTACTACTTAAATATTACAGTTTTAAAGTTGGTCGTAAAATGAAAATTCTTACACGTTAAAGTACATAAAATTTATTTTGATATCTACATAAAATGTATGATACCAGATAAAATATTTCCAATTACACTTGACAACAAAATGGTACATAGATAAAACTGTTAAATTTAACACTGTGGAAATTTTCAAAATACTTTTCTCCACGACCACTATAGAATTTACCAATTCTATAACCAATTTTGACTACAGAAAGTTAATATTCTAACACAAGAGTTGGAATGTTATTCTAAAGCACTTATCTTCTTATGCATTTCGCGTGTATTTCATTCCATCACTTGTTATGGAATAACTAATCCATACTTGTTGTCTTTTGTTTTTGTAGGGTTACATTAAGATATATGCAACGTTTACATTAAATAAATCCAACATAACTTCCTAACCTAAAATAGTGGCCGATGTGCGGCAAATTAAATTAAAATTAAACAAATAATAAATAAAAAATAGTTTAATTAATTGATTAATTTGTTATGTAATATAAATTATTTGTTAAGATAAAATGTTTGTTAAAATAATTATTTGTTATTTTTGTTTCTTTCTGGTGGTCGTGGTTAAAGTAGGGTCTGTGACTCGGTTGGAAGAGAAAATTCGATGCTCGTGGTTCCTCACGCTCGCCTGCGGCTCGCGCTCGGAATATTCCACTCGTATCGAATTTTCTCATTCCATCCTTGTTACAGAATATACTATTCCTCACGAAAAGTCCTCACAAAAAAACTTATGAAAGCGAAATTATAGAGAATTTATTCCTCTTTAATTTAGTATAGACAGATTTGTTCGAACTTAATAGTTTTGCAATGTGCAACGTTCCACTTTACTACTTAAATATTACAGTTTTAAAGTTGGTCGTAAAATGAAAATTCTTACACGTTAAAGTACATAAAATTTATTTTGATATCTACATAAAATGTATGATACCAGATAAAATATTTCCAATTACACTTGACAACAAAATGGTACATAGATAAAACTGTTAAATTTAACACTGTGGAAATTTTCAAAATACTTTTCTCCACGACCACTATAGAATTTACCAATTCTATAACCAATTTTGACTACAGAAAGTTAATATTCTAACACAAGAGTTGGAATGTTATTCTAAAGCACTTATCTTCTTATGCATTTCGCGTGTATTTCATTCCATCACTTGTTATGGAATAACTAATCCATACTTGTTGTCTTTTGTTTTTGTAGGGTTACATTAAGATATATGCAACGTTTACATTAAATAAATCCAACATAACTTCCTAACCTAAAATAGTGGCCGATGTGCGGCAAATTAAATTAAAATTAAACAAATAATAAATAAAAAATAGTTTAATTAATTGATTAATTTGTTATGTAATATAAATTATTTGTTAAGATAAAATGTTTGTTAAAATAATTATTTGTTATTTTTGTTTCTTTCTGGTGGTCGTGGTTAAAGTAGGGTCTGTGACTCGGTTGGAAGAGAAAATTCGATGCTCGTGGTTCCTCACGCTCGCCTGCGGCTCGCGCTCGGAATATTCCACTCGTATCGAATTTTCTCATTCCATCCTTGTTACAGAATATACTATTCCTCACGAAAAGTCCTCACAAAAAAACTTATGAAAGCGAAATTATAGAGAATTTATTCCTCTTTAATTTAGTATAGACAGATTTGTTCGAACTTTGTAATGGAACGGAGATATTTGCAAAAGAACATTTTTTTGCACGTTGTTCTAGTTTTTTTTTTTTTTTTCGAAATTCCGGCAATAAATTTTAGTCGCAAAATGTGACTCGAAAACTGCACCTCAATACCTATTAATCGCACCAATTTTCAAAACTCCCACAAAACTTTCTTTCGAAAACTACGTTTTTTCTGGACAAGTTGAAACCTCTTTCTTCAAACAGTTTTTATAAATTTGTGTATGCTTAAGCCTCATTCATAGCTCATGTTTTAATAAACAACGCGTAATTCATAGTGCATAATGTTAGTGGCTAAGCACAACACTTTAGTACCATTCATAGCTCATGTTTTAATAGATAAATCGATCTAGTTGCCATCTACACGCAATAGAAATTACTAAAAAATTTATAATAAAAATATCTTGTTATTAAATATATGTATTGTTTTTTTTATTAATGTACTTCTAAAAAGCACCAAAATAATATTTATTAAGTTAATTATTAAATAAAATAAGTACAATGTTTCTGAAGCTACTAACTCTAACCTAACTTTTTGATTTCACAAGAAAAAGTTAACTTTTGTTTCCACCCTGTTTTCCAGAAGTGTTAGTCTAAAAATCTGAAAAAAATCTCAATAATGTACATTGGTGGAAACCAAAATAGTTCAAAAGGAATTTTTGTCAGATTAATTTTTTTGTTGTTAAAAAAATACATATTTTATTTTAAAAGTTCATGTAGTATTTTAAGGAAAAGCTCTTCGTACATAGGAATAACAAACGGTACATTATTTTCAAAATGAACAATATTTTTAAATATTGTTCATTTTGACTTGCTTACCGCAAAAAAAAAATAATGTTTCACATATATAGCTGCTTTAACTTGGGTACTAGATTCCTGAAAAACACTAAAATATGTGAAAATTCACACTTCACATCAATTTTTTATTAGATTCAACACATTTACTAATTAGTACATATAAACTGCAGCCACAAGTCTTTTTAGAATTTCCTGTATAATATATTCGTCTATTTTGAAATGTATCATTTCACATCTATTTTTCAATATTAGTTTCAACATTTTTACTAATAATTATGTCACAAGCTGCATTCACAAGTCTTATTCGAATTTCAAGTATAATATATTCCTTCATTTTGACAGTTGTCAGTGCTTTAATGTTAATGTTTTTTTTTTTTTTTTTTTATTTGATTTATTTTTAATTTACAATCTACTTCATTGCGAGTATTAAGTAAATGAGATGAAAGTAGTCGGTATGTAAGGGAGACATCCAGTGACGTTTCTCCTTATATATCACTGTCTTCAGTGTTGCGGTAGGTCGTTTGGCCAAAGTCTCTTTAACCTTCTGTTGTCGAGGTCATTTATTAAATTACCCACAAGTTCATTTTCATGTCCAATGAGTCGGTTATGGTATTTGTTGGCAATTTTATTAATTTCTTCCGTGATGAAAGGGATTTTGAGGTCTTCATGGATCATTCTATTTGAGACGTACCAAGGTGCATTCACTAAAGCTCGAAGCGTTTTTGATTGGAATCGCTGTATTATTTTTAATCTGGTCGGCTTGGCACATCCCCATAATTGAAGTCCATACGACCATATGGGCTTGAGTATGGTCTTATAAAGCAAAATTTTATTTGAAACTGATAATTTTGATTTCCTACCAAGAAGCCAGTACATTTGGCGAAATTTTAGGTCTAACTGCTTACGTTTGGCTTGTATGTGTTTACTCCAGGTCAATCGTTGGTCCAAATGCAATCCAAGGTATTTCACTTCAGTTTTTATGGGAACTGGAATGTCATTGATTGTTACTTGTGGGCAAGTACTGAGTCTGGTTGTAAACGTGACTTGGACAGATTTAGACTGGTTTACTTTAGTTCTCCATTTATTGTACCAATCGTTTATAAGGTTTAAATGTCTTTGAAGATTTGCAGAAGCTCCGTTAGGATCATCGTTTGTTGATAGTAGAGCAACGTCATCAGAAAATGCAGCTATCATAGTGTCGTCTGTCTCAGGTATATCTGCAGTATACAGTAGGTAAAGGAATGGCCCAAGTACACTACCTTGGGGAACACCAGATGTTATGGGATAGTAAATTGATAGGGCATCATTATATTTATCTGAAAAGTTTCTATCTGTCAAGTAGGACTTAAAAAGAAAGTAATAATTGCTGGATAGGAGATTTTTTAGTTTATAAAGCAGACCTGGTATGCCACACTTTATCAAATGCTTGCGAAACGTCAAGACATACGGCAGCACAATATTTCTTCTCTTCAAGGCTCTTGGCTATTTGATTTACTATTCTATGGGCTTGCTGAATAGTTGATAAATTTTTTCGAAATCCAAACTGATGATTGGTAATGTTAATGTTATTGTTAAAAGTTTGAAGTATACAAACTTTTAACATTATGCGTTAAATATTTTCTTACGCTTATCCACTAAATTGGAGCTATGAATGCTTATACGGATTTGTGTAGAACTAACATTGTTATGCGTTAACATTAACACTATGAATTACGTACTATCTATTAAAACATGAGCTGTGAATGATACTTTATTCTGTTAAAAATTGTTCCCAATTCTAGATGCGTACTTTGAGCATTTTCAAGGTCCTAGCTGTAAGTGATTTGAATTAATTGTAGTGTAAAAATATAGACTTTTTCATCCTGTCAGATTAAAGTGGCTGGTAAATTTTTAATTATTGTAATGCTCGCAGAATCTAAACTAATGACTTCGAAACCCCGTCTGAAGATAATTTCAAAGCAATATTTTTTGCTAGAGATTACATGGTCCAAAAATTTAATTTCTCAGACACTTTTTTCATTTTTCAAGTCATCTTCAATTATCGTAATCCATTTATTATTTCTTTCTATTCTCCACGGCTTCTGACATTTTATATTTTCAATCATTCTCGTATTCCTGACGTATGAAATAAAATTGAATAATGATATTCGTGAATATAGATTTTCAAAAATAGAAAAATATTAAAACATGTCAGACATGTAGTATCATACATGTTACTCTTTTGCATTTTATTTTTTGTTGAATTCTTTTAAAAAGGAAATTGAAACGATCAAATAGAATGTTTTACAATATAAATAAGCTTGCCACATTGAGATGTCACCATTGAATTTCCAGTTTTCTACCAAGGAGTTTCTTTTCTTTACGTTATATTTTCTTCAATATATGACGTATATTTGCCTGTCGAACGATATATGTCGATACTGTATTTCGACGATTTGACACCAGGCGACGACTTTAAAATGTCACGAGGGTTGGACTCATAGACAATAAGATTTTACAGGGGAATTGCGAAAACCTACTACGTATAATATTGCATCCACATTTATTATTTATATATTTATCTAAGCGACTTGCATAAAATATTACGTATAACTTTATCCGCACTTTGTTTTCGAGGACTTCCTCTTTATCTTCCGTTGTTTATGTTTCATATTCAGGGAATTATGACAAAAATAAACTGAAAAATGGGTGATATGATGTAAATCTAATATATGTTATTTTGCGACGTTGTTTTTGGGAAATTTGTATTTAGTTTCAGAGGCTAATGATGCGCCTCGTAATCATCGAAAACTATTTTTGGAAAAAACATTAAAAAATCAGCTGTGGCCACCACAGGACCGACCGCCATCATAAAGTACTTATACATTCTAGCAGCAGAGTAGAAATAACTTAGCCTAATATTTTCTAACAGAGATATTATTTAACATGACCATGGAAACGTTACATATAAGTATGAAAAAATTGAAAAATTTACAAAATTTTTTCGAAATTTTTCGTTTTATCAAAAAACGTCTCAAATAAAAGTTATTAGTTATTGCATTTCTAGCAACTTTTGTTCAATAAATTTTTTCGAAATATTTTTCTGTTGCTAAATATTTGCAAAAATCTTAAAATCGACACGAGTAAACTCCCATTTCTAGTTAACCGATTTTTACCAAAAGTTGATCAACTTGTGTCATTGATGTCAAAAGCTTAAATATGCAGTTTCATAAAAATCCTTTTAGCCTAATTTGCTCTGCACGTGTACACAGATAGACAGACAGACGGACGGACGGACAGACGGACAGATGGACAGACGGACAGATGGACAGATGGACAGATGGACAGATGGACGGACAGACAGACCGACAGACATCATGCTAAAAATAGTCAAAACGTTATGTAGGGACCTCAATTCGTGGAGATCCATCGAAATCTCGAAATATCAAAATCGATATGATCACAATACCTCCCTTATATATGTTGACGGTCGATAAAAAACAAGGGAAATTTTTCACTTGCAGAGAAGTGGAAAATTAAAAACCTCGGTCTAGTCATTCATCAGAGGGTTACCAGAATTAGTATGTTTTTGTATTTTTAAAAATTCTAGCAAGTTCAATTTGATAGCTCGTTTTTTTATAAATTGATTTATTTGGTCTTCGCAACTATGGCCATTAACCAGAATACATGTTTTTGATTTTTAATTATACATTTTTAAACCTTAATACTACAAATACAAACATCCATGCCATCACCGGGATTCGAACCCGAGTTACCATGGTCTAATTGTCAACATATATTGACCATTAAGCTACTGAGGGTCTTATTATATAAAAATTGACAGGAACAATTCGACGTACAGTAGTACTTACGAACCTCGCGACATACGATCTTTTCAAGGTATGAATTTTTTTCACATCCCATTTTCAGAAAAAACGTCATTAACATCTAAGGAGACAATGGTGGAATTCAAGCAAATGAGTATGTCATGGTTTGCTAATAGTCAACAAGGTACAGTATTTTTGTCTACCGTTGCAAAAATGCTGTAGATTATACGTGTGTTTATTTAAATTTTGAGAGAGTTTCTCAGTTTCCTCGTGTATAAAAAAGTAAATGTATTCTGAAGAGCACTATGCAGTGACATGACATGTTTGTTGTAGAAGGAATCGATTCTGGTTGTCCATGTAAAACTTATCCTGGGGTGTAAATAGCGCAAGGTCCTTGCCCACTAGATAGTGTACATCAGGCGTAAGGTTCGTGTATCTGACAGCATATGTGAATACGTCTCACTTGCATTGTGCCCGTTTATTTATCTACGAGATATCGTTTCCTTGCGCATTCACAAAATAATGTCGTTGACTTTGTTACACAAATACTGCTGGAGAAAAGGACGAGCTTCGTGAGAAACAGCGGCGGAGGTAACACTTAAAGGACACCAAAGCACATAAAATAAGAAAGATGAATAGAAATAAAAAAAAAAATATCATTCATCCACGTCACCACTACCAGTTCTCGTCCATTCACGAAGTTCTCTTTGTAATGTGGCAACATTTGCAAAAAATTAGTTGGTATTTGACTGGTTGAAGATATGTCCATTTCCCTATTGACCATTTTCTAATTGTACTGCCAAATGTATCGGGATTGGTTCTTGCCCGATACAGTTCTGGAGATCTTAGTTTGTATTTTTTCAGGCTAAAATATTTTTAGAGGATGTTTTTTGTAGGATGTACACTTTTCACAGCTATAGAGTAAAGTGCTTTTTACATTTATGTTAAATATGCTTAGTTTGTTGTGATATGCTTGAGGATTTCCAAGTTAGTCAAAAGCTTGTCTTGCTTTTGTTATTTTCATTAAATATCATCTTCCATCACGTCATCAAATAGATTAATTGTAATAAATAACTATGAAGTACCTACACGTTCCCTTATACGATAGCGGCATTTGTGGCGATCTTGTGTAGTTCTTAGAGTTATTTCCAGTAGTTTTAATATTGGCTGGGAGTTTGTCTCTTCGAATCTCGGCAACGTATAGGTTACAATAGGTAGATACTGGAACAGACCCTGGTAGGTTTGTTTGTGGCCTCATCTGGATGGGCGTTCGCTCCTTTGATCAATGACAACGCATTAGATTTCGCTAGATAGGGATCTTAGTGAGCCCAAGGTTGGTTGCCTTTTGCAATACCAAAAAAACGAGAGTGTGCGGAAGTTTGTAACGGCAGAACGTAGTTGTCCGTACTGTCGGTTGGATTTCCAAGTCACCTGGCGTCCTACAAAAAGTGTTTCTCAAAGTGTGGTCCACGAACCCTTGGAGTCCCTCAGACATGCTCAAGGGGTCCACGAGCCTCTCATGATGTTCGAAATGTTGATATCTTGTATACAAAAAAAGCCCATTGGGAGTCCTCCATTATTTTTAAACATTGGAATTCCGGGGAGCTCAAAATAAAAAGTAAGAAACTCTTGCACCAGAGGGTCACAATTATGAAGTCGTAGCAATATTTTCAGATCCAGCAGTTACAGCTATTCCTCTACAGCAATGCTTTAATCTTTTTTATATCTATTTGTTGGTAGAAAAAACAGTTTGTTTAAATAGTTTATAAAAAAACTAAGAAACCAATAAAAAGTTCTTTCCGTCTCTAGCTATTTGAAGTTCTGAACAAGAATATTTGAGTCTCTCCACTGTAGTAAAATTGTTAGTGCGCCACTGATGCAAACACTATCCAAGTATGTTTACCAGCCAATCTCGTGTATTGTATGTGTGTTGATAATATTTGTTCTTATTTTACAAGGAAACGTTACAACAAATTTATGCTTTTGAGAAATCACGCGAAAAAATTGAATTGTAAGACGATCTTGTTTGAATTTCATTTATACACACACACATACGTATATTGTGACTTGATATAAGTGTGTGATGGCGAAGGTTCAATTTCCAGAGGAATTTTTATAGGAAAGTTTCTAGATTTATGATTTCCGGAAGTCATCTGGATGAATTGAAATCTATGTCGATATACTTCAAATTTTACTTCTCTGTTATTTGAATTCTTTACTTCTAAAGATACATTGTTGCAACTGAGTCATTTAAACAACAAATGCAATAAAAATCAGAAGAACATATACAGTATTGGCCATTAAGATTGCAACTTTTAAAATTTTTCAATTTTTCAAATTTTAATAATAATAATGGAAAATAAATACTCTTAGTTGTATAATTTAATCATATTTTGTCTGTTACATCAATCAATAGTCAAATAATCTGACTTACAGATTAATAATAAATTATTTCTTCATTTTTGCTTGGACAAAAATATTGCAACTATTTGAATTTTCTTGTTATATGCAGGTTTTGTCCATAAATAATATGTTGTGCACAAGTAATATTTCAGTTTATATTTGTCAAGTGAAATTAGAAACTTAATAATTTCTGGTTTTAAAGACGGGCTGCTGCAAAATGTGATTTAACAAAATATAAATGTTCATAAATCTACTGCGTCACGAATTATAAAACGATTTCGAGAAGAAGGTACGTTTGAAGTTTAAAAAATTCCAGGACGGCCACGAAAAACTACAAAACGAACTGATAAAAAAATTATTTATTTATCTAACAATAACCCCTTTCTGTCATCCGAGAAAATTTTGGGCCTTTTGCCACAAATGGATCAAGAAAACATCTCAACAAGAACTATTCGCAGAAGATTAGTTAGTGAGGGTCTTTTACTCGCCGTCCTGCTAAAAAACCACTTCTATCCAAAAAGAATGTGAAGGCCCGATTAGAATTTGCTAAAAATCATATTGACTAGACTGTGGATCAATGGAAAAAAGTTATTTTTAGTGATGAATCTAAGTTCAATTTGTTTAAAAGTGATGGTGTAAGTTACGTTAGGAGGCCTGCTAATAAAAGATTAGTTCAAAAATACACCCTGCCAAGAGTTAAACATGGCGGAGGTGGTGTGATGGTATGTGGCTGTTTCTCAGGATATGGTATGGGTCCTCTATACCACATTGAAGGAATAATGGATCGATTTAAATATAAAGGCATCCTTCAGAATGTTATGGAACCTTATTCTGATGAGTTCATGCCTTTAAAACATATTTTTCAGCATGATAATGACCCAAAACATTCTTCGAAGTTGGTCAAAAAATGGTTCGAGGATTCAAAAATTAACGTAATGACTTGGCCGTCACAGTCACCTGATTTAAATCCAATAGAAAACCTTTGGGAGATTGTCGACAGAAAGATTAGAAACAAAACGCATTCAAATATTGAAGATTTGTTTAAAGCTTTGCAGGGTGCCTGGTCTAATATTGATAATGAAATGATCACGAAATTATTAGAATCAATGCCGAAAAGATGTCGGGAAGTTATAAATACTAGTGGTTACGATACAAAATATTAAAAATGATCTGTTAATAATAATTCATTTTCTTAATTAATAAAAAATAAGTTTTTTTTAAGAGTAGTTGCTATCTTTATGTCCAGGTAAAAATAATAAATACTATAAAGAAAAATAGAATTTACTATTAAAATTTAATTTTTTACTATAATATATGTAGAGGATTGTTAAAGGTAAGAATTATATTTTTAAAAATTTAAAAATATTGAATAGAATAAAAATAAAAGAGGATTATCAAAAGTTGCTATCTTTATGGCCAATACTGTATATATTAAAAATGAAAATACATAGGTAGAAGATTTAAGGGCCGCCCAAAAACCAGATACTGTTAAACTTGGCTTAAGTGACCACCGAAGAGACTAGCTCAAAGTGACGCAGAAAGAGTAGTTAAGGTATTATTTTGCAGGGACCAGCGGAAAGCAGGCAACTTACGCAGGTGGCTCTAGTTAAATTAAGTAGGTGGCTAAGTAACGTGAGTGGCTACATTAGCAGGTTTTCCTGTATGTATTGGGTTGAAAAATATGTAAGAGCGTGGAAGACACTAGCTTAAAGCCCTATTAAGAACTGCCGATTATATCCGAGAAATAAAAATCAATAAGCTAAGGTGGACAGGATATTTGGAGCGAATTCCCGAAAGTAATCCAGCGAGAAGAATCCTCAGACAGCCGACAAGGACTTTCATTGAACAAGGTCGTCAAACCTTTTAATAAGACCATGTATAATTCTGGTCAATGGATCTTCCAGCAAGATTCTGCTCTAGCTCAGAAGACAAAGTCCACACAGCAATGGTTGAAAACTCACACGCCGGGTTTCATTAGAGCTGAAGATTGGCCTTCGGGATGCCTAGATTTAAATCCGCTGGACTACAAATTAGAAAAAAGTGTTGCAAAGCAAAATACGAAATACGGATCAATTTGAAAAATATGAAAAAAAAAACACGGTTAAAAATTGGTCGCTAAGGACATACCACACTGGACAAAATATCTTAAGAAGGCCTATGTCGAAAAATAATGTGACCTATACCTAGAATAATTCTGTATTTTTTTTTCAAATAAATTTTTGAGTTTTTAAAAATTAAGTACCCTTAAGCGGGTTTTACACGATTCAATTAATTGATCAATTAATTGAAAAAGTTGATATTCAATTAATTGATGTGTGTAAAGCGTAAAAATTTCGGCAATTAATTGATCAATTAATTGACAAAAAATTTGATCAATTTATTTTGAAAATAGAACAAGTTCTATTTTTCGTCAATTTTTCATCAATTTTTTAGGGAATTCTAGGTATATTTTTATCTGTTAAGATATTGCCAACTGTTTAGTTGTAGCATAACCTCGAAACATATTATTTTTGTTTCGGTTTCAAATCTAACATAACCTCAAACGTTCTAATTTATCATCATCTAGGTTATTTCTTTTGTTTTTGTTCACAGCTCGTACTTTTGTGAAGATTTTTTCAATATTTTCATTTTGATAAATATGTCAACATGTTTTACAGTTGGTAATGTAAAAATTTTCAAAAAAATTGATAAATAAATTGATGCGTGTAAAGTGACGTTTTTGTTCTCAAGGTTACCAATAATTTTTTTAATTAATTGACAAAAAACTTGATCAATTTGTTGATCAATTAATTGAACTGTGTAAAACTAACTTTACTTTGTAAGTACCTGATAGTTGAAGTAATAATAATTGAAATGATAATGTTAATAGGTCCGGGCCAAACCCTAATTGACTGCACTCTTTGTTTATTTAGTTAGCAGTCATCAGTATTTGGGTCCATTTGTGTTGTTTCTATTGGTAGCATCCTCGTAAAAAATGAGCACGTCACGTATCTTACGCATTATATTACAGAAAAAATTAAGTACAATTTCTATCTACGCGCAGTTTTTTATCTGCCATCGGGCCTTAGTTATCGTTTTCCAGGGAGCAGGGCGGAGTTGTCTTCCCGGGACCGGAATTATTGTTTTACCGGGACCCGGGCACTCTCTCAATGACATTGCTTACACTTTCCGAGGCCCAAGCTGCTTCAGTGTTGCGAGGCCCCTTAATGCAAACTTGAAACGAGTAAATGTACATGAACTAGGGATGGGAACGATATATCGATATATCGAAAATATCGATACGTTAGAAAAATATATCGGTATTTTTATATCGATATTTGAAATGCGATATATCGCGCAAAATATCGATATTCGCACAAAATATCGGTATTCTTGTATATATTTTACATTTAAATATATGCTGTTCACTTTTGTAGAAACAAACTATAGGCTATTCCAAACGTTTAGGCCGAACTTATTTTTGAAATCTGGTAATTTTTATCAAGTAATTCAGACTTTTGGTCATTTTGTTTAGGCTTTGAAAATCATGCTCACATTGCAAATTCTAGATTAAATTGATTGTCATTATAAAATGTCCTTTTCATTACATTTTAGTTTTTTGTCATTCTTAATAAAAATTTCCCATTTATTAATTTTTTTGTCGGAAAAATGTATTAAAATATTTGACATATGTCATTCGTTTCCATGGTTTCACTGTTGGAATTTTAATTTTTCACATACCAAACCTGAAACATGAAATAACCCAAGCAAGGTCCCTTTTCGTGATAGCCTAAAATAACGAAATTTCCATTTAGTTCCGCCTAATCGTTTGGAATAGCCTGTAAGACGAAATTTTGATTTCAATAATTTGCACCTTTGAAATTGACATGTTGGTATTAAAAAATTATAAAAAATGTCACTTTCTTAATAATGATCATAACCAATAAATCTAAAGTCGGTTTTACAGTGTAAGGAATATTTTTAATTGATATTTAAAGACCGTAATACACTATAAATGTAACCAAAAGATCTGGTTTGTCCTTACAAAAGTGAACAGCATATATATATTTAATTAAGAGAGCTGTTAACAAGGATAATATTAGAAAGTTGGTTGGTATTTGGGTAAGTACCAACTGTAAAGTGATTGTCTGTCAATTGGCGACTTCTTTTCCCGCCAAGCCAACCAAAAAATATGTAATTTATATATCTTACATGTTACGTGTTAGTTATTTCGATATATCGAAAATATCGATATTTTTACTTCGATATATATCGAATATCGATATCACACTTACGATGTATCGAATCGCGCATATATCGATATTCAAAAATGAATTCCCATCCCTAACATGAACTAACATTTGATAACAAATATAAAATAGAGATATATAAAAATAAATAAATTTGAGAACAAAAAAGCATAATGGTTTGGAAAAAAACATATAAAAGTGGAGACTTCAGGGTGGGCAAATGTCCCCTTGCCCCTTATTCTGTGCGTCCATGCTTCTGATGATAACTACTAAATAATACAAATGTAATAAGCTTGCATATTTGTTACGTTATTGAACTTTTACAAATGGAGCTGATTTTGTACTATTTTTCAAAGTGAGAATATTTTAAAATGTTTAAAAGTGCATTTGTGAAATGTGATATCCTCAAGGGTGTAGAAACGCTCAAATTGACATTAACTTTTCCCAGAACTTTTTGCAAAATACTTTACAGATGTTTAATAAAAGAAACAATGCACTAAAAAACTTTAAAAAAAAGTAAAATAACAGTCATATCTCTGGAGAACAATAGGAGTTAGGTAGTTGAAATTGTGAAGAAACTTTTTAAAAGTAAACACCAAGGGAAGGAAAGAAACTCCGAGTTTGCAACAATCATGTGTCTTTCAACAGTCATCCTCGCTATTTATTGCGATTATATTCATGTTGTTTATTTTAAAACATATTCTCTTATTTTTCATCTTACACGGATTCACAAATGTAACATAGAATAATGTCTAGCTTCCAGGAGTTGTAATAAATAACAAGTTTCAACATGTACGTAGCGAGTAGGTCAAAGTAGTTAACGTTATCTTTTTCTTGACGTCCTGAACTATATGAAATCCACGTGTGGTTGGCATAATATTTCAGACCGACTCTATATTCTTGTGCAAGAATAGACCATAGCACAAGCGCATTGCATGGGCATGAAAACGAATCAAACTATTATTGTGGACACCGTTTTTTTTTGCTTTTCCTTGCTGAGAGTACCAGGCTATAATAGTACAATATATCAAGTCGCCAAGGATGAAATTTGTATAGAGCGTTCAAAGGTGAGTTTGCAGTACAGGGCACATGGAGTAGTTCTTTTTCATACTCTCTAATGGGTTTACACAATGACGCTATCCTTTTCTTGCTTGTCGACGTAGCCAGCTCTAAAACGCGCTGATCTGTGAAGACGCAGTATTCTACAAATGGCCATTTGTTTTTGTTGAGTGTTATTTTGAGTTTTATAAGAGTTGATTTTTGTAAATCATACGAGTTTTTCATATTATTATAATTGACACATTTGACACTTTTACAACATTTAGCAACACCGCTCCCATTTGCCGTAAGAGCTATACTGCAAACTCACCTTTGAACGCACTATAGTTAATAATATTGCCAACTTTAACAGCTTATTATTTGACATTGATTTAATATTTTACCGTTATCTTTCTTTTGTTGGAAAGTTACACATCTCGCCTGTTTAAGACGGACAGTAAATATGATCAATTTAGGTAATTAGATTAGGTTTAGTTAGTTAAAATCTAGGGCAGCAGAATTATAAAAATTTATGTGAAGTGTGAATTTTCACACATTGCAAGGTTTCACAGGTATATAATGTGTTAAGGCGGCATGCTGAGTGTGTAGGACAAATTTTGCTTTGTAGTAATCACGGCAAAATGAACGATATTTTTTAAATAATTTATCGTCTGTTAATCTAAGAGCTTTAAAAACAAATTTTATGTTAAAATATTGTTTTGTTAATTTTAATCCGAATACCTAATACCATTATTTAGGTTTCTAAATATGTGCAGTATTTTTTTTTTTATATAGTAATGTTCATTATGATTTTAAAAATTTGGCCTATGGCTTCCATTGGTTGTTTTAAGTCATATGCTCCGCCCCTCTGGTTTCGTATACATGACACATAGAATGAAAATATAATTCCAACAATTCCAATTGGTTAATAAATTTACGCTCTTAAAAATTAAATGCAACATTTGCCAAAATATATCTAGAATTTTGACAAATTAATTTAAACAAAATAAAAAAGGAAAATAAAAACAAAAAATAAGTAGCAAGCGAACAAGCTAACCATTAGACCACGATACGCCTTCTAATATAGTGTGTTACATAACTATAACTTTTGTGTATCGTCAAAAAAAAAAAAACACAAAAAAATGCGTTATTTTCCGAAAACATAATCTGATTAAAAATTCTTGTTGTACTATTCCGGTTCATACTAATGTACATTACTCTGAATTTTTTCCGATTTCTAGTTTAACCCATCTGGGCTACAGGGTGTGGGACAAATTTTTTTTTGCAGAATTTTGGCAAAAATCGCATCAAAATAATTTATTTTGCAAAAATATCGTTAATCCACGTACTAAGGGCTTTCATTTGATACCATACTCAGAATTTAAAAAAAAATATGTTTTTTTTTCGATGAGCACATATTTGTTTATATTTTTAGGGGGATATGTTTTTTAGATGTTTTAGTATTTTTCCTATGTGCGGGTCAAACAGTTGTATAAGCATGCCAAATTTCAACTCTCTAGTTTAAGCCGTTTGGCTACAATTTTTACCGAACCGACAAACAGACAGACAAACAGACAAACAGACAGACGACAAAATGACGGTATATGGGTTTTTTGATCAAACCTACAAAACCCTAAAAACGGTAATAAATAATAAGCATTTTACGAAGGTATTGTAGTTGGTTTAAAGACACACAGATGTCGGACTATTCGTAACCAACTAATTTATATCAGCTGTAAATGCTACGTAGAACGTTAAAATAATGCATAAAAACATAAGTCACAACGTAAGTCACAACAAAGAATCGCGAGCAATGGCGAAAAATCGTCAAACAAGCCATGGGCCAACTTGGCCTACAGTGCTAATTATTATAATAGACGCTAATAGCCGTACATACAGTGAGTATAAAATTAACTAATGAACATAATTTAAATATGTATTTGATATTATGTAAACGATATTTTTTTCTTGCTCGGGGTAAAAAATTCTTGAATAGGTTAGAGATAGCAGTGTTTTTCTCATTGTTTAATATAACAGTGATTTTATACGAGAGAGACAGGTGGTGGTAACACTGTAATTACCAGATTCGTTAATCCAAGCGGTATTAAAAACCAGTAACCGCATTTTCAAACGGGAACAAAGAGAATATTAGCCGCTGGGGTAAAGATATGACGAGCTTCTAGGTACATGACTATTATTACTGGAGTTTCATAGTTTTATTTTACTTTTCACTTGAATTGATATTGTAATGTACTCATTATGAGATAATTACACAACTTTTTTATCTAGTTTTTGTAACAGATCTGTGAGAAAGTAGTTTTAATTAACAATCTAGAATAAACATTGAAACTTTATTAGCGAAATTATCAAAATTTTTATTTTTTTCATTAGTAACGAAATATAAATAGAGATAGACCACCTCTAGATAGACAAGATAATGTAAAAGAATTGTTGGAAATTGATTATTGTTGGCCTAATGCCCGCTACACACGAAGAAAATCTTAACATGAGGTGTGTAAATTAAGTAACCGGACTGGCAACATGTTTGATCTACCAACATTTGAGACGCGGGACTTGGAAGGGCGGCAGATGAACATATGATACGCCTTCAGTACGAGTTTAAACTCGCTAGAGTAATTTTGTTGTCCGTACCGATTTTTTTCGTGAAACAGTGTTTTCTAGTGCTTTCTAAAAATGAGTGACATTTCCGGTGTGCTATCAGATTTTGCTTCAGACTTGGGCACAGTGCAACAAAAACTTTTGTAAAACTTCAGCAGGCCTACGGAGATAGTGTTTTGTCAAGGACAAGGTTTTTTGTTGGTTTCAATAAACGAGTTTTTGGCGACAACTTGTGACTTTTTGTTTTACCCAGGATTGAAAAATCAACTCATAGGACACTCGAAAACATTCAAACGTCCGTAACCGACCAGCTGAAAGCTAATCCAGTATCCGAGTTCCAGCACCGCTATGAGGATTGGAAGAACTGTCTTCAGCGCTGTGTGGCTTCCCAAGGAAGTTATTTTGAGGGAGACAATATTGAATTGTAATTCTATTCGAATAAAAAAATAAATAAATTAAAAAAACAGTTCGGTTACTTAATTATTATGATTATGAAGACTTAACTACAAAACGACATTGTCTGCTCTGAAATATATTCTTTCGGAAGCTATACATCTGTAGAGATGTTTCTCTCAATCCTTAGACGTTAGTATATTTCGATATCTAATTCCGCTTAAACCAAAAAAACAGACTATACTTATATTAAATATCTTGGGTAGGGGTGAGCTGTTTTTATAAAATGTCATTTTCATTTCATCCTGACTTTTGAGTCATTTTTAATACAAATTTTCGAAATATATTAGCTTTAAAAATTTTTGTTTTGTATTTTATATACTTTTTTTTTTTAGATTTTAGCTGCCAACATGAGACATGAAATAATCAAAAAAGTTCGTTACAACTTGAGAAAATAAATATCCAGTTTAGTTCCGTTTAAACATAATACACAAAGTAAACAGAAAAAGAAAAATTAGAATGAGTAAAAACAAAAATCTTTATCCTACATCATTGATCTGTTAATACTAATAATGTTAATTAAATTTTTAACTGAAAAGCATGAAGGAAATCGTGTAAAACCGGTATTGAATATTTTTAATTTCATTTTCGTTCATGAACAGAGAACAAAATGTCGTTCCTGTTTCCGAACTTTAAAAAATTCTGGTAGTTTGGTATTTTGCTTTGGTTTTCGGATTGTTCTCATCCTTGATAAAAATTGAATCAAAGAGTCGGGAGTCGTTAACTTTTTCCGACTCCTGACTCCCGACTCCCGACTCCCGACTCCCGACTCCCGACTCCCGACTCCCGACTCCCGACTCCCGACTCCCGACTCCCGACTCCCGACTCCCGACTCCCGACTCCCGACTCCCGACTCCCAACTCCCGACTCCGACTCCGACTCCGACTCCGACTTTCCACCCCTGGTTATAATACAGCATCCAGGGGTACGTTCCAAAACCTATGGAGTTTACTCTAAACTTAACTCTAAGTTTAGTAAGATCGTTCCAAAACATTCGAGTTTCCGGTTTGAGTTAACACTAGAGTTTACTCTTTTAACTCTGCTTGCAAGGTGGGTAATATTTACTCCCATGCGCAGAATGCGTACGCATGTAATGTAAGTTTTGACATATCGAAATTAACAGATATTAATTATGGAAAACAGGAATTATGGAAAAAAATTAACAGAAATTCAAGATTCTGAAATAAAAAGAAAATATTTTACTTAATTATAAATTGGTATTTATGATACAATAGTTTGTAAATATTTATTAAAATTACCGTTAATAGATATACGTTGTCGAACAGTTGTTGACTCAAATCAGCAGCAATAATACATACTTCCCTCATCTTTTTATGCATCACTATTTAAAGATATTAATAATTATTTAAAATAATATGTCGTGTTGACAATATTTTAGCGGGAATTTTCATATAAGCACTCCTAACCTTAACATCGCCGTTCCAAAACCTGATCACATGACCACATTATCTTTGAGTAAACTCGAACTCCAAGATTTAAGTTTTGGAACGTACCCCAGCGGTCAACATTCTTACACCGGACACGCAATACTCCTTTTCCCAAGTCTTTCGAGATTTCTGGGTAGTAATTTCACAAAAAATTTGATTAAATAGCGCTGCTTAACATTTCGTTATTCTGTTTGTTGCGGTTGAGATTGCGCAACTTCTTAATGTCACAGCTTTTTTAAATTTCTAATAATTTTCGTGGCTACTGGTTTTATTTGTGCCATCATCTCTGTTGCGCGTTTTAATTTAATTTGTAAATTTAATAACTGAAAATATAAAAACCTGACAACATTCGGATAACCTTTCACTGTACAGATACAAATCTAATAAATGGTTTATAAAAAATATATTTTGAAGAATTGTGAAGATGTTTTTCTCCTGGATCGAAATGTCACAACAAATTTTATTCGTATCGTATTTTCGACTGATTGAAAGTTATTAATTCGATTTTTATTGTCCTTCTGACATTTCTCAAGTGAACATAATTTATTTAGTATTTGATTTACTTTCAACAAAGGTTGCTGTTTTCTATGTAACTCAAAATGAAATAAAGATTTTCTACACAATACAAGCGAATCAATTTAAAATTGTCATTGATAAATATTTTGAGATGTTTGTAATTTGTTAGTGATCTTGAAAGAATTATAAATTGAAAATACTTTTATCATACAAATCTTTATTTTTTAAATACCTGTGCAAGTTCCCTGTCAGATCTCAATGTGAATTTTCACCATTTTTAGGGTTTTGTAGGTATGACCACCAGAAACGAAAAATGTATGACCAAACAAAAAATTAAAAGAAATTATGTTGAGGGTCGTATGTCTCGAGCTGTCAGCCCCCCCCCCCCGACATACACAACATCATAAGTGCCCTTTCTAACCACGAGTCCTGTATATGCCACTGTATATTAATATAGATACTTGTTACCTCAAAGTTATAATAGCAGATTTTGATTTTAAAATTAACTAATTTCCTTGAAATGTATCTTTTACCTGTATTTTATATTTTGTATTAGTTCTTATCAAGCGGTTTGGAATAAAAAAAAGAGCATTAAAATTTTATATTCCCTTTCAGCAGTAACTTTTCTTGGAGCATCGTACGAAAGAAAACAAAACTATTCAAAAAAAAAAGTTGTAAGTTAAAAGAAACGACATCAGTAGGGCTGTGGTCGTAAAACCATCCCTTCATTCTATCATTGTTAGTATCTCCCCCTAGATACATCTCTGCACACTACTTTTCAACACTTTGAAATGCTCATGGTTGCTTTAAATATCTCTTACCATCGCGAAAAAAAAAAACTCTCGTAAAACGCGCAATGTTCAACGAAATAAAAAGACGGATAAGCTATTTCCTCCATCAAAATTGTTATCAGCAAACGGAAACGTAACTTTTCAGAATAAAACACAGGGATGGTTGAAAATCTCACGAGCGCTAAATCAATAACTGGGTGAGATGGTGATGTACCCTAGCCACGATTGAGGCCCTAGAGTTTAGGGGATTCCCTCAGGTTCCGATGTGAGAGCGGACAACTCCACGATCATTGGGCAGAGGCGTTCTCATTTAAAAAACTATATGGGCCAGTTGCATAAAGCTTTGTTAACCATGTTGTTAGAGAATCACGCCATCAATTGATGACATTGTCAAATATTTGACATATTATAGTGCAGAACTATAAATTGATAAAGAAACTGCTATGCAGGGCCGGCGCGAGGCATGTGCAGCGGCACATGGCCCCGCGGTCAACAGCAGGCCCCGCGGTTCAACAACAGGCCCCGCGCATATAGATGAGGACCTTTTTTTTGCTCCTCACTTGGATCTGAACAGGAGGCCCCGCGGTCAACAACAGCATTGGATCTGAACAGCAAGCCCCGCGCATGGAGATGAGGACCTTTTTTTTTGCTCCTCACTTGGTCACTTGGATCTGAACAACAGGCCCCGCGCGTGGAGATGAGGACCTTTTTTTTGCTCCTCACTTGATCACTTGAATCGGAACAGGAGGCCCCGCGGTCAACAACAGCATTGGATCTGAACAGCAGGCCCCGCGCGTGGAAATGAACGACCTTTTTTTTTGCTCCTCTCTTGAATCTGAACAACAAGCCCCGCGCATGGAGATGAGGAACTTTTTTTTGGTCCTCACTTGGATCTGGCAGGTGAAGACTTTTTTTTGCTCTTCTCGTACATGGCCCCGCAAATCCTAGCGCCGGCCCTGCTGCTATGGCAGTTTCTTACACTGTCACTTGTCTAATAAAATTCATCAAATTTTGGAAGATGTTTTCTTTTGAATGACAACCATACAAGCAACAAGAAGTATTTAGAATTTTTAAAATTTATTCCTTTGCAGTATGATTAAGTAAGATTGCAGTACGTTAAGTTTAAAGACATAGATTCAACACCCTTGCATATTAGAGTAGAGTTCCACAAGTATCTATTTTAGGACCTCTTGTATTTTTAATTTTTGTCAATGACTTTCCTTCATGTATAATCTGCTCCCATAAAAGACTGCTCCCATTTTATGTATGCTGATGATACCACGTTGATAATCAGATCAAAATCTCAAAACGATCTTTTTTTAAAAATGATGAGTTAATTCATAATTCACATATCTGGTTTTCATCAAACAAACTATGCTTGAACATTGATAAAACAAATAAATTATTAATTACTTTAAAGCATTCTGAATTTACTAATCCAGAGTCAGTAAATTTTCTAGGCGTTCATATAGACCCCCACGTTGACCTGGAACCATCATGTTCAAAATCTGGCAACTAATACCCTTTTCACACTAGAACTTTAAGATCGGATGTTAAAGTGAATGTATCTTTAAACGCTAATGTGAAACGTTATGGCCTCGTCTAAATACAAGCGATGTTTAAGACAGAGATCTGCGTCTTAATCATCGTCCTCATTGCCAACTTAATTTCTATTATAAAAAAATACTCCTTGAATTTGTGCTGTCAACATTTTATATTATTATAAACAAGAATACTGTATTATATCGACGTTATAAGAAGTTTATACTTATTGTTATAATAAAATTATTTATTTTAATAATGTGTTTAATAAAATACAGAGCTACAATAATTGAGATAAAATGTATCGACTTACATGTTAATACAGGTGTAATATATTCTTTATTGTAGAATGAAATGAAATATCCATATTTGTTTATAATAATTCAAAATGTGCGTCTGCGCAAACAGTTCAAAACTGGTAATTTCATGACGGTAACTTAAGGAAAAAATTACTGTAGCTGATGACAGCACCAGAGATTTAAACATCAAGTGTGAAAGCATACCGATGTTAAACATCGGTAAACTTTAAGTTCACTCGTATTAACGTTCTAGTGTGTAAAGGGTATAAGCTATGTAGAACAATATATTTAATTCGTAACCTCGTTGACTGTGTATCGGTCAATGTATTAAAAATGTCCTACTATGCTCTATTTCAATCGCACATCTCTTACGTCCTGCTTGCTTTAATTAATTTAAATTTTTTTTATTTTAGGAGCGTTGGAATGAATGTATCACTCTTGAAGGAGGGTATGTTGATGAATAAATTCGAATTTCGAAAAAAAAAAAAAATGTTTTTCTTAGATAGACCGGAGACTTATAGAGCGACATAGTACATTAATTTGAATAACTTATTATTCTAATCAAAACTAATATTTCGATTCCGAGTATAAAAATATTTGAGAAAAATCTTCTATTGTAAGTTTGTTGAAAAACTAAAGTAGCTGAACCTGATTTCTATATAATGTTGTTTTATATGTCCTTTCAAATAAAGAGAATACACATCTATTGTGTTCGTTTTTCTCGCACATTTCGCGCATCGTCCGTGCATTTGTTGGTTGAAGGGCAGGGGGGCGGGGGTTGGGGAGTTAAGAAGGCTGTTGTCCACTGTTCGGAACAATGTGAATGTTTGAAAAATTGGATTATGTGAAGCGGACGAACGGACGTGAACTTCAATCAAGTAAAACCATCATCTGCCTACTGTTGCTAGTGATGCTCGACGCCACACGTACCAATCCTATAAAGGGATTCTACGTTCCAATTCGGTTTAGGTGTTTTGCGTTCATCCTACCGAAAGCGTCGTTCTGTTTTGCCCTCTTCAACAAGGGCGTACGAATACGTTTTGCTCAAGGTGATGGATCAATGAATACTATTGAAAGCTTTCACATAAAACATGAGATTCTGACGATTGTATTGGATTTTAAATATACCGAGTTGTAACACAGATTTCAACAAGAATATTTCTCAACCATCAACAAATCTTTTAACTCTATTTTATGAATTATTTTAATTTTCAGTTTTTAAGATATGACACAGATATAAATCATTTATAGTAGTGAAATAATAAACAAAATTACACGTTTAATGAAAAATATTGTTAACTTCATACTTTTTATTTACATATACAGGGTGTTTGTTTCAAACGCTGTATCTGGAATATCTCCTTTATTTTCAGAGATGCAAAAAATTCTTCAGAAGAAAAGTTCTAGACAAAAAGGCCCTATAATAAGCGGAATTTATTTATCACAGGGAATCGGAACTTTATTTTATTTATTTTTTCTTGAAAGTACATTGAGGCTCGGTTTTTCCACCTTCAGATAAAGTTCCAGACTGACAGATAAGGTTATTTGTAACTTCATCTGCTGAGTAAATGTCATCCCTTCTTTCTATACAAATGTATCTATCGGATAGTTATCTAACGGATAATGAGACTGACGTATTGGATTCACTGACTGGTATTGACATTTATTCAGCAGATGAAGTTACAAATAACCTTATCTGTCAGATAGTTACCTGGAACTTTAACTGAAGGTGGAAAGACCGGGCCTAAATCAGCTTTACAGGCATATCAAAATATCATACTTTAATTTTAACCATTTCAAAATAGCGACCATTTATTTACAAAATAATAAATAACATAAAAATCGTAGAAACTAAATTATAAAAAGATATAACATTATGTAACTAGGAAAAACAATAAAACAAAATATGACTTAAGTTAGTAATAAACTAAAGAAAATTTACAAATGTTCAATATGACCGCCGTTGTTATCCATACATTTTCTTTCGTAAAAAAAATCTTCCATTACATTTAAAAAGGCATACTCTTGAATTCCCTGATGACTGTTCTTACCCTATGTTCTAATATTTATCTTCAGGATACCTTTCTTGGTAGAGTTGCTGGGCCCTAACAGAATTTATTTGACATTCCCCGAATGTCAAAACTATATCTGTCATTTCTTCATTTGAATAACGTACGTAAGCCATAATTACAAACGATTTGATGTTATCACCTTTAATATCAAACTCGTACTAACAGGCAAGAAAATTTGCTGGTTTTATTTGGCTTTTTTATGTAACAAAATCATTTTCAAAGCTTGCTATGTTTAACTTTGTGCGATTTATATTATTTATTATTTTGTAAATAAATGGCATTTCGACATCATTGTAAAGCTGATTTAACGTACTTTCGAGAAAAGAAAATTAAAGTACCGATTTCCCATGCTAGATAAAAAGTTGAAACAATTTCCGTTGAAACCGGAAGTGATGCAGAATTCTTATTATATTCCTTAAGGGTGCGCACAACCGTACAGTTTCCTATACAAGACTAACAACCTGAAATAAAATTAGTAACAATATATACATAAAAATTTTCAGCGAATTTTTATCTACCTAATAGGATATTTTTAATTGTCAAAAGAAATTGTCATGTAATTGTAAATAAACAACTTGCGTTATAGACGCCATCTTGTAAACCATTCGACGCATATTTGTGTACCGTGCGGCAAATTGTAGCTAAAGCTTCATTCTACAAATATGTTTGGAAATAATTTGTTCTATTGTGAAAATTACTTATAGTTATTGTACTTGGTAATCTACTTTTGCCGCCACCTCGAATCTGCCGCGGTTCTCAATATAGGTGCGGCGGATAAAAATGTTTCATTTTATGTAAAGAATACTTGTACCAAGTGGCATTTCATTATCATCATTATTTCATTTCATTATATGTTAACGTATTATTTGAACATTTCTACACAAAACTATATAAATATAAAAATAATTTGAAACCCACAAATATATTTAAAAAATTACAGAACATTGTTGTGTAATACCTATTATTAAGTTATTTAGCAATAACATTTTTAGAATAATTTTTTCTACAATCAAAAATATCCTATTAGATAGATAAAAATTCTGTGCAAAATTTGTTGTATAGATTGTCACTAATTTTATTTCAGATTGTTAGTTTTGTATAAGAAACTAATAATCTCTGGGGGTTGTACGTAGCGTTAAATGGGCCCTTTTGTCTAGTTTAACTTTTCTTCTGAAGAATTTTTCTATCTCTTAAAATAAAGGAGTTATTCGAGGTTCGGTATTTCAAAAAAACACCTATCTATAATAGCCGTTTCAAACAAACACCCCATAATTATCATAATAGCCGTTAATACGCAAGAAGAAGTAGAGAGACGAAAGGAGGAACAGACACCGGGCACTGCAGCTAGTAGCTTATAAAATTCAAACAAACCCGTCCGTATTAGTAAAATTTTAACTTTCACAGTTCGTGTTTATTTGTATTTTACAATTAATTACTTTTTTTTTTATATTTTCTGTCCAAATATATCGATCACTATATTCTTTCTACCTTTTCCATCATTTTCTTTCTCTGTCTGTATCTTTCTGCCTTTCGATTTGTGTGTAATAATGTGAAAATGTAATATTCAAAAATATCATTTTATACTCAATCAAAAAAATGAAGCCTAAAAAATATCAGGAATGAATGATACTTGTTTGAAATAATAAATGGAACATAGCAACTCCCAAAGCACTTGTAAGGCTGTCCTATGTCCTGAATACTTTTGATTAATTTTACATATCAGTAGCAGTAGACCCAGTGGAGTAATAACAATCTACCCGCTATCATATCCTTATGTATATACATCGTCTGAACTGTATTGAAATATTTACCAAGTATATTGAAATATATTTGTTACGTTTATACAGTATTCCCTTTGCATTTTAAAAAGTATGAATACTGTTCTAGAATGGACGTCAGGATCAGGAAGGATACGATAGGATGGGATAGGACATCATGTTAGGAGCAAACAAGAACATTCCAAAAAGTTGAAATGACATTTGTTGGGATACCCGTCATAAAAAAAACTCCCTAGTTTCTATCATTGTATTTTTACCAAGATACAGTTCTGACATTTCAAATAATATTTTTGAATACTGAATTAGTTTACTTTTATCCTTCGAAAGTATTTTCATCCTTTTATAACTTTTGAAGGACGCAAATGGACACGCATATCAATAATTTAAACATATAAAACGTACAACTCCATAAATAATACCTTCCCAAACCTAGGTGACACAAGGTAAGTTGCAAATATGAAAGTCACGTGGCCAGCGTAACGTTTCTACAGATACCATTATTTCATTTATGAAAGAATTATTGTCTTGATTAACTCGCTCTAGTTACAGCTGTAATAAAATGTCTCAAATAAAAGTTGTTAGTTATTGCTTTTATAGCAACTTTTGTTAAGTAATATTTTTCGAAATGTTTCTCTGTTGTGAAATATTTGCAAAAATCTTAAAACCGACACGAGTAAACTCCCATTTCTAGTTAACCGATTTTTACCTAAAGTTAATCAATTCGTGCCATTGATGTCAAAAGCTTAAATATGAAGTTTCATAAAAATCCTTTTAGCTGAATTTGCTCTGTACGTGTACACAGACCGACAGACAGACAGACAGACAGACATACAGACAGACAGACAGACAGACAGACAGACAGACATACAGACAAACAGACATCATGCTAAAAATAGTCAAAACGTTATGTAGGGACCTCAATTCATGGAGAGCCTTCGAAATATCGAAATGTTAAAATCGGTATGATCACAATACCTCCCTTATATATGTTGGCGGTCGATAAAAAGGGTCATTTTAACATGGATCATATCTCTAAGGCCCAGTCTTTCCACCTTTAGGTAAACCTACGTAACTATTTGACAGATAAGGTTATATGATACTTTCTGTGATGAATAAATGTCATCCTGTCTTTTAATACAAATTTATCTATCGCATAGTTATCTAACGGATAATGAGACTGACGTATTGAATTCACTGATTGGTATTGAAATTTATTAAGCAGATGAAGTTCCAGATAACCTTATCTGTCAGATAGTTACCTAGAGATTTGCCTGAAGGTGGAAAGACCGGACCTATGTGTCTTGTTTCTTAAAAATGGTTCCAGTGAGCGAAATAAGTGATAATCGGAGGGCCCAATGTCTGGTGAATAGAGTGGGCGTGAAAAAAGCTCCAAAGCAAGCTCGAAATTTTTTTCACGTGTCTTGTTGTGTTCTATTCACAATTTCTAGCCGTTTTCTGGTTATGTTCTGATTCAGTCGAGCCAATCGTTCACAGTAGAGAACAGAATTAATACGTTGCCCCGATTTTAACATCTCATAATAAATGATTCCCTTATAATCCCACCAAACACAAAGCAATAACTTTAGATTGGTCAAACTGGAGTTTGGAGTTGGTTTAGATTTCTGATTTGGTGACAACCATTGTTTATTTCGTTTTCTGTTATCATATACTATCCATAACCCATAATAATTCTTTTTAAAAAAGGGTCAGCAGAAAATTTTAACTTTAGTGATGTACATATGGTTATGGGAACCACTTTATTATCTTCTGTAAGAAGGTTCCCAAACACCTTCTCTCCAGACCTTGCCAATCTTTTTCATATGCTCTTCTACTGCTGGCCAGGAGCACTGAAGTCTATTAGATAGTTCATGAATCGACAATTCTGGATTATAGTACAGGAAATGAAGCTCAAAAAATGACAAAACCTCGCAATTTTTTCGTCCAGCATCGATTTGGATAAAAATTTGGAATTAGGCTCATTTCACCCTCTAGTTTATTTTCTACATTGTGTCGTTGTACGCTTTTTGTTTTTTAAGGGTGAAAACTACCCCTAATTGTAAAAAATTATAAAATAACATTTTAAACCTTAATATGGGTAAAATTTGGTTTCGATTAGCTAAATATGGATCGTTTTATGCTTTAGAATACAATTTCATAATGTTTCAACCCTTAAAAATCAACCCTTGTTGGATTAAAAAATGATTTCATCTTGCATCGATTTGCACCAAAATTTGAAATTATGTTCGTCTCACCCTCTACTTCAAATTTTATATCATGCTCATGGGCACTGTTTATTTTTTAAGGGTGAAAACTACCCCTAATTGTCAAAAATTATAAAATAACGTTGTAAACCTTAAGATGGGTAAAATTTGGTTTGGATTAGTTGAATAATGATTGTTTCATGCTTTGGAATACAATTTCTAATGTTTCAACCCTTAAAAACCCACCCTTGTTAGAGCTTGATATAAAAAAAATCATCCGAACCGTGCTATTCGAATGTTTCGAAAAAAAAATTATTGGTTTTTTAAACATAGCTCCTTTATTTTTAGTGATAGAAAGTTTTTTCAAAAATGATTTTGTAGGGCTTTTCAAGAGCTATAAGACTATGTAAATTAAATTCCTTAAGATCTCTAAGTTTTTAAATGGGGTGAGTTTGAAGGGCTCGAATAAGGTGGTGTTCGCTTGTAAATAGAGGTTTTAAACGGCTATATCTCGCCAAATATTCACTGTACAGAAAATATATGCACAGGAAAATTTAAGTCATTAAAAAAGCTACAATTTAGTGCTCTATCATTTTTTTCGTATCTCCCGTAATTTCGGAGATATTTTGAAGAAAAGGGTGAAAAATACGAAATCGCAAAAAATCGTTTTTTCTTTAAACTCCAATTTTTCTAAAATTAGGCATTTTAAATTGGTCAAACTTCTTGGGTGTACTGAAAATACATATAAGAAGAGAACCACAGAAGGGTGAGGATCAATTTTAATTAGGGGGGTAAATAGGGGGTGGTTTTCACTGATTTTTTCGTAGAAAAAACTAGGTACCGACCTTATTTTGATAATAAGTCGCTTAATTTTTATGCTAGAGACTTTTTTATTTTTTTGTTTGAAAGGTCTAATCAAATACTTTAAAAAAGATTCAATGAGTTTTCCTCGAAAAATGCAAATTTTTCCTGTTATTTGACTTTGAATCTTTCAAATTATGCATTTGGCGAAAAAAAGTTAACCATTAACATGCCGTATCTCGGTTCGTATTGGTCGTAGAAAAATAATAAAAAAATAATTTTGTTTGTTTTTTTAAAAGCTACAATTTTGCTTTCTACAGTTTTTTTGATAAAATGCATATTTTTCGAGTAATTCGCAAAAAACTTTTTAAAAACATCGATTTTTTCGTCGAAAAACTGTTACTTTCAACCGTGAATAACTCAAAAAATATTAGTTTTACGAAGAAAACGTAAAGAACATTTTTTTCTTAGAATTACTTTTCCCATCGATTCCTATAGTTAAAATGTAGTAAAAAATTTCCACCCCCGAGATGGGGTGGCAACCACCCCCAAGGTTTTAGCGTACACCGGTATGATGTAGAAAATGATCCTTGGGCTATTCCCTACCTTCTGTGAAAATTTCACGTAATTCCATGCTGGACGAAAAAATTGCGAGCCAAAATGCTTCATTTCCTGTACTATTACACTCGATTTCTGCTTGCAAAACTGCATCAACCAATAATATTAGGGGTCTTCAAGATCGGGGTTCATTATCCAAGCATAAATTTCCTGATTTAAATGTTTTAAACCACTGTTGACATGTGCGTACACTTAGTTTATCACCATAATCAATGCAAATGTAGCAGAACTATACAGTAGTTCTTTGATTGTCAATAAATCGCGCTACTAACTCAGTTTTTAAAGCAACGAGCGAATAGTCGTGATTGCTGTGATGTTGTCTATGATTTTAGCTATGTGATGAAATAGTTAGTGGTGTATGTGTCCCCTGTATGTTTGTGCCTTCGACTGTACCTCATACACTCTCTATATATATTTATGTTATTTGTTACGCTTAGCTGAACAGTAACAAATTCCTTTTCATTTGAATTTCAAAACGTTTTGCGCTACAAATACCGGCAAAGCATTGCCTTCTCCATCCAATGGTACAGTATTAATTTAAAATAAATCTTTTACTTCCCAACCCCATGCAAAGTGCAACGGATGACAAGCTTGGGAAGTAAATAATCCAACGGATAAACTTTAATATAATCTTGTCGTTTTCTTACAAACTTCATTTTATTTTATTGTTATTTGGACGTTATATAACTGAATATATAAGACGAAATCCGTTTTCTCTACCCCCTTTTCTCAACTTGACAAACTTTCATATACTTCCTAAATGTGAGTTTTATTCGTTAGAGAAATGGGAAACTTCAAATGATTGGTGGAAATATTTTTTATAGTATATATGCATTTATATGGGTTAAAGACGTGATTTAGCGTTGACAAACATATCATTTAAAAAATGTATTGGTTTTTTTGGGAAGGAAAAGTATGGTGGAAAAGGTTTATTTTTTTCAACAAAACAAACAAAAGAAACATTAAAGACTATATTGCAGGATATAAAAAACAATAAAAACTCACAAATATTCTAAACTATTCGGAAATAGTTCTCTGGAATATAACAAGTAAACAAAAGATTAATTCGCAAGTAAAATATTTTTAAAAAAATTTAAGTGAAGTGTGAATTTTCACACATTTCAGGGTTTTGCAGGTATTTAATAGGTGTAAGAAGCCATATTACTGTTTTTTTGATAATCACTTTTATTCGTTATTTGAGAACTAAGAGCTTCAATTTCATTTTTTTAAACAAAATTTAAATTATTTGCCAAATATCCCAGCGTTGTTTTCTGCATTTGCTTCGTATTCAAGTTTTCATTAGATTAATAAGAAATATTTTACAGTGTAGAGTGTAGTGTGGTGTGGTGTGAGTAATTTAGTTCGCAACTATTAAAAAAATATATTATTCTTTAATATTTTTAATTCCAAAAAAAATACATGCATTATCTTAGCTTTAAATACAAAAAATCCATAACATTATTAGTCATAATTTAACCATGAATTAAGAAAATTCATTCAAAAACAGATTTTTACTTAAACCCTTTTTGGTAAAAGGGTGCCAGACAAGAACTTTTGCACATTTTTGGCTAAATTCGTATTAAAAGATACGAAGTTCAAAAAACTATCTATCGTTTCGTAATCTACGTCTTAAGAGCTTTCTTTTGACACCACACAATAAATTTTAAATTAATATTTTTTTTATCAACGACACAAAAAAATCGACGTTTTTCGAAAAATTTATTTGATCAAAAATTCCTGTTGAACTATTTCGGTTCCCATCAATGTTCATTAAAATTTTTTTTTTTTAGATTTTTATATCATTCCCTTTGGGAGATAGGGTGGAGGACAAAAGTTTTTTGACACATTTTGGGCAAAAATCTAATAAAAAAATTGATTTTTCAAAAATAAAAATTTGTTTCTTGATTCACGTATTAAGAGGTTTCATTTGGTATGCCACTCAAAATTTAAAAATTATATTTACCTTTTTTATTAAATACATATTTGTTTATATTTATCCCGCGTTGTATTTTTTGAACTCTCTATAATTTTCCTATATGTGGGTCAAAAAGTTGTACAAGTATGCCAAATTTCAACTTTCTATGTTCAGCCGTTTGGCTACAATTTGTACTGTACAGACAGACACATGAGTGACGTTTTAAGGGTTTTTTGGTGGTCATACCTATAAAACTCTAAAAATATAATTATCAAAATCCACGACATCGTTTTACACGGTTTTCTGAGGAACCTATCTTCCGTGTAAATCGGGGGATAGGTGTATAACCCTATTAAGCCGCATTCAGAGCTCTTAAATCAATAGCTTATGACTGCAACTTGTACTCTGTTTACTGTCACTAGAAGTTTGTCATATAGTAAGACGTGAAACCGTTCAGACCTCTAAATTTAATACGTCGTTCGTTGTGGATTATGGATAATTTTCTAAACTTAAAGCTAGTGAGATATTTTAATGACACAGACATATAAACATATTGGCTATCTCAGTTTATCAGTGACACCGTAGTTATCGTATGCCTTTACAAAACCTAACATAATGTCATCATTAACAAATCTTGCTCAAAATTACAAAGACGGACAGTAAATATGATCAATTTAGGTAATTAGTTTAAGTTTATTTAGTTAAAATCTGAGACAAAAGAATTATAAAAACAATAATACATAGAAAACATTTTACGGAGCCATGTAGTTAGTTTGAAGACACACAGATGTCGGACTATTCGTAACACATTAATTTCTAACTTGCTGGGAACAGTACGTAGAACGTTAAAACCATACTTGGAAACATAACTTACAGCGTAACAACGAACAGTCTACAACGTGTTAATTTAATGAGCTCTGAATGCGGCTTTACACTTTCTTTCACATTGCGTTGATCGAAAACCATCTATTTCAAATATTGAAAAATGTCCACCTTCAAATTGTATGTGTCATCAAGATCTTTTATTGAAATCTACAATCTTTGATTTTACTTTCTCATCTAGGCTTAGCATTTTTCCTGATTTTTCTTTAAAAAAAATGTTCGTTCGTGATGGTAATATTAACATTTACTTGAATTTGATAAATTAACTGTCATTACCTATTTAATAAATTACAGAACGCACCTTGCATACTTTCTAATCAAGGGAAAAAAAAAACTTTTGAGTACCACACGCTGCAAGCAACTACACACCTTTATTTTTTTAATTCCGAGTAATAAAACAAATATTTTAGTGATGGAAGAGATAGTAAATTATAATGAAGGTACGTAAAGACTTTTGATAATCACTGTACCACACCCGTGAATTATTTTATTGGGTACATGATATTGTACATAGCATTTGTGGAAGAAATGTGCATGACGACATTTAGAAGTTCGTCGAAATTTGCTGTCAATAACATAACTGACATTTAAATACTACGAAATACATACACTATGAATGGCGCATGAACTTATTACATCAAATAACAAGTAAATGTCTCTAACGATTCGGTAGTTCGTGCATATGGATATGAATAGTTTATGTTATACATTTATGTCAACACAATGCTCTTCAACATTTCAACTATAATGTCACTAAAATATTAAAAAAATAATGGTTAGTAGAAAATGTTTCAAGAAATATCTTTTTAATATGGCTCTAGAATCATCGCATTAGTGTTATTCTATCCATTATTAAACATAAGTGTGTAAAAAAAGAAATAAGACTTTGTTTCTCCGAAGCTGGTAACACTGTACGGATAAAACTACACTAGTCCAGAAGTGCAAGCCTCCCATATTCATTAGAAGTTGATCGATAACTCGACTGTGTTAATAAGTGCAGTTCTGCAACATAATTCCGTAATTTGAATGTCTAAATGGGCCTTTACGCGAGTGCATGTAGTGGTGCGTCACAAAATTGAAATAACAAAATATTGCGAAGCTTTATAAAATCAAATTTTGCGTCAAACATCAAACCCAGATTCACACATGTTAAAAATAGTACCTTAAACTCCCCATACACTATGAAGCATACATCGATTCACGTCATCGTTTCCAAGGCATCATGAAACAGGCATCACTGGCTGTTGGACACACACTATTGATGCATGCATCGATGCAAAACATTGCAAACGGTTGAACACAGCTTTGTTTAGTATACAGCTCGACGTTTGCTTCATTGTCACCGGTTTTGAATAAAATATAAAGAAGAATAGTGATTTACCATTGCCAGCGTTGTCTTAATTGGTGTGTTAATTAAAAAATCAAAGAAGCCAAAAAGGAAGTGGTGTAAAAATTGGCTTAACCGTACGTACAACCCCCAAAGATAGTTTCTTATACAAAACTAAAAAACTGAAATACAATTAGTGACAACCTATACATCAAATTTTGCACAGAATTTTTATCTATCTAAAGACAGTTCCCAGCAAACATTTTTATACGGGCCAGTACTGTTGAAGCACATACTCTCCGGCATTGAATGTAATGGGCCAGTACCCCGGTGTCCCCGTGGCTGTTCAATTGGCATATCAATTGCCGGCCCAGCAGCGGTAAAGTTCAAAATAATCGCATTAAATGCTGGTAAAGTACTTCGTATAGGAGGAGTGCGAAATACAAATGTGAAGTATATTATTAATACTAGCGTTGCACAAACTCTTGGTGCCAGCAATTTACCAACAGAAAAAGCAGTTTGCCTGCATTCGGCCGATGGTTGAATGTTTGCTTCAATTACATGAGAATCTTAATTACACAGTCTTTTTTACTTGACATCACAGTTAGAATGAAGATTCTGTTTGCCTCTGCTTATTACCATTGGGGTTTATTACCATTGTACTTGGGGTGTATCACCAGTATACCCACTGCATGCTACTTCTGCAGACCAGATGTTTGAAACCGAATCCATAATAAAAAAACTTTATTACTGCCGAAACCATTGTTGCTATTTTGCTACATCAATTAAAGATTTTTTTTATAAGAAATTAACATAACTGTCTCACTACAGATTTCACCATTCCGAAAAAAATATATCTGCCCTCATGGTTTCATGATAAACAGTTTTCACTGTATGTATTTATAAATAAGGTGGTTATAGGTTAGGTTGTTTACAATTTTGACGTGAAAGACAGCGAAATGCGCATGCCCAACGGTGCGGCGAGGGCTCAGAGTTGAAATTTCTGAACTAGCGACACCGAGCTTGTTACATCGCGCCTATGGCCGAGAACATACAGAAAGTCGGCACCGGCTTTACTGGCAACAAGCACTGATCTGCTGCAGTATCTGTCCATGTTTTTAAATATAACCGCACACGCTGTGTACTGGTCGGCACCGGTCGGTGTCGGCTACCCGCTTACCGAAACGTTTAAGCAGTTTAAGCAGCTTGTTGTCAGCGCCGAAACAAAAAAATATTTAAAAAATCTTGCATCATCTTCTTTTAATTGAGGAAAAAGGTAGTGGTATTCCCCATATTTTCGTCTCTTGGTTTATTGCATGTATGCCTTTTCTTTTTGGTTCCATTTTTAAATATAGTGATACTGTTAGAAATAACTCATCCAAAGATGAATCAGAACTCGCCATTTTCACTTATTTCAACATATAATTGAGGCAATATACGAAAAAGTAACTATACACTTACAAAACTAGCGTTCACTCTATTCTAGGCTAATATAGTTAAAAAATGTACGATAAATAGGAAAATATAAATAAAAACTTCAATATATGGGTTATGTCATCTGTCAGTACCACATGCAGTATCAGCGTTTAGTGTGTGCTCAACCAGTAACCCAGTACGCTTGTTTTCGGTACCGATTGTCAGCGCTGATTTACCAGCTTTCTGTATGTTCGCGGCCTATGACACCATGGTATGGGTCTTTTCAAAATAGAGCGATCCTATTGGTTAAATTTCTTGAACATCAGCAAGAAAATGATACATAAATGACGCTTTTTATCGATTGTTCTCCCTAGATAAAGCTGACAAACCTATTAGGAGTCCAAAGAAAATTAATAGCTTAGTACGTAATGTTAAAATGACTTTGTTTAGATTTTTTTAAATTTTAGAAACATATCAAAGACGTTATTCAACGTCTAGTTTTTACAAGTTGTGGAGAAAAATTTGAGTTGTCTTACCTTAATAAACCTTTTTGCCTTAGTTAAAAGGCCTAACGTGGTATGTCTGGAAGCCTCGGGACCGAGCGGAACCATATCCTTAAGTTTTTCCAGGCAATTCCGCAAATGCGCTCGTCTGTAACAACAAAAGAACATAAGTACACATTCACTAAATAACAAAAACAGTTTCAATAACTAAGATTTCACGGATACTGAAGTTTAAAGCATTTTAAAAGGAAATTGATATATTTACACACATTTTTATCCTTTTTTGGTTTTATTAAATTTATAAAGGACCTAATATTAAGCGTTACAATAAAATTAAGCTGTAGATTGACTATAGAATCTTGTCTTAGTTATCCTGACATCTATACAGAAACTTCAAAAGGGATTTTAATAATGGTTAACCCTTCTAAAATATTGTGTCATCCTCTTTGTCCACTGTGTTATTGTCGCACACGGGGCCTAAATCCTGACTGAACAATCGTCCGTCTCTCCCCCTTCAACTCTTGTCCTGGATGTCAGGACCGGATTATATTTAATAAGGTGATAAAGATAATAGAAAAGAGAATGTTACATGTAAAAGTGGGGTAGAGCAATGACAAATTGCAATTATTTATGAAACTAGGGGATTCATTAAAATAAGGACCATCACGAGTGCTGGACAGAGGAAGGGACAGAGAAATAGGGGAGAAATAGCGATACAGAATGTAAAGAGAAACAAGAAAAAGTGAAAGTTTAGGAAAATAGTTACAGTAACAGTGGATATAAAACGTGATGAAGGTGGTTAGTTAAAATTTTTGATGCCCACATGATTGAGTAATATCTTTGGTGCCCTTAGATGTTCTGGGCTATACGCAAGATTATTAAAGTAAAGGTTGTCTCGTGACTTGAAGTGGTGGGGGTAAAAGCGAAGCTACACGTCATCTCTATACCAACGGGACGTCAGCCTTTGTTTATCGTATATGTTATATAAGTGAAGTTTGAATTTTGTCTATAAATATCAAAATATCGTTTAATTTTTTGATTTTCTACTGGTTTTAATTTCTCTTTAGTGTGTTGTAATGTTTTTAAGTTATATATTATTAGTGTTTATTTATTAGTGTTAAGTTATTAGTGTTAAAATGACTGGAATAATATGTAGTGTTGCTACTTGCAAGTTTAACTCTGTGAAAGCGAAAAAAAGTGGAGAACAAATATCTTTTTTCGCGTTTCCAAAGGAATAGAAAAATTAAAAATGAATGGATACGAAGATGTCACAAAAAGGATCGTTTTGACCCAGAAAACAAGAGAATTTGTAGTAAACATTTTAAACATGATGAACAAATAAGATTTGTTTTCTTATAAATAATTTTTATTGTATAGTTTTTTCTGTTAAGATAGTTCTATTTATAAATGAAATATTTAAAGTTTTTTAGTACCACTTTTAACCGTTTCAATACTAATTTTTTCTATAAGCAATATGAAATAGATAAGACACTTAAAGGACAGTATAACAAATTGTTTAAAACATATATTGACAACAATACTGTATTTTTAATGGAAATCGGATTTTCCTAGCTGGGATCATTTGAACCCAACAGTGTTTAATGCTGGGATAATTTGAACCCAACAGTTTTGAATTTTGTAGGATATATAAAAAAATAATAAAACTGTGAATATGAGTTATCATTTATTATAGAAAAAACAAAATAAGAAATAAATTTATGTATGACATTTGGTGAAACAACTTATACAATATGGGATGTTGCAAGCCTTGCAAATATGTTTTGTTCGTCTTTCCCTCTTCTCCCTCTTACAGCCCTCACAGCGGCTCCTTTTATCAGTTTTTACTAAGACAGTGCATGAATCACGTACTGCAACCTACAACAACTGAACGGGTTAATTAAAACCCATTAACAATGTATTTTGAGAGTTCAGTGTTGATTTGAAAATTCTTGGGATTAATTAATCCCTTTAGTACTGAAACGGTTAATCCAGAAACACCCCCTAAGAAAGAAAATTTTGAGATATCATGCCTATATTTGATCTTGGTTCTACTCTATTCGCGACTACAAATAACAGTGAGAAATCTGGTGGTGGCTGGCTAAATTAAACAGAAGCGTATATTTGGATAATATTTGTAGCGTGTTGTGCTGCAGTTTATGTGAATTAAGAACTATTTTAAAATGTAGTGACTTAAATACAGTGCTTTTTTGCAGAAATATTGTTTGAACAGACAAATATTAAGAAAAAACTTCTGACATATACGCTTCTTGTCCGCCATAAGCTGTTGCCAACGTTAGTTTCAGTCGCGAATAGTACCAAATTTCATTAAAATACGTCTAGCCGTTTTTGAAAACTGATATAACCTCAAATTTTATTAATTACTATATTATTATAGCAATTTGTTTTTCTATTTTAATTTAAATATTCCTAAAATTATATTTATATTCGATTTTATTGTTATTTATTAACTATAATACAAATACCCATCACCTTAAATTTTATGTAATTAAATCAGTATAAAATATCCTTAGATTTTTATTTATAATTTATTCAGTAGAACTGTTTTGAAATAAATATCTATTATGAATATAGTCAATACAAATATTTAAACACATGCAACATCTATATTAATTTTGTATGCTAGTTTGAAATATGCATACATGTGAAGTATTCCCTCTCACGCTCTGATTGGTCAGAAGTTACGAGACAACCTTTACTTTAATAATCTTGGGTCATACGTACGTTGCTCTAAAGGAATCGGCGTGTTTTTCTGGCCAAGAGGCCCGGATTTCATGCTGAATTTCTGAGTTATCCCAATAGCCTCACACCCGAAAATTGTAGAAAGGCTTACTGAATGCTTAAACATTTAGTAACAAGTACTTACCTATTTAAATATTATTGACATTTAGGTCGCCTTTGTGTCACTAGAAAGAGAAGAAAACAACATGCTCCAAGAATATCGGACACAGTAGCTGACCACCTTTGTTGTATGTGGAAGAGTTTTCACTTCTAGTATCGGGCTCTACAGCCATGTTATTTAGCTATTTAGCTACTGGCGCACCACTGTCGTCGACTTAAGTGGGAAACAGAATGCAACGAGTTTGACGGCGCGTTGACGCCGTTCGTACGGCGCTATCTGTCAGGAGAAAGTTAAACCCAAGCTGTCGTACGCAAGTGCACAGAATGGACAACGTCCTACGCCGTTCGACCGCCGTTGACACTGAATGTTCGTCAACTTCCAACTTTTGACGCCGTTGAACGTTGACGCAGAACACCTAACCTCAGTTTTTACTGAATAATAAAGTGTTTGTATGTATAAATAACTTGCATACAACATAAATAACATCATACACAAGTCTTCATCATCCATTATACTTTTAATAAAAGAAAATGCATGTATAAACACAGATATAGGTTGTCAAGTGACACTTGACGGCGTTAAAAATTATTGCATTGTGTGCAGGCGAAAATTCTCAACGGCGTTAACGCAACGCTGTCGCAAATGACGGCGCGCTGACGCCGTAGCGCGCTGTGCATTCTGTTCCAGGCTTTTAGACGTGGTTGGATATATATAAACCAAAAATATGGATTTTGTACGACCCGCTCGCACAAATATTATTATATCTTTAGAACTACAGAACAGATTTTCAAAATTCTTTCAATTCTGATTAGTATACAAATCGTGTACCAACTTTGCCGCTGATGAAACCTATGTTGTCGCTGATAATTCCAAGAAAATGCGAAAACTAAACAGAAGACATGGATTTCGTTTTACCCACTCGCACAAATATAGTTATAACTTTGGAACTGCTGAACCAATTTTAATAAAAAATAGCCGAAAGCCTGATCAGATGATGTAGCTACAGATAGAACTGTATGAAAATCGTATCAGCAATTCTCGAGTGAAAAGCGTATGGAAGGACAGACAGATAGAGAGACGTTGACTTTTATATATATATAGAGATGTGCTGAGATGAGGAGAATTTGTTTTTGTAGTGTATGTTTTAGTGTGGTGAATGAAATTTTAATCGACTTTGTTCCAGTGTTGTCATTATAATTGTTTGAGTTAATCCGGACCTGTTAGTCGTACGGGTTCTCCGGTTACATAGTCTGATGATTAGCAAGCCTTGCCACATTTCAGGACAGTAATTTATTTAAATTCTCGTTAGAAACCTTACACTGGCTGTCGGCTCGACGCTGGCGCTGGCGATCACGGGATCTAGGGAGTTATTATCGCCTCACAGGCGTATCTGTTCATTGGCATTAGCTTTTGCGAATATCCGATAGACGAACCAATGAGGACATAAGCACTACACAGGGATACTCAACATTTTTCAATTACTATCAAGCAGTGGTAGAGTTGTCTTATGAATTTTAGGGCAGCGGTAGTTGGCACCAGCAAATATTTAGAGGGGGCACTCTTTTTCGGGTTTTATAGGTAAACCACCAAAAAACCCCTTATAACGTCACTTATGGGCTGTGCGACAGAAATTGTAGCCAAACTACTGGACTTAGAAATTTGACATGCTTGCATAACACTTTGACCCACATGTGGAAATACTATTAAGAATTCAAAAACGTTTGTCTGTGTCTGTCTGTCTGTCTTTGTCTGTATGTCTCTGTCTGTCTGTCTCTGTCTGTACGGTAGAAATTGTAGCCAAACAGCTGAATATAGAAACTTTCTATATTCAGCTGTTTGGCTACAATTTCTACAGAACTGACACGACACACGAGTGACGTTATAAGAAATTTTTGGTGGTCGTACCTGCAAAACCCTAAAAAAGTACAAACTTATATTATGAAAGAGGCTGGATTTATTTTGGAGAATAGTGTATATGTCAAAGGATTATTAAATAATCCGTTTCTTTATAAAATTACTAGCAATTTAACTAATTTTACTAGTATCGTTCTATTAGAAAGTTGAAATTTGGCATGCTTGTACAACTCTTTGACCCACGTATAGGAAAAATATAGAGTTCAAACAAATGAAAAGAAGAGAAAAAACGGCGAGAAAAATATGAACAAATATGGATTTAATGGAAAAATAAATATTTATTAAAATTTTGAGAGGGGTATTAAATGAAATCTCTTAATACGTGGATATTCAAACAAACTTTTACTTTAAAAAATCAGTTTTTTATGGAATTTTCGCTAAAAATATGTCAAAAAACTTTTGTCCCCCAACCTACTACTAAAAATCTGAAAAAAATCTCCATAATGTACATTTATGCGAACCGAAATAGCTCAACAGGAATTTTTGATCAGATTAGTTTTTCGACAAATATCGATTTTTTGTGTAGTTGAAAAAAACATATTTTTTTATAATTTATTTTGCACTATCAAAGTAAAGGACTCTTAAGTAAATTATGGTTCAGAAAGCAGTATTTGAATTTTTTTTTATTTTAACACGATTTTTTCCAAAAATGTAGTTTACAAATCATTGTCCCGCACCTTTTAACACAAAGGAGTTAAACTAAAAAGCTGAAAAAAATTTAAATTATGTACATTGATGCAAGCCGGAAACCAGCGAGATGAATTTTTGATCAGATTTTGTTTAAATATTGTAGTTTTTGTGATTTTGACAAAATGAATTCTTTTTTAATTCATGGCTAAATTATGGCTAATAATGTAATGGATTTTTGTATTTGTATCTAAAGTAGTGTCTTTTTTGAAGGCGCAACAAACTTTTGTTGCTGTGCGCCAAAAAAATTATAACCTTCTTTTTTGAAAAATTATATATATATATATATAATAAAAAAAAAATTAACAGCTGAGAATCGAGAATTGGGGAAGAAAATATAGCTCGTGAAGCTTATGAAGCTAAACTGCCGTAAAAAAAGAACAATCGGAAGGCTAAGAAAAACATATCAAGAAGGGATAAAACATGCAACGGAAGAGAGGTGTAATATTTCGTTCCGTTTAAAGTGAAATATTTAACGCAGGTGAGGAAAAGGTGAAAAAACATAGGCCACAGCAGATTGGGACTGGGATACCTCGGACTCCCGTTAACACCGCCACTGGTATTAAGGATTATGGCCAGGACAGGCTGGAAGACCAAAACAGCTCGGTGAGATTTTTATGCGCCCTCGCTATCGAGACACACACATACTGAGCCCAATATCCACATCACATCTATTGGTGATTCGATTTGAGCGATCAGCGCATTTTTATGCGCCCTCAATAAAATTTAAATTTATATTGCGCCTTTATTGACAAAAGGTATCCTAAACGAAAGTTCATTTGCGGAAACCTCAGTTATTTTTAAGAACACAGTGGTTTTTACCAGCCCTCACACATTATTTCTGTTTGTCTGTCAAATTTCTTTGTGTCTGTCTGTCTGCCTGTCCCTATCTCTCTTCATATCACCATTTTTCCTCTTTCTCTATTTTCCTTTCAGTATTCATTTATCAAAACAATAACCAAAACTAGTGAAATTTTCTCAATCACATTTTTATTTCTTCCTATACGTTTTTTGTTATTGTGTCGGTTACCACTGGTTGTTTATCGCTGATTTAAGGGTGTGCGGCCCTTCCTTGTTGTCAATGGCCGGGGGAAAGGGTACTCAATTGGATCAAGTTGAGGGTTCTCTTCGTCTTGGCCTTTAGCGCACACCGCGTCAAATCTGAATATAGGGGATTTGCGATGCGAAAGATATTTTTAGTTTGACATTTGTTTTAGGGTTAATCAAAAGTTGATGAAAAAATTTATTAGCTTATAAATAAAGTTAACTTTCTACCACGTGACTTTATTAAATACCATTGTTATATTAAAGGGGAGTTAATATATAATAAGGATAAGAATAGAGATATTAAACATTAAATACATTCATAACTCAAAATTTTTATTAGTACCGAAAAATGCCCGCGTCATACTGGTAATAGATATTTTGAATGAAGTATCAGGTCGTCAAGGATGAAATTTGTAGTTAATAATATTGCCAACTTTAACAGCTTATTATTTGACATTCCTTAATATTTTACCGTTGTTTTTTTTTTTTTTTTGAAAGTTGCACATCTCTCCTGTTTAAAGAAATCATTGTATGCTCTAAAAAATATCAAAAACTTATTTTACGTACGATGGTACGAGTATTTCAAATACGTTATTGGTAGGTTACATAGAATTGCGTGATATAGTATATATCAAGGTCGTCAAGGATGAAATTTGTAGATAATAATTCAAAGTTTAACAGATTATTATTTGACATTGGCTTAATATTTTACCGCTGTTTTTTTTTTTTAAGAAATCATTTTTAAAAATTAATTTTGTTGAAAATGGAACGGTCGTAAATTTGCACTATTATGAAGTATGAGTTCTTACGTGGAACTACGGCATCGCAGACCGCGCGAAACAATAATAGTATATTTGGCTCTAGTGTTACTACGCAGCAGAATTCTGTAAAAAATTACCGTGCAGCAACGTTACTACAAGATAAAATGTTATAAAAAGTATAATGCCTTTCATTCATGATAGTAACTGACCTTGCTCATAGAGACAAATTTAGTACAATCATAGTAACAGAGTTACTTGGTTCGCCAAATTTCGTACAGGTAACTTAAAAACAAAAAAAAAAAAAACTGGCTCATCGATCACAGCAGATATATATTGCAACCAACTGGACGAAATGATGCAAAAACTTAAAGAAAAACAGCCAAGATTGGTCAACAGATCGACTCCTATCTTATTGCATGATAACGCTAGACCACACACTGCACAAATGACTGTGGCAAAACTACAGGAATTGGAGTTGGAACTTCTTCATCATCCATACTCACCAGACCTAGCCCCCACTGACTACCACTTCTTCCGCAATTTGGACAACTTTTTAATAGGAAAACATTTTAATTCCGACAATGCTGTAAAACTGACCTTCCTAGAATTCATTGACTATCGTCCGCCAGGGTTTTACACCACCGGCTTAAACAACCTGCCGCTTAAATGGCAAAAGTGTATAGACAATATGGGTGGATACTTTGATGAATAAAATCAAGTTATCAACCAACTTTACATTTTTTTCTACAAATTTCATCCATAACGACCTAATATAAAAGAATTTGTCTTTAAATTTGGTTGGTTTTTGAAAATTTTTACACTTGCTTTTACGATGCCTTTCAACAAAGAATTCAGAATTATTGCATATTTTGTTCTATCCACAGTTTACCATTTTCTGTGTGACATTTGACTTGAGTAAAGTGTTTAACTATTTTCATTTTTGTGGCTAGTGTAAAAGTGTAAACCTTTGTTAAAAAATGAATCTTTTAAATTCCGCTAAAGCAGTTTTTTTAAAAAGCAAAAATTAAAACCAATTACACATAAATAACTGAAATACCAACATTTAAAATCCGTATGTTACATTTTTTTTTTATAAACGTTATAACATTTGAAACATACGATTGGTTTTTCATGCACAAACGTTCTGGAAACATCACGAATTCAATTATTTTTTGCGAGAGGCTCGCCTCGATGTTTGACGATCAATAGTGTGCATAAAAAGCATGGAACGTGTGCAGGAGAGATGTAATTTTATGCGTGCGCTGTATGCCACTCAACCACTATGATACGGCCATGAATATGCAGTCGGGAAACTGACGGCTGACGATGTGATTGAATAATAATGTCGGGATCATTTCCTGGACCTACACTGGACACTACTGCCATCTATTTACCCGTCTGGGCATTAGCTGCATGCCTGCATCTCTCCCTTACAACTCAACACATAGAATTCTATATTCTAATTCAGAATTTATAATAATTCAAATATGATTCAACAAAAAAATTGATGTGAAGTGTGAATATTCACACATTTCAGGGTTTCGCAGGTACATAATAAGTGAAGGCGGTATGCTGAGTGTGTAGGTCAAATTTTACTTTGTAGTAATCACGGCAAAATGAACGATATTTTTAAAATAATTTATCGTCTGTTAATCATATAATAAGACTAGTTATTAAATTTACGCTCTTAAAAATTAAATACAACATTTGTCAAAATATAACTAGAATTTTGACAAAATAATTTCAACATAATAAAAATGCAAAAAATTCGCTCCGTACTCGAACTAGAAACCTTTCGTTTTCCAGCTTACGACACCAGTGCTCTAACCAATTAAGCTATCGCACGCCTTGCATGTGAGTGTCTTACATTGATATAACTTTTGTACTTTGTGAACCAAGAACCACAAAAAATGCGTTATTTTCCGAAAACATAATCTGATCAAAAATTCCTGTTGTACTATTTCGGTTCACACCAATATACATTACTTAGAATTTTTTTAGATTTTAATTTAAACCATCTGGGCTACAGGGTGTGGGACAAAAATTTTTTTGCACAATTTTGGCAAAAATCGCATCAAAATAATTTATTTTGCAAAAATAAAAATTTGATTGTTAATCCACGTACTACGGGCTATCAAATGAAAGCCCGTCAGGATGTCCACCTTACTCAGAATTTAAAAAAAATATTTTTGTTTCGATGAGCACATATTTGTTTATATTTTTAGGGGGGTATGTTTTTTAGTATTTTTCCTATGTGCGGGTCAAAGAGTTGTATAAGCATGCCAAATTTCAACTCTCTAGGTTTAGCCGTTTGGCTACATTTTTCACCGAACAGACAGACAGACAGACAGACAGACAGACAAACAGACAGACAGACAGACAGACAGACAGACAGACAGACAGACAGACAGACAGACAGACGACAAAATGACGGTATAAGGGTTTTTTGGTCATACCTACAAAACCCTAAAAATGAAAACGGAATGCAAGCTTATGTCTTTGAAATTATTTGGCAATAGGGGACACTTTTTAAGATCGCAGCGCCATATGTGGCAAAGCTGGAACACTCTAAAGTGAATTAAACTGTTACTCGTGTATTTGTTTACATGGTGAAAATGAACACGAGCTGTATTTTTTCTGTTTTCCGAGCTTTTTTTTTTAATTTAATGGTAATCTACGATTTACAAGATATGTAATAATTTACTATTCTAAAGAAATTTCAAAGAAATTTTTAGTTTTTCATTGCATTTTTAATTCTTTTTGACTGCCTGTCAATATAGTAACAACAAAAATATGGTAAATATAATAGTAAAAATTAATATCTCTGCCTGAAAAAGTAGAAGGGCCTTTTAATAGACCAACTGATGATTTAGGCAAATTTTGGGTGGGATAAATGCTTTTTTTCAGTCTTTTCTTGGACGTAAAAAATCACTTTCCATAAAATGCAATGCATGGGCTTGGATTTTTGCCCATTTTTAGTTTTTGGGTCCATAAAAACATACGATTCACTTTCTCTCTGCCTTCAAAAGTAGTTTCAATTGATATTTTTTTCGATTTAGGTAAATTATGGAATGTTTAAGGATTCTTCCTTATTCACGATTTACATTGCCGCACACAACAAAATTGATTGTTTTTTTTTTTTTTTCATGATTCAACAAAAACCCGTATTTCTCCATTGAACAAAACAAAACAACGTCACTTTCGTATCTTCCGTAAATTGCCACCAGATGTCAAGGTGCTTAGGAAGTTTCCTCTATGGTCCAATATTAATACAGACACCGTTATTTTGAACGTTTGCCATTGCTGATAGTACTAGGCTACAATAGTACAATATAATGAGCATTAGTATCAAAAATATATGATACTTCATGAGATATATAAAATTCTTTCGGTCGTTTCGGAAACTGCTCAACGATCTGTCTCCATCTTCAGCGATCACGAGAGTGATAAACATTACAATTTACTTCGAGTTTTTATACCGGGTATTGTAAGAGTGGGACCAGGTTACAGGTGTATTGCTATTGGTAGGTGGTTGTGGTCAGCTATAGGTAGGGACGGAATTAACGACCGGATTACGGTTATTTGTCACATTATTGTGTGGTGATGAGTTGTTTGTTACCGGATTAGTGACCTGTGTATTGAAAAGGTTGTTTTGAATAATAGACAGCCAGAGTTGCGGAAATTATATGCTAGCTTAGCTGACAGCATCTCCAAAGTTTTCGATCAAAGCAGATTCTTTCAATTTTCTTTTGAACTTGTTTTCCTCATACATTAAGGGTTTAGCATCTTCCCATTGTAAATGGTGTTCATTTTCCCAAGCATGTTCCGCTAGTTTGGAACTGTAAATTTCACCTTGCTGAACTTTTTTCTTATGCTCGTTGATCCTCACATGCAAAGGTCTGCAAGTCTCGCCAATGTATTGTTTCCCGCACTGGCAACGAATAGAGTAGACACAGTTTTTGTTTAGAATGCAAGCTGTTTATACTTCACACTGGGCTCTTATCTATGGCCTAAAAAATATGGTCACCTTAGTAATGGTAACACAGGTGCCTTGAGTTGCTAAGATTACGGTTTCGAATTCCGTTCAAGTATGGAATTTTCGAAAAATTAGAATTGTCCTGGCTGATTTGTCGAAGTAGCAAAGGCCATTAAAATAAAATCTTAAAAAATATGAACCATTGACCTATAAATTATTCTCAATAATTCTAGAGTGACCCTTGTACATGTATGGATAGGAAACAACTCGATTCTATTTAATAAAATTCCTGGATTTTTTCATGTAATCAAAATAAAATACATTTAATAAACCCCTGTTACCAAATAATGTTTATATATAAAATATTTGTATTCCAAAAAATAAACAATACTTAAATTGAAAATATATTAAAATTGAGATGTGCCTCTGGCGTACAAAATACAAATAAATACAATTATACAATCGGGCTTTAACAATGTTTTTTACTCCATTACGTTGACTACGTTAAGTGCATTTCCCAATCAGAGTACCTCATTCAATTTAAATATTTTTGTTTGTTTAATTCGTGCGAACGAACCGAATTTTTAGAACGTTAATGTTATAAATTAAATAAACAATTTCATTTATATTCGAAAATAACATGTCAACAGTATTTTCATTAATAAAATTAGAGTTAGGTATATTAATTTAATAAATAATCGAAATAGTACACAGTTAACGGATTAACGGATACAGATCGTTGTCGTAAAGTGAATGCCCGTAATAATAATGGCGAGTGAAAAGATTTTAGGTTGGCAAATTAATCTGCGGATGACTTCATCGTTGCTGATTCGGGGAGCCAGGAGATAACTTAAAAAAAATCTCTATACTCCGGGAGGCTTTACTTGACCGTCGCCTGCTATAAAAGGGTATGGTTCAATCTAGAAGGTTAAAAAAATTAAGAGATGCCATTCGTTCAGATATCTTTGTTGGTTACAGATCTTCATCAGATGTCTGCATGGCAGCATTTTATGATTTAACTAAAGCTTTTCATTGCGTATGTCCCACTATATTACTGGAGAAACTCTCCTTATATGGTTTCACACCTGAGAGTTGCTCCCTTTTAGAATCATAACTTTTAAACAGAACTCAATATGTTAAATTTAATAATAAATTTTCTTAAATTTTGTCTCTTTTGTACGGAGTTCCACAGGGATCAATTCTAGGACCTCTATTGTTTATTATATACATTGATGACCTACCTTCATCAATTTCCATAAATTACAAATATATTTTATATACAGATGACGCTAATTTTGTTTTGAGATCATCAGATTATGAGATTATGATCAGCTATTAAATGATACTGGTCACTTTTCGCGGAAGCTAAGCTCTGGTTTATACCTAATAAACTCTTTATGAACGATGACAAAACTCAACATTTGCTCATCATAAAATTTTTTGGTATTTACGTAGATCCGAAATTAATTTGGGAGCAACACATTAATCATTTATTTAATATTTTGTGTAAATCAATTTACTTGCTATGGCAATTGGCTAATTCGGTTTCCAAGCCAATCTCCTGATGGCATATTTTGGGTTATTTCAGTCACACATGCCTTATGGGATATTAGCCTGGGGACATGCATCATTGTCATATAGAGTTTTTAGCATTTAAACATTTAGGACATGCATCATTGTCATAAAGCGTAAATAGTGAATCTTCAACTATTCAGTCTCCTTTTGGGAACATTGTGGAATGGATTTTTGCATGGAAACCTATAGAAAATTGTGTCAGCTAACAAATAATTTGAGCTATGAATCATCTTGTCAAAAGATTTAAATTCGTTAGCTGAGGAATTCCTGTATGTATTCTAGGGTTGTAAATCGAAGGCAAAACATCGATGTTTAACATCGATGTTAACATCGGCGCCTTACTATCGATGTTGAAAAAACATCGAAGGAAAAACATCGATGTATCGGAAACATCGATGTTTTATTAATATTAAAAAAGCTATTTTCTTATATTATATAGGTTTTATTTAATAATGTAAAAATAAAATACGAAGAAAGTAACACATAATACACAAAAAGCATTTATTAGATTTTGAAATAGAAATATTCCTTTTTAATAGTAATTAATTTCACATTAATATTATTATACCCAATATAATAATCCTACAATACTAATATAGTAATCTTAATGTTAATTTTATATTATTTAACATAAAAATAACACTGTCATACACAATTATTTTTATACCTTTTTAAGTTCTGTTCCTTAATGTCTGTTCCTTTGGTTTAGGCGGAACTAGATTTTTAATTCTAGTTACTTTTACCGATTAATTGAAGCTTTTGATCATTTTGTTCAGGAAAAGCCAACTTCAATATATAAAAAAATAGCTAATGACAACTTACAAAAATCCAGGGATTGGAGGAATAACAACTGGGAAAGTGTCAACAAGACTGAAAAAGAAAAAGTGTGTTGGCGTCGTTGGTCGTTCGCATTGTTTGCAAAAATTAGAAGTTTCTTCTTATTTTTTCGTATTCTGCTAACTGCTAAGAAGAATAAAAACTAACACTATTAGTATTGTTATATCACAATAGATGGCGCTTATATTTTGTGTACTAATTTTAATAAAAATGAAATTTTTCAAGATTTCAGCGCCTCTAGCGGTAGTTTCTGAATTTCAAAGTTTAAACATCGACATCGGTAGTAGACATCGATGTTTTAAAAACAAACATCGATGTTTTCGATACATCGATGTTTTTTTCCCATCCCTAATGTATTCTCCCCAGTAATAATATCTAATATTTGAAGCTAAGTAGTACAACAGTCGTACAACGGTCACTGTTTGAATGTTTATAATGAAATTCTGTAAGTCCGAGTTTTTCTGCCAAACGTTTGGTGTTTGACCGTTGTAATACTTAATAATTATCCCTTCAGACGGCCGTTGTACGCCAAGTATACGGCTGTTTCCATTTTTTGCTCAAAATTTGGGCAACGTATGCCTATGTGTACGACCTTTAAAGTTTTTGAAAAGTCATTTGAACTCTATAAGACCGTTGTATGCCGCTGTAATGCTAAGCGGCCGTTGTTCAACCATTGTAAAGTAGTCGTTTATTTTTATTCGGGCTGCTACACATATTTTTTTTTCCGCCGCCACTGCAGGTTCACAAAATTTTTACTAAATGTATATAGTTGTATCATGACAATGATAAATAATTTAACCTGGTCGTTTAGAAAAAAACTCAAATACATTTTAATGTCTTCATCAAAATAACGTTAGCGAAAAAAGTACTGTCATTGACTGCTGTCAAATTATAATCTTCTAAAATTACAGTCGGAAATGTTGTCAGTCCCTAATTCGGTCCTGGATCAGGTGTTCCTTAATGGTAGATGAACATGATTTAGTAACAGGAAGTCACACCGTATTAGCGTATTTGTGTATATTATGTGACAAATTGTCTTTTTTATAACATAAAAAAATACCAGAGTAGATTATTTTTACAATGCGAAGTTCCTCGTTAGATTTAATGACCAAACAGATTGATATAGCGATAAAACATGTTACAAACTACCTAAAATTATTAGTTGCATGGAAAAAATGTGTAAAATACTGTTTTTTACAGCAGTAAATATGGTGGCAACACTGTTTCAAGGTTTTTATAAATTAGATGCATTTGAAGTTTAATTAAAAATTTATTGATATTATAAAATTAACCTGGTGAGGTTGTATTTTAACCATAATTTTCTACTTTATACTGATGATGCATTTAGCTGTGATATGCATTATAGTTGATTATCATTTCCACAGTATATTAAATAAAATTAAATATAACTACTAAATATTTCTTTTATTTTATTGTTATAAAGGTGTCATCCAGTAGCTGTGGATCTTCCGCTATTTCCGGGCAGCTTCGTAAGTGGTAAAGAGTAGAGATGGATCGTTAATGAACGCACCAGCTCGCTGAGCCGGCTCAGTGCACTGCCCGAAGTGACAAGGTTCACCAAATTGAAATGAGCCGGCTCACGGCTCACTGCATAGTTTCAAGTTTCAAGGATACGATTGATCGGGCGATTGTGAGCAGTGACCGGAGTGATCCGGATCTGAATCGATGTCATGTTGAAATTCGCGAGAGCTCAGCTTGTAATGTATTATCATAAAGTGTATTTTGTCATCAATTTGTAGGGCAGTCTGAAACTAATAGGTTTAGTCTGTACTTTCTTACAACCATACTATATAAAAATATTAAAAATAATGCCCAAATCCCAGATGTCCGATTTATAAGGGCAATAAACATCGCCATAAACTTTACACATCTGGTTTAAAATACAGTAGCTATTCACTTCTATAGAGTTTTATTTATTTAACTGAGCGACGTTCTACCTACATATTGCAAACCAACAACCGTATTGAACGAACGACCGACAACTGACCGACCTTTGTCTCGGGAACATGTTTACTTAACCGGATCACTGAGCCGGATCAATGAGCCGGCTCAGCAAACTGAACGACCTCCACTGATCCGGATCCGCAAACTGAGCCGAAATTCCCATCTCTAGTAGTGAGTTTATGGCTGTTTCCCGCATGTTTGACATTTCCTCTCTTCTTCTCTCTTCCAGAATTGGTTAGCTGCCGCCTCATTCCCGCATTTGAACCTCGCTATGAGATTCTGGTGTTTGTAGTTTTTGTTCACTCTGGTAAAGTTGTCTCTTGGTCTTGAACTTCTCTGACTCTTTCCGCCAGCATCTGCAGGAAATCGTCTCCTTCTTCTTGCATTCTCTTCATTTCTTCTAAACCGTATCCATTCTTCTCGTGGTATTTCCTTTTCTTAGTCCCCCAATTTGTTTGGGTAATTCTTTCCTTTGCTTTTCGGCATTTTTCTAGAATTTTGTTAGCACTTGTTCTTATTTTCTTTTCATATTTTGGTGCTCCGACTCCGGTGTTTATTCTTATTTTGTCCCTCTTTATTTCTGCCATCACTATATAGCTAGGGGTCTGTCTGCCTAGTTGTAGCGTCCATTCAATGTATATCTCCTGTGTTCTTTCTACCGTTTCATGTTCTCTCCTCCCCCATATTTCTAACCCGTATAGGAGAATTTCCTTTACTAGCTTGCCGTATAAAAACATCCTCTTCTTGAAGTCCGATCTGAATTTCTTTTCTCTTATACTCCAAACTTGTCCTTGCGTTCTTTGCTTTTTTCTGTCTGTCCTTGTGTTTAGAGTTTTTTTGGAACATGTAACGCAGATATTTAATTTCCTTTACTTGTTCCAGTTCGTTTTCTCCCCATTTGCATTGTTCTTTCTATTCCCTACCTACTCCTTTTCTCAGGGCCATCTTAGGTCCTGCAGGGGCCCTTAGGCACACAGAGTTTGGGGCCCTTTTAGAAAGTAAAAAAAAAGTGAATGAAAACTTCAGTATGTACTTTTATTTAGTGACTTTATTGGTTATTATGGTTAGCTTTATACAAATCAAATATAAGTGAAGTGATTACTATTTTAAGAATTGGATGTTAATGATGATGGTTTCTTCCGGGATTTATGTTCTGCAAAATCTTCTAATATGTCCTCAAAGTCTAATTTTAGAAGGATGTCACTTTATATGCACATGATTGACAAATTAGTAAGTCGTTCTTGTAACATAGTCGTTCGTACTTAATTTTTTATTCTTTTTAGCCGTGAAAATGAGCGCTTTCCACTACCATTGGTGACCATTAAGCAAAAAATATCCTTATAGTAACTTCCACATTCGGGGAAATGTCTTCTAATTTATCTGCTTTTATTATGTAAGGCTGAGATACTCAAGTTCACCGATTCATTTGCAAGGTTTTTTAATAAAAGTAGTAAATTTGCTCTAAAAATCGAGCCCCTCTTTTTTCGGTGTAAACGAAGACCTCGGCATTTTGAGGCCCCCATCAAGCCGGTGACCCCGCGCTCGTGTCCTATTTGCCCTTATGGAAAAGACGGAACTGCCTTTTCTAAACTCTATTACCTTTGATTTTGACGTCAGTTGCATGTCCTTGCGTTTTTATTTCTCCTGCCTGTAATTTTTAACACGTCATCCGGGTATGACATTTAAATCGTGAACTGTAGCACTTATAGTTCTCGATGTAGCAATGGTGATCAATTTAAAATGAACACCCTGTACTGTGGAAAGGTCATGTGAATTTTCGGGTGTGGAATACCTGAATTATAAATTTTATTCTGTTAATGTATATGGATTCATTTATATTACTTAGCTCCTACTTGAACTTCCTTAATTTCGGAGCAAATGCTTCAGTGCATTAAGATACTTTTAGATAAATTAATAACAGATAATTTAGCTGTGAAGAACAGCTCCACGTGTGGCAAATACTTGTGCTAACACAATACTTAACATAAAATTCATCATTAAGCTTTAATGGTAACTTCAAAGGAAAGTTTTGCGCTGGAATTTGGTTAATTATATATAATTATAATTTCAGTCAGATGAGTTTTGATTAATTATAACTAAATTTCTAAACTAAGGAATAAAATATTACGTTGATATTATCTGGATCAAGTATAGTTCTAGCTCAATTTACCTTGAAATAAGATTAAGGAAAGAAGAAAGAAGATTAAAATTTTATTGTCCAGTGAAAGGATTGTCATTACAGAATCTATAAAGGAAACTTCCTAAGCGTCCTGACATCTGGTGGCGATTTTCAGAAGATACGAGTGACATTGTTTTGTTTTGTTCAATGGAGAAATACGTGTTTTTTTGTTGTTTGTGTTTTATTTTTGTGAATCATGGCAAAAAAACAATTCATTTTGATGTATGCCGCAATGTAAATCGCGGATAAAGAAGAATCCCACTTTAACATACCATCATTTCCTAAATCGGAAACTATACTAATTGAAACGAGATTTGGAGGTAGAGAGAAAGTGGATCGTAGGTCTCTATAGATCCAAAAACTAAAAATGGGCCAAAATCAAAGCACATGTGATTTTTTACGTCCAAGAAAAAACTGAAAAAGGCACTTATCCCACCAAAAATATAGTTGATATATTAAAATTTATCTTATAAAATTTATTGAAGGGCCTTCCACTTTTTCAGGCAGAGATTATTATTTTTTACTAATATATTTACCGTATTTTTGTTGATATTATATTGACAGACAGTCAAAAAGAATTAAAAATACAATGGGAAACTAAAAATTTCCTTGAAATATCTTTAAAATAGTATATTATTACATATTGTAAATCGTAGATTACTTTAAAAAAAAGCACAAAAAGCTCGGAAAATAGGAAAATACAAATTCTGTTCATTTTCACCATGTAAACAAATACACAAGTAACAGTTTAATGTCACTCTCGAGTGTTCCAGCTATTGCCGCATATGGCGCTGCGATTTTAAAAAGTTTCCTCTATTCATCAGTTTGGTTTTGCAAATCTAGCCAATTTCTCGCCACGTATTTAAGGTTTTTGGTGAGATCTCAAGCATCATTTTAAAATTAATATCTTTTTTTGCAGTAGAAAGCATTTTAGAATAAAATATTAAATCTTTTTTTCGACTGAATTGAATTTAGATTTAATTTTAATTCATAAAATTTTATAGTATATTATTATATTAGCGATTATGACAGCCATTATTCACGTAGATGACGTTTGAGCCCACAAGCCGCAGGAGAGTGGCGCAAATCATCTGAATGAATAATGGCCATAATCGTGAATGTAATACTATACTTTTTCCACACCTATTAACACGTTGACTGCCAAGGCAAGATTCAGGATTCTTGTCTCAGAAGTCAATTTGATATAGCTATATTATATTATTAAGTCAATGTACTACAAGTAATCTCGTAGTCGGCGTCCTGGGCAAGAACGCTAACTACGAGAAAACTCGTAATTGGCAGTCAACGTGTTAAACAAATAAATTAGACTCAAAATTGATAATTTTAATGGAAGTGATAGCGTCATCCATGTTGCCTGCTACCACTGCAGTTTTGGCCCCTCCCATTGCCATTGTCAAATATGATTGGATCAACGAGAGTGAATTATGGAAATGTAGGTTTGTGATTGGCCGTAAACAGTGAATTATGAAACCATAATTTACTGTAGTTATTTAGGAGTACTATTTTTCAGAAAAAAAAGCTAATATTGCTAATAAATGCAATGTAATTAAATAGGTGTGGAAACATTTTGAAAATTAGATCCTGTGTGTATAATGTTTGGCTCTATCCATTTTTACTGTAAAATAATAATACTAATGTAATTCCTGAATTGGTTCAAATAGATGTAGCACGTTTTTAAATATTTTTATTGACTATTTTCATAATAGATATTTATTTCAAGACAGTTCTACTCAATAAATTATAAATAAAAACCTAAGGCAATTTTATACTGATTTATATAAAATTTAAGGTGATGTGTATTTGTATTATAGTTAATAAATAACAATAACATCTTTGAAATTATTTTGCTATGGTCCAATATTAATGCAGACACCTTTATTTTGGACGTTTGCCATTGCTGATAGTACTAGGCTAGAATAGTACAATATAATGAGTATTAGTATCAAAAAGATATAATACTTCAAGAGTAATATACAAAATAAATTCGGACGTTTCGGAAACTGCTCAACAATCTGTTTCCGTCTTCAGCGATCACGAGAAGTGATGAATGAAAGTGAAACCACAAAAAATGCATTTTCTGAAAATATAATCTGATCAAAAATTCCTGTTGTACTATTTCGGTTCATACTAATATACATTACTTAGAATTTTTTTAGATTTTTAGTTTAAACCATCTGGGCTACAGGGTATGGGACAAACATTTTTTTGCACAATTTTGGCAAAAATCGCATCAAAATAATTTATTATGCAAAAATAAAAATTTGATCGTTAATCCACGTACTTTCCACGGACTTTCATTTGATACACTACTCAGAATTTAAAAAAAATATTTTTGTTTTCGATGAGCACATTTTTGTTTATATTTTTAGGGGGATATGTTTTTTAGATGTTTTAGTATTTTTCCTATGTGCAGGTCAAAGAGTTGTATAAGCATGCCAAATTTCAACTCTCTAGGTTTAGCCGTTTGGCTACAATTTTTACCGAACAGACAGACAGACAGACAGACAGACAGACAGACAGACAGACAGACAGATAGACAGACAGACAAACAAACAGACAGACAGACGACAAAATGACGGTATAAGAGTTTTTTGGTCATACCTACAAAACCCTAAAAAAGCTGGATGTATTTTAACGAAATTTGGTACAATAGAGTAGAACCAGGATTCAAATATAGGCATGGTATCTCAAAATTGTCTTTCTTAGGGGGTGTTTCTTAGTTAAAACTGGTACTAAAATACTTAAAATATTTTCTTTATAAACAGAACTATCTAAACAGAAAAAACTATACAATAAAAATTGTTTATAAGAAAACAAATCTTATTTGTTCTATGCATTTTTTCAATTTGATGAATATTAGGGTAGTTACGGGGGACACCCTTCTAAAATATTGAAATATTTCACTTATTATTTTCTTCACATCAAAAATGAATATAATAAAATTTATTTAGAATGAAGAGACATTATTTTCGAAGAAAAAAGAATTTAAAACAAGTAGTAAATCAAAAAATTAAACGATATTTTTATTTGTAGCAAAAAATCAAACACGTGTATATAACATATACGGTAAACAAAGACGGACGTCCCATTAGCATACGGATGACGCGTAACCTCTCTATTTACCCCCACAACTACAAGTTACGAGACAACTTTATACTTTAATAATCTTGTAGCTAGTGTGCCATCTACATTAATTCTTGGGATTTTTTTTGTAATTATAAAAGTTCTGTGGTTTCTGAATGCGTCCAAAAACCGTTTTAAAAATAATTAAAGAAGCCAAATTACTAAATTATTATTAAAGTTAATATTTACAATCTTTATTTGCCCTTCTTTTGATTGTACGAAACAAATAAGAAACTCTAATTTAAAAATAAATTTAACCAGAGACTTCTGTTATTAATGATTGCACTTTTTTCACATTCATTAAAAAGTTACGGAAATATTTCGTGAAACTTTTTTTTTCTTTCTTAATTTTATCGTAATTATATTCTACTTTTTATTTTCGTTACTTTCCTCCTATCGTAGGTTTTTCTTTTAAAGTTATTATCTCTCATTTTCTCAAGATGAAAGATAGATTATGTCGTAAAAAAGTAGATTGTCAATTATAAATTTGTAAAATAATTAAGTTTATAATTAAAAACTATAAAGATTCCGTAATAAAGTAAGAGATGGTGCTTGCTGCTACGACAAAAAAAAAAAATCTTAATGCTCATCTGTCGACTTAAAATTTCTGCATTGATGATTTTTACGAGAGAGCGGTGAACAGTGTTATCTGCAGAAATGTTACTTTGGCACAAAACATAAAGAACTGATCGAGCGAAGCGCATCTATTTTATAGATATCCATATAAATATCTCTCTAAAATAGAAATTTTCATTGGGACATTAACAACCATTATTTATTACTTCTTCTACTTCTTGGTTACACTCATACAAATCAGATCTTATTTTGTTAAGTGCAGGTATCTTGTAAACCAATACTAAATGTCCTCTTCGACAATTTTGTGGGTGTATAGTTGATTTTAAGGGTTTTGTAGGTAGAACCAAAAAAATCCTTAGACGACCGGTGTAGCGTAGTAACGGGTGTTTTTTTTAGAGGTATAGAACTTTAAATTGCAATAAAACAACGATGGATTATTCGATTGACATGAATTTTTTTTTATTCGAAAGAGTATCTTGTGGCATTACATTAAATCATACCAACAAGACGGCGCAACATGTCACACAGCTCGTGCCACAATCGATTTATTGAAAGACACGTTTGGTGACCGCCTAATTTCACGTTTTGGACCTGTGAATTGGCCTCCAAGATCTTGTGATTTAACACCGCTGGACTACTTTCTGTGGGGCTATGTAAAGTCATTGGTCTATGCGGATAAGCCACAAACGCTTGACCATTTGGAAGACAACATTCGCCGTGTTATTGCCGATATACGGCCACAAATGTTGGAAAAAGTCATCGAAAATTGGACGTCCAGATTGGACTACATCCGAGCCAGCCGTGGCGGTCATATGCCAGAAATCATATTTAAAATGTAATGCCACAAGATTATCTTTCGAATAAAAAAAAAATTCATGTCAATCGAATAATCCATCGTTGTTTTATTGCAATTTAAAGTTCTATACCTCTAAAAAAAACACCCATTACTTCTTGATTACACTCATACAAATCTGATCTTATTTTGTTAAGTGCAGGTATCTTGTAAACCAATACTAAATGTCCTCTTCGACAATTTTGGGGGTGTATAGTTGATTTTAAGGGTTTTGTAGGTAGAACCAAAAAAATCTTTAGACGACCGGTGTAGCGTAGTAGTAACACTATGCTAAGGTCTCGGGTTCGAATCCCGTTCAGGCATGGAATTTTCAAAAATAAGAGTTGTACTGATTAATTGCCGTAGCAGCAAAGGCCATAAAAAACGACTGGGCTTAGAAAGTTGAAATTTGACATGCTTGTGCAACGCTTTGATAAACATATAGGAAAACTATAGAGAATAAAAAAAAAACAAACATAGTGCGGTAAAATATAAAAAAATATGGGTTTAATGATAACATAAAAAAAAAAATGATAAAAAAATTTAAGTGGGGTACCAAACGAAATCTCTTAAAATCTGGATAACCAAACACATTTTTATAATAATTTTTTGTTTTTATAATAATTAGATTTTTTTTATGTTTGAAGTTTAAAGGCATATTGTTAATATTTTCTCAATAAAATGTATCTTATAATTCACTAAAAGACTGTTTTATAATAAAAATATCCACTAACCCGAAACGTCTTCTTAATAGTAATATTTTGGTTAATTTTGACCCGCAACCAAAAAAGGTTGCCGACAATACCAAAAATGTTGTTCTATTAGTAATATTATGAAAATTACATTATTTCTGTACAATTTAACCTTATATATTTCGTTTTTGACAGTTAAGTAATTCAATTTTTCATCAACAGATGGCTCTACAAGTTTTCATTTGTAAGATTAACAGATTTTAAAATATGACACAGGTACAATAAAATCGCTGATGTCAAGGTTCCATTTTATAACCTGATATATTTGTACATCATTATACATAACCTCAAAAAATCATAGACGCAAAAAATGGATGAATCTTTACCCGGGGCTTGCGTATTCCGTTATAATGCTACTAAGTTATATTTTCACTAATAAACTTTATATTCCAACCCTTAAATTCTGTTAAAATACCCTTTAACATTGTGGCGCCCGCTCCTGGCCTAGGTAGGGTAGGAGTCCAGGACGACACACAAGGATTGACTTAAAATGTCAAAAATATAATTGTGAGAATTTAATATAATAAAATAAGGTCAGGTTCTTGTTGCATAAGCGTTGCCAGGAATGATAACCAAAAGAGAGAAAAAAAATTATTATCAAAAAAAATAGTTGAAAAAAAACTTAGTCAAAAAAAATAATTTGTACAAAAACAAAATTAAATAATTTTAATTGTTGCGGACTGCAACAATTGATAGCGGTAAGCGCGGCTGGGAATACGACGAATTACTCTAAATTAATCCCAAAAATAAATTATAAAAAATCTTGATTTTAAATTTATAGAAAAAAAAAAATGAATATTAAAATTTACAAAAAAAATGAATTTAAATGATTTCTCAAATAAATTTATAATAAATATGTTGGGCTAAATTAAACAAATAAATAATTATTATTTAAACAGAACGAACAAGTGGAAACGGTCAACCACGCGTTCTGAGTTGCATCGACTATATGACGTCACACAACCAAATGAAATTTTTTAATTTAATGTTAATATGACAACTTTAATGAATAAATTTTAGAGATTATTAATAAACCCTTCTCTCTTGGTCTGACAAAAATGCAGTAATTTACAAATTACTGCCACAAAACCGAGTTTAACCACACCAAGAAATCGGGAGGGAAAAACTTTAGAATAAATTACTATAACAAATTAATTTAATAATTAATATATCCTTAGTATATTAATTAACCCTTAATACCAAGTGTAGTTAAATTTAACTGAATTCAAAACTCTTTCACAATTATAAAATCAAAAAAACACGTCTACTCACTTTGATCGGAAAAATATTAATGTATAAAAATGGATTAATTTGGCTGGAAGGTGTCTTACCAGCGGCTCTAAACAAGTTTTATTTAAGAAAACAAATGGTTATATTTAAATAAATTAAAATTAGGTTTTTAAATTAATACAATAATAAAATATTATAGAATTATATAATTATTATATAAAATATTATTGTATCGGGTAAAATATGGTAATATATTTGTAATTTGGAAATAAAATATAGTGAGGTTCTAAACATGTTTTGTCTATGAAATGAATATTTATTTAAATTAAGTAAAAATGATAATTAAACGGAAATAAATTAAAATTTGCAATATAAAATGAAAAATACAAAGTGGTACGCCCTAAGCGGGCGCTTCATTCCGCCGGCCAAAACGAATGTTTTAAAACCAACGATGAAAACAACAAACAAATAAATGGTCAACACTCGGTAATGGGGTCGACCGGTAAGGGAACCAAAATTCCTCATAGGTGAGGATTTTTTCTTCCATGACTCGAGCTAGGTGGAATTTTACCAGCTTAATGGCTGCGTCCCAGAGTCCCCCAAAGTAAGGGCTAGACGGTAGGTTTATGTGCCACTGGGTGCCTTCCGAGGACAACTTAAGGTTGAACCAGTCATGATAGTCGGTTAAAGTTGCGCTGATAAAATTGGTTGCAACCACATTATTGGCTATAAAGGTATACCAACCGTGGTAAGGAGACTGAATCCGCGCAAATATGACGGTGGAGTCAGTCCGGTAATCATTACACCCAATGTGTAATAATTCAAAATTTACCCGTTTGTAAGACGGGCAAACAGACAAAATTGTCGGCGAGCAAGTCGATGGTTTGCGGTGGCGCTCATACTAGGACTGCGGTAGTATCAGCGAATGCTGATGGTAAAAACTCACACTAAAAGTGTGTAGTAAATCAAAGTTTCCCCGTTTGTAAGACGAGAAAACAAACAAAACTGTCGGCGAGTAAGTCACCGGTTTTCGGTAAAATGCATGCTATAGATGCGGTAATATTAGCGGGAGCTGATGGTAAGATATTACACTAAACATGTGTAACAACTTTAAGTTCACCCGTTGGTAAACCGGGTTGACATAAAAAACTGTCAGTGAGAGAGTCGGATGATCGCGGTGTAAGTCATACATTAAGTGTGATTGTATCTGTGGTAATATCAGCGGGTACTGATGGCAATATATCACACTATAATTATGCAATAAATCAACTTACGCCCGTTTGTAAGGCGGGAAAATGAAGAAAACTGTGGATGAGCGAGTCGATGGGTTGTATGTAAACTCATACATTAACTCTGGTAAGATCAGCGGATACTGATCGAAAGGAATTACACTAGAATTCTGTGATAATTCAAAATTCACCCGTTTGTAAGACGGGCAAACCAAAAAAACTGTGGGCAAGCGAAGCGTCGCTTCCCGGTAAGCTTCACAATGATGAGGTATAGAATACCCGACATCTCTAGCGAGAAATGTGTAGTCTATTTTGGAAACATGTCTGTTTTCTGTATAGTCACACATAAAGGTGACATATTCTTGACAGAGGGTAAGGTTGTTGTTGAACCTGGTACGTAGGGAACGATAATAGGTTAACGCGGGTCCGAATGATCCGCTAAGCGCAACAACATCGGTTTTAAATAGTAGTGGAACGACACAACGACTATCAGTGGTGCGTATATGTTGTTCGGTAGATGTATGCTCAGCCTTGAGTTCCTTTTCTGAATGGTAAGGTTTATGAGGAAACTTTTCTAGTTTACAAGAACTAGGCAAGGCTGACTCTAACGTTTCCTCCACGGAAATGTGGAAAGAATTTAAGTTGATAGTAGATCCGAAGGTTGGACCAGAGATGACTACACCTAAGGCGGTCTCAACAGCATAGGGGCCATCTGGTAATTTGGTGGTTTTTCCTGTAACCAGGGAAAAATAAATGTCAGCACCCAATAGCATATCTATTGGGCCTGGCACGTAGTAGGTAGGGTCCGCTAGCCTTAATCCCTTTAGATCTGGTAACTGAACAAAGTCCAACTTCTGACTAGGAAGGTTAGCGGCAATATGGTTCACGACCAATGCCGTGACAGAATATTTATGGCGATTGGTTCGTGGCCTGAAGCAACAATTAACAACGCCTTTTATGGTGTGTATCTCAACGTTAGATACACCTGAGATAGTTAAGTTTGTTGGCGTCAAATTTAGGTCCAATTTACGCCTACAACTTTCGGTGATAAGGCTGGTTTCACTACCGCTGTCTAACAAGACTCTTACTTCCTGCCAATTGTTTGCAGAATCTCGCATCTTAATTAGAGCCGTGCTCAATAGCACACATGAGGACTTAGGTGAGCAGTTCGTCTTCACATTGGTAGCGACTAAAACTTTGGATGTGCCAGCATCATTAGAGGGTGAGCTAGTTCCGGAAGGAACTGGTTCACAGGTTTGACCAGTCGGATGACTGGTGGTTGCCCCTATTGCGGAGTTAAATTTATCAAAGTGTAAAAGGGTATGATGTCGAAGTTGACAAGTTCTACAACTTGTTTTTGATCTGCACTCCGTAGGTTTATGGCGTGGCGCAAGACAATTGTAGCAATGGTTATTGTCTTTGATCAGATTAAACCTCTGCCGGATGGTGAGGTTTTTAAAAGTAGAACAAGAGTGCATGGGGTGCGCAGCATTGCAAGCCAAACACACCATTTGCTGGTTTGAGGTAGTGAGGAAGGTCTTTTTCTGAGCATGATTATAGTTTGATGCGGTACGTTCAAAGCTATTCGTGTTTGATTTAGAGTAAGTTGGCTTGCTTTTCTCCAAAGTTTTCCATTGCTGGGAAGTAATGAAACGCTCCAAAAAATTCAAGAGAACGTCTAGTTCTGGTAGATGGTCCCTGTCCAACTTAGCTTCAAATTTATCACGGATGGTCTCGTGAAGCTTGCTGGTGAGAAAGAGCGTAATGAATTTTCCCCACTGGTCTACGGGTTCGCCTAAGGCACGAAGCGCGGCTAAATGCTCCTTGATGGTTGCCAAGAAAGCATTTACGCTATTGTACGAACTATCCTTGAGAGGAGCGATGTTGATGATCGCCATACCATGGAAGGTCGTAATAAGCCTATTACGCTGATAACTATCCTTCAACATGTCTAAAGCGATCTCGTAATTGGCGTCCGTTAACTTTAGATTGCGGATAAGCGAGAGCGGTTGACCTCTAAGTGAAGTCCGTAGATACTGTAGCTTTTGAACGGGGGGTAACATCTCGTTGTCGTGAATTGAACTGGTAAAGAGGTCAAAAAAGGATTGCCAATTTTCAATTTCTCCGCTGAATGGAGGAATATTTAGCTTTGGTAGCCGAGCGTAGCTTGCAGCAGTTGAGGGCGTGCCGGTAAAATTAAAGGCCGTGTTATGGGCAGTTGACGCATTCAAAGACTCTGGTTCTACAAAGGGAGGTTCTTGACAGAGTCCTTTGACTTTATATACGTCGTCCCTAAATATTTGGTACTCGGCTAACAAATCATCCTTCTTGTTAGCGTTGGTGTCATGCGCCATCATCGCCAACAGACATGTCTCGTACTCCGAGACTTGGGTAGATAACTCTTGCAACCTCAACTTAATCTCCTTTATCTTACCTGGGAGAGGGTTGAGTTGAGTGTCTTCCACCAATTCCCAAAGGGTATCTAAATCGCGACGGCGTAGTTCCCTTTTTAGGGTGGCCAGAGCAATGTCGGCCATTTTGAATTTAATTAAAATCAAAACACCAAAAAATTGAAGAAATAGGTCCCGCCCTGAGGTAATACGGGGCAAGTAACAAAGTTCTAGTGATATTAAGCTGACAAAAAAAAAACTGTTGTATGAAGCGGTTGTAAATTATTGTTGAAAATTACGTAAAAAATTTTGGCACACGTCAAAAATTAGGTGATTTTTGACCCGCCAAATCCGCCACTCGAAGGACCATTAAATGTGGCGCCCGCTCCTGGCCTAGGTAGGGTAGGAGTCCAGGACGACACACAAGGATTGACTTAAAATGTCAAAAATATAATTGTGAGAATTTAATATAATAAAATAAGGTCAGGTTCTTGTTGCATAAGCGTTGCCAGGAATGATAACCAAAAGAGAGAAAAAAAATTATTATCAAAAAAAATAGTTGAAAAAAAACTTAGTCAAAAAAAATAATTTGTACAAAAACAAAATTAAATAATTTTAATTGTTGCGGACTGCAACAATTGATAGCGGTAAGCGCGGCTGGGAATACGACGAATTACTCTAAATTAATCCCAAAAATAAATTATAAAAAATCTTGATTTTAAATTTATAGAAAAAAAAAAATGAATATTAAAATTTACAAAAAAAATGAATTTAAATGATTTCTCAAATAAATTTATAATAAATATGTTGGGCTAAATTAAACAAATAAATAATTATTATTTAAACAGAACGAACAAGTGGAAACGGTCAACCACGCGTTCTGAGTTGCATCGACTATATGACGTCACACAACCAAATGAAATTTTTTAATTTAATGTTAATATGACAACTTTAATGAATAAATTTTAGAGATTATTAATAAACCCTTCTCTCTTGGTCTGACAAAAATGCAGTAATTTACAAATTACTGCCACAAAACCGAGTTTAACCACACCAAGAAATCGGGAGGGAAAAACTTTAGAATAAATTACTATAACAAATTAATTTAATAATTAATATATCCTTAGTATATTAATTAACCCTTAATACCAAGTGTAGTTAAATTTAACTGAATTCAAAACTCTTTCACAATTATAAAATCAAAAAAACACGTCTACTCACTTTGATCGGAAAAATATTAATGTATAAAAATGGATTAATTTGGCTGGAAGGTGTCTTACCAGCGGCTCTAAACAAGTTTTATTTAAGAAAACAAATGGTTATATTTAAATAAATTAAAATTAGGTTTTTAAATTAATACAATAATAAAATATTATAGAATTATATAATTATTATATAAAATATTATTGTATCGGGTAAAATATGGTAATATATTTGTAATTTGGAAATAAAATATAGTGAGGTTCTAAACATGTTTTGTCTATGAAATGAATATTTATTTAAATTAAGTAAAAATGATAATTAAACGGAAATAAATTAAAATTTGCAATATAAAATGAAAAATACAAAGTGGTACGCCCTAAGCGGGCGCTTCAAACATCATTTTTGCTATCAACAATAGTTTAGGTAAAGTCCATAAATTTGTCTTTTAAAGATAACGAAAAGTATACATATAAAGTGATAAGTAGCTTTACCATTTAACCCAATTTATAGTCCAATTCACAGACTAATAACAAATTAATGACGTCATAAAAACACCCCACAGTTAAAATGCAATGAAGTAAGGGTTCCTACTAAAAAAGGGTATCCTTTAAAAGTCCTTAGGAGAGAAGTGTGCATTAAAATAATGTTAGGAAGGTAACTTTTTAATTAGTTTTTACCTTAAGATTCTGTATCATTGTTTGAAAGGGTTACTAAAAGCATAACTCATTATATGTTCGGTTCCAGAACGTTGTTAAACGAATTATACAACGAGAACTGCAACCGTGCTAAATCAGTTTTCAACCATTATCAACAGCGGACCAGCAAAACCCCGCTAAAAAAATTAGCGGACCGGGAAAGTGGCTTAACGGTACGTATAACACCCACTGATAATAAATTTCTTATACAAAACTGAAATAAAAGAAGTAACAATGTATACATCAAATTTTGCATCGAATTTTTATCTATCTAATACAGGGGTTCCCAACGGGGTCAATATCGACCCCCGGGGGGGTCAGTCAGCTTGAAGCTGGAGTCGATATATGCAAAGGGGTAGATTGGGGGTCGCAAGTTCTTTTTTTTTATTTAAATAATTGTAATAGCATTAATTATTAATATTCAAATACCTGTTAGATTAATAGCCAAACCAGTTCAACATTTTGGCGCATTTTAGGACTATTTTGACATAAGAAATAAATATTCTAAATTGAAAATAATCCTAAAAGCGTTGTTAATAAGGTTCCCTAGTTTTTATTTAGTTGAAGCCCGATTTAGAAGCGTGCTTATTTTTTTAACAAAGAGTAGGAACAGGCTGTGTATATCCGAAATAGGCGATTTAAGGATAAAATTGAGCAATTTTGAACTGTGATTTTATTGTAACACGTGATTACTAATCTACCAAAATATTTATTTATTAATTTAATTATATAGTTTTATTTTTGCAATCAATAAAGTTTATTATTATTTATGTATCACTAACTAAAAAAGGCATTGCACTTGGGGGCGGAAAAGGAATATTTTGTATAAAGGGGGTCGGTCAATAAAAAAGGTTGGGAAACCCTAATCTAATAGGATATTTTTAATTGTAGAAATGATTGTTGTAAAAGTTATCGCTCAATAACTTAATAATAAATATCAAACAACAATTTTATGTAATTTTTTAAACATATTTGTGGGTTTCAAATAACTTTTATATTTATAGTTTTGTATAGAAATGTTCAAATAATACGTCAACATTATTTATGATTGTTTACAGTTCAGAATTTTTGTCGAAAAATAATATAATGGTAATGGAATACCATGAGTCCTTCAGGAAAATTTTAATATTATTATCCGCAGCACATATATTTGGAATTTTATCAAATGGCACAGTTTCAAGATGGCTGTAAAAATAAATCTCCAAGTACAATAATTATAAGTAATTTTCACAATAGAACAAAATGGCTATAAACATATTTGTAGAATGAAGCTCGACCTACAATTTTCCGCGTCGTATTCAAATATGCGTCGACTGGTTAACAAGATGGCGTCTATAATACAATTTTTTAATTTAAAATTACATAACAATTCTTTATACAACTAAAAATATCCTATTAGATCAATAAAAATTAGCTGCGAAATTGTATGTATAGACTGTTACTAATTTTATTGCAGATTGTTAGTTTTGTATAATAAACTTGTGAGAAATATACTGTGGTGTCACCACTTAAATATCATCAGCAGTATCATCATTGGTGCGACAGCCCAAGGTAAGCCTTGGGGCTCATATTTCCAGGTTTCGTGGCCATTTTTTTAATCTGTCAACATTCAGGAGTAATATTATTATTATTATTATTATTATTATAAATAAAGCATGTGTTGTTTATTTTTTTTTTATTTTTTTATTTATTATTGTCAGTATTACGTCCTTATTTAGCGCACACAGAAAGGCACCTACAGTTTATATTTTTGTAAATAATTTTGACACAAATTATTTGGCATAGTCAGAATTTGAACTTATGTGCATACTAGCGGTCAACGGCAAGAACAAATACTTTTAGCGCAGCACATTTGGACTCCCATTAAATATACACCTTTCGCATATTACATCAAAATTATCAAAAATCAAACAAATTTAGAGACATATTATTCGGAATAGATTAAAAACAAATTTTTAATATATTTGGAGGACGGGTAATGGCCCGCGGACCGTTGGTTGGGAACACTGGTGTAAACCAGTGTTTCTTTTTGCCTCATGACTCATTAAAATACTCACTAATTGTTACACGATCCTCAGGGAATTTATATGTAAGTAAAACAAACCCATGGCGAACCTTTCCACATCGTACGTGACATATATTTGGGTCAAAACCCATAGTTTGAGAAACGCTGAACTGAACTAAACTTTTTTCAACAGTACCACGCTGGCTAAAAACGTGAACTAACTGCAAAAAATGTTTTCCGTTGGTTCGTGAGTCATATAATATTTAATAACTGAAATTAAATTTATAAATGACATAAACAAAACTATTATTTATTTTCGTAATTGCATTTATGAAATATGAGTGAAAATAGTACATAATATAGCAATTAATAACTTTTATTGAGTGTATCATTGTTCCTATTTCAATTGAGAAAATTGTACTCAATTTATTTTAGTGTATTTCAGTTCTAAGAATTGTTTCCAACTCATTAATATTTTAAAATGACTGTCAATTTGGCGCACCTCAACATAAGTCATAACTGCCACAATGCTTCATAAAAGTTGATGATCTTTTAAATTCAGTTTTATGTCTTCAAACTAGAAATGTTAACTGCAACTTTTAAAGCATTACTATATTAATGCATTATACGGCTTTTAAGTATTACTACTTGACAGAATGTATTTATATGTATAACATATAAATACAGGGTGTTTGTTTGAAAAGCCGCACCTCAAATAACTTAATTTTAACCAATTCAAAATGGTGACCATTTATTTACAAAATAATAAATAACATAAATCGTACAAAGTATAGCAAGCTTTGAAAATGATTTTCTTACATAAAAAAACAAATAAAACCTGCAAATTATCTTGCCTGTTAGTACGAATTTGATATTAAAGGTGATAACATCAAATCGTTTGTAATTATGGCTTACGTGTGTTATTCAAATGAAGAAATGACAGATATGGTTCTGATATTCGGGGAATGTCAAATAAATTCTGTTAGGGCCCAGAAATTCTACCAAGAAAGGTATCCTGAAGGTAAAGGTTAGAAGATTTAGAACATAGAGTAAAAACAGCTTTAGGGAAATTCAAAAGTATATCGTTCTAAATGTAATGGAAGAGTTTTTATTACGAATGAGAAAATGTGTGGATAACAACGGCGGTCATATTGAACATTTGTAAATTTTTTAATTACTAACTTGTATATTTTGTTTTATTGTTTTTCCTAGTTACATATTGTTATATCTTTTTATAATTTAGTTTCCACGATTTTTATAATAATAATAATAGTTTATTTAACTCAGTTGATCAATACAATGATATATGAGACGTCAGTAACTTAAAATAAAGGTCTAAAATTCTTATAAAAAATTATTATTACAGTCATAAAATCAATAAAAGAAAAGAACACATTAATTAATAAATTATCACTAGAATAGAATAGAATAAAATAAAATAAAATAAAATAATATAATAATATAAAGAGTCAATAAATTAAAATAAATTGAACTAACTAAAGAGAATTAAATTAATCAATGTTAACTTGTTACACATGTCTGAATTTTAAGATAAAGCAATATAATAAAATAAATTATATAATATACGAATGCAGTAACAGCGAAATGAAATACAACATATATGTATAATTATGATATTAACAATGTTTATTGTTCAAGAGATCATAATTATATATATAGAACAGAATTGTATATTAGAAGTCAATGCAAGAAGTACAAATACAATACAGGATATAAATAATGTTAGTACTAATAAGTGTACACGTATATGAAAATAAAAATTTCAGAAGTAAACACATCGAAATAAGTGTGTCATTTTTATAATGTAGATAGAAGCTTGGGAATATTAAATAGAATAGTTAACTTAAAAATTCACTAATCGTATAAAAGCATTTTGAGAGTAAATATTTTTTTAGTTCGAATTTAAATCTGTTAAACGTTGGCATTTCTTGTAGACTTTGAGGTAGTTTATTATATAATTTTATTGCCATGTATTCAGGACTATTTTCATATGTTATTTATTATTTTGTAAATAAATGGTAGCCATTTTGAAATGGTTAAAATTAAAGTATGATATATAAGCAAGACATTTTGACAGAATTATGAGGTTGACACTTTGAAGTATATATATGTATATATTCTTCATTCCCTAGGCCTTGCGGCGTTCAGGGTATTAACCATTACAAAAAATAGAAAAAACAATAAAAAAATAAATAACGTACAATACCATACCATTTACAATTTACAATATTTTTTCTCATTTCTTTCTTCTTGCTCCAATGTCCCTTTCCTTCTTCCTGTTCTCATTCTGGTTTCCCTCTCCGATCTCCTTCTTTCTTGCTTCCAGTTCTCTCGCCCATCTTTAATTTATTTTATTTTATTTTATTTTATTCCATTCTCTTCCCTTCCAAACATTTCTTCACCCCTCCTCCTATCTCCTTTCCTTTTTCCCCATTTCCAGGAAACCTCATCCCCCTTCCTTCCTTCCATTTCTCCTCTTCTGCTTCCCACCGGGTCTCTTCCTTCCTTCCTTTACCTCTTCCTGTTATCCTTCCCCAATCTCAATCCTTCTTGCCTCTAATTCTCTCGCCCACCTATCCCCCCTGCCATCTTCGTGCAACAGGTCTAATGTGCTCCCCGACCATACTGTCATCTCTCTACACCTCTTCGCGAGGTGTTCTATATCTTCTTCCTCCTCCCCGCACATCCTGCACATCTTCTCCTTCTGTTTACTCCAATATCTATTTCCTCTCTCTTTGACAGTTTGAAGTAATGACTGACGTTGTCATGAAAATTTACTGTATGTAAAAACGACTTGCCGGTAACCAATGACAGACGAGCTTTCTGGTACGGTATTTTTTAATCACTCCTTCGAATTAAAAAACAGAGTATAGCCTACGAAACTTCAGTCTTTCCTCTCTGCTTTCATCTTTACCATTCTATTTTATACTCATTAAGTGTTCTAGCCACTCTAATCATCTACCTATCATGTCTTGATGCTTTGAGTGTATGCTGGGACATCTTCATTCAAGTGACATGATTCAAAATGTAAATATGTTTTCTGTTTTTACGTATTTTATTAATAAACTTACACAACCCGTTGAGAAGAGCTTCAAAGGGGTAATGAGACATCTACTGGCTCTTTTTGTAAACGTGGAACAAACAATCAATAAAGGAGTAAAGAGAAGGACATAAGAAAAAGGAGATTACCCTTCTGTACTCAGATAATATAGAATTTTAACTCTTTATGGTGAAAAATAATTAAAAAGTTACCTTAGAACATTATTTTTATGTATACTTTTCTTTTAAGGCATATTAAAAAAGAGTCCTTTTAAAATCCTTCCACCGTAAAACGGTGTAAGGGAAATTATAAATTTTTAATTAGCAAAACAAATTTTTGAGATTTTTTTAATAAAATTAGCTTTAAACCTGCAGCGTATATTTTTTTACACTCTATCGAAAAGACACTTCAAGATAAAAATTTAAAATACCTTTCTTATGGACAAGGTATTACAAGAAGTCAAATATTTAGACTGTGTTATAGGGAATTATTACTGGAGACTGGATAAGAGACTTAGAGACCAGATAAATAAGCACAAAAAAAAAATTAAAAAAGCACCAAAATGTGGCGAAAAAGCACGAAAAATATGGCAAAAAAAGCCTAAAAATGTAACAAAGAAGTACACATATGCCGAACAAGCATGGAGTTGAGTAGCCTAGTGCTGCCATCTGGCAATTGACGCTTCTATCGTTTAGTTTGACATTATTGACAGCATACGTATTTAGAACGTTTTGACGTACGAGCAATATTTATGTTGTTTACAGTAACTTGACAAAAATCATTTCAGCTAAAAATAAAATTAAGTCGTGAATATTTTCGTGCGATAATTTTTTACAACTTTCGACGTGGATTAACCAAACAACAGTACATCGATGAACTTAATTCGACTTTTGGCGATGAAGCACCATCAAGGACTACTGTTTATCGATGGTTTGCTGATTTCAATCGTGGCCGTAGTTCGTTTAAGGACGAATTTCGTGAAGGTCATCCATATTCGGTTGTTGTTACGGAAAACATTGATGCTGTGCGTGAACTGATACTGCAAGATCGTCATGTGACTTATCGTGAGATTGAGGTATCCTTGGGCATTAGTGGGAACAACGTTTGTTTTGGAGTGTTTTGTTTTTTTTTTTTTTTTGGAGAAAATTTGATATTCTATTATTGAACTACAATTAAAATATTGTTTTCTCTATGGCAACTACACAACTTCTGGATTAATATGAAAAATTAAAAAGTCAGTGGTTTTCAAAATTTGGAGCAACTTTTTGTTTGTTTATTTTTGGACGAAATTCACATTTTAGAGAAAATTGGGAAATGAAAAATCTATTGCATTCTACGTCACCATGCTGTCTTTTAAATTGTGCCGGACATTTACTTAACACTCTGTATAAGTATTGTGATCTCCACGAACTGAGGTCCTTATATAACGTTTTGACTATTTTTAGATTGATATCTGTCGGTCTATCTGTGTGTCGACTGTCTGTCTGTCGACTGTTTGTCTGTCTGCCTATCTGTCCTTTAACATTTTTTGATAAAACGAAAAAAAATTGAGAAATTTTTCGAAATTTTTTCTAAGTATCTATTTTTTCATACTTATATAAACGTTTAGTAACGTTTCTATGGTCATGATAAATAATATCTCTGTTAGAAAATATTGGACCGAGTTATTTCTACTCTGCTAGAATGTGTTTTATACAATTACTTTGTGATGACCGTCGGCCCTGCGGTGGCCACAGCTGATTTTTTTTATTCCAATAACACAGTAAAACAATAAGGTTATATATTTTAATATTATTTAGAAATAAGAAATTGAAAACTAAAATGGATACATGAATTATTTTTTTCAGGGACCCCGAGTGGAGCTAATCCGTCTCTGAAGATCGATAGATGTTATAAAAATGTTATTCTTGTTAGCCTGTCTGCTATTACTCGTCACTATTGGTTAATATTATAGCTGTCACTCTACCACCAAAATGCTGACGTTAACATTACTATGTTATTTAAACGATGTTAAATTAGCTGTAACGACTATTTCTTCAGAATAGTACTATAAGATCAAAGAAGTCATCTTGGTGGCCATTATCCGCAACAGAGAAGATATATAAAGAATATTTTTATAATTCACCTGAAAAAAATGTCGTCTATCCTTCATTTCTTTGTCTTTCCTTTTGTCTGTTCCTCGTTGAACTATTAAATGAAATATTAAATAATGTTTGACTTTATATTTCCTGAGATATAATTTGTCTTTGAAACTTTTGAATTATTACTTCCTTAAATTTTGTTTGCAGGATAATGTTTCATTTTACATTTTATATAATTAAAATGTCTCTCAAAGTTATTATTAATTTTTCAAAAAGTTTATATTAATAGAAGTTTTAATTGATCAATAAAAAATTAATTTGAGTTTATTTAATTTGCAAAATTTCAATAGGTACTACAAAAATTTACAATCTAGATATATCATTAGATAAATGGAAAGTGGGGGGAAACGTCCCGATGTTTGCAGGATAATGAATTTACCACTTTCGTCTGTTACTACCGTTATGAAAAATTCAAATAAAATCAAACAATCTGTTCAACAAACTACAAAAGTAAACGCTAGTACAAACGCTAAACAGAAGGACGCGTCAACCAGTACTTAAGGATGGTTACCATTTGACGTAGACGTAGAATACCGACATTTGTGTTTTTCGACAATGCAATTTTATCATTTAAAAAAAGATTCGAAATTTATCACCACCACGAAAATTTATTTGGCTTTTTGTACAATTCAGACAATATACAAAAGATGACTGAAGATGATCTGCTTAAATGTTGCAAAGATTTAAATTTGTGTTTAAAAGACGACATTGATTGTACAGATCTTTTTTATGAAATTAAAATGTGTCGTCGGGTATTGTCGCCTAGATATACAATTTTAGAAATTTTAGAATATATTTACAGGAACAATTTATCTGAATTGTATCCCAATTTAACTGTTTTGAAAGTAATACTGACAATTCCAGTAACAGTTACATCGGCAGGGAGATCGTTTTCAAAACTGAAAATAATAAATAATTATTTACGATCTTGTATAAGTCAGGAGCGATTCTCTTTATTGGCAATTTTGTCAATCGAGTCTGAGTTGGCAAGAAAACTAAATTATGACGAGATAATTAACAATTTTGCAATAAAACATGCCAGAAGGAATTATTAGTCATCATTACTGATACGGCCTTCAAGGCCTTTGAAGGCCATTGCCGTCCCAATCGTCTTCCGCCATTCCTTCCGATTTTGTGTTATTGTCCTCCTGTTGTGTGCACCGATAGACCGAGCATCCTGTGTTACACAATCAACCCACCTAAGCTTTGGTCTACCTCAATTCTACTACCTACTGGCACAATACGAAAATCTCTTTGTACATGGTTTATTTCATTGGCTCCAGTCTATCCTAGTCGATTTAATTAAACTTTTTTCTACATACCGATTAAACCGTTTTAAATTATATCCGCATCTCAATAAGGCACTTTTGCATACGGTCTAAAACGTTCTATGGGTATTTGGGTCCCGTCATGATTTCCGTACTGTTTTCAGAATGAGATTTCATAACAATAGGTTTTCTGTGGGCAGTGGTCGTTATGAAATAGGTATTTATAGATCTTTTTAGCTATTTATATTATTTTGTTAAATATTAATTATAATTATTCATAAATTATTAGTGTAACTAATATGTACAAATAATAAGTGCAATATTGCAAAATACAAATATTTTGAATGTTTTTTTTTTTTAGAAGACGAAGGCCCCGCACGAGCATCTTGCACCGGACCCCGCTTTTTCTTGGGCCGGCCCTGCGTAGATGGACGTAGACGTAGAAACGTTCACGTAGAATTTTTATATTTCACGTCTACGATTTTACGTACGGCCAATAGGAAAGAATGATAGAAAATGATAAAACATACTCAATATGTCGTATGTAGATAGATAAAATCTCTCAATATTTGTTGGGTTCGCGGCATTGAAATAAGGGAAATAAATAATTACCCTGCTTAGATTATTGTTTAATAATGAATATATAAAGTTCATTTACCGTAACTATGAAATGACGTCACAGTTGAAAAACTCACCTTGTTGCCAATTCGTAAACTGTCAAAAAAAGTTAGGTTATATCGAACAACCAGGTTGACACCTAAATGTCAACCTGACAAATAACGATTGAACAATCCAATTTCAAACTGGCAACATTGAAAAAAAGTACCAAAATTAAATAAATAAATGTACTAACGGAGTTATGGATTGATGTTGATTAAAACATATCATAACGTTGGTACTTAAAATAACCAAGTGTGACGTCATCTCATATTTATTGTGAATGGAGTTTATTGTTTAATATATAATAAATAAACTATTTGTGGAGCCTTTTCGGCGTAAAGGGCCGCAGCGTGTGCACTGCACACGGGCAACGCATCAAATGGACGGAATTTGGGGTCGATTCTATAGAACCTTACTAGCAGAGGGCAATCTTATGAAAGTTTGCACACGGGCGACATTCGGTTCGATTCTAGAAGAGCCAGTCTTATGTATGTTTGCACACAGGCGGCTGACACCAAAGTGGCAGCTCTGGTTGCAAAATTGGTCTAAACTACCATCGTGCTTCAGATATTCTGTGTTTACGACGCTATTTGCGAATAATTAGCATAACAGTAACAATAAAAAATGCTAGCATTGCTAAATCGTCATCCATATTATTTGACAAATACATGTTAGTCGACACTTTTTAAGAAACTTTTTTGACAAAGAGGTTAACTTAAAGAGTTTTAACACGATATTCTAAGTTTATTGGAAACCAAAACAACAAAATCTACGTTCTACGTTTTATTTCTACGTTCTACATCTACGCCAATTGGAAACCATCCTTGAGTAAAATAAAATATCGTTATAGATTCCCTTTAGGTCTATTGTTTATTTATTTGGAACCTGACCCTATACCCTGACTATAGGTTCATTTTGCGCCAGTTCGGTTTAGGCCGATTCTCCTAAGAACGAAACCGTGGCGTATATTAAGTTCTACCTGTATTTTACGTGAAAATCTGCGTAATAGTGGACCAACGTATAAATAATGCAACCATCGGATATTGTCCAGCGTTTGTGCTTGCGAGTTTACTTCCGGAAAATCTTGCATGCGATTCACGTAACTTCCTTATCATTAATCGCGTTACGGGAACTCACTCACCGATTCACATATACGAATGTGTGAATGTGTTAGTGTTGGTGTGTTGGTATGGTAATGTGGCCCTCGCAAACGCCATCGCTTATACGTTACGCTGATAGTTCTTTTGTTTATGACATAAAAAGCGTTAATGTACACTTGGTTTGTTGCTAATGGTCTCACAGCATGTAGATTACTACCGCAGCAGTGCGCGCAACCCAAGAACAATGCGTGTTGGCGTTTTTTTAAAACGGTAGCTGAGCGAATATAATCTATTTGTTTTAAATATCATAATACGCTGCTTGTAAACATTGTAAATTAGATGCAATATTCAACGGACGAAACCTATAAATTATAAACACCGAGATATGAATATTGAAGGTAATATAAGACAAGACAACACTCACTTGAATACAAACAACATTTGCATTTAAAGTGCAATCGTTTTTTTCTTTTGTTTTATCAAATATGACACCTGAAAACTAGTTCCAAGGGCTGCATACATTATTTTAATAAATACATATTCAAATCTTACTTTTAATGAAGAATGAAGACGCTAGAAAAGTGAAGTGAAGTTACATACGAACACTGTACTCTTGCTTATACCGTGAGTTTATTTTATCATAGAACATAAAGGTTTCATTTCTATAACAACCGTTGATTGACAGCAATGTAAAATGCATTTATTTTAAAATAGAACATACTGTATAGCTTACTCGATTATAGAGATAAATAAATGCAAAACATTTTTTTAGGAAAGAAATAGGAATGAAAAATCAAAAATATATTTATAAAATAAACATAAAATTTTAAATTTGGAAAAAATCATTAAATAAAAATAATTTACAACAAATTATTAAATATTCCTCCATTCACTGCCAAACAATGCCCCAAACGGTCGTAAAAATTTTGCATAACATTAATTAATTGCAACGGTCTTATCCTGTGGGATTCATTTTCTATTCTAGCTTTTAATTCTTCAATAGTTAAATTTTGGCCATTAAAAATATAGCTTTTCATATATCCCCAATAAAAAAAAATGTTCGGTGCTAAGACCGGCGACTTAGCGGGCCATTTTATTTCGCCTTCACGTCCAATCCAACATCGAGGAAATACAAGGCGTCTCAAAAGAAATTTTATATTTATTTAGCTTACTGCGTGAACGCAACGTATCCGAGGGGCGAGGGGGTTATGTCAATCGGTAGCCTGGCTCTTGGGAATTGAGTCGCTATGGAGCGTTTCTCGGGAGCAGACCGCGCGTTATGCGTGCGAGAGTTTTACAAAAACGGTGATTCGGCGACTGTAGCGCGTAGAAAATTCTGCAGTATTCGAGGTTTTCGCCACTTAAATGATGCGCCAAGCATTCATCTCATTCGACATTGGGTTAAAAAGTTTGAAGAGACTGGTACAACGCTGGATAAATCAAAATCCGGGCGACCTAGGTCATCAAGAACGGTAGAAAACGTGGAGAATGTTAATCAGTCTGTTCGTGACGACCCGAACCTTTCAATTCGGAAGCGCGCAAGTGCTTTAAATGTGCATAGATCATCATTACATCGCATTATGCACAAAGACCTAAAGCTGCACCCCTACAAAATTCAATTGGTGCAAGAATTAAAGCCCCAAGATGCCAGTCGGAGGCTTAATTTCGTAAATCAGGTGATTGAGCGATTTTCAACGTTTACCAACATTTTGTTTTCGGATGAAGCTCATTTTCATCTTAATGGCCACGTAAATAAGCAGAACTGCCGCTACTGGAGTGCAACGAATCCGAAACGCAAACATCAGAAACCCCTACATTCGCCTAAAGTGACCGTATTGGCTGCGATGTCGGCGCGAGGAATTATCGGCCCTTACTTTTTTGAAGACGAAAGGGGGCGTGCAGTTACAGTGAATTCAGAGCGTTATGTGGAGATGTTAGACAACTTCTTGGTACCTGAACTGCAAAACTTTCCTGGCTATAACCAAAGAACATGGTTCCAACAGGACGGAGCAACTTCACACACGTCCAATATGTCTCTGCCACGTGTTCGTGAAATTTTCTCCGGCAAATTGATCTCCCGGAGAGGTGACATAAATTGGCCTCCACGCAGTCCAGATTTAACCCCTATGGACTTTTTCCTATGGGGTTATCTTAAATCTAAAGTTTACGCCAATAAACCGACTTCACTGGCGCATTTGAAAGAAAATATCCGTCACGAAATGGCAGCCATCCCTGAGTCCACCTGCCGAGACGTCATAAGTAATTTTACTGTTCGATTAAATGAGTGCCGAGAACGCGAGGGTCTACATTTAGACGATATTATTTTTAAGAAATAAATCCCCAAAAAGTGTATTTTAATAATTAATAAACATTTTTTCTATATACGGCTTACTTTTTTTTTTAATCGATCCACTAAATATAAAATTTCTTTTGAGACACCTTGTATATGATTTTAAAATGTTTTAATTATTCTGGCATTATGCGCTGGGGCACCGCACACTTCACCTGGAATATTTAGTGCATTTAATTCAGGTATTGCTCTATTTTCTAACATATCCAGATATTTGGGCAGTAAGGTTTACGTCTAGAAAAAGGACCACTGATATGCCTTCCTACAAAACCTGCCCAAACATGCACCTTTTCTGGCCAGTGTGTTCTGGTAGTATTACATAAATGGAGACTGTTGAAGCACTAGGAGAATGATCATGAAATGGTTTGGTAAATAAATCGGTAACTTGTCTTACACTAAGGTACCTTAAAGTGGTACATTTCTGTACTACATCACTAATTGTACTTGTTCCCGAGTGTTATACATTTCAAAACATTTTACATTTAACCCTATCCGGACCAAAATAATTTTGTGACCAAAAATGGGTCATACGTGACCCACTTTTCAAAATGTGTTTAAGACCCATATTTCAAGTTTTATATTTATGTCCACTTAAGGGGCCTATTCTGTAACTTTTAACAAGATCTTAAGATGTTAATTTTACTTGTACATAGTATGTTTTCATAGTAACCTGTCAATTTAACACCATGTCAAAAATCACAGAATAGGGTCTAAATAATTTAATTTTGAATAATAAAAGTGAGTAAAGCATTATAAAAAAAAATTATTTATGACATTGCCAACTTACATGAAAATCAAACAGAATTCATAAATGTAATATATAACAAAATATAATAATTACATAGACACAAAAATATAATTACATATAACATATCAGAAGAATTTTATATATTCTCCATCTTCAACTTTTTGGCAGTAATTACAAGTTATTTGTTTTATTGCTATTACAGTTGAATGTTTTGGACAAACAAATAATACAAACAGAACAGTATCTTAGCTCGGTCGATTGAGATATGATGAAAAAGCAACTGTGAAACTAATAAACTTGTCAAAACTTGCATTATTGCAGGTGTGTAATTACGCATTACGTATTGATATAAGACATTACTAACAAATCCCAAAATCGGGTCAGGCTAGACCCGTACTGTAAAACAAGAAATCGGCTTGATAAAAAAAAAGTTTATCATCATAAAATAAATAGTTATAATATATAAGGAAAAGTCCTAGTACGACATTAAATAACTCTAAAAATTAAAGAGTTATTTAAAACAAATCAACTTTCGGGTCAAATTTGACCCATAAATGGTCCGGCAAGGGTTAAGCAAATGTAATTTGTAACTGATACTATGGTCTATTTCAAATTAAAAAAAGCAGATAGCGCTACGAACCGAGTACGATTTACACTGGATAAATACAGTATAGCGGAAAATTAAAAATAAGTTACAACTAGGGCATGGGCGTAGTAACTGGGTTAGCAAGTGATTCATTTAAAAAAGGTTAATAAGATATTGAAATAAACAAGACAGATAATACACTTCCGTTATTTATACGACATACATTCAGTTTAATGGGAAATTTGAAAAAGTTAAAAAAATATTAATTTTAAAAATTATGTACTATATATAAAAAGAGAGATTTGGCTAAAAGAGTTTAAATAAAGCAATAAAACAAACAATATATCTTTAGAGCTAAAGTTTCTTATTTAAATAATTATTGTAAATAAAAATTAAAAATATGTGTATATATGAAGGTCTAAAAATTATATCAATAACTTCTTCTTTGGGCACAATCAGCTGGGCTGTCTTTTGGCCTCACATTAGTCCTCTCTCTTGATCTGTTAATTGTCAAGTGTGAAAAAATATTTATATGTCAGATAACCTAAAAAATATATAACTGCGTAAAAACAAATTACATGGAGAATTTTCTCTATAAAATCTACGCCAAGAATATAAATAAAAGTCTAAATATGTAAATAATAACAAAATATATGAAAAAAATTAAATAATATAAATAATATATATTTCCAATGTCCGACACTGAATATTTCACGTTCATGACCTTTGCTACAGAGGCAATTAGCAAGGATAATTCTATTTTTTTCCTAATGAAAATTCCATGCCTGAACGGGATTTGAACCCGAGATCATAGCAACGCAGGGTACGTATGTTACCACTACGCTACGCCGGTTGGCAATTGACAATTTCTGTTCTATTTTAACATAAACGCATTTTACATTGCTGTCAATCAACGGTTGTTATAGAAATAAAACCTCTATGTTCTATGATAAAATAAATTCATGTTATAGGAAACTAGTAAAAACACCCGGCGTTGCCTGGGAGAAAAATAAAGTTTATTAAACGGTATTTAATAAATGATTGCTGCAAAATCAAAAAAATAACAGATTTGATTATACAGATATATATGTGTGTGTATATATACATATGTATATAAGTAAACAGATTTGCTTATACAGATTTTAATTTCGCAACAATTTCGCATTCTTAAGTTCCAAAGCCCCATTCAAATTTTATACCACCTGTCCTAAACATTTTCATTTAAAACACTTATTCCAAAATGTTTCATAATTTTATTATTATATATAAAACATTATCACAAAATTCTTGTAAAACTTTAATATTCTGATATTGAGATAACGTCAATTTTAATTTCATGGAAACAATTTTTTTAAATATATCTTTTAAAATTGCATATTCAGTGGCGCGTTAGTGCAATTACAAACAGCTGGTAAAATAAAAAATATATATAATATTGAAATGGTTAATGTTTAAATACACATGCTGTTAGTATATGATAATGAACCTATAAAATTAGTTTTACACCGCATCTGGTTGCAATTAAAATTCATAAAAATTTAAATAAAATCCAACGGCAACAGCTAGAAGAGTCATAAAATTTGTCTATGAGATAAATAGAAAGCTAGATTTAATTATATGGATATTAAGATGGTAATTATTATAGTTAGGATATATATATATATGTTAGCGAAAATATAATTATGCAACATTTACACTTATTAACGATCGTAGGGTGCTATATCGTTGCTAAGGCATATTGTTTTATGTAAATAGAATAGTATAAAATATATCATATGATGTGTGAGACGTATTAGTTGATCAATAAAATCATGTCTTATTATTCATAAAATACCTTTTTTATTAATATCAGAAGTGCGATTGGCCTATCACCCACAAGAAAATTAAATAGAAGACTATAAGTGCAATATTAAAAATATTTTTTTTAATGCAACCATTGTATAGGCGTAAAGAAATTTTTGTATAATATTGCAAAGGCTTATGTAAAGAGAATCACATAAAGGTAGTATGAATTATGAGCTAGATAATAGATTGGCGAATTTTAAGTATTTTGTCAAAAAACTACTTCAAGTGGTTTCTATGGAAATGATACTCATTGGAATAAATTTGAAATGTGACATTTTTTTGAAAAATGCAGAATATGTCAGGATTAATTATCCAAAGCAGATCTCTAATAATTGTCAGGATGAACGAGCGTTGCTTTGTTATTAACAAACGCATTGTATGAAGGTAACTGGTTAGATTGTTGACGACTAAAATGGTAAGAGGCATTTTATTGTTTTGGTTAAATCATATGGCACGTGTTAGCCATAATGTGTAAAAATTAGATTTGAGATTTTGTTTTTGATATTTGTGATTTAATATCTGAGTAATGATATTTGAGATTTGATAATTAAGATCTGAGTTTCGAGATTTGAGTTTTAAAGTTGAACTTTTATTGGAAAAGACAAATGACAGATCACTGGGATCGGAATGGCAAAATAAACTGAGAAATATAATAGATAATGAGTTGAGATTTGAAGCTTGTTGAGTACCGCAAGACATGCCGCTGCCAGTGGCATCAGTCCGGTAATAGCTCTGTAACCATGGTGGCAGATGGTGAGCTATGGCGACGGGCTGATGATGATGATAAAGCACTGTGTGTGCAGAAACGAATAGACGCTCTCTGAGCTGAGCACTGTGTGTGCAGAAATGAATAAACGGCCTCTGAGCTTGTTGTACTGTAGACAATCTGTAATGAAGGAAACTAATAGATAGTTATTGAGTATCTGAGCTTGTTGATCTAGTCACTGAGTTCGTGGTAGATAAATGAAATGTTAACGTATAGTCTCTAAGCTTTCAGATCATAAGTTATAGTATTCCTGGAGAGTTCTGTTTTAAATATATATTTACTTTTATTAATTGACATTGGTGCATGGTTGATTCTGTGAAAGATCAAATTGCTCTATTTACAGATTATGAATTAGGTGAAAACTTTCAAGATGCAGTAGAAGATAAATGGTGGACCAGCTCAAGAATGGAGATCCTGGTATGCAGGTTGCTGTTACTGGTATGCAAGATGCAGAATGCTGTTGTTGGTATGGAGCAGACCATTGGTTGTATGCAGGTTGCTGTTGCTGATAACAACAATGCTGTTAATGGTGTGAAGATTACAGTTGCGTCCCGAGAACGTTCCGCATGTCAGTCTGGCCGTGTTAGCGAAAATATAATTATGCAACATTTACACTTATTAACGATCGTAGGGTGCTATATCGTTGCTAAGGCATATTGTTTTATGTAAATAGAATAGTATAAAATATATCATATGATGTGTGAGACGTATTAGTTGATCAATAAAATCATGTCTTATTATTCATAAAATACCTTTTTTATTAATATATATATATATATATATATTTTAAAAATATGCTGAAAACGTTCAAATCTACCGGCAAATATATTCTAATGTGTTTAATTAAATATTTTATGTAATTTGCTTCCTTTTAAAATTGTGAAAATTTCACCAAAAGTTGTACTTTCCAGTACGACTTTAAAGTGAAAAATTTTTTGAAATCGTGAAAAGAAAAAGAATTGCTGTAGTTGCGGTTATAATTTTGTTATTAAAATTTAGTAAGAAATCACGATATCGCTGATGGCGGTTTCGTAAAAAGTCACATAACTGTATTTATTCCATCGTAGTTGGTTTGATAAAACATAGATGTCACAACATTCGTTATGCATTAATTTTCATAGCTGTGAACGCTGTCATTAAACGTTAAAACTGTCTACAAAATTTATTCACAACATACAGTGCATAGTCAACTAATTTTAGAGCTGTGAACGCAGATTTAGGGATAACTGGAATTATAAAATTTAACTCATTCTTTAGCAACCCATCGGGTCTATTCTGTATCTTAAAAATTAACCTCAAGCTCGAAGTTAAAAAATTTTAACCACGCTTTACAATATTTTGTTATTCTGTAACTCTATGGTGTTAAAATTTAAACTCATTCTTTAGCAACCCATCGGGTCTATTCTGTATCTTAAAAAGTTAAAAATTAACCTCAAGGTCGAAGTTAAAAAATTTTAACCACGCTTTACAATATTTTGTTATTCTGCAACTCTATGGTGTTGAAATTTAAACCTCGATGTGGTTAATTCAGTAGGTTATATTTGGAATTTTAACTCCAGCCAAATAGCCAATAACCTCTAAACGTCAAATAGCCAGGAAAAATCCATTTTTAGAATTAATTATGGCAAGTCTGTTTATTTTAAACCAATTATTAATAAAACAAATTGAACAAAAAGAGGTTAATAAGTGAAAAATTACTATAGATGAATAAAAAATATATACAAATGCTTTTTAGGAGATCAGTTCGAATTAAACAAAAGCAACTGGGTGATATGAGAGACCCTTTTAATGGAATATTTTAAAATATTTTCATTTTTCTAAAACTTATGAAATATTTCGTTTTACATATGTTGTTTTTTTTTTTTTTTAATCCGAGAAGAATCAAAAGATTTCGCGTTTCCCGATAAATTGCAAGTAAATATTGAAAACTTTGAAACTGTGATATATTTATAAATTTTAAGTTCTCTGTTTAAAAATAAAAATAAGGTAAATATAACCTGACAATAAAAGTATCTTAATATAGAAGAAAGAAAGAAAATATTGATCCATTTGTATGTAATGGTAATATTATTATATTATTTACTTTCTGCACCCATAATTATTTATGTATAAATATTGTACATTTCGGCAATATAGATTTATTATATTTGATCGTTGTTCATTCACTATTCAACCATAACACTTGTTTACATTAAATCCACAACTACACAAGCAAAATACCTTCTCTTGTAAATAATTTCACAACATACTTTTAACCATAACGTTAAAAAGTTAGAATTTAACGCTTGGGTTATAACCTGAGATACAGAATAAGAAACAAGGTTAAAATTTTAACGCCTAGTTAAAATGTTACTTTTTAACCATCATTTTTAACCTAATCTTTTTAACCACAAAAGACGCAGAATAGACCCGATTAAGTCTTAAAAACCGCGTTATTTAAATTGTAAAAACATAAAATTATGATGTTCCAAAAAACACATCGTTCCTAAGTACAAGAATCTCCCCAACTAATATTATTAACAACAAATATACGAGAGGGAATTTGTGTCCTTCGCTAAGGGTGAATTTTACAGTTAATACATTCAGAAAATGTGTTTTTAAATTCTTTTTAAGCACATTTTTAACACGATTTCTGTGAAGATATTTTTGAAGAGATTCTAAATATTTAACAGATGATAAGAATCGAAATACCAGAAATGAAGAGTGTAAAATTATGCATACTTGAAAAATGTTTGAAATATTGTTAAAGCTTCTTGCATACGAATGATTTTCGTGTTAAAAATGGACAAAGAATTTTGGTCTCTTAAATGATTGATGGACAATTTTTATTCCTTTAAGTTATGTATCTTAAAGGAATAAAAGTTAATGTGAGGTGTGAATTTTCAAATATTTCAGGATTTTGTAGGTATTTGATAAGCGCAAGAAGTCAAGAGAATGCTGTCTAAGAATATTTTTTTGATGAAAAGTTTTTTGATAATCATTTTTATTCGTTATTTGAGTACTAAGAGCTTTCATTTATTTTTTTAAAACTAAATTTAAATAATTTACGAAAATTTCCTCACAATAAAATTTTAATTAAAAAATCCCAGCAATTTTTTCTGCATTTGCTTCGTATTTATATACGAAGCAAAAGAGCTTCACAAAAAGATTTCGACAATACGCTCTAAAAGGAGCACTGGCATTTATTCTTACAACTTTACGTTTTAAGCCGAAAATTCAATTGGCTGCAGGTGAATGTCCCCAGATTATTAACCCATAGGTTAGGTGGGACTGAAAGAGGGAGAAATAGGCTTTTAATACAATATCTATGCTGAGTTCATGCTTCAGATTCCTTATTAGATACATGGTCGATCGCAGTTTACGACTAAGTACATCCACGTGCTGATCCCAACGATTTGGTAAGGATCAACAAGAAATTTAAAGAAAGGGGGATTGGAAAGATCATTGTTTCTGGTGCTCAGTAGCAAGATTTGGGTTTTATCCCAAATTAATTTATTGCTAGAAAACCAAGAGTTTGCACTGTTCACCAGAGAAACATTTTCTGTAATAAGGGAATCTAGATTATGCAATTAAGTAATGTTTTATAGTCAGCGTAAAGGATTGATTTAGATGTCATAGTGAGAGCCAAGTCGTTAACATATAACAGAAATAGTAGCGGTCCGAGAACTTAACCTTGGGGAATACCAAAATGAAAAGGTAGATACTCAGAAACGTTACTTTTAAATTGGGTAAACTGTTTTGGGTTAGATAAGTATGATTTAAACATGGCACGGCTCATGTCGTCAAAACCATAAAAAGACAGTTTGGTTGATAAAATATCATGAGATATGCAGTCAAAAGCCTTGCTAAAATCAAGAAAATCACTAAAACAGTATTTCCCTGATTCTAATGCATCCGAAACATACGCGACAAAGTCCAAAACTGCATCTATAGTGCTCTTATCACTTCTAAAACCAAACTGACTATTGGAGAATAAATTTTTGCTTGTAAAATACTGCACAATTTGTATATATATGTTTACTTAAGTGTCCTGTGGAACCCCCATTTGCCCTTTTAATTTGTCCGCAGAATTTACATTTAGCCTTATTATTATCCATTTCTGTAAAATGTTGCCAAATAACACTACTGTTTAGAAAAGTCATTGTACTTAAAAAATCAATTTTTTATTAAACTAATTATGAATTAAAACTAAAAATTTTTACCATACTGTACTCGAAAAGCCGGGACAGGAAATTAAGTACATACCTGTAACAAAAAGAGAAACACATTAATACCAACATTACTATAAAAGTAAGAAGCTTAAATTTAATAACAAAAATAATTGCAATGTAACAAAATCTTAGAGCACTTCATTTAAAATATTTTGCTTTAGAAATAAATAAACAAAATGCTACATAATCCAAAAATAATGATACATTTGCATTACAAAGAATATTCCTTTTAGCTCTTGTTTGTTGCATTTCGCATCTGAAGAATTAAAAGTGACACTAACAACAAAAGACAGTGATCTATACAATCTGCAAGAGATGGCACTCTAAGTCGAGGCTCTATAAATATATTGTTCTGTTTATTTTCTGTCTTCTAATGCAAATATTAGGTTGTTCCAAAATAAATGTCAAGCTATTTAATCAAAACTTTGAATGACTATAATTTTGATTATAATAAACAAATTTACTCGAAAAAAGAACCCTCTATTTTTATGAACTTCTGCGAATGAGCTGCTAGTTTGTTTATGCCAATTCTGCGATTTTGGAGGTGATAAAGTCTGAAAAATTCTTATTTATATTGAATATAATTGGTCGATATCGACTTGCAGCGGTCCATGTCAGCGAGAAAAAATTTAGGGGTGCAAGAGATGTAAATGGTGGTCCACGAAAGCGGGCCCCATTTAATAATAATAATAATTTTATTAGTCCAGAAGATTATATACATACATAATATTGGAAGTCATTATTTTTCATATGTCAATACATTTGATTATTATTATGGTCAAAATAGTTTAAGAATATTTCCAAATAAAAAATACAGAAAATATTTTTAATATACAGTCGATTCTACTTAATTGGGACACATCGGGACTTAGGCATTTTGGCCCAATTAAGCGGCTGCCCCAATTAAGCGAATTTCACATAAAATTAAAAAATGCATATTTTTCTTTCAATAATTTTATTTTATAAACTCTTAGATAAAACTATAAATTACATATAACCAAAAAATATAAACTTTTAAGAAAAAATAATAATAAATTCCAAAATATAATAATAAATAGGTACATACAATTTAATTCAATGCAAAAATGCGTCAAGTGTAGTCTGTCTTTTGTTTTTGTAACATTTCACTCTACAAAATCAGCACAGGTATTCAGTGCGGATGTAGGGCTCCCTTCATTTCCTTCCTGCATAAAATAACGCTGTAACACGGCCTTAAATATATTTTTTCATCTTATGAATCAAAAAGATATGAAGCGCATCATATTAAATTCTTTGTACATATTTTTTCTTGAGAATATGTGTATAAAAAAATAACATAATATGTACTGTGATCTTAAATTTACTGTCCCAATTAAGCGGAATGTTGTCCCAATTAAACATGTAAATTTACTGTTGGTTCCTTGATTTGGTTTCTGTTCTTTGAGATTTGGCCCAAATAAGCGGCTGCCCCAATTAAGCGGTGGCCCAATTAAGCGGAATCGTCTGTATACAAATCTTGCATCAGTGCAGTTGTCATAAAAAACTTATCAGTTGTTTTTTATTACTGATTACACATTCTAATTATTCTAATTTAGGCAGGTCATCATCAACATTTAGGCGTTCCGTAGGTTTGAGGATGTTTTGACTATGGAAATACCGCAGTGGTTTATCAATCCATACGGTGACATTGAAGAATCGGATGTCATATTACAAGAAGAACTGATCGGAATAAGCACTAACGAAGAACTTAAGGTGCACATAAAAAAAAAACATCGTGGAAAAGAGTTTTAGCGAGGTTGCTAATCTTACGAAAAAAGAAATCGATGACAAATCACTGGATTTAAGACTATTTAGAAGTGACATTACCGTTGGCGGCGCTGTAATTCATGGCAAAATGGCTGAATTGTCTAGTATTCAGCTGTCAATATGCTAACAGGGAACAGGTTTATTTAAGCACAGTACATTTTTATTTTATGAAAATGTATCTATCGACGTTCTAACAAAAAATCAACACCAGAACATATGTAATAATTTCAAACAGTACTACAGTCGCGTAGTACAATATTTGACCACCAGACTGCGGTTCAGTTCTCAATACCTCACTAATTTGAAGCCAAATATTGAACAATTGCTAATGGGCCTGATGCTCTGATGAGCATCAGGTCCATTCCTCTCATTAACAGAATTATTTGTGTATTAATTTTATAAAAGAATTTTACTAGGTTCTGATTTGTTTCATTCCAAATCCAAATATTTACTTTCATTTTGTGTCTTTTCAATAAAGGTTTGAATAAAAATTGTACGTTTTTTTCTCTACAAAAAACCATATCAAAGTGAGCAGCACTGTGTCAGCTGTCAAAAACACATTTGAAGTTAATAAGTTTAGGAAAATGCAATATTAGGCAGGCATGGGAGTCTACGGAATACAAAAAAATCGGCAAGTGGTCTACGGAGCAAAAAAGTTCGGGAAACTATTCTCTAGATAAGTGTTCATCAACCTTTTTGCACCTCCGGTGAGTGAAAATAGGATAAATATAACGCGGACCGGCTGAAAACTAAGATAAATTGATGTACGTGGCTGCAGAGTTGTTTTTGGGAGACGAAGCGCTTCTTTGACATCCTTTCGATTTTTCTGTTTGGTTTTTATTATTGATATGGCTTGAAGTCTTTTCGCACAATAGGATGTCGAAAAAATGACCAATAATTTGATATACTAGCGTCGGCGAATCAATGCAGTTACGTCACACGACGTAACAAACAATTGCATTGTTGCAAACAATACAGTCGTTTGTTACGGCATGTGACGTAACTGCATTGATTGACCGACGCTAGTATAGCTTTAAAACTCAAAGATGGATGTTCTTTTTCTGGCGATTTCCAAAATTGCGACAATGATTGCATTTTATGTCTGGACTCCAGATTGACATCAGAAGTAAACTCAATCAGCTTTTCTTTTCACGAGGATCAAGTGCACATGACTTTATATCATCCAAGAATGGATTATTAATCCAGAGGTTGCCTTTACGAGGATCCTCATTTTCAGGGAAATAATTATTCAGCAAATGCTCTTAAATGTTGACTTATTATGTTAAATATGACTTTCTGGTTAACATCAGCCGCAATCAAAAATTGTTCCAAAAGTGGAAACATTTCTATATCTTCCTCTTGTAAGCGACTATTTCAAAAAGCTAGCTTCTTTTCGAACGTATCCATTTTATTTTTTAAATTAAAAATATTTGTATATGACCCTCTGCAGAGAAATATTAACTTCATTGGGCAGACTGAATATGTCCGCCATGTAAGCAAGTTTTGCCAGCACTCAAATGCACGGCAAAATCTGGAACCACGATCTAAAGAAGTATGAAAAATAGCCGCGAGAGGCATTGTATTGGGGCTAGTAAACATTAAATAAATCATGGTTCGCACAAAAATTTGCTTCTGCGTCAACTAAAAAAATGTGCTATATACTCGTGAACATCTACATGATTCGGTCGAAATATTTCGCGGACCGGCTGGAATTTTCTGCGGAACACGGGTTGAAGAACACTGGTCTAGCTCATCAGGAATTATTACCACGAATGACACTATTTTTAAAATAAAATCGCACAGGCAAAAGACGCAGAACACTAGACTAAAAACTAAAATATCATTCATTAATTCACACACAATCAGGTAATTTCCATTCTATTGACTTAGTCACCATTTGCCTTGTCTAAAATGTATATAATTAATATAAAAAATCTTTGTAGCATTATTATATATTCGTTCCGTTTATATTTATCTTCATCTAAAGTACCAATTTACTGTATCATTTTCATATATTACTTAATTATCCTTTACTAATTCAAACCTATTCCCCCCCGTACCCGAAAAAAATTAAGATTCAAATAAATGTTCCGAAGGTGTTAAGTTTCACGCTCAGGAACACCTGTTGATCAAGATTATACACAAAATTTTATCATAGCAATCATAGAAAAAAATCTACAAGTCATTTTCATCAACAATCAGTGCAGTGGCAAACAAACAATGGGTCTTAAGTATCAATAAAATCATGAAAATAATCTTATACAATAGGATATCATGACAGAAAAATTAAGTAGCAAAGTAAGAGCTACAGAAATGAGATTCCTGAAGAAGATAACAGATAAAATGAAATATCATTCAGAAATACGGTCATTAAAGTGCAGAGGTAGATTAAGTAAAATATGGAATCCAAAGAGCAAGAAGAGGGATGAAATGGGAAGAAACAGAGACTATGACCATCAGGCGCGCACCGAGGATGTTTTCTTGACGAGGGGGAGGGGGGTCAAAAGGCAAAATTGTTTTAAAAGGGTAGGAATCGGGATATTACTTCGTACAAGTGCACGTTACTTTCCAAAATGTGTTGACCTAAATAAAAAAGGTATTTATGTCACTTCCAAAATATAAATGAGACATAAAAAATTGATGTGAAGTGTGAATTTTCACACATTTCAGGATTTCGCAGGTATTTAGTAACTGAATGATGATTATTTGGGATGCCAAAACAAATTTTATGTCAAAATATTTTTTTATGAATTTTAATTCGAATGCCTAATACCATTATTTAAGTTTCTAAATATGTGCAGTATTTTTTATATATATATATATATATATATATATATATATATATATATATATATATATATATATATATATATATATATATATATATCAAGGTTCATTAAGATTTTGAAAATTGCGCCTACGGCTTCCATTGGTTGCTTAAATCATAAGCCCCACCCTCGGATTTCGTATACATTCAAACAGAATTAAATTATAATTTCAACACTTTCCACTGGTTATTAAATTTACGCTTTTAAAAATTAAATGCAACATTTACCAAAATATAACTAGAATTTTGACAAAATAATTTAAACAAAATAAAAATGCAAAAAAAAAACAATAATTAAAATTGACAGGAATTGAACTCTATTTTGCAAATTACAAAGCGACGACACAACGCACTACACTACGAGCGCTTACTTATCTACTGTGTTACATAGCGAATTAAATATTTAACATATTTTAGTTAAAAACACAAAAAATGCGTTAATTTGATTGGATGTAGTAATCAAGAAAAAACGGCTTCACATGCAAAATAAAACAGTGCTCTTTCACCAAGACAACGCCCCGTGTCCCAAGTCGATGAAAACGATGGTTAAATTGAATTAATTACGCTTCGAATTGCTTCCTCACACACCGTACTCTCCAGATCTGGCCCCCAGCGACTAATGGCTTATTGCAGACCTCAAAAAGATGCTCCAGGGAAAGAAATTTGACTCAAATGAAGAAGTGATTGCCGAAACCGAGGCATATTTTGAGGGCAAAGACAAATCGTTCTACAAAGAAGGCATCGATAAGTTAGAGGAGGGTTGGAATGAATGTATCACTCTTGAAGGAGAGTATGTTGATGAATAAAGTCGAATTTCTAAAAAAAAAAGTGTTTTTTTTAGTTAGATTTATTGAGCGACAGAGCCGCAGTAAGGAAAACTTGCGCTAGGGGCAGAGCCGTGTTTTGGCGCCCTTGGTAAATAAAAACAAGGTTCTTACCTCTCAAAATTTAAGTGACGAGCAAAAAAAAAAGGTCCTCACCTTCCAAAATCCAAGTGACGAGCAAACAAAAAAGGTCTTCATCTTCGCAATGGCGCCTCTCAGCACACCCGTCAGCGCCCTTTTCCTTAGTGCGCTAAGGGCCGTCGCCCCCTCCGCCCCCCCCTTACTGCGGCTCTGTTGAGCAACGTGGTAAATGTGTTGTTATTTTTTTTTTTTTTCTGTAGTCACATGTAGACCTACAATTCTTGTCATAGTCAAATTACTCTTAATTCATTTATTTTTTGAATGTCTAACAAATCTTTCTCTACCGTTTAGCGTGTGAGCAATAGGTACGTTTTTTAAAAAGTTTGCGCTCCACTGAACTAAGGTATTAGTATATAAATTTGAATAATTTATGCGTCGAAAACTATCGGTTAAGAAAAATAGAAGTATATTCAAGAACCCCAGGAAAAAAATTTCTTATTCGTGAGTTTTTTTTTTTAAGATCAATATCTGAGGAGTAATTTAACGTATATAAGAAGGTAGTTTATGTCTCACGTGAAGCCGCACCTAACCTATCCTTAAGTAGGAAAACAGAACGTATTTTTGCCCTTCAGTTTATTTTTTCATAAGTCTAAATCAATTGCAAGAACTTTCGTTTGTAATGAAAACAGTAATTTATGATTGAAGTTGCAATTTTCATAATACGTGATTTTAAGTTGGGTGTGATTTTTATGAAAATTTTCTTCCTGACAATTTATAAGGAGTGGCTTTCTAGATTTCCTTATACAGAGTAATAAGGATGCTAATACATAGGATAGTTATAAGCAGTACAGACGGAACTGACTTACTTAGCTCCGACATACGTCGATCCAGACTTAAGTAAAAAATTTTGACAAGCGCAAAATATTGCGGAATTACGGTAAAGTAAACTGTATATTGTTGGCTTGACCGTATCTCAAATTCTACATGAGATAGGGACCTTTGGTTTAAATTAATTAAAACTCATTTTGAATAAATTCTCAAACAAAAAAAAAAATTTGCGAAATTTTTAATTTTTTAATTTTTTTTTAAATTTGTTTAGTTAAACTCAAGAACAATAAAATATGCGGTTTGAATTTTTGCAATATACGTTGTTTAGTCTAGAAAAATTGGGGCCTTAATAAACCAACTTTTACAATAAGTACGAATCGTCAAACAAAACCTTTGAACATAATAAAAAAAATTGATGTGAAGTGTGAATATTCACACATTTCAGGGTTTCGCAGGTATATAATAAGTGAAGGCGGCATGCTGAGTGTGTAGGACAAATTTTACTTTGTAGTAATCACGGCAAAATGAACGATATTTTTAAAATAATTTATCGTCTGTTAATCATATAATAAGACTGGTTATTAAATTTACGCTCATAAAAATTAAATACAACATTTGTCAAAATATAACTAGAATTTTGACAAAATAATTTCTACATAATAAAAATGCAAAAAAAAAACAGAAAAAATAAAATTCACTCCGGTGTACTCGAACTCGAAACCCTTCGTTTTCCAACCAGTTTAAGAGTGCTCTAACGCATGTAGCCATCGCACGCCATGCATGTGAGTGTCTTACATTGGTATAACTTTTGTACTTTGTGAACCAAAAACCACAAAAAATGCGTTATTTTCCAAAAACATAATCTGATCAAAAATTCCTGTTGGACTATTTCGGTTCACACCAATATACATTACTTAGAATTTTTTTAGATTTTTAGTTTAAACCATCTGGGCTACAGGGTGTGGGACAAAATTTTTTTTGCACATTTTTGGTAAAAATCGCATCAAAATTATTTATTTTGCAAAAATAAAAATTTGATCGTTAATCCACGTACTAAGGGCTTTCATTTGATACCCTACTCAGAATTTAAAAAAAATATTTTTGTTTTCGATGAGCACATATTTGTTTAAATTTTTGGGAGGTATGTAGATGTTTTAGTATTTTTCCTATGTGCGGGTCAAAGAGTTGTATAAGCATGCCAAATTTCAACTCTCTAGGTTTAGCCGTTTGGCTACAATTTTTACCGAACAGACAGACAGACAGACAGACAGACAGACAGACAGACAGACAGACAGACAGACAAACAGACAGACAAACAGACAGACAGACAGACGACAAAATGACGGTATAAGGGTTTTTTGGTCATACCTACAAAACCCTAAAAACAAATTTTTCCAACAAATTTTTTTCTTCAAAATATGATCTAAGACCATTTAGGACATCAGGATTTTAAAAATTCCAACCGCAGGTCTCTATATATTATAGTTTTTAAGATACAGTCACGCGAATAAATTTTTTTTTTGTAAACTTAGCCTGTTCCGAAACGATTTAAATCGAAAATGGACATGGCTCGTAAGCCCCCATTTTTTTACAAGGTAAAAAAGAACAATGAGAATTCTGAAAAATAAAACCGCAGGTCTTTATCTTTTACTTTTCTCGAGATACAATTTCAAAAATTTCAAAAGTTTCACAAAAATATTTTTTCGTGTTTTGTCTTAAAAAAACTTGACGCCATCTAGGACCACAGAATTCAAAAAATGTAAACCATGTGTCTCTATCTCATATAGTTTTTGAGATATGATCATACAAAAATAAAATTTGACCGATTTTAACCATAATTAAAACTACAAGCTTAACTTTATACCCTGGATACAGCTTTCTAAGCTCGGACAAGAGATCCATATACTTGGACCTGTTTTCCTTTTCGGTGAGAGAGATATTCTTCTCTGCTGGACTTGAGAATTCGATCACAAACATCTGTTTGGTGTTAATATCGATGATGGTTATGTCCGGCTTAGTGGCTGTCGATAACCTCCAGGTGGGGAAGGAGGAATTCCATTAAATGCGGCACTTGGAATTTTCCACCACCGATTCTATGTCAGAAGGGATGTACAGTATAATCGGTATTTGGTCAATACCATAGGAATGTCTAAGATGGTAGTAGAGAACCACGAACTCACACGGAGAGTAGCATTATGTCGATACATATAGCTCGAAGCTGCAAGGGATGGATAAGTAGACAGAATGTGCATAATTGTTTTAGGATGGTGGAGACACAACCTATAGAGTGTGGACTCTGCCATTTGGAATATACGGGCCCTGTACGCCTAAGGACCAAAAAATATTGTTACCATTATTAGTGTTATAAAATAGATCAAGAAAAATTAAAATATATTATTTTTGATTCCGATGAATACGTTCTATCCTTTGTCCAAAACATCCAACTCAAATTACAGTCAAAGGTAATTTGTGGTAGAGAAAATCTAGATTTTACAACGAAAAAATATAGGTGGAATTCCCCCTACCACTTGCCCCCGATTGTCTAACTAATGGTCACCCTACCTATAAGTATTCCTAAAAAAAATAAAAAAAACTAGTATGTACAAATTTCATAAATTTGTACAAAAATTAGATAAACATGTAAATTTTTATTGACAATTCAACAAGATCCATCCAGCTATTTAAAAACAATATTTGGAAAGTTGTTCTAAAACAAATTAAACAGAAAAAAATGCGACAAACAAAACTAGTCACGGATCTAAAAAGCATACGCTATCACAGCAACGACATTTCGAGTTAAATAATACAGTTTTCTCACGAGATAAAAAGACCAAGAAAAACAAATTCTTATACCATGTGTTCAAAAAGAAATTACATAAGGGCTGGCTGTGAAAAAACACTTTAACTGTCAATTAATTAACTGCCATCACTGTTGTTGTCATAAGTTTCTATTGCAAATTTAATTAAGCTACAATTATAATAGTTTTTACAAAATTAATAATGATTTTTTAAATTTAATGCTTTTTTCTGACGAGGTCTGGTTCACCCTTTCGGGGTATATTAATTCACAAAATATGAGGTTATGGAGTGCTCAAAATCTTCATACTTTTCGTGAAACTCCCCTTCACCCGTTAAAAGTTGGTGTTTGGATTGCTGTGTCTCGAAGACATATTATCGGACCCATATTTTTCCACCATATTACTGCTCAGAGATACCGGATTATTGTACGTGAATTTATTAATCAGCTTCATAAGGATGAGCTCCAGCAAGGCTACTTCCCACACCGCTCAAGAGACCATCATTTACCTTCATGAATTTTTTGACGATCGAATAATTAGTTTACGTTCAAATCCAGAATTTCCACCTAGATCACCAGACTTGACTATTTTAGATTACTTTATATTGAAAAATCCCTTATCTAAAAAATAATGTATACAAGACTCCCATTAATAATATCGAGGAACTGCAAAACAGAATTACCGAACAGTGTGCCAATATAACTCCTCAAATTCTTATAAATACTTTTAATAATATGAAAAGACGAGTATTTTTTGTCTGCAAGAAAATGGCGGTCATTTTGAACAGCTTCTTTAGTTTTTTATGTTTATCTTTCTGTACCTGTGAAATCAAAAAATTTATTGTATATAATGTATAAATTTGTATTTATTGTATATAATATATAAATTTTTATTTAGCTGGCTAATATGGTTGTATAGACTAATAGCCAATAAAACAATATAATTTAAAAAAATAAATAATAGTTTCCAATTTTAATGATTACAAAGGCTGTGCCTAAACGTTAGTCAATTGTTATATAAAGCTTGCAATAGACATTATTTTACTTTTCCACAGCCAACCCTTATGTAATTTCCTTTTGAACTCATGGTAGTTATATAGACACCATTCAACTCATAACTGTTGGTGCACCAGTCAGGTTGTGGGGTACCCATAGCGTGTAAACTTTCCTAACTTCCAGATGATCGCGAAGAATTGAATGGATAACTGGTGTATTAATGTGCAAAAACTCCTCTATCTGCCTGTATGTATTCGCCTATTTTCATCGAGCAGTTTTTTAACCGCAGCAGTATTTACATGAGTAACTGTTTCACGGGGAATTCCTGGTCGAGGATCATCATCTAGGTTAAAAATGTCTCTTTGAAACTGTATGTACCAACGAAACACTGTGCTCCGACTTGGACAATCTCAGAAAAAATAGTAAACATTTCAGAGATACACTCTTCCGCAAATAAACCACGTTTGAAAATGTACAAAATTATTGCACGCTGATATTAACTCGTTAACCTGTTAACTCGTTGTGTTAAATCACTCATATTGATAAGTTTACACTTGCACTGTCAACTTCCACAAAAACTTGCAATTTAAGATAATATAAAAAAATTGATGTGAAGTGTGAATTTTCACACATTTCAGGATTTTGCAGGTATTTAATAACTGAATGATGATTATTTGGGATGCCAAAACAAATTTTATGTTAAAATATTTTTTTATGAATTTTAATTCGAATGCCTAATACCATTATTTAAGTTTCTAAATATGTGCAGTATTTTTTTTACATAGCAAGGTTCATTAAGATTTTGAAAATTGCGCCTATGGCTTCTATTGGTTGCTTAAATCATTAGCCCCGCCCTCTGATTTCGTATACATCAAACAGAATTAAATTATAATTTCAACACTTCCCACTGGTTATTAAATGTACGCTTTTAAAAATTAAATGCAACATTTACCAAAATATAATTAGAATTTTGACAAAATAATTAAAAAAAAAGAAAACTGCAAAAAAAACAAAAAAATTAAAATTGAGAGGATTCGAACTCTAGTTTGCAAGTTACCTGCTTGACAAATTAGAAAACCAATGACTAAACGCACATCGCTATGAGCGCTGACGTATCAACTTGGTTACATAGCGAATTAAATATTTAACATATTTTGGTTAAAAACACAAAAAATGCATTATTTTCCGAAAACATAATCTGATCAAAAATTCCTGTTGTACTATTCCGGTTCACACCAATATACATTACTTAGAATTTTTTCAGATTTTTAGTTTAAACCATCTGGGCTACAGGGTGTGGGACAAAAATTTGTTTGCACAATTTTGACTAAAATCGCGTCAAAATAATTTATTTTGCAAAAATAAAATTTTGATCGTTAATCCACGTACCAAGGGCTTTCATTTGATACCCTACTCAGAATTTTAAAAAAATATTTTATTTTTCGTTGAGCACATATTTGTTTATATTTTTAGGGGGATATGTTTTTTAGATGATTTAGTATTTTTTCTATGTGCGGGTCAAAAAGTTGTACAATCATGCCAAATTTCAACTCTCTAGGTTTAGCCGTTTGGCTACAATTTTTACCGAACAGACAGACAGACAGACGACAAAATGACGGTATAAGGGTTTTTTTGGTCATACCTACAAAACCCTAAAAAGTCTATATAAAATTTATTTATCAGTGTATCTATTATGTTTTGAATGATCTATTTAATGATGCAAGAATAAACTTGCTGTTTTTTTATACAGCCGTTTCTCAAAATTTTCCTAGCGACCTGCGTACTTGTATATTAATGTTTAAAAATAGTCATGTTTTGTAAGCATGTTTGAACTGTTTGCGAGTTTGGTGAAAACATTGCATGTAGTCGTATATTGAAATGAACATCGTGCATATGAGGATGGTCTGTTGCGTAGTAACCGTTTACACATGCTGGGCGTGTCAGCACACCTACACACGCCATTAATTAGCCGGTGCAGTTGCAGTTGCACGGCCTGACCTCGCAGACAACATATCAACCGTACACGCGACCTAGCAACGCAAATAGGACGTCACACCAATAGGAAAATATATTTGTAGACTATCTGTGATTTGTGTAATGCCATGGTTCTCAACCAGCCGTAGGTACAGTGTAGTATATAGCTTTTTACATGCCCTGGGCAAGATTTTATGGTTGGGTCCCTGTGCGCATCGTTAGAAACTTTCATTAATGGCGGGATAACATTTAATCTTGGACTTTTATTTTTAGTTTTGTCTTATGCGTAATTAAGTGAATGCGAGTTTATTCAATGATTTAATTTGAACGAAGTGTCCTCGTACAGTGCTGACAATGTAAAATGGAATTTTAAACGTCAAAAGTCAAAATATGAGGCTATAGACAACGATTAAAAAAAAAAAAATGTGAGTAAAGATGTAATGGAATAAAAACAATAATGAAATTGTTAATAGTACAATTCGTAATGCACAACCTGCACATTTAACGACGGTGTGTGCGCACGCGCTTTTGTGCGGCTTTAGTTTTAGCCGTAAGAAAAGAAGTAGTTAACTTTCAAGGTCGGTTTTACGATCGTTAAAGCTAAAACTGACAAAGTATTCCATGAATTTACTCGTTACAATATGATAGTTTTATCTTTTAATGTTAAAACTAAAACAGTACTAACACAAAAACTTCGGCTAAATGCTGATTAGATTCGTCATAACACTTCAACTATCCAAGCGTTAAAATCACAACACTATTCTTTCTTTTATATGTAGTCTTCCAAATGTTTACGAGAAACTAAACAAACTTATTTGAGATAAAGGTGCGTCACCTGAAAAAAGTTGGGAATCGCTGGTGTAATGGATAACTGGCGAACTAGACTTCCACGAACACACATACTCCAGAAGAACTTGTAACTTTATATACAACAAAATAGTTAACGAATTCATCTATCTAGGTTCGCTAATTGACAACTTCAGGTACACCCGAAATAAGAAGGCGTATAGAAATTGTAAGAAATGCTTCAAGCAATCTATTCTGGAAAGACCGAAAAATCACTGAGGTAACCAAAGTGATTTTAACGAAAACACCGTTTTTTTTTTCTACCAGCCTCAGAATCATTGAATGATGAAGAAGAAATATATGAACTTCATAAATTCATATAAAGTTCATTTTTTTCAAATATTCTTCTTTCATCAATGTCGTTGTTAATGAACGTTGGACGTAATGTCGTTGTAATGAGTAATTGATGCCTTTCTTACCCATCAATCCCATTCAACGAGGGTAGTGACAAAAGTATTTGAAGGACCTCGCCTAGTTCCCAATATACACACACCGGCAAATTTAAAGGAACAGATTGAAAATTATGTTTTTTTTTTTTTTTAATTTTATTATTTTTTAGCCTATATATAAATAGCTTTGAATGCTCTACTAAATAGTAGGAAAAGATTGTATCGACGCCAAGAAGAACAAATTGCACCATTTAATTTTTCTACTACTATATCTTTTGGTGGAGGTTTAATTATGGTGTGGCATGGAATATGTTTGGGAGCTCGCGCAGAGTTAGTGGTAATTGATGGCGGAGCGTTAACTGTAGATAGGTACATCAGAGATATTCTTCTAGACCATGTTGTACCTTTTGCCCCATATATCGGAGAAAATTTCACCCTAATGCAGGATAATGCGCGCCCAGCGCGTAACAAACTTTTTAAATCAAGTGAGTATAACAAAAATGGGTTGCCTAACGTGCTCCCCTGACCTCAACCCGATTGAACATGTGTGGGACATGTGTGGAACATGCTAGGCAGAAGACTTCGGTCAAGAATTCCAGTTGTTCAAAACAGAGAAGAGGTAAGAGCCGCACTAATTCAGGAATGGGACAGATTGTCCCAAGAACTGATTGATGACCTCATAAGTATGGGAAGGCGAATAGCTGCAGTCGTAAGGGCTCGTGGGGGAAACACACGCCATTGAGGCGATAGAAAAGAGCATTAAATGATTAACAAAGTCCAAAATGTACAATAAAGTTATTCTGTTTAAAACCATATTTTGTTCGACTCCGACATCTTTGAATTTTTTCTTCTTCAACAGGTTTCACATGGTGTAAATCAAGTTTCAATCATTCCAAAAAACATCTTACTAGAAGATTACCTGAGATATATCAACAATATGTACACTACAGGGAAAATAATTAGATTTTTATGTCTGTTCCTTTAAATTTGCCGGTGTGTGTATAAGATTTTCCGTCTGCATATTTTTGTTTGCTTCCTTTAATGTCCTCGTACTTATTTTTTCATACTTTCCCATCCCTAAACAATTGCCCATAAATAATATTAAATTCTTTCGCTACCTTTTTTCCATTATACAATTACATTTTAATTGTGTTGGGATCTGTATCCGTTCTTTTATCCTCGATACTACTTCTTTTTAGTGTTTTGTAGGTATGACCAAAAAACCCTTATACCGTCATTTTGTCGTCTGTCTGTCTGTCTGTCTGTCTGTTCGGTAAAAATTGCAGCCAAACGGCTAAACCTAGAGAGTTGAAATTTGGCATGCTTATACAACTCTTTGACCCGCACATAGGAAAAATACTAAAACAACTAAAAAACATACCCCCCTAAAAATATAAACAAATATGTGCTCATCGAAAACAAATATATTTTTTTTAAATTCTGAGTAGGGTATCAAATGAAAGCCCTTAGTAGGTGGATTAACGATCAAATTTTTATTTTTGCAAAATAAATTATTTTGAAGCGATTATTGCCAAAAATGTGCAAAAAAAATTTTGTCCCACACCCTGTATCCCAGATGGTTTAAACTAAAAATCTAAAAAAATTCTAAGTAATGTATATTGGTGTGAACCGAAATAGTACAACAGGAATTTTTGATCAGATTATGTTTTTGGAAAATAACGCATTTTTTGTGGTTTTTGGTTCACAAAGTACAAAAGTTATACCAATGTAAGACACTCACATGCATGGCGTGCGATGGCTACATGCGTTAGAGCACTCTTAAACTGGCTGGAAAACGAAGAGTACGGAGTGAATTTTATTTTTTATGTTTTTTTTTTTGCATTTTTATTATGTTGAAATTTATTTTGCCAAATTCTAGTTATATTTTGACAAATATTGTATTTAATTTTTAAGAGCGTAAATTTAATAATTATCTTATTATATGATTAACAGACGATAAATTATTTTAAAAATATCGTTCATTTTGCCGTGATTACTACAAAGTAAAATTTGTCCTACACACTCAGCATACCGCCTTCACTTATTATATACCTGACAACCCTGAAATGTGTGAATATTCACACTTCACATCAATTCTTTTACTAATTTTATCATTATCGTTACTTCTTTCAACGAAACAAACTTCAATCAATCAACTCACAAATGATAGCTGCATCATATTAGTCGATACTCATCTTCTCCACTTACTACTAGGTATTGCGAAACACGCGTAACTAGCGTAATTTTAATCAATCAGATGATTAAGTAAACAGATACCAAAAAGGACATTTGACGAAGAAATATGGATATCTTTTGTGTGAGACCAAAACAAAACCCGCCTGAAGTGCTCGGAAAAGATAAATTGTAAAAAGAAAAATATTTACCCCAAATTTCCTCGTTCAGTTGTTGACTAGTTTCTCCACATCCCTTCAGTAAATTAGTGGTTCAATCAGAAACTTCATATCTCCATAATTACAGTAAAGCTAATAGTTCCTTGATAGCATTACCTAATTCCCAAGCGATAAAAGCTCTAATAGATTATTTATGGTAATTTAAAATCTATTTTAAAACATTTTAAAACGTTGTTTAAGTGTCGTGACCTTGTATCAACGGGGTAAAAAGAAGAAGTAACACCCTCGTGCTGTTCGTTTGCTTCCGTGCGCAATCTGTGGCCAATTACTTAAGTTGCAGGAGTTGGGCGTTACGTAAACTGCAATATTTAATACCTTCCCATAAATTTATTAGTTAGCGAAGCCATTGTTGCCGCCCCATTACATATATATTTATTGTTGGGTCGTAATTTGCACGGTAAAGAGTCGCTGCTTATATAATAAGGCGCTAATTCTTCCCGAACAATCATAAATAAAATTAAATTAAGATGTATTTATTGCGATTACGACAAAGTGCGTGTACATAAATTTCACTCAAATATTGGCCTCTGTTATTTATGTCTTGTACTAATAAATGTGCGATTAACAAAAGATGGTGGGATTTTCTAACAATGTGAAAAAATTTGAGGCAGTATGAAATTATTGTGTCTGAAAGATTTTAAATAAAAATGGCAGTGTTAGAGTTTTTAAATGATTTGCATTTGCACTGATATGATATTGACTAGGGTTACCATATTTTTTGTGCGCCAAACCGGGACAGGGTAAAAATTACAAAAGCGTGCCTAAAAAATGCCTATAATTAAACGACTTTAAATTTGTTATAACTTTCTTTTGACAAAAGGGCAAGCAATATAAAGAAAAACACAAAAATTTTGTGCAAGTGGAAATGCAATTTTCCCTATGACCGGAAAGCGTGCAGGGGTTTAGTACCATCCCTTTTTTGTTGCCACAGGGTAAATATTCTCTCCTCCAAAAGGCATGCTGTATGAAATCGGAGACCAAAATTGTCATGAGCTCCCGGTCTATTACAGTACAACATATTTTTTATTAATGTTATTTTGTTATTAAATGTATCAGAATGGGTCTGTTTGTTATTTGATTTGTGAACATTCTACGCTTCTATTTTTACTATTGGATCTGTCATTAACCTTTGCCCACTGATTTCATCTGTTACTTTAATAATCAGCCTGACATGTGATTTAATTTCTAACCGAGTGTAAGGATATTAACTATTTGACCCTCGATTTCGTCTTCAACATATTGCTTTCCTAATGAAACTTGTACTTATAATCAAACTTCATCGATGTGCAAAAACTTCATGCGTCAATGCTTCAATCATCTTATTGGATGAACTTAACTTAACAGGTGTTTTAATGCGAACTATTATCGTTCAGTCAGAAACTTATTATTTAAAGTAGATTTTATGAAAAAGTTTTAAAATAACTTTTAAAGATTATGGATTGATAATTCTTTGGATTAGATAAAAAATTGAATTGTAATTTAAACTTTGGATATTTAAAGTTATAAGAGTTTTAAAGTGCTGTGTGCTTTTAAGCTTTGCAAAAATATCAGATTTTTTTTTACTTCGATTATTATTATCAAATCGAAAATATGACGATATCTACAAATCAAAGACTGAAAAAACTTATAGTTAAAAAGTTAGGTTAAAATGATTAATTAGAAATTTTTGGCTAACAAAAACATTCAGGAATGATAGTTTCCAAATGTGGCGTGGCGCTGAGGCATTAGAAATTGTCATCATGGATAGTACGAGGGCTACATTTTATGTTTTTACAAAAACTAAAAAAAAATTTTTTTTTGAAGAAACTGTTTTATTGCTTTTCAAAATATTCGCCTTTAAGATTTATATACTTTTGCATGCGTTCAATCAATTCTCGAAACATTTTTTACACTCTGAAGTTGATATCTCATGGTTTTCAAAGGCTTCAATAGTTCTAGAGGTGATGAAAATCGCTGTCCATGCATTTTTTATTTGACATTGGGGAACAAAAAAAAAGTCGTTAGGGGATAAATCAGGTGAATACGGGCAATGAGACATTAATTCGATATTTTCTCCTTCAAATAATCAATTGTTTTACGTGCTGCGTGGGAGGTTGCATTGTCAGGATGAAGAATGATGCAACTTTTTGGTTGTTTTTCCTGATTTTGTCGATGACTTCTGGCAAACAAATTGTTGTATACTATTCAGCATTAACTGTTCTCCGCTCCTCTAAAGGAATTGTTGCGACATGTCCAGTACAACCGAAGAAACAAGCGTCAAACATCATTTTCTTGGAAGTGCTTCGTGAACGAACAACTTTTGTGGGTTTCGGTTCATCTTGGAAAACTCAAATAGTGGATTGCTTAGTTTCCGGTTCATATGAATAAATCCAAGTTTCGTCACCTGTAACGATGTTGTATACGGATTTTGCAATGCCTAGGTTGAATTTTTTTAGCATTCCCTTACACCAATCAACACGAGCCTTTTTTGAGCTTCGGTCAAATTATGCGGAATCCATTGGGAACAGATCTTTTTCACAGCTAAATGTTCATACAAAATCGAATGTATTGCTGTCTGCGATATGCCAAAGGATGCCTCTATCTCACGGTAAGTCACATGCTGATCTTCTTCAATCATTTTGCGTACAGCATCGACACAACCGATTTTGGTCGATCTTCACGCGATTCATCACTGACCAATTTGCAGGATATTTGCAAAACTTCAGACATTTTCATCGGTTCTTGAATATGGAGGCTGAGGAGCCACAGGAATGTTTTTACTAGCCAAAAACTCGTTTATTGAAATTGCTTGATTTTTTCATCCCCAATTAATTGGTCAAAATCTGATGAACGGTAGTGTGAGTCAAATTCAACTCTTCCCAGATCATTCTGACTGTCAACCAACGATCTGAACGCACAAGATCCCGGATTCTGTCGACATTTTCATCGGTTCTTGAAGGTGAAGGACTTCCGCTGTGTGATTCATTCCTTATGAAAATGCCTTAAACAACCAAAAAACCTGTGTTTTTGACAAAACACTGTTTTCGTAGGCCTGCTGAAGTTTTGCAAAAGTTTCCGTTGCACTGTGCCCAAGTCTGAAGCAAAACCTGATAGCACACCGTTGTTCGAAATGAATGTCACTCATTTTTAGAACGCATTACAAAATACTGTTTCACGAAAAAAATAGCTAAGGACAACAGAATTACTCTAACGAGTTCAAACTCGTACTGAAGGCGTATCACATGTTCACCTGCTGCGCCTCTAAGTCCCGCGTCCCATATGTTACCAGATCAAACGCTATGTTGCCAGTCCGGTTACTTAATTTACACACCTCGTAGATCTTGCCACTAGGTAAAAAGAATATTAAAATGATTATTTTTTTATTTAAAATTTCTCGTAACGTTTCAATGCGCCCTGGTACCCAGCAAACATTCAACCATCGGCCGAATGCCGGCAAACTGCTTTTTCTGTTGGTAGACTGCTGGCACTAAAAGTTTATGCAACGCCAGTATTAATAATATATTTCACATTTGTATTTCGCACTCCTCCTATACGAAGGACTTTACCAGCATTTTATGAGCACTCCTTATTTTTGTTAATATGTTACATTTTACTTTTGTTTCACCATTGAATAAATTTATTTAACGAATAAAGTTGACAATATCGCATCATTCTATTGACAGCAATGTTAATTTCTTCATTAATAGTTTAAAACCTATGCGATATTGTCAACTTTATTTGTTAAATAAATTTATTCAACGATGGTGAAATGGCCAAATGAGTATTTATTTTGCACCTAATCATTAATTTATTTTAATACTGGGTAAGTATAAGGTAAATATACATATGTTACATTTGAAATACTAGACAGTGGGTATAATATAAGCATTGGTCCGTCAGAAATAAATCTTGCAACTAATGCGATTATTTTGCGCTTTACCGCTGCTGGGCCGGCAATTGATACACTAATGGGCCAGCTAACGGCCACGGGGACACTGGGGTACTGGCCCATTACTTTCAATGCCGGGGAGTATGTGCTTCAACAGTACTGGCCCGTATAAAAATGTTTGCTGGGTAGTTAAACCCTGTTTAATCCAGTTTTAGTAGGATATGGTTAAATCTAACTTTAACAAAATCCACTAACCACTAAGAGCACACCATTCCACTTTTGAAATGTCATGAATCGCCATTAAAACCTAGAGCTACGCATGCATCCGTACCTCGTACTAATATAATTTGTAGAACGCCTAGATTATTAATTAGTGTGCTCACACGCACACATTTACATGCCGAGCGGTTATACACATCCATGACGTTGAGAGAGATCCTCTTTTGACAAACACGATGAGCCCATTGTCTAGCGTTTCGCGTTCAGCACAAAGGAAAGGACAATGAACGATGTCAAAAGCACAGTGATTTTTGTCCCGTATACAGAACATTCTACTCACATGCTCGATGCTAGAATGCATTGCGACATTTAATGGATTTTTATCTACACCAATGTTACAAATGAGATTTTAGAAAAACTATTACATATTTTATAGATTAAAGAAGGAGGTTGTACGGGTTGCGGACAGCAATGAAAACCAATAAAATCAGCTGACAAGTTTCGAATAAGATTTATTCTTCATCGGAGCTACAATATGATATATAACATAAGTGTATATAACAGTGTTTTATAGAAGGTAATTATTACGTACGATATCTTTGGCCAGAAGAAAGGAACATGTTTTACTAAATGAGCATTGAATGATTCATTTTATTGTTGTAGCTTTTGAGTAATAAAAGTAAATATACAAGGAAGGTGCGCAACCTGGGGGGTTACAGTCTTAAGCCCCCCCTCAGTGAATCAAAAACACGGGATGTTAGTGTTTTTAAGGAACTCATTGGAATTCTACAACTCATGAGCTTGTATTTTTAAACACTTCTGTTTTGGAAGTGAAGACCTTTTTAGGGTTTTTTAGGTATGACCAAAAAACCCTTATACCGTCATTTTGTCGACAGACAGACAGTCTGTTTGTCTGTCTGTCTGTCTGTCTGTCTGTCTGTCTGTCTGTCTGTCTGTCTGTCTGTCTGCCTGCCTGTCTGCCTGCCTGTCTGTCTGTGCCTGCCTGTCTGTCTGTCTGTCTGTTCGGTAAAAATTGTAGCCAAACGGCTAAACCTAGAGCATTGAAATTTGACATGCTTATACAACTCTTTGACCCGCACATAGGAAAAATACTAAAACATCTAAAAAACATATCCCCCTAAAAATATAAACAAATGCTCATCGAAAAGAAAATATACTTTTTTACAATTCTGTGTAGGGTATCAAATGAAAGCCCTTGGTACGTGGATTAACGATAAAAATTTTATTTTTGCAAAATAAATTATTTTGACGCGATTTGTCCAAAATTATGCAAAAAAATTTTGTCCCACACCCTGTAGCCCAGATGGTTTAAACTTAAAATCTGAAAAAATTCTAAGTAGTGTACATTGGTGTGAACCGGAATAGTACAACAGGAATTTTTAATCAGATTATGTTTTCGGAAAATAACGAATTTTTTGTGTTTTTAACTAAAATATGTAAAATATTTAATCCGCTATTTAACACATTAAACGAGTGAACGTCCGTAATCCAGTGGTAACGTTCTCGCTTCGTAAGTTGCAAACTACTGTTCGATTCCCGTCAATTTTTATTTTTTCCACTATTCTTTATTTATTTATAGTTTTTTACTATTATACGTCACGATTCAACCTATTGTTTGAATTACTTTAGTTTTTTGTTTATAAGGTATCAAAGAGGAATAAATCATTTATAGTAGTGAAATACTTATAAATCAAATAACACATTGTTAATAGTGAGAAATACGTTTCTGAAATTGTAAAAAATTAAGCCATTTATCAACATATTTCTTATAAATTTAATAAAGACTTGACTACGATGCAAATGCAGAAAAAATAACTGGGATTTTTTAATTTAAATTTTATTGTGCCGAAATTATTGAAATTAAATTTAAAAAATTAAATGAAATCTCTTAGTACTCAAACGAATAAAAATGATTATCAAAAAACTGCTGATTTTATTATAGAAGAAATATTGTCCTAGATATCCAGAATTCTGTTGGCTTCTTACACTCATTAAGTACTTGCAAAACCCTGAACTGTGTGAAAATTCACACAACATCAATTTTTTTGCTTATTACTTCGATTGAGGGGTCTATTCTATCTATTCTTCCTAGGGCCCGTAAAAACCTTAATCCGGCACTGCTTCTTGAATATCATCGGTTCATTTTCTATATTTTTCATCGTCATAATATATTTTAAAATACAACCAACAAGGAGAAAATACGTGATAAACAACGCACCACTAGTAAAATGTATCTGAAAACTTGGTTCTGCCTAAAACAACCAAAAACTTCTATTTGAACGTTAGATTATTAATGAAATATTTTCTTAGTATTCGCTGTTATATGCATTCATTTTTCAATCAATATTATTCAAATATTAAATTATATTTAAATATAAAAAATGTCTTGTTTACTGAAATTAATTTTCCCAAGTCTAATGTCATTATAATCCACGTTATTTGCTACTGAAAGTAAATTTTGAACTTTAAATATCTTTCTCAACAAAATTTAACTTGCTAAAACAGTAATCCATACTTGACACGAAGGAAAAAAAAAGTTTTCACTTTCCAACATTAAAAATATGCATCAAAATTTCTTTTTAAGTAAATTCAATCCTCCGAGCATATCTTGTATTATTGCTGTTACAAAAAGGGCGCTGTCTTTAGATGTAGAAATTTCTCTGTAAAATACTTGAGTCCATGGAAGAAATTCAAACAAAAGCAAGCTGTATAGAGTCGAATGAACAATGCACTCGGATTTCGCCATTGCGAACACGACAATTAAAAGCAATTCACGTTTACACGTGCTGTAGCATATTTCCCACCCACCAGAACATGGGCGTACACAAATAAACACACTGCGGGCACGAGAAATATTAAAATACAGTAATCCCTCTATTTACGCGAAATCGCAGTAACGTGGTTGAAAATGTTTAAATTTTTCTACTAGTCACCAGTTGTCGACACGAATATTATGTAACGAAACTCAGGCCAGATTGTGTTTTCAGCTTATAGACGATTCCAGTTTATTAGAAACTCTTGACATCGAAATTGCCGCGATATTGGCACTAGAACAGAAATTGGGAGGTGAAGGATTTAATGATTTGAATGCTTCTGCTGTTGAAGAACTTTTACAATCACACGATGCTGAATTGACAACTAATGGTCTTATTGAACTAAACCAAGAAGAGAACAGAGAAGAAGAAGAGCAAGAAGATGATGAAGAAGCACCATACCGGTTTAACACAGAACATAAAGATTGCAGGATCTCTGGTTCAAAGGGCTATTGATTAGATTGAAAACATAGATCCTGATGGCGAAAAGAAGTGTCTCAATCTGCAAGGGATTCAAATCTCAAATGGCACCCTATGAACTCATTCTAGAGGAAAGAAAACGAGCAAGTAAGCAGCAGGCCATGGAGAGGTTATTTATGCCATCAACATAGACAAAATAATGAATTTCAGTAAATTCATTGATTTTGAATAAATATGTAAGAGTAAGATGTTTTATTTTTATGATTTTAGTACATTCGAGAATATGAAGCAAATGCCTATTTTTTACACGACTTTCTATTGCTCCATTTACGCGGTTTTCATTCACGCGCTGTTGTCGTGGACCAAATTATCTGCATAAATGGAGAGATGTTCAAAGCAATAGGATGAAAGGACTAAGAATGAGAAAGAGTTGAAATTCTTTCTATTAAAAGAATTTGACGAAGCACCTTACCGGTTTAACCTATTTACATTAAGGATTCCATATCTATGGTTCAAAAAGCTATTGATTATATTGAAAACATAGTTCCTGATGACGAAAAAAAGTGGCTCAATTTACAAGGTATTAAAATCTCAGATGGCACCCTATGAACTCAATCTAGAGGAAAGAAAACAAGCATATAACCAGCAGGCTCTGGAGAGGTTCTTTATGCCATCAACACCGACAAAAGCATGCATTTCAATGATTTAAAATTTGATTGATTTAGAATAAATATGTAACAGTAAGATGCTTCATAATTATATTTCACCAAGAGTAAAATATTTGAGAATTGGGAACAGATGCCTATTTTTTATACTGCTTTCTATTGCTCCATTTACGCGCTGTTTTCGAAGAAGCAATTACCCGCGTCAATGGAAGGATTACTTTACAAACCAATAGGATGAACAAACTATAAGAATAAGAAAGAGTTGAAATTCTTGTTATTAAGAGAATTTTTACTGAGCAATATAAAACCAAGTTTTTGAACCGTGTTGATAAAATATGAATTTATTAACATCTAAATAGTTAATATTCAAAACACTTTAACAATAATGATTTTGGTAAACAGAAAAAAACTCTTATAAGTCAAGTCCATCAAACTGTGTACACTTCATTAAAATTTTGAAGAAATGCTATAATAAAAACACGGCTGCTTTCGGTCCACACTTGACGAAATATAAACAGACTTGTTTCAATATTTGTCCAGTGAAACATGGTCAAACTATCAGCAACAACAGCTGATGAGTTTAATGTACTCCTGCGAAAAAGATTGATCAAGATAGGTTCGGTTACATTAATGAAATTTTTAATTCGGGTATAAGTTTAGAAAATTATTCATAATCCACAACGAACAACGTATTGAATTTAGAGGTCTGAAAGGTTTCACTTCTTACTAGAGATGGGAACGATATATCGATATTTCGAAAATATCGATACTTTAGAAAAATATATCGATATTTTTATATCGATATTTGAAATGCGATATATCGCGCAAAATATCGATATTCGCACAAAATATCGGTATTCTTGTATATTTTTTATGTTTAAATATATGCTGTTCACTTTTGTAAAAACAAACTGTAGGCTATTCCAAACGTTTAGGCGGAACTAGATTTTGAAATTTAGTAATTTTTATCTATTAATTCGGACTTTTGGTCATTTTGTTTAAGCTTTGTAAATCATGCTCACATTTAAATTCTAGATTAAATTGATTGACATATAAAATGTCCTATTCATTGCATTTTAATTTTTTGTCATTCTTAATAAAATTTTCCCATTTATTTATGTTTTTGTCTTCAAAATATGGAAAAATTTATTAAAATATTTGACATATGTCATTCATTTCCATGGTTTCACTGTTGGAATTTTAAATTTTCACATACCAAAACTGAAACATGAAATAACCCAAGCAAGATCCGTTTTCGTGGCAACCTAAAATAACGAAATTTCCATTTAGTTCCGCCTAATCGCTTAAAATAGCCTGTAAGACGAAATTTTGATTTTATAATTTGCACTTTTAAAATTATATGTCATGGTGGTATTAAAAAAATTATAAAAAATGTCACTTTCTTAATAATGTTCATAACCAATAAATCTAAAGTCGGTTTTACTGCGTAAGGAATATTTTTGATTGACATTTAAAGTTCATAATACACTATAAAAGTAACCAAAAAGATCTGGTTTGTCCTTACAAAAGTGGCACATATATTTAATTAATTAGGATTAAGAGCAGTTAACTAGGAAAATATTAGAAAGTTGGTTGGTATCTGGGTGAGTACCAACTGTAAAGTGATTGTCTGACAAGTGGCGACTTCTTTTCCCGCCAAGCCAACAAAAAAAAATTAACTGTATGTAACTGTAATTTATATATCTTACATGTTACGTGTTAATTATTTCGATATATCGAAAATATCGATATTTTTACTTCGATATATATCGAATATCGATATCATACTTACGATATATCGAATCGCGCATATATCGATATTCCAAAATAAATTCCCATCCCTACTTCTTACCATATAACAAACTTCTAATGACAGTAAACAGTCTATAATCTACAGTGTATAAGCTATTGATTTAAGAGTTCTGAATTTTATATAGAAACTTTAATGCATACGAAATCCTAAAAACGATTAGTGATTTGACCTTTCTATGTAGCAACAAATGTAGTAACAATAGTATAAAAATAATAATTTGTTTCTACTTTATACGTTAAATAATTTCTTTTTTATAACGATGTTATAATTACCGTAAAATATTAAAACATCCCGACTGCAACATGTAAATTAAGGAAGCAAAAAATTAAAAGATCTCGCGCGATATTCATTCAGCATATATATATACGTCAAATTGCTTCCATAACATCTTCATACAAACTGACCGCGTCCAAGAGATACCTTATCTCTTTTAATTATATAATAAAATAAATGAATTTAGCGTACGTACAGCACTTTATTGATGTTATACAACTATCGCTAAATCATTATTACATGGGTACATATTACAGCGAATGTTAAAAGTGCTTTTATGAAAGGATGTTACAGGATATTTCGAAAATTGAGATACGAAGATAAAGGTTGTTAGGAAACATGATTTTTATATTTTTAACTGGTAATTAAATAAAAATGATACAACAATTTTTACCAACTGTTTTGAATATTAACATATTTTATGCAGGATTGATCTACAGGATGTTTAAGAATGAAATTCACTATTTAAACTTGTATAATTTTTTAACCAATACGAATTGAAGGCGGGTACTTCCGGTTTTGAATGGGGGTTCGTCAGTAGCTATGGATCAATGGACCAGTGTGCATCGTACGTATATGCTAGAAGTAAACTTGTAACTAAATATGTAATCAATGATTCCTACACTGGCTGCGGTGTCAATTTTGCTTCAATATTCGCCGTATGAGCAATGCACCTCGATATACAAGATGTGTAAATTAAGTAACCTGACTGATTTTTAAATTTGTTTATTCAAAAAGAGTTACAAATCAATATTGTCTCCCTCAAAATAACTTCCTTGGGAAGCCACACAGCGCTTGAGATGGTTCTTCCAATCCTCATAGCAGTTCTGGAACTGGGACACTTCAGCTTGTCGGTTACAGACGTTTGAATATTTTGGAGTGTCCCAAAATGACGTCCCTTGAGGTGATTTTTCAATCTTGGGAAGAGAAAAAAGTCACAAGGACTCAAGTCAGGCGAATAAGGAGGCTGAGGAGCCACAGCAATGTTTTTACTAGCCAAAATTAGAGGGCAATATTGAAATGTGTCATTACTATATTCGTAAAATTTTACATTTGTTATTGTGAAATAAGTGGCAACTTATAAATTGACCGAGTAGTTTGTTGACAGTAAGCGTTTAAAAAAGCAAGTTTGTGAAAAAATGGATAATACTCGTGTTTTCGTTTTACGATTTTAGTAAAGGCTTAACTCAACAACAATGCATAGATTCGCTTCGTTCAACTTTTGGTAATGAAGCACCGTCAGAAAAGGCTGTTTACAATTGGTTTCCATCCTTTCTAACTAGGCAACCACGACTATTCCAAAATAACTGTTACATTTGCTTTATTATTTAAATATAGTCCAAAGTTAAATATATTTGATTTTGGATTTTTAGATCAATATTTTTCTTTTTATTTTTGGCGCACATCAACAATAGCTATTAACGCACATATGGCATTTTTCAACTCTATTCAATAGTTACAACACACGTTATCATTGGTCTGTGTTAGGCGCATATAGCCATCGTTGCTGAGCACGAAAAATTTTAACTAACACGTTGTCATTATCAAAGGTAGATGAACTAGTTGAGGCCGTTAAAATGACTGTTTATTGTATTTTCTCATCATTGTAACATGTATGGAAAGTTAGTTAATTAGCTAAATTTTTTGGCGCACAGCAACAAAGGCTATTTTCGCTGTATGTTAAATGTAATGATTTTACGTAAGTATGAAAAAGGATGACATATTGGGAAATATGCTTGTATATGTAGAAACTGGTATTATAAATAAAACTATTCTACTATTTGTGATTCTATCAATGATTTTTTACCGTGTAACAGTTATATTTTAGCATTCACAAATCCCCAAGGAGAAGTTGCTGTAGTATTGTTGCGTACATTGTACTATCGTATCTATATTTTAGTGTTCGGGGCTTTAAATTGTCACATAAAAATATCAAGAACCAAAAAACAAAGCGGAATTTATACGGAGACATTTGGCGATACTGTAAAGTAGTAATAGACGGAAGATAGCCTCAAAATAAAATACAAAATAAATATACAGTAAACAAAAAAATGTAAAGTGTAAATTTTCACCCATTTCAGGATTTGAAAAAAAATAAAATAAAATAAAATAAAATAAAATAAAGTAAATATTAAAAATCAATTCTAATAACTTATACATATAACATAAATAAATAAAAAATAATATAATAGTTAAGTACAAAATTTCCATACAAGATGGCAGACCAATGTCCGTAATGTATGATTTTCCCCCTTTTTTAACCCTTTGAGGACAGAGTTAAGAATCAATTTTTAAATATTGTGGCGCCCGCTTCCAGCCTAAGTAAAGCCGCATTCAGACCTCTTTAAATTAATAAGTTATAGACTCTGCGTTGTGTTGCTCTGAGTTATGCTTTAATGCATTCTTTTAACGTTCCATAAACCGTTCACATCTGTTATAAATTAGTACGTTACAAATAGCCCTCCATCTGTAAATTTTGAAACCAACTATTTAGCTTTGTAAAATATTTTATATGTATTATCGTTCTTATAATTCTGTTGTCTTAGATTTTAACTACCTAATTAACTAAATTGATCATATTGACTGTCCGTCTTTGTAATTTTGAGCAAGATTTGTTAATGATGACATTATGTTAGGTTATGTAAAGGCATTCAATAACTACGGTGTCACAGATAGAATGCGATAGCCAATGTGGTTATATGTCTGTGTCATTAAAACATCTCACTAGCTATAAGTTTAGAAAATTATGCACAATCCACAACAAACAGCGTATTAAATTTGGAGGTCTGAACGGTTTCACGTCTTATCATATGACAAACTTTCTGGTGACAGTGAATAGTCCATAAGCTACAGTGCATAAGCTATTGATTTAAGAGCTCTGAATGCGGCTTTAGGTAGGATGGCCAGACAGTCACACAAATGGTCTTCGCGGCTACGAAGGACCTCCAGCAGAAGGCTGGAATATAGAATGATAGAATGAAAACAGTGATGGTGATACGCAGACGCACCGAGTTGAGCACCTGGGGAAGACACGGACGACCTAGAGGAAAGGGAAGGGAATATAAACTCTTCTGCTCCTAGGGGCTGTTCTAGGAGACTAACACAAGGGAAATGGTAGCCCTAGCTGGGGTGTAGACGGGTAAAATCCTAGGCCCACAAATAATGGCAGTGGAGGAACTAAACCTAGAAAATCCCAAGAAGTCTCTGAAAACCCAAGCCAAGCGACAAACAATGCGTAGACGTTGCTCAACACGATGGGTGTATCACAGGAATAATGTACAGTACCACAAAAATATAATATTATAAAACACGGACAATTTATAACAAAAATTATTAATATTGAATACAAAATATACAGATATTATATATAAATTCAAATAATACAGCACACGTGATCAATAAACCAGCGTGTGCGAACCAAAATGTACAAGTTACGGCGCTGATGCGATAACTTGCACAATAGAAATATATATTACAAAAATATAAAATAAACAAATTGAGTTAATGTAAAATTGGATTGGACTTACAGAGTGATGGTTTCACTCATAAATATGTAGAATATCATCCCACCTTTACATTTCGTGGTATTATATCCCAAAAAACAGGTTCCTGGGTCCTCGGAGGGTTTCTTCAACAAGTGTTGATGCACAAAAAAATTAAATGATAAACTAAAAGGTGAAATATCACTTAACTTGCTAACTTAACTATTAAATTAAAATAAATTTAATTTAATAATAATAAGGGACTTACGGGCGCGACAAATATATTTTTATTGATAAAAATTATTTACTATTATTAGTACGCAAAATCATCATTCAAGCATATTAATTCTTATTTGTAGTTTAAAATACTTCATCTTTTCTAATTTAACCTTCTTCGTATCTCTGATATTAAAGAAGTTAGCAATGATTAAACAGTTCCCAAAAACAACCTGTATACGGGATTTTTTGTTCTACTTGCGAGTTATTATAATAATTAGAACAATATAACATTTCAGTTTTTAGATATAAGTTAAAACAGGAATGTAGTTTTGAACAAAACAAATGGAAATAATCAAGCTATGAATTTAACGCAAGTACTTTTCCGATTCCATGTACCATTGAATGTAATATTGCCTAGCAATTGAAATCCACAATAAAGCCACTCAACTGATAATAGTATAGCTAATAAAAATACCTTCCTTTAGAAACTACCATTTCTCTAAACTTCATGAGTATTCCTAATGCAAATGAAAATACAGACGTTGTTTTCTTAAACAATGCCATCATAAAAATAAATGATCTAGAACAGGGGAAGAGAAAGAGGAAACAAATGCGGCAAGGCAACATTTACCCAATCCGTGAAGATAATAATTCACAGATACAGCGAACAGCGCGAGTGGTGTCTGGATACAGTTTGCACGGTCCTAGGTCATAGAGAGAAAAGATAAGAGAAATGTTCCATCTCTGGATAAGTATTTGATATCCCTGAGGGTCGTATGATATCCGATAGATGGGGGAAGATATTGCCGGTCCTCTTCCAAAGAGCTATCCCTGGAGAGAGAATTGCCAGTGGCAGTACACTCTGGTCAACACACCACCCACAAAAATAATATACACAAAAAAATATTTCGGAGGAGGATACCTAAATTTTATCACTAAATGTCAAATAGTATCAACAATTAATCCCCACCAAAACGATTTAACACCGATATATATTTAAAACAAATAAAATAGTGATGTGGTGTAAATTTTCACACATTTCAGAATTTTGTAGGTATTTAGGAAGTGGAAGAGAATTCTGGATGTAAGAGACAATATATTTGTCATAATAGCATCAAAATCAATTTTTTTAAATCATTTTTCATCCGTTAATATAAGTAAAATAAGCTTTTCACATTTCATACCCTGTATCAGCATCTCCCAAACTTATTTTATCGAATGACTCTCATACAATTTTTTGGCAGAATCTCTTCCACTTCTATTATTGCAGGACACTTTGTCCCGCTGAAGCACTGACATTTTCGGGAAACCCTGGGGTTCCAAGGAACCTACTTTAGGAATAACTGCTCTGCATGAAACTTATTTTTATTTACTTATTTATTATTATTATTATTTTTTTTTTAATTCACGCTTCTGGGGTTTGCTACGAAGAATATTTATTAGGCAGGACATTTCTAATTTTTCGTAATGAAAATTCCATGCCTGAACAAGTTTTGGTAAAAATCGGTAAAAACTAGAAAAGGAAGTTTACTCGTGGCGGTTTTAAGATTTTTGTGAATATTTCAAAACAGAAATATTTCGAAAAAAATTATTTAACAAAAGTTGCTACAACTAACAACTTTTATTTGAGACATTTTTTGATAAAGCAGCATAAATTAAACAAGGAATTTTTGATGGCGGTCGGTCCTGTGGTGGCCACAGCTGATTTTTTTAATTCATGTCGATTAATTTAAGTATTAAGATTTCATTTAGAGCCTCGCATAGAATTAAAAAATATATTTTTCAAAACAAAATTTCTTTCAAAAAAATAATTACATATTTTTTTGTTTTATTTGTGTTATTTTGCATCTCTCTCTTCACTTCTGGTCACCAATCAACAGCAAAGAATACACAACGCTTGAATGTTTTTTTTTAAATAATAATTATGACATTTTAAGGTATAAAAAAGAGGCCTCAGCATACGGAAAGATTTTCTAAACACATTGGTGCGAACCAGGCTTTCGTAGGTTACTTAGATTATTTAACAATGCAATTTTAAGACTTTCGCTTAATTTTAATAATGTAAAAAAAATTAGGGACACTAAAAAATAATAATAATAATAATAAACAGTTGCATGTTATCATAAACGATGCCATATACACGCTGGTGAATTTTTGTTTAAACCGGTGCAACCGTTCTTTAAAGCTGTTGTATGTAAGCCGTTTAACATACTTACAGCGGTTTTGACAATTTCCTGTAAACAAAGAAATAATAATACACACAAAAGAACTCTATATAGAGTAATATATAACTCACGATCAGGGCGATCACGTATCAAATGAATTAAAAATGAATTAATTTATTTATTAATTTTTCTTAAAACTCTGCGGTGTTTAAACTATTCAAGGATACGCCAGTGGTCTTGGTTTTAGTGTTCCCAGTTCGGCCCGCCTATATGTAATCCTTTAGTCCTGTAAGAGCAGATGAACGAATGCACCCTCAACAAGGGTTTGAGTGGCCTGACATGTGAGAACATTACCGTTGCGCACCATCCTCTTTTAGCATATTTTAACAAACTCGCTACAGTTAGGGAGGTTAAGAGCTTCATTTGTTATTTGAACCAGTGACCACTTGTAAAATTCACCAAGGACCTCCTTTAAATAATTCCTTTAATAAAGGAAAAGAACGACCAAGCCACAATCTAATTAAAAAATTGATATGTGCATTTTTACACATTAAAGGGTTTCGTATATATTTAGTAAGTATGAATAGTATAACACGAGCATGAAATGATTATTTCATGCAAGTTTCATACTATGCTTTTTCTACGACTATAACTTTATTACTAATTTAATTTTTATTCAGTACCCTTTAAAAACTAACAATAATTTGATCGTTGCTTTAAACCTATTTATTAAGTTGCCTAGCAAAGGTTATGAACGTGTCATACGGAATGTAAATTCAGTTAAAATAGCAATCTTGCGACAACTGATTAACTGACTGACCAAGACCAAATTTATCAAAAAATATATTTACATAATTCGACAACTTTAACACGTTCGCGGACAGTACGGCTATAGCCGTCGAATATTTTTCCTAGCTCAGTTAATGACGGTCTAAACCGTCCTACTTTTTTATTCAAATATACATATGACGGCTGGGGCAGGTTTTAATTCAATTTAAGTATGTGAAAACTAGTATAAACTGTCCTATCAGGAACATACCAAACACAGTAAATGTCCTATTATAAACAAAAATCTAAAAAAGTGACATTTTGGGTACATCTCATTGTACAAAACTGTCCGCGAACGTGTTAACTATATTATTTAATTTTAATTCGGTTTCCTTTACAAACTAACAATAATTTGACATAAACTTTCAACCTATTTTTTACGTTGCCTAGTAACGGTCGACCATTTCTGCTGAAAATCTTGTAAAAACGGATTTTTCCTCGAAATGAACAAAATATGACTTTTACTTATATTCGATGGTAACGGTTGTAGTCTTCCTAACTTTTTTTAACCTAACCATTTTGTTAGGGCAAATCCATAATCGTACACTCTATGTTAAGAGTATCCCAGCGCTTACAACATTTATTTTTTCGCTCGAGAGTTGCCCTATTTACCTGAAAGAATTAATTTTCGTGGAACTTCATTAATAAATATTGAGGTTCTGTGTGGTGGGCGATTTATTATCAAGATGTAATATAGTGGTCGTAATTTAACCACCCGGTAAACTCCAGTTAAATACATAAAATTCTCTTATTGTTATGCGAAGTACTTTGCACATTTCTAAAAGCTGTGCTCGGTGCAAATGTCCCCATCTGTACTAAAGCAACGAGGTATTCTCGACCTCGTCTATAAATTAATGTGATAGCATTAAAGCAGTCTCGCACATCGCAAACGATAAGCGTTCACGAACCGCAACAAGCTACTAGATTGTGGATAGCGGCGAACGAAGACCCGACGATATCTTCACAAGGTGTATTTCAAAGTAGGTGCAACGGAGATCTAGATGAACAGTATTCATTTGTTAATGTACACGTTAAAACTGGTAAATGAAGAGCAAGAAGGTGGGTAAATAAAATACAAGTTACTCAGGGCCGGAACGAAGTATTTCACCAACTCGCCGGTAAGGATATTTTTCCCGTACCATTGTGTGGGGAGCTCTGATATATAAATATGAAAATGTCACGGTTGGCTGATTTATTTATTTCATTTGTACTTACTCTGTACATCCCTGAACTTTAGGTCTCCTTCACATTATGGGTTCTAAGACTTGCGAGCGGATCAAGTCTGGACCCCCTTATTAGCCCGCTAGCTGGTTGTATGATTCTTGGAAGGATTAAGGGTTGTTCAATTGAACTCCACATTTTAGCTAATCTACTTTAATTATGATAAGGTTTAAATATTTACACTAATTATACTAGACTTACAATTACGTCGATACAACTAAATCCAAATGAGACACACATTTGCACACACTAGACACACTTTACACCAAACACTAATTTAACCACTACATGTTTCTAAATATTGTCTCTCCACTATTTAGCTAGTCACGACACTAACTTAACTTCTTCACTCTTTAGACTCAACTCTTCTAATCACATCCTAACGTTATGAAGGTTTAAAATCAACTTTTTTTAACATCTTAACGTTATGATGGTTTAACATCAACTACATATAACAAGAGGACCACCCTGAAAAGCCTACATCGCCTAACTGTTAAATGTTATTTAACACCTCCTTGACTGTCCGTCTTGTACTATCTTAAAATTCACAATTTATTGGTGATAAATTAGATAATTATCCCATTAGAAAATAACCCAACCATAATATTTATATTTCAGACAAAAATTAATTATTATTTATGTGCTTATGGTTGACGTATATTTTTCACAAAACAATTTACAATTCACTTTTCATGTTACATTTTCAAAAGTGTCAAGTTAAAATAATAAACATGTCTACCCTTATCTTGAATTCCCTTTTTAAGAAATAGATTATTTTTTATCATTTAACATTTTAAATATTTTAAAACAAGTTTGCAATGTTAGAAAAACATCAAGGGTTTGTATGTTTAATGCGTTAAATGTATTTTGTACGCATTCAATCAGTTCGTCGATTGTATTCGGTGAAGCTGTATGTTCTAAGGATTGTATAGAATTGAAAAAGCCAAGATCCAATACATTAAAATATGGACTATTTGGTTGTGATTTAAGTCAATTTGGAACTTCTTTGCAATTCAACACAATATTGATCAAAATACGCCATTTTGCTAGAACAGCGGGTATCATTTTAATTTGTCTAAAATACGCTTTTTTTTAATTACTTTTGCCATATTCAAAACTATTTGCGCGCGAAAAAGAAAACGTTAAGATACATACGGAAATAAATTCCCTAAAAACGTAAATACAAAGTACCAAATTATCCGAAAAAAATCCGGTTTGGACAAACGTGTTTAGAAAATTTCGCCGCAGGCTAAAGCCTCCTTTTTATGCCTTAAAACTTCATAATGTTTATAAAGAAACTATGTATATATTAAAAAACTAAAAAGACACTCAGTCGCTCTGTAGACAGTGCGTTGATATGCGAGGGAAAAATATTGTTCTATTGAACTGGCGCCCTTTGAACAATAGCGCCCCAGGCCTGAGCCCTGCTCACCCGTACCTTAATCCACCGCTGAAGGTACCAACGAAACAGAACTGAAACGAACTTTTCCTGCTAGAGTAATGGGGAAAGATAATTGTAATTATTTAAGATCTTTGATGAAGAAATGTAAATTGCTTTGGTTATAAACTTATTGAAGAAGGGATCATTTATTTTAATTATTACATATTTTAATTTTAATTGCATGCTTTGGGGTGAATTGATTTTGTTAACTTCATTGCAATCTAGAAATTTGCATTTCTTGTTTCCAAATTAAGAAATGGAAATTATTCTCATTCGACAGCATGAATTTGACACAGAAGGGTTAGAGTATACCGAGTGTCTACTTTTTTTATTGAACACAGGAAATGTAGTCTTAAAATTTTCATTTAGCACTCTCTTTACATATTAATTTTAGTGCAAAAAGTGTAAATATAAAAAATGTTCACTATTAATAACTGCAGATGAATTCCAATTTTGTCTATCTTGTGAATGAAAACGATTTGATCAATAAATTTAGGATCATTCGCATAGTAAATCATATCCCTGGAACCAAGGAACAATAGAGAAGTCCCTAGAAAAACATGGCACATTTTAAAACTCGAACCAAGTTTATTTAAGGCCTTATCACACTAGAGTTATTATTCAAGTCTAAACTTGGAAAATTAAAGTCTTTGCATTCGAATCAAAGTCTTGTGTGTGTGATAGCATAACAAAAAACCTAGGTTTTTAAGTCGGAGGAAATACATCGAGATATATTTCCCTTGTCTCTAGAAGACAGACGAAATCCAAGTCGTGAAATACGCGTGCGCGGCCTCGCCCTCTCAGTCAGATCAAGTGAGATGGGTTTATTGTTAACGTTATGTACGCAGACGCAAGTTACTTTTCCCTGTTTCGCGTGTGATAGCTGAAGGCGTGAAGACTTGAATCCTCGAAAAAGACTTACAAAATCAAACTTGGATAGCGTTCTAGTGTGATACACCCTTTACAGGCTATTCCAAACGATTAGGCGGAACTAACTGGAATTTTCATTTTTGTAAGTTTTCATTAGGTATTTTTTTATATATTGAAGTTGGCTTTTCCTGAACAAAATGATTAAAAACTTCAGTAATGTAACAGTTGTTTTTAGTAACGAGATGTTTTTTTATAGTCAGTGGATTTTTGAGTTTGCTCAGGCAAGAATACTGACAGTTTGTGCCTCCGGGCGAGTAAAGCGTATAATACAGAAATCCAGCCGGACAGACCTCTCCTGGCCGGGTGGGGCTTATGGTGCGCATAGAGAGGGCAGTATGAAAGACAGTTGCAGATACAGAGAATAGTCAAAGAAACAAGTTCACATTCTCACATGTATACACTATATTTATCAGTTAGGTACGTCTACAAACACAAGTACCTCCCATCACAGTCGAACAACAAAACTATAGAAACGTAGCTGCTTGATTTAAGTGATTACTGTATTTGACGTTCACTTTGTCGACTTGTTTATTGGCCAGAGCACCCCCGTCCTGTGTCTTTTTCCAACCTCCAGCAATTTCAAGTAGATTGTAAATAATAAAGGCTTACAAAAATCAAGAACATTGCTAATTATTTCTCGAATTTGACTATTAAGAGCACGTCCACCTAGTTTGCTTTTTGTCTCCATGATTTTAGTATTTAATATATTTTGAATGTTGCGCTTATGCACTTGACTGTAATAGCGTGTGTAGGAAATAATGCAATTCGCCAAAGTTATAATCCCCACTACAAATTTCACGCGCATGTTTTACTACCGGCCACGAGAGATCTGTCCGGCTGTATACGTGTAATATTTTAAGTGTAAATAAATTTTACCTTCTGGAAAATTCTTTATTTTTGTTTGAAGATCCCGAACACGTGTCAGTATGTATCGAGTAGTGTTTTTTAAGTTTGTATAACAAAACAGTATGCCGTACTTTACAATATACATTTTATAACTGCTTTAAAGAAGCTTGTACCTGTATTATACGTCTTTAAATCTCTATCATGTTCTTTATTTGTGTTTAAAACTTTTCAAAAATCCATCCGATCTGAGCTGCACAAACATTTTCACTGTTGGTAATACCTCCACCTCCCTGGCGGGGTTTATGTTTCAAGTGTCTCGGTGTAAAGTGCAAAGAGTGCAGATAGGGGTTGAAGGGAGCTAGTGCACTTGTATGCGACTCCCATTGTCTGCACACTCGACACCCTGAACGCCCTGAACGCCGCTAGCCAGGCACTAGGGGCATTCGCTATCAACTACTACTCTTACAAATCGCACACAAATGTTACATTTCAAACGGGTATTTAGGATGCAATGTTTTTAGTCCAGGGGTAAGTAAAATTCAACTGTATAAAACACAGAAAAATATTACAAAATTTAGTACAAATTAGATTATTTAGGCCCGGTTTTTCCACCTTCAGATAAAGTTCCAGGTAACTATCTGACAGATAAGGTTATTTGTAACTCCATCTGCTGAGTAAATGTCATCCCTTCTTTCTATACAAATGTATCTATCGGATAGTTATCTAACGGATAATGTGACTGACGTATTGGATTCACTGACTGGTATTGACATTTAATCAGCAGATGAAGTTACAAATAACCTTATCTGTCAGATAGTTACCTGGAACTTTATCTGAAGGTGGAAAGACCGAGCCTTAAAAACATAAATTTTCAGTCAGTGCCGTCCAAGAACTCTCAAAATTGTACACGAAGAACACCATTAAAGAAGTAAAAATACTATGGATACCGTCACATGTTGGAATAGAATGAAACAACAGAGTGGATAGTGCTGCAAAGAATGCCACAAACCTGGATATCACACAAATCCCTCTCCCAGCGACCATGGAAACAGCGCTGCCAAACAACATGCAAAATATTGAAAATATACTCCAATACTTAAAAACAATAGGAATTTACGACAAATTATAACGAAAACCCCAAAATAATTATTGCTAAACCTCAAAATATATGCTAAACCTCATGATATATGTAAAATAATAATTGTAAAATAATGTACCCAGGTACTAATAACTATATTGTTGATGGATCTGTTAAATACTCTTAATAAAAAAATAAATAAATAAATGTTAATAGAATTTTAATGTTAAAATATGATGATACATGCTACGAGGGCTACCTTTTAAGTTTTAACAAAAACTAAGAAAGAATTTTATTTTTTTCTGGGGTCTTCTCCCCTTGTTAATGAAGCAATTTAAAAAAATGTTTGGACAAAAAAAGTCATTTATTTTGTAAAATTAATAAATTGTAATGTTAAGTAAATAATACGAGAGCTACCTTTTCAGTTTTTACAAAAACTAAGAAAGAAACGAATTTCTTTGGAACAAGCTGTTTTATTGCTTTTCAAAATATTCGCCTTTAAGATTTATACACTTTTGCGTGCGTTCAAACCAATTCTCGAAACATTTTTTCCACTCTGAAGTTAGTATCTCAAAAACATGGTTTTCGCAGGCTTCAACAGCTTTTTGAGGGGAAGAAAATCGCTGTCCACGCATTTTTTTTTGACATTGGGGAACAATGGTTAGGGGATAAATCAGGTGAATACGGGCAATGAGACATTAATTCGATGTTTTTCTCCTTCAAATAATCAATTGTTTGACGTGTGGGAGCTTGCAAATTTTACGAATATAGTAATGACACATTTCAATATTGCCATCTAGTGGTCGTTTGTAAAAACATAAAAGGTAACCCTGGTATGACGTGTCCAATTTCCACGCTGAAGCTACCGACAGAAATGGCACAAAAAGGTCCAAATACTGATAACTAATGACAGCTAAGTACATAAACAAAGTGTGCAGTCATAATTCATAAATACTTAAATTCTCGAAACTTAAAAATATTTATGGTTGGTTTATATACGGAACAAGAATAAGGAATAGGAAATAAGAATAGTACACAAGATGTTAAAACATGGCTGCGCCGTATATCTGTTTATGTAGGAATGAAATTTAACTTAACGTTGGTAACATTTAACATTTTATTCTTATTCCAAGAATAAGAGACGATAAGCATGCACACAATGGTCAAAATGTCGGCCGTAATAAAATTTGTCCAACAGATGTTTTCCTGCTGTGATCAGAAGGTTGGAAAAAACAATATAATGTGTGATTCCATATTACTGAAAACGAATTTTTTTTAAAGGTTACATTAAACACAACAACATGTCAAACGACAACCGTTAAACACAGACCAACGCAAGTACGCAGGCGTCGCGACAAAATGTTATGTTCGATATAAACGGTTTCATATTTTTTATTCTTGTGTACTATTCTTATTTCCCATTCCATATTCTTGTTCCGTATATAAACCAACCATAAAACCGAATACAGTAAAACCGCACACTTATTTGTTACACAGACCATTCCCATGGTTTTCCAGTGCACATGTAAGTTAAATGATTTCAAACCATAAAAATTAACAGCTTAATTTGGATGTCTAAATGAACCTTTAGCTTACTTTCCCCTAAGTTTATTGAGTTCTGATGAAATTGAAAATAATTTCTGATATTCATTATAAAAACTTTTTTACACTTTCAACATAAAAGTTTTTCATGCAACCCGTTCAACATTACAATAATCTTTTCATAACACATATATTTTTCATATTTCATACAAAAAGGGTCCCGTAATTCTCTTAAAACATTTACAGCGTGACTTGTTTGCTGAGTGGTTGGACGATAGTGTCGGTCGTTTTTGACCCATGAAATCGCTTAAGTTGTGCACCCCTGATTTTATATGGAGGTGTTTGTGATAACCCCTTTTAGCGACGAAGGCAGTTTGCGCTTGCGGAACACCATAGCTAATGGGGCACAGCACTTAAGCTTTCGTGGAACAATACATACTACCAACCGATATACACAAGGGACCATACTGTAACACCCTACGATTGATTGATATTTATTTTTATGGAAGTTTGACGAAATGTAAAATTATTTTACTGGATCCGTGAAAGGGAATGCAATATAAAAAAAGCAATATTGAAAGGATATAAATATATACAAGGTAGAATAGAAAAGGAGCACAAAAAACGATGTTTGAAAAATGTTCTTCAACACCGTAAAAATGTACAGCAGATCTCACAGATTAAGTAACGAAGAGTTAGCAACTATGACTACCAGCGTCTTCCTTTGAGTAAATGGTCATATAATATAAATACGTTAAAAAATCTTCCAAACATAAAATAATAAGTTCGAATAAGGAAGATCAGTCCTTGTTGGCACCCCTATTGTAAAAAGTATATTATTACTTAAAAAAATATGAAAATGGTTTTTGAAACTAATGGTTGGTTTATATACGGAACAAGAATAAGGAATAGGAAATAAGAATAGTACACAAGATGTTAAAACATGGCTGCGCCGTATATCGGTTTACGTAGGAATGAAATTTAACTTAAACATAAGAATAGTTGGTAACATTCAACATTTTATGCTTATTCCAAGAATAAGATACGATAAGCCTGCGTACAGCAACCAATATGTCTGCCGTAATAAAGTTTGTTCAACAGATATTTTCCAGTTGTGATCAGAGGGTTGTAAACAACAATAAAATGTTTTTTTTAAAAACCAACAATATTTTTTTTAAAAGTTTATGGAAGAGGAGGTTGTAGGGGTTGCGGACAACCTCCTCTTCCATTAGTATCTACGGACACGACTACTCCACATTTATAGTTTATATAAATCAAAACCTGTCAAGTGACAAACGTTAAACACAGGCCAAGGCAAGTACGCAGGCGCAGCGACGAAATGTTATTTCCTATATAAACGGTTTAATATTTTTTATTCTTGTGTACTATTCTTATTTCCTATTCCTTATTCTTGTTCCTTATATAAACCAACCATTAACTAAAATATTCTCCAATGTTTATTCCTTAATATTCTGCAAGGTTATCGCTAACATACTGGCTTCAGTGTGCGACCAATTTTGGTATAACTGGCATTGAACCCAAAATATTTGGTTTAGATTTTGAATATAACCCCAATAAAGACGGCACCCTATGGTACATATCTGGAGGTGTAAGGAGCCAACATTGCCAAAAGTCTAAATAAATTTCATATTATCTACCATGATCAAAATATAATCTGACTGTATCGAATCTCTAACAAATAAACTTAATTAACCTCCATTTTATACGAAAATTATGTTCAGTATAATGACATAATAAATAAAGAAGTTATTGAGTATTTAAATATGTACTTGCAGTGTAACAGAACGTTAATTTTTCACGAGAGAGTACGCATACGCGTCACTTTTTACTTGCCCGACCTTAATATATAAGGGGCAAGTATTGTAATCGCGAAAATTTTCGATGTCGAGATTTTGACGGATGACCACGTTTCATGGTCCAGGGAATCCAAAAAACCTATTTTAGAAGTGCCGTCCGTATGTGTGTGTGTCTGTGTGTGTGTGTGTCTGTGTGTGTGTCTGTGTGTGTGTTTGTGTGGCTGTGTGTCTGTGTGTATACACGATAACTCAAAAACGGTTTAACTTAAAGAGTTCGTTCTGGTACTAAAAAATTCTCCTAATAATTGGGAAGAACCCTATTGTTTTTTATTAAAATCCGAAACCGGAAACGGAAGTTATTAATCTTTAAAATTCAAAAAAAATTCGTAACTAGTAAACCAAGCCTTGGACAAAAAATTGTATAGGACATAATTGGATGTATTTTTGAAGATTTACCTAAATATTTTTTTAAATTAAAAAAAAATATGTATTTTTTTTTTATTATTTTTTTTTTATGGGAGGGCCAGTCTAGCGGAGGTCTCCCTTCGCCACTGGTTTACATTTGTTGCAATAGCAACAGCTTTATGTATTTACAGTTGGATACATAATGCATTTATTATTGATAGGACATAATTGGATGTATTTTTGAAGATTAACCTAAAAATTTTTTTAAATTAAAAAAAAATATGTATTTTTTTTTTTTATGGGAGGGCAAATCTAGCGGAGGTCTCCCTTCGCCACTGGTTTACATTTGTTGCAATAGCAACAGCTTTATGTATTTACATTTGGACACATAATGCATTTATTATTGATGGTAATAAAAATGAACGTATTGCTAAATAAGTTTCAGAATCAAATAAGTTTTGTAATTATTTAATTATACCAGTTATTTTTACAGAATAATTTTTGTAATAATAATATAAAACATATATACAGTATGTAGAACATTGTAGATTGATCTTAAAGTCTTGTTATTATTCAATATATGAGCCATTGTAAGTAGCTCTACTCATATTGCTTATCCCTCCCCCCAATAATAACTAATAACTTTCACTGAATATTAACTAGAGTGTTTTTTAGAGGTTTGATTTTCGAATTGGTAACACCGTTTCCAGTGACGGCCATTTTGATAGCTGACAGCTGATTTGTGCTCAGTTTGGTTTGCCATTTAACCATGAATAGACGCCAGAACAACGCTTGCAAATTGTGCAAATTTATTTCGAAAATCGTGATTCAGTTCTCGAAACTTACTATGCGCTACGTCTATTTTACGGTAGACAAAATCGTCTATACAAGCAATTCGACTAACCATGGATCGTTTTTTCCCCATGCATAATATAATTGATAATACGCATCCACAGATGCGTCGTACAGTGAGCACCGAAGAAGCTGTTGAAGAAGAACGTTACGAAGTGCACACCGAAGAAGACGTTACAGTCAATGGAGACCGCTATAGAGCCATGATTACTGACTTTTTCGTTCCCTAATTGAATGGCATTAATGTGGAAGAGCTGTGATTTCAACAAGATGGTGCAACATGCCAGACAGCGAGCGCCTAAGTCGATTTATTGAAGGAAACATTCGAAGAGCGCATAATTTCGCGTAATGGACCTCTGAACTGGCTTCCAAGATCGTGCGATTTAACACCTTTGGATCATTTTGTGTGGGGAATGTGAAGTCGCTAATCTACGCCGATAAACCAGATACGATGGACTTGGAAGCCAACATTCGCTATATTATGCCGATATACAGTCCCAGCTGCTCCAAAACTGGTCGCAAATTGGACTTCCAGATTGCGCTTTATTCCAGCCAGCCGCCCATATGCCCGAAATTATATTTAAACACTAATGGCATAAAATTATCTTTCCAATAAAACCAATACCATGGCCATTACCCCGATTTTTATGTATTTTATTTCATTTTAGTTCGATACCTCTAAAAAGAACACCCGTTACTATACATCAGACATTTTCTTCGTCCGACAATATGATTGTTACTAAACTTTATTACAGCAGTGACCGGTGTATTCAAATCACGTTACTGCTAAGTCATCGTTAAATCACCGTCAGATTATTAATATATCACTATCAGTGTTACTTTAAAGAGCGCTTGGACTAACTACGATGCTACTATTCGGCAAAATCGATCAATGAGTTTATATTTTTATTTTATATTTTATAAGATACTTCTTTATTTGAAATAAAATGTTGACAAACAATTCTTATACCCTTATTTAATAATTCACCAAGAAAGGTAAAACTGAATTTCCCCTCAGTCCATTGTTTGTAACAACAGTCTGTTGTACAGAAAACCCTTAGGTGATCGGTATTACCTAACTCTCCCTTTATATAAAAAAAAAAAAAGTTTAGGATAATTTCGATGTCCAAGCGTTCCAGATGATCCAGAAAGCGATACACATTGAACAAACATATCAGTGTATTTTTTACAGTGATGTAACATCTCTGTAATCCACTGTCTCTGTTGACATTCATTATTAAATATATAAATCAATCAAAGTGACAGTGACAATCAAAATGTTTATAATTAAAGCACTACATTACGTTCTTTTTATAGATATGATTTATATTGTAACATTGCCACATGGAAAATGTATGGAAACTTTACATATTAAAAAAAAAAAACTTTTTGCTGCACTTTATAATCATGAGATCATGAATATGCATAGAGTTGAAGCGTTTTTCATATTGCCAACCCTCGTTTATCAAACCTGTGATTAAAAACTATTTCTTAACCAGCAGGTAACTACCATAATCACGGGCTGCTTTTTATCACAACTTATAGTTACCGAGATAGTAGTCTAATAGTTTCTACTGAACTTTAAAGTTTAAAGACCGCTATTAAAAAAGAATCTTAATCTTAAAAAGGATATATACAAAATGTTAAAAATTTTGATGCCGGATAAGAAATGTGAATCAGTTGAAATGGTACGAGGGCTACTTTTTAAGTTTTTACAAAAACTAAGAAAGATAATTTTTTTTTTGGAACTGTTTTATTGCTTTTTAAAATATTCGCCTATAAGATTTATACACTTTTGCATGCGTTCAATACTCGAAACATTTTGTCCACTCTGACGTTGGTATCTCAAAAACATGGTTTTCGAAGGCTTCAACAGCTTTTTGAGTTGATGAAAATCGCTGTCCACGCATTTTGTGTTTGACACTGGGGAACAAAAAAAAATCGTTAGGGGATAAATCAGGAGAATACGGGCAATGAGACATTAATTCGATGTTTTTTTCCTTCAAACAATAATCAATTGTTTGACGTGCTGTGTGGGAGCTTGCATTGTCATGATAAAGAATAATGTGTTGTTTTTGGTTGTTTTTCCTGACTTTGTCGATGACTGGCAAACAAATTCTTGTATACCATTCAGCATTAACTGTTTTCCGGTCCTCTAAAGGAATGGTTGCGATATGTCCAGTACAACCGAAGAAACAAGCTATCATTTTCTTGGAAGTGCTTCGTGAACGAACAAGTTTTGTGGGTTTCGGTTCACCTTGGAAGACCCAAACAGTGGATTGTTGCTCGGTTTCCGGTTCATATGTTCATATTCACCTGTATCGATGTTGTATACGGATTTTGCAGTTCCTAATTTTTTTTTAGCATTCCCTTACACCAATAAATAGAAGCCTTTTTTGAGCTTCGGTTAAATTATGCGAAATCCATCGGGAACAGATCATTTTCACAGCTAAATATTCATGCAAAATCGAATGTATTGCAGTTTGCGATATGCCAAAGGATGCCTATATTTCACGGTATGTCACATGCCGATTTTCTTCAATCATTTTGCGCACAGCATCGATGTTTTTTTTTTTTTTTAATCCCAACCGATTTTGGTCGGCCTTCATGACATTCATCACTGACGGACGCACGACCACGACGAAATTCTGCAAACCAATTGTAAACAGTATTTTCTGATGGTGCTCCATTACCAAAAGTTGAACAAAGCGAATATATGCATTGTTATTGAGTTAGGCCTTTACTAAAATCGTAAAAAATCATCCAACGAAAACCTTCACGAGTAATATCCATTTTGTTTACAAGCTTTTTTTAAACGCTCATTGTCAACGAACTACTCCGCCTTTGTAAAAGCTGCCATTGATTTCACAATAACAAATGTCAAATTTTACGAATATAGTAATGACACATTTCAATATTGCCATCTAGTGGCCGTTTGTAAATTCATAATAGGTAACCCTTGTATTAACGGTACATTAATTAATTCCAGTAAATGAAGAATAGGAAGTAATTAGTAAAATACTCAAAGCTGAATTTTTTTGTAATTTTTGCCCTATAAGTTATGGACCGCAGTTTTTTTGTACTCTATTCTGTAAAATTGATTTTTGCATTAATTAATTTGTAAAATAAATAGCGTGCCACTCTTTTTAATTCACTGGCTATTTTAATTTAACTCAGATTACAAATAATAAATGGTCTTGCGTAGGGCATATTCAATTACAACTGCTGACGTGAACGTATTTTACAAAAAATTTCATAATTTTTCAAGTGAAACAAATGAATTTAATAGCCTACATGAACATAATGTTCATAAAATGTAAAAAAAATCCCCCCTTAACCCCACCATAATACTCTGTTATCTGTGTAATACGTTCGTGGAACAGATATATAATCAGACAAAGGGCGATAGCATCTGTTGTTACCTAATTCACAATTAGATGCAGACACTTCCTTACGTAAATAATTCATGACCCAAACGCAAACAGATGAAGTAATGTAAATACTGTATTCAAGATGAAAATTACATCTTAAATTAAATTATAATGATGCATTGCCTCGCGGTCAGAACCGTACAAAGGGAATACCGCTTGCTGGTAATGCTCTCTAGCATTGCTTCAATGAAAATTAACAATTGTTACCATGCATAATCATAGAATTATTCCACGCTAACTCCTTGTGTGTCAGATGCAATGCTATTCGGAGCCCTTCGAATACAACTTCACGAATATATCACAAATCATTTCTGCCGTGACAGGAATCCATAATAATATTATGAATATATTCTAGAGCGTTTATTCCGTTTAACGTGTGCAGGATTCATGATTAGAACCATTCAATAAGCACAACTCTTAACATATAAGGAAATAATATATTGTTCTTTATTGAAAAGATTTCTTAGAGCTGTCTTAGATATCGAGCCTAGAGATGGGTCGTTCATGAATGAACCGGCTCACTGAGCACGGTTCACCAAATTGAAATGAGCCGGCTCACGGCTCAATGTATAGTTTCAAGTTTCAAGGATACGATTGGTCGGGTGATTGTGAGCAGTGACCGGAGTGATCCGGATCTGGATCGATGTCATGTTGAACTTCGCGAGAACTCGGCTTGTAATGTATTATCATAAAGTGTATTTTGTCATCAATTTGTAGGACAGTTTATTTGAAACTAATAAGCTTAGTCTGTACATCTAGTTTTCTTACAACCATACTATATAAAAAAATTAAAAATATTGCCCAAATTCCAGATGTCCGATTTATAAGGGCAATAAACATCGCCATAAACTTAACACATCTGGTTTAAAATACAGTAGCTACATAAAGTGAATTGTTTGTTTCAAAAATGTTAGATAAGAGCCGGGGCTAAGCGACGTTCTACCTACGAGCGAACAACCGACAACTGACCTGTGTCTCGGGATCATGTTTACAGTTCATATATTGCAAGAACCGGCTCTAAGCAAGAGTCGGCTCTAAGCGACGTTCTACCTACGACCGAACGACCGAGCGACCTGTGTCTCAGGATCATGTTTACAGTTCATATATTGCAAGGACCGGCTCTAAGCAAGAGCCGGCTCTAAGCGACGTTCTACCTACGAACTAACGACCGACCTGTGTCTCGGAAACATGTTTACTTAACCGGATCAGTGAGTCGGATCAATGAACCGGCTCAACAAACTGAACGACCTCCACTGATCCGGTTCCGCAAACTGAACCGAAATTCCCATCTCTAATCGAGACATGTTGGTATTGCGGGTAATGAAACGGCTGATGTAGCTGCAAAAGCCGTCTCCAACTATAATTGATGTGAGTTTCATATTTTCAGATGACGCAGAGTCATCTGAAACATCTGGTGTTAGCCAAGTTGGCAAATAATTGGGACAGCACACAAAATATTTAGTTGAGATAGATAAAGAAAAAAGTTAAACCACGGGGTTCTTCCTGAAGGATTAACCGCAAGGACGAAACCATCATCACACGCCTTCGTAGAGGTCACTGTTGGTAGAACCTCTTTCGAGGTCAAGAGCCTCCTAACTGTTAGATGTGTAACACAGTTTTGTCTGTGTTACCCATTTTATCTCAGTGAACCCAACGGAATGGCTAAATTCATTAAATCGCGCAGTTTTGACTAGTTAAAACAGTCTGAATTGTGATGTTGCTAGTTTAATTTTTTGGTGATATTATTCGGACGAGAATAATATGTTAACATTACTTCCATTTTCACAATCATTCACTCATTCAGGTGTAGGAGCTCGCCCTCAGGAGAGTGCTCCCAGAGCAAAAAAACGTTTGCGATTGGGTTTAGAGCAATTGGAGCGCTCTCAAATTCGTTTTCGATTTACTCTGTCGATCGTAGCGCGAGTGTTTTCGGAGCGCTCAATTTGATCAGTCTCGTGACACAGATCGAGGAATCCCAAAAAATGGCGCCAAAATAAAAATATATCCTCATTGTATTGTTACATATTTGATTTTTGGTTTTGTCTTCAACTTGATTTCTTCGCGTTGTGGGGTATGGCTACTAAAAAAATAATTGCATTGGAGGAATTATTATATTCTAGCGAATTGGAGGATGAAATTATTGATTGCGTGAGACATATATTTGCAAAAGACGAATTAATAGGAGTAAAACGTTATGTGGAAAATGTCGTTAAATCAAAGAAGTTGATCATTTTGCGTCATAACTTCAATGACAAAATTAGTGGCGAAAAAATAACTAAATCGATTTTTTTGCATGTGAATTATAGACTAATATTGCTCTTCACTCTTTTATTTTACTAAAACATACCCTTTGAAGTCATATTTAGTTTGTGTTCGATAGCCATTTTGAAGATTTACAAATTATAAAAGTGTTTATTTAATATAGGGACATTTGTATTGGTATCGCTAAATAAAACGATGTTTACATTTGACATTTTATAATACGCTCTGATGTGTTTTGATACTTGTGTTCACATATCTAACTTATAGTAATTTCTAAAAACCTTTTTTATATAGTTTGTTTATTTAGCAGTTTTGTGTTTAGTTATATATTTTCTTATAGATATCTTATAGATTTCCATTTGATATTGTGTGTAGTGCATAGTTTTTTAGGTTAAATTCAACGTATTTCTATTTTCTTTTCTTTGATCATATTTTTGGATGACATGAGCCCTTTTTCGGACTACTTAGCCTATTAGAATAGTTTATTTGTTTCTATTCTGTTCTTATTCTTATATTTTCATTTCATTACGATAAAACTGACAGCGTACGAATATTACATTCGTTAAATGGATGCTATGTCGATGTACTAAACATGACGTCAAAAAAAATGTGAAGTTTCCAGTGAAGCAACTGCACTGATTCACCGACTGCCCTATAGCAGATCGCTCTAGTACAGAGCGTGACGTCACAGATTGATTTCAGGGCAATCTCAGATCACATCCCAATTTACAAATCGTAAACACTATAACTGAAAAAGAGTCCTGGGATTTCTCAAGAAGAGCACTGGTTTAGAAGAGTACAGAATGAAGTGCACGCACATTCCAACATTGGAAAGTCAGGACAACGTCATATTCATGTCCCTAGCGTAGGAGCAGTTTTTCTAACAAATCATAACACATAAAAGTGTCCTTTGACGTGATTTTCGAGAGTTGAGAACGTTGGTTGAAGTCATTGGCTGTTAAAAAATGTTGTTCATCACTGATTTGGAGCATCAATTTCCTTGAATGTGTCTCCATAGTGACAGGTCATATAACAACATGTCATACAATTTGAAAAGTCGCAATCAGCTTCAGTCCTCATTCATAGTGGACTGTGATTCGCAATTATCTGTTATCAATGTTCACACAAGCGTGTACGGTCGTACAGACAGGCCCATTATAGACGGTGGACCTCGGGATATCACAGCACGATTCTAACTAAATCGCGCAAACGTTTCAATTGAAAATGATAATTCACAAGTAATCTACTTCTTTATATTTATAAATCTTATTGAGATGGTTTATTTTTAGCAATTTCATTCAGTTATTTAAGACTTTGTTGCTAAGAGACTTCACAATAGAAAATAAATTGGTTTTTCTGAATAACACAGTTTGAGTACTCGGATATATTTCTTCTTTCGGATTTCATATTTACCATTTGAGTGGGACCAAAGATTGGGCGCAGTACTTTATTTAAAAAAAAAACTGAGATTTTTCGTGTCGATGGTTTGATTCATTTGTTCATCTGTCTCATCGATGTTTTTTTGAATCACAACCGATTTTGGTCGATCTTCACGAAATTCATCACGACGAAATTCTGCAAACCAAGTGTAAACCGTCTTTTCTGATGGTGCTTCATTACCAAAAGATGAACGAAGCGAATCTATGCATTGTTGTTGAGTTAGGACTTACTAAAATCGTAAAAATCATCCAACGAAAACCTTCACCAGTAATATCCATTTTCAGGGTTTTGTAGGTATGACCAAAAAACCCTTATACCGTCATTTTGTCGTCTGTCTGTCTGTCTGTTCGGTAAAAATTGTAGCCAAACGGCTAAACCTAGAGAGTTGAAATTTGGCATGCTTATACAACTATTTGACCCGCACATAGCAAAAATACTAAAACATCTAAAAAACATATTTCCCTAAAAATATAAACAAATATGTGCTCATCAAAAAAAATTTTTTTTTGTATAATTCTGAGTAGGGTATCAAATGAAAGCCCTTGGTACGTGGATTAACGACCAAATTTTTATTTTTGCAAAATAAATTATTTTGAAGCGATTTTTGCCAAAATTGTACAAAAATTTTTTGTCCCACACCCTGTAGCCCAGATGGTTTAAACTAAAAATCTGAAAAATTTCTAAGAAATGTACATTGGTGTGAACCGGAATAGTACAACAGGAATTTTTTAACAGATTATGTTTTTGGCAAAAAACGCTTTTTTTGTGTTTTTTTGGCTAATAATGTACACAAGTTATAGCTTTGTAACACGCTACACTGAAAGGTGTATGCTGGTCTAGTGGTTATGACGCTGGCTTTACACCCAACTAATTCGATCCGAAAGGGATCGAACCCTGCGAGATGAGACAATATTATTTTTTGTTTTTCTTTTTTTAATTTTTATATTGTTTAAATTATTTTTTCAAAATTCTAGTTATATTTTGGCAAATGTTGTATTTAATTTTTAAAAGTGTAAATTTAATAACCAGTGGAAATTGTTTAAATTATAATTTAATTCTGTTTCAATGTACACGAAATCAGAGGGGCGGAGCTTATAACAACCAATGGAAGCCATAGACGAAATTTTTTAAATTCTTAATGAACATTGCTATATATAAAAAAAAAAATACTGCACATATTTAGAAACCTAAATAATGGTATTAGGCGTTCCAATTAAAATTAACAAAAAAAATATTTTAATATAAAATTTGTTTTGGCATCCCAAATAATCATCATTCACTTACTAAATACCTGCAAAACCCTGAAATGTATGAAAATTCGCACTTCACATCAATTTTTTCACAAACTTGTTTTTTTTTAACACTTTAAGCTGCCACTGATTTCACAATAACAAATGTAAAATTTTACGAATATAGTAATGACACATTTCAATATTGCCATCTAGTGGTCGTTTGTAAAAACATAAACGGTAACCCTCGTATAAGTTGGTTGTTGATTCGTTCATTTGTCATTGAAGAAACTTGTGTAAAATCTGAATAGAACTCTGCTTAATATTTTATAAAAATATGTTTTAGTATCTTCTTGTTTGTGGAGGACAGAATTAAGGGTTTGAAGATGGAACATAGTTTGAACATCCCTGGTTTAGGTACTCTGATTTATCCCGGAATCAGCCAGTATTTTTAACGGTGAACAGAAAGGAAAAAATCCCTTTTTAACTTAACAGATACAAACATTTCTTCTTACAGGATACGTTCGGCAGTCATGTTATAAACCTGTCAAAAGATAAGAAGCAACCGTACACATTTGAATGTTAGCAGTGACGTGCCGTAGGTCCGACAGACCTCTAGATCTGATCAGGAACAGAGGAAGGGCTTTCCCTGTTTCTGTTTCCTTTCCCAGGCACGAATATAACACATCAATGTTTTATCTCAATGCTAGATATCTATACGTGATAATGGAGATTGATGTTTTCGTAAAAGCTCTACTTTAAATGATAGGCATTTTTGACGCAAATTTTCATCAAAATTCATTAATTTTTGCACTCAAACAATTAGGCATTTTAAAAATAAATGATGATATTGATTGCAATAAGTTTTACATAGATCACACTAAAAGAAATATATAAAAAATTGATGAAGTGTGAATTTTCACACATTTCAGGATTTTGTAGCTATTTAATAAGTGTAAGGAGCCAACATAATAATAATGTTTAGGAATATTTGTTCTATAATCACATCAAAATCAACAGTTTTTTGATAATCATTTTTATTCGTTATTTGAGTACTAAGAGCTTCCATTTACATTTTTTTAATGAAAATTTAAATCATTTTCCAAAAATCCCAGCGTTTTTTAGGGTTTTGTAGGTATGACAAAAAAAAACGTCATTTTGTCGTCTGTTTGTCTGTCTGTCTGTCTATCTGTCTGTTTGTCTATCTGTCTGTCTGTCTATCTGCTGTCTGTCTATCTGTCTGTCTGTCTATCTGTCTGTCTGTCTGTTCGGTAAAAATTTTAGCCAAACGTCTAAACCTAGAAAGTTGAAATTTGGCATGCCTTATACAACTCTTTGGCACGCACTTAGGAAAAATACTAAAACATCTAAAACACATATCCCCCTAAAAATATAAACAAATATGTGCTGACGAAAAAATTTTTTTTTTAAATATGAGTAGTGTATCAGATGAAAGCCCTTAGTACGTGGATTAACGATCAAAATTTTATTTTTGCAAAATTAATTATTTTGAGGCGATTTTTGCCAAAATTGTGCAAAATAAAATTTGTCCACACCCACACCCTGTAGCCCAGATGGTTTAAACTAAAAATCTGAAAAAATTGTAAGTAATGTACATTGGTGTGACCCGGAATAGTACAAAAAAGTTTTCGGAAAATAAGAAATTTTTTTGTGTTTTTTTGTTCACGATGTACAAATGTACAAAAGTTATAGTTATGTAACACACTATACTAAAAAGCGTATCCTGTCAAATGGTTAGCTTGATCGCTTGCTACGCAGCAAACTAGGGTTCGCTCCCAGGCAGAGGAGACAATTTTATATTTTGTTCTTTTTTTTTTCATTTTTATTTTGTTTAAATTATTTTGTCAAAATTCTAGTTATATTTTGGCAAATGTTGCATTTTATTTTTAAGATCGTAAATTTAATAACCAATTGGAATTGTTGGAATTATATTTTCATTCTATGTGTCACGTATACGAAACCAGAGGGGTTAGCATATGACTTAAAACAATCAATGGAACAATTTTTTTTTTTTTTTGGATTTTCGAAAACTTTTTGAACTTTGCTATATATAAAAAAAAATACTGCACATATTTAGCAACCTAAATAATGGTATTAGGTATTCGAATTAAAATTAACAGAAAAATATTTTAACATAAAAATGGTTTTTAAAGCTCTTAGATTAACAGACGATAAATTATTCTAAAAATATCGTTAATTTTGCCATGATTACTACAAAGCAAAATTTGTCCTACACACTCAGCATGCCGCCTTCACTTATTATATACATACGAAACCCTGCAATGTGTGAAAATCTACACTTCATATCAATTTTTGTAATTTTGGGCGAGATTTGTTGTTATCGGCGTATACAATGTAAACGTTTTCTAAGATGTAGACTGAAACAGCCAATGTGATTATACAGTGAATCTCTTTTATCTTGCAACATTGAAATTATTATTATGCATGGTTTCCCTAGTAACGACAATATATAATTAGAGGTACATACCTGCGAAACCCTGCAATGTGTGAAAATTCACACTTCACATCAATTTTTTTTGTTACCGACCGTCACATATATAAGGGAGGTATTGTGATCATACCGATTTTGACATTTCGAGATTTCGATGGATCTCCACGAATTGAGGTCCCTACATAACGTTTCGACTATTTTTAGCATGATGTCTGTCGGTCTGTCTGTCCGTCTGTCTGTCTGTCCGTCTGTCTGTGTACACGTTCAGAGCAAATTCGGCTGAAAGGATTTTTATGAAACTTCATATTTAAGCTTCTGCTATCAATGGCACGAGTTGATCAACTTTTGGTAAAAATAGGTTGACTAAAAATGGGAGTTTACTTGTGTCGATTTTAAGATTTTTGTGGATATTTCACAACAGAAAAATATTTCGAAAAAATTTATTGAACAAAAGTTGCTATAAAAGCAATAATTAATAACTTTTATTTGAGACGTTTTTTGATAAAACGAAAAATTTTTTCTAAGTCTCAATTTTTTCATACTTATATGTAACGTTTCCATGGTCATGATAAATAATATCTCTGTTAGAAAATATTAGGCCAAGTTATTTCTACTCTGCTGCTAAATAAATACATTATTTTATATAAGATCTTTATGATGGCGGTCGGTCCTGTGGTGGCCACAGCTGATTTTCTTTATTTTGTATAAACTGTCAACATAATTAATCAATCAAATTATTATTATTACTATTATACACGTAGATGTCTCCATATCTATATTTAATTCGTAATGAGAGAGAGAGAGAGAGAGAGAGAAACCATTGAGTAATTGTATCAAAGCGAGAATGTGAATAAAGTTTAATGAATAAACATCCCTTCTATAACATTTTCATCGATGAATGAAAACGAAAGGGAATTGCAAAAGTTCAAGGACTTAACGTTGTCTTATAATAAATGTAAAAATTAATTTGTGTGATGAAAAATGATGGTGAGTGTCGGGTTGTTGAAGATCTCTGCTGGTGGTTTTCCGCGAGTGGTATGCGTGCAGTAGGTAGGAAACGTGCCTTGATTCGATTTAGCTGTTTGCCTCGGTATTGAGAATTTCCTGTTCCAGAAATCTCCACCCGTTCTGTTCACTGCCCTCTGCCCGCTCCGCTTATTCTCTTCTGAGGGCTATGGTTTAGAGCTGTGTAAAAGGTTTTGCGCTATAAGGAGTTTATTGGATTATTTTATAAATCATAGCTACTGTAATTCAATTTTGGTTAGCGTCATTATTGGTTTATTGGAAAGGAAATAAATTAACGTTTCTCTACTTGGATCAGTCTATGATTTGCGATGCTTTGGATTCGTGCACAGAATTAATTGTATTGCGAGAAGATAAATCTTTATAAAAGAAAGAAATGACGCCATTGAGGTAAAGTGCTTTTATTGGGGGGATGTTAAAACTAAAGCGAAACTTTAGGATTGCCACCAATGATAACTTTGATTATTTGTTTCCTGTTAAGAGTTACATATTAGTATTACCACTTTTCTTAATTATTTTATAAAATCTGCTATTTTATATAGTCCGTCTTAAAACTTATTGGATATTAAAATAGTTATTTATAAAACAAATGCGTACAACGACATTTCGAAAAAAATGATTTTGCATAAATAAAAATTTGCTTGTTTCACTCACTAAGAGGTTTCATTTGGGACGCCATTCAAAACTTAAAACCAGTGGCGAAGGGAAACCTACGCTAGACTTGCCCTCCCAAAAAAAAAAATATATATATATATATATATAACAATATAAAAAAAATTTTAAAAAAATAAATAAAAAAAAATTACATCAAATTATGTTTTATACAAATTTTTGTTCAAGGCTTGGTTTAATAGTTATGAATTTTTCAAAATTTTAAAGTTTAATAACTTCCGTTTACGGTTTCGGATTTTTATTAAAAACAATAAGGTTCATTCCAATTATTAGGATAATTTTTTAGAACCAGAACGAACTCTCGTAGTTAAACCGTTCTTGAGTTATCGTGTATACACACACACACACAGACACACACACAGGTACACACAGACACACATAGGGACGGCACTTTTTGGATTCCCTGGACCATGATACGTGGTCATCAGTCAAAATTTCGACAGAAAATTTTCGCGATTACAATACTTGCCCCTTATATATTAAGGTCAGGCAATTAAAAAGAAAAAATTATTAAATACATAACTGTTTATAATCTCTAACTCTAACGTTTTTTTTTTTTTTTGAACTCTCAGTATTTTTCCTATATGTGGGTCAAAGAGTTTCAAGTGGGTCATAAGCTTGTCAAATTACAACATTCTATGTTAAGCCGTTTGGCTACAATTTCTACCGTACAGACAGTCACATGAGTGATGTTAAAAGGGTTTTTTGGTGGTCATATCTACAAAACCCTAATAACGACTAAAAATGGCTTGAAATTTGGGTCAAATTATCTTTTATAACGACAAATTACCACTACCTAAAGTGAAAATGCCGGGGAAATACCGAACTGGCTAGGGGAATTATCTAGTTATGAAAAGACAAAGCGAAAGGAGACAGATAAACATATTCATTCAGTGGTTAACAACGAGTTGAAGGTACGTCATCAACGACGATATGGCGAAACGAAAAGCATTAATGTAAATTTTTCAAATATTGATGAAGAACTCGAAACAGTGGAGGATATCCGAATTGGAGTCAGAAATAAACAACGACGGAAAGTGGAAATGGACGAAGCAACCGAGTTCCAAATACCTACTATAAAGGATTCATTTTCAGCAGTTGAAATAATTCGGCATTTTTTTCACGTTTAATCAAAATTTCAAAGAGGATAAAACAAATTTTGCTTTGCTACATTTGGAAAAAAACTTTTTAGAAAACCAAAAATCATAAAAACAAACAAAAATGACAGATTTTTTTGTTAAAATTTAATATGTATGTAAAATTATGTAATTATTAAGTTGTTTGTAAAATGTTTTGTAACACTTGAATATTGTTTTTGTTGCTTGAGCTTCTTGCACTCATGTAAATGTACTATTTTCTAACATAAATAAAATCTACGTATTTTTCAACATTGTATTTATAGTGTCTGGATAAAGCGACTTATGGTTATAACGACCGAATTTCATTGGTCCCTTCAACGTCGTTATAAACGATATCTATGTATTTTGTAAAATATGGGAACGAATGTCAACTATAGATAGGGTGACCGTCCGTCCCGGTTTTCGGTCAATTGTCCCGGTGTCCCGAAAACTGTTCTCGGGACGCCGGATTGTCCCGGTTTTTGAATCTTTTTGCTTTTCACTTTGAATCTGAGAGATGAGGACCTTTTTTTTTTTTTTGCTCTTCACTTGTATCTGCGAGGAAACAAAAGACCATCTTTTCTTTTTTTTTTCCTGTGTCCCGGTTTTCCTTCACTGAAATCTGGTCACCTAATTATAGATTACAGTTCATAGATAACCATGATAACCAACCATAGTTGTCAATTAAAATAACGTCACATTTTCAAGTATTTTCGGTAGTTCTTGCCATCTTTTGGTCGCCTGGCAAACTAATCTGACCTTCCCGGACTATAATGGAACTTTCATCCCTATGGTGTAAGGCAGATTTTCACTGATGAGTCTAATTTTTGTAGCAAAATGCCCGAAGGTTGAAGAGTACATATTTATTTATGGTTTTTTACTATTTTAATAAATTATTGTAGATTTGCCATCTTAAGAACTCTTGATACAGAAGGCAGATCTCCTGGAGGAGTTTATATAAATTATAAATTAGTTATAAAATAGTTTTTAGTTCTATTCTAAACTTGATTTAACGCAACATTACATTTTACTTTTAATACTCCTTTATATCGAAAAGACTTCAAAACCAGCATTTTATTAAAATATATTAAAGTAGAAAAAATGCTAAGCCATATTTGAAAAGGTCAACATGTGTTCTGTGCCAGTGACATATTGGCAATAAGTGCATCTTTGATACGATAGCCGGTTCACTTCAGCAAGACCTATTAGAAAAACAGAAAGTAGAGTGGTCCTGTAATTCAATTTCCATCCATGTTCTATGTAATATGATCAGGTTTCAATAAATTTTATAATTCGTTTAATGGTTTTTTATTTAAAAATATATATTAGATGATAAAAAGAGTGGGTTCACTTCAATAACCAAATTTTAAAAAAAATCGATTTAAAAATGAAATCTACGCATTTTATCAAGTAATAGATTTTTTATCTGTGCTTTTTATCTCAATTCAGTAAAACTGCGTTCAGAGTTCTTAAATTAATCGACTAGACCAGCGTTTCCCAAGGTGTGGGTCGCGACCCGGCACCGGGTCGCAGAATAATTTTGCCGGGTCGCGAAAAAAATTGAAAAACACAAAAAAGATTTTTTTGTACATATTATTTTTTTTTACGGCAGTTAATCACTAGAATAGTTGTATTTGAGCTCTTTATTACTATACTATATTTTTTATTACTATACTATAATCTTTATTACTATTTATTACTCTTTATTACTATAAAGCTACTGCTTTAAAACAAAATTTGGTGGTTTCATAAGGTGGATCGCGAAAAATTTTAAAACATCGTACCGGGTCGTGGTCAATAAAGTTTGAGAACCGCTGGACTAGACTATAGCTTGTGCACTGTCGATTGTCACTAAAGTTTGTCATATGGTAAGACGAACAACCGTTCAGGCCGGTCGCTATGGCGTAGTGGTCAGCTCATTTGACTACCAACCATGGGGGCTCGGGTTCAAATCCCGGTTATGGCATGGAAATTTTCTCAAACAAAAATTGTCCTGGCTAATTGCCACAGTAGCAAAGGCCATTAAAAATTAAAAAAAAAAAAAAACAACCGTTCAGAGCTCCAAATTTAATAGATTATGCGATGTCGATTGTAGATAGTTTTTCAAACTTATAGTTAGTGAGTTGTTTTAAAGATAAACCCGAAAAAAATATCGGTTTATTTCGGTTCAGATAATGTTTATGGGAGTGAATATAAAATACATTTTATTTAAGATTATTTTTTAAACTGATGAGCAGAAAAAAATCATATTTTTTTAAACTCGCTTCTATTATTTTGGGGGGAGTTGAAAGCCCAGAACCCCCCCCCCCGGCAGTGGCTTTGGTATGATAATTACAAAATAAGGAATAAAATGTTCTTCTAAATTATAGTAGAAAATAATTTTCTAATACAAATAAAAGCATTTAAAAATTTATCACTCGGAACTGAACCGAAAACCAAAAAAAACGTTATTTTTGCCAGAACGAAAACCGGAACCGAATCGATATTTATTTTTTTAATTGAACCGGAACGAAAACCGAAATGAAAAAAATAACGGTTCGAAGCCCTGCATATAAACACATTGGCTATCTCAGTCTACATCGGAACGTTCACATTGTATGCCTTTACATAATCTAACAAAATGTCATCGCGCCGCTTACAACAAATCTCGCCCAAAATTACAAAGACAAACAGTAAATATTATCATTTTAGGTAATTAGGTTAGGTTTGGTTAGTAAAAATCTAGGACAGCAGAATTAGGAAAACGATAATAGATAATAAACATTTTACTAAGCCGCTGTAGTTGGTTTAAAGACACAAAAATGTGGCACTATTCGTAACGCAATGTAAACACTGCCTTGAACGTTAAAGCTATCTACTAAACTTATCCACAACGCACAGTGAACAGTTTACTAATTTAAAGAGCTCTGAACGCAGCTTTAAGGCTTGTTATTGCTTTGAATTTTTTATCCCAAATTATTCCCACCATCATTTCTACTATAATACAATCGAATATCGCTGTCTTAAATTATCCTAATGTATCCCTCCCCCCAAATTTTATACATTAATAAATAACAGCGCGGGGTCATAATTTGTGTTGAAAATCAATGGTCATAACTAGGCTATAGCTGATTGGCTGTTGCGCACTGTACACAGATTTAATAGCCGTTCATTAGGTAATCAACAGTAGAGAATAATCCCCCTTCAGACCTAATTCCATCCCCGCCCTTGAATCAGCTGCATTTAATACGATAATTCAGTGGCGTACACTCTAATCCTTACACATCCTGAAATTTAACCCTGTAGCGTGAGAATATACGATCCTATGCTAGAAGAGTGAATCAATTTTACTGTTTAGTTTTCGCTTTCGGAAATTAGGATCAGTACTACGGATTATTGAGGAGCGACACGCTCGAATACGCTAACTGGTGGCCAAATTATTGTATAAAATACTGCAGTACAGTTTAAACTGTACAGCAAACCTGTAGCTGTAATCTTTAAATCGTTTTTACCTGCTATTTTACCGCTAAGCAAGGGCACGAACGTGAGTTCAATTCCTGCTTATGTCAAATAATTTATATAACAATATTTATACAAGTTCTTAGATTCTTAAATTTATACAGGTTCTGCTTAGCCGTTCGCAACTGGCTATAAACTGTAGGTGCCTGTCTGTGTACGCTAAAAAATGGACCTAATAATGACCATATAACTCCTGAATGTACATAGATTGAAAATATGGTTACGAAACCTGGAAACAGAAGACCTAGGCTCACCTCGGGCTGTCGCGCCAATGATGATGATGACAGTTTAAATTTATTACGTATATTTTTAAATTGAAGTGACTATATAAGTATTCAACAGCATTAAATCATCGTTTCTAAAAAAGAAATACCAACCAACATCTAGGTAGAAATCTTCAAAAAAGTGGCAGCACCGATTTTGACATACGCCTCTGAATCCTGGACCATCACAGAGAAACATAGATCCAGTGGAGACCATAATAGAAGAAGGACAACGAAGATGGCTGAGACATATACACAGAGTGAAGGCAAAATAGTAAAAAGAGTTTTTAAAGTGAGTTTTCAAGAACAGTGAAGAAATTGTAGTGTTTTTGGCTGCCATTCAAGAAAGGACAAAGATAGGATCTTTTTTTTTACTTTTCTTAAAGAAAATGGATGGAAAGTTAATATTAAGACCAAATTTTCGCGAGATGATTCTGTTGTTGAACAATTAGAGATAGAAAAGATACAAGAACTTAAAAAATCAAAAATGACGCAAATATTTACTGCCATTTAAATAAAATAAAACGTATTGTGCTTAAATTAACTTGTTTGCTATGTATAAATTGACGGCTAAGTACTAATGTCGTCAATAAAATTTTCTTCAATCGCACCTATTTTTTCGCTAAATAATTTAATAATAGACATGAGAGAATAATGTTTTGCATTTATTTAAATATATTTATGTCTTTTAAATAATTTTTATATTTATATAGTTTTGTGTAGAAATGTTAAAATAATACGTCAACATCACTGTTTATAGCTTGAAACCTTGGTTGAAAAATACTATACTAGATGATAATGGAATGGCACTTGGTATACGTGTTATTTACGAAAATTAATTCACTTTTATCTGCAACACCTATATTAAAAACTGCTGTCGATTCAATATAGCTGCTAAAATAGACCAGCAATTACAATATAAATTTTACCGTTGTTTTTTTTTTTTTTCGCAGACCGCGCGAAACGTTAATACTGTATTTGGATCTAGTGTTACTACGCAGCAGACAATATCAAATTGGTTCGCCAAATTTCGTACAGGTAACTTAAACCAAGCAAACAAAAAAAAAAAAAAAACTGTCTCATCGATCACAGCAGAAATATACTGCAACCAACTGGACGAAATGATGCAAAAACTTAAAGAAAAACAAACTAGATTGGCCAACAGACCGACTCCTATCTTATTGCATGATAACGCTAGACCACGCACTGCACAAATGACTGGGGCAAAACTACAGGAATTGGAGTTGGAACTTCTTCATCATCCTCCATACTCATCAGACCTAGGCCCCACTGACTACCACTTCTTCGGTAATTTGGACAACTTTTTGATAGAAAAACAGTTTAATTCCGACAATGCTGTAAAACTGGCCTTCCAGGAATTCATTGACTCTTGTCCGCCAGGGTTTTATACCACCGGTCTCAACAACCTGCTCTTAAATGGCAAAAGTGTATAGACAATAGGGGTGCATACTTTGATGAATAAAATAATTCCTTATATTTGTAAATTATCAACCAACTTTGCCTTTTTTTCTACAAATTTCATCCTTGACGACCTAATATAAGTAATTTTCACAAGAGAACATATTTGTAGAAAGAAGCTTTAGCTACAATTTACTTCGTATGCAAATATGCGTTGATTAGTTTATAAGATGGCGCCTTTAATGCAAATTTTTTATTCATAATTACGAAACAATTTTTTTATAACTAAAAGTACCCTATTAGATGGGCAAAAAATGGATGGAAATGGTGATAATGACTACTTTGCGGAAAATCCCCTTTAAAAACCTACTTGATCAAAAAAGTGACAATAACTATTTTAGTTTTTTGTTTATTACACCACGTTTGGCAGATTGCTGCCAGATATATGTAAAAGGAAATGGAATACCTGAGTCAAAGTGTTCTTTTAAGTACCGTGTAATACAATTTGTTTTCTAGGAATTTACAAGAGTCCAAGTTCTTGCCAGGAAGCTCTTCATGGACTGTTCACATCTTTATGATCATTATTATTTATTATTATTATATTTTTCTTGTCAATTAATATTTCTACTTTATGTTAATGATAACGAACGCTACTGAACTAATAATGTAAGACTAAGAATGATTTCGCGTGTATAATACAAGAATAATACATGCAACCTACTATGTTTACAACAGTGTAAATTATTAGTGTTCCTAACTATATTATTAGATCGACCCATTATTACATAAAACCACTAATAGACAGTTAATTTTTCACTACAAAACCTTTGTTCGTAATTGCATTGTACCGACCTACAGCAAATCTTAGATGAATTTATAAAAAAACTAATTGGGAGTTTCAGACTGAAACCCCCGTACTTCGTAATTATTTAATTAGATTTCATTGCAAAAGAAAAAAATCTCAAATGAGAAAATTAATTAATAGAAAACTTCATTATTTGCAAAAGCCTTAACGTAAAGCAAGAGCATCAATAATATTAAAAATATTGATAGTTGTAACATTTAGGGCTGGTCTTTCCACCTTCAAGTAAACATCTAAACAAAGTCGATCGTATAATGATTTTTGTTATAACAACATTGAAACCATGTGTGTTTTTATGAAACTCATCAAATATACGAAATATTATACGAAATGTAACAAAATAAAAAAATTACATTTCCGACAAACCGTCCTGTTAAATAAAACCGGTATTTTTTCCGGTTTCTATTTGAAATTTGTAGCTTCTGCTGACGTGGATGTATGTTTTTAATTGGCCGAATCCGAAGCAAAAAGAAGAAACAAAACAAAATGCACATTGGACGATGCAATAAAGTAAATCCAGCCCCAATTTCTCTTGTTCAATTTGCAATAAAATACAAAGTACACAAGGAAAGATAGATAGACATTTAAATACAAAATTTATCGAAATTCTATGTTAACATTTTTTTGTCCGGAAAACGATAAATTGAATTAAAACGATCGTTTTAAAACAAACAAAAACAGGAACAAAAAAAAACGTTAATGCATAAATAATAGATACCATAAAAAAGTTAAAATTGAAGAATTGCTTAATTGTTGATAGACTTAAAATTTACCAGATTTTTTAAGAAATATCCCTATTATCTTCTTCAAGAATCATCACGGGTCATGCAATTTACAGAACACTTCGCCTGTTTAAGTAAATTCTACATTCGTAAGATAATTCATCTTCGAAAGTACAGATAAGGACCTTAATTTCCTTGTTGTATAGATATTGTTATTGCACCTTGACTCAAGTTCAAATTTCGGCGAAATGAAGCTGTTATTAACATGTCTGGATAATTTTGTCAACCTAATCTAACCAAATATTCTATAATTTCTAGACAACCTTCTTAATACATACACCGGCAAATTTAAAGGAACGGATTGAAAATTATGTTTTTTTTTATTATATTATTTTGCAGCCCATATCTAGATAACTCTGAATGCTCTACTAAACCGTAGGGAAAGATTTTATCGACGCCAAGGAGAAAACAATGCACCATTTAATTTTGCTACTACTGTATCTTTTGGTGGAGGTTCAATTATGGTGTGGGGTGTATGTTTTGGAGCTCGCACAGTGTTAGTGGTGATTTATGGCGGAGCGTTAACTGCAGATAAGTACAGTCGATTCCGCTTAATTGGGACATATTGGGACCTAGGCATTTTGGCCCAATTACGCGGCTGCCCCAATAAAGCGAATTTCACATCAAATTAAACAATGCATATTTTTCTTTCAATAATTTTATTTTATAAACTCTTGGACAAAACTATAAATTACATATAACCATAAAATATTAACTTTTAAGAAAAAATAATAATAAATTCCAAAATAAAATAATAAATAGGTACATACAATTTAATTCAATGCAAAAATGCGTCAAGTGTAGTCTGTCTTTTGTTTTTGTAACATTTCACTTCTACAAAATTAGCACAGGTATTCAGCGCGGATGTAGGGCTCCCTTCATTTCCTTCCTGCATAAAATAACGCTGTAACACGGCCATGCATTTTTTTGCCTCCTGGTTAGTCACAGGCACAGGTGGATCATCATCATCATCGTTATCTTCGTCTAATTTTTCATGTTTTCTACAATTGAATCCTCGCAATCTTCTACTTGATATTTGCTAGTTTTTTAAATATATTTTTTCATCTCGTGAATCAAAAAGATATGAAGGGCATCATATTAAATTCTTTGTACATATTTTTTCTTGAGAATATGTGTAACATAATATGTACTGTGATCTTAAATTTACTGTCCCAATTAAGCGGAATGCTGTCCCAATTAAACAGGTAAATTTACTGTTGGTTCCTTGGTTTAGTTTCTGTTCTTTGAGATTTGGCCCAAATAAGCGGCTGCCCCAATTAAGCGGCGGCCCAATTAAGCGGAATCGTCTGTACATCAGAGATATTCTTCAAGACCATGTTGTACCTTTTGCCCCATATATCGGAAAAAATTTCAACCTAATGCAGGATAATGCGCGAGCATACGTCGCCCACTGTGTAACAGACTTTTTAAATCAAGTGGGTATAACAACAATGGGTTGGTCAGCGTGCTCCACTGACCTCAACCCGATTGAATATATTCCAAAAAACATCGTACTAGAAGATTACCTGAGAGATATGTAGGTATGTCAACAATATGTACACTACAGGGAAAATAATTAGATATTTATGTCTGTTCCTTTAAATTTGCCGGTGTGTGTATTATGGACAAATGAAATTAAACTTATAACGCAGTATTATACGGATTCTGCCCCCTATATTCCTTTTTGTAACACATTACTGGACCCTGTCCTTTACTTGCCTTTATATTTACCACCTATGGTTGCATAAAACTAATTTATTTTTCAATGAATTCTTCAAATTGTATTTGAAAACATAATAGCTAACATAATAGGGAGTAACATCTATTTACCCAATCCCAGTTCATTTCACCTAACAATTATATTGAATGGGATAATTATCCTTTTTTATACCATTCAAATACACTAAATTAACATAATTTGCGAATTAAATTAAAGCAGAAAGCAAAACCATTATGACAATTGCAAATTGCAAAGCTGTATTGTCTGTAATTTTTTCAATGGTTATTTTTCTTAATGATCACTTTTTGTTATTCAACAAAAAAATATGTATTCTTTAATAAAAAAAAAAAAATACTGAACGAAAAAATTAAATAATTACTTTACGTTACGGTATTAGTGCTCTTAATTCTGTTTACGGAGAACTGCAAATAATATACTTCTAGGAAGGTAATTACTGAATGAGAACAGTTACGCCCTATAGACAATTGTGAAGGGGAAAATCTTTAATATATATAATTCAATAATTTATGTAATTTGTATAAAACTTACAAAAGAGGTTCAAATTCAGCAAGGTGTTTGACGTATTTTATTTCCGATATTGTTCAATATGTAAAGCTGGGACCATATTAGTGAGCCGATCCTGTAATATACCACGCCGTATAAGATTTTTGTCTAGCTTGGACGGGATTACGCGCACAGGACGAGTGTTTCGTAAAGCGCTGGACCTGATCCGCTCAGTGTCGGTGTTTTTCACGAACACGCCGTATTTCGACGCGTTCGATGTTATTTAGGCACACACATGCATTTGACAAAAAGTTTAAGTTCAAGTATATAGTTCAAGTAATTCAAGTTTATATGTTCAAACTGAAATGATTTGTAAAAAAATTTGGTGACATTTTTCATTGGTGGAATATATTTTAAGATGTTTAATAAATCTTTCATTTTTGGGGTTGTTAAAAAGGAAACTTTCCTAGTGAGGATACTGTTACAAATAAAGATGCATTTTACACATAATTACAGTTAACACAAATCATGTTTTTATTAAGTGTTAGCAAAAACCAGAAACCTCCGCTAGACTTGCCAAAAAAAAAAAAAAATTATTTAATTTTTTTTTTTTTTTAAATATTTAGATAAATCTTCAAAAATACATCAAATTATGTTCTATACAAATTTTTGTCCAAGGCTTGCTTTACTTGTTACGAATTAATTATCATGACCATGGAAACGTTACATATAAATATGAAAAAATTGAGACTTGGAAAAATTTTAAATAATTTTACAAAAAATTTTCAAAATTTTTCGTTATATCAAAAAACGTCTCAAATAAAAGTTATTATTATTGCATTTATAGTAACTTTTGTTCAATAAATTTTTTCGAAATATTTTTCTGTTGCTAAATGTTCGCAAAAATCTTAAAATCGACACGAGTAAACTCCCATTTCTAGTCAACCGATTTTCATAAAAAACAATAGGGTTCTTCCCATTTAATAGGAGAATTTTTTAGTACCAGAACGAACTCTTTAAGTTAAACCGTTTTTGAGTTATCGTGTATACACAGACACACAATACAGACACACACACACACACACACACATACGGACGGCACTTCGAAAATAGGTTTTTTGGATTCCCTGGACCATGAAACGTGGTCATCCGTCAAAATCTCGACATCGAAAATTTTCGCGAATACAATACTTGCCCCTTATATATTAAGGTCGGGCAAGTAAAAAAAAATGTAGTATAACCAACTTTTATTATCAAGTATTCCAATAATAATAGCCTTAAGCAATATTTAATTCCACTTTCATTGAATTTTGTGATGTCTGTTTCTCGTGGTTGAATATTCTTTGATTAACCGCGACTTTCCAATGATCTAAAATCGTTGAACTTGAAGGAATAAGATGAAGTGTTCGAACAAAACCGATAAGGGTAAAGGGGAACAAGTAAATTAACCCCACAGTTAATCTTCATTGAGGTTAATATATAGTGCAGGCTATAAGAATGTCACTGTCACCAAAGAGAATTTAACAGTAAAAGGAAAAAATCGTTTTTTCTTCAAATGGAACAATACATATTAAAGCTTCAAACAAGGAATATTTTATAACTGAACAATATAGGTGCAATTTAAAAATATCGAAACAGTGTATTCTAATAATTTATTTAGGATTTTTTCTTAATAGAGAAGAAGGTCCTAATATGAGCCCTGCATTTACTATGAGCTCCCAAAGAAAATCTACTAATAAAGCTAACACCATCTTTCGGCAATAGCTTAAAACACACCTACCTTTCGTTCAACAATTTTACAAATTTAGTGCAGATGACTTCTTGTTAGAAACGAATTACAGTAAATGTGTTTGCTTAATTTTGATTCTTTCATTAAGGTAAGTTGTTATAAGAATGGACAAGATTTTTATTCAATCTGATTGTGATTTATATTTGAAGCTGTTGTATTGTGAGCGAGGATGATGTGGTACTAAAAGCTACTGCCTCACTTAATCTCAAAAAAGTCAAACATTAATTTAGATTTCCATGTGCAATATTGAAAATATGAGCTCCCCGCGAGATCTAAATATGTGCCAGGGCATATTCAACAATTTTGTCTAGCTGACGACGTTGATGAAGTAAGGTAACAAAAGAATAATGCAGATGCTTGCATGTTTTATGACGGTTGTTTTTTACAAGATCAAAGGGGCGAGCTTTGAGTTCGATGCCTAATAAGCAATATGTGACCACATGAACAATAAATGCTCCAGGACAGAAATGGATTTATATGAATGTGATTTTTGTGAGTAATCAATTGTTAAACTGTTGAGTTTGTCTCTTAAACCAACATAAAATTTATTTTGAATTACCCAATTTTTAACGGGGGCTCATATTTCATACACTCTATCCTGATTCGAACATTTTACAAATTTTCATATGTAGTTAGCTTTGAATCACATTATTTTTCTATTTTTCTAAACAATACAATTTTGAATATTGTATATAAGTCTTTGGGCTAGATGTATGCCAATTCTAAGATCATTTCTTCAAAAACTTAAAAATTATAGAGAATAAATAAAAGAGGAGTCCATATTAAAACCTTCTCCTCTATCTAATTAATAGAAACCACCATTTAAATGACACTCAAAAGTCCACTGTCTACAGCGATACGCAATTTTCGGTTAACTTGTCCCATCATGTTCTGAGCGGTGAGCTTCACAATTTTTTTTTAATGGCCTTTAAATAAAAAGACACAGGAAGGCGTATGGTGTACAATCACAATTCTACCATCCGACCAAACTCTCCACTCCTAATAGCTACAATATGAGCATCCTATTGGATGATGTAAAGGTACTTGTTTTTATATTCAAAGAGTGCGTCATATTAAAATGATAGGTCGTCGTTCAAATATCCTCCACTACTAAGAGCTCTCTATTTCCTCTCAAGATCGCGTTTAGGCTCCTTCCTGTGTCTTTTTATTCAATGGTATTTAGGATTAATTAAAATACAAGTTTACATCCAGAACTATTTATCAAAGTACAATAAAATATTGTTTTGATTGATTTGGCTGAATTGTAGAAGCAGAATTTTAAATGAAGTTATTTTTGTGAATCTGGGAATGTATTTAAAGGTAACCTTTGAAGAGGTAAAGCAGAGTACGTACATTTCATTCAATATGTAAGATGTATTCACCCCTTTTCGTGAAACGTTGTCAGGTAAAAGCGGTCTGTGATAGAATGACCATCCTAACTTAGTAAGTATTGGAAGGTGAAGCAAGTCGATCATGCAAGTAAGTTCCTATTTTAACAAACAAATTCAGAAACTTGCCAGACTTAAGAGGATTGAAATGCGTTTCAGGTTCACGTGTCGTGAAGACGGTCTAGTTGCGGTTTGCCCGCCGGACCGCTGCTAAGTGATCAAGCGAGAAATGAAGATCCTCAACGGTACCCGAACCAAACGTTCTGTTCTGGTTCACATCAGTGGGATAGACACAGTGTGGTCTGAGGTATGATCTTATACAGTGCTACTCAAAGTGTGGTACGCGGACTGATCCCGGAACGCACCAAGTTTCCAGAAACAAAAAACAAAAAAAAAAAGGAAATAATTTAACACATCCAGGAGAAGATACATGTTTTTATAAATAATTAATAATTTTGACCCACATATAAATATTTCACAGTTATGGCCTTTGCTACTAAGGCAATTAATCACAATTTATACTCACAAATTTTCGTTCAAAACACTACCTCTTTCCTAATTTATGATAGGTATAGCCCATCCGTTCAATCAACCCAGTTGGTCATTTTGCGTCATAACTGCAATCTTAGAGGCGAAAAAATAACTAAATCGATTTTTTTGCATGTGAATTACTAATATTGCTCTTCACTCTTTTATTTTACTAAAGCATACCTTTTGAAGTCCTATTTAGTTTGTGTTCGATAGTCATTTTGAAGATTTACAAATTTTAAAAGTGTTAATATAGGGGTATTTGTATTGGTATCGCTAAATAAAACAATGTTTCCATTTGACATTTTAATCTACTTAATCTACAAAACGTTCTAAGGTGTTTTGATACTTCACATATATCTAACTTATAGTAATTTCTAAAATCCTTTTTAGGGTTTTGTAGGTATGACCAAAAAACCCTTATACCATCATTTTGTCGTCTGTCTGTCTGTCTGTCTGTTCGGTAAAAATTGTAGCCAAACGGCTAAACCTAGAGAGTTGAAATTTGGCATGCTTATACAACTTTTTGACCCGCACATAGGAAAAATACTAAAACATCTAAAAAACATACCCCCCTAAAAATATAAACAAATATGTGCTCATCGAAAACAAAAATATATTTTTTAAATTTTGAGTAGGGTATCAAATGAAAGCCCTTAGTACGTGGATTAACGATCAAATTTTTGTTTTTGCAAAATAAATTATTTTGATGCGATTTTTGCCAAAATTGTGCAAAAAAAATTTAATTTTTAAGAGCGTAAATTTAATAACCAGTCTTATATGATTAACAGACGATAAATTATTTTAAAAATATCGTTCATTTTGCCGTGATTACTACAAAGTAAAATTTGTCCTACACACTCAGCATACCGCCTTCACTTATTATATACCTGCGAAACCCTGAAATGTGTGAATATTCACACTTCACATCAATTTTTTTATATAATTTGTTGTTTATTTAACAGTTTTGTGTTTAGTTATATATTTTCTTATAGATATCTTATAGATTTCCATTTGATATAGTGTTTAGTGCATAGCTTTTTAGGTTAAATTCAACGTAGGTACTTCTATTTTCTTTTCATTGATCATATTTTTGGATCACATCAGCCCTTTTTAGGACAATTTTGCTTATTAGAATAATTTATTTGTTACTATTCTGTTCTTATTCTTATATTTTCATTTAATTTCGATACAAGTGACAGCGTACGAATATTATATTTGTTAAATGGATGAATGTAAACATATTAAATATGACGTCATAAAAACATGTGACGTTTCCAGTGATGCAACTGCACTGATTCGCCGACTGCCCTATATTATATATTTCATTTTCATCGAGAGTTAACTCGATTGTTCCGGAAATGTATAGAATGTTCTAAGCTACTTAAGAGACAGGGTGTCCCCAGTTAGCCAATCACGAGAATCTTAGGAAAAATTGTATTAGACGCTTGTTAAAACGTGTGACGCAAGTCTAGTCAGTCTTATTCAGGCAGCTGAGTCAGTTCAGTGGGACAGTCAAGGTCGTCAATAAGTCAGTTTTATGTATTAAATTTTGCATACTCGGCCTTCCCTTAAATGAGTGTCTGTATCTCTGAATTAACATTTAGGAATATGGGGCGTGCTTTAGAGGGCACGTAAAGCCTGTGGTATCGGCTACAATAGAAAGTAGTCGATAGGTTATGTCAAGGAGCACTAGCCGCGATCTGAAAATCAGTGACACCTAGGCATTATGCCATAGTAATAATATAATTAGCAAGTGTCTTGATGTAGTGTCGGTAACATTGTGACGTCATTTTTTCCTAAGGTTCTCGTGATTGGCTAACTGGGGACACCCTGTCTCTTGATTGGCTGACAGGTGACAACCTCTCCCGTGATTGGTTAACTGGTGATATCCTGTCTCGTGATTCGCTGACCTGATATTATTTTGATAAATTTTAAAAAAAGGTTGCCCAAGTTAATACAGTCAAAATATTTTTTTTGCTATAAACCCGTAATTGTTGACGGGTTAAACAACCTAGTAGAAAAATAATATTTATTACTCCTTCCGTCCGAAATAATGGTATGCATTTTGATTTTTTTCTTGTCCGAAAATATGACATACATTTACAATTTTAATTAATTAGAATGATTTTATTTATAAAATATTTACAAATATCTAGAAAAACAATGAATAATACAAAAAGTTTTAATTTAACAAGGACGTGGCTGTCTCCACAGCTTGTATGGAACATGATAATGTTTGTAATCGTCCCTTATACCCTTTTCACACTAGATCTTTAAGATCGGATGTTAAAGTGAATGTATCTTTAAACGCTAATTTGAAACCGTACGGCCTCGTCTAAACACGACCGATGTTTAAGACAGAGATCTGCGTCTTAAACTTCGCCCGCATTACCAACTTAATTTCTATTATAAAAAAATACTACTTGAATTTGTGCTGTCAACATTTTATATTATCATAAACAAGAATACTGTATTATATCGACGTTATAAGAAGTTTATACTTATTGTTATAATAAAATTATTTATTTTAATAATGTGTTTAATAAAATACAGAGCTACAATAATTGAGATAAAATGTATCGACTTACATGTTAATACAGGTATAATATATTCTTTATTGTAGTGTCTTTATTGTAGAATGAAATGAAATATCATTATTTGTTTATAATAATTCAAAATGTGCGTCTGCGCAGACAGTTCAAAACTGGTAATTTCATGACGGTAACTTAAGGACAAAATTACTGTAGCTGATGACAGCACCGGAGATTTAAACATCAAGTGTGAAAGCATACCAATGTTAAACATCGGTGAACTTTAAGTTCACTCGTCTTAAATATCTAGTGTGAAAAGGGTATAACGATGAAGTTTTGCCTTATTATCGTGCGGAATCTTATAGGAATTCTCTCCCTTTGCTAACATGGTTGCTTCTAGACAAGTTTGCAATGTTAGAAAAACATTATCAAGGGTTTCTATGTTTAATGCATTAAATGCATTTTGTACGCATTCAATCAGTTCGTCGATTGTATTCGGTTAAGCTGTACGCAGTAAGGATTGTATAGAATAGAAGAAGCCAAGATCCAATACATTAAAATCTGGACTATATTGCGGTTGTGATTTAAACCGATTTGGAACTTCTTCCTTGCAATTCAGCACAATTTTGATCAAAATTCGCCAATTTGTTAGAACAGCGGGTGTCACTTTAATTTATCTAAAATAAGTGTTTTTTTTTTTGTGATTTACTATTAACATATGCAAAATATTTGCGCACCATTTGCTTATTAGTTGCCTAGCAACCACTTATTTAGAAATAAAAACAAAAAATATCAAGATAATATTACTTTCGTTAATCCCATATTTTTTAAGTATTGTATATTTTGGAACGCCTTTTTTTTCTGTAAATTTTGACATATGCAAAGCATTTGCGCACCATTTGTTTATTAGTTGTCTAACAACCAGTTATTTAGAAATAAAAACAAAAAAAAAAAGATCAAGATAATATTACTTTCGTTAATTCCACATTTTTTTAAATAATGTATACCATATTTTCGGACAGATGGAGTATATTTTTCCGGTATAATTTAATGTTTAAGTAATATTTTTTTCAAATGTTCATTAAGGTACCGGTCCGTGACACAATGGAAATGAAATCTACCAGTCTGTCATATCATTTAGTTTGACATGCCCTGATTTAACGGACACGCTCGTTGAGGTTCGACAATTTGCCACGTTTGGGATCGGAGAAAATTAAACTGTAGTGTAATGTAGGCAAGCTGACCATAACATGAAATTGTCTGAAGTTGGAACGCATTAGAAAAGCCTATAAACTTCTCTAAACTTACTTCAACAGACAACAGTATATGATAATCAAATTTAATTAAATTCTATTCGAGCCTGAAGTCAAGTTAAAAACAATGTGGTACTGGCCACCAAGCTGTTTTCACAATGAAACAAGTATAATACAACATAGCCACAGTATGCAAAACAAAAAAATCAGCTGTGGCCACCACAGGATCGACCGCCATCGTAAAGTACTTATATAAAATACATTCTAGCAGCAGAGTAGAAATAACTTGGCCTAATATTTTCTAACAGAGTTATTATTTATCATGACCACGGAAACGTTACATATAAGTATGAAAAAATTGAGATTTAGAAAAAATATTACAAAAATTTTTCGAAATCTTTCGTTTTATCAAAAAACGTCTGAAATAAAAGTTATTACTTATTGCATTTATAGCAACTTTTATTAAATAATTTGTTTCGAAATATTTTTCTGTTGCTAAATATTTGCAAAAATATTAAAATCGACACGAATAAACTCCCATTTCTAGTCAACCGATTTTTACCAAAAGTTGATCAACTCGTGCCATTGATGGCAGAAGCTTAAATATGAATTTTCATAAAAATCCTTTCAGCCGAATTTGCTCTGCACGTGTACACAGACAGACAGACAGACAGACAGATGGACGGACAGACAGACAGACAGACAGACAGACAGATGGACGGACAGACAGACCGACAGACATCATGCTAAAAATAGTCAAAACGCTATGTAGGGACCTCAATTCGTGGAGATCCATCGAAATCTCGAAATGTCAAAATCGGTATGATCACAATACCTCCCTTATATATGTTGACGGTCGGTAAAAACATGTATATGAAGTGTGAATTTCAAGCATTTTAGGATTTCGTAGGTTGTCGCTTACTAGATTGTGTCAGTTTTTTATTTTGGGATTTTATCTGTCGACATGAAAAATAAAAAATATTTTGAAATGCCGAAGCGGCTGATGAAGATGCAAAAGCCGCCTCCCACAGACCTATTGATTGATGTGAGTTTCATATTTCCAGATGACGCAAGGAGTCATAGATGGTCTTTAAAAGTTCAGTACTTTAACTTTTCATCAACAGAGAGCACAAGTAAATTTTTGCACTAGTAAATTTTATAAAATATTTACAAATCACAGCTCTATTTTATAACCACCCTGTATATCCTTTTATAAATATATTTGTCTTGAATATAGCCTCAAACTCGGATGTCAAATGTCAATTAAATGATACTGGAGACATAATATTGTCAACATACTTTAAAAATAAATAAAATTCACGATTATTTAGACGCCTTTTTTCTTGACTTTATGGTATTAAATATTGTGGATCAGGCGACTCTTGAATTGCAGTATCAGTAGACAAAAGTGGTGTCAGGGATTTAAACCTACGTTCCTAAGCTCCTTAAGCAACCGTTTTACCACGAAACCCCATCAACTCCAACAGTATTAATTATGGAATAAATAAATAATACCCTTCTAAAACCGTGTTATTAAATACAGCAAATTTTCATTAAAAAAATCAATTACAATGATAACATCAGAACAATTAATTTACATCAAATTTCAAATTCCAAACATGTCTATACTATTACAAACAAAATTCACAACAAACCATCTGCACATAATTCGGTAATTTTAAAACACGTCAATTAAAAAACGACTTTTTTTTGTATTCGCAACCAAAAAAAGGAAAACAGGTCAGTAAAAGTGCTTGTCAAAAGATAACCCAGTCCGACACTGATGGTAACGGCATCCATTATTCATAAGAGAAGCCCCTGAGGGCAGTGCGTAACCCGGCAGTCGGTCGCGAGCAGCCTTAATGTTAAGGCAATGGACTTATACTGGACTACACAGCGGAGACTTAAAGCCCTTTAACTCGAAATCCTACAGATCATACATAAATGGAAGTGAGAGAAATATATTTTTGTATCGATAGGTTCTTGACACGTGAAAAAAATCTGTTAAAATTATGTTTTATAATTTCAAGAAGGTTAAAATAATGTAAACAATTGATGTGTAGTGTGAATTTTGACACATATCAGGGCTTTGTAGGTATTTAATAAGTGTAAGAAGCCAACAGAATGCTGGATGTCTAAGAAATAAGCTGGATTTTTTTGATAAAAAGTTATTTGATAACACTGGTCAACAAATTTAAACTTTTTTTTTGCTGACTTAGATCAGATACTTGTTATTAACTAATTTTGGGGTGTTGATTTCAAAAATGTTAACAGTTTCTGCCTATCACGTAAAATTTTTGTTCTATCGTATTTTGACTTTTTTCACCTTTTCACGTTCTGATATACGTCTACTTTAATTTCAACATCGTTCTTGTTGTCCAATATATTTCGTAGGAACGCCTTACATGCAGGTACTTGTTACAGACCTTTTTACAACTGTACATAAGGATGATATGGAGAAGAATGCATGGCAGTCTTTCGTGGCTCTCATCAAAAATTTTCTTGGGAATAAAAAAGCCGAAAACTCCGGTCGTTGAAAATTTGATTGAAAATTATCATCATCTGGGGTGCAACATGAGTGTGAAACATTTTTTAAACAGTCATCTTGACAAATTTCCTGCCACTCTTGGAGATGTTAGTGATGAACAGGGTGAGCGTTTCCATCAGAATTTAAAAGAGATGGAGAGACGTTATGAAGGAAGGTGAGATACTCACATGATGGCTGACTACTGTTGGAGTATTAAAAGAGACTTATCGGGAATGGTGCACTCCAGAAGATTTTACAAACGACCATTTAATCCTTAAATTATTTTGTATTTTTATTTTAACACTCCAATGCATTAAAATATAATTACAACTGTTCTCATTTTCTTTCTTTCACTATAAATAAAATTTTAAAAATATTTTCTAATTATTAAGTCCTTATTGTTCGCCAAATTTGTACCAATTACAGTATCGACGTCTAAAATTAAACGATAGAAGAATTATTTGGCCGAAAATATGTATTTGTTGTAGAGCAAAAATCTGATGTGATACGCAAAAACTGATGTGATATTTGAGTTCAGCAGCACCAAATTAGTAAGAAACAAGTCTTAGAAGTAAGTCAGCAAAAATTGTGTTGACCAGTGTAATCTATTTTAGCCCCAATACAAAACTCTCGCGGCTATTTTTCATACTTCTGAAGAGGCTAGATCTTTATAATAGTCGCTTATAATGCTCTTATATGCATTAGCTGAAAATTATTTCCCTGAAAATGAAGATCTTCGTAAAGGTAACCTCTGGATTAATAACCCATTCTTGAAAGATATAAAGACAAATGTACTTGATCCTCGTGAAAATGAAAATCTGATCGAGTTGTCTTGTGATGTCACTCTGGTGTCCACACATAAAATGCAATCATTGTCTCAATTTTGGAAATCGTTAGAAAAAGAATATCTATCTTTGAGTTATAAAGCTATCAAATTATTAATCATTTTTTCGACTTCCTACTTGTGCAAAAAGATGTTTTCAGCTATGTCAATTATAAAAACCAAACAGAGAAATCGAATGGATGTTAACGCAGCGCTTCGTCTCTCAGAAACAACTCTGCAGCCAAGTATTTCAAATTTTCTAACAAAGAAGCAGCAGCAGATGCACTAAAAATTGTAATTATATAACTGTACAACATATACCTATATAATAATAAAATACTATATGTATATTGGTTTTTATTTGTGTCTTAGCTTTCAGCCGGTCCGCGAAATATTTATCCTATTTTTACCGGTCCGCGGGGGTAGAAAGGTTGAAGAACACTGTCTTAGAATAAAGAAATAATAATGCTTAAATAGTTCCCAAAAAATCCTGTATGTCACCCTCATCCTTATTTAGCTTTTGCACGCATTCGCAAGTGTTATATAATGTAAACTTTAACATTTTCGGAGGCTTAAGTACATTTGGAAGCTAAATATAAGTTATGTTTTGAATTTCGTATATTTTTGACGTCCGAAGTCTTGTCTCCAACCGGACGTAAGATATTACTGTGTTTTAAAAGTAATGTTTTACAATTACTAACCTAATTTTCTAGATCAACTTTAACTGCGGATATCACGAATTTAGATTATATTTATAAGTATTTTTTAATTAAGAATTTTGGGTATGACTGTAATTGTACTTACTCAAATCAGGATCAAATTCAGTGCTTACCTGGAAGAAAAAAGAACAAGTTAATATACAGAATAACAATAAATAAAATAACAAAAGAGTTGGAATAACGACTAAATTCATTAATGACAATTGTACCTTACAATTGTATAGTCTATTATATTTCTACACTGTTGTTGATAAAGACTAAAGTATACAAACAAAAATGTACCTTTTTATGGTCGCATGTTGTATTACAATGAAACAAAAATATAACAATGTAGTAGAACTATTAAATTATATTTGTTATGCACGTACACATAATTGCGATAGCGGTTCATTGATTTAAAACATAAAACGAAATACAAGGTACTTCATCAATTATACATAAATAAGGCAATTCAATCTAGCATACCGATCATAAAAATGATCATAAAACAAAAGAACGATAATAAATCTTTAAAGTTATCGCGAACCATCGTCGAAAGTCATTTACAAAATGCAAATCGTCCACCGAAAATCTGAGAGGACTGGGTGGAAGTTATGATATTAGCTGCTTGCATCAACGGTGCTTAACCAGTAGCACAGGGGCGTTTTTAAATTTGATAAACACGATTATAAGTTCGGAAAAAAGAAGAAGAGTTAAATTTATGAGGCAGTTTTTTTTTGCTATATTTAAGCTGTTTTAATTTAAAGGTAGAAGGAATATCATGAATTTTTTCCAACTGCCTCAAGCAACGTCGTGTGAAATATGAGATAAAAATATTTATTTATTTTCATTACGTCAAGATTTTAACGATATTTTAATGCGGAAAATGTTTGTTTGGGTGATATTATCAAATCGACGAAGAGAAATACAAGAGATAAAATTAAAGATATGGATAAGGTTGCTAGAAACTGGGGTGTATTCTCGAAGATTTCATGAAAGTGTCGTATGCTAAAAAAGTAAAGATATACTTGTCCCATATTCTTCTTAGTCTGTATTATCGAACAGTTCCCAACAACTGACGGTCAATTCTGTAAGGTTTTCGACAATTTTTTGTACAGTGTCTTGTTGTAAATTCGGATTTTCAACACCTCCTGTTGTATTCTGTAACTTACCGATAGTGAACTTTTAACAGTGTGATGTCACTCTTGAAGGAGATTTAGCAACGTGTACTCTTTGAAAAGTGATATTTATTTTTTGACATTTGTACTTGTTTACAATATATTTGCTGGATAGTGTCATTTAAAATGTGTTTTATAAATGGAAATATATATTTTTGTTGTCTTTTATGTAAAATGGTTTAGTTATGGTGCAGGGATATATATTTTATGAATATAATGAGAATATAATTTTTTTCATAATTCTTTCCTTATTATTTAACATATTTGTATTAAACATACCTATATGAGACTAATCTATTATAAATAAGCTGTTAAAATAAATAAAAACACTAATTTCTATGCAAAATATCACTTTATTATTAACTAGGGTTACCATATTTTTTGTGCGCCAAACCGGCACCACTCTCCCCCCCATTTTTTTTCTCATTTTTTATACTTTATTGATTGATGTATTTATCAATATTTTTCTATTACAAATGATTAATATTAAATCTTTAGAATTACAAAATTAAACGTATATCAAAAAATCACAAAAATACATATTATAAAATTATAAATTTTGACTTACATAGTTGCACTGTGTATATTATTTATTTGTATAAGAATATTTATCGCCAGATTGTACTTTTTTTAAAAAGTTTTTATCATTTTTAATATAATCATAAAATTCAGAACATTTTAAATCTATGTTAGTTTTACAAAATAATAATGCACCGACGTTACATTCAAGTAAACGATTTCTTTCAGGTGACCATATATTCATTTCTGAAAATAATCGTTCAATTGGTGCTGAAGTACCAGGCAAAAAGAAAATAAATTCGACAATTTTCTGCAAATTGTTAACAGAAATATTTTTGTCTGAAATTTTTTTAAACAATTGTACCCATTTCTCCTCGCTACTTGTACCCTTTTCCCGCCACAAATTATTGCGGTCAGTGTCGTTATAAAACTGTTTAGCATATACAACTTCGAAAATAATTTGAAGTACTACTTACTAGAAGAATATAGAAAAACCGGGACATTTTTAAAAACCGGCCGGGACGCCGGGACAAGTTCTTAAAACTGGGACTGTCCCGGTCAAACCGGGACGTATGGTGACCCTATTCAAAGTATGGTAACCCCTGTTCAAAGGTGAGTTTGCAGTATAGCTCTTATGGCAAATGAGAGCGGTGTTGCCAAATGTTGTAAAAGTGTCAAATGTGTCAATTATAATAATATGAAAAACTCGTATGATTTACAAAAATCAATTCTTATAAAACTCAAAATAACACTCAACAAAAACAAATGGCCATTTGTAGAATACTGCGTCTTCACAGATCAGCGCGTTTTAGAGCTGGCAACGTCGACAAGCAAAAAAAGGATAGCGTCATTGTGTAAACTCATTAGAGAGTATGAAAAAGAACTACTCCATATGCCCTGTACTGCAAACTCACCTATGAACGCACTATAATAACACGACTAGTTTCGCCATACGATGGCATTATCAAATGAGGTAATGAATGGAAAACATTCAATGTACAGCCCTTATATATGAACAGTACCGAAAAACCTAATTAACAAATACTTGGAAAATTGGGGAATAAACCAAATCTGTTTGTTCATTGAGGACCAGTGCGCCCTGCCTCAGATGTTTAAGATATTTTGCATAGAAATTAGTGTTTTTATTTATTTTAATATGGAATATCACAAAGTAACGGACAAATCAATTTCCTAAATAAACTGTTGTAAGGTTTTGCAACATTGCTACAATGGCATCTGCAATCCTCTTTATTGATCTAGTTCCTAGTTGACAATGTCATCCTACAGCCTACAGCATCACATATGGTCTATGGGGATAGTGCAGTATGCAAAGGTTACAGGACAGTTTGCATGACTATCGACAAATTGCAGAATAAAAGATTTTTTATAAATTGAAACTTAGGCTCTGGCACCTTCAGGACCATTGGAACTTGTTCGAGTTGCCAAATGATCACACCACTCATAATGAGAATTTAAATTTAAAATTCAATGGGTAACATGTTCTATTTGGCATTTCATATTTAATTGTTGAATATTACGTAGAAACTTAATTCATTTGTTTAAGGTTTCTTGTCTATTTAAGACAGTGGTAATTTATTCAACACACCAACTTACAGAAAACTGGAATATTCCCATAAATAAATTATAACCTACTCCTAGTTGGTAACTACACGTAGCATAGATATTTAATGGTGACAAAACAGATGGAAAATAATATTACTTTGCTTCTTCGTTTAATTATGAACATTTTGAGTAACAAATTAATGTTGCCTTGATAATTAGAGTAAAAGATCTACATGGTGGGCATAGTCATCGACTTCATTACAAAAGTGACACCACATTTTTGTATAGGGCATTGTCTAGCAAGGGGCAATTTCCCCCCATTACCACTCTGAAGACACCGCCAATGTAAGGCTCATCTAAAGTAATTACGATCTATACCAATTCTTCATTTAGCCAGAAAGATCTTTTAAAAAGATTATCATTCAATTCCATGGTGTCTAAATGACGAAATTTAGATCTGCTGACTCATTTAGCATCTTTATTTTTATTCCACATTATTAATAATGGTTAAAATTACTAAAACTTCGAAATTTGCCATTGAGCCCGATTTTATTTGTCTTGCGTAATTATCAAATTGTCTAATGTCTAATGTCACACACTTTCAATGGTGGTGTACCAATTTTCGGGTGTATCAAAGTACGATCTAAATTTCCATTGGCAAAATGACACTCGTGGCATAAAAGCTGCGTACCACTTTGTTTTGACGTTTGCACAACGACAAAATCGCCTAATGACGCATTTATCAGAATGCACCCCCGTGTGTTAGGGAAGATTCTAAAAGCATAATAAACTTTTTAAAAGCATATAACTTTTGAATGCACTTATACAAACCACTGATAAATAAAAATCGAGTAGCCATGACCCATGAGTATTGAAAATATCGTATTAAAAGCTTAACGTTGAAGCGAAATTAATGAGATCAACAAATCGTAACAATACGTGATTATACAAGGTGTCTCAAAAGAAATTTTATATTTAGTGGATCGATTAAAAAAAAAGTAAGCCGTATATAGAAAAAAATTTTATTAATTATTAAAATACACTTTTTGGGGATTTATTTCTTAAAAATAATATCGTCTAAATGTAGACCCTCGCGTTCTCGGCACTCATTTAATCGAACAGTAAAATTACTTATGACGTCTCGGCAGGTGGACTCAGGGCTGCCATTTCGTGACGGATATTTTCTTTCAAATGCGCCAGTGAAGTCGGTTTATTGGCGTAAACTTTAGATTTAAGATAACCCCATAGGAAAAAGTCCATAGGGGTTAAATCTGGACTGCGTGGATGCCAATTTATGTCACCTCTCCGAGAGATCAATTTGCCTGAGAAAATTTCACGAACACGTGGCAGAGACATATTGGACGTGTGTGAAGTTGCTCCGTCCTGTTGGAACCATGTTCTTTGGTTATAGCCAGGAAATTTTTGCAGTTCAGGTACCAAGAAGTTGTCTAACATCTCCACATAACACTCTGTAACTGTAACTGCACGCCCTCTTTCGTCTTTAAAAAAGTAAGGGCCGATAATTCCTCGCGCCGACATCGCAGCCCATACGGTCACTTTAGGCGGTCATGTAGGGGTTTCTGATGTTTGCGTTTCGGATTCGTTGCACTCCAGTAGCGGCAGTTCTGCTTATTTACGTGGCCATTAAGATGAAAATGAGCTTCATCCGAAAACAAAATGTTGGTAAACGTTGAAAATCGCTCAATCACCTGATTTACGAAATTAAGCATCTGACTGGCATCTTGGGGCTTTAATTCTTGCACCAATTGAATTTTGTAGGGGTGCAGCTTTAGGTCTTTGTGCATAATGCGATGTAATGATGATCTATGCACATTTAAAGCACTTGCGCGCTTCCGAATTGAAAGGTTCGGGTCGTCACGAATAGACTTATTAATATTGATTAACATTCTCCACGTTTTCTAGCGTTCTTGATGACCTAGGTCGCCCGGATTTTGATTTATCCAGCGTTGTACCAGTCTCTTCAAACTTTTTAACCCAATGTCGAATGAGAGGAATGCTTGGCGCATCATTTAAGTGGCGAAAACCTCGAATACTCCAGAATTTTCTACGCGCTACAGTCGCCGAATCACCGTTTTTGTAAAACTCTCGCACGCATAACGCGCCGTCTGCTCCCGAGAAACGCTCCATAGCGACTGAATTCCCAAGAGCCAGGCTACCGATTGACATAACCCCCGCGCCCCTCGGATACGTTGCGTTCACGCAGTAAGCTAAATAAATATAAAATTTCTTTTGAGACACCTTGTATTTATTGGAACATTGTAAGGAATAATGTTTAAAAATCGTTATTCTTTCCGTAAGTTTCTGATTTGGGATTGTTCAATAAATCTTGGGTGGCTGTAGATGTAGGAACATTAAATTTTAGTTGATAATCTCATCCAAGATAATAAATTACAGTAGAGGATTGTAATATATATCCATCAATAAAGATTTTCCATATCCTTTATATAAGCCAATTTCCTTTTTATCCCTTTAACTTGATTATAAATTATTCCATAAAATGGAGTCAGACCAACTCTGTACTTTATTTTCATTCTTATCTGCTGCCGAAGTTATGATAACACTCTTTCAGCGCTTGCCTCTGGCGAGATTCACCATTCACCCCGTTCTAAAGTCTCGACGGCGCGCCAAGTTTCTCTCTTCTCCTGCACACTGCATCGCAAAATAATAATACGGAAATTCCCCGTACACAAACGTTGTACCCGAGGTCGCGAATTTGCATTTTTATATCGGGCTAACCTCGTTCCAGAGTCCTAGCAGATTCCTCCCCAGGGTATTCGCGGGCCTAAGGATATTTACCGTTGTGTCCTATCCACTGATTGCTTATATCAGTGGCGTACACCCCCACTTCTACACAACAATGTTTAAAACCATCACTATTAAAAAAAAAAACATATCATGTCTAGAAGAGAACGACTAAAGCCTGGTTTTTAATAAACTAGCAGACATACCCCGCGATGCTCGAGAGAAAAATAATAATTTATCAAAAATATTTTAATCAGGAAAAATAAATGATTGCTGCACATTCAAAAATTTCAAATTATTTCAAGGATAGGTTAAATAGCAACATACGTTACCTTCGATTTTGTTTATTTTATTTAAGAACATTAAGGCCCAGTCTTTCCACCTTCAGATAAAGTTCCAGGTAACTATCTGACAGATAAGGCTTTTTGTAACTTCATCTGCTGAGTAAATGTCATCCCTTCTTTCTATACAAATGTATCTATCGGATAGTTATCTAACAGATAATGAGACTGACGTATTAGATTCACTGACTGGTATTGCCATTTATTCAGCAGATGAAGTTACAAAAAACCTTATCTGTCAGATAGTTACCTGGAACTTTATCTGAAGGTGGAAAGACCGGGCCTAAATTTATCAAAATAGTTTTATGTAGGGTTTTAACAACGTACGATCTCTCATCAATTGGTACATGTAACGTGTAAATAGCACTTATTCAGCAGTAACAATATTTTTACTATTAACGGTTTCTTGTAGGCAGCAATTCAATTGCGATATCAAAAACAAATATAAGAAATGATAAGCAAAAGATCTAGTGTAATAAAACACAATATTGACGGAATGTTTCGATGTTAGTATATAATATAATCAGTACAATAATTTAAAATTTACTTAAATTAAGCACAATTTTTGAACCAGCAGTATTGTTAACCCATCGGCACCCGTCTCTACCGTCTAGCGATCAGATTGACCAGCGTAGCGTCTACCAATCAGATTAATTTATTTACTATGATGTTTTTTCTGTGATTACTTCTGATTTACAAACGATAGGTACATGGGTCAACAGGCTTTTTTTGTCTATAGTAAACACTCTTGCCATTAAATTAATTTCTCTTCGTAAATCTTTTAAGGTAATGACGATATTCCACAGCAAACTGAGCGTTATAATTTTCGCCGAAAATGTAAACTAATAAATGATAATTGTGAGATATGTACTGACCTGCGATATATGCTCTCACGAACTTTTTTGTAGTAATATTAAACCTTAAAAGTCTGTCATATATATTTTCGATATATCTGTTATAGTTTAGCAGTCGTAGGCCCTAAAAGTATGTACATTATTGAAAAACCGATATTTTTTTGCACCGTTAGTACCGCAGGGTCCTAAATCCACATCAATAAATTGAAGGTCAACTTTTTTAATTTATTAATTAATAAATTGAACCGCGTAAAACCCACTTTGAATGCGTACAGGGAAAAAATTACTATTGGCCGTTCATTTTCGAAACAACACAATGAGTCATTAAATCGACGCGAACTTATTTAGCAGTGGCGGTCCATCTGTTTTTACTTTGTGATAACCTAGCTACTTCAAGGTTAACTTACCAAAATCTCACTCACAGAAATGTAATAGTTCTGAAATGAACTGATTGTTTCAACACAATTTTAATAAAATAACGAAACACAAACAACTAATAAAATAATAAGTAATACACCACACCATTGCTTTGCGTGCGCGCAGACGCAGTAAGCTCTCAGTCAAAAACTCGTTTCTGCGCAGTGTGTTGTTTCGAAAATGTACGGCCTATAATAATATAGTATGTCAATTTTCCAATGATCGCAGACGCATTCAATTTCTATTTAAATAGTGTTTTGTATTCATGCAAGTTTATTTAATAAATTACTAACATTTTTCGCCCGTCCCCCTTGAAAAAACTCTACGGGTGCCCATGTCTAGATATAGCCGAATGCAGCAAGACAAATCTGATTTTTACCGACAATTTCGCTGAATTATTAGCCCTGTCGATCGACAGTTATGTTCTTGAAACATTTAAAGTATTGGTCGGCAGACACGTGTCCTTTTAATGTAGACACGACATAATACATGCCCGAATAATTCCTAAAGCGTCTAATTTTAAACTATCCAACTTCAAACAATGAATGTCCTTTTTGTATATCAAAAATGTAAGTCTGTCGACTGTTAACAGAAGGCAATTCCATTCAAGCTGTCATTTACCAAAAGAAAAGCAAAAATGTCTACCCTCTAGAAATTAACTACCTTTAAAAAGAAATAAAAATGTCAACCCTCAAAAGAATATTTGTTTTTTCATCAAAAATATTATATAAAAAGGCTTCCGCTCGGAATATGAACTTGAGCGCGTCAGTTACAGAAGAGAAAAAAAAAAGTCCCGGAAAATGTCTTAGACAGAGATATGCATCTCAAAAGAATTTTCAATAGCTGAACAATTTATCTCTACAATATGACGGGTGCAGACTTGCAACTTTTGATACAATTGATGTATAAATAATGTAATTTATAAAAGTTTAGGATCGAGAAAAACGTAGGACAACGTCTGACTATACTGCAAAACCAAATAAAACTAAATAAAACTATCAACTTGTTCGCTGTAATTAATTAGCCATTGACAGCAGTTAAAAATTAATGAACGAAAGTCTTAAACATATGGTTTTGTAAACAACGTAAATCAAAACTTCAAAATAATCTTCAAAACATAATATTTCAAAAAGTCCGGAAAATTTGTGATTAATATCTTGTTCCTTCTAAATTTATTTAAGGGATTATTTTTACAAATTAAAAAAGACTAATGCCCTTATTTATAAACGTTCAAATTACCGTATAACGCATCGTTCTATCAAAAAGGGTAGTTAAAATCACAATTTTCTACAGAAAATTTCCATAGGAACAGACTGTGTAAAAGTTACAAAGATAGTAACGTTGTTTTTTTTTTTTTTTTTTTTATTTCGGACTTAGCTACTGAGGCCATTATCCAGATGCATTTTATTCATTGAAAAATTCCAAGCCATAACCGAGATTCGAACCCGAGCCCTCATGGCCTAGAAGTCAGTGCACTAACCACTACGCCATGGTGACCGGCTAGTAACGTTGTTACGAAATAACTTTCTTAATGATTTCCATAGAAACTTTGTTTTTAGGGTTTTGCAGGTAAAAAACCCTTATACCGTCATTTTATCGTCTGTCTGTCGGTTCGGTAAAAATTGTAGCCAAACGGCTAAACCTAGAGAGTTGAAATTCGTCATGCTTATACAACTCTTTGAAGCGCACATAGGAAAAATACTAAAACATCTAAAAAACATATCCCCCTAAAAATATAAACAAATATGTGCTCATCGAAAAAAATGTGCTCATCGAGTTGGGTATCAAATGAAAGCCCTTAGTAAGTGGATTAACGATCAAAATTTTATTTTTGCAAACTAAATTATTTTAATACGATTTTTGCCAAAATTGTGGAAAAAAATATTGTCCCACACCCTGTAGCCCAGATGGTTTAAACTAAAAATCTTAAAAAATTCTTAGTAATGTACATTGGTGTGAACCAGAATAGTACAACAGGAATTTTTTATCAGATTATGTTTTCGGAAAATAACGCACTTTTTGTGTTTTTTTGTTGACGATGAACGAGTAATCCGTGGAAGATAAAGACAGCAATAAAGCATGTTATAGATAATTGAGCAACAACAAAAACAAAAACTTTTTATTACTGTCATATTTGACAATTTAGCAAATTTAAAGAATATGTGTTTAATCATTTAGATAAGGGGTCGAAAACCGGTGGCCCGTTGGACGAGTGTGGCCCACCGAATAATTTTATGCAAAAATATAATGTTAACCCTTTACCGCATAGTGTGCCATATATGGCACATTCCGATTTATATTTTTTATTTTACTTTTAAAACTGAATCAGAACGTTACTTCATGAATGTTCATATATGCCACATACACAGCAATGGATCCTGCAGTATCTCAAGTAAAGGGCTACAATAGATTTGAGGATATCAAGCGGAATTTGCACCTCAACGATAACTCTGAATTTATTGAGAAAGGACAACTAGAAGATACGACCTTTTCTGTCAAAAATTCGAGAGCGACTGCTTTTAATCCCTAATGAAGAACACCTAGCAATTGACGAGCAAATAATACGGAATAATTTTCTTTTGTAACATAATGTAGAATCATAATGTTCCATGTACGGCACAAACCCTATTTTCATAAAAATAATAATTAATATTTTAAATATATTTTTTAATTAATTTTTCTATCAATAAGAACCAATTCGTAATGCCATGAATTATTTCAGACAAAAATAAAAATTCATGCAGTAAAGGGTTAACTTTCTCCAAACCCATTGTTTTTAAGCCGCATTCAGAGCTCTTTGAAATTAACACATTGTGTTGTTATCGGTTGTTTTAACGAGGGCAATTGGTATGATCGGACAAGCTCGTACTATATCGCTCAACAGTAGTATAGCAACGACAAAGCACGAGCATGTCCGATCATACCAATTGACCTCGTTAAAACAATCCATAGCGACACAACTTGTTAATTTCAAAGAGCTCTGAATGCGGCTTTACTTCATAAACGAGTTCCTCCAATAATTTATGGGACATAACCAACTAGAGTTGATAGTTAATTATATTATGTAATTCCTATTTTATAACTTTTATTTTGATTTTGTATTTGACAAGTCTAATTTCTACAATGAGTGCATTCGAGTTATAAAGAGTAGAGCGAGCGCTGAGCGAACAGTTGATGGTGACGTCATGAATAGAGCACTAACGGAGCGAGCGTTCTTGTGACGTAATGTTTATAAAATCTAACCCTACAATTTTAGGCGGCGTTTTTACTGTCAGATTAGTTCACGTCAGTCATGAATCAAAATTATATATCTCGGTTTTTCCCTGTTTTTTTTTTTCAATGATGAAGAAATAAAATTAATTAAAAAGTAAAGAATAATTAATGAATTAATTTAATGAATTTTATTTATTTTAATTTTATATACGGTGTATTTTAATATTTTTTTTGATGCTAACAGAACGTCACAAATACATAAAATGGCCGTACTCTGTAGCCATAGACAAATAACAATATTATTTGTCTATTGTTATTTGTCTAAGGCTATTATTTTTATTTTATTTATAATTTAATTTTAAACTTTCATTTCTTTCCCGCCGTTCCCCCACTTTTTTACGTCATACTCCATATGCTCGGTCTTAAAATCCCGAACACATAGAGCGCACTCTAAATGCTCGCTCGATCGCAAAACGAATGCAATTGAGTGTACTCCGAGCGTCAAATCGAACACGTTTGAGTGTACAGAACGTGCTCGGAACGCTCGGAGCGTCAAATCGAATGTACCCAATATGTATGATCCTATCGACAATAAAGAATTATTATTATTATTATCTCGCATAGCCTACATATTACTGCCGCGCTTTATTAAGCTTTTTGCACACTAGGCGTATTTATACGTAAATAAGAATTTTCAGAAAAAGCATATTAATCTCGGGATAAAATTCAATCCGTTAGATGGTTAATATTTGCACACTCAGCTACTAATTTAATTAAGCAGATTGCTAAAAAAGTCTTAAGTGTACCTCTAAAAGAAGTTTTATGTGGTTGTTCCAAGAAACGTAGAACAAAATTTGATTTGCGTCACATAGATGTCAGTGCAGTTACATTTAGTTGTTACGAAGAAAGAGAATAGATAATAAAAAGTTGAAGTGATTTATAAGTTTAGCGCTGAAGTGCTGATTGTTTGGATCCTACCCTTCTAAACCCCGGACCCTTCTTCATCTATCCTGGACATAAGGAAGTGTTCTATCTGAGTGTAATGCAATCGATGGTTGTCGCTAACTACATTAGTTGACACGACGCTCGAGGCGAGGTCCTATCGCGAACAACTGACACCCTGGGACTCGTACGGGTGCTAACTTCATTACCTCGACTTCGTGTCACCATTTGACACTTCATACTTTTATTATCGGCCACGGTTGCACCATTGGCGCTAGCTATGCATCGTTTTTCACTTTTCTTCGATGGAAACTTTTTTAAATTATATTAGTACGTAACATTGCGACGCGATTTCCTTGTGGAATACGAGTTAATTAACGAGAAAATTGCTTGATTGTTGTCAACTGACGCTATGAAAAGTTAATGTGATTAGTACTACCCTCCACTCATTAACACAAGTTACGTATCGTAAAGTTTTACATAAAACAAAGTAGAATACGTCTTTATTCATTTTGTTAATCTTACACAACACTGTGAAGGCATCATTCCATTTAACTACATTCTAAAAAAATGTTAAGTCGAACATTAAAAACATTTCCTGAGAAAGACGAGGCCTAGTGATGTGAGCTGGGTTAGTACCCAATTGGTAGGTAAATAAAAAATTGATGCGAAGTGTGAATTTTCACACATTTCAGGATTTCGCAGGTATTTAGTAAGTGAATGATAATTATTTGGGATGCCAAAACAAATTTTATGTTAAAATACAGCTGTGTTCATAAGTATTAGGCACCCCCTGTAAAACAGGGCGGCTACGAAATGACCTCGAAATTTGTTTACGTTTTGTTATGGACTGTTAGTTATCTTAAAACGTAAACATTTAGAATCAGTTTTTATGTATTTTAAGCGTGTTTATATTATTCTTCGTTAGTTATTCATAGATAGTCGAAAGTGATAGTCGAGAAACGGTGACATTAAAAACTTTTATTTTTGAGTAATTATTTTTATTCGGTGATATTTTATTAAATACAAGTTTAGAAAACTATTTGTGTGAAGAATGCCAAAAAAACGCGAACTGAGTGAAGCTAAGAGGGCACAGATCGTCCTTTTATCTTCCATGGGTTTAAGTCAAGTGAAAATTGCCAAAAAAATTAAATGTTCACGCTGTGCTGTTCAAACCACGTTGAAAAGATTAAAAGATGACAATTCATTTACAAACAAACGAAGAAGTGGAAGAAAACGGCGAACAACACAGCGAGAAGACCGCCATTTGCTGCGCTTATCGGTGCAAAACCGTAGAAAAACGTCCAGGAAGCTTGCTGCTGACCTCAAAGAAACGTCTGGAACATCGATTTCATCAGTAACCGTTCGGAGGCGTTTAATGGAGCAAGGGTTAAAAGTCCGCAATGGTAGAAAAAAGCCTTGGCTCTCCGCAGAAAATAAAAAGAAACGCTTTTTATGGGCCAAAAAGTATAAAAATTGGACGACTAACGACTGGGCGAAAGTGGTTTGGTCCGATGAAACAAATATTGAGGTAACAAACCTCATGTATATTTTAAAATTTAAACTTAGTTTCGATCAGTTCCATCAAATCTGGAGACCTTTAAATATTATGATAAATTAAGGCTTTTATTTTGCTACATTTCAAATTTTTGGTCACTCGGGGCCCCAGTATGTGAGGAGGAGGAAGTGCGAGGAATACTGGGATGAGTGCATCTTACCCACAATAAAACATGGTGGTGATAGTATAATGATATGGGGTTGTATGAGTACCCATGGTGTAGGAAATGTTTTTATTTGTGAGGGTCGTATGAACTCCGGTACCCACACCACCATGTTAGGAGAGATGTTAAGGCCGTCTGTTGAAAAAATTTTTGGTCAAAACTTAGGAGAAGATGTCAGAGATGTTTATTTTCAACAAGACAATGCGCCCTGACATACTTCCATGGCATCAAGGAAATAGTTCTTTGATAATTGAATTCGGGTCTTAGATTGGCCAGCTCAATCCCCTGACCTCTCGCCAATTGAACACCTGTGGCCCATATTGAAGAGAAAAGTACACGAACATCCCACGACATCCCGGGGTCAACTTAGACAAAAAAAATTTGAGCGAATGGGAGAAAATTACCCCAACCATTTGCTCAAAATTAGTACGTAGTATGCCGAAACGCATAGCTACGGTTATAAAAGCCCGAGGAGGGGCAACAAAATATTAAAAATATAATAATTTTTATTCAATTTATTAATAATAATAAACATTTGTTTTAATATATAGTGTATTTTTAATATCCCAGATCCTTTTTGCATATGTATTTAAAATTTACTAGGGTGCCTAATAATTATGAACACAGCTGTATATTTTTGTTAATTTTAAATCAAATACCTAATACCATTATTTAGGTTTCTAAATATGTGCAGTATTTTTTTTATGTAGCAAGGTTCATTAAGATTTTGAAAATTGCGCCTATGGCTTCCATTGGTTGTTTAAGCCATAAGCTTCGTCCCTCTGATTTCGTATACATTCAAACATAGAATTAAATTAAAATTTCAACACTTTCCACTGGTTATTAAATTTACGCTTTTAAAAATTAAATGCAACATTTGCCAAAATATAACTAGAATTTTGACAAAATAATTTAAACAAAATCAAAATGCCAAAAAAAAAAAAAACAGAGAAATAAAATTGACAGGAACGAACCGTAATTTGCAACTTAGGAAGCGAGTACTCTAACCATTAGACTAAGGACGTTTACTTGTTTACTGTATTACATAGTGAATTAAATATTTTATATATTTTAGTTAAAAACACAAAAAATGCGTTATTTTCCGAAAACATAATCTGATCAAAAATTCCTGTTGTACTATTCCGGTTTACACCAATGTACATTACTTAGAATTTTGTCAGATTTTTAGTTTAAACCATCTGGGCTACAGGGTGTGGAACAAAATTTTTTTGCACAATTTTGGCAAAAATCGCATTGAAATAATTTTTATTGCAAAAATAAAATTTTGATCATTAATCCACGTACTAAGGGCTTTCATTTGATACCCTACTAAGTTTACAATAAGTTTTACAATTGAAACTGAGAATTCCTGTTTTTAAATTAAATTTACTGTACACACACACCGGCAAATTTAAAGGAACAGCTTGAAAATTATGTTTTTTTTTTAAATTTTTTATTTTGTAGCCTATATTTAACTTTGAATCCTCTACTAAACCATAGGGAAAGATTGTATCGACATCAAGGAGAACAAAATGCACCATTTAATTTTGCTACTACTGTTTCTTTTGGTGGAGGTTCAATTATGGCGTGGGGGTGGAATATGTTTGGTAGCTCGCACAGAGTAAGTGGTGATTGATGGCGGAGCGTTAACTGCAGATAGGTACATCAGAGATATTCTTCAAGACCATGTTGTACCTTTTGAGAAAATTTCATAAATGTAGGATAATACGCGCCCACACGTCGCCCACTGTGTAACAGACTTTTTAAATCAAGTGGGTATAACAATAATGGATTGGCCAGCGTGCTCCCCTGATCTCAACCCAATTGAACATTATTCCAAAAAACATCGTACTAGAATTTTACCTGAAAGATATCAACAATGTGTATACTACCGGGAAAATAATTAGATTTTTATGTCTGTTCCTTTAAATTTGCCGGTATGCGTATCTAATGATAAACCTATATAGTTGTAAATAAAATATTGTTTTTGATAGGCATATAATGGCTATATTACACTCGAATAATTATAACCCTCGCCTACGGATCGGGTGATAAACTTCATCGTCGTGTAATATAGCTTACATTATATGCTTGTTATATATATACGAGGTCTGTTAAAAAAGTATCGCGAATTTTGTGTTTTTTCAAAAATTATTTATTTATTCATGAATATCTATTTTGTCCCCTTCAAAGTAATCCCTACCAGATATTATACACTTGTGCCAACGTTTTTTCCAATCCTCGAAGCACTTGAAAAAATAATTTTTTGTGATCTTGTTCAGCTCCTCCTTCGATGCCGTCTTTATCTCCTCACTCGTAGCGTAGCGTCGTCCTTTCATGGGCCTCTTCAGTTTCGGGAACAAGAAAAAGTCACAGGGGGCCAGACAGTCGTCGTGGACAGAGTCCAACAGCTCCTTAGCAATGTTAATGCGATGCTGTTTTTGGTCTAAATTGAGCAATTTTGGTACGAATTTCGCGGCGTCCCGTCTCATGCCCAAAACATTGGTAAAAATCGAATGGCACGAGCCAATCGATATGTTTAGGTCCTCAGCAACTTCTCTAACGGTAATTCGACGATTGGCCAATACTTTTCTTCACTTCATCAATGTTTTCATCTGTTGTTGACGTGCTCGGGCGTCCGGCACGCTCTTCCTCGTTCACATCTTCTCGGCCCTCTGAGAACTTTTTGTACCACCGATAAATGTTGCTTCGGTCCAAGGTAGCTTTACCATATGCCACAGTCAACATTTGGAGTGCGTCCGCGCACATTTTTTGTTTTTCACACAAAATTTGATACAGATTCTTCGATCCATTTTTTGGTATAGGCAAAAATCGAAGACGAGCCAAAACACGTGCAAGCAAAGCAACTGTCAAAAATTAACTGAACCTTCAAAATGGCCGAACTTGTCGGCATAAGTGAGAGACATGAGTACCAACATAACGCCACAAAAAAATCAAAAATCGAATATACGTAACCCGCGGAAATTCAAAATTCGCGATACTTTTTGAACAGACCTCGTATAATATAATAAAATAGTATAAATATCGAATGTTTTTGTAAAATATAAAAGATACTTTTTTATGCAATCTTGTTAACTATGGAGAAAAATCTAATAAATATAACCATCGGCTAATGGCTGCATACCCCCCCCCCCCTCCCCAATCCACCACTGATTTCTCAATTTTACATTTTTCTTGATTGTTTTGCTGATTTTATTTTTTCTTCCCTATTAACTTCATGTAATATTCCCTAAGGATAAAATAGTTAACTTAATCGAATTTTAATATAAAATTAGCATTTCTTAAATAGGTTGTAAAATATATGCGCAAAATGGAGCTAATATTTTATTCAAAAGGGGATGGATAAATATTGTCGCAAAACAGAATGAATATGTATAAAATGAGAAAAAAACAACGATCTAAAAAAACTACATTACTTATTCTAATTTTTTAACAAAAATTTTACGCTTATTTTATTTGCTAGGACACTAATTTAGCTTAAAACCAAAATATTTTGATAACGTGGTAAAATTAGCCAAACTTATTCATGGCATGGTAAGCTATAAAGTTTTTTATTGCTTTTTAAGCCAACAATTTTATTTTTTCTGTTTTACTATCAAATGTAGTATACACATTGTATCACTGTTTATTTTTACAGCACTGGTTTTATTTTACAATGTTTTCTCTCGAAATAAAGACAACAAAAGCAAAATTTTAAATTGATAAATTGTATCGAGAGGTCAGAAAACCGTATCCAGAAAGCCGGACATGCTTTTGGATTACTCAGGGAAGTTTGGAAGTCACAACTATACTCCATATCTTCAAAGCTATTGAGAAGTGACATTACCTATAGAGGCGCTGTTGTCGCTTACAAAATGGCGATTGGAATAGTATATTTTTTACATTTGCCATTTGATACACAACAATTCACATTGCAGTTAATTTTCTGTTGCGATTTTAAAGACGTTTTATTACAGTTTTCTTCACTTTAACACATACAAACAATGTAATTAAAGAAGCCACATCCAACAAAATCCTATTCCGTTAAGTTCTAAATATTCCGCTAGGCGTCACTTCAGTTATTGTCAGTTCTCAATTGTATAGGTACTTCCGTACTAGACTTCGTTCGATGTAAGAAAAATATAAAGGTGGAAGTTAATGGTTCCCTGCGCAGAAACCAAATTTCGTCCATTACTTTATCAATAGTTAGTTCAACATATTTCAGTGGCGACACTTACTTTGTTTTGTTTTTGACTAAGCGTATTGTGCAACGTTGTTTATTTATTTCCGTTATTATTATTTATTTCTCGTACATTTCAAGGTATACCGTGTACTTAAATGAGTAATAATTTATTTGAACATGACCACTATAGAATTTACCAATTCTAAAACCAATTTTGACTACAGAAAGTTAATATTCTAACGCAAGAGTTGGAATGTTATTCTAAAGCACTTATCTTCTTATGCATTTTGCGTGTATTTCATTCCATCACTTATTATGGAATAACTATTCTATACTTGTTGTCATTTATTTTGTAGGGTTACATTAAAATATATGCAATGTATAGAAGATAAATAGTTTTGCACTATTTGACACATATTGTCAACGTGATGGTCCCACATCAATTGTGGATCAATATAAACTCCTAAAAATTTAATGCAATCCGGATTATTATAGTTTTTTAGTTGTTAAAAGTAAATTTTGCTTTTTCTACTTATTTAATGACAATTTATTTAATAGAAACCAGTCGTCTGATTTAGATAAATGATTATTTGAAACATATTGCAAGTGTCCTAGTGTCAATGATCTGATTAAAAATGTCGTATTGCATATAAAACAGATTTAGTCTTAATAGCATAAGAGAAATCGTTAAAGTACATTAAACATAGTAAGGGGCCTAATATTGAACCCTGCGGTACTCCAGAGCTATGTTGTAGCGAATCTGACTTAGAATTATTTACAGAAACAAACTGTTTTCTGTTAGTTAGGTAGAATTCTATAAGTAAACATCTACTGAGATTGAAACTCAAAATTAAAACCAAAATAGCTATTGTTACAGTGAAATTCCAGGTTAGCAGATTAGGAAAAATTAAATAATTTAAAACAGAGGAGGGCATTTTCTTGTGTGGTCACTACCTGGTTTTAGGGTTATAGAGGTCTTTTCACGAAATTTTGCATCACAGAAATTTATTTGCTGTACCAAATCATTGTAATGGGTAGAAAAATGAGAAATTCTTCTCTAAAATTTTCAATGCAATGTCCAATGGCGTATCTTCACTCTCCATTTTCCTCTTTCTAGGCAAATAATTTTCGCTGAGCAAAATATGTTCTAAATCGAATATTTTTCAATTAACGTTATTTGACAGACGTAATTTTCAGTACGTTATTTTTAGATTTAAATAAGTCAAAATTAGTCAATGATACCATTTTTATAACACGATTCACAGCCTACTCTAATTATACATTTATTTGATAATACGGTATTATCTACTATTAAAAAAAACAATTTTTTGTTTGTTACACTAAAAAGTATGCTGAGCACCTAGGCGCGCATCCAGGACTTTTTCTTAATTAATGATCTAATAAAAAAGTTCTCACCTTCAAAATATGAATGATGACCTAAAAAAACGTCCTCACTTTTAAAATACGAGGGATGACAAAAATTAAAAAACTCATGAGCTCTAGAATTTAAGTGTGTACCTTGAAAACACTAAAATGATGTGTTTGTTTGAGTTCTTAGGGGGGGTTCAAGCCCTTGCCCCCCCCCCAACTGTGTGCGCGTCTTTGCGGCACACTGATGTTCCATGATACATAAATTGAGCTCCACTTTAACAACTTTACCTTGCCTAAACTCATTAATAAGTTTCTCTGTCAGCATTTGTAAATTCAACCACTAACGTATTCCAATCTATTCCAGTTAAAATATTTACTATCAATTCGTAATTTTCTATTTTCTTAAAGTTGAATGCGCGCTGGAAAACTAGTTGGATAATGTAGTTAGAAGGAAGTTTGTAGAGTAACCAAATAACGAAATGTAACGTTTTCCCCAAGTTTACGCAAACCCATACAAATTCCATCACTTGAACAGTATTTATTCATGTGAGTGGTTGGTATTGAATTCGGCGATAGAGCGCAGCACCATCACTAACATCCAGGACCGGTTTAAGGATACTTGTGCCAGAATCCTGGGTGTCTATTTTAAATGCTAAGCGACTAAAGTTGGCGACTTTTCTCCAAGATTAAAATTCATTCACGATAAGAATGAGATGACGTCACGGTTGAAAAACTTGATGTGTTGCCAATTCGTTAATTGTCAAAAAAGTTAGGTTATATACAACTACTTTAACCTCGCTCCTTCATATGTCAAACAGAAATACGACTGAACAATGCTATTTAAACGTGACAATGTAGGAAAGTGGTACCAACAACTGGTAGACAAATGTAACAATTGAGTAATGCTTTCATGTTGGTTAAATTACATTATGATGTAAGCAATTAAATTAACCAAGTGTGACGTCATCTCATTCTTATCGGGAATGGACTTCAGCAACTAAAATTTAAATTATATCATTCAGGACCGGTCAAAAACTAAGAGAGTTAGCAACTTGTCGCCAAATTCTTAGCGACAACAACGTTTTTGTTGATATTTGTCATGGCAATTTTGCAGTTAGATAATTCATCTTTTTAACTTAATGTTTTCTGTTTTTTAAATAAGACACGAATAGATGTAATGTTGTGCTCCATATACCATTATGTTCTAATTTTTCAATTAAGATGTTAAAATCTATAGTGTCAAAAGCTTTACTGAGATCACAAAATATACCCATAACCATTCTATTATTTTTGATACATCTGAGCATATAATCATAGGCTTTCAATGAAGTTTGACTTGTTTCGTCTAAAACCATGTTGTCTGTGAATAAACTAAATTATTTTAACTAGCTGAATTTTAGGATTTTGTAGGTATGACCACCAAAAAACCCTTATAACGTCACTCAAGTGTCTGTCCGTCTGTCTGTATGATAGAAATTGTACTGCAACTCTTTGACCCATATATAGGAAAAATACTGAGAGTTCAATAAAATACATCCCGAGATAAATATAAACAATTATGTATTTAATATAAATAAATATATATATATATATATATTTTAATTTTGAGTGGCATACCAATTGAAAGCTCTTAATGCGAGGATCAACATGCAAATTTTTATTTTTGAAAAAAAAATTTTATGGGATTTTTTCCATAAATATGTAAAAAAAACTTTTGTTCCCCACTCTCAAGAGGGGAGGATCTAAAATTCTGAAAAAAAAAAACTTCATAATGAACATTGATGGGAATCGCAATAGTTCAATTGGAAGATTAAGGAAAGAAAAGTAGTTTTTTAAAATTGGTTTCTTTAACACCATTTTAGGTTAAACTAAAATTCTGAAAAAATTATAAGTAATATACACTGATATGAGCCGGAAACGTACGAGAGGAATTTTTGATCCGATTGCGTTTTTGAAAAATATTGCAGTTTTTGTGTTTTTGATAAAATTAAATCTTTTTTAAGTCATGGCTAATAATATTATGGCTGCCCATAAATACAAAGACACATACCATACATTGTAAAGATAGTGTCCTTTTTGAAATTAAAAATATTATAAAAAAAAAAAAAAACAGCTAACGACCGAGTTTTGAACACCACACTACACTCTACAAAGTAGAGTGTAGTGAGTAGTGTTCAGTTATTTTATTATACGTTGTAATTTAACCTTTTGTTTTTAAGGTATCGAAGAGGAATAAATCATTTATAGAAATTAAATACTTATAAAACAAATAACACATTGTTAATAGCAAAAAATACGTTTCTGAAATTAAAAAAAAAAAACAAGCCATTTATCAATATATTTCTTATTAATCTAATGAAGACTTGAATACGAAGCAAATGCAGAAAAAAAAAAACGCAGAGATTTTTGCCAAATAATTTAAATTATGTTTAAAAAAATAAATAGAAGCCTTTTGTACTCGAAAAACGAATAAAAATGATTTGGAAATTATTAATTAAATTATCACATGAAATAATTTTGATGTGATCAGAACAAATATTCCTAGACATCCAGTATTATGTTGACTTCTTACACTTATGAAATACCTACAAAACTCGGAAATGTGTGAAAATTTACACTTCACATCAACTTTTTAGGATAATTTCAATTTTGGAAGTATGGGTAACTGTTTGCATTAAGCTTGTAACATGCTGGTGGATTGATGCTAGTTGATTGGTGCTAGTGGAATAGCATCATGTCAATGCTGCTTAAAAAAATACGTAAAGCTGTGTTCAAAGCTCTTAAATAAGTCTATAGGTTATGACTTGTGCACTGTTGATTGTCACTACAAGTTTGTCATACGGTAAGGCGAGCAATCGTTCAGAGATCTAAATATAATACGTTATACGTTGTCGATTGTCGATAGTTTTCCAAACTTCTAGTTAGTGAGTTATTTTAATGAGACAGACATATAAACACATTGACTATCCCAGTCTATATCGGAGAGAACGTTTAAATTGTATGCCTTTACATAATCTAACAAAATATCACCGCGCAGATTACAACAAATCTCGCCCAAAATTACAAAAAAGAACAGTAAATAAGATCAATTTAGGTAATTAAGTTAGATTTAGTTATTAAAAATCTAGGACAGCAGAATAAGGAAAACGATAATAAATAATAAACATTTTACGAAGGCGCCGTAGTTGGTTTAATCATAAATGTCACATTATTCGTGACGCAATAATTTCCACAGCTGTAAACGCTGCCTTGTACGTTAAAACTATCTACTAAAGTTATCCACAATGCAGAGTGAACAGTAAACTAATTTAAATAGCTCTGAACGTATCTATACTCTAGCATCCCCGAATAAGAAAATATAATCGATGTTTTTACTGCACTGGCAGTGGGGCCACCGAAAAGAATACCCTGCCCGGGGGTGATAAAATACCTCAGCCCGACCCTGCAATCACCGATCGTACAAAACAGAAAGCTTTTTAACATTACGTAATTCTCGTTTTCACGAAAACTAAACTCTTTATTTGTAAGGAGTCTCTCGGAACTTGAAGAGAATTTGAATTGTTTTGTAGCAAACATCTTGTAACTCACGAACAATGCGTGCGGTTTCTCTGTTGAGTGGATCAAGTTATTTCATTAGGTTTCTCAGACTCTACTACCGACATTCTGCTTCAATTTCCATCTGCAATATTAGTTCCAGTACGACCAAAGACTTGAAAGCATATATACAGTAACAGTCAACGTTAATTGCTTGTGAACGTTTCAAGTTAACTCACAACTTGAAATGTCCAGTAATGCTGACGTTTAAACATACAGACGTATACTTTCAGATTCAAATTAAGGATGTTTAGAAGCAAGCCATATTACGTTTCTGAATATCAGGTGCATACATTCTGTTGCACTTACAACTGACAGTTATATATGCTGTTTGTGTCTTCAATTTCACCTTAAATGAAATCTCTACATCAGCTAAATAGGTATCTGGAAATTTCAAATTAAGAATAAAACAAATTTCAAAGGAATTGCACTTTAGCGAAACAAGAATTTACTTCGTAAAACTAAAAATGCATTTAACTTTTATAGGGTTGAACTAACATGTGTAAATGTGGCTCTACGTCTAAAATCATCATCATCCATGTCTCGAAAATTCTTTATGATGCTCAAGTCAGTGTAGTAGCTTCAAAATTTGACTCTGCCAATTGTCAAACAAGCCTAATCTATTCAAGAATATCTAAAAGAATTACTTGAATTTATTGTATTTTTAAATAATTGTTTACATGTAAACTCTGTTTTCATATACTTTTTTTTGACATAACTAATTATTTTAAGTTGAATAAAGGATTATTTGTGGTTTGTCAGGTCTTGACAAGCGTCCATTAATTGCAAACTTCAGCAACCTTTTGAGCCGCGTCATACTAGAGACTAGTGGAGCTAAATACACACGGCTGCATCCAAAATCCTGGCGATAAGCAGACGTGGAAATTACGCCAGATCCAGAGCCCGCACAATGCGGAGTGACCCCGAGCAACAATGCTTTCTGCATCCTGCAGATCAAAGAGGTGGCAGAAGACCTGCAGGTGGGAATGGAATCGATTTCCTTTCGATAGGAGGTTTTCATACTACCCAAAACACCAACTATCAGGACTACAAGCTTAACTTTATACCCTAGTTACAGCTTTCTGCATCCTGCAAATCAAAGAGGTGGCAGAAGATCTGCAGGCGGGAATGGACTCGATTTCCTTTCGATAGGAGGCTTTCATACCACCCAAAACATCAACTATCAGGACTACAAGCTTAACTTTATACCCTAGTTACAGCTTTCTAAGCTCGGACAAGAGATCCATATACTTGGACCTCTTTTTCTCCTCCTTGAGAGAGATATTCTTCTCAGCTGGACTTGAGAATTCGATCACAAATATCTTGGTCTCGATATCCAGGAGGGTTACGTCCGGCTTAGTGGCTGTCAGTATACTCGAGGTGGGGAAGGACTAATTCCAATAAATTCGGCACTTGGAGTTTTCTACCCCCGATTCTATGTCAGAAGGGACGTACGGTATAACCAGTGTTTGGTCAATACCATAGGCAAGTCTAAAATGGTAGTAGAGCACGCGGAGAGCAGCATTATGTCGAGACACGTAGCTCGATGCTGCAAGAGATGGACAAGCAGACAAACAGACCAATTCTGTAACTCAGTTACTATGATCATAGTAACAAAATATGTCACTATGAGCAAGGTCAGTTACTATAATGAATGAAAGTCATTATACTTTTTATGATATTTTATCTTGTAGTACCGTTACTACACCGTAAATTTTTACAGAATTGATCTGATTATGTGCATAATTGTTTCAGGATGGTGGTGGCACAACCTACAGAGTGTGGACTCCACCATTTGGAATATGCGGTCCTTGTACGCCAAAGGATTATTATTATTATTGTTATTATTCAAATACTGGATGTCTAGGACAACATTTCTTCTATAATCAGATTAAAATATTTTTATTCGTTATTTGAGTACTAAGAGCTTTCATTTAATCTTTTTAAATTAAATTTAAATAATTTGCGACAATTTCGTCCAATAAAATTTAAATTAAAGAATCCCAACACTATTCGCGACTCAAACTAACGTTTGCGGCGCTGCGTACGACAGTTGATGGCCAACGAGAAGCGTATATGTCAGAAGTATTTTCTTAATATTTATCTATTCAAACAATATTTCGGCAAAAAAGCACTGTATTTAAGTCACTATATTTAAAAATACGTCTTAATTCACATAAACTGCAGTACAACACACCACAAATATTATACAAATATACGCTTCTGTTTAATTTACCAAGCCGCCACCGCGAAAACACGTTGCTACGTATTTTGTGCTACTCGGCAAATGAATTTCAAATAGAGTGGATACGTAATTTAATACAGCAAATATAATGAAACGGGTTGTTCCTCGAAAAGAACCAAATTTGACTTTCACCACTTTTACTTTGCCCCCCCCCCTCAAATGTATGTCATATGCCCGGTTGCATAAAAGTCTTAAAACAAGATGTAAGCTAAAACTCGATGTAAAATACAAAATTACCTACCAACGCAATGCGTTTTAATTAGTTTTTAATGAGTTTTACCTTAAATCTAGTTTCAAGATTTTTATGCAACCGGACATAGGTATTTCAAATAAAGTGGAGTTGTCTGTAACAACGTTTTGTGTCTCGCAAATAACAAAATGTGACTTACACAACTTTGACTTTGACTTTCTCATATGTCAGTCCTGTTGCAACTGAACTTTAAAGTAATTTTATTTCATGTACTTTCCAAGTAACATGTAGACATTGTCACAATTCGCAACCAGTAAACAGTTCAGTGCATCTTCAATTTTTTTCCCAGTAATTACTCGGTGCATTTCTCATCTCTCATTATTTATTTTGTTCCTGGCGCGTGTTTTATCTCCGTTCTCCTAGTTCCTTTGTGTCCTCACTCTTTATTAGACGTTTCCACCTCAACTGATTGTCACCCCATGTTCGTATGAAAGTTTTATTATACCCCACATTTCTCATAACCCTCACAATTGTCAAGATGTCTGCCAGTGTCTGGCGAGGTGTATCATTTCTATAGGAGTCAATATACTTTTATGTTCCTTCTACTGTAGACAAACATGTATCTGCTTCTCCCCCATGTATCATATGGAACAAATAAGTCTTTCACAAAATGCTACTTGGACACTATTTGAGGTGGAGCTGAATCATATTAAGGAAATAAATTTCTTGCCATCTTCTATAAAAATCTAAATTAAACTCAACAACAATGCTATATCATTCTGATTCACAACATGAACGATACTTTTTAGGCCGCCATATTGGTTTACATGAACCTTATTAAATTTACGGGGCCATTTCATAATCTTTTACTAAATTTTAATAGCACTACTAAGACAAGTATACTAAACGTTACTAAAAATTGATGTTCATAATACAGAATTATTGTTATTATTGCTTAATACTGTCTAGTAAATTGTTATTTAGTAGTACAGATTTAGAAGCGCGGAGAGGGTATATTAAATGACATTAATATAGTGATTTGTCCATAATACTGAATGATTTTAATCATATATATGAGAGGTTTTGCGGGATGTACCTGAAATACAAGGTGTGTAAATTAAGTGATTGGTTTTAACATTTTTTTTTTTTTTATTCGAATAGAATTACAATTCATAATTTTGACCCTCAAAATAACTTCCTTGGGAAGCCACACAGCGCTAGAGACGGTTCTTGGAATAACTTTCAGCTGGTCGGTTACGGACGTTTGAAGGTTTTTTAGTGTCCCAAAATGACGTCCCTTGAGGTGATTTTTCAATCTTAGAGGAAAAAGTCTCAAGGCTGCAAGTCAGGCGAATAAGGAGGCTGAGGAGCCACAGGAATGTTTTTACTGGCCAAAAACTCGTTTATTGAAATTGGTTGATTTTTTTCATCCCCAATTCATTGGTCAAAATCTGATGAACGGTACTGTGAGTCAAATTCAACTCTTGCCCGATCATTCTGACTGTCAACCGACGATCTGAACGCACAAGATCCCGGATTATGTCGACATTTTCATCGGTTCTTGAAGATGAAGGCCTTCCGCTGCGTGATTTATTTTCAATCAACTCTCTTCCTTCTGAAAATGCCTTAAACCAACAAAAAACCGTCCTTGACAAAACACTGTCTCCGTAGGCCTGCTGAAGTTTTGCATAAGTTTCTATTGCACTGTACCCAAGTCTGAAGAAAAACCTGATAGCACACCGTGCTCGAAATGAAAATCACTCATTTTTAGACCGCACTAGAAAAAACTGTTTCGAAAAAAATCGCTGCGGGCAACAAAATAACTCCAGGGAGTTCAAACTCGTACTGAAGGGGTAACACATGTTCATCTGCCGCTCCTCCACGTCCCGCGTCCCAAATGTTGCCAGTCCGGTTACTTAATTTACACACCTCATACGTGAATTAAGAAGTCAATTACTAAGAAAATTTTAAAATAAAAGAAAAAAATATATATTAAAATCATTAAGTGAAGAATTAAATTTACAAAAATGTTTATATAATAAATAAAATCTCAAATGACGATATAAAACCGGTATCTTCAAACGGTGGAAATATTACAACTAGACTCCCAATATGTATTGCTTTACGTTATTTTGTTAAAGGTTCATATCAACAAGATATACGTATAGGTCAGTCGCTGAAACAGCGCAGTTCTTAATTTTGCGTCATAACTTCAATGACAAACTTAGTGGCGAAAAAATAACTAAATTTTTTTTTTTTTTTGCATGTGAATTATAGACTAAGATTGCTCTTTACTCTTTTATTTTACTAAAACATACCTTTTGAAGTCATATTTAGTTTGTGTTCGATAGTCATTTTGAAGATTTACAAATTTTAAAAGTGTATACAGGTGGGCCTTATTTTACGCCGCTTTATTTTACGCCGGTTGGCAGCGACCTTAAAATAACGCCGCTTTGAAACAGTTGAACGTCGGAGTCGGGTGTCGACGATTCAGGGGCGAAGCGGGGATGTCTCGTGGTTTACGCAGTCGCAGTAATCGCACTACTGAGACGTATTCAGTTGTAAAATAAATTCTAACAACTCGCTTAAGAGTGTCTGCTTTATGATATGTACATATTTAAATTTAAATAAATCTAAATCTAATATTTAGTATAATCTAAATTTAATAATTTTAAATTTTTCTATATTATTTTTATTAACTTACCTTTAAAATTAAATTTAAAATTATTGAGTAATAATTATAATTTTCACATTAATACCAATGGAAGATATATCTACAAAACACGATAGAAAACAACGTAGGTCTATTTCGATTCAGACAAAAATTGAAGTTATTAAAAGAATAGAGAATGGTGAAACTCGTCCGAAGATTTGTAGATGCCTAAACTTACCTCCATCAACGGTGACTACAATATTGAAAAATGCAGATAAAATAAAAAAATTAAGACATTTGTAAGACAGATCATGATTGCGAACGCAGTTCAACTATAATAAAAAATATCAAAACATCTATGGAACCTTACATAAGCCTTCTGCGTGAAAGAAAAAATAAAGAAAAATAAATTTTTAATATTCTTTCAAAGGTTTTGCTTTTATTTTTGATTATAATTTTGATTTCTGTTTTAATTTTTGTTTATTTGTATCGTATTGTTGCATTGTATTGTATGTTCTGTAATAATATTATAATTTTCTGTATATATAAGTAATAAAAAAAGAAAAAACAAAAATAATTTAAAAAAAAAACAAAAATATTAATTCGAATAGAATGTTAATCCGTCTCTGGAATGAACATTCTTTGCTTTGATTTGCGCCGCTTTATTTTGCGCCGGTACGTAACACCGGCGTAAAACGAGGCCCACCTGTATTTAATATAGGGTCATTGATATTGGTATCCCTGAATAAAACGATGTTTACATTTGTCATTTAATAATACGTCTGTTCTGTTTTGATACTGATTTGTGTTTAAATATCTAACTTATAGTAATTTCTAAAAACCTTTTTTATTTAGTTTGTTGTTTATTTAGCAGTTTTGTGTTTAGTTATATATTTTCTTATTTGATATTATGTGTACTGCATAGTTTTTAGGTTATATTCGACTTATTTTTATTTTCTTTTCTTTGATCATATTTTTGGATCACATCAGTCCTCTGTAGGACTATTTTGCCTTATAGAATAGTTTATTAGTTTCTATTCTGTTCGTATTCTTATATTTTCATTTCATTTCGATACGACATTAAGTGACAGCGTACAAATATTACATTCGTTAAATAGATGAATGTAAACGTACTAAATCTGACGTTACAGTTTTTTGTGACGTTTCAAGTGACGCAACTGCACTGTTTCAATTTTATTACAACAAATCTCACCCAAAATTACAAAGATGAACAGTAAATATGATCAATTTAGGTAATTAGGTTTAGTTAATCATAATCTAGGACTGCAGAATTAGGAAAACGATAATAGATAATAAACATTTTACGAACAGACAACTATTTAAAGAGCTCTGAACGCAGCTTAAAAGATATAAGGAGTTGTTATAACGTATCAAGAATGTATTACACATTATTTTTTATGAAATAATAAATTTAATTTAAAACTTATTTTGTTGTATAAAAAATACATTAATTAAATAATTACTATTTCCTTCTTTCTTATAAATAATGACATTTACATTCCTTTACTTAACTATGTTAAAAAGTATAAAACATAGTCGTGAAAGGAAATGAACTAATTCATCTTGACATACCACCTAATAGCTTAAAATTATACTTAGAATTTCTAGATAAAAAATAAAGTTGTTCCTTCTATCTTTATTGTATCATATGAAATCCAAAGTGTGCTTATTAAGATGAACTCATTAGAAAACTGGACTATAAAACTTAATGTAGTTTAAATAATATAATGAAAATACCTAATGACCCATTTGGGTTGGTAACAGTTGCTAGTTTGCACTATTTAGTTTTTATTTCAATTATCTTTTTAGTTGGTATGCATGATTCTAAAATTCATCCTACCGTGTTCATACATATTTAATTTTTGTTCGAGTTTTACATGAGAATTAAAGTTATATCGGGTTTAGGCGCACACACAGAATTTCTTCTTGGGGGGAGGGGTTTAGAAGACAAAATTGTTTTCAGGGATCGAGAAATCACCGTTACTCGAGGCATTCAACAGATGAACAAAGATGGTGTATTGGATGGATTAGTACAGCCGGACAAACCTCTCGTGTCCGGGCGGGGCCTATGGTGCGCATAGAGAGGGCACTATGAAAGACAGTGTCAGATGCAGAGAACAGTCAAAGAAACAAGTTCACATTCTTACACGTGTACATTATATTTATCAGTTAGGTATGTCTACAAACACAAGTTCCTCCCATTACAGTCGAACAACAAAAATATAGAAACGTAGCTGCTTGATTTAAGTGATTACTGCATTTGACGTTCACTTTGTCGACTTGTTTATTGGCCAGAGCATCCCCGTCCCGAGTCTTTTTCCAAACTCCAGCAATTTCAAATAGATTGTAAATAATAAAGGCTTACAAAAATCAAGAACATTGCTAATTATTTCTCGACTTTGACTATTAATAGCACGTCCACCTAGTTTGCTTTTTGTCTTCATGATTTTCATATTTAATATATTTCCGCGGACCACCGGTGGTCCGTAGACAAATTTTAGTGGTCCGCGAAAGTTTTTGTATATGTTTTTTGCAGTTATTTTGTTATTTTTATGCACATTTTTTATGTAAATAATTTATATTTTGTTTATTTTCTATAACCTTTTTGTGATATTCTAGAAATAAAATTAATATATTTAGTAGCACAATAAATATATTTGTTTTCTTGCAAAAAATGAACCAACAATTATTATTAGTGGTCCACGTTAGAAAATTATGTATTTTACTGGTCCGCGGTGCGTTTTTGGTTGAGAAACACTGGTTTAGACTACATTTTAAACAGATGTCTGTCCCGTTTTTCAAGTTATTTCTGAATTTCTCTCCTCCCCGTCCTCAAATGATTTTCTGAATTTCCAAATCCTTTTCAATGAATTTTCTTTTATGTACCCAACCTGTTCTTAAGAGATTTTCAGAATGTCTACCCTCCCCCATCATCTACATATCTAGCATTAAATATGGCCCTATTTTGGGAAAAGGTTGAATACCACTGGTCTACATACATATAAAAATATACCTACTGTATATACATACATATATGAGTGCATATGTATGTGCTTCCATATTCTACATAGAAGCACATGTTACATAACAATAACTTGCATTATAAAATTAACAAAATTTTCTACAAATACCTTTCAACTCTCTCCAATTTTGATCTCCATGGAGTCCAAAAACTAACGTCCACAGTATTACACATTTTTTCAAGTACTCACTGCACTTTTACCACTTAAAAACAACTAAAAACATCAGAAATAATGCATTCGCCACTTGCAAAAATCTCGCGTCACTACCATTCAAGATGGCTAACACTGATAAAGCTCATTAACGAATATAGTCATTAAAAATTAATAAATAAGGAACAGAATTGCTTAAAATAATTAGTAACGGGACTTAACACATACATTTATATTTTATCAATTGTATACAAGTAGATTGAAGTTATATTAACTAATGCACAACTTTTTATTACTGAAGATACGGTATAATATTAAATTTGAAAGGTGCTTTTATTATTCCGAATCAGTAGCGGCTGGTGAGTAAAATATTTGGGGGGGACACTTTTTTTCCCATATATATCTATTAAAATATAGTTATACGAGAAAAAAGTAAATAAATAAAAAATACCTGAAAATATGTTCTGCAACTAGAAAAACTGACAAATCTGGCACTTTTATTAAGATTTATGGTCAATATTATTATTATCATTTTTGTAGTTATTACTTCAATTATTATTACTATTATTATTAAAATTGCAATATTATAACGCTTTGCAGTCAGAAACATAACATATTTGGTAATTAATTAAGAAGATACATACACATATTCACATGTATTTAAATATTAGATTTAACCTTTTCGTTATGTTCTTTAATTGAACGTTTATACGCAGTATCAAGTTGAAATCGTATATTTAAATGGCAAATTTGACCGAATAATGCATATGTTTATGAGACACATTATGTTTAAGAACTTTATCTTGAGAAATGTTTAATATTTTTAACATTATTTACTGTTTTTATTTCACACACGAAACAAAAAAAAAAAAAAAACATTTTATTTATCACATCCACACAACCAACTTGTATTTAAATATTGTTTTTCACCACTAAACTTTCTATTAAATGTTCTATTTCCATTTTTATCCTGTTGGGAAATATTCAATTTTGGCCGATGAGGACCCATATTTTTACCGACCGCCAACATATATAAGGGAGGTATTGTGATCATACCGATTTTGACATTTCGAGATTTCAATGGATCTCCACGAGTTGAGGTCCCTACATAACGTTTTGACTATTTGTAGCATGATGTCTGTCGGTCTGTCTGTCCGTCCGTCTGTCCATCTGTCCGTCCGTCTGTCCGTCCGTCCGCCTGTCTGTCTGTGTACACGTGTAGAGCAAATTCGGCTAAAAGGATTTTTATGAAACTTCATATTTAAGCTTCTGCCATCAATGGAACGAGTTGATCAACTTTTGGTAAAAATCGGGTGACTAAAAATGGGAGTTTACTCGTGTCGATTTTAAGATTTTTGTGAATATTTAACAACAGAAAAATATTTAGAAAAAATTTATCTAACAAAAGTTGCTATAAATGCAATAACTAATAACTTTTATTTGAGATGTTTTTTGATGAAACGAAAAATTTGTCGTAAATTTTTGTAAAATTTTTTCAGTCTCAAATTTTCATACTTACATATGTATATGTAACGTTTCCATGGTCATGATAAATAATATATCTGTTAGAAAATATTAGGCCAAGTTATTTCTACTCTGCTGCTAGAATATATTTTATACAAGTACTTTATAATGGCGGTCGGTCCTGTGGTGGCCACAGCTGATTTTTTGTTTCATAGTTAAGTACGTTAGTTTTATTAAAATATACAGTATATTTTAATAAAACTAACGTGCTTCATTCGATTCATTTTCACGTTTAAGTACTTTTCACAAATCACAACGACCGAACTAAGCTACGGGACACCGGCCGTATTTCACTAATACATACAACACTAACCTTCGCCGCTGTTGCCGTTACTAGTAAATTTTTGCTACATATGTAGATAAGAACATTAGATATTGCATGTGGCAACGCTGTATTTTGGGACACTCCGTGGAGTGTCCTTCCGAGCGTTGTTGTCTTGATTTAAAATTTTTAAATCTAACATTTAAATGAAAAATCTTTGAATAAGAAATAATAAAAATAAAAATATGCAGATATATCTAGCTACTTTAATGCAATTTTAAAGAAGTATAAATAAAGTATTAAATTTAGCTTTTTTACTAAAAATTTTTAGGAGGTCACTGTCCCAGCGCCTCCCTGTCTCAGTCGCCACTGTTCCGAATTAAAATATTTTTGATAAATTATTATTTTTCTCTGGAGCATCTGCTAGTATACTATACTTCGCTACTGTATATTAGTAAATTTGTTACAAATACTGTATAGTGCGCCATTAATTTCTAAAATTTTTGCTGTACTTGTTTTATTAATTTTACTTTCCGTCAGGATAGTGACCTGTTACCATCGTCACTTACATTAATGAGCCTCTATTTATTTAATTAAAAACTATCTAATATGGATCTGATATGTCTTGACAGTTATGCAATTTATCTTTTAATAATAATCTTTATATTATACACTTCGTGCACGTAAACTGTCCATTTTGAAATTTGTTCCGAAGTGTTTAGCATTACTGACATATCGATTTAAAAGTTTAAAAGCGTAGTTATAATTTTAAAATAACCATTTTGAGGGTTACTACAGGAAATCCTTATGACAGCTTTTAAAAATGGTCGTCAATATGAAAATAAAATACAATAGACCTTATTCTATATACTTAAATTTTATCAGTTGTAGTAAATAAAAATCACTAAAGTTGCAACGATGCGATTCTAATTGAAATTTCACTGAAAAATGAGGATTGACGTTGCTATTGGAACATGTATGGCTAATGGCTTACAACTGTGGCCAATGGCTAACAACTATGGCTAATGGATAAAAACTTTGGCTATTCTGTTTAACACAATCAAACTATTTAACTATAATTTATTTATATTAACTTAAAATATATAGAACAATAAATTTCGATACACGAACACAATATAAGAAATCTTTCACAAACAAATAAATTAATAAATACCAGGGTAATTTCATAAATATTGCACATATTCAGACCAATTCTGTAACTCACTTACTATGATTTTAGTAACTAAATATGTCACTACCAGGTCTACAAGTATGAAATGCGGATTTTTTTCAAACTTGCCGCGCAAACTGAGTGTATAGTTCAAAGTTCCAACACATATGGCGTTTTGTTAAGTTATCATTAAGTGCCAAACGCGTATAGGTTATAATTTGAAAAGTGATCATATAGTTTTGTTTTACTGTGTTAAAAATGTCAAATTTTGTGCCAAATAAAGAGCATTCGCGGACAGTACTACTGTTTTGTTTTCATTTGAAAAAAACTGCTGCTGAATCATACCGACTGCTTCGAGAAGCTTATGGTGAATATGCTCCATCGCAAGATACGTGTGAACGATGGTTTCGGCGTTTCAAAAGTGGTGACATTGATCTTACAGACAAGGAACATGGAAAACCTCCAAAAAAATATGAAGATACAAAATTGGAAACATTGCTACAGGAATGACGATAGTCAATCACAAAAACAACTAGCAGAGTAGTTAGGCGTTAGTCAACAAGCTGTTTCCAATCGCCTACGAGAGATGGGTAAGATCCAGAAAGTCGGCAGATGGGTTCCACATGCATTGAATGAGAGGCAGATGGAAAAACGCAAAAACACTTGTGAAATTTTGCTTGCACGATACAAAACAAAGTCTTTTTTGCATCGTATCATTACTGCCGATGAAAAATGGATTTATTTTGAAAATCCCAAACGCAAAAAATCATGGGCGAACCCAGGCTCACCATCCACATCAACTTCAAGACCGAATCCCTTTGGCAAAAAGATAATGCTCTGTACTTGGTGGGACCAAAAGGGTGTGGTCTATTATGAATTGTTAAAACCTGGTGAAACAGTTAATACCCAACGCTACCAACAACAACTGATCGAATTGAACCATTCGCTGCTCATAAACGACCAGAATACGAAAGAAGACAGCACAAGGTAATCTTTCTTCATAATAACGCTCCATCACATAAGGCAAAAGCAGTTTGCAACACATTGAAGGCACTCAAGTGAGAAGTGCCACCCCATGCCGCTTACCCACCAGACTTGGCCCCTTCAGATTACCACTTGTTCGCATCGATGGGTCACGCACTTGCCGAGCAGCACTTTTGTTCATATGAAAATGTGAAAGAATGGATAGATGAATGGTTTGCGGGGAAAGGGGAAGAGTTCTACTGGCGAAGTATTCACAAATTGCCTGAAAGATGGGAAAAATGTATAACTTCTAATGGAGCATACTTTGAATAAATAAACTTTTACTGTTTTTTTGAGTGTAATGTGTTTTATTTAAAAAAAAATCCGCATTTCATACTTGTAGACCTGGTATATGTCACAATATGAGCAAGGTCAGTTACTATCATGAATGAAAGTCATTATACTTTTTATAATATTTTATCTTGTAGTAACGTTACTACACAGTATTTTTTTACAGAATTGATCTGTATATGTATTCTGAAGTAGGAAACGTGTTAAAATTAGAAGCCAAATTGGACTACCGTTAAAAGCAGGAAAAAGCTTTTTACAAAGTTTGCAATCTGTCACATATAGCGTTCTTTTAGTTAAAAATATTAATTAATTAAATTAAAAATTAAATAGATTGTAATAAGACCCGAAAACGAAAAAAAAAATCTCTGAATGAAGTTTGAAATCAAGCGGAAATATTCCCGTATAGCTCTCTCTGAAAATAAATTAAATTTTATTTAACGAACATTTAAATTCATTTTACTGAAAGGGACTGAAAGCGGAAATAAGATTAAAACATTTTTACGTATTTACTTTAGTAAATGAATTGCCTAGATCTTCAGTTTAGATATTTACTTCTGCATTAATGTAACATATACGCTTGAAATGATATCGTTTTAAAGTGACGGCTACTCAGAATGTGACCGTAACAACACTAACACATATGTGTTTAATGCTTCGTTTATTTGTTAAAAGCAGTCTAACCTACGTTAAGATAACGTAATGGTAGATTTATAGAAATTTACATACAGGCATAATTTTTTTACGATATTTATTTATACAGTTAATTCAAATTAAATTTATATAAAATTAACTAACAAACATTTTTTATAGGAAAAGCTCGAGTCGAGTTAAAATATAAAAGTTTATGAACTCATCGCTTGTTTGTCATTATGCATTTAAGGACTATACCATAAGTTCAAGAAGAAATTACATAAGGGTTGGCTATGAAAAAATAAAATAATGTCTACTGCAAGCTTTACATAACAATAAATAACTTATGACAACAACAGTGATGACAGTTAATTAATTATAAAGCTTGCAGTAGAAATTATTTTATTTTTCCATAGCCAACACTTCTGTAATTTCTTTTTGAACTCATGGTATTTATTTTTCAGTGTTATTAAATTTACTGTAGAAATTAAATATCAAAATACTGCGTCACCGGGAATCGAACCGGTCAACCTAAGAATTTAGCGTTCTCGTTCTAGAGCCACTAGACTACGAAGACATGTCTTCGTAGTCTAGTGGCTACGTAGAACGAGAACGCGAAATAGTTAGGGTGATGGGTTCGATTCCCGGTGACGCAGTATTTTGATATTTAGTTTCTACATTATAGATGTATTATCGCTTTGCGATTCAGTCATACTGAACAACTATGTACTTATATTAAATTTACTGTCATTATCTACAAAATAAAGAAAATTGTTAATTACAAATAGGCACTCATACTCAAAAAGTAGTGGACATCGATCGATTAGAAAGAAAACATGTTGAGTAAAATTCAGAACTTCAAACTGAAATTAATAAATGCAAGAAGTTAAAAAAGAATATTTTTAAGTAAAACAGAATTTTGAAAAATTGATGAACTTTACTGGAATCCTGATCATTTTTAAGGTTTTGTAGCTATGACCAAAAAACCATTTGTCATTTTGTCGGCTGTCTTTCTTATCGGTAAAAATTGTGGCCAAACGGCTAAACCTAGAGAGTTGATATTTGGCATGCTTATGCAACTCTTTGACCCGCACATAGCAAAAATACTAAAATATCTAAGAAACATATCCCCCTAAAAATATAAACAAATATGTGCTCAACAAAAAAAAAATATATATATATATATATATATATTTAAATTCTGAGTAGGGTATCAAATGAAAGTCCTTAGTACGTGGATTAACGATCAAAATTTTATTTTTGCAAAATAAATTATTTTGAGGCGATTTTTGCAAAAATTGTGCAAAAAAATGTTTGTCCCACACCCTGTAGCCCAGCTAGTTTAAACAAAAAATCTGAAAAAAATCTAAGTAATGTACATTTGTGTGAACCGTAATAGTACAACAGGAATTTTTATCAGATTATGTTTTCGGAAAATAACGCATTTTTTGTGTTTTTTGGTTGACCATGTAAAATATTTAATAACTAATGTAGAACATTTAACCACCATACTTTGATAGTGTAATGGTTCGCGTTCTAATTTGCAAACTAAGGTTCGATCCGGTCTCGAGACATTTTTATTTTTTCTAGTTATAGTTGGGCAAATGTTGCATTTAATTTTTAAAAGCGTAATTTTAATAACCAGTGGAAATTGTTGAAATTGAATACACGAAATCAGAGGGGCGGAGTTATGACTTAAAACAACCAATGAAAGCAACAGGCGCAATTTTCAAAATCGTAACGAACCTTGCTATATAAAAAAAAATATTGCACATATTTAGAAACCTAAATAATGGTATTAGGCATTCGAATTAAAATTAACAAAAAAAATATTTTAACATAAAATTTGTTTTGGCATCCCAAATAATCATTATTCACTTACTAAATACCTGCGAAACCCTGAAATGTGTGAAAATTCACACTTAACATCAATTTTTGTTGATATACAAAAATATGCATATAGATGATAATGTTGTTATGAATATTTAGCAGAAAATTTTTTGGTACCTCCATATTTTTCTGAGTATGTGTATATTTGAGCGCTCGTTTTGGCGCCCCTAACAGCGGGCGCCTTAGTTCTGTGCCCCTCTCGCCCCAGCTTTTCTCGCCGCTGCTGGTTATTCTGGGTCTTTTATTTGTAAATGCAATTGCTAGAAGGTGAAAACTGTTACGTTTCTATATTACTTATTAAAAGAAATAAAAATTGGTACTTGATATTATTAAAGAAATGTGCTAAAGGCGAAATATAAATCCTTATCATGTATCTCATCGTATATATATATACAGTTTTCATCATCTCCGTCTCATCTTGGCTTGACTCAACAATTTGAATTTAAAACGATATTTCTTATACTCTAGAAATTTCTTCATGGCAACTTACAATATAATAATTGTATTCCCAGAGTAATTTTCATACGCGAGTTTTCGTAAATTTATTTAACGGGTAACGGGAAAGTTCCATTTTCCACTTGCTAAAACTTTTTACTGGAACTTTTCCTTTTTTACGCTAGAGTTAACAGCAACGGTACATTAGTTCAAAGGGAAGTGTTGCTCCAATATACTATATTTAAAAATATTTAATCCATATTTCAATTAAAAAATCGCAGCTCCTAAAGACACGGTGCGTGAAAATTTTAACCATTTATAAGATTTCATGGACTGCTGGCTACGCTAGACTCATTCTACCATACAACTCTGTTGGGGGTTATTTCTACTTTTTATAGATATACAGGGAGTTCATTTTAATGTGTCCACTGTCGTTGTTTCGAGAACTCTAAGAGCTACGAGGTTGTTTAGATTAGAAAACAATTCCCATATTACAAGTGAATATCACTGAATGAAGTAATATTTGCTTCGACCAGGCGTTCTGAAAATACGTTGTGCGACTTTCTTATTTTAAAGTGGAACACACAATTTTATTTTTTACTTATTCGATGGAGTATTTTATTTTGAATTTAAAGATATAAACAAGTAACAGTCGTACAACACAAAATAATTGAGAAAAATGCAATTTAATTTTATGTCAATTTTATTAAAAGAATTCCAAGAATAAGTAATGAACGGTCAAAAAGGTCTTTGGTCTTTCTATGAAATATGTTAAAAATAATCATATCAAGCAACAAATCTATTCCAATGTTTTTTTAAAATTCGATAAATACGAAATTCGAGTTACGTGCGTAGTTAGTTTTTAAATTATATCTACATGTTAAAAATTAAAAGTTTTAAGGACTGATTTAACTCTGGACAATAATGATGATACTGTGACCATTCAAGAAATGGCCGAAAACATTGTTCAAATCACCAATAACATAGAATGAAATGGCTTCGAACCACTGCTCAAGGTGAAGACTTGACTGAAGTTGACTTAGAACTTATGCTCAACATCGAAGAACTGGTTGAAACAAGAACCCGCAACTAGCTCGGAAATCATTATTTCCGAGCATTGATTTTAAAAAATCTGAGCGAAGGATTACGACTTGGAAATTGATCCAGATATGGAAAGAAATGTGATAAAAAAAAAAAAAAAATTGACCAAGCAACTTTTGATTATCCATCCGAGTTAGAAAATCTCATAATGGCGGCGATACAAGAAACAATAACTAAATTCTTTAAATACCTAAGCCTGATAATAATAATGCATAATACATTTTACTATTCCGTAAATTTTATAGTATGAATGCAAGACAAACGAAAATAAAAGAAAATTTTAAATAATTTGTAACATATACACAGGGTTTCGAACCGTTATTTTTTTCGTTTCGGTTTTCGTTCCGGTTCAATTAAAAAAATATATATCGATTCGGTTCCGGTTTTCGTTCGGCAAAAACAACGGTTTTTTTCGGTTTTCGGTTCAGTTCCGAGTGATAAATTTTTAAATGCTTTTATATATATTAGAAATTTATTTTCTACTATAATTTAGAAGAAATTTTATTCCTTATTCTGTGATAATATTACCAAGGTCGCTGCCAGGAGGGAGTTCTGGGCGTTCAACCCCCTCCCCCGAAATAATAGAAGCGCATTTTTTAAATTATCAGTTAAAAAATTACGAATTACGATTTTTTACTGCCCATCAGTTTAAAAAATAATCTTAAATAAAATGTATTTTATATTCACTCACATAAACGTTATCTGAACCGAAATAAACCGATATTTTTTTTCGGTTCAGTTCCGGTTTGCGTTCCGACAAAAATAACGGTTTATTTCGGTTTTCGGTTCAGTTCCGGTTCGAAGCCCTGCATATACATAATATAAATTTTGTTGTTTTTCTAGTTTTAGTTAATTTTCTTCATTTGGTTTACAATAAACTCCAATTTCGTTTTTAGGGTTTTGTAGGTATGACCAAAAAACCCTTATACCGTCATTTTGTCGTCTGTCTGTCTGTCTGTCTGTCTGTTCGGTAAAAATTGTAGCCAAACGGCTAAACCTAGAGAGTTGAAATTTGGCATGCTTATACAACTCTTTGACCCGCACATAGGAAAAATACTAAAACATCTAAAAAACATATCACCCTAAAAATATAAACAATGATGTGCTCATCGAAAAAAAAAATATTTTTTTTTAATTCTGAGTAGGGTGTCAAATGAAAGCCCTTGGTACGTGGATTAACGCTCAAATTTTTATTTTTGCAAAATAAATTATTTTGAAGCGATTTTTGCCAATATCGTGCAAAAAAAATTTTGTCCCACACCCTGTAGCCCAGATGGTTTAAACTAAAAATCTGAAAAAATTCTGAGTAATGTACATTGGTGTGAACCGGAATAGTTCAACAGGAATTTTTGATCAGATTATGTTTTTGGAAAAAAAAGCAGTTTTTGTGTTTTTTTGCTAATAATGTTGACAACTTATAGTTATATAATACGCTAAACAGTAACGTGTTTCTTGGTGCTGTGGCTAAGATACTTGCGTTCTGCCCAAGAATTCATAATCGAACTCATGTTCGAGTCCTACGTGAGGAGACAATATTATTTTTTATTTTTTTTTTGCATTTTTATATTGTTTAAATTATTTTCTCAAAATTTTAATTATATTTTGGCAATTGTTGCATTTAATTTTTAATAGCGTAAATTTAATAACCAGTGGAAATTGTTGAAATTATAATTTAATTATATATTTGAATGTACACGAAATCAAAGGGGAGGAGCTATGACTAAAAACAACCAATGGAAGCCATAGGCGCAATTTTCAAAATCTTAATGAACCTTGATATATAAAAAAAAACACTGCACATCTTTAAAAACTTAAATAATGGTAATAGGCATTCGTATTAAAATTCATAAAAAAATATTTTGTCATAAAATTTGTTTTGGCATCCCAAATAATCATCATTCACTTACTAAATACCTGCAAAACCCTGAAATGTGTGAAAATTCACACTTCACATCAATTTTTTTATATTATCGTTATTATTTTTTTCACATATAGAATATACTAATCATCATCATTTATCAGCCATTGCCGTCCACTGCTGAACATAGGCCTCCCCTTTACATCTCCACTCCTCTCTGTCTTGTGCCACCAACGGGTAGGAGGTCTGCTTCGGTTTCTTGTAGTCTCTAGGGCGCCATTCCAGTATTCTCTTTGTCCATCTACCATCATTGACTCTAGCAACATGGCCTACCCACTGCCACCTCAGACGTGAAATTCTACCAATTATATCACAAACTTTTGTTTGCTGTCTGATCCACAAATTTGTTTTTCGATCTAAAAGTGTAACGTCAATCATCGATCTTTGAGCAACTCGTAATTTTGCCATAGATTTTTGCGGACTATACTACTCTTATTGTATATCAATATCCACATGATCTTTTTTCTGACCTACGATAGCTGAGTCCAGGCGCCAATTATTAACTCAGTAATTTTTCATGGGGGGTGGGGGGACTCAGAAGACAAAAAAATTTTAAAAGGGTAAGAATCGGATTATTTTCAAAATATAAATGTTAACTTAATTAAATTCTAAAATACCAGTAATGACCTAAAAAAAAAGGTTCTCACTTCCAAAATACGAGTGATGATATAAGGGTCTTCATTTCTAAAAAAAAAAGCTCATGAGCTCTAGAATTCGTGTTTTCTTCAAAAACACTATATAGACCGGGAGCTCATGACATTTTTGGTCTCTGATTTCATACAGCATGCCTTTTGGAGGAGAGAATATTTACCCTGTGACAACAAAAAAGAGATGGTACTAAACCCCTGCACGCTTTCCGGTCATAGGGAAAATTTCATTTCCGCTGCACAAAATTTTTGTGTTTTTCTCTGACTTAATATTGCTTGCCCTTTTGTCAAAAGAAAGTTATAACAAATTTAAAGTCTTTTAATTATAGGCATGCTGTATGAAAACGCGGAAAATCATATTTTTTTATTACAAGATCACATAACCGTTTGAACCCTTTGGGACCCTCCGAATCGCATGCATATATTTAAAAGACTTAAAATTTGTTATAACTTTCTTTTGACAAAAGCAATATTAAATCAGAGAAAAGCACAAAAATTTTGTGTTTAAGTGGAAATGCAATTTTCCCTATGACCGGAAAGCGTGCAGGGGTTTAGTACCATCACTTTTTTGTTGTCACAGGGTAAATATTCTCTCCTCCAAAAGGCATGCTGTATGAAATCCGAGACCAAAAACTGTCATGAGCTCCCGGTCTATATAACCAGGTGTTTTATGATTTCTGGGAAGAGTCTCAAGTCGGTGACCTCTGTGAAAAGGGCCGCCCTAACCACAGGGCTAAATGGGCTATAGACCCAGGGAGCAAGCTTTTTGGGGCGGCAATTTTTATTTCCCCGTTTGCTATTCTGTGAATTTTCTTACGAAGAGGAGCGCATTATTTTTAGTAGCCCATGGACGCCGAATTTCTTAAGACGGCCCTGCCTGTGAAGGGTGCGCGCTTGTCTGTGTCTTATTTCATATATGCTCTTTATTATTCTGTCATTTTATTCTCATTATCGTGTTCTGTGCACTGTATAATCTGCCACTCATTTCTCATCTCATATTTTGCGAGGTCTTTCTACATGTCTATAATTGATCAACTTTTCTTGTGGATTCTCTGTTTACCAATTTAGAACTGAACAAAGATTTAACTTTGTATTTTGTTAGTAAAGAGAAAGATATTGAAATCTGTCTTCGTTAACTTTTATTAGATTATTGAGAATAAAAATAGCGAGTCTTTTCCTGTTGTTGATTATTTACTAGGAAATGCATGTGTGTTTAGAATTGGCCCTGATCCCAAGGCAAGTGAAGTCGCAGTTACATCTGGCTGCAACACCGCGACAGAACCGCTCGTTCAAAACTTCTCAAGTTCGAGGTCGCCACTCCAGTTTCGATTGCAACACATATGATTTCACGCAAAGTGACACAAACATGATTCATTGTTAACCAACATTCTAATACAATTTTATAATTTAATATTTATAAAGCAAGAGTTATAATATCTAAAAACTGTTGGAAAAAGAGAATGCTTCTGATTTATTTTAATTTTGAGGTACCAAAAAATTTCCTGCAAAATATTCGAAACAACATTTTCATCTTTATGCATATTTTTGTATATCAACAAAAATTGATGTGAAGTGTGAACACACTTTTTTCACACATTTCAGGGTTTCGTAGGAATTTAGTAAGTGAATGATGATTATTTGGGATGCCAAAGCAAATTTCATTTAAATTTTTTTTTTTTTTTTTTGTTAATTTTAATTCGAATGCCTTATTCCATTATTTAGGTTTCTAAATATGTGCAGTTTTTTTATATAGCAAGGTTCATTAAGATTTTGAAAATTGCGCCTATGGCCAGTGGCGAATTAAGTTGCTTGGGGGCCCTGGTTATTAAATTTACGCTCTTAAAAATTAAATGCAACATTTGCCCAAATATAAATAGAATTTTGAAAAAATAATTTAAACAAAATAAAAATGCAAAACAAACAGAGAAAATAAAATTGTCTCGAGACCGGTAGGGAATCCTAGTTTGCAAATTATAACGCGAGAATGCTAACCATTACACCATGACAGCATGCTGATTTACTGTGTTACATAAGTTATTAAATACTATTATTTTACATGGTCAAGCAAAAAACAAAAAATGCGTTATTTTCCGAAAACTTAATCTGATCAAAAATTCCTGTTGTACTACTCCGGTTCCCACAAATGTACATTACTTAGATTTTTTTCAGATTTTTAGTTTAAATCATCTGGGCTACAGGATGTGGGACAATTTTTTTTTTGCATTTTGGCAAAAATCGCGTCAAAATAATTTATTTTGCAAATATAAAATTTTGATCGTTAATCCACGTACTAAGGGCTTTCATTTAATACCCTACTCAGATTAAAAAAAAAATTCTATAAGCAGATATTTGTTTATATTTTTAGGGGGATATGTTTTTTAGATGTTTTAGTATTTTTTCTATGTGCGGGTCAAAGGGTTGTATAAGCATGCCTAGTTTTAGCCGTTTGGCTACATATTTTACCGAACAGACAGACAGACAGACAGACACAGATAGACAGACAGACAGACAGACAGACAGACAGACAGACAGACAGACAGACAGACAGACAGACAAACGTACATACAGACAGACAGACACACATACAGACAGACAGACAGACGACAAAATGACGGTGTAAGGGTTTTTTTGGTCATACCTACAAAACCCTAAAAATGAATTAATCTAAAATAATGTGTTTTTCTATTGCTTTGTAAGTTATTGACTACCCACGTACTAAGTGAGTGACGGTATACCAGTTTCTATGTCATACCTACGAAACCCTTATAATAAACCTAATGGAAAATGTCCAAAAAGAAAGAGACTATAATAAAATCAGAAAAACCATAACGTATTTTTGAATTTATATTTTCTAAATTTAATTTTCCGTGTACATTTTAAAACCACTCAACTTTTAACGGACTTATACTTCCCTAAAAATATTCTCTAAAAACATTTCCCGGGTAAATAATTAAAATAATCTCATTTCCCTTCATCCTTTCGGTTAAATCTATTCAAACGTCCGCTTAAGTTAGTTTAACTCTGATATAAAACTGACAGGGCGTACCATGCCATATGTCAAAGGGTCATTGAACGGATACTGTACCGCTGCACAGCGCTGTACTGCCAGGTTGCATACATACCTCTCCGCGCGAACCCGGGCAATGCGTTCTACTCTACTACAATTTTTTCACAATCTAAGCTAAATAAAATAGTTTTTTAGGTTCTTAGAGTTCTCTGTCCACGTATTTTCACTAAAATGCTACCCTTAACCCTCTATTATTTTTTATTATATTTTTAATGAAAAAATAATAATAAATAAATAAATAAAATAAAATAAAAATAAGCTCAGGCGCACACCCAGGGATTTTTCTTGGGGGGGGGTGAGCTCAGAAAACACTTCTCAACTGCAAGTGAGGACTAAAAAAAAAAGGTTCTCAGTTATAAGACACAAGTGATGACAAAAAAGGTCCTCATTTTAACAAAACACGTAACAACCACATGTTTTTGGAGCTCTTGGGAGGGTTGGGGGGGGGGGGTATCAGCCCGTGCGCGCCTTTATAGGCTATTCCAAACGTTTAATGGGAAGTAACTGGAATTTAATTTTTGTAAGTTATCATGGCTCACCTTTTAAGTACAAATATGAATGTTGAAATTAAGAAAAAAGTAGATCTTTCCTTCAAATTTTTTATTTTTATACTAGATGTACATTTCGTTCACCACGTGAACATTATCAATAGACTCTTAATCACCTTTTAAGGTTTGAAGAGGGCTTTTGCTAAACAAAATGATCAAAAGCTTCACTTAAACGGTTAAAGTTACTAGAATACAAAATCTAGTTCCGTTTAAAGTAAAGGAACAGGCTATACATTAACTTAGCTATAAATACAAAAAATCAACATCATTATTAGCCATAATTTATCCATGAATTAAAAAAATAATAAATTTTGTCAAGAACAAATATTTTACAAAAATTAAATCTGATCAAAAATTTCTCTCGTGCGTTTCCGATTTAGATTAATGTACATTACTTAGATTTTTTTAGATTTTGTATTTGTTTGAACATTTTTGGAAAAAACTGTGTTATAATTAAGAAATTCTAAAAAACTACTTTCCGTACTACTTTTCAACGACAAAAAATTCTGTATTTTTCAAAAAACTGATCAAAAATTACTGTTGTACTATGCACTATTCTGGTTCCTATCAATGTACATTACTGAATTTTTTTTCAGATTTTTAAATCATCCCGTCTCGGAAATAGAGTGGAAGACAAAAGTTTTTAGGGTTTTGTAAGTATGACCAAAAAACCCTAATACCGTCATTTTGTCGTCTGTCTGTCTGTCTGTCTGTCTGTCTGTCTGTCTGTCTGTCTGTCTGTCTGTCTGTCTGTCTGTCTGTCTGTCTGTCTGTCTGTCTGTCTGTCTGTCTGTCTGTCTGTCTGTCTGTTCGGTAAAAATTGTAGCCAAACGGCTAAACCTAGAGAGTTGAGATTTGGCATGCTTATACAACTCTTTGACCCGCACATAGGAAAAATACTAAAACATCTAAAAAACATATCCCCCTAAAAATATAAACAAATATGCGCTCATCGAAAAAAAATATATTTTTTTATAATTCTGAGTAGGGTATCAAATGAAAGCCCTTGGTACGTGGATTAACGATCAAATTTTTATTTTTGCAAAATAAATTATTTTGAAGCGATTTTTGCCAAAATTGTGCAAAAAATTGTGCCCAGATGGTTTAAACTAAAAATCTGAAAAAATTCTATGTAATGTACATTGGTGTGAACCGGAATAGTTCAACAGGAATTTTTGATCAGATTAGGTTTTTGGAAAAAAACGCATTTTTTGTGATTTTTGGCTAATAATGTACACAAGTTATAGCTTTGTAACAAGCAACACTCTAACGTGTGTGCTGGTCTAGTGGTATTTGACGATGACTTTTCACCCATGTAACCCGATCCGATAGGGATCGGACCCTGGAGAAGAAGAGACTATATATATATATATATTTTTTTTAAATTTCTATATTGTTTAAATTATTTTTTCAAAATTCTAGTTATATTTTGGCAAATGTTGCATTTAATTTTTAAAAGCGTAAATTTAATAGCCAGTGGAAATTGTTTAAATTATAATTTAATTCTGTTTCAATGTACACGAAATCAGAGGGGCGGAACTTATAACAACCAATGGAAGCCATAGGCGCAATTTTTAAAATTCTTAATGAACCTTGCTATATAAAAAAAAATACTGCACATATTTAGAAACCTAAATAATGGTATTAGGCGTTCGAATTAAAATTAACAAAAAAAATATTTTAATATAAAATTTGTTTTCGCATCCAAAATAATCATTATTCACTTACTAAATACCTGCAAAACCCTGAAATGTGTGAAAATTCACACTTCACATCAATTTTTTGATATATCCTTATAAAAATAGCATATAAAATAGATTTTTTTAAATAAAAATTTGCTTGTTTCCGCGCATTAAGAGGTTCCATTTGATACCATAATCAAAATTTTAAAAAAATGTTTTTTTTTTTTTCATTAAATACAATTTGTTTATATTTATATCGCGATGTGTTTTTTGAACTCTATAGTTTTTCTATATGTTGGCCAATGTGTTGTACAAGCATCCCAAATTTCAATTTTCAATGTTTAGCCGGACAAATAAAACTATTTTAAAATAAATCTTAATAATTATTACGTTATTACAAACTAGGGGCCAGCTAAAATACTTAAGTGGTCCATGATTATTAATAGGTTAAGAACCACCTAAAATTCTCACAAGTAACTTCTCTCGGAAGAAAACATATTTTTTAAGGAAGAAAAAAGATTGAAATATTGTACAGTTGTATGTATTCAGCTCCTTTGATCCCTAGTATGACATGTTCTCTTTGAGAATAAAGTGCAGAATCACTGGTTGCTTATAAAAAAACCTTAACAAATTGATGACCACAGATTCTGCTATTGTTTAAAACTGAATGTATTTTATGGTACAAAAAATCTGTATCCACCCAGGTTGATTAAAAAAGAACTACCTATCCACAAAAAGATTTCAGTAGCACATATGACATATATAGGATGTTTTTTCTATCTTTTTCAATTTATTCCAAATCCGTCTCATTTTTTATTGATAGAACGTACATTTTTTTATTTCTCTTTTTTTGACAATACGTTACGTTTGCGCATATTTTTAATTTGTATATTTTTACAGATATGTCTGTTTTCGTATGATAAAATATTTACTACGGCATTTATATATTTTTATGGATTTTTTGGAATCCTGTTTTTTTTTGCAAATAAAATATTTAAAACAAAAACAGCTTTAGTAGCTTATATATTTTTAATTCATGTTTTTTTATGAAACAAATATATAATTTTTTAATGCTGTTATCATAAAATATTATTTGTGTTCTGTTTTGGAATAAATACTTTTTAAATTTTATTGTTATATTTTTATTTAAATTATTTAACATACCCAATATATTCACATGAAAGGGATATTTATCTGCTCACCTGAAAAAGAAAAATTGGATCAGTAAAAAGTTTCACAATATTTAATACCAGAATCACAATAAACAGAATATAACAGACTCATGATACCAAATAAACGATATCGCACGATACCCGCAAAAAAAAACAATTTTGTCTGTCTGTTTGTCTGTCCGTCTGAGATTCGCGCAATAACGGTTTGTCAATTTTCACGTAACGTATGATAATAGTAAAGTATTTTGGGGTTTCCTTATTATTGACGACAAAAATACAAAACAAAAATTGTTTATAGTAAGAAACACAATATTTTTTGTTCAATGCGTTTTTAGGGTTTTGTAACTATGATCAAAAAACCCTTATACCGTCATTTTAATATGTAACAATAAATGCTAATTATTAGCATTTATTGTTACAATATTTTATTTTAATTTAGTGTATTATTTATTATAATCAATTAGGTGTATTTCATTTTTTGTTCAGTTAAACAGTTATGTAAAAGATTACCTACAAGTTAAATAAAATAATTTTTACTATTTTTATTAATTTTATATTTCTTGAAAATTTCTTTATACATATGTATTTTCAATTAATATGCAATTCCGTGCCGTTTTCATAATCATTTTTAAAGCCCCGTTATCCATTTGTTCTAATGTTATTTAAATGAATACTTTAGTACTTTAAAGTTGACTATAATTTTAACGTTTTTATCCTCTACAATATTTTAATCTAAAATATATACAGTATTGGCCATAAAGATTGCAACTTTTAACATTTTTCAATTTTTCAAATTTTAATAATAATATTGGAAAATAAATACTCTTAGTTCTATACTTTAATCATATTTTGTCTGTTACATCAATCAATAGTCAAATAATCTGACTTACAGATTAATAATAAATTATTTCTTCATTTTTGCTTGGACAAAAATATTGCAACTACCTGAATTTTCTTGTTATATGCAGGTTTTATCCATAAATAATATGTTGTGCACAAGTAATATTTCAGTTTATATTTGTCAATCATGGGTCGTAGTTAAACTTTTTCAAGTGAAATTAGAAACTTAATAATTTCTGGTTTTAAAGACAGGCTGCTGCAAAATGTGATTTCACAAAATTTAAATGTTCATAAATCTACTGTGTCGCGAATTATAAAACGATTTCGAGAAAAAGGTACGTTTGGAGTTTAAAAAATTCTACGACGGCCATGAAAAACTACAAAACGAACTGATAAAAAAAATATTTATTTATCTACCAATAACCCCTTTCTGTCATCGGAGAGAATTTTGGGCCTTTTGCCACAAATGGATCAAGAAAACATCTCAACAAGAACTATTCGCAGAAGATTAGTTAGTGTGGGTCTTTTTAGTCCCCGTCCTGCTAAAAAACAACTTCTATCCAAAAAGAATGTGAAGGCCCGATTATAATTTGCTAAAAATCATATTAACTGGACTGTGGATCAATGGAAAAAAGTTATTTTTATTGATGAATCTAAGTTCAATTTGTTTAAAAGTGATGGTGTAAGTTACGTTAGGAGGCCTGCTAATAAAAGATTAGTTCTAAAATACACCTTGCCAACAGTTAAACATGGCGGAGGTGGTATGATGGTATGGGGCTGTTTCTCGGGATATGGTATGGGTCCTCTATACCATATTGAAGGAATAATGGATCGATTTAAATATAAAGACATCCTTCAGAATGTTATGGAACCTTATTCTGATGAGTTCATGTCTTTAAAACATATTTTTCAGCATGATAATGACCCAAAACATTCTTCGAAGTTGGTCAAAAAAGATTCAAGGATTCAAAAATTAACGTAATGACTTAGCCGTCACAATCACCCGATTTAAATCCAATAGAAAACCTTTGGGAGATTGGCGACAGAAAGATTAGAAACAAAACGCATTCAAATATTGAAGATTTGTTTAAAGCTTTGCAGGGTGCCTGGTCTAATATTGATAATGAAATGATCACGAAATTATTAGAATCAATGCCGAAAAGATGTCGGGAAATTATAAATACTGGTGGTTACTATACAAAATATTAAAAATGATCTGTTAATAATAATTCATTTTCTTAATTAATAAAAAAAAAGATTTTTTTAAGAGTAGTTGCTATCTTTATGTCCTGGTAAAAATAATAAATACTATAAAAAAAATAGAATTTACTATTAAAATTTAATTTTTTACTATAATATATGTAGAGGATTGTTAAAGGAAAGAATTGCATTTTTTAATTTTAAAAATATTGAATAGAATAAAAATAAAAGAGGATTATCAAAAGTTGCTATCTTTATGGCCAATACTGTATATTCTACTAATTATTTAGGGATTTCTCGAGAAAACAAGTCTAATATTTCATTTCTCGAGAAATGAAAAATATCAAGAAATCAGAAACACTTATTGTGGCCAAACGGCCGAACCTATAAAGTTGAAATTTGGCATGCTTGAACAACCCTTTTGACCCACCTATTGGAAAACTATAGAGAGTTCTAAAAAACACATCACTAAATACTTGCTTAAACTAATTTGAGTCGACATAAGCTAGAGTTTATTTTTATTTGAAATTGGAAATAGCTTAAGGATAAGATTTTAGTAATACTGACAGTAATAACAGCCTTATTATAATTGACTAGATCTTCAACAGTCCCAAGGAATATTTATTAAGTTTGCTACTACACGAAAACACATTAAAATAACAACATACAAATATCAGGTATTAAGGATTGTTTTCTAAAAACGTAAATGGGCAATCGTGCCCGTGAAACTATTGACTATAGTACCATCATCACATGTGCTGTGGTTTTAAGCTGCACTTTAGTTAGCATGCAATGCAATGTGCGGTTTGCACTTGGAGCAATGCCGAATGCAAACTTTCAGATATTCAAAGCTGTTTCGTATTGCACACTGCACAACAATTCTCAGAAATAGTTTCCGTTTCCATTTTACACAACAAATTGGACTTTAGATAAGTTACATATTCCACAAATATAATACAACCTGAGATATATAACATTTTATAGATAGAATAAATAAACGTATGGCAAATAATAGAGTCAAAGCACCTGGGAATATTTGAAATAAACTATTTGAAAAATTATTTCACTTATTTGAAATATTGTATTTCAATTATTTCAAAAAATTTCTCTTAGTATTTAGATATGCAAAACTTCCCGTGGTATTTGTATTTGATATTTGTTGAAAACGTTAGTAATTGAAATACTTAAGAAGTATATCAAATATTTTCTAGTATTTCAAATCTGACATGGTATTTAAAATATTTGCCTAATATTTCAAATATTCTCTTATATTTTAAATAATTTAGTCACAGGTTGAACTGCCATCGAACCCAAAGTATGAAGGTAATTTAGGAGTCTAATTTTCAAGATTGTTCTAAAATAATTTATTTATTTATTTATTTATTTATTTATTCTGGAGAGTTGTAAACGGGACATGCCCAGCACAACAACTACATTAAAATACAATATACAAAATTTAAAGTGTTAAACAAAGTATAAGTAAAACAAGAAAAGAAAAGTGATTGACTAACAATTAATAAAATGAAAAAAATTACATAAAAAGAAAATAAATAAAAATAATTAAAACATGTTTTACCATGTGAGAAATTAAGATTAAAATTAAAATGAAATGCTTTAAATGAAAAATTAAGATAAACTAGGTATACAATTACGCAGGTAGTAGTAGACTATAAATATTTGTTTATATAAATCACACGAAGGCTTCAATGTTCTTAATGTTCAATGTTTTTAAATTTGTTAAAAAAGGGTCTATCATCGGTGCATTATTTAAAGAGCTAGCAAGATGAAAAAGTGGTGAGTTTTGACCAAAGTTGCTCCGAGCAAATGGTTGGTGAATTAAATATTTAATTCGCAGGGTACGAATTGGCGCGTTTAGACTAATATTAGACAACAGCTCCATACAGTCAATTTTATTGACTATACGCAAATCACAACTTTAATATTTCAAACAATCACATACTGTTCTTGACAGTGGCGCAACTTCCTATTTTGCCCCCCAACCGCAGAATTTTACCTAGTAGATTTATCAACTTTGTCTAGAGAGATCAATCGACAACAAAAAAAATCATTTAGAGGTTTGATATGCCCCTGAATGACGTGCCCTCCGCAGGCGTAGCGGGCCTGTTACTGCTTCTTGAGGGACTTCTACAGATAGAAAATAAAAATAAGATCTTGTACCATTTTACATGTTGACTTCTAAACACGCTTTTTTTTATTTTATTTTATTTATTTTATATATTTTTCTTCTTATTTGTGCGTTTTAGATGTTACAAAACACGTTTTAGATCAATTTAATGATTTTATTTTACAAATATTTACAATCAAAATTTAATTTTAATATTTAAATTGACGATAGTTAAAAATAAATAAATAAATAAATAAACTGCACTTGCACCGAGTAATTTTTCGATTCCTACCCTATTAAAACCATTTTGTTTTCTGAGCCCCCCCAGCAAAAATTTAAAGGTGCGCGCCTGATACACTGTAAATGTAGGCTTACCATACGTCCCGGTTTAACCCAATTTGTCGTTCTGTCCCGGATATATGGTAAAAATTAAAAAGTGCAAGAATATACATGCAGTACAAAAAGAACAGCCTCAGAAAAGGGCGATTAGACAACTAATTAAAAATACCAAAGTAGTTCTAAAGAAAGTACACGCTAGTGTTATATATAGAGACCGGTAAAAATATGCAACGGTACTTTTGCCATAGGCGTGCTATTTTAAACTTTATTTTAACAAAAAAACCAACAAAAAACAAAGGAATAGAACACTTGTACCCCAATGAATTCTTATCTTAATAACGACACCTCATTATTTTGGGATTATATGCGAGATAGGTAATTCCGGTCACTCCTTTGCCATTGGTCAGTTTTTGATAAGATATTAAATTTTTATACGCTACACTATTTTTCAGCAGGGCACATTACAAATATATATAATTACATTTTATTTCTACAGATAACACATGTGCCGCTTTTTATCGAAAAACAACTAACTAAAGTACCGTTGCATATTTTTGCCGGACCCTAGTTTATATATTATTAACGTTTTAATAATAAGTTATGTTCAATTAAAAGTAATTAAAAATTATTACTACGTAATTTTTATTTTTTTGTCAACCAATCCGTTATTTAGACTTTTCAATTAGAAGTACTTAGCGTAAAAGGCGTTACTTTCTGTTTTGGGCAAACTCACAAAATTGTCCTGGTTTGAGAAATAAATACTATGGTAAGTCTATGTATATGGTTAAAAAAAAAACAACTGAAATAGTAAAACAAAAGTTGATGATGTTACACAACAAGCATGCAAATGTTAAAATTAGTTAAAGGAGGATGCAGAATCTTCCCTGTATATAGTCAAGATCAGTATAAAAATAACAGTATAAGAATCTCCTGGAAACACAATTACACGTCGAGTCACAGGACGTATAGTTACAAGATATATTGCCTCATGATTATTTAAAAGTTTCGCTAGATCTCCGTAAGCTTACAAGAAAAGAAACTAGGCATCGAATCGCCTTCCACCACTATCATTATTGTGTTATTGTAAACAGGTTTAATTTCCATTTCTTCTCTTCGAAGTACATGCAGATCTTGGCCTTGTCTAAGCCATATCTGGACACTCTCCCAGGGGCTATGCTTAGGTTGTTTTCAGAAACAGACACGACCAAAGAACGCTACATCTCTCGGAACAAATAGACACACAAAACGTGAAAATCTCTCTTCTATATAATTATTAACATCTTTTGTTGCATTTTATGTCGACTATTATACAGGATGGAGATAAAGAGGCGTTGGTGGAATATTACAATGTTTCATTAAGTAAAAATACAACATTATTTTTAATATTTATAATACAAAGATGTTAATAATATAAACAATCGATTTCATTCAAGGTTTTGTGCCAATAATTAGTTTCATTACCTGTACAAATTAATTATCTTCCTTTACATTAATTTAGTTAAAATCCTGTTTTTAGGGTTTTGTACGTATACTAACAAAAAACCCTTATAACGTCACTTATGTGTTTGTCTGTCTGTACGGTAGAAATTATAGCCCAACAGATTAACATAGATATTAACTGTCTCATTTTGTAATACCGAACTAACAGGGAAAGTTCATTTTTAGGGTTTTGTAGGTATGACCAAAAAACCGTTATACCGTCAATTTGTCGTCTGTCTGTCTGTCTGTCTGTTCGGTAAAAATTGTAGCCAAACGGCTAAACCTAGAGAGTTGAAATTTGGCATGCTTATACAACTCTTTGACCCGCACATAGGAAAAATACTAAAACATCTAAAAAACATATCCCCCTAAAAATATAAACAAATATGTGCTCATCGAAAAAAAAAATATTTTTTTAAAATTCTGAGCAGGGTATCAAATGAAAGCCCTTAGTATGTGGATTAACGATCAAAATTTTATTTTTGCAAAATAAATTATTTAGACATTATTTCTGCCAAAATTGTTCAAAAACAATTTTGTCCCACACCCTGTAGCCCAGATGGTTTAAACTAAAAATCTGAAAAAATTCTAAGTAATGTACATTTATGTGAACCGGAATAGTTCAACAGGAATTTTTGATCAGATTATGTTTTCGGAAAATAGCGCATTTTTTGTGTTTTTTGCGTAACCATGTAAAATATTTAATGATATTATGTAGCACAGTAGACAGAGCGCTTCGATGGTGTAATGGTTACTATACAAGCGTTCTAATCTGCAAACTCGAGTTCAAATCGGCCGCGAGGCAATTCATTTTTTCTGTTGTTTTTTTTGCATTTTTATTTTGTTTAAATTACTTTTTCAATATTCTAGTTATATTTGGGCAAATATTGCATTTAATTTTCAAAAGCGTAAATTTAATAACCAGTGCAAATTGTTGAAATTGATTACTATTGGACTTACACCAAGTAACTTAAAATATAACGTAACTATAAATATATAATACCATGGATACAAGTTAAAAAAAATGAAATATATATAATATATGTTGTCATGTGTTATAATGTCTGTATCATATTAGTGCCTAAATATATTACTGCTATACTGCTATTTATATTCCTACAAATAGACGAAAACAGAAGGGCGGAGCTTATGACTAAAACAACCAATGGAAGCCATAGGCGCAATTTTCAAAATCTTATTAAACCTTGTTATATAAAAAAAATACTGCACATATTTAGAAACCTACATAATGGTATTAGGCATTCGAATTAAAATTAACAAAAAAAAATATATTTTAACATAAAATTGGTTTTGGCATCCCAAATAATCATCATTCACTTACTAAATACCGGCAAAACCCTGAAATGTGTGAAAATTCACACTTCACATCAATTTTTTATGTTGTATATTGACAATACATTTATAATATTAGAATTAGGAAATAATTTCATTCAGCTTTTTGGACAAGTAGCGTTTATTTTAAACAACACAACGTTTCACCAACAACATTGTTGGCTTCTTCAGGTGCTATAACAATAACAATAACATAACAGTAAAGTAACAATCTTATATAATTATAAATTAATTTACCTATATTAGTTAAACGTAAATCTAACAGACTGTACATTAATCATCTCCAAGTTGAATGAAATTATTTCCTAATTCTACCATTATACAAAATTGGACGTTAAATACTATTTTACTATTTATAATATTATCATAGTATTGGTTCACACGGATACGCCAAAGTCTGTTTACACCACAACAGTCACCAAAGTAACCAGATCTAGTTTCGTATTACAAATTGAGACAGATTATAGTTGAAATTTGGTATGCTTATACAACTATTTGACCCACATATAGAAAAAATACTGAGAGTTCAAAAAACACATCCCGACATAAATATAAACAAATATGTATTTCATAAAAAAATTAATATTTTTTAAAATTTTGAGTGGCGAATTTTTATTTTTGAGAAATCGATTATTTTGAAAAATGTATTTTAGCCAAAAATATGTCAAAAAACGCTATATTATTGTGTTTAAAACCCTATAGAACTAATATGGAGCCAATTAAAAGGTAATGTGCGCCGGAAAAATACAACATCGACAGAAAGTGACACTGTACTACAATTAATTAAAGACGAAACAAGTGCAAAATGTAGTGATTTATGGAAAAATGTGTAGAACATGTAAAGATAATTGAAACAATTTTTTTTATAAATCCACCAAATAAATCTTCTATAATTATTAATTTAAATGATAGTGGCAGTGACACAAACTCTGATAGTGATATAAACAGAGATAATAGTGATAATGATTCATATTTTAATAATTTTAAATTACCATAAATTGACAAGTTCAAAAAAAGAATGATTTTTGTTTGTGCATATTTGAAGTATTTAATATAGATTATAAAGACTTTAAAACAAAACAATTTTTTAACAAGCCTATATTTATAATTCAAATTAGGGATGGGAATTTATTTTTGAATATCGATATATGCGCGATTCGATATATCGTAAGTGCGATATCGATATTCGATATATATCGAAGTAAAAATATCGATATTTTCGATATATCGAAATAACTAACACGTAACATGTAAGATATATAAATTACATATTTTTTTTTTTTTGTTTGGATTGGCGGGCAAATAAGTAGCAATTTGACAGAAAATCACTTTACAGTTGGTACTCACCCAGCTACCAACCAACTTTTCAATATTTTCCTAGTTAATTACTCTTATAATTAAATATACATATATATGCTGTTCACTTTTGTAAGGACAAACCAGATCTTTTTGGTTACTTTTATAGTAAATATAGTAAATATTTTTTTTTATATTATCTGTCTCATTTTGTAATACCTAACTAACAGGGAAAGTAAATTTTTTATGTTGTATATTTACAATACATTTACAATATTATCATAGCATTGGTTCACACGGATATGTCAAAGGTCGTTTACATAACAAAAGTTACCAAAATCTTCAGATCTAGTTACGTATTACAAAATGAAACAACTTATAGTAAAAGTACTTTTATAGTGTATTACGGACTTTAAATGTCAACTAAAAATATTCCCTACGTTGTAAAACCGACTTTAGATTTATTGGTTATGATCATTATTAAAAAAGTGAAAAGTTTCAAAGGTGCAAGACGAAATCAAAATTTCGTCTTACTTTAACGATTAGGGGGAACAAAATGGAAATTTCGTTATTTTAGTTTGTCACGAAAAGGGTCCTTGCTTGGGTTATTTCATATTTCAGGTTTGGTATGTGAAAATTTAAAATTCCAACAATGACACTAACGCCAGTGAAACCATGGAAGCGAATGACATATGTCAAATATTTTAATACATTTTTTCATATTTTGAAGACTGAAAAATAAATAAATGGGAAATTTATATTAAGAATGACAAAAAATTTAAATGCAATGAAAAGGACATTTTATAATGGCAATCAATTTAATCTAGAATTTGCAATGTGAGTATGATTTACAAAGCTTAAACAATGACCAAAAGTCCGAATTAATAGATAAAAATTACTGGATTTTAAAATCTAATTCCGACTAAACGGATACGACGGATACGGTACTTGGAACGGTAACCGACGAGTTCATCAAAAATCAATTCATGGAAAATATTTACAAAATATTTTTTTTCGATGAATTGACGATTCGATGAATTGATCATTCGATGAATTGATTTTCGATGATTTGATTTTCGATGAATTGATTTTCGATGAACTTACCGTGAATCGTATGGAACTGCCTATAGTTTGTTTTTACAAAAGTGAACATCATACATTTAAATGTAAAAATTATACAAGAATACCGATATTTTGTGCGAATATCGATATTTTGCGCGATATATCGCATTTCAAATATCGATATAAAAATATCGATATATTTTTCTAAAATATCGATATTTTCGAAATATCGATATATCGTTCCCATCCCTAATTCAAATATAGCCAGTCCTAAGCCTGATAAAAATTAGAAGGAATATTATGTGGGTATATACAGTTCATTCTAAGTAGTATATAAGAAAACATGTTTAATTTAAATAATTATTATGGTCCTGGCAACTATTTTTAACAGAACCATGAACTCAGCAGGCATAATGGTTATACTATCAGTCATTGTTGGAATCAGCAGGTGAGAGTGGCCATTTTAATTTGAAAATACTATAATATTCCAATAGTGTGATAAGTCAAGACTTAAAGACTTGAACCCAAAAACAAAAAACCTACAAAAATAAAACTTGGATAGCGTTCCAGTGGGGTCTGGATACTATTGAAATTTTTTATCGAGGACTAGAAAAAAAAAACTCATAATACAAGGTGTCTCAAAAGAAATTTTATATTTAGTGGATCGATTAAAAAAAAAGTAAGCCGTATATAGAAAAAATGTTTATTAATTATTAAAATACACTTTGTGGGGATTTATTTCTTAAAAATAATATCGTCTAAATGTAGACCCTCGCGTTCTTGGCACTCATTTAATCGAACAGTAAAATTACTTATGACGTCTCGGCAGGTGGACTCAGGGATGGCTGCCATTTCGTGATGGATATTTTCTTTCAAATGCGCCAGTGAAGTCGGTTTATTGGCGTAAACTTTAGATTTAAGATAACCCCATAGGAAAAAGTCCATAGGGGTTAAATCTGGACTGCGTGGAGGCCAATTTATGTCACCTCTCCGGGAGATCAATTTGCCTGAGAATTAAGCCTCTGACTGGCATCTTGGGGCTTTAATTCTAGCACCAATTGAATTTTGTAAGGGTGCAGCTTTAGGTCTTTGTGCATAATGCGATGTAATGATGATCTATGCACATTTAAAGCACTTGCGCGCTTCCGAATTGAAAGGTTCGGGTCGTCACGAACAGACTGATTAACATTCTCCACGTTTTCTACCGTTCTTGATGACCTAGGTCGCCCGGATTTTGATTTATCCAGCGTTGTACCAGTCTCTTCAAACTTTTTAACCCAATGTCGAATGAGAGGAATGCTTGGCGCATCATTTAAGTGGCGAAAACCTCGAATACTGCAGAATTTTCTACGCGCTACAGTCGCCGAATCAACGTTTTTGTAAAACTCTCGCACGCGTAACGCGCGGTCTGCTCCCGAGAAACGCTCCATAGCGACTGAATTCCCAAGAGCCAGGCTACCGATTGACATAACGACCGCGCCCCTCGGATACGTTGCGTTCACGCAGTAAGCTAAATAAATATAAAATTTCTTTTGAGACACCTTGTACTTACTAGTTATAAATTTTTATTTTGACTCATTTAAGTAATTATATAAAACACAGTAGGTAGGTATGCTTAAAAATTAATGCGAGAAATTACACCTGCGGTCTTGAGCCAGTTTTTTATAGTTTGGTTGACGCGGGGAAAAGCTAATGCGAAGACTGTATTCAAGGTGGGCGTCCGTTAATCTCGAACGATATTTGTTCTTCAAAAAATTCATTTAAAAAAAAGATGATTCACAATCATATGTGGAGCGAAACATAGTAACCAGGTTGATAGTTAGTTTTTTGCAATTTTCATACTTTTCTGAAACATGTTTCCCCAAAATTCTTCAGTGGATGCAGTTTTATACATTTGCAAGTCAATTATCTCCATTTGAAGTAAAGGCTTTGAAAGACTGAACAACTTCGCAGCCAAGTTAGTCCATTCAGCCGTTGCAGCAACTTAATAAGGCGATTTAAGGAATTGAGGCAGCTTCCCTATCTCTGCAAAGTCTTGGAATCTTGCAGCAAATTCCTTCCCAAGATCTGATATAAACCTTAAAAATACTGCAATGTCTTCTTCTTGGCGGTCCAAGTTTTGACCTTCCTCGGTCCGGATACGGACCGCGGTCCGCCTGTTGCCGACCGCTGTTCTAGTGTGATACGCCATTAAGAAAATATTTTGGCTTTTGAGTTCCATTTCCCAAATTCTGAGTGCACGTCTGCTTGATGCATATTCTTATGGTTAGTCATAATTTAATAGAGTGGTAGTAAAACAGTTTGGTCATAGTGAAATTCCAGAAAAGAAAACATAATTTAATGTAGATAATTTTAATGTTTCATAAACAAATAAACAAATCTTTTAGAAAATCTCATTACGTTTATATTCATAAAATGAAATAAACATAAATTTAATAATTTTCTCTTTTATAACATCCTTAAAGAGAAAGAAGAGATAAAATCTCTCTACACGAAACAAAGATGCTGTAGTTCCGCCATCCTACACACAGACAGTATCCATAAACATGAAAATATTTTTAAAACATATCCATAGTGTTAGAGAGCAAGAAAACTGTTAAGAAAAACATTCAAAATAAATCACATTAAACAATGTCTTGAGAATAAGGAGGAAACAATTTATCTTAAAGCAAAAAAAAAGAAAAACAAAAAAATACAAAGAAATAACTGGGTCTGATTCTTCGCACTGAAAAAATACGAATGTTTTAAATTCAAGTGCGTGTTAATTCCTGACAGTTATATACAATTCAATAAAGGTTTTTTTCGATTTATGTTTTAATGTATTTTTCGGTTCCATGTATTATTATAATAAGAAATGATATATGAACAGAAAACGTACGAGAACCGAATATATTTATATCGTATATAAGTACAAAAGAGATTAAGGTTTTATATTCTGCCTATACACATAAATTGAAGACCCTGGGATAAGAAGGCTACAAGCCACACTTTGTATAATTTTAAGTTGTTTATTGGATTATGATCGAAAAAATTTATGTGAAGTGTGAATCTTCACACATTTCTGGTTTTTGCAGGTATTTAGTAACTGAATGATGATTATTTGGGATGCCAAAACAAATTTTATGTCAAAATATTTTTTTATGAATTTTAATTCGAATGCCTAATACCATTATTTAAGTTTCTAAATATGTACAGTATTTTATTTATACAGCAAGGTTCAGTAAGATTTTTAAAATTGCGCCTATGGCTTCCATTGGTTGCTTATATCATAATTCCCGCCCTCTGATTTTGTCAAACAGAATTAAATTATAATTTCAACACTTCCCACTGGTTATTAAATTTACGCTTTTAAAAAATAAATGCAACATTTACCAAAATATAACTAGAATTTTGACAAAATAATTTAAACAAAATAGAAATGCAAAAAAAAACAGAAAAAAATAAAATTAACAGGATTCGAACTCTGCAACGTTCGCACTGCAATTTACAAAGTGCGTTACGAAACCATCTGAGCTACCAGAGTTTCTTATTTGAAGTGTTACATAGCGAATTAAATATTTAACATATTTTAGTTAAAAACACAAAAAATGCGTTATTTTCCTAAAACATAATCTGATCAAAAATTCCTGTTGTACTATTCCGGTTCACACCAATGTGCATTACCTAGAATTTTTTCAGATTTTTAGTTTAAACCATCTGGGCTAAAGGGTGTGGGACAAAAATTTTTTTGCACAATTTTGGCAAAAATCGCATCAAAATAATTTATTTTGAAAAAATAAAATTTTGATCGTTAATCCACGTACTAAGGGCTTTCATTTGATACCCTACTCAGAATTTTAAAAAAATATATTTTTTTTTTGATGAGCACATTTTTGTTTATATTTTTAGGGGGATATGTTTTTTAGATGTTTTAGTATTTTTCCTAAGTGTGGGTCAAAGAGTTGTATAAGCATGCCAAATTTCAACTCTCTAGGTTTAGCCATTTGGCTACAATTTTTACCGAACAGACAGACAGACAGACAGACAGACAGACAAACAGACAGACAGACAGACAGACAGACAGACAGACAGACAGACAGACAGACAGACAGACAGACAGACAGACAGACAGACGACAAAATGACGGCATAAGGGTTTTTTGGTCATACCTACAAAACCCTAAAAACGATATTTGCCACACAAAAATATACTTTAACATTTCAATAACAGATGGCAGAAATAAATCGAAATATTGTTTTTGCCATTCAGATATTTTTCGTTAAAATTTGCAGAATAAGGTCATAAGCCACAGTGTTTTCAAGATGGGTTCTTATTCATAGACAAAGAGCCTTTAAAATTTTGCAATGTCCGTTGTTTTAATTTTGATACCAATTATCCAAATACTGTGTTTGTAAAATATGTGTAAAATAGCGAAAAGGGATCGATCAATTTGTTATAATTTAAAATAATTGAAACCAAAGTACGATGGCCCTATTAGAGTTAATTTCAAAAAAATTAAAGACAAAGAAACTTTTACCATACATACCGCCAATACATCATGGCTTCCATACCAGTTTAAGCGGCTTTAATAATGAAGTTGAAATTAATGATGATTTTCCGGAAAATGAAGAACCAGATTAGCTCAATTTAATATGGCACCTGTTATTATTAGATTATAACAAAACATTCATCCGTCAGTTGTTTATTTAATTTTGAACAATACAGATTTTTTTTAGAGGGGCAGGACATTTTTTTTGCACAATTTTGGTAAAAATCGCGTCAAAATAATTTATTTTGCAAAAATAAAATTTTGATCGTTAATCCACGTACTAAGGGTCTTCATTTGATACCCTACTCAGAAATTTTAAAAAATATTGTTTTTTCGATGAGTACATATTTGCTTATATTTTTAGGGGGATATGTTTTTAGATGTTTTAGTATTTTTCCTATGTGCGGGTCAAAGAGTTGTATAATCATGCCAAATTTCAACTATCTAGGTTTAGCCGTTTGGCTACAATAGTCATAGCACAGACCTAACCTCTCCCTGACTTCCTCGAACTGTACACGCTGGGTTAAAACGTGTAACACAGACAAATCTGTGTTACACGTCTCACAAATAGGAGGCTCTTCACCTGGAAGGAGGGGCCATGACTCCAACAGTGGCCTGTACGAAGGCGTGTGTTGGCGGTTTTCTCCTTGCAGTTAATCCTCCAGAAGGAACCCCATGGTTTCAAGTCTTCCACAATATGTCTAAACTTCATACTGTGCAGTAGCAACCGGATTTTTGGTACAGGATCTTGGATACTGTTCACAGTGCTCAGAGTCCGTCAAGATTTTTGTAGATATTTAGTAAGTGATAACAAATTGTGGCTACTTATTCGTACGTTCTACACAATACATATGTATTTGTAAATATGTATCAACAATATTTATTAAATGAGACTTTTAACTGATTCATCCTTGTGACTTCGTCTCTTTGGCATCACTTAGGTCAGTATATTTTGCTAAATTCCATTCTATTCTTTTTTATGGTATTCTCTTTTGGGGTGCCTCAAGTGATAGCAAAAAAAATTTCTTGGAACAAAAAAGAGCAGTGCGCATCATGATGTTTAAAAATTCTAGAACATCTTGCAGAGACCTATTTAGCTCATTAAGGCCCGGTCATTCCACCTTCAGATAAAGTTCCAGGTAACTATCTAACAGATAAGGTTATTTGTAACTTCATCTGCTAAATAAATGTCAATACCAGTCAGTGAATCCAATACGTCAGTCTCATTATCCGTTAGATAACTATCCGATAGATACATTTGTATAGAAAGAAGGGATGACATTTACTCAGCAGATGAAGTTACAAATAACCTTATCTGTCAGATAGTTACCTGGAACTTTATTTGATGGTGGAAAGACCGGGCCTAAAAATTTTAACATTACAATCAGTCTATATTTTTGAATGTGTAGTATTTGCCAAAACACATCTGAACTAGAGATGGGAATTTCGGCTCAGTTTGCGGAACCGGATCAGTGGAGGTCGTTCAGTTTGTTGAGCCGGTTCATTGATCCGGCTCAGTGATCCGGTTAAGTAAACATGTTTCCGAGACACAGGTCGGTCGTTTGTTCGTAGGTAGAACGTCGCTTAGAGCCGGCTCTTGCATTATATGAACTGGAAACATGTTTCCGAGACACAGGTCGGTCGGTCGTTCGTTCGTAGGTAGAACGTCGCTTAGCCCCGGCTCTTATCTAACATTTTTGACACAAACAATTCACTTTATGTAGCTACTGTATTTTAAACCAGATGTGTTAAGTTTATGGCGATATTTATTGCCCTTATAAATAGGACATCTGGGATTTGGGCAATATTTTTAATATTTTTATATAGTATGGTTGTAAGAAAATACAGACTAAGCCTATTAGTTTCAAATAAACTGCCCTACAAATTGATGCCAAAATACATTTTATGAAAATACATTACAAGCCGAGTTTTCGCGAAGTTCAACATGACATCAATCCAGATCCGGATCACTCCGGTCACTGCTCACAATCGCCCGACCAATCGTATTCTTGAAACTTGAAACTATACAGTGAGCCGTGAGCCGGCTCATTTCAATTTGGTGAACCGTGTCACTTCGGTCAGTGTACTGAGCCGGCTCAGTGAGCCGGTTCGTTCATGAACGACCCATCTCTATTCTGAACTATTTTAATGTCAATAACTTTCAACATAATTATGAAACAAGGAATAAATCTGCTTTAACCACTGAAATGCATAAAACCACGCAATATGCACACAGCCCTCGCTTCATGGTTATTATGGATTATTTGAAAAGAGGACAGTTTCACGCCATAAAAAAGTGGAAGGGAGTAAGAAACCGAGAAAAACCAGGATTCGCCTTTGGTTGTTTTGGTTAGTTACCAATCAAACTTCAAAAACCGCGTTCCGTGAATAAAATTTTATCAGCAATTTTGCATTTTCGGAACAAAAATCGTATTCTTGGTTGAAATCTAGTATTTACGGTACATACTATTAGTTCTTTCTCTAATAATTAGTACATATGTTTCACAACAAATCTACAAGTAAATTATAAAATATAATTTATTAATATTATAATTTTAGCTAATTATATATTTTAATTATTTTAATTAATTTGAAGTGTATATTGACATACATTTTCAGATTGTTAATAATAAAATAAATTTATGACTACAATACTAATGTAGGTTAAGTCAGTTGTTATGTAATTTACGGTAAAAATGTGTAAATTTTTATTAATATACATTGCTGTAAGCTGTTTTATTAATTTGAAAGCTTTTAGCATATATTCTGCATTAAAATAACAGTAACGGCAATGTTATTAATATTTATTTATTATTGATTTTAAAAATACATATCCAGTTTGTCTAGACGCTGAAGTAATATATCCTTTTTTTTATACTTTATGATTTAATGTCATCAGAAAAACTAAAGAATACTGTCTACTTGAAACTTAATGCTATAAAAGAGTTATATACAAAGGTTTGATAAAAAATACGAACTGTGCACGCTGTGCCATACCTGGTAAGTTGAGAGGATGAATAGCGACTTGATAATGCAGCTATCATTTGTCAGCTAACTGTTATTTCGTTCGAATTTTAAACAGTTTTCGAAATTCGATTTACTTCATCCTGATGAAAAGCAGCATTTTTTACAGCATGTATTGTATAATACTCCCGTCCAAAAATATGATATACATTCTTCTTCTTCTTTGGGCACTATCAGTCAGGTTGACTTTTGGCCTCACTCACATAAGACCTCCATCTCGATCTATTCATTGTTAAGTTTTGCCAAGTACGCTGTATACCAATACTTGTCAGATCTTTGGTTAGCTGATCTCTCCATCTCTTTGCGAGGTCTTCCCACTGGTCAACGGGTATTCAATCTTCCTTCCCATATGTTCCTAACCCATTCTGTCTTTCATCATCCTTATAACGTGTCCTATCCACTGTAATCGTCTGCCTCTGAGTTCTTGGGGGATTAACGAAAGTAATATTATTTTGACATTTTTTTGTTTTTATTTCTGAATAAGTGGTTATATAAGGTTCCTGTCGCTCCTATGTGAAGCATAGGGCCTCAATAAACTTCCGCCATTTGGATCTGTCTTGAGCTAGATGTTTTAGCTCCCTCCATGTTTTGCCGCTTTCGCTGGCTTCCTTCATGGTTAGTCTACGCCATGTGTCCGTTGGTCTGCCACGTCTACGGCTCCCTTGAGGGTTCCAGTCAAGAGCCGTTCTACTGATGGACAAAGGGTTGTTCCTTAAGGTATGGCCTATCCATCTCCACTTCCGCTGCTTTATCAGGATGTCTATGGGGCTTTGGCAGGTTCTCTCCCAAAGGCTAGCGTTGGTGATAACGTCAGGCCAAAATATGCGTAATATTCTACGCAAGCAAGAATTGACGAACACTTGAAGACGGGTTATAATGGTTCTAGAAGTTTACCAGGTCTCACAGCCGTATAGTAGGACCGGCATGATATTAGAATTAAATATTTAAATTTTTGTGGACCTGGCATACTGCGAAGAGTTCCAAACATTTTTCAGCATACTGAAGGCATGCCTAGCTTTATTAATCCTCATTTTAACATCCTCTTCGGAGCCTCCAGATCTGCATGAGACAATGCTTCCGAGGTAAGTAAAAATTTCGACGTCTTCAATGAGGTGATCGTTAATGAGGAATTTGCCCTGTTGAGTGGAGCCTAATCGCATGGATTTCGTCTTCTTAATGCTGATTGCAAGGCCTACCGATTGCGACTCCTTTACGAGAGAATCTTAGCACTCATGTTGTCGAAGGTGTGAGACAGAAGGCAAATGTCATCTGCATACTCCAAATCTGCCAGGTGAGAAGTTAAAGTCCAGCGAATTCAGTCTCCAGTTCCGATACTCCTTCTCAATACATCATCTAGGACGATGTTAAAGAGGATGGGCGACAGAGTACATCCTTGCTTAATGCCAGCGCCAACAGGAATGGGGTCGCTGAGAACGCCTTTGTGCAGGATTTCGCAGGTGGCATCCTGATAAAGGAGCTGGATGAGTTTTATAATCTTAGGAGGAATTCTTCTTTTTCTTAGAGCTCTCCAGGTTGCATCGTGAGATAGACAGTTAAATGCTTTCTGGAAATCTATGAAAACAAGGTACAGACCAGTTCTCCACTCGATTGACTGCTCTATGACAATACGTAAAGTATTAATGTGGTCTATGCAAGACATGCGAGGCCGGAACCCTGCCTGTTCTTGACGAACACAGCTATCGAGTACGCGTGAAATTCTATTATGAATTATTTTAGCAAGTACTTTATTGCAAGAATTGAGTAGGGTAATTCCACGCCAATTCCACGAATAAGTGGTTGGTAGGCAACTAATAAACAGACGGAGCGCAAATAGTTTTGCATATGTCACAAATAATTCAAAGAAAAAAAAACGGTATTTTAGACAAATTAAAATGACACCCGTTGTTCCAACAGAATGGCGAATTTTGATCAAAATTGTGTTGAATTGCAAGGAAGAAGTTCCGAATCGACTTAAATCACCACCGCCAAATAGTCCAGATGTATTGGATTTAGCTTTTTCAATTCTATACAATCCTTAAAACATACAGCTTCACAGAATACAATCGACGAACTGATTGAATTAGTACAAAATTGATGTGAAGTGTGAATATTCACACATTTCAGGGTTTCGCAAGTATATAATAAGTGAAGGTGGTATGCTTAGTGTGTAGGACAAATTTTACTTTGTAGTAATCACGGCAAAACGAACGATATTTTTAAAATAATTTATCGTCTGTTAATCATATAATAAGACTGGTTATTAAATTTACGCTCTTAAAAATTAAATACAACTTTTGTTAAAATATAACTAGAATTTTGATAAAATAATTTGTACATTATAAAAATGCAAAAAAAAAACAGAAAAAATTAAATTCACTCCGTACTCGAACTCGAAACCCTTCGTTTTCCATCAGTGCTCTAACCCATTACGCCATCGCACGCCATGCATGTGATTGTCTTACATTAGTATAACTTTTGTACTTTGTGAACCAAAAACCACAAAAAATGCGTTATTTTCCGAAAACATAATCTGATCAAAAATTCCTGTTGTACTATTTCGGTTCACACCAATATACATTACTTAGAATTTTTTTAGATTTTTAGTTTAAACCATCTGGGCTATAGGGTGTGGGACAATTTTTTTTTGCACAATTTTGGCAAAAATCGCATCAAAATAATTTATTTTGCAAAAATAAAAATTTGATCGTTAATCCACGTACTAATGGCTTTCATTTGATACCCTACTCAGAATTTAAAAAAAATATGTTTGTTTTCAATGAACACATATTTGTTTATATTTTTAGGGGGATATGTTTTTTAGATGTTTTAGTAGTTTTCCTATGTGCGGGTCAAAGAGTTGTATAAGCATGCCAAATTTCAACTCTCTAGGTTTAGCCGTTTGGCTACAATTTTTACCGAACAGACAGACAGACAGACAGACAGACAGACAGACAGACAGACAGACAGATAGACAGACGACAAAATGACGGTATAAGGGTTTTTTGGTCATACCTACAAAACCATAATAATGCATTTAATGCATTAAACATACAAACCCTTGATAATGTTTTTCTAACATTGCAAACTTTTTTAGAAGTAACCATGTTAGCAAAAAGAGGGAATTTTTATAAGATCCCGCACATTAATAAGGCAAAACTTCCTACTCAGAATTTAAAAAAAATATGTTTGTTTTCGATGAACACATATTTGTTTATATTTTTAGGGGGATATGTTTTTTAGATGTTTTAGTATTTTTCCTATGTGCGGGTCAAAGATTTGTATAAGCATGCCAAATTTCAACTCTCTAGGTTTAGCCGTTTGGCTACAATTTTTACCGAACAGACAGACAGACAGACAGACAGACAGACAGACAGACAGACAGACAGACAGACAGATAGACAGACAGACAGACAGACAGACAGATAGATAGACGACAAAATGACGGTATAAGGGTTTTTTGGTCATACCTACAAAACCATAAAAATGCATTTAATGCATTAAACATACAAACCCTTGATAATGTTTTTCTAACATTGCAAACTTTTTTAGAAGTAACCATGTTAGCAAAAAGAGGGAATTTTTATAAGATCCCGCACATTAATAAGGCAAAACTTCATCGTAAGGGACGATTACAAACAACATTGTTCCATCCAAGCTGTGGAGACAACCACGTTCTTAAATTAAAACTTTTTGTATTATTCTTTGCTTTACTATTGTTGCTTTGTGTTATTGTAGCTATTTCATAAAATTAAAATCATTCTAATTAATTAAAGTTGTAAATGTATATTTTCGGACGAGAAAAAAAATCAAACTGTATATTATATTTTCGGACGGAGTATGATTTTTCCTTCATTAATTGTAATCTTGAAATTGTTAACTCTCATGACGGATTATAAAAGCTGTTATGATAAATTGGTTACAACGAAATTTTTGTTAAATTACATTTGCATAGAATGGGTGAGATATTGCCTTCTCTGTAACTAAGACAGACCAGAAAGAAAACCACCATTTTTCTGGATTAATTTAAGAATATAAAGAACGTGTGACGTAAAGTAGTACGTAAACGTAATCCACTTAGTTCGTAAGATATGCAAAGTTAAGGATAATTATAAAAGTACATTAAAACTGTATAAACATATTTTCTTCCCAGATTATTTATTTTCATTTTAAAACAGTAATATTCTTAAATCCCTGAACTTAAAATAAGGAAAAAACTACACGAAAGTAAACTAAAGGAGTAATAAATTAAGTAGTAGGTTGGTAGGAAATTAATTGTGGTTTCTGAGCCTCAAATTCTGTTTTATGTGGTCCAAAACTGTTAGATGACTAACGCATAACTTTTGTGCAAGCTATACTCGATCTCAGAAAGACTGACAGTAATAAATCATTTTGTCAGGCAGTTACCAGTGGCGTGCACATTTTAAACACGTTTAAATTGGTTTTGTGTATTTCTATATTACTATTTGACATTTTATTAAACGCACGCCTGTGACGATATTTATCATATCATTAAACACAAATTTTAGGGTCAAATTTGTATGGTCTATTGTGTTTAACCCTAGTTCGAATTCCCATATAATATGTGCGGCACACTCGGTTGTTTTTAACAATATTTCGTTTCGAACTATTTATATTTTGTCGCTTTTGTTTTGCCGCTTCTGTGTGAAAAAACAATAACTTTTTACAAATAATAAATTTTATTACTATCAGTCTTACTGAGATAGAGTATAGAAGGTATTAGGACGGTTGAGCCTGGGAACCAAATCGAGACCGTGGAAATTTTCTTATCAGTGCGGCATCCTTTAATGTTGCCGACACCTGTCCAGGTGTTAATTACAGATGTGCAATCAGGTGACCAGATAAGGTGACTAGAAAAACAGGTATGAAACAGGTAAAAACTGGTAAAAACCAGGTAAAAACATGTAAAAACAGGTAAAAAACAAGTAAAAACAGGTAAAAAACAAGTAAAAACAGGATAAAAACAGGTAAAAACACGTAAATGTATGCAACGTTTACATTAAATAAATGCAACAAAACTTCCTAAAAAGTACTAAAATAGTGGCCGATGTGCGTCAAATTAAATTAAAATTAAACATATAATTAATTAAAAAAATAAGTTTAATTAATTGATTAATTTGTTATATAATATAAATTATTTGTTAAGAAAAAATATTTGTTAAAATAATTATTTGTTATTTTTTTTTCTTTCTGGTGGTCGTGGAGAAAGTAAGGTCTGTGACTTGGTTGGAAGAGAAAATTCGATGCTCGTGATTCCTCACGCTGGCCTGCGGCTCGCGCTCGGAATGTTCCACTCGCATCGAATTTTCTCATTCCAACCTTGTTACAGAATATACTATTCCGTAACTATGACACACCAATTTTCCTCTAACTTTTGTTTGAGTACCTCTCACCTACCCAAAACTCAATTGTTAATCCAATTAACGTCAAATATGGTTGAAATAAGAACAAAAGTGTATTTTAGTAAAATTTTCCACGTTCTTAAAGTTGTAATGAAGTATTTGCTGTAAACATCGTCCTTGTATTATAAGCGTGTCAGCTGATTATGTTTCATGGAGTTTGATATGAAAACCTGGAATGAACCGTGAACGTTACTCTGTAGGTTTTCCAGGAAAATTCGGTTCAACTGTTAATGTTTTGAATTTAGTTAATACGCCTGGGATCGCTCAAGTCTTATCTTTTAACGTTGTAGAACACAAACTAATGCTTGTTTAATATTTTGCCTAAAGGGTTTCACTCGTAATATTTAGTGAAGTTTGTAATAATATCTTGTATGGTATCAGTTAATTGTTATTCAACTATATACATGGGTAACAGTTTAGTCCATTTCTAAGTTTTCATAAAAAAATATACATTTTTTACAGACACATTAAAGACACCGTTGTGCAGATGGTGCCTTTTGTGGCCACTACACAAACTAACACCTATATCTGATAGTGATAACAGTGAGACATGGGTAACAGTGAGACATATCATATACAAGGTGTCTCAAAAGAAATTTTATATTTATTTAGCTTATTGCGTGAACGCAACGTATCCGAGGGGAGCGGGGGTTATGTCAATCGGTAGCCTGGCTCTTGGGAATTGAGTCGCTATGCTCATTTTCATCTTAATGGCCACGTAAATAAGCAGAACTGCCGCTACTGGAGTGCAACGAATCCGAAACGCAAACATCAGAAACCCCTACATTCGCCTAAAGTGACCGTATGGGCTGCGATGTCGGCGCGAGGAATTATCGGCCCTTACTTTTTTGAAGACGAAAGGGGGCGTGCAGTTACAGTGAATTCAGAGCGTTATGTGGAGATGTTAGACAACTTCTTGGTACCTGAACTGCAAAACTTTCCTGGCTATAACCAAAGAACATGGTTCCAACAGGACGGAGCAACTTCACACACGTCCAATATGTCTCTGCCACGTGTTCGTGAAATTTTCTCAGACAAATTGATGTCCCGGAGAGGTGACATAAATTGGCCTCCACGCAGTCCAGATTTAACCACTATGGACTTTTTCCTATGGGGTTATCTTAAATCTAAAGTTTACGCCAATAAACCGATTTCACTGCCGCATTTGAAAGAAAATATCCGTCATAAATGGCAGCCATCCCTGAATCCACCTGCCGAGACGTCATAAGTAATTTTACTGTTCGATTAAATGAGTGCCGGGAACGCGAGGGTCTACATTTAGACGATATTATTTTTAAGAAATAAACCCCCAAAAAGTGTATTTTAATAATTAATAAACATTTTTTCTATATACGGCTTACTTTTTTTTTAATCGATCCACGAAATATAAAATTTCTTTTGAGACACCTTGTATAACACTAGATATGTATTTTGAAAGCCTCTAAACAGTCAGCCTTTCCCATCTGTGAATGTTAAAGTTCAGTTTACAATTTATGGTGTAAAAAAAAGTATGTCAAAAGTAGATTATTACTGGGCAATTCGAGAGGGCAGTCTGCGTAAAAACTCGACGTGTTTCTGCTGTATTTTGTTTTTTTTTTAAATTATTATTAAATAGAGCGAAACGGGGCATCTCCATTCTTTTTATTTTTTATTATTAAAGATACATATAATACTAAATAACAGAGTAGTAGGACACCAAGGGGATTCTGCTTATAGAAGAAAATATTTTTAAAACCAGTAGTTCTTAAGCTAGAGCACAAAGTTATATTTTTTAAATTAGATTAAACATATTTATAAAATCAATTGAAATATTGAGAAAAAATCTATTGCAGCCAGTTCGTATACGTAGTGCCGTAACTAGTCATGGGCAACAGGGGCAACAGAACCGGGGCCCAAATCGAAAGGGGGGCAGAAAGGATGTTCAATATTGACATACTAATATTCATCACTTGTCTTGTATTTAAGTGAGGACCATTTTTAGGATTTTGTAGGTATGGCCACAAAAAAACTCTTATGATGTCACTCATGTGTCTGTCTGGACGGTAGATATTGTAGCCAAACGGCTTAACATAGAAAGTTGAAATTTGGCATGCTTCAACAATTCTTTGACCCACATATAGGAAACATACTGAGTTACAAAAATCGAGATAAATATAAACAAATACAGATTATTTAATGGCGAGACGACGTCACCGAATTGTACGTCCCTCCTAGCAGAATACTATGATTATAATAACCTTGAAGAAAATTTTATTATGAAGAAAAAAGATTATGCGCATGCGCGCATAATCGCCTGCTACGATGTGTATGAAACGGCAAATTATTAAAACTTCCAGTGACGTCGTCTCGCCATTAAATAATCACTCCGTAAGTATTTAATGAATAAAAAAATAAATATTTTTTAAATATTGTTGATTGATGTAGATTTAGGTTATTAACGATAAATAGTCTTTTGAAATTCGTTTCTTTTAACACGGTTTTAGCCACAAATGTGCTAAAAAAAGTTCTTGTCCCGCATCCTATTACACAAAGGAGTTTAACTAAAAATCTGAAAAAATTATAGGTATTGTATATGATCTGAGACGGAAACGTACGAGAGAAATTTTTGATAACATTGTGTTTTTAGATTTTTTTGTATTTATAGCTAAGATAGTGCGTGTATTTTTTTGAAATTAAGAATATAAAAAATAATAATATTTTTTAACAGTTGTTTAAAATAAAAAAAAATAATAAATAAATGGAAGCTTTTAGTTTTCAAATAACAAATAAAAGTGATTATCAAAAAAATTGTTGATTTTGATGTGATTATAGAATAAAAATTCCTAGACATCCAGTATTATGTTGGCTTCTTATACTTATTAAATACCTACAAAACCCTGAAATATCTGAAAATTCACACTTCACATCCATTTTTTTATCTCAGTACTTGTATTTTAGTAGGCCTTTTTGTTTAGGTCGTCACTCCAGGTCATGGCCAGCGAATGGGCCTTTTTGGGCGATCTTCCAAGGCTACGATTATCTGTCCATCGTTTCCACTCAAGAATCCGTTTGGTCCATTTGTCGTCTGTTATTCTAGGTAGATGGCATGCACATTTCCATTTCATTCCTGCTACTTTTGCAAGAATGTCGGTTAGTTTCGTCTGTTGACGAATTTAGTATTATGTCTTTCAACGTTATACCGAGCATAGCTCGTTCCATGGCTCTTTGGGTTACTTGAAGCTTTAGTCACTGTTAGAGTTTCCGCCCGTAGTTTGAAACGGGCATAACAGTTTGAAAACTTTCTTTTTAAGGCACATTGGGATATCATTTTAAAAAATATTTTGCAGTTTACCATATGCTGTCCATCCTTGCGATATTCTCCTGGAGATTTAGCAAGTTTGATTGTCTCTGTCAATTCGTATTAAGTGCCCAAGACATTTGTAAGCATCAACCTGTTCAACAATGGCATCGACGCTTTTCAGCGACTAGCTCAATAAAAGGATTGTCGTCATCATCCCAGCAGTAGACATAACTTCTGACCGGGATGAGCAATATAAATTCCTAAATATTTTTTTCTATTGTGTCTTCTTTCACAATTATCTTATTTCTTGTCCCTAGTAATGATTTTCAAAATATCTGTGCCACCATTTTAATAAATTTGTTTTGTGTGAGAAAAGATTGGACTGACCTAATGACATTTTCCCTTTCCTCCACCTTTTTGGCACTCAGATTTATTAAACAATCCAGATTACTCCCGCAGATATAAAATACAGATCCTTATTTAGAATTTAATGTGTTAATTGTGTTTGAAAACAATCTTGCGTCGTGGAAAATGAAACCGTTAAAATAACCATAAAACATTTTTTTCATTACATTCTTCTTTGAGATAACGTTTCTTAATTACCATCCTTGCAGCATCTTTCATTTTATTTTGTTATCATTCTGCCCCCTGTTGTTTAATATTTTGGGGAAAATGGAGGAAAGTATAGTTGTAATAATTATCATGTTTCATATCGGGTATTAAGTTTCATGAGAATGTTTAGGGAGGTTATATTTTTCTTACGTTTTAATTATTTTCATAATGTCTTAAGATATTGTTTCTGTACGGTATCAGAGGAGTCGTTAGGAAAATTTGGAAATTAAACTCAACTTTTACGAGTATTGCTCAATTAATATAATACACCGCTCAGCTAAAATCTTCTATCACACACACCTGGAAAACTCTAACATACATAAACTGTCCAATTTTTTTATAAAGAGAGGCCATCACCGAGGAGTTAATGACATACGTTTATTTACAATTATATCGAATTTTTTACGATTAAAAATATTCTATTATAGCGCGTTCAAAGGTTAGTTTGCAGTATAGCTCTTATGGCAAATGGGAGCGGTGTTGCCAAATGTTGTAAAAGTGGCAAATGTGTCAATTATAATAATATGAAAAACTCGTATGATTTACAAAAATGAACTCTTATAAAACTCAAAATAACACTCTACAAAAACAAACGGCCATTTGTAGAATACTGCGTCTTCACAGATCAGCGCGTTTTAGAGCTGGCAACGTCGACAAGCAAGAAAAGGATAGCGTCATTGTGTAAACCCATTAGAGAGTATGAAAAAGAACTACTCCATATGCCCTGTACTGCAAACTCACCTTCGAACGCACTATAGATAGATAGCAATTCGCTGCAAATTTTTATGAATAGATTATTGCTAATTTTAATTCAGATTGTTGATTGTTGATTGTTGACATTTCGAGATTTCGATGGATCTCCACGAATTGAGGACCCTACATAATGTTTTGACTATTTTGATGCCTGTCTGTCTGTCTGTCTGTCTGTCTGTCTGTCTGTCTGTCTGTCTGTCTGTCTGTCTGTCTGTCTATCCGTCTGTCTGTCTGTGTACACGTGCAGAGCAAATTCGGCTAAAAGGATTTTTATGAAACTCCATATTTAAGCTTTTGATATCAATGGCACACGTTGATTAACTTTTACTTGTGTCGATTTTAAGATTTTTGCGAATATTTTACAACAGATATATATTTAGAAAAAAAATTTATATCAAAAGTTGCTATAAAAGCAATAACTAACAACTTTTATTAGAGACATTTTTTGATAAAATGAAGTATCTATTTTTTCATACTTATATGTAACGTTTTTATGATAAATAATATCTCTGTTAGAAAATATTAGGCCAAGTTATTTCTACTCTGCTGCTAGAATGTATTTTATGCAAGTACTTTGTGACGGCGGTTGGTCCTGTGGTGGCAACAGCTGATTTTTTAGAATTAAAAATATTCTATTAGATAGATTGCAATTCGCTGCAAATTTTGATGAATAGATTATTGGTGATTTTATTTTAGATTGTTAGTTTTGTATAAGAAATTTGTGAAGGCTAAATGATTTTTTCCTCCTTAATGTAAAAAATTGTGCATCGGTGTGTAGAAACATTTTAAAATGAAATGGTTTTCAGTATCTTAAACATAGTTATGTTTATATAAATACACGATAGTTACGAATAGTCCGACATCTGTGTGTCTTTAAACCAACTACGATGGCTTCGTAAAATGTTTATTATTTAATATCGTTTTTATAATTCTACTGTCCAAGATTTAAACTAACTAAACCTAACCTAATTACCTAAACTGATCATATTTACTTTCCGTCTTTGTAATTTTGAGCAAGATTTGTTAATGATGCTATTTTGTTAGGTTATGTAAAGGCATACAATATCTACGGTGTCTCTGATAGACTGAGATAGTCAATGTGTTTATATGTCTGTCTCATTAAAACAACTAACTAACTACAAAGTTTAGAAAATTATCCACAATCCACAACGAACAACGTATTAAGTTTAGAGGTCTGAACAGTTTCACGTCTTACCGTATGACAAACCTCCTAGTGACAATCAACAGAATACAACCTACAGTCTATAGGCTAATGATTTAAGAGCTCTTACGTTTTAGTTCTTACTAACAAAGCTAAAAAAAATAAAAATTAAGAAGGAAGCCGCACAGCCTCTTAAGGCGGCGCACAACCCTATAGTTCCCTATAGTTTCTTACACAAAACTAATAATCGGAAATAAAATTAATAACAATCTATATATCAAAACTTGCAGCGAATTTTTATCTATCTAATAGGATATTTTAAATTTGAGAAAAAACTGTCATGTAATTGTAATTAAGCAAATTGCATTATAGACGCCATCTTGTAAACCAATCGACGCATATTTGCGTACGATGCGGCAAATTGTAGCTAAAGCTTCATTCTACAAAAGGGTTTTAGCTATTATGTTCTATTGTGAAAACTACTTATAGTTATTGTACTTGATAGTCTATATTTGCCGCCATCTTGAATCTGCCGCGGTTCTCAAAATAGGTGTAACGGGTAAAAATGATTTTATTTTTGTGAAGAATACGTGTACCAAGTGGCATTTCATTATCATCAAGTATAATATTTTTCGACGAGGGTTCTAAACTATAAGTAATCAAGTCGAAAAAAATGTTGACGTATTATTTGAACATTTCTACACAAAACTATATAAATATAAAAATTATTTGAAACCCATAAATAGATTTAAAAAATTACAGAACAATGTTGCTGATGTCAATTATTAAGTTATTGAGCGATAATATTTTTACATTAAATATTTCTACAATTAAAAATATCTTATTAGATAGATAAAAATTCGGTGCAAAATTTGATGTATAAATTAATACTAATTTTATTTCAGATTGTTAGTTTTGTATAAGAAATTGGTAACCTCTGGGGGTTATACGCAGCCTTAAAGGGATAATCGTCAGTTTGAATCTTCCTAAAACAATTCACACCAAGCTAGTTTTAAACCCATTCTATGTACCCAGTTTAAGCCTGCTTCGACTTTTTTCTTTTTTGGTAGCGCTACTAATTGACTACTAATACTGCTACTAATTGACATTTATGTCTTTCTTTTACCATTTTCGTAGATTAATTTATTTCAAATCTAATCCGCTGATTTTATATTTTTGTTCTTTAATCCAATCTAAGTTAAATATATTATTAAATCCCCTATTCGAAGGGTGAAAACGACATCACCCAATATTGCAGTTTCTTTGTATTTTCATACAACCATGATTCCGGGGTTATAACTTTGGTATGTGTATTGAATATTAATATCCTGTTTTGACTTTGTTTTCTAGTATGAACCCTTAAATTTCTGGCTTTGAAATTTCAAATACAACTCTGAATTTGTATTGTTCTTAAAGTTTGGCATTAACTTCTGAATTTTAATGTTACATTTTGCGAATCGTGTCTGGTAAATGGTATTAATATGTTACAATATATAAAATAACTTATTGAACAAACTAAAAGAAGAAATATAAATGTTTAAGTTGTATTCTCTAAATATAAAAACCTTTTAGAGAGTTTGTAGCTTTAAATATGTGAGTAGCATTAGGTAAATATGAAACAAGAAGTCTGTAATAAAATTACGAAGAGTTTCTATGGAAAAACCCTCCGCTGCTTTCATCAGAGAACGGTTCAGACTAGCGATTTAGGGTGTTTCTTTTTGCAAAGCATGTCCTGAAACCCGAACTCCAATTTTTAGTCCAGACGGTTGATGCCACAGTTGTTATGCGGTCAATCAGCAGGAGAAATAAAGTCCGGTACATTGTTTTCAAGCCGCTGCTGCTCAGCCTTGGCATTCTGGGCTGACGCTAAATCTTGTTGAAAGCTCCAGTGGCGACCACCAAAGAGGGAGGCGTTCAGTTCTTTAACTATCGATTTCAACACGGTTTTCAAGTAGACTTTTTTACCCCTTTCGTAATTCTTTTGATTTGCCTATAGACAAATGGTCGTAGGAAAGACTCTATCTGGCGTTATTGTGTTGAACTAATCTAATAGGTAGTGAATCGACATCTTTCAAGACATTGAAAAGATGTTTTTGTTATTAGTGAAAATAAAATATAAGAAAACACGAATCAAGACATAAAATAGTATATTCTGTAACAAAGTTGGAATGAGAAAATTCGATGCGAGTGGAACATAACTAGCGCGAACCACATACGAGCGTTAGGAACCACGAGCATCGAATTTTCTCTTCCAATCGAGTCACAGACCCTACTTTCTCCACGACCTTTTTTAAAAATGAAACACATTAAACTCAAAAGAACAGTAAAAGTTTATTTATTCAAAGTATGCTCCATTAGAAGTTATACATTTTTCCCATCTTTCAGGCAATTTGTGAATACCTCGCCAGTAGAACTCTTCCCCTTTCCCCGCAAACCATTCATCTAGCCATTCTTTCACATTTTCATATGAACAAAAGTGCTGCTCGGCAAGTGCGTGTCCCATCGATGCGAACAAGTGGTAATCTGAAGGGGCCAATTCTGGTGAGTAAGCGGCATGGGATAGCACTTCCCTCTTGAGTGCCTCCAATGTGTTGCAAACTGCTTTTGCCTTATGTGATGCAGCGTTATCGTGAAGAAAGATTACCTTGTGCTGTCTTCTTTCGTATTCTGGTTATTTTATGAGCAGCGAATGGTTCAATCCGATCAGTTGTTGTTGGTAGCGTTGGGTATTAACTGTTTCACCAGGTTTTAACAATTCATAATAGACCACACCCTTTTGGTCCCACCAAGTACAGAGCATTGTCTTTTTGCCAAAGCGATTCGGTCTTGCAGTTGATGTGGATGGTGACCTGGGTTCACTCATGATTTTTTGCGTTTGGGATTTTCAAAATAAATCCATTTTTCATCGCCAGTAATGATACGATGCAAAAAAGACTTTCTTTTGTATCGTGCAAGCAAAATTTCACAAGTGTTTTTGCGTTTTTCCATCTAGACCGGGAGCTCATGACATTTTTGGCCTCCGATTTCATACAGCATGCCTTTTGGAGGAGAGAATATTTACCCTGTGACAACAAAAAAGGGATGGTACTAAACCCCTGCACGCTTTCCGGTCATAGGGAAAATTGCATTTCCACTTAATAACAAATTCCATATAACAAACTTAAAGTCTTTTAATTATAGGCATGCTGTATGAAAACGCGGAAAATCATATTTTTTTATTACAAGATCACATGACCGTTTGAGCCTTTTGGGACCCTCCGAATCGCATGCATATATTTAAAAGACTTTAAATTTGTTATAACTTTCTTTTGACAAAAGGGCAAGCAATATTAAATCAGAGAAAAGCACAAAAAATTTGTGTTTAAGTGGAAATGCAATTTTCCCTATGACCGGAAAGCGTGCAGGGGTTTAGTACCATGCCTTTTTTGTTGTCACAGGGTAAATATTCTCTCCTCCAAAAGGCATGCTGTATGAAATCGGAGACCAAAAACTGTCATGAGCTCCCGGTCTAATCTGCCTCTCATTCAATGCATGTGGAACCCATCTGCCGACTTTCTGGATCATACCCATCTTTCGTAGGCGATTGGAAACAGCTTGTTGACTAACGCCTAACTGCTCTGCTAGTTGTTTTTGTGACTGACTATCGTCTTCCTGTAGCAATGTTTCCTATTTCGTATCTTCATATTTTTTTGGAGGTTTTCCATGTTCTTTGTCTGTAAGATTAAAGTCACCACTTTTGAAACGCCGAAACCATCGTTCACACGTATCTTGCGATGGAGCATATTCACCATAAGCTTCTCGAAGCAGTCGGTATGATTCAGCAGCAGTTTTTTGAAAACAAAACAGTAGTACTGTCCGCGAATGCTCTTTATTTGGCACAAAATTTGACATTTTTAACATAGTAAAACAAAACTATATGATCACTTTTCAAATTATAACCTATACGCATTTGACACTTAATGATAACTTAACAAAACGCCATATGTGTTGAAACTTTGAACTATACACTCTGTTTGCGCCGCAAGTTTGAAAAAAATCCGCATTTCATACTTGTAGACCTGGTATATATAGAGTCAATGCTCTATCTGGGTAATAAGATATGATTGGAGTCAACACTATAATTCGGATTTAAAAATTTCACGGAGCACTTGCAACAAGCTCGCGGAGCACCAGTGCTCTATATATTTCATTTCTTCACAAGTGAAGGAATGAAATACACGCAAAATGCATAAGAAGGTAAGTGCTTTAGAATAACATTCCAACTCTTGTGTTAGAATATTAATTTTCTGTAATCAATAGTGGTTTTAGAATTGGTAAATTCTATAGTGGTCGTGGAGAAATATAGTTAATTCCTTTTAGATGTTAGATTACAATGGCCGCAGAGACTTAAGCACTGTAAAACGGCCAGAAGTAGTCATGTTAAAAATTGACTGCTGTTTCTAGTATATGATGTATTAAAAGAAAATTAATAGTAGTATTTTTTCAGTAAGTAGTAAAATTATTAGTAGATTTTCCATCAATATTGCTGTACTAAAAAATTATTTAAAAAGATTTTTTTTAAATGTTTAATTTATAAAAAATAAATAAAAAAATTATAAAAGTAATAATTTATACTATGTATTAATAAATACTGTCAATTTACATATATGTATTTTTTTTGTAAATACCAGGTCTACAAGTATGAAATGCGGATTTTTTTTAAACTTGCCGCGCAAACAGAGTGTATAGTTCAAAGTTTCAACACATATGGCGTTTTGTTAAGTTATCATTAAGTGTCAAATGCGTATAGGTTATAATTTGAAAAGTGATCATATAGTTTTGTTTTACTGTGTTAAAAATGTCAAATTTTGTGCCAAATAAAGAGCATTCGCGGACAGTACTACTGTTTTGTTTTCATTTGAAAAAAAAAACTGCTGCTGAATCATACCGACTGCTTCGAGATGCTTATGGTGAATATGCTCCATCGCAAGATACGTGTGAACGATGGTTTCGGCGTTTCAAAAGTGGTGACTTTGGCAATCGCTTTGGCAAAAACACAATGCTCTGTACTTGGTGGGACCAAAAGGGTGTGGTCTATTATGAATTGTTAAAACCTGGTGAAACAGTTAATACCCAACACTACCAACAACAACTGATCGAATTGAATCATTCGCTGCTTATAAAACGACCAGAATACGAAATAAGACAGCACAAGGTAATCTTTCTCACGAAAACGCTCCATCACATAAGGCAAAAGCAGTTTGCAACACATTGGATGCACTCAAGTGGGAAGTGCTACCCCATGCCGCTTACTCACCAGACTTTGCCCCTTCAGATTACCACTTGTTCGCATCGATGGGTCACGCACTTGCCGAGCAGCACTTTTGTTCATATGAAAATGTGAAAGAATGGCTAGATGAATGGTTTGCGGGGAAAGGGGAAGAGTTCTACTGGCAAGGTATTCACAAATTGCCTGAAAGATGGGAAAAATGTATAACTTCTAATGGAGCATACTGTGAATAAATAAACTTTTACTGTTCTTTTGAGTTTAATGTGTTTTATTTTTTTAAAAAATCCGCATTTCATACTTGTAGACCTGGTATATGTATTTTTTTTTGTAAATAAAGTGCTACACTATTATTGGACTCTGGTCTGTTGTGTAGCCAAATTTTGAAATAAATAAATAAATAAATAAATAAATAAATAAATAAATAAATAAATAAATAAATAAATAAATGAATAAATATTTATGGGAAGACTAAGTACTTATTCTGTAATTGTAGTTCTCTTTTCCACACCTATATGATTTAAATAATTCCAAAAAATGTTATTAAATATGTTCTTATTAAAATTCAATGTGTTATTAACAAACTGGATTGGTATAAATTCGCATTTTGTCAAAAGCAGTCCGCCCAACTTCCTTCATAGTTACTAAACCACATCGTATTTCAGTAGTACCACTACATAATCATCAATTCTATAAAGTGTAAAAGTCCCTAGCACGCCTCGCGATTTGTAATCAGGCACCATTAAACGGCTAGTCATGTATCGCAGTCGTTATGTAGGACTTAATATACGGTCATTTTAATTATATACGTTTAGTTGCAATTATTGCTTAGTTAGAAACAGGTGTACCACTATTAATGATATTATTTGTATATACCAGAGACATTACTTATATATTCAACATAGATCTCTATTAACGTACTGGGAATTTTTAAAATTATCCACTCATATTAAATTGTAATAAAATTAAATTAATTATAATTAATTTTGTACATATTATATATAGTTTTGCAATAACTCTAGGTCAGATCATAACTTTGGTTTAATTAAACTTTAAATTAACAATACAGTAGTTAACTTTATTGTTATAATAAAATAAGATTAATAACTAACTATTTATTATTATTTATTGTTCAACATTATATTCTTTAATTGGACAGTATTTTAAAAATAATTATGTTGAGATTTCATTCATTCAACTAATAAAGAATAAGGTTTCAAGGATTAAAATCAAGTCAACAAAACCAAAATATAAAGCTACTATTGTTCTAATATACAAACATAAGTTTTAGGCTGAGGCTGCATAATAATAACGGTGACATCATGGCGTCAAGTTTTCATATAAGATAAAATACTTATGCTGATAAAGATGTCTAAAGCCTATGTATGAGTTTTATTTAACAATCTCCAAACAAAACCATATTCCAACAAATTAAAATACAATATTAGATTAGGTAATCTGTGTCCTACAAAAGGACAGAGTCAGCAATTAAGCAGCAGTTTATTTTTTTAGGATTTCATATTGTAACCAAAAACTCTATCTACACTGAATATTTGTTTGTTCGTCCGTTTCTTGAGTTGAAAATTACAGAGATATCGTGAATAAACTACTTGATGCCTACAAAGAAATGGGATGTAGGATGTCTTTAAAAATTCACTTTCTGGACTCTCATATACATTTCTTCCTAGAAGATCTGGGTGCAGTAAGTGATGAACATGAGAAACGGTTCCACCAAGACATTTCCGCAATGGAAAAGCGACATCAGGGTAAATGGAGTCCAAATTTGCTTGCTGATTACTGCTGGATATTAATAAGGTATGCCTCAGAAACAAAATATCGACGTAAAATATCAAATCAACATTTTGAGGTAACTTAAAATTAATAATAATACGTCTATCGCTATATTTCGTTAGAAACCAACAATACCTCCTAGCAAAAATTAATGGGTGATAGAAAAATCTGAGGTCATTTTCGGCTTTTTATCAGCTATTTTATTTATTTAGGTCAAATTTTAAGTGGGTTATACTATCAGGTCGTCAAGGATGAAATTTGTAGTTAATAATATTGCCAGCTTTAACAGATTACTATTTGACATTGGCTTAATATTTTACCATTGTTTTTTTTTTTTTTTTTGTTGGAAAGTTCTCTAAAAAATAACTAAAACTTTTTTAAAAATTAATTTTGTTGAAAACGGAACGGTCGGAAATTCGCATTATTATGAAGAATTGACTTCTTACGTGGAACTACGGCATCGCAGACCGCGCGAAACTTTAATAGTGTATTTGGCTCTAATGTTACTGCGCAGCAGACAATATCAAATTGTTTCGACAAAATTAACTTAAAATTAACTTACAAGTAACTTAAAAATCAAAAAAATAAAAAAAAAACTGACTCATCGATCACAGCAGAAATATACTGCAACCTACTGGACGAAATGATAACCAACTGGCAAAAACTTTAAGAAAAACAGCCTAGATTGGTCAACAGATCGACTCCTATCTTATTGCATGATAACGCTACAGGACACACTGCACAAATGACTGTGGCAAAATTACAGGAATTGGAGTTGGAACTTCTTCATCATCTTCCATATTCACCAGACCTAGCCCCCCACTGACTACAACTTCTTCTTCAATTTGGACAACTTTTTAATAGGAAAAGAGTTTAATTCCGACAATGCTGTAAAACTCTCATCCGCCAGGATTTTATAGCACCGGCCTGAACAACCTGCCGCTTAAATGACAAAAGTGTATAGACAATATGGGTGCATACTTTGATGAATAAAATAATTCCTTATATTTGTAAGTTATCAACCAACTTTGCCTTTTTTTTGTACAAATTTCATCCATCACGACCTAATATATTATTTTCACAAAGTATTCTGATAGTCCAGGAAATTGGTGTTCAAAACAGTGGGTTTCAAATTTTACGGGAGTTTTAGAAATTAGTGCAAACTTGGAAAAATATTCGAATTCATGAAACGTACTTTCGCTGCAACTAACGTAAAATAGTATATTATGCAACGAACATAGAATGATGGACATTTCACACGAGTATGAAAGTTGCACCACATAATTCCTTATATTTATTAGTTATCATTAGTTCCTTAAGTTTTCAACCAACTTTGCCTTTTTAGGGTTTTGTAGGTATGACCAAAAAACCCTTATACCGTCATTTTGTCGTCTGTCTGTCTGTCTGTTCGGTAAAAATTGTAGCCAAACGGCTAAACCTAGAGAGTTGAAATTTGGCATGCTTGTACAACTTTTTGACCCGCACATAGGAAAAATACTAAAACATCTAAAAAACATACCCCCTAAAAATATAAACAAATATGTGCTCATCGAAAAAAAAATATTTTTTTAATATTCTGAGTAGGGTATCAAATGAAAGCCCTTAGTACGTGGATTAACGATCAAAATTTTATTTTTGCAAAATAAATTATTTTGACGCGATTTTTGCCAAAATTGTGCAAAAAAATTTTTGTCCTACACCTTGTAGCCCAGATGGTTTAAACTAAAAATGTGAAAAAATTCTAAGTAATGTATATTGGTGTGAACCGGAATAGTACAACAGGAATTTTTGATCAGATTATGTTTTCGGAAAATAATGCATTTTTTGTGTTTTTAACCAAAATATGTTAAATATTTAATTCGCTATGTAACCAAGTTGATACGTCAGCGCTCATGGCGATGTGCGTTTAGTCATTGGTTTTCTAATTTGCCAAACAGTTAACTTGCAAACTAGAGTTCGAATCCTGTCAATTTTATTTTTTTTGTTTTTTTTTTTTGCACTTTTCTTTTGTTTAAATTATTTTGTAAAAATTCTATTTATATTTTGGTAAATGTTGCATTTAATTTTTAAAAGCGTAACTTTAATAACCAGTGGGAAGTGTTGAAATTATAATTTAATTCTGTTTGATGTATACGAAATCAGAGGGCGGGGCTAATGATTTAAGCAACCAATAGAAGCCATAGGCGCAATTTTCAAAATCTTAATGAACCTTGCTATGTAAAAAAATACTGCACATATTTAGAAACTTAAATAATGGTATTAGGCATTCGAATTAAAATTCATAAAAAAATATTTTGACATAAAATTTGTTTTGGCATCCCAAATAATCATCATTCAGCTATTTAATACCTGCAAAACCCTGAAATATATGAAAATTCACACTTCACATCAATTTTTTTTTCTACAGATTTCATTCTTGATGACCTAATATGTTTTGTCCATGTCACAAGAAATAAGTTCATTAATGTTTACTAGCGTTATTGGTTTAGCTATCATCGTTTGTGTTTATTTCATTGTGCGTATCTATGATCAATATGACTAATGTTCCGAGCAAAAGCAATCATTTCTTTAAGATTATTCTAACGAGTAAATCAAACTGGACAAATCCATTAGATTTGAACAACATAATCAACTGGTACAATGTTTACATGAAAAGCCCGCGTCATATAAATCTGTGGAGTTCAGCGTTCTTATGCTCTCCAGTCGGTCATTCGATCCTACGGTACGATTCCGTTGGAGTTAGTAGCCGGTCCCAATCGTGACCTATTAAGTATAGTTCGTGATCACGAACTGGTCTCGACCTATGACCCTAACTTACAATCACCACGTGACCCTGAGCACCTATAGCTCTACGGCTATGGCCCGACCACTATTATAATACCTAGAATACTATGGGTATACGTACGAATATACTGTGTTTTGGAGGGAATGCTTCAAATTACAGCTGTATTGGGAGAGAACACGTTACACTATTAGATACAGTGACGTTCATCTCATAATCTTATGACGCACTCGAGAATTTAAATTTAGGGTTGATATTCGTTCGATAGACATAGATATTGAGGAGAGTTGGGTATTACCGATCACCTAAGGCAGTGGTTCTAGGCTAGGATGATTAAGTAAAGGATGCGCTATTCGTGTGTAAAATGTGTGGAAAGGTCTACTGAGTGAGAAAGATATATATCGTGGTACTGCGTACACTCGTTATGCGTAATGCGCATGTGCTACACCCCTTATAGTTAGATAAAAATCATCCCTTAAGCTGCATTCACAGTTACCAAATTATATTTACATTTTACAATTATAATCAGAGTTATATTTTTATTTAGGAGAGCATTCATACATACCAAATCATAATTCTAATTAGTACGTGATGCCATCTGTTGTTACAAATAAAAGTTACTATAAAATTAATCAAAAATCTAGGTTTTTTAAACTTTTTTCATTTTTAAATTTGCTAAAATAATAACAGTTCTCCATCTAAGATTTATTTCGCCAGTTGTATTTTGTATCTATTTTGATATTTCAAATTTACTTATAGGTTAGGTTCTGTCTCTTTCCCGCTATTGTTAGTAAAAATTAAAAGTATAATTATAATTAGGAAAGTGTGAATGCAGGTTTATAGTTGAAGGCGAGAATATTTCTAAATAAAAAAAATATATATATGTAAAAATCTTAAATACACATTTACTTTAGTTTTAGGTCCGTTTGACACGTTATATTTTGTATAAAATATGTCATGAAAAATATGCGCAGAACAACTAACACCGTGTTTTACACATTTCTCAAATATGTTATAAAATTTGCTGTGAAATTACGCGATTTTAGAATCATTTCTAGGAAACTCACATAATTATTTTCATTTAAAAATACGCTCGCTACTCAAATTTAGCACATGCGCATTACGTAGTTACAGTGTACACAGTACAGACATATATTGCCTTCTCTCTCAACAATCCTTTCCACACAATCGTTAATGTTGTTAGTATACGAATAGCGCATCCTTTACTTAATCATCCTAGGTTCTAGGGGTGCGAGAGAAGTTTCTAATTTTTTAATGAAAATTACTGCCTCACCGCTTATGAGAAACATGCCTTAAGGGGGGGGTATGGTCAGAAAATCGTTTTTTTTTTTTTTTAATCGATTGTATAGTGACTCAGGAGTGTCCATACAAAATTTCAGGTCGATCCGAGCAAAATTAGCGAAGTTATCGGCTTAACAATACAAATAACTCAAATTCATATTTTCGCGCAAATCGCGTGTTATAGCGTTCCTTTCAGAACGCTGCTTTATTAGCCGCGCGCAGCTCTCATATACGTAATAGTAGAATCTTCCCACTCTATCCACACACCTGTCTGTGCTATATTTGTGTAAAAACACTTATATATGTGACTTGTAGTAGTATACATTCATTTCATCGAGCAGTTACGGTACACGTGTTTCGTAATTTTTTGAGGAATTTTATTTTTCAAGTCGGTGAGACATGTAACTCGAAAACTACTCGACCGATCTTTCTGAAATTTTGCACACTATTTCTGTAGGCAATTTACTAGGTAACGCTGTCGAGATATATTTTTTTTTCTTGCTTATTTTTTTTTTATGGAATTTTTTACAACTGAAAACAGAAATTTCGAAAAAAAAATTCCGTTTTTCTCGTTTTTTTGACTTCAAACTTATACCAAAAATTAAATAATCTAGATATTTGAAAAAACTCGACAGCGTTACCTCAAGAAACTCATAAGCTAACGAAATATTTTTGGTTTTTTTGTTTTAGATGATCCAGTCATTAGTTATGTGTCTCACCGCAAATCAACTCTTTGTCCTGAACGAAAATTTCAAATTCATGTCACGAGCTTAATTTTCGATATTTTTCAATAAAAAATTTTTTGGATACTCTTCAAAGGTTGTTCTTTACTGTCGGTATTATCCCAATCAAGTTACTATTAACAGTTTTCTAAAAAAAAATCTTGAAAATGGGTATAAAATGTGCTGCTCTGACCATACCCCCCCCCTTAAGCCGCATTCAGAGCTCTTAAATCAATAGCTTATGCACTGTAGCCTATGGACTGTTCACTGTCACTAACAAGTTTGTCATATGATAAGACGTGAAACCGTTCAGGCCTCCAAATTTAATACGCTGTTTGTTGTGGATTGTGCATAATTTTCTAAACTTATAGCTAGTGAGATGTTTTAATGAGACAGACATATAAACACATTCGCTATCGCATTCTATCAGTGACACTGTAGTTATCGAATGCCTTTACATAACCTAACATAATGTCACCATTAACAAATCTTGCTCAAAATTACAAAGGCGAACAGTAAATAAGTTCAATTTAGGTAATTAGGTAGTTAAAATCTAAGACAACAGAATTATAAAAACGATAATACATATAAAATATTTTACGAAGATAAATAGTTGGTTTCAAAATTCACAGATGGCGGGCTATTCGTAACGTACTAATTTATAACAGATGTGAACGGTACATGGAACGTTAAAAGAATGTATTAAAACATAAGTCAGAACGTAACAACGAACAGTCTATAACTCGTTAATTTAAAGAGGTCTGAATGCGGCTTTATTGTCTTCTCTCCCGCTCCTATGGCTAAAACCAGACCAGGGTTTTTAAATTTCGCGAAGAAATTAAATAGTTTCTTATTAACCAAAATAGTGATTTAGTGGAAGCTTTTAGTAATAGAGACGCAATACTTCGGCTAGCCTACTTAGCAGATATATTTAACCACCAGAATGAATTAAGTACATCAATGCAAGGATTTGGTAAGAACATAATAACAGCTCCAAGCAGTGGCGGCGCTAGCTCTTAAAATCTGGGGGGGCAGGAAAATTTTGAGGAACATTGGGGGGACAGGAAATTTTTGAGGAAAATTTGGGTGCCAGGAAATATCTGTAATTATTTTTTTATCGTTTACCCATGAAAATACAAGTGACGAACTAAAAAAACGGTCCTCACTTCTACAATACATTTTTCTTCAAAAAATTCTGGGGGGGGGGCAACTGAGAGCCAGAGAAATTTTTGAGGAGGCCCCCCCGGACACCTCACTAGCGCCGACACTGGCTCCAAGCATTAGCCTCAGTTAATGAACAATTATAACTTTGGAGACGTTGAGTTGAAGATGGGAATTTAGCAAATTTTCCTTTTCTGGATTCAATTGTTTTCGAAAATGAAAAAACAAGAATTATACCAGAAACAAAATTACACCTCCACCAATTGAGTGAATCATCTGATGGATACTTTTCCACAGGATATATAGACAAAATTAATAGATAGATACTCAATCCATTTTTGTTTGACCTAAATTCAATGGACGACAACGTTTTATTAAAAGACGGTCTTATCGCAATACAGGCTAATGCACATATTGAAATGCAATTTGAAAAACTGAACTTGGAACAGTTCTGATGTACGCAGTTCGAACTTTATCCAGAATTGGCAAAAGCAGCATTAAAGACACTTTTACCATTTGCCACCACTTACCTTTGTGAAATGAGTTTTTCATCACTTTTGCAAAACAAAAGCCAGAAATCGCTTAAATGCATCTGACGCCTTAGGCGTGGCTCTTTTCAAGTGATGACCATAGAAAAAAATCAAAAGAATAGCAAAAGAACCGACCACGGCCTTAACAACAACCCACCAGCCTTCGGAAACACTTTTTTCCATCGACCCCTAACAATATTATATCGACCCCTAGGGTTTCATATAGACCAGGGGTGGAAAAAAAATATATTTTTTTTTCTAATCTTATATATTGCTTTTGTTTCGAAGGATATTTTATAAATTTTAAAAGCAATATTTTTAAACCAAAACGTGTATTTATTATACAATTTAAAGAAAAAAATTAAAAAGAAAATTGGTAAGAATGATAATTTGAAAGAATCTTGGACAGACAGTAATATTTTTGCAGGACAAAATAATTTATAAAATGCTTCACGGGCCGGATATTAAGCGCGGGCCGCCATTTGCCCAGGCTTGATATAGACCATTTTGGATACCTTTGATTTAAACCATTCTCCTCAAATATTAATCCAATTGAAAAATTGCACCGACTAAAAAAGGTAAACAATTTTCATTCTAAACGATTTCTATATCAGTAATAAATGAGATAATAGGAGATAGGCATGATTTTTTTAAATTTTTTTATTATATTCCTCTTGTTGCATATAAACATAAAAAACAGTTTTTAATTTTTTTTTTATTTGATTGCTTAAAAAAATCATAAATATGTAGCGCGCGAAAACGACGTGTGACGTCATACCCCTTCTAACTGACGCATGACACTACTAGCTTACCGGCGTACATAGTCTGTTGTGAACTTATTTGTTTGTATAACTTTTATAGGTTATGTAAAGTTAGAGTGATTTTAATTAAAATAAAGTTTAATTCTATGAAAACAATTTATACATGTTTACCGAATTAAATTTTATATTAAAATATATAACTTATATTGCAGTATTTCAATTATGCCTCTAACGTTTTGTAACTTCATGTAAACAATGTAGTAAAATTCTGACATCTAAATTACATAAATATTTACATTTTACAGAGTTGCAGCGTTTGTTTACATAAAGTTATAGAATATAAAATAAAAATTACTTACAGGTCTGCTTTGACACCACGTATTTCTTCAACACTGTAGCATTCATTATTTTTCATATATTCCATGAGCATAAATGCATCAATGTTGGGTAAATTATCACTCTGAGCCCTAACAAAATCTTTATCTGCCATTTTAATAATAAATGCGTGAAAAATTGTTTAAAAACAAATACAAAACTCTCGAACTAAACAATATACACACGTGTAAAGATTATGTTGTAGCTGTATCTGTGACGTGAAACCTCTATCGTTTGACGTCATACTCAGTCGTTTCTACTCGGCAACCTTCGCGCCTAGGTCGGCTTATTTCAAATTTACAATATTTTAATTCAAAAATTTGGCTATAATATTAATTAAAATGTGATTTTTGTTTTGTTAGGTGACATAACTAACATTAACATATCAAAATAATGTAGTTTTAAGGAAATACAAATTTTATGCGTATCCCCTATTCAAGTTTTCGGATAGCGGGCCTTCAAAACCACCTTAGAATGAAAACTATAAGATGCTCTATAGCAGCGTTTCTCAACCGGGGGGCCGCGAAGTCATACAAGATCGAAACATGAAAATATAATAAAAATGCACATAATCATACAAGATATAAATTTTATTCATATTTATAAATTCGAGTATGTTATATTGATATTCATAAAAATATACCTTTCACAACATAAATAAAATAAATATTCTATTTATTTTTATACTTAATATACCTATTTTGACAACTAATTTAAACTACAGGCTATTTCAAATGTTTAAGTTGTCACTAGCTAACTTTATAATGAGTAAATGGGCTTTTACTAAACAAAATTATCAAAAGCTTCAATTAATCGATAAAAATTACTAGATTTGAAAATCTAGTTCCGCTTTAACAAAAGAAACAGACTATAAGTAGACTATATCAAGGTCAAATAAATTGTATGTGTCGGTTAATGGGTTTCTCTGACAATAGTTCGCGTTGGAGGTACTTCAAGTATTTTTAAGTTGTGCTTTGAAGTACGATTTGAAAGTGCAATATTTGTTATTATATATTTTTTTTAATTGCTCTCCGAACTACAGGTAACTCAAGAGTAAGGATACGAATGTGTTTAAATTAAAATGGAAGGCACTTTGAACACTTGTAAATAAAAATACTTTACTTTCAAGTCGTTATAGGGAATATAGTCATTTAAAAATATCACAGTTTTTTTGTCAACCGTAAAAGGCATTCAAAAAATGTTTAAGAAAAAGTTGTTGAAAAGCTCCATCCAAAGATATCCTATATGACATGCGTACCCATTTAAAAATTCGAAATTGTCCTTGATATCCTGTAATTCCGGTTTTTTCCGGAAAATTTCAATACTACCATTTAATTTTGTGCATACATTTTAGTTCAAAATTTTCGACGTGTGAGCGACGTGTGAGCAACGTCGCCTTTTCGAAAAAACTCGTGTTTCCATTGTCTTCATACACCCTATATATATATATATATAGGGGGGCCGCAGACAATATTTATATAATTTGGGGGGGCCCCGGCCATAAAAGGTTGAGAAGCACTGCTCTATAGCTTATGTTCGAATCCCGGTTATATACCGTCATACCATTTATTTCAAACTACGTGGAAACATGTCCAGCTTTTTTGCGTGAAACTGAGTTAAATTGATTTTTGTGTCATCTTATAATCACCTTAAACATGTAATAACGAAGTATATTGACAAATAACAAAGGAAAAAGACAAGAAAACATGTATTGATTAAATTTTCTTCCGTTATTTCTTAAAAAAATTGTAAGGTACGCCCCTGTATGAAACAAAGCATAGTATGTTTTGAAGTCAATGTATCAAATTAGTGGTATATTGGTAGAGAACACGTTACCTATTATCTCTGTTCGAGAGCGCACGTATGGCGCTTCGTTTCGGTTTGCTTCGAGCGTATTTTAACGCACGCATTCGTAAATCGGATACGATACCTCCGAGTCAAATTCGAAATGTCAAAGTCAGCGTTTTTGGAAGGCAGAAGGCAGAAGAGACGTGGTGAATACCAGGAAATGCGTAACATTAATATTCAGTTGTTGTCAAACTTTGTTAGGGGAGAAACGTTTATGATATATTTAGAATAGGATTCCAAATTTATATTTCATTCGCAAATGCTTCAGGCAAAAAGATGTCAACCACAGAAAAGTTTAAATACTGCACAGATATCACAATCATAGACAGCTTGAATACACAATCATTATCAACGTTATTTGGTCTTATTTTATTCAGTCACTGGGACCACGTGCCAATGCCCCCAGGTCCAATGAAATGAAATATAACCAAATTTAAAATAATCGTACAACAAAATCGCTTAGACATTTTACAATATAAAAAAGTATATTATGCAACGAGCATGAAATGACTATTCCATAAGTTTCATACTATACTTTTTCCACGATTATAACTTTATTAAATAAATAATTGGTTCCCAACGCATAGATAGGCGTATAAAGGGAAGAGAAGGTAAGTTCTCCGTTTCTAGACCGCCTTAATCTAAGTCTAAGCTTTATATAACAATAAATAACTTATGACAACAACAATAGTTATGACAGTTAATTCTAAAGCTTGCAGTAGACATTTTTTTATTTTTCCATAGCCGACCCTTATGTAATTACTTTTAGAACTCATGGTATATGAAAGCCACATAGCCCGTGTGACGTTTCGACCGATCCTATTATCCATGTATGAACAGGTACTCATTTATAAGTATTAAATACTTGAGGCTGAGTCGACCCCAGAGCTGTCTGCACAATATCGAAAGATAAAAATCCGAAGAAGGTGGGGGGATTCTAATCGGCATCCCTGTGCTCCGTAGGAAACCGTTTTACCACGGAGACACGGCAACTCGGAAATACTTATAAATAACTAATAACTTTATTACTTATTTAATTTTTATTCAGTTCCGTTTAAAAACCAACAATAATTCGACAGTTGACTTTCAACCTATTTATTACGTTGCCCAGCAACGGTCATGTACGTGTCAAACGGAATGTAAATTCAAATAAAATAACAATACTTGCGTCAGCTGATTGACCAAGACCAACTCTAACAATATATTTGCGACATTTGACAACTTTAACTATATTATTTAATTTTAATCCGGTTTCCTTTACAAACTAAAAATAATTTGACATATGCTTTCAAAGATATATCCCGCGAAAAATATAACAGGCTTTAATCGTTTAATGAGTTTTGAAATTATGAAAACTTTTTTAATTGCATAATTTACAGTATTTGAGAGAATTGTGAATTAAAAAAATCACAACTCAAAAACGGTTAGAGAAAACGACCTGAAGTTAGAATTTTTAGATTCTTCGTAGTTTATTTAGTCTAGAAAAAAATTGAGGCCTTATTTGTTTTGCATATTTTAAAATTATGACAAATTTAATATGGCGTGATTTATAGAAATCATCATCTTCGCATAGACGTATTTTAAAAATGAAATGAGATAAAGATCTGCAGTTGAAATTTTTGAAATCTTTACGTCTTAATTAACTTGTAACCATATCTTGAAAGAAAAAAGAAACAAAGATTGGACATAACGAACATCAGATATAATACATGGGCTAAAAGCTTTTGCAAAAATTATTTGTAAATATGACACATTAATGATATAAATTATATGTGAGCATAATTATATTTGTATAGTTATAAAAAAAACAATTTTATTTAGAAAATGTTATAACATGAGTTCAAAAAAAATTACAGAAGGGTTGGCTATGAAAAAATAAAATAATGTATACTGCAAACTTTATATAACAAACTTTATAACAACAACAGTGCTGGCTGTTAATTAATTAAGCTTGCTGTTGACATTACTTTTATTTTCCACAACCAACCCTTATTTCTTTTTGAACTCAGGGTATAATGCTGTTTCGATAAGCCACACACAGACTGACAAGTCTAAAGTGGTATTTTTTCAATAAATTAAAAAAAATTCTATATTAACCCTTTACTTCATGAATATTTATTTTTGGCTGAAATAATTCATGAGCATTAGGAATTGGTTCTTATTGATAGAAAAATTAATTAAAAAAATATATTTAAAATATTAATTATTATTTTTATGAAAAAATAATAATTAAAATAATTATTTAGGGTTTGTGCCATACATGGAACATTATGATTCTACATTATATTACAAAAGAAAATGATTCTGTATTATTTGCTCGTCAATTGCTAGGTGTTCTTCATTAGGGATTAAAAGCAGTCGCCCTCGAATTTTTGAAAGAAAAGGTCGTATCTTCTAGTTGTCCTTTCTCAATAAATTCAGAGTTATCGTTGAAGTGCAAATTCCGCTTGATATCCTCAAATCTATTGCAGCCCATTACTTGAGATACTGCAGGATCCATTGCTGTGTATGTGGCATATATGAACATTCATGAAGTCACGTTTTGATTCAGTTTTAAAAGTAAAATAAAAAATAAAAATCGGTACGTGCCATATATGGCACACTATGCGGTAAAGGGTTAATGAAATTGAAGGTTATATCTGTTTTTACTTTACCGTGCCTATATCTATATTCTATCGGTTCTTCTATTCTAGCGGATATAGAATTGATGTCTATCAGTGTTTCAAGTTTTGAGATTTATGGCTATGACCTTTTGGCAGAAGGCGTTTCTAATAAAATGCGATCCTCTACGCGGAAAGCCATTTATATAACGTGTGACATTCTGGGATATTCTTATAAATTTTTTCGATGGTAAATTAGGTGTAAAAATGCGATATGATAATCAGCGCTGGTGATATTTATGTTAGAAATATTCTTTTCTATATTCTGACCTTAAAACGCTCCATTAACTTAAAAATTTCCATTGTCTTAATATTATTTCTGATAATTTTTACAGAATAATGTAAATAATAAGATGATGTAACTAAAACAATTTTAATGATGTAGATTTTCGTATTATATTCCAAGCAGTCAATACTGTCTGTGCCTAAAGAGTTTTTAGGATTTTGTAGGTATGTCCACCAAAAACCTCCTATACCTACTTAGCCGAGTTTAATCGTTTGGTTAAACTCGGTTACAATATAACAATCCAATAAGTTACCATAGTTATTTTCTAACTATTTGGTTATAGTTAACTAGGTTTTCAGAAATCGGCCCTCATGTGTCTGTTTGTCTGTACGGTAGAAATTGTAGCCAAACGGCTGAACATAGAAAATTGAAATTTGGCATGCTTGTACAACTCTTTGACCCACATATAGAAAAACAGAGTTCAAAAAACACATCGTGAGATAAATATAAACAAATAGGTATTTAATAAATAAATACATATTATTTAAAAATTGAGTAGGGTATCAAATGAAAGCTCTTAGTACGTGGATTAGCGATCAAAATTTTATTTTTGCAAAATAAATTATTTTGACGTGATTTATGCCAAAATTGTGCAAAAAAATTTTTGTACCACACCTTGTAGCCCAGATGTTTTAAAATAAAAATCTGAAAAAATTCTAAGTAATGTACATTTGTGTAAATCAGGACATAAATTTTCGATCAGATTATGTTTTCGGAAAATAACGCATTTTTTGTGTTTTTTGCTTGACCATGTAAAATATTTAATAACTTATGCAACAAAGGAAACCAGTATGCTTTCATGGTGTAATGGTTAGCGCTCTCGCGTTCTAATTTGCAAACTAGGGTTCCAGTCTCGAGATAATATTATTTTTTATGTTTTTATTTGCATTTTTATTTTGTTTAAATTATTTTTTCAAAATTTTATTTATATTTGGGCAAATGTTGCATTTAATTTTCAAAAGCGTAAATTTAATAACCAGTGGAAATTGTTGAAATTGAATACACGAAATCAGAGGGGCGGAGTTATGACTTAAAACAACCAATGGAAGCCATAGGCGCAATTTTCAAAATCTTATAGAACCTTGCTATATAAAAAAAATCCTGCACATATTTAGAAACCTAAATAATGGTATTAGACATTCGAATTAAAATTATCAAAAAAAAAAAAATATTTTAACATAAAATTTGTTTTGGCATCCCAAATAATCATCATTCACTTCTAAATACCTGCGAAACCCTGAAATGTGTGAAAATTCACACTTTACATCAATTTTTGTGTTTGTTATAATTTTTCCACAGTAACTAATTATCTTTAAGCTGCGTTCAGAGTTCTTAAATTAGTCGACTATAGACTTGTGCACTGTTGATTGTCACTACAAGTTTGTCATATGGTAAGGCGAGCAACCGTTAAGAAAAGTTTTTGAAGTACCTGGGTAAAAAATTCATGGGAAACTGTAAAAGAACAGACAAAGCAACGCATTGGATAGTATCGAAGTTGATTTGGTTTTTGAAGAGATTGACTACAATAGTTCAGACGAAAATAATACGAACAATGACATTAACGAGACGATAGTACAGAGAGTGAAGATGAACAGAATATTGCTGGTACAAGTTATCGTAATAATGAATATTTTTTCTAAAAATGTTTTATAAATTTGGGGTGCGTCTTATGGTCTGAAAAATACGGTGTATATATAAAAATTCTTTGCAAAATTTGATGTATAGATTTTATTTAGTTTTATTTCAGTTTGTTCGTTTTGTGCAAGCCACTTGTGAGAATTGTAGAGTTTAGCTTCCCCTTAAGTATATTTCCAAATTTTTGAATTAAAGCATTATATAAGACTTATCTGTCTTATGGCTTGGAACGTGTACCAAATTTTTAAATTGGCATTACTTTGTTATTGACATCGTAACTTTTTGGTTTTGAATTGGTAACACTGGCAAGGTGTAATTCTGCATTTTAGACAAGTCATTCTGTAATACTTTTTTGTTTTGTAGGTTTAGTCTGGTTCGCTATTTTGAGATTGCAATCGACTCGTTTGAGTGACGGTTTTAAAACAGATGTTTTAGCAGAACCTTTTGCATAAACAATTCCTCATTATTTACTTATTAAATGCGCCAGCCTTGTTTTATAAATAGATTAACCCACTTAAGCCTACAGACTTAACATGGCGCTTAGTACTGCATTAAATACACTTGCAATATTAAACATAAATTTTCATTTGATTTTATAATAGAACTTGCTTAAACCAAGCTTAAAACTTAAAAATAATAAGAAAACAAAAGTATCTTCGAGATTTCGAACAGCTGGCGCGACCAAATAACTAAATGGCTTGATTTTTATTCAATTTTAGAAAAGTATTTCTCACTATTAAAAATGTGTAATTTGATTTATGAGTATTTCACTACACTTATGTCGGGTTGCTCTAACCCGAAAGAGTTTTCTCTAACTAAAATTAAAATCATTTGTTTTTATATGTTCCAACATACAAAAACAAATGATTTTAACTTGAGTGAGGGATAATTTTTACTTTATTAACCGGCCATAAATGATTTATTTCTCTTTGATACCCTAAATAAAAAAAAAAACTAAAATAATTCAAACAATGGGTTTACGTATAATAGTAGGTGCTCCTTACACACATGAACTCGATTCTCATCTGTTCAAAAATTTTTATTATATTTTCAATTTCAAAAAAAACCATACATTTCCTTAGCTATAAATACAATCCATAACATTATCAGCCATAATTTAACCATGAATTAAAAAATAATTAACTTTGTCAAAAACGCAAAAACTACAATATTTTTTAAAATCGCAATATGATCAAAAATTCCTTTCGTACGTTTTCGGTTTAGATCATTACTTACAATTTTTACAGATTTTTAGTTTAGCCCCTTTGCATTAAGGGGTGCGAGATAGATTTTTATGTAAGTACATTTTTGAAAAAAAAAAAAAACTAAAATAATGTGTTATTAAAAAACTACGTTCAGTCCCTTAATCTACGTCTTAAGAGTATTTTTTTGATACCACACAATAAATTCTAAAACAATTATAATTTTTTTCAACGACAAAAAAAATTTTTTTTTTCGATGAGCAGATATTTGTTTATATTTTTAGGGAGATATGTTTTAGTATTTTTCCTATGTGCGGGTCAAAGAGTTGTATAAGCATGCCAAATTTCAACTCCCTAGGTTTAGCCGTTTGGCTACAATTTTTACCGAACAGACAGACAGACAGACAGACAGACAGACAGACAGACAGACAGACAGACAGACAGACAGACAGACAGACAGACAGACAGAAAGACAGACAGACAGACAGACAGATGACAAAATGACGGTATAAGGGTTTTTTGGTCATACCTACAAAACCCTAAAAATGAAAATTTGGCGGTTGGTTCCTTATTTCATATCTATATCCAAAGCTGTACCAAACACTGAGTAAAAGTATTTCGAATACCAAGTATTAAATACCGATCAAAGTATTTAAAATAACAAATATTGGGTTGTTACAAGTCCGTTCGTTTTTTTTTTTCACCTTTTATTCAATAAAAAATACATTCTAAAAAAAACTTTTATTATCAAATGTACTGTCCATTATTTTCTATCACTTTGGACAAACGCTCAGGCAATTTCATAATGCAATCTCTCCAGTAGGTTCCGTCTTTGCTCTCGAAAAATCTGTCCAGGTGAATTTTAATATCGTCCACAGATGCGAAATTGTTTCCATCAAGGGAATTTTGTAGAAAGTACAACAAAAGGTAGTCGGATGGTGCGATGTTTGGACCATATGGTCCGACTATCATTTGTTCCGCTCTTTACAAAATTCCCTTAACGGAAAAAATTTCGCATCTTTGGATGATATCAAAATACACCTCTACAGATTTTTCGAGAGCAAAGATGGAACCTTCTGGAGAGATGGCATTATGAAATTGCCTGAGCGTTTGTCCAAAGTGATAGAAAATAATGGACAGTATTGAAAAATTGTATTTGAAATATTGCGATGGTAGTCGGAGCATATGGTCCAAGCATATTCTCCGACTACCATTTGTTCCGTTCTTCCTTACAAAATTCCCTTAACGGAAAAAATTTCGCATCTTTGGATGATATCAACATTCACCTCTACAGATTTTTCGATAGCAAAGATGGAACCTTCTGGAGAGATGGCATTATGAAATTGCCTGAGCGTTTGTCCAAAGTGATAGAAAATAATGGACAGTACATTTGATAATAAAAGTTTTTTTTTTAGAATGTATATTTTATTGAACAAAAGGTGAAAAAAACCGAACGGACTTATGTAACAACCCAATACTTTTAAAAGGTATTTGAAATATTGTATTTCAAATACTTTAAATGTAATTCAATACAAATACCACGGAGAAAGTATTTTCAAATCTAAAAACCAAGAGCATTTTTCTGAAGTATTTAAAACACAATATTTCAATTACAAGAAAGTATATTTTAATTACTTTCTTCAGTTATTGAAATATGTTTTTAAAAATATTATTTCTAATATTCCAAGTGTGGGGAGCTACGATATGTAAATAATGAAATGTCACGGTTGGCTGATTTATTTCATTTGTACTTACTCTGTACATCCCTCACATTATGGGTTCCAAGACTTGCGAGCGGATCAAGTCTGGACCCCCCCCCCCAATTAGTCCGCTAGCTGGTTGCTATGATTCTTGGAAGGATTAAGGGTTGTTTCAATTAAACTCAACATTTTAACTAACCTACTTTAATTACGATTACGGTTTAAATATTTACATGATTACACTAGACTTACAATTACGTCGATACAGCTAAATCCAAATACACAGTCACACATACTAGACACACTTTACACCAAACACTAATTTAACCACTGGACACCACAGTCCTGACTGACATCCTCTATAACCATTTATCTCTCACATGTCTTTAGCTGGGCACTACACTAATGTTCATACGGAATTACTTGTTACATTTTACTTGACTTGACCGACAGCACTAAATGACTCTAACCCATGGTTAACAAAATCTCACACTACTTAAAAACACGATTTAACTTCTTCACTCTTTAGGCTCAACTCTTAAACATGGTCTTAACCATACGACGGCTTAAACTCCACTTTAACATCTTAACGTCATGACGGTTTAACATCTACCTTCTTAAACATGACTGTTCTGAAAATGCTTACTTCGCCCAACTGTTAAATGTCATTTAACACCTCTTGATTATCTGTATTGTACTATCTTAAAATTCATAATTTATTTGTGATAACTCAGATAAATATCCCATTAGAAAATATCCCAATCATCAATATTTATATCTCAGACAAAATTAATTATTATTTATGTGCCTATGGTTGACGTATATTTTTTTAACACAATAATTTACGATTCACTTTTCATGTTCCATTGACGAAGTGTCAAGTTGCAATAATAAACAATCTCCCGTTATCTTAAATGCCCTTTCTAAGAAATAGATTATTTTTTGTATCGTTTAACAGATTAAATATTTTACTCTAATTGAATGATTATAATGAATTTATTTATGAAATTTTATTTATGAAATAATACCAAAATTACCTCCCTTACACAAGTTGTCTATACAAATAATTTAAAAAATATTTAGGTTTGAGGTCCACTAGTTCCCTAAGGCACAAAGTTTGAGCAACTCTGGTTAAAATATTGAAACCACCTCAGTAAGACTTAAGCTGCGTTCCCACCTCAGTAATTTAACACTCTGTGCGTTGTAGATAGTTTTTAAACGAGTGCAATTGGTATGATCGGACAAGCTCGTACTATCTCGCTCAACAGTAGTATAGCAACGACAAAGCACGAGCATGTCCGACCATACCAAATGACCTCGTTTAAAAATTATCCATAGCGTACAACGTATAGATTTACAGAGGTGGGAATGCAGCTTTATTTGCTTAGCTTTTCTTATGCATCGATCCGATCTTCCTGTTACAAATTGACTAAAATAGACCAGTTTTTCTTATTTATTCTCCATATCCTTTGAGTGAGGTATTTTCGTGGAAAATCCTGCAATAACTAGCAAGATATCAAAAGGAGTATTTGGAAATAAACGTTAAAATTGTAGTATTGTATCTCGAAGTCAAAAGTGACATTCACAAACTATTACAGTATTTTTCAAACCTTTACATTCGTATATAGAATTGAATTCAAAACTAAAATTGAAAACTACAAAACTGAATTGAAAACTACAAATAACTTTATAAATTTCAACAACAGATTCAATACTGAAAATAAACGCCCGGGGAATTTTAAAATAATATTTTGATATATTGTTTTCAGTCTAAATGATGACACCTGAAATTATTTTAACCAATTTTAGGCTCTAATTCGATTATTGTAAACAAAAATATTTATGTTACAGTTGGACTAAATATTTATTATACAAAATAACGATATTGGTTTGAATTGAATAAATGGACAATATTTTCAGTAATAGCCTATCCATTTTTATAGGGATAATTTTGTAATGATTCTATTGATTTTCAACCTTTTACAAGGATTGTATCAAGATTTTATTTTATTTATTTATTTATTTTTATTTATACTCTATCTCAGAAAGACTGATAGTAATAAAATTTATTATTTGTAAAAAGTTATTGTTTTTTCCCACAGAAGCGGCAAAACAAAAGCGACAAAATATGAATAGTTCGAAACGAAATATTGTTAAAAACAACGAGTGTGCCGCACATATTATATAGGAATACGAACTAGGGTTAAACACAATAGACCATAAAAATTTGACCCTAAAATTTTGAGGAAAAATATGGTCACAGGGGTGTGTTTAATGATATGATAAATATGGTCACAGACGTGCGTTTAATAAAATAATAAATAGTAATAGACCGGGAGCTCATGACAGTTTTTGGTCTCCGATTTCATACAGCATGCCTTTTGGAGGAGAGAATATTTACCCTGTGACAACAAAAAAGGGATGGTACTAAACCCCTGCATGCTTTCCGGTCATAGGGAAAATTGCATTTCCACTTAAACACAAAATTTTTGTGCTTTTCTCTGATTTAATATTGCTTGCTCTTTTGTCAAAAGAAAGTTATAACAAATTTAAAGTCTTTTAAATATATGCATGCGATTCGGAAGGTCCCAAAGGGCTCAAACGGTCATGTGATCTTGTAATAAAAAAATATGATTTTCCGCGTTTTCATACAGCATGCCTATAATTAAAAGACTTTAAATTTGTTATAACTTTCTTTTGACAAAAGGGCAAGCAATATTAAGTCAGAGAAAAACACAAAAATTTTGTGCAAGTGGAAATGCAATTTTCCCTATGACCGGAAAGCGTGCAGGGGTTTAGTACCATCCCTTTTTTGTTGTCACAGGGTAAATATTCTCTCCTCCAAAAGGCATGCTGTATGAAATCGGAGACCAAAAATGTCATGAGCTCCCGGTATATAATATAGAAATACACAAAACCAATTTAAACGTGTTTAAAATGTGCACGCCACTGGTAACTGCCTGACAACATGATTTATTACTATCAGTCTTTCTGAGATAGAGTATAGGTAATCTATGGTTCATCAACATCTTGGGTAATTAGTACCCGGTATTGTATTTTATAAAATATTGTTAATTTAATTATATTATGTGGGTATTATGTATATGGGTGTTAGCCTATATATGTCTGTTAGAAATTTATCTATAGCTCAGTCGCTGAAACAGCACAGTTCGTCATTTTGCGTCATAACTTCAATGACAAACCTAATGGCGAAAAAATAACTAAATCGATTTTTTTTTGCATGTGAATTATAGACTAATATTGCTCTTTACTCTTTTATTTTACTAAAACGTACCATTCGAAGTCATATTTAGTTTGTGTTCAATAGTCATTTTGAAGATTTACAAATTTTAAAAGTGTTTATTTAATATAGGGACATTTTTATTGGTATCCCTGAATAAAACTGACTTGTGTTCAAATATCTAACTTATAGTAATTTATAAAAACCTTTTTTATTTAATTTGTTGTTTATTTAGCAGTTTTGTGTTTAGTTATATATTTTCTTATTTGACTTTGTGTATACTGCATAGTTTTTAGGTTATATTCAACTTGCACTAAACCTGACGTCATATTTTTTTGTGACGTTTCAAGTGACGCAACTGCACTGTTTCGCCGATTTCCCTATAGGATTGTTTTGTTATTATCGTTAAGTGCTTCTTGTAGATTGTCAGGTATATGGTGTGTTTGTCTTATTGTGTCATATTTGGTGTACTCATATGCGTAATAAGGTGTTGTACTGTAATAATTGTGTTGCGATTATTACACAATGGGGGATCCTCTTTCTTCATTTTGTAGCTGTGTGTAATTTATGTGTGTCCAATTCGTAGTCTGGTAGTGGAAGTTTGTTCTCTTCTTGTTCTACAGAATGGCAATTTCTTCGTGTCGGATTTTTTAGTTTATTAAGTTGTATATTTTGCCATATGTTGTCAACTTATTCTTGAATTAAACGTTTTATTTAAATTTTCATGTCATAGTCTTGTACCGTCGAGTTATTCATTGGATCCTTCCTGGCGGTTTCAATGGCTGCGGCATCTGCCTTTTCATTATCTTTTGTACTTATACGTGAAGGTACCCAAACCAAGCTGTTCACTGTGTTTTGTTCTTGTAGGCTGTGTATTTCTTGTATTTCTTGGATAATTTTATTGTTAATGTATATTTTGCCTATAGTGGTTAAAATGCTCAGAAAGTCAGAGTAGATGATGTATTTGGAGCTTCTTTGGTTTTTTTGGGCGATGATTTCTATACTTCGTAGGATTCCTATAGTCTCGGCTGTGAAGATACTGATTCAAACTTAACCCACTGTTGGAATCACTGGATGATCCAAGATCTGGTAAAAATTGTTCTTTGTATCGTCTTTTGGTGGGAAACTCAATTTGATTATGTACACGACCAATAAACTGTTTGTCGGTTGAGTGGACTTTAAGCATTCATACAAAACCTGTCAGGATAACAGTCTTCTCTTGTTTCTTTTAAAACAATACTCGGTAGATTTTCTTATAGTTGCTTGCGCCAACATTAGCATCAGGGTAGAAAACAAACGAAAAGTGGAAATAGGAAAGGATAAAAGTGCCAGAAATATAAAAAATCAGTTGTAGCTACTACAGGACCGACCGCCATCATAAAGTACTTGTATAAAATATATTCTAGCAGCAGAGTAGAAATAACTTGGCCTAATATTTTCTAACAGAGATATTATTTATCATGATCATGGAAACGTTACATAAAAGTATGAAAAAATGACTTTACAAAAAAAATTCGAAATTTTTCGTTTTATCAAAAAACTTTTCAAATAAAAGTTATTAGTTATTGCATTTATAGCAAATTTTTTTCAAAAAATTTGTTCGAAATATTTTTCTCTTGGTAAATATTCTCAAAAATCTTAAAATCGACACGAGTAAACTCCTATTTCTACTCAATCGATTTTTATCAAAAGTTGATCAACTCGTGCCATTGATGTCAACAGCTTAAATATGCAGTTTCATAAAAGTACTTTTAGCCGAATTTGCTCTGCACGTGTACACAGACAGACAGACGGACGGACAAACAGACCGACAGACATCATGCTAAAAATAGTCAAAAAGTTATGTAGGGATCTCAATTCGTGGATATCCATCGAAATCTCGAAATGTCAAAATCGGTATGATCGCAATACTTCCCTTATATATGTTGGCGGTCGGTAAAAATAGTTTTTGTTCTTTTGTCGAAATCGGTTGAATATTCCATTGTCCATAATTTGGTAAAGTAGGTAAGTGTAAGGTAAGTTTGGCAAGGTACCCATGTAAATAAACGAGCAAACTTTTTCTTAATCTGTCTTATATTTTGAATTATTGAGTGTCCTTGGGTTTATCTTAAACTATAAGGTTCCCCGCACACTACAGACTAAATGATCGGCCGACAGTTTAGTCGGATCGGGCTGCATCCTCGCACACTACACAAATTAAACTGTTTAGTTGGAGGTGGATACGCAGACTGTCCAATTAAATAGTCGGCCGATATAGCTTTGCTAGCCGATAAGCTGAACCGATAGAAACGAAACTCGGCATTCGCGACAAAGAAATGTTACCGAAAACGGTTATTATATGTGCTATAAGAAGAAGGAGAAGAATCAAGAAGAGAAACCGAGAATCCTCGCCACTTAGTTGACTCTATTCGGGAATAGCGGCTTCACAAACTTCCTCTCATTGTTTTTTTTTTCAGATTTATATCGGAGTACTCTTTTAAATTTTTTTTATATAGTGCTGGTCGCTTCTGTATTTCGTCAATCAGCTGTTCGATCGCATTTTGCATGATTAACGCCATTTATTATTATTGCGCGCACGTATTACTTAGCACAGAATGAACTGAGAACAGACTCGCCGATGAAACAGTCGTCAGGTGTGCGCGCTCGCATATCACGCCATACTGATTTAGCAGTCGGCCGACAGTTGGCCGATTTTTAAATTGAAAGGGAATCGGGCAGCCCATCAAAATATTTGATCGGCCGATTTCAAATCGTTGGGTGTGTGCACTCACATATATCTTCATACGAATTAAGCAACCGACTAAACTGTCGGCCGATCAAAAGTCTGTAGTCTGCGGCATCTCTAATTCTACAAAAAGTATGTTATATTTTCAAATTACATTTTTATTGTAAAATTTAAAATACGTTCGGGATCGCTTTATGCAACATCTATTCTTCTTTAATGCACATATTGCTTTTAAGTTTGTACATTAATTTTTAAACATTCTCTTTGAGACAGTAATTTTTTACTCAAACAGCTTTTAAAATGATATCAATTCAATTCTCTTGAAGTTTTCATTAATTATTTATATAAAATTGGAACATACAATAGATTTATTCTCAGTATATTTTCACTTTTGTACTTTTAGAAAATATTGTTTTTTATTTGCACGTTTCATTATTGAGTAGCTATTTACTCATTATTACTACGAAGAAAGTTATTAAGGAAAATTATTCACTGAAATGGAAGATACAAAAATGTTACTTTATCTGAAAGTGATATAGAATAAAAAGAACGAACACGGAATAAAGCTATTGGAATGAATTTTAAAACTTGTAACAAGTTGTAAAATATTGTAACAACTATATTGTTAATGATATTATGTTTAATCAAATTACAGAAAATAAATGTAGGTAAAACTTATTATGAATTAAGTAAAACAGTTTTAAGAAAACGATGAATTAAGGCCCCAGGTTGGGCGCCACAGTAATATAGTTGTTACAAGTTTTACAAGATACCAACTACTAATATGCAGTAAAACCGCTGTGCGCTTTACTACCAACTACCCAACCACCTAGAGGTAATTCAATATACAGAACTTGTATTAAAAGGTATTTCTCATAAATAGCATGGCGGCATAGTAAGCAGCGGTGCAGTGATAATTTTTGATTTCCTCGGCAACTTCCAATAATAAGAAGAACTGGTCCCGTTCTTCATCATCATCAACTTAAGCTCGACTTCCCGTTACAGGTCTTGGCCTTTTAATGTAGCTTCTTCTATCTCTTCTTAATTCTCTACGCTAGCGTCTTCAACTCTCCTACATTTCATATTTTTTAGGTCTCTTTCAAACTGATCTACATTTGCAAGCAAAAAAAATGTTAAGATTATTGTTTTGTAGAGTTTTGCACGAAATCATAATAAAATTAATTCGTATATTGCTATAAATTTATTTTTACTGTTTGAAATAATAAAGTAATTAATAGCTAATAATTTCTGGCGCCCAACGTGGGCCCAGAATGTAACTAGGCTACTAATTATAAAATTAATTCGTCTATTGCTAAGTTTATTTATATTGTTTGAAATAATGAAGTATTTAGTAAATTAATTGCAATCTTAAAGTAAACAGCCCTGCCTTACAGAAGAGGATGGGTCTACAAGAGACCTGGGGAGCGCTATGCGCCATACTGTATCGACGAAGAAGCCAGCTACAAGTTCCTGCATTATTTGAGCTGGAATTTTTAGGAGAAAACTGAGTTTCTTTTCATAGGTGGTGGAGACCAAGAAGCAGATTTAATAGCTGCTCATCCGCGATAATTTTGGATACCATATTATTCTTTACGCTGCTTTTCTCGGTACCACGCTGTTCATGCATAGCATAGCCACATATTGCTGATTGCGTCCGTCAGTACCTCAATGAGACGGTTGAGCAGACCATGAACTGGCTAGCATGCAGCCCGGACTAAAATCCCATTGAGCACATGAGGGATGATCTCAAGAAAAGACCCCGAGCCAGAAATTCCGCTCCAACGACGATTGACGAATTGATAACCGGGTTGGTGGAGGAGTGGTATGTAATTCCTCAAGAGATAGTAAGGAGACAGTTACAGGCAGGCTGTAATTAGGGATAGGGACGATAATGCAAACTATTTAAGAGAAGAATTGTGTTTTGTTTGCTACTACTTTGAGTTCTACTGCTTTTGTAACTTTTACACTTCCTAAAAATTTTCATCTTTCCTTCTAAGCTTAATATTTAAAAAAATATTGACTGAATATTGAATATTCAAGTGTCCTTACAATGGTTTCCTTACCATTACAACGGCACCTAAATTTTCAATAACAATGGAGCTAGATCTGAAAAAATAGCTTCAAATGCAGAAATATAAATTGGGTCGATAGTTTTGCTCCGTAGTGCATATGACACTTTTGGCGGACCATGAGATTTTCTACCTGTTGTGATTTGTTTATAAGTTTCCTGGTTGGTTCATCATCGGGAATTCTCTCAACATGTCCTATCGATCGTAGACATGAAACTTTAACTTTCTAAACTAGGTCCCGTTTTTGCCTTCCCCAAATCTTGATACTCTGGGTGGGAACCAATGTTACTATATGAATACAAAATTTTAATTTTAAATAGAACCTTCCAGGTTTCGGGTTTTTTGGATGAGAACGGAAAGGTTGTACTTAAATATGCGCTTATAGTTTATTGGCTAATATATTTTTATGTCCAAGATACCCGTGTGAGTTAAAACTTATCCCAAACCTTACTTCCCTCGTAACATATTACGTGGAAAGTGGCTACACCTCTAAATGGTCGTTACTCACTACAAGATCACTTACTATGCCCATACGTATCTAAATTATTAAAAGTATTTGCCTATAAAATGTCCATAATGGCCTTGCTACAACGCACAAAGTATACATAAATCGAGGGCGTAAAAATAAAAGCCATAATAGTACACCAGCTCACTCTGGGGACAATAACTTGAACACAATTTAAACGTAGATCTTACAGGTGTAATTCGAATATATTCTCGTATAAGCGTTGAAATATATACATTGTAAGAGGTAACATCAGTTCACATTTCTTCCAAGAACGTAACGTATAATTAACGTAACGTAACAATGGATGTGATGTTAGTATATGAGATATGGCAACATAATAGTTTCATACATTTTAAAGAATAATGTGGAAAATATTTTTCTATTCAAGTCGCGCCACACCTTGCATTGAAATAATGATGCCACGTGCACGTTACTATTATCTACGTTTATTATAATCATATTTGATGGTTTCTTTTAAAACTTTAATAATAGAGGTCGTGCCATTATTTTATAGTTTTAGCTTTTACTTGCTTTTAATTAAGCCATTAACATTATCAATACTTGCGAAATATCAATATTATTACTTTCAACAAACAATAAACTGGACATTTTTATAATCTGCAAAATTCTTAGATTGTATCTTGTGAATGTTCGGCTTCTGGATAAAATGCACCTTTCTCTATTGGATTCTTAACTTATATGCCAGGAAATCTCCTCTTGGACATTATTAATTGGACAATTACGACAGGGCTGAAGTCTTCTTAAGAATGTAATTACGCACATCAAAATCATAAGATAAAAATGGGCAACTACAGCACTACATGAAACCATATGGAATAAGAATATATCAAAAGAAACAAAATCTTTTGATACAATCGTAGAAACACACCACAAAAAGAAGAAAGGTAGCCTGTTATAGACAAACTAAAGAACAGGACATGAACTGTCGAATTGGATTAAATGAGAAGAAGTTTACAATATACTAGAAAATATAGATAACAGAGAGAATATGGAATGAAATGGAACTTAACTAAACAATTACCATACGATTGGATAATAAGATTTTAAGATGGTACGGACATGTTAAAAGCATGAAGGAAGAAATGTGACCAAAGGAGATTCTCCAGTGGTCTCCAAGTCATTCTTACCAGTGGTCTCCAAGTCATACCAGCAATGAAATGGAAAACACATATCAACAACTTAACGTGTGAAAAAGACCTATCTGAGGGATATTGGGAAGATAGGAATCGATGGCAGGAGCGCACCAAGGTTTTTTTTAGGGAGTCTCAGAAGACAAAAAGACGGCTCCACTTAGCGGCACACATAGACAGTAACCGAGTAAGTCAGTGTTTCTCAATCTTTTTACTCTCGTGGCACATTTTCCAAAGAAGAAAAATTTCGCAGCACACCTAGAAGAAGAAATTTTGAATACAGACGTCGCTGTATTCAGGAAAAAATTGATGTGAAGTGTGAATATTCACACATTTCAGGGTTTCGCAGGTATATAATAAGTGAAGGCGGTATGCTGAGTGTGTAGGACAAATTTTACTTTATAGTAATCACGGCAAAATGAACGATATTTTTAAAATAATTTATCGTCTGTTAATCATATAATAAGACTGGTTATTAAATTTACGCTCTTAAAAATTAAATACAACATTTGTCAAAATATAACTAGAATTTTGACAAAATAATTTCAACATAATAAAAATGCAAAAAAAAAACAGAAAAAATAAAACTCACTCCGTCCGTACTCGAACTCGAAACCCTTCGTTTTCCAGAGAATTTTAGCTTCCGACACCAGCGCTCTAACCCGTTGCGCCATCGGACGCTTTGCATATGAGTGTCTTACATTGGTATAACTTTTGTACTTTGTGAACCAAAAACCACAAAAAATGCGTTATTTTCCGAAAACATAATCTGATCAAAAATTCCTGTTGTACTATTTCGGTTCACACCAATATACATTACTTGGAATTTTTTTAGATTTTTAGTTTAAACCATCTGAGCTACAGGGTGTGGGACAAAAATTTTTTTGCACAATTTTGGCAAAAATCGCATCAAAATAATTTATTTTGCAAAAATAAAAATTTGATCGTTAATCCACGTACTAAGGGCTTTCATTTGATATCCTACTCAGAATTAAAAAAAAATATTTTTGTTTTCGATGAGCACATATTTGTTTATATTTTTAGGGGGGTATGTTTTTTAGATGTTTTAGTATTTTTCCTATGTGCGGGTCAAAGAGTTGTATAAGCATGCCAAATTTCAACTCTCTAGGTTTAGCCGTTTAGCTACAATTTTAACCGAACAGACAGACAGACAGACAGACAGACAGACAGACAGACAGACAGACAGACAGACAGACGACAAAATGACGGTATAAGGGTTTTTTGGTCATACCTACAAAACCCTAAAAAGGGATATATCAATATCAATTTGTCATAAAATGATCCGTCGTGTACTTTATTCTTATAAATGGTACGTATATTCGGACAATAATGTTAAAATGAAAACGACGCTAATTTTTTTTTAAAGCGGCACACTTGGAAAATATTACGGCACATTAATGTACCGCGGCACACCCTTTGGGAAACACTGGAGTAAGTACTTACTAAATATTCTGCTAATCTATTAATTTTATATTATTATTTCGAGTCTAATCTTGCGCTTTAAAATTGTACTACGTGAAATCTTTGGCCATATCCAAACCAATAGAAAATGATCAAATCCTCTAAAACTGATTTCTCATCCTTTTAAATTTAATTTTCAACACTAATTATCTTAAAAGCAATCTATGAAAACTATAATCGTTTGAAAAGAAATTTACTATTTGTTTTACTTATTGTTTCCGCAGAATTTTTAGGCAGTTCTCTGAATAAATTCTGTGAAAATAAATATTGTCAGCTGTAGTCTAAACATTACCACACATGTATGTCAGAATTTCCAAGAACTGCTCCCAGAAAAAGAGACATAACATACAGTTGTAAATGCTATGTTTTCAAACATGGACCTTAACGAATATATATGATTTTCTACTGTTGCTCGGTCTCTATCAAACAAGCACATATAGCTAGAGGCAAGTAGAAAACAAGGATGAAATAACATATTTGTAGATATATCCGTTCACCACTCTGTATACGAAAAATACACGTTCTAATCAATAACAAGATTTGAAATATACGGACAACAACAAAAAATACGGTAAAACATTTTTTGTTACAATCCTGCAATTATTTTTGCTTTGACTTATTTTATAATAGTTGGAATTGTCAAACTGTTGACGCATATCCATTGATATCACCTTCAGGGTTGAAGAGAACATCATACTAGGGATTAAAAGAACTGAAAACACGCAGTTTTATCCCACACACTGGCTATATGCCTATCGCCTTACTTGCAGCCAGAAAGAGTCTAAATACGAGCTACACACCTCTAGAGTAAAGTCCATTCTACATTATACTTTTTTCAATACTATCCAACTCTGACGTCATTTCAACTTTTGATACTACAGAATATAGTGGGGGAAAAAAATAAGAGACAATGATATATTTTATACCTTCCATCTCTTATTACTTTTCATTGCCAACTTAAAAATTTTTAGGTTCAGATGGCAGACAACAATTTGGTTATAGTAAACCAATTTATAAATATTGCTTAATTGTGCTAAGTTTATATTTAATTATATGTTCTAAATAAACATCTTATCAACTTAATAACCTACTAAAAATTAAGTTGTAAACAAAAACTAAAAAGTTGCTGGTTGGTACGATTGATAAGTATACAACTGTCATCCAAAACTACCTCCGGTCAAATTTTTGGTTGACAGTTCTTTACTTTTCACTCGTACCAACACCAACTTTTTAGTTTTTGTTTACAACTTAACTTTTAGTTGATACTTGAGTTTGAGTATCTTGAGTTTATTAAGTTGATAAGAAGTTTATTTAGATCATATAATTAATATTAATAGTTCACGAAGCACTTCCAAAAAAAAAAAAAAATGAACCATTCCTTTAGAGTTAAAGAATCAAAGAATCAATTAATGCTGAATAGTATACAACAATTTGTTTGCCAGAAGGCATCGACAAAATCAGGAAAAACAACCAAAAACCTCGAAAGACCACTACGGAAACGATTAGCCCACCGAGAAACTGTACTACGGTCAATTGTTAAATCACAAATTTCACTTAAATTTCTGTGGATTTCTGTCGGGTTTTTGCCGCGATTCGATTCGATCTTAATCTATCGTCAACAGTCACAATACCCAAGACTCCAGCACGATCAATTTCAAGCCCGCGTTTGTTAAAAACAGAGTACGTTATAAATGAAAACAAAACACACGCTTCTTTCTCGTGCCTTTAACTACAATTGATATAATTGTCACTGTTGTTACGTCATCCAACTTGCAATGTTACCAACCTGTGCATTATTTATAAAATAACCCCCGTATAATTTCTATATAATATTTTTTTGCAGTTTAAATTTTGTAAATCAGTATTTTCGTCTTTTAAAATAATTTATAATTATTTCTGTTCTCGTCTCAACAATATTTCTGAGGCATAATTATGTAGAACAATCTCCAATTCCTTTACGCCGTCCATTAAGACGTTTAGTAATGCGGCGGCCGTGTTACCCCCTCATATATGATAGCAATTACCAAGTAATGATATTGTAATAAGTATAATTAAATGCAGATAGCATTTCTTGAAATTTAAATTCAACACAATTATATTTATAAATATTCTAATTGTTCTTATTCGTTTTATTCAATTATTACTATAAATAATATAATTGAAAATTATCTTTAAAAGGAAGTTATTATTTGTTAAATTATTCTTAATTAACGTGAAAAATTTTTTAAAAACAACCTACTAAGATAAGAATGAAATTTGAATACATTATAATTATTTGAATATCTTTATACCCTATTATTAAATAATTCAGGTATTTCATAGAACAGTGGTCAAACTCCTACAAAAGGCCCAGTCGTTTCCACCTTTAGATAAACCTCTAGGTTTGCCTGAAGTGAAACTATCTGACAGATAAGGTTATGTGATAGTTTCTGTGCTGTATAAATGTCATGCCGTCTTTAAATATAAATTTATCTATCGGATAGTTATCTAACGAATAATGAGACTGACGAAAGGGTTACATATTTAGAGAAATATTTTAATAATAAATTTAAAGTCAAAACATACCATTAATCAAGAAAATGAAGGCAGCTTTTCTTACCTGAAATAAAAAAAAATAAGATTAATAAACGCTATTTTTGGGCATAAAATCAGACGTAAAACACGGGTGCCAAGACCCATTCAAATAAGAATGCAGTGTATTTAGTTAGTTTAGTACGTAGCCAAGTTAAAAATGAATAAAATAATACTTGTCAAATTCATAATTTTGACAATATTTATTTGACACTGAAAAAGATATATTGTTTGTGATATTATTTTTATACCCTTTCTAACCAAATCTATTTACGTATCAGGTCGTCAAAGATGAAATTTGTAGTTAATAATATTGCCATTTTAACAGCTTATTATTTGACATTGGCTTAATATTTTGCCGTTCTGTTTTTTTTTACACAACTCGCCTGTTTAAAGAAATCATTGTATGCTCTAAAAAATATCAAAAACTTTTTTAAAAAATTAATTTTGTTGAATATGGAACGGTCGGAAATTCGCACTATTATGAAGTATGAGTTCTTACGTGGAACTACGACATCGCAGACCGCGCGAAACATTAATGGCTCAGTTACACGATGCAAGTAACTTCCACCAGTAAGTACTTGCACCAGCCACTGGCATCCTGTAAACGTACATGCAGTACTGGTGCCAGTACTGGCACAAGTATCTCATGCAAGTCAAGTGAATAGAAGCCGTTCCTATTTACTGGCACAAGTAGCCGTGCCAGTGACTTAAAAATGGCCGCCGTGAACAGCTGATGTATTTTCGCGGTTACAAAAACAAACTTTTTCACACCTTTTTTTTATAAATGTAGTTTTTGGCGCCAATTCATTTTTGTTTGGAAAGACGTACGCATAAAATACATAAAATTAGGTTAAACATCGAAAATTAGCGCGTTAAAAAGACGGTTTTACGCATAAAAAATAATTGGAAGCATCTACATTTTGCAGTGTGTTTCGGGTTCTTTGCAAGGTTACTTAAATAAGATACTGGAATACATGTAAACGACAAAACGACTTGTGCAAGTACTGGCACGAGTACTTGTGCCAGTACTTGCACAAGTTACTGGAATCGTGTAACCGGGCCATAATAGTGTATTTGGGTCTAGTGTTACTACGCAGCGGACAATATCAAATTGGTTCGCCAAATTTCGTACAGGTAACTTAAAAACAAAAAAAAAAAAAAAAAAACTAGCTCATCGATCACAGCAGAAATATCCTGCAACCAACTGGACTAAATGATGCAAAAACTTAAAGAAAAACAGCCTAGATTGGTCAACAGATCGACTCCTATCTTATTGCATGATAACGCTAGACCACACACTGCACAAATAACTGTGGCAAAATTACAGGAATTGGAGTTGGAACTTCTTCATCATCCTCCATACTCACCAGACCGAGCCCCCACTGACTACCACTTCTTCCGCAATTTGGACAACTTTTTAATAGGAAAACAGTTTAATTCCGACAATGCTGTAAAACTGGCCTTCCAGGAATTCATTGACTCTCGTCCGCTAGTTTTATACCACCGACCTGAACAACCTGACGCTTAAATGGCAAAAGTGTAAAGACAATATGGGTGCATACTTTGATGAATAAAATAATTCCTTATATTTGTAAGTTATCAACCAACTTTGCCTTTTTTTCTACAAATTTCGTCCTTGACGACCTAATATTTTTCAAATTGTTCAAAGCATCTTCATGGCTTTGTATATGGTAAAATAGTTCTGGCTGAATAAATTCTGACTCTCATAGTCCCTGAACCTTAAAATTATATGGAAATAAATTGCTTTAAAACAATATTAAGAACTTTGTTATTATCCTACGTCAGTATGGTTTATAGTAAGGTGTCTCAAAAGAAATTTTATATTTAGTGGATCGATTAAAAAAAAAGTAAGCCGTATATAGAAAAAATGTTTATTAATTATTAAAATACACTTTTTGGGGATTTATTTCTTAAAAATAATATCGTCTAAATGTAGACCCTCGCGTTCTCGGCACTCATTTAATCGAACAGTAAAATTACTTATGACGTCTCGGCAGGTGGACTCAGGGATGGCTGCCATTTCGTGACGGATATTTTCTTTCAAATGCGCCAGTGAAGTCGGTTTATTGGCGTAAACTTTAGATTTAAGATAACCCCATAGGAAAAAGTCCATAGGGGTTAAATCTGGACTGCGTGGAGGCCAATTTATGTCACCTCTCCGGGAGATCAATTTGCCTGATAAAATTTCACTAACACGTGGCAGAGACATATTGGACGTGTGTGAAGTTGCTCCTTCCTGTTAATTAATTAATCCTGAACCATGTTATTTGGTTATAGCCAGAAAAGTTTTGCAGTTCAGGTACCAAGAAGTTGTCTAACATCTCCACATAACGCTCTGAATTCACTGTAACTGCACGCCCCCTTTCGTCTTCAAAAAAGTAAGGGCCCATATCGTAGCCCATACGGTCACTTTAGGCGAATGTAGTTTCGGATTCGTTGCACTCCAGTAGCGGCAGTTCTGCTTATTTACGTGGCCATTAAGATGAAAATGAGCTTCATCCGAAAACAAAATGTTGGTAAACGTTGAAAATCGCTCAATCACCTGATTTACGAAATTAAGCCTCTGACTGGCATCTTGGGGCTTTAATTCTTGCACCAATTGAATGTTGTAGGGGTGCAGCTTTAGGTCTTTGTGCATAATGCGATGTAATGATGATCTATGCACATTTAAAGCACTTGCGCGCTTCGGAATTGAAAGGTTCGGGTCGTCACGAACAAACTGATTAACATTCTCCACGTTTTCTACCGTTCTTGATGACCTAGGTCGTCCGGATTTTGATTTATCCAGCGTTGTACCACTCTCTTCAAACTTTTTAACCCAATGTCGAATGAAAGGAATGCTTGGCGCATCATTTAAGTGGCGAAAACCTCGAATACTGCAGAATTTTCTACGCGCTACAGTCGCCGTTCACGCAGTAAGCTATATAAATATAAAATTTCTTTTGAGACACCTTGTATAAACCAAAAATAAACATTTTTTGGACACGTTGGTGTAAACTTTAAACCAACGGGTTCAGAAAATAGTTTCGCAGGCTGAAGTCCATTTTTTATGCCTTAAAAATTATTATTCACTGAGGCTGGTATGTCTACAGAGTGTTGAGAGGCAGGGATGCAGAGGGAGAGCCGAAAGTTTGGCGACATAAAGTTTTATTATAATTTTTTTAAATATTATCTTTTAATTTAAATTTCCCATAATATCCTACGAGTAATTACTCTATTTTATTTCTATTTGCTTACAAACTGAACAGTTTTAGTGTAAAATGTATAGTATTCGTGGTCTAATCCTTATTTTGTGACCTATAATTCAAAGAAGGTAATATTTAGCAGTTTGTCAGTATCTCTATCGCGTCGGTGCATAAAAAATGTTGAAATCCGGTCGTATCTCAGGGCTGTTTTATTTTGACGAGCACGGTCGGCATCTAATAGATAATTTTACGATCGTGACTTATCTGTACGTGCTGTAAGGATAGTGAAAGAAAATTGATTTTTCATCAGTTTTTTTCATTACCCAACATAAAGTTTATCAATGACAATGCAGCGAAGGCTTCTGATGCCATTTATTTTCACCAAGCGAAGAAAGATCTATTTGACAGCTTACATGTAGAATGGTTAAAAATGATATAAAGGTGATGATTATTAAGATAAGAATAGCCACAGTGTCAGTTTATTTCATTTATATTTGTGAAAATGATGTATTTAAGATAAGGGCTCGTTCTTTTTTTTTTCGTGAGAGCTATTGAATATGGAAGGTTTTTTCGTTTATACGTCATTCGGTTTTATTCTATTTTTCTGACATTATTTTCTTCGCCTTTGCTTTCATTTCAAACACAGTAGATTTCACTTATTATTTTATCTTTTTCGTTCCGGTAAATGAAAAATAAATATCGCATAAAAGATATGTATGTGTGTCTGTCTGAGTGTATGTGAATGAAATTCACTGCATTATTTATAGAAGTAAACTCTATTTATTCAACTTGAAAGTTAAATTAAATTCTTTAAAAGCAAATTATGTAATAACTTTTTATTTCGAGAAATTTTGTGGTAAAGAAATACTATATTTCTCTATCTATATATCTTCTTAGGTAGTCAGTCAGGAAGACTTTTGTACCACACAAATTGAACCCGTATGGTAGTCGTACAAGAAAAGGATGTAAATGTTGATCGTAGGTATCGATAGTTTGATACCTAATGAAACGATACTATGGATTCTAGTATTTTAGTAAGCGATACTTTTTGTTTCTATACTTTACTGGCACCAATACTTTTTTACTGGTATCGTTTATAATTATTATCGTTAATATTTGTGTAATAATCAGGGCTCGGACGTTTTTAGGCAAATCTGCGCTAACGACATTATAAATAAGATGTTCATAGAGTTAAAAAAACACATCATAATACCAATAAATGGGTACTCGTTACCTAAAAACATTCCTGTCTTATTACTATAAAAGCTACTACATATGTTTTTCCATAATGTGCATTGTTGAATGCAATATCATTGTGAGATGTTATCATTATTAAGAAATGTTATTAAAGAAAAACATTTCTTTTAATGCAAACGTGAAATAAATTCAAATCGTTAATATTTTGAACCGATATTTAATCTGTATAAACTTTGCAAGTCCTGTTAACTATTTATTTTTCTTCTGAACTGTGAACAGAACTGAACAATAATTCTTATAAGTATTTAGATTTAGAGCATATACTTTCAAAAACTTCTTGAATCTATCTACTAATATTCAGTTTTTTACAATAATAATAATAATTATAGCATTTTTAAAATATATTTCTTTCTGAAAGAAAAATGTGTGTTTTTCTTATTATTTGACATTTTTCTTATTATTGCTATTTATATTTTTATTATTTTGGAGATATTAAAATGGCTGAATTCAATTTTTTACAATAGATTTTAACAGAATATGGATTTACTGATCATTTAGTATTACAACAGTCTCTCGATGCTTTGAATAAATGGTGCTGTGATAATTTACTGGAATTGAACATTCAAAAATGTAAAGTAATGCGATTTTCACGTAAAAGAGAAAATACAATATACAATTATACCATTAATAACATAATAATATTAGAAACTACAATTTCGCATCGAGATTTAGGAGTTATCTTTGATCCGGCATTAAATTTCAATCTGCATATAGAAAATATTTTGAAAAAATCTTATAAAATGTGTGGTTTTGTCATAAGGCAAACTAAAGAATTTACAAACATTAATGCAATTATATATCTCTATAATTCACTTGTACGCAGTAACCTTGAATATTGCTGTATTGTATGGTCTCCACATCAGATATATTATGTAGATCGAATTGAGAGAGTCCAAAAAAAGTCCAAAAAAAAATTGTAAATTATATATTTTTTAAATTAAAAATAAATAAAAATGAATATGTATATTTGGATAGATTGTGTATGTTAAACTTTGAAAGTCTCTGCAGCAGACGAAACAAGTCCCAACTTTGTTTTACACATAAAATCTTAACAGTTTATATTGATGCACCTGATGTACTGAAATTATTTAAATTTAGAATACCTGGATACAGTACAAGATTACATCAATTTTTACATCTAGATACTAGTCACACTATGTATGGACAAAATTCAATATTAAATAGACTCACTAGAAGTTTTAATAAGCTACCTGATTTTGTTGATATATTTTGTCTAACACCTCAACAATTCAAATCACTTATTAAAAAAATGTCATTATAATTGCTTCCTTTTTTTATTATTTTTTTTTTATTATTTTTTATTATTGTTGTTTATTTTTCATAGTTAATCGTAGAATTTAAAATATAATTATTTCATATTGAAATTTGGTCTTTTCTTTTTATTTGTATTTTATTATCTTGTACATAATATTTAAATTGTCATATTCACTAATTAATATATTTGTTTTATATAAGTGTCATGTATATAATATTTTTCATGTACCATTTAGGCATTGGCCTGTAGTGTACTTAAGCCAAATAAATAAATAAATAAATAAATTTTCAAGTTATTAACGAAAAACAACTGTTTTGTATACTTTGTAAAAAATATATAATATGCACAAAAATAAATTTAATTCAAATACATTTAACTCAACACTTCAGTGGAAAAATACATACAACTAATGTCGATGGATTACAAGATAATTTTAATACTGACCGGGCTAGCGTAGTGGTAAGATATGCGCTCTGCGTTGCTAAGGTCTCGGGTCTGAATCCCGTTTAAACATGGAATGTTTCAAAGAATAAGAATTGTCTTGGTTAATTGCCGAAGCAGCAAAGGCCATAAAAAAAATTAAAACAAGTATCTCGTGCCTTTATTTAAATAATAAAAATTGACGCAGTTCTTCAGAGTAATCCAGACCTTCGTATATTAACACAAATTTATTCCGATGACTGCCCCGGTTTTTTAAAACCATATTTTAATCAATATCGAAATTATTTTTGCAGAGCCCCCGTTATTACTTGTGAAGTCGAAAGAACTTTTTCAAGATTTAAAAATATTCTTACGCCAAGCAGAAATAGTTTTTCTAATGAAAATTTAGAAAGTCTGCATTATAACTTGCAATTCTGACAAATTCATATAAGTTCATACAATTACCTTTTCTTATTAGGTGTTTTTTTTTTCATATAACATTTTCTTTTTGGTCATCTATTTTTATTAATATTTTCAAGTTGGAGTAGATTTTAATGTATTAGAAATTATCCGCATTGTCAGCATCAACAGCATAATAAAAAGCATCGTGATGTACGGAGCCGAGATTTGGGGATGGGAGGGTCAAGAGGCAGTGCAAGAAAGGTACATAAAGTGGATGCTTGGTTTCAACAGAAACACGCCATCATACATTGTGACGAAAGAAGTCAAAACTGACCACTTAAAGATAGAGGCAACCCAACGGGCTATAAAGTTTGAGGAGTACATAACAAGGTATCCGGAAAAAGAAATCTTCAACCAGTGCTGGAAAGAACTGAAAAGGAAGGGGGAGGAATGCAGTACTATCACGAGATGGGAAGAGAAAAGGAAAAGCAGGTACCAATATTGGGGCCTTTCGCTAAAAGAAGTAGGATGGAAGAGAGCTAGACAACAAAGCGTCATTGAAGAAGTAGCTCATCGAATGAAAGATATACAAGACCAAGAACAACAGGGAAGAATTAAATAATCCAGATACGTACATATGTATGTCAAAATTTGGACAAAGCAAATAACGAAGTACTTAATTAGAAAAGGAAATAGAGATAAGAAACGAACGATAATAAGATTTAGATGTAGCAAACAAGGTGAGAGACAACCAATTCTGGAGAGAAGGTGATGAAAGAGTATGCAGGATGTGCCGGAGAGAAAGGGAAGCAATCGAGCAACTACTTTACAATTGTGAAGAAGTCCGATCCGGAAGAGGACGAGAAGAAGTTTTAAAAGATCCAGGATCAGGATGGACATGCATGAGTGAAATTTTACAGAGAAGAACATTTAACCAACAAAGAACAACGCCGGAAAAAAGTAGAAAGAAATTAAATGAAAATAACAAACTTTAATTTCTAAAAATTCTTTTATCATCACTGAATGATTTCCTAATTGATAATCCCTTTAACAAACGTTTTAAAAAATGGTTGAAAAAATTAATAAATTATCCGAAAAGAGTGGGTTAATTTGTAAGTTTTGTTATTAAAACTGTGCGCCCAGCTAAACAAACTGGTTTCATTCAAGCGATTACAGTGTAGCATAATCATTAATCAAATGTTATTACTATAACCAATTTCTATGCAAATATCTTCCGTGTCCACGGGAAGTAATAGCGTTAGCGGGTAACTGACGTAGGCCTGCCCGCAACAACGATATTTTCCGCCGAAAACATCGAGTCCTATGTCCACTGAATGTCAACTATATGAAAACGTTCGCACGTATTTGTCAGGTATGAGTGTGTTAGTGTTATATAATGTTTTTGTGATGTACCTACGTGTGATATATGTATATATGTATGTATGATGTAGTGTATATGTATGTGTTACTAATGACGGGGTGCGAAGTGGCTCTAGGGCGGTTTGACACCATGTCAGCTGTTCAACTCTCTAGATGAGACAGCTGTCGAAAAATAGGGGTGGTTAATCGTAACTTTAATCGACTGTGATAACCACGTTTTCAAGATTTCATTTTTTAATGGAAAGTAAATAAGTATTTTAATTATTAATTTCGCAACTAGAATTTTTTCATTTTTTACACACAAAGGGGATACTTAAATAGGGGACAGGTAAATTTTTACCCAGATCTTATAAACTGAACGCTAAGGCCCAGTCTTTCCACCTTCAGATAAATCTCTAGATAACTATCTGACAGATAAGATTATGTGATACTTTCTGTGCTGAATAAATGTCATCTCGTTTTTCAATACAAATATATCTATCAGATAGTTTTCTAAGGAATAATGTGATTGACGTATTGAATTCACTGATTGGTATCGACATTTATACAGCAGTTGAAGTTTCAGTCTACCTTATCTGTCAGATAGTTACCTGAAGGTGGAAAGACCGGGCCTAAATGAAATATATATAAATGGGATTCTTTAACAATATGTAAATACGGGTAATTCTCGATAGTAGGACTGGCTATTTTATACCCGTTTATCCGAACGAACGCAGTCAGCTTATAGACCACATCTTTAGATCAGGGATGGGGAGTCGGGAGTCGAGAGTCGGACTAGACTCCAGACTTTTTGATTAAATTTTTATCAATGATGAGAACAAACCGAAAACGAAAACAAAATGACGATATTACCAGAATTTTTTAAAGTAAGGAAACGGGGCCCATATTTTGTTTTTTTGTTCAAGAACGAAAATAACATTTAAAATATTAAATTCCGGTTTTAACTGGTTTTCCTTCATGTTTTCCTAGTATTAAGAGATTAATACGAGGAAGCAGTAAAGATTTTTGTTGTTACTCATATCAATTTTATTTATTTTTTTCTGTATACGCGGTTTATTATGTTTAAGCGGAACTAACCTGGATTTTTGTTTTCTCAAGTTATAACGAGCTAGCTGATTATTTCATGTTTCATGCTGGCGGTCAAAATCTAAATGTTAAAAGGCAAAAGTGACATGATGAAAAATAAAATGATTTTAAACCAATATTTTCGAAAATTTGAATTAAAAACGATACAAAAAGTCAAAATATAATAAAAATGACGTTTTATAAAAACAACTCACCCCAAACTAAAATATTGTCACAATTATGATATAATTGTATGCTAATGTTCCAATTCCTTTAGCGGCCTTTAGGCCGTGTAGGTCGCGGTTGCTGACTTGCGGTTTTGGGAATTAAAGAATGTGCACAGTGTTGCGTGCTTGTCAACATAAGTTTTGAACTACTCTCTAATGTGTTGATAAACATTATTCAATTGTGCCGACTATGGTCTTTAATTGCTGCCAACAATTACACAAATGAATAATGTTTCCAAAACAATTGAGGTAGGACTTGACGTCATAGTGTCTTGGTTAACAGTTATAAAATGGTCTTAGGGAATAGAGTCTGTTAGTGATTCATTGAGTCAGTTAGTTATTCATTCGACCATTTTTTTGTGAGCACGCTACCCGAGGACCAGCCCAGCTGTCAAGTCACCAACCCGAGATGTGAGTGCCGTCTACAGGGCTTCTCCACGTGTCCGCCTCGTGCGGATGCATGGTGTGGTTCGACCGATCCTGGAGAAGCCGGGGCAAGAACGGGACTGACATCAGCCACTAACAGTCAACACAGCAGCCATTCTGACAATTAATTGTATTGTATTGTAAAATTACTATAATATAATAAATTTTGTAGAAAAGATGTCCGTTCTTGAATCCACCCCGTGACAATATTTAATGTAAGTATAGTCTGTTTCTTTAGTTTAAGCAGAACTAGATGTTCAAATATAGCTTTTAACGATTTAATGAGGCTTTTTATCATTTTGTTTAACAAAATCCCAGTTCGTTCGTTAAAATGTGAGCTCGTGATACCGTAAGAAAATAAAAATTACATTTAGTTCCGTTTAAGTTAGAGTCGGTTTTTAAAAACACCGGAGTCGATTTTTTCTGCCGATTCCTCATCTCTGTTTTAGACTGGTTTTTATATTACATATTTATCTATAAATTTTATTAAAATCAACTCAATTTGTGGTTTTGAACAGATAAAATTTTACTACTAAACATCAACAATTCATTTTTCACATGACATGCTTTAAAAGTTTCCATTAAACTCGTTTTTCATTAAAATAATATAAAATGACAGATTGAATATATTTTTTGAACATATCCCCGACTTTTGTCAAAGTGTGACAGGTTGTGTGCATAGAAATAATATATAACATTGCCAGCTGATAAATTATATTACAACACGAAACCACACAATATCACCATTATTTAATCGAACTTATAATAATGCAGCTGTATTATTATATTGTTTAAATTTTCTGTGATTTACATTTACTATCGTAACCTGGAAATAACCTCATCATAAAGCATTCTAGATACCAACTTAGATTAACTTACGGTAACGATACCTTCAGAAAGGTAAAACTTTACCTTGTTGACCATCTAGCGGTGTTTGACAAGTCAGCGACTTTGAAATTACAGATATCTTTTTACCAAAATGCGACTTATTATTCTACTAAGGCCTGGTATTTCCAACCATTGATTCATGGATTCTGATTTTGAAGATTTGGTAGCAGAGGATGATGAAGAAATAGTAGAGTATTTAGAACGACCATACATAGGTCGTGTTAGACCAAATCATATGGACCAGTGGGATGAGCAAGAATTTATTAATCGATTTCGCTCAGCGAAAAAGGCATTTAATATTCTGCTCCACCTAATATTCCATCAAATACTCCACCATTTATTATTATTTTTTTTATATACGTCCGTATTTCATTTTCATTGTTTTTGTTCTATTTTGTCCGCAGGATGTATTGAACATAATACAATTTTTTCCCCAAGCTTCTTGTTTACCTTTTGGATTTACAGCGTCAGTAGCTTTAATTTCTATAACATTTTAACACAAAATTTACAAGTTGCCTTGTTTCGGAAATATTGTTCTTCTTGGGCGTTTGTCGCACATTTTTATGTACAAAATTTCTGTATTTATTTTTACAGTTGCACCTATGTCTCTTTTATTCATGCGAGTCGCATATATGTCTCTCTTTGTTTAATACAACGCTGCTAATACCAACACAAAAAAACATCGTAAAATATTATTATCAATCAGAATAGTTATCTACGTGATAACTATAGTTGGAAATACAGAAAGCAATTTATCTTAGTGAATATCAAGAGAATAATATTATCCCATTGACAGTTATTCAGACATATAACTGCAAGGCGGAAATACCAGGCCTAAGTCTTCTTTTAGCTCGATACATTTTATCCAACGATATTCCAAGTTCTTTAAGCCTTCCAGAAAGTACGATTTCTCGATCTCTGCAAAATAGGCTGTGTTTTACCGATAATCTCCTCGTTCCATGCGAATCTTTTTGCAGCGAGTAATTTCTTCAAACTAGAAAAAACTCACAGGGGGCAAATCTACAAAATAGGATGGATGAGGGAGTAGTTCGTAGCACAGTCCGACAAATTTGGCCGTTGCAATTGCGGACGAGTAAGCTGATGCATTGTCATGGAGAACAGAACTTTTTCTTCACCAAATGGGGTCCCCTTTTCACCAAATCAGTGTGTAATCGATCCAATAAAGTAGCATTTTTTACTGTGATCATTTTTCCCTTCTCCAGATAGTCGATGAAGATGATGCCTTGCAAATTCCAGAAAATCGTGGCCATGACCTTTCCGGCAGAGGGAAACCTTTTTGCCTTCTTCGAGCACTGCCAGGAGAAATCCACTGTTTTGAATGCTCTTTCATTTCTGGTGTGGAGTGATGGAATCATCAGTATAAGAATAAAGTCCAAATATCATAGCTATGATACTTACTACCTTGAGAAAAGAACTGAGAAAAATAGAAAGAAAACACAAATTTGGCCGCATTAGAAACTTGGCTGTAGGAGTAGATCTAAGCACGGAACCTGTGGAATAAACTATAAGGAGGAAGCAAAACGAGTCATGTAAGTGAGAGCATCGAAAAGAAATCGTAGAAGAGCAACAAAAACATGGAGAGAAAAACTGAAAAATCCGACTGAAAAAGAGGAACAGAGTGGAAGAAATCTAAACCTATGAAAAAGGACAGGAAAACCAGGAAAGCGTTATGGAAAAAATCCTAAATTAAGCAATTCCAACACAGCCTGACATCTAACATTCAAAAGGATAAAACAAAAAAAAAAGGTTGTTATGGACAGTTTCGTATAGATTTTGTCTGTAAGCTTACAGATTTGCCACAAAATTGCACCATAAGTAACGATGTAAACATCCTTTGCATGTTCTTTATCACTAATATGGACCCAGGATATTTTTTGCAATTCTTCTTTTCGTTTTCACCGATGTTATGTTAACTTTTTTACGTTTTTCCATTGGCCAATGGAATGTTCCACATATATTCTTTCAATTCTATTTATCCATAATTTCCATAATTGCAATTTTCCAGTTGAATTAAATATAATTTCGTGTTGCTTTGCAATTTCTGAAAACGGAAGATGATTTTTTAATAACCTCCGATTTCCCAAATATTGATTTTCATATTTTTCAATATTCTCAAATATTAAGTCAACATCACGAAGTAAGATTTTAAATTAATAACCATTCCGTTACCCCGTAATTTTCCGTAACAAGAAAAGATGTAATTTTATAAATTATACCCTGATAAAAAGGGCGTAAGAAAAACAAACAAGAATTACTACCCTCCGCGATGCATACAATGAAACGTCTATAGAATTTTACTTAATTGTTTACAGAAGGGTGATTCGATGATTTCATAGATGTGAATGACATAGACGTAACATAACTGGATTCTACAATGTCGGTGAAATCGAGCAAAAACACCCGTCAAGAGGGTTACCATCATTCGGAACAAAGACGAACTGTGTATCTTGTCAACAGTTGCTAACCTCAACTGTCACATACACACATACGCACACATTGACACTAATACCGGGACAAATGTACGTCAATTCGACAGGGGTAGATTGGCGTATTGGTCGGTGGTCAGCACTACCATTATCTGCAGTAATAGCGTATCGATAACGCTCATATATTAACCTTTGTATGAAGGGACAGGGCGCAGAAACCATTACCAGACCTGAGTAAACAATATACTTAATAAAATAGGAAATATGTGACAGCAAAACCAATCTCCCTTGACACACAAAATTTTTCAAACGGATGCTTAGCTATGCGTATATTTAGATTAATGAATTTTACTTCCTTGCCCTCTATTTTCAACTAAAATAATAAAAACGTTGCATAAATTGTCCTATTAAGGGCCGCTTTTACAAACCTCGGATACGTAGCGGTATAACTATCTAAGGTATAAGTTTATTCCGATGTTTATTCCAACGTTCGCTTTTACAATGCATTTTTTATTCTCGGATAGTTATCCATGGTTTTATTGTAAATAAAATAAAGTTGGTATCGTTTGACACATAAAATGACACATTAGAAATGTCATATTTTAAATTGACATTACTATTCACAATGAATAGATCGAGATGGAGGGCTTATGTGAGTGAGGCCAAAAGTCAACCTGATTGATAGTGCCCAAAGAAGAAGAAGAAGAAGAATTATTATTAACAACATATTTGAGCATGTTTATGGAAATATTGGGAGATGTCGTAGTATTCTACTAAGATAATTCTTTTATTGTGCTATATCTACCGCGTTAGTGTCAGCCTCTCGTGTGCAAATATTCATAAAACCGCCCTCTAATAGAATCGAGTCCAAATACCGCCCATGTGTAAATTTTCCTAAGATCTCCCTCTACTATGATCTATTTCAAAGCAGAAAAATGTGTGTAAGAAGATAGGAGCTGTTTGTCCTTGCTTCGGATTGGTTTAGATCGACATCCCTATTACACTGTAAAAATATTATTTTTATTCCAAGTTGACAGATGTTCAGTGTAGTACATTGGAAATATATACAGTCTGTTTCAAACGCTTAGGCGGAACTAAATGGGAATTTCGTTCTTTTAGGTTGTCACGACAAGGGACCTTGCTTGGGTTATTTCATTTTTCACGTTGCAATGTCAAAATTTAAAATTACAACAATGAAACCATGGAAACGAATTACCTATGTCAAAATTAAATTATTTTTACTTGCCCGACCTTAATATATAAGGGGCAAGTATTGTAATCGCGAAAATTTTCGATGTCGAGATTTTGACGGATGACCACGTTTCATGGTCCAGGGAATCCAAAAAACCTATTTTCGAAGTGCCGTCCGTATGTGTGTGTGTGTGTGTGTGTGTGTGTGTGTGTGTGTGTGTGTGTGTGTGTGTGTGTGTGTGTGTGTGTGTGTGTGTGTGTGTGTGTGTGTGTGTGTGTGTGTGTGTGTGTGTGTGTGTGTGTGTGTGTGTGTGTGTGTGTGTGTGTGTGTGTGTGTGTGTGTGTGTGTGTGTGTGTGTGTGTGTGTGTGTGTGTGTGTGTGTGTGTGTGTGTGTGTGTGTGTGTGTGTGTGTGTGTGTGTGTGTGTGTGTGTGTGTGTGTGTGTGTGTGTGTGTGTGTGTGTGTGTGTGTGTGTGTGTGTGTGTGTGTGTGTGTGTGTGTGTGTGTGTGTGTGTGTGTGTGTGTGTGTGTGTGTGTGTGTGTGTGTGTGTGTGTGTGTGTGTGTGTGTGTGTGTGTGTGTGTGTGTGTGTGTGTGTGTGTGTGTGTGTGTGTGTGTGTGTGTGTGTGTGTGTGTGTGTGTGTGTGTGTGTGTGTGTGTGTGTGTGTGTGTGTGTGTGTGTGTGTGTGTGTGTGTGTGTGTGTGTGTGTGTGTGTGTGTGTGTGTGTGTGTGTGTGTGTGTGTGTGTGTGTGTGTGTGTGTGTGTGTGTGTGTGTGTGTGTCTGTCTGTCTGTGTGTATACACGATAACTCAAAAACGGTTTAACTTAAAGAGTTCGTTCTGGTACTAAAAAATTCTCCTATTAAATGGGAAGAACCCTATTGTTTTTTATGACAATCGGTTGACTAGAAATGGGAGTTTACTCGTGTCGATTTTAATATTTTTGCGAATATTTAGCAACAAAAAAATATTTCGAAAAAATTTATTAAACAAAAGTTACTATAAATGCAATAACTAATAACTTTTATTTGAGACGTTTTTTGATAAAACGAAAAATTTTGAAATTTTTTTGTAAAATTATTTAAAATTTTTCCAAGTCTCAATTTTTTCATACTTATAACGTTTCCATGGTCATGATAATTAATTCGTAACTAGTAAAGCAAGCCTTGGACAAAAATTTGTATAGAACATAATTTGATTTATTTTTGAAGATTTATTTAAAATTTTTTTTTTTTTTAGTTTACATTTTTTTTTAAATATTTTTTTTATGGGAGGGCAAGTCTAGCGGAGGTTTCCTTTCGCCACTGGTTTTAATATATTTTAATGACAAAAAAATTAATAAATGGGATATTTGTATTAAGAATGACACAAAGAATCAAAATATAAAGAAAATGACAATTTAAAATGATATTAACCTTAACAAAAAATGTGTATTGTAAGTATGATTTACAAAGCTTAAACAAAACGGTCGAAAAGCACGATTTAAACGATGAAAGTAACTAGATTGCAAAATTTAGTTCCGCTTAACCGTTTGGAACAGACTGTATTATTTATATTATTTAATTTTTCTCATATATTTTGTTATTATTTACATATTTAGACTTTTATTTATATTCTTGGCGTAGATTTTATGGAGAAAATTCTCCATGTAATTTGTTTTTACGCAGTTATATAGTTTTTAGGTTATCTGACATTAAAATATTTTTTGACACTTGACAATTAACATATCAAGAGAGAGGACTAATGTGAGGCTAAAAGACAGCCCAGCTGATTGTGCCCAAAGAAGAAGTTATTGATATAATTTTTAGACCTTCATATATACATATATTTTTAATTTTTATTTACAATAATTATTTAAATAAGAAACTTTTGCTCTGAAGATATATTGTTTGTTTTATTGCTTTGTTTAAACTCTTTTAGCCAAATCTCTTTTTATATATAGTACATAATTTTTAAAATTAATATTTTTTTAACTTTTTCAAATTTCCCATTAAACTGAATTTATGTCGTATAAATAATGTATTTTAAGTGTATTATCTGCCTTGTTTATTTCAATATCTTATTAACCTTTTATATATTAAAAAAAAAAAATTCCTTGCTAACCCAGTTGCTACGCCCATGCCCTAGTTGTAACTTATTTTAAATTTTCCGCTATACTGTATTTGATCAGTGTAAATCGTACTCGGTTCGCAGCGCTATCTACTTTTTTCTACTTTGAAATAGACCATAGTAGAATTCATATTATAATAATTCATATTTCAACCAATATTATGTACAGTTGTGGACTGCCAATATTGTAATAACAAGAGTTTTTTTTTTTTTTTTTTTTTTTTTTTTATTAGTGTATAACAGCATTAGAACCAGTTCGCGTTTTGTAAAATCTATAAATAAATAGCAACCAGTTCCTTCGAACTGGCTCCAGCCCAATACTGCATATATACATATACAAAAACTGGCATTATGTGTACATAGTGTGGAAGGGGTGATAGTGCCCAGTTAGATTCGAAGCGCTCAAAGTGCTAGGAGCATATTCTAGCGGTAATCGGCTGATACTGTTCATTGCTACGCTTTTAAAAAATAAATAAAATAAATCAAAACTGCTGAACAAATACATAGATAACGAGGGATTACGTACTATTATTATTTCGTATGGCAATGTCTAGGTTTTAGAGATTTTAGGATCGCGACTAGCGTCCTCTGAAATGACCTAATGATTACTTTTTACAGTAGCTGAGACCACCGTGCCCTGTGAAGCATGCCCCATATTTCTGAAAATTAATTTAGAGATACAGGCACTCATTGTAAAGAATTTGAGCCTAAGCTCGCAACAGCCAAGTTTTTTTTTTAATCTTTTTGCCCATACTAAGTCGATCTCATGATTCCACACTTTCAAAGCAAGTGAGCTAACCACTACGCTGCTGCATTCACAATTATATAATTGTAATAAAAATTCAAATTAAACGTTATAATGTGACATTTATCATATGTCAAATTAATTTTTCTACCGTTGCTGGGTAACAAATACTTATTGGCCAATCAGAGCAAGGGAATAACTTATACTGCCCTTTATCTGAAGTGTCGTTGGCCAGATAAGATATTCTGGTGTTTATTCCGATGTTTATCCTATCCGAGCTTTATCCGAGCATTGTAAAAGCGATTTTTTGACTTTATACCGGGAATAGCGTTATCCGAGCTTTATCCAACGATTGTAAAAGCGGCCCTAAATCAATTTTTTAAATATTTTCAATATTTTTTAATATTTTAAAACACAGAAAAGCGTTCAGATATGTTCGATTTAATACTTACATTTATACAAATTTAGCAGAAATTAAGATGTATAGCCTCACTCTCTACACGAGTTTATTCCAATCGTGGTTTTGAATAAATAGTTTACACTCTCGATCGTCATTGTCTAAGTCTATTTTTAGCTTTCAATAATGAAGCACGTATATCTATATCTATTGTTAGAGACCGGAATATTATTGTTTAAAAAGTATTGGTAGAAATATAAATTATTACGCAGCCCAACAGACATTTTGGTGCCTGCGAGTTAACTGTCTCTGGGTAATTTTTGGGCGCAGAATCCAAAATAGCCGTCAGATTTGGTCTATCAGATCTAGTTTTTGAGATACGCTATATTGACCTCTTTTACAATAAAATATCGTATTTCTTAACTTGTGTAGTTTTCACGTTATTACTGTTCCTATTTGCTCCAACTGCCAGTTACAAACACAAAAGAGACAAAGTAAGGTATTTATTTCATAAAGTAGATAAATATACATTCATCACTCATCACTTAAAAATGTTCTTTTGTACGACTTTATAGCATGGAGTTTACCAGAACAGTCTTTCTGAAATCTCCAACAGTAGTAGGCCATCCTGTGGCTATCTTATCTTCCTTGATATCTTCCATAATTTTATGTCCTGATGGAATCTTTCCCCCGGTTCTTTACTAAAATCACCTAGGTTTTCTGGTAAGTGGTCATAATACAACCGAGAATATTAAAGTTGGAAAGCATATTTTCCACTAATTCTCTGCCTTATGATTTCCAAGAAAATTTTGTACTACTTGACTAAATGAACACCAAGAATTAGATTCAATCTCGTTCATTGATGCGGTTGGATTGGATTGTGGATCTTCAGTAGGTTGCATTATCTGAGGACCATCAAATATTCTGGCTTTCAGTTTTTCGGAGTTAATCCCATGAAATTTACGTGTCAAGTAGCCTACACAAAGTCCATCTTGATTTAAAGCCTTCAAAAATTTCTACATAAGCCCAAACTTGATATGCAAGGGTGGAAATATAATTTTCTCTCTCGCAACCAAAGGTTCGTTGAAAACATTTTGTTTTTCTTGAATTATGACATTTTTAATGGAAATCACCCAATTTCTGTTAAGCCAGTCTGATCCTTAGCCCTGCTGTCCCAAAGACATAAAAACAAGGATATTTTGTATATCCACTTGGCTGTCCAAGGAGGAAGTTTACCGTTTTTAGATAAAAAAACTAAAATCAATTAGTCTGTATGTCAAAAACTAGAGCTGCTACGAAAAAGAGTCAGGTATTTTTGGAATCAGCACATTAAAAATATCCAAAATCTTATATATAAAAAATAGTAACTTTCATACTCGTGTGAAATAACCATCATTTAATGCTCGTTACATAATATACTATTTGATCATCTAGTACTAAACAAAAAGTAAATCTTTTTCGGCCTAGGCCGATTCGCTTACTTTTTAGGCCGCTGGATACCAACGCCATCTACGATAGTGATATTTGTTCAATAACAAATAAAATTATTCCGCTAATTAAAATAAATAAGTTTAAATTTTTTAATTAAAAACCACCTGTGCTAAAAAGTTCTTTTCAGTCCTCATCTGTTTGAAAGCCTCGGTTCTGTCTCGGTCATCAAATTCAGATGCGGACGAAAAAGATCCACTTTTGGCTTGTTGGTACATAAATAACTATTATATTCCACATACATTTTATTTCTATGGATAGTTTTGAATATTTCAGGATTTTCTTTGCCTCTGTTGACAAGTTAAAGCAACGTCGACAAGATAAGCATTTCGTTTTAATAATTATGTCAAAATGATTCACAGCTAATCTTGCGATCGGTTTCTACAAGCCCATACGAACATGGAAGTTTATCAGGGCTTTTGACAACCTTTTCAGGTAAGTGACATTTTTTTTATTTATAGCGCAACTAAAATTCGGTAAGATATTAAAATGAAGTGTCTGCAGATGTTATTGTGTCTGTCAAATACTACGTTTGGCTAAAACTGGTCACCCAGAAATTATATGAGTCGATGACTCATAATATTTCTTGCAGTATTTGCATTTACCATCAGTTCGGATTCCATATATTTTATTTTACAGATATCTGGTGCTAATTGCCTGTTCCTGAATAGCAACTATAAGGCTTTTGTAATTTTTATAATTTATTATTGCTACAATTTCTTGCTTTTGTAATTATTTATTGTCTCATATGGATGCTTGTCATGCATTTTTTGCTTGCCTTTTGTTTTGAATTCTCTACCATATTTTCATTAAAAAATCTTTGTTGGTATTATTATTAGGAGCATTAGCAAATTATTAAATGGAGATTGAAGGCTTGTGTAATGGTGGAAATTTCCCCCTCATTAAATCCAGACAATTATAGTTGATGGAAAAAGCATAATACAATAAATGTTTTTCCTTAATCCCCCCAGTATTTAATCAGTAATTATTTTCATCCACCATTTCTCTTTTATTATTAAGCACAGAGTGCATATAAGCTTGTATACTGCATGGCGATTATACACAAGAAGAATTTATCGCGTCCCCTGTAACTCCACCATTATTCTGTGCCAATAAGCCTTTACGACTTTGTTTTTCAACATCTACTGGGGTGGAAACACTTACAGACCTACTTGCTGTGTATACCAACACATGGATTAATGTTAGCCCTAATGATACATCTAGATTTATTTGTGTCTTGGCCTAACTGCAGTCAGCTATTTTACTTTTACTTCGGATCATTTTCCCTAAAGCTATTCTACTGTTGTTGAAAACTTCTTTGACTTTTGTTTCTTTTCATACGTTATTTATAGGGAAAGGCCCTTTTTGAATTGTTTCTATTGAAAAAATGTGTTTATATTTTTGTTTACTTTGCGACAGTTAAGTTTGACTTCTTTTTTATAAAAGGACAACGACTTCTATAATATTTCGCACGAAATTTTGCTACAGTCGGATTGCTGATAGGTGACTGTTACATGTATATATCAAGTAGTGCATTCATATAATAATCTAGTTACCATTTTTCAGCGATTTTAAAAATGTGTTTTGTTATTTGTTTTAACTGTCAGTGTCTGGTAATAAATATTAATTAAAATATGGCTTGCGGCCAATTATTAAATTCATAAACTTTAATTTTAAATCTGCTGGAATAAACAACAAATTATAATCCAAAATTTACGTATGAGTATAAATTTTTCCTTATTTATCATTATTACCTTAAAATTAATAATTTTGTTTGTTTGAGTACTGCTGTAAATTTATTTTCGCGCTGTAATTAGTAAAGATATCTACGAATCATGCTGTTTCTTTCTAATGCTTTGTTTTTTATTCAAATAATTTTGAAGGTTAGTTGTCAACTTGAGTCACTATACGTTACTATGGGTATGCAAATAATTATAATGATATAGACAGAGAAAGCATATAGTATTGAATAACGATACTTGTAGCAACGAACAGTCACTTATCAGCAATCCGACTGTATAACCATTCGTGTTAGGCCATCAAACTGATACTACAAAAATAATAATTTAATTTATTTATTTAACCAGTAACTATACAGATTTGTACAGTAGTGCACAAGTCCAGTTACATAGTACTAGGGAAAAAATACAACACAATTATAATAACAATAATATAGAAATACAATAAACATACAATAAAATATAATATAACTAGTCTAATTTATTTTTATATTAACAAACTTTCTATTATTGTCGTTAAAGATATCTACATCTCTATCAGAGACTTGCTTGTTTATTAGACTGAGCATTTTGTTCAGTGGTGACATAAATATTGAAATTTTGAAAAGGCGGCTTTTCTAATTCTCAATCTTATGTCAGGGACTCGAATATTTAAATTTTGAAGAAGTTCTGGGGCATCTAGTTTATTGTTAAATAATTTAAACGCCAAATTCAAAGTGTGGATGTCGCGTCTCTATTTTAATGTTTGAAATTTCTTGCTATTATTGAGAGCTAGATTTTTTAACTGGTTTGCATAAGAGATTCGAAAAGGATATGTTCCGGTTAGTTTTAGGGGCAGGTTTCTTACAAATCATTTTTGTTTTTGATTTTTGTGGGACATTGTTTTTGATCCAGATTGTATTCGCGTACTCTAATTTAGCTCGAAGTAGTGCACAGTACAGTAACCAAGTTGTAGATATCTTAAAACTACCACTGTTTCTTAGTATAAACCCTAAAGTTTTTAGGGCACTATTCACTATACTGTCTATGTGTTCACTAAAATTAAAATCGTGTCTAAATATTACAGCTAAGTCTTTCATTTTACTATCTCTAAGCAGTACTATATTGTCAATATGGTAATCGTGTACGTAATATGTACAATTTGCTGCATCTTACGCAAATATGCGTCGATTGTTTTACAAGATAGCGTTCATATTGCAATTTACTTATTTGCAATTATATAACAGTTTTTTTATACTTTGTCTTCACAATAATATCATTGTTACACGGAAAACAGTTGACAATAGAAGCTATTGTTGAACTGTTTTTGGTGAATTTTTATTTTGAGATATTGGCAGTACTACTCATTTACAGCGTGTCAAATATTTTAAAATGATTATTTAATTCAATTTGTAAGTATCTCCATGGCAGATAACTATTTTATAATATTATTATTAAGAAAATTCAAAAAGAAAGTTTGTTGTTTTGCATCGTTGCATCTTAACAACTCGAGTGACAATATACCGTCTTATAAAATTCGTATAATAAAATACTATTTCTACAATTAAAAATATCCTATTAAATAGATAAAAATTCGCTGCAAATTTCAATATATAGATTATTATTTTATTAGAGATGGGAATTTCGGCTCAGTTTACGGAACCGGATCAGTGGCGGTCGTTCAGTTTGCTGAGCCGGCTCATTGATCCGGCTCAGTGATCCGGCTAAGTAAACATGTTCCCAAGACACAGGTCGGTCGGTTGTCGGTCGTTCGTTCAATACGGTTGTTGGTTTGCAACATGTAGGTAGAACGTCGCTCAGCCGGCTCTTGCATTATATAAAAGTGAAATAAATAAAAATCTATAGAAGTGAATTATTTAATATTTTTGCTGGGTTAATAGTAAACCAACAATTCACTTTATGTAGCCACTGTATTTTAAACCAGATGTGTTAAGTTTAGGGCGATGTTTATTGCCCTTATAAATCGGACATCTGGGATTTGGGAAATATTTTCAAATAGACTGCCCTAAAAATTTATGACAAAATACACTTTATGATAATACAAGCCGAGTTCTCGCGAAATTCAACATGACATCGATCCAGATCCGGATCACTCCGGTCACTGCTCACAATCGCCCGATCAGCCGTATCGTTGAAACTTGAAACTATGCAGTGAGCCGGCTCATTTCAATTTGGTGAACCGTGTCACTTTGGTCAGTGTACTGAGCCGGCTCAGTGAGCCGGTTCGTTCATGAACGACCCATCTCTAGTTATTATTTTTTTTTTTAGGTTGTTAATTTTGTATGAATCTACTGAGAACTATGGTTGTGCGCTAATAGAATTAATGTAAGCTGGTGAAAAAGTTAAAACAAGGATTAAAATCATCTGAAACCGGTCTACAAAACTGTGTTGCAAATGTCTTCATGGTTGATACACCAGAAACAAACGTATTCAGTTTCATTTACAGCAGTTATAGATCATTTCTGTCTTTACTCCAGTTCATATAAGCATGATTGTTATAAATATTGAACTAGGTCTATTGATATGCTTGAAATTTTTTTGTTATTTTCTGTTTATGATGTTCGATATTGCTTAGAAGTAATAATTTGTAACGAAAACCACCAATTCAATTAATCTGGCCATTAGAAATGTCCAGCCATGAAGGAAATTTCAACAACAAAGGTCCCGTGATACCACAACCAACCACAATTTACGTTAATGTCACAAACTTAACTCGACAAACGTGCAAGAAAACAAACAGCTTAATAGAAGGGAGGAGTTTAAAACAACCGCATCACAGGGCACAACTATCCAGACTCTACAGCCCTACATTTAAAATGGTAATTGCATTATTCTCGAAAGTCATAAATACGGTTCTGGGATTTTAGTTTACGACTTTCCATTATTGCAGGGTCTCATTCAGTCTAAAATAAACCCCTGCCTCATCCCGTTACGTCCCTTCAGTCCAACTGACTCTAGGGACAAACGTCAAATAAACCAGGAGACCCAACAAAAAGTACGTTTTGGTGAAAGGATAAAAAAGAATTGCGCAATAACTGTCAGGCAGGTACGTTTCTCATTCCGTAACAAAGAGTTTTGCTGGTACATGTAACATTTTATTCAACTCAATTCAGAGGGATGTGTTGCCACTATTGGCAACCCTGAAATATACAAGTAAAGTAGTATAACCAAATTATGCACATGAGATAACAAAACAAGCATACCAACTGTGACTTATAGATAAATATAATATATATATATATAACTTATTTTGTAAATATAAGTAGCGATATTTATAATGATTCATATCTGTATTAATAAAATTGGAGCCTATTGGTGCAATTCTGCGCAAATCTGTAAGCTTACAGACAGAATCTGTAAGAAACTGTCCATAACAACACATAAAACAACTCCTTATGGTGCGATTATGGTCATTTCAGTTAAATATTTAAGCTCTTTAAATGTGAAGGTCACAGGCTTTAGCGTGAAGTGCAATTACGGTCACCATTTAACGTTAAATAAATCCTTAAATTTTTCTTTAAGCTACAGCCAGATATTTCTCTCCATAGCGCTAAATTTGAGGTTGTGTTTGACAGTGAATCAGACAGTAACGTTTCCCGAAATTGTATTTAAAGTTAAACATTTTTATTTACAAGAAAATGGAATTGATCCATGTTTTAGTTCATTTACTTGCCGAAGAAGATGACAACAGGTAATAAAAGATAAATTTATAAACATTATAAATTATCAAAAATATGTACTATGTATTTTTAGGAACAATCTTCGCATAGAACGAAGATTTATAAGAGACGCAGAAAATCCATTTGAAATGGCTAATGAGAGTTTTAGAATATTTTTTCGGCTGTCAAAAGAAATGATTTTCTACGAAATTTTGCAACCACTACATAATGGACAACCTGCAAGGCAAGACGAACTTCCACTACATCTCAAAGTGTTAGGAACTGTCAACTTTTTGGTAACTGGTTCTGAGCAAAAAGGTGTGGGGAACTCCATTTTTAATTGCATGAGCCAGATTAGTTTAAGCAAAGCTATAAACCAAGTATGCAGGCTCATTACGAATCGCTTAAGCCATGTGTGTTATTTTGTATGAAAATTACCTATGAACATACATTTTTATCTTAAAATTAAACTTTTACTATTTATTATTTTTGGCTAAATATTGTAAACATGGTTTAATAAATCATGTACTTTGAATTCATTTTGCCATGTATTTTTTTGTTTTTCTTCAATAAATAAATATTTTAAGTTTTTGGTTATATCACGTTATATGTTCTGACAGCCAGCACTAAAAACCCTAAATTAACATGTCTACTATTGCTTTCACTCTTTATTCAATGCGCACAGACAGAGACAGACAATGCTCAGTTGAACGTTACTTAATTAGCCTCTAACAAGGTCACAATTATGTAGCTGCAGTATTTATTTTAGTTGACCATACTAGCAAAATTTTAAATAATTTAACAGTCGAAGTTAAAGATTCATTTAGCCTTAAATTCTGTAAGATTTGTTGGACCATAATCGCACCATTAGTTATGATTGTCTGTAGCTTACAGATTTGCCTCAGAATTGCCTAATATATCTGTTTTTTTCGGTCTCATGTTTGATTTCTGCATGTTGAAACGTGTAGAAATCGTAGAAGATTATAAGACAATCTTGATTAGATGAGTTACGTCCGTAAGTTAGTAATTATAGTTGATAGGTAATGGGATTCGGACCAATCAGAAAATAAACCAAATTTAATTAACTTCGCTGGCATAATTTAATCATTTGTGAAAATTGTGAATTAAGAAAAATCACAACTCAAAAACGGTTAGAGAAAACGACCTGAGTTTAGAATTTTTGGATGTCTCGCAGTTAATTTAGTCCAGGAAAAATTTGAGGCCTTATTTGTTTTCTGTATTTTAAAATAAAACTTCTATTAAAACAAGTAATGCTTTTTTTATCCGATATCTAAATTAAAAAATGTAAATTTTCAAAACAAGGTGCAATATTAAATTAAACATAAAAAATATAATGACATGCTTTGTGCATGAAATATTTTTTGTAATTATTTTTTGTCCATACTGGGTGTCAGGTAACATAAAGGCCATATATTTCAATCTGTATAATTCGTTGTGAAATAGATTGCTACCTTGTAATTATACGCCACACGATCATAATTAAAAATGCAATAAGGTAGAAGTTAACCAAATTAATACATATTTTACATACTGTAACAATATTTAGTACAATAGTTGGCAACAGATGGAAACAGGTGAGTAGATTTAAAAGATAAAAGAGGATACAAGATCGATATATCGTTATCTCATGAATAGATAAGATCACAAATGAAGAGTTTTTTCCGAAATTAAAGTGGATTCTTACCGTTCACAGAAAAAAGTTGGAATATCTTGGACATATCATGATGGGAAAAATATGAACTACTCTGTACTGTATCAGTTTTTTCTAAAATTTTCGAATACTGTTATTTATCCAGACAAGAAAATTTTTTAAATATACATAAAATAATTAACGCAGCACAATTTGGATTCAGACCGAATAGACCGGGAGCTCATGACATTTTTGGTCTCCGATTTCATACAGCATGCCTTTTGGAGGAGAGAATATTTACCCTGTGACAACAAAAAAGGGATGATACTAAACCCCTGCACGCTTTCCGGTCATAGGGAAAATTGCATTTCCATTATTTGTCTAATAACTTATAGGCAACATGAAGTGCTTAATAAAGTGACATATAACCAAAAACAAGTTCGCAAAATGTGTTAATATTTCAATTTTAATTGAAAAACATTATAATTTTAAAAGAATATACGAATGTGTAGTTTTTAAACATTTCTATAATGGTGGTTTTAGTGTTTTATATACATTTTAGTTGTATTTTGACGAAATCGACGATCTGTTTGGATGAATTTATAAATTATGGACAACCGTTTTTAGAATATTTTGGGTATTTATTGTAAATGTGATAAATAAAGAACAATATATAAATATATATCTTTTAATAAACATTGTCTTTTATTTTTATATATGTATTTATTTCAATTACGATTACAACACATTACAAACAATACTTTAAGCATTACTATTTATATAAAAATGATAGAAAATAAGAAGACAGACGCAATTATTGGCAGAATAATAAAGATGTGTAGCTGAAAATTGCTGATAAATTTAATTCATATTGTTTAAGGAATGTAAAATAAAGCAAAATATGGCTGTCTTCTTATTTTCATTCACTTTTGTATTATAAAATGCTATTTTTATTAACTTCTCTTCTATCTATATTGTCCTATTTTCTGTGATAAAATTTGTTGAACGCCGTTTAATTGTCATTTTAACAGTAACACAAAAAATATACGTAATGTCATTGAATGTTAAGTCAAACTATTTATTGTCAAAATATTTAATGTCAAAATATTCAGTGTTAAAATTACATCTCACTTTAGCTCTACAAATTTACGTATAGCTCTATCCCTCTTGCACCGTGTTACTATCTTCATAAGAAAAACCAATACAAAAACAAAAAATTATGTTGCTAATAAACTATTAGAAGGATTTTGTAACTTGGAAATCACCAATAAATTTATTAGCTTCATAAATATATTATGTGTCTAATAACTATTAGGGAGTTTATTAGGAACTGGAACTCTCGGCCCTAAACCATATAAATATGACTACAAAAAATTTTGAAAAACACAAAAATATTCAAACTTTTCTCTGAAAAAAACAATCCCAAAGGCGAATATTTTTTACACTCTTTTGTATAATTACACAAGTTTTAATTAATTTTTCATTCCTCTTTTTCTTCGATTCCCAAGCCATTTCCACCATTGTAAAAGTTATATATCTAAAAAAAAAAAATCAATTCGCACAATTTAAACATTAAAAAAAAAATAACAAAGACCATTGGACTTTTAAAAACGTTCATAACCCCGTTTAAAACTTAAAGCGTAGGTGCCTCATTATGTTTTCTTTTCTTGTGTAAATTTGCTAAAGAAAAAGTATAAAACAAAACATTTAAAATTGCCGGGTGAAAGTCAGAAATAAAACTTTTGTTTCTAAAAAGTTTTTTGCTAAAAAAAATCGCGAAAAAAAACGTCTGAGATATTAAATATATACAAAACGACCTAGAATCATAATTTATATTTAAATTTAAGAGCCAAGAAGTCGTAAAGTAAAACAAAAAATTTTACTGCCCCGAATTACGACTTGACAGATCTTTACGTAGGAATGGTAAGCGTCTATTTAACATAATTTTTAGGTTAGAATATTTCGACCAAAATATTCATTATTTAACTCTAGAATTACGGAACCAGACAATTGATGGATTTCCAATTTTAAAAACATAAAAAAATATTATTTTCAAACAAAAAAAAAATGTAAATATTTGTATATAAAAAATGTAAAAAAATACAGTTGTGAATATTGTGAATTAAAAAAAAAAACAACTCAAAAACGGTTAGAGAAAACGACCTGAGGTTAAAATTTTTGAAACCCTGTAGCTAATTTAGTCCAGAAAAAATTTGAGGCCTTATTAGATTTCAGTATTTTATAATTATGACCAATTTTAATATTGCATGATTTATAAAAATTTTCATATTCATATGGACGCATCTCAAAAACGAAACACGATAACGACCTGCGGTTGAATTTTTTGAATTTTTGAGGGCCTATTTGACTTGTACAGGCTTTTCCAAACGAATAGTCGGAACTAACTGGAATTTTCATTTTTGTAAGTTTTCATTAGCTATTTTTACTTGCCCGACCTTAATATATAAGGGGCAAGTATTGTAATCGCGAAAATTTTCGATGTCGAGATTTTAACGGATGACCACGTTTCATGGTCCAGGGAATCCAAAAAACCTATTTTCGAAGTGCCGTCCGTATGTGTGTGTGTGTGTGTGTGTGTGTGTGTGTGTGTGTGTGTGTGTGTGTGTGTGTGTGTGTGTGTGTGTGTGTGTGTGTGTGTGTGTGTGTGTGTGTGTGTGTGTGTGTGTGTGTGTGTGTGTGTGTGTGTGTGTGTGTGTGTGTGTGTGTGTGTGTGTGTGTGTGTGTGTGTGTGTGTGTGTGTGTGTGTGTGTGTGTGTGTGTGTGTGTGTGTGTGTGTGTGTGTGTGTGTGTGTGTGTGTGTGTGTGTGTGTGTGTGTGTGTGTGTGTGTGTGTGTGTGTGTGTGTGTGTGTGTGTGTGTGTGTGTGTGTGTGTGTGTGTGTGTGTGTGTGTGTGTGTGTGTGTGTGTGTGTGTGTGTGTGTGTGTGTGTGTGTGTGTGTGTGTGTGTGTGTGTGTGTGTGTGTGTGTGTGTGTGTGTGTGTGTGTGTGTGTGTGTGTGTGTGTGTGTGTGTGTGTGTGTGTGTGTGTGTGTGTGTGTGTGTGTGTGTGTGTGTGTGTGTGTGTGTGTGTGTGTGTGTGTGTGTGTGTGTGTGTGTGTGTGTGTGTGTGTGTGTGTGTGTGTGTGTGTGTGTGTGTGTGTGTGTGTGTGTGTGTGTGTGTGTGTGTGTGTGTGTGTGTGTGTGTGTGTGTGTGTGTGTGTGTGTGTGTGTGTGTGTGTGTGTATATACGATAACTCAAAAACGGTTTAACTTAAAGAGTTCGTTCTGGTACTAAAAAATTCTCCTATTAAATAGGAAGAACCCTATTGTTTTTTATGAAAATCGGTTGACTAGAAATGGGAGTTTACTCGTGTCGAGATTTTGACTGATCACCACGTTTCATGGTCCAGGGAATCCAAAAAACATATTTTCGAAGTGCCGTCCGTATGTGTGTGTGTATACACGATAACTCAAAAACGGTTTAACTTAAAGAGTTCGTTCTGGTATTAAAAAATTCTCCTAATAACTGGAAAGAACCCTATTGTTTTTTATTAAAATCCGAAACCGGAAACGGAAGTTATTAAACATTAAAATTTAAAAAAATTCGTAACTAGTAAACCAACCCTTGGACAAAAAATTGTATAGGACATAATTTGATGTATTTTTGAAGATTTACCTAAAAAAAATTTAACTTAAAAAAAAAAAATTATGTATTTATTTTTTATTATTTTTTTTTATGGGAGGGCAAGTCTAGCGGAGGTCTTCCTTCGCCACTGGTTTTATATATTGAAGTTGGCTTTTCCTGAACAAAATGATCAAAAGCTTCAATCATTCTGTAAAAATTACTAGATTTGAAAATCTAGTTCCACTTAATCGTTTGGAATAAACTATATTTTGGAACAAAAATTTATTTTTTGATGATTTCCCATTTTTTTTTCTTTTTTAATTTTTGGGAGAGTTTCTTAATCCTTTCTAAAAAATGGTTAAGGATAAAAAATTTCGGTTTGAATTTTTAAAATTCTACTAAATTGTTTAGTCTAAAAAAAAATGGGCTTGAATAAACCAGTTATTAAGTTTTGTATGGGCAGTAATCCAAAACTCTTGAAAATGTGCAAAAATCGAAAAAAACGTAAGGGGTAGACCTTAAAAAAAATCGTGTTTTCAAGCAAAAAATTTTTGTCTCTGATTTTATTGAAAATTGATACAAACATGTATTTTTGGTTATAGATCAACAAAATTTGGTCCATTTTGATATCTGGGCAATCCCAATAACGCCTCTATAACCGACTGATGACACTTCTATCCGCTAGGATACATCAACTTGCCTGAAGCCAGCTTGGAGAAGTCCCACCGCACGATTCATCTCGTGGATAGTTCAATGCTGTCGCTCCATTATTAAAAAAGAATGCCACTACTTAAAAACACTGCAATTATTAATATAAACGTTTTAAATCGAATTAAAATGAAACATGTGATCAACATACGGATCATGTACCGAATAAAATTTGTCAAATTTGTATTTGTTTTGTCTAATTGCCTGCTTTAATTGAAATACAAGGTGTCTCAAAAGAAATTTTATATTTATTTAGCTTACTGCGTGAACGCAACGTATCCGAGGGGCGCGGGGGTTATGTCAATCGGTAGACTGGCTCTTGGGAATTCACTCGCTATGGAGCGTTTCTCGGGAGCAGACCGCGCGTTATGCGTGCGAGAGTTTTACAAAAACGGTGATTCGGCGACTGTAGCGCGTAGAAAATTCTGCAGTATTCGAGGTTTTCGCCACTTAAATGATGCGCCAAGCATTCCTCTCATTCGACATTGGGTTAAAAAGTTTGAAGAGACTGGTACAACTCTGGATAAATCAAAATCCGGGCGACCTAGGTCATCAAGAACGGTAGAAAACGTGAAGAATGTTAATCAGTCTGTTCGTGACGACCCGAACCTTTCAATTCGGAAGCGCGCAAGTGCTTTAAATGTGCATAGATCATCATTACATCGCATTATGCACAAAGAGCTAAAGCTGCACCCCTACAAAATTCAATTGGTGCAAGAATTAAAGCCCCAAGATGCCAGTCAGAGGCTTAATTTCGTAAATCAGGTGATTGAGCGATTTTCAACGTTTACCAACATTTTGTTTTCGGATGAAGCTCATTTTCATCTTAATGGCCACGTAAATAAGCAGAACTGCCGCTACTGGAGTGCAACGAATCCGAAACGCAAACATCAGAAACCCCTACATTCGCCTAAAGTGACCGTATGGGCTGCGATGTCGGCGCGAGGAATTATCGGCCCTTACTTTTTTGAAGACGAAAGGGGGCGTGCAGTTACAGTGAATTCAGAGCGTTATGTGGAGATGTTAGACAACTTCTTGGTACCTGAACTGCAAAACTTTCCTGGCTATAACCAAAGAACATGGTTCCAACAGGACGGAGCAACTTCACACACGTCCAATATGTCTCTGCCACGTATTCGTGAAATTTTCTCAGGCAAATTGATCTCCCGGAGAGGTGACATAAATTGGCCTCCACGCAGTCCAGATTTAACCCCTATAGACTTTTTCCTATGGAGTTATCTTAAATCTAAAGTTTACGCCAATAAACCGACTTCACTGGCGCATTTGAAAGAAAATATCCGTCACGAAATGGCAGCCATCCCTGAGTCCACCTGCCGAGACGTCATAAGTAATTTTACTGTTCGATTAAATGAGTGCCGAGAACGCGAGGGTCTACATTTAGACGATATTATTTCTAAGAAATAAATCCCCAAAAAGTGTATTTTAATAATTAATAAACATTTTTTCTATATACGGCTTACTTTTTTTTTAATCGATCCACTAAATATAAAATTTCTTTTGAGACACCTTGTACAACGTTAAATGTACAATAAGCAATATATTTTCACATTTTTTTTTTTTAAAGCATGCACACAATCTGAAAATATTTTATGAAGGTGTTATTTTTGAGATAAATCCCCGAGTATTCTTTCAATCCTTTTTAGAATTTAATTTAAATTCGTAATCCTGAAGCTCTGGTGTTATTTTTAAAAAATAACCTTGTTGTTTTGTAGTTTCATTTTAAAATTGCAAATCTAATCTGGTGTTGTCTTGTAATATCTGTAGTTGCGTATCTCTCTCAGTTCAAGAACCGCTACTGAACATTCATCTGTAATTTATGCCAGAGATACTATGGTATGAATGGACTTGAAGCAATGTCGCTGACGTGGTACCACATACAACATCTACTTCATTATACGATTTTATGCGCGAAATTTAAATATGAATTATAGGTCGAGAACGGTGCGTACATATTTAATAATATGAGAATATTTTGTATATACAAAATAGTTTTTTTGGGATGAATATTGTTAGACGTAGACAAAAAAATGTATTTTTAGAATAAAAGATACATGTAAAATAGAGTTCAAGCAACCATTTTACGAATAGTTAGGGTTTGGTTACCTACTGTGTCAAAAATTTAAAACAAAATAGACAAAAAGACAGACACGTTGAAAGAGACTGAAAAAAAGATAAGCAATAGAGCTTGAAAGAGGGAGAAATCAGGAAAGCTGAGAGAGTAAATTCTTCACTCTAAATAAATAATAATCATTCGACTTTTTGCACAAAAGTATTTATTTTAGTAAAACAACGTTTCGTTCATTATTAGCTTCTTCCGTTTCTGTAAATTGATACAATTATACAAATATTTGCATTCGTATATCTTGTATAATTATATCATAATGTACAACACCAAAAGAAGCTAATTGTTTATTAGCGAAACTTTTGTTTCTAAAATAAATACTTTTCTCCAAAAAAAACGACTTTTATTTACACAGTGGAGATCAATACGAGTTAAACAATCACTTAGATATCGAGAAAAATGTCCAGTTTTGTTGAGGCAATTTTAGTATTGTTTCTAAATGGAATAGAATTATCAAACTAGAGTAAATTATTAAAAAAATATTAAATTATAAAAAAAATAATCTATTTCTTAGAGTAAGTGCAGATATGTTTATTGGACACTAAATTTATGAACAAGAACAGGAACTCGTAAATTCTATATTACCTTAAAAAGTGCCAAATAAGTATTAGATGTATTCGGACAATTAATCTCTGTCTTGAAAATATTAACATAAGTTCTGGTTATTTTTTTCTAGGGTTATTATACTATTTAAATTATTAGCTATAACTGTCATCTGAGTTTTGAGATATATTAGATGGCCATAGTTCACGGGGTGTAACCTGACATTTTTCAATTGGGTGTTGTATGTCTCTCAGGGAAGTTTAATTAACAGTCATGAGGTTAATACAAATTTAAGCTAGTAATGTTTTATCTATTTCTTAGAATAAGTGCAGATATTTTTATTAGACACTAAATTTATGAACAAGAACAGAAACTCGTAAATTCTATATTACCTTAAATAGTGCCAAATAAGTATTTGATGTATTCGGAAAATTAATCTCTGTCTTGAAAATACTAACAATAGTTCTGGTTATTTTTCTAGGGAGATCATAATATTTAAATTATTAGCTATAACTGTCATCTGAGTTTTGAGATATACTAGATGGCCATAGTTCACGGGGTGTAACTACACATTTTTCAGTTGGGTGATGTAAGTCTCTCGGAGAAGTTTAATTTACACAGTCATGAGGTTAATTCAAGTTTAAGTTAGTAATGTTTAGTCCATGATGGGTTAAATAAACTATTATTATTATTATTATTATTATGGGGTTTGTCAGGTCTTGACAAGCGTCCACTAATCTCAATTATTATTATTATTATTATTATTATTATTATTATTATTATTATGGCCAGTTGTTAAGTATTTTAACTTAAGTTATGCCTAACATCAGTCAAAATAACATATAAAACATATAATTTTAACTTGAGTTATGGATAACTTGAGTTAAAATATTTAACTCCTTCTTTAGAAACCAGCTATTAGAGTACTTGATCGAGTCAAGTTAACCGTAACTCAATAGTAGTTAATTCTATATGTTAGTTATTGTAGTATCCAGCTAAAGAAATAGAAATCATATTCATAAAAACTTATGAGGAACAATTGGCTTTCGGAGACGGTAATGAGGATTTTAGTATCCGGTGGACATTTAATGTTTAGTGTGTCACAAGGCCTCTCTTATTTTAGTGTTTATAAATGTGTGTCTTATTTGGATTAGCTACCATCGTTAATTTGTAAGCCGTGGTGTAAATATTAATCCATAAAAATATTAAACATGTAATGGTAATTAAAGTACGTTAGCTATAATGTTGATCTTAATTCAACAACCCTTATATTCATCCCAAGGATGAACCAGTTAGCGAACCCGGAGAGTTCATATCCGAAACCGCTAGTGGACTATAGAATCATTACGTGTGGCAAACATCGGGCATTCAGAGATGTACAAAATAAGTACAAATAAAGTATATTAATATAATATTCCAAATTATTCAGCCAACTTTGGCATTTCTTTAATACATATGGTACGACCAACCACAACTGGGCATAAAGCGAGACAAAAGACGGTTAAGGAAAAAAAGACAAAAAAATAATTATAGAATAGTATCTTAATAACATAATACTAAAAATACCTTAAGAATTCTATCTGTGAGTAGTAGATAGCTGAATGATTCTTACCTGAAAAAAAAAGAAACAACCATTAATTTTATATAAAAAAAAGACAAAAATACAAATAAAGCAGGAGTTGCAATCGTTTTTAAATCGCGGGCCGCATTCAGTAACATATTTTTTTTTGTATCTTTCATCGCGTGCTGCATTTAATAACACATTTTTTTTGGCAGGCCAAACTTGCTTTTCTAATTTCTATTTTTTACGATCTTAAGTTTTTGTTTACGCCAGTTTACATGTATTTACGTCTGTATACATACGCCCAGTGCGTAAGAAGCCAAAAGCAGTGAGATAATAATGTTCTGGATAAGAAAAGTAATCATATTTTCTTATTGGTGGGCTGCATAAACTTGTTTGACAGGCCGCATCCATCAACGGGCCGCCGGTTGCAGGGGCGCACACAAGGGGGGGGTCCAAGGGGTCCGGACCCCCCCCCCCGTACTGTGAAAAGTGAGGCATTTTGTTTTGCCCTTCAATTAAAATTTAGAAAGGAGGAACTTTTTTTTTTTTGCTCTTCACTTAAAATTTAGAAGGGAGGACCTTTTTATTTTGCTCTTCACTTGAAATTGATATTTTGCCCTGTGTTTATAAAAATTATGTATAATTGGACCCCCCCAAGGAAAAATCTGTGTGCGCCCCTGGCCGGTTGCCCCTGTGATAGAGTATTATATTTGTAACAACAAATAAAATTCACTAGGTTGGCAGATAGGGATTTAAATTATTAACTATAACTGTAATTTGGGTTTTGAGATATACCAGATGACCTAGATCACGGGGTGTAACATGACAATTTTTCTATTGGGCGATGTAAATCTCTTATGGTGGGTTTAGTCAACACTTAGCGATAGATGTTGCGTTAATTTGAATCTTACTCTTTAGTTTTAGTCTTGGCTTTAATCGTCTTGAATGAGTACGGGTTTATACAATGTTTTAACGAGTTTTAACTTTTAACAAGTAACCAATGAGACGTCGAGTTTAACGCACGCGCATAGTATCATTTTTCTGTGTCAAAAAATTAAAATTTTTGGTTATTGACAAATATAACATTGTGTGTAAACATGTACCGAAATAAGTCTAGAAGTGTTGCTGCTATCTATGGCCTTATGTTGGCCACGATGGGTGCTTTTAGAATTTAAATCAGGGTGCGCGCACGCGCATGGTGCGTTTTAACGTGATTTACTCCCAGCCGTAGGAAAGTTAGAATTTAGTTATCTTTCAAGGCCAGAACCATAGGACTAAAATTAAAGAAATGTGTTGTATGAACTTGCTCGTAGCGATATGATAGTTTATCTTTTAAGGATAAAATTAAAATATAGGAGTAAAACTAAAGCTATCGCTAAGTGTTGACTAAACACACCATTAATCTCAAAATTTGGACATTTCAGGGACAGTTTATAAGACTAAACTGTCAGAACGAAACTAAATCTAGTAGAAATTGCAGTCATAACTATAACAATACTTCATTTGAAAAAAGGTGAGCTTAAACCAAACGAAAGCTGTTAGAATTGAGTTCCCCTCGAGTTGAATCCCTTTTTCTCTGTAAAATCCTACTAACATTTTATCTACAAGGTAATTCCGCATCATATTTTGATCATAAAATATTTTAACGACCTAAAACGTGTATCAGAATAATACACATCATCCCCGTGTTAAAATCTTCCCGATATATTTCACGTAATAAAATCCTTCAACAATACATTACTTAATTTACGATTCTGCGCATTATTAATGAGCAAATGACACGTATACGTTCGGATATTCAGTCATGCGAAAATGTTTATGGTACGATTAGACTAAATATGCGTGTACTGGCACATGGCTCGTTTGAACTATACGGAACGTCGAACAAAAGAACCAGATATCCCGTCAATTTCTACCGATCGTTTGACGTAGACGATAAATTTTAGAGAAAGAAAGAAATCAACCCCTCTAATGTCATTCTATCTCTTTTCGATATTTAATTTACCGCGCTACTAAATTACGGGCTTGTAGTTTTATCACTTGCCGTTTTATCATTTCGGGGACTGAATAGGAGATGTGAAAAATGGCGGTGACAATCAGTTTCTGTCATCGATTACTTTCTATTTTGTTTTATTGAGCTGTTGAACTTTTCAACTTTAAATTAATTTATCAAACTACAATAAAATATTATATAGTGAATTGATAAATGGAGAACATACCTCATTACTAGTGTTAGGACGTATTTAGGTTCTGAACTTAATTTAATCGGCCGTCATAGGCGTAGTTTTTGTGTAAAAATATATCATTTATATCGTAAATTACATTCAATCGCCAACAATAATTGTTAAAATAATGTCACTTATAGGTAATCCTAGGTCAGGATTACGACATCTAGACATTGTGACGGTCAGCTGCTCGATTAAAAACTATTCGTCAGCGTCTGACGTATGTGGCCAGATTACGAAATGCAGACACTGCATTTTCGTAATAAGGAAATATTTGTCATGACGAATGAATATTGGAACTGGGTTAAACTTTAGCTCAACTGACTAAATATGAAACAGATTATCCAACAACATTAATAAAGAGTATAATTTAAACAAATATTGTTATTTTATTCGGTAGGAATATAAAAAAGTAAACACAATGTCAATTAAACATACCACTAACAACTATTCAATATTTTTTTCTGGTTTCTATAATGTTTCAACTAATTTGGTCTAAAATTCACCTGGTAACAGTGGACGAATATACCACAAATTCCGCTTTTGACGTCAAATATTCAATTTCAATTAAAAATTACCGTCCGGAATTAATTCACAATTAATTAAATATCATATCAATTACAATATTCCTCATAAATTGTATTTCAGTTTGACGTTAGTTAAAATATAATACATATAAATCCAAACAATAAATTCAAAATCGACATAATTCAAAAAATTCCCAAGTAAAACATTAATCAGGCTTTTTATCTGTTAATACACAATTTTTGTAATGCACCAATGAAAAATAAACATTAAAAAAATATAATTACAGTAACTAAAGTATAATTAAACAAGTACTTAATACTATAGGTGTTAAATGAACTTTTTGTCCATACTATAACATAGAGATAAGTATGGAAGCGTATAATTTTGCATCAGGGTAACCAACCTTTAAACATGTAATATAACGTTACCTTTTTTTTGCGTAAGAACAGTTGTGTTTAACGTAAATACAAAAATAAAAATGTGATAATGTTTTTGTTGTGACAGGAATATCAATTTTTATCACCACGTGTTGGTAATACTGACACCTAAGGTTATACCTTACTTCTTTGTGAAAAAATATAAAATATTTTCATGTTTAAATTTTGAAATATAGTGTTGCAACGAAGGAATTTTGAACATCCATCTACCAGTGGACAAAAACTTGGCAAAATACGAGGGCTACCTTTTAAATTTTACAAAACCTAAGAAAGATTTTTTTTTGGTACAAACTGTTTTATTGCTTTTCAAAATATTTGCCTTTAAGATTTATGCACTTTTGCATGCGTTCAAACCAATTCTCGAAACATTTTTTCCACTCTGAAGTTGGTATCTCAAAAACGTGATTTTCGAAGTCTTCAACAGTTCTTGAAGTGATGAAAATCTCTGTCCACGCATTTTTTGTTTAACATTGGGGAACATAAAAGTCGTTAGGGGATAAATCAGGTGAATACGGCAATGAGACATTAATTCGATGTTATTCTCCTTCAAATAATCAATTGTTTGACATGCTGTGTGGGAGCTTGCATTGTCATGATGAAGAATGTGGCGACTTTTGGGTTGTTTTCCCTAATTTTCTCGATGACTTGTTGTATACCATTCAGCATTAACTGTTCTCCGATCCCCTAAAGGAATGGTTGCGACATGTCCAATAAAACCGAAGAAACAAGCGATCATTTTCTTAGAAGTGCTTCGTCCACTCCAACTTTTGTTGGTTTCGATTCATCTTGGAAGATCCAAACAGTGGATTGTTGCTTAGTTTCCGGTTCATATGAATAAATCCAAGTTTCATCACCTGTAATGATGTTGTATACGGATTTTGCAGTGTCAAGGTTGAATTTTTTAACATTCCCTTCACCAATCAACACGAGCCCCTTTTGAGCTTCGGTCAAATTATGTGGAATCCATCGGGAACAGATCTTTTTCACAGTTAAATGTTCATACAAAATCGAATGTATTGCAGTCTGCGATATGTCAAAGATGCCTCTATCTCATGGTATGTCACATGCCGATCTTCTTCAATCATTTTGCGCACAGCATCGATGTTTTTTGAATCACAACCGATTTTGGGCCTTCACGATATTCATCACAGACGGACGCACGACCACGACGAAATTCTGCGAACCAATTGTAAACAGTCTTTTCTGATAGCGCTACATTGCCAGAAGTTGAACGAAGCGAATCTACGCATTGTTGTTGAGTTAAGCCTTTACTAAAATCGTCAAAAATCATCCAACGAAAACCTTCACAAGCAATATCCATTTTTTCACAAACCTGTTTTTTTTCAAACGCTCACTCTCAACAAACTACTCGGTCAATTTATAAGTTACCACTGATTTCACAATAACAAATGTAAAATTTTATCAATATACAAGGTGTCTCAAAAGAAATTTTATATTTAGTGGATCGATTAAAAAAAAAGTAAGCCGTATATAGAAAAAATGTTTATTAATTATTAAAATACACTTTTTGGGGATTTATTTCTTAAAAATAATATCGTCTAAATGTAGACCTTCGCGTTCTCGGCACTCATTTAATCGAACAGTAAAATTACTTATGACGTCTCGGCAGGTGGACTCAGGGATGGCTGCCATTTCGTGACGGATATTTTCTTTCAAATGCGCCAGTGAAGTCGGTTTATTGGCGTAAACTTTAGATTTAAGATAACCCCATAAGAAAAAGTCCATAGGGGTTAAATCTGGACTGCGTGGAGGCCAATTTATGTCACCTCTCCGGGAGATCAATTTGCCTGAGAAAATTGCCTCTGACTGGCATCTTGGGGCTTTAATTCTTGCACCAATTGAATTTTGTAGGGGTGCAGCTTTAGGTCTTTGTGCATAATGCGATGTAATGATGATCTATGCACATTTAAAGCACTTGCGCGCTTCCGAATTGAAAGGTTCGGGTCGTCACGAACAGACTGATTAACATTCTCCACGTTTTCTACCGTTCTTGATGACCTAGGTCGCCCGGATTTTGATTTATCCAGCGTTGTACCAGTCTCTTCAAACTTTTTAACCCAATGTCGAATGAGAGGAATGCTTGGCGCATCATTTAAGTGGCGAAAACCTCGAATACTGCAGAATTTTCTACGCGCTACAGTCGCCGAATCACCGTTTTTGTAAAACTCTCGCACGTATAACGCGCGGTCTGCTCCCGAGAAATGCTCCATAGCGACTGAATTCCCAAGAGCCAGGCTACCGATTGACATAACCCCCGCGCCCCTCTGATACGTTGCGTTCACACAGTAAGCTAAATAAATATAAAATTTCTTTTGAGACACCTTGTATTAATGGGACATTTCAATATTGCCATCTAGTGGTCGTTTGTAAAAACATACAGACCAATTCTGTAAAAAGTTACACTGTATTAACGTTACTACAAGATAAAATATTATAAAAAGTATAATGACTTTCATTCATGATAGTAACTGACCTTGCTCATAGTGACGAATTTAGTAACTATTTTCATAGTAACTGAGTTACAGAATTGGTCTGATAAAAGGTAACCCTCGTATATGATAAACTTGTAGTGACAATCAACAGTGCACAAGACTACAGTCCACAGTCTACTAATGTAAGAGCTCTGAACACAGTTTTACTTCGCGTAATCTAGGCATAAATGCCAAACCGACTGAAAGTGTATAAGAAGAGACAAAGACTGAGATATTTTTTTTTAGTTGAACTAATCCATATTGCATTACATCTGGGACATATTACAATAATGTTCTGAGATATTAAGAGCTGTATATATGTATGTGTATAAATTATGATTGCCAAAAACTGTGAATCAAGTAAAAACTTTATAAATATTAATAATTCTAGGCCATTAATTCTTATCTCAGAATATGTCCCTATTCGTATACTTCCTTTTCTTTACACTCGGAATCACTCCCTCTTTTTAGTTGTTCTTAATGATACTTAGTCATTTATTTCTAGGTCTTTCACGCCCTTTCCACCATTAATCTCAGTAACATATCTGCTTGCTCTGGTCGGCAACGAACCCATTCTTAACACAGAATGTGGAAACAGTGATCGAAAGAAATACGTAAAATATGCCTCTGAAAATTATACGTGATCGTATATAGCTCTTAAATATGTATGTACTTGGATGACAGTTATAAATTACTACAGAGATATTTATTCATTTGTATTCGGTGTCAACGATGATTGAGTTACGCATTTTCATGCTACAAAAACTATTTTCCCATTTTTATAATATTCTACAGTTCACTACAGAATAGCTATTGTATTTAATACAGGCTTCTTTACTCAGAAGATACAAATTTATAACTGGCATGGTAATGCCAAAATAAACTTAAATCTTCCGAAATTGCCAAATTGCCAGTTACAACTGGAAATTTAGCTTGGGAGCCGCGGTAAAAAAGATATGATTAAGACGAATACAACCATTTATGCTCTGGTCGGAAATCAAACCTAGAAGTTTTACTACGCAATGCGGTGTACCCCAAGGGTCTATTCTTGGGCATCTGCTATTTTTAATATACGTAAATAATCTACCTCTTTTTCTAGATAAAACAAAAACCATACTTTATGCAGATCATACAACTTGGCTAACACAGTCCTTAAAGTTCCATGAACTTACTGATAATATCAATCAGACTATAAAATCTGCAGAAGATTAGTATACAGTCAACGCAATAAGCCTTAAAAATTCTAAAACTAAACACAGCATCCATCCGGCTGCTGGCACACACTGACATTGCACATGGGAAGAGGAAACTAAAATCAGTCACAGGTCAATGTTGTTCTAACAAAACTGAACATGAACTATCACTGTATTTGAAAAATCCAGTTTCACCTCTGAAATCCAATCCGCTACTGCTTTGGGACGTCTTCTCTAATTATTAGACCGGGAGCTCATGACATTTTTGGTCTCCGATTTCATACAGCATGCCTTTTGGAGGAGAGAATATTTACCCTGTGACAACAAAAAAGGGATGGTACTAAACCCCTGCACGCTTTCCGGTCATAGGGAAAATTGCATTTCCACTTGCACAAAATTTGTGTGTCTTTCTCTGATTTAATATTGCTTGCCCTTTTGTCAAAAGAAAGTTATAACAAATTTAAAGTCTTTTAATTATAGGCATGCTGTATGAAAACGCGGAAAATCATATTTTTTTTATTACAATATCACATGACAGTTTGAGCCCTTTGGGACCCTCCGAATCGCATGCATATATTTAAAAGACTTTAAATTTGTTATAACTTTCTTTTGACAAAAGGGCAAGCAATATTAAATCAGAGAAAAGCACAAAAATTTTGAGTTTAAGTGGAAATGCAATTTTCTCTATGACCGGAAAGCGTGCAGGGGTTTAGTACCATCCCTTTTTTGTTGTCACAGGGTAAATATTCTCTCCTCCAAAAGGCATGCTGTATGAAATCGGAGACCAAAAACTGTCATGAGCTCCCGGTCTATATATAAAATTGCTCAGGAATTCTTGTCTGTAGTAGCGACGTCAGTTCCTTCAGAGCGCTTATTTTCGAAAGCAGGAGCCCCTGTATGCAGAGACAGAAATAGGCTTCTGGGCAAAAGGCTTACTAGACTGCTTTTTCTCGGTGCTTGCAATAAAGAAGAGTGGAGTGTTTAATTATATTTTAAACAATTACTCAGACCTATTGGCGCCATTACCTTACCATTTTTTAATATCAACCTGACACACAATTTCAAAGGTACAAACTACTGAAATCAAAATTTCCTCTTAATTTGTTTTTACAAAAGTGAACAGCATATATAGGATATTCCAAATGTTTAAGCGGAACTAGATTTTGAAATCTAGTAATTTTTATCTATTTATTCATTTTTTGTCATTTTGTTTAAGCTTTGTAAATCATATTCACATTGCAAATTGTAGATTAAATTGATTGTCAATATAAAATATCCTTTTTATTGCCCTTTAATTTTTTGTCATTATTAATAAAATTTCCCATTTATTTACTTGTTTTGTCCTCAAAATATGTAAAAAAGTATTAAAATTTTTAATAAATGTCATTCGTTTCCATGGTTTCACTCACACTGTTTTAAATTTTTAATTTTCGTCGGTCGCTCTGGCGTCAGCTCATTTGACTATTAACCGTGGATCTCGGGTTCGAATCCCGGTGATGGCACGAATGTTTGTATTTGTCATAAAAAAGTATCCAAAAATAAAAATAACTGTGTAGCTGGCTAAAGGTCCATATATATTAGGACTAAAGCGCCAAAAATCATTTTATTTTTTTAAATTTTCACATACCAACCTGAAAAATTAAATAACCCAAGCAAATTCTTTTCTCGTGACTTGTGACAACCTAAAAGAACGAAATTCCCATTTAATTCCGCTTAAATGTTTGGAATAGCCTTTATATTTTAATCTATTTATTATTGTAAAACAATTAAATTGATAACAATTTAATTGTTTTACATTTTATTTTATTCTTATAAAAGAATAAAATGTTTTTTACGTTTTATAGAAAATATATTAATTTTTCCTTTCGATACTTGAAAATATCGATAAATTGTTTCGATACGATACCGGTATCGATACTTCTTATTCGATATTATCGATACCCAAATATCGATACTTTCTCAGTATCGCATATCCCTAATGGTAGTTGCTGATACTTACTGTACGGGAATATGTTTATTTAAAAGGCAAATATGTCGCTATATATTTAGAAATGTTAATATCTATCGCAGGTTTCGATACTTTGTATTAGTATTGGTGCCGTTTCATACTTAAGTTTTGTACGTCTATACGTACGTTGTAGAGTTTAATTCTGTACGTTCTGAATGTTGTAGAGTTTAATTTATTGCCAGATGACAAAAGTTTAACAAATTATAAAACTAAATTTTCCTGCTATATAATTTGCAAATGTCCAGCAATTGTCTCTGTGCAAATAAAATCGTAAATAGAAATAAAATATTGACGCAAGCTGTAGATGCGAGTGAGATAAATTTAGAGATATCCCTAAAATCGAATTGACAAAATAAACAATTTGACGAGGGAAAAACAAAAAGAGAACCGTGAGTGGATGCATAAAAAGAATATGCATACCAGAATACAAAATGTAAAGAATGAAATTGTGCATGCTTAAGATATTTGGCATATATAGATAAAATCCTAAACCAGTACGATTCAGGTCAAACTGGGATTTCTTTTTTAAAATTGCTTCCTCCCTTAACTTAAGAAGTAAAATATTGGAAAATACGATATAAGTTGCAGCTGAAGCATAAAAATTCTAACTTCTTTATCAAATATAAACTATAACTCCAATTTAGTGCTCTCTGCCACATCTCAACAAAACACAACGAACTCAATCAAATTTTTAAGACCTTATCTTAAATACAGTTTTCAGCGGGTATGAATTTTTAAAGAAATTGCTTTCTAGAAAGAACTCAAATATATAAGTATTTTGTTCATAAAATTTGTCTTAGTTTTGCGCAATGAAAGTAGTGTTACGAATACAGAACAGCACCAACCGTTTTTAACGGAATAATGACCTTAGAGCTTTCTAGAGACCATTACTGACTGAAAGAAGTGTCTGAAAAGAATGACGAGATTATATAAAACGTACTACCCGCTGCAAAAACAAGCCAGTGGTCGGAAGTACTAAACCGTCTGTTGCTGACATTGACCACTAGCAAGGGTATGGACGTGTGTTCAACTCCTGCTAAAAACATTTATACAAATTACTGGTTTTCAGCTTAGTCGTTCGCAACCGGCCAAGAACCTTTTGAGTACGCTAAAAAATGGACTTAATACTGACCTTAAAAAAATATATAATATTTATTAAATTGTTATCTTATGATATTTTATGTTATTTTTGGTCGCGAAACCAAAACTATTACCGTAATCTGGGTCGCGGTTCAAAAAGATTAAAAATCACTGGTCTAAGCAACCCTATTCTATAAAATACTTTTATTTTCATTTAAAAATTTTAAGACGCTTCAGTTACTGTGGTTATTAGCGCCTGTGTTTACATAATATTTTACAGTATTTATTGTATTTTACATACGTAGATTATATACAAGATATTTCGGATATTTATATTTTATTGTGTAGATTTATTTTGTATTTAAGTTGAGTATGTTTGTTGTTGTATTTGTGTCTTTTGCGAGTACCTATTTCATTGTGTTTGGGATGTTGTTTCTTAGTTTTTCTTGTTGATATTTTGTGCAGTGTAGTATGATGTGTTCAACGGTGAGTGGTGTGTTACATGTGTCGCATGTCGGTTGTTGTATTTTTGTGAAGATGTGAACATGTGTTAGTAGGGTGTGCCCTATTCTAAGTTTTGTTGGTATGGTCTTTCATTCTGTGTGTAATGTCGAATTTTGGGTATTTTCTTTTACGTTTCTTAACTCGTTAGTAATATTTGTGTCGGTCCATTCATTGTTCCACTCTTCTTTGACTCTTGTTTTGATTATGTTCTTTTGATCTTTTGGTTGTATTGATATTTTGAGTTCTTTGTCTTATATTGCTTGTCATGCTTTTTCGTTTGCTTTTTCATTCCCCTCTATGCCTATGTGGGATAGGATCCACATAAAAATAAATATATTTTTGTAGTTTTAATGGAATCGTGTATGTTTTCTTGTCCTTTTATAATGTGGGGATTTTTTGGGTATGTCTCTCGATATGATTTTAGTACACGAAATGAGTCGATATATATTATGTAGTGTTTTTATTGTTCTTTGGATATTTTTATGTGTTCTGTTGCCTTCTGTATGCTGAATGTCTGCTGTATAGATGTTGCACCGACTGGGTAGAAGGTATCGGTAGGTTTTACCGCCTATTATGGTTGCTGATCCCGTTTGTTCATCTATTTTTGATCCATCTGTGTATATCTATTGCGTTGAGGTATTTATTTCGTATTTCATATGGTATGGTAAGTTGCCTTCGCTGTGTAGATGACAAAGTAGATGCTGGTTGGGTAGATTTTGCTGCCTATTTGGTTGCTGATCCTGTTTGTTCATCTATTCTTGATCAGTCTATGTATATTTCTATTGCGTTGAGGTATTTATTTCGTATTTAATGGTAAGTGTGCTTGTATATTTCTGAATTGGTTTGGTGTTTAGAATATTTTGTTAGGGTATTAAATACTTAGGACATAACAGTCTTGTTTTTAACCTTCCAACTGACATTTAATAAAGCAAAAATCGTTAATACACATAGTCAAAGCAAAGGAAGCGCAGCATAAAAATCACGAAAGGTTTGGGATATCCACCAAATACTTTATTATGCCATAGTGTTCATGGCAAGGATTGCAGATGAGCGTTGAAAGGGGAAAGCATAAGAAATTAATTAATTTTTGACACCATCTCATATTATATTTACAATTTCCTATTTGTTATTCAAATTAAACTGCTAAGGTTCCTAATTTCAGCATATTTGAAACGGTAGAAACCGGTACAGTTCCGCTCAAACAATCCAGGCAATTAAAGCGTAACATCGCGAGAGTGTATAATTATTCATCTCACATCTATTCCATGTGTTGAAAATCTTAAATTCGTTTACATAGTAACGTTATCTTTATCCCTAAATTATCCGCATAAGCGTTTTTTACCCTATTCAATGTGAATATAGCAAGTAGAACACAGTATATGTGCCAGCGTATTAAACTGTGTATTCATCTCGCAATTTGCAGCACTCTTGTTTGCATTTCGGAAGCACACAATAACATCGGGTGTGGTACAGACGGAATGAGGGTCTGGGTTTGTATCTGGTCTGGTGTTCGTGCCCGAGCATCAATCCTGTCACATCTACTGACACACGTCTGACTCTGCATTCTACTCACGGGGAAATGTCACAGACGTGGAAAAAGAAAATTGTCAATTACCAGAGTTAAATACTGGAGACAAATATTTGGAAATAAAATTTTATAAATTGGAGATTTTTATTAACTCAAAAGGGGGAACACAGAAATAAATGTATCATTAAATTCCGAATTTATACTATTTTTTATCTGTCAAAGTAAAGTATAATTAGTATGCGATACTCGATATATTAACTATCAAATTATTAATTTGAAACCTTCTTTTTTGATAAAAGTCAATAATAATTACGAAACCGAATTGTTCACATATATTTCTCTGTTAACAGACGTGTAAGAATCCTTTACAGATAGTTATTTAGCAATAATCCACCCACAAGTGATTACAATCTAAGAAAAGAACTGTTTTCACTTTCTACCAAGATAAGGTGTAGGCAGTAGATATTGATTGAAAACATTGGGAAACATCTAGGGCAGTGGTTTTCAAACATGATGCTGCAAATAAAACGAAACGGCAGTTCTATTCACTGGGTTAAAACTCAGTTATTTATCAAAGAGCAACACAGTTGGTAATCGATTGGTTAGGATTCTTCAATAATTATTTCACTGGCTTTATAACTTTATACAGTTTTTCCGTTTTCAACTAAGTGCATTCATCTAGCAAAGTCCAGTACAAATTTACGCCAGTTTATGCAGGTACTTGTGGACATTATTTTAGGTTTTTCTATATGCATGAATATGTCTTTCTGATTGTTGATGTATGTGTCTTAATTATTGCAAAAAGACCTTGCACGTTGAACAATGCGAAACAGCGCAAAATGTTTACGATTGTCCCATTTGGACGACAAAACCGCGCCAATTTGTTTAAGGCTACGCTCGATCTATCATAATCTGCGAGTATTAGTACTTCAAAGAAAACATCTTCAAGAGGTATAGTATAACAGTTTTCTTACTCATTGCTAGATTTTTGGATCATATATCCTTACCATGGAATGATGAATAAGGATCATGAATACTTATACCACTTTTGATGTTGATAACATCGTGGCTTCTATAAAGTCCGTTCGAAATTCCTTAGATTTCTTTTGGGGATGCTGTCAACAACATTTTGCTGCTGTTATTGATGCAGCATTTATTTTGTCGCTGCTGATTACTATGAATATGTGACTTAATCGTTGTCTTCTAATTCTTTCGATGAAGATGACAATATTGAAGATACCATCAACAGACTCAACAGGCTAAGTCTCCGAATTTTTTCATTTCTTATTGCCATCAAAACCCCTTCTTACGTTATCATTGCTAGGCATACTTATCATTTTTCTTACCCATAGTGTTCTGGAATTTTTGATTCATACAATATCGTAGTCCGCATTAAGCCCTTGACTTCATTTCTTCTGGAGATACTGGCAACAACCCTACTTATATTATCAGTTCTAGGTAATCCGATAATGTATTATAGCTTTCATGTGTCATCATGTCTGATCTTTTTTCTACTTTTGGGCATTTTATTAATTTCACACAGCTGGACATCTAAACTGTAGAGACGATACTGCTTACTTTATGTGAGAACTTGGTGATCATTATGTCTACTTTTCTACTGGCCAGAAGTCCCCATCCCGCGGCCTTGTGTCTTTTTCCAAACTAAATCTGTCTCAAGTAGTACATATTTTAAACAATAACAACGCCTTACATACTACGTAATAATACAGATACATTCTTCCGTCGAATAAGTATACAGTAATATGTATTTGTGCAGTTGACTGTATATTCTTGTCTGAAGAAGAATGTAATTCGCCATCGCTTAGAATCTCCACTACTAATTTTACACGCAGTCTTTATACCCTGTCACGACGAATATTATTATTAATAAATTATTATTATTTATTTAAAAGAATTGAAGCCAACGGCTTGTAAAGTTCTTATAGAAAAATTACAATATTTCACATAGTTGTGATACAGAAAAGTTAAAAGAAACAAAACAATTTGATAAAGAAACTAAAATTAAACAATAACAAATATAAAAAGTGTACAAAAACTGAAAATTACAGTTTATGGGGATAGTAGCAACTGATAGTAAAGGTCCAGTCTGTTTTTAAAATTGTTCACACTTGGGGCAGACACTGCACTTCCAGGTAGATTGTTCCAGTCATTAAACACTCGGTTTGAAAGAAACTTGGCCCGAACGTTCTTACGGAACTTTTCTTGACATAACTTTAACGAATGTCCAGATAAACGAGAGTCTACATTAAGTACAAACAAACCAGTAAGATCAGCATCAAAATTCCGATGGAGTATACGGTAGGTAGTTATAAGATCACCACAACTTCTGCGGTTTTCCAGTTTGGGCAAATTAAGTGGTCGAAGTCTCTCATTATAGGGAAGTCTGTTGAAACCAAATGGTAAGCGCGTAGTACGTCTCTGGACTCTTTCCATAATAACAATATCTTTTCTAAGCCTTGGTGATCAAACAGAAACGACGAATTCTAGATGTGGGCGAATATATGTGGTGAAAATTTTGCGTACTAATACAGGAGAGACGGCCTAGCAAATGCTCAGAGATAAGGTACAACACACTATTTGCTTTCTTAACACACTTTATCACACGTGTAGACCAACTGAGGTTTGTGCATATTGTCAATCCCAAATCAACCTGTTCAGTAACTTGTTGGGTAGTAATACCGTTAAGGTAGTACTGCAACCTAGGATTGTTTATGCCTAGATAAAGAACATTAGTTTTATTTATATTAACTGGTATAAGCCAGGTCGATGACCATTCAAACAGATTACTAATGTCATTTTGAAGTTCATTCAAATATGTTAAACTGTATTTCATTTCTTCTAATCCTCTACAGTCCAGCTTCTTTTCTGCACTATTATAGCTTGATCATATGCTTCTTCTTCTTCATATAAGTCCGCGAGCTGTTTATGGTTCGCGACTCTTGGGATACACTGTCATCAGAAAAACCATCGCTTCAGCGGACATTCAAGTGCTCTGGATTGGCGTGATTGAGTAATTAAAATTGTCTTAGCTAGCCGTGTACCAGCCGTCCGTTTAATAAGAGCATACCATTATTAGCTACTTACAAATAATCATAGTCACATAAACACAGAGAAATCTTTTATGTAATCGAGTGGTTGAATTTGATTCCTTCGAAATTACAACGTTAGAGAATTACAAAGCGAATTGTACTACAACTATGTTGTGACGGTAGCTGCATCCTAATATTTACGTTCTTTTCAAACTTAGTAATTTGATGTTTCTTTGTATTTATATAGGTTTTAATATAAACAGTTTTGTAACTACTGTTTTGGTCCCGCCGTGTGACATCCAATGCCAGCGGGGAGGTCCTTTGTCGTCTTTCTGAACGCACCCGATGCAATTTGTACATTCATCAAGGAACGAACGAGAAACGAACGAATCGAATCGATACCTTATTTCTTCTTTCCAAGGAAAAAAATAATAATAACAGAACAACATTAATGAGTTCTTTGTGAAACCGTGTGTTGTTCTCTACCTTTGTTTTCAACGGACCTCACGACTTTTTTTTCATATAATTGAAAGAATGGTTAACTACAGAAAGGAATAAAAGCATTAATCTTTTTACCCGAACTTTTGTTAACTACATTATTTAGTGAGCTATTAAATGCTGTTCTTTGTAGATTTTTACTTTTGTAATACTAGACTGTTCATATTACAAATTACGCTAAATCTGAGATAGATTTGAATTACTGTTCTCTGAACAAGTTTCAGTAGAATACTATTACGTTAGATTAAAACTCAAAATTGTTTTAACCCATAAAGTAATAGCAGTACCATCCAATGAATAGAATGCGGGGCAGACGATTATACTTTACTAGATGTGGATGAAAGAGGAAATGAAAACAAACCTCTCAAAACAAAAATAGATCAGCGAGAACGTGACTAAGAAACATGTAATGATCTGACAACAGATAGAGTAAGAAGTGTTTTAGGTCAAATGTCAACTAGACTCACGTCCAAAATAAAGAGAGAAAAAGAATATCATCCTACATAACTGTGGCGACAAGGAAAAGGGTGTTACGTCAATTTACTTAGTTACCGAGGTGACGAATTTAAAGAAAACGTTTATCTTAAAATTACGGTAAAGGCTGAAGGTAAGCTTAATTTATTTAATAACTGAATATTTGTTTATACAATCATTAAAAAGATTTGAATGTAAACCCCGTGGCAAGTATGGAGGCGCCGAGTAAAGTCAAGAACGGAATCTTTTCTACAAAATGTATTATTAAATTAACCTATTTAATATTAATTTACATCAGAATACAATTGTTGGTCAAAATGGCTGCTGGTGTTGTAATTGTTGTAATTGTATTAATATTTTGTTTCATACCACTAATAGTTAATTTAATTATTTAGATTATTGCGTTCTTCATTTCGTTTAATTAAATTTGTTTAATTTAAATTAAGATTAATAAATAATTAAAACTAGCATTAATTGACATGACTAATTGTTACAACGTCTTACAAATTTAATTTGATTTAAAAATAAAATTGTAAAATAATTAAAATATAATTTAAAAATTAAATATATATATATATATATATATATATATGTAGGTTTTTATGTTGATAAATAATACTCGAGATCTAGTTAACCATTTACTGCACGAATTTTTATTTTGGCTGAAATAATTCATGAGCATTAGGAATTGGTTCTTATTGGTAGAAAAATTAATTAAAAAAATATATTTAAAATATTAATTATTATTTTTATGAAAAAATAATAATTTAGGGTTTGTGCCATACATGGAACATTATGATTCTACATTATGTTACAAAAGAAAATGATTCCGTATTCTTTGCTCGTCAATTGCTAGGTGTTCTTCATTAGGGATTAAAAGCAGTCGCCCTCGAATTTTTGAAAGAAAAGGTCGTATCTTCGAGTGGTCCTTTCTCAATAAATTCAGAGTTATCGTTGAAGTGCAAATTCCGCTTGATATCCTCAAATCAATTGCAGCCCAATACTTGCGATACTGCAGGATCCATTGCTGTGTATGTGGCATATAGGAACATTCATGAAGTAACGTTCTGATTCAGTTTTAAAAGTAAAATAAAAAATAAAAATCGGAATGTGCCATATATGGCACACTATGCGGTAAAGGGTTCATTTTTAAATAGTAATTTTATTAAGAGCAGTGGTGTTCAAAATTTTCTCGTTGTGTAGCCATATTTAATTCTATATTTCACGGATCGGATTGAATTGGACCAGATATTTAAATATCACTTGAAAATGGGAGGTAAAAATTCCGAAAATCACTTGAGAGGGAAGAAACCCTGAAAATTAATTGAGGAAGAGGGAGAGACAAAATTTCGAAAATCACTTGAAGAGATGGGGTAGAAATTTCAGAAATAAATTAAGGATAAAGGGGCAGAAATTGTGAGGGTTAGCTTGATAGACAATGCCCAAAAAAGAAGAAACTCTATATTGACAACTATTTCTTTTCCTGTCCGGTGGAGTTAATTCAAATATTCTTTTGAGCCAATCTCATACCGTTCATTCTTTTAACATGTCCGTTTTAGCATCGTGCATCTTTTATTAATAATTCCATCCAAAAATAGAATTCTATTTTTAGCCCTAATAAAAGATATGTTCTGCTTTAATTCAGATGATAATAAAATTTTAATATATACCCACGCATTATTCATATTCCCGCCTATGTTGGTAGAACTGTAACATTTCCTGATGCGCACGAATCTTCTCTTTATAACAGCATCATTTCGTTCAGAATTGATTTCAATCATGATGGATGGCTGAGGCAACGCTTTTCCCTATAAATTTACGTCGAGACTTTTTTTGTAATTGATATTACTTTTTTTCCTATATATATTTTGGGGAGATTTAGTCCGCCGTGTAGGGATTTTGAATTTAGTAAACTCGGGTGATAAAGTTAAGTACTTTTAGGAAATTTGAAATATTACCAAATGTCTGTTTTAATACGAACAGATATTTTAGTATGACAAGGTTGGTATTTATTGTTCTTGTTTATTAATTTAGTTCTGTTTGTGAAATGACAATATAAATTAAAGAGATTTGGGAGTTAATGTTTATAAAAAAACAAACCAATACGATATTCTAATTTACTTATCGTTACTATTTTCTAAAGGTGATATTTCACAAATCTTCCAATTTGCGAAAATGCCAAAGAACTTCATTTCACATGATTTGACCTTATAGATTTTCTTCCTACCCTATGAAGAACCCTATGTTCTTCTCCTATGTCTATATATATATATATTAATTTCACCTTTATGGCAGATACTACTGCGGCAATTAGCAAAGACATTTTTAATTTTTCTCAATGAGAATTCCATGCCTGAACGAGAATTGAACCCGAGAACGGTCGGCTATTATTTTTAAATATTTTCATCATCAACATTATTTTGACTTTAGAAACCACAGCTTGAAATAATCTCCAGCTGAATATCCCGAACCACTGGAGTAGACTTCGCTGCCAGGAAGTTCTAGGTCATCCTATACTTCGTTTGCCTAAGATCTTTCCAGCAACAGTAGCTGTTTAAATCTCCTCCTTCTTAACATATGTTCGATATTGTCACGCGAGTAGTTTGATAGAAAAGCAATTTCTAGTTTTAACAATAAATTTATTAAACTATAGGTCTATCCTTTTCGCCACCTTGCGTCTTACTACAAGATGCAGCGTTAAATTTATTACTGTGGCTGTAAGAATTTAAGCCAAACTGTCTATTCAAACGAACAGCAAATATTGACGCCGCAGTAAACCGTAGACGCAAGGTAGCGAAAAGTACAGACCTATTTATAAATTACAACAGTATTTGATGGGAATTTCCCTAAGAGCTGGGGAAGTCCCCCATTCACCCTGTGCTGACCAGAATTGCCTTGAACCTTCCTCCTGGAGTGGGTTGCCCATCAAGCAGTCGAGAAGCCTGGTGAAGTGTTCGCCGCTCACATTGGGACTATTGCTTGGTCTACCCGAAAGGTAGATATTGTATATGGAGTCAGACTCGTGATCGTCACCGTGGTTGAGTAGAACATCGTAGAGAAGTTGACTAGGTACCTCTGCCCGGATTCCATACATCATCCATTTACTTGTACCTCCGATTAATCTAGTCTTTGAGTATCACACAAGTTCTTCATTCTTGCGGATTCTCCATTTAGCAATAATCTGAACGGGGACAAAGATTATATTTTTTTTTTTTCAAACGTATTACCGTCACTATTTGATTTCGTATTTCCTGCCGATAAGCCTTAACCAAGATTTAACCAAGTGTCAAGATACTTGTACTAAGAGACTGCTGGTGTGTGGTAATCATTTCCTAGTCATAATCCTTTTTTAAAATCTCAAACAACTAACACAAAACTGGTCTATAGAGTTTTTGAGAAAGAATAAATGTTCTGAAATAAAATTGCATACGCATAAAAATATTTGGCATCTTTTGCTGGTTCTTTCTTAGATGCATTTCTTTGTAAACACAGTTGCTACATTGAAAACTACGGACAGTTGTGTTGACAAAATCTTTTGCCAAATGTTTGAATTTAACTCAACTAACTATTCAGAAAATAAATAATCCTTTACATATATCAAAATAAGTTAATTTGAACAACAATTTTAATAGTTATGTAATAGTTATAAACAGAACTCGACAAATCGCAACGATTCGTAGTCACCAAACAAAAAAGTTACTCGCCTTCAACAGTACTTACTCGAAAACGGGATCGCTACTGTTGTTTTGAATAGCGAGTTATAAATATAAAAAATAAAGCAAATTGAACGACTAATGCGACAAACTAAAGATATAAAAAATGAATCGGATTAAATATAGATGCAGTCGAATGTGCTTGTCAACGAGAAATGGAAGGATACGCATCATTATCTCGAGGGAAACTAAAATCTGTGTACATTTCATCGTTTTTAGGGTTTTGTAGGTATGACCAAAAAACCCTTATACCGTAATTTTGTCGTCTGTCTGTCTGTCTGTCTGTCTGTCTGTCTGTCTGTTCGGTAAAATTTGTAGCCAAACGGCTAAACCTAGAGAGTTGAAATTTGGCATGCTTATACAACTCTTTGACCCGCACATAGGAAAAATACTAAAACATATCCCTCTAAAAATATAAACAAATATGTGCTCATCGAAAAAAAAATATTTTTTTTAAATTCTGAGTAGGGTATCAAATGAAAGCCCTTAGTACGTGGATTAACGATCAAAATTTTATTTTTGCAAAATAAATTATTTTGATGCGATTTTTGCCAAAATTGTGCAAAAAAATTTTTGTCCCACACCCTGTAGCCCAGATGGTTTAAACTAAAAATCTGAAAAAATTCTAAGTAATGTACATTGGTGTGAACCGGAATAGTACAACAGGAATTTTTGATCAGATTATGTTTTCGGAAAATAACGCATTTTTTGTGTTTTTAACTAAAATATGTTAACTATTTAATACGTTGTGTAACATACCACATCAGTAGCTCTCGTGGCGTGGTTCAATTTTTCGTACGCTTAATAATATAAGTTAACTTGCAAACTAGGGTTCGAATCCTGTTGATTTTATTTTTTGTTTTTTTTTTTGCATTTTCATTTTGTTTAAATTATTTTGTTAAAATTCTAGTTATATTTGGTAAATGTTGCATTTAATTTTTAAAAGCGTAAATTTAATAACCAGTGGAAAGTGTTGAAATTATAATATAATTCTATGTTTGACGAAATCAAAGGGCGGGACTTATGATGTAAGCAACCAATGGAAGCCATAGGTGCAATTTTCAAAATCTTAATGAACTTTGCTATATAAAAAAAAAATACTGCATATATTTAGAAACTTAAATAATGGTATTAGGCATTCGAATTAAAATTCATAAAAAAATATTTTGACATAAAATTTGTTTTGGCATCCCAAATAATCATCGTTCAGTTACTAAATACCTGCAAAACCCAGAAATGTGTGAAAATTCACACTTCACATAAATTTTTTTTATAAGGCTACGTTCAGAAAAATTATAAATATACACAAAAGACGACGTAAATATCGTTAATTGGTGTTATTGTTCTCTAATTTTTGACCTCTCACAAAATTCTTGTTACTTTCTGTCCCTTTATAGTTTTGTTGCTTTAAGGAAACATTTTCTTTTTTTCGTTTTTATAAAGCTAGTTATCATCTTCATTTTTATCAGTTTATCGCTGATTCTGTGATTTTACACCATCCGCATAAACTCGTATAAATCTTACCCTTTTTTTTATTTTTATTCTAAAAATCTGATTTTTTTGCCGGACTGTTTAGGCTCGATAAAAAAAATCTCTGAAGATTTATGTTAAAAAAATCCATGCAATGTGTTTCGATTTATGCGATTTCATTACGTACGCATTCCTCATTTTAAATTAACCCCATAAATTGTACCCTCTGTCGAACTGTGGATTCCACGTCTTTTTTCATCGCGCGACGGAGGGCTTCCCTCCCGGAACCAGTGAGAACCAGCAGTTTGGAGGTTTTAACATGCCAGTGGCGAGGAAATAGGGATAACAACTGGGAATAACGAAGAAAATATTGCGTATTTTGCTATAAATTGTAAATCAAATTATTATATAATATTGAAGCACCATTTCTTCTTTCACTTAATAAATACTAATAGACCAACGATTGTCCGCGAAACACTTTGAAAAATACTGCTTTCAAATCTTAGATACTGTCATTTAGGTTAACGTTGCTAAATTTACACTTTGTGTATGAATACTTTGGTAGACTTTCCTTTGATTTTCTCCGTAGAAATTGTAAAGAGCATTGAAGAAGAATATGCTGAAGCTGACGCTAAAGGAAACAAAAAAAAAAACAAAAACAACAAGGGCAAAGAAAGGACTTACCGAAGTGGTGGAAAGGGTAGCTGATATTAAACGTAGTGGGCTTGGCCACATCGTTAGGTAGATGGATGAGAGATAATCTGATAAACTGATCCACTAATGACACAAAAGAAGCACAGGTTCTCCGAAGAGATGGTTAAACAATATCTGACAAGTAGCTGGCACATACTGATAAAAGGAAGGAATTGGAACGAAAAGTGGAGGATTATGTCACACACTGAAATCCGAAAGTTTAAATAAGAAGAGGACTCTTCGTAGGGTAGACTTTTCGTATTGTTGCCGCAAGTTGACATTATCTTGGAAGATCTTTAGTCTCTGTCACACAAAGCCACCTTCTTGCTTCGATAAGTGTCAGATCTTTATTGGTATTGTTAATATCAATAACTGATAATTGTCAATGTAAATCTATATTAAACGAAAAACTGTGTAAGTTTAGTAATGACGTATGAGCTATGAGAGCTTAAACATTTGACTGAAAACCAATCAATTGTCAACAAAAAATAGACAGAATGCCAATAAAAGATATGAATGAGAAAACAAAATTTACAGACGTAGTATCAACAATAAAATTATTTTGAATAAATATCTATTATATTTAATATTTATGTATAATTATTTTAACTAATAAATATATGTATAAGTCATAATAACTAAATCTGATGGAAAGAAAATGCCGTTATTATTTCTCAAATTAGATATTGTACATATTAAATAGACCTAGACTGGGCTAATATACAAAAAGAAACTGGAGCAAAGTACTTAATAGATTGGACATCAATGGAGAACAAAAGAAAATGAAGAAGAAAGTCAAAAAGATAGATAAAGGAGAGAAAAGAATGACAATATTTGTAGAGGTCTCCATCCGAAGGAGCCTAAGTCCTATGAATGAACGGTAATGTAATACAGTAATATACCTCGGCTAACGAATGACCCTGTTAACGAATAATTCGGCTAACAAATACATGCCATAAATGATAACGAGAAGTACAGTCTGTATAATAAGACATGCATGCTTATAACTCAGTATCAGGCATGTGCACAAATAATAAACAGGTTCAATCATGATAAGAATATCAAAATCTAATACGCTCTATACTAAAAATTGTTTAGTTAGTGTTTTGTCTTTCAGTAGTGCGGTTGTGTAATAATGAGTGCTATTTATGCAAAACGTTTTGAAGCAGTATTTTATGTACCCACCCAAAAGAGCCAAAAATGTCCTTTTCAAGTGCAGAAAAATATATGCACAAGTCAGTAGACTTTGTGAAGTATTGGGTGAAACGTTATAAAATTAATAAAAATGTTGGCGATGTACCTAATCGTGGGTTAAAAAATGTGACCACTAGAAAATAAGATAAACAGATTTTTAACGTTTTTAAAAATAATCCTCGGTTATCCTTACGTAAATATCAGGCAATTTTATTAAAAAAAGAACATTAAGTTAAGTCCAATGATCCTGAGAAGTCGTTTAATGGAAAATGGTTTTAAATTCAGGAGCACCAAACAAAAACCATTGTTATCGGTGAAACATGTAAAACGACTGGCTTGGGCCAAGGAAAATTTAGACCGCGATTAGATCATGTAGTTTTCTCTAATGCCCGATGCAAATCCTATTGAAAATGTTTGAGGGTACATGAAATATAAGCCTCCAACAAAAAACGTTCAAAATTCGGATCAGTTATCTCGTCAAATACGGCAGCTATGGAGATCACTGCAAAGTCGTATGCCGAAAAGCTGGTAGAAAGTGTACCGAAAAGATGACAAGCAATAATTGATAACAATGGAGATTGGACCAATTATTAAGTAGTAGCGTAATAATATTTATAGTAAAATTTTAAAATATTTTAAGTTTTTCCTTTTCTTTCTTAAGCCGCATTCAGAGCTTTTTGAAATTAACACGTTGTGTTGTTATGAACTGTTTTAACGAGGTCAATTGGTATGATCGGACATGCTCGTGCTTTGTCGTTGCTATACTACTGTTGAGCGATATAGTACGAGCTTGTCCGATCATACCAATTGCCCTCGTTAAAACAGTCTATAGCAGCACAACGTGTTAATTTCAAAGAGCTCTGAATGCGGCTTTATAGTTCGTCAAAAATAAGAAGGACGTCTTATTATACAGACTGTAGGTAATTATAAGGATAATCAAAAACATTCCAAGGACTTCTAGAAGTCTAAACCACTCTAGTCTCCATGTTTTGCGTGATTTTCTATCAAATATTTAGTCTTGCAAGATATTTAATTGCATTAAAACATATCGTCCACCGTTAAGCCTCATACAATACAATTATTGTAGTAGTCATAAACTCATTTTACTTTATTTTTTAGGAACTGAGAGTAGGCATTGATTATCTGTTGTTGAAGTTCAGTGTTCGCCACTGTTTAGTGACGTAACACCCCTCTTAGCAGTTATTCATTCTGTGCACAATCGTCATTTTCATTCTGAGAAAAACGTCGCTTTTGACACGGCCTTTTCAATCGACGAATACGAACATCAACCTTCACAAGTTTATAATACCGGGCGAATTGTTACCAACGAAGGGATACGGAATTATGCTTTTGTGTTTAAGGTCTTTATTATTTTTTTAATTGAATTTGATCGTCATAAAATATTGATAAGTACTTCTTTTGGAAATTAAATAAAAATAGAGGGTTCAATTTTGGAGTTTGAATAGAAAATTTTTAACAATATAAAAAGAAAAAAAGATTTTTTGATAAAGCAAAAGTTAGACTGAATTAATAAATAATAATATACCTATTTTTAGGGTTTCGTAAGTATAAACAATAAATTCTTATATGATTACTCCTGTGTTGGTCTGATTATCAAAAAAGTGTTTTTGGGAACTGTTAAGAATTGCTAACTCCTTTATTATAGAGATACGAAGGAGGTTAAATTACGGAATATGAAGTATTTTACTCTACAAATAGAAATACTAAATTGGAAAAATAATTGAATATAAAATATACAAGTTATTTTAAAAAAATACATTTTTTAGGGTTTTGTAGGTATGACCACCAAAAAACCCTTATAACGTCACTCATGTGTCTGTCTCTCTGTTTGTCCGTCTGTATGTCTGTCTGTACGGTAGAAATTGTAGTTAAACGGCTTAAAATAGAATGTTGAAATTTGACATGCTTATACAACTCTTTGACCCATATAAATGAAAAATACTGAGATTTCAAAAAAACACATCCCAAAATAAATATAAACAATTATGTATTTAATAAAAAAATAAATATTTTTCTAAAATTTATCTAAAAATCTGAAAAAAAAATCCGTAATGAACATTGATGGGAACCGAAGTGGTTCAACAGAAATTTTTGATCAGATAAATTTTAAAAAAAATTTTTTTTGGTGTCGTTGATAAAAAAAAATAGTTTTTTAAAAATTATTGTGTGGTCACCGAAAGTTATTAGACGTAGATTACGGAACGATAGATAGTTTTTTGAAATTCGTTACTTTTAACACGAATTTAGCCTGTGCAAAAGTTCTTGTCCCGCACCCGTTTACCAGAAAGGGTTAAACCAAAAATCTGAAAAAATTATAGGTATATTGATTTGAGCCGGAAACGAAACCCTGAAATGTGTGAAAAATCATATTTCCCATAAATTTTTGTATTAATTCCTTAAAATCCATTCTACATTATACTTTTATCAATACTATCCAACTCTGACGTCATTACAACTTTCGATACTACAAAATATAGTGGGGGAAAAAAATAAGAGACAGTGATACCTTCCATCTTTTATTACTTTGTGATACTTTCATTGCCAACTTAAAAAAATCTATGTTCAGGTGACAGACAACAGTTTGGTTATAGAACAATTTTAGTAACCAATTTATAAATATTGTTTAATTGTGCTAAGTTTATATTTAATTATATGTTCTAAATAAACTTCTTATCAACTTAATAAACTTCTAAAAGATAAGTTGTAAATAAAAACTAAAAAGTTGGTAGTTGGTACGACTGAGAAGTATACAATTAAATACAATAACATTTGACCGGAGGTAGTTTTGAAAATAGTGTAGTTTGTAGTGTAGCATCGAAAGTTGGAAGGAAGAATTGTGTTTCACATTATACTTTTTACGTCAGTACTACGCAAAAAATCTGTAGTGCTTCGCAAAAAAAGTATAATATAAAACGGACTTCAGACTTGATCTTAAACTGATTTGCACTGTAACGAAAGCCGTCAGTTCTTAGCAACTGGACATAAAAATAAATTTTACCTGCAATCTGCAACCTTTTCATGTGTGACGATAATATTTGCTTAAATTTAAAGTAGAAACCATAAATTGAATTACCTTAAAAAGCTTTATAGATCCTAAAAGATTAAATAATGCGCCATTTCGCAACAAATCACGCAGTGTTCAATCCAGAAATTCCGAAACAAACCAAAGACCATGTTGAAATTATATAAAAAATAACAAATTACATTTTGTGCATTTATGCGAATGTTGCAATGCAATTAAGTTTATAGAATTAAGTCAGCTGTTGTGCTTTCGGTTTCTGTTTATTTAAATTTACATATCTTAGAAGTAAAGCTTGCAATATGGTTTGAGAACTGCTTTATACCATAATATTTTCATATGTAAAATCGATTTTGCATGCACCGAATAGCAAATACTATATCCCACGATATAATCATACCACATCTCCATTATCAATAATTTACATATTGATAACATCTCGAATACAATATCAATTTAATTCTAGCCTAAAGTTGGTGGGAAACTATTCAGTATCAATAGAGGAGACCATCTTTGTATAGTAGAAGCACGGACGCCTTAAATAGTACACCCGGTAGATATCTACAATCTCGGATCTGTATTCCCGTAGTTCCGAGAGTTGAATGGCAGCTCATTCCTTCGGGAATCCACCTGCCAAGGGCGGGGATATCACAGGGAAAATGCCGTCAAAAAATATAGATCGTGGCATTAAAAAATGTACAGTCGAGAGAAGTTTTACAATACGATGACTCATAAGTTGACAAAAAAAAAAAATTTTTAATATTCCTAAAACAAATAACTTTCTTGTTATACATATTTTTAAACTTTAAAGCTGCGTTCAGAGCTCTTAAATTAGTCGACTATAGGCTTTAACTTGTGCACATTGTCACTAATAAGTTTGACATATGGTAACGTGAGCAACCGTTTAGAGCTCTAAATTTAATACGTTATACATTGTCGATTGTCGATAGTTTTCCAAAATTATAGTTATATAGGGTGACCAAATTTCAGTGAAGGGAAACCAGGACGCAGGGAAAAAAAGAAGGTCTTTGTTTCCTCCCAGATCCAAGTGAAGAGCAAAAAAAAAGGTCCTCACCTCTCAAATTAAAAGTGAAGAGCAAAAAGAATCCTCACCTCAAAAACCGGGACAATCAGGCGTCCCGAGAACATTTTTCGGGACACCGGGACAATTGACCTAGAACCGGGACAATGGATGGTCACCCTATAGTTATACCCTGTTCAAAATCAAGAAATAGAAATAAAATCATGTGAAAGATTGAAGTCGCTACCGCTGTCGCACAAATTTAAGTGTTCAACAGCCAACGAACGACGAGTGTTTGACAAAATTTTATAAAATTATATAAAAATGTATAAAAGCTTACAAAAGTCTTAACCTCTAATAGGTTCATCTTGCCCTTTTAATTTCATGTTCTTTTCAATGTTCCTTTCTTACTTAATTCTGCCCAAGTTAGGGAACGTTACAAATCCACATGCTTCAATGTTGGTCACTACAATTGTGGAATTGTTAATAGCCAAGAACCCTGGTTCTGTTAATATGCGCTATATTTATATTTTTATACTTTTTGGGGCTCATGAGGAAGAACAGTCTTTGTATAATTACTATCTAATGACTGATCATGAGCCTTTAACCATTGTACAAATTATTAATATTATTATTATTTGTAAAAATCTAACTATTTTATCTTGTACTTTGGGTATAAATAAACAAATTAAATTAAATTAAATTAAAATTATCACGTGAACATTGAATGATTACTTCTTCTTGATTTTGAATAGAGTAAAATGAGTTGTTTTAATGAGACAGACATATAAAACACATTGGCTATTTCAGTTTACATCGAAGAGAACGTTTACATTGTATGCTTTTACATAAATTACAACAAATTTGCGCCGATTACAACAAATCTCGCCCAAAATTACAAAGACGAACAGTAAACATGATTAATTTAGATAATTAGGTTTAGTTAGTGAAAATCTAGAACAGCAGAATTAGGAAAACGATAATAGATAAGAAACATTTTACGAAGCCACCGTAGTTGGTTTAGAGACACATAGATGTCGTACTATTCGTAACGCACTAATTTCCTTAACTGTAAACACTGCATTGCATGTTAAAACTATCTACTAAACTTATCCATAGCGCACAACGAACAATCAAATAATTTAAAGAGCTCTGAACGAAGCTTTAAAGTTAAATTGGCAACACACGTTCTGCTCCTAGAGGCGGCCTGGCAAACTATTTGAAGAAATCGCCGGAATTTTAAATAAAATAATACTTAAAATTAAAATAAAGATTTTAAATTTCTTTGTTAAAGTCTATACAAATAACAAATAACACATTGTTAATAGTGAAACATACGTTTTAGAAATTGAAAATAATGAGGCCATTTATCAATACATTTTTTATTAATTTAATGAAGACTTAGATATGAATCCAATTCAGAATAAATCGATGGGATTATTTAACTTTAATTTTACTATGGCGAATTTTTAATTTTTATGGCAAATTATTTAAATTCAGTTTTAAAAAATGAAATGAAAGCTCTTAACAGAGCCGCAGCAAGGAGGGGGCGGAGGGGGCGACGGCCCCTAGCGCACTAAGGAAAAGGGCGCTGACGAGCTTGACTAAAGGAGCTTGCTAAGGGGCGCCACATGATGAGGACCTTTTTTTTTGCTCATCATTTGGATTTTGGGAGGTGAGGACCTTTTTTTTGCTCATCATTTACATTTATTTGCCAAGGGCGCCAAAACACGGTTTTGCCCCTAGCGCAAGTTTTCCTTAGTGCGGCTCTGGCTCTTAATACTCAAATAACGATTAAAAATTAATAACAAAAAACTGTTTATTTTGATGTGATTATTGAGAACTGAAAATAACTGAAGTGACGCCCAGCGGATATTTTGGAACTTAACGGAATAGGATTTTGTTGGATGTGGCTCATTTACTTTCATTGTTTGTATGTGTTAAAGTGAAGAAAACTTTAATAAAATGTCTTTAAAATCGCAACAGAAAATTAACTGCAATGTGAATTCTTGTGTATCAAATGGCAAATGTCAAAAAATCCTATTCCAATCGCCATTTTGTAAGCGACAACAGCGCCTCTATAGGTAATGTCACTTCTCAATAGGAGAAATTATAGCTTCTTATATATAACTGCTAAGTCGAATCAACGACAGCACCTTTGCTACTAAAAGACAAATATGTCACAAATTTAGACGAGAGTGGGTTCGTTCATGGCGAAGTGCATTCACAAACAGCCCAGAGATAATTATATGCAGATTCAGGCAACAGCGTCTGGAGTCTAGATTTGGGTTTATTGCGTACACGTGTAGCACGCTCTATACATATCCGTTTGTACTGCTGTATTCCTTTTGTCACTAGATTACACCATGTATTTCAACGGAGGGGTTTTTCTTCTCAGTCTGGGCTGAGCGCTGACATAACTTATTATTTTTTAGCTTGACTTTGTTGAGTTGCTTAAGACCTCCCTCACCTCTGCAGCCTTCTTCCAACTCTGAGTCCAATACACTTTTAGGTAACCTAGTATTTTGCATTCTTATGACGTGTCCTACTCACCGCAACTGAATTTGGTGCAAGCATGGCCTCAATACTGATGATATTAGACCATTTTATTCTCAGTATCGTCCTCAGGCATCTATGGTGGAATCTTACTCGAGTTTTAATATGCCGTCTATGGAGACTCCATGAATCACTGCTGCAGAGATGTACAGAGAGTACAATTGCCTTGTACAGGTACATCGTTATCCTTGTTTTAAGCTGTAAATCTCGTCAGCTCCATATAGAGTTCTTACAGTTATTAAAATCACACTTCACATAATTTTTTTTATTTCATTTCTGGCATTTTTAATAGCCACATGGAGTATGATACATATAATTGTTATGCCAGGTTTACATTGGTAGAGTAACAGAGCTAGTAACTAGCGCAAGTAACTAGCAACTAGTCTCTATCCCTGTGTAAACAGTTGACATTGTGGCTAGTAGAGTACTAGCTGCCAGTAGTTGGGCTAGGATAGCAGCTAGCTCGTCTACGTATTTACTAGCTACTATCTTTGCCACTAGTACACAAAATTGATACATATGAAATTGGCGCCAAATGGTAACCTGTCATAACAAATAGAAAACAACACATATCAAATAAGTTATTATTTGTTTACATAAATTATAACATTGATGTATTATTTGATGATTTCTTTTCAATTTAACAATACCATGTGATATATGGTATTTCAACCTTTTCAAACTCTTTTAAAAATATTTATTTTTATTAAAAACATTTATTTAATATACATTTATTTTTCTTATAAGGGTTTTTCAGTGGTCATACTTACAAAACCCTAAAAAACCTTAATAATTGAAAACCTAAAATGTGTGTAAATTCATTCTTCACATTTGTTAATAATTTTATGCAAAACACAATATAGACAGGAAATTTGTTGTAAAATTTTATGGTCATATTCAAAAGGGATTAAACCATAAATAGGTCTAATGCTTTAATCTTTGCCAAAAATACATTTTAAACTTTTTTAAATTTTGGAACAAGGGCTCCGAGGTAGAGTTAACCAAAATTCCTAGAACACATGGAAATATGGGACATTTTACGAATTGTGTAATTATTCAGTCATTGCAAATATTTCTTTTGAAGTGTTCGCATCTCCAATCCAACATTTTTGGTGTGCCAAAGTTTTCACTTATTTTTTTCACTATTTTTTCTTTTTTGTATTGTGCTTTTGCTGTAACACCGTCTATAAGAGTTTTGTAAACGTAAGTAATATTTATATTTGACACGTACATAATTGTTATCAATCTATTCTTAATATTATAGCCGTAGCTTATCTAAAGACGTTATAACTAGTTTTACATAATTTTTAGAGTAATATAATTTGAAATGATGTAATACAAAATACCATTTTTTTAATGGCATCAAGTCGGCGACGATGTATATTCATATTCATAAACTATTTTTTGCAAAAAGATAATTTCACAACGAAATCACAGTGAAGATGTCAAATGTGTTTTGACACTTACTATCCAGAAAATAAGATAAGTATGATAATTGTGTATGAACACCTACTATCCTGAAAATAAGATAGTAGAGTAAAGCGCCTAGTACTTGCGCTAGTTACTAGCTCTGTTACTCTACCAATGTAAACCCGGCATAAAATTGCCAAAAATTTAGATTTTATAGAAAATGACAGATTTTCTATGAAATCTAAATCTTTTTCAATATCCTTTTTGAAGTGAAGTGTAGTGTTTTTTGTGTTTATTTTTCAAAGGCTCCTTATGTTTTCCTTTTCTTGTTGGAAAAGGGTTGAGATTCAAGAAAATGTATACAGTCTTTTGTCGATGCAAGAAGCTGTGGTACTTTCTGAACTCTTTACCCCGTTGTATCCCGTTGTTGTTGGTTCAACGGCGTACATTTGCATTGCTAATGTGTCGTGTGTTTTCATATTTGCGTCGAACATGCTGCTTCTCGTATCTGAGACTGATGAAGCCCTGCAAATGCGTGCAAGCATGTAGGATGAAAACGTCAAGCGTGCTTCGGATTTCAACTTTTTTTTTTCTTTTTTCTTAAGATTTTGTTTTCTATTTTTAACTCTGGGGCGATATAAGGAGATGTGACACAATGTCTAGAAAATAGAATTTGATATTTTGATGGATTTAAAAGCTTTGGAAAGGAAAAAACACGTATTAGGGTGATTTTTGGAACTGACATGTAGAAACAGAACTGCAAGATATGAGGGAAAATTTGACGCTGCGTAAAAACTTCCTTTTACTATAGTGTATTCCCTAGATACACATGTATATTATTTAACATGCAGCCTTCTTCTTGTTCCTGTTCTTGCATTGCTATATTACAAGATGTTGGCTATCATTAGTGTTATTTTGACCTTCGATGCACGGTACACTGAACCATTTTTCAACTATGTTTTTCTTCTTGCAGATTTTATTTTTCCTTCTATTTTCTCTTGTATATTAAATAATAAGAGTCTATATCTAGGATTTCGCATTATATGAAGCAAAGGTATATTTTTAGGATTTTGTAGGTATGACAAAAGACAATTTTTTTTGACATAATTTACATTATTTGCTAAAATTGTGAATTAAATAAAGCACAACTCAAAAACGGTTAGAGATAGCGATCTGTGGTTGAAATTTTTGGATTATCCGTAGTTTAGTTAGTCTAGAAAAAAATTGGGGCTTTAACCGATTAATGCGTTTTGAGATTATGACAATTTTTGTAATGGCATAATTTACATCATTTGTGAAAATTGTGAATTAAAAAAAAATCTCAAGTCAAAAACGGTTAGAGAAAATGACCTGAGGTTAGAATTTTTGGATTTCTCGTAGCTTATTTAGCCTTGAAAAAATTTGAGGCCTTATTCGTTTTGCGTATTTTAAATTTATGACAAATTTTAATATGGGGTTATTTATAGAAATTTTCATCTTTGCATGGACGTTTCTCGAAAACGAAATACGATATATACGTTTTTTTTTGAAATCTTGAGGTCCTAATTTACTTGTAACTATATTATGAAACAAAAAAAAAATGTTTTGAATATTTATATATATTTTTTTTTATATTTTGATAATTTTGATAGATCCTAACTAAAAAATGGTTAAGGATAGAAATCTGCGTATTGAATTTTTAAAATTGTCATACAATGTCTAGTCTACAAAAAAATTTGGGCTTTAATAATCCAGTTATTAAGTTTTGTATGGGCCGTAATACAAAACCCTTGAAAATGGCAAAAAAACGAAAAAAACGAAAAAGATGTAGACCTTAAAAAAATCGTGATTTTAAGCAAAAAAAAAAATTGTCTCCGATTTTATTGAAAATTGGTAGAAATATGTATTTTTGGTCATCGATCAATAAAATTTGGTCCATTTTTGTGTAAATATGTGTAAAATAAGTGTGTAAATTAAGTAACCAGACTGATTTTTTATTTTATTTTATCTTTTTTTATTCGAATAGAATTACAATTCAATATTTTGTCCCTCAAAATAACTTCCTTGGGAAACCACACAGCGCTGGTGACGGTTCTTCCGATCCTCATAGCAGCGCTGGAACTCGGATACTGGAATAGTTTTCAGCTTGTCACTTACGGACGTTTGAATGTTTTCGAGTGTCCCAAAATGACGTCCTTTGAGGTGATTCACACAAGGACGTCAAAAAGTCACAAGGACTTAAGTCAGGCGAATAAGAAGGCTGAGAAGCCACAGGAATGTTTTTACTCGCAAAAAACTCGTTTATTGAAATTGCTGTGTGACAAGGCGTAAAAAACCACTAAAACACCTGGGTCCTTGACAAAACACTGTCTCCGTAGGCCTGCTGAAGTTTTGCAAACGTTTCCCTAAGTCTGAAGCAAAACCTGATAGCACACCGTTGCTCAAAATGAATGTCATTTATTTTTAGAACGCACTAGAAAAAAACTGTGTCACAAAACGGACAACAAAAGTACTCTAGCGAGTTCAAACTCGTACTGAAGGTGTATCACGTGTTCACCTGCCACCCTTCCAAGTCTCACGGCCCAGATCAAACGCTATGTTGCCAGTCCGGTTATTTAATTTACACACTTCGTATTCTTTATGAAAGTATGCATAGGTCCGAATCTTTATTTACCTGATTTACTAAATTGGACGTCAATCTTTCTTCACCGAAATAAATATCGTTTTGCTTTCTAAAAATATGGATCCCTTATGTTTTTCTAAAATTAAATGGCTACATAACATGAAAAAATGTAATAAATTTAAAAACTATAATTTCGGTACCTTTCCTCAAATTGTATTCTTTTAAAACACCAAATTTGTATGCCAAAACGTTGCTATCAGATAATTATACCATGCTGAACTAATCAGTAATAACTATGAGTAAAATACAGTTATTTTGACTAAAAGTTACCCGTATCATGACAATATTTATATATCAAGAAATAATTTATTGAACAATTATAACATGTGTGGTTAATAATTAATTCGGAACCCTTAGCGAGAAATGGCATGCGTGTCTTTTTATAATATATCCCGTAAATAAAGTCAGTTTTATTTATGTTACCGATTATGTTAATCGCGAACATTCGTTTTCGGAGTTTTTCTTATTACGGCGTTTCTTCGCGTATGCGTGTTAATTGCTGTCTGATTTACATGAAATTATTTAAACAAGTCTTTAAATATTAAAACTAATTAGCTTTTTAAAATATATTTTAGGTTAAGTTCTCTTGAAACATAAAACGTATCGGCATAGTGAATTAATTTAAATTGTTACAACTTTTACACGGCTTGTGTCTTAATAGGATACATTAGGCGCAGGATTTTTTCTTGGGGAGGAGGGTTAGAAGATTGTTTTATAGGGGCAGGGATCGCGAAATTTCTCAGAAACAGGCGTTGACTAAATTTACCTTCCAAAATGTCCTAAAAAAAGTCGTCGCTTTCAAAATACAGGTGTTGACAAAAAAGGTCCTCACCTTCAAAATACAAGTGAAAATCTAAAAAAAAGGTCCTCGTTTCCAAGATACAAGTGTTGACCCCATAAAAAAGTTCCTCACTTCAAAAATACAAGTAATGACTAAAAACAAAGTCTCTTATCGTCTCTTTGCACTTTTTGTACAAATTTGCACAAATTTGCGAACAATTACGTTAAAATATATAGTTTTTTTTTTTAATTGGTTTTATGATATCCCGCAATAAATTAAAAACAGAACATAAATTGCATTACTGAGAATTTTTTAGAGGTTTAAACCATTTGTATATCAATAAACTACAAACGTCAAATTAAAAAATATTAAAAAGAAAAACATTTTTCAAAGAAACAATTCGTTTATATCACCAAGCAATCATAGACTGAAATGTACGGATGCTGTGTGGGTACCTAAATACGCCGTACGTTGCTACCATCCATACGCTGAATTTTATCTGTATAGTATGTTTACATAAGCACATAACCTCACAAGTTGTAAAAAAAGAATTGTGTATAAATATTTTAAAGTGAGTCATTCTCGGTTATTTGAGGGATATAAAAATATATTTTTAAGTGCCTTAGCATAAATTTGGCAAGAAAACTACCCTTTTTATCGTGTTACACGTATTTATATTAAGTCTGAATAAATGAAGATTTACATGGTGATTTGGTTCAAAATAGTGAACTCTTTACTTTTTTGAAATTAAATTATAACACTGAAATTTTAACCAAACTGAGAATGAACTTTTACTTACGAATTTTTTGGTGTGTATATATTTCTCAAGTTTTAGTATTTTTGCTATATATGAATCAAAAATCTGGATATGCATGCCAAAATTCGAGAAGAAAATCATAAATTTATAATCGGTACTATAGGCCAGAGTTTCCCAAACTTTTTGAGCCGCGTAGCACTTTTCACGAGAAGAATTCGTCGCGGAACACTATCGTTGCTATGTATATTCGAGACTGCAAATAACAGTGAGACATCTGGTGGTGACTGGCTAAATTAAACAGAAGCGTATATTTGGATAATATTTGTAGCGTGTTGTGCTGCAGTTTATGTGAATTAAGAACTATTTTAAAATATAGTGACTAAAATACAGTGCTTTTTTGCAGAAATATTGTTTGAACAGATAAATATTAAGAAAAAATTTCTGACATATACGCTTCTCGTCCGCCATAAGCTGTTGTACGCAGCGCCGCCAACGTTCGTTTCAGTCGCGAATAGCAACATTATTAGATCGCGGAGCACTAGTTGACGCTTGCGTATAAATAACTAGAGCACTTGGTGGAACTATAGCACAGTTTGGAAAACTCTGCTATAGGCTATTCCAATCGTTTAAGCGGAACTAAAAGGAATTTTTATTTTTGTAAGTTGTCACGAGCTCACTTTTTAATGACAGGTGTAGGTTTTTGCTAGAAAAAATATCAAAAAACCTCATTTAAACGTTAAAAGTTATCAAAACCTAGTTTCGTTTAAATCAAAGAAACAGACTATAACATATATTTTCTTCAGCAAAAGCTAACTTCGATTTGAAAACATGAATTAACAACACTATATACGAGTCAAAAATCTGTATATGCATGTCAAAATTAAATACTGGCATTTGGTCACAATTTCTATGGTACAGCAAACAGACAGACATATGAATGAACTATAAGGGTTTCTTAGTTTTACCTACGAAATCCTAAAAATTCGTTACGAAAATTCATGTTTTTGAAGGCCGTCTTAAATGTGTTAAAATTAAAATTGCTCATTGCTAATTCGGTAACATATCAAAATGCTATCTTTAATTAAAGAGCGAAAACATTAAAACAACGTCCCCATCATATCTGAAATTGAAACAAGCAGGCATAGTCTTTAATTAAATATAATATTGCTAACAAACAGCGTACCGCGTACCTCGTACCTCAGACCTAAAACAGTAGGTAGGTATGAAAGTCGAGTTTAAGGTATCTGTAGTGGCGTGCATAGCAGGTAAAAGTGTGTACCGTCGGTTATTGGTGATTTACACCGCTTTAATTTCCTCCAGATAATGGAGACAGACATTTCATTTCCCGAGAGGGTGTACGGGGGAACGGAACAACATCCGAATGAGGAAAAGGCACAAGTACCAAACCGAATACTTATTCAGGAACGTAATAGAAATATTTCACAAGTTATTTGTTCACTTTCTAAAGAAGATATAATACCTAAATTTTACCTTTAAATGTAAGGAGATTCAGTAAATTACTAGCAATAATTATACAGCCAAACTTAACTTAGAGTCTTTATAATTTTTAACACACAGCATCAATAGCTATTAGCACCTAACACCCGGGATTTTGTCTTAGGGGCGGGTTCAAAAAGCAAATTTCCCTGCAACAAGCTTACAATAAAAACATGAAATCCGGCTGCAGATAGCCCTTTGGCCGCTTCCATCTTCTAAAATTCGTATAGAGTACAGGACAAGGCCTTGCGGTGGCATGGAGCAATGGAGGGATCGACCCAGGTGCCTGGCCCACGAGAACGCCTTTCAGATATTTCACATTTGTTTATTTTTATAATTCTTTCATACTAAAAATTTTATTATTTGCTTTTTGCATCTTTATAAATTAGGTTTTTCTTTACCTTTGTTTATTAATATTACATTTTATTTGGTCAGCGTACAAATGAGCGGCGACTTTGTCGATATTTATTTATTTATTTACCCTGGGAACACAAACGGCACGAACGCAGCGAAGTGTCCACTAAATTTTTACAAATATTTACAACAAAATCAGTACAGTTCAAAATGTAATCAATTTAAAAATTATTTTATAATGATTTGTAATTTATGCTACCTGATTATTTAATAAAAGTTTACACATTACTCTAAATTTATGAAGAGAATTATTAAACAATATATCAATCATATTCACAATAAAAATATTGTGAATATGATTGTGGTACAATTGTCCAAACAAGTAACTGTCTTGAAATGTGTCCACAAATCAAAGTAAACCTATGCAGAGATATATTTAACATTAAATAAGATTAATTAATTTCGGCTTTACAGATCTGCACAATTAATTTATTGTTCAAGCCTATTTTCAGACAAAGAATTTGAGCTTATTCTTCACTAATTTGCCTTTGTAAGTTTCTCCATAGTGACGAATTTTATAAAATTTTTGTGATAAAAACCGCTTTTGATTTCAGCCAGTTTGTCAATATTGTTTTCCCTTCGTTGTTATTTTCCAGTCATTGAGGTGGAGGAATATATGATAATCATTGGCTTAAGACCGGAATTATATAGTGGATGAGGGTAAATGTCTCAATCAAATTCGTTAAGTTGAGTTTGAGTTAAGTCAGCAACGTAAGAATGAGCATTATCGTGCAACAAAACCACTTCACGAGAATTATTGAAAGCTACACCTGCAACGAGATTTTCGATGAGCTGAAATATGATATGATAAAAATCAATAAAAACGCATTAATTGAACCGAACGCTTTCTTAAATTTACTGTGCCAGCCAAGGCCACACTGAACCCGACTAGATACAAAATTCAGAATGTCCTTTACTTTACTTATGACATAACTGAGTTTTCCTAATAATGATGCTTGAATCCAATTTTTTTCAATTTAAATTTTGTCACGGTCCATCAAAATTTTCAAAATTACACTATTAACCCTATTTTGAATTTGATACAGCTAACACATCAATGTCAGATCCATTCGTTCTCGAGGTAACTTGATACAATAAACTTTTATATCTCCCTAATATTGTCAAGTATACTCAATTTTTCATTATTTTGACACGCTCCATTCGCCTACAGACAACCTACAGTCATGATTCTTTTTCATGAAAACAACTGCACGCTATCTTTTTCAACTTATATAATAATTAATGAGGGTATTATTGATTGATTTATTAAGTCAGAATTTATTTACATCAGAAAATCACGTGATTATTAGACGTAACAAAAATTATGGTGAATGTTGCAAAAATACTGGGTTCTTATCTTGGGACATGGACTAATTTATTATTACCGACCGCCAACATATATAAGGGAGGTATTGTGATCATACCGATTTTGACATTTCGAGATTTCGATGGATCTCCACGAATTGAGGTCCCTGCATAACGTTTTGACTATTTTTAGCATGATGTCTGTCGGTCTGTAGGTCCGTCTGTCTGTCTGTCTGTTCATCTGTCTGTCCGTCTGTCCGTCTGTCTGTCTGTCCGTCTGTGTACACGTGCAGAGCAAATTCGGCTGAAAGGATTTTTATGAAACTTCATATTTAAGCGTCTGCCATCAATGGCACGAGTTGATCAACTTTTGGTAAAGATCGGTTGACTAAAAATGGGAGTTTACTCGTGTTGATTTTAAGATTTTTATGAATATTTCACAACAGAAAAATATTTCGAAAAAATTTATTGAACAAAAGTTGCTATAAAAGCAATAATTAATAACTTTTATTTGAGACGTTTTTTGATAAAACGAAAAATTTCGAATAATGTTTGTAAAATTTTTCGAAATTTTTTCATACTTATATGTAACGTTTCCATGGTCATGATAAATAATATCTCTGTTAGAAAATATTAGGCCAAGTTATTTCTCCTCTGCTGCTAGAATGTATTACTTTATGAAGTACTTTATGATGGCGGTCGGTCCTGTGGTGGCCACAGCTGATTTTTTTTATTATTATTATGTCGGTGTGACATTATTATATTAGTGTTATGACAAAGGATCTTAAGATATTTACCAGTTATTTCAGAGAATGGAAACTCCACCCAAGTATGTCCAGCACAGAGGTGTCTTGTTTTCATTTGAATAACAAGTTGGCTAATGTGGAACTGGAAGTTTTTCAATAACTGCAAACACCGACACTCCAAATTTCCAAAATATCTCGGCATTACTCTGGGCAGATTCTTAGCATTCCGGTAACACATAAGTAATATTTCTGCCAAACTTAAGACGCGTACTAATTTTGTACTAACTCATTGGAACAACGTGGGGAGCATGTACCAAGGTATTGCCAACTTCTGCTTTGGTCTCGTCTACTCGACGATAGAATATTGTTACTCGATCTGGATAAATAGCGCCCATGTGAACAAGATCGACGTAAAGCTAAACAGGACAATGCGATTAATTTCTGGCACAATAACATCCACTCCCCTATATTGGCTGGCAATCGTCTGCAACATAGCTGTACTGGATCTACGCCAGCAAAATGTATGTGATAGGGAGTGCAGAAAAATCAGCACAAACCCTCTTCTTCCTATATAAAGTGACCTTGCAAAGGAGAATTGTTGTCTAAAATCAAGACAGTCACTTATTTCCACTTCCAAGCTCATAGCAAGCAAGACATCAACATATACGATATCTGGGTAGTGTTGTCTGGAAGAATGTCCAGAAAATCGGCGTTCCTTACATCCAAATGAAGAACTCCCCGGCTTTAAACTGCCCAGTAACCTATGGATTACGCTAAACCGTATTCGCACTAACAACGGAAGATGTGCCGACACCTTAGCGAAATGGAGAACTTGCACAACGCCGAAATGTGATTGTGTTGTACCAAACCAGACAATCAGTCATATCACCTTCGAATGCCCACTCAAAGCCTACCAAGAATCCAAAGAAGATCTATAACATGTCACACTAGATCTAATAAAATGGATTGAAATACTATATGCAATAATTTGACAACGGCCCTCGTTTTCAAGAGATTTACTGAATTTTACATCACCTGTTCTCAAGTGATTTTCTTAATTTTTACTCCTCCCCAATCAAGTAATATTTTAATATCTGACCGCCGGTCCAACTCAACCGGCAAGTGAAACATATTTAGCGTTAAATATGGCCCCAGTATAAGAAACGGTTGGGTACCACTGGTCTACATACAAATAACAAATATATCTACGTATATACATATGTACCTATGTATGTGCTCCCATATTGTAAATACACATGTTTCAAAACAATGAATTGCATTATTAAATAAACAAAAAAATCTATAAATACCTTTCCAATCGCTCCAGATTTGGCCTCCATAGAGTCCTTACACTAAAGTCCACACTATTACACATCTTTTAAGTATTCTCTACACTTTTACCACTTAAAAATAACTAAAAACGACAGACAAAATGCAAACGCCACTTGCAAAAATATCGCGTCACTACTAATCAAGATGGCTGGCCCTGATAAAGCTCATTAAAGAATATAGTCATTAAGAATTAATAAATAAGGAACAAAATTGTTTAAAATAATCATTAATGGGATTAAACACATACATTCATATTTTATCAATAGTATACAGGTGAATAAGTTATACGTATTTAAATAAAAAAATAAATATTTTTTAAAAAATTTGAGTGGGGTACCAAATGAAGTCCCTTACCATATATATAATTCAACAACATTTTATTTTTCAAAAATAAAATATTTTTATGGAATTTTTTAAAATGTGTCATAATACAATGTGTCAAAAACTTTTATGCCCCACCCTATTTCAAGAGGGGTTGGTTTAAAAATTTGAATAATGTACACTGATGGGAACCGGGATACTACAATAGGAACTTTTGATCAGATTATTATTTCGTAAAATGCCGATTTTTTATGACGAAAAAAAATCCTTATACCTTTTGCAAGATGCCCCCGGGATTCTATTACCATATTCCAGTTCGGTGTAAAAGTAATCGATCATCTTCCATTTGGATAACATGAAATTGAAATTTTGAAATTTTATTGTTAATTTTCCAATACAAATTAATATATATATATAATTATACACAATGTAGTTAAAAGTTATATTTTCAGTATTCTCATTAATAAATTTTTGAAATGCATTGTATATTTTAGGCATGTGATATAAAAAGCAACGTTGTCCGGTAGTTTTAGATACCTTTTTTACACCTGCTTGTAACCTATTTTTTTTATATATCTGAGTATTGACAAAATATATAATTGGGGTACTTCCATTAAATTTGCCTCTTCATAGAGTTTAACCGTTCGGTAGAGAGCATTTTTTTAAGCATTATTTTTATTATTATCTTTTTGTTGGTTTTAATTTTTTTCAAGTAAGTTTCTGCTGCTCCTCCCCATGCTATTATTCCGTAAGAAATAATCGACTGATCCAGCGCGTAATAAAATTGATAGAGAACTTTTATTGGTAAAATTTCTCTTAATTTTTAAAATAAATAAAATGTTGCAGCCTAATTTTTCTGTATGTGCATCCCACCGAAAGTGATTGTCTATTATTTGTCCAAGATATTTTGTGGTAATAGTTTTATTTATTCTAATGTTACAATTGCAATTATCGTCCATTGAGCAAATATTTTCATGCAATAGAATATGATCGAATTCGGGTTGCGTATTTTTATAGAATGAGAATGAGAGATTGAGCTACCCATATTAAGTTATTTTTGTCTATCAGTGCTTCAATTCTTAGAATATCTGCTGATTTCAGAACTTCTAAGTTAGTTAAATAATCTTGCCACTTAATTTTAAGTATTGTACTCAGAGATCTCTGATGGAACATTTCCAATTGGTACATATGGCGTCTGTATAAACACCACGATTCACTTCCATACAAAAGTATTGGCAGAATTACGGCTTTGTGTACCATAATTTTGGTTCGGTGTTGTAATCCACGTAAGTTCCATACAGAATTTCTGTAGTCACCGAAAGCAGCAGATGATAGTCTGTTACAGATTGACCCATCCATAGAGCATTTAGATGTTATAATGCTTCCTAGATATATATTTACATGCATTAACTTTTCTCAGTATAGTACCTAAAACATTGAAGTTATATTAACACTTTTCCAGGTTCGACGTTATCATTATTACAATCGCAATTACAATCTAAATGCTTTGGCTTTCGTCTATTTTTGACTTACGCCTAAGGTCTGGTCTCTAATCAAACGTAAGAGCAAAGTATTACTAAAGAATTTTTCTTAGATCCTTATCCATGATGTTAGTTGTTACTTTATCTTTTTACTTCATACTTTTCCCAATTTCATACTTCCAGTCTTGACTTTGTCCAAAGGTTTCTACAAATCCATCTAAGTTTTTAGGTTATTTATGCGTTAAATATGGTCTAGTTGGTGGAGTTTTAACGATTCGTTGATGAATTTTTCTCTTCCAAAAAGTAATAAAAGTGAAATATAGACATAGGCTTTTATTTTTAATGAAACATAGGATTGAAAATCGGTCATGTTGTAGAGTGTACAGATACATGGACACAGATATATTACACGGTAGCACACATGAGATTTACATCAGTGTGTATGTTCACAAATACGCGCAAAAAAATAACCACATAGATACTGTGTACACAGATTTATATACTACAAGATTTACACATACATAGATGTACACACCTACCGATAAACATACGCATATTGATTCACACACACTTACAAACACACAAACAGACATGTATGTACATTCACACTTTTGTCCAGACCAGAGATTTTCAAACTATATTCATTTCGTTTCAGAGAAAAAGAAGAAATAGTTAGAAATATGGGGCATTGGGCGCCATAAGGTGTTTCCAATCATGCTTTAATGCAGAGTTTCCCAAACTATGCTTCGCGAGTAAATTAGACAGAAAAATAAATTAAATTAATACGATCAGATGTGAAAATAGTGTTTGTGTTCTTTTAAAACAAACATTTCACTCAGAAATGGTACGCTGCTAAAGTTAACAAAAGCCAGTACAATAATATTTTATTGCCCCCAATAAATATAAATTATAGCTCTCGAATCTCAATGGTTCAACTGGTCATCGAAAACGTTTTAACCTATATGAAATACTAATATACAGCTGAGTGACTGTTCTATTACACTGATATATTATAGGAGCGGCATATATAAATGCAGAACAAATTCTTTAAAATTTGCCAAATAATAGATAATGGATGTTGGGACGTTTTATGCAATAGGAACATGAATTATTTTCTTTAACCCCTTCAGTAATCATTGAAAAATTTAAAAAATGAAAAAAACACATTTTTTTTATGAATGAATTTTATTTACTGAACATATATATATCCTTCATAAAAGCCATTTCGGGCCCAAAATGGGATTGAAAGTTGATATTATGGTGCATAGTATGGGTCGAGAAATAAAATAAATTCATAAAAAAATATTCATTTTCTCTCGTACCTCGTTTGAATCATCGTAGCTATCTTTTGCCTCGCTTTAACATACCATGAATCGTATTTATTTTCGCCCGAGTACATTCGGGAGTAATCTTTTCAGGTAAAGCTTGCCCGAGTTATCTCGGGTGTGGGAATTTTCGCACATAATAGCCGCCCGAGAATACTCGGGCGTAGTCCTTAAGCGGTTAAATAATTTTTAATTCAAACAGTAAGTCAGTAAGTCATAGGAGTGCAGTGTTATTTGTTTTTGCTGATATTATTTTTCGATGAATCTTTGGTTAAATTACGGATAATTAAAAAAAGCTGCCACAGTCTCCGTCTCAGAACGTCCAGTAGACGATAAGTATGTTCAAATATTATAAAGATAGTATTCCAATAGTTTTTTATCGGTATTTTTTATTTTGTATTTTGAAAAGCTTTTTTGCCCCAGTTCTAGTTATGATTTTACCAACTGCCACATACATATACATATAAGGGAAGTATTGTGATCATACAGACATTTTTAAATTTCGATGGATGCCCACGAATTAAGGTTCCTACATAATATTTTTACTATTTTTAGCATGATATCTGTTGGTCTGCCTGTATCTCTGTCTATTGGTCCTTAGACACGTGTAAAGCGAATTTGGTTTAACGGATTTTTTTGAAACATTTTTAAGCTTTTCACATCAATGGCATCAGTTAATCAACTTTTGATAAAAATCGGTCATCTAGCAATGGAAGATTTTTCGTATCGGTCTTAAGATTTTTTACGGATATTTCGCAACAGAGAAATATTTCGAAAAAAATTAGTTAACAAAAGTTGCTATACAAGTAATAACTAACGACTTTTATTTGATACATTTTTTTCTTCTTTTCTATTAAGTATCTATTTTATCATACGTACCACTTCACTCAATAAGTCTCCGGTCTGACATATATAGCAATACTGTTGACAGACCCATATGAATTCTGGATACCTTCAAACGATTCGTGTAAAAATTTCATGACATTCTGACAATTAGTTTAAAGATTACAGTGGTTTTAGTGACTCCAGTTTTGTAATTTTCAAAAGAATGGATAAAAAAGTATTTCACATTTATCAGCTCCTAAGGGGACAAAACTAGATTCGGGGTGAGGTATATGCTTGAAGAAGGACTGCTTCTTACATGGGCAGTTCTAACGTGGCCTGCTTCAGAGTGAGCTCACCCAGCAGCCTGGTGATTTTTACACCTGAGAGGATAATCATCAATGTGGTTTACAAAAAACCATGACTTTTAATAATTGCAGGGCGTTTTCAGACCAATAAAATACCGTAGCGAAGCACGGGCATTCAACTAGTCCCTATATTTCAAGTATTAAATGCTTGCGGTGACCAATAAGATGTAAAGCAGTTTTTTCATTTGTTGAACACGTCCCGGAATTCGAACCTCGGATCTTTGTAACGTTAGCAAGTTCGTGCTCTATTCGTCGGTTGTATCATTAAATTTCCGATTCAGTGGTCGTATTTAATCAATAATATTAAAATGATAATTCAAATCATTACAGTACTCTGATCAAAAATCCGTCTATTTCATCTTCGTCCAAAGTACAATGAAAGTCATTAGTACAAATTAATCCCTTTATACTGGATCATGTTTTTTTTTATACTTTTTGTCTCCACAGCACACCGAGCATTGAAGTTAAAAGCTTTTGAAAAAAATATATCAAACGTATCTATACAACACTACCAGCATAAAATTTTAAAACATGCTGCATTTTACAAAAGAACTTTTTCATAATTATAACTTTGCAACCGTTGCACACTCGACTTGCAGTGACGGAAAATACTGTGAAAAACACGTTATTAAAATTATGACATTTAATAGATTAAATATAACTGGGGATTATACATAATTACCAAAGTGCAATCCGTGGAGAGCCTCAAAGAATTATGAATAGAACTGGAAATCCATTTTTTAAATGACACAACTTTAGGCAGAACTTCATTTTATAATAAATCACAAAACAGGATTCGGATTAAACTGGATTATATTTGCTGGACGAAAGTTTGGGGTTACCATGGGCATAACCAGAAATGTGTCAAGGGGGCTAGCTTTTATAAAATCGTGAATTTTACCAAAAAAAAATAAAGCTTACTATGCCCTTAACAGTCTGCTCAGATCATGCTTTCTAACCTGGCACACAAAAATAAGATGAACCTTCTTCGACATACACTCACATATGGAAATTAATCTTGGGCACTTATACAAGAACGAGAACGACGGCTGAGAAACTTTACCCAAAATTCTACGGAAAATTTTCGGTCCTGTCCAAGAGGATGTAATATGGAGAATCAGAAGAAATGACGAGCTGCGCGATTTGTATAATGAACCGGATGCGATTGGCTTCATAAAAAGTTCCAGAATACGATGGATCGAACACGTTAATGCCCAACAATACGCCAGTTAGAAGAGTATTTGATAGCGTTCCAGGTACAAACAGATCAAGAGAAAGACCTCGAATAAGATGGATGGATAATGTGCACAAAGACCTGCAAAGAATCGATGTCCATAATTGGAGAAGATTAACTCGTGACCGCGGAAGGTGGAAGAAGTTTGTGAAAGCAGCAAAAACCTTCTAAGGGTTGTAAAAGCCAATTGACTGATTACCAAAAAATAATAATACGTATAGCGACTCTTTCGGCTGATGCCTGTAAACCCTGGCGATATGCGGATGCGGAAATTACGCCAAATCCAGTGCCCGTACAATGCTGCTTTCTGCATCCTACAGATCAAAGAAGTGACAGAAGATCTGCAGACGGGAATGGAAACGCAATGAGGAGTGACCCGAGCAACACTGCTTTCTGCATCCTACAGATTAAAGAGGATCAAATGGACACGTTTTCCCTTTGGTAGGTTATGCATACCACGCAAAACACCAATTATCAGGACTACAAGCTTAACTTTATACCCTGGATACAGCTTTCTAAGACCAGACAAGAGATCCATATACTTGGACCTCTTTTCCTATATCCTTTTCAGATGAATTTGAAAATTCGATCACAAACATCTGTTTGGTCTTCATATCCAGGAGGGTTAGTTCCGGCTTGGTGGCTGTCAGTAACCTCGAGGTGGGGAAGGAGTAATTCCAATAAATGCGGCACTTTGAATTTTCCACCACCGATTCTATGTCAGAAGGGACATACGGTATAACCGGTATCGGGTCAAATATATTATTATTATAAGCACTTAATACTCAAGACTAAGTCTAATATTGAAAAAACTAAAACTAAACTAATATTGAAAAATGAAAATTCCAGGTATTCAGTATTTCAACCTGATTTTCTGTTATCTGTATGCAACAGTCTTACAACGAAGCCACAATAAATGTGTTAACACAGTATTCAACAATTTATTATGTTTAAAATATTTTTAATTACAAATTAATTTTTTGCTACCTTCGTGATCTTCATGCGTTGACTCCATTAAGGGTAAAAAAATGCGGTCCTTACCTGTAAACAAAAAAGTACATTAGTATATAATGTAAAATATATTTAAAGCTTTAGAAATGTTTACTGCGTATGGACATACAATGGGGCAGTGAACTGTTTAACACACATTGTTTGTTAAAAAATAAATAAAGATTTAATTAAAAATGCAACTGTAACTGTTACCACCTAAGTATGATAGGAAATGTGCAAAAATGTATATACATATTTTTTAACATCTGACCGTCATTTATAACTACATTTTCTAAACCTTTGATTATTGTGATTGCTATGACTACATTTTCAATATATTTTCACGAATTATTATATATTCATGTTCGTAAACATAACCTTCCTTCCTTATGTATACTATAAAACAAAAAAAGTGTAACCAAAGATATTATTGTAGACTAAAGATGCATTAACTAAAATATAAACGCGAAACGATTAAGATTTAAGAAGAAAATTTACACATCCATATTATATAAAATATATATAGCGTGATCCAAGAAATTGGACACAAATGAAACTTTTTTTTATTATCAATTTTATGAAAAAAAATTACTCTTCAAAAAAACTCTTTGTCTCAAAGACCCGAAAACGTTATCAATTATATTTATTGATTTTTATTTATTTATTTATTTATTTTTTTGATATTGCAGTTGGATGGGGTTAGATGTTGAATTATAAATTAAATTATTAAATTTTTAATCATTTCTGGTGATATTTGATCACACTCTTCCCTTATTCTTGTTGATTTTGTGTTCCATTTATTTTTTAAATTACCTTATTTTAAAGTATCTTATTTTTTAAATAACCCAATAAGAATTGTTGGCATTGGTAGCGTAGAAGTAACGCTCCTGCTTCACGAGCCAAAGGTCCCGGTTCGAATCCCGGTTAGGGCATGGATGTTCGTAAGCCTAACGGAGTCAGATGGAGTGAACGTGGCCAGTGTTTTATTGCCAAGTTAGAATTAAAAGACCGTCCAATCCATTTTTGTGGAAACAAGAAGTGAAAAATGTGAGGGCAAAAAGTTTTTTTTTTTATTATATATTATAACATAAAAAAATAATGATTTTGAACAGTGACTTTATTCGTAAAATTAATAATAAAAAAGTTTTCCATTTGTATCCAATTTCTTGGATAAACGCTGTATATCGGAAAATGACAAGTGCAAACGAGAAACAAGTATTGGGAAATGCCAATCAAAAATATCTCAGTGGGGTTTATGGGGTTTAGCTAATTAATCAGTAGAACCATGCCGAAAGTGAGACATTCGCCTGACCTTAGCTGCAAAGAGGGGCGCCATATCGGAAAAAGGGGCGCCTAAACTGAAATTAGAGGATTTTTTTGGTGAAACATTACGAGTAAATTTCATGAGATCCATACGAATTCTGAAAAAAGAGAACGGTCCATCGGACCATTTGCGGCCTGCTTCCATTAAAATTATTAAATTTTTTCAAAATGAAATCGTTTCATGAGAAAGTACGAAAAAATTTTTTTTCTAGGGAGATGCAGTTAATATAATTTGCCTCAAGCGTCAAAATTTGATCCACGGCCCTGTTAACCAGTGTAATTTAGGCTCTGCTAGTCCTCTAGGACAACAAAGTTACAGGCTCCAATCATCTAATTCTGTTTTATACATTGTATTATCCAATATTTTTACTTTTAGATGCATATACTCCTAAATTTAGTAGTGAAACAAATGTATTCGGTAAATAATACGAATATCTTGCAAAGTATAGCATATATCATTATAAAATTCAGTGTAGTGATTTAAAAGCATGTTTAAAATAGCAGAAAACTATTAAACGCATAATTACATAAATTTCCCCGCATATAAGACAGTTTAAAAGTAAGCGAGTCAAAAAGTAAATACGCTGAAAGCGCATTGCCGAGTTATTAGGACGGAAATAATTCAGCTAGCGTACATTTTGTACGTAACACTGACATCCATGATGTCGAAAATATGAAAATAGTAATTTATGTATCAGATAAAATGTCCAATGTGCGCACTATTCGAATCAACTTTGAATTATAGGGTATTACCAAGTCTATACGTGCTACAGAATAATTTCATTTATTTAAATTCAATTTTTAAATCTAGATATAAACGTCAAGCCCAAAAGAGAAATCAATAAAATACGTGTATTATTGAAAATAAATAGCATTTAGTCCCAACGAGGATTAGTTCGTCATTTTAAAACTGTTTGCGCACATTTTAACGGAATAAAGGTTTTGGAAAGAAAAAATTTATGCGCTATATTTACATTTTTAATGACATGGTAATAACAGCGATGAATGAATGCGAATCTTTATAATTCGAAATTTTATAATTCTCTATAATTCAAACTGAAGCAGTACAACAAAGAACTAATGAGAATGAATATGAAACTAACATACAAAAGACGAAAACAATGGTAATAAACAAGATAAAAGACAACCAAACAAAAATAGATGACGAAACACTAAAACAAGTAGATAAGTTCAAATATCTAGTCAAAATATTTTCGGAATATGGAAAATGGATGAAGATAAAAAAAAACATAAACAATACTAATGGTATAAGCAAGATAAAAAAAACAACATAACAAAAATAGACGACGAAACAATAAAACAAGTAGATAAATATAAGGGCACGTAATGAGGATGAGGGAGGACATAATGGTTAAGAAGATATGGGAGAGAAGTTTGAATATTTGTCGACCAGTGTTAAGACCTCGCAAGAGACGGGGAGATCAGCTAACCGAAGATCTAAAAAGTACTGGCAAGCCCCGAGAGACCTTCAATGGGGTCGGGTCAAACAACATTTCGAGGGCTCCATACTCCTCCGTTTATTTATGTAATTTATGTAAAATATAAATCATTTTCGAGCGCCGGGGCCTCTGGTGTCCCCGGGCCATATAGCCCTACTAGGCTCCTTCTATCTGGGCTTGAGTACTGGTAACAGAACACATGGAAAGACCTGAAAATGAACAGATCAAGATGAAAGACTTAAGTGAGTGAGGTCAAAAGTCAATCCGACTGGCAGTACCCAAAGAAGAAAAAGAAGAAGATAAATTCAAATAACGAGGAATATTTTCGAGACATGGAAAATGTTAGTTGATTTAGAGCAACGATAGCTATTAGCGCCTAACACAGCCCACCTTTAACTAATATTGTTAACTTATCGTAAATAAAACAATAAATAAATTTCTATATACACATAATAAAAGAAACCTTGCATGAACTAACAAATAAACAAAATAAAAGTCTGTGAAAATGTAGATACACGGTGATGGTAAAGGGCTGTAAAGGCCAGTTACCATCGAATATCACAGAAAATAATAAAACACATTAAAATAAAGTGCAAGACTTCACACATAAAACTGTAAGTTCGAATATCTCAGGGAGAGTGTCAACCTGTCCATGAGTGCAACCGACAGGTTATAGCATAGGCCTAACCTCTCCCTGATATCCTCGAACTGCACACACTGAATTGAAATGTGTAACACAGAAAAATCTGTTACAAGTCTTCACCTCGAAGAAGATGTCCATGAATCCATCAACAGCCACCTATACGAAGTGCGTGATGGAGGTTTCTTCCTGCGGTTAATCCTGCAGAAAGAACCCCATGGTCTAACGTCTCCTTTTATCAACCAAAAAAAAAAAAAAAACTAAAACGAAGAGAGGTGTTAAGTGGGAGGTGATAAAATACTCAAAGTACCATAAACGATGGAAAGAAATGGAGAACAATGGTAAAAATAATACGAATGAAGACACACCAGAGTATATTTTATTAGAGGAATTGAAATTGGACAACATCAGAATAGAAGCTATAAAAAGAGCCATTAAATTCGAAGAGAGGATAATAAGACATCCAGAAAAAAACTTACTGTATCAGTGCTGGACAGAAATAGAGAGAAAAGAGATACAAGGAAAGCTGTAATCCAGATGGGAAGCAAAAAAAAGGAAACGATTTGAGCATAATGGTTACTCAACTAAAGAAATATCAAGAAAGAGGTCGGAAGGACAAGATGTGACACTAGATATAACAGAATGAGGGACATCCAAGGACAAGAAAGAAGTAAGAGGTTAAAAAATTCGAGGTATAACAGTAAATATAAGAAAACTTGGACGATGCAAATAACCGAATACCTCAAAAGCCAAATGGATTAAAAAAGAAGGTAATAGCTAGATTTAGGAAATGAAGAAAGAGAATATGAGTACTGGAGAACGGATGAACAAAGAATGTGGAGGATGTGTGGAGAGGAAAGAGAGACCTTGGAGCATATAATGAAGAATGGTGGAGAAATTAAATTTAAAGAAGGAACAAGAGAAGGTGCGTTGTGTGAATCAGGGCAAGGATGGAAATGGATGGACGACGTCTTCGAGAGAAGAGAAGATTTGAGACGAAGATTCAACAACAATTAGAATAAGTATTTGAAAATAAATTAAATTAAGCTGTATGTAAATAATATGTAGATTTTAACCCAAATGTATAAATAAAATAACTATCTAATACGAATGAAGAACATCGTAAGAATCTTGGACAATAATTTGTCTAAAAACTGTCTAGCGCCAAGTTTTACTAATCTTATCTACACTTTCATCCCTTGTTTTGATAAATTCAATTTTCGTGATTCATATTCAAAGTTAATATATAATTCATAAATACTTCTTACAGCGTAGCATCAAAAAAACATTTTTTTAATTGAAGGAAATCGTATTTTCCTGGGCGACCGCGGCGCCAATCTCTGTGAATATTTAAATCTTGCTTGATTTGTGGTTTGTTTATTCAACGACTATTTACATTCTTTTAAAGTATTTAACTCTTTTCCCTAGTGTTTTACCAATTAGTATCTTGTATATTCTCTTTTCTTTACGAGCCATAATTTAAATAAATATCAACATTATTTTCTTTAATTTCTTCTCTTACTGTAAAGAAAAGAATAAATATGTAAATAGACCAAGAATTTACGGATAAGTTATATTAGCATAAAAGGATAATTAAGGAATTGGTAATAAAAATAAGACTGTATGTTTAAAGCTAAATGATCTACATTAGCATTTTGGAACATTTTCTAATTGGCCGATTGCTAAAAAACAAATTAATTATTTTAACTCCAGTTATCCATAGCTCAAGTTAAAATCATATGTTTTTGTATATTGTTTTGACTCGAGTTAAGCATAACTCGAGATAAAACACTTTACTCGTACTTGGGTCATTAGAGAATTTTCATTTTCAAAGCCGAAACGCAAGAATAAAGTATATATCTATCATTCAAAATTTTAATTGACTTTTCGTGCCACACAAAAACTAATAAAGGTACTAATGAGGTGGAATGAGGGACATCCAAGGACAAGAAAGAAATGAGAGGTTAAAAAATTCGAGGTATAACAGCAAATACAAGAAAACTTGGACGATGCAAATATTCGAGTACCTCAAAGTCCGAAGTACTGGATTAGAAAAGATGGCAATACATGGATTTAGGTACAGAAATGAGGAAAGAGAAAATGAGTACTGGAGAACAGATGAACAAAAAATGTGCAGGATTTGTGAATCAATGAAATGGAAGAAGGGCGTCTTAGAAAGAAGAGAAGATTTGAGACGAAGATTCAACAACAATTAGAATACGTATTGGAAAATAAATTAAATTAAACTCTAAGTAAATAATATGTAGATTTTAACCGAAAGGTATAAATAAAACAACTATCTGTCTAAAGGTACTATTTCACTGGAAATGCTCATCGCGGTGGTTGGCAGTAACGACTGGCAATCTCCAAATGTTTTTGAGTTTTTAAACGGGAACTATTACGCTGTAATTGCTCGGCAGTCAGTGGCTATGACGGCCCGATACCGACTGCCGCGTTTTAACCGTTTTAGAAGCAGTCCAACAGTCAGCAGTCGACGGCCAAGAAGAAGTCTTGGGTAAATTATTTTTACCAGTATTTGTGAAATTGTAACCGATTTTTTGTGATCATGACGATAAACTACTTGTCAAGTTGCGCTGCACTGGTAATATTCCATGAAACATCATCCCTCACCATACTCAAAACAAAATGGAACTTCGATGGGTTAACCCTGAAGAATTTCCTGAACATGTCCTCATTGTTTTAAGTGTTTTTTTTTATCAAGTTGTCAAAAATCTTTCGCTTTCCCGACTTTCAAATAATTTATTTGTGACCACTCTTGATGATAGGCGTATAGAATAGAATAGAATAGATTTATTGAAATATTAAATACAAAAAATTGAACATAATTCCAGTCAGTCAAAAAAAAAAATCCTTTTCCAATTTACCGAATTACCCCATAATATGATGCCATATGATATTAGGCTATGAACGCGCGCGAAGTATACCGTTTTAGCTGCTCTAAGTGATATGTGATTTACCACTTTTCTTAACATAAACAAGGCGGTGTTTATTTTATTTTCGAGATTATTTATGTGTATCTTCCAGGTTAACTGGGAATCCAAATAAAAACCTAGAAATTTAGCATTATTGTTAGCATATGGTAAAAGATTCTCTGAAAAATTTCTGTTGAGACTAAAAACCATTTCATTAGTCTTCTCTATATTCAGGCTCAAATTGTTAGATGCAAAACCAATTCAAAGCCTGGTTTAGAGACGATTCCATAAGGTCTGGAATTCTCCTGTAGTCCATATTTTTATTTAAAAAAGTACTGTCATCCGCAAACATAAAAGTATTGGCAGTAATGAAGTCGGGTAAGTCGTTAATGTAAATAAGGAACAGTAATGGCCCCAAAATGGAACCCTGTGGGACTCCATGATTAATCTTAAGTTTATCTGAAAAACTGTTATTAACATTAACGCACTGGAACCTATCTGTTAGAAAACTACGTACCAGAGCCTCAGCTGTGCCCCTTAGCTGTGTATAATTTCACCATCCTCTTCTTCGAAATCACCATCCATCCTCTTCGTCGCCATCCTCTTCCTCGAAAAATGGCGATTGCTTTATGTAATAATTATAAAAATATTCTTCTGTTTTTAGTTGAAAAAAAATCGTGTCGAAAATCATATTCACCTCATATAATGCTCTACTACTTCAAAAAAGGATATAAAATCATCTCAACGAGCTTTTCGGCAAAGAAGCAATCAGTCAAAAATAAGTTGAAAGATGTTTCCACAAGATCAAATCGGGTGACACAAGTCTTAAGGATGATAAAGGAAGAGGAAGGCCATCAGATTTCGACGATCAAGCACTTTTGTCAGCCGTGAAAGAGGGCGATGACACCCGGCTACTGACCGAAGACACCAATGTCGGACAATACACGATCGTTCGTCGCCTAAAAAAGCTTGGAAAGGTGTGGAAACTGGCTGGATGGATGCCTCGCGAACTCTCCGACAGCAAGAGAGCCGATCGTGTTTGAATTTTTACCGAATCGCTGCAGAGAAACGATCAAACGTCATTTTTGAAGAATCTTATCACTGGTGATAAATAGTGGTTGCTTTTCAAAAACATTAAAAGAAAGAAAGTTTGTGTATCTCCGGGTGGAACACCGAAAGGAATAGCAAAAATGTCTACAGTAAGAGGGCAATGTTGCCCTCTTACTCTTCTTCTTGTGTACGCATCGTACACAAGCAGAATCATCCATTGCGCGATCATTGCAAACGGCATTTGCTTTTGGTGGAATGAAGATGTAGAGCGTCAACAGCGATGGATTCCGGATAAAAACGGCAAACGGCAATTGAACATCAACAGCAACGTCTATCTGGCTCAGCTCGATCGTTTTCATACAACAATAGAGCGTCTGCATACAGCAATTTTTTATTAAAAAAACTTGAATATATATAAAAAAAAAGATCGTCGTTAATTTTGCATCAACCCAATATTTACATTTAAGTTTCAACTGCTGGATCAACTGAAACTCAAAGACAACTTGCAACGTCTAATATGCAATTGGATTCCAAAGAAAAACAAATCTTATGAAACTTATGGCTCAGTCTGTAGACGGAAATATCCCTTTATCATTTGTATGATTTACGCGGTTATTTTTACGAACTGAAATTGTTAGGTCTTGAGGAAGCCTAGTATAAATATTTATAAAAGCATTCATTGAGTATTGATCGTTGCTCAACTAAAACTCAATTGAATTGTAAAATTGTTTGAAGTGTAGCGTTTTATTAGAGTTCTTGTATTTTATAAGTTTCTTTATCATGATTTTAATTAAAAATTTCCTCCAAACCTAAATTAATAATAAACATAAAATATCAAGAATATCCTTTGAAGTTATCGGCAGTCGGCAGGCAAGTGTATCAATTATAAATGAGAGATGCATGAATTTGCCGGTCGCCGACAGCATTGCATCCGAAAGCAATCAAGCCGTTGCAACGTTCGTAAGAAATCCGTCTGATCGGAAGCTACAAATCGATTATAAATCAAATGCTATCGGTCAATGCACAGAGTTGTATTCAGTAGCGTTGCAATAGCCACTACAATTGTCCGGACGACCAGTGATAAATGACTATCCACCGGTCATGCTGGCGAATTAATGGTCTACATGGACTAAAAATGGCAAAACAAAAGCCTCGCTTATAACGGATGATATATATTACCTACTGTACATGGGATAAATAATAATAATATGTACAAAACATCGACTAGATATATATACCCGGTATCCAACAACTCTCCCAAACTCTATTCTCTCGAGAGTTTCTTTTTTGTTAAGCTGTTATCTGTTAAGTTTAATTAGGTTGAGGGTTCATTACAAGATTTTGTAAAAAAGTTTTCTAATACTTTGAGCCAGCGATCCCAAAACTGTCTATGTAAATAACCAAACAAAAAGAAGGGAATTTTATTAAAAAAGTATTACAAATATTTTTTAAGCACATTTTGATTAAACTTTTGGGTTTTTGTTGAGATACTTTAAAACGTTGCGTTAACAACTGGAATACTGGTAAACATAAGAAGGTATTAGTTAAATTGGAAACTCTTCGGGTAGTCTTAAGGCTAGGTAAGATCAAGTAGAAACACATTTTGTAATAAGTTGAACAGAAGTATACAGAATTTCACGTTTTTTTGTAGTCTGTAGTTTTGTTAATTTAATAATACAGTAATACCCTGAAGTTACGCAATAGGTGGGTCCGACAAAAATCGAATTCACTTAAGTCGAATTCACGTACAACTTTGCATATAAATACATATAAATTTTGTTTAATTGGGTCGAAGGACTAACAAAAAAAAAATTGTTTAGAAGAAAAATATTTAGTATATTTGCAGTTCTTTATAGATATTAATACAATATATTAAAAAAATAAACGAGTTAGGTAAAAAAGTTACTTCGATGTCGATTATGTCTTCATAAAATCTAATAATACAATACCTTCTTTTTTTCACACCGAATTTCTTCGTAGAAAGTATTTTTTCATTCCTTGTTTTGTAGCTATAACGCGTGCTTCGTTGGAGTCTATGTTTCTAAAATTTTTAAGTCCGTTTCAATTGAGCTGAGACCTTCTGTCATTCTGCTATCAAAATCCTTGGTAATGTAGAGTTTACATTCCAAAGATATCGTTTTCCTTTTCTTACTAGGTGCAGGAGAATTAGATTTACTTCGTTTGGACGACATATTTTTTTAAGGGTTTAGATAACGTATAACAAAACAATCTTAACTTTCGTCGAACGTAGTATCGTAATCATGCACATGTTGCTCGCGCGAAACGCGTCCTATACGTATCACAGCAAGAGATAAACTGAAGATAGCAGGTAGCAGTGTTGTCAAACGAAAAAGTCAAAAACCGCGTAACTTCGAGTTCGCGTAAGTCGGAGTATTACTGTACATAAAATAAGCTGACGTACCCGTACTTCGTATGGTTTCTGTTATTCACATTTTTGATATATTGTAAATAATAAGTAAGATATTTAATTATTTTTATTGTCGAAAAAATGCATAGACATAAAAGATTTGTTTTCTTATTACAAATAATTCTTGTTATACAAGTTTTTCCTGTTAAGTCAATAATAAGGGAGATATTTCAAGAATTTAGTTTCATGGTGTCCCCCCGTTGCTTCCTAAATATTCACCCAATTGAAAAAATTAATAGAACAAAAACAGACAGACAGGCAGACAGACAGACAGATACACTGACAGACAGACAGACCGACAGATAGACAGAGACACAGGCAGACACAGAGATAGACACACTCAGACAGGAAAGCAGACAAACGGACAGACAAACAGGCTGGTCGACAGGCAGTCAGGCAGGCACAGACAGACAGACAGAAATTTTTGACGGATATGGTTTTATGATCATCTGAAATGTGTAAACCAAATATGAGCCCGAAAAGAAACAGGAATAGCCTCCAATTATATTAATATAGAGATATTATATTAATTTAATAATCAATTTTCCAAATCTTGTAATTTTATAGCAAGCTTATATAGAGTCGGGGGTCTAGAAACAAATATTTTACCGTCTCTGATCTTATGCGCCACCAATGTGTTAAAAATATATGAATTTTTTAATAATGGATGAATATATTTCTTGTAGCAGAGGTTGCATTTTTTTAAATCTGTATTAGTATTACATTATTTTTGACAGCGTTGTCGAATACATCCACAAAATTCATTTTCAGGATAATCTCCTAAGCCTCCCACAGGATTCTACGGCAGATAAAAACATTTGTTGTTCTTTTCTCGAAGTCAATTATTTTAAAAAGTCCAATATATCATATAAAGCTTTTGGAAGGAAAGCTAATAAATATTTATTTAAATGAAGCAATAAATAAGACATCCGTACTTTTCCTTCTAGAGGGAGTTTAAGTTTTACGTATTGGAGAGAATGAATAAATTCCCGTGAAACCCCGTCAGTTGTCACAGTTTCAATCTGGGGTAACGCAAACCTATGTTAGTCGGCTTTCTTGTTTGGAAACTCATTAAAAAATCACGTGGTTTGGCACTGTCTGCTGTCTATTAACCACTGTTAAATAAATAATTTTCTTTTAACAACAAACTTTCGCTTTACAACTCCACATAAATCTTAACTTCCAAAATAAATCAAGTTTAACCATTCCAAAAACTATATATATATACATATATATATATTAGGATCAGGACTAGTTCTTGAACGTCCTTTGTAATATGTTACGATAGCAACTATAACATGATGACATATATGTGACAGATTGTAAACGATTGTGATCTGCGTGTTTTAATTGATATTATTACTAACGCTAGACAGCGGAACTCTGGATAGTCAGGGACCTCAAGGAGTAATTGGACCTAAAATGGCCGTGTTTGTCTTGTTGACTCTGGATGGTCAGGGATCTCAAGAAGTTCAAGGGAACTCTGGATGGTCAGGAACCTCCAGGAGTTGTGTTTGTTTTGTTTGACTCTGGATGGTCAGGGACCTCAAGGAGTTATTGGATCTAAAATGGCCGTGTTTGTCTTAATGCCTTTGGATGGTCAGGGATCTCAAGGAGTTCAAGGGAACTCTAGATGGTCAGGGACATCAAGGAGTTCACAGTAACTCTGGATGGTCAGGGACCTCAAGGAGTTGTGTTTGTTTTGTTTGACGTTGAATGTTCATGGACCTCAAGGAGTTCAGGGAAACTCTGAATGGTCAGGAACCTCAAGGAGACGGGCAAAACTAACATTATGTTTTCGTTTCCTCCGTTTTATTTTGCAGTTATTAAATTCTGAAGATGCCGCGAGGACGTGGCAGGAGCAGGACGGCCGTGTTAAAAAAGCAAGTTGTTTTATTTTCCAGTTAAATTTAGATTACGCCGCGAGGACGCGGCAAAATCAGGACGGCAGTGTTAGGATCAGGACTAGTGAACGTTCTTTGTAATACGTTACAATAGCAACTATAACATGATGACATATATGTGACAGATTGTAAATACCTAGAAAAAAAATGTGGACCGACAAGTTTCTTTTTTTTTTTTCAAAACTACAATTTTATTAGCAAATTTGTACTGTTTCTCTGATGTATAAATATACTTAACCCAATTTAACCTAACCTTCTTCTTAAAACTGTACAACACTGCTTTTAAAATATTTCTATGTTATGCTCGCAAAAAGTCATACAATTTGCATTGAGATTTCGAATTTATGTCTCTTCCTTGGCTCCGCTATCTCCTAACAATTTTAAATGTAGCTCTACTATGAAAATACTAGTTTGTACTGTAGATAGTAATCGTAATATACGTCATATTTTCGTTGCACATTTTATGTTGTATATGAACCAACATTAAATATTACTATCATGCATGTTTAACAAATGTCTGTATCTCTGGAGCAGTTAATGTTGATAACATAAAATTGTTATTACTGTGATGAAATATTTACTGTAAAATATGTAAAATTTACTGATAGACTCAACAGCAGTAATGAAAAAACTAAATCTCATTTTTAGTAGATAGTCATGCAAATTGCGAGAGCAAATGGAAAAACCTGTATAACAGAATGTGTATCATTCATGGGTTACAATAATTATTAATGTTGGGGGGCACAGATACGACCTGCTTTAAAACAATGCGACCTTTAAGATCTATTTCGTCAGTTCCCTGTCTTTTGGATCCCAGACTTTTGAAAAAGCTGAGAACTCTGGAAGCTAAACGACAGATATGCGCAGATTTAGTTCACGAGATTTTAAATGCTGATCGATCGATTGAGAACCGATAAACAAATATATATCTAATATTAATTAAAACCGTTGTAGGTACTCGTTGAAACAGAGTACGAGGGCATATTGAAAACTAATGCCTCCATGGCTATAACTTTATTAGTAATTGATATATGGTTTACATATAAATGTGAAACAATAGTATAAACTATCCTCTACGCACTGATATATTCACTTTTCCACATAATCGCCACTGACAGTAATACATTTACGCCAACGTGGTACGAGTTTTTCAAGTCCGCCACGGAAAAAGTCTGAAAACTTCCCACGGCACCATTTCCGCACCTCCGCTATCAATTTCTCTGCATTCGAAGAGAAACGCTTGCCCTTGAGATGTTCCTTAAGCTTTGGAAAGAGGAAAAAGTCACAAGAGCCACCTGCCTTTCACCACATGCAAACACTGGTCGGCCACTGCGTGCCCAATCATGGACATCTGTTTCAGCAGGACTTGCGTCTTTCACAGTCCTTACCCACCTCCTATCAGTACTCACATCAACACCCGCCTCACGGTAGACGGCACTTAACCTTCGATGGATATCAATGGGCGCTACAACCTCCGCAGTAAGAAATTCAATGACAACTCGTTGTTTTAAGCGGGTCGTCGATGTTTTATCTTTTGGCGAGTAGGAGCTGTTCAATTGCACAAGATGCATTCCGTCGATTCTGCCTCAACCTAACGATTTGTAATTTTCCAATGTTCTAAAGATGGTATTTTAGGGTACAGTGTCCAGTCAGGAAGCCCGTGAAGTATTTGTTAAGTTGGAGCAGTCCTTTTTCTCCAGCCTGCAAGTATAAATTTCTTGGCATGTTTTAAGCCTGAAAGGCGATGACAAATTGAAGAGCTTTGTTTATTTTCCCAAGTTCTGATTGCCTTTTAGCTTGCCTACTAGGTCCACAGAAAGGCTCAGGGTCGATGAAATTGTGAACCTGTTCTTTTTACCAAGAAGATCAACTTAATTTCTTTAAAGAAGCAAATTTGATCTGATGGAATACAAATAGTTTATTGGGATATTTTGGTCATATGATTGGCGAAAGGATGGCTGTAGGACGTAAAGAATAACTGGGGAATCACCAATCAAATGGCTGGACAGTATCAAAAAAGCCACTACTTTAGACCTCTCGTCAATCTCTGCACGTAGGTGAATGGAAAAAAATTATCCATCGGGTTCATTTCCATGACGATCATGACGGTTCATCCATGAACGACTGAGGAGGAGAATAATTGAAGAGAATATCAAAATCCAGTTATATTGTTACACTATTGCACTATTGATAGTTAAAATTATCTACTACAACAAAGTTTATAACGAAGGAAACTGGATATAGAAAAAAAATGTATAATAGTTCCATAAAAACTTTTTATAACTTCTCTTGGAGGTAATATAATATCTAATGAGTATATTAAAATATATATTAGTATATAAAATATGAAAAGAACTAACTGTGATGAAGTGCTAGGAAGTTTAAGAACATAAAAACCTGACACAAATAAGGAGTTTCTATTTCTTGCAGTATACACTAAGGAAGACTTCTAATGAGTATACATTGAACTTAAATATAAACTTGAACATAGCGACAATGATCAATGATCCGTCAAATAATTTAACCAGCGATATTAATTAATGTATTACATTATCGACAACTTAACTTATAGATAAACAATTGTTACATGAGACTATGTTTCACTGATATTACTACTGGCCATTGGAACAACCGAGACAACAGAAGAGAACAAGTTATTCTAACTAGACTAAGGATAGGACATACGGCAATCACTCAGAACCACCAACGTACGATGTCTGCAAATCCAAAATCACTGTCGAACATTTACTACTCCACTATCAAAAATATATCTCACACAAAATACACAACCAACTCACACAAACATCGACACTTCCAACACCTAATACAGTTCATAAAATACGCAAATTTAACTAACCAAATATAGACTTAAAAATATATTTTCCTATATAATTGACAGAGTAGTCCGTGTATTCTCGGTGAAACATAGTTAATATAAGATTAATAAATAAATAAAGCACTCGGTAAGTTTCACAATTATAAGTTTAATGTTACTCTATACGTATTTCGGCAGTGACGCCATGTACAGGAGTTCAAATTAGAAACTGAACTTATTTTTTAACAGATACATTCAGTGGGACAAATATTAATGGTAGAAAATACAAGTGTAAACCATATTAGCAGATAACGGAAACAAATTTTTTTACCGATTTATTAGGGGTGAGTTGTAAACGTCAATCTGGTTATTCATTAAGGGAAGAGTTAATATTTTTGTGAATTTGTCGGTATTTTAAAAGGTTCAGTTTAAGACTTTTATTATGAATGTGTAAGATTTTAAAGTCATTAACGTAATGGTTATGATTATAGTAGAACAGTCCAACATAGCAGAACATATGATCACCAATAATCATAACCTTTCCGTTAATGACTTTAAAATCTTACACATTCATAATAAAAGTCTTAAACTGAACCTTTTAAGGGCGTATCACACTAGAACGCTATCCAAGTTTTATTTTGCAAGTCTTATTCCAGGATTCAAGTCTTCACGTCTTCAGCTATCACACGTGAAATAGGGAAAAGTAACTTGCGTCTGCGTACATAAAGTTAACAATACACCCATCTCACTTGATGTGACTGAGAGGCCGAGGCCGCGCACGCGCATTTGACTTGGATTTCGTCTGTCTTCTAGAGACAGGAGAAATATATCTCGATGTATTTCCTCTTATTTTTTTAATATTTATAAATGATGTAAGTGAGGTACTTAAAAGTGATCATTTAATTTTTGCTGATGACCTTAAAATTTTTCGTGAAATCTCCTCTCCTCAAGACTGCGAAATTCTTCAGGATTGTCTTAATGCCCTAAGTACTTGGTGCACCGCAAACAAACTTAAACTGAATCTGTCTAAATGTAAAACTTTATCATTTACTCGGAAAATTAACTCCCATCACTTTTCTTATTCTATTTCTGGTGTTACTCTTGAGCGTTGTGATACAATCAAGGATCTGGGTGTAACTTTCGATACTAAATTAACATTTAAGACACATGTAGATAATATTTTTTCATCAGCACTGAAAATGCTTGGTTTCATCATTCGTAACACACGTGACTTCACTAATATTAATGCCATTTTCTCCTTATACTATGCCTTTGTTAGATCTAAAGTTGAATACTGTTCAGTAGTTTGGGATCCAATTTACGAGAACCAACAAAAAACGTTAGAGAAGGTACAGTACAAATTTTTAAAATATATTTATTTCAAAATAATGGGTTCTTATCCTCCTCAACGTCTTAGTTACGCTACTTTACTGGACCTCTTTAGTTCTGTGTCCCTCGCAGAGCGTCGTAAAACTAAGTCACTTCTTCATTTAAAAAAACTATTAAATAATCAAATTGATGACCCCTTAACCCTCCAAAGATTAAATTTCAACGCTCCTATTGTTCCAACCAGACATCCACTATTATTCTACCTTCCACAGGCTCATACCAACCTTCATCTCAAATCTCCTGTAAATCGTATGTGTTCATACTATACACGTGATGATACAATTTTCGAACTTTTTTAGAGCATTTTTATCGATTTCTTTTTTTATATATAATTTTGTGTTTACAAAATTATTGAAAATTGTAAATATTAGAGGATTTTGTTATTTTGTATTATACTATTTAATATGTATTTGTAACAATATTATTTATATGCTATTTGAAAAGTTTGTTTCTTTAATTATTACTTTTGTTAGTAAAATTTTGTTAGTAACTTTAAGTATTACTTTTGTTGTTCAAATTTAATGTATATATTTATGTACCTGCCTGTCTTGGGTAATACTGTTGGGCAGCAGTAATTAATAAATAAATAAATAAATAAATAAATAAATAAACAAACTTAAAGACCTAGGTTTTTTGTCATGCTATCACACACACAAGACTTCGATTCGAATGCAAAGACTTTAATTTTCCAAGTTTAAACTTGAATAATAACTCTAGTGTGATAAGGCCTTTAGAATACCGACAAATTCACAAAAATTTTAACTCTGGCATTCCCTTAATGAATGACCAGACTGAAGTTAACAACTCACCCCTAATAAATCGGTAAAAAACTTTTTTCCCCTTATCTGCTAATATGGTTTACACTTGTATTCCCTACCATTCATATTTGTTCCCGCTGAATGAGTCACTGCCTAAATACGTATAGAGTAACCTTAAACTTATAATTGTGAAACTTACAGAGTGCTTTATGTATTTATTAATCTTCTATATTTTTCTGTAATCAATGTAATGTATCTGAAATTACTAGCATGTATCTCAAATAATGTAACATATTATTATTTTATTATCTGTAGAATTAACACACTATACCGGGGTGTCAATAACCATCGATGTTGAAGCACCCGTTATGTATCTCTAAATAAAAAGATCCAGATTAATGTAAATTATTAGAAGTGAATCCAATCAGTGGCAAGTTATACAAGACTGAGATGTCATTGAGATTATTGGTGTTGATCTTTATAATGCTTGTTAGCTTTGTAGGTTTTAATAAATAGATATATAGTAAACAGATTAGTCGCAGATGTCTTTTCTGTTGAAATATTAATTACTTTAAAAGCATATTCTTCCAGCAAATACTTTTTATTTTATTACAAAGAAACATAGAATTCTTTTTCTTTTCGTTAACGTGTTCAACGCACCTAAATCCTACTTGAAAACACAACAAACCTCAAGTTTTTCAAGAGAGAAACCGACAGAAACATAGACCGTAATTAAATTTCTTTTAATCGATCCAGAAAACAAGCAAGCTCAAGCGAGGAGTGTGCAGAGAGCTAGGAGCTCTTGTGAAACAATTCCAATCCAGCAAAAGCATCAAACACTTTTATCGCAAAAACACCTTCTCTGGTGTGTTGGTAATGGCGCAACGTTACCCCGAAACGTCCGCCTCGACGCCAACTTTCAACCGGAACTATATAGAAATGGTGGAAACATAGGCGACTCGTACACATTTTAATAACCAAAGACAAAACAAAATCAAATGGAATTGGTTGAATAAGAAACGTCGAAATATCTTCGACGTGAAAAATAAAACTATAATTTTGAAGTTATAACCAAGAAACCCTTATACCATCGCTTTTATGTCTGTTTGTCTGCCTTCTTCTGTCTGTCTGTACTCGTACAAAATTAAATGGAATTTGTTGAATAAGAAACGTCCTTTCTTCGACATGAAAAAAAATCAGCTGTGGCCACCACAGGACCGACCGTCATCATAAAGTCATCATAAAATCATAAAATACATTCTAGCAGCAGAGTAGAAATAACGTGGCCTAATATTTTCTAACAGAGATATTATTTATCATGACCATGGAAACGTTACATATAAGTATGAAAAAATTGAAAAAACAATTTATAGAGTACAGACAGACAGATATATAAATGATGGTATAAGGGTTTCTTGGTTATAACTCTAAAAAATCGTTTTATTACCGACCGTCAACATATATAAGGGAGGTATTGTGATCATACCGATTTTGACATTTCGAGATTTCGATGGATCTCCACGAATCGAGGTCTGTCTGTCCGTCTGTCTGTCTGTCCGTCTGTCTGTCTGTCCGTCTGTCTGTCTGTCCGTCTGTCTGTCTGTCCGTCTGTGTACACGTGCAGAGCAAATTCGGCTGAAAGGATTTTTATGAAACTTCATATTTAAGCTTCTGCCATCAATGACACGAGTTGATCAACTTTTGGTAAAAATCGGTTGACTAAAAATGGGAGTTTACTCGTGTCGATTTTAAGATTTTTGTGAATATTTCACAACAGAAAAAAATTTCGAAAAATTTTACAAAAATTATTCGAAATTTTTCGTTTTATCAAAAAACGTCTCAAATAAAAGTTATTATTTATTGCTTTTATAGCAACTTTTGTTTAATAAATTTTTTCGAAATATTTTTCTGTTGTGAAATATTCACAAAAATCTTAAAATCGACACGAGTAAACTCCCATTTTTAGTCAACCGATTTTTACCAAAAGTTGATCAACTCGTGTCATTGATGGCAGAAGCTTAAATATGAAGTTTCATAAAAATCCTTTCAGCCGAATTTGCTCTGCACGTGTACACAGACGGACAGACAGACAGACGGACAGACAGATAGACGGGCAGACAGACAGACGGACAGACGGACGGACAGACAGACGGACAGACAGACAGACGGACAGACAGACCTCGATTCGTGGAGATCCATCGAAATCTCGAAATGTCAAAATCGGTATGATCACAATACCTCCCTTATATATGTTGACGGTCGGTAATAAAACGATTTTTTAGAGTTATAACCAAGAAACCCTTATACCATCATTTATATATCTGTCTGTCTGTACTCTATAAATTGTGAAAGGAAAAACCACGTATAGGGTGATTTTTGGAACTGACATGTAGAAACATAACTGCAAGATATGAGAGAAAATTTAATGCTGTGTAAACACTTCTTTTACTGTAGTTTATTTCCTAGATACATGTATATTATTTAATTTGTGGCCTTCTTCTTCTTTCTGTTCTTGTAGTGCTATACAAGATGTCAGCTATCATTAGTGTTATCTTGACTTTCGATACAGCTGCACAGAACAAGAAATCATTTTTCAACCATGTTTTTCTTCTTGAAGATTATATTTTTCCTTTTATTTTCCCTTGTATTATAAATTTTAACAGTTTATGTACAGGATTTCTAATTATGTGAAGTATAGGTAAATCTTTTTAGGGTTTTGTAGGTATGATAAATCTCTTATAACATCACTCATCTGCCTGTCTGTCTGTATTCTATAAATTGCGACCAAACAGCTGATGCTAGACAGTTGCTATTTGGCATGCATATATCCAGTGGAGGCTGAGACAGGGAGGCGCTGGGACAGTGACCTCCTAAAAATTTTTAGTAAAAAAGTTAAATTTAATACTTAATTTATACTTCTTTAAAATTGCATTAAAGTAGCTAGATATATCTGCATATTTTTATTTTTATTATTTCTTATTCAAAGATTTTTCATATAATTGTTAGATTTAAAAAAATTAAATCAAGAAAACAACGCTCGGAAGGACACTCCACGGAGTGTCTCAAGATACAGCGTTGCCACATGTAATATCTAATGTTCTTATCTACATATGTAGCAAAAATTCACTAGTAACGGCAACAGCGGTGAAGGTTAGTGTTGCATGTATTAGTGAATTACGGCCGGTGTCCCGTAGCTTAGTTCGGTCGTTGTGATTTGTGACGTACAAGTACTTAAACGTGAAAATGAATACAGTATATTTTAATAAAATTAACGTGCTTAACTATGAAACAAAATTGTTAATAAAAAGGTTAAATATAATATTTAAAAACATGTGAAAATGTGTAGGTATCTGCTTAATTAATAACCAAATATGTTATGTTTCTGACTACAAAGCATTGTCCTAATAGTATTGCAATTTTAATAATAATAATAATAATAATAATAATAGAAGTAATAACTACAAAAATGATAACAATAATATTGACCATAAATCTTAATAAAAGTGCCAGATTTGTCAGTTTTTCTAGTTGCAGAACATATTTTCAGGTATTTTTTATTTATTTACTTTTTTCTCGTATAACTATATTTTAATAGATATATATGGGAAAAAAAGTGGCCCCCCAAATATTTTACTCATCAGCCGCTACTGCATATATCGGAGTCTCTGACCTGCATATAGAAATATATTTAAATCAGGCACGCACAAAGAAAAATGGTTTGGAGGGTCCATTCTGAAAAAAATCCTAATAAAGACAATACAAATTTTTCATGGGAGGGAATTTTTATTACTATTTGATTTTGATATTGATAAAATAAAGTGATTTTTATGTGCAATTGCTTAGCTAATTATTTTTTCGGTTCCGAGGGGGGGTCCGAACCCGAAATTACCATTGTGTGCGCGTCTGTATTGAAAAATATTCATTTTTCGTAAAAATAAATACGTTTTAAAAATATTGAGTAGCGCATTCAATGAAGCCTAGATTAATTAAAAAAATAATAATTTTTAAAAAATATTTTTATTTTAACGCAATTTTTGCCAAACGCCAAGCGCTTTTGTTCCCCACTCTATTTTCCAGAGGGGCAAGTTTAAATATCTGAAAAATTGAAAATAATGCAGCGGAGTAATAAGTGAGAATCATATTATGGTGTATTTACCTTTTTCTTTTAAATTTAATGAGAGGTATCCAACGATAGCCTCTGAAGCGAAAGATTAAAGAAGAAACATTTATTTTTTAAAATATCATTATTTTAACAAAAATATGTCCAGCAAATATTGCATCCCATCCTATTGCCTATAGGGGCTGGTTTAAATATCTCAAAAAATCAAGAATTTCTGCGAGGTAGAAATTGTCATATTAACAGGCTAACAGATCATCAGACTAAATGACAGAACAGTTTTACAGATTAACAAGCCAAGAAATGAAACACCGTTTGCTTGTGGATCGAGAGACAGACATCCAGCAGGTGAACAGACGGATTGACAGACTAAAGCCTGGTTTATAAGTTTATGAGTATTGAACAATTGGTTTGGCCCTTTAAAACATCTGTTTGTAATAAACAGGACAAATAAAGTAGTCGAATTTTTATACTTATGTATCCATAACATATTTATTATAATAAACCAGGCTTTAAGCATGGTTTATAATAGGTCAAATCCACTGTTTCATACTTATGTGTTATGTTATGGAGTTATTATAAACCAGGCTTAACAGTCCCTCACCAACAGGCTAATAATAGATCAACTACGCAACAGCAGTAGGCTGACAACTGACAAATTAGCAAATCGATATATCAACAAACAAAATGCTTACAGTGTAAAAAACGATCTTCCACCTAACTGTATTTTTTATCGTTCCACGAGTCGTCAGTGGTACAAAATGCCTTTCTCCTGCACACTAAAAGCTCGAGACAGATAGCCTTTGCCCGTCCCGCTACAGGACTATCACAGAGCGAGGCAATATTTCCCGAGAACTGTAGGAGGTACGAAACTTAGTGTGACAAACGGTTCACTCCACTAGCGAGTAGAGAACAAGAACAGATACGGGCAATGATGACTGGGAAGGACCACTGAACTAGTCACAAACAGAGAAGGACAAATACAAACAACCCCTAAAAAAACTCACACATAACTAACACAATAACAAGGACGATTTAAGAATCATTCTCTAGCCTAATTGCCAGAACTAACCGGTTTAACTGTATCCAGAATATGGTTGGTCATTACGTGATTTTATCAGTTGTTTGAAATGCAAACTGTAATTTCATTCTTTGTATAGAAAATACATTAAACAAAATTGGGAAAACATTAAATTTAAATAAAATTAGTTTAAAAAATCAATTGAAAGCAATTGAAATTAATATCATAAATCAAACCTCCTTGAATAATTCTAGAGGTTTTTTCACCCAGAGCCGCAGTAAGGAAAACTTGCACTAGGGGCAAAACTGCGTTTTGGCGCCCTTGGCAATTAAATGTAAGTGTGATAAGCAAAAAAGATTCTCACCGCCCAAAATCTAGTTGATGAAGGTCCTCACCTCGCAAATTCCAAGTGAAGAGCAAAAAAAAAGGTCCTTACCTCCCAAAATCCAAGTGAAGAGCAAAAAAAAAAGGTCCTCACTTTCGCAATCAATGTGGCGCCCTTTTCCTTAGTAGAAGTTTATCTGAAGGTGGAAAGACTGAGCCTAAATCTTGTTTTGATTACTTGCTTTTTTTAGCGTATTCTTAGCGATATCTACTGCTTATTCAGCTAGACCAGCGTTTCTCAAAGTGTGGGTCGCGACCGGGTGCGCAGAAAATTTTACCGGGTCGCGAATAGCATTGTAAAAACACAAAAAAGTTTTTTTTTGTACTTATTATTTTTTTTTACGTCAGTTAATCTCTAGAATAGTGCGTATTTGTGCTCTTTATTACTATACTATATTCTTTATTACTATACTATACTCTTTATTACTATACTATACTCTTTATTACTATTTATTACTCTTTATTTACTATAAAGCTACTGTTTTAAAATAAAATTTGTTTTGTAAATAAATGTTATTTTTTCATAAGATGGGTCGCGAAAAATTTTAAAACGTCATACCGGGTCGCGGTCAATAAAGTTTGGGAATCGCTGAGCTAGACCATTGCTTTTAGCGTTCTAGGACCCTTTACTTAACAGTTAATCTGCTGTTAGTGCCAAGCAAAGGGCCGCTGCTCAGTGTAGAGATAAAGAGATAGAGGGAGTTTACAAATACTTGCACCCTACACAACCAATAATTTGTATAAGGCGTCAGCCATTTCTCATTTGCTTGACACGAATCTGGAAGAAACGAAGGAACAGGGCTCTCGCGAAATAATACTTGATCATAAAATTTTACAAATTTATATAAAAAAATATATTAGTAACGTATTTAAAATTATCTACAATATCATAAAATTTAAATAATAAATTTTTAAATTTATTCGGCAAAGCAATATTTTAGTTAATATCAGGTCGTCGAGAATGAAATTTGTAGTTAATAATATTGCCAACTTTAACAACTTATTATTTGACATTGGCTTAATATTTTATCGTTCTGTTTTTTTTTTTTTTTTTTGTTGGAAAGTTACACATCTCGCCTGTTTAAAGAAATCATTGTATGCTCTAAAAAATATAAGAATTTTTTTAAAATTAATTTTGTTGAAATTGAAACAGTTGGAAATTCCCACTATTAGGAAGTATATCTTACCTGGAACTACGGCATCGCAGACCGCGCGAAATATTAATAGTGTATTTGGCTCTATTGTTACTACGCAGCAGACAATATCAAATTGGTTCGCCAAATTTCGTACAGGTATCTTAAAAATAAAAAAAAAAAAAACCTGGCTCATCGATCACAGCAGAAATATCCTGCAACCAACTGCACGAAATGATGCAAGAACTTAAAAAAAACAGCCTAGATTGGTCAACAGATCGACTCCTATCTTATTGCATGATAACGCTAGACCACAAACTGCACAAATGACTGTGGCAAAACTACAGGAATTGGAGTTGGAACTTCTTCATCATCCTCCATACTCACCAGACCTAGTCCCCACTGACTACCATTTCTTCCGCAATTTGGACAATTTTTTGAACAGAAAACAGTTTAATTCCGACAATGCTGTAAAAATGGCCTTCCAGGAATTCATTGAATCTCGTCCGCCAGGGTTTTATACCACCAGCCTGAACAACCTGCTGCTTAAATGGCAAAAGTGTATAGACCAGTGTTTCTAAACAGGTAGTCCGCAGAAAAAAATTAGTGGTCCGCGAAAGTTTTTGTATGTGTTGTTTTGTAGTTTTTTTGTTATTTCTTAGGCACATTTTTTATGCAAATAATTTATATTTTGTTTATTTTCTGTAAACTTTCTGTGATTTTCTACAAATAAAATAAATGTATTTAGTAGCACATTAAATATATTTGTTTTCTTGCAAAAAATGAACCAATAATTATTATTAGTGGTCCGTGTTAGAAAATGATATATTTTACGGGTCCGCGGCGCGTTTTTGGTTGAGGAACACTGGTATAGACAATATGGGTGCATACTTTGAATGAATAAAATAATTCCTTATATTTGTAAGTTATCAACCAACTTTGCCTTTTTTTCTACAAATTTCATCCTTAACGACCTAATATATGTTTTATATTGCTGCAATGCTTCTGTAAAAAGAGCTGTGGCAAATATTTAATAATGAGAACTGTAAGTAAAGTAGTATGAATTTAAGGGAGCGTAGAATTTAGTACCTTATAAAAAGGAGTTTTAATTTAGTTTTGTTTTTGTTTTGTTGACAAATGCAATTTAATGGTGGGGGTAAATTGAACAAAAACAGTAATTTTGTACTGCTGTTTGCAATATAAAGTTAAATGGATAACACAGTTTCTTCGTAATGTGCAGTGTTATCTCGAAGTCGCCTTGCATTTCTCGTTTTAATTTCGCCCGAGGAACAAATTGAGAGTTAAAACTTTACTCGGACTTTAGGCAGGGACGGTTTTAGATAAAATCTTTACTAGTGGAACACTTTAAAACTATTCAACATACGACCTTTTCACACGTCCTACAAATAGCAAACTAGGATTAAGTGAAAATCACAACTTCTACATTTGTTTGTTAAAACTCAGTTTCATTACAGACTTTATATGTTATTTTTAGTGTTTGTAGGATTAACCAAGAGGCCATTATAGTGTCACACATACGAGGTCTGTTCAAAAAGTATCGCGAATTTTGTGTTTTTTCAAAAATTATTTATTTATTCATGAATATCTATTTTGTCCCCTTCAAAGTAATCCCCACCAGATATTATACACTTGTGCCAACGTTTTTTCCAACCCTCGAAGCACTTGAAAAAATCATTTTTTGTGATCTTGTTCAGTTCCTCCTTTGATGCCGTCTTTATCTCCTCACTCGTAACGTAGCGTCGTTCTTTCATGGGCCTCTTCAGTTTCGGGAACAAAAAAAAGTCACAGGAGGCCAGATCTGGGGAATACGGTGGCTGCGGCATTATTAGTGTGTTGTTTTTGGCCAAAAATAACACCATTTGGTACGAATTTCGCGGCGACCCGTCTCAAGCCCAAATCATTGGTAAAAATCGAATGGCACGACCCAATTGATATGTTTTGGTCCTCAGCAACTTCTCTAACGGAGATTCGACGATTGGCCAATACTATTTTCTTCACTTCATCAATGTTTTCGTCTGTTGTTGACGTGCTCGGGCGCCCGGCACGCTCTTAGTCGTTCACATCTTCTCGACCCTCTGAGAACATTTTGTACCACCGCTAAACGTTGCTTCGGTCCAAGGTAGCTTCACCATATGCCATAGTCAACATTCGGAATGCGTCCGCGCACTTAATTTTGTTTTTCACACAAAATTTGATACAGATTCTTTGATCCATTTTTTGGTATAGGCAAAAATCGAAGACGAGCCAAAACACGTGCAAGCAAAGCAACTGTCAAAAATTAACTGAACATTCAAAATGGCCGAACTTGTCGGCATAAGTGAGAGACATGAGTAGCAACATAACGCCATAAAAAAATCGAAAATCTAATAGACGTAACCCGCGGAAATTCAAAATTCGCGATACTTTTTGAACAGACCTCGTATGTCATATCTGTAACGTAAAAATTGTGGCCAAACTTGGAAAGGACGGATGGGAAGTCACAGTCGGGAGTTGAGAGTCGAAGCTTTTTGGAGGATTCGGGAGTCTAAAGTCGGAAAAACTATCGGCTATCGATTATTTAATTAAATTTTTTATCAAGGTTGAGAACAAATCGAAAAAGAAAACAAACCAACGATATTACCACAAGTTTTTAGAGAACGGAAACGGGAAAGATATTTTATAATAAATATCGATTGTTGCAATTTTTATTAACAAAAAGAAATTTCAAACCTTATCTCCAGATAGACAGTTTATTTCTCTATAAAAATTAAACCAACTTGTGAATAAATCTATTTAAATCACACATATATTGCCATAATGTAAAATTTATGTTTTGCCAGTTTGTAAACACCCTTTTTTTGTCTCTTTCAGCCTACCCAAATTATTAGTTATTCGGTAGATCATGAACGAATCTTATTGGAGAACTGACCTAAATAATTCTGCTCTCTGAAAAGAATAAAATTTCACATCACTAATTAAGCTAAAAAATAACGTAACATTATTATTTGATTAAAAAAATCATGTCAATAAACATCTGAAATGAATTTCTTTTAGGAAATTTATCCAAATAATCATTTATTTTTCCCTTTATATAAATAAATCATTAAAAATACTTGAATTTACTTTTAAATTGAAAGGAATTTTGAAGATGTGACTTTTATAATATCTAAGAGATTTTTCGATAGGACCGGCCAATTGATTAGTTAATTAATCTCAAGTTACGAAAGGGATGGTACTTTAATTTCTTAATGATAGGATCAACAATTAAGGAACGAAATTCAAGAAAACTGGGTTATTTTACAAATGTATTTGGATTAATATTAAATTAGTCATCGAAAAATTTCCAGGTTGTATCAAAAAATCACGAACTAGCGCTTTAAATAGGTTAAAAAAACTGTATTTTTCGTGAACCTGAACCTGAATTTAACCATTATATTTCAAGGTAAAGTAACTGAACTAAAAAAATGAACTTTTAGTGAACCATCAAATCCCTCGCTTTTCGTGTTAATTATTTACACTTGTTAGGGTTTTGTAGGTATGACCAAAAAAACCCTTATACCGTCATTTTGTCGTCTGTCTGTCTGTCTGTCTGTCTGTTCGATTAAAATTGTAGCCAAACGGCTAAACCTAGAGAGTTGAAATTTGGCATGCTTATACAACTCTTTGACCCGCACATAGGAAAAATACTAAAACATCTAAAAAACATACCCCCCTAAAAATATAAACAAATATGTGCTCATCGAAAACAAAGATATTTTTTTTTAAATCTGAGTAGGGTTTCAAATGAAAGCCCTTAGTACGTGGATTAACGATCAAATTTTTATTTTTGCAAAATAAATTATTTTGATGCGATTTTTGCCAAAATTGTGCAAAAAATTTTTTGTCCCACACCCTGTAGCCCAGATGGTTTAAACTAAAAATCTAAAAAAATTCTAAGTAATGTATATTGGTGTGAACCGAAATAGTACAACAGGAATTTTTGATTAGATTATGTTTTCGGTAAATAACGCATTTTTTGTGGTTTTTGGTTCACAAGGTACAAAAGTTATACCAATGTAAGACACTCACATGCAAGGCGTACGATGGCGTAACGGGTTAGAGCGCTGGTGTCGGAAGCTAAACTTCTCTGGAAAACGAAGGGTTTCGAGTTCGAGTACGGAGTGAATTTTATTTTTTCTGTTTTTTTTTTACATTTTTTATTATGTTGAAATTATTTTGTCAAAATTCTAGTTATATTTTGACAAATGTTGTATTTAATTTTTAAGAGCGTAAATTTAATAACCAGTCTTATTATATGATTAACAGACGATAAATTATTTTAAAAATATCGTTCATTTTGCTGTGATTACTACAAAGTAAAATTTGTCCTACACACTCAGCATACCGCCTTCACTTATTATATACCTGCGAAACCCTGAAATGTGTGAATATTCACACTTCACATCAATTTTTTTTTAGTTAAACTTAGTGTTAAGTTTACACTTACACTGGTTAAATTATAGTGTTAGAAAATAGGGTTTTTTTTTTTTTTAGGCACAGTCGTGTTGCAGAAATACCACCTTCCTGATATGCACCACCTTCCTGATACAGCAAGTAATTTCACTGCAGAAGCATATAGCCTGCTAAAAGCCACCGAATACATGAGCAACAAGGAAGTGCTGAATGTTATATATATTGACTAACGCAGTGTAATCGACGCAGTTAAAGTACTGTATTCAAGGGACACACTGATCCAGATGATACAGGAAAACTTCCATAACGCGGCCCTCCAGGGGAAAAAGGTAACCTTGTGTGGGTTCCGTCACATGTGGGAATAAGAGGGAATGAACAGACAGACCTAGCAGCAAAAGAGGTAGCAAACCTTCCAATAACACCGATATCCGTACCTACGAGTGACCTCATATCCAACTTATGGAAAAACATAAATGAAGACAGGAAACGACAATGGCACAGTCTAACGAACAACAAACTTCGCCATATAAAAGAAGACACCAAACCCTGGGCTCCAGTAGGCAACAGAAAAGAACAGAGAGTTCTTACAAGACTCAGAATTGGCCACACATTCATTACACACCAACATCTAATGAAAAGAAAAGAGGTGGAAAACTGTGACAACTGCAATAAAACTGTTACCGTAGAACATATAATCCTGGAGTGCCAATTATATGACAACCTGAAAGAAGCGCTAAGCCCAGAAAATGAAGACATTTTATTCGACTACCTCAAAGAAGCAGATCTGTTCCGTAAAAGCTAAATCCCAAATGTTCTATTATTTCAAAATTAAGTATCTTACGAGGGGCAATCAAATATAAACGAGCCTTTTATTTTAACAATTTTTTTTACAAGATATATTTATACATTTCTACAAAAATTTTTTCCACATAGTCTCCTCCTTTTAGGATACATTTTTCCCAACGTTTGGGCAGTTTCTTTATCCCGTTTTCGTTGAATGAAATTAGGCGGGTATCTAACCAGTTCGGCACAAACGTTTTCACTTGATCATTGTTCTCAAATCGCTCGCCTCCAAGTGCTCCTTTGAGGGGCCCAAAGATGTGATAATCGCATAGCCATAAGTCTGGACTATGTGGATGTTCAAGCATTTGCCAGTACATATCCAGCAGTTTATGTTGCGTTAAATCTGCTATGTGGAACCTGGCGTTGTTGTGAAGGATCATCACTCAGCAGCTTTGGAACCCAACGTGATAAGATTTTTTTGAAGCCCAAGTGCTTTCGGAAGATTGATTGGATACTTCCATAGCTGACACCAAGTTCCTCCGAAATTTCAAGCACTGTTAATCGTCGATCCCGTTCCATTAACTCACAATCACGAGCAAAGTTTTCGTAAGTCACAATGGTGCGAGGCCGGCGAAGATGACTTTGATTTTCAACTAGTTCACGGCATTGCTGGAACTCGTTGGACCAAACTTTTACCCTTGGCCATGAAAGGGTATCATGCCCGAACTGGAACTGTGGTGAATTTCAGCTGGTTTCACGTTTTCACGGGTTAGAAACTTTATAATAATGTGTTGCGCAACAGAAACTGGCACACTCTTCACATTCCTCGCAAGGGCTACTAAATATGACATTAAATAAACCGATTGGACTGGTTTTATCTCTCTACGAATCCTTACCTGAGGACCCCAACCGCCAGAGCACACATTGTTGACTTTCCTGCCGCTCAGACGAGAAAGGCTCGTTTATAATTGATTGACCCTCGTAAATGTTTTATCATAAAATTGTAAATATGCTTCATTGTAAATTAATGTCAACATTCATTCTTGTAAATCAATGTAAATTACTGTAAATGTACCGGGGTGCTAATAACAGCAGTTGAAGCGCCCCCACAATATATCTTAAATTAAAAAAAATATTTTTTCTAATGGCAGAAAGTCGTAGAAAAAATTTATGAAACTCGTGCATAGTCTTTTTTTCACTCATGGGATTTCACTCCAAGTAAACGGTGCTACCTTTAGAAAGGAGAGGGGAAGATATACCTCATCTAGCATGAAATAAATGTAATAAAAACCAAAGTCAACATCCTTAATTTTATGATCAATTAAAACTCAATGAAACCTCAATAAAACATAAATTATGTATAATTTTTTCCTTAAATCAATGTCACAGTTTCCTTAATCTCAAAACTAATTTATAATTCAAATTAAGTGAGGCGAATTATCGGAATGCATATGTAAAGTAAAACGACTTTGTTTAGTCTTACTTTTATCTAAGATATTCCAAATGTAAATGAACATACGAAATGGTAAGAAGCAAAAGAAGTTAATTTCAAAAACAGATGCAAGATATTCAAATTCGCAAAGATCGTGCGATTCAAGAATACCGCATTAACATTTGTATTTTTATGTGAGTTTTATCCCAACATTTAGATTTCTGCAATATCCCTAACAGAGTTTTTTTTTCGATTTAAAATATTTTGTTTCCAATTAAGGAACCTTAATTAAAATTTTAACGTATATTAAAATTTAGTGTACATAAAAATAAATGTCTTTAAAAAAAGTCTTACGGTATTAAACCTTTTAAAGACAATTCTAAAAAGATTTAATGGCAAAGAAGATTTTTCTAAGGCGTTACGGCGGTTTTTATGGGAACTAAAATAAAATTTTATTATTTTCACTCAGGACAATAGAATTTTTAAATTATATTTATTAAAATATTTAAAGCTGAGTAGAATGAACATCACTGCGAAAGAAGCAAAAGATGGAGACATCAACGAACAGAAGATCTAGTGAAAACTGGTGAAAAAAACTGATTTATTTAATAATTAGTTTTATTGCAATCGTTCACAGTTCTAAATTTAATAGATTATGCGTTGTTGACTATACACAGTTTTCCAAACTTTATAGTTAGTGCGCTGTTTCAATGAGACAAACATATAAACACACATTAGTTATCTCACCTAAAAATACTGCCGCACAAATTTCAACAAATTTTGGAAATCATGAAACGAAAAATATTTGCTGTAGTTGCGGTTATAATTTTTTAATTTAGTTTATGGGAGTCGGACAGGTGTAAAAATAAATAAAAAAGTTTATTTAACTAAGCTTAAGGCCTTATCACACTAGAGTTATTATTCAAGTCTAAACTTGGAAAATTAAAGTCTTTGCATTCGAATCGAAGTCTTGTGCGTGTGATAGTATGAAGAAAAAACCTAGGTTTTGAAGACCAGGCAAATGAAACAGGATATAATTTCTCGGTCTTTTTACCCAGGTCTTACAGATGACGCGTCTTTGTTTTAAAATAACCTTTCAAAATATAACTGTCAACTGTCATAATTTCACGATGTGCGCATGGGTAAACAAACAATTTCCAAGTCTTAACTAATATTCAAATACCGTGTGATATGTCAAGACCTGAAGACTTGGATCCTGAAAAAAAAAACCTACAAAAATAAGACTTGGATAGCGTTCTAGTGTGATACGCCTTTTATGTTTCGATTTTTATTAAAATCTTCCTATTTAATAAAAATCGAAACGTAAGCTTCGTTAAATCCCATAAACTCAATTATTATATTATTTACGGACATAATTCAACATATATATTTATCGCGGTTATAATTTTGTTATTAAAATTTAGTAAGAAATCACGAAATTGCTGTAGTTAGTTAAAACATAGATGTCTCAACGTCTCAGAGCTGTACAATACTGTATACTTTAATAATGAATAAATTATTCTTATTACTATTGTTAGTAATGATGATCAGTTGAACTGAGTTTAGCAAACAACTTCGCAAATTTCTGTTTCTGTATGTATTTTTTCTATTTCTAATATGTATTTCTTTTGCATACCTTTCATAATATTAAGGAGGAAAACAATTTAAAACTTGTTTTTTCTGTTTGCAAATAATAAAAAGAATTAGTCAAGTGATAAAGTCAATAGTTTTTCTTTTTATTTGTTAACTCTGAAAGCACCGACATATTTTATAGTGTTCGGTATATTTTATCTTTTATCAGGAGATAACATTTATTTGAATAACATTAAAAATGTATTCCATATCACAGCATACGAGTTAAACAAATTTAGTGTTAGTCAATTAAATTTCACAATAAAACCAAAATGGAAAGGTCGGCCATGTGGCGAAATTAGTAGATTGTAAGCAGAAAAAAATTGTGTTTATGTATAGGTACATTGATGCGAACCGGAATAGTTCAACAGGGTTTTTCATCAGATTACCCTATAAACACTGAATATACCTATCTAAGGCCCGGTATTTCCACCTTACTGTTATCTATAAGAATAACTATCAATGGGATAATATTATCCTTTTGATATTTAATAGGATAAATTGCTTTCTGTATTTCCAACTCTAGTTATCCCGTAGATACAGTCTGTTCCAAACGGTTAGGCGGAACTAGATTTTGCAATCTAGTTTTTTCATCGTTTAAATCGTGCCTTTCGGCCGTTTTGTTTAAGCTTTGTAAATCATACTTACAATAAACATTTTTTGGTTAAGATTAATATAATTTTAAAATGTCATTTTCTTTATATTTTGATTTTTTGTGTCATTCTTAATACAAATTTCCCATTTATTTATTTTTTTGTCATTAAAATATAAAAAAAAAAATATTTAATTTTGACATATGTCATTCGTTTCCATGGTTTCATTGTTGGAATTTTAAATTTTGACATCCCAACGTGAAAAATGAAATAACCTAAGCAAGGTCCCTTCTCGTGACAACCTAAAAGAACTAAATTCCCATTTATTTCCGTTTAACCGTTTGGAACAGACTGTAGCTATTCTGATTGATAACAATATTTTCGAATGTTTTTTTATGTTGGTATTAGTAGCGTTATCTTAAACAAAGAGAGACATATATTCGACTCGCACGAATAAAAGAGAGATAGATACAACTGTCAAAATTTTGTACAGAAAACTGTGCGATAAACGCCCAAGAAGCGCAAATTTCAATATTTCCGAAACAAGGCAACTTGTAAATCTTGTGTTAAAATGTAAAAATGTTATAGAAAATAAAGCTACTGACGCTGTAAATCTAAAAGATAACCGGGGGCCTGGGATGAAATTTTTATTATGTTTAATGCATCCTGCATACAGAATAGAAATGCAAAAACACTGAAAATTAAATACGACCGTCTATTTATTTTTATTTTTTTTAATTGGTGTAGTATTTGGTGAAGCAGGATATTAAATGCATTTTTCGCTAAGGGAAATCGATTAATAAATTCTTTCTCATCCCAATGGTCCATATGATTTGGTCTAACACGAACTATGTATGGATGTTCTAAATACTCTTCAATCTCGTCATCGTCTGCTTGCAAATCTTCTAAATCAGCATCCATAATTTCTTTCTTTAAAAATTAATGTAAATTATCTAAAAATAATCAACAATATTTTTTTTTATTTCAGTATAAATTAGATTACTAAATTATTTTGAATTTATTTTGATATAGGTCATTACACAATAAAATAGTACACATAATGGAAACAGGTGTATGTAATATGTATATAAAGTGTAGGTATGTCTAATATGTACATAATACGTTATATTATATATATTACGTATATATGCTTATATTATGTACATATATTTATCAATAATATGTTTTTTGACACCTATCTGTCAAAATCTGTCATTTTTATCCAATGGATAATATTTATCAGTATCTACACGTTGTGAATAACTTATCCTATAGATAACTTAGTTACTCTATAGATAAATAATTGGAAATACGCAAAAAATCGTTTATTCCCTTAACAACTTATAACATAGATAGTCAATTTTATCTATGGTTCGAAATACCGGGCCTAAAAGAAATGTTCGCATAACAAGAATAGCTACTACAATTATCATGTTTCTGAGTTTAATTATCAGAAAACTCTTTTAGTTACAACCCGATATCTTATCAGGTGTTTTAAAAAGTGTTGTCGGAAACAGGACATGTTTGTAACCGCTGGTAGTCGGCAGAAACAAGGAGATTTGTTAAATTGAATGCGGCGCCATACACTTCCCCCCTCTTACACCCTTTAGAAGATTAATTAAATTACATTTAATGAAAAAACGTGTACATGCTTAACCGACTTACACGGCTGTAAGTACGAGTTTGCAATTAAAGACTAGTTCAGTATCTAACAGCGAACACAAAGTAACATTAACTTACTGATACGCTGGATGTAATAGTTTTGTATGTTGCAATAAATATTGCAGAAAGTATGCGCGATTCTGTACGCAAAGGTATTCATTATTTACGCAAACACATGTGTGCATAGAACAACAAGATAAGGAAAGTGTGTTTTTTAGCTAAAAATAAGTTGTTTATTACTTATTCTATTTTTATTGTAACGAAAGGTATTTTTATGGGACTCTTATCGCGAGAAAATTTAGAAAAGTATTCTTAAACAAGCAACAAAATAAATTTATTTTAGTACTTATTAAAATGAATGAAACATTCTTAAAAAATATATATGAGAAGTGTGAATTTCTCACATTACAAAGTTTTGTAGGTATTTAATAAGTGTAAGAAGCCAACAGAATGCTGGATGTCTATGGACCGTTCAAACTTTAGAATGCAGAATTGCTCTTATGGGAAATGGGAGCGGTGTTGCCAAATGTTATAAAAGTGTCAAAAATTGGGACATTAGAACACAATTATGGTATAATTGTGTTCTAATGTCCCAATTCCTTGAGCGGCCTTTAAGCCGTGTAGGTCAAGGTTGCTGACGTACGGTTTTGGGAATTAAAGAATGTGCAGAGTGTTGCGTGTTTGTCAACATAAGTTTTAAATTACATTCTAATGTGTTGATAAACATTATTCAATTGTGATGACTATGGTCTTTAATTGCTGCCAACAATTACACAAATGAATAATGTTTCCAAAACAATTGAGGACCTGAGGTCATAGTGTCCTGGTTAACCGTTATAAAATGGTCTTAAGGAATAGAGTCGTGGTTAGTCATTCTTGGTAGTCAAGTAGTAGTCATTCTTATGACCAGTCATTAATCCGCGACCTGGGGACCACCAGTGAAAATTTTAATGGTCCGCGAAAGATTTTATATATGTTTATTGCAGTTTTTTAAAAAAAAATTATGCACATTTTTTATGTAAATAATTTATATTTCGTTTATTTTCTGTAAACTTTCTGTGATTTTCTACAAATAAAATAAATGTATTTAGTAGCACATTAAATATATTTGTTTTCTTGCAAAAATTTAACCAACAATTATTATTAGTGGTCCGCGTTAGAAAATAATATTGTAAACTGGTCCGCGGTGCGTATTTGGTTGAGAAACACTGCTATAGATAGTAAAGTATACAAACTAAGGGATATGTTAGAAACAAATATTCAATAATGAAATACGAACGACTATGTTACAAGAACGATTTACTAATTTGTCAATTATGTGCATAGAAAGTGATATCCTTCAAAAATTAGACTTTGAGGGCATAATAGAAGATTTTGCACAACAGAAATCCCGGAAGAAATCATCATCATTAACGTAAATCCAATTCTCAAAATAGTAATCACTTCACTTATATTTGATTTGTATAAAGCTAACCATAATAACCAATAAAGTCACTAAATAAAAGTACATATAGTCGGATTGCTAATAGGTGACTGTTCGTTGGTACAAGTATCGATGTACAATACTATATGCTTCTCTGTCTATATCATTATAATTATTTGCATACCCATAGTAACGTATAGTGACGCAAGTTGACAACTAACCTTCCAAATTATTTTAATAAAAAACAAAGCATTAGAAAGAAACGGCATGATTAGTAGATATCTTTACTAATTAGAGCACGAAAACAAATTCACAGCAGTACTCAAACAAACAAAATTATTAATTTTAAGGTAATAATTATAAATAAGGAAAAACTTATACTCATACGTAAATTTTGGATTATAATTTGTTGTTTAGTTAAATTAAATTTTGTTTCCCCTGAGTACAAAGTAATAAAATATTAAGTAAAAATATATTTATTCATATAATATATTACTACAAGTTGTATTTAAATGTTTATTTTTATTTAAAAAAAATTAGTCACTGTAATGCATGAATCGTCGTCATCTGAACTATCGCTGTCATTTCTTGTATTTATTATTATTGGATTAATATCATCAACAATCCTTTCCCTTTCCCGCCATTCATTTATTAAATTTTTGATTTTTTTAACAGATTTTGCCCAAGTTTCACAACTAATTTGATCACAGGCTACTTGCCATATTTACAAAACTTCGTTATCACTATATCCGTTTTGACCAATATGTCTATCATAATAATTTTTTGTTATACCCTAAATTAGTTCAATGGGGTTAAACTGGCAGTGATAAGGAGGTAATCTTAGTACTTCATGACCATACGTTTGTGCCAATGTATCAATAAAATAAACTGGTTCAGATTTTAATTTCCTTCGTTTTCTCGTGATTTTGTTAGTGAGAAGTTCAGATTTATTACATTTTATAATTCTACGAATTGTTGATTCCGAAATCTTTAAGGCAGCTGGTACTCTTTGATGGACATAAGATAGAGAAATATGTGGCCCATTGTTCTCTTTTTCGGAATTAAAATATTCCAGCAGATTTAAAATTAAAGATTGTGAATTTAATAATTGGCCGCAAGGTCTATTAATTAATATTATTAACAGACACTGACAGCTAAGAAAAATAACAAAAAACATTTTTAAAATCGCTGAAATATGGTAACTAGATGATTATATGACTGCACTATTTGATACATACATGTAACAGTCACCTATCAGCAATCCGACTATACTAATGTTTTCACACACATTTTTTTTTTTTAATTTATAAAAGGGTTCCAAACTCTGTGTGCCCAACGACCCGTGCATGGCATGGCCGTCGTAGGCCTGTTAATTACTTCAAAGTATGGTACATATTATATAACTACGAAATCATGAGATGTGTGAAAATTCACACTTTACATCATTTTTTTTAAAAGAATTTTTGTGATAAAGTTTGATAGCCTAGGTATATATATTTTCAGAACAGTGTAAACTCTTCTTTTTACAGAACACTATCTAAAAGTACGAGAGCCATTTTTCAGATCGAATACAGTATTTTCAAGTACCGACACAATACGGGGCTTTGCGAAAGATAAAGGAAGAAAAAATAAAATATCAGATATAGTGCGATCTGATTTATCTGTGTTTGTTTTGTCTGCTGTCATTGGATGAAATAGGTTTATTGTTCACTAGCTAAGACTCCGGTGGCCAATCAATAACGAGCTTATTTTCAACCGTTGTCTTTCCTAACTTATTTTTAAGTTTTGTTTTTGAAGTTCGGACGAAGCAACACACACAAGTACTGAAGCGAGAGTTAATTGGTTTCGTGCTGAACTTGAGAGAAAAAAAAAAGGACTAAAAGGAGAGAAGTAATACTGTATAACCCAGGACCTCAGGCTTTCGATTCAAGTGTTCGAAGATCGAGAATGAAATCGCAGTTACACGTACTGAATATTTACATTTAAACAAACTCACGAATTACTATTATTGCTGAATTTAGTTCTTAATTAAATTAAAAGCAAAAAAATTAAGAGCAAAAAAACAAACTTTATAGCAAGGTTAATTTTCGGGCAAAAAATTCAAATAATCCAGTTAAGAAACAAATATACCTGAACAAATATACCAAACTATCACTGCTTAGCCCTTTAACTCCGAACGCGATGTTTTTGTAACGTTTAATTAAAATTAGGTATAGTAATTTCGGTTCATTCTGTGGAACTGGCTTGTGGATATCGTTCCGTATAGCGCGGGATATTTTCCCTCTGAATTAAAAACTGCTAGAGTTATACCGGTACTTAAAAGTGGAGATCCAAACGATGCCAGTAATTATAGGCCAATCTCTATATTACCTATTCTTTCAAAAACCAGTGGCGAAGGGACACCTCCGCTAGACTTGCCCTCCCATAAAAAATAATAATAAAAAAAAATACATAAAAAATAAATAAATTAAATTTAACAGAAGATTTAGGTAAATCTTCAAAAATACATCAAATAATGTCCTATACAAATTTTTGTCCAAGGTTTGGTTTACTAGTTACGAATTTTGTTAAATTTTAAAGTTTAATAACTTCCCTTTCCGGTTTCGGATTTTAATAAAAAACAATAGGGTTCTTCCCAATTATTAGGAGAATTTTTTAGTACCAGAACGAACTCTTTAAGTTAAACCGTTTTTGAGTTATCGTGTATACACACAGACACACAGACACACACACAGACACACACACAGACACACACACATACGGACGGCACTTCGAAAATAGGTTTCTTGGATTCCCTGGACCATGAAACGTGGTCATCAGTCAACATCTCGACATCGAAAATTTTCGCGATTACAATACTTGCCCCTTATATATTAAGGTCGGGCAAGTAAAAATTGAAAAAGTAATCAAAGATAGGCTGGTCACATCCTGACTGGCACGCCATACGGCTTTCAAACCAGTCTATCAACTGAAGACGCACTAATAGAAGCGATAAATGCTATCCAAAATTCCCTTGAGAACGGCAAAATATTAACAGCCAGTTTCTGTGACCTTAGCAAGGCCTTTGATTGCGTGTCTCATGAAATTCTACTGGCGAAACTCGAATACTACGGCATTAGAGGTACAGCAATCAATTTATTTGAATCGTATTTGACAAATAGGACTCAAATGGTGCAATTAAACGGTACGTACTCGCAATCCCAAAAAATAATGTATGGAATAGCCCAGGGTTCTGTAATAGGCCCAATCCTATTCCTGATCTATATTAACGACCTGCCTAGCAATATACCGGTGAAAACAATTTTATTTGCAGATGACACAACGTTTTTATGCGCAGAAAACACCCTAGAGTCGATAACCACTCTGACTCAACGCACAGTTGAAATTGCGGAAAACTGGTTTACTGCAAATAAATTAAAATTAAATAAAAATAAAACCCAGAACCTTCTTATAACAAATAAAAAATATTTACCCATAAAGAAAGCTAATGTTAAGTTGTTGGGCATATATCTCCATACTGACCTAAACTGGAAACACCATATTTTTAAAACTAGCACTAAACTATCTTCAGGACACAGCAAAACAAGCGTATTTCGCACTTTTTCATAGTCGTTTACGGTACGGTATATTATTGTGGGGCTCAAGTCCACATAGCAAACGACTTTTTAGAATACAAAAAAGAGCTATACGAATCTTAACTAAAAGCGGGCTGACAGAACACTGCAAGCCTTTATTCAAAAAATTAAAAGTATTACCATTGCCATGTCTATACATATATTACTGCCTAATCCACACAAAGAAACAAATTAATAAATTTTCCACCCATGCTAGCATACACTCTCATAATACGCGACACAAATACCACCTAGTTACCAAACAAGGAAGACTAGCAGGCTCCACGCACAGCCCCGACTACTGGGGACCAATATTTTATAACAAACTACCGCAGGACATCAAAGATCTTCCAGTTGTTAAGTTTAAAACTATTATTAGTAATCTCCTACATGAACATTGCTATTACACTATGCAAGAATTTCTTTGAACTAATGTTTCTACTAGTTTTGTTAACTAAATATTCTAAATTACATATGTATTTACTGGTTTGTCAGTTTATGACGATGATATGCATGTAAAAATGTCTTACTCTAATAAAGATTATTATTATTATACTGAGTCGGTTCAGTAGATATCGTTCAGTTTAATGAACTGGCTCCGTGAACCAATTCTCTTAAAACTCTTGGGGGCAGGTTCAAGCCGCTGAGACTCCCTTAGGTGCGCGCCTGGCCAGACTGAATACTATTTAAAATTTCTTTTTAACAGATATTACTCTTCCAAATTATATTTTAGTCGAATTTAGTTTGTGCCCGAATAAATTCCGCTATAAACACGCGACAGAATTAATAATTTTGTTTTAAGACATAAAATAAAAGCGCAGTATACGTGCTATGTGGAAATATTAATAAATGTCATCATTTATGTAACAGAAATTCTAATGGAAATTAACACGGTTCACCAAATGGTGACCATAATTTATTTAGAACATTATAAACTTTAATTTAATAGTTAAACTTTTTCATACCACTAAAATACACCCTGTATATCATTTAAATATTTATATACACTATAAAACTGAGCTAATGGAAATATATTACGTTATAAAATTTTTTGGTTATATCAATTTTTAGAAAAATAACTATGGTGTTAACAATATTGGTTATAAAAATGCAATATGATCAAGAGCAGTGTTTCTCAAACGAAAACGTACCACGCACCAGTAAAATATTCATTTTTCTACCAAATGAATCAATGAATACCTAATTTTTATTTAAACGTAGTTTTTAGTTAAATTGACTTTATATCATATTTCTTCTATGACGGTTAAAAAAAAAAAAAAAAAAACTACCATATTTCACTTGTTTTTGTGCAGGAAATGAGTGTTTATGGTGACTGTTTAAAAATGTAGAAAGTATTAAAAAAGTTTCAAAAGCGTTTAATTTTGTAATATTTTCCATACGCATAATACATCGGCTAATGGGGGCTACACAACGATCTCAACGGACGCATGAGCTTATAGGGGCGACAGAACCATCTCCAAGAACTGCAGGCATCCATGCAGACGGAAAAACAATCAGAGATTGACCAATTAAAGTGAATTCGTGTTCTTAACTTCGAATATTAGTGTTTTTCTACGTTTTAATTTGTATTAAAAAATATATATATCATTCTTTTTTCTAATTGCAGGCAGCATTAAAAAAATATTATATGAAACTTATGCATAAAGCGTTTTTTTTTTTTTTTTTTTCTCTCATGCGATTACTGCATTCGCCTACGGATCCAACGATAAAACTAATACTACCAGCTCATGGCATCGTTTATGGTAAAATAGGTCGGTTATTTACCTTTAGGGTCCCTAATTTTTTTAAAATAATTAAAATGAAACGAATAAGTTAAAATACATGGAATAAAAATTCCCCAAAAACAAATATATTAAAAACCTGTACCTAATAATCGTACGAAAGTCTGGTTTGCACCAACATATTCAGAAAATCTTTTCGTACGCTGAATCCTCTATTTTATGCCTTAAAACTTCAAAATTTTCTTCAATTTGTTACATTACAGTCGAGACACACTAAAATGTGGGGACGCACCAGTTGGAAAGTACTGTTCTATAGTACACAAGCCTTTACATGCCGATTCATCGCCATAGAACCGATTAACAAATATACATCTATTTCGCATAGTTCTGTGTACACTTCAATCATGTCTGTGATTTCTCATACTCAACGTAAGTCCGTTGTTTTTATATTCGTTTGATACATTTGAATATATTCAGATAAACGTGTGTGTGTGTGTGTGTGTGTGTGTGTGTGTGTGTGTGTGTGTGTGTGTGTGTGTGTGTGTGTGTGTGTGTGTGTGTGTGTGTGTGTGTGTGTGTGTGTGTGTGTGTGTGTGTGTGTGTGTGTGTGTGTGTGTGTGTGTGTGTGTGTGTGTGTGTGTGTGTGTGTGTGTGTGTGTGTGTGTGTGTGTGTGTGTGTGTGTGTGTGTGTGTGTGTGTGTGTGTGTGTGTGTGTGTGTGTGTGTGTGTGTGTGTGTGTGTGTGTGTGTGTGTGTGTGTGTGTGTGTGTGTGTGTGTGTGTGTGTGTGTGTGTGTGTGTGTGTGTGTGTGTGTGTGTGTGTGTGTGTGTGTGTGTGTGTGTGTGTGTGTGTGTGTGTGTGTGTGTGTGTGTGTGTGTGTGTGTGTGTGTGTGTGTGTGTGTGTGTGTGTGTGTGTGTGTGTGTGTGTGTGTGTGTGTGTGTGTGTGTGTGTGTGTGTGTGTGTGTGTGTGTGTGTGTGTGTGTGTGTGTGTGTGTGTGTGTGTGTGTGTGTGTGTGTGTGTGTGTGTGTGTGTGTGTGTGTGTGTGCGTATGCGCGTGTGTATTTATATTGTCATCTGACACTACCGATAGAGGCGCCACTGCATTATACATCATGGCTGACGCAGATAGGATATTTTTGACAGGTTCAATGGTATCTTCATGTGATATTTATTGAAATTAATTTATTATTCAATATGAGGGTTGCGTTAAATGAAATTTTCCGTTTTCTCAGTGCCCAAGTAACCTCTAGGTTTATAATTGAAGGTAATAAGGCTTTTTTTCCACGTTTCGGAACACGATGAAAACTTAGATCTCTATCACGACCTACTTTTGCATTGCAAAGATAAACACAATTCACGTTGCATTTAATTTTTCTTGCAATTTTAAAGACATTTTTTAAAAACTCGCTATAAAAACAACAGTAAACAAACTCCACTATCCTCCACCTGTCAGTTTCTCAAAATCTCACTAGAGGCGCTTCAGTTATTGTCAGTTGACAATATGAGGCGCTTCTATTGTAGCTGAGAGTAGAGCGAATGAAAAAAGACAATAGTTCTTTCTCACCATGCGAACCAATAGCATCGCTTAATTTTTATGACCTAGATTGAACTATACCCTTTTTCTGGCGAGCGTCGGTCAAGTAAATCCTCCACGAGTACATCCAAAATATTTGTTATCCTTTCAAAGCCTTCTTTTTTATTCTCTCTGTCTCTTATTCCATTTTATTAACTTCAAGGTGCATAACTATGTAAAAAAATAGGAAAAAATATCGTTCATTAAGGTTGCAAATGTCATTATACACCATAAGCTAGATAGTTGAGTCGTAACATCGTACGGTATCTATTATTTCTGTAACTCAGCGTACCTCCCGAGTAGCTGGTCTCCACACCATCTCATTTACATCAAGTATGGATTTAAATTTAATCAGTAATGAAGTCTAGCATAGCAGTCCAGCAATGCAGACAGACGTATGTTTGCTGCGACTTTATTACATGTACCATGTTTTATTACCGTGTCTTATATACCAGAACTCACTACTTACTAAAATGCTAATTCTCTTGAAATGCTAATGATTTTTTTTTTTATTCATACTACTCTTACTAGGATTATGTGATCTTGATTAACAGATTTTTAAGATTAAAAGGAAAGAACAGTTTTATTGTTTCCTAGAATAAATCTTATTGAAGACGAGTATCGCATTAGTCATTCTACCATCTTTTTTTTTATTCAAAGAATAAATAGAAGGATAATAATTCTACCATTTTAATTTATTCTACCATGTTAATAACTTATGGAACAATAACCAGCTGTCCATCAATTCGAAATTACGAATTTTCAACACCAATGTGAAGTCTTCGCTTCTGTATGGTTGCGAAACCTGGAAAATTACCAACCAAATTTCGTCTGAAACTCCAAATTTTAGTAAATCAATGCCCGGAGACTACTAAGGTAGCCTTTGGGTTAATCTAAAAATCTGAGTAATGCACATTAATGTGAACCGGAATAGTACCACAGGAATTTTTGAATTATTTTGAATGTTTTCCAACACCGTGCCTACAATATTTATCTGACTAACTGGAAAACTCAATAGCTATAGTTGGGATGCGAATGCATCTCAAGTACGGTTGTTTCTAGAAAGCGACACGTGGATTATTATTTTTAAATTTATCGAAATTTAAGATTTTGAGTATGTACCAACGATTTTATTTATCTGACTGACTGGAAAACTGAATAGCTATAGTTGGGTCTTGATGCGAATGCATTTCAAGTACGGTTGTCGCTAGAAAAAGACATGTGGAGTATTATTTTAAAAATGATCGAAATTTAAGATTTGAAATATGCACCAACGATTTATCACTTACTAAATATCTACAAAACCCTGAAATGAGTGAAAATACACTTTACACATTTTTTTCAATGTCATTTTTTTGGGAGAAACAGTTATTGCAGGATAATACAGGAATAACTTTTCTAAAAACCAAACGCAGTTCAAAATTAATTCTCATAGTTAACTATAACCCGTCTACTAAATTTGTATCTTTTTTTTTTTATTCACATGTAAAAGACCGTAAAACCCAACCATTATTTGTTTAAAACATATACTTTACTTTAACAATTATTACAAAACATTTTAGAGAATAATAATTACAAGATAGAGAAATAGTTTTCCGATACTGCAATTAGTCCAACAGGTTTAATAGTCCATTTAAACTTAGAATGTTAAACCCTCTATATACATAAGGATTTGTAAAAGCACATTCTAACCGAAACTCTTCGCGATACAATATCCACAAGCAATACTCCTAAAAATTTTAAATTACGTCGTAAATAATTTGTAAACGACTCGAAATTTTTATCCTTTTTTGCCACTTCCTACAATTTCCAAACATAAAGTTTCTTCGCAGATAGTATTAAAACAGTGGATTTAAAAATGTTTCACTTGAAATGTCTTACTCAAGTTGCGTAAATAATGCTTCTTTCAGAACTTCCAAATTAGAAATTAGAATTATCGTGAAATTAGTACTTAACATAAAATTTGTACGTAGAAATTAAGTACTGTTCATAATATAACTTAAGAAATTAAGACACTGTCTATCGATCGATATTTGACAGCTGTTTATATTTGCTAATGAGTTGTTGAGTGTTTCAATGTTTCTGAAAAGAATTAAAATACAGAGAAAATTTATATTTATGCTCATAGAAAACAGAAAGATGTGGATAAAACAAAAAATATGGTCAAAGAAATGTTTAGGTTGACCAGTGCTTACTGCGCATGCGTCTATTATAAATTAACGTAAGGGTTTGGAGTCTACAAACTTCTAATTCTAAAATTTATAAGTATAAGTATTAATTTTGAAGGTTGTGAACGATAACGTATAGTTGCGTATAACAAACATTTACGTTAATTCTAAGTACTAATTCTAATTCCTAATTTCGAGGTTCTGAACGGAGCAAAAGAATTTGACTCCCTTAAACAAAATGAAGAGGAAAAAAATTGATGTGAAGTGTGAATATTCACACATTTCAGGGTTTCGCAGGTATATAATAAGTGAAGGCGGTATGCTGAGTGTGTAGGACAAATTTTACTTTGTAGTAATCACGGCAAAATGAACGATATTTTTAAAATAATTTATCGTCTGTTAATCATATAATAAGATAATTATTAAATTTACGCTCTTAAAAATTAAATACAACATTTGTCAAAATATAACTAGAATTTTGACAAAATAATTACAACATAATAAAAATGCAAAAAAAAAAAACAGAAAAAATAAAATTCACTCAGTACTCGGACTCGAAACCCTTCGTTTACCAGCGAGTTTTAGCTTACGACACCAGTGCTTTAACCAATAACGCCATCGTACGCCTTGCATGTGAGTGTCTTACATTGGTATAACTTTTGTACTTTGTGAACCAAAAACCACAAAAAATGCGTTATTTTCCGAAAACATAATCTGATCAAAAATTCCTGTTGTACTATTTCGGTTCACACCAATATACATTACTCAGGATTTTTTTAGATTTTTAGTTTAAACCATCTGGGCTACAGGGTGTGGGACAAAATTTTTTTGCACAATTTTGGCAAAAATCGCGTCAATATAATTTATTTTGCAAAAATAAAAATTTGATCGTTAATCCACGTACTAAGGGCTTTCATTTGATACCCTACTCAGAATTTAAAAAATATATTTTTGTTTTCGATGAGCACATATTTGTTTATATTTTTAGGGGGGTATGTTTTTTAGATGTTTTAGTATTTTTCCTATGTGCGGGTCAAAGAGTTGTATAAGCATGCCAAATTTTAACTTTCTAGGTTTAGCCGTTTGGCTACAATTTTTACCGAACAGACAGACAGACAGACAGACAGACGACAAAATGACGGTATAAGGGTTTTTTGGTCATACCTACAAAACCCTAAAAACTAGTTGCGCCAATGACGGTATGTCACTATCCTTACTTATTTAATCCTTAAAGCCTCTTTACTATTTCCTGGTGTCAGGCTATTGGCATTTAAGTATTAATCTTGCGATGTCCTTTTCCGTATTTCTTTCCACTTGTTTCTATCTTGTGTGATAGTACTTGTTTCTTCCCATTTCATCTTGCTGTTGCTCAATACAGTCTATCTTTTTATGTCCTTCTTGGTCTTCATCTGAACTTCCTTTTGGGTGTCCTAGCGTCAAAAATAATTTTTGCTTCTCTTTTATAGTCCATTCTGCACACATGTCCATAAAAGCTCAATTGGCTTTGTTCTATTAAATGCTCCAAAGTAACTGTTCCAAAATTATCTCTATCAACCGTATTTCTAATTCTATCATGTTTCGTTTTACCTGCTGTCTTTCTCAGGAATCTCATTTCCAGACGCGGCTGGTGGGTAAAATATTTGGGGGGATCCATCTTTTTGATCCATATATTGCAATGGTGACCAAATTTCTACCCCTTGTTTTTTAGAATCATACCGTCATTTTGTCGACTGTCTGTCTGTCTGTCTGTTCGGTAAAAATTGTAGCCAAACGGCTAAACCTAGAGAGTTGAAATTTGGCATGCTTATACAACTATTTGACCCGCACATAGGAAAAATACTAAAACATCTAAAAAACATACCCCCCTAAAAATATAAACAAATATGTGCTCATCGAAAAAAAAATATATTTTTTTTTAATTCTGAGTAGGGTACCAAATGAAAGCCCTTGGTACGTGGATTAACGATCAAATTTTTATTTTTGGCAAATAAATTATTTTGAAGCGATTTTTGCCAGAATTGTGCAAAAAAAATTTTTGTCCCACACCCTGTAGCCCAGATGGTTTAAACTAAAAATCTGAAAAAATTCTAAGTAATGTACATTGGTGTGAACCGGAATAGTACAACAGGAATTTTTGATCAGATTATGTTTTTGGAAAAAAAAAGCATTTTTTGTGTTTTTTTGCTAATAATGTTGAAAACTTATAGTTATATAACACGCTAAACAGTAACGTGTATCTTGGTGCAGTGGCTAAGATACTGGCATTCTGCCCAAGAAATTGAGTTCGAATCCTACGAGAGGAGACAATATGTTTTTTTTTTTTTTTTGCATTTTTATATTGTTTAAATTAATTTTTCAAAATTCTAGTTATAATTTGGCAATTGTTGCATTTAATTTTTAAAAGCGTAAATTTAATAACCAGTGGAAATTGTTGAAATTATAATTTAATTCTATATATGAATGTACACGAAATCAAAGGGGAGGAGCTATGACTAAAAACAACCAATGGAAACCATAGGCGCAATTTTCAAAATCTTAATGAACCTTGATATATAAAAAAAATACTGCACATCTTTAGAAACTTAAATTAATGGTAATAGGCATTCGAATTAAAATTCATAAAAAAATATTTTGACATAAAATTTGTTTTGGCATCCCAAATAATCATCATTCACTTACTAAATACCTGCAAAACCCTGAAATGTGTGAAAATTCACACTTCACATCAATTTTTATTATATACGTATATATTTTTTTAATAAGAACCGATCAATAATCGGTCTTTAAAAAAATTGTAGCTTTGGGTGCCCCATTATTACCATTGTTTTTTACTGAATTTTCTATTAATGTTCTGTTTCAATTTTTGTTTGATTGTGAAATATTCAATTTTGGCCAGTAGTTTTCGTAGCACGTTAGTTTTAATATAACGCACTGTATCCAGTTTCACGTCTGAGTAGTTATCACAAATCAAAACAAATTTAGGCAGGCGGCCTAAATTCACTAGCACATACACACTAAAACTCGCCGCTGTTGCCCTTTCCTGTTCATTTTTATTACTTGCGTAGATAAATACATTAGAAATCGCATGTGGCAACACTGTGTCAGAGGCTGTTGAGTGCCCCGAGATTAGGCTGTTGAGGATTATGCACACAGATTAAGTGGACACTCAGGATTTTTTCTTCGTAGGGGCTCAGAAATTACAAGAAAAATGTGTCACTTAAAATGTGTTTTTTAGTGTTTGGGGTGGTAATCCCGCGACCCCCGCTTGGGTGTGCGCCTGTTAGGCCTCATAATTTCTCACAGACCTCATCATTTCGCAAGGAACGCGTTTTAGGGAACATTTTAGTAGATAATAATATTACAAAGAACAATAAAGTGTATATAACATCTTTTTTAACATCCACCAAATGTGTCCATATCTATTTTGTGGCATGTTCTTAATCTAAATTAAGCACTTAAGCTAAGACGCATTAAAAACAGTAATCTCAATATAACATTTAGATAATTCGACATAACTGTAGAATGTCAGTGATGTGATGGCAGTAAGAAATGGTATGTGTAAAGCAGTATGAAATGATAAGATTATGAGCCTCATCATAAAACAGGGCTAACACAATAAGGCGTACGTAACGTGTTTCATACCTTGCTGTGTTTTATGTGCATTGTCAACTGTGACAACAGTATGTTAGCGTTACGTACCACGGCTAACGTGTGCATGACTAGGTGTGTTTTAAAATTTGTTAACGGCTGACGGCTTGGCGTGACACGAAAATCAATGATAGATTATTATAAAATATTGTTACAAAATGAACTGATATTATAATTTTTAAATTTGGGTTTCTGAAGAATTATTGCCTCTAAACATATGATGTTTATTTTGTTCCCTTTAACTTTAAAAAAGACGAATATTTAACAAGGAGTACCTTGAGAGCAGGACAAAATCTAGCAATAGGCAAGTGATCATAAGAGAGACTATTTCTGGCGGTATTATGTTGAACTAAGCTAATAAACAATGAATCGACATCTTTCAAGACAGTGACAAAACCCTTAATATTAGTGAAAATAAAATCCTTCTAGATGTAAGATTACAATGCGTCATAAAGTTGTTGCCTATTAGATTCGTTTCGGGATTGCCACCTTGGTACTGCAGTCTTAAAAGATTAACCTGTAGAGTAAATAAAATTCAGCTAGATCTTTTGATGTTCTTTCACTGATTTCTTTCATAATTAACATTCGCCAAGTGCTTGTTGGTTTGGCACATCAACAGCTCCTTTGCGAGTTCCAATCAAGAACTATTCTACTAATGGATGAAGGGTTATTCCGAAGAGTATGACCTATCCATCGCCAATTCCGTTGCTATTTCAGTCAGAGTGTATGGGATTTAGATAGATTCTCTCCCAAAGCTGATAACGTCAGGCCAGAATATACGTAAGAGTAGAATACGGCCCTGTTAAAGACTACAGGAGGCTTGAAACGATCGACAGCGACTGTCGATCATTCGAGAGGACCCGAAAATGCGAGAAAGGTATATATATAGCAGTAAGATTTGCTATATAAAACGCGTTACTTACGGCTGGAAGGGCAGTATTAGAGGAAAAGTGCCTAATATGGGCCCCCAAAGAAAATCTACTAATATAGCTAACATAGGGCTGCCATAATTGTCGGACTACCAACCGGGACCCCCCCCCAAAAACTTTAAAAAAAGTTTTATCGACAATAATACCTTAATTATAAAAAATTGCACAATATTTTAAAAAAATAAAAAAATTTAAAGACAAAAAAAATAATTAAAGTAGAGATTGATAATAGGTATTCCAAGAGCAAAACGTTGGGATCAATGGTGAATCATTTTGGAACACTCAGTTTGACTGGAAAAATTTGATGTTTTTTTTATGGATGCGTCTTTATCAAATCTAAAATAATATAATATAAATTAATGGGCGATTCAATTTAATAAAACCAAATAGAACCTTACATTCCATTCTTCTCTTGCCTTTACTCTCCCCCTTCCCCGACTTCGGTGGCTTCTTTATTATCGCTCTTCTTTGCCCAATCATACTTCTCCGATGTTTTCGTTTTTTGGAGCAGTTCTTTTTCCCCTTTTATATAATTATAGAATTCAATGCATGACATTTTTTCAATGCATGACATTTTATAATTTAAAACACATCGAATTATGCTTTTCACGGTGTCAATAGAAAGCGAATTGCGCTCATCTGTCAGTACCAGTCAGCTAGTGACTAGCTGACTGGTACTCGGCATTACTCCGGAACATTTCGGACCTCGAATCTGTTATATAATTTATATATAGTATGTATATATGTATATGTACAATATTATCGAAAAATAATTTTTTAATATGTATAAATTTTAAATCGACCGGGACAAATGACTCTTGGACCGGGACACTGGGACAGAAACCTCAAAACCGGGACATGTCCCGGTGTACTGGGACGTATGGCAGCCCTAAGCTAACATCATCTTTCGGCAATTGCCTAAAACACACCTACCTTTCGTTCAACAATTTTAACAAATTTAGTGCAGTTCAGTTCTTGTTCCGTTAGAAACGAATTACAGTAAATGTATTTGCTTAATTTTGATTATTTTATTAAGGTAAGTTGTTGTTAAAATAATGGACAAGATTTTTATTCGATCTGCTTGTGATTTATTCTTGAAGCTGTTGTATTGTGGTCGAGGTATACTGTGCTATACTAGTTGCTACTGCCTCATTTAATCTAAAAAAAATCCAACATTAATTTAGATTACCATGTGCAATGTTGGAAATACGGGCTCCCCGCGAGATCTAAATATGGGCCAGGGCATATTCAACAATTTTGTCCAGTTGACGACGATATGGACGTCGATGAAGAAGGGCAACAAAGTCCGGATGATGAAGATGCTGCTTGCATGTTTTGTGACGGTTGTTTTTTACAGGATCAAAGGGGCGAGCTTTGGGTTCGGTTCCTAATGTAGGGACATGAACAATGAATGCTCCGGGACAGAAAAAGATTTATATGAATATGATTTTTGTCAGTAATCAATTGTTAAACTGTTACTTTGAGTTTGTACCTTAAACAAAAATAAAATTTATTTTGAACTACCCAATTTAGGGGCCCATATTTCATACACTCAATCCTGATACAAACATTATACAAATTTTCATAGATGGCTTTCAATCACATTATTTTTCTATTTTAAATAGTGTATTTAAGTCTTTGGGTTAGATGTATGCCAATGCTAATATCATTTCTTCAAAAACGAAAAAAAATATCGAGAAAAAACAAAATGGGGGCCCATATTTGGACCTTATCCTCTAATAAACATCACTAAAAAACATCATTAAAATCACAATCAAATTTATCGTTTATATTTAACTGTACCATGTAACAATATTAAGAGAAGCATGGTTACGAAAAAAAAATAAACTGGTTCGAAATAAACAATATAACCGGTATTTTGAAGATTAAAATGGTCCGGAAGATGACGTATTCATCAAGCGCAACTACAGATCGTACGGTAGATTTTCCAATTAAAACTTCTCTAAACATCAATCGGTAGTGCTAATTATATTTTTAATTTATTATTTAACTAATGTAGTTGTCATCTTGAACAATACCTCGATGACAGTCGTTATAACAAATAACAATGCATACTAATTTGAAAGAAGAAACTATCTATTGAGTTGTCAATCAATAACAACTAACAAGATTTCGAATGAATTAACTTGTGACAAATGGCTCTAGTTAAATAAATCAAAGTAGAAATATTAAGAGTGAAATAACTGTTAAATAAAACGGTTTTGGAAAGTCTTGAGAGAAGATTTTAAAGAAATAAATTATTGATGACTGTATTTATTAATTTCTTATTCCGTTTTGAAACTCTGTAAATGCTCTATAAAAGTTGGGTATTAGGGCATACATGACAAATAGTGTTTTCAACTTGAATTGACATTATATACAGGGATGAAAACAAATCTAAATGCATTGGGAAATATCAAATAGGAGTAATTTTTCACGGTTTAAAATTTTCTTCAATCCGTAAATGATATTTATGATTAATAGAAAATATCAACGGTACGTATAACCCTCATAGATCAGGGGCGTTGGGAGACGGGGGGAAACTTGTACAATTACACTTTATTTATGTATTTAGCTGTCATCAGTTATCAATATTTTGGTAGTAGAGAGATATACGAGGTGTATAAATTAAGTAACCGGACTGATTTTTTAAAATATTTTTATTTGAATACAATTACAATTCAGTATTACTTCCCTCAAAATAACTTCCTTGGGAAGCCACACAGCGCTGGAGACGGTTCTTCCAATCCTCATAGCAGTGCTGGAACTCGGATACTGAAATAGCTTTCAGCTGGTCGGTTACAGACATTTGAGTGCTTTCGTGTGTACCAAAATGACGTCCCTTGAGGTGATTTTTCAATCCTAGGAAGAGTAAAAAGTCACAAGGACGCAAGTCAGGCGAATAAGGAGGCTGAGGAGCCACCGGAATGTTTTTACTTGCCAAAAACTCGTTTATTGAAATTGGTTGATTTTTTTCATCCCCAATTCATTGATCAAAATCTGATGAACGGTACTGTGAGTCAAATTCAACTCTTCCCCGATCATTCTGGCTGTCAACCGACGATCTGAACGCACAAGATCCCGGATTCTTTTGACATTTTCATCGGTTCTTGAAGATGAAGGCCTTTCGCTGCGTGATTCATCTTCAATCAACTCTCTTCCTTCTGAAAATGTCTTAAACCACCAAAAAACCTGGGTCCTTGACAAAACACCGTCTCCGTCGGCCTGCTGAAGTTTTGCAAAAGTTTCCATTGCACTGTGCCTTATGTTTCTTCTCAAGAATTCTTTCTCGAGAATTTCTCTCTTGTCAAAATTTTTTCTCGAGAAAAGTAAATTTTTTTCGACGCCACGTTAAACGCATTGTGCTTTTAAAAAACTATTTAAAAAAAAGTTATCATTTTTACAGCCCCGTTATCCATTTGTTCTAATGTTATTTAAATGAATACTTTAGTACTTTAAAGTTGACTATAATTTTAACATGTTTTTATCCTCTACAATATTTTTAACATTAAAATCAGATATATATTCTAATAAATATTTCTCGAGAATATAAGTCTATATTTTAATTTCTCGAGAAATGAAAAATGTCGAGGAATCAGAAACAATGTGCCCAAGTCTGAAGCAAAACTTAATAGCACACCGTTGCTCGAAAGTAATGTCACTCATTTTTAGAACGCACTAGAAAAAACTGTTTCACGAAAAAAATCGCTACGGACAACAAAATTATTCTAGCGAGTTCAAACTCACATGTATCACATGTACACCTGCCCCCCTCCAAGTACCGCGTCCCAAATGTTGCCAGATCAAGCGCTATGTTGCCAGCCCGGTTACTTAATTTACACAGCTGAGGATAGGAAGAACCGTCTCCAGCGCTGTGTGGCATCACAAGGAAGTTATTTTGAGGAAGAAAATATTAAATTGTAATTTTATTAGAACAAAAAGAATTTAAAAAATCAGTCCAGTAACTTAATTTACACATCTCGTATATAAGAAATTTGTGAGTTCTATACTGCTGTGCCTACTCTTAATCAACAAAAGTTAACACTTTTTGATTTCAGTCCACATAACTTTTTATTTCACGACGCGTTAAAATACGCTCCAAGCTTTTTTGCGTTTTCGTATATTAAAATTTACTCTAAAGCAGTAAAAAGTAAATCATGTAAAATATTCTCTAGTCCACCAATTTAAAAAACATACTTCTGAAATTTGTAGCCAGCATCAAGAGTAACTATCATCAAATATAGATATAAAAAGCAATTTCTCCTCGCAATACCTACACTAATGGTCTTAAAAACTAAAAAATAAAAATTCTATGGTTGCGTCCGCTGTCCAATGTCCAGCCAGTGGACAATATAAATGGTTCTACTGGACACAAGTACTCAATCATAAAAGATTAATAACTAAACGTTGTCATGAATCCACAAGTCAGTTTGTAATTTCAGTTATGAAAAACACACGATATGATGTGATACTGAAAATCTTTACGTGTCATTTAACCTAACCGTTTACGTGGACTTTCTAAAAAGAATAACCATTAAGTCTAAAGAAAAACGAACAAAACTATTATGTATTATTTTTTGTATAAAAATATCAAATGGATTTTAAGATGAAATGTTTAAACGTTCTATAAAAAATTATAGAAATCATTTAAGAGAAGATATAAAGCAGCGATGAACATTTTTCCCCAGACGGGTCAAAAGTAAATTTACTATTTTGTATGATTCAAATCAGGGCCGACCCGAGAAAAAACGGGGCCCGGTGCAAGATACTCGTGTCGGGCCTTCTTCTTCTAAAAACACATTCAAAATATTTGTATTTTGCAATATTGCACTTAGTATTTGTACATATTAGTTACACTAATAATTTATGAATAATTATAATTAATATTTAACAAAATAATATAAATAGCTAAAAAGATCTATAAATACCTATTTCATAACGACCACTGCGCATTACCTATTGACGACAAAACCTATTGTTATGAAATCTCATTCTGAAAACAGTACTGAAATCAGACCGTATGCAAAAGTGCCTTATTGAGATGCAGATATAATTTCAAACTGTTTATCAGTATGAAGAAAAAAGTTTAATTAAAACGACTAGGATGGACTGGAGCCAATGAAATAAACCATGTATAAAGAGATTTTCGTATTGTGCCATTGTGCCAGTAGGTAGTAGAATTGAGGTAGACCAAAGCTTAGGTGGGTTGATTGTGTAACACAGGATGCTCGGTCAATCGGTGCACACAACAGAAGGACAATAACACAAAATCGGAAGGAATGGCGGAAGACGACTGAGACGGCTATCGCCTTCCAAGGGCCTTGACAGTAATGATGACTAATTCCTTCTGTTATGTTTTATTGCAAAATTGTTAATTATCTCGTCATAATTTAGTTTTCTTGCTAACTCGGGCTCGATTGACAAAATTGCCAATGAAGAGAATCGCTCCTGACTTACACAAGATAATTTCTTATTATTTTCAGTTTTGAAAACGATCTCTCTGTCGATGCAACTGTTACTGGAATTGTCAGTATTAAGATGAAGATTTAAATCCAGAATCGCGGTAATCCTCAAAAAAAATTAATAAACCTTTTAGATGGGAATTTGCTGTCCCAATATCCATATGATAAGTTTGAACTAACTTGATTAGTACATTTACTTCATTTAATAAATCATACCAGATGACTAAACTCACTAAAAAGTCAAATGAAGTAAGTATATTTTCAAGTGAATGAATTTCCGGTATCGTCTTTTTGTCACTCGTATGTTCCTGTAGCTGTTGCAAGGCAAGAGAAAACTGTGATACTTGGTATCTTATAGATTTCATACTTTCGAGTCGACATTCCCATCTAGTTTCCGAAAAAGGTTTTGGAGTAAGATATTTTATATATTTAGTAGAAATAAGTCCAAATCATTTCATATTTTGTATAAAGGTAAACTCCAACTATGAAAAGAATCGATTTAGTCATTCTATAAATAAAAAAATAAAAAAAACTATGGTCGCGCGGGGCCTTTCGAAGCACTGGGCCTTGTGCAGTCGCACCGTTCGCACCGCCCACTGGCCGGCCCTGATTCAAATACACAGGGCGAGGCAACACTTATGTCGATCTTGATTATTTCCTTAATATATTTACACCATAGATAATGTTTCTCTTAAGATCGTTACCAATATTAGAGACCTTGGTGTAATATTTGACTCTAAACTGCTATTCAACAACCACATTGATAAACTTTGCAATAAATCGCTAAAAATGTTAGGATTTATAATACGCACGACAAAGAATTTTTATAATTTAACTTCATTAAATGCTCTGTATTACGCGTACGTCCATAGTAGATTAAACTTTGTTTCATCTGTATGGAACCCTGGCTACAATGTGCACATTAACCGCATCGAAGCGATTCAAAATAAATATTTGAAATATTTATCTTATAAATTCAAATTTCGATTTAAAACATATAATGATGCTTGTGTACATTTTAATTTAACACCCCTTACTACTAGACGCAAAATAAATGATTATGTAATTCTATATAAATTATTAAACAGTAAAATTGATTCTCCTGAATTACTATTTGAAATTAATATCCACATATCGACATACAATACCCGCAACAATAATCTTTTCTGGAACCCTATAGCTCGTACTCAATGCTGTCAAAATTCGCCACTTTACCGTATAAATAATATGAAAAACTTAAACACTGATATTTTTAATATGTCACTCAAAGCATTCAAGAAGACAATTCTCAACTCTATTGCCGCAGGGTTAGGAGAGGATTTATAATTATTTTAAAAAAAAATCAATAAAAACATGAATTTAGTGCGTCTTTCCTTACCTTGCGTCAATCTAAGTGAATTGTACTATTGCATATTTTACAGTTGTATCAACATAATTTATATTTAATTTATATTTTTTATTAATTATTAAGTTGTGAGCACATTGTGGGTTTGTCCTGTTGTGTCTCCCCATTAGTACTAAAATAAAAAAAAAAAAAAAAAAAATAATAAAAATATTGTTCAAATAAAACTTATTCTGGGTAATGGGGGTCAGAATATAGTGGTATCAAAAATTGTTTTCATTTGTTTTGCAAGAGGCATTGTTGATAAATACACTACACATATTATTTAACCCAATATTTTAGATTATTTTTTTTTCTCTCTTTTCAACGGTGTAAAATATTTATATCCTTAAGTTCGTTCTACATTATACTTTTTTCAATACTATCCAACTCTGACGTCATTTCAACTTTTGATACTACAGAATATAGTGGGGGAAAAAATAAGAGACAGCGATACCTTCCACCTTTTATTACTTTGTGATGCTCTTCACTGCCAACTTAAAAATTATAAGTTCAGGTGACAGACAACAGTTTGGTTATAGAACCAATTCTAGTAACCAATTTATAAATACTGTTTAATTGTGCTTTATATTTAATTATATTTTCTAAATAAAGTTCTTGTTAACTTAATAAACTTTTAAAAGTTAAGTTGTAAACAAAAACTAAAAAGTTGGTAGTTGGTACGACTGAGAAGTATACAACTGTCATCCAAAAACTTGACCGGAATTAGTTTTGAAAATAGTGTAGCTTGTAGTGTAGCATCGAAAGTTGGAAGGAAGTATTGTGTTTCACATTATAGTTTTTACATCAGTACTACGCAAAAAATCTGTAGTACTTCGTAAAAAAGTATAATCTAAAACGGACTTTGTTAATAGTTTTGATAATAGACTTGCAAAATGGTATTTCTTTGCTAATTTAACCAACGTCGTAGCTCTTATAGTTCTCGAGATAGCAATGGTGGCACACTTAGATTAAACATTCTGTATATAGAGTACAGATGTATTCATAATTTGTTACGTCTATTTCCATTTTAACCAACAGAGATAATGTTTAAGATGTAAGAGTTTTTCTATTTAAGTTTAATATTGTAGAAGTAGTGTAATATCTCTTAAACTTTCCTAATACCAGAGTTAGAATTTACAGTATTACCACCCTTGTATCTTGGGCATATCATTCTGTTGGTAGAACTGTATCTTTTATTAAGCTGAGACAACTTTGACAGTTATTCTGATTTCAACTATAGTATTGTTATGTAAATGCGGTTCTGCGCTTGCCACTCGAGTGCTAGGTGAAATTAGTAGGTAGAATGGAGAAATAATATGCTAACATTATTGCTTTCAATGCATGCGGTTGAGAAGTACTCCAGTTCAGTGGTTACCAAACTTTTTATAAGACTCCCTGCTTTTAGAGACGTGTTTGACTGACAGTTAAAAGCCAAATTTCGCTTAACTTGTTTTGAATTAGTAACTAGGTGAACTATTACCAACAGTGTAACACAAAAATATCGTCTTGAGTATAAATATCATCTTAAAATATCGTTATTAAAATAAACTATCGATCTATTTTAAGCTGGCCGGAGGGACGAACTAAATTTCATTTGTTTTTACCGCCGGCTCTGAGGTAAAAGGTTGGCAGCCATGCACCGCAATTATACAATGCTCTCTCCAGCGCCGTGATCGCTCAATGGTCCCTCATTTTGTCTTTCTTCGAACGCCCGAATAATGAAATTTACATTCGAAATTATGGAACTCACAAGCTCTGCTTTCGTTCCATTCTAGTTAATAATAATAATAATAATTTGTGAGTAAAAGTATGCACTCTGTGTTCTTCAAACATATTAAAAGTCTAGAGTTGTCCACCGAACTTACGTTCTCGTTTCCCAAGTCTGCTGGTTTGAAATCGGAATCGGAAGGTTTTGTTTTTGCGTGTCAGGATGCTGTTATAAAAACTTTGGAGTACAGGGCCCGCATATTTCAAATGGCGGAGTCCACATTCTGTAGGTTATGCCACCACCATCCTGAATCCATTATACACATTATGTCTGCTTGTCTATTTCTTGCAGCGTAGAGCTACGTGTCTCGACATAATTCTGCTCTACGCGTGCTCTACTACCATCATAGACATACCTATGGTATTAATCAAATACCGATTATACCGTACGTCCCTTCTGACATAGATTCGGTGGTGGAAAATTCCAAGTGCCGCATTTATTGGAATTATTCTTTCCCCACCTCGAGGTTATTGACAGCCACTAAGCCGTATATAACCCTCTTGTATATCGAGACCAAACAGATGTTTGTGATCGAATTCTCAAGTCCAGTTGAGAAGAATAACTCTCTTAAGGAGTAGGAAAAGAGGTCCAAGTATATAGATCTCTTGTCCGAGCTTTTAAATCTATATCCAGAGTATAAAGTTAAGCTTGTAGTCCTGATAGTTGGTGTTTTGGGTGGTATGAAAGCCTCCTATCGAAGGGAAATCGAGGCCATTCCCGCCTGCAGTTCTTTTACCACCTCTTTGATCTGCAGGATGCAGAAAGCAGTGTTGTTCGGGTCATTCCGCATTGTGCAGGCACTGGATCTGGCGTAATTTCCGCGTCTGCATATCGCCAGGGTTTGGGATGCAGCCGATTTAACTCCACCAATCTCTAGTATGACGTAACTCAAAACGTTGCTGAAGTTTGCGATTAGTGGATGCTTGTCGAGACCTGACAAACCCCATAATAATAATAATAATTTGTGTTATTTGTGGTGTGGTATGAGGTTCTGACTTACTCCTGTGCACGCCCATGGTTACTGCGTCTTTGGACTATAATTTTACAGTTGCATAATAATTTATTACTAAGGAAAAGACTAATTTACATTATTTTGTTCATGATAAGATCTCAAAATTACTAAAAAAAACAAAACTGAATTAAGAAAACTAAATACAACAAAAAATGCATTTTTATCAAGGCTGTAACTAATTCACCATCCAATTAAATAAAAAACATTGTATGTATAACACAAAATTATTATCATATAATTATGATTGTCCATTTAAATTAAAACAATATAACATGTTGACAAAAAAATAACAGTTTTCAAAGTCGTATGATCATCTTTTTATACATATAAAACATTTTTATATCAAGGTTGGTTTATATATAATGACAACAAAAAGTGAAGGTTCCAAAATGAAATAATAAAAATTGAAACTGGTTGGGTTCTTATTGATTATATCTTTGCTCCAAATAACTTTTGAAAAATGAAAGTAATCGTAAATACCAGCAAAATTAACTGTTTAGTTGTTGCAAAAAATATTTCTGTTAGTAAACAACTACGAAATTTAGTAATCACTGTCTTAAATATAAAAAATTGATGTACAGTATGAATTTTTACACATTTTAGGGCTTTGTAGGTATTTAATAACTGTAAAGTATCATTCACAGCTCATGTTTTAATAGATAGTACGTAATTCACAGTGTTAATGTTAACGCATAACAATGCATAACACATATCCGTATAAGCATTCATAGCTCCAATTGATAAGCGTAAGAAAATATTTAACGCATAATGTTAGAAGTTTGTATACCTCAAACTTCTAACATTAACATTAACATTAAAAGACTGACAACTCTCAAAATGAAGGAATATATTATACTTGAAATTCGAATAAGACTTGTGGATGCAGCTTGTGACATAATTATTAGTAAAAATGTTGAAACTAATATTGAAAAATAGATGTGAAGTGAGAATTTTTACATATTTCAGGGTTTCGCAGGTATACAGTGATACATTTTAAAATAGACGAATATATTATACAGGAAATTCTAAAAAGACTTGTGGCTGCAGTTTATGATGTACTAATTAGTAAATGTGTTGAATCTAATAAAAAATTGATGTGAAGTGTGAATTTTCACATATTTTAGTGTTTTTCAGGTAGTTTCTAGTACCCAAGTTAAAGCAGCTATATGTGTGGAACATTTTTTTGCGGTCATCAAGTCAAAATGAACAATATTTTGAAAATAATGTAGCGTTTGTTATTCTATGTACTAAGAGCTTTTTCTTAAAATACTACATGAACTTTTAAAATAAAATATGTATTTTTTCAACAATAAAAAAATTAATCTGACAAAAATTCCTTTTGAACTATTTTGATTTCCATCAATGTACATTATTGAGATTTTTTTTTTCAGATTTTTAGACCAACACTTCTGGGAAACAGAGTGGAAACAAAAGTTAACTTTTTTTGTGAAATCAAAAAGTTAGATTAGAGTGAGTAGCTTCAGAAACATTATAGTTATTTTATTTAATAATTAACTTAATAATTATTATTTTGGTTCTTTATAGAAGTACATTAATAAAAAAAAAAACAATACATATATTTAATAACAAGATATTTTTATTATAAATTGTTTAGTAATTTCTATTGCGTGTAGATGGCAACTAGATCGATTTATCTATTAAAACATGAGCTATGAATGCTACTAAAGTGTTGTGCTTAGCCACTAACATTATCCATTAACATTATGCACTATGAATTACGCGTTGTCTATTAAAACATGAGGTATGAATGAGGCTTAAGAAGCCAAAATAATGCTGGATGTATAAGAATATTTTTTTGATAAAAAGTTTTTTGATAATCATTCTTTTCGGCGCTCCTATTTCTACGTAGTAGTCCCCAACACTGCCTGTCTCATTTTTAAGAGAAACCGATTAAAATTTACTGAAAAGTTTTAGCAGATAATTTCTCACGTATTGGTTCCTCTTCTTGTTGAAAATTCAAGGGAAGTGAATTCAAATTCAACTGATTTAATTAAAGTTCCAAAACAAATAATAGGTTTAATCAAGTACCACGTGCTTATGATTCAAATCATTCACACTGGACCATGCAAATGTTCAAGTAATGAAGAACTCTTTGATAGGAAACACACGACCGCCAACAAAATTGAACAAAATACCAGGGTCATGCTAGAATTATTAAAAATAAGAAAATAAGGCTAGAATTATTAAGAACTAGCAGAAATACCCGGCGTTGCCTGGGTGAAAAATTAAGTTTATTAAATATTAGGTGATCAAAGATGAAATTTGTAGAAAAAAAGGCAAAGTTGGTTCATAACTTACAAATACAGACGATTCCGCTTAATTGGGCCACCGATTAATTGGGGCAGCCGCTTATCTGGGACAAATCTCAAAGAACAGAAACCAAACCAAGGAACCAACAGTAAATTTACATGTTTAATTGGGACAACATTCCGCTTAATTGGGACAATTAAGATCATAGTACATATTATGTTACACATATTCTCAAGAAAATGTACAAAGAATTTAATATTACAGCGATATTTTATGCAGGAAGGAAATGAAGGGAGCCCTACATCCGCACTGAATACCTGTGCTGATTTTGTAGAAGTGAAATGTTACAAAAACAAAAGACCGACTACACTTGACGCATTTTTGCATTGAATTAAATTGTATGTACCTAATTATTATTTTATTTTGGAATTTATTATTATTTTTTCTTAAAAGTTTATATTTTTTGGTTATATGTAATTTATAGTTTTGTCCAAGAGTTTGTAAAATAAAATTATTGAAAGAAAAATATGCATAGTTTAATTTTATGTGAAATTCGCTTAATTGGGGCAGCCGCTTAATTGGTCCAAAATGCCTAAGTCCCGATGTGTCCCAATTAAGCGGAATCGACTGTATAAGGAATTATTTTATTCATCAAAGTATGCACCCATATTGTCTATACACTTTTGCCATTTAAGCGGCAGGTTGTTCATGCCGGTGGTATAAAACCCTGGCGGACGAGAGTCAATGAATTCCTGGAAGGCCAGTTTTACAGCATTGTCGGAATTAAACTGTTTTCCTATTAAAAAGTTGTCCAAATTGCGGAAGAAGTGGTAGTCAGTGGGGGCTAGGTCTAGTGAGTATGGAGGATGATGAAGAAGTTCCAACTCCAATTCCTGTAGTTTTGCCACAGTCATTTGTGCAGTGTGTGGTCTAGCGTTATCATGCAATAAGATAGAAGTCGATCTGTTGTCCAATCTAAGCTGTTTTTCTTTAAGTTTTTGCATCATTTCGTCCAGTTGGTTGCAGTATATTTCGGATGTGATCGGTGATCCAGGTTTTTGTTTTTTTTTTTGTTTTTAAGTTACCTGGACGAAATTAGGCGAACCAATTTGATTTGTCTGCTGCACTAGAGCCAAATACACTATTAATGTTTCGCACGGTCTGCGCTGTCGTAGTTCCACGTAAGAACTCATACTTCATAATAGTGCGAATTTCCGACCGTTCCATTTTCAACAAAATTTATTTTAAAAAAAAGTTTTTGATATTTTTTAGAGCATACAATGATTTCTTTAAACAGGCGAGATGTGTAACTTATGTGTAAATTCAGTTAATAAGGAATAAAATTTAGAAAATATTCAAAAAGTCATGTATTAAAACAAAATTATGGGTCCTAAAAACGTTAGCAGATGCCGTAAAGGGTAAATTTGGTTCTTTAGCCTCTAAAGTTTGCCGACCCCTGCCCTAGTACAATATCAATTTAAATGAATCCAACATTAAATCTTTTGTATATAAAAATGAAAAATGTTAAGTAATTAATATAACTTCTTCATTAAGATATCGTGGAGTTGACGAAATATATAACCCGTTATGAAATAAAATACGTCAAACCAAATGAAAAATTATGTATTTTAATTATTAGAATCGCAGGAAAAACAAGATGAAAATTTCTGATAATACCACAATTAAATTATAAGAATATTTGAATAATTTTGGTTTTATGAATTATATTTTTGAAGTAATTAATTATTTTTTAGAATTTATATGAATAAATTAATATTAAAAATCTTTAAAATATGAAGAATAATAAAGGGTTTCATATTTAGGGGAATATTTTAATAATAAATTTAAGGGGGAGTTGAATATAAAACATACCATGAATCAGGAAAATGAAGGCGGCTTTTCTTACCTGGAACAAAAACAATGAAATTAATAAATGCTGTTTTTAATTTAAAATAAAATCAATCACAGAACAAGGGCGCCTAAACCTAGACGTTTTTGTTTATATTATTAGAACACTATCAGACCAATTCTGTAACTCTGTTACTATGATAATAGTTACTAAATTCGTCACTATGTGCAAGGTCAGTTACTATCATGAATGAAAGTCATTGTATTTTTTATAATATTTTATGTTGTAGCAGTGGCGGATCAAGCCTTCGCCGGGCCCATTTTTGATTTTCGGGCCCCCAACCTACAGGCGTTCAAAGTGAAGAGCAAAAAAAAAAAAGGTCCTCACACACAATCCAAGTGAAGAGCAAAAAAAAAGGACCTCACCTCCCAAATCCGGGCCCTTGAAAATTACAGGCCCAAGACAAATGTCTTTTTTGTCTAGGGCGAAAATCCGTTACTGTGTTGTAGTAACGTTATTACACAGTAACTTTTACAGAATTGATCTGTATATTTCATTTAAAATATGAATGCAATTTATAAGGAAAACTGTTTGCTCTTGGTTGGTTGGTTGGTTGGTGCAGCGATGGATTACATTCTTAGTCAGACATAAATCTACAGTCAAGTGCATAAATATATATTATTGTATATTTATATGCCGGGAGTACGTCTCTGTATTATTACGTAGTAGGTATGGGAAGTATTGCCAGTAGCGCTAGTTGCTCTTAAAATCTGGGGGGGGGGGAGAGCAGACAATAGTTGAGGGCACCATTTTTTATCGTTAATCTCACTTCTCAAATACAAGTGAAGACCTAAAACAACAAAAGATCCTAAGGTTGTCACATCTAAAACACAGTTAGTTACTTTAAATTTTTGGCGCACAGCAACAAAGACTGTTTGCACCTAACGCAGCCCATCTACATGACTACACTACATATTAAAAACAATAAATTAAACAAAATATAAATAGATAAAATCAATAAATTTACCCATACTCAATAAAAGAAATCTTGCACAGACAAACACAAATAAATAAGATAAAAAGTCTGTTCGAAAATTGGGGATGGAAAGAGGCTGTAAAGGGACCAATTACCACCCAATATCACAGTCAATAACTAGAACACATTAAAATAAGGTGCAAGACTTCACACATAAAACAGTAAGTTCGATTCAGGAAGAGTATCAGCCTGTCCATGAGTATTCTGTCGTCACCTAAAGTAACTGACAGGTCATAGCACAGACCTAACCTCTCCCTGACATCCACGAACTGTCCACAGACATAGACAAAACTGTGTTACACGTCTCACACAGAGGAGAGTCTTCACCTCGAAGAAGATGTCCATGAGTCCACCAACAATGACCTATACGGAGGCGTGCGATAGCGGTTTCCTCCTTGCGGTTATTCCTGCAGGAAGAACCCCATGGTTTAATTTCTCCCTTAATCTATCTCAACTTAACGTTTTGTATGCTGCCCCACTCATGTTGCTACATGGCTAGAACCAGATAGAACAATTTTAGGAAGGGGGGGGGCTGACCTCCAGCTAGAGCTGCGACTGAGTTTTGCTATTGTTTACAATATGCACTACTTGAAAAGCCAAAAAAATTAACTAACTTCTTGAAACAGAATGAGTTTGGAAAAATACGCAGGGGCACGGAAAGGGCAAGCTCTGGCCAATAGACAAATAGACATAATGATCGTCCAGTACAATTCTTACTTAAAGCAAGCAGACATCCTTGACATCCTACAAAATTTCCACAAAATGGTTCTTGACATTCTATACTTCTGGTTTGTTCCGAAAATTACCAATACTACGATGCGATTTTTTGGATAAACTTTGGTCATCATATTTTTTCCAAACTTGTTCACATATGGCGCTTTCGAGAAAAAATCGTATTCCCTCTATCTTGATACACCCTGGAATCCCGGGATTTATCAGTGGTTTCAAATGACTGTATCGTAAAATTGCTGCTTGTTTACTAAATTAAACACGTAGAAATACCCGTTTTTATTTCTGTTCTACTTGATTTTATTATAACATTTTTCCTCACTTGAAAAATTCTGTTTGCCAGTAGGAATATTGTAACCCTTCCCCTTCATCTTCCTGGAAATAAATCCTTTTTTATCCAGATTTAAAATTCATACAACGAGTGAATATTTCAAAATCTGCACAATTAAACAAAACGACTGCAATTTATTTTCGCACTTCAATTTGCAGAGGCAAAACAGAAAATTCTATTGCTCGAGTATAAACGACAAGTAATTTAACATACTCGTTCACCCTTGTAATATTCATGTATACATACACTCGTGTATGGGGGGTCTTAAATTTTTAAATAGCAACAAGCGTGACACCTACCGGTTATTCCCCGGCTTAATAACTTCCCGAGTTGAAGCATTTCTATTTATTTTCTTTAGAAAAGATCGCTAGTTATTTCATATACTTGTTTATTCTTGTCATATTTTACGGATATTTTTACTGTGCATTTGTTTATATATATTTTTTATAACTAGGGTGTGAAGGGTATTGTTTTGGTTATAAAAATATTAACATAAGCGTACGTTTTTTCGTTTTATTAAAACTTGGTTTGTGCTTTTCTTGGGAGCGTTTACCTTTTCGCGCAGAAATGCAGACAAAAGATTTTAGCTAACAGATGATTAGTACCTTTATTCTGAACAAAATATGTTAGCTCTTTGCCATCATCATCATCCAGCCTCTTTTTTTAACGATTAAATATCAATAAATTGTTTTTACAACCCTTAGAGCAGGGGTCGGCAACCTTTTTGTCAATAAGGGCGCAATATCAATTCAAATGTTATTGAGGGAGTATAAAAACGTAGATTAAGTAAACACTCATGGTTCGCAAGGTCGTCTAATCTAGCGTCTGATCGCTTAAGTCGAATCACCAATAGATTAGGCTCAGTATGTGAGTGTCTCGATAGCGAGGGCGCATAAAAATCTCACGGAAGGCGCCACGGCACCCGCGGGCGCCGAGTTGCCGACCCCTGCCTTAGAGGGTTCTTGTCGCCTCCACAAACTTCTTCCATCTTACGCGGTCACACGCTAATCTTCTCCAATTATGGGCATCGATTCTTTGCAGGTCTTTGTGTACATTGTCCACCCATCTCATTCGAGGTCTTTCTCCTGGTCTGTTTATACCTGGATCTCTATCGAATACTCTTCTCACTGGCATGTTGTTGGGCATTCTGATGACGTGTCCGATCCAACGTATTTTGGAACTTTTTATGAAGCCAATCACATCCGGTTCATTATAAAGGTCGCGCAGCTCATCATTTCTTCTGATGCTCCATATTCCATCCTCTTGGACAGAACCGAAAATTTTCCGTAGAATCTTGCGTTCGAAGATTCTCGGCGTTCTTGTTCTTGTGTAAGTGTTCAAGATTCACTTCCATACGTGAGAATGGGTCGAAGAAGGGTCTTGTATAACCTTATTTTTGTGAGCCGGGATAGCAAGCGTGATCTGAGCAGACTGTTAAGGGCATAGTAGGCTTTGTTTGCAGAAAGGATTTTTAAAGTTATTTCTTCCGTGATGTTGCTGTTGCTGTTCACGGTACTTCCGGGGTGTTTAAAGCGATTCTATTTGCATTTCTGCGATTGCTGGTGGTCATTCGTTTTGAGGTGTTCTCGATACCTTGAGGTACTTCGTCTTTTCTGCATTTATCAGAAGCCCATCTGCTTCTTCTGTTTCCTTTAGTGAGTTATACGAGAACATATCTTTCGTATGTGCTTATTAAATATCGCTATTGTTAAACAAAATGGTCAAAAGCCTTATTCAGTGGGCAAATATACTATATTTCAAAATCTATCACAGTTCCGATTAAACTAGCGACACAAACTTTACCTTATCATAATCTGATATAAATATTCCCAAATATCGAAATTCTAAGGATGTTTTTACTGTTTAGTTTCCGATTTTGAAGTCCTAAATATTTATATGTACTGTACTTAAAAGTAATAATGTAAAAATGGAATTTTGTGACGTCAAAAATATATTTTGCAATATGCATTTTCTTACATATTCCATATGTTCTATTTCAATATCGTGTTTTATAGCACGCTGTGCACAGAATGTAGAATCTCAATTTCAACAATAAGGCGATTGCTGGGTTTAGTTTATAAATATCATAAACACTTTAAAACGTTCTCTTTTTATACCGTGAAAATACACAGATGGCTGCACTGTTTCTCTGACGACCACACCAAATAAAACTCTTGAATAGCGACTGTAAAATTTTTACTGTTTGATATTTTAGAAAAAATGTTTTATTCAACTAAATAAAAAATGGAATATATTTTTGTGAGGTTATTGCGAAGTATAAATCTTATTTAATGCAGTGGCGCACCTACATTTTTTCACACAGTGCCAATACAACAAATAAGTAAATAAATAAATATAAGAATGTGTACTGTGCATGACAAGCGACACGTAACACCTGTGTCGGTTATGCAAGTTTGCAAAAACAAACGCGTTGTGCACAATGTCGGCAAGTGATAGATCTGTCATTTGCATACATAACCAAAAAATAAATAAATATTATATACAACATTTTGTGCTATAGCAAAACTCGTCAAACTTATCAATGCTGCTTTTAGACTAAATTGTGTACCCAGTTTGTGGAAAGAAGAGGAGGTTCATCTTGATACCAAAGCGAGGCTGTTGCCTCTTGACTTGTTGATGAATTATTGCTCAAAAGATCATAGAAAAAATTTAATCCCGTATCACCAATTTGGTTTTCGAAACCAACATTCGACAATTGATCAGATACATAGAAAAACCGATATTATGGAAAAAGTTTTAGATGAAAAAAAAGTTTGTTCCTCAATCTTCCCGGACGTACTGTTTGATAAGTTTTGGCATGAGGGGCTAATTTATAAATTGAGAAATATCCTTCTCAAGCAATACTCTGCTATACTGGCATCATATTTAACAGAGAGATTATTTACAATTAAGCAGGAAGATACTTACTCTCAGCTTAAAGAAATTAAAGAGGGAGTTTCTCAGGGAATTGTATTAGGACCACTGCTCTACCTAATGTACACCGGCGACCTCCTTGAGTTAAAAACATTGTACATATTTAAGAGAGATTGTTTAGGATTAAGCAAGATAATGCTTACTCTCAACTTAAAGAAATTAAAGAGGGAGTTCCTCAGGTAAGTGTGTTAGGACCGGTCCTATACCTACTGTACACCAGCGATCTTCCCGAATTAATAATCTTTACTACTTCTGCTGATGACACTGTGATAATAGCAGTAGGTAACATCAATTAGGAATCGACGGGAAAAACATTCTTTAGTTCATTCGAAAGAAAGCATCACTGTATCCCTAGTCAAGGTTCGCATCTAGAGGTCAATATGGGTTATGTAAAAAGTTTGTATATCAAGCGATTCGTAAGCTGAGGTACCACTGTAGTTTAAATTTAAAAACAGTTCTTATTTTGATTTAAACAGAAATACAAGTTATATTTTACACCCTTTACTCTTGAATAAAAATTCTTCTTCTTCTTTTTTCTTGGTTTAGGCTTTCGCCATTCAACCAGAATTAGTTGTTGAATAACAATTGATACATAATCTGTATCTTTGTTTCTCAGTCAGGCCCTGAGTTTCAATGGAGCCCGAGTCAAACAACATTTCGGAGGCCCCATATCCATCCGTTTATTTATGAAATTTATGTAAAATATAAATAATTATCGAGGCGCCGGGTCCTCTGGAGCCTTCGGGGCGTAAGCCATATGGTCCACCCAGCCCCTCCTCCATCTGGGCCTGTTCTCAGCAATATGTTCTGACCAATGGCCGCTGACATCGTAACCGTACATCATTTACTACTGCAGGAATATATTTTAGTTTCTTTGGTTGAATTTCTTATCCAATATCCGTTATAAATTGGAATACGTCATACATCACATACAAGTTTTTGTTTGTTTTACACACAAGTTTATAACTACGCGCCAAAACAGCAAGTAGACAGTCGTGCTCAACCTCCAGACACGCCAACTGGTGTAGAGTAGTGGTAACATGGGTGCCCTGCGTTTCTAAGGTCTGGGGTGCGGACTTCGTTCAGGAATTTTAAAAAAATTAGAATTGTCCTGGACAATTGGCCATCAAGTTGTGCATGCACAAATTGCATAATACGGTAAATGCCAAATGGACAAACGGGTGCACGAAAAGAAATTGCGCACAAATTGGTGCACACTGTTTAAAATGTGTACATTTTGCGGAATAAACGAGCCCATATAAATAGGAGATGTAGGTTTTTTTTTGGATTTCCACCGAATAAAATATAAATTTTGTAAGTTGAGTATAATCTTTATTGAAGTTTTAGATGACTAGTTTCGCTCAATTCGTACATTATTAGATATTAGATATTACATAAAGATATGATATTATGGTATCAGATAAAGATATGGATAAAACAACGGTTAGCATATTTATTGATTTCAAGCGGGCTTTTGAAACTATCGATAGGGATATTTTACTTCAAAAGTTGCACTATTATGGTTTACGAGGTACCGTGTGGAAATGGTTTCAAATTTTTTTGGTAAATCTCAACAAACCAAGTACAAAAATTGTTTATCTGAAAATATTAACAACCCATTTGGTGTGCCTCAAGGTAGCGTTCTAGGTCCGTTGTTATTTATAATTTATATTAATGATATACAATTTAGTACTAAATACTGCTCCATTAATTTATTTGCGGATGATACTCTAATATCATTAGCTGATTTTGATCAGGCTCGTATTGTGGAGAGGCTTAATGAGGATCTGGTTTCAATTCTGAATTGGTTAAATATCAATAAATTAAAATTAAATGTACAAAAAACTAAATGTTTGGTTATTGGTTCGAAAAAAAATTACGATAAATATTTCACAAATAATTACGATTTATTACTGGACAAAGTCAAATTAGAATACACACGCGAAATAAAATACTTAGGCGTAATTATTAATAGTGAGTTAGGGTTTAAAGAACATTCTAATATGTTAATAAATAAAATTGCCAAAAAAATTGGGTTTATGTTAAGGACCACTAAATATTTATCAACACGTCTAAAATTACAATTTATAACTGTCTCATTAAACCTCACTTTAACTACTGTAGCTCCATACTATTTATGTTGAACAAAACTGAACTGAATAAATTTCAAAAACTCCAGAACAGAGCTATGAGAGTTATTCTACAGTGTGATAAGTATACATCAGTTAATGTTATGTTAAAGATATTAAATTGGATGAACGTGTCGGATCAAATTAAATTTAATAATATGTTTCTCATTTACAAAATTACCAATGGTCAGCGGCCATTTTACTTGTATAAATTACTTAAACTTAATTCAAATGTGCATAACTATCCAACAAGAGGTCAAAATAATTTTTATGTTAAATCAGTTAAAAAAGCATCTACAATGAATTCAATATTCTTTAAAGGTATTATCGAATATAATAAGCTACCTGTGAGTGTAAGAAAATGTTCAACAATTAATCAATTTAAAATTAAATATAAAGATTGGTTAGTAAACGCTGTTGAACGTTGAGCAAATTATTGTTTATTTTGAATGATCTTATTTATTTATTTATTTGTTTATTTATTTTATTTATTTACTTATGTATTTATTTATTTTATCATTTATATTGATTTTATGTTAATTTAATTTTGTTGTAATTACTTTATTTACTATATTTTATTTAAGAATTGTTTTATTAATATTTTAAATATGTACAATGTATACCTTTTATATTATGAATGTGATAATGCTCTAATGTGATATTTTAAAATTTTATATATTTATGTTTTTTTTTAATATGTTTAATTAGCTACACTTTGTATATTTTGCATGTATTTTATGCTTTTGTATTTTTTTTGTAGTAGCTTTAGCTATTTAATAAAGCATTATTATTATTAAAGCTGATAGTCAATAAAAATAATAAAAAATTGATGTGAAGTGTGAATTTTCACACATTTCAGGGTTTTGCAGGTATTTAATAACTGAATGATGATTATTTGGGATGCCAAAACAAATTTTATGTCAAAATATTTTTTTATGAATTTTAATTCGAATGCCTAATACCATTATTTAAGTTTCTAAATATGTGCAGTATTTTTTTTACATAGCAAGGTTCATTAAGATTTTGAAAATTGCGCCTATGGCTTCTATTGGTTGCTTAAATCATTAGCCCCGCCCTGTGATTTCGTATACATCAAACAGAATTAAATTATAATTTCAACACTTCCCACTGGTTATTAAATTTACGCTTTTAAAAATTAAATGCAACATTTTACCAAAATATAACTAGAATTTTGACAAAATAATTTAAACAAAAGAAAACTGCAAAAAAAAAACAAAAAAAAATTGACAGGATTCGAACTCTAGTTTGCAAGTTACCTGTTTACAAATTATAAAACCAATGACTAAACGCACATAGCTATGAGTGCTGACGTATCAACTTGGTTACATAGCGAATTAAATATTTAACATATTTTGGTTAAAAACACAAAAAATGCATTATTTTCCGAAAACATAATCTGATCAAAAATTCCTGTTGTACTATTCCGGTTCACATCAATATACATTACTTAGAATTTTTTAAGATTTTTAGTTTAAACCATCTGGGCTATAGGGTGTAGGACAAAAATTTTTTTGCACAATTTTGACAAAAATCGTGTCAAAATAATTTATTTTGCAAAAATAAAATTTTGATCGTTAATCCACGTACTAAGGGCTTTCATTTGATACCCTACACAGAATTTTAAAAAAAAAAATTTTTTTTTCGTTGAGCACATATTTGTTTATATTTTTAGGGGGATATGTTTTTTAGATGTTTTAGTATTTTTCCTATGTGCGGGTCAAAAAGTTGTACAAGCATGCCAAATTTCAACTCTCTAGGTTTAGCCGTTTGGCTACAATTTTTACCGAACAGACAGACAGACAGACAGACAGACAGACAGACAGACAGACGACAAAATGACGGTATAAGGGTTTTTTGGTCATACCTACAAAACCCTAATAAAAAATGAATAAAAGTTCGTAATTAAATCAAAATACATGGTCAAACCTTGTCAGAAAATAAAATGATGTAAATTAACGGTCGTTTGGGCAAATTAAGACTTGAATAAAGACAAGAATTCCAATAAAGACTATAACTCAACTTACAAAATTAATATTTTATTAGGTTAATTAGAAATCCAAAAAACCCCTACATCTCCTATTAAACTAACCACCAACAATCTTATTCATTCAATATGAATGCAAGAGCCCATATATTGTTCTATATTGTAAAGAAGATAATCATGACTACCCTTATTTTAGTTTTCCCTTCGATACGCCCTTGTTTCAAAAGAGTTCTGTGACTGCTCGTTTTTATTGTGGATTTTCTAGTTGCACATTTCAGCGCGAATTCCAAGATTTACTGAGAAAATTGCTATAATAATATTTAATTTATTATTAGAAAATAAACATAACAGTGCGATATAAAAGGTAATTTTATATTTTACGTGACTATGAATAGAATATTTTACAGTTCATATTTTATAAAATTATTGTAAAGGTTGGAATACTTTTAAAGTTGTAAATTTATTTAAAGCACTTCCAAGAAAATGTGCAGAAGATATTGCATAAGGAATTACCCTACAATTCTGGTATTAAAACATTGCGTTATATACAGTTACACCATAAAATGATAGTAATAATAAAACTGTAGTATACATAAATTCATTCATGAAGCAACAAAAACACATACAACAAAAAAAGTAGATACACAGACCAATTCTGTAATTCAGTTACTATGATCATAGTAACTAAATTTGTCACTATGAGCTAGATCAATTACTATCATAGTAAGTTTGGGGTATTTCGTATTTCGGAAGGCAAAAGTTGCTACAATATTTAGTAACATATTACTATAAAAGCTCCATCATAGTAACTGCTTAATGCTGGTGTTTATAAGTAATAACTTAGTTCTTATGAAGATAAAAATGGCGGATATTTGATTTCAAGTGTAACTTTTATATATAATAGCAAATGAAGAAGATTAGTAAAGAAAATTATACAAATTATATATATGTATATATAATATATATGTATGAGTGTAGATAAATGTTTATATTGCAGGAGCTCCTCATTTTGAATCTTTTATAATATTATTTTTTAAAAAATTGACAAAAGCTCTATTTAGGGACGCAAAAATAGTTTAATGGGAGGGGGGTTAAAAGGAGACGGATAGAAGTGATGACACAACAAGGAAAATGCATCGATGTTATAAAAAATCCAGCTTCATGGGAGGTTCTAACCCCCAAATCCCATCCGACTGCGCCACTGGTTGTATTGTAAGTATTATGATTTAAGTTACCATAAAAAGAGTATATTTAAGAGTATATAAGAATATACTCTTAAATATACTCATGGGAGGTTCTAACCCCCAAATCCCATCCGACTGCGCCAATGGTTGTATTGTAAGTATTATGATTTAAGTTACCATAAAAAGGGTATATTTAAGAGTATACAATATACTGCTAGTATTATATTTCAAATGACGAAATGACATAAATAGCACTAAAATTCATACAAAATAGACACTTAACCTATAAAAATAGTCGATTATAATGTACTATTTGTAGCACAAAATTAAATGTTTTACAAATAATTAACTCTTGTAGTTCTTTATTACTAAGAAGATATAATTATCACCACAAAAAAGCATGTAAATCTATACATCTATAAGCATGTAAATTTACTGCACAATTAGCGAAAATAACATAGCAAAGCATAGGAAAACATTAATGTTATACCTCCACGATCTAAAATCACGTGACAAGTGACGTCAACTTAGACAGATCTGTAATTTTTTCTCACCATCTGAACCAATAGCATCGCTTAATTTTTATGACCTTCTAGATTGAAACACACCCTTTCTCTGGCAGCGTCGGCCAAGTAAATATTCTCCGAAGATATAGGTATGGGAGGAGCTAACGGGTTAAGCCTCCTAAACACTAAAGACACGTTTTTAAGGCATGTCTTTTTTTTAATTTACTATGAGCCACCAACAAACTAATGTGGCGTATGCTCCCCACCAGAAAAAAAAATCTGAGCCCCCAGACAAATTAAGGGTGTACACCTGGGTATATGTTTCCTGGTTATACCTACGTAATTCTAAAAATGAGTCATTATAGTGCCAACAATAAAACATTGTGTTTAATCTATCATCACAAAACTACGACAAACCGTTATTGAACCCAAAACCTACTTGAAAATATCAAGCGCAGCGCCATCTTCAATTTGTAGGTCTGACTTTCTACACCGAGTTACGCATATAAATAAACAGATAGGAAATTTAATAATTCAAAATATGAAAACTAAATCCGACAAGACGCAATAAATTCTTATTTATTACCCAGCTTCCGGAATACCAGTTTTGCTGCTATAAAAACACTAAGTATTATAAAAAGGACAAAAACGTGAGTCTAAAATCAAATACTGCCGAGCTCTGTATTGATAGTATTGCTGTTGCCAAACGTTGTTAGAATTCAAATTTTCCATTTTACATATTAATATAGAGATTGAGTTTCCTTTATCTATTGCTTCCGATCGGCAGAATTGCGTCTAGCTCTTATTTCATATTTTCGAATCAGGATATTAAGAACGATATTTGTATTCAGGGGATAGTTAAATTGGGTTAATACAATACAGGGACGTATCGAATAATTCCAGGAGAATATTTCGTTCCAAAACTAAAATTCCACATTTTAATCAGGTTTCTTGAACTCTAGAATTTCGTACAGAAAATACATATCTATGAAAACGATGTTTATCTCTTTTTTTCTATTTCTGTTTTGAGGAGGTAACATTGAAAACATAATTTGCCACACAAAATTCAAAATTGAGATCAGTTTCTACTTTGTTAAATGTATAAAATAAAATCATAAAATTAATCATGTTTTGAACCATCAAAAAAAAAAATGATGTGAAGTGTGAATTTACACACATTGCAGGGTTTCGCAGGTATATAATAAGTGAAGGCGGCATGCTAAGTGTGTAGGACAAATTTTGCTTTGTAGTAATCACTTTGTAGTAATAATTTAGAATGAGCTTTAAAAACAAATTTTATGTTAAAATATTTTTTTGTTAATTTGAATTCGAATACCTAATACCATTATTTAGGTTTCTAAATATGTGTAGTATTTTTTTTTTATATAGTAAGGTTCATTAAGATTTTGAAAATTGCACCTATGGCTTCCATTGGTTGTTTTAAGTCATATGCTCCGCCCTTCTGGTTTCGTATACATGACACATAGAATGAAAATATAATTTCAACAATTCCAACTGGTTATTAAATTTACGCTCTTAAAAATAAAATACATTTGCCTAAATATAACTAGAATTTTGACAATAATTTAAACAAAATAAAAATGTAAAAAAAAACAAAAAATAAAATTGTCTCCTCGGCCCGGGAGCGAACCCTAGATTGCTGCGTAGCAAGCAAGCAAGCTAACCATTAGACCAAGATACGCCTTGTAGTATAGTGTGTTACATAACTTTAACTTTTGTACATCGTCATCCAAAATACACAAAAAATGCGTTTTCTTCCGAAAACATAATCTGATCAAAAATTCCTGTTGTACTATTCCGGTTCACAACAATGTACATTACTTAGAATTTTTTCAGATTTTTAGTTTAAACCATCTGGGCTACAGATGTGGGACAATTTTTTTGTTTGCAATTTTGACAAAAATCGCATTAAAATAATTTTGCAAAAATAAAATTTTGATCATGTATTCCACGTACTAAGGGCTTTCATTTGATACCCTACTCAGAATTATTTATTTTATTTTATTTATTTTTTAACACATATTTGTTTATATTTTTAGGGGGATATGTTTTTTAGATGTTTTAGTATTGTTCCTATGTGCGGGACAAAGAGTTGTATAAGCATGCCAAATTTTGGCTACAATTTTTTCCGGACAGACAGACAGACAGACAGACAGACAGACGACAACATGACGGAATAAGGGTGTTTTGGTCATACCTACAAAACCCTAAAAAAACGAAAATAGACAATAAACATTTTACTAAGGCACCGCAGTTGGTTTAAAGACACACAGATGTCGCACTGTTCGTAACTCACTAATTTCCAGAGCTTTAAACACTGCCTTGAATGTTAAAACTATCTACTAAACATATCCATAACGCACAGTGCACAGTAAACTAATTTAAAGAGCTCTGAACGCAGCTTTAGTCGTATAGAGGCAGAGTAGGTAAGTTGTTCATTATAATTTCAAGTTTACCAACAGAAATGTTGAAATAATATAGTACTGTATGTTAAATCGTACTAATTAGTCTCCATAAATCTTTTGGCTAATTGTAATGAAATGGATTGGTGTACCGTACTATTTCATAGGTAAAGAATTAGTAGAAGCAAAATTTATTCGCGTGCTAGATTGTATGATTTTAATTACAAATATCCTCAGAAAATAAAACAATTCACTGCGAAAACCAAGCGATGAATAGTTTTAATTATACAAGTAAAACACAGCGCATAATATAGTGACTGTTATTTCATATTCCGAGCTAGGTATAGACACAATCCAGTGACGGAGGAACAAATTATTTAATATTCCAATGCATAAAACGGTCTGTATCCCATAAATCAATTAGCAGAATAAGAACGTGCTTAACGCAATACTGGAAAGATGGTACCATCGTTTACTGCCATGGCTATCAGCAGTATACTCCTTAGTCCGGTCTCATAATGAAAGAGACTACGTACGACTGCTGTCTATGGACGACTTGAGCTCTCACATTGGAGCATACTTCATGGAGTTGTTTGTCTTTCACAGGTGGTTGTTGGGTTGTGGTTGCCGAGAATTTTGATCCAGTTTTTCTAGGTTAAGATGAATGGGTTGTTTAATCTCGTTGAAAGTAGTAGTTTGTTGATGAGGCGAAGAAGAAGACGTTCAAGAAAAACGGAATGGGTTAACCAGATATTTCTGAAGAGAGAAGAGCATGACGAGTTTCACCATTTAATAGACGATTTGAAGCATGATCCCGAGAAATTCTTTGACTACCATCTCACGTGCCTCAGCTTCAATGGCTATTAGCCCCCAGGTACTTTTGATTTACATATAATTTTTTTACATTATTTATATTACATTATTATATACCTATTACATTATACATTAATGTTTAATATTTTATTATGGAATTTATAATGGGGTGGGTTTTGGTGCAATCCTATATTTGTGTGTATATATTTATGTCTTTAAGGTATTGTATTAAGTTGGATTCCGTGTTGTGTTTGCTGAGCCGCAGTAAGGGGGGGGGGGCGGAAGTTGCGACGGCCCTGGGCGCACTCAGGAAAAGGGTGCTGACGGGCTTGACAAGGTCGGTGAGGTCGGCTGTCATTGTGACGGTGAGGAGCTTTTTGTTTGCTCATCACTTGGATTTTGGGAGGTGAGAACCTTGTTTTTATTTGCTAAGGGCGCCAAAATACGGCTTTGCCCCTAGCGCAAGTTTTCCTTACTGCGGCTCTGCGTGTTTGTTGCCTAGAATGTCTTTTAATTTGTTTGTGAATTTTCGATGCGATCGTTTTGGTATTCTGTGCATTGTAGAAGTATGTGATCGACAGATATTTTTGTGCTACATGTATTACACTGGGGTGGTTCTAACTGCTGGAATATGTGCTTGTGTGTGTATAATGTGTGTCCTATCCGGAGTCTTGTTAGCACCACTTGCTCTCTTCTTTTACCTCTGGGATCCAAGTGATTCGTATCTTCTTTTATACCTTGCATATGGTTTGTGTTTGGTGTGGCGGCCCAACAGTTCTTCCATTTTTCTTTAATCTATCTTCTCACTAGGTTCTACACGTCGTCAATTGGTATTTTTATATCTATTATTTGATCATGGATGGCGTCTTTAGCTAGATGATCTGCAGATTCATTTCCTGCTATACCAACATGAGATGGTATCCACATAATGGTAATGTTTTTCCCGTCTAGCATGGTTTCATGGATATTTCATTGAATTCTTTTTATGATTGGATTCTTTGGGTACTTTTGTTGAACACTCTGTATGGCACTTAGTGAGTCGCTGTGGGAACTATTTTTGTCATATATGATTTTGCTGTTAAGTCCATAATAAGGCAGATATGTACATTTGAATTTTAGACTATCTCCCCGTAACTCCCCAAATATTCAAGTCAACCCTAACCACAGGGCTAAATGTGCTACAGCGTTACGTAAACCTTTTGGGGGTATTTTGGCATTTTTTTTGGTGTTATGTACAGAACGGGGCACTTATCAGGGGCGCCATTGTAGAGTGGAGGACCCTTTTTTTGCTCCTCACTTGAATTTGGAGAGGTGAGGACCTTTTTTTTCTCTTCACTTAGATTTAGGAAAGTCAAGACCTTTTTTTTGTTTAATCAATTTACTTTATTTGCCAAGGGCGCCAAAAAAATTGCTACGGTTCTGGTTATATATTTTCTTATGAAGAAGGGCGCATTATTTTCAGTAGCCCATGGACGCCGAATATCTTAAGACGGCCCTGCAAATATTCATCTAATTGAAAAAATGCATTCAACAAAAAAGATTTATTTCTTACTGTAAATTTGTTTTATTATATTAAGTTTTCTGTTAAGTCAATAATTAGGGATACATTTGGTTTTTTAATTAACAGTTTTAACCCCAAAACATCTCCCTAGAATAAAAATTTTGAAATACCTATAGCCTATGTTCGAATACTGGTTTTACTCTACCAATTTACGTGAAAATATAGTCAGCCGTTTAGCGTGAATCTCGATTAGACGGACAGACAGACAGCTTTTTTGCGGATATTGTCTTATAATCATCTGAAACGTGTGGAAACAAAATATGAGGCAAAAAATAAAATAAAATAAAAATACAGATATACCCTCCAAATGTATTAATATAGAAGATAGATAGATTTCAAATTTTCTTAATTCTTCCTATTAATAATTATTTTATTTTAGTTTGTGATTTAATTTTGTTTATTTATTTTTTTATTTATCTTTCTTTGCAGTGAGTGGATTTTGTCGTTATCCTCTCCGTCTATGTTTGCACTTGACGTTGGTATGGACTAAATTATTCACACAACAGTAATTGCCCATCAAAGCATGAGAGACGACGGTGTATGGATGTGTGTACGGACCTCTTTTGTTAGTCCTGCGGGTTCCTAGTCATCCGAACTATGGAGACGAATTAAACGGCTATTAGAGGCACACGGGTGACATAGTCGTACTGAGTTCGGTGACCTGTGCGTTTCGCGACCTTTGTGCCCGTTCGCGAACCAGCCACTACGTGAACAGAGACGGATTTACTAATAAGTCAACTTGAATTATGTTGTATAGAATAATAATCGGGTGTGTACAGAATTAGATATTACATTAGATTAACTTCGTAGATTATAATTCATAATGTGAATACAAGAAGTGATTTTTTTTTTCGTCGCGCAGACGATCGCTGTTACAATGTCGCCAAATTTATTGTCCTATAGTACTATAATAAAAGAATTATCGTTGCTATAGTAATATGTATATTTTTATTGTATTTTAAGTAAGTTTATTGAAAGTACCAAGCCAAAGGCTTTTTACTTCTGTACAACAATTTTACAATAATACTTATGCAAAATATTTTCGGATCTACTTAAACTAGCTTAAAATCTAAGTTCTCAATCTAACTGACATATCTAATATATTGTACAAAATTATAATTATTATTTAGTTTGATGGTACATTAAATGTTGGTTAATATAATTTTTGCACGTTTGTGCTTGTTCTCTTCTTCTATCATATACGCCCAGTTGTCATATAATTTAGTAGTGAGATGTAGAATTTTGTTTTTGATTATGGAGAAGTTTAAGTCTAGATGAATGATATTATTTTTGACGAAATAAGGGGTATTTAAGATTATTCGTAGAGCCTTATTTTATACTATTTGTAAATTTTCTAGAGGGATGTTGGCGGCATAACCCCAGACTGGGCAAGCGTATGTCAATGGGTGCGTTTTGTTGGTGGCTGGTTAGAAGTACTAGAATTGATGTGCAAGAAAACGACAATTTTGATCGAGAAATAAACATGGAATGACATTTGCATGGAGGTCATATGGTTGTAGAACAAACAACGAACATATTTCACCTAAATGGATAATCTAAATAATAAATGCAGAATAAGAAAAATTTATATTTGAAGCAAATATTCTAGAACGTAATGTTTTAGAACGAGTAATTGAATTGTACATTTAAAATCATATAGGTATATATTTATTTTAGGACACAAAATGAGAAAATACCTAAAAGTAAAAATTAGTAATACCGTAGTAATAATAAGATTTAATTCTAATACATTTAAAAACCAAATGAAAACAACTGCATTCAAATATTACTTTTCATCCCCACCACACTTATTCATTCTAGTCGTTCGACCTCAAATCATCGAATGAATAGAATGAGAATACAGTCGCAACAAAACGGGTATTCTAATTAAACCGAAACCAGAATTGGCACAACAAAACGCCCCCATTATAGTGATGATGAGTTGGGTTAGAAGAAGTAGACCATTGCATTGACTGAGCTTGTTTTTTCCATTGATGAGCGGGTACAATATGAAGAATTTCTAGTTAGCTTTACTAGCCAAGTATATTACGTAAGATTTCCATGTGAGTCTGTGGTCCATAATAATTCTTAGATATTTCACCTCATTTTTCCAAGTGATTCGTTGAAAAAAACTTAGGGCCGGTTTCTGAAAGCTTAGTTAACTATAGCCAAATATTTAGAAAATGGTTGCTATGGTTACTTATTGTTATATTATGACGGTAGTTGACCATTTGCTTATAGTTTACTAAGCTTTCAGAAACCGGCCCTTAAAGTGTAAATAAGCTTTAGAGTTACACTATTTTTTATTGACAATTGCAGTAATGACGTATTTACATCATTTTTAATTTGTACTATGATACAAGAGTTTTTAGAGACAAGATCAAATTTTCGCTTCGGGATAGAGTTGGAATACAATACTCTATTCGCGGAGAACTTGCAGTCGATGTAAACAATCGAAAAATTGTTCTGATTGGACGAAAAGATGTTTAAATCACTTTTAATGTACTTTCATCCAATGAAAGCAAGAGTGACGTAGTTCTACTGTTTACATCGACTGCATATTCTTCGCGAATAGAGTATAGAGTTGATAATAGACGTAGAGTTGATAAATAGGCAACTCAAATACGGTATAGCCATTTTCAAAATATAAATGACCATCAATTGTCTAAAGCAATGATGCAATGCCAACTACAGACAGAGAGGACATCCTAGAAAAACAGGCGAGGGCGAAATTAGAAGGACCATGTCATACCAAAATCTGAAATTCTGACAAAATGACTGAAACCAGACATCTTAAACTCTTTAAAACCAGATAATACAAGATAATTTCTTTGGTCCAACTGGTTTGGGACGATATGAAGACAGTATTTATTAACTTATATAAAATTCTGAGAAATTCTTGTCTATAGTAGAGACGTCAGTTCCTTCACAGCGCTTATTTTCGAAAGCAGGAGCCACTGTATGCAGAGACAGAAATAGGCTTTTGGGCAAAAAGCTTACTATACTGCTTTTTCTCGGTGCTTGCAATGAAGAAGAGTGAAGTATTTAATTATATTTTAAACAATCACTCAGACCTATAGGCACCATTGCCTTACCATTTTTTAATACCAACCTGACATACAATTTGAAAGGTGCAAACTACTGAAATCAAAATTATCAAAATATGGGCTATTCCAAACGTTTAGGCGGAACTAGAAAATTATTAGATACTTGAAAATATCGATATTTTGTTTCGATACGATACCAGTATCAATACTTTGTATTTGATATTATCGATACCCAAATATTGAGACTTTCTCAGTATCGCATATCCCTACATGTAACTCGTTCATTAGCAACCAGCCATTAGAATACTGAATTTTGGGGATTTTGGTCATGAAACTATCTGCCGCTACAACTTCATCCAGCATCCTGATCAGGAGATGTAAATTATAAAATCTCTCTTATTCCGTCCCTGCATCCGATGTTGTATTCTGTTGCAGATTTGCGGATATAATGAGTGGGTGGATGTGATACGGCCTGTTCCCCGCTGATGGACTGTGCCGTTTTAATACTTTGTTGCAGTTCTTTCCGAACTAGACAACAATGTGTAAAATAATATGTATGCTGTATCATTATGAAGGGGAAATTGTGCGTGAACCAGCTATATAATACATAGGCGTCAACTAGACAACTGCTTACGCCATAATAACGCTTCCTCCACACTTGCAAATTACTCTACTTAATAAAAAAAATATACTAAGCGCATCGCTGGCAAAGAACATTCTTTTATGGTTTACTAAAAAGAACATATATTGAAACTCAAAAAGTGCGATTAAACATCATTACTAAAACTATATACCTAATTCAAAGTCTACCAAATGTCTTAAATTTATTTCCCTGTAGTTGGCTCATTAATAGTTACAAAAAACTGTCATAAAACATTAAATAAAACATGATACAAGGTATAAAGATGGATTGTGTGTTGCATGGCTCTATTCTTTAATTTCCACTATTGAAATAAATTGCGGACATTCCTTTAAACTTCTCTCGTATCTTTATTAATGTATGTTTTCCAATCTAATCGTGTAACATAACCTTTAATATCCCGCATAACTTTGTTTTTGAAATATTGCAGCTGCTAACTAAACATTTACGGCATAAAATGTAAATAATGGTAGTGATAAATGAGTCATTTGTTTAGTACCACTGGTGTTACGCTATGCACTGCATACGTATCACAAAACGAATAAACATAACCTTATCTAAGATAAGAAATGGTTGATAGAGCTAAATATGTGATTAAGCTGGTTTCAAATACATAGTACAACGAATTGGATTCTTAATTTTCAGTAATTTATTTGTTACTATGGTGCATGTCACTCAATGATCCTAGGAAACTTGCATCTTTGTTCAAAAGAATGTAAAGATATTGGATGACATTCGATTTGTGGGTTTTCAGACAGTCCTTAGGATACTCGCGCATGATCGATAAATCAATCGACAAATTCAATTATCGGGTAGTAACCACTACGGTTTCGGCTCAAAATCGGCCGAGGCGTTATACTTACGCTTTTGTGTGAGCCATCGCGTATCTCCGATTATTAATCGGCCAAAATAACGACATTTGTATGTTATATGGAGTAAAATCAGTGCTAGTATAGGGCTGCCATAATTGTCGGACTACCGACCGGGACCCCCCTCCCCCAAACAACTTAAAAAAAACTTTTATCGACAATAATACCCTATATAAAAAATTGCACAATATTTTTAAAAAATTAAAAAATTTAAAGACAATAAAAAATAATTAAAGTAGAGATTGATAATAGGTATTCCAAGAGCAAAACGTTGGGATCAATGGTGAATCATTTTGGAACACTCAGTTCGACTGGAAAAATTTGATGTTTTTTTTTGTGGATGCGTCTTTATCAAATCTAAAATAATATAATATAAATTAATGGGCGATTCAATTTAATAAAACCAAATAGAACCTTACATTCCATTCTTCTCTTGCATTTACTCTCCCCCTTCCCCGACTTCGGTGGCTTCTTTATCATCGCTCTTCTTTGCCCAATCATACTTCTCCGATGTTTTCGTTTTTTTGGAGCAGTTCTTTTTCCCCTTTTATATAATTATAGAATTCAATGCATGACATTTTATAATTTAAAACACATTGAATTATGCTTTTCACGGTGTCAATAGAAAGCGAATTGCGCTCATCTGTCCAATAGGTTTTAATTAATTTGACACTAGCTGACTGGTAATCGGCATTACTCCGGAACATTTCGGACCTCGAATCTGTTATATAATTTATATACAGTATGTATATATGTATATGTACAATATTATCGAAAAATAATTTTTTAATATGCATAAATTTTAAATCGACCGGGACAAATGACTCTTGGACCGGGACACTGGGACACAAACCTCAAAACCAGGACATGTCCCGGTGTACCGGGACGTATGGCAGCCCTATGCTAGTAACATATCAAAGCTGTTGGTAGCACAAAACTCCTCAGGTTGTGATTAAATCATCCTAAGAGTGGAAGAATTGTCCCTTCACTAGTCTAGCACTTATAACTGAATGCACCCAGTATTTTCTTCCGCGTTTTTTTTTTTTGACGCATGCAACTTCTACGAAATTTATCGTTGTTTTAAATCCAGTCAATCAACGATTTAAAAATTGTTCTATGCTCACAAAAGGCGCCCGGGCGACAGAAAAAACGGTCCATGGCGCTCAAATCTACTATTGGTTGATTGGTTTATCGGCCACGCGCTCCTAGCTTTAAGGATATCACGGATAGATTGGGGAAAATGTGGTCTGGCATAAAATGGAAAAACGAGAACTGCTTAACACCATCTACAAACGAAAATTGTAATATCTGGGCCATATAATAATAATAATAAAGAAGTATAAGCTAGAACCCCTCTTCACTCTGGAAGAGATCTTAAGAAAGAGAACAACATACTTTTCTTCAACGCCGTCTTCATTTGTTGGCAATCATCATAACTGTTATGTCTTTTGATTCATAACTATTATGAGAGATTCTTTAGCCATGAAAATATTCATGGCTAAAGAATCTCTGGTATCTATAGATCTTTTCCGAGTTGCCATATTAAAAGACAATTGTTACGATGATTGCCAACAAATGAAGACGGGGTTGAAGAAGAGTATGTTTGTTAAACAAGTAGTTGAAACAAACAATGAATTAGGGACACAATTTTCAAAACTAGAAACTTTTTAATACTATTTATCCAATGCAATTATTATTGCAGTCAGGCAGTTCAAAATGGCGGTGGAAAAACCTTGACAATATGCCGGTATTACAGGAAACTTTTATATGCAAACAGTACATGACACGATATTTCCGCACTAAGTAGAGATGGGATACCAGATTACATTTGTTATACTGCTTGTTGTTCAAACTATCGTACGCATAGACGATTTTGAAAAAATGTACACAGTTCAAGGATATGTATTGTGTTTATTTGTTTTAAATTTACAGTCATAGAATGTTAAATCAACTGTTAAACCTTAATTTATACCTAAAAATATTATTATTGACATAATATCCCAGTAAAATTTGTATTGGTTCCTAAACAAATTCTCAAATTTAGGGACTAAAACGTCTGTCCTATATAACACTCTAAAAGCATCAAAATTAGGCTTTAAAACTATACTATACATGGCCCTGTAAGATACAACGGCAACCGTTTGGGACGGGACAACGACCTTGAAACTTTCTAGAGACCACTAGCGACTAACGAGAAGAGTCTGGAAAGAATGACGTGACAAATAAAAAGGGCTGCAGTCAGTCAAATAGTACGTCTGCTCCATGTAGTAGAAACAGAGTTGAGTTAGACAAGAGAGTTCAGTAAATAACAAAATGGCTTTCTGATTTTAGCCATAGTCTTTTCTGGTAGGTGTACGAATTTTGGTATTTAATGCAGAACGATGACAACTCATCCGTGATTACAACCGTGATACTGACTGAAGAAAAGAAATTAGAAATTGCTTTAGAAGTTGAAAGTATTCACTGTATACATTTCATAATAGCACAGCAAACTAATTGCATATCAATGGGAAATATGAGCTTGATGCTTTTGAACAATTTCACTTATATTTGGTCGGAGAGGGGACAATCCAACTCTCATGTCATGTTCCACATTTACAAGTCTTGATCTTTTTTTTTTAAATTTTATATTGGTTAAAGCCGAAAATCCAAATTCACATAGATACGATGTTACAAATTGTATTAAGACATTAAATCTTGGTATGGCTGGAAAATCTTCTTGAAGAGAAATCCAAAAAGTATTCAACGATATTTCTGAATGTTTTAATTTCAGATTTCTGTCACTAGAGACAAAAATAAGTTCTTCCTAACATATTGATGTTAAAAATGAATTTCTGACCCAGTCAAATGTTTCCATTTGTAAAGTTTTATATTTTTCAATATTTTGCTCCAATAAATTCAAATGCTCAATAATTGTTGGTTTAATTTTCTCATAGCAATGTTTTTCAATAGATTAAAATTTTTCAAAAAATAAATCAAAATTTAAGTTCCCGTTCTGTCAACGAGTATTTTAGTCAGTGGCGCAGCCAGGATTTTGTCTTGGGGAGGGTCGAATCAAATTTCGAGGGCACGCGGACCGCATACGGCCCTCAACCTTTTTTTTTGTGGCCCCTGAAGCGGTAATCAAAATCACTTGAGCTTATTTAGGAAAAACATATATTTAAAAATATAAAATACACTGTCTTCCCCTTTTCTTTTTATAAAAAAATATCAAGAAACCCCAGGATATTTAAAGTTCCGTCACTGCTTATCATTTTGTATGTAAAATAGACTGCGACCTAAATCAGTTTGACACCCCTGCTGTTGGATATTGATGTTTATATCAAATAATAATTTATTTGTTGATAAAAAAATGTAATTGTTAATCCATATATAAAAAAATTTCACTTGATTTTTTCTTCGATAAATACATATTTATTTATATTTTTCGCGGGATATATTTTTAATATATTTTTCCTACTTATGTTCAGTTCTCTAAATCAGCCGCTTGGCCACAATTTGTACCGAACGAACAGACTCGTGTGAAGGTTATACCGAAGTCAGATTTTCACTTTATCTCATCTGAATCGAGTAATTAGTTGTTTAAAATAGTTTTATCATTTGACTGGGCGAATGTTTTAGTCGATGTGTCAGGGGGAATAAGGATCAACGCTCCCCTTCATATAATTCGTTGGAGCATATTTAGAAAGTGATGTATTTTCACTTGAACCATAACGGCCCCTATCAAGAGTAGGCAATCTTAAAAAAATGTTAATTATACGAAAAAAAAAAAAAATAAATAAAAATTGCCAATATTGTTTACAATGAAGTAATTTAAGAATTAACTACTGTTGTGGTTAACAAATGTTATCTTCAACCCTCCGAACAGCGCCGTGTAATCTGCTGGGCCTGGGAGGGGCCCAGGCCCGTCGGCCCATCCCTTGGCTGCGCCACTGATTTTAGTTATTCTACAAAATCTGGAGGCACAGTAATTGAGAACCACTGATCTACTCCCTAAGCAGCAGAACTCGTCTATTTGGCTGATATCTCTCGCATTTAATTGGAGTGGTTGATCAGTCGCGGTATATATTCTTTTTATTTTATATTTTCTCTTTTATCACCGCGAATATTATATAGCTTGCTCTTTTTATTGGGCGATCCTTTAGTTTAGCTTATTTTCAAATAGCTATCCAAAATCTATAACCATTATCGCTCCACAATCCGGTCATTGACATTGTAAAAGATAATTTGTACAGGAAAAAATCGTAAATTTATCGTTGAATTTTCGTTAGATTTTCGCTGTAATAAATAAGATCAATCTACTTTTGATGCTAATATACGATTCTAAACCCAACAGTAAATATTCTAATGTAGAAGACCTATATATGTCTATGGAATATTAAATGGCCCGTTCAAATCCTGAAATTGACAAAATCACGGTAAAGCTTTGCTAGTTCATAATCCGCTATAAATTGTTCGAGCATTGCGGAAGTCTCCATAATTCAAACGATTTACATAAATTCAATGGCGTACACATAAAATCATAACCGAAAATTGAGGTTATAGAGTTTAATAATTATTATAAATGCAGGGGTAAAATTGGTAAAGTCAAATCCACACATCAAAGTAGGTACTTTCGTTGGTTTATCTTTATGTGTCGTGGATTCTTTCCTTTTAAGGTACTAAAATTTTTTGATACGAAACAGTAGGTAGAAAGAAATAACAAATAAAGAAAAACGAGAGTAAATCGATCAGAGAAAAGGAAACAAGACAATGATCTCAACAAATTAGCAGTAGATTGGAATTCTCGAGGAAACGAAAGAGAAATACGAAAACAAGAACAATAAAGGGGAAATTTTAGAGAAACAACAATACAAAATGAAATTCTGGATTCTAGAAAAAATGTGTTATATTAAAGATAATTGAGAATAATTGTGAAATATTTAAATTAGAAACATTTTGAATTATGAAGAACGAAGAGTAAATTTATTTCAGAAAATGAAAATTATGATGAAATATATAGTCTGTATAAATAAGACATGCATGTTTATAACTCAGGATCAGGCATGTGTACAAATAATAAACAGGTTCAAACATGATAAGAACATCGAGACCTAATACGTCCGATAATAAAAATTGTTAAATCAGTGTTTTGTCTTTCAGTAGTGCGGTTATGTAATAATGAGTGCTATTTATGCAAAACGTTTTGAAGCGGTATTTTTATGTATCCACCCAAAAGGGCCAAAAATGTCCTTTTCAAGCAGCTAAATATATGCACAAGTCAGTAGACTTTGTGAAGTATTGGGTGAAACGTTATAAAATTAATAAAAATGTCGACGATTTACCTAATCGTGGATTAAAAGAAGTGACCACTAAAAAACAAGATAAAGTGATTTTTAACGTTTTTAAAAATAATCCTATGTTATCTTTAAGTAAATATCAGGCAATTTTGTTAAAAAAGAACATTGAGTTAAGTTTAATGACCCTGAGAAGTTGTTTGATTGAAAATGGTATTAAATTCAGGAGCACAAAACAAAAACCATTGTTATCAGTGAAACATGTCGAAAAACGACTCGCTTGGGCCAAGGAAATTTTACTGCGATTGGAGTGATGTGGTTTTCTCTGATGAATCTAGTTTTTACATAGGGATACATGAAATATAAGCTTCGAACAATAAACGTTCAAAATTTGGATCAGCTAACTTGTCAAATACGGCAGATATGGATATCACTGCCAAAGTATGCCGAAAAGCTGGTAGAAAGTGTACCGAAGAGATGTCAAATGTCTTAGTTGCAGCTTATTTTGTTTCTTCACTGTTGCTTCAAAAACTTTTTTTACTATTTTGTCTTCACTCATTCTGTGTATATGTCCCAGTCATCGTAGCTGTCCTTCTTCTATTATAGTCTCCACTGGTTTTGTGTCCAGTTTTTCTCCAAATACTTCATTTCTTATTCTGTCCAATTTTGTTTTACATTCAATTTTCCTTAAAAATCTCATTTCGGATTTCCTTATTTTGGACCTGTGCGTCTCTGTAGTGGTCCAGGATTCTGAGGCGTATGTCAAAATCGGTACTGTCACTTTTTTGAAGATCTCTACCTTGATGTTGGTTGGTATTTCTTTTTTAGTTAGGAATGATGGTTTGATGCTGTTGAACAATCTTCCTGCTGCGCCTACTCTTTCCATAATTTCTTCGTCTATTTTTCCATCTTCCGAGAAAACTGTGCCTAGGTATTTGAATTTTCATATCTGTTCTATTATTTTGTCATCTGTTTTTATTTTGTGTTGCATTATTGTCCTGCTTATTACTATTGTTTTTGTCTGTTGTGTGCTAATTTTCACATTTATTTTCTTAAATTCTTTATTGTACTGGTTTAAGTTGTTCTGTAGTTCGTCTTCATTCCTTGCGTTCCTTCGTTTATTATAATCATGTCATTCGCATAACAGTGTTCTGCTACTTTCACATTTTCCATTTTCCAGTAGCCCACAGAGTATTCTTTAATATTTTGTCTTACTTGTTTTATGGCGTAGTCTAATACCAGTGAGAACAGTAGCGGACTAAGTACGTATCCTTGTGTGAGTCCGTTTTTAGTTATAAAAGATCTCGATACTTCATTTCGTGTTCTGTCCTAATCTTGCTATCGTTATATAGACTTCTAATATTTCTGATGGTGTTTTCATGAATGCCTCTGCTTTTAAGTGTTGTCCAGACGTCTTCTCTGTTCACTCGGTCGAAAGCTTTCTCCAAGTCTATGAAGCATAGGTAGATTTGGCTATTTGTTTTTAGTGTTTTCTCGCTTACAATTTTATTTTACCTTTATTAATTAGTGCTGGAAATTGTTTTAAAATAATACTCCAGGAGTTCTCCAAAGTTTAAAAACGTGGGGGAAAAACAGTTCGCGCTATGTTTTCCCTATTGCATAAGTTTTAAAACTCGATGTAAAACACAAAATTGCCTAGCAACGCAAAGCATTTTAAAGAGTTTTAGCTTACATCTAGTTTTAAGACTTTCATGCAACCGGGCATAAGAATTCCTCCGAAGTTTAGAAACTTGGTGGAAAATTGTTCGCGTAATGTTATCGGTTGAGAAGCACTGTTTAATACATTTAAAAATCAATTGCAATTTCTAATACCATTTCTAATTAGTGTTGTAGATTGCTTTAAAATAATACCGCTGAAGTTTATTTTGAAAAATTCATGTGGGAAGTATCATGTTGTTTTTAAGTGAACTACATAGTACGAAGCCGGGTCGATTACTGACGGCGCGGCGCTGTTGTGGAGCACGCGGTTGAGGTAGGTAATGGTAAGGCCGAGGTTGTGTGCGCAGTAGAACCCACGCGTCATACAATCTTACTCCACGCAAACAGAAAATACACCATTCGTGTAAGGCACCTTGCATGGCATCTTTAAACAGATGCTTACCTATTCGCTTTGGCTTTTAAACTTACTTCGATTTATGACTACGGGGATTCGAAAGAATTTGTTTGTAGATTGTTTTGAATTAAAGGAATGAAATAAGGAATTAAGGAATGAGATGGGAAAAAGTTGGAATGTAAATAAGGATATGGGATTATGTGGAAATATTTGAATGCGAACAAAACATCTGTAGAATTTTTAACTAATCATCAAAAGGAATTACAAATATTATGATGCTCTTTATTTAAATATTTGTTAATCATTAGGATTCGGATTACTCTGTTTTGTAAATAAACAGAAGTGATTCATTTTGAAGAACCCTACTAAAGTCGAATTTTTAAATATGAGGTCACCGAACAATCTATATTAATAAAATTGGAGGCTGTAAATGTTTTTCTATTTTTTCGGTCTCATATTTGGTTTCTACGCGTTTCAGATGATTGTAAGACAATTCCAAGAGAACAATTTTTGTCTCTCTGTCGTATTGATTCGACATATTTTCATGTAATTTGGTACGATCATAGGTTGAAACCAGGATTCGAACATAGGCTATAAGGCATCTATTTTTATTCTAGGGGGTGTTTCGGGGTTAAAACTGTTTATTACAAAACTTAAAATACCTCCCTTATTATTGACTTAACAGAAAGATATATGGCAAATAAAAACAAATATGTTTATAATAAGAAAACAAACCTTTTTTGTTCCTCGTAGTTTATTTAGTCTAGAAAAAATTTGAGGCCTTATTCATTTTGCCTATTTTATAATTATGACTAATATTAATACGACTTGATTTATAGAAATTTTCATCTTCGCATGGACGTTTCTCAAAAACGAAATGCAAGAAGTGACCTGCGGTTGAAATTTTTAAGTCCTAATTGACTTGTCACCATATTTTGTATGGGCAGTTTTGTATGGGCAGTAATCCAAAACCCTTGAAAATGGCAAAAAAATCGAAAAAATCGTAAGGGGTAGACCTTAAAAAATCAAGATTTTTAAGCAAAAAATTGTCGTGTCTGATTTTATTGAAAATTGGTACAAATATGTATTTTTGGTCAAAAATCTGGTCTAGATTTGGTCAATAAAATTGGGTAAATTTTGAAGTTTGGGCAAAAGTTTTGGAATTATAGGCAAAAAACTGACCAGAATCGGCTCTAACTCAAAAACTAGGTAAGCATAAATTTTTTACATATTTATTTCTTAATCTTCACCCCAATATTAGCTTAAAACTATTTTGGCTAAAATCGGAGAATTTGAGTCAAAATTTCAAAATTTTAGGGGACATTTTTACTTTTAGATCACAAATATAAGTTCACTTTTGAGTTAGGGTCTTAAATTTAGACATTTACGGCTAGAGCCGCAGTTAGGAAAACTTGCGCTAGGGGCAGAGCCGTGTTTTGGCGCCCTTAGCAAATAAAAAAACAAAGGTCTTCAGCTCCCAAAATCTAAGTGATGAGCAAAAAAAAAGGTCCTCACCTTCACAATGACGCCCCTTAGTCAAGCCCGTCAGCGCCCTTTTCCTTAGTGCGCCCAGGGCCGTCGCCCCCTCCGCCCCCCCCCTTACTGCGGCTCTGTTTGCGGCAAAAAAAGTAAAAAAAGACTGTCCACAAAAAGGCTCAGTGACGAAATGTTAGCCTGTCCCCTTTTTTAAATTATATAAACTAATATTTACTTCTTCTCTTCTTATTATGTTATTTTTATTATTATGTTTATTCAAAAACTTAAAATGTCTCCTTTATTAGAAAAATTGTTTATAGCAAGAAATAAATCTTTTTTGTTTATTATATATATATAGACTCTACAAATAATTTCTCAATAATAAAAAAAATCACAGAAAATTAACAAAGGTCCATAAAAAACTAACAAAAAATTAAAAAAATAATAAATTATCATCCTTTCTTGGACCACTAAAATTTTGCTACGGACCATCAGTAGTCCGCGGACCACTCGTTGAGAAACAATAACCTATACAAGCTCTCTTTTCCTGACAACCTAAGAAACGAAATCCCCATTTAGTTCCGCTTAAACCAAAGAAACAAACAACATACATACGTAGGTCTTTGATTGGTCGGTGATGTCACTGTCTATATTAAAAAATCTGAGTGTAGCACCCTATTTGGGTGTCGACAATTGTAGAAGGTTGAAAAACACTGTTATAGAGTAATAATAGTAAAACGTTGGATAAAATAAACATTTGATTTGTTTCATAGAGTATTTATTTTATAGAATGTTTTATTTTAATTGGCCGGTTTCTGAAATGGCGTGATCTCAACAACGTCGAAGTTGAAAACCCGTTCACGAAATTACCTTTTTGGCTTATCACGATCATCGTATACAGTGTTTCCAACTTTATACTAAAAATAGCACTGACTCACTTCACTTTAATTGCATTTGCTTTAAAATTTTCCATTTAGATTTTACAAAAAGGAAATCGAAATACTGTTTCATATGGTTTTAGTCATGGAATAGAAGATCTTTCAAAAAACTCTTTAAAATCAAGAGTTAATAATTAGATTTGTAATTATCTTTTTATATTCTACACCATTTTATATATTCAATGTGAATACGTTCATTTTCATCTTTTTTTACGTTTTTAATATAGTTGGAGCAAAAAATATGATTTAAAACTGATGAATAAGTCGCGAAATTGATGTAACATTTTTATTGATGAAATTTTATGATTGAGGTTGAAAAGCAATTTTAAAAAAAATCAGTAATTTACTGGCTTTTGTTATTTGAATTACTCACTTTTTTTACATACGACAATAAATTTAATTAATATACATTGGATCATTATCAACCAGTCAAAATTATCCACTGAAGAATATAGGTTTTTTTACTTCTCCACTAATTTGGCTTAATCTAACTATAGCCATATTTTAATATCGTCGTCCGAGCTACGTGCGATGCTAACGAGGAACAAAAGAGCAGAGTAACACGTTAGGGAAAGAATGAAGAAAGCAAGGCTGGTTATGGGAAAGCTATGAAGCATAAGGCACAGGAGGTTTAATGACGATATCAAGTGGACGATCAAGACATTCGATGCAATGGTGAAGAGTATCCTTATGTACAGAGTGGAGATTTGAGGATTGAAGGAATGGGGAAATGATGCTACCCTTTCCATCATTTCCCCATTCCTTCCCCAAGAGGGCTATATGAGATGGATAATTGGGGATAGACAGAACGACACCAGCAGTTCCGTCTTTTCCATAAGGGCACATGGGGCACGAGCCCAGGGCCCCCGGCTTGATGAAGTCCTCAAAATGCCGCAGTCGTTTACACGAAAAAAAGAGAAGCTCAATTTTTAGTGCAATATTGCTACAATTTTACTACTTTTATTAAAAAACCTTGCAAATGAATCGGCGGACTTGAGTATCTCAGCCTTACATACTTTAATAAAAGCAGATAAATTAAAAGAAATTTTCCCGAATGTGGAAGTTGCTACAAGGATATTCCTTTGCTTAATGGTCACCAATTGTAGTGGTGAGCGGTCATTTTCCCGGCTAAAAAGAATAAAAATTAATTACGAACGACTATGTTACAAGAACGACTTACTAATTTGTCAATAATGTGCATAGAAATTGATATCCTTCAAAAATTAAGACTCTGAGGACTTAATAGACGATTTTGTACAATAGAAATCCCGGAAGAACCATCATCATTAACCTAAGTCCAATTCTCAAAATAGTAATCACTTATAATTGATTTGTATAAAGCTAACCATAATAACCAATAAAGTTACTAAATAAAAATACATATTGATGTTTTCATTCACATTTTTTTTTTACTTTCTATAAGGGCCCCAAACTCTGTGTGCCCAAAGGTCCCTGCATGGTAGGCCATGCAGGGCATAAAACGGCCCTGGACTAAAATCACTAAAAACTGGCTCATCGATCACAGCAGAAATATACTGCAACCAACTGGACGAAATGATGTAAAAACTTAAAGAAAAACAGCCTAGATTGGTCAATAGATCGACTCCTATCTTATTGCATGATGTTTGATGTGACCACACATTGCACAAATGACTGTGGCAAAACTACAGGAATTGGAGTTGGAACTTCTTCATCATCATCAATACTCACCAAACCTAGCCCCCCCTGACTACCACTTCCTCCGCAATTTAAACAACTTTTTAATAGGAAAACAGTTTAATTCCGATAATGCTGTAAAACTAGCCTTCCAGGAATTCATTGACTCTCGTACGCCAGGGTTTTATGCCACCGGCCTGAACAACCTGCCGCTTAAAGTGGGAAACAGAATGCAACGAGTTTGACGGCGCGTTGACGCCGTTCGTACGGCGCTATCTGTCAGGAGAAAGTTAAACCCAAGCTGTCGTACGCAAGTGCACAGAATGGACAACGTCCTACGCCGTTCGACCGCCGTTGATACTGAATGTTCGTCAACTTCCAACTTTTGACGCCGTTGAACGTTGACGCAGAACACCTAACCTTAGTTTTTACTGAATAATAAAGTGTTTGTATGTATAAATAACTTGCATACAACATAAATAACATCACACACAAGTCTTCATCATCCATTATACTTTTAATAAAAGAAAGCGCATGTATAAACACAGATATAGGTTGTCAAGTGACACTTGACGGCGTTAAAAATTATTGCATTGTGTTCAGGCGAAAATTCTCAACGGCGCTAACGCAATGCTGTCGCAAATGACGCCGCGCTGACGGCGTAGCGCGCTGTGCATTCTGTTCCAGGCTTAAATGGCAAAAGTGTATAGACAATATGGGTGCATACTTTCATAAATAAAGTAATTCCTTATATTTGTAAGTCATCAACCAACTGTCTTTTTTTCTACAAATTTCATCCTTGACGACCTAATATATATGTAACAACTTGATACAGAAATTCGTGTGCGATTGAAGCTTTAAAAACTGCATGCATAAACAAAATGACATTATCTCAAGCCATATAAATACAAATAATGAGTCACACTTCTTTATATAGTACGCTATTATAAAGATTCTCTGTAAATATAACATCTCTGTTTTCTATAAAATCCAGTTTGACATTTCACGTGAACCTACCACGTGCAAAACGCAACATCGTTCATGTTACTGACATTATTACGTTAACTATAAGTCGCAAAGTTTGTTCATATGCAACTTCTCTTCGAGAGAGGTTATAGACCTGAATTTATTTCGTCACCAGACGGATTGGATTGTAAAATTCAAATGTCAAGATCATGAAATTTTATGTTTTTGTAATAGAATGCTTAGACTAGAACTGCAAATAATTATTACTAAAACAGATGTTGTTTATATTACATTTTTTTAAAGCGAAAGTTTATGATCGTGTTTTTTCAAATGATAGTTAAAGGCGTCTGAGAAGAAATAAGTACTAATACGTGGATATGCAGTGTTGCCAATTGATTAGTTTAACGATGGTTTATGAGAAATATTCATTTTAAACGCTCTTAATCTTTAATGGGCTGATGGACTTAGATTCTCCCTTATATCTTCCAGAGTTCACGCATCTGATCTAATTATCTTTTAACAGGTGTAACTTTAAGACGTTTTCCTTTCAAATTGAATGGCAAGTTTGTCCAAGTTATTCGAGATATGTGAACTAAATATTGGCAGAGTCTTCATTGGGCAATGTTCGAAAGTCTCGTTTCATTTCTTGCCGCATTGCAGTGTTTGTTTTCGTTAATCACTGATGCATTGGTGCATTGAGTAGACCATGTAAGTGGAACTTCTTTTTCCAGCATCCTAACTTAAAAGAATCAATGTTTTTGTTATCAACGATTTTCGGTGTTCAACTTTCTGCTGCATATAAATCTATTGGAAAAACACTTAAATTTTTCCGTTAATTTTGATTGTAATGGGGATGAAAAGGACAAAACTGTATATATATTCTTTATTCCCTAGGCCTTGCGGCGTTCAGGGTATTAACCATTAAAACAAAAATAAAACAATCAATCCAAAAATAAATAACAATACCACCCGATACAATTTACACAGACAAAACTGTAAAGAGGATCTAGGAAAGAAGCAGGGTGACCAGGTTTCAGGTTTTCATCCGGAGTAACAGGGTTTCGGGCCAGAGTCTCAGGGTTCCAGGTTTTATTATAAAATCTCCGAGTTTGTAGTTTGCAGGTGAGGACCTTTTTTGCTCATCACTTACATTTTGAAGGTGGAGACTTTTTTTTTGCTCATCATTTATATTTTGGAGGTGAGCTAAATTGAATAAAATATACTGTATTTCCATTTTTTTTTTTTTTTTATCTTAGGGTTTACTTCAACTGTAATCTGGTCACTCTGGAAAGAAGACTGAACTTGGCTTGTAGGGATGTAGAGACATCACAAAAAAGAAGTAGAAATTAGCTGAGTTAAGCGAAATTGATAGAAAACGTGATGAGGATGTATAAGAAACTGATCGTTCCTCTGTTTGAAGAGATCCCAAGAAAATATTGCAAGAAGTACTACAGAAGATAACTGGAAATAGCTTTTGATAAAGCAAGACTGAGGATGATACTAGGGATAGGTGGTATTAAGCCACCTAGACTGACAGTGTTTCAAACTTAGGTAAAGATGTAGAAATCAACTGAAACTCTAGTAAGTATTTATGTTACGGCCAAAGCCCGATATCGGCCAAAGTGGGAAGTGGCCGGCCAATTCGGGAACTGGCCAATATCGGCACACATTAACCGGCCAATCTCCGATCGTTTCTTGATTTTGGGATTTGGCTAGCCCAGGAGTCAGCAACGTTTCAGTGACAAAGAGCCAAATCTATATTGAAAACAAAAACAATAACATGGAAGAGCCGCTAAAAAATATATACTATATTTAAGAAAAAAAAACGTAAAAATTGTTTTTAATATATAATGTATAAATAAATTAATATTTACTTATACATTTAGTTTGTGATACCTATTGCACTTGCCAGTATATTACAATATAATAATTTTTTTACTGGGACGATTACTACTTGCATAGTGTTCGATAAGATTTCAATATCTGGAAAATATTCAGTAATCTTTAACTTAAGGCAGCACTCAAGTTTCAGGTCAGTAAGATTACTTTTTAACTGACAATCAGATCAATTCTGTAAAAAATTACTGTGTAGTAACGTTACTACAAGATAAAATATTATAAAAAGTATAATGACTTTTCTCATTCATGATAGTTGCTCATAGAGACAAATTTAGTTACTAAAATCATAGTAACATAGTAACTTGGTCTGTATTAATTTCATATGAGAAAAGACTTGTTCACAGTAACGTGTGGATCCGAAAATTGTCAGTAGTCCAAAAGCATATTTTTTTAAATGATTGAACAATTCTGGAAGTCGATTCCAAGCTTCGAAAACAACTTTATCTACATCTTGAAGATTGCGAATTTTGGTCCACTTATGCTGGATAAAATGAACTTTTCTCTTTCGAAACTTTTCAGTTCAGAATTAAGTTTTAAGAATATATTATTCCATAAATCTTTGGATTTCAAATCCAATAATTGAAGTTCAAATTGTACCTGCTTAATCAATGGGAATGGTGATAAATGTAATTGCTGCATATCTGCTTCAATTGGTTTTGTCAAAAGAGCTAGTGTAGCTTCATATTTTCTAAACTCTTTAAATCTTTCTCCAAAAGCTTCTTGCATGTTAACAATAGTTTGTGCAAAAAAATGCATTAATAACGTTGTTATTGTCCTTATGTTTTTGAAAATTAATAAAATGTAAAAATGTTTCTGCACGTATGTCATTCATCAGAAATTACTTCTTATAAAAGGGAATATGCAGCAACTCGGGGAATTACCGGGCGTGAATTGCGCCGTAAAACATCCTGAATAATAAAAAACCTGTATAGTACAGGCAAAAAGTTGAAAATTAAAAAATAAATTATATTAAAATAAAAACCAACCAATTTTCAAAGAGCCACAATATTTTCTAAAAGAGCCGCATGCTGCTCCGGAGACGCAGGTTGCCGACCCCTGGGCTAGCCAGTTTGCGAAATGGCATGCAATCGGCCAAAGTCGGAAGAAAAAAGTCATGAGTAAATTTTGGGTGTTTGTATAATCATAATCACATTATATTTATTATTAATTATAATAAATTATCAATATCTGTCAAATTAGTTTATAGCAAAAGCATTGTTTAGTTTTCTAAAACTTAATTGTGAAATAAGTTTGACATTTCTTTAGTTCCATTTTATGCCAATAAGTGTCTCTAGTATTAAGTGTATCGTCTTATAATTTATATCACCACATCTACAAGTAGATAAATAATTTCAAACCATAAACTGCTAAATAATTACATTCTTTTAAAATCACCCAGTAGGATTTGTGTGAGGTCAAAGGTCAATCATACCGACAGTGCCTAAGAATTGATAAATTAATTTATGAAATTGTACAGTATATAACCGCTATAAGTATTTACTGTGCCTACATAACAGTATGTTTTGCTGTCGAGCCAAACTGTACAGCAGCATTCATCGAAAAACAAAGAAGTCGTAAAGTTGCCAGCCTCATAGATCACAATAAGATTCCCAATAATATTTTATGTTTCAGTGTGACAAGTCACATATAAACTTATTATGTATCTGGTTACTGCACGAGGTCATGAACCTAACAATGACGTCACCAAATGGATAGTAAAACTAAAATGTGCATCGTTTAAGTTATTTTACTCGGATATGGAGGTTATAAAAAGCTTGTCGTTGGCCGCGCTTTATCCGATCTACTCGGATAACAGAAACTTTACGTATTTATATAAAATTGCGTATTTTTTTTTTTCAACAGCAAAAGTACAATAATAAGTTAATTTTCAGTGCTCTGGCAAAAAGGTTTAATGGAGGAGAAACAGAATGGAGAAAAGTAGAAAAGCAAATTAGAGAAATGGGATATGAAGCGGAATAGGATTAAGTTTGGTGGAAAATATTTTTTGCATCTTTGCAATTTACGTACAACAATAATTGGAAAGAAAATAAAGACCTTTGACAATGCCCTCAATAGCACCATGATTGTTATAGGCCAGTTGTTCAAGCAACGCATTTCGTCATTTTGCGTCATAACTTCAATGAGAAATGAGTGGCGATTTATTTCTACATGTGAATTATAGACTAATATTGTTCTTCACTCTTTTATTCTACTAAAACATACCTTTTGAAGTAATATTCAGTTTGTGTTCGATAGTCATTTTGAAGATTTACAAATTTTATAAGTTTTTATTTAATATAGTAAATTTGTAGTGGTACCGCTAAAAAAACCTATGTTTACATTTCACATTTTATAAATACGTTCCGATTTGTTTTCATACTTGTGTTTACATATTTACGGAGTCATTATTTAATGGCGAGACGACGTCACTGGAAGTTTTAATAATTTGTCGTTTCATACACATCGTAGCAGGCGATTATGTGCGCATGCGCATAATCTTTTTTTCTTAATAATTAAATTTTCTTCAAGGTTATTATAGTCATAGTATTCTGTTAGGAGGCACGTAAAATTCGGTGACGTCGTCTCGCCATTAAATAATCACTCTGTAGTTTATAGGGAAAAATTGCTAAGCGATATGAAAAAAGGCAGTGGTGTACATTTGGTGGGATTTTAGGAACTACAGAAATAGACATTGTATCGCGTTTTTTTTTTATAAAAAACGTTTGCATAAAAATATAATTGCATAAAAACAAGTATTAATATTGTAGCAAAATTACAAAAACCACCAGTAAACATTAAAATTCACGTTGTTTATATTTAACGAATGTTTATTTTGAAGGTTCCAAGTTTGCCGAAATAGCGCTGCGATCTTAAAATACTTCCCCTATAGTAATACCTAAAAACTTTTTTTATTTAGTTTGTTGTTTAATTAGCAGTTTTGTGTTTTAGTTATATATTTTCTTATAGATATCTTATAGATTTCTATTTATAGTATTTTCAAAATGAAATGGCCACTCTTAAGAAGCTTAACAATGCGATAATGGGTTTATGGCAGAAATCCCAAGACTTATTGCAGTAAAAAAAAATATAAGAGGTATTAAGGGAATTTTAAATTTAAATCGAATAGACGTAACACTAGTTCAATTGAAGTTTCTTAAAAATCATTAAGGATATTTTTAAAATTTATAATTTCATTGTTTCTAAATTTTAGGGGTTTGTTATACTTGTTTGTTAGTTAATTTTCAACGTTCATAGCGTGCATACATTAACAACGTGGCTCTTTGGCGATCATTTGATTTTGAAGAAATTCCTAATTTCTGTAGTGAAAATAGTGAATCTGTGTAAGGTGATTTGGAGTGCGAAAAAGTGGACGTTGACGTAGAATGCGAAAATGTGGACGTGGCTACTATGGAAAAATATCATTTGTCAGAAGATTGCAAAGTTCTGATACTGAACGTTTATAAAAAGTTAGTTTCGGAAGGTAATGACAAACATATACTTATAACTTCGGAATTAACTAGTGTTCCATACAGAACAATTCAACGCGTCATTGTTCGTGGCAAAAATCAGCAGCGAAAACGATTTACAGGTTTTTAAGAAAATAGATATTTTTATGTCTAAAACAATAGTAAATAAAATATACGACTTTTCGAAAAATATAATGCCGACTGTGCATCTTTTAATAAAAAAGTTGGAAGAAGACGGAATAGAATGTCCATACAAAGTTAGCCATATGTATAATTATTTGAAGTTGCTAGGATTTATTTTTGTTGTAAAAAAATAATGATTTTTGTTTGTGCAAATTTGAAGTATTTAATATAGACTATAAAGACTTTAAAATAAAAAAGGATTTTTAAACATGTCTATAAATATATATATATATATAATTCAAATATAGCCAGTCCTAAGCCTGATAAAAATGTGAAGGAATGTCATGTGAGTATATACAGTTCATTCTAAATAGCATATAAGAAAACACGTTTATTTTAAATAATAATTATGGTCCTGGCAACTGTTATTAACAGAACTATAAACGAAGTAGGTATAATGGTTATACTATCAGTCATTATTGGAATCAATAAGTGAGGGTGGTTATTTCATTTTGGAAATACTATACGTACTTTATTACGTACGTCTCCAAGTGCACCTCGTTGTTTGGGAAATTATATTCTTCACTGTATTTAGTAACAAGAATCAGGGAACTCCAATATGCTCTAGATTCTCCCAAAGATCAGATATACAAAATATAATCTCATATTCGTATTGTTCTATTTTATAATGCTGTCCTAAAATTTATATCTATATAATTTATGAGAAGCAAGATACGTAATCGTATATTCGCACGTACGCAAGAATTGAAATTTTATCTCATAAAACAATGGAAACAAAAGCAAAGAGCAACTATCTCCCTGAAGTATAAGCTTGCATGAAACAATCATGTATGTAATAATGCAATGGTCTAACCCTGCTACACAATAAATTTCGCAATTTAGCAACCAGAAAATTAAACTCTATACAAACGACTGACTTTTTATGCACTGTACATTTTATCGACGGTACCAAATTAACATTGCATCCCTAAACACACATACACAAAGGCAATGGCGTACTCAGGAATTAATTATGGGGCGCTGGATTGGTAGAATTAAAATATTTTTAGTGAAAATTAAAAATTTTGTTGGAACATCACGTAATACTTGACCGATTTTTGTAAGATATGACAGAATTGTAGACAAGAATGCCCTCATGAACAGATTTGATTTTAAAAAATGTTATTATAAAACAATTAATTAAAAATGATTACACTTCTTTGGGCACTGTCAGTCGGGTTGAATTTTGGCATCACTCGCATAAGTCCGCCATCTTGATATTTTCATTGTCAGGTCTTTCCATGTGCCAAAAAAAAATATATATTTCATTACCTGAGAGACATCGGAGAATCTAAAATTTAAGTTTTTGCCCAAAATTTTTTGTCTGGTAGATCAGAGAGAAATTTTGACTTCACCATCGTACGTCAAAAACGCCCCAAAATCTGTATGTCCTCGTCCAGATGGAATAACTAAAAATACAGTTTACCACTAACGATTGCATAGCCTTTCGGCCACGATTACAACTTTTATTTAGGATGTTCAACCTATTAGCTTCAATACGAGGGTTGCCCTTTATATTTCTGGATTTGAGATCTAAAACAATAATTTATCAACAAAAGTGGCTTTATTGTTTTTCAAAATATTCTCAATGAAGATCAATACGCTTTTGCATGCGTTTGAACCAATTTTCGAAGCAGATTTTTCATAACTCAATCTCACGATAAGTCATATGACGATCTTGCAGTACCTATCAGTTCACCACAGAATCAATTTTTTCCGAAACAACAACCGATTTTGGACGACCTTCACGAAATTCGTCCTTAAGCGAACTACGGCCACGATTGAAGTCGACAAACCATCGATAATCAATAGTCCTTGATAGTGGTTCATCGCCAAAAGTCGAATTAAGTTCATCGATGCACTATTGTTGGGTTAATCCACGTCGAAAGTTGTAAAAAATAATCGCTCGAAAATGTTCACGATTTAATTCCATATTTAGCAGACATGAATTTTTTCATGTTAATTTTGGACATTTGTTTGTTTCCTCAACTTCAGAATAGAAAAATATCGGACAAAACTTTTGGCTTACGACCAAAAATCATTACACATTCGACTAGTCGAACGCATTCGACGTTATTGACACCCCTGTTTTATAGCAATGTCTGTCCCATTAAATCGAAATTGTGTCACTGGTGATCTTAAATAAATTTTTAACAGGCAAGTAGTTGCGTTCCTACAATTTTGATGCCTGACTGTGATGAATGGTGTTTAAGTTTGTAGACCAAACTAATAAATACAATGTATGTATGAGAATGTGAATTGATGCCTATATCTTTGTAAATTAATTTAAAATTTTTATTCCAAAACTTGAACACTGGCTCTTGAGGCATCATTCCATTTAAGAGAAAAGTGAAAAAATCTTAAGGTTGAAAGATTGTTGCCATCGTCTATAAGCGGTGGATAAGCTGCGGCAATCGGTGAGAATAGATCTTCCTTTACTTTCAAATGTACCCGGCCCCGTAGAAAGATTTTCGGTACTTGTAGGCGTATGCACCATATAAGTAAACAGAAATATTAAAAAACATTATTTACTAGCTTACAAGAACAGTAATTTTTTTAAAATGTTTTGATTTTTATCTAATTCGTAACTAACCACTTATATTTCATTGTTATTAATACAATAATCTTTGATGTAGCGAATTACTGACGTTTACAAGTATTTGTTGGCAGAATAAAAATATGTTTTTATTATAAATTTGTGTTAAGACATCTAGTCTGCAGAAGCGGTAAGTTTTAGTGGGTATATAGTAACCTCAAGCAAGTATAGGAACATTAATACTAAACCAGGCCAGCTTTAATGAAGAAAATTAAATAAACCGACGCCAGTAACAATCTTTCTACGTTTGCATTAAACAGCATCAATAAATACTGAAAACATACGCTTATGGGCGTCGATTACCGCTTCGGAGCCGTCTATCGGCATGCGCTATTTTCAAAAAATGTGTGTGAGATACTTAAATAAAAGCTTTAAAATAACATATCTTGTTTATTTATATTTTAATTGCTGCTTCGGCAATTAGCCAGGACAAATCTTATTTTTGAAAATTCCATGTCTGAACGGAGTACGATCCCGAAACCTTAGCAACGCAGAGCACATGTGCCATCACTACGCTACGCCAGTCGACTTCTTTGTTTATTAAATAAGAAAATAAATATTTTTTTAATTTTCGAGTTTGTTTTACTTTCTTCTTTATAGGGGAAAGGCACCCTGTCACCCTCCATATGTACGCCACTGCATAAGGAACGTCATATAAACAGTGCACATACATATATACGCGTTGGCTAAACACACTGAGACCAGCTGACACATGCAGTAAAATTACTACCGTACAGAAGTACTCAACAGTTTCATTTGGTGGACGAATTAACAGGGTAGTACCAGGTGAAGGAATTACTTTTTTTTTTACTAATTTGTAGCTCTGGTATGTTTTTTGTTGAGCGTAATTATTACTGTCCAGGGTAAGTCGTAATTTTAAGGGGTGAATTAAAGGGTAATATTACGGTTTAATTTTGTATGTAGGACAGTCCTGCCAACATAAATATTAACGATTAAATCTATGTGCTACCCCGTATTTTATACAATGAAATATGTAATTTATTTTTAATTTTTATGCACAAAAATTTGGAACACTGGTAAAGAAAATGAAAAATTGATGTTAAAAATGAATTTTCACATGATTTAGGATTTTGTAGGTATATAGTAAATGAAGGAGGGCAACAGTGGGTCCACAGTGACAGTTTTTTTTTATTACAATCGCGTCAAAATGAAAAATATTTTGAAAACAATTTGTCGTCTGTTAATTTAAGTATTTATAACTATTATTTAATACCCTATATCAGGGGGCGGCAACCTTTTCTACGTCGCGGACTGAATTCAGTGCCTTTTTTTAAATTGCTACGTGGCAGGCTGCATTTAGTAACACAAGTTTTTGTCGGGTCATACTTCCTTTTGTAATATCTATTTTTACGATCTTCAAGAATCAACGCAACCAGTCAGCGAACTCGGAGAGTTCATATCCGAAACCGCTCGCAGATCATAAACTTATTATGTGTGGGAGACCATGAGTTTTAAGTGATGCACAAAGAAGCTTCAAATAAAGTACATTAATATAATATTTAATCAGCCAACCGTGGCATTGTATTCATATATACGGTAGGACCAGCCACAACTGGACATAAGGCGAGATAAAAGGCGATTAAGAAAAAAAGCACTATGCTAAAATATAATAGAATAACATCTTAATAACTTACTACTACAAATACCTTAAAGAATTGTACAATCTGTGAGTAGTGGATATCTGAATGATTCTTACCTGAAAAAAAGAAACAACGATTAATTTTATATACAAAAAAAAAGACGTATACTTTTAGTACTAAATACATCGCGGGCCGCATTGAGTAACAAAATTTTTTGGCGGGCCATACTTGCTTTTTTTATGATTCAATAAAAAGAGAAAAAACATACGAAATACTGAATAACTTTCAAATACCTGATAAGCTAGAGAGGTTAGTCAAAAAGACTCTTACAAATACACGCTGTAAAATAACAACAGATGGAAAAAAAAATTAAAAGCTTTACAGTAAAGAGAGGTTTCAGACAAGGAGAGTTCTGGAATGGGCAATGAGACGGAACAATATTTACACCAAAGGAACCATTTATCGTCAGAAGCATCAGTGTCTAGCTTATGCGGACGATATAGTTATCATGATCAAAACAAGAAATGAATTAGAAAGAGTTTTGAAATGTTTAGAGGAAGCCGCAGGTGAAGTAGGGCTATCAATAAATGAGGCAACGACTAAGTATATGTTGGTGAGAGGAGGACAACAGGAGACAAGAAGATATTTTCAAACCACAGCTGAAAATGGAAGACTGTACAGATTTGAGGAAGTAAACAGTTTCTTTATTTGGGTGTGACAATATCTAACAACAATAATGAAGAATTAGAAGTAACAACAAGACTAGCAAAAGGAAGTAAATGTTTAGGTTCATTATTTAAATTTCACGTATCTAAAAAAAGTGACAAGAACAACAAAGCTGCGAATGAATAAGTCGATTATAAGGCCGACGGTGTTTTATGGGTGTGAACTATGGCCCTTGAGCAATGATAGCAAGAATAAGAGTAGAGATATGGGAGAGGAAAGTTTTAAGGAAAATATATGGAGGAAAAAAGATAGACGGGATAGTGATTCGTCGAACAAACAGAGAACTGATGGACCTTTATGGTGAACCAAACATAGTTGGGGTAATTTAAGCACAGAGGCTTATGTGGTTGGGTCATGTATCGCGTCTTCCGGACAACGGAGTAACGAATTTAGTGTTACAAGGAGGAATAATTGCCAAGAAAAGAAGAGGTCGGCCAAAAAGCAGGTGGTTAGATGCCGTTCACATAGACCTGCAAACACTGGAGATAAAGAAATGGGAAGCTAAAGCTAAGAATCGCGAGCAGTGACGAAAAATCATAAAACAAGCCATGGGCCAGCTTGGCCTGCAGTGCTGATTATTGTTAATATTTATACTTGCTTTTGTGAATTCTAGTTTTTACGATCTTAAGTTCTTGTTTACGCCGGTTTATACGTATTTCGGCATAAATACACCTAAAGTGTGATACCACCAGGGAATCTACTTTCAGAAGGCGTTTCACAATCAAATTCTGTGGAAAATGGCAAACCCCACTTATATAAAAAGTCGTTTGCCTCTACCATGACCAGTTCTTATGCGATTGAGTTGTTTCCATAGATGTCTAGGAAGATCGAAACCGGGCAGTTTTTCAGATTTATCCGAAACTACAGCGCCATTTTTCACTCTTGCCTCGTTCTATAAATCATTCCAAGCTGCTTTGGTATCCAAATGTGCTTTTAATTTATGTTCAATCCAAAAAAAGCTCTTGATTTCAGTCGTAAGACAGGAACAGAGTCCACTTTAATCGGCATATAATCACAGTTTGCTGCTTTATCCCATTCACTGATGATGAAGTGTCAAAATTGTATGCATGATATGTACTCATTTTAAATTTAAGTATGAAGTTTCAATACTTAAAATTAAAATTAGTATTAACACAATTTAACATAACTATGGAAACGTTTTCATTGCATTTTCCGTAAGGTAAATATTTATGTTATGTTTTAAATTTAATTTTAATTTCAAGCTGAAAACAAGGCTTTAACCACGCTATGCAAGTTATTTATCGTATTTTATGTAGTCCAAACTACAGATATTCCAAAATTGAATTCCTAACAAATTTATAGATCATAAACGAAATTCCCCTACTCATACCAGGATTTACAAATAAAATTTTTACTATATCGTTATAAATCAGTTGTAGACATAGAATAAGAAATGTGTGTTATTGGGGACCTCTGGCTGCTGGTAAACAATTTGAAGCAAGGGTGAACTAGTAATCTAGGATACGGCATGCCCAAGCAACATTTACGACAGTGGCAATAACGTAGGACTGTTCTGGCAGTAGTTGCCTCGAATGCCTCGACTACAACGTCAAAGCTAGAAATGGCCCCAACGTTTATGTACGTATAAATCTAGAATAAATAGCGTAACTTTATTGCAATCGCTTACATAATAATTCTCTGCTTGTGTGCGTTTAATTTAATCGACAATGAAAAACGCTATCGTGTTTTGAGGGATGGATTACAGAGATGAACTAGCTCAAAAAAACAAATATACTGACAGAACAATTTAAGAGAAGAGTATATTGAATAGTTAATAGTTTCATTGACATGGTGAAAGCGTTAGACAAAATTATAAGATAACAAGTACGTTAATTAATCCAAGCAATATTTAGTCTCTATGCAACCACCAAAAATTACATCTAGTACAGGAAATGAAGGTCAAAAAATGACAAAACCTCGCAATTTTTTCGTCCAGCATCGATTTGGATAAAAATTTGGAATTAGGCTCATTTCACCCTCTAGTTCATTTTCTACATTGTGCCGTTGTACGCTTTTTGTTTTTTAAAGGTGAAAACTACCCCTAATTGTAAAAATTATAAAATAACATTTTAAACCTTAATGGGGGTAAAATTTGGTTTGGATTAGCTAAATATAGATCGTTTTATGCTTTAAAATACAATTTCATAATGTTTCAACCCTTAAAAATCAACCCTTGTTGAATTAAAAAATTATTTCATCTTGCATCGATTTGCACCAAAATTTGAAATTAGGTTCGTCTCACCCTCAACTTCAAATTTTATATCATGCTCATGGGCACTGTTTATTTTTTAAGGGTGAAAACTACCCCTAATTGTCAAAAATTATAAAATAGCGTTGTAAACCTTAAGATGGGTAAAATTTGGTTTGGATTAGTTGAATAATGATTGTTTCATGCTTTGGAATACAATTTCTAATGTTTCAACCCTTAAAAACCCACCCTTGTTAGAGCTTGATTTAAAAAAAATCGCTCCGAACCGTGCTATTCGAATGTTTCGAAAAAAAATTTATTGGTTTTTTAAACATAGCTCCTTCATTTTTAGTGATAGAAAGTTTTTTTAAAAACGATTTTGTAGGGCTTTTCAAGAGCTATAAGACTATGTAAATTAAATTCCTTAAGATCCCTTAGTTTTTAAATGGGGTGAGTTTGAAGGGCTCGTATAAGGTGGTGTTCGCTTGTAAATAGAGGTTTTAAACGGCTATATCTCGCCAAATATTCACTGTACAGAAAATATATGCACAGGGAAATTTAAGTCATTAAAAAAGCTACAATTTAGTGCTCTATCATTTTTTTCGTATCTCCAGTAATTTCGGAGATATTTTGAAGAAAAGGGTGAAAAATATGAAATCGCAAAAAATCGTTTTTTCTTTAAACTCCAATTTTTCTAAAATTAGGCATTTTAAATTGGTCAAACTTCTTGGGTGTACTGAAAATATATATAAGAGAACCACAGAAGGGTGAGGATCAATTTTAATTAGGGGGGGGGGGTAAATAGGGGGTTGTTTTCACTGTTTTTTTCGTAGAAAAAAGTAGGTACCAACCTTATTTTGATCATAAGTCGCTTAATTTTTATGCTAGAGACTTTTTTGTTTTTTTGTTTGAAAGGTCTAATCAAATACTTTAAAAAAGATTCAATGAGTTTTCCTCGAAAAATGCAAATTTTTCCTGTTATTTGACTTTTTTTCTTTCAAATTATGCATTTGGCGAAAAAAAGTTAACCATTAACAAGCCGTATCTCGGTTCGTATTAGTCGTAGAAAAATAATAAGAAAAGAATTTTGTTTGTTTTTTTAAAAGCTACAATTTTGCTTTCTACAGTTTTTTTTGATAAAATGTATATTTTTCGAGTTATTCGCAAGAAACTTTTTAAAAACATCGATTTTTTCGTCGAAAAACTGTTACTTTAAACCGCGAATAACTCAAAAAATATTAGTTTTACGAAGAAAACGTAAAGAACATTTTTTTCTTAGAATTACTTTTCCCATCGATTCCTATAGTTAAAATGTAGTAAAATATTTCCACCCCCGAGATGGTATGGCAACCACCCCCAAGGTTTTAGCGTACACCGGCATGATGTAGAAAATGATCCTTGGGCTATTCCCTACCTTCTGTGAAAATTTCACGTAATTCCATGCTGGACGAAAAAATTGCGAGCCAAAATGCTTCATTTCCTGTACTAATCAGGCAAGGAAATATGCAGTCCGAAGAATTTATAACAACAGAAGGTGTAATGCAGGGGGGAGTTCTGAGTCCATTACTTTTGTAAATCTTGTGTTAAAATGTAAAAATGTTACATAAAATAAAGCTACTGACGCTGTAAATCTAAAATATAAACAAGAGGCCTGGAAAAAATTTTGTATTACGTTTAATGCATCCTGTGGACAGAATAGAAAAGCAAACACACTGAAAATAGAATATGACGGTTTAAAAAATAAATAAATAAATTTGGTGGAATATTTGGGATATACAAATCTTAAAAATCAAAATCCATGATTTCCTTCTTTAACAATAAATGTAAATTATCTAAAATAATCGACTTTTTTTTTTTATTTCAGTATAAATTAAAGTAGATTACTAAATTATTTTGATATCAGTAATTATATAATAAAATAGTACACATAATAGAAACAGGTGTATGTAATCTGTATATTAAGTGTAATATATACATAACACTTGTTATATTATATATTTTATGTATATCTGCTTATATTATGTACAAATATTAGGTGTATCGGAAAGTTTTTTCGTTTTTATTATTAGTGCAGTATGCGAACTAGTCACGACTTATTCGCTGAATTAAACAGACGTCTTTTGCGTTTTGATGAAACCCTGTAATCTTAAGTACCTAATTATTGTTTTCGTTTCATTTTAAACCCTTGCATTTTAAAATGGCGTAAGAATTTTCATCAAAACATTTTTTATGCTGTTTAATGTTGTATGAGTACCATAAAAAAAATCTGCTACAGTTGCTACATAAAACATTTGCACTGTTTATGGTGATAAACTAAGTGTACGCACATGTCAACAGTGGTTTAAAAAATTTAAGTGAGGAAATTTATGCTTGGATGATGAACTTCGATCTGGAAGGCCCTATAAAGGAATAATTTCTTATGAGATGTTAAAATCGGGGCAAAGTGTTAATTCTGATCTTTAATGTGAAAAATTAGATCGACTGAAATAGAACTTGACCAGAAATCGGCCAGAAATTGTGAATAGAAGAGGAGTTATTCTTCAAGGCGACAATGCCTGACCTTAGTCATCAAAAAAAGACACGTGAAAAAATTTCCGAGCTTGATTGGGAGGTTCTAAGACACCCACCCTACTCATCAGACATTTCACCCTCCTACTATCACTTATTTCGGTAACTGGAACACTTTTTAAGAAACAGGACACTTAGAGATACGAACCATGTTAAAATGAGCCTTGAACAGTTTTTTCCTTCAAATAATCAGGAATTTTATAAATCGGGAATATTTTCTCTTCCTTATAAATGGCAGTGTTATAGATCACAATGGTAACTATTTTACTCAATAAAGTATATTTTTTTCTTTCGATTTGTTTCTATTTTAATAATACCAAATAAATGAAAAAACCTTCCAGTACACCTAATATTTATCGATAAAATGCATGTTTTACACCTATGTCAAAATCTGCCATTTTTAACCAATGGATAACATTTATCAGTACCTACACAGTGGGATTAACTTATCCTGTCGATAATCTAGTTACTCTAGAGATAAATAATTGGAAATATGCAAAAAGTCGTTTATTCCCTCGATAACTACCACTATTCCACTGATAGTTAATTTTATAAATGGTTTGAAATACCGAGCCTTAAAAAATTAATTTTAAGTTATATGATTAAGGTCCGGTCTTTCCACCTTCAGATAAAGTTCCAGGTAACTATCTGATAAGGTTATTTGTATCTTCATCTGCTGAGTAAATGTCAATACCAGTCAGTGAATCCAATACGTCAGTCTCATTATCCGTTAGATAACTATCCGATAGATACATTTGTATAGAAAGAAGGGATGACATTTACTCAGCAGATGAAGTTACAAATAACCTTATCTGTCAGATAGTTACCTGGAACTTTATCTGAAGGTGGAAAGAACGGGCCTAAATGGGTATATGAATAAATCCTCTATATTTAAAAATTGCATTAAGTATTCTAACGGAGAATGACCATATAAAAACTAAGGGGTCCACCAAGAACATTTTTGTCTCCGTGGGTCCTCGTGTTTTACAAGTTTAAGTACCGCTGTAGTATATATTAGCTGTGCTAATTGAATTGATCACAAAAATTAATAAATTACATTCACAAATATTCTGCGATGGGTTTGCTGGCAATAACTAAATTTTTCAATTTCACAGATATTTTCAAAAAAATTCCAAATATTCCATCCCTGTAGTTTATGTAATATTTTATTAGTTTTGCTAGTTTTCTAATAAAATTCTATGCTTGGATGTGTTTGATAGGCCATAGAATATTTGATTTATATAAAATCCCTTTTGATATTTTATATATTATATTTTTATGACCAAACCATAAAAGTTAGAGGTCTGTTAAAAAAATAATAGGAACGACCAAACGTTTTCGTCCGATAAGTTGAGAATCTGAAGAGCATAAGCGCAGGCTATGATTGGAGCAACAATAAGAATTTAATAGTGTATTTTCACCACATTTTATTGTTATCCTTTATGGTATCGCAAGAATTTTGTGGGCTACGTTCGATTAATTTCTTAGAAACGTTGCTAAAAGGTTTAGTAATCTAAAATAAGAATCAAACGAAATTTCAACTGTTTCTGGAGTAAACAGATGTAATAACAATCAAAGGAGTAATGTGGAAACTTCAGTCCTACACGACTAAAATGCCCTATAACACTTCCAACCACTGGCGAGACTAATCGTTTTAGGTAACGTAGGTACTAATATGACAAATACAACTAAAGTCCATTCTACATTATACTTTTTTCAATACTATCCAATTATGACGTCATTTCAACTTTTGATACTACAGAATATAGTGGGGGGAAAAAATAAGAGACAGCGATACTTCCATCTTTTATTACTATGTAATACTTTTCACTGCCAACTTAAAAAATTATAGGTTCAGGTAGACAACAGGTTGATTATATTTTTCCCGCGATGGGTATTTTTGATTTCTCAATAGTTTTTTTAAGAAATCGTGATGTGGGCCGCTTCCGAAAAGTTTGGATACCCCTGGTATAGACAATAAGTGACGATATAAGGTTTATTTGGTTGTACCTACAAAACCCTAAAAATGTAAGATACATTTTACATACATATACCTACAAAACCCTGAAATTATGATAATTTAGATCAATTTCTCGTCACCAGTTCGCTAGCAGAAGGTTGTTGAAAACTATGAAATAAAATTACAAATGTGTGGTTATACATATTTATTATAAAAAAAAATTAATTTAAAAAGATAATTATTTCTATTTTAATAAATAAATAATTAATATTTGCATCTAAATTGACTATATATTATATTTCATTATATATTATTTATAAATATAAATATAAATTAGATTTATTACTAGTACAAACTATTAATCTCATAAAAAAATAAAAAAATGTAAAATTATAAATACTTTTTTATCAGCCTTGAAAAATGTTTTCACAAAATAAGGAACTACCATTATTAATATGACTTAAAAAGATATAAAGGTGTAATTTTTGGCACTAGAGACTATTAAAACGCAAGAAAATATAACTAGAAGAACACATATAAAAATAAATTTCTCTAGAAGAATACAGAGAAGCTAAGCCTAAATTTACAATACAAAAAAGCTGTGGAGGCATGCATCGTCTTTCACTGAGAAGGGAAAGGAAAGGGATGAGAGAAAGAGGAGAGAATGAGGAGAGAAAGAGAAGATAAAGAGGTGAGAAAGAGGAGAAAAGAGGAGAGTGAGAGAGAAGAGTTAGAAGGGAGAAAGAAGGGAGAGAGAAGGGAGAGAGAAGGAAGAGAGAAGGGAGAGAGAATGGTGAGAGAAGGGAGAGAGAATTGAGAGAGAGAGAGGGGGGAGAGAAGGAAAAAATGTTTTCACAAAATAAGGAACTAGCATTATTAATATGACTTAAAAAGCTATAAAGGTGTAATTTTTGGCATTAGAGACTATTAAAACGCAAGAAAATATAACTAGAAGAACACATACAAAAATAAATTTCTCTAGAAGAATACAGAGAAGCTAAGCCTAAATTTACAATACAAAAAAAATCTGTAGAAGCATGGATCGTCTTTCACTGAGGAGAGAAATGAGAAAAAAGAGATGAGAGAAAGAGGAGAGACAGAAGAGAGGAAGATGAGAGAGAAGGATGAGAAGGGAGAGAGAACGGAGAGAGAACGGATAGAGAACGGAGAGAGGACTGAGAGAGGACGGAGAGAGGACGGAGAGAGGACGGAGAGATAACGGAGAGATAACGGAGAGATAATGGAGAGATAACGGAGAGAGGACGGCGAGAGAACGGAGAGAGAAGGAAGAGAGAAGGAAGTGAGAAGGAAGAGAGAAGGAAGAGAGAAGGAAGAGAGAAGGTAGAGAGAAGGGGGAGAGAAGGCAGAGAGGAGGGAGAGAGGAGAGGGTGAATTTTTCACTTATTAATAAATAAAATTACTGCATGCAATTTTCAATAATTTTTCTACTTTATAATATTACTTTTTATCAACTAAGCATATATCCATTTTTTTAAAAATTGTTTTAAAATAAATATAGGCTATTCCAAACCTTTAGGCGGAACTAGATTTTGCAAACTAGTAACTTTTATAGTTTGATTCGAGCTTTTGACCATTTTGGTTAAGCTTTGTAAATCATACTTACAATAAACATTTTTAGGTTAAAGTTAAAATCATTATAAAATGTCATTTTCATTACATTTTGATTTTTTGTCATTTTTAATAAAAATGTCTCATTTCTTAAAATCTTACTTTTTCCAAAAATTAAAAAATTTATTATTTATTTTATTTTTCTAATAAATGTCACTTAATAATAAATGCTAACATGAAAAATGAAATAACTTAGCCAAGCTCTGTTTAGTTCTGCCTAAACCTAAACCCACATTTAGTTCCACCTAAACCAAAGAAATGACATAAATAGAAAAATGATTTTTATGTTAGTTTTAGAACTGCTGTTGAAACTAAACAATAAACGCCCTGACAACATTTTTAACTTTTCTATTACAGAACGGGCAACATTTTGTTTTATTAAAATGTAAAACAGCACACTGGTAGCAAGAGCACATGTGACCGCCGATGTTATGCAAGAAAATCCCATTCTTTGGTCTTCTCTTGCATATGATGCATTTTTCTTCACAAGCTGACACCCAATTTACATCTAAAATACGTGCATGAAAATTCTGTTGATTATTTTCAACAAAAACCTTACCATCTATGTTTTCTTTTAAATTTTGAACTACATAATCCCTTTTTTGTTTCTTTTTTGGTGGCAATGTACTCTTGCGCTCAGCGTAACAAAACGTACAATAAGGTAAATTATTAATTGTTAATTTAATTAGACAAATACTACATTTTCTTTTTCTATAAATCCACTGTTTTGTTCTTTCAAATTTTTGAATAAAACCCTTTGTTTCCACATACACTTTCACATCACTGTCTGTTTCAGAATTGTTATCAACCACACTTTTCCGTGAATCTGGTCGGAATTTTTCCGAGTTGCGAATAATATTTTTCCTAAATCCAGGGTCTTCGTAAAAATCGCTTATTTCACTTTCAGTGTCACTTGTATCTTTCACGTAATCCGTTTCTTTATCTTGAATACTATACACACTCTCTTCATCTGTTAAATATGTATTTTTTGTTTTTTCTTCTTGCAATGGAATAAAATTTGTGGTTTTAGATACATTTTGCATTTCCGCGGTGTAATGATTTTTATTTTCCTTTACAATCACTTCTTTATCGCAGAAATTCATTTGGAAAGCATGATCTTCATTTATTAAAAATGAATTTTCTGTTATTGGATCATGTTCTTGAGCTGCAACATTATTTGGTTTTCTAAATGCTTTTATTATTTCATTTGTGGTATCTGGATTTTTATTTTCTGTTGGAAAATCCACTCTTCCATTGTATTTTTTCATTTGGAATGTGTGGTCTTCATTTTTATCTGTTAAATGTTCTGTTTTTTTATCGTGTTGGGTTGTAGGAACATTATTTGTTCTTTTGAATACGTTTTTTGTATCATTCTTGGGGTATTTATTTTTATTTTCCATTGAAATGTCCACTCCTCCACAACTATCCCTTATTTGGAAAGTGAGCCCATTTTTGTTGAATGATTTTTCGGTTTTCTGATTGTTTTTTTGGGTTGGAAGAAAACTTGGTTTTCTAAATGTATTTCTCACTTTTTCCGTAGATTCTTTTTCACCTTCCATTGTAAAATCCACTCTTTTATTGTAGTTTTCCATTTGGAAAGCACAATCTTTATTCTCGTTTGTTAATGAATTTGAAACTTTTTTGACTGAAGAATTACTTTGTTTCCTGAATGCGTTTTTCACTTGTTCCATGGTGTATTGATTTTCCCTTTTCACTGCCAAACTCACACTTCCATTGTAGTTTTCCAATTGGAAAGCACATTCTTCGTTTTCGTGTGTTAAAGAATTTGAAACTTTGTTGACTGGAGCACTACTAAGTATTCTGAACGCGGTTTTCACTTCTTCCATAGTGCAGTGGTTTACACTTTCCACTGCAACATCCACTCTTCCATTATAGTTTTCCAATTGGAAAGCACATTCTTCCTTTTCGTGTGTTGAAGAAGAATTTGAAACTTTGTTGACTGGTGCACTACTTAGTTTTCTAAATGCGTTTTTCACTTCTTCCATGGTGTATTGATTTCCACTTTCCACTGCAAAATCTACTCTTGCATTGTAGTTTTCCATTTGGAAAGCTTTATTTTCCTTTGTAAAACATGAATTTGACACTATTTGGGCTGGAGCACTTTGATGATTCGCTTTATCCACGGTGTATTGTTTTTTATTTTCCATTGCAAAGTCCAATTCATGGATTTCCATTTGAAAATTTTCATGTTTGAAACCTCCATCATTTTCCTCCATTTCATCCTTTCCGTATTGATTTATTTCTTGCATATTTAAGTTGGTTGTAGTTTGTTTTTGCGACACTTGTTCACTTCCCAGTTTATTATTGTTTATAGCCCAAGTTAGATATTCCACTTTATTTTTAGTTACTTCAACACTCGCATTTTCTTTTGATTCATCTTCGTACTTGCGTCTTTTATTACAGTTCTCACTTTCACCATTTTCCATTCGTTTTCTACATCCACTATTCATATTAATGAATATTTCAGTACTCATTTTCAAAACTTTATAATATACGACACAACTGTATTCAACACGAATTCTATCTCGACTGTGACAGTTTTCAGAGGCAGATGGTTTGAACTTTATACACAGGGTGTTCTGGTATGAACACGTTCGCTAGTGAATCATGAATTCCACTTATATTTGATCATCAAACCCTATATTTTCGTTGCAGACTTGTTCGAACCTGTCTTTACGTCATTTAAATAATAATTGAGATAAACAATTAGTCACGTAATGAATGCAATGCAAATACTTATTGTTCCTGATTATTAGCTGATAATGTGGGATTTTTGCAAAGAATTTAACAATAGATTTATTGCAGTAAATTGTGTAATATACTTTATAAATATATATGTTGTATATATGGCGTGTTTTTGAGATTGTTTACATAAATACTATTGTATGTTTCAGCAAATATTTAATCTTTAATAATTAACAATTGTTCACTTAATTTTTTGTTGTTATATAATATTTACAACACAATTGTTGTTACAGTACATGACACAACAATGTATATTAGTTATTTAAAAAATCACGCAAACAATATTTCCCTGTCAATGTTAGCAAAAATTATTGTTGTAAAATTATTGTTATTTTTGATTGTTTTTTTTTTATTTTAAAAAATCCTACAGTCTGTTCCAAACGCTTAAGCGGAACTAGATTTTGCAATCTAGTAATAAACATTTTTTGGTTAAGGTTAATATCATTTTAAAATGTCATTTTCTTTATATTTTGATTTTTTGTGTCATTCTTAATACAAATTTCCCATTTATTTATTTTTTTGTCATTAAAATATCTAAAAAAAATATTTAATTTTGACATATGTCATTCGTTTCCATGGTTTCATTGTTGGAATTTTAAATTTTGACATCCCAACGTGAAAAAGTCCCTTCTCGTGACAACCTAAAAGAACTAAATTCCCATTTAGTTCCGCTTAACCGTTTGGAACAGACTGTATCTTAAGAAAAATAAAATATAGGGACATGCGGTTTGAATTTTGGAAATATACAGGCTATTTTCTACTTTTTCTCGAATAAAAAATAGCCCAGGAAACATTCAACTAACGGCCGAATGCCGGCAAACTGCTTTTATGCTGGTAAAGTACTGGCACCAAAAGTAAGTGCAACGCCAGTATTAATAATGTACTTCACATTTGTATTTCGCATTCCGCCTATACGAAGTACTTTACCAGCATTTTATAAGCACTCTTCTTCACTCATACTTTTTACTTAAAACCATCAGAAATAAATCTTGCAACTAATGCGATTATTTTGCACTTTACCGTTGCTGGGCCGGCAACTGATACATCAATGGGCCAGTAACGGCCATGGGGACACCGGGGTACTGGCCCATTACTTTCAATGCCGGGGAGTATGTGCTTTACCAGTACTGGCCCGTATAAAAATGTTTGCTGGGAGGGCTCTCCCAAGTTAACGCCATTTTGATGCGTGTAGTTTTAAAGATTTTATCTGTAAGACCGTATATCAAAATCTACATATGATAGAGACCTGCGGTTGAAATTTTTGAAATTCTGAGGTTATAAAGAGCCTTAGGATTTATTTTGAAGAAACTCCAACAATTTTCTTTTTTTTTTTGGAATATTTTTAATTAGTCATTTTTTTTTTTAATTTAAAAAAATCCTGCCGTATGAGCAATAAAATATAGAGAACAGCGGTTTAAATTTTTGAAATCTTCGTATATTGTTTAGTCTAGAAAAAAATTGGGGCCTTAATATCCCAACTTTTAGAATAAATACGAATCGTCAACTAAAACCTTTTTTTTTAAATTTATTGGACTTTGCTGTTGTTGCAATTAGTCAGGACAATTTGTATTTGTGAAAAATTCCATGCCTGCACGGGCTTCGAACCCGAGACCTTAGCAACGCAGAGCAGATGTGTTACTACGCTACGCAGGTCGGCAAAACAAAACCTTTGAAAATGTTCAAAGATTTTACCCCTTACAATTTTTTCGATTTTTGAACAAATTTTTTTCTTTCATATTTACTTCAAAGTGTGCATATTTATGTATTTTGAGTCGTACATCTCAAAAATAATCTCCATTAAACGCTACGGTTTACCGTTTTTAAATAAATTCAAAAAAACCGACAGAAAATGATCATATTTCAAAAAATACTCATGAGAGGGCGCTTTAAATATATTTTTTAACTCCTCACCCTAAAATTGGTCTATATACAAATTAAAAAAAAAAAAAAAAATGCGTGATAAATAACGTAGAACGATGATAGTCATTCACTAGGTATTGAGTGACACGCTTGAATACGCTAACTGGTGGCCAAATTATTGTATTAAATATTGCAGTACAGTTTAAACTTATTACATATATTTTAGTGTTGAATTATTGTTACAGTGTCTGCAGAAGTTATACTTCTGTCAACAAAAACTATAAAAGCACAACAAATTATAGTATCGCGCCCCTAAGAGCTGGCGCCCTGAAGCCTGAGCCTGTGCCCCTGTCGCCCTTGTCTTTCACCACCGCTGCCCATCAGACTACCTCGTCTTTTATTTATATTTTGAAGCAGAAATCTTCTTGCTTCATCTCTTTGAAACACCTCGATTAGTTCTACAAAATTTCAAATTCAATTTCAATCCGTATGGGAAAAAAGTTCGCCAGTGCTTTTCTAGTCATTTAGATGGGCTGCGTTAGGCGCTCATAGCCATCGTTGCTGTTCGCCGAAATTTTAACTATCTATCTATTTAATTCTCGCCCCAGAATAATGTAAGTAAGTAAAAGTATTAAAAAAGTTGTACACCCTCTGAAGATTTACAATGCATAGCATTAAAATTACACAATAAATATTCCCGAACGCATTGTTCTGGATATAAATCATTTCCAGTTGTCGAAAAATTGACAGAACACCAGCATAATAACATATCTTGCGTTTATTGGTGGGTGTGCTTTTAGACTCAAGGTGTCCACATTAGATAATCAATGATCAGACCGTAGAGGGTTCGTTGCGTGGATGTCGAGGGGGGGGGGGGTGTTAGGGAATGAGGTATGGTCCCTCGCAGATGGTTCCCAAACATTAGTTGGTGAACTGCCGGTGCCACTGTATGTTACTAGCGCAGGTGGAATGTTAAACCCATCGTTGCGTCTCTACGTCAAGAGATATAGGAGAATAATAATTTTCCGCAATAAATTCTTGTTTAATAGTTGAATGTCCAAAGCCTGCTGTCTCGGTTATGCCTGTATTTATGTCTCGGTTGAATTAGATTTAGATTAAGTTTTATTGAGGCACATGGACAATATTACTTTCAGTTTTTTCTCATTCAGGTTAATTTGGAAAGTGTTTATACTTTTATGAAATTTATCAAATAATGCAATATTTATTGCAAACAGCCCCAAATATAATTATTACTGGAAACGGTTCCGAACAGGATGACGATTTTTGCTACAGTCAGTGGCGTGCTGCCAAACTTTTAATATCCGGCTTTCAAAAATAATACGTTGTGTGCCTAGACGGAAAAATGTTTTCCGGGCATAAAGAAGAGATTGAAGAAAAAAAAATCTAAAACTAATACAGTAAAATAGGGGCATTATTGTTTTTATCTTGCCGAATGTATGCCAAGGCACTTTAAAAAACCGACTGTATACAGCCGTTTTTTTTATTAATCAATGTAGTCACTGGCAATCGAAGATAATTTTTTTGGCGCACGGCAACGATGGCTATTTGCGCCAAACACAGCCCATCTAAATTACATAATTATATACTAAAACAAATATATTAATCAATAAATAAATAAAATTTTATACACATACTCAATAAAAGAAATCTTGCACGGACAAACACAAATAAATAGAATAAAAGTCTGTTCGAAAAATTGAACAGACGCAGGGTGATAGTAAGTGGCTGTAAAGCAGCCAATTATCATCGAATATCACTGTCTAGAAATAGAGCACATTAAAATAAGGTGCAAGACTTCACAAATAAAACGATAAGTTCGATTTCCTCAGGAAGAGTATCAAGCTGTCCATAAGTACCCTGTCCAGCAATGGAAGACATACGCATATACATAGTATTCACTCAAATGTACGGATGTTGTGTGGTTACCTAAGTACGCCGTAGGTTCACTACTATCCATAAGTTGAAATTTATTTGAATATTATGTGTACAGGGTTATAAAATGGAGCTGTGACGTCTGCGATTTTATTGTGCCTGTGCTGTATTTTAAAAACTGTGAAACGTACTAATGCAAAACTTGTAGAGCCATCTGTTGATGAAAAATTGAACTACTTGTCAAAAATTAAATATTTAAGTTTAGATTGTACAGAAATAATGTGATTTTCATAATATTGCTCATGGAACCAATTTTTTAGTCGTATATAAAAAAGTAATATAAAATTTTAAAAAGTAGTCTAATATAAAAACTAAAAATGTGAAATCAAAAATTTATAATCAAAGATAAACTGCAAATAAAAATAAATCAACAACCATAACGTAAACTGAATAATACAATTATATTTACAAAAATACTAAAAAAAAATAAATAAACGCACAAATATAAGCAAACTGGACCCAAAAATATTTGTAAAAAACCCAAAGGTTTTTAAAAGTTTAGTTATTCAACTTTTCATCAACAGACGGCACAAGTTTTATAAAATGATGTTTTAGATGTACTTATATAAAGTATTTATACATATTATGTAGACGTAATGGACAATTACTAGTAACGTCATTCAGTTTATAAATAAATCGACTGCATTAAAGTCGATAAAACTGTTTTTCTTTGCGTTCATTCAGAGATTGATTCCAGCATTTAAGTCAATTTTTGGATGGTTGTCCTGGCATTTACGATAAAAATAAAAAAGGTTTCCAACGCCTAACACAAAACTTAATTTATGCTAGCTTCTACTGTTCAATGGTTTGATATTGCATTATAATGTACAGCTTCGAAGAGAGGCGAGAAATGAAAAGCTTTAGCTTTTCGAAAGAAGTATGTAACTTTTGCCTTCGTAGCGCGATTCCGTCACACCTCAATCGACAAACGCGCCTATAGAAATATTTCACTTAAAAAAAATCAACCAAATATCAAAAAAATTTACTGTTAGTTTATTATAAGCTGATAAATAATGTTTCAAAGATTCCTGTTTACTTATTAACGTATGGAGCATGCGAAGAAAATTACAAACATGCTTTCTACGTGTCCGGGTACAATTGAAAGTAAAAATCTGTTTATTCTCGTCAGTCGGCGCCGGCTAACCAGTGTCTGTAAGCGCCGGCAACATTTTTTTTACGTGTTCGTACACTTACTTTGAAATAAATGTTCGTTCCAATTAATTTAATAACTATCCTTGCCTTGAAATCTATTCATGGGTCAAATATACGTCTAACAATCAATTTACTTTACTAAAAACTGGTATTACTTCATCCCTTAATATAATGGAAGTGGCCATCTAATATTCCATGTTTTAATGTCAACAATTTCAATACCATGATGGCTAGCAAGGTTGCCAACGAATGAATAATTTATATCCCTAATATATATAATTGCTAGATGCGTGACGAACAGTTATGCCGCCAAATGTTACCATCTCATTGTTGAATTAGAATGTGTGTTTTAAATTTATGATTCAGATTTAACCCACGAGGATATTAATTAAAAATTGTTGAGTTTTTTTTTTTTTTTTGTTGATAAAAGTGAAGATTTAACATGACCAATTCAAATTAAAAAAGTAAATTAAGATTTGCGTACATGAAAGGGTATACATTTTTAGAGGTTTATTCAATTTTTGTTCTATTCAAATTTTTAACTCCAGAATTAATCTTAATGAAAATGTATTTAAATTTGAGTGTGCATTCTGGACAGTATGTAAACTTGGACAATTGCAAATACTAAAAAATTGATGTGAAGTGTGAATTTTCCCTTATTTCAGGGTTTTGTAGGTATAATCTGTCTCATTTTGTAATACGAAACTAGATCTGGTTACTTTGGTGACTGTTGTGGTGTAAATAGACTTTTATGGAAACATGTGAACTTGTAAATCTGATTTTTAAATATTTGGTTAAGTTTTATTATTTCCAGGTTATATTCACTCAAAAACTATATATGTCAGATAACAAATTGACATGTCCATTGCGACTGACATGTCAAAATTGTGACAGACATGTCAAATATTTTGAAAGGTGCCACTTCAAAATTACCACCCTAAGATGATATTTTAAATATACAACATAAAAAATGAAAGTTCCCTCTTAGTTTCGTATTACAAAATGAGACAGATAATATTCGAAAAGTGTTTTTATTTATATTTTTGACAATAATAGCGTGAAAATCTTTTTTGCCTCAATTTACGTCTTTTAAAGTTTTAAGAACATAAGAATTATAAATAAAAATCGGAGCCACTATAAGCTGTTCACTTTTGTAAGAACACACTAGATCTGGTTATTTTGGTTACTTTTATGGTGTGTTACTGACTTTAAATGTCAATTAAAAATATTCCTTACGCTATAAAACCGACTTTAGGTTGATAAGGTTATGATCACTATAATTAAGATATCATTTTTCATTATGACATATGTCAAATGGATCGACATTTTAAAAAAGTGACATTTTTTAATACCAACGTGACATACAGCTTCAAAGGTGCAAACTATTGAAAACAAAATTCCCTCTTAGTTTGTTCTTATTAAAGTGAACCGCTTATATTTCAGTAGGTACTTTCAATTTTTTCAGATATTCTAATCAAACTCTTTGGACTACAGGACGTAGGATAACAAAATTTTGCACATTTTTAATCACCTTAAAAAAGTACCATATTAGTCCGAATATAACGCGACCCCGAATCTAACGCGACACCAAATTTTTTCATGTAGATATTTAGAAAGAAAAAAAAATCCGAAAATCGCATCGGTATCGTCAGTATGCTCGTTCACGCTTTCAGTCTCCCACAAAATGTCATATTCAGACCAATTTAAATTAATGAAAATGCAGAATTTCTTCAAAATTTAGGTTCGATCTTCTGCCAGGTGGTCGCAATCCATTCTCCTAAAAGTGAGACTGAGAATTTCTTTATTTTTCCTGAAGGTCTCAATGGGTGATTTTCCGCTAATACCCAATTGTAGTATTCTTTTCATAAGTTGTCTTTAAATGGTTTATTGACAACCAAATCCAAGACTTGCAACTGAGGCGTCATACCACCTGGTATGATCGGAGTTCAGTGCCTGATTTTTTTCCTTAACACTTGACGTAAGGTGGCCTCGAAATATATCAAGGAGCGAGATTTTCCCAGCGAACCTGATCGTTTTCACCATGGCAAATTAAACCAGTCTAATACCAATTCCTCTGTCATCCAACTTTTTTCTTGGGTCCGAAAAATTATTCCTGGTTACAACTTTTCATTAGGCATTGCTTTACGTTTCGATATATCGTAAGGTCAAACTTTCTGTCCATCAGAAGTAACGGCAAGCATAACCCCAAGTAACCAGCAAGTAACCAGTTGACTTCATTAAGACTGTTTTTTTAGCTTCCTTATTGTAGTAAGGGTTGTTTATATTACATTCCATTACCTAGACCTCGAATTTAGCGCGAGTCAATTTTTTCACAGAAAATAATTAGTAAAAAAACATAGCGTTATATTCGGGCTAATACAGTAATTTCTAAAAATAACTGCGTACCCCATAATAAAATTAAAACATAATTATAACGAAAAAAAATATATATATTTTTGGATAATCAATCGGATTCCAGTTGAACTGTTTTTACGTAGAATTTACATTCCGATCGTTTATATGGCACTTTAAAAATTGCATGTAACGTTTTTGCGTTACACAAGAACTTGCTGCCAATCACTCATAGCAAAACTTATATACGATTTTAAAAAGCTACTATGGCTGTATAAAAGAACGCACGTGCCAAGGTCGTGCGCCACTACTAGCGCAAAAGATGGGGACGGGAAGTTTGGAGCTCGGTGCGAAATTCTGCAATCATAACTCACGAAATAGTCGTCGTAGAGAAGTTGGGTTTATTACGTTTGATAGAGGATCGAATACTTTACTCGATTTTTATTGCAAGAAAAGCCCAAGTATCGTGCCTAAAAGTAACGATATATACCTCTGAGCTCCACCATGCCTGCGAAAAATGCTGCTGAAAAAATGAGAGAGTACCTCAAACGGAAGGTTTTGGTACAGGCCGAAAGTATTACGGCTCTTAAGGTCTCCAAAACCGGAACTGATCGTGTTTGAGAGTACAAAGCCATAAAATTCAACGTCTATGGTTCTTCCACCAATGTGAACAATGCAATCAAGAGGAGAACGATAACATCGATGAACAAGCACCTTCGACAACTAAAGTGTCAGAACTTAAATGAAATTTATTTCTGCACAAATATATAAAAATAAGGCTCTAAACTGGCTGATTATTTTTTTCAAACATTCAAACGAATCAACTTTATGAAAGGACCTCTCCAGCGGAGAGGGCTTCCCTATTTTTTGGCTCAAATCAATGATTTTTTGTGTTGCATTTGCGCTTTTTTTGAACTCAGAATTTTTCTTATATGTGGATCAAAGAGCTGTATATGTATGTCAAATTTCTACTCCCTCGGTCTGATTGTTTGGCAAAAATTTCTACTATACAGGAAGACACACTTGAGTGACGGTATAAGAGTTTTTGGCTATACTGGTGAAACCCTGTCAATGAAAGATTAGTTACAAAATTTATTTTGATATTTAAATTTGAATATTAATGGCTATAAACCCAGTTTTACCTTATGTATACAAAATGGCGAATTGGAAAAGAAAAATTACCCAGGTAAAATTCTTATTTTAGCAGATTTTGATCAAAATATTTGAATAAACGGTACATCCTTCTTAAGGATTTTATGAAATATTAATAAACACATATAGCAAATACCTGCACGCCAGTTTCTCATTTTTAGAATTAGCAAAATATTCATGATCTGACACACCTAGCTTATCATTTATACTCGTAGGAAAATATTTGAATAATTTCACCAATTTCGATCCATTATAATATAATTTTTCATTTGTGGAAAATTTTGCCACTACAAAAATATTTTATAAGAAAAAATTTAAATAATTCAGAATATCACCTGGTGATAGGGAGGGGCATAAATTCAAAATATCACTTAGGGAGGGATAAATTTAATACAGGCCGTTTAAAAAGATTTTCGGGTTTGATACGGGCTGCAAATTTTATGTTGAATACCACTGCAATAAAGTTATAAATATATGACAGCAATTACATAAATTGATGCAATTACGAATTATATAAATAGAATTTATTAATATATTTCCTATAATAATCATAAATGTAGTAAGGAATAACTGGATTGTAAATAAAATAATAAAGTGACAGGTTGAATTATTTCAATTGTCAGGAAACGCTTTTATTTCATTCGCTAAATATAAAGCATGTACAGATCTATAGAACGTATTATGTTGGCATGAATTAACAGTGGACAGTTCACTGTTAAGCTGTGTTCAGAGCTGTTAAATTAGTCGACTATAGGCTATATGACTCGTGCACTGTTGATTGTCACTAGAAGTTTGACATATGATAACGCCAGCAACCATTCAGAGGTTTATTATTATTATTATTTTTTATTTCAAGTTTATGGCCTGTGCTACAGAGGCAATTAGCCAGGACAATTTTAATTTTTCTTAATAAAAATTTCAGTCCTGAACGGGATTTGAACCCGAGACCTTAGCAACGCAGGGCACGTGTGTTACCACTACGCTACGCCAGTCGGCCAGAGCTCGAAATTGAATACGTTATACGTTGTCGATTGTCGATAGTTTTCCAAACTTATAGTGAGTTGTTTTAATGACACAGAAATATAAACACATTGGCTATCTCAGTCTACATCGTAGAGAACATTTAAGGGGGTTAGAAGTAAAATGATTCAAGTGCAATTTTTTCTAAATTTATGGTAAGTAAAACGATTTCAACAGAATTCGCTTTACTAACACCCTTTGTCGAACTTGAAAAAAAAACTTGCTATTTTAATTATTGGTAAAACGATTGTAGGCTTGAATAATTTTACTGCAAGATCCTAAGAACAATACTGATGTATACCCATTAAGATGGATAGAAATTCGCTGTTTTACTTATCTTAAAACTAAAAAATTCTCCTAGATCAGTGGCGGCTCGTGACTTTTTGGGACTCAGAGCTGCAAATTATAATTACAAGGATAGGTTTAGGTGTTTAACAACGATGTTTTATCATATAAGACTCTGTTGAATTGCCTCTTATAATTATAATTTTAGCTTTTTGCAATTTCCGAAATATTTAAATTTGGTGTGTGTCGCCCAAATTTTTTAATATCAATTTTTTATTTTAACGTTCGTCTGTTAAATAGAATTTCCAATAATGATTTGACAGTATTCATTTTTAAAACCTATTTTTTTATAATCTAAAATACGAAACGCATTTGTTAAGCTAAGATACTTATATAAATTTAAAAGAAAAAGTTAGGAAATACTAATTGTTAATACCTACCAAAACAATAAAATTTTAGAGACAATATAGGTATAGTGATTTCAGTTACGACTTAAATAAATACATTCAATAATTTCATAGTACTGTGATCACTGTTATTGTGACGCTAACAGCATTCTAGCTCCGATCCCCACCAGTTTACCACTACTGCCTACGCACCGCTACCCCTTTACAAGCCTACATTTGCACTTTCCTTGACGCTAGGATATAAGCAGCGCGACGTAGACTTATTCAGAGGAAACTTGTTAATATTTATGAAACAATAGCATTCAATATTCAAAATATATAAAAAAAAAGCATTTTCACACAACAATTACTATGTTAAATGTTTTGCATTGTATGCCTTTACATAACCTAACAAAATGTCATCGCGCCGATTACAATAAATCTCGCCCAAAATTACAAGCCGAACAGTAAATATGATCAATTTAGGTAATTAGGCTAGGTTTAGTTAGTAAAATTCTAGGACAGCAGAATTAGGAAAACGATAATAAATCATAAACAGTTTACGAAGCCGCGGTAGTTGTTTTAAAGACAGATGTCGCACTATTCCTAACGCAATAATTTCCTTAGCTGTAAACGCTGCCTTGAACATTAAAACTATCTACTAAACTAATCTACAATGCACAATGAACAGTCTAGTATTACTAGTTGATTATCTAAAGAAGTCCAGTCAAGGTCATATGAAATAATAACTAACGTACTGATGTGTTTCTCTCTCACTCACACTGGCAAAATAGTAAGAGAAATACAAATGAAGTTTGTCAATCAATTTTGTTTGTTGTTCAGGTATAGCTACGACAAACGTACTTATACATACAAACGTGTACCGTAGGTTATCCCACCTCAGGGTTTTTCTGAGATTACTAATGATTACTAATGAACTCTGAACGCAGCCTGAGATTTGAGAATGCCGATTCGACATTCGATCGTAACTATGGTGAGTGTTATTTGCCATCTACGTACCTTAACGCCAGCTTTCAGAATCCCACTAATTAAGATAGTCAAAGAGCTAGCAACGTCACAAAAAAGTTTATTTTAGGTCGGCTGGTTCGATATTTCTCTTTCTTATTGAAGTTAGGTAGGGATGCGGTACGTCTGGCACCTGGGAGCGGTTGCGTTTACCTGTGCGCAACTCGCCTGTATAGGTAAAAAGTGGATATTTTGAAATCATTTTAAGACATTTTTTTTTTTATATAATTTTCTATGTCTTTTTAGCATTATAAATTTATAGTTGCCAGACAGTTTCGTTGTTGCTAACATTGCGCCAGATCTAATTTAAGTAATTAAAAAATAATAATTTTCAAACAATTTTAGTATAGCTGTAATTTTAATAGGATATAGTTCTGTAATCAAAGAATACAATATTAATTTGCCAGACGGAAATTCCGTTGTTTAACTAGGAACCAGACCAATTTAAGTCCCGGGGAGGATAGGTAAGTTAGAAGAGATAACAGTAAAACCATCACAGCTGCTATTTTTTAAGTTGGCGTCGTCCATATGAGTGTTTATGTTTGCTTGTTTTTATAAAATAAAATAAAGCAGAATTTTATCGTGATGAGTGAGGAAAAAGAAAAATGTATTTTTTGTTCAAACAAAAGTGGTGAAATAATAAAATTTAAAAAATAATAATAATTTTATATAATTTAAAAAAAAATATATATATTTTTTTACAGATACTCAGGTCCTAGAAAATGACGATACATCTGAATACAATAATAATAATGATATAAGGAGTGATAACGATGATAGCAGTGACGATGATACTGACGATGTAGCATTTTATTGTGACAGAATTATTCAATAAAAATACTGAATTACATTTTATGTTTAATTTCCTACATATTTAAAATAAATTATTTGTTTTATTTTGCTAATAATACTACTATTTTTTATCAGTTGTTCTCATCTCATTTTACTTTAATTATTATTCTGCTCTATTTTTTTATGAAATTCTAACCTATATAACCTGCCCCTCTCTAACGCCCTCTGTTGCAGCTATCTCTCTCACGCAACCAACGAATAAGCTGCCACACTCTTCTAACTTACTTATTATCCCCGGGACTTAAATTGGTCTGGTTCCTAGTTAAATAACGGATTTTCCGTCTGGCAAATTAATATTGTATTCTTCGATTACAGAACTATATCATATTAAAATTACAGCTATACTAAAATTGTTTGAAAATTATTATTTTTTAATTACTTAAATTAGATCTGGCGCAATGTTAGCAACAACGAAACTGTCTGGCAACTATAAATTTATAATGCTAAAAAGACATAGAAAATTATATAAAATAAATAAAATGTCTTAAAATGATTTCAAAATATCCACTTTTTACCTATACAGGCAAGATGCGCACAGGTAAACGCAACCGCTCCCAGGTGCCAGACGTACCGCATCCCTACCTAACTTCAATAAGAAAGGGAAATATCGAAAAACCAGCCGACCTAAAATTCTTTCTCGAAAACGTTGCTAGCTCTCGGACTAAGAGGTTTCCAATTCCTAGATGGCGCATAGGACAGAGTAGTAAAATTTTTTGTTTCTAGAGAATTTCGTTAAACTAATTGTTATGAAGTATATATCCAATGATTCCATTAATATCACTGGCGTAGAAATGCAATTTTGTAAAGTTCGAAATTTTCTCATTCACTTCTTTTCAATAAGACTTGAGAATTTTCAATTCCACTTGTTATTGACCAACTAATCAAGGAATCCGCCCTTGAAAGAAGGAACAAATACTCATTTTCTAAGGTTTCCCCCTTGTCACTGACAGTCCAATAGTATATTTCGTGAAATACCCTCCCCCTTTACGACTTTTTTATTCCAACTGATAAGCCATTGGGCCTCGATTGAGAATTTAAACAATCCGTAAAGTAAAAATCCAGTAATAGAAGATTTAGAAAACTCTGATGAAATTAGTTTTTGTTTTTAAATGCACTTTTGGCGTATAATGTGAGTTTTATTATACAGAGTGGTATTGAAATTATTCTATTGATTTATATTATGGGTGAGGGATATTGACAAAGGGGAAGAGATAAACATCCCCTTAAATTTGTAAGCGAATATCTTAATGATGTTCTTATAAGTCTTCCCTATCTGTTTACTTTAAAAATGATGTGCTCATAAAATTAAATTGGGAGGTAATCAAATTAATTGATAGAGAATAACAATTTCTTAAAAAAATATACAATATTTTAAGTAAATATTAGGTTGTTACAAGAATTCATGAATTTTTTTGCACGTAGGCGTAGAATTCTACGTCTACGTGAAAATATAAGCATGCTAAGGTTTCCAATCAAACGTAGATGGATGTAGACGTAGAAACGTTCACGTAGAAAAGGGGTCCCCAAACTTTTTTGACCATCGACCCCCAGAAGAGTTTCTCGACTTCTTATCGATCCCCTCTATTTTACAATTACGTTATTATAATAGAACAAGCAAAAAATACGATTATGTGATTTTTTATATTATTTATTGTAGTGTTTTATTTATATTTCATTTATCTAATATAATTATATCTAATAAGATGCAATACAATAATATTATTAAATAAAATTTACTGTCATTGTCAATGTGACGGGTGTGGTTGGTGACTATTTGCAAGATTAGCAATGTCGGGTTCAAAATGATTTAATTTCGGCCTTAAACCGCCACGGAATTCTACATCTAACTTGTTTCTCTGTTTTGCCAGGATGGAATTAACATGGCTAAAACCATTTTCGAAAGTTTTGGATATTTCTGTCTAACATTTACATTTGACCACAAGCTTAATGTAACATTTTTAAAAAGCGTTTTTACATAATTTTTACATAATTTCTATCAAAAAAAATTTTTCGATTAAAAATATATTCTTACCCTGAGCAAAATAATTGTGCGGGGCCCTAAAATTACGCGTATGGGGCCTTTACAAGCGCGGGGCCTCGGGAAAAGTTCAGAAAATCCGAAGTCTGAGCCGACCCTGCTTAAAGCATACCATTTATAAGTGACAAATGAACTTTTGCAACAACCAAATTTTTATAAGAAATTCGACAAATTAATCCGATTAAAAATTCCGAGCGTACTAATTCGGTTCATATTCTGTATTACTATGATTTTTTTTTCAGATTTTTAAACCAGCTCCTCTAGGATAAGCCCAAAAGTAAAGCCAAAAATTTGTTTTCTTTACACATATATATATTTTTCAAAGAGTCGCTATTTTTCCTTTAACCTGGTTAAAAATTGTATATGCATGCCAGACTTCAACACTTTAGGAACAGCCGTTTGGCCCCAATTTACACCAACAGACACATGAGTGCCGGTATTTTGGTTATACCAACGAAATCTTAAAAAAGATAATATAAAAAATATGTAGTGAGGCTAAGTCATTTCATCGGGACAGTCAAGGTCGTCAATAGGTCAGTTACATGCATTCAGCTTCTGAATATAGTTAAAGAAGTGATTGAGCTCAAGTTAAGATACTGAGTTAGTGGAGTTCAGTACAGAGACTGAGTGATTTAATTAATGAAATACCTGGTCTATATATATTTAAGTAGTTTAATATGGATTTAAAATCACAACCAAATTCGCCTTATATTTTATTGTAACCACGTAGTAGTACCAAGGAAAAGATTCAAGATAAAAATAGTATTTGGATAATATAACACATGCCTTGCATTTTAAACGCTAGTTATGTGCTTAAATGTTTCTCGGGAAATATATCTACTGAAAATTCTCTATTTTTTTTTTTTTTTTATTTCGCAGTTTAAATTCTGATGAAGCATGATTTTAAATTTACTTGAAATCATAAATATGAAAATACTAAACCCCTTGAGTACACAGAATATAGTAAAAACCCTTTTAAATCTGTGTGCTTTTTAGAATATTCAAAAGTTCTGCATTGATTTTAATTAAAGTCCATATTTGAGCTTTTAATTAAACTGCATTGAACTGTACGAATTATAGAACGAAACTGAACGATCATCTAGTTAACTTTGACTTATTGAATAATAATTAATTTATAGGAAAATCAACAAAAAACACTTCGAAATACATACTTCACATGTATAGATTTACATTGAATCGACGACAGCACTTCGCTTTAAAATATCTCACAAAGTTCGACAAGAGTGAACTGGTTTATGATTGAACAAGCCAATTCTGGATACGAATATTTTGCCATATAAAGTACAAACGGGCTCGTGTGGAGTGAGTCACAAAAGTACGTCTGTGTTTACACAGAAGCCAGTATTTCTTACCTAATTCTGGCGTCTGGTTTTCCGTTTATTGCATATTTGTTTGGCTTGCTCTACAAAGGGACATTGTGCTGTTGAATTCCGTACGTTACTTTAAATCCGTTTATTAAAAATCTCAAAATTTTCGATTTATGACACTCGTGCAGCAAATGGGCAACGTATCCTGTAATTTTATTTAAATACGAGGGACATTCAGTAATTAAAGAGACAAATTGATGTAGAAAAAAAGCTGTGTATTTTTACAAAATGAAACTTTTACTACTTCTCAACATAATCCTCACGAATATTAATACACTTGTCCCAACGATGAACTAGTTTTTTTATACCTGATTCAAAGAAATCTTTGTCCTGTTGTTTGAGCCAGTTTCCCACAATTTCTTTGACTTCCTCGTTGTCGCTGAACTTTTTTCCACGTAATGCCTCCTTGAGTGGACCAAACAAATGAAAATCAAAAGAAGCCAAATCTGGACTGTAGGGAGGATGAGGTAGTATCTCTCAACCCATTTTTTCAATGGTTTCTTGGGTCAGCTTGGTGGTATGAGGGCAAGCATTGTCGTGGAGCAATCTCACGCCTTTTCTTTGAGATCCGCGACGTTTTTTTCTCATTGCTGGCTTTACTTTGTTCATCAGCATGTCTGAGTAGTACTGTTTTTGTACGCTGATCTTCCAAATAACTACAAAAGACGACATCTCGAGCATACCAAAAGACGGTCAACATAACTTTTCCCGCTGATGCTTGCGTTCTGAACTTCTTTCGGACAGGTGAGCTGGTGTGCTTCCATTCCATGCTTTGTCTTTTGGATTTTGGTTCAAAATGGTGAACCCAAGTTTCAAAACACGTTAAAATCTTGTTTATAAAAGGGTCACCTTTCATAGCGTTCTTTCAAGTCTGTACACACTTTGAGTCTTGTTTTCTTGTGTTGTTGCGTTAACTGTTTCGGGACCCACCTTACACTTGTTTTGCTGTACTTGAGCTTATCAATGATAACGTGATGAACTGTGCCAACACTTACTGCAACTTTTTTTGCTATATCTTCAACAGTAATACGTCGGTCTTCACGAATAATGTCACCAAAGCGGGTTTCAAGCGAAGGAGTTGACACTTCATCTGGCCGGCCAGGACGTTGCTCGTCAGTCATTGAGGTTCGACCATTTTTGAACTGTTCTACCCACTTATAAAAATTTTCATGATTCATACAACTTTCACCATACTGTAAAATCATTCGAGAGAAGATTTTAGCCGGTTTTTCACCTTCAGAAAGAAAAAACCAGATCACTGAACGTTGTTCAACTAATGTGGAAACTTCAAGCGGACACGACATCGTTAAATGCAATTTTGAGGTTATAAACAAAACAATTTTTATCCGTCAGGTGTTCTCAGTTCATCCCAGTGATGCTAACCTAAAATCATGAAAGTACCAAACTCCTCCTACAAACAATTTTTTTTCTACATCAATTTGTCTCTTTAATTATTAAATGTCCCTCGTAGATTCGGCTTCATATGCAATCAATGGGAATATAGTGAAAGGCAGACCTTGGTTTTTAGCGTCTTTTATAACTTTCTTTTTTCAGTCCCACTTTTTTATTTTGTAAAAAGAACTTACGAGAAATAAATTCATTTTTGATTATTTTATTTACCTTTTCGGTATTTGGAGTAAATAGCTATTATTAAAGTAATTAAAGGCGTTCTTACACGGAATATTTTGTTCGAATTTTCCGTCTTCATGCCGATAATAGTTCTCTTTGCGTGCATTCAAAAGTACTTTGAAATATTTGATTTATTACTTGAACAAAACTTTTATTTCTTTAATTTTAAAATATTTTGTATAACTAATTACAATAGTGAAACTGCCGATATGTAACTATAAATGTCAGTAATTCGCTACATCAAAGAAATTATATTAATACGGCAGAGCCGCAGTAAGGAAAACTTGCTCTAGGGGCAGAGCCGTGTTTTGGCGCCCTTGGCAAATAAAAACAAGGTCCTCACCTCCCAAAATCCAAGTGACGAGCAAAAAAAAAGGTCCTCACCTCCCAAAACCCGAGTGACAAGCAAAAAAAAAAGGTCCTCGCCTTCGCAATGGCGCCCCTCAGTCAAGCCAATCAGCGCCCTTTTCCTTAGTGCGCCCAGGGCCGTCGCCCCTTCCGCCCCCCCCTTACTGCGGCTCTGTTAATACGTATGAAATATAAGTGGTTAGGTCAAAGAGTTGTATAAGTATGTAAAATTTCAACTCTCTAGGATTAGTCGTTTGGCTACAATTTTTACCGAACAGACAGACAGACAGACAGATTACAAAATGACGGTATAAGGGTTTTTTAGTCATACCTACAAAACCCTAAAAAGATCGAGATAATATTACTTTCGTTAATCCCACATTTTTTAAGTAATGTATATTTTCGGATGGAGGGAGTATTATTAAAAAATCTACCTGTTGAATTTGTAAAGGTTTATTTTTTTCCTATTATTGGTCAAAAAATCCGAAAACCGTAAGATTTGGACTTGGTTTTCGCAGTAAGCCGACGATATGTACGAGAACTCTTTATTTAATTTATTTTAATATGGCTTTAAAAGTAAAAAACTGTGTCTATTAAATGGGACAGATAAGAAAATAATATAACAAATAATAGCCCCATATCGCAGTTCGCAAAGGTCATTTTACAAGTTCACACTATATTCTATTACATCTCTCTGTTATCGTTTACTTTCTCTCTCTAAATAAACAACTATCACGAGTGTAGCGCTGTCAACGCCTTTGATAATAGATAAGAAATATATGAGTCGACCGTTCTTACTCATAGACAGATAAATGTTTAAATATATTCTCTTGTCATTACTAAATTGTATAAATAACATTTCAGATTAATAACGTGGTCAGCACATAATTTACATTTGCATTCGACAGAACTGGATGACAGTGCTGACGTGTGACAAAGGTAGCATTTAGGGATATCAGCTTTAAAATATTGATGTGTAGTGTGAATTATTATACATGTCAGTATTTCGTAGGCATCTAGTAAGTACCAACAATTTTGAGTACATTTTTAGGGTTTTGTAGGTATAACCAAAAAAACCCATATACCGTCATTTTGTCGTCTGTCCGTCTGTCTGTCTGTCTGTCTGTCTGTCTGTCTGTTCGGTAAAAATTGTAGCCAAACGGCTAAACCTAGAGAGTTGAAATTTGGCATGCTTATACAACTCTTTGACCCGCACATAGGAAAAATACTAAAACATCTAAAAAACATACCCCCCTAAAAATATAAACAAATATGTGCTCATCGAAAAAAAATATATTTTTTTTAAGTTCTGAGTAGGGTATCAAATGAAAGCCCTTAGTACGTGGATTAACGATCAAATTTTTATTTTTGCAAAATAAATTATTTTGCCAAAATTGTGCAAAAAAAATTTTGTCCCACACCCTGTTGGCCAGATGGTTTAAACTAAAAATCTAAAAAAATTCTAAGTAATGTATATTGGTGTGAACCGAAATAGTACAACAGGAATTTTTGATCAGATTATGTTTTCGGAAAATAACGCATTTTTTGTGGTTTTTGGTTCACAAAGTACAAAAGTTATACCAATGTAAGACACTCACATGCAAGGCGTGCGATAGCGTAATGGGTTAGAGCACTGGTGTCGTAAGCTAAAATGCGCTGGAACGAAGGGTTTCGAGTTCGAGTACGGAGTGAATTTAATTTTTTCTGTTTTTTTTCATTTTTATTATGTTGAAATTATTTTGTCAAAATTCTTGTTATATTTTGACAAATGTTGTATTTAATTTTTAAGAGCGTAAATTTAATAACCAGTCTTATTATATGATTAACAGACGATAAATTATTTTAAAAATATCGTTCATTTTGCCGTGATTACTACAAAGTAAAATTTGTCCTACACACTCAGCATACCGCTTTCACTTATTATATACCTGCGAAACCCTGAAATGTGTGAATATTCACACTTCACATCAATTTTTTATGTAACCGTGTAAAAATCATTTTTTTAAGTTGAACAAAATGGATTCTTGACCGCAATTTGTAGAAATTATTGAGGTTTTATTGCCTATCGGTCGATATAAAAAGCACAGTTGATCAGTAACATAGGTAGCACCCCAGGTAGCACATATTTGGGGGCGGACTTCTGGTCTATTGCAACGAAAAAAATTACTTTCTGATAATTTTCTTTTATTTAAACAAACTTGTTACTCTTTTTAGAACGTTTTAAATCTATACCAGATCAGATGCTGGCTTGTTGCTTGGTGCGCTACAACCGTTTTATTTTCTGTTTTCTTGACCTGTGGGAATGCATCCTCCTAGAAATTAACAACACACAGGCCTATCTCTAAACCAAAGTACAAACACACCAATGTGATTTAAAACTCAAGACTTAGTAGTTGAAAATAGGGACGAACTATTTCATAATTCAATAACTCATTCCAAAAATATTTGCGATGATCTAGGGATAGTCTAGAGCTAGGGTTGCCAGGCATCCGGATAAAGCAGGACACAGTTAGGCTTTTTGATTGCGTGTCCGGCCAAAATAAACGGTGTCCGGCTTGTCCGGCTTTTGTCAGGCTTTTTTGACAACTGCATTATGAAAGAAACTGAGCTTTTAAAGCAGATTTCTGCCAACAAAAAATATGAATAATTATTTTTATTGTTTAACTTAAAGTTTTGTTTTGTTTTTGTTTTGTTTAGATTGATTTTTTATTTTGTTTTGCTTTGGGAAGTAATAGCAAGTAAATAAGACTTATTTGTGCAATTGCCTTTATTTAATTTAAGAAGAATTTAAAAATGTTGATAAATGTTTATCTAGAATATAATTTTGACTGATGACTTTATTTGACTGATTAATAATAAATTATTTGGACTGATTTGGCGTTTTATTTATTTTTTATTAATTTTTCATTAGAATTTAACAAACTTTATGGTAATAATCAAAAAAGCTTAATTCTACATAAAAATTTCTTGTCGTACCTATTAATACTGAGAAACAAAATCCTCAATAATGTAGGGTGTCCGCCTTTTTTTCCTAAACGTCCGGCCAAACTGGCTGGTCTGTTCGGCTATTAAGTTTGGCGAGCTGGTAACCCTATCTAGAGCAGTGGTCTTCAACCTCCTTACATCTGCGAAACTATGCAGTTTAAATGTTATTTCTTTGCAACCCCAAGGCAAAAAGCCACAATAGGGTGATTTTTTTTTTTTAATTTTAAGGTCAAACATTTTAAAATAATAATTCAGATGTTTATTATTGAATTTAGTCTTGATATAAATTGATATTTTATAGCTATGTTTTTATATTATTTTAAATGTAGGTATACTATTTTACTTTTTAAATAATGCAATACCTACCTAATATAATTTTTAATGCAAATTATAAATAAAAATTGAATCGAATAATTTGTGATATGCTGTTTTGAATCCTTATTTATTTATTATAAACATTTATTAGCAATCATTGTATTAAATAATATATGTATGCATTAAAATAATAATAATAATTATTATTATATACATAAAAACAAAGTAATATAGTAATTTATAAACATAAGTACATATTTAAATGATAGGCGATATAAGAAGTAATTTATAATCACTAGTCAACAAATTTTTGTCGAGTAAAATTAGCTGTTTTGAAATGGTATTATTTATTCTGATGACGAAAATGGTGATTAAGAAATTTGTACTACCCTCAGATTTAAACTTATGCAATTTTCAAAATCAGTTATCAAAATTATTGTATCCAAGCAAATTGTCATTAAAAAAACAGAGTAAAATCATTTAATTAAAGTTGCGGAACCCTGAAAACGTTCTTCCAATCCCTGGGTTCCACGGGTTGAATAGAACTGGTCTAGATTGTAGAAAAAAGAAAATGTTGGCTGATGAAGAATCGCGAGCTGAAGAACTATGTTACGTGTTCTTCGATGCAGGGCCGGCGGAAGGCGGGTTCAGCGCGTTCCCAGAACCCGGCCCCGCGCATGGAGATGAGGACCTTTGTTTTTTTTTGGCTCCTCACTGGGATCTGAACAGCAGACCCCGCGGTCAACAACAATCCCCGCGCATGGAGGTGTGGACCTTTTTTTTTTGCTCCTCACTTGGATCTGAACAGCAGGCCCCGCGGTTCAACAATAGGCCCCGCGCATGGAGATGAGGAACTTTTTTTTTTTGCTCCTCACTTGGATTTGAACAGCAGGCCCCGCGGCTCTTCTCGCACATGGCCTCGCAAATCCTAGCGCCGGCCCTGCTTCGATGTACAGAGTAATCCAGGAAATATCCGGAAACTCCCCCCTTAGAATAAAAATTCTTAGAACTTTGAAACAAAAAAATGTTTGAATCCTGGTTCTATTCTATCATCATAATAAATTATAACTAGTTATTACGAATCGTTTGAGCGGCCAAACATGCGTACAGACTCTCCGATTGCTGAGTTTTGATTGCCGAAGTGGAGAGTAATATCATCATTTTTGCCTCGCGTCTATGGTCTATTGCGTGATACTATTGCCATAAGTGTTTTATCAACCCATGATATGCACAACTCCATTAAACCTACAGTTCAATTGCTGCTATTCACTTGCTTGTTTTATTAATGACCAGATTTCGACACCATATAATAATATGTGAAAGGGCTTTGAAGATGAGTGTTACATTTAGCTAGCTAATGGCCTATATTTTTATTTTCCAAATTTTTCTTTGGTATAAAATTTTCATAATATCAAGCAACTAAAATTTTGGTCTTATAAGATTTATATCAGCCCTTTATTCATCTAATACATTGTGTAATAGGCCATAAATAATAAATTTTGAATAAAATATTTTTATTTAAATTTTTCTGAATTTATGACCGTCCAAGAAACTCCATAAATTATTTCTGATTTATGATTTTGCAGTGTATAAAAACGTCATCAAACTTATAAGAATTACATACACAGGATATGGAAGGAAAAAAAACTTAATAAGCACGCACTGTTATATTAACTGAACATATTAGTAACGCCTTCTCTTCAAAACTTTCCAAGTTGACAAAAGAAAAAAATAGAATAGCAAGTTGATTTACTACCGAATAACTTGTAAAAATGTCATTAAAAATGATTTGTTACGAAAGAAATGTATAAAAAATAATTAGTTTGTAAATTAATAACCAGATATTACAGAAAAAGTACTAAAATAAAATTGTTAAATTAAGAAATAATAATAATTAAGAAATATACGAGGCCAACGTTAATATCGAGTTCGGAAAGTTTGATTTTTAGAAGTTTGCAGGTATAATAAAAAGACCCTTCCCTTATGTGGCCAAACGGCTAGACATAGAAATTTGAAATTTGGCACGCATGTACAATTCTTTGACCCACATATATATACCGGGAGCTCATGTTTTTGGTCTCCGATTTCATACAGCATGCCTTTTGGAGGAGAGAATATTTACCCTGTGACAACAAAAAAGGGGTGGTACTAAACCCCTGCACGCTTTCCGGTCATAGGGAAAATTGCATTTCCACTTAAACACAAAATTTTTGTGCTTTTTTCTGATTTAATATTGCTTGCCCTTTTGTCAAAAGAAAGTTATAACAAATTTAAAGTCTTTTAAATATATGCATGCGATTCGGAGGGTCCCAAAGGGCTCAAACGGTCATGTATTCTTGTGATAAAAAAATATGATTTTCCGCGTTTTCATACAGCATGCCTATAATTACGATTTTAAAGACTAAGTAAGTAAAATTAATAAGACTTTAAATTTGTTATAACTTTCTTTTGACAAAAGGGCAAGCAATATTAAATCAGAGAAAAACACAAATATTTTTGTGTTTTTGCAATTGTTTTATTTTTATTACATAATTATTTTACAAGCATTACTAGGATACAATAGCGTCGTGATTATTTTATTTGGCAGTTTATTTAAAGAGTATATTTTTTTAAATATTTTGAAATTGGTCAATTTTTTAAGATTTTACTAATTTACAAAAGCGGGCATTTTCTATACACTTGTTGGTAATATAAAAAATATATTTATAGTCAAATCGTATGAGAACATTGTTATGAATTATCCTATTTTGAAAAAATATAAATTTTATCTGTCATGTTGCTGTGTACATCATTCAAATTTATGGGGTGCGTATACGCACCTTTGGCCAGATCAGTGAAATGTACAGGCGTGATTCAATATCGACAAGTCTCATCTTGTCTTAGCCATCTAACCTATTGTTCATTTCTACTGTGTGTTCTTTCATAGTTCAGTATATGTATTTACAGAATAAGTATAGTGAAAATAAAAATTAGTTGTACAGTTGTCAAATGATAGTAAAATTTCTTAATTAGTCATGACTAGCAGTTGCTCTTATGAAGTATCAGAGTAATGCAGATACTGAGAGAAGCACCAAATTCAAACTATGGGCGTCCTTCAAAAAACAGTTTATCAGGTGGCATCAGATTTGATAATATTGGTCATCTGATAAGAGGCATGAAACGAATTAAAAAAAAAAAAAATGCAGTTTGTGTAAGAGCGATACCAACTCCACTTATTTATTTGTAAAATGTAAAGTACATATGTGCCCAGAGTGTTTTGAAATGTTTCATTTCAAATAAGTTCATATTTCATTCATAAATAAAATAATTTGCTTATTACATGTTTACTTATATCTGATATTGTTATTAGCCAAGGGTGCGTATACGCATCCTTATATTCCTGTAGAATTAAGCATATATTTTTTTTCAAAATGCAATAATTGTCTACGTTGATGTATTTTAATTAATTTGCATTACAAGTTTTGTGCAAAATATTTTTCCTTAATAGCTTGGCCATTAATGGGTTAAGGAACGAAAAGTAGTTTTTTTTTAATTTTATTTTAACACGTGTATTGCCAAAAATGTTGCCAATTAAGTGGGTTATAACTTATTGGGCGAATAGTTGCATAGTAAAAAAAATCTCGCAGACCAGTGTCGGTCCACGGACCGGTGATTGGGAAACACTGGCCTAAAGTGAGCCTTGGCGTCCTGTTTCCAGATTTTGTAACCATATTTTCAATATGTGTACATTCAAGAGTAATATGGTCACCTAGAGTTTATAACTGGATGCGAACTGCTAAGCAGAACCCGTAATTTGTATAAATATTTCTTACACAAATTATTTAACATAGCTAGATTTAGAACCCACGTCCGTACCCTTGCTAGCGGTCAATGGCAAGTACACATGCTTTATGGTTGCAGCTACAGGCCTTCTGCGGGCATAATGTATTAAACTGTTAATAATCAGCAAGATCAATTTACACTAAATCGGTTTCCCGATCTTAAACAGTTTTTAAAACGGTTTAAAATGTAGACCTGTGTAAAATTCACAATACAATTCGTACAATTTTATCACGTAACAACATGTACGGCGTGCCAAAATTAAAAAATATATATTCCATCCTCTTTGTAAAATGCACATTTTATTATTTTCTTATGTTTAAAGTTATCTGTGTAATTTCTATCTATGTTAGTTGTTAAACAAGAAATGTCTTATGTTTTCTAAGATGTTCTGTGTAAAGGAGAACATAGTGTAGTCTTGTGAAGTGCAAAATAAACATAAACCAACAGTAATTTTAGTAGTAATAAATAAGTAATTCAGAGCATAAAAGCAAAGTTGAATAATAATGTACAAAAAAGAAAAACAAACTTCCCAAGTTTCACCAAAAACTAAAACAACGAAACACTATTAATATACACTTGTAAAGTCACAAAAAAACGTCATCAGAAACTCTTAAATTACTGTCGGGAAAGAGAAAAAGTTAATTTCTAACAAAATTAGATAAGAAAAGTATGTCTAGTGTTTCATACCCATGCGATATTCGCCTGTCAAAGGCAGGAGATCCAATTCACCTACGCGCATTCGAGTGACCACGCCAAAAACTCATTTATATTAACTTCTCGGACGTTTGTGTTAAGGTGAAACTCACCGATAACTCGTGTGTTTTAGTCTCATCACTCACCTGAAACAAAGAATAACAAGGTCAATAATTATGACAACACACTGGAAGCACGCAAACACTTTCATACAAACGACATTACAAAACACAACGATATGATAAGTTTAAATTGAACTAATTAATCCTAAGATACGAACTACACAATCAGCATTAGGGGGATATTTTTTAAATTATGGTATTTTGTTTAACGCAAAGACAGACAAAAACAGACAAGCAAATGCAGAGAAAGAAAGATAGAGAGTCAGGACGGTAGATACATGTAGAGACAGGCGTACAGAAAGACAGGCGGATAAAGCTGGACAGAAGTCAAATGAAGAGAGTTCACAGACGCGCACCTATAGGGATGTTCCGATACTATTAATATGATACCAGTATCGATATTTTTCATTCAATATCGCTATTTTAGTATCGATACTAATCTTCCGATACTTTATTAATATCAGTGCATCTAACCCAGTATCGTATCGTTTCTTTTTTTTTTATTTGTTAAAACAATATCGTAAAATTTTTATTTATACACATATAAATATTTCTGTGATTATTATTATTATTATTTTTTTCAAAAAGAAACACTTCTAAACATTGTACTCTTGTAAAAACCAGTAGAAGAGGTACGCAATCGCAATGGCGCAGGCAATAGTACGCCAAGAAACATGCGTTGAACGGTTTAGAAGTTGATGGCGTTTGGCGCCTATTTTCTCTACGTTTGAAATTATAAAATGTTATTGGTTATTTTTGTATTTCAATCAAAAATTTCACCACCAAGACGCAAAGTTTGGACCTATTTTACCAAAATAGACCAAGCAGTTTTCTCGGTGTTTGCAATGAAGAGTGGAGCGTTTAATTCTATTTTAAATTATCACTCATGCCTAAAAGCTTCAGCAAGAGTTCAGATACAGACTAGTTTTGCAAGTGAAAGATCGGAAATCCCTTTGTAATATGTTTATTATCTATTATCGTTTTCCTAATTTTAATTCTGCTGACCTAGATTTCTACTAACTAAACGTAAGCTAATTCCCTAGTTTTTAGGTATACAGTACTTTATTTTCCCCCAAACATTAGCTCATTAAAAATAGTGTAATCAACTCTAGTAACTACGATAAAAATAATTGTATCCCTCCCATTAATGTTGATAAAACACTCTTTTTAGGGTTTTGTAGGTATGACCAAAAAACCCTTATACCGTCATTTTGTCGTCTGTCTGTCAGTCTGTCTGTCTGTCTGTTCGGTAAAAATTGTAGCCAAACGGCTAAACCTACAGAGTTGAAATTTGTCATGCTTACACAATTCTTTGACCCGCACATAAGAAAAATACTAAAACATCTAAAAAACATATCCCCTTAAAAATATAAACAAATATGTGCTCATCGAAAAAAATATATATTTTATAAGTCTGAGTAGGGTATCAAATGAAAGCCCTTGATACGTGGATCAACGATCAAATTTTTATTTTTGCAAAATAAATTATTTTGAAGCGATTTTTGCCAAAATTGTGCAAAAAATTTTTTGTCCCACACCCTGTAGCCCAGATGGTTTAAACTAAAAATCTGAAAAAATTCTAAGTAATATACATTGGTGTGAAACGGAATAGTACAACAGGAATTTTTGATCAGATTATGTTTTTGGAAAAAAAAGCATTTTTTGTGTTTTTTGGCTAATAATGTACACAAGTTATAGCTTTGTAACACGCTACACTAGAAGGTGTATGCTGGTCTAGTGGTTATGACGCTGGCTTTTCACCCAACTAACTCGTTCCGAAAGGGATCGAACCCTGCAAGAAGAGACAATATTATTTTTTGTCTTTTTTTAAAATTTTTATAATGTTTAAATTATTTTTTCAAAATTCTAGTTATATTTTGGCAAATGTTGCATTTAATTTTTAAAAGCGTAAATTTAATAACCAGTGGAAATTGTTGAAATTATAATTTAATTCTGTTTCAATGTACACGAAATCAGAGGGGCGGAGCTTATAACAACCAATGGAAGCCATAGGCACAATTTTCAAAATCTTAATGAACCTTCCTATATAAAAAAAAAATACTGCACATATTTAGAAACCTAAATAATGGTATTAGGCGTTCGAATTAAAATTAACAAAAAAATATTTTAATATAAAATTTGTTTTGGCATCCCAAATAATAATTCACTTACTAAATACCTGCAAAACGCTGAAATGTGTGAAAATTCACACTTCACATATTTTTTTTTTCTTCTGTTTTGCTCCAATCAAAATTACTTTAAAAATTTATTTAAATATTTTTTAATTTTATTTGGTGAGCCGTGAAAAAGAATCCCTGCCCTTGTGTGCCGGGAGATAAAAGGTTTGGTAGATGCTGGCCTACATAGATCAAATATCAATCGCGCGGTTTCTCAATTTACAATTAATTTGTATACCATCAAAGATTCGACTTGTTATTTTGTTTTAAAAAAGTGAGGTATATTAAAAAGTTAACTGTGAGGTATTATATCAAACAGTAATAATCTTAATTAAATTTGCGTTGTTATCTGAGCACCCTGTATAAGCTGACATCAGTGAAAACATATCTTGTTTCTTTCTATAGGATATTTCTCATTTTTATGCCGCCGACAAAATTATTAATCTCTGATTTGGGGAGCTGAATTTTGGCAATTTAGGAGATTGCCTCGGAAATGAGATATCTGGGGCTAAGAAAAAAAAAGTAGAGAATGAGGGATGCATTAGGGATTACCAGAAGATTGTTTTAGTGAAACAAGAGAAGATTAATATTTGTTAATGGTTGATGAAGGTAAATTACGATGTCATGATGAAAAAAATTATAATAGATATTATAGGTGATTAACAACAAAATATAAAGTTCCGGTCGATATGTTACATTTAAAGCTCGATATTTAAGCTGTGTCCAGATTAGCGAGCCTATCATGTAATGTGCCATGTAATGCAACACGCCGTGTAATATTATTGTTTAGTTTGGACGGGATCACGCGGATAAGTCATGCGGTTCGCAAAGCGCTCGACCTGATACGATCTGTGTATGTCGCGAACGAATTATTTGTTGGTAAATATGGAAACAAATGCATGCAATTGTTTTTAATAGGTAGATTACTGTTATGAGTCACTAATTACTTATTTTTAAGTCCGCAAAAAGTCGCTTTTCTCAAAAATGTTGTTATGTAAGGATATAAAAGTTTTACACCGTTGAAAAAGATTTATATATTGTGTTAAATAATAAGTGAAATGTGAATTTTCTCACATTTCAGGGTTTTGCAAGTATTTAATAGGTGTAAGAAATGTTGGCTTCTTATATAATATAATACTGGATGTCTAGGTATATTTATCATATCAAAATCAACAATTTTTTGATAATCACTTTTATTCGTTATTCGAGATTCTGCATTTGCTTCGTATTCAAGACTTCATTAGATTAATAAGAAATATTTTACAGTGTAGAGCAGGGTTTCCCAAATGGTGGATCGCGACCCAGTACCGGGTCGCATAAAAACCCATAAGGTCGCGTAACCTAGGTGTTTTTTGAAACCGATTGGAAGTAGAACCGGATCTAAGGATAGAGCTATCATCGTTTTCTCCTAATCGGAAATTATTAGTAAAAAATAAACAGCACCACACTTCTCATTAATAATTTATTGGTGCTCATTAATAATATTTGTTTAATTTCTATAAATTTTTGTAATGGTTACTGCTTCTTTATTATAATTATTATGTGAATAAATGAAAACTATATGGACATCCATATGTTTTATCTTACCTATGGGCTATCATAGGCGGAAAAATTTTAGTGGGTCACGAAGAAAAAGTGTGAATATTACCGGGTCACGGAAAAAAAGTTTGGGAAACGCTGGTGTAGAGTGTAGTGTAGTGTGGTGTGAGTAACTCAGTTCGCGACTTTTAAAAAAATATATTAGTTTTTTAATATTTTTAATTTCAAAAAAATACACGCACTATCTTAGCTATAAATACAAAAAATCCATAACATTATTAGCCACAATTTAACCATGAATTAAAAAAATAATTAATTTTTTCAAAAACATATAAACTGACATATTTTCCAAAAACACAATCTGATCAAAAATTCATCTCGTGCGTTTGCGGCTCAGATCAATATACATTACCTATAATTATTTCAGATATTTTGTTTAACCCTTTTTAATAAAAGGGTGCGGAACAAGAATTTTTGCACACTTTTGGCTAAATTCGTGTGAAAAGAAACGAATTTCAAAAAACTATCTATCGTTCCGTAATCTACGTCTTAAGAGCTTTCTTTTGATACCACAACATACATTTTTTAAAAATATATTTTTTTTTATCAACGACAAAAAAATCGATATTTTTCGAAAAATTTATCTGATCAAAAATTTTTGTTGAACTATTTCGGTTCCCATCAATGTTTATCACGGAGATTTTTTTAAATATTTTTAGATCAATCCCTTTGGGTGATAGTGTGGGGGACAAAAGTTTTTGACACATTTTTGGCAAAAATGCAACAAAAAAAAGAAAATGATTTTTCAAAAATAAAAATTTGTTTGTTGATCTACGCATTAAGAGGTTTCATTTGGTATGCCACTCAAAATTTTAAAAACATATTTATTTTTTTATTAAATACATATTTGTTTACTTGTATACTTATCCCGCGCTGTATTTTTTTGATCTCTCTATAGTTTTCCTATATGTGGGTCAAAAAGTTGTAGAAGTACGCCAAATTTCAACTTTTTATATTCAGCCGTTTGGCTACAATTTCTACCGTACAGACAGACAGACACATGACTGACGTTATAAGAGTTTTTGTGGTCATGCCTACAAAACCCATAAAGTGTTTGGTATTACTATAGTCAGACCCCCATTACCCCGAATAAGTTTTATTTGAACAATATTTTTATTAAGGATATAATCAAGATGAACATAAAGCCTGGTTTATGATAGATATTACGGACACATTAGCATTAAAATTACACTAATGTCTTTGTTCTGTTTATTAAAAACAAATGTTTTGAAGGGTCAAATCCATTGTTCTATAGGCACACGTTTTGTTATTTAGTTATTATAAACCAGGCTAATTTAGTTAGCCTATAAAATTAATAAATTACTCTCGCATGTATTCTGTGACGAGTTTGCTAGTAATAAAATAAGTCTTCTAAATTTTAGAATCTAAAAGACAGTTTAACAATGCAAAATGGAAGAAGTAAAGGAGAAAATGAAAGTCATATAAACTGACTAGAGTACGGAGCTTAGTCACTTAACGTCTAATCAATCTGAAACACTCTATACTGCTGTCTGCTCAAATTTCAAAAAGCTACTGCCAAATTACTCGTCACAAGAAAACTTTTAGCATTAAGAGTTTACAAGTTTTATTGTTAATATTCATGTAGATGTCTAGTCACAATAATTTCCATGATAATCATCGTATATTAATATCCATTATAATTCCATTTAACATAATTGAGATTGTTGAATATTAAAAAAACAACAAAAACTTCCACGGTGTAATTTAAAAAAAAGTTTCTTTTTAAAATCAGTCCACTTATTAAAATCAATATTAGACCATTACTTTTTATCAATTCAACAGGAGTTTAGAATTTTAAAATTAAAAATTCATCTTTTATTTAAAACCTACGATGAAATTTAAACAAAACTTATTCTATTGAATTATTAAGAAGTTTAATCGTGAAATTTTATCGGTAATAGCTACATGACTTGTAATTGTAAAATGATACATAATTTAACGAGCTACGGGACACCGTCACAGAGACAGAAGGTGACTCGTTCGTAACACGTGTCCCACAACGATAAATATTATATACCAGTGATTAGAAACTGAATATTTCAAATCAAGACCATTCGATATATCGATACGTAACTGATACACTGATTTTTTCAACTCGCTGTCACACTGTATATCAAAATTACTTGGATAGAGAAAAGAAATAACGCTTTAAGTGACTTTACTTATCTACTCTGCTTATCTACTTTCCTGGATTTAAGCAAGGTTTTTGAGTGTGCATTATCAGGATATTACTTACTAAACTTGGTACGTACGGATTCAATCACAGTAGCTCTTTACTTATAGAATCTTACCTAAGTAACAGAAAATAGTTGGTTTTTATAAATAATACTACGTCAGATTCGCTTAGCTAAGGAGTACCGCAGGGTTCAATTTTAGGTCCATTACTATTTTTAATTTACTTTAACGATTTCTCTTAAGATTAAATCTTTTTTATATGAGGACGATACGACCCTTTAAACCAGATCATTGTCACTAGAATACTTGCAACATGTTTCATATATAGAGAGAATATAGAGAATTTCATATATATATAGAGGATAATAGAGAGAATCTGTTTGTATAAATCTACGTCAGATTTGCTTCAACTTAGCTAGAGAGTATCGCAGGGTTCAATTTTAAGTCCATTACTATTTTTAATTTACTTTAACGATTTCTCTTCTGCTCTTAAGATTAAATCTTTTTTATATGAGGACGATACGACCCTTTAAACCAGATCATTGTCACTAGAATACTTGCAACATGTTTCATATATAGAGAGAATATAGAGAATTTCATATATATATAGAGGATAATAGAGAGAATCATTTTTTTGTATAAATCTACGTCAGATTTGCTTCAACTTAGCTATGGAGTATCACAGGGTTCAATTTTAAGTCCATTACTATTTTTAATTTACTTTAACGATTTCTCCTCTGCTATTAGGACTAAATCTATTTTATAGTCGGACGATATGACCCTTTTAACCAGATCAGTGTCACTAGAACACTTGCAGCATATTTCAAATAATAAAAAGAATCATCATAGTATGACCTCCAAAACCTATTGGAATTTACTCGTCTGTTACACTGGGCGTTATCTTGTTCTTGGTCAAAACATAACGTATTTTCTATAAGATTTTTATGTTGTGTGTTCATCCCAGACAATTTATTTAGTGCTTATTTTATTCAAAAACTATTTTTTTATGTAACGGGTGTTTTTTTTAGAGGTATAGAACTTTAAATTGCAATAAAACAACGATGGATTATTCGATTGACATGAATTTTTTTTTATTCGAAAGATAATCTTGTGGCATTACATTAAATCATACCAACAAGACGGCGCAACATGTCACACAGCTCGTGCCACAATCGATTTATTGAAAGACACGTTTGGTGACCGCCTAGTTTCACGTTTTGGACCTGTGAATTGGCCTCCAAGATCTTGTGATTTAACACCGCTGGACTACTTTCTGTGGGGCTATGTAAAGTCATTGGTCTATGCGGATAAGCCACAAACGCTTGACCATTTGGAAGACAACATTCGCCGTGTTATTGCTGATATACGGCCACAAATGTTGGAAAAAGTCATCGAAAATTGGACGTCCAGATTGGACTACATCCGAGCCAGCCGTGGCGGTCATATGCCAGAAATCATATTTAAAATGTAATGCCACAAGATTATCTTTCGAATAAAAAAAAATTCATGTCAATCGAATAATCCATCGTTGTTTTATTGCAATTTAAAGTTCTATACCTCTAAAAAAAACACCCTATATAAACAAATGTATTTTGTGTGTTAATATAGTGTGTAATATTTGGACTCTTTATTTTCTTTGGTGCCTAGTTTGAGATCTATTATAGTTTTCATAGTTTAATGTAGTATATAATAGTAGAGTTATAAGCTATTCTAAACGTTTAAGCGGAACTAACTGGAATTTTCAATTTTGTAAGTTGTCGTCAACACTTCTTTCACGGTTGAAGTGGACTTTTGCTAAACAAAATTATCAAAAGCCTCACTTAAACGGTAAAAGTTACTAGAATTCAAAATATAGTTCCGCTTAAACCAAATACATAGGCTATATTTGGTTTTCATCTTAGAGAAGGTTTTTATTGTGTCGATACAATACAAATTAGTTAAAATGATTAATTGTTGTTTATTTGAGTGTACAAATCGTAGCTATCCTAAAATCAAAAATCAGCTAGTAGCAGAAAAAAATAATTGCCCTGTATCATTTCATGCGTAATTATTTTACTTTACTTATAATTTAAATTTACTGAGATTTTTACTTATTGAAAAGGCTGGAACGTATATCGCATATATGTCAGTATTTCAATTAATATCTATAAAATAAACCAATGAAAGAATATTTAAAAATAAGAAATAATAGATTTGCCTTAATTTTTGATGTCTAAGCAGGCCTTAAAACGTAAGAACCGCACTGTGTGTTTATAATTCAACTTGCATCTCCATAATATCGATTCTTATTCTTCATCCTGATTCATCAGAAACCTGAGCATCAATTTAAAGACAAATGAATTACTTCTGCTTCGAAAACAATGAGTTCCAGCATTTTTTATTTCCCCCTCTATATGAGTGTTAGATCAATTTATTATATTGAAAGGAGATAAATAGGTATGGTAAACTTTTGACCCCGACTGTATATTCATATTACACGCGGATCATGAAAAAGTACGTGTGCCGGTATCATTTTTCATAAAATAAAAACAAACCCATCCTATCAGCCTAAAAGCCCAATTTCACCATCAGAATAGATCGGTAAAAAACGAGATGTCGATAGTGCAAGGTTTTTGTTCTGCGCTTATGAAGAAACAAAAACATTTTCACGACATCGCACTGCGTTATAAAATGTAGAAAGAAATATCCATCACGGTAAAGCAGTGATTCTTAACTTTTTCGAAGTCTTAAGCCTGGAACAGAATGCACAGCTCGTTACGCCGTCAGCGCGGCGTCATTTGCGACAGCGTTGCGTAGCGCCATTGAGAATTTTCGCCTGCACACAATGCAATAATTTTTAACGCCGTCAAGTGTCACTTGACAACCTATATCTATGTTTATACGTGCGCTTTCTTTTATTAAAAGTATAATGGATGATGAAGACTTGTGTGTGATGTTATTTATGTTGTATGCAAGTTATTTATACATACAAACACTTTACCATTCAGTAAAAACTGAGGTTAGGTGTTCTGCGTCAACGTTCAATGGCGTCAAAAGTTGGAAGTTGACGAACATTCAGTATCAACGGCGTTCGAACGCCGGAGGACGTTGTTCATTCTGTGCACTTGCGTACGACAGCTTGGTTTTAACTTTCTTCTGACAGATATCGCCGTACGTACGCCGTTAACGCGTCGTAGAACTCGGTGCATTCTGTTTCCCACTTTATGCGGCAATTCTGTGGCAAATCTGTAAGCTTACAGACAAAATCTAGTATATGCAAGAAATATCAAGTAATATGCTGCATTAAAACGCGGAAAATCATATATTTTTTTTATTACAAGATCATGTGACCGTTTGAGCCCTTTGGGACCCTGCGAATCGCATGCCTATAATTTTTAAGACTTAATATTTGTTTTAAATTTCTTTTGATAAAAGGGCAAGCATTATTAAATCAGAGAACAACACAAAATTTTGTGCAAATGGAAATGCAGTTTTCCATATAACCGGAAAGCGGCAGGGGTTTAGTACCCTCCTTTCTTTGTTGTTACAGGGTAAATATTCTCTCCTCCAAAAGGCAAGCTGTGTGAAATCGGAGACCATAAACTGTCATGAGTTCCCGGTCTAACACTTTTGCCAATTAAGCGGCAGGTTGTTCAGGCCGGTGGTATAAAATCTTGGCGGACGAGAGTCAATGAATTCCAGGAAGGCCAGTTTTACAGCATTGTCGAAATTAAACTGTTTTCCTATTAAATTGTTGTCCAAATTGCGGAAGAAGTGGTAGTCAGTGGGGGATAGGTCTGGTGAGTATGGAGGATGATTAAGAAGTTCCAACTCCAATTCCTGTAGTTTTGCCACAGTCATTTGTGCAGTGTGTGGTCCAACGTCATCATGCAAAAAGATAGGAGTCGATCTGTTGACCAATACAGGCTTGCAGTATATAGCTCGTCCAGTTGGTTGCAGTATATTTCTGCTGTGATCGATGAGCCAGGTTTTTTTTTGTTTGTTTTTAAATTACCTGTATGGTTAAGTTACCATCTTTTTCCAACAAAAAAAAAAAACAACGGTAAAATATTAAGCCAATGTCACATAATAAGCTGTTAAAGTTGGCAATATTATTAACTACAAATTTCATCCCTGACGACCTGATATATGGTAGTCGGTAAAAGATTTGATTATATCGGTTGTTGTGCGGTAAAAAATATAACTAACTATCTCTCAATCTTTCCTATTTTACTAAAATGAATTTAAAGTTAAAAATCTAGTTTTAAGTTGTCTATTATATTTTATCTATTTATATTAAATTGACTCGTAAACTCTTCATACAGGACGATTCAGTCATAATTTCGGGGTTTTAATAAGTCCACGGAACACCGGTTAAGAACCACTGTGATAAAAAGACGGCCACGAGAGAGAAAGAAAGAAAGAGAAGGAATATAGTGAGAGTATAATACGGCTTCGTGCATCCATCAAAGTTAAAAATCAAAGTTAACGATCTGTCACTTTGTTGCGTCTCGGGCGAAACATCGTTTGTTTGTTTTCCACGTATTTACATACGCAGAGTGACACAATGGCGAAAACAGGGTGCGACTGGGATGCCATTACCGTCTGCCTCACCGGGATGCATCTCGCAGACTCGAGCCCGGGCATCGACAGCGCGGGGAATTGTTTCAAAAAAACAATGGAATGTATTTGGATGATATTTATCTGACACGCCTAATTGCACGTTTTCCTGAAAACACAACAACAGTAACGGTCTTGGGACGAAGTATGATGGCAATGGCATGGCAAAGCATAGTACAGCACGGCCGTGTAGATGCTGTTACGAACAAAGAACACTTCCTTGAGGTCATTTGAAGAATGCGTGCGCCGCCCTCACGATTACCGGATGTTTGTTCGTGCAGATAGACGTGTTTCCGTGTAATTACCCTTTCACGCAGCGCACACAGGCTCTGGCCCGGGGGCGAGCTCCTCTCGAGCGCTCTACTTTCCTCCCAGCATCAGCTGTCCCTGTTCCTGTTAACGTCCCGACTCGCCGTGCCTCATCTGTGCACCGTACTGTTCACTGATTTGCTAACTTGCGCCTTTCGACACACGCAGGACACTTCTATTTTATGGCCCGCAGCGCCCAACCCTAGTTGAGCGCAACCAACCTCAAAATTTAACACATGTTCAAACAAAAATGGGGAACACAAACACATAAATTGTAAAGTTTTTAAACGGAAATCCAAAAGTTGGTAGGAAACGGAGGAGAATAATCAGTGTTTCGCAAAGAAGAGAATCCTGGCAACGACTTTATAATTTACACAATGGCCGTGCGGAGATGTTTATGTGGGGACGGAGACGTTACGTTTGGCGAATTGCGTTTTCATAGTTGCATAAATCACTATATACGAGCTGACGGCACTCGCCTCTTGCTAACTTCAAACGGCGAGATGATTGCTGCGAACTGCGAGTCACGCCGTACGTAAATACAAAGGCACATCCTGGGGCTTCCTCGAACTGTATCGTTCTCGCGCCGGCAGTGAAACCAGCCAGGCAGGCACTCGCTGCCGAGACGAGGCAATCTTGAGACATCCGAAAGCAGTAACATTCGTCAAGCAACACGATGCCGCTGGTTATTGCTTCAAGTGTACACAAAAGGAGTTAGCTGCGGCGCATCGCGGACTCACAGACACACATTTACATAGCTTTTTGGTGCTTTCAGCCGAGAGTTGCGCGAGAGGTGCGAGACGGAGGTGCGGCGAGAAGCAGATGAGCTCCGAGTCAGCTATTCCCAAATTAGATAAAGTTAGCTAAGCCATAAACGGTTGTCATCCGCAAGGCAAGTGCGAGAGAACTCTAACTACGGCAACAGCGAAAGTTATCTGGTTGGCTGCAGTGCCAGGGCAAGCCAGACCAGTACCTACATGAGCAGGCTCAGCGGGGCCGAGCGGGATAGAGTCGAGCCGTTGAACGTTACGTTAGCGGGTCATGACGGTGCGAGACAGCTCTGGGTACCACGTGCAGCGGATCAATACCGACATCTGTACGAGCAACAAGCTCTCTATCCGTAAATGAGCACGCCGCACACACACGCACTGCCGCGACTAGCTTAGCGACACTCACACCTCAACGTTCCCCGCAGAAAACTTTCTGCAACTTCCCGAATTGCAATAATCCCAGCAAATGATTTAAAGATCATTAATTTAGATCATAAAACTCTTGTTAAAACGGCCGTTATCTCAGAACCCATAAATATCTTGTCCGTTATCGCACGACGTAGCTCCGCGGAATATAATAGAAACCCGCAACACAAACGAATTCAGTGACCAGATTTATAGTACTGATCAGCATAAATCTCGAATTGTGGATGTTCAGCGAAGGTATCCATCGAGAGAAGAGTGAGTGCGGGAGAGGACGTCAGGCAGTTAGGAACAGTGCTGAGACGGAACGAGCACCAGTAAACCATATCAGCAGAAAGTCAATCTATCACGATGGACCATTCGCGATGCAAAGTGTGTCGTAAACGAGACCCTCCCCTGTATAAATCTTAGCACTCGCTGCAGTAAAGTAAAACGAGCTAGCGAGCGTTGAACGTTGAGCCAGTTCAGCGTGGAGCGCAACCCACACTAGGGACCCTCAACTAGCATCTAACTCCAGAGAGCTGGCAGAAGCTCGGCTTCTTGATAGATTTGAACGTTCCGTCTGGTGGCAGCGGTCGTCAGCGGAGCTCCGTGGCGGCGCCTCGCAATTACCCTTGTTAAATCTCTCATCGGTTTACAACCAGAGCAAGCAGCAATGGCAGTCGCTCGACAAATTGCTCGCCAGCCATCGCCATTTGTAATTAGCGGCGTGTACAAACACTGTCTGTCTGATAAACTTTATTTACCATAAAGATAGGGCGGACGGGTTATTTGGAGCTGTGATTCGATGAGACATGCGCTTGCAGAACGTTATTCACAAACAGTTTTTCACAAAGAACGTAGCTTTATTTCTGGAGAGAAATTCAATTTCCTGACTCAGCCATTAGCCTTGATGAATGTTCTAAATATGCACGTCTAAACGGATTCCCTCTTCGACCCACATATCAAAGAAGGTATTAACGATTTCCTAGAGCAATAACGAATATCCCGCATCATGCATGTGCCGCGGAATGCCATGGGACATTACACTGACTAACTTTTTCACTGGAAACTTACTGTTGGTAGTGGTAGCGGTACGGTAATCCGTTTTACGGAGTTTAATAACGGGAGTTGGTAGGGCTTAGAGACACTTTACAGAATAGGAACTCTAATCTCCTTAATTATCTGATGAACTTGTACCCTTTGTATCTGACATCGCCGTTATTACTCACACGTAACAAAGTTAGACGTGCGAAGACGTGGCCCGAACCACGGCCTAACCAACCGACCCGTCCCGGGACGACGGCTGCTTTGCCCGAGTGCTCCATCATCGGAACAGGCGATTTGCAATCCGCGATCCGGCCCAAATATTGAAACAGTGGTATCGGTCGGGTCGGCTAAGGGCTAAAGCAGTGCTTTTCAAACTATCTCATGTGACGAACCGGTGGATTTTATTTCTAATGTGCCACAAAGCGGTATCATATTTGGAGAAAATATTATTTGAACTTTTCTAGTAATATTAATTTATTATATACAGGAAAATTGTAATAAATGTAATAAAAGTTGACACATTTTATATTTATTTTGCAAATAAATAATATAATGTTACGATATAAATAACAAATATTAAAACATTAAATTATCAAAGCCATCTAGCTAACCGAAGATCTAAGTATTGATATACAGTATAGTTGGCAAGACCTGACAGTGAATAGATTGAGATGGAGGGCTTATGTGAATAAGGCCAAAAGTCAACCTGACTGATAGTGCCCAAAGAAAAAGAAGATCTAGAAAGGTGCGCCGCAATTTTGCAATGCTCTCTCCAGCGCCGTGCTTGCTCGGCGCCACTCAATATCTTCTCATTTTTTCTTCCTCTTCTTTCAACACCAGAATCTTATATCGTTTTACATATTTTCTTTGTAAATGTTGCGAGATTTTGAAATTAAGTCGAAATCTTTGTAACATTTTCCATTTTTGCACTGTACGGATTTTAGTTCTTTTTTTTTTTTTCACTTAAGTATTGTAGAACTCGTAATTACAAATCGGGTAGCCTTTCCGATAGTCAAATTATGCCTGCAGAAGTGTCAATATTGCCAGCTCCGTCTCAATCTTTACAGCGCGATTAGTTGCAATAAGTATCACGCGTGCATCTATAGTTTATCAATCGATACTATTGCCATGTAACTTCGGCCAGGCGCAGACCCACGATTTATTGTTAGGCTGAGGCTTAGAAGGCAATTTTTTTGAAAACACCTTTTAAACTTAGTAATTTTCCAGATGAAAAGATGAAAGCGGGTTCTTTGGTCTATTTCCATATTTAAAAGATGGTGGATGTTCGTGTTTAGTAATGTAAAAACAGTCAAAACGAACAAATCTTTTTTAAGTGCTTCTTAGGAGAGGGAGCTCAAGCCTGTAAGTCCCCTAGGTGCGCGCCTGTCTTCTATTGTAAGCGTTTGAAATCTAACTTAATTTCGTTATGCTCGATTTCCTGGAATAACCGCCCTTACTAGTGTAACGAATCAGTAAGAACGCCAGTACAATGAATCAAACTTTCACAAACCACCCCTATTTTTAAGAATTCAGATAATAAAATAAAATTAGAAACCTTATGTTACAACACGTAACTTAAGAAATATGGTTCATTGTTCAAGAAGACATTTGTTCGGAATTAATGCTTAATAACTTTGAACACTAGTATCTTCTCGAACAATGCCTAAACCATTATTCCTAGAAATGCCTATAAAACACACGTCTCTCTGAAGACGAGATCAGACAGTATTCGGTCCGGTTAGCATTAACTTCTAATTTATGGAATTCTTAGAGGCACTGTGTCAGCATTCTGGTGGTCTATTCGATTCTATTTGTTTTAATCTTTGTCATTATTTTTACCTATATTATAATCTTTTAAACTAATTGTAAATATACTTTTAATAAATCAAATTCATTAATTTTAAACCATCTTACATAAGGTGTGTAAACCTTCACCTTTAAGAACTTAGGTGAACATCTAAGTCCAGACTAATTACAAAATGCCTGATCAGTCGGTTGGTAAGTACTAATACTTATAATTTAATTCACATATCGTAATGATGAACTCTGGATAACACTCATGCCTACTACCCGAACTCCTTTAGTCAGAATTTCTTTTTTAGATCAGACTTTATATTATATCACAGGCTCGCTACCTAGTTGATAATAAATAGAGAGCAAATAAAATAGAGAGCCTGATACGTTACTTTACAATGTAACGTATCGGGCTCTCTACACTAGCTATGGACAAAGACGTATTCTACATCAAAAAAACCTCTATTTGAAAAACGATGGGGCCCTAAAAGACGAGCAGGGGCCCGAGACCCTTGCGGTGGCGGGCGTCTCGGGTGCCTAGTTATGCCTCTGCTGCCACTGACTTGACGTTTACGATTTGCGTATACAAAATAACGTCACTGGTTCTTTTTCTATTGAAACGGATTCTACGACACTTTGAGTGGCACTGGGTTAGGGAATGATGGCCCGCGGAGACACTGAACTCGGACATAGTGATAGAGTGACGTCCGGGACCCTCAGGCCGATCGGTCGATAATACGGATTGACCGGTTGAGCTTTGTTGTCTCGCGAACGGAGAACGGCCTCTCTGGTGACCGTTTCACACGAGGACACCTTTCTGTATTGTCATCCGGCGATCTCACAGCCGGTGTACCTGCTAACCTTGCACTCACTGCACGCTCCAATCAACAGAGGGATATATTTAACTCTGAGATTGCGGGTTATGTTTGATTAACTGTACTCTGTGAATCATACCACCTGGCTGACTTATTACAATCTCTCAAATGAGACTTGTTAACAAAACAGTAAAACTTCTGTTTTGATGTACGAGATAAAATAACACGACTTATCACGTTATTTTCTCGTCAATTTTATTTTTACTAAATTAAAAAATGAAAAATGAGGTATATCGTATTACTTGTTTTTTTATGAGATCGTATTTTTGTTTGTTCAATGAAATTAGCAATTTAACTTTATTGTTCAAATTAAATAATAAAAAAAAAAACCTGAAAGGGGATCTCGTCCTTTTTCGTTTAGTAGGCTAATCTCATTTTGTCCCAAATGGATCAAGCGAAGATCTTAAAAACATCAACCCTTATAAAATATAAACCTTTAACAGCAGCGACCCTAAAAATATACAGCCTTTAAATATTAAAGCAAAGATATTACAAGAATCGCCCGAGGACACTTTTTAAAAAATCACACATTCAATCTGCGCCAGTAACTAAATTATATACGAGCCCACAATCATATTGATTCGCCGTTCGAATTTTTGAAATTTTTATCCGAAATGGGTAGAAAAAGGCCCTAATAGTTATTTGACACATAATATATTTATGAAGCTAATAAATTTATTGGTGATTTCCTTAATCTAAGTTACAAAATCCTTCTAATAGTTTATTAGCAACATAATTTTTTGTTTTTGTATTGGTATTTCTCATGAAGATAGCAAGTAACACGGTGCAAGAGGGATAGGGCTATACGTAAATTTGAAGAGCTAAAGTGAGATGAAATTTTGACATTAAATAGTTTGACTTTCCATTCAATGACGTTACGTATATTTTTGTGTTACTGTTAAAATGACAATTAAAACACCGTTCAACAAATTTTACCACAGAAAAAGAGGACAATATAGATAAAAGAAGAGTTAATAAAAATAACATTTTTTAATACAAAAGTGATAAGAAGACAGCCGTATTTTGCTTTATTTTACATTCCTTAAACAATATGAATTAAACTTATCAGCAATTATCAGCCACACATCTTTATTATTCTACCAATAAATGCGTCTTCTTATTTTCTATCATTTTTATATAAATAGTAATGCTTAAAGTATTGTTTGTTATGTATTGTATTCGTAATTTAAAGAAATACATATGTAAAAATAAGAGAACAGATATATAAAGAACAATATATATTTATATATTGTTCTTTATATATCACATTTACAATAAATGCCCAAAATATTCTAAAAACGGTTGTCTATAATTTATAAATGCATCCAAACAGATCGTCGATTTCGTCAAAATACAACTAAAATGTATATGAAACACTAAAATCACCATTATAGAAAAAATATGGATGCATAAAAACTACACATTTGAATATTCTTTTAAAATTATACTGTTTTTCAATTAAAATTATTAAATAAAATCACAACCACCCCGAAATAAAACTATTTCGGGGTGGAACTCTCGGAAAAATAATTATGTTGCTAATAAATTTGTTGGACAGTTTATTAGCAACTGGAACTCTCGGTCCTATGTTAAATAAACATATTGCTGTACAATATGCTCGACATATCTGCGGGGGATAGGTTCCAAGCCACCCCACGGATAACGAAATCCGTACTACAGTGCTACCTTTTTAATCCGACCACAAATTAATTCGAATATCCACTAATCCGGACAGTGAGGCGAAGCAGTTCAAACAGCGTATTTTAATTTGAACAATGTATTGTGATTATAAACTAATTTTAGTTATATTCCTACCACCAAACTGCACTCTACTATTGTACTCTATGGACCAACACGTGATACAGGCTATACAATTAAATTACTGCAAACAGTTACTAAAATTTATTGTGAGTTCTGAAGGAAATATATCTGGAATATTAAAAAGCATAGATTTAAAAGAGGTGTTCTCTCTTGGTGAAGCATGGAAATATTTAAATGCCGACTTATCATGGAAAGAATTGCAGCCTACACAAGAAAATGTAACAAATTTAATATGGGAGGAACAGGACAACTATCTGTTATCTGTATTAGCAAGAAAATTATCACAAATAAAAGAATTCAAAAACAGCCTTGAATTATTTACTTCCAATAATCCGAACAAATAAGTAATCCAAAAACATCCTAGCGTTGAGCTGTTCAGATTAAAGATGTTGCACTGTATATACTTGTTACCAGGGCTTCGAACCGGAACTGAACCGAAAACCGAAAAAAACCGTTATTTTTGTCGGAACGAAAACCGGAACTGAACCGAAAAAAATATCGGTTTATTTCGGTTCAGATAATGTTTATGTGAGTGAATATAAAATACATTTTATTTAAGATTAATTTTTAAACTGATGAGCAGAAAAAAATCGTAATTCGTAATTTTTTAACTAATGCGCTATTATTATCCCTCCCCCCCTCGGCAGCGATCTTGGTATGATTATCAGAAAATAAGGAATAAAATGTTCTTCTAAATTATAGTAGAAAATAAATTTCTAATACAAATAAAAGCATTTCAAAATTTATCACTCGGCTCGGAACTGAACCGAAAACCGAAAACCGAAAAAAACCGTTATTTTTGCCGGAACGAAAACCGGAACCGAACCGATATATATATTTTTAATTGAACCGGAACGAAAACCGAAACGAAAAAAATAACGGTTCGAAGCCCTGCTTGTTACCGACCGACAACTTATATAAGGGAGGTATTGTGATCATACCGAATTTGACATTTCGATGGATCTCCACGAATAGAGGTCCCTACATAACGTTTTGACTAGTTTTAGCATGCTGTCTCTCTGTCTGTCCGCCCGTCCGTCTGTCTGTCTGTCTGTGTACACGTGCAGAATAAATTCGGCTAAAAAGATTTTTATGAAACTTCATATTTAAGCTTTTGATATCAATGGCACGAGTTGCTCAGCTTTTGGTAAAAATCGGTTGAATAAAAATGGTAATTTACTCGTGTCGATTTTAAGATTTTGCGAATATTTAACAACAGAAAAATATTTCGATAAAATTTATTTAACAAAAGTTGCTATAAAAGCACTAACAACTCTTATTTGAGACATTTTTTGATAAAACGAAAAAAATTTAATTTTTTTTCTCGAAAGTATCTATTTTTTCATACTTATATGTAACGTTCCCATGGTCATGATAAATAATATCTCTGTTGGAAAATATTGGGCCAAATTATTTCTACTCTGCTGCTAGAATTTATTTTATACAAGAACTTTGTGATGGCGGTCGGTCCTGTGGTGGCCACAGCTGATTTTTTTCTTTAAATTGCATAATAAATACACGCTTTGGTTTAAAAATATTGCTTTTAAAATTTATAAAATATCATTCGTAACAAAAACAATATTTAAAATTTTAAAAAAAATGTTTTTTTGGCCCGCGGTCAAATTATCATCTACAATGTGGCCCGACAGCTAAAAGATTTGCCCACCCCTGATCTAGGTTGTATGAGATCTTCTATAACTATTTCATAGTAAATAATTTTTAGTAAAATAGACAGGGTTGAAAAACTGAAATGTTTTTTATTTTTAATTTCATCCTAAATGTCCTTTTTATGCCAACCCACCCTTTATGCATGTCAGAGTAAAAATAGAGCGAAATAAATCGTCATCCCCATCTAATTCGGGCATGTTGACCGCATTTGCGGATGAAGGTGACATCTATAATTCCGCACGGGAACTTGTCGCATGAGGACGAGATAATCGGCGCAAATGCCCGGAGGATATTCACAGAGACACGTACAGAGTCGACATTGCACTGACAGCCTAATTAAAAACAGAAGAGACCCTCGGACCAACAGACAGTAACCAACGATTTAATATGAAACAATTAACTCTCGAAAGTTCGAGCTCCTAAACTGCATAATCCGACGTAAAGCCATGGGTCACCCATATATGTGCACATCGGATGATATTTACTCGTTAAAATCATTTTACTTAAGAGGATTCCGGGATCCAACAATCTACCATGTTTATCACATAATAAGAAAATTGATGTGACCTCCAGTAAACAAAACAGGTGAACAAGGAACGTGGGTTTATTATCGCGATAGTAATTATAAAATATATGGGTGGTTTGTTTAGTTTCGTTTTAAAAATAAACGGTAGCTGACACTGCTATGAATTATGTGCCGATACTAACTAATAACTGTCTCGCTTAGTTGATATCAAATATAAAATACAGGTAATTACTTCGGACCGTATTTAGGTTTTTGTAGGTATGACCAAAAAACCGTTATACTGTCATGTGTCTCTATGTACGGTAGAAACTGTGACCAAAAGGGGGTGGGGGGGGGGGGGTAGGTCGGTCGGCGGACGGTCATTTTTAGGTCATCACTTGTATTTGAGAAGTGAGGACCTTTTTTTTAGGACATCACTTGTATTATATAAAGGAATTCATTTTTTTTATGGGGGCGGCAAAAAAATCTCGCTCTGAGCGCCAGACTTGCTAAGGCCGGCTCTGAGACTAAACCTAGTTAAAATTCGCTTCTCTGACCCTCTTTAAAACTCTTTGACATTACCTATAAGAAAACTATTGAGATTTAAAAAAAAAAAACACGGCAAATGTATTCAAATATTTATTCAACGAAAAAATATGTTTTTAAATTTTGAGTGGGGTATCAAATGAAACCTGTTAATACCTTCAGTTTTTTCTAGTGCGTACTAAAAATTAGTGACATTCATTTCGAGCAACGGTGTGCCATCAGGTTTTGCTTCAAACTTGGGCAAAGTGCAACGGAAACTTTTGCAAAACTTCAGCAGGCCTACGGAGACAGTGTTTTGTCAAGAACCCAGGTTTTTTGGTGTTTTAAAGCATTTTCAGAAGGAAGAGAGTTAATTGAAGATGAATCACGCAACGGAAGGCCTTCATTTTCAAGAACCGATAAAAATGTCGACAGTTTTTGGCTAGTAAAAACATTCCTGTGACTCCTCAGCCTCCTTATTCGCCTGACTTGAGTCCTTGTGACTTTTTCCTTTTCCCAAAATTGAAAAATCACCTCAAGGTACGTCATTTTGGGACACTCGATAACATTCAAATGGCCGTACCGACCAGCTGAAAGCTATTCCAGTATCCGATTGAGCACTGATATGAGGATTGAAAGGACCGTCCCCAGCGCTGTGTGACTTCCCAAGGAAGTTATTTTGAGGGAGACAATATTGAATTGTAATTCTATTAGAATAAAAAAAAAAAAATCCGCCTGGTTACTTAATTTACACACCTCTTAAGACCATTTGTTCAGAATAGCACCATAAGCATGATATTGCCTTTGTGATCACAAGTTTAACAGACTGCGCGCATGGTCTTAAAGGATACATCTTTCATTATCCCTCGAACATTCATTTTAAACCGTTAAAAAAATATTTAGAATAATCCGTCCATAATTTTGCTTTAATTTCATTCATTAGGATTTAAAAACAGAGATAAATCACTGGTTTGAAATAGCACCAATTACCCTAAATTAAAATTTTAAAAGCTCATAACAGGAGGCGAAAGGCAATTGTGAGTAAAACATCACATTATTTCTCCCCAATCTGGCACGCAGACACACAAACATACGCATACGAATTTAAAATGGCTTCAAAACGTTCTAATTTCCTCATAAAATACGAATTCAGCTCGTAAATCGTATTCTAACCTAAAAAAACAACTGAACCTGCTTAACAACGAGTCGTATGGTTGATTTAATATGAAACAATTAACTCTGAATGTTAAAGTCACCCTCGGAAACTGCATAAGCCAACAGAAGCTCACTGTTACCAAACATACATGTACAGATTGTGATATTTATGCGGCCAAAACTTGCTCTGTTCTAGACAGATTAAACTGCAGTTTCGTTTTAATACCCCAGTTTTAATGTTTTGTGAGGATATATTTTGATTGTGTTTCGGTTACGATGTATCAAGTCGAGAAGAAAATCGAGATTATCCGTTATCGTCTTTGGAATCGCTTGCTAAGCTCATATGAAGACACTATTGTTTCATTGGCCCGAAAATGGAATGAAATTGGATAGATAATACACTTTAATTTAATGGCATTATATTCTCAAATTGTAATTTATATGGTAATGTTTAAAAAACTATAAAAAGACCACTGTTAAATTTGAAATTCAATTATATTAAAAGATTTTATTATATTAGAAATTTTAACGTTGCTCTCTCAGCCTCACTCGTACGAAACTTGATCATAAGGATGATATTTGTCTTATTTATAAGAGATCTACACAATTAGGTAATACAATACAAATGAATAAATCTCATTTAAATTTCTGTCTAATGCCTGTAGTACACGATGCGATTTCTCGTTTTGAATCTCGTACGATTTATAGTTCACAAATTATTATACCGTGTACTACAGGCTTTCGTACGAGATGTTGTATGATATTGAAAACCAACTAATATTTATCTCTTTATTGTCTCGACCTAAAATATTGGACAGAATGAACCAATAATGCGCAGTATAAGATGCGCATATTCATGTGACTGTAGCGAACATCTGTTCATCTGTCAAACATATTTCGAGGAAAAAATATTGCTAAAGTTGATACTATTAGCAATATTTTTTCTTATTTTGTTTAAAATAAATTGGATTTAGCTGTACACATTCTATATACGTTTAACTTACGTTAGGACATTTATATATACGTTTGGATTTTTTCAACATCTTATTCTCCAACATACTTAACTAGTGACTTATCTAAGATGACCATTAAACATTCCAATCCAGGAAAAAAGTACCGGGGGAATTATTAAAAATAATGTTTATTTGATAATGTTTGTAGATTTTTTTTAAACATTTCTTGTCCACAAACTACTCTTGATTACAATTTCTATACTTCTCATTTATTTATTCAAGTTGGGTGTTATGCATAAAACAAATTCAACGAAATCATTATTAATATAATATGTTTTTATTTTGTTAAACTATTTTATAACGATAATAATGACAACAATAATATTTTTTGATAAAGAAAATTCGTAGTTTTATAGACCAAAATAATAATAACAAAAAATAAATTTACTGATTTGGGACAAAGATTAATATTATCAGTCTTCAAAAATTGGTAAAGTATTTGTCCATTCTAGGTTAAGTACAATGATTTGAATTCTGTCAACTTACAAAAATAGACGTAGTGCGCATCAGTTGGTACAGATTCAAAGCGATACATATTGGATGGTATGTTACAATAATTTTACATCCGATAATTCTGAACAAAATTCTCAATGCAATAATTATCGTACGACAAATCATACGAGATTCAAATCGAGAAATTGCATCGTGTACTACAGGCTTTAGATCTTATTATTTTTCACAGTTTTTCTAACGCAAAACAAGACAATTCCTCCACAGTCCCAGATAGAGGGGGAGGGGGCTAGGAGGGCCATATGGCCCGGGTCTCGGGGGCTCCAGGGGCCCCGGCGCCCCAAAAATTATTTATATTTTACATAAATTACATAAATATACGGAGGGGTATGGAGCCCCCGAAATGTTGTTTGGCCCGGGCCCCATTGAATTCTCTCAGCGCCTGGTCCTCCACATCTGATCAAGGTTTTGAAATCTTCTTTCACCGCTACTTTATGACGACTAAATATGGGAAAGGTGTAGGGTGCCTACCTTATATCTGAATGAAATACACGATCAGCTGATATAATTTAAAATATATTGGTATTATTTCATTTGTACGAACTCTATCCATCCCTCAAAACTCAAGGTCTCCCTCACACAATGAGTTCAAAATACACGAGCGGTTACGAATATGAATTCACTGTATTCGCCGACTGGTTGAATTGCTTATTACGATGACCTTAAAAGTTGTTAAATTAAATTCAAAATTTTAAATAACTTACTTTAAATAATGATTACGGTTTACTATTTACATTATTTTAGACTTACAGTTATGTTAGTAACAGCTAAACCAAGTTTAAAGGCGCATATTCATGGACACTAAGACATGGGAGACCTTGTGACACATCAAACACTAATTTGTCCACCAGAACCAAAACCCTCACTACCGTCTCCGAAAACTAATCTCATAATATTTCATTTCTATGAATATATTCTCCATCTCTTTAGCTATACACTGCATTAACTAACATACCAACAATAAAATTCATATACGGAATTACTTATTATTTTAACTCAACTCGATAGAACTCTCTAAAAAATATGTTTAAACCATGTTGGACAAAATTGGCTGCCCAGAAAACCTAACTTTGCTTAACTAAAAAAAAATGTCATGTTACATCCCGTTAGCTCGGACATCTGGTCCATCTTAAAACCCAGACGACAATTACGGTTAATAATTTAAATAGTATAATCCCCTAGAAAAATAACCAAAACTAATGTTCATATTTTTAAGACAGTTTTAATTGTTTTCTAGATATGGTCCGAATACATCTAATTCTTATCTGACGTTCTTGTGAATTAATACGAAATTTACAAGTTCCTGTCCATGTTCTAATGTTAGGGGTTCAAGTTACGCTAATAAATAAGTTTGCACTTAAGTGCCCTTTCTAAGAAATAGATTATATAACTTGGTAAAGGTACGTTTTCAGTCTAAACTGGGGAGGAGTGAATGTTTTAATCTTGAAAATTGATTTTAGTACTTTTACCCATTTCCACTCTTCAATTTTCCATTTTCTTCTAGCTGCTTGGAGTTTTCATAGGGGTTTTGCTGGAGTTATAAGTTTTACTGACGAATAATTTCAAATTATTTGCCTAGATCATAATTTTTGCTTGTTTTTAAACTTAACAAACCATGATGTTTTAAGAATTGCTATGTATATAGTCGATTTGCGTTAAAACAGTAGCTGCGTAATACATAAATAGAATTACTTAGGTTGCATTCCGTACAAAAAGATGCAAAACAAAACATTGGATTTAGTCATCTGAAGTCTTGATATCGAGATTTTTATTATACTATGCTTTTATTTACACAAAGGCACTTCTTACCCTTACTTGCTACGTAGTCAATACAAATCCTGGATGAGTTTTAGCTGACTTAACAATGAGTATTCTTTTCTATCTGCCTAGCATAATTTTGTCTGAATCATCGACCCCAAAACACGCGAAATGCTTTTAAAACCATTGCTCTTGTTTACTATAATCTAAATTTTACATTTTTACCATTGCAAGACAAGTCAAGACAAGTTTAGATTAAGACAGCTTCATTAGTAATGAGTTAAGGAATATTTTACATTATGGTTCGTAAACAACTTCATATATCTTACAGTTTTAACTGCTTTGTGTTAATATTCATCTTAATACCTTGTCGTATTTTTCTAGAAATTTTTCCATCTGTCTCGTTTGTAAGCTGTTTGTATCGTACATAATTCACATGAAATAAGCTCAAGAAACATTTATAATTTATCGCCTACCTTAATTATCTCTTTAATCAATGTTCTTTTCCGCATGATCGGGCATGCATGCCTGCCTTCGCTTCAGCTAGATTTCTCATCGAGGCTCACAGATTAATACGGTTGAAAGTTGTAATCGAGTTAGGAACTCGCTGGTTGCGATGGCCTTTGCAACTGCCTCCTGCATTACCTGACTATTGCCCATGGCCCAATGAGGAAGTAAGGGACGGACACCACTAAATTTATACTACTGCCAACTCCAACTCTACTTAAATATTTAACTACGACAGAAACTCCACGACAAATTTATTTTAAAACTTATGTTATTTTAAAACTAAATTTTTAATACGAACGAGAAATGCTATAATTTCAGAGAAGTGCATTTTAAACTAAATATCACATACACTTTTCAAGAATTAATAAGTTTCAATTATCTCTAAATCTTTTCCCTAACTTGATTCTTCATCTAAGTCGATTTTTGCCGACGTCACATATAAATAAGGAAGTATTATTATAATCATACCAATTCATTTTGAGTTCTTTACATATAAGCAAGAATTAGGCTTTTTGAAACACGAATCAACTGTTTTTAGCGTGATGTCGGTCTGTGGATACGTGTAGAGCAAATTCGGTTGAACGCATTTTTAAGAAATTTCACATTTAAGCTTCGGACGTGAATATCTTAATTTGATCAACTTTCGGCACAGTTCCGTCCACCGAAATTGATAGTTTACTGATGTCTCTTTTATGTGTTTTACAAATATTTCGCAGTAGAGAAATATTTCGAAAAAAAAATTATTTAACAAAAGTTGCTACGCAAGTAATAACTAACCACTTTTTTGGGCGAGCATATCAAAAGCAGTTCTTTTTTATCATCTAGTACTAACCAAAAAGTAAATCTTTTTCGGTTCAAGCCGATTCGCTTATTTTTTTGGCCGCTGGATGCTAGAGCAATCTATGTGTCATTTCTTAAGTTACAAGATCTCTATGGGTACACGGAAATAACTGACAACCAAAAAACATCAGCGTAATTATTAGCTGATGCCGGAGCAAATTATTAGCATTAAAACATCACGGGGGGTGGAAATCTTCAATTGTGGCGGAAGGCTATGTTGAAGACTCCTTTTCAAGTAAAATAGCAATTGCTAATAAGATTCTGATATGATTAAAGCACTTTACGACGAAGCATTATGTCGCGTGCTTCACGCTGCGAATCCATCCTAATTACCAGGGGTGTGAAACAAGGTTGGCCGCTTTCACCCTTGCTTTTTAACATCGTTTTAGACTGGGTTATGAAATCCTCGCAAAACTTAAACACAAGAATAGTATGCGATATGTAACATCGCCTGGAAGACTTAGACTACGCCGACGACATATGCATCCTAGCACACACCTTTGCACACATCCAAGAAAAGGCTAACATTATAGCAAAGAGAGCAAAGCTAGTAGGACTAAAAATTAATCCCCATAAAACTAAATTAATGAGCATGAACACCAACAACCAAAACATATTAAGAATCTGTGGAGAAGACATTGTAAATGTAAGAATTTTGCTATCTTGGTAGCATGATTGCTACCGACGGTGGTGCCTTTACTGATGCAGAACATCGTATCCAAAAGACAAGACAAGCATTCGTCATGCTTAACACAGTTTGGAGATAGCACCATATTACCAGGAACACAAAACTACGTATATTTGTAAACAACGTAAAATCCGTAATGAGATACGGAAGGTATCACGACGTGGAAGATTACACAGGCTATAATCACCAAACTGCAAGTATTCGTCAACAAATCCATGCGTAGGATCTTTAAAATAAGATGGACGCACAGGGTCACTAATCAAGAGCTGTTAATACGCTGCAACCATATTCCCATAGACAGAGAAATCAGGAGGCGCAAGTGTAACTGGATTAGCCATGTACTAAGAAGCAATCTAGCAAGAATGGCGCTAGATTGTAATCTACAGGGGAAGCGTAAAGTCAGGCGCCCGAAATTTACCTGGAGAATAAGTATCAGAGACGAAATTAAAACGGAAAATAAGACGTGGGCCGAAGTAAAAAGACTTTCAGCCAACATAATCCGATGGAAGCGATTTGTAGAGGCCCTATGCACCAACTAGGAGTGATGGAACTATATATAAAAAGATACTAAAAGATAACAGCAACTCGTCAGACAATAACAGAGCTGGTACAATTACTACTACTTGAACCAGCTCTACCAATGTACAGTTTGTTTTCAAACTGTCAAAATAAAGAAAATATACAGAAGAATAATGGAGCTACAAACATTTACATTTGTAACAATTGTTCAATAACCATAAATTATCGAATGTAAATAAATAAATTTAATTTTTCTAATAAAAATTACTTTTGGTCACCCAAAAAATATAATATGCACCTTTGCCAAAAAGATCTTTTACATTTTCATCTGTTTGAAGGCCGAGGCGCAGCCGAGACATTTATTCAGATGCAGCCGAAAAAGATCTTTATTTTTGGCCATGGTACACAAATAACTATTATCCCTTCGTAGTTGGTTTGAAATGATTCATGTTTGAATTCGTTACGCATACATTTTCATAACTGTGTACGCTGTCATTAAACGTTAAAACAGTCTATTAAATTTATCCACAACGCATGCAGATTTACCATGTCCACGATAGGACTGCTTCATATACAAAAACACACATATATTTATATAAATATTCAAATACAACAAACGAAGATAAAGACTACGGGCGTAAGTTGGTACGATTAGTTCAAAAATTAGTTCAAAAGTTATTGATAGTTTAGATAGAATTGTATGAAATAGATATATATTTGTCTATCGGTTTTTAGTTGATCGTTCAGCATCTACATTCTCGTCAACTATAGATTTGTATTACCTAAATCATAAGACTTTGTTTGCAGAATTCTTGAAACGTTTCTGTATCTCTGAGTTTTGAAGCGTCATTCGTTTAAAATAGTAATTTTAATACGTCAACGAATATCCTGAGATCACATTTAGCTTTCAGACATAAATGAAATTACTAAATCGACACGGGCATATCTCGTCAGAGAAGCGCTGCGAGATTCTGAGTACAAGTACAAGTCGTTCCTCGTGCAGCATAGGAAACCATCCGTTCAAACTTATCAAGTAGAAGTTTGTAGCTTTGACGGAGTTTCGGGCATTTTACCGACAGGAATTGCAGAGTTGGACTAAGAAAATTAAAGAGCAAGAGATAAGATGCCAGCCAGCCACTTCACTTTAGATAGCAGCTATTTTACTAACTATTTCTCGTATAAAAGATAAAAGGAGGTATTGTATTTGAAGAAATAGGACTGGGATTTGAGGAATATCTCCGAGAATGTTTAGAATTCTCTAAAGAAACATACTACACAGAGTTTTCATTCATAATTTTAGAATGGAAAATGGATTTTTTGAATTTCTTACTAAAATATAAAGATATAAAATATAAAAGATAAAAACACCGTACTAAGAACAAAAAATTTGTGCACAGAAAAAAGAAACCGTGTTTGAACAGCGCCGTCACCTTCCCAGGTTTAGCTATGTTATAAAAATTCTATTATGCAGATATATATATAATACTTCTATATTGCTAAACATAGACAAAAACAATTATTTGGTAAACGGAGCTTAATTCCTTGGACACGTAATGCGATACGCGCGTGTGTCAGTTTAGACTATTACAAAAATTATTACTAAATAAATGAATACAATTTTAAATGGTCCATCACATGATTTTATTGCCATGTGCCTCCGATTATTGTACGCCTATCAATATATTTCTTATTAATTTAATGACAAATGCAGAAAAAATCGCTGGTAAAATTTAAATTTTAGTGTGACGAAATCTTCGTAAATTATTTAAATTTTGTTTAAAAAGATCAAATGGAAGTTGAATGGAAGATTTTGATGAGATTATAGAAAAAATATTTTTGGACATCCAGCATTTTGTTGGTTTCTTACACTTATTAAATACCTACAAAACCCTAAAATGTATGAATTTTCACACATCACATACATTCTTAATAATTGTTTTTAATTTAAAAAATAAAATTCCCGAAAATTTTCGTGGTAACACTAGGTTGAATGTTTGCCTGCCTCTCTTTTATATGTACGTCTATTTATCTGTCTATTTATTTATCCGTATCTTTGTCTTTATATCTCTTTGGTTGCCTGCGTCACTCTCAGCTATATTTTCTACCTCTTTATCTTTCCAGTATGTGTCTTATAGAATTACAGATTATTTATAAACATATTATTATTTTAATGACCGTATTTAAGTATTTTACAGTGACATATTCCTTGTTCTTATTAAAAATTAATCAACTACTAAAACGTATATTTGTGAAAAGCTGTTAAGACAAATGTTATAGCAGACAATAAACACCTAAATAGCTATGTACATTTTATAGCTCTCAAATGGATAGCAATTCAGTTAATTATTCAACAGAAATAAAGGAACGTATTCATTTATAATTAAATCACTATTGGAAGTTGCCAGAATGTGAAATTTATTAGAACAATACACTGTTAAGTAGCTATATTCTTCAATTGACTCTGTTGACAATTATGGAATATATAATCTTCAAATTAAAAATTTATAATAAGCCCTAAGGGCAACGCAAAAGTGTAATTTAGTGGAGAATTGGACCAAGAGTCATGACACTCATCAACTAACCGTTCATCTGGGGTCAGGAGACGTGATACTTAACAGAAAAAGATGAAGCAATTTATTAATATATTTCTTATTAATTTAATGAAGACGTGGCAAATGCAGAAAAAATCGCTGGGATTTTTTAATATAAATTTTAGTGTGACGAAATTTTCGCAAATTATTTAAATTTAGTTGAAAAAATTAAATGGAAGTTGAGCGACCGGCGCTTTTTTTATAGTCCGAGACGCTTTAACGGACAAACATATTTTTATGCTTATTTAGAATATAGATAAAAAAAGAAGTAAAACTTACTCTCTTCTACCTATTTTGTTAGTAAAAACTGGGGGGGAGGTAATTAGAAGATCGACCACTGTTTAAGGCTGAGCAGTGGTAAGATATATACGAGGTCTGTTCAAAAAGTATCGCGAATTTTGTGTTTTTTCAAAAATTATTTATTTATTCATGAATATCTATTTTGTCCCCTTCAAAGTAATCCCTACCAGATATTATACACTTGTGCCAACGTTTTTTCCAATCCTCGAAGCACTTGAAGAAATCATTTTTTGAGATCTCGTTCAGCTCCTCCTTCGATGTCGTCTTTATCTCCTCACTCGTAGCACAGCGTCGTCCTTTCATGGGCCTCTTCAGTTTCGGGAACAAGAAAAAGTCACAGGGGGCCAGATCTGGGGAATACAGTGGCTGCGGCATTATTAGTGTGTTGTTTTTGGCCAAAAATTCGCGCACAAGCAAAGATGTGTGGGCAGGGGCGTTATCAAATCATTGGTAAAAACGAGCCAATCGATATGTTTAGGTCCTCATCAACTTCTCTAACGGTGATTCGACAATTGGCCAATACTATTTTCTTCACTTCATCAATGTTTTCGTCTGTTGTTGACGTGCTCGGGCGTCGAAAATCGAAGACGGGCCAAAACACGTGCAAGCAAAGCAACTGTCAAAAATTAACTGATCATTCAAAATGGCCGAACTTGTCGGCGTAAGTGAGAGACATGAGTACCAACATAACGCCACAAAAAAATCGAAAATCGAATATACGTAACCCGCGGAAATTAAAAATTCGCGATACTTTTTGAACAGACCTCGTACTTAGCCTGCCTGCCCGCGCCCATATGGGACAGCCACGCCTTAAACCATCCAAAAATTTAACTTTTTAAATGAATTCTATTGTATAAAATAAAAAAACATTTTTAACTATATAAAATGTTGTCCACATTACAAGTTATTTATGCATTAAAATATAACCAAAATTTTAAATCCGACGATTTCTCAGTAAAAATGGGTAATGCATATGAGAAAAGTGAATTTTAAAAATAATTCCCTGAAAATTATATTCCCTGATTCTAAAATGTATAATATTCCAAATTGGTTTTAGTGTTACTAGATGTCAGGATTGTCGAGAGTTGATCAGAGAAGTTGTACGTGGACTCGGTCTCAAGTAAAGGTTTCTCAGACGTGGAATACGACCTGTATCTAATCGGAAATTACCTGTGTCGTATCTGTTTGCTTCAAATATCAACTATCTTATTACATTTCAATTGTTTTATTACAAAACATGAAAGAGATTTCTAGAAACGGTTTTAGTTCCTGAGAGCTTTTTAAAATTACATGAAAACAAAACAAAAACAATAACGTTTTGATAAAATTTTCAGATATACTTGGAAAGTGTTGCACCAAATCTTACACAAAGTTCTCGTATTATACCAAGCTCCGTATATCATCCTCTATGGTTGTCTTATCTAAGGTTCTATGGCTCTAATCTATGTTCTGTGGCTTTATGGCTGTCTACGTGAAAAGCTTCTAAATAACAAGTCTTTGTCAATAAATATTAAAAATAATGAGAATCAAATTGCAGGACAAAGTTTAAAACAAGATTTAGGAGTGGAAACAACCAGCGCGAAATCTTAGAGGAAATAAGATCTATAGGTATATGGATTAGTCACTTTGTACAAAGAGATCCAGTGGATGTCACTGGGGTGATTTTGGAATGGAACCCTTAAGGTCATCGGCGCAGTAGTCAGCCTGTCATGGAGAAGAACATTCCTCGAGAAATTGAAATATTTTGGAAAATCCCGGTGTTTCGACAATGGATTCTGCAACCTCATGGTTCGCCGTCATATTCCTCTAGCTACTGGCATGTAAGGTCATGGCTACCTTATTACATTTAAGGCAGTGGCGGTCGGTAAATCATTTTTCGGTATGCAATTACAAGGAATATACACGCTCGTGCTTTGTCGTTGCTATACTGCTGTTGAGCGATATAGTACGAGCTTATCCGATCATACTAATTGCATACCCAAACATATTTCACCGACCGCCACTGATTTAATGTATATTGTTTCTTACAGCAAGCCATATTTTGACATTGTTATTGTTTACGACTTGTCATATATTGTTTCCTCCTTTTTAAGTTTTCAACACATAGATTGGTTTGCAGCATTTCTCCATGCTATCTGTTCGTAGTCTTTTAATTTCCACGTGTTGTAATTCAAATCTTCCATTATCTGTTTCATGTACTGCAGCCTTGTTCTACCACTACTGCTATTTCTCTCAATTGTTCCTTCCAGTATCGTTTTCATCACTACTTAGTGTCTTATAATTATAATGTGTTTAATTAGTTTCATCACTTTTTGTATTTTTCCTACATTCTTTAAAAGATCCAATCATTATAAGTTCGTCGGTTTATTTATTAAAAAGTCTCAGCACCTTATCTATTCTCCGGTCTTCGAGTTATGTACTAAAAGGTCCCACACACACGACTTCAACTTTTGTTCTTCTCATCAGCATCAACAAAAGATTAATATTAGCCTTAAAACTCACAGCAGTACCTAATACTTATTCTTCTAGGAGCATTGCACACATCTCTACGTGTTTCTTCTTGCCAGACAGACATCACGTATACATCTGAACATCATAATTGTTGCTGCAGTGCACCAAGATCAACCACTGCTTCTGTGTCTGGCTATACAGAATCCATCCGCTCTGTGTCCGGCGATCGTCCATAGGGCACTAGTTCTTCGAGGTGACCGACCCAACATTCAGCCAGTATAAGCGCAATTGTTAGCCATACTGGCCATACTATTCGTTGCCCCCACATTTGGTCCTTCGAGCCGGATTCGAATCCTTTGACTGACCAGTTACAAACACAATGGTAAGATTTATATATTTTGCAAAACCGATGAAAGTATAAATCTTATCATTATCTTTGTCTGGGCCTTACTTGTAAAAACCTTGTCGCATAGCAAATCCAGATGGCGAAGCATTGTTCAAGACTATGTCTTAGTCTTCATTGATTTTAAGCAAAAAAAGTTATATCTACATTAATCTGATTCCAAAAAGGTATATTTTTTTCAATGCAAATAAAAATTAAAATGAAAAATATAATACTTGGTAAAAATACAGTAAACACGGTACTAGATCAATGCTGTCCGCGGATTCTTCTTGTTGACAAAATATTGACAAAAAGCATTTGAACTCTAGTCATAAGCCATGTCTTTAATTCTCATTGGTTACCATATTGATGGTATATGTAAAGATTTACGCACTTATAAACAGCCGTTAGTCATGTTTACCAACTAAAAATTCCTAATATATTTTTCTCTTGGGCAGTTTATATTAATTAGGTTGTATTAAAAGATTTGATTTGTTTACGAAATGATTAGAAGTTACAAGGAGTTAGATGTTTACTCTACTTTGCAGCTGGCTTTACGCCAAAGTAGCCAAGGGCAATTTACCAACAATATAAAAAATACCGTATGATTTACCTCCATATCTTAATACCGTATAATTTATTGGGGTGCATGCATGCTTTTTTTTGCTACACTCTAAAGATGTATATCAGGTTTAATATGATTTATGTTTTGCATTATTATAAAGACGAAATAAAATAACCATTTTTATATTACAATGTATTAAAACAACAAAAATAATAAGTAGATTTTCGGTTTGAATAGTAAATTAATGCACGGTCAGAATCACTAAATGTAATATGGGATCATGTCAAATTTATTGACCATCAAGTTTCTATTGATACATATTATGGGCCCCAAAACGCATCGTTTTAATGTGAAAGGGATAATGCCTGGTAAGATATAAGGGAAAATCGGAAGTTATAAGTAGAAAGGAGTCTAGTCAATGACAGCGATCACTTCCTACCAGGGATGCCAGACGTCCCGCACAAAAGTGTTCTGTCCCGCGTCCCACATAAACATTTAAATGTCTCGCAGGTAAAAAATTTACAGATTTTGGCTGTAAAATAATAAAATAATGCCATAAAAAGTGATGGATGCTGTTATGAAAAGTATTTCTATCCTAATATGTATGAATTAATATATAATAATACGTAAAATTTGTAAATAAAGTATGTTCAATATTTCAACCAGCGCTGAAAAAAAAACTCTAAGGAATAGGCCGTTCAAAGGTGAGTATGCAGTACAGGACATATGGAGTAGTTCTTTTTCATACTATCTAATGGGTTTACACAATGACGCTATTCTTTTCTTGCTTGTCGACGTTGCCAGTTCTAAAACGCGCAGCTCTGTGAAGACGCGGTATTCTACAAATGGTCTTTTGCTTTTGTTGTGTGTTATTTTGAGTTTTATAAGAGTTGATTTTTGTAAATCATACAAGTTTTTCATATTATTATAATTAACACATTTCACATTTTTACAACATTTGGCAACACCGCTCCCATTTGCCATAAGAGCAATACTGCATTCTCACCTTTGAACGGACTATAGTAAGGTTACGATTGTTGAAGGTATATTCAATTATGAATAATGTAAGGTAGTTCTTGATTGAACACAAGATGAAATATTGAATAATTTTTAGGATAAATAGTATAAATAAAAATTTAACTCTTATTTTTGTTGTTTTTTTTTTTTTTTTTTCTAAATGGTCATAATAAAGTTAAGAAATTAAAAATGATGTCAAAATCATTAATTGTCAAAAAAATTTCTTGAGAAAAATCGCCGTAATTTTTTTCATTTATGTCCCGCGGTACCTAATTTCAAATCTTGCAACCCTGCTTCCTACAAACAAGGAAAACTCATTTGCCAATAACTCCTAAAAAGGATCTCCTAAAAAGCAAAAGGTTCATCCCAGAAGAGTTGGGTGAACTTTAGATTATTTTTGACGGCGTGCTAACGGTTATTGAACGTCAAGAGTTACAAGAAGATAAATATATATATATATTTTTTTTGATTTTGAGATAGAATACGTCTAAACGATAAACGTTCCAGTACTTGGTCCCTCTGTAAAAATCCTCGTGTCCCAAAAAAGTGTACACGAGGCTTTCTTCAATAGTTTCAAAACTATAAAATCTAGCAATAATATAATATCTAAATTGAAGAGATGAAGGTTCTAAGAGACTGCCGAAATAGTGTTTATGGTCAGAGGATATAACAGTGAGCGAAGAGCGCCGCCGACATTTTGTAGTCAAATCAGCGCTCGTTACGCGCTCTTAATTCGTATAACTCGGGACCGTGACCTGATAGCACTTAGCGCAAGATGTTATTCGTTTAGTCAACGCGAGATCTATCGATATCTGTAATAATATTTCTTCTTTTCCCATCATTTTTCATTTACATAAATATTTTATGCAACAAGAACGTTGAAATGTGGCGGAGCTTGGTGTCAATATTCAATGGCTTGAACAGTTTTTTTTATGTCTCCGGTAAAATTTAAAAAATCTGTCATACCCCGTCTTATGGTTGGTTTATATACGGAACAAGAATATGGAATGGGAAATAAGAATAATACACAAGAATAAAAAATATGAAACCGTTTATATCGGACATAACATTTCGTCGCTACGCCTGCGTACTTGCGTTGGCCTGTGTTTAACGGTTGTCGTTTGACAGGTTGTTGTGTTTAATATAACCTTTAAAAAAAAATCGTTTTTGAGTAATATGGATTTAGAAGATTTTGTAAATTTATTTGCTTGTGTTTCACACATTATATTGTTTTTTCCAACCTTCTGATCACAGCAGGAAAACATCTGTTGGACAAATTTTATTACGGCCGACATTTTGACCATTGTGCGCATGCTTATCGTCTCTTATTCTTGGAATAAGAATAAAATGTTAAATGTTACCAACTTTTCTTATGTTTAAGTTAAATTTCATTCCTACATAAACCGATATACGGCGCAGCCATGTTTTAACATCTTGTGTACTATTCTTATTTCTTATTCCTTATTCTTGTTCCATATATAAACCAACCATTACATTAGCGATTCATATATTTTTAAACATTTTGTCTCTTCTTTTTCTTCAAGAATGAGTCTCTGTATGGCTGTAAATCAAAATTCACGAGCAGCAGACCTCATCAAAAAGGTGGAATAATTATCAACGATGCTCAATAAGAAGAATAAGAAATTTTGAAATAATAAATACAGTACAACTCCAGATAATACTCCAAATTCGTTTAAAAATAATTAATATGTATCCATTTACTATCAGAACGTATTGATAAAACAATTAAAATTTACTTCTCACTAATTATTGGTGGTTTCTGTATTCTATTGTAAAATCCTCTCATCAACACTAATAGCTATTAGCGCGTAATAATTTCAATGTTTTTGTCTGTATTCTATTATCTTCTGCGATTCATATAATCGCACAATCACGTTTGTAGGAAATGTTTAAAAATTCAAATGTCAAATATTAGTCATTTTTAAAATTTTAACGTTGGTAATAACAGAGTTAAAGACAAATACAATGGCCATATATGCTAGTGTAATAACAGACTGTATACACAATTACCATATGCTTATATGCAGTAACAGCATGCGCCTTAGCATATTATTAACTGCATGCGTGAATACATTGACCACGCATCTACCTATCATGCATTTCTGAATCGCCCTTGCGACTATAAGGTTAGTGGAGATTTCTGGTTAAGATTTTGGGTGCGCAATATTAGCTATTAGCACCTAATCCATTACTCACATCAATTAATTTAATATTTTTAATTAACTGAAAATGATTATGTTACATAATAAAACCTGCAAATTCTCTTGCCTGTTAATACGAGTTTGATATTAAAGGTGATGACATCAAATCGTTTGTAATTATGGCTTACGTACGTTATTCAAATGAAGAAATGACAGATATGGTTCTGACATTCGGGGAATGTCAAATAAATTCTGTTAGGGCCCAGCAACTCTACCAAGAAAGGTATCCTGAAGGTAAAGGTTAGAAGACTTAGAATATAGGGTAAGAACAGCCATCAGGGAACTTCAAGAGTATACCGTTTTAAATGTAATGGAAGATTTTTTACTGCGAACGAGAAAATGTGTGGATAACAACGGCGGTCATACTGAACATTTGTAAATTTTCCTTAGTTTATTACTAACTTTAGTTATATTTTGTTTTATTGTTTTTCCTAGTTACAGAATGTTATATCTTTTTATAATTTAGTTTCTACGATTTTTATGTTATTTATTATTTTGTAAATAAATGGCCATTTTGAAATGGTTAAAATTAAAGTACTAGTTGATATCCCTGTAAAGCTGGTAAATGTACTTTTAAGAAAAAAAAAATAAATAAAATAAAGTACCGATTCCCTATACTAGATAAAAAGTTGAAGCAATTTCCGCTGAAACCGGAAGTGATGCAGAATTCTTATTATTGTCCTTAAGTGGGCCCTTTTTTCTAGTTTAACTTTTCTTCTAAAGAATTCTTTGTATCTCTTAAAACAAAAGAGTTATTCGAGGTGCGGCGTTTTTGCAAAATTTTAGCAAAGCAAACTGGCAAAGCCTAGCAAGTTTTGACATGTCGTTGGCCTATGCAACAAGCCGCATGGCATGCCAATTGCAAATCGATTGGTAGTTGTCTGGATCAAAGAAAGCCGTTCATAGTGTGAAAGTGCCTACTGTGTCAAGCGGCTTACAAATACGTGTGAGGCTTATAAAACGTATTTTACAAGATATGCTGAACAGGCCTGATAACAGGCTGATATCCTCTATCCTGAGACAGTGTGAACGTCCCCGCCAACTGGCAGACACTTAGCTTTGCCAATTAGCATAGTGTGGACACAGTTGGAGAACTGACAAACTTGATCCTAGACCAGTGTTTCTCAACAGGTGGTCCGCGAAAGGTTTTGTGCATGTTTTTTTGCAGTTATTTTGTTATTTATATGCACATTTTTTATGTAAATAATTTATATTTTGTTTATTTTTTGTAACCTTTCTGTGATTGTTTACTAATAAAACAAATATATTTAGTAGCACATTAAATATACAGTCGATTCCGCTTAATTGGGACACATCGGGACTTTGGCATTTTGGCCCAATTAAGCGGCTGCCCCAATTAAGCGAATTTCACATAAAATTAAACTATGCATATTTTTCTTTCAATAACTTTATTTTATAAACTCTTGGACAAAACTATAAATTACATATAACCAAAAAATATAAACTTTTAAGAAAAAATAATAAATTACAAAATAAAATAATAAAAAATAGGTACATACAATTTAATGCAATGCAAAAATGTGTCAAGTGTAGTCTGTCTTTTGTTTTTGTAACATTTCACTTCTACAAAATCAGCACAGGTATTCAGTGCGGATGTAGGGCCAGAGCCGCAGTAAGGGGGGGGGGCGAAGGGTGCGACGGCCCCTAGCGCACTAAAGAAAGGGGCGCCACATTGCGAAGGTGAGGACCTTTTTTTTTTTTGCTCATCACTTGGATTTTGGGAGGTGAGGACCACATTTTTTTTGCCAAGGGCGCCAAAACACAGTTTTGCCCCTAGCGCAATTTTTCCTTACTGCGGCTCTGTGTATGGCTCCCTTCATTTCCTTCCTGCATAAAATAACGCTGTAATATTAAATTCTTTGTACATTTTCTTGAGAATATGTGTAACATTATGTACTGTGATCTTAACTGTCCCAATTAAGCGGAATGTTATTCCAATTAAACATGTAAATTTACTGTTGGTTCCTTGGTTTGGTTTCTGTTCTTTGAGATTTGTCCCAAATAAGCGGCTGCCCCAATTCAGCGGTTGCCCAATTAAGCGGAATCGTCTGTATTTGTTTTCTTGCAAAAAATGAACAAACAATTATTATTAGTGGTCCGCGTTAGAAAATTATGTATTTTACTGGTCCGCGGTGCGTTCTTGGTTGAGAAACACTGTCCTAGACGACCTGTTATAAAATGAAGAGGCGACGTAACAAAAACTGCAGTAAAGATGTGGACCAGAATAGCTAACGACCGACAGCAGTGAAAGAATGAAAGGCAAATGTCCAATATTGGGCCAAATATCGCCAACGAAGAAATTAAATCTATTGAGAACAAATTTTCTTACCGTTTTAGTTTATATTCCTGACTGATTATTTTTATTATTATTTTTTTGAATTGTTTTATTTTATAAAACGTTGCTAAGGAAACATATTCTATTAAAACTAATAATAAAATATGACTTTTGATATTTTAGTTAGACTTTTCCAGTTAACTTCTCGAGAAACTTTATATTTATTTCATTCTTTCGATTTTCATGTTAAAAATATAACTGAAAATCCCTGCTGGGAAATAAACTCACGACTATTTCTAAAATATAACGACTCAAATCAAAAACTTTATTTCAATTTACATTCATAATATACATATAAAAAAAGTTATATTTTTGCTAAAAGTAAATTCCAGCTAGAAAGAAATCATTAGGGTGGAATTATTTTTTTGCATGTTTACAGAAAAATCAGAATTATTATTTTTTTTACTAACTTTCCCGACGAACCTATATTTTCAAATGAGTTCACAAAATAAATTATGTTTCAAATTATTTTGTGTGATATACATATACATAAGCCACAGGATAAATTAGCATACTAACAGGATTGCATTCGAAATATTTCAGAATCAGACATATTAGATCTTTTTAAATAAGTTTCTTTCTACTCTTAGGGCACTGTTAGAGGGGCTTAGGCCTCACTCAGGTGTCAAATGTCAGGTTTTTTCAGGTATATTACAAGGCCGGACCTAGGGTAGGGTGACCATTCGTCCCGCATTTTAACATTTTGTCCCGCATTTTGGATTTGGGAGGTGAGGACCTTTTTTTTTGCTCTTCACTTGGATTTGGGAGGTGAAGACCTTTTTTTTTGCTCTTCACTTGGATTTTGGGAGATGAGGACCTTTTTTTTTGCTCTTCACTTGGATTTGGGAGACGAGGACCTTTTTTTTGCTCCGTCCCGCATTGCCTTCTTAAGAAAATGGTCACCCTAACCTAGGGTGTGGCGAGCGAGGCACTCGCCTCGGGCGCAAGAAAGAGTTGAGGCGCAAAAATCACGCCTCCTCTTTTTTAATCACCCCTGCGGTTGGTCTTCCTTTTTACCGACCACCAACATATGTAAGGGAGGTATTGCATCATACCGATTTTGACATTTCGAGATTTCGATGAATCTCCACGAATTGAGGTCCCTACATAACGTTTTGACTATTTTTAGCATGATGTCTGTCGGTCTGTCTGTCTGTCTGTCTGTCTGTCTGTCTGCCGGTGCAGAGCAAATTCGGCTAAAAAGATTTTTATGAAACTTCATATTTAAGCTTTTGACATCAATGGCACGAGTTGATCAACTTTTAGTAAAAATCGGTTGACTAGAAATGGGAGTTTACTCGTGTCGATTTTAAGCATTTTTGCAAATATTTAACAACAGAAAAATATTTCGAAAAAATGTGTTTAACAAAAGTTGCTATAAAAGCAATAACTAACAACTTTTATTTGAGACTTTTTTGAAAAAACATTTTTTCTAAGTATCTATTTTTTCATACTTATATGTAACGTTTGCATGGTTATGATAAATAATATCTCTGTTAGAAAATATTAGGCCAAGTTATTTCTTCTCTGCTGCTAGAATGTATTTTATACCAGTACTTTGTGATGGCGGTCGGTCCTGTTGTGGCCACAGCTGATTTTTTATTTAGTTAAGGATGGGGTAATCAGCACGAGCCTTTTTTTTAGCTACGGTCAAATTATGCGGAATCCATCAGGAACAGATCTTTTTCACAGCTAAATTTTCATGTAAAATCGAAGGTATTGCAGCCTACGATATGCCAAAGGATGCCTCTAAGTCAAGGTAAGTCACATGCTGATCTTCTTCAATCATTTTGGGCATAGCATCGATGTCTTTTTGAATCACAACCGATTTTGGTCGAACTTAACGACATTCATCACTGACGGCCGCACGATCTCGACAAAATTCTGCAAACCAATTGTAAACAGTCTTTTCTGATGGTGCTTCATTACCAAAAGTTGAACGAAGCGAAACTATGCATTGTTGTTGAGTTAGGCCTTTGCTAAAATCGTAAAAAATCATCCAACGAAAACCTTCACGAATAATATCCATCTTTTCACAAACTTTTTTTTTAACGCTCACTGTCAAAAAACTACTCGGTCAATTTATAAGCTGCCACTGATTTCACAATAACAAATGTCAAATTTTACTAATATAGTAATGACACATTTCAATATTGCCATCTAGTGGTCATTTGTAAAAACGTAAAAGGTAAACCTCGTATGTTTTACATTTTAAATGAACTCTATTGCGTTCTATTTCCTAGTTTCTCATTACTTCGTAGTTTAACATCTTCATTTAATATTTCTTCCCTTTTCATCCTGTTAATTGTATTTGTGAGTAGAAAATGGTTATGTTTTGGTTTTGTTTTTGATTATCTCTAGCAAGAAGACTTTGTTGAAATTAGTTTATCTAAGTGAGTTTCACGACCTTACTTATACGTAAATCCTTCAGCGGGGAATACATGTAGAAAACAACTAGGTAAACTTTGACAGATTAACCCAGAATGGAGACAAAGGCTGTGCATTAATCAAGCTGACAGTATCTGCAAGATGTATGCAATGCAAGCGCACGAAAAATGAATAAGCATGAATAAAAAGTTAAAGGAAGAACGTACGATGCAAATGAAAACAAACAAAGTCGGATCGGATATTGGAAACGCAAAGAAAAACCGCCTTGGATATTATAATTTCTTCACTTTTTACTAACAACAACTATAACAAATAAATTCAACATGTCAATGCATAAAACCTACCCGTCAATTAAATTAATGTATAAGATTTCACAAAAAATAAGCGGAGTTAATAAAACTTTAACAAGAAATTGTTTCACATTGAACAAATATCCGAAAATCTAGGTGAAACATGGTTTTAAAAGGCACAAAACTAATAGTCGGTAGGTTTCACTGATTTTATGCTGAGCCGTAGCAACGGCATGGCATCGGGACCCAGTGGCGCGAGGTCTGATGAGTGTGTTTTTCTTTGTTCTCGGTCATGACTTGTAGTTTAAAAGTTTAAAAGCGGGGACTTCTTTTCTGTCATCACTTGTATTTTGGAAGCGAGGACCTTTTTTTGGTCATCACTTGTAGTTTAGAAGTAAGGACCATTTTTTGTCATCACTGGTATTTTAGTAGTGAGGACCTCTTTTTTTAGGGCCTCACTTATATTGTTTCCTGTCTATTAAAATTGAGTTATTTTAAGTTAATTTAATTTATTTGCCAAGGGCGTCAAAAACATTGCTACGGCTGATTTTATGTGAAGAATAATTCTGTAAAAACCAATTCCACCGTTGGAGCACGGGAAAGTCTCCTCGTCTATCCTGTACTAACTGGGATTGCCATGAGTCTGCCCATCAGTAAGTCGAGGAGCCTGGTGCAGTGTTCTCCCTCTCACATGGGAACTGTTGCTTGGTCTACCCGGAAGGTAGTCGTATATGGAGTCGGACTCGTGGTCGTCACCGTAGTTGAGTGGAACGTCGTCGAGTTGGATTAATCTAGTTCAGCTATTTAATCGTTATGACAAATATTACCTAATTACGAAAATGTAGCGTATGCATTACAGGTCATACATGCTAGACGCTGGCAAATAGTTTTTTAATCAAACAGCTGAACGTCACAATGCCTAGGTATCGCAATCCTAACCTGGGGTTACTTTTATGACAATATTAAGGTGAACAGAATTTAATAATGCTTGAGTAGGACCCCTCCAATAAAATCAATAATTTTTGATTAATTTTAATTTAGAAAAACTCTTTTCCCCTGCCACATTACAGGCAGAGTTAAAAAAATCTTAGAGCTACAGAAAAATTGAGAAAAGATATTAATTGTTACATGCAGAGCCCTGCAATGTTCCCAGACGGAGACATTGGTCCCTGCTCTTAAAACCACGTTCGCGACGATCATAAGGCAGGACTCACCATCTGGATAAAAAACGCGAAATAAAGCGAATAGACTTTATTGGACGCAATCTCACACGATTGTAGATTGCTGGAGATGAGATTGGATATATACAGGTTGACGGACTTACCTAGTGACTGAAACGTCACTAAGCAAAGGGCCCTTTTAGATGCTGTAGACTTTGTAATACACCAGGTCTGGAATGGAGAGTTTGGACAAACAGCCACGATCGATTTCACAAGTCTACACCGTATATTCGCGAAATATACTAAAACACGAATGTTAATGCATGCGTAAAATACATTCACAACAACAAAGCGGAGCGAACGAAATGATGTAGGACAAGACTAGATCAACCTCTGCTTAAAGATGCACGATACTAAGAGCTCTGATGATGCGGAAACAGAAATGACCGACTAAGACTACACTTAGACACGAGACGAATGTATATATCATGCATTCGTGAACTGCAACAATGCACGTAAACGAAACGGCGGTCGCGTATGGGCAGAACTGAGTACTAAAATTAACAAAGCACAGATGGTTCGAATGTTATTCGGTAACTAATCTAAAAATAATGTCGGACTGAGAATCTCTCCCCCTCCACATAAATATGAATAATTCTGGGGCGAACATTAATTCATTGTCAATTAAGTAGTCCAAAGTATTTAAGGATTTTGTAGAAGTGGGAAATACTTCCTTAAAACTTAATATTTCGTTAATTAATTCAAGTTCATTCAGGTCATTTGCCGCAATACAAACCGTCTACAACCCTGGGGTCAGCCGCCCAGGTGCGGATGCATCTTTTGCTCCCCGCCAGTAATAGCCCTGTATAGAATAGAATTCTTTACTCGTAACCCCACCTCAGGCCCATTATAAAAATCGATGGGGCAAAGAAAACCTAATAACAAAAACCGTTACAACATTGTACCAACGTACGTCCATAGTTTTCATCTTCGTTTATATTTGTTCAGATAAGCCTATGTTTGTTTCTGTATATGCAGCGCTTGTAGCAGTTAGAAGAGCAATTGAAACAGTGCCATATTTCTTTCTCAATATCCGAATGAATGGCACAGCATTATTTTGATACATTCTCAAATGAACCATAGCCACATTTTAACCATCACCGACCAACTAACTTCAAACAGGGTTTTACTTTCCACACAGGGCAATAATTTTATCTCGCTACTGTGGTTTATAACACACTTATGTATGCAGAAACTACTTCCTAACATTGTAACGAAACTATTTAACTTACATAAAACATTAAAATTACTCATATTTTATCATCTTAGGTTGTTATTCGTATCGCTCAATCAATATCTGGCATCAAAGAAAATTGCACCAACAGTTATCTATACCACATTCTTATTATATCCTATATTATAATACAATATAACTAAATCAAATAATGATCTACATCACTTGATACAAAACCGAGCAATTTACTTATAATCTAAGTATTATCTCCCTCTATCCATTTGTTGTGGAATGGAAACATTCTAATAGCTTTAAAATTACATACTATATTTTATTGTTATTATTATAATTTCATCTCATATATCATGGGAAATCACCCCCCTTTCAATGGTTGCCATGAAATTGATATTCTCAATTTATAAAAAAAATATATATCTACGATCTGCCATTAGGGTAACAATACAAGTTGGGCTGTTAAAAGCAGGCTAATGCTATTAACTCAGGTCAGGGTTACCCACTTTTATTTTAATAAATACCAACTGTACAACTAAACGATTTTAAACATTTATGTATATTATGAATTATCACAAATATTTAGATTTCGTATGTATTTAAATAAGTGAAAGAAGACAACAAAAAGCCAGAATACTGGATACACTAGTCAAAATAAAATAATAATAATAATAATAATAAGTGGACGCTTGTCAAGACCGGACAAACCCCAAATAATAATAATAGTAATAAATAATTATTCTTATTCGATACCACCCTACGCTTGAATTCTCGTCATTTAATGTTCCACATAAAATTTAAAATAAAAATTGATGTGAAGTGTGAATATTCACACATTTCAGGGTTTCGCAGGTATATAATAAGTGAAGGCGGTATGCTGAGTGTATAGGACAAATTTTACTTTGTAGTAATCACGGCAAAATGAACGATATTTTTAAAATAATTTATCGTCTGTTAATCATATAATAAGACTGGTTATTAAATTTACGCTCTTAAAAATTAAATACAACATTTGTCAAAATATAACTAGAATTTTGACAAAATAATTTCAACATAATAAAAATGCAAAAAAAAAAAACAGAAAAAATAAAATTCACTCCGTACTCGAACTCGAAACCCTTCGTTTTCCAGCGCATTTTAGCTTACGACACCAGTGCTCTAACCCATTACGCTATCGCACGCCTTGCATTTGACTGTCTTACATTGGTATAACTTTTGTACTTTGTGAACCAAAAACCACAAAAAATGCGTTATTTTTCGAAAACATAATCTGATCAAAAATTCCTGTTGTACTATTTCGATTCACACCAATATACATTACTTAGAATTTTTTTAGATTTTTAGTTTAAACCATCTGGGCTACAGGGTGTGGGACAAAATTTTTTTTGCACAATTTTGGCAAAAATCGCATCAAAATAATTTATTTTGCAAAAATAAAAATTTGATCGTTAATCCACGTAAGGGCTTTCATTTGATACCCTACTCAGAATTAAAAAAAAATATTTTTGTTTTCGATGAGCACATATTTGTTTATATTTTTAGGGGGATATGTTTTTTAGATGTTTTAGTATTTTTCCTATGTGCGGGTCAAACAGTTGTATAAGCATGCCAAATTTCAACTCTTTAGGTTTAGCCGTTTGGCTACAATTTTTACCGAACAGACAGACAGACAGACAGACGACAAAATGACGGTATAAGGGTTTTTTGGTCATACCTACAAAACCCTAAAAAGATGGGTTTAAATTTCGAAAAATGAATCTGGTCAAAAATTCCGCGCGGACTACTCCAGTTCACATAGTTTCTTCTCAAAATATAATATTTAGTGAGTTACTGATTATAATTTAATTTTGATAAAATTTGTCTTCTGTCTCCCGCAACGCAACTGTGGCAACAGACAAGAAGCGATTTATAATATTTAGCGTATTAGCATTTATTGTTACAATATTTTATTTTGATTCAGTGTATTTTTTATTATAAACAGTTACATTTAATTTTTTGTTCGGTTTAAAATTGTTATGTATAAGATTACCTACAAGTTAAATAAAATAATTATTACTATTATTTTTAATTTCTTAATTTTTTGAAAATTTCTCTATACATATGTATTTTCAATTAATATGCAATTACGTGCCGTTTTCATAATCATTTTTAAAGCCTCGTTATCCATTTGTTCTAATGTTATTTAAATGAATACTTAAGTACCTTAAAGTTGACTATAATTTTAACATGTTTTTATCCTCTACAACAGCGGTTCTTAACCTCTTTATACTCGGGACCCCCCAACTAGCCTAAAATATTTTCTGGAAATATGTTCTTAATAATTTATTGTTTAATAATTAAGTTTATTCTAATTTTATAAGCAAAAACTGGTAAATCTTAAATTTTTTCTCTTAATTTCGGGACCCCCTATGGGCTTTTCGGGACCCCCCAGTTAAGAACCGCTGCTCTACAATATTTAGAACATTAAAAAAGCAGCTGTGGCCACCACAGGACCGACCGCCATCATAGAGTTCTTATATAAAATAATGTATTTATTTAGCAGCAGAGTAGAAATAACTTGGCCTAATATTTTCTAACAGAGATATTATTTATCATGATCATGGAAACGTTACACATAAGTATGAAAAAATTGAGACTTTATTCACATAAGTATGAAATTTTACAGAAATTATTCGAAATTTTTCGTTTTATCAAAAAACCTCTCAATTAAAACGTCTTTTATAGCAACTTTTGTTCAATAAATTTTTTCGAAATATTTTCTGTTGTGAAATATTCACAAAAATCTTAAAATCGACACGAGTAAACTCCCATTTTTAGTCAACCGATTTTTACCAAAAGTTGATCAACTCGTGCCATTGATAGCAGAAGCTTAAATATGAAGTTTCATAAAAATCCTTTCAGCCGAATTTGCTCTGCACGTGTACACAGACAGACGGACAGACAGACAGACAGACAGACAGACAGACAGACAGACAGACAGACAGACAGACAGACAGACGGACAGGCATCATGCTAAAAATAGTCGAAACGTTATGTAGGGACCTCAATTGGTAGAGATCCATCGAAATCTCGAAATGTTAAAATCGGTATGATCACAATACCTCCCTTATATATGTGACGGTCGGTAAAAAAGGTATATATTTTAATAATTATTTTTCTCGAGAAAAAAAGTCTAATTTTTCATTTCTCGAGAAATGAAAAATGTCGAGAAATCAGAAATATTACTGATAGATAAGGTTATGTGATATATTCCGTGCTGAATAAATGTCATCCCGTCTTTCAAAACAAATTTATCTATCGGGTAGTTATCTAACACATAATGAGACTGACGTATTGAATTTACTGATTGGTATTGACATTTATTCAGCAGATGAAATTCCGGATAACCTTATCTGTCAGATAGTTACCTATAGGTTTATCTGAAGGTGGAAAGACTGGACCTTATAGGTGAATCAAAACCCTGTACATAATTTGATGGTCATACCTGCTAAACCCGAAAAACGAATAGAGAATGTAGTACATCTCAATTTGTTTTTATCGAGATTTTCTTATTAATGTAAAATGTAAATTATTAATGTAAAACATTACGATGATGTCTATTTAAAAAGAAAACAAAAAGAATTCTAGAATAAATCTACATTCGCCACGTGAATTACTAGAGTTGTTACCAACATTAAAAATAAATTACTATGAAGAGCCATGAACCTTAGTCTGAAGTTCCAATTTCCGCAGGGGAACAAGTAGAACTTCTCGTTTTCTCCGCCAGAGTGTAAATTTTATTTTCATCAATATTTTGCTAGCTTCTCGAGGGTTCACAGCACAATGAAGAATGCAAGAAGTATATGAGAAATTTTAGGTGAAAAGTATTTTGAAATGAAAAGATGAACGACAACGAAGGATATATTGTTAAAAATGCAATGAGGACACGCTCCAGATGGAATTTTATTAATTTTATTAAAGTTTCATGTTTTTAGAAAACCTTATTTTGGAACAAATGATGAAATTATTATTTTAAATGTGTGCCAAATGTATATACATGTTACATCAAATTAAAACGATAAAAGTTGACACAAATCAATTCGTATCCCAGCAGAAGGATATTAATCCACTTCAAAATGAAAGCTTTATTTTTAAATGCGAATTGAACGATATCTGTAACGTACTAAATACATATTATCAATAGATTTGAAATGATTAGTTACTTATACGTAATGAGTGGATATTTTATGCAAAACCAATTAATATATAAATTTTTATGTGGTTATATAACCCCTCTGAATACCGGAGGATAGATGAGCGTTAATAAAAACTTCCCAGCACCTCTTAGTTTTTCGCTCTTCTCGTAAGCAGCAGCAAAAGATAAATACAATAAGACCTCGTTTAGTGCTTCCTCGATTTATACTGATTCGATTTAACGCGGTCTGCTCGAAGCATAAAAAAGCTCAAAATTTACGCCGATTCAAATTATCGCTATATTTTATTGATTCGTATCCAAGGATTCTGAACAAGAAGAACCTATCTTTGGCCAAATTGTCAACCTTGTCGATACAACAGGACTAGGAGATGTAGATGAGCAAGATTTTGAGGAGTTACTGCAGGTTTCTGGTGAGAGCCTTACCAACGAAGACCTTCAAGAACTGACAGAACAAGGGAATCATGTAAAACTTGAAAATAGTGATTCTCAAAACGAAGAACCCAAAGAACTTGCTACAGATTTCCTTAAAAGTTTGGTAACGATAAACGAAATTGTTGATCAAATTGTAGCGAATGATTCAGATTTTGAAAGGAGTGCAAGAGCAAGACGATGCGTTTTGGATTCGATCTCCTGCTATCGACATTTGCTTAACAGAATAAGAAAGCGACATTTGACACTAGTCGACTTCATCTCAAAAAAATCAAGAATTTGAGAAGAGCCAGGACTTTCATCACAAGAATGAACTTTATATTTCTGTCTGCATATATTAATGTGTTAGGTAACATATTTTATTATGCTACCCTATCGTTCTTTGGGCAATTAGCTAAAGAAGGAAATAGTGTGAAATTCTTATGAGGCACCATAGATGATAATCTACCATGGAGCGCAAAAGTACAACAAGTTGGCACAACATTAGCAAAAAATGTTTTCTCTATAAAGAAAATCGCACAGCTTGCGGATGTTAGGACCACCCGACGAATATACTTTGCGTTAATCCATTCCCGAATGTGCTACGGCATAACTGAATGGGAGAGTTCTTCTAAAATTGAGCAGATTTTCTTACTTCAAAAGAGGACTATTCGGGCCATTGTAAATAAGTCGCGTTGTGCTCACTGTAGGCCTGTTTTTAAGAAACTGACAATCTTAACTATTTATGCTTGCTTCATTTATTTCTCAGTCATGTGGGTACACAAAAATAAAACACAGTTTGCCACACAAAGCAATATTCATAATTATCCAACTAGATCTAACCACCAAATCAGTCTCCAATTATATCGAACAAACAAATCAAAAAATGTTGTAAATCTTTGTTTTGATTTATATAATATAGTATCCAAATCATGGACTGATCTTATGCATGGCCAATTTACAAATATGTTTAAAAATTTTCTTATAGAATTGTATCCGTATTCCATAGATCAGCGGTTTCCAAAGTGGGGGGCACGACCCCCTCGGAGGTCGTACATGATTCACCAGGGGGTCGCGGGTCGCAGGATTTTCCACATTAGTTGTTATTAAAACAAAATATCGCGCACGGTTAATAGTGGAAGACGAAATAAGAGTGGCTCTTTCTTCATATAAACCGCGATTTAACGAATTATGTGCGAAGAAACAAGCCCATACTTCACATTAAAATTGATTTTTATTACATTTTTAATTTGTATTACATATTTAATATTAATATAATTTATTTTTATATGATTTTCGTGATTTATGTTGTGAAAATAAATATTTAGAAATTAGAGAAACTATTTACTTTACATATTTTTGCTACTTTTGTGTTTATTATTTCAATAAAGGAATTATTTACAAATTGTTTTCTTATTCTTGTTTATTTACAATAAATTTCTTAAATAGAAGGGGGGGGGGCGCCAGAGATGAGATTTTTCTAAGGGGGTCGTTACTGAACAAAGTTTGGAAACCGCTGCCATAGATAATTACATTAAATGCAACTTCACAATGTTTAAACCAGATGTTTTAATAGATAATTGCATTTGTTTAAAAAATTTCTAATAGAATTGTGTTCGTATTTCATAGATGATTACATTAAATGTAACTTCACAATGTTTAAACCAGATGTTTTAAAAAACAATATTGTGTACACCTAAATTGTAATTAATATGTTACAACAAACTCATGTGTTACGTTTCCTAAATGTATATTTTTAGTATGGAATAAAGAGATTATTATTATTATTATTAAGATTTGCAAAAAATCTCTATCGTTGTAGATATCTCAGAAACCGTGAAATGTGTAAAGATTCTTCAGACTTTTTGATTAATGGTTCTCACAATAACAATAATCTGTTTAGCAAATGTGGGTACTTTATTATTATTTAAACTACAAATTGATTTTAATTTTATAATGAAGTATTAGGCGATCTCAATCACTTTGTAACTGATGCTTGTCGAACGAAATACATATATATTATTAAAATTATATTCCCTTTCATTTTTGAATATAGTTAGTCATTTTTTCCATGCTAAAAATATAAAATATAACATGTAGGTATCTAAAATAATGAGATCTAAAGTTGCAGAGCCGACACTAAGGTTGTGACTCAGAATATTAAATAGGAAAATGAGTAATTTCACCATCGCAGGTGCACACGTGCAATCCTTTACAAGGATAATTTATGCACTACAAACTTGTGGTCATATTTTTATGTAAATACAATTGAACTCTGATAGCAAATCATGTACTTTTTTACATAAATACTACAATTAAGATAATTATAAAGAATCACTTAAGATTGAACACATGTTTTGAAATTCTTTTGGTATTATTTCAGTTCTGTAAAATTTCTGTAAAATAATGTTAATTTTTTATTGGAGAATTAAAAACAATACAAACATATTGTTTGTCATTGATGAAATTCTAATATTTATTTATGTATTCAGAGACGTTAAGAGACATTTTCGTGCCCATGACAAGTATGTAGACCGGTCCATCTTCCAAAAAAGGATGACTTCTTTGAGCACTCTAAGTATTTGTAATAACGATTACTACAATACAAGTCCAAAAACAACAAACGCATATCTCTAACAAAATGTGTTCGCGCCACCGCGTTTAAATCCTTATCTTTATTTTATTTAGTTTAGTTTTATTAGGTAGGAGAAACCATATGTTTTATTTGTAAAAGTCGTAAATTGTCTCTCGCTATAGACAATTGTTGCTACCAGTCAAGTTTTTTTTGTACTCCCTTTTTGTGGTTATACACTGATAGCAACGATCCTGGCTTTCAAATTTTAAATGAAGACTAACTCTAGTGTACTAGAAAAAAAACACAGGATTTTGAAACCGGAGATAAAGACGAAGAACCAACACAAAATGGGCCACGCAATGAAGAGGCTTTTACTGCATTGGAAACAGTAATGTCTTGGTATGAACGAAAAGAAGAGTGCGTTCCGAGTCAACTACTTATCTTAAAAAGGATGTGTGATTTGGCTATGAAGAAAAGAGGACAAAAACTGGTTCAAAAGAAATTAAGTGATTATTTTTCTGAATAGTTATGTTAGGTTAGGATGTTAATTAAACAAATGCGGCGGAATAACTTATGTAAACAATAAAACATATCTAGGTACAGTCTGTATAATAAGACATACATATAACTCAGGATCAGACATGTGCACAAATAATAAACAGGTTCAAACATGATAAGAACATCAAGACCTAATACGTCCGATAGTAAAAATTGTTTAGTTAGTGTTTTGTTTTTCAGTAATGCGGTTGTGTAATAATGAGTGCTATTTATGCAAAACGTTTTGAAGCGGTATTTTTATGTACCCACCCTAAAGAGCCAAAAATATCCTTTTTAAGTGCAGCTAAATATATGCAAATCAGTAGACTTTGTGAAGTGGGTGAAACGTTATAAAATTAATAAAAATGTTGATTTACCTAATCGTGAATTAAAAAGTTAAGTCTAATGACCCTGAGAAGTCGTTTAATTGAAAATGGTATTAAATTCAGGAGCACCAAACAAAAACCATTATTATCGGCGAAACATGTCGAAAAACGACTCGATTGGGCCAAGGAAAAGTCAGACCGCGATTGGAGTGATGTGTTTTTCTCTGATGAATATAGTTTTTACATGAAATATAAGCTTCGAATAAAAAAACGTTCAAAATCAGCCAAATATGCCAAAGTATGCCGAAAAGCTGGTAGAAAGTGTACCGTAAAGATGACAAGCTATAATTGATAATAATGGAGATTGGGCCAATTATTAGGTAGTAGCGTAATAATATATACAGGTAGGACTCGTTTTACGCCGTTGTTACGTTCCGGCGTAAAATAAATCGGCGCAAAAAGAGTCCAAAATGTGAAATTCCAGAGACGGATTGACGGATATATAAATTTTATTAAAATGAATTAGACATAAAGGAAGCAATTAAATATTTATTCTTTTGTGCTATATAAATACAATACAACGATATGGTTAACAACAAACTTACGACTAACAAAACTAACAACAAAAAATGAATAATAATTTAACATAAAGAAAAATATGATGTAGAAAAAAAAATAGGATAATTATATTAAAAAAATATATTTTATAAAATTATTTGTGAATTTTCTGTGAATTTTCCTTTTTAGGGTTTTGTAGGTATGACCAAAAAACCCTTATACCGTCATTTTGTCGTCTGTCTGTCTGTCTGTCTGTCTGTCTGTCTGTCTGTCTGTCTGTCTGTCTGTTCGGTAAAAATTGTAGCCAAACGGCTAAACCTAGAGAGTTGAAATTTGGCATGCTTATACAACTCTTTGACCCGCACATAGGAAAAATACTAAAACATCTAAAAAACATACCCCCCTAAAAATATAAACAAATATGTGCTCATCGAAAACAAAAATATTTTTTTTAAATTCTGAGTAGGGTATCAAATGAAAGCCCTTAGTACGTGGATTAACGATCAAATTTTTATTTTTGCAAAATAAATTATTTTGATGCGATTTTTGCCAAAAATGTGCAAAAAAAATTTTGTCCCACACCCTGTAGCCCAGATGGTTTAAACTAAAAATCTAAAAAAATTCTAAGTAATGTATATTGGTGTGAACCGAAATAGTACAACAGGAATTTCTGATCAGATTATGTTTTTGGAAAATAACGCATTTTTTGTGGTTTTTGGTTCACAAAGTACAAAAGTTATACCAATGTAAGACACTCACATTCATAGCGTGCGATGGCTACATGCGTTAGCGCGCTCTTAAACTGGTTGGAAAACGAAGGGTTTCGAGTTCGAGTACGGAGTGAATTTTATTTTTTTTGTTTTTTTTTGAATTTTTATTATGTTGAAATTATTTTGTCAAAATTCTAGTTATATTTTGACAAATGTTGTATTTAATTTTTTTATTTTATATTGTCTAATTATATGATTAACAGACGATAAATTATTTTAAAAATATCGTTCATTTTACCGTGATTACTACAAAGTAAAATTTGTCCTACACACTCAGCATACCGCCTTCACTTATTATATACCTGCGAAACCCTGAAATGTGTGAATATTCACACTTCACATCAATTTTTTTTTTTCACGGAGGAGCTCTGCATACGGTGCCAAAGAAGCTGCAACACTCCTCTTTACTTGCATACTGCGTTCACTATCATTATCGAGCTCACAAAGTTTTTCAGTAAGGATGTCTATATTTGTCAAAATTCGTTCTAAAGCATTCTTCATGATGGTTGTAACAGTCGATGGAGGTAAATTGAGGTCCCTACAAACTTTTGGACGTGTTTCTCCATCTAGCATTCTTTTAATCACCTCTATTTTCTGTTGGTTTGTAATGGATCTTCGTTTTTTCTTAGCATTTAATTTAGGTGGTTTATTTTCCTTAGAACACATGGTTTGTGAAAAATTTATCTAATTTAAAAAAAATTTAATCACCTAAAAATTATAAAATACATCAGAACATCCCCGGTTCGATACCGGATTCGGCGGCGACGTCGACACACGACTCTGGCGTTCAAGCGGTGTTATTCCGAGACCGGCGTAAATAAAACCGGCGCAAAATGGGTCCTACCTGTACAGTAAATTTTTTAATTATTTTTAGTTTTTCCTTCTCTTTTATAGTTCGCCAAAAATCAACAAGGACGTCTTATTATACAGACTGTACTTGTTTTTTCTCATTTTTCTATGAGATCGATTATCCGAAAAATCGTTTATCCGACCTACCCTTGGTCCCAATTAGTTCGTATAATTGACGCTCTACTGTATATATATATATATATATATATTATTTGAAATTTTCTTTTTACAAGAGTACAGCCTTGTTGCAAAATAAAATCTGATATAAGCAATGTTTATTTTTTAAGGCTGTTCTGTTATTATCAAGGTCACAAGACTGTAAAGCTCTATCAGACAAACGGGAAATTATGGATATAACCTGTCAGGTTTTTTATAACTTTTTTCTCTCGTCATAAACTTCTACATATTGGAATATTGCTAAATTAAATTTTATACCATACTTTTACTTCAGTTTTCAATATAGAGTTTACGCAATATTTCAAGAGGGTGTTCAATGTACTACTGATAGGAATATTTTACCGATTTTCTCTCTGATATATTACCTTTTTTATGCTTTGATATGGAAGACGGCAAGAAACAAAATATCAAACATGACAAAAAATAAAAACAAGAACAAAAATAAAATTTCTTTCGTACTCCTTGTATGTTGAACTCCTCTTCTGCTTCTTATTCCTCTCATATCCAATTCTGGACATAGTCCTAGATTATTATTATTTTATTTTTTCAAACGTTTGAAAACGCATCCGATTCAGTTTAAGGACAAAGAAATAAATCACACTGAACCAAGTCAATTGAGCTAAATGGAATCACTTGTCATTTCTATTAATATCATGGTCAGTCTTTCACAGATTCATAGCTCATTAGTATGAGACTTGGACACGAAATCCAAAAGTTGTGGGTTCGATTCCCAAGGATGCTTCAATTTTGATATTTATTTCTACAGCATTTTATTAGATCTAACTCGATATTTCGACAGTTAAGTTAACAAAAAGCACGTAATGGAAAAATTATTGTACGATATCAACGAATATTTAAAAAATTTATGTGAAGTGTGAATTTTCACACATTGCAGGGTTTCGTAGGTACCTATATAATAAGTGAAGGCGGCATGCTGAGTGTGTAGGACAAATTTTGCTTTGTATTAATCACGGCAAAATGAGCGATATTTTTAAAATAATTTACCGTCTATTAATCTAAGAGTTTTAAAAACAAATTTTATGTTAAAATATTTTTTTGTTAATTTTAATTCGAATACCTAATACCATTATTTAGATTAGAAACCTAAAATATGTGCAGTAGTTTTTTTATATAGCAAGGTTCATTAAGATTTTGAAAATTGTGCCTATGGCTTTCATTGATTGTTTTAAGTCATATGCTCCGCCCCTCTGGTTTCGTATACAATGACTCATATAATGAAAATATAATTCCAACAATTCCAACTGGTTATTAAATTTACGCTCTTAAAAATTAAATGCAACATTTGCCAAAAACTAGATTTTTGACAAAATAATTGACAAATTATTTTGGTACAAAATGGTAGAAATTGTAGCCAAACGGCTCAACGTAGAAAGTTAAAATTTGGCATGCTTATACAACTCTTTAACCCACATATATGAAAAATACTGAGAGTTAAAAAAAACACATCTCGAGATAAATATAAACAAATATGTATTTAATAAAAAAATAAATATTTAAAAAAAATTTATTGTGTGGTATCAAAAGAAAGATCTAAAGACGTAGATTAAGAAACGATAAGTAGTTTTTGAAATTTGTTTCTTTTAACACGATTTTATCCAAAAATATGCTAAAAAAGTTCTTGTCCCGCCCCTTTTACTCAAAGGGGTTAAACTAAAAATCTGAAAAAATTACAAATAATGTACATTTATTTGAGCCGGAAACGTACGAGAGGAATTTTTGATCAGATTGTTTAACAAAATAAAAATGAAAAAAAAACAAAAAATAAAATTGTCTCCTGTGCCCGGGAGCGAACCCTAGTTTTCTGCGCAGCAAGCGAGCAAGCTAACCATTAGACCATGATACGTCTTCTAGTCTAGTGTGTTACATAACTATAACTTTTGTAAATAATCAACCAAAAAAACACAAAACATGCGTTATTTCCCGAAAACGTAATCTGATCAAAAATTCCTGTTGTACTATTCCGGTTCACACTAATGTATATTAGTTACAATTTTTTCAGATTTTTAATTTAAACCATCTGGGCTACAGGGTGTGGGCCAAAATTGCACAATTTTGGCAAAAATCACATCAAAACAATTTATTTGCAAAAATAAAATTTTGGTCATAAATCCACGTACTAAGGCCTTTCATTTGATACCCTACTGAGAATTAAAAAAAGAAAATTTTTCTATTAGCCCATATTTGTTTATACTTTTAGGTGGATATGTTTTTCAGATGTTTTAGTATTTTTCCTATGTGCGGGTCAAAGAGTTATATAAGCATGCCAAATTTCAATTCTCTAGGGTTACAATTTTTACCGGACAGACAGACAGACAGACGACAAAATGAAGGTATAAGGGTTTTTTGGTCATACCTACCAAAACGCTAAAAATGATGTATAAATATTATCGCTTAATACCTGAATAGTTATTAGACAACAGCTTTCTGTAATTTTTTAAATATATTTGTGGGTTTCAAATAACTTTTACATTTATATAGTTTTGTGTAGAAAAGTCCAAGAAATACGTCGACATTTTTTTCGACATGATTGTTTATAGTTCAGAACCTGCGAAAATTATTATACTTAATGATAATGGAATTCTACTTGGTACATGTGTTCTTTACGAAAATTAAATCATTTTTACCCGCAGCACATATTTGTGTATACCATCAGATTCAAGATAACGGCAAAAATAGAAAACCAAGTACAATAACTATAAGAAATTTTCATAATAGAACAAAATAGCTACTAACATATTGGTAGCTTCCCTTTAAGTATATTTTCTTTCATATTCCATTCTCTTCTGCTGACTTTAAAATACTTGAACTTTTAAATAGCTGACTCTGAAAACACTAAATTTAAAAATCTTTAATTTGGCTGAAATATTTCCTAAAAAGAAACTAAATTTGTTCGTAAAAATATTTTCATCAAGTAAAAACGTGTCATGAAATACCTCATCAACTTGAGCAGGGAAAAATACAGCGAACCCTTGTGAAAAGAGAGAAAAAAAGTGAATTGTCAATGGACCCACCAGCTGCATTTTATTTTCCCACCTCTCATCGCCCCCATGTAACAGACTGGCCGAAACTGGTATCGATCCCAACTATTCACCCTGGTTACAAGTGTCAATACCGCATGAAAAAATCATAGTTATATTTAAATGCCCCTATAATTAGAGAAAATGTATTAGACAATTATTTTTTATATTAAATTTAATTTTTACGTCCAGAAAAAAATCAGGTACCTGCATTTTATTAAAAACTAAATTACACTAGAAAACATTCTAATATTTTAAAAAAGAGATAATAAATTACTATTTTCAATTGTAAAGATAAGTTACACGATAAAAACAGTGACGTAGGAAGAAGATTATGTCAACAAAGAAGTTAAAAACTGTGCAGGCTTTATTAAATACTACCTGGGGTACCCGTGCTTCTTTACGGCATTTAACTACTTTAAATCCAAAAAAGTAGAACGATAAAGTTAAATACGAGGGACATTCAATAATTAAAGAGACAAAATGATGTAGAACAAAACGGTTTGTAGGAGGAGTTTGGTACTTTCATGACTTTAGGTTGGCATCACTGGGATGAACTGATTACACCTGTCGCATAAAAATTGGTTTGTTACCTCAAAATTGCATTTAATGATGGCGTGTCCGCTTGAAATTTCCACAATAGTTGAATAACGTTCAATGATCCGGTTTTTGCTTTCTGAAGGTGAAAAACCGGCTAAAATCTTTTCTCGAATGATTTTACAGTATGGTGAAAGTTGTATGAATCGCGGAAATTTTTATAAGTGGGTAGAACCGTTCAAAAATGGTCGAACCTCAGTGACTGACGAGCAACGTCCTGGCCGGCCAGTTGAAGTGTCAACTCTTTCGCTTGAAACCCGCATTGACGACATTATTCGTGAAGACCGACGTATTACTGTTGAAGATACAGCAAAAAATGTTGCAGTAAGTGTTCCCAGTTCATCACGTTATCATTGACAAGCTCAAGTACAGCAAAACAAGTGCAAGGTGGGTCCCGAAACAACACCAGGAAACAAAACTCAACGTGTGTACAGACTTGAAAGAACGCTATGAAAGGGAATTTGACCCTTTTCTAAACAAGATTTTAACGTGTGCTGAAACTTGGGTTCACCATTTTGAACCAGAATCCAAAAGAAAAAGCATGGAATGGAAGCACACCAGCTCACCAGTTCGAAATAAATTCAGAACGCAAGCATCAGTGAGAAAAGTCATGTTGGCCGTTTTTTGGGATACCCGAGGTGTCCTCGTTTGTGATTATTTGTAACATAAGCGTACAATAAACATTGCCTACTACTCAGACATGCTGATGAACAAAGTAAAACCAGCAATGAGAGAAAAACGTCGCGGATCTCAAAGAAAAGGCGTGATATTGCTCTACAACAATGCTCGCCCTCATACCAAGCTGACCCAAGAAACAATTGAAAAAATGGATTTGGAGATACTACCTCATCCTCCCTACAGTTCAGATTTGGCTCCCTCTGATTAGCATTTGTTTGGTCCACTCAAGGAGGCATTACGTGGAAAAAAGTTCAGCGACAACGAGGAAGTCAAAGAATTTTTGGGAAACTGGCTCAAACAACAAGACAAAGATTTCTTTGCATCAGGTATAAAAAAATTAGTTCATCGTTGGGACAAGTGTATTAATATTCGTGGGGATTATGTTGAAAAGTAGTAAAAGTCTCATTTTGTAAAAATACACCGTTTTTTTCTACATCAATTTGTCTCTTTAATTATTGAATGTACATATATGTCGGAGAATAACATAATTTTATCAGGATACGTAAGTACAAAGGCAGCAGCCTTGGTGCTAGCAGAACCAAGATCAACCGATCAGCAAAAACAGAGCGATAATAGAACAGTGTGTTTTGTATAAGGGTGTGATAGCTGAGCGATCGGTCTGGATCATTGGGATTGCTACATGTCTGTTATAATATCTGTTTTAATTATGAACTTTGTTTTATGTCATAAATGTGTTTTAATAATGTTTGATTATTTGTGTGAGTGATAATTGTTATTTTACCACATTTGAGACGAAATATATAAAAATGATAATATAATTTGCAATTAACTATTAGACGATGGAAAATAAAGAATTCTCCAACAGTGCCATCCATTGGTAAGTTCCGCACCAAATAGCGACATACATGTACAACTTTCAACATTTATGTACATACGTACACTGTACACTGTGATAACTTCGTTATTATCAATCTTTGATGTATAATATAAAATACATATATAAATTATTTTTAATTTGAATTGTTGCTCGTGATGATTTTGAAACTTGAAGTTCCTTTTATAATACGCCACTGATTCTAATATGGTCGTGGAAAATTTAGTTCATTATATATAATTATAGAGATGCTACCAGTTTTCTATAACCTTTTTAACGGTATACCTGTTAGACCTGTCCACGAAGATTATAGTTCCTTATAGTTTTATGTTGCCAACAACCATTAAAGTACAGAAATGATTTTTATTTCATTAAGAGATTTGCAACCATAAAAAAAAGATGAAATTGTCGATTGTATGATTTATCTATCCGCTTGATGACGTTAATTCTCTATTACATGTTCCTAATGGGAACATAGTACTATTCCGGTAAACATTAATGTGCAGGACAAGATATTTTTTTTAGCACATTTTTGAAAAAAAAAAAAATGTCAAAATAATATATTTTAAAAAATTACTTTCCGTTCTTTAATATAGGTCTTAAGAGCTTTTATTTGATATAAGACAATAAATTTTTAAAAAAATAATTTTTTCAACGGTACAAAAAAATCGATATTTTTTTAATAACTGATCTGATCAAAAATTCCCGTTGACCTATTTCAGTTCCCATCAATTAAATATTTTTCAGATTTTTACCGACCGCCAACATACATATATAAAGGAGGTATTGTGATCATACCGATTTTGACATTTCGAGATTTCGATGGATCTCCACGAATTAAGGTCCCTACATAACGTTTTGACTATTTTTAGCATGTTATCTGTCTGTCTGTCCGTCCGTCCGTCTGTCTGTGTACACGTGCCGAGCAAATTCGGCTAGAAAGATTTTTATGAAAGTTCATATTTAAGTTTTTGACATCAATGACACGAGTTGATCAACTTTTGGTAAAAATCGGTTGACTAGAAATGGGAGTTTACTCGTGTCGATTTTAAGAAAAATTTCGAAATTTTTTGTAAAATTTAAAAAAAAAATTTAAATCTCAATTTTTTATATGTAACGTTTCCATGGTCATGATAAATAATATCTCTGTTAGAAAATATTAGGCCAAGTTATTTCTACTCTGCTGCTAGAATGTATTTTATACAAGTACCTACTTTATGATGGCGTTGGATTTTTTGTTTAACTCCTGTGGGAATTACTGTGGGGAACAAAAATCCTTTAACAAAATTTTGCCAAAAATTCATAAAATAATTTTTTTTTTCAAAAATAAAAATTTGTCGGTTTATCCATGCAATAAAAGGTTTCATTCGATAACCCAAACAAATTAAAAAAAAATAAGTATATAATTGTTTATACTTATCCCGCTATGGGTTTTTTTGAAATCTATAGTTTTCCGATACGTGGGTCAAAGAGTTGTACTAGTGTGCCAAATTTCTAGGTTCAGCCGTTTATTCACAATTTCTTCCATACAGGCAGATAGACACATGACGGCAAAAGGTATTTTGTTCATACCTAAAAATCCTAAAAGAGGATAACTAAAAAATCCGACGAACAAAGTCAATCCACAAAAATCATTAAAATAATGATATTTAAAATAACTACTTTCCGTTCCTTAATCTACGTCTTAAAAGCTTTCATTTGATACCACACAATAAATTTAAAAAAATGATTATTTTTGCTGTGTGTCTACCATACAGATAGACAGACACATGAGTGACATGTATAAGGGATTTTTGGTTATACACACAAAACCTTAAGAAAGGGATATCTAAAAAATTTGACGAACAAAAAACTCGATCCACTTCCCTTTTGTGAAGAGCAGGAACAAAAGAAAATGGCTAAGCAGGCTTCGTAAATGGCTAAGCAGGCTTCGTAAATGACCACGTGGTCTTCATAAATGACCACGTGGGCTACAGAAACGACCACGCGAGCCGAGATTATCCCGTGGTGGGTCTATCTAATTTTCCCATCCCTGCTTAAAGGATTAAGCCAATTGCTGCTGAACTTTGTATGGTATTCCTTTTAAAAACTGCCGACAGATGGCCTATTAAACATTAAAAACTCTAACATCCCTCTTAAAATCGTATATTGTGAATATATCAAACAAAACCTCCAATAAACAAAATCATGTACAGCCCTATTATTCCATAATTCAAAACCCTTATCGAAGAACCATTGAAATCAATCATCAAACCATATTCAATAACATCCCCACGTTCGATCGTTGGGGGGTGAACCGTCGACAGGTCGGAAATGGCCGTGTGGAACAGGTAAACAAGGTGAGCGTGGTGTTGCGCTTCGAGTACACGTGTGTGTCCCTGCCTGTTCGCGCACGTGATTGTCAGCCGTTGTAAACAAAGAGGGTAGACAACTTGAAGGGAAAATCGATTGAATTTGGAGGTTTTGTTTATTAGGATAATTTTAGATGTGTCCTCGGAAAGATTTAAGCAAAAAGGACCCCTCACAATAGCCCTGTGTTCGTTATATACGTGACTACACTAAGGCACGGTTTTTCCACCTTCAGATAAAGTTCCAGGTAACTATCTGACAGATAAGGTTATTTGTAACTTCATCTGCTGAGTAATTGTCATCCCTTCTTTCTATACAAATGTATCTATCGGATAGTTATCTAACGGATAATGAGACTGACGTATTGGATTCACTGACTGGTATTGACATTTATTCAGCAGATGAAGTTACAAATAACCTTATCTGTTAGATAGTTACCTGGAACATTATCTGAAGGTGGAAAGACCGGGCCTTAATATTGTTTTTGAATAGAATTGTCAGTTACAGACTATGTCAAAATTATATTGTCCAGCTTTAAATGTATCAAAAGCACCAAATTTTAATCAATACCAAAATCAAGTAAGGAGAGTATAGAACAAGTAATACCCTTTTCACACTAGAACTTTAAGATCGGATGTTACCGATATCGGATAAACCGTATGGCCTCATATAAATACAAGCGATGTTGAAGACAGAGATCTGCGTCTTAAACATCGCCCGCATTGCCAACTTAATTTCTATTATAAAAAAAAACTCCTTGAATTTGTGCTGTCAACATCTTATTATAAACAAGAATACTGTATTATATCGACGTTGTAAGAAATTTATACTTATTGTTATAATAAAATTATTTATTTTAATAATGTGTTTAATAAAATACAGAGCTACAATAATTGAGATAAAATGTATCGACTTACATGTTAATACAGGTGTAATATAATCTTTATTATAGTGTCTTTATTGTAGAATGAAATGAAATATCCATATTTGTTTATAATAATTCAAAATGTGCGTCTGCGCAGACAGTTCAAAACTGGTAATTTCATTACGGTAACTTAAGTACAAAATTACTGTAACTGATGACAGCACCAGAGATTTAAACATCAAGTGTGAAGCATACCGATGTTAAAACTCTGGTGAACTTTAAGTTCACTCGTCTTAAAGTTCTAGTGTGAAAAGGGTATAAGGACAAGTTATTATCAATAGTTCTAAAAACGTGTTGGAACAAATAGACAGAGCCGGGTCTAGGATGTGACGAGTGAGGCATTAGCCTCGGGCGCAGATTTGTTATGGGCGCAAGCGCATAGCTCATAGGGACGCAAGTGCATAGCTCATAGTGGCGCAAGCGCTTAGTTGACAGGGGTGAGCGAAATTATCTATCTTTTTTGTTTTTTTTTTTGCTCATCGCATCAATCCGTCTTCCTTATTTTTGCTGATCATTTTGATCTATCTTCCGTTTTTTGCGCATCATTTCGATTCATCTTCCCATTTCTATATCAAATCTTTCTGTCTAGGACAGGGGTCGGTAAACGAGGCTAAAGAGCCAAATTCACCCTTTACGGTATCTGAAAACATTTTAAAGAGCCATAATTTTGTTTTAATACATGACTTTTTGAATATTTTCTAAATTTTATTCCTTATCAACTTAATTTGAAGAGCCACACGAATGTCCTCATAGAGCCGCATACGGCTCGCGAGTCTTAGTCAGCCGACGCCTGGTCTAGGACTAACAATTTTCAATTAAATACCACTTGAAAGTGAAATATTTTATTTTTATTTTGCTTCGAAATATAGATAGCTCAAGAGTAAGGATGTGAAAGTGTTTAAATCAATATGGAAGATACTTTGAACACTTGTAAATAAAAATACTTTCCTTTCAAGTCGTTATAAATATCATAATAAATATTAAAATTTTTCGTTAACCTTAAAAGCTAATAAATAAATGTTAAAGTAAAAGTTTCTTTTCAAAAGCTCTATCCCAAGATATCCAACAAGACGTATGTTCCCGTTTAAAAAATCAAATTTGTCCTTGATACTACCATTTCAATACCTAATTTCAATACTACCATTCGATTCTTTAGGTAAACTTTAGTTACTATTTTTTTTTTTCAACTTGCTCTTTTTTCATCTTTTTCGGGTTAAATCATGTTCTCTCTTTTTTTATACACTTTGTATAGCGTCACCTATAATTTTAAGAAAATGCGTTAAATATGTAACGAATCGGTTAGTCCGCTCTGACAAAGACAAACTTTCACAATAAACTTACGTTTACAACACGTAACTTTAAAATATCTTTTAAAGTTTATTGTACAAGGAGAATTTTGTTCAAAGTTATTATCTAATAACTTTGACAATTCCTTGAACAATCTTTTTACCCTTTTTCCTAGAAATGCCTTATAAAAAGACCCGTCTCTCTGAAGACGAGGGCAGAAAGTATTCGGTCCGGTTAGCATAATCATCATCTTCGTCTTAGAGTGCCATGCTCGATGCTCTGAACTGACAAGTTCGTACTGAACATATTCCGAGCGTAAGCTAATGCCCCGCATACAGTTGTGTTGTGTGTGTTGCCTGTATATAACACAATCGTATGGGACCTACAATTTATTATCGTGGAAACCGAAACACTAATTATTTTGTGGAAATTTTACTAAGGATTTTACCTCGGTGGTTGCTAAGATGCCTTCCGAGAAAGAAACGGTCGGAAAAATGTAAGGTGTTTTTCCGGTACCGGGGATTGAACCCTGGTCCACCGCTCAGTAGTCCACACACTAACTAACTGAGCCACGACCGTTCTCTCATAATCATCTAAGTTGTTGAATTCTTAGAGGCACTGGGTCGACATTCTGGTGGTCTATCCGATTCTATTTGTTTTAATCTTTTTATTATTTTAATATCTATATTTTAATCTTTTAAACTCATTGTAAATATTACTTTTAATAAATTCTCATTGTAATAATTTATTTTAAACCGTCTTTCTTAACGTGTGTAAACCGCTAAGTGAACAGCTAAGATCCAGACTAATTACAAAATGCCTGAGCAGTTGGTTGGTAAGTACTAATACGTATCATTTAATTCATACATCGTAATGATGAAACCTGGATAACACTCACGCCTAGTACCCGATTTCCCCATTTCAATTTGAGATCAGACTTTATATAATATCACAGGCTCGCTACCTAGTGGACAAAATATGGTACAATATTAACGTAACAGGGTTCGCTACAAATATAAACTAAAAAGATGGACTGTGAGCACAAATATCATTATATCTTTGAAACTACTGAAGAGATTTTAATTTTTTTTTCAATTCTGAAGTGTATAAATCGTGTACCAACCTCTCCGTTAACGAAAACTATGTTGCCGCTGCTATTTTCAAGAAAATGCTTTTAATATGGCGGATCGAATCCGCAGTTCTCGAGTGAAAAGTACAGAGAGAAACATTGCCTTTATATAGATATATATTCTCTATTTAAACAAATTCTACAATTATATGAAACTGACAGTTATAAAGTTTATTCCTCATGGATGAAATTGTTATTAACATAATTCAAATATCAAAATAATATATATATTTGGTTTAAATACTGACACGTTTGACAGTTTAATAATGCCACAACCTCTCTGTTAAAAGGCATTGTAAAAACATTGTCAACAAACAGAACCCATCAAAATTCTCGAACAACCTACCACCTAAATCAAAGCAACGTTCAATTCCCCCTCTACCCCCCTTTTCACTTTAATTAAATCTGCACCAAACAACAATTAATTCTGAATTGAGATCAATCACCACTTTCCCAAATCATATCGCGCACGGCTTCTATAATTGCATTTGAATACATGACGTCATCGTAAACGACAAAACAAAATAGCTTTAGCATTAAAGGTAAAATATTTGTTTCAATGTTTACTGTTACTACTGTATATTGGTACCAGAGGCTCCATATTAATTCGATATTCTGTAACAAGTGCTTGTAATTATTTGAATTTATAGTGTTCGGTTGCGAATTAATTTTCGTATTTCCGCGGTAATTTTACTATTTATCGTTTTATGAATATTGTGTGTTTATTTAGTTTGGTGGAATGTATTTGTTGCAATGCAACTCATGAATTAAAATAGTTTATTCAGTTTCAAATTTTAAACATTAACATTTGAAAACGCCTTCGAACTAAAACGAGACGAGTGTAGAAGTCAGAGTACAATAAACAAGGACGATTGAATATAACCACTAACATGCCTTAATTCTACAACCGCGTATTTTGGTTAGGATTTAAAAGAATAAAAGATTTATAGCTCTTGTTACTCTTTCTTTTGTGCAATCATTCTCGGGTTAGTTTTCCGATCCGATCCAAATAGTCGACATTTTGAAAGTTATATACGTGGACGTTCAATGAAATCAACTGATCCAGTAATATGTGAGAAAATCAGACCAATTCTGTAACTCTGTTACTATGATAATAGTTACTAAATTCGTCACTATGAGCAAGGTCAGTTACTATCATGAATGAAAGCCATTATACTTTTTATAATATTTTATGTTGTAGTAACGTTATTACACAGTAACTTTTTACAGAATTGATCTGATTGTCAGCATACGAGGGTTACCTTTTATGTTTTTACAAACGACCACTAGATGGCAATATTGAAATGTGTCATTACTATATTCGTAAAATTTGACATTTGTTATTGTGAAATCAGTGGCAGCTTATGAATTGACCGAGTAGTTTGTTGACAGTGAGCGTTAAAAAAAAACAGTTTGTGAAAAAATAAATATTACTCGTGAAGATTTTCGTTGGATGATTTTTTACGATTTTAGTAAAGGGCTAACTCAAAAACAATGCATAGATTCGCTTAGTTCAATTTTTGGTATTAAAGCACTATCATAAAAGACTGTTTACAATTGGTTTGCAGAATTTCGTCGTGGTCGTGCGTCCGTCAGTGATGAATCTCGTGAAGGTCGACCAAAATCGGTTGTGATTCAAAAAAACATCGATGTTGTGCGCAAAATGATTGAAGAAGATCGGCATGTGACTTACCGTGAGATACAGGCATCCTTTGGCATATCGCAGACTGATATACATTTGATTTTCATGAACATTTAGCTGTGTAAAAAATCTGTTCCCGATGGATTCCACTTAATTTGACCGAAGCTTAAAAAAATGCTCGTGTTGATTGGGGTAAGGGAATGCTAAAAATTTCAAGCGAGGCACTGCAAAATCCGTATACAAGATAGTTACAGGTGACGAAACTTGGATTTATTCGTGTGAACCGGAAACTAAGCAACAATCCACTGTTTGAGTCTTCCAAGATGAACCGAAACCCACAAAAGTTATTCGTTCACGAAACACTTCCAAGAAAATGATCTCTTGTTTCTTCGGTTGTACTGGCCATGTCACAACCATTCCTTTAGAGGATCGGAGAACGGTTAATGCTGAATGGTATACAACAATTTGTTTGCCAGAAGACATCGACAAAATCAGGAAAAACAACCAAAAACGTCGCATCATTCTTCATCATGACAATGCAAGCTCACACACAGCTCGTCAAACAATTGATTATTAGAAGGAGAAAAACATCGAATTAATGTCTCATTGCCCGTATTCACCTGATTTATCCCCTAACGATCTTTTTGTTCCCAATGTCAAACAAAAAATGCGTAGACAGCAATTTTCATCACCTCAAGAAGCTGTTGAAACCTTTCAAAGGGGTCCATGTTCAAAAAAAGGTTGGGAATTCCTGCTTTAAAGTACAATTAGTATTTCTATTTTTGTTACATTTAATATATATTATTTTCTATATTGATGTGACCTTATTTTGGTAAAAACTGATGATATTAAAACGAATATATCCCATTTATTTTTTCATTAGTGTTCATGTTCTGAATCATTTACATATAAAATCAATGTTATTAAATGTTAAATGTGGCCTAAATTATAAGTAGATTATTTACAACATAAACTAAAACACAAATTATTATGTTAATACAATTGTTGTTGAAATAAATAACGCATTTGCTAGATAATAACTTATTAACAAACATATTTTTTATTAAATTTTAAATTTACCTTTTTCTCTTTCATCTTGCAAATTCTCTCTATATCTTTCTGCATTTTTTTATCAAATTCTACGCATAATTTGACTTACCGTTGTTTTTCTAGATATCCTATGTACCAATTCTACTTAAACCTCTATTGCCTCTCTATGTTTTCCAAGTTTTAAAACAGTAATCAAAAGTACATTAAAAATATCGTTTTGTTAAATTTTAAATAGAAATGTGGGCGAACTACTATTAGATCCAATATCAATTTTATTCCCAGCGGGTATATATATATATATTTTAATTTTAGTGCAACCTACACATTCAACCATATGTCATAAAAATATTACTGTTAACACCTTATTTTAAAAAAATAAATCGATAATTATAGTAATAAATTACTTTTATTGAAATCACCGACAAATTATTTGACAGGCCTGTATATTAAGAAATGTAATAATCGTCAGGATTGTAACTACGCATATGTGACTAACATATGTCAATCTGACTGTCAATCCTCAAGAAGAGAGAGGGAGAGAAAGAGAAAGACAAAGAAGAAGAACGAAAACGTTATAATTTGTATATTTCATTTAAGAGAAACATTTCAATTATATTTCACTTCGTATCGAATCAAATGTCTTGAAACATTCATTCTACTACAGACCTACCCCCAGGACCGGACCGAGAAAAACCGGCGCCCGGTTCAAAATACTCGTGCGGGGCCTTCTTCTTCTAAAAAAACTTTCAAAATATTTGTATTTTGCAATATTGCACTTATTATTTGTACTTATTAGTTAGACTAATAATTTATGAATAATTATAATTAATATTTAACAAAATATATTACCTATTTTATAACGACCACTGCCTATAGAAAACCTATTGTTATGAAATCTCATTCTGAAAACAGTACTGAAATCATGATGCGACCCAGATGCCCATAGAACGTTTTAGACCGTATGCAAAAGTTCCTTATTAATATAAGATATAATTTCAAACTGTTTAATCGGTGTGAAAAAAAATATTTAATTAAATCGACTAGGATGGACTGGAGCCAATGAAATAAACCATGTGCAAAGAGATTTTCGTATTGTGCCATTGTGACATTGTGCTTCTTAGGTGGGTTGACTGTGTAACACAGGATGCTCGGTCTATCGGTGCACACAACAGGAGGACAATAACACAAAAATGGGAGGAAGACGATGGAGACGGCTATGGCCTTCAAGGGCCTTGAAGGCCGTACCAGTAATGATGACTAATTCTTTCTGGCATGTTTTATTGCAAAATTGTTAATTATCTCGTCATAATTTAGTTTTCTTGCCAACTCGGACTCGATTGACAAAATTGCCAATGAAGATAAATTTTAAAAACACAAATATCGGTACTGGCTGCATTGTTTATACATATTTAGTAGAAATAAGTCCAAATCATTTCATATTTTGTATAAAAGTAAATTGCAACTATGAAAAGAACCGATTTAGTCATTCTATAAATAAAAAAAAAAAAAACTCGGGTCGCGCGGAGCCTTTCGATGCGCGGGGCCTTGTGCGGTCGCACCGTTCGCACCGCCCACTGGCCGGTCCTGCCTACCCCGCATTGCGCACACTCGCATTACGTACAATTATTCATTACGCTAGTTCGCTTACTTGTAGGCTTTCTGTCATGTTGTCATCACCGGAATTATTTGAAATCGTTCGGTACATACATTCTTATGGTGGGTTTAGTCAATATTTAGTTTTAGTCTTAGTTTTAAACTTATGTTTTAGTTTTAACCTTAAAAGATATACGATCGTATCGCTACGATCAAGTTCATACAACACATTGATTTAGTTTTAGTCTAAAGCCGCATTCAGACCTATTGAAATTAGCATGTTATGTCGCTGTAGATAGTTTTAACGAGGGCAATTGGTATAATCGGACATGCTCGTGCTTTGTCGTTGCTATACTAATGTTGAGCGATATAGTACGAGCTTGTCCGATCATACCAACTGCCCTTGTTAAAACTATCCATAGCGACGTAACGCGTTAATTTCAGGAGGTCTGAATGCAGCTTTAACGTTCTTAAAACCGACCTTGAAAGATAACTAACTTTTCTTAGCACTAAGATTTAAAACCGCACAAATACGCGTGCGTTCACACTGACATAAAATGTGCAGGTTATATATTACGAACTATTAACAATTTTATTATTGTTTTTATTCCAGAAGATCTTTATTCACAATGTTTCTTTCTCCACATTGAAAGAAAACGTTATAAAAAATTTGTGAGTAAATGTTTTTAAACTTTCTAAAAATTTCTTTATCAAAAATATAAAAGTAAATACTTGTGGATAAAATCTAAATCTGAGCGATAAAACACAAGTTTCCTTCATTTTATTACATTGTCGATTTAATAAAAATATTTCATTTTAAGTTAAACAAATTTTATAGCATACTCGTACTAAGCTACAAAATCCAGAAATGTACATAAAAATACAAATATACATAAAAGTTTGACTGCAAACACACAAAATAAAACGGTACTAGTTATTAGTTCCAAACTTTGTAAATATAAAATATCCAAATAAAAAAATACCATAAAATATTTTATCGTTTTGTGGTTCTACTGTGAAAATTTAATAAAAAAATATTTCTCTTAATAAATATAAGAAAATTGAAAAGCCGCAAACATCACGATATCACACATCTAATAAGAGCTATAGGGAAATAAATTTAAGATCGTAGCGCTGCGGTGGTCAATTTTGAAACGTAGGTCGAGGGTACTTAATGTTTTTGTTACCTGTGAAAGTAAAATTGTAGGAATAAATATATTTTCCAATATTTTGTAAACTTGTTTTACTATTTTATCAACAAATAAATATATACAAATGTTTATAAAGCCATTTTTTTGTATAACATGTCTCTAAAAAAAAATAAAAACTATATTTTATGATTATTGTAGGTTATGGCGATAAAATTTTCGTAGTGGATTATTTAAAATATCGGCATTTCCAGATAAGAGAGCTTCTAAGTGGTGAATTTTTAATGACTTACTTCAAAGTAGAAGTCGTTGGCATTAGTGATACAGTTTAAGTTTGATTATGTCGATTTGTTTTTGCAAAGTCTAATAAAATGGATAGATCTTATTGTTGTGTACCTATGTGCAAGTCAAGGAAAAAGAGGAACCCTGAATTATCACAGATTTCTACCTACTTCAGACAATGTTAAATTAATAACAAAACTTGGAATCGAGGAAGTTGTAAATTGTCGTAAAGCTTGGATTAGAAAAGAAAAATTTGGAAAAAAAGTGGACCATTGCTTGAAAATTTGCTTGCACTTCCTCTCCTTCATATACAACGCGTGAATTTTTAATTCCATCGATATACTTGAAATAATACACTATAAATTTTTTTATCACCATAACAAAATATAGTTTTTAATTTTTTTTAGAGTTGTGTGCAAAAAATGGCTATATAAACATTTGTATATATACTTGTTGATAAAATAGTAAAACAGGTTCACAAAATATTTTAAAATATATATATTCCTATAATTTTACTTTCACAGCTATGCAACAATAACATTAAGTACCCTCTACCCTGCCAACAGAGTGGCTGAGCGCATTAAGTCCTGCAGTTTGGACTGAAAACAGTCTGGATTGTGCGGTCGGTAGTTTGATTCTCCGTTGGTGATATTATTCGGGCGAGAATAATATGTTTAAATTCATCTCATTTCACAATCATTCACCCCTCATCCAGGTGTAGGAGCTCGCCCCCTGGCATCAGCGATTAGCCTCGTTGCTAAAATAGGCCGATGTAAAATAAATAAATAAATAAATAATAATACCCTCTACCTACGTTTCAAAATTGACCACCGCGGCGCTACAATCTTAAATTTATTTCCCTATAGTCTGGTTTTAAGCTAGGAGGAGCGTTTTAAATTTTTCACACAAAAAATTATCTGTGATTGGCTGGTAAGCAGCCTGAAGATTCAGTTAGCCAGAACTTTCCATTTAAAAAAATAATTCTCTAAAACAGTGGTTTACATTTCCATGTTTTACTTGTACCTGGTGTCATTTTTGGTCTATCACAAGTGTGCCATGGATGTAAAAAGGTTGAAAATCACTGTTCTAAAATAATGAAATAAAACTTACTAATACAGATGTATGAAATTCGTCTTACCTGAAACAAAAATAATCTCTATTAGTGTCAAAATTAAAAAATCTTAAAATATGACAAGAAAAGTTAACACAATATAAAGCACCACAAGGAAGTGTACTAGGACCTATACTATATGTGCTTTTTACTGCTGACCTACCTACTATGAGCAATATAGTTATGTCAACAGTTGCTCACGACACAGCAGTCCTTGCAGCTCATCAAGACCCAGCAGAAGCTTCCCGTACACTCCAAAAGATTTTAGATCAAATACAAACTTGGCTAAAGAAGTGGAGAATAAAAGCGAATGAAACGAAATCGGTCCATGTAACATTCACGACCAGAAGGGATTCTTGTCCTACCGTTAAATTAAACAATCGAGATCTACCCACGGCTGAAAAAGTAAAATACCTTGGCCTCCATTTGGGCAGACGACTTACATGCAAAGAACATATCACAAAAAGGAAACAGTTAACCATTAAATAAAGTTGTATTAGCTTTTAGGAAAAAAAAAATCCAATTTGACATTATCCAACAAGCTTCTGGTATACAAAGTACCTAATCCTCAAACTTATATGGACAAATGGCATACAGTCATGGGGTAGTGCCAGCAATTCAAACAGTGATAAAATTCAGAGATTTCAATCCAAAATTCTTCGTATTATAACAGTCCTTGGTATGTATCAAATTACAGCCTACATCAAGATCTATTGATGATGACAGTAAGAGAAGAGATTTCTAGGACCAGTACAAAATATATTAACCGTTTAGAACAATTTGCATGCTATCCAACTCTTGGATAATAGCCAAGAAGTTAGAAGACTAAAAAGACACAAACCATTAGATCTACCTGATATATTTGAAACAATTTAATGTTAAATCATCTTTATAGGTAGAAATAGGAAATAATTTCATTCAGCTTTTTTGGACAAGAAGCGTTTATTTAAACAACACAACGTTTCGCCAACAACATTGTTTGCTTCTTCAGGTGCTATAACAATAACATCATAATAGACAATCTAATACAATCAATAAAGAAATTTACTTATGTTAGTTAAACGTAACTATAACAGACTGTACATCAATCATCTCCAAGGATGGTGAAATTGCAGAAATTCATTGACAATAATGTGTACTTGAAGAATACAGAAAATAGGAAAAACAGGAATTAAATTTCAATTAAATATTGTAATATAATGATCAAAGATAGAGACTATTAATTAAATTTTACAATTCAAAACAAGACTAAATAAACTAGACAACTGTCCAATATGAACCAAAAATTTATAAATATAATGACATCAAAGTTCATCAACGCATCAATATGACAGGCTGCGACACTATCCCCCCTGACAACCTGGTACGCACAAATCAACAGAGTTGACAGTGTCACACCTTGTACAACATAATGCACCGATAATCCTTGAAATCATGAAATTTTAACAACCAACCAACTCCGTGAAAAGAACCAAAAATAAGCAATGAGTTTCGGAGCATTCATACAATTCAACGTACCAATCCCTCAAAACAATGGTACGTACAAAGTAATGAGAGAATGGTACCTCAAATGGTATATCAAGTCCAAAACCCAAAACTCTTAAAGACCTAGGTACTAGACAAAAAGGACGTTAAATTACTAATCATCTTTATGTAACTAAGAGTTAAGTAACTGAATGGACGGTATTGTCACTAGACAATATCCATCTCATGTTTATACACTTACAACTCATTTACTTATTGTTTATATACAGATTGTATATATATATATATATATATAAGGAGACAATAAAAAAAAGGTAGAGCAGGCTCTTAATTGAAACCCTTACAATATACCTACGAAACTCTGAAATGTGAACGTCTAAATGATATTTTTTTTTGCTGTGAACAGTCGTGACTGGTCGAAATTATTATGAATATATTAATATGAATGAAGATGTCACGAAATACCCATTAGGTTTATTGGTTTTACTGAGCAAATACATCCGATATATGAATTGAATGTTACATTTATTTTCATGTTTTATGAACGTATAGAAATTTATTATTTTTTTATGTATTCGATAATAATATTTACAAGACAAAGACCTTGTATTTATCAAATATACATCTACAACTTTGACTTGTAATTAGTTTTTTTAAGATATAATATACAAGAATGACATGATTTCATGCATATCACAATAAAAAGATGTTAAAATAATGTTAATGTTGTTATCGACATGTAATGATGAAAGAGGACAGTATGGTAGAGTACTACCAGAAGTTCTGGTTAGTATTGATATATACTTGCGGCCCATTATTAATTCAGTTCGTCATATTACGTCATAATTTCAATAACAAACTTAGTGGTGAAAAACTAACTAAATCGATTTATTTATTTGAATTATAAACTATTGTTAGCATAATAAAATATTAATTAGATGAGTTACGTCCGTAAGTTAGTATTATAGTTGATAGGTAATGGGATTCTGACCAGTCAGAAAATACAACAAAATTTATTAACTTCGCTAACGTTTCGATTTAATTTAAATCTTCATCAGAGCTACAAAGCTATATGGAATTCATAACACATGTGTTATTGATTCCTAGAGATTGACGCTCTGAACTTGGGACGAGTGTGCAGCACAAACTGCACTGCACGATATTCGTGTGGCACGGAGTACACAGAAAACTTTTGCCGAACGTTTCTTGTGTACATTATGCAGAATGTGTAGATTAACATTAACATTATTTTAACATTATTTTAACATTAATTTAACAGCCGTCTAATTGATGGTACAATTTAGGGAAATTAGTCTTTAAGAGATAATGAAAAGGGTCAAAAAAGTTTAGGAATCACTGGTCCTATGCTATTATATTTAAAATACGGCAATGCTATAACTGTCAAAACAATTTAGTTCCATAATGCACGTAGCATCTATATATTGTCCTTGTATTATGTCATGATTCCAGAGAGAAAAGTTCCTAGATTAAGCTGACCTTTAAGTTAACGGTTAACAGAATAATTATCGTACTTGAACTTGGCAATTATCATTCAATTTGTGGAAAATTTTCATATTTAGATTTTTTATAAAGAAAAAAAGTTTAGAAAAGTAATAAAATAATTTATGCAAATTGTCATTTGCACGTGAAACTGGTTTAATTTTTTAAAGAAAACTTATTTTCATTGCAGAAGTTAAATGCTAATTATTATTACTTAGAAAGAAAATAAAGATTGTAGAATATTACAAAGGCATGTGAATAAGTAATTTAATTCATTGACAAGATATGGCAGTGCAATAGAAGTACCAAATTAAATAAATATAGAATTTAAATTGCGTTGAAAGAACAATTTACGTACAATAATTCTTCCTACTGCCGGGTTTACATTGGTAGAGTAAAAGAGCTAGTAACTAGCGCAAGTAACTAGAAACTAGTTACTATCCCTGTGTAAACAGTTGACAATATAACTAGTAGAGTACTAGCTTCTAGTAGTTGGGCTAGGATAGCAGCTAGCTCGTCGACGTATTTACTAGCTACTATCTTTTCCCTCACTACGCAAAATTGATTATTTTCAAATTGGCGGCAAGCGGTAACCTGTCATAACAAATAGAAAAAAAAACATATCAGGTAAGTTATAATTTATTTACATAAATTGCGTAACATTGATTTATTAATTGATGATTTCTGAAATCATCGGTGAAATAGGTGCCTTTGATACACGAAAAAGATGTTGTAGACGATATCCTGTGGCTAAGATATAAAGCGTTAATTCCAATTTTATTCTTGCTGGAATCACATCCCACATTAATGTATCAGTTCCTATGTATGTAACATTACTGTTCGTTCATATATTAATGGACTAACTAAATTGAATAGCCTATTAAAATCATTTGGTGTCATTCTTAAACACAGTCTGTACTCTTTTTGATCTTCCATAGCTAATTCACGAAATAGAAGGGCTGATGCGCCATGGGTAGCTCTTCTATCAATCAATTTTTAGGGTTTTGTAGGTATGACCAAAAAACTCTTATACCGTCATTTTGTCGTCTGTCTGTCTGTTCGGTAAAAATTGTAGCCAAACGGCTAAAGCTAGAGAGTTGAAATTTGGCATGCTTATACAACTCTTTGACCCGCACATAGGAAAAATACTAAAACATCTAAAAAACATATCCCCCTAAAAATATAAACAAATATGTGCTCATCGAAAAAAAAATATATTTTTTTAAAATTCTGAGTAGGGTATCAAATGAAAGCCCTTGGTACGTGGATTAACGATCAAATTTTTATTTTTGAAAATAAATTATTTTGATGCGATTTTTGCCAAAATTGTGCAAAAAAATTTTTGTCCCACACCCTGTAGCCCAGATGGTTTAAACTAAAAATCTGAAAAATTCTAAGTAATGTACATTGGTGTGAACCGGAATAATACAACAGGAATTTTTGATCAGATTATGTTTTTGGAAAAAAAAGCATTTTTTGTGTTTTTTTGCTAATAATGTTGAAAACTTATAGTTGTATAACACACTAAACTGTAACGTGTATCTTGGTGCAATGGTTACGGTACTAGCGTTCTGCCCAAGAAAATGAGTTCGAATCCCACGAGAAGAGACAATATTATTTTTTATTTATTTTTTTAGATTATATATCTATCTAAGAGGATTTTTTTCAAAATTTTATTGAACCTTGCTATATAAAAAAAAATACTGCACATATTTAGAAACTTACATAATGGTATTAGGCATTCGAATTAAAATTAACAACAAAAAAAATATTTTAACATAAAATTTGTTTTGGCATTCCTAATAATCATTATTCACTTACTAAATACTTGCGAAACCCTGAAATGTGTGAAAATTCACACTTCACATACATTTTTTAACCCATTTTCGTTTATGATTATATTCTGTACCGATTTCTTCTTTAAGACAATCAGATATTTCCTCCACAAGTAACGATGTAATACAAAATACCATTTTTTAATGGCAGCACTTCGGCGACTAAGTATATTCATGTTCATAAACTATTTTTTGCAAAAAGATAATTGCACAACAAAATCACAGTGAAGATGTCAAATGTGTTTTGACACTTACTATCCAGAAAATAAGATGGTAAAGTGCGTAGTACTTGCGCTAGTTACTAGCTCTTTTACTCTACCTATATAAACCCGGCATACGGCTTAGCGCAAACTGACTAGACACGCTGCAGCATATGTCTATTAGTGATGGGCGCGTGAATAAAATTTTGTCACGATCACGCACGCTCACGAAGTCAGATTCAACATTACACGCACGCACAAGAAATCATAATTTTAAAATTTCACGGTCACGCACTCGTGCTTCACGGGCACGCGTGCTTCGTGACTCACGCGTGAATCGTGACTCACGCGTAAATAGTGACACGCTTGAATTTTTTCACGTTAGAATGGCCAACCCACGCCCGTCTCTAAATTTTGTTAATAAGAAACAAGTGTTAAGTAGATATATAAATAAATTATATTTCTTTAATTTTTTTCAGCAAATTAAAAAAATTAATTCTTAATAATAAAACTAAATTCTTAAATTCATCCTATTATTAAAAGATGAAAGTTATATGATGATTTCAAGAAAATTAAGATATTTTTGTTTTTTTTTTTTTTTAATTTCATATGAGCATCATATGTTTTTAAATGTGGCAAATTACCACGGTTAATTTTTACTAATATTTAAAAAAATGCAAAATAAGACGACACGTTACAAAATTATTTTTCAATTGATAAACTGGCAATAAATCCTAAGAAATTGTTGTATCTCCGATTGTTATATAAACTCTACTATATTTAACTATTTAAGTAAGCGTAAAGTAGATCTTTATGGGAAGAGTAAAAAGTAAAAACTTCCGTAACGTATCATTATTTCACTCTTGCCATAAGCAAAATACAAATACCAGCGATAAATTTTTGGGGTTCTAAACGCGTCTTCCGCGGGAAAAGGCGTCTAACCGAAGATTTTATGTTCATGCACATATTTCGGATAAGCGGATATGATATTTTATCCGCATCCGCACGATTTAAATGATAATTTATCTGCAACCTCGTTGTGATCTACGAATTTGATCCACGAATTTGCAGGGCTCAATTTATTTTAAGCAAAGGATACTTAAATGAAGAATTTTGGTTAATGTTCCGTATAATCCCATCAAATCCAACTGGTTAGAGAAAAAGCGCAAACTAGTTAGAATGAGATTGTTGAGTTATCCATATCCGGTCAAATTCATTCAAAATTAAACAAAAAATAATTCCAACGCCTGCATACAACGGAGACATGTTGTCGTCGTAGAAGGAGATACAAAATCCAGCATAGATAATGATACAAAATAGACAATTCTTTCTTCTTATTCCTTCTATTAACTAAAATTTAAACTTCGTGAGTCGTGACCCGCCGTGATTGCACGCACGACGTGTCACGGCAAATTTTAAATCACGCACAATCACGCACGAAAGAAAAATATTAATCACGTTCACTCACGATTTTACCGTGAACGGCCGTGTCACAAAGTGACACGCAAATTTCACGGCACGCGCCCATCACTAATGTCTATCATCTATCCTCTTTCCCTCAGTTCTGTAAACAGTTACGCATTAATTGTAGTTTCTTAGTTATTTAGGTGACCGGCATTACCGACTGACCGGCATTTGCAAATCTTCCCCTAATATTTATTTTTTCTGCATTTTTAAGTATGAAATTTTAAATCCGTCAATCTGACAGGTTCAGCAATTCTTAGTATTAATTAATTAATTAACTCATGGCTTCACCTTTAAAATACGATACTATCTTAAGACAGCCTTAAACAGAATCGTGGATAACTCAATTATGCTAGCTTATCTGTATTTATTCTTTTATTCTATTGTTTATTATTATTTTCAAACTTAAATTCTCTCTCGAATTCTTTATCTGTACGTTGCATGTGCAGCTAAATATTCCTTACTTATTAATTTAAATGAGAACGTATTCTTTTGTTTTCAAGTTGGAATAAAAAAATCTAGAGAGAAATGCACTCTATAAAATCCCTTCTTTATATCTGCACGTACCTTTGCTCTGCATCTTCTTTAATTATTTAAAATCTGTATGAGAACGTTTTAAATTTCCGTGAATTTTCTCTTGTCTGTCTTTACGTCTTAGAGAATATCTTATAAACGTCATTTTTCTCTCGCTTTTTCTTGACTTTTACTAAACTTTATTCCCCTTGGTATTCACACACGACGAAATTCTAAACCCCTCTTATATTTTCATTAAAAAAATTCACGTCGAAAAATTTCGAGTCGAGTTAATAAAAAAAAAAAAAAAAAACTGACTTGTTTATATACGTAAACGAATTTTTGCATTGGATTTTTTTTCTAATTTTGTCGTTGAGAGGCTCTTTACATTATATAAAATCACGGTATCGAATTCCAGAATAACGTGCCTTCATACTTGATTAAAAGTTTTGATGAAAAATATACGTTGGATAAAAATATTTGCTCTCTAGATAAAATACGAAATAAAAATATTGAAAGGGATACACGAATTTTATATTTATATTCCTACTTAAAATAAAGAATAACCAATAATAAAAATAACCATCCTCTGTACTTGAAGCCGAATATAACACACGAAATGCAGGAAATTCACTAATGCCCGGTTGCATAAGTCTTAAAACCAGGTGTAAGCTAAAACTCGATGTATGGGTTGTTACATAAGTCCATTCGTTTTTTTTTTCACGTTTTATTCAGTAAAATATACATTCTAAAAAAACTTTTATTATCAAATGTACTGTCCATTATTTTCTATCACTTTGGACAAACGCTCAGGCAATTTCATAATGCCGTCTCTCCAGAAGGTTCCGTCTTTGCTCTCGAAAAATCTGTAGAGGTGAATTTTGATAAATGCGACATTTTTTCCATTAAGGGAATTTTGTAGAGACCGGAACATACGGATGTGAAGTGTGGACATCAATAGCAGAATCAGAAATAAATTACTAGCTACGGTAATGGATTTTTGGCGAAGGAGCTGTAGAAAATCAAAACTGGACATAATAAGAAATGAAACAATTAGAAAAACCACAAAAATACAACAAAATATAATTGAAACGATCGAAACCAAACATCTTATCTGGTTCGGTCTTGCAAATAGAATAACAGAAGATAGATGGCCGAAAAGGATACATACTAAACTGGATACCAGAGAGAAGAAGAAAACGAGGAAGACCTAGACGAAGTTGGAGAGCTGGAATAGAGAAAGCAATGTCAACGAGATGATTAACAGAAGACTTATGTCATGACAGAAGTTCCTCGAAATTGAGAACGGAGAAGCAGCGTCAGCTGCATTGCATCCGATATATCTTACGAGGTTTGTTCAAAAAATATCGCGAATTTTGAATTTTTGCGGGTTACGTATATTCGATTTTCGATTTTTATGTGGCGTTATGTTGGTATTCATGTCTCTCACTTATGCCGACAAGTTCGGCCATTTTGAATGTTCAGTTAATTTTTGACAGTTGCTTTGCTTGCACTTGTTTTGGCTCGTCTTCGATTTTTGCCTATACCAAAAAATGGATCAAAGAATCTGTATCAAATTTTGTGTGAAAAACAAAATTAAGTGCGCGGACGCATTCCGAATGTTGACTGTGGCATATGGTGAAGCAACCTTGGCCCGAAGCAACATTTATCGGTGGTACAAAATGTTCTCAGAGGGCCAAGAAGATGTGAACGACGAGCATGCCGGACGCCCGAGCAAGTCAACAACAGACAAAATTGATTAAGTGCAGAAAATAGTATTGGCCAATCGTCGAATCACCGTTAGAGAAGTTGCTGACGACCTAAACATATCGATTTGCTCGTGCCATTCGATTTTTACCAATGAGTTAGGCATGAGACGGGCCGCCGCGAAATACCAAAATTCGTCGTGTTTTTTGGCCAAAAACAACACATTAATAATACCGCAGCCATCGTATTCCCCAGATCTGCCCCCCTGTGACTTTTTCTTGTTCCCGAAACTGAAGAGGCCCATGAAAGGACGACGCTACGCTACGAGTGAGGAGATAAAGACGGCATCGAAGGAGGAACTGAACAAAATCACAAAAAATTATTTTTTTAAGTGCTTCGAGGATTGGAAAAAACATTGGCACAAGTGTATAATATCTGGTGGGGATTACTTTGACAAAATAGATATTCATGAATAAATAAATAATTTTTGAAAAACACAAAATTCGTGATACTTTTTGAACAGACCTCGTATATAACTATTCTTTTAAGCATTTTGTATCTGCTAAAATTTTCGATAATCTCCGCTAATAGCCTACTGCGATGCTCCTCCAAATATCAATACATTATACGTTTGGATACACAATATTTTTAGGGTTAATGGAAGAGATTATATTCAAAAATTCTTATAAAATTTCCATCAAAAAACTGAATATCATCTTATTTACTCTGTAACAAATTAGGTTATATTTATAAAGTCCCCTTTGTTCTCCATGATAGACATGTTCTATATGCATACACGTTTATCGATTGGAGATCTTTCCCGCATTGAAAGCCAGCTCCGGACCGTTCACATTATTAGCTAATCGCGCGTGTGTGAATGGCCGAAAACCCGGAGCGCCTCCCTCTCCCTGTCAAACTGACCGATACTGCACAACACTTCGATATTTTCCGGTAAAATACCACACACGTTCCTATATGTTTTCCATTAACGGACCACAAAATGTGGACTGATTGGTCGTTTATGTACACTTTGGTTCATGGATAGAACATACCACAACACAAATTTCCACCGAAATATGACTAAGTTGATTGTTTGAATACATCAACATTATATAAATAAACAAGGTAATAAAACAAAGAATAATAAAGTAAAATAAGGACTCGGTGTGTCAATAAATAACAAATTTGTCTAATAATACAAAGAAAAAAATTATTTTTAACCAATGGATTAACCACTGTAAAAGCAAGAAAGCTCCAGTATATATTTTATTTCAAATTATAGTAATATAAATTGGTATAGTTCACGAAACTTTACATACCGATTGATCGACAAAGAACCTATAAGCAAATATATCTCTATTTCTTCCAGTTGTATGTAAAATTCAATGATATCTGTGAGCTTCTTCTCTCTCTTAAAGTTTACAATCCTAAGATTGGTTGGCAGCAGCTCTCCATTCCTCCCTGATTTCTGTCTTTCTCTTTAGATAAACATAGTTTTGACAATTAAGCTACTGCTTCAACTGACTCATATAGTTTAAGGGGGATCTTCCTTTAGGATTTATTCCTTCGACCATACCTTCCACGATTATTTTCAGCAAACCCTCATTTCGCAAAATATACCCTATCAGGCTAGCTCGTCTTTTATTTATATTTTGAAACAGAAATCTTCTTGCTCCAGCACTTTGAAACACTTATTTGTTCGAGACTTTGTCAACCCATTTTACTTTTAACATGCGTCGATAACACCAGGTTTCGAAGGCTTCCTATCTTCTTTTTTCTGTAGTTGCTATGTTCCACGTTTCAAGTTTTTCATAGTTTTTACTGCCAGAATAACATAGTGTATGCTACAAGTTCATGAGAAGCTTGTGAGAAAGCACCGGTAATCCAGAGGGGCCATTGCCCTGCTTTAGTTATGGTTTGATGGGACGGGAGCTATGACTGTACTACTAGCTTCATTTTTACGAGAAACAGATAAAAACGTTGGCCAATATCTACTTGAAATTCGCTGGTCACCACTAGAGCTTTTAATAAGATATAGCGTCAGCCCAAAAGACGAAGGCTGCGCAGCAGTTGCATGAAAACAATGCCACCTACCCTCAACCCCTTGAACAATACATTTTGGTCCGTGCTTCATGACATGGCTTGCAAGAAGAGACCTAAATCGCTAGTCTGAAGTGTTCCTGTTGTGGGTGCGGAACTTTCAGAACACTACTTTTGGAACAATAAGAAGGGGTACCCTCGAACGGTAAGAACACCTGCCAACATCGAGTCGGTTCTTGCTTTTGAACGGAGCTCTCGTCGCTCTGCCATGTTTCACGCCCGAGCTCTTCTGATGTCCGACAGCTCTGTAAGACGTATCCTTGATGAAGACTTGAGCTTCCACCCTTGCAAGATTGCTATTGTTCAAGAGTTACATGCATACATTTCGAAAGAAAATTGAATTTTGCAGAATGCATGTTAAAAATGATTGATAAAGACCCTGGGATCATTGTTTTGACTTCAGACGAAGCTCACTTCCATCTTAACGAATGTGTCAATAAACAGAATTGTCAAGAACGGATGTTCAAAGACTAAATTATTAGTTTTAAGAAAAGAGCTGGGAAAATCTTTTGAGATAGAGGAGTCGTGAGTAAACCGTCATCGGAGTTGGACAAACCTCCCAAGCATTTTTGGTTGAGAAACCCGGTAGCGTGTAGTGAATCAGAAGTAGTTTGGAACTGTTGAGGACAGTTTTGATGAATTGAACGAACCTCGATAACGGGTTAAACACTGTGAGTGTTGTGAGGTGTTTAAGAAGCTTATGTGGTGTACGGTGATTGTGGGGTTTTTGTGAAGTGTCTCTCATGGGATTTCGTAGCCATCTTGTAATTCTAAGTAAGTTGTAAGTTCTGGCGTAATTATTAACTTCATTCTTAACTAAACATTAAACGTAGATTAAGTAAAATGACTTTAATTCTGTCTATCCCCCCAGTATTTTGTCTATCTTAACAGAATTCAAGCTGTACAAAATAAATTTATTTATTTCATGAATCGAAAATTTCCTCCTTTTAATGTTAATTTACAGCAACTTGAAAAACGACGTAAAACAACGGATCTAGTATTCTTGTACAAGATTATGAATGGTTTGGTAGATTGTTCGGAACTAGTTCACAAAATCTCGTTAAGGGCACCTAACTACTCAATTAGAAATTTTGAACTTTTTTCTGTGGCACCAACTCGGACTAACTATTATTTAAACTCTAGTATGAATAGAGTATCTATTTTGCATAACTTTTACTCTGATCTTCCTGGTTTTCCAGACATATTCAGCACGTCACTTGTAAGTTTTAAAAAGCAAGTTTCAAATTTGATTTAATTATACATCAATTCTTTATGTAATTTCTTTATGTAATTTTAATAAGATTCTAGCCTTAAGTTTATACTACAGATGATTTCTTTGTTTTTGTAATTTTGTGTAGTATGTAGTGTCAAACCTGTAATTGGGACATCTTGTCCTGTTGGATTGGCCTAATAAATAAAATAAAATAAAATAAAATAAAATTCAAACACCCTTATTCCTGTCATAAAGAATCTAAGCAACCGACCGGCGGACATTTAGGGTTTCAGACTTGATTCCGCTCGCAAGTCTTGGAACCCCCTAAGTGGAAGGGCCTTTCAAAGTAACTACCATGAATTGTACTTCATGGTAGTTACTTTATTATTAAAATTATTTATATTCATTTCGCAACCGTGACGTTTCGACCGATCCAAGAAATGCCCCCACAGATAAACAAATAAAGATATACTCATTGAACATTGTTTTGTGTTTAATTGTTAAATATCTAACATTATGAAACGTTTTTATCATTTCATGGAGTTATTTGTCGAATATATCTGTAGAATTTTTCCGTAGTTTTTGGGAAAGATTAATTTAAAATATATGTTAAAAGTGTTGCGTTGCCAGACACGTTTTTGTAATTATATAAAACATCTTTATATCTTTCTAAATGCAGAAAAGCAATCAGATTGCTGTTTTTGTTTCTTGTAAAAACATGTATTTTTCAAGCATGCTTGCATTTGGAAATAACGACATCGTTTTTGGCACGAACCGCTACCAGTTCTTCGTAAACTTTAAAAGTAATAAACCAAAACGTTCATTAAAGTATGTATCAAATGCGTTTACTCAAGGGTTAACTCGTAAATCTTGGATATGTCAAGGATTAAAATAATATATTTCTCGACTAGACTGATTATAATATATTACCACATTTTTACCAACATAATTCATACCAACAAAACAAATTTATTCCATAAAAATTGTTTAAAATATTTCTTAATGGACACAGATTCAACATCTGTCAACCAGTGGGAAGACCTCGCAAAAGGCGTGATAGAATAAACCAAAGGAGGAAAACGATAGAGTCTGAAGAAGAGTCTGTAAACGAAAGAGTATTAATCTTTAAATACAAGGTGTCTCAAAAGAAATTTTATATTTAGTGGATCGATTAAAAAAAAAGTAAGCCGTATATAGAAAAAATGTTTATTAATTATTAAAATACACTTTTTGGGGATTTATTTCTTAAAAATAATATCGTCTAAATGTAGACCCTCGCGTTCTCGGCACTCATTTAATCGAACAGTAAAATTACTTATGACGTCTCGGCAGGTGGACTCAGGGATGGCTGCCATTTCGTGACGGATATTTTCTTTCAAATGCGCCAGTGAAGTCGGTTTATTAGCGTAAAATTTAGATTTAAGATAACTCCATAAGAAAAAGTCCATAGGGGTTAAATCTGGACTGCGTGGAGGCCAATTTATGTCACCTCTCCGGGAGATCAATTTGCCTGAGAAAATTTCACGAACACGTGGCAGAGACATATTGGACGTGTGTGAAGTTGCTCCGTCCTGTTGGAACCATGTTCTTTGGTTATAGCCAGGAAAGTTTTGCAGTTCAGGTACCAAGAAGTTGTCTAACATCTCCACATAACGCTCTGAATTCACTGTAACTACACGCCCCCTTTCGTCTTCAAAAAAGTAAGGGCCGATAATTCCTCGCGCCGACATCGCAGCCTATACGGTCATTTTAGGCGAATGTAGGGGTTTGTGATGTTTGCGTTTCGGATTCGTTGCACTCCAGTAGCGGCAGTTCTGCTTATTTACGTGGCCATTAAGATGAAAATGAGCTTCATCCGAAAACAAAATGTTGGTAAACGTTAAAATCGCTCAATCACCTGATTTACGAAATTAAGCCTCTGACTGGCATCTTGGGGCTTTAATTCTTGCACCAATTGAATTTTGTAGGGGTGCAGCTTTAGGTCTTTGTGCATAATGCGATGTAATGATGATCTATGCACATTTAAAGCACTTGCGCGCTTCCGAATTGAAAGGTTCGGGTCGTGACGAACAGATTGATTAACATTCTCCACGTTTTCTACCGTTCTTGATGACCTAGGTCGGCCGGATTTTGATTTATCCAGCGTTGTACCAGTCTCTTCAAACTTTCTAACCCAATGTCGAATGAGAGGAATGCTTGGCGCATCATTTAAGTGGCGAAAACCTCGAATACTGCAGAATTTTCTACGCGCTACAGTCGCCGAATCACCGTTTTTGTAAAACTCTCGCACGCATAACGCGCGGTCTGCTCCCGAGAAACGCTCCATAGCGACTGAATTCCCAAGAGCCAGGCTACCGATTGACATAACCCCCGCGCCTAAGCTTGCGTTCCCGCAGTAAGCTAAATAAATATAAAATTTCTTTTGAGACACCTTGTATAAAAAAAGGTTGTGCTTATATGTCTGTCTCATTTTGGGCCCGTTTTTATTTTTAACATTTATTAATGACTTGCCGGATAATATGTCAGCCATGACTGTACTCTTTGCCGATGACTCGTCATTTATTGACGAAGGAGTAGAAGTTGATGATATAAAAAGGGCTCTAAGTGACACCGAAGCTCAAGCCTTACTGTGGTTCTCATCCAATAAGTTAAGCCTTAATTTGGAAAAAACAGTCGTTTTCAGTATAAACGGGCACATAAATAATAACGAATTCCACGCTGATGACTGTAAGGTTTCTTGGATTTCACTTGGATGCTCGATTAACATGGAAGGAACATATAAATCAGGTGTACAATAAATTGAACAAGACTTCATACATGGTTATAGTCTATCTCAGAAAGACTGATAGTAATAAAATTTATTATTTGTAAAAGGTTATTATTTTTTCACACAGAAGCGGCCCACAAAATATGAATAGTACGAAACGAAATATTGTTAAAAATTACCGAGTATGCCGCACATCTTATATGGGAATACGAACTAAGGTTAAACACAATAGATCATAAAAATTGTAACTTTTGAGGAAAAATATGGTGTGACAGGCGTGCGTTTAATGATATGATAAATATGGTCACCGGCATGCGTTTAATAAAATGATAAATAGTAATATAGAAATACACAAAAACAATTTAAACGTGTTTAAAATGTGCACGCCACTGGTAACTTCCTGACAAAAAGATGTATTACTATCAGTATTTCTGAGATAGACTATAAAAGATTGACGAATACAATGTCTGCGGAGATTGTTAGATTGGCCTATTTTACATTTTTCAACAGTAACCTACGGTTTTGAACTATGGAGTGCTTCTTCTGGCTTGCAGAGGATTTTCATAAACCAGAAACGGATCATTAGAATAATGGCTGCTATTAAACCACGTACGTAATGCAAGCCAATTTTTAAACAATTAAAAATTCTGACAGTCCCGTCTATATATATTGAGTATCCTAATATTTATTAAGGAAAACGAAGACAGCATCCTAAAACATTGTGAAGTACATAATCACAACACGAGAGGGAAGGATTTATTCTCTATACCGAGGTATAAATATAGCACGATAGGAAATCTGCCCCTAATTAAGGGAATAGATCTCTATAATAATCTGCCTGTAGCGCTCAAAAATTTAAATATATATCAATTTAGAAAAAAATTGAAAAACGTTTTAATAAAAGGAGCCTTTTATAATATAATGGATTTTAAAAAATTCAAAATTTTGTAACATTTTTGTAAAATTTTTGTAAATGTAACTTGACTTAAGTTTCTGTATCTTATTTATACAATTACCTTCAATAAAGAATTATTATTATTATTATTATCATTAAAACAACTCACTAACTATAAGTTAGAAAAACTATCGACAATCAACAACGTATAACGTATTAAATTTAGAGCTTTAAACAGTTGCTCGCGTTACCATATGATAAACTTGTAGTGACAATCAAAAGTGAACAAGTCATAGCCTATAGTCGACTAATTTAAAGCCTGGAACAGAATGCACAACGCGCTACTCCGTCAGCACAGCGTCATTTGCGACGGCGTTGCATTTACGCCGCTGAGAACGGCGTTGAATTTTCGCCTGCACACAATGCAATAACGGGCGCTTTCTTTTATTAAAATTATAATGGATGATGAAGACGTGTGTGATGTTATTTATGTTGTACACACGTTATTTATACATACAAACACTTTACCATTCAATAAAAACTGAGGTTAGGTGTTCTACGTCAACGTTCAACGGCATCAAAAGTAGAAAGTTGACGAACATTTAATATCAACAGACGTTGCTCATTCTGTGCACTTACGTACTACAGCTTGATTTTAACTTTGCGCAGACAGATAGCGCCGTCCAAACGCCGTCAACGCGTCGTCGATCTCGTTGCATTCGGTTCCGCACTTAAGAGCTCTGGACGCAACTTAAGCCGTTGCCGGTATCAATATTTCTAGGTGCACACTAACCAGCATCAAGAAGTACCGAAAACATGCACTTAGAGGCGCATATAAATCGGCGCCGGAAACAATTTTTCTAAGTGTTCGTACCCTGAGGTTGATACGTCGATACTTTATCTACGAGTGTTACTAAGCCGCTCTGTGATTTCTTTTCTAGCATACATTTAAATCCGGATACTGTTATCCTTTGTCACTTATCATTAAAAATTTAGTGGTGGAACTAATCTTTTCCGTGTAGAAATAAATGTATTCTATTAGTGAAAAAAGCCCCGGTATAGTTAGAATTAAGAGCGGTGTCGTGACATATAAAAACAGTGCGACATTAGATCCCGGTGCTATTTGGGATTATTCTCTGTCGTTCCGTAGTTGGAAAGTAGCATGGCCGTCTAGGGTGCTCGTTGCTCGGTATTCCTTGCTCGGTAATCCCTGCATCTCTTCCTAATATGTTATGCACTTTACAAGGAAACCTAGTTATCTTACAAGTTGCTTAGTTAATCCTCGCTTCACGAGTTTATCCTTGTTATTTATTGAAAGCTCCACTACGAAGCAACGTAATTGTAACTATATATTAAATATTCTGAAACAGCGGTCCTCAAACGGTTGCTTTAAGATGTTCCCAAAGCTTAGATGCCAGCGAACCGAGCTAATATTCAATATCAGGTTGTAAAGCTATTTACCTGTTTATTTATATAGCGATGGGTACACAAGTGAATGCATATTTGATCACGTGTTATGAATAGGGAGACCTATGGACTGCTGCTCGTTTTCTCATAGTTATGATGCAATATTCCATGTATGTTAAACATAGCCTAAAGTCCAGACGTCTACTTAACCGGAAGATATTACACCTTTTATCTTAAAGGAGAACACCTTTAATTTCAGGGATTATCTAAATAGATAGATTATTTAACTAGAATCTAAGCTCTGCAAGGTGATTAAGACTTTGAACAATTGTACGTTACCAGTAACACTAATCTTCACATCTTAAGCACGAAAATTTTATTGGGACTACTCTTTTAATTCTTGTCTTAAGCCTATCACAAACAGAGAGACTTGTCTTAAGACATGTACGTGCATACATCAACGCGCATAAAGTAGTGTCCACAGAAGTCAAGACATGTTTTTTTTAGGTTTTTAGAAAAACTGTAGAAGTATGATATCTTCCACGAGCACCAAAGACTGTATGCGCGAAAAAAGGGTTTTTTTAACACGGAGGACACGAGCCCCACCTGTTTTCTAGTGGTTCCACCTCCACTTTTTTTCAATCTCACGTTGCTTATGCGCTATTAGCGTGGGGGCATTCCACGCATGCAGTGAGAATTTTTGCACTACAACGACGTGTTATTAGAATTATCGGCGGAATAGGTTACAGAGAGGGTTGTAAACACTTGTTTATAGAACTTGACGTTTTAACGTTCCCTTGCCTGTACATATACTATTGCCTATGAATGTCCATTTTAACTTTATAGACAAAAAGCTACAAAAAAATATTCATAGCTACAATACTAGAGGCAAAGAATTGATCAGGCCTGATTACACAAGACTATCGTCAACCAGATACTCGTTGAATTACTATGCCACCAAATTGTCTTGATAAAAGTCATTTTAAAACAAAAATTAAAAATTTTTTACTCAAAAAGGCCTGCTATAATTTTAACTTGTTCTCTGATACCTGATATCTTTCATCTTTAATTTATTTATTTATTTTTTTATCCTTGTTGATTACGTATGTAAAAAATTGTAATTTTATTTACTTTACTTATTATACTTATTCAGTTTTTTTTTGTAATATCATTTTTAAATTTGTACTTTTTAAATATTTTGACTTGTATAAACATTTTTTATAATGTATTTCAACATTAATAAATATTATTATTATTATTATTATAGGGTTTGTCAGTTACTAATGTTTTGGTTAGTTTTCTAATTAAAGTATTCTATCTAGATTATTACCGGTAAACTGTCATATAAGTGCTAGAGATAGATCAGATGACCAGGGTATGCGATGGAATTTTTTCATTTAGGCAATGTCAGATCTCGACGGCAGGTCAATTTAGACAGTCATGAGTTTAAGATAAATTTAAAGACATTCTGATTTAGTATATCACGGGTTAAACACCTTCTTTACGGTGCTCTAACAAGTCTAGTTGACATAAAAAAAGCAAATTTACAGCTAAACGCATGAAGAGATAATATTCTAAAACTTATAAGAGACAATTGGTTAACATCCGAAGAATCATTACAACCAGCTATTAAATCCGGGGAGTTCATATCCGAAACCGCTCGCGCATAGTGATCCCATTATGTGGGAAACCTCGAATTTTGAGTATGTATAAAATAAGTACAACCATTAAGGCCCGGTCTTTCCACCTTCAGATAAAGTTCCAGGTAACTATCTGACAGATAAGGTTATTTATAACTTCATCTGCTGAAGAAATGTCATCCCTTCTTTCTATACAAATGTATCTATCGGATAGTTGTCTAACGGATAATGAGACTAACGTATTGGATTCACTGACTGGTATTGACATTTATTCAGCAGATGAAGTTATAAATAACCTTATCTGTCAGATAGTTACCTGGAACTTTATCTGAAGGTGGAAAGACCGGGCCTAAGTATATTAATTTCATTTATTCAAAATTAATCAACCCACCACGTGATCTTCTATAAGGAAGGTTCTCTACACAAGTTTAACTAAACCATGTTTAGTGTCTACCTTAATATGCTCCAGTTTCGCCTCATTTTGTGTATTGTCGCATTGAATCTGAACAAAATTTAACATTTAAAATTGGTTTAGTATCTTTAATTCATATCGCTGTCCATTCATAGAATCTGTTTCCCTTTTGCAGTGAGTGATCATTTTACTTGCACGTTATTGCATTTGTCAACAGTGTGCACTTTCTATAATTGCGACAAGCTCTCAATGGTTCTGAAGCTATCTGCAACACTTTGATATAATAATATACGTTGTATGTGTGATGGCATTTGTAGAATTACATTTCCATTCCAACTGTAGACTGGTAAATGTTATGTGAACTTCATTTTCGTCTAGTTTTCACTACATAAAGCTTCGCAACTTCAATTCAATACATCTACCTGCTGTATAATACGTGCTGATTTAATTCGCGATGTTACGTCATGTGGATTACTGACAGCTATTGAAAACTTTTCAAGGATGTCGATTTTGTAAAGAATGCAGGTCTTGTTAGCTGAATCGTTAAACGAATTTAAATTGCGGTGTGAATTTTTTATTTCAATTTAAATACATCAACTAAACATTACATTATATCCGAAATTTAATGAGATATTCGACAATTTTTATCAAATCGATCAACAAATGTTATAAGGTCTACAACTTTGTTTCCGTCGTCATTTTTTTCCAAAATTCGAGGCTTTATTGTAAAAAACTGGTTATAAATTTATGATTCAAAGTATTGTCACTCCCAATGATCATGCCAATTTTTCTTGACTTTGACACGAATCTTTATCAAGTAATGCCTCCAATTCTGCATCTTCGAAAACCTTATCTGTTAAAACCACTCACGACACGTTCTTTCACCAATAGCGGCTTCACCATAAGTATTTGAAAGCATTCGATGATCCTCAGCCGCAGATTTCTTCATATTGAAGCCAAAAATTAAAACCTTCCGCAAATGACGAGAATTTGGCTCGTAAATTGACATTTTCAATCGAATAACTTTTTGATGCAGACACAAATCGACTAATGTTTTTATAGGGTTATGTAGACAGCTGCCAAAATTTATTGCATGACGTCTATGATCTATTTATTTCGACCACTACTTACCGCTAAATCCATCTATAGGAAAACGGCGGAAGCAAAGTTGTACACCTAATATCACCAGATTAGGAATGATTGAATTTCAATTCAATATTGTCTCCCTCAAAATAACTTTTTGGGAAGCCACACTACGCTGGATACGGTTCTTACAATCATCATAGCAGTGCTGGAACTCGGATACTGGAATAGCTTTCAGCTGGTCGATTACGTCCGTTTAAATGTTTTCGAATGTCTCAAAATGACGTCCCTTGAGGTGATTTTTCAATCTTGGGAAGCGGAAAAAGTCACAAGGACTCAAGTCAGGCGAATAAAGAAGGTGAGGAACCACAGGAATGTTTTTACTGGCCAAAAACTTGTTTATTGAAATTGCTGTGTAATTATCAGATTTTTTTCATCCCCAATTAATTGGTTAAAACCTGATGAACGGTAGTGTAAGTCAAATTCAACGCGATCATTCTGACTATCAACCGACGATCTGAACGCACAAGATCGCGAATTCTGTCAACATTTTCATCGGTTCTTGAAGATGAAAGCCTTCCGCTGCGTGATTCATCTTCAATCAACTCTCTTCCTTCTGAAAATGCCTTAAAACACCAAAAAACCTGGATCCTTGACAAAACACTGTCTCCGTAGGTATGCTGAAGTTATGCAAAACTTACCGTTGCGCTGCCCAAGTTTAAAGCAAAACCTGATAGCACACCGTTGCTCGAAATGAATGTCTCATTTTTAGAGTCATTAGAAAAAACAGTTTCACGAAAAAAATCGCTACGGACAACAAAAGCACTCTAGCGAGTTCAAACTCGTACTGAAGACGTATCACCTGTTCACCTGCCACCCCTCCAAATCCCGCCCCCCAAATGTTGCCAGATCAAACGCTATGTTCGGTTACTTAATTTCACACCTCGTATACACTGAATACATTATTTTCTTGATTTTGAAATTTTACAGTCTTCATCATGTTAACATATTTTGTTCAGAATATCCTTATTAAATAAATAAATTTAAAAAAATTGATGTGAAGTGTGAATATTCACACATTTCAGGGTTTCGCAGGTATATAATAAGTGAAGGCGGCATGCTGAGTGTGTAGGACAAATTTTACTTTGTAGTAATCACGGCAAAATGAACGATATTTTTAAAATAATTTATCGTCTGTTAATCATATAATAAGATTGGTTATTAAATTTACGCTCTTAAAAATTAAATGCATCATTTGTCAAAATATAACTAGAATTTTGACAAAATAATTTCAACATAATAAAAATACAAAAAAAAAACAGAAAAAATAAAATTCACTCCGTACTCGAACTCGAAACCCTTCGTTTCGCACCAGTGCTCTAACCCACTTCGCTATCGCACGCCTTGCATGTGACTGTCTTACATTGGTATAACTTTTGTACTTTGTGAACCAAAAATCAAAAAAAATGCGTTATTTTCCGAAAACATAATCTGATTAAAAATTCCTGTTGTACTATTTCGGTTCACACCAATATACATTACTTAGAATTTTTTTAGATTTTTAGTTTAAACCATCTGGGCTACAGGGTGTGGGACAACATTTTTTTTGCACAGTTTTGGTAAAAATCGCATCAAAATAATTTATTTTGCAAAAATAAAAATTTGATCGTTAATCCACGTACTAAGGGCTTTCATTTGACACCCTACTCAGAATTAAAAAAAAAAAAAATTGTTTTCGATGAGCACGTATTTGTTTATATTTTTAGGGGGGTATGTTTTTTAGATGTTTTAGTATTTTTCCTATGTGCGGGTCAAAGAGTTGTATAAGCATGCCAAATTTCAACTCTCTAGGTTTAGCCGTTTGGCTACAATTTTTACCGAACAGACAGACAGACAGACAGACAGACAGACGACAAAATGACGGTATAAGGGTTTTTTGGTCATACCTACAAAACCCTAAAAAGGTTGATAACTAAACGTGTTTAGTATTTATCTATTTTATTATATTTTTAGTTAAACATTGTATTACTATGTTTACATTTGGGTGTAAATGTATGTTTATAAGTTACATAAGCCAAATGCCAATTTCATGCATTCTTTAAACCATAATATTGAAAAAAAATAATAATTACCAATTATACTTTAACCAGTACAACGTGAACATTGAGCTTAGCAAAAGCTTATTAACTGAACACGTGTCAATTTTAATTAACGTGATTATTGGCGAACGACATAATGACATAAACAACATAATGGATTCTCAGAGTACACCACGACACGAACATATACATGTTTTTATATCAAATATGTTTTCCACAGGGACATCAAACTCAGGAACTCGATGGGAAATTAAGTGGGGGAATATGATGTGAACGCGTATGTATCAAAATATAAAATAAGAATTTCTTTTTGTTTTTAGGGATACATGGCATCTTTAAAACTTTTAATTATATTAATATGTAGTTGCTTTCGCTATGAAGTAAAATGGTTGCCTACGGAATTTAGGACCGCGCGTGCAATTCCTGCTAGCTAGGCGTAAAAAATCTAGCTACAAAAATTCAGCCGGTACGCAAAAATATGCGCGTACTGGTTGTTAAAATATTGGAATACTTCCGTACCGCTTGTTAAAATAAATATTAGGTCGTCAAAGTTGAAAATTGTAGAAAAAAATGCAAAGTTGGTTGATAACTTACAAATATAAGGTATTATTTTATTAATTAAAGTATGCACCCATATTGTCTATACACTTTTGCCATTTAAGCGGCAGGTTGTTCAGGCCGGTAGTATAAAACCCTGGCGGACGAGAGTCAATGAATTCCTGGAAGGCCAGTTTTACAGCATTGTCGGAATTAAACTGTTTTCCTATTAAAAAGTTGTCCAAATTGCGGAAGAAGTGGTAGTCAGTTGGGGCTAGGTCTGGTGAGTATGGAGGATGATGAATAAGTTCCAACTCCAATTCCTGTAGTTTTGCCACAGTCATTTGTGCAGTGTGTGGTTTAGCGTCATCATGCAATAAGATAGGAGTCGATATGTTGACCAATCTAGGCTGTTTATCTTTATGTTTTTGCATCATTTCGTCCAGTTGATTGCAATATATTTCTGCTGTGATCGATGAGCCATTTTTTTTTTAAAGTTACTTGTACGAAATTTGACAAACCAATATGATATTCAGATCAATTCTGTAAAAAGTTACTGTGTAATAACGTTACTACAACGTAAAATATTATAAAAAATACAATGACTTTCATTCATGATAGTAACTGACCTTGCTCATAGTGACGAATTTAGTAACTATTATCATAGTAACAGAGTTACAGAATTGGTCTGATTGTCTGCTACGTAGTAACACTAGAGCCAAATATACTATTAATGTTTTTCGAGATCTGCGATGCCGTAGTTCCACGTAAGAACTCATACTTCATAATAGTGCGAATTTCCGACCGTTCCATTTTCAACAAAATTAATTGATATTTTTTACAGCATACAATGATATCATTAAACAGGCAGGACGTGCAACTTTCAAAAAAAAAAAATACAGAACGGTAAAATATTAAGCCAATGTCAAATAATAAGCTGTTAAAATTGGCAATATTATTAACTACAAATTTCATCCTTCAGGACCTGATAGTAAGAAATAATGTATGTAAAGTGTGAATTTTCACACATTTCAGGGTTTTCTAGGTATTTAATAAGTGTAAGATTTGAACAGAATGTTGGATACCTAGGACAATAATTTTTCTATGATCACATCAAAATCAATAGTTTTATGATGAACATCTTTATTCGTTATTTGAGTACCAAGAGATTTAAACATAATACTGGATGTCTAGGTATATTTATCACATCACAATAAACAGTTTTTTTTTTTATAATCACTTTTATTCGTTATTTGAGAACTAAGAGCTTCCTTTTAATATTTTAAAACAAAATTTAAATAATTTTCCAAACATCCCAGCGTTTCCCTGCTTTTTTTTATCTACGTCACAAAAAAATCGACATTTTTCGAAAAACTTATCTGATCAAAAATTCCTGTTGAACTATTCCGGTTCCCATTAATGTTCATTACGGAGATTTTTTTTTCAGATTTTTAGATCAATCTCTTTGGGAGATAGGGTGAGGGACAAAAGTTTTTTGACACATTTTTCGCAAAAATCTCATAAAAAAAATTGATTTTTCAAAAATTAAAATTTGTTGATCCACGCATTTAGAGGTTTTATATGGTATGCCACTCAAAATTTAAAAAAAATATATTTCTTTATTAATTACATAATTGTTTATATTTATCTCGGGATGCGTTTTTTTGAACTCTCAGTATTTTTCCTATATGTGGATCAAAAAGTTGTATAAGCATGTCATATTTTAACTTTCTACGTTATCTGATATATGTGCAGTTTGGCTACAATTTCTACCGGACTGACAGACAGACACATGAGTGACATTATAAGGGTTTTTTGGTGATCATACCTACAAAATTCTAAAAAAGACATACATTACTACCATAAATACAAAAAATCCATAACATCATTAACCATGTAAGTTTAGCCGTATGGCCACAGTATTTACCGTATAGACGTGCACATGAGTGATCGTATGAGGCAGTGTTTCCCAACCGTCGATCCGCGAAATTTTTTTTACTATGCACTTAATAAATTATAACCCACTTAATTTTGAGATGAAAATCTCGGTCATTAATCTGTTATTTGCTTAAGTAATAATTTGTCAATTTTTTGCTAATTATATGGGATTTTTTATTTGTTGCTTTTTTGTGTTTGTAATCAGTGCAATAAAAAATATAAAACTTTTGCGATACACATTACTTTCTAAACTTAATGATCCGCGAATGTTTACTAGGTCGCTTGCCGGTCCGCCATGAAAAAAGGTTAGGAAACGCAGGTATAAGGGTTTCTTGGTTTTAAAAAACCTTAAAAATAAGTACCCGTTTACAGAGGAATAATAGAGCCGGTCTTTCGAGTGGCTTTCGAGTCCAGTTCAAAAGAGTAATGTGAATGAGACCCAATTTTTTTAAATGGTTCTTAAAAATTTGGAGGTGATGAGTTCATTATACAGTAATACCCCGCCACTCGACTGCCTTTTAGCTCGACGTTTTGGTCATTCGACGTAAATGTTGAGAGTGAGAGTCGACGGAAGCATCGCTATCCGATGCGTGGTCGCGTGCCGATCACGTGATACATATTTTGGTAAACAAAGCGAAATGAACGCATGGCCAGTAGTTTGTGCCTTGATCTTGACAAAAACAACTCAGAGTTAGTGCTGCTACGAACTTTTTGTTTTTTTGTTAAAATAGTGATTTATATTTATAATTATGGGTCCAAAGAAGGCTAGAGATGCAAGCATAGCTAAAAGGAAAACATATACATATATGTATTTCCTTATAAAGATAATGTATATATGTACATATGATTCCCTTTATTTCTTCTAGGGAAATTCGACTCGCCACTCGACAAAATCGCTATTTGACGCTTTTTCAGAACGAATTAACGTCGAGTGGCGGGGTATTACTGTACCCTGTTCGAAACTAAGAAATAGTAATAAAATCACGTGAAAGATTGAAGTCGCTACCCTATTGGCTGTCGCATAAAATTAAGGGCTCAACAGCCAACGAACGACGAGAGTACGACAAAATTATCACTTGAACATTGTATGATTACTTCTTGATTCCGAATAGAGTATAGAATATTCGCTTTTTGTAATAATTTATTTTGTAGACAGGGACGAGATATTAAAATAATGCAATAACGGTGTTTTAATAAGTTACTATAGTGCGTTCGAAGGTGAGTATGCAGTACAGGGCATATGGAGTAGTTCTTTTTCATACTCTCTAATGGGTTTACAGAATGACGCTATCCTTTTCTTGCTAGTCGACGTTGCCAGCTCTAAAACACGCTGATCTGTGAAGACGCAGTATTCTACAAATGGCCATTTGTTTTTGTTGAGTGTTATTTTGAGTTTTATAAGAGTTGATTTTTGTAAATAATACGAGTTTTTCATATTATTATAATTGACACATTTGACACTTTTACAACATTTGGCAACACCGCTCACATTTGCCATAAGAGCTATACTGCAAACTCACCTTCGAACGCACTATAGGTGTATTACTCGGATTGTTGAGTAGTAATGTAATCGCTTAGATCTGTCTTTGTGTGTTAGAGGAATCTTGTCGCTGAGCGTTGTAGACTTGGAATAAGAATGCCCCTCAGCTGTACGACTCTTTTCTTCATACCACTTAAGTTTTAAGGCTTTGATGTTTTCATGTAATTAAAGAACATTCTTCTGCTTCTTTGTATCCTATTAATGGAATACATTCTTACGGAATATTCCTAACTTTCCTTCATTCTTAACTCTTAAGCTTCTGTGTACTCATATTTCAAATCCCAAAAGGAATTTATTTTAATAAAAATTATATCTTGTCTCTCTATTTAAATTAATTAAATTCGTTTAAGAATTTTTAAAGGAATTAAGATAGTTAAATAAATGAGATAAGTTCTTTTTGTTGCCAAGAGAAAGAAAAATTACTGCAAGTTTTCAAGAAATTAAACTCAACCTTAAAATTGTTTGCTCAGCAATTCTCTATCTAAATCTACATTAATAAAATTTCAGGCTATATCTGTTTATTTTTATTTTTTTCGGCTTCATATTTGGTTTCTACGCGTTTATAAGACGATTTTTGCAAAAATCCATTTTTGTCTGTCTGTCCGAGATTTTCGCTAACACGGCTACACATATTTTCACGTAATTTAGTATGAGAATATAGTAAAACCAGGATTCGAACATAGGCTATAAGATATCACAAAAATTTTATTTTAGAGGTGTATATCGGGGTTAAAAATTTAAATAAACTTAAATTATCTCCCTTATTATTGACTTAACGAAAAAATTATATAACAAATATTGTTTATAATAAGAAAATAAATCTTTTTTGTTCAATTAATTTTTTCAATTAGATGAATATTTGGAGAGTTACGGGTGACCCCAAAAATTATAATCTACATATATCTCCCTTATTATTGATTTAACAGCAAAATCATATATGAAAAAAAAAGTTTATAATAAGAAAACAATCCTTTTATTTCCCTGGATTTGTTTATTTAGATGAATAGTTGGGGAGTTACGGGAGAACAACCTAAAGCTATTTGGTTGAAACTAACTTTTGAAATATCTCCCTTATTATTGGCTTATCAGCAAAAACGTATATAACAAAAATTGTTTATAATAAGAAAACAAATCTTTTCTGTTCAATGGATGTTTACAATTAGATGAATATTTGGGGAGTTACGGAGGGGGACACTAAAAAATCTACGTGTAGGCTATTCCAAACGTTAAAGCGGAACTAAATGGGAATTTCGTTCTTTTAGATTGTCACGAGATGGGACCTTGCTTGGGTTATTTCATTCTTAAGTTTTTTTTTTTTTTTAATTTAATGGACTTTGCTGCTGTGGCTATTAGCCAGCAAAATTTTTATTTATGAAAAATTCCATGCCTGAACGGGAATCGAACCCTAGACCTTCGCAACGCAGAGCACATGTGTTACCACTGCGCTACGCCGGTCGGCATATTTAAGATTGGCATGTGAAAATTTAAAATTCCAACAGTGAAATCATGGAAACAAATGACATATGTCAAATATAAAATATTTTTTCACATATTTTAATGATAAAAAAAATAAATAAATGGGAAATATGTATTAATAATGACACAAAAAATTAAAATATAAAGAAAGTGACATTTTAAAATAATATTAACCTGAACCAAAAAATGTTTATTGTATGATTTACAAAGCTTAAACAAAACGGCCAAAAAGCACGATTCAAACGATGAAAGTAACTAGATTGCAAATTATAGTTCCGCCTAAACGTTTGGAATAGCCTATAGATCTGCCTTTATTATTGACTCAACAGCTAAATTACATAACTACTACTTACTATGCACCTAAAAACAAGGTAATTAGGTTAGATTTAGTTAGTAAAAGTCTAGAACCGAACGGACAGAGCTAACCTATCTTCTAGTTAAATGACAAAACACTATCTTAGGTAAGCTTGATTTAGTAAGATTTAGTTGTCAGAAGCCGAGCGAAGCAAGCAACCTAGTTTAATGACAAAACCTAGTTTGATGACACCTACACTAATAATGCCACCTGTTTAGAATCACTGTAGATAAATAGATGAATAAATCACGTGTGTTTGATACACGCGCAGTTGTGTAGTCACCTATTCTTTACTCCAGCCCAAAGATTATATTATTAGTATCATAAACAGCAAAAATGAATATGAGAAAACTATTCATCTGTGCTTAACGAAATTATGAATCTATATATATAAAATCGTAACTAAGCTACCTACTCATAATCAACGCCCAGCCCAAACCACTGGACCTACAATCATGAAATTTGGCAAGTATATTCCCTCCATGACGTAAGCACCCACTAAGAACGGATTTTTCGAAACTCATCCTCTAAGTGGGTGAAAAGAGGATTAAAAGGGGTAAAATGTGGCTTCACGGTTTTCTTAATATCTCTTAGGTCCAATGAGATATCGACTTGGTTTTTGCTCACAATGATTACTCATGTAAATATTAAAAAACTTATTTCAGGATTTTGTTATAATCGACCCCTAAAGGGGTGAATCTATAGTCAGGGTGAATTATAGAACCCTTCGCATCTTCTGTGTTTATTGTGTTATAAAATTCCTTTTTGGCATATAGGTGCCTTTTTAAAATTTTTAGAAAGTGTTTTGACCGTTTTTTTAATTTTCACCCCTAAAGGGGTAAATTGGTATTTTTTATTCGATATAATTTCGTCTAGACAAAGAAACATAAAATTCGGGGAGTATATCACTTTTATGACTTAAGAACCCCTTAAGAAATGATTTTTCGAAATTCGACGTCTCAGGGGTGACAAGGGGTGAATTTGTTTACACGGATTCCTCAATTTCTTTTAGGTCAATAATATATCGCCTTGGTTTTTGCTTATAAAGATTATCCTTATAAATGTTAAAAAATCTATTTCAAGATTTTGTCCTAATCATCCCCTAAAAGGGTGAATCTACAATCAGAAACAATTATAGAAACCGCCGTATTTTCTGTGTTGGTTGAGTTATAAAATTCCTATTTGGCATATAGATGTCTTTTTAAAATATCTCGAAATGGTTTTGACAGTTTTTCAAAATTTCACCCCTAAAGGGGTAAAAGGATATTTTTTATTTAATAGAACATCCCTTGGACATAGATATTCGCAAAGTATATTCCCTCCATGAGGTAAGCATACAATATCTCTTAAATGAGTTATCTACTTGGTTTTTGCATTCCTTTCTGGCATATAGGTGACTTTTTAAAACTTTCGATAGTATTCTGACAGTTTTTTAAATTTCATTCCTAAAGGGGTAAATTAGTATTTTTTATTAGAAATAAGAAATTCCAAGAGTACATTTCTCGATATGACGTAAGAACCTACTAAGAAAAGATTTTCGACCCCTACGGGGTGAATAGGAGTAAAATGGTTTTTCACGGATTCCTATATATCTCTTAGGACAAATGAGATATCGACTAGGTTTTTGCTTATAAAAGTTACCCGTGCACATGTTTAGAAACAAACTGAAAATTTTACACTAATGAGCCTCCAACGGAGTGAATCTACACTTGAGGAGAGAGTCAGCAATGTGATCTATAGAGGAACCATGACTTATAATAATTGCACGATGATAGCAGACCGTCAATATAACGTAGCGAAGCACGGGTACTCAGCTAGTAAACTATATTTGGGAAGGTATGGGGAGAGCAACCTATAAACGAATTATTTGATTATTTATTTGACATCAAAAATATACCCAAAAGTGTGGTTCACAATAAAGAAACAATTATTTTGTGATCTACTTGAAACTAAAATATATCACTTATCGTTTATGTTGCAGCAAAAATATACATTAAAAAAACCGTAACAAAAGTGCGGGTACTCCAGCTAGTTTATCTTATTATTCATCATTTACATTTATCATGCCATATGTATGTGTGTCAACATTTGGTTAATATAAGAATGTTATCTCCCCTTCTGCATTTCTCATTTCTTTTCCATTCGTTCTTTCCTTAAATTGTATATAAATTCAATATTGTGTTCTCATACATATATCCAAGAGAAAAAAAAACACGTTCCAAACGTATCTTCAATCATACATTTATTTACGTACGAATTGGCAAAATTGTAAACGAAATTCGTCCATCGCCCAGACAAACTATTGTAAATTTCACAAACCAGTGCTTCTTAACCTAAGGCATGTTCTTTATTTGCTTTCCGGCAAAGTATATAAAATCATTCGACCGTCAGATTTTGCAGTTGAGTAACGAATAAGGGTGGAATTCTAGTAGAGCGACGGCAGCGCTCCTAGCGAAACAAATATAAACTTTTCCAATCATCCATCAGCGTATAACACAAGGATATCAAATAAGCTCAATAAACTTCAATGAAGAGACGTTATCTTCTATGCAAGAACTGAAACGACATGACCCGAATTTCCATATTTCACCACGTATAATAAGGGCTTTGTTAGCTGGAATAACAGTGCATCAGTGCAACTTGCACAACAATGCTATTTCAGCATGTACTTCCAAAGAGAACAACAAAATTACTTACCATCACAACCCACTGCCATGCAATGCCATGCCGGTTACATGACTTTATCTTCGCTACTACATTTTTGACTAAGATTAATTGCATCTACGTATATTCCTGCAGGAAATATTATTCAATTTATATCTATACACAGAGATGTTACCGTTAGCATTTTACGTCAGAATGAAACATACGGAAACATTTTACTTCCACGTTTTAAAAGACGACAGAGTTTCTCTCTTCAACAACACTAAATTACTCTGCTATAACAACTGATAATACAATAGATTCTCAACTTATAAGTGGTGCGCAGGGCCAGGGCCGTCTGAAACTATTGTCACGGGCCCGGCCACGAAAGAGCTCGGTTCGTTTATTAATAATAATTACAGACCGCCAAAATATATAAGGGGTGATCATACCGATTTTGACATTTCGAGATTTCGATGGATCTCCAAGAATTGAGGTCCCTACATAAAGTTTTGACTTTTTTTAGCATGATGTCTGTCGGTCTGTCTATCTGTCTGTCGGTCTGTCTATCTGTCTGTCTGTCCATCCGTCAGTCTGTCTGTTTATGTACACGTGCAGAGCAAATTGGGCTAAAAGGATTTTTATGAAACTTAATATTTAAGCTTTTGACATCAATGGCACGAGTTGATCAACTTTTAATAAAAATCGGTTGACTAGAAATGGGAGTTTACTCGTGTCGATTTTAAGATTTTTGCGAATATTTAACAAGAGAAAAATATTTCGAAAAAAATTATTTAACAAGAGTTGCTATAAAAGCAATAACTAACAACTTTAATTTGAGACATTTTTTGATAAAACGAACAATTTTTGAAAAATATTTCGCTTATAGTATATTTTATTTTGAAATACGTTACAAAATCTGGTGACTTTGGTGATTATTGTGTTGTAAATGGACTTTATGAAGAATGTCAACTTGTAAATATGGCTTTGATTTTTCTTAGGTTATATTTATTCAAAAATTGCAAATAAAAGATTGTCATTAATGTCAATTAATTGTCAAATATTTAGAAAGGTGTCATCTCAGAATTACCACCCTAAGATGATGTAAATATACAACATAAAAAATTAAATTTCCCTCTTAGTTATGTATTACAAAGTGCAATAGAGTAAACTCAATGTCAATTAATTGTCAAATATTTAGAAATGTGTCATCTCAGAATTACCGCCCTAAGATGATGTAAATATACAACATAAAAAATTAAATTTCCCTCTTAGTTATGTATTACAAAGTGCAATAGAGTAAACTCCATTCCAAACGATTAAGCGGAACTAAATTTTCAAATCTAGTAATTTTTACAGATTGATTAAAGCTTTTGATAATTTTGTTCAGGAAAAGCCAACTTCAATATATAAAAAAATAGCTAATGACAACTTACAAAAATGAAAATTCCAGTTAGCTCCGCCTAATTGTTTGGAATAGCCTGTATACTTATAATTTATTTAAAATTTTCATTGCACCCGAACCCGAATCTTAAAAAATTTAGGTTCTTGAACCTAAAAAAATCTGTTATTGAACCTGAACCTGAAACCGAACCGAAATTACCACATTGAACCTGAATCCGAACCTGAACCTAAATAAATTCAGCTTCAGGTCCCTGTAACAAACTAACCTAAACGTAAACAAAAGACAGACGCATCGCGTTTTGAAAAACCTGGATAAAAAGACGGAGGAATTGAATCATATTCCATTTGCCTAGTCTTTAAAACCTAAGTTTTTGTTTGATACTATCACACACAAATAACGATTCGAATTAATTGTGTCTTAGGAAATAAAATCCTACGCGAACAGTGTGTCTGGCTGGGCTTTAACGCCCTGTCAATGTCAAAAAAACTCAATATGGCGTCCCTATTTACACATACCGATAAAAGTATAATAGAAACCTGGAGACCAAAGAATCATATCAGAATATTACATTTTGTATTAAAACCAGTGAATATAGTTGTGTATTTTATTCGCAGAGAAAACTAAAATCTGGCAATAAAGTGATGTGGGTGCTACAGATTACCTATCAGTTCTACAAGTCGTTTTATTTGTTTGGCCTAAGCTCAACTCTGGAAAAAACAACTTTTTTTGTAGTTCTCTGTATTGATATTGGCTAAAAGCCATATTAGCAACCATATGATGTGATCATTTAAAAAGTTTTAGAAGCACAGTAGTCGCCATCAACGTGCCCGCATTTCTACACTTCATTCACAATCCATTTGTCCCCTATAAACGGGCGGTTTTTTACCACCATTCACAACTTACAACTTTTTTCCTCAGTCGCTCATTCTAACAACTAAAAATAACACGTGAACTGAATAACACAAAACTGTTTAAAAATGGAAGCAACATCAAACATATATTCCAATGTTTAATTTCAAAAATTGATGTGAAGTGTGAATTTTCACACATTTCAGGGTTTTGCAGGTATTTAGTAAGTGCATGATGATTATTTGGGATGCCAAAACAAATTTTATGTCAAAATATTTTTTTATGAATTTTAATTCGAATGCCTATTACCATTATTTAAGTTTCTAAAGATGTGCAGTATTTTTTTTATATATCAAGGTTCATTAAGATTTTGAAAATTGCGCCTATGGCTTCCATTGGTTGTTTTTAGTCATAGCTCCTCTCCTTTGATTTCGTGTACATTCTGTAGACGAAACTCATTCGTGTACACTGGTTATTAAATTTACGCTTTTAAAAATTAAATGCAACAATTGCCAAAATATAACTAGAATTTTGAAAAAATAATTTAAACAACATAAAAATGCAATAAAAAAAAATAAAAAAAAATATTGTCTCCTCTCGTAGGATTCGAACTCAATTTCTCGGGCAGAATGCAAGTATCTTAGCCACTGCACCAAGAAACACGTTACTGTTTAACGTCTATATAACTATAACATTATTAGCAAAAAAACACAAAAAATGCTTTTTGTTCCAAAAACATAATCTGATCAAAAATTCCTGTTGTACTATTCCGGTTCACACCAATATACATTACTTAGAATTTTTTTAGATTTTTAGTTTAAACCATCTGGGCTACAGGGTGTGGGACAAATTTTTTTGTGCACAATTTTGGCAAAAATCGCATCAAAATTTTTCAAAAGAACTGTCAATCAAAAATTTGACCGGCGGTAGTTTTGGATGACAGTTCTGTACTTTTCAGTCCTACCAACACCAACTTTTTAGTTTTTGTTTACAACTTAACTTTTAGTAGTTTATAAAGTTGATAAGAAGTTTATTTAGATCATATAATTAAATATAAACTTGGCACAATTAAACAATATTTATAAATTGGTTTACTATAACCAAATTGTTGTCTGCCATCTGAACCTAAAAATTTTTAAGTTGGCAATGAAAAGTAATAAGAGATGGAAGATATAAAATTTATCACTGTCTCTTATTTTTTTCTCCCACTATATTCTGTAGTATCAAAAGTTGAAATGACGTCAGAGTTGGATAGTATTGAAAAAAGTACGGAAAAAAGTATAATGTAGAATGGACTTTAGGCATTCGAATTAAAATTAACAAAAAAAAAAATTTTAACATAAAATTTGTTTTGGCATTCCAAATAATCATTATTCACTTACTAAATACCTGCGAAACCCTGAAATGTGTGAAAATTCACACTTCACATAAATTTTTACTCTAGTTTCATATGTCAGCATAGAAAAACAATACTTTTTTCTATTCTATACCTATAAAGTGTAGTTTCAAATATAATAAATGTTGAAATTTCAATTTAATAAAATGTTTCTCAGGTAAGAATATATAGAATAGTTTTAGGTGTTAGCATGATTGCAATATTCACACCATTGGATTCCGCAAATTTCCTTTTTGTTTAAAAAAAACCTTCATACACTTGCAGGAAACTATATAAAATCGTGTGCAATATCTACAATATTCCCCTGGTGAATTCACCAAGTTCCAAAAGCAATTCTGAATTTGAAATAAGAAACAAAGTAACACACACAAAACAAAGCAGGGAAGTGTTATGATAATAAATTCAAGAAAACAACTGCTTGTGATATTATTAACCATATATTTGAAAGGCGTGCGGCTATCGTAAAGAAGCAAAGACCAGCTGCGTCCATTCACTCCGACGTCGGCGTCGTCCTTGACCGTGTAGCACCGCGACGCCACACTCATACAAACATGGCAAACGTAAATGCTATGCGACGACAGTAGAGAATACAGGGATGTAATCAGTGTAATTAACATGATTTAATACAGAAAATCATATTTTTAAAATAGAAAAATAATCAGAACACAAATTTACTGACTGCAGGATGACGAAAATTTTTTCTTACTAGACATTAGGATATCTATTCTAAATGCTATGCGACTTAAGTTGGAAACTTTTCTCCCAAGGTTAGCGACTGAAACTTTATGTGACATCTGTTGGAGTAGTCAAGACTTAACAGAGTTGGCAACTTGTCGCCAAATGCTTATACCCTTTTCACACTAGATCTTTAAGACGAGTGAACTTAAAGTTCACCGATGTTTAAGATCGGTATGCTTTCACACTTGATGTTTAAATCTCTGGTGCTGTCATCAGCTACAGTAATTTTGTCCTTAAGTTACCGTCATGAAATTACCAGTTTTGAACTGTGTGCGTAGACGCACATTTTGAATTATTATAAACAAATAAGAATATTTCATTTCATTCTACAATAAAGACACTACAATAAAGAATATATTACACCTGTATTAACATGTAAGTCGATACATTTTATCTCAATTATTGTAGCTCTGTATTTTATTAAACACATTATTAAAATAAATAATTTTATTATAACAATAAGTATAAACTTCTTATAACGTCGATATAATACAGTATTCTTGTTTATGATAATATAAAATGTTGACAGCACAAATTCAAGGAGCATTTTTTTATAATAGAAATTAAGTTGGCAATGCGTACGAAGTTTAAGACGCAGATCTCTGTCTTAAACATCGGTCGTGTTTAGACGAGGCCGTACGGTTTCACATTAGCGTTTAAAGATACATTCACTTTAACATCCGATCTTAAAGATCTAGTGTGAAAAGGGTATTAGCGACAACTACGGTCTTGTTGATTTGAGTCATAGCGTCAGACACTTAGTTCTGACTGGTCATTCACGTGTATGATTCGAATTTCGTTGTATTTTTTTTCGACTGTCGATTTGTGGTCACCGCTTGTACGAGGGCTACCTTTTAAGTTTTTACAAAACTAAAAGAGAAATTTGTTGTTGTTGGAATAAAGTGTTTTATTGCTTTTCAAAATATTCGCCTTTAAGATTTATACACTTTTGCATGCGTTCAAACCAACTCTCGAAACATTTTTTCCACTCTGGTGTTGGTATCTCAAAAACATGGTTTTCGAAGGCTTCAACAGCTTCTTGTGGTGATAAAACTCGCTGTCCACGCATTTTTTGTTTGACATTGGGGAACAATAAAAAATCGTTAGGGGATAAATCAGATGAATACGGGCAATGAGACATTAATTCGATGTTTTTCTCCTTCAAATAATTGTTTGACGTACTGTGTGGGAGCTTGCATTGTCATGATGAAGAATGATGCGAGTTTTTGGTTTTTTTTTCTGATTTTCTCAATGACTTCTGTCAAACAAATTGTTGTATACCATTCAGCATTAATTGTCCTCCGATCCTCTAAAGCAGGGGTGGCCAACCCCGCCCCCGCGGGCGATCTGTTATGCGCCCGCGATACGATTCCCGGTAAATTAAAATATTTTTTTAAATTTTATTTCCAATCAATTTCATTTTCCAACTTTTAAGCAAAATTTTCTTGGAATTAAATACTTATTTATTAATTGAAATTTTCAAGTAATTTTTTATTATGCCATATTAAATACCTCCCTATATAATAAAATATAAGTAGTTCCACTACAAAAAATATTATTTTAGCGAATTCTATCGAATTTTAGCACAATTTTTTATGTTTCATTTTATTAAAACTGATCATTGAATGACAGTTTAAGAGTAGCAGTATCAAATTACTGTCCTGATTTTGAAAACTTATGTCAAGAAACAGTCTCAACCTTCTCATTAACGAATAATAATTTATCATATATTATGTAATTATATGTAATAAATGCCGTTCAATAAAATTATTATTATTATTTTGTTGTATTATGTTGTGTTAAAAATGAAGAAGAGCATTTTTAAAAAAATAATGAGATTTTAACCTATAATTAAAATCAAATAAAAAAATTAAAAAGGACAAAAATTAACAAAAATAATTTTTTTTTTAAGAAATTAAAATTGAGAAATGAAAAAAATAAATTAAATTAACTTTAACAATAAAAAACAAAACATATATGATGTCATTACGTATCATTGCGCCCGCAACGTCTCTGAAAATTCTTAATTGCGCCCTTGCTTCCAAAAAGGTTGGCCACCCCTGCTCTAAAAGAATGGTTGCGACATGTTTAGAACAACCGAAGAAACAAGCCATCATTTTCTTAGACGTGCTTCGTGAACGAATAACTTTTGTGGGTTTCGGTTCATCTTGCAATACCCAAACAGTGAATTTTTGCTTAGTTTCTGGTTCATATGAATAAAGTTTTGTCACCTGTAACGATGGTGTATATGGATTTTGCAGTGCCTAGGTTGAATTTTTTTAGCATTCCCTTACACCAATCAACACGACCCGTTTTTTCGGTCAAATTATGCGGAATCCATCGGGAACAGATCATTTTTCACAGCTAAATGTTCATACAAAATTGCAATTGCAGTCTACGATATGCCAAAGGATGCCTCTACCTCACGGTCAGTCACATGCCGATCGTCTTCAATCATTTTGCGCACAGCATCAATGTTTTTTTGGATTACAACTGATTTTGGTCGATCTTCACGAGATTCATCACTGATGGACGCACAACCACGAAGAAATTCTGCAAACCAATTGTAAACATTCTTTTTTGATGGTGCTTCATTACTAAAAGTTGAACGAAGCGAATCTATGCATAAAATCATCCAACGAAAACCTTCACGATTTATATCTATTTATTCACAAACTTGTTTATTACCAAATATCCGGGATAAAATGACAACGTACCATTAAAGCGCTATATTCTAATTCAAAATAAACTGGATTTTTGCTGTTCCGTCCCTGTGGTGTAAAACTGCAAGCCAGAAATAGTAACACGGAAAATTGCGCAGGCAATATGCTCTACACCTGCCGAGGACATTACAAACGAATATTATTTGAAACGGTGGTATTTATTACCGGCTACCGGCTCTATGACGTGCATTATCACGGATGTATGGATGTTTTGTTAGTTTTATGTACAGTAGGACCAACGCGTTATTTCAAAATTTCATTTTGACATATTAAATTTTTACTACCGTATTAAAAATTTACAAAAAGTGTTAAATGAAAATATGAATTTTGCACAGTACCTACGTGTTATAAAACTCGAAAAACCATGAATAAAATATTACATTTTTCACTAACAAAAAATATATAAAGTAAAATAAAATTCTTCAAATATTAACCAAATGTTTGCTATTATATTTTTCTCTATCAAAAGCATTTATTGAATTCTTTTAAAATGATTCTGAAAATATAAAGGGACAAAATAGTAAAATGAATAGTTCAATACAAAACTAACGATCGGAAATAAAACAATCTATATATCAAAATTTGCGGAGAATTTTTATCTATCTAATGGGATATTTTTATTTGTAACGCATTAGCAAATTTGATTATAGACGCCTTCTTCTAAATAATGCCGGGTTTACATTGGTAGAGTAAAAGAGCTAGTAACATGCGCAATCAACTAGAAACTATTTACTTTCCCTATGTAAACAGTTGACAATGTGACTAGTAGCGTACTAGATTCTAGCAGTTGGGCTAGAGTAGCTATTTACTAGCTACTATCTTTTCCACCACTACGCAGAATTGATTCATTTCAAGTTGTCGGCAAGCGGTAACCTGTCATAATAAATAGAAAAAAAAAACCATATCAGGTAAGTAATATTTAATTTACATAAATTGCGTAACATTGATTTATTAATTGATGATTTCTGAAATCATCTGTGAAATAGCTGCCTTTGATACACGAAAAAAATGTTGTAGACTACGATAACTATTAACTGTTAATTCCAATTTTATAGTTGCTGGAATCGCATACCCTTATTAGTGTATCAGTTCGTTGTATTAATGAACTAACTAATTTATTAGCCTATTAAAATCATCTGGTGTCTTTCTCAAACACAGTCTGTACTCTTTTTGATCTTTCACAGCTAATTCACGAAATAGAAGGGCTGATGCGCCATGGGTAGCTCTTCTATCAATCTATTTTTTAACCCATTTTCGTTTAGGCTTATATTCTGTACGGATTACTTCAATAAGATCAGTTATTTCCTCCACAAAAAATGATGTAATACAAAATACCATTTTTATAAATATTCATATTCATAAACTATTTTTTGCAAAAAGATAATTGCACAACAAGATCACAGTGAAGATGTCAAATGTGTTTTGACACTTACTATCCAGAAAATAAGATAGTATGCCAATTGTGTACGAACACCTATCCTAAGTGTTTTGACACTTACTATCCCGAAAATAAGAGAGTAGAATAAAGCGCGTATTACTTGCGCTAGTTACTAGCTCTTTTACTCTACCAATGTAAACCCGGCATAAGCGACGCATTTTTATGTACGACGCGGCAAAATGTAGCTAAAGCTTTATTCTACAAATATGTTTGTATAGGGTAGTCGGCAAATCAGTGCAGTTGCGTCACTGGAAACATCACATTTTTTTGTGATGTCATATTAAGTACGTTTACACCTATTTAACGAATGTAATATTTGTACGCTGTCATTTTTATCGAAATTAAATGAAAATATAAGAATAAGAACAGAATGGAAACAAATAAACTATTCTAATAGGCAAAATAGTCCTAAAAGGGTTGATGTGATCCAAAAATATGATCAAAGAAAAGAAAATAGAAATAAGTTGAATTTAACCTAAAAAGCTATGCACTATACACAATATCAAATTGAAATCTATAAGATATCTATAATAAAATATATAACTAAACACAAAACTGCTAAATAAACAACAAACTTTGGTAGTCTACCATACTAAATCTGCCGCTGTTCTCAATATTGGTGCTACGGCTAGAAATGATTTAATTATCGTAAGTAACACGTATATCAAGCGGCATTCCATTATCATCAAGGATAATATTTTTCGAAGCCAACGGAGTGGCCGAGCGCATTTAGTCGTGCGGTTTGTACTGCTGGAAACCCAGTAAGACTGTCCGGTCGGTAGTTCGAGCCTCCTTCGTTGGTGATATTATTCGGGCGAGAATAATATGTTTGCATTAATCCCATTTTCACAATGATTCACCCCTCATCCAGGTGTAGGAGCTCACCCAATGGCATCGGCGATTAGCCTCGTTGCAGAAATAGGCCGATGTAAAATAAATAAATTTAAAAAAAATAAAATAAAAACAACCTTATCAAAAAAATATGTTGACGTATTATTTGAACAGTTCTATGCAAAACAAAAAATATAAATATAAAAATTATTTGCAACCCACAAATAAATTTAAAAAATTATAAAACATTGTTGTCGTGTCAAATAAAAAATATCAAGATAACAAATCTAACTAATAACTGTGGTTATAGAGAGGGTATATCAGCTTGAAAGGTCCTAAAAGGGTTTCGATGACATCATGAAATAAATAAATTTCCAAAGTAAAATACGTGACCATATGGGTTGATATATTTTACTAAGGGTTGGTCAAATAGCAAGGTTTTAAAATAAAAATGTTTTTATTTAATTTTATTTTTATGACCTTCACTGCTTCGGTAAAGCCAGAACAATTCTTATTTTTTTAAATTCTATGCTTTAACGGGATTCGAACCCAAGATCTTAGCAATGCAGAGCACATGTGTTACCACTACGCTAAGCCGTTCGGCGATAAACATTTTACTTCGAAGAAGTCCGTACGGGAAATTACCAATAAAATATCATTTAGAAATTTGGTACTTCTCAGAATATTAAATTTTAAGAATTTCTATTGGATTGATCATAAACTATTTGCCCCTAAAACACCAAGAGTTTTAAAACAGTTAGTGACTAAAATAAAATTTGAATAAACCATTTTGTGATTTAGTAGCAAAAATAGAAGCCAAATTTCAACTAATTACACGATTCTATTTGCTCTTTGATGTATTCGGATAACAATAATTCTTTTTAAAAAAGAACTTGATTTGTTTGAAGTCAAAGTTGCATTAAAGTGTAAAGAAATAAATCGTTATGCGTATATTCGTAGTTTGAGAATTTCTGGTTAAGAGTTACATCAAAAGCAGGCAACGTTCCAAACAGCCTCACGGTTAGAAATAAAGCTAACGTTATTTATTACATTCAAGTATTTACGACCTATGTCAATATATTACATATAGTATGAATAAACATTAGCACGCAGTCAGGCCAACATTTTCTAACTCGATTCAATGCAGTGACATTTGAACTTCGACAAACTTCACTTGATTATCGATGAAGACATTTGCATTTTCAAGTAAATTCTTTGACAACTGATGAATATTCATAAAACGCTTCGACTCTGATTCAGGCATTACGTGATTTTTGTTGATCTTAATCTTTTCTTCCGACTATTGTAAATTCTCATTATTTTTAACTCAAAGAAACAAACACCTGACGAATATATAGGCGAGGGAGGCAATGAAGCACAAAAATCAGCCCAACTTCCGATTTTTGGCGCAGTAAGATGGATTTACATGCGGTTTGGTGCATTCGACTCGTTAGAGCCTCAGGAAATTTTGTGAACCAACGCGATCAATGCAAAATGAAAAACTGCATTTGTGCATAAGAAAAATCCATTGGAAAAGTGCATTTTCCAGAGTTGCAAAATCAAAAATTTATAACTCGGTATAAATTCACTAAAATAAGTCAAATATTGATACTCGGGGGTTTCTGGGGTCGCTGAACACGAATATCGGGACGAGAGAAGTGTCCGAGGTACCTGGTGCCCAGGGTGGACACTACGTACATCGTCTCCTAGAGTTTTATGCAAATTTGATACAAAAGCAGTTGAATCACGTTACTCGGGGGTTTTTGGGGTCGCTGACCTCGAATATCGCAATAGCGAATGTCTCCGAAGTTCGTAGTGCCAAAGATCTGGTACCCAGGACTACCAACCTTGTATACTGAAACTCATTTTTTTTAAACGTAGGCGCCTTTTTATAATTCAGTTGGTAGCATTGATCCTATGTTTAAGCGACTTGAGGTATTATAACGTTCTTTGCCTACTTTCACCGTGTCTATAAGCTGTTCACTTTTGTAAGAACAAACTAAGAGGGAATTTTGTTTTCAATAGTTTGCATCTTTGAAGCTGTATGTCATGTTGGTATTCAAAAATGTCACTTTTTTAAAATGTCGATCCATTTGACATATGTCATAATGAAAAATTACATCTTAATTATAATGATCATAACCTTATCAACCTAAAGTCAGTTTTACAGCGTAAGGAATATTTTTAATTGACATTTAAAGTCAGTAACACACCATAAAAGTAACCAAAATAACCAGATCTAGTGTGTTCTTACAAAAGTGAACTGCTTATAGTGTAGACAGTTTTAGTGACGCACACGTAGATAAAAATAAATAAAAAAAAAAAAAAAAAAAAAAAATTTCTTTTTTTAATTTTTAAATTTAAAAATTTTTTATGCGTAAAATATTTTTATACTCATTTATAAAAAGTATTTATTGAAAAACCCCTGAGTAACGTGTTTCAACTACTTTTGTATAGAATTCGCATAAAAAACCTGAAGACGAGGGTAAGTACCGCTGACCCTGAGCACCAGGTACCTCGGAGACGTTCGCTATTGCGATATTCGGATTCAGCGACCCCAAAAACCCCCGAGTAACGTGATTCAACTGCTTTTGTATCAAATTTGCATTAAACTCTAGGAGACGATGTACGTAGTGTCCATCCTGGGCACCAGGTACCTCGGACACTTCTCTCGTCCCGATATTCGTGTTCAGCGACCCCAAAAACCCCCGAGTATCAAAATTTGACTTATTTTAGTGAATTTATACCGAGTTATAAATTTTTGATTTTGCAACTCTGGAAAATGCACTTTTCCAATGCATTTTTCTTATGCACAAATGTAGTTTTTCATTTTGCATTGATCGCGTTGGTTAACAAAATTTCCTGAGGCTCTAACGAATCGAATGCACCAAACCGCATGTAAATCCATCTTACTGCGCCAAAAATCGGAAATTCACTGCTTCGTTTCCTCGCCTAGTAAGTCGTTCTTAATAAAGCAGGAATGGTAAGACATGAATCTAATGCTTTAAGACATACATAATGATGCAAAATATTTGCAGAAACAGTAAATTTTTGTCAAAATATTTCGTATAATTTACTTTTTCTTCAAAGATTATCTTATTTTTCTATTTGAAACTAATAGCGCTACCGCCCGTATTTAGAATCCTAATAGCGGCGATGTCACCAATTATCTTTGACTATCATAGTATACAGTGTCTATATGTGGAACCATTTGTGGATTTTCAGCGCACCAATAGCGAACATTTTGTTGATTAATATAACTGCTGATGAAAATGGCTTTTGTTGCTCATGATTTTCTATTAAAAATTCTTCATAGTACGTTTTAACAACGCATTGTTGAATCGTAAAACGCTCCACAACAAACATGCCAAATCTACGTCAAATATCAAATACGAATTGTCAAAATGAAACTAAACCAAAATGGTACCATTGTAAAGTTTATTTTTTGCTAGTCAGTATATGCATTAAATTTATGTTGTCCATTTTGAAGTACCGACAACGGTAAAAGTGACAGTTACCCATGCACCGTCGCCGACTAAACCCATATGTAATAGGGGATAGGCATGATTTTTTTTTTATTTTTTATTATATTCCTCTTGTTGCATATAAACATAAAAAACAGTTTTTATTTTATTTTTTTGTAATTTGAAGGCTTAAAAAAATCATAAATGTATGTATTGCGCGAAAACGACGTGTGACGTCATACCCCTTCTAACTGACGTATGACACTACTAGCTTACCGGCGTACATAGTTGTTGTGAACTTATTTGTTTGTATAACTTTCATAGGTTATGTAAAGTTAGAGTGATTTTAGTTAAAATAAAGTTTAATTCTATAAAAACAATTTATACATGTTTACCGAATTAAATTTTATATTAAAATAGATAAGTTATATTGCAGTATTTCAATTATGCCTCTAACGTTTTGTAACTTCATGTAAACAATGTAGTAAAATTCTGACATCTAAATTACATAAATATTTACATTTTACAGAGTTGCAGCGTTTGTTTACATAAAGTTATAGAATATAAAATAAAAATTACTTTGACACCACGTATTTCCTCAGCACTGTAGCATTCATTATTTTTCATATATTCCATGAGCATAAATGCATCAATGTTGGGTAAATTATCACTCTGAGCCCTAACAAAATCTTTATCTGCCATTTTAATAATAAATGCGTGAAAAATTGCTTAAAAACAAATACAAAACTCTCGAACAATACAATAAACACACGTGTAAAGATTATGTTGTAGCTGTTTCTGTGATGTGAAACCCGTATCGTTTGACGTCATACTCAGTCGTTTTACTCGGCAACCTTCGCTCCGTGGTCGGCTTATTTCAAATTTACAATATTTTAATTCAAAAATTTGGCTATAATATTAATTAAAATGTAATTTTTGTTTTGTTAGGTGACATAACTAACATTAACATATCAAAATAATGTAGTTTTAAGGAAATACAAATTTTATGCGTATCCCCTATTCTGTGACTTGTAAGCCGTTTTAGAAATTTTAGCTGAACTAAGTAAAATAAACAAAATGAATACCAAATTGAAATACGTTTGTTTGTTTATACACATGATCTTTTCTATTGGTTTTGAAGTAACTAGTTCATAATATTAAACAAAGCAAAAAATCAGCAATCTGTTTTAGATCAAAGATGACTGATTGCAACGCTGACCTATTAAAATATTAAAATAAATATTGAAATGAAGCACAAACTGCAATTGCCAAGAAAAACACTCCATTAGTCTGGAACATCGAACTCAATAATTCGTCCATCAATAAGTTTCATACGATGCACTTTTTTATCTACTTGCTGACGTGTTTTTTTTTTTTTTTTAATGGCAAAGACACGATTCAGCTCGGAGTGATATGTTTGTAGTAGGATATGATTGATCGGTACAGACTACCACAAAATTATTTTGTCACTCTAAAAAGAATGTACAATAAATGAGGGTATTGATTTTTATTCATTTTATTAATAATTGATGTCGAGTTTATATCAAACTAAAATGCACTGAAACGTACTATTTAACGCATTAATTATTCCTTGCCAGTAAGTTAGTAAAGTATATAGAACGAAAACAAACACTAAAACTTGACCACCAATTGTTATTGGTTGGTTCAATAGAGTCAAATTCATACAGATTTTTAATGTATATCTATTTTCCAGGTCTGTAAATAAACCTGAGGCCTGGCGTTGCCATGATGAAACATAATGCCCTTCCAGTTGACGTATCCAAGTTCTTTTCTTCAAAAAGCCTTCATTGTTGCAACTTGGACGGAATGTTTATCGCAGTATCACCTTTCTTACATCCTTTACTTATAACTAGAACCCTGCGCGAAAATCCATATCCATATCCATATAATATCCATATCGATATCCATATAATAAATTATCAGCATTCGCAGAAAATGTGCAGGTATCCGCGGATAATCCGCTGATATCCGCGGATATGCAGGATTTTACTTATTTCGATCGAATTTACTTCGACCGAAATAAGTAAATATTTCGGTCCTTATAAGGTTAATACCAAGAATTTTAACTCTTTGGAGGAATGCAAAAAGCCGAAAAGTGCAGAAAGCCGTGAATAATTTTGAATAGTAACGAACTATAATTGCTAAAATACTGCCCGACCATTCAAAATGGATAGGGCAAAAGAAGTGTTAAAAAATTTATAATAAAAATTCATTCAAAAACATGTATCGACTGATGATTACATGATGTTTGTGTAGCACGCTTCAAAATTCAATTTGCTAAGAAATACAGTATATCCAGTGGCGGATTTAGGTCAGTTAAGGCCCCGGGCGCAGTAAGAATATTGGGCCCCTCAATTAGAAAAAACTGTAAAGTTAGGTTTTACGGCGCCCGGTGCGCCCGCCGTTAAATCCACGTCTCTTACTAATAACATCCCTCTTATCCTTTTTCAGCTCTCCCCCAAAAACATTTTTAAAAAAAGATTAAGACTAAAACAAGCGGATTTTAGCCCTGATTTACTTTTGACAAAAACTGGAGCCACTTTATTTAATTTCAAACATCTTTCTGAATTCATATACAATATCATACCGAATTCCAATGAAATCTGTTCATAAATAAGCGAGTTAAAGACATTTATTAAATTTGGAGGCCTCTGTGCTTTATATATCTAACTTTTCTGCACCTACGTTTAAAGATTACCTAATTCTACACACAGGTGTAAAATATCAACGATATCGGTCCATAAATAAGCAAGTAATAGCCGTGCTCTACTTTCGGCCGAAACTGGAGTAATTTTTTTTAACTTTTTAGCATCCCTCTACATCACAGATGTAATTTTGTGACCTTATAAGAAATTTAAATAAAATCTGCTCGTAAAATAGGCAAGTTATGGATAATTTTTAAATTTGCGGGCCTCCGGAGGCCCCCGTGCTTTGTATATTTAACTTTCGTGCACCTACGTTTAAAGATTACCTAATTCTACACCCCGGTGCAAAATCTCAACGATATCGGTTCATAAATAAGCGGGTAATAGCCGTGCTTTACTTTCGGCCGAAACTGGAGCAGAATTATTTTGCAAAGTCCGAATTTGGCACTTTTAAGGATACAGGCAGAAGCATCTTCAAGTCCTGATTCCAGAAGTGTGATGTTTTTGACTATCGGTTCATAAATAAGGAAGTTATAGCCATTTGAACTAGTTTTCACTTAATCTGGTCTTAATCTGCGAACTAGACCACGGATTAAGTGAAAACTAGTTCAAATGCCTATAATTCCCTTATTTATAAACCGATTTTCAAAAAAATCACACTTCTGGAATCAGGATATCAAGATGCTTCTGTTTGTACCCTTAAAAGTGCCAAACGTGCGGACTTTGATAAAAAATTCTGCTCCAGTTTCGGTCGAAAGTAAAGCACGGCGATTACTCGCTTATATATGGACCGATATCGTTGATATTTTGCACCGGGATGTAAAATTAGGTAATCTTTAAACGTAGGTGCACGAAAATGAAATATGTAGTGCACACGGGCCTCAAGAGGCCCGAGTTCCTCAAGTTCGTACTATAAGCCTTATCCATATGCGATGCGTTTATGTTATGGACCTATTATAAATGAGACTTAACACTGCTCTTTTATTTAAATTCCTTACCATAACATCCCACAATGTAAATATATTAAACAGATTTTTTTAGTTTAACCTTTAACATTTTTTTTTACTTTTACAGACGTTTCTTTTTTCTTTATTTTTCTCTCGGTTTAATAAAAATATCTGCTTGAAAATCTTAAAATATTACAATTTTCGTTGCAAATTTTTTTGCGTGACATGAGATATAAATGTAATCTTTAACAAAAAAAAAATATATATATAAAAACTTTAAAATCTAATATATCCAGCCATAAGTGTGTAATATGTTTATTTCATAGAAAAATACAAAAATTTCAAAATATTTAGATGTATTGTGTGCACATCATTAATTCTTATAAAAACTTACACGCAAACTTAGAAATAACATTCGTTTTGAGAGAAAAAAACATGAAAAATTAAGATATCATAGTGCGCAAAATACACGCACTGACAAAATTTAACCTGGTGAATATATTTAACAAACGAATATGAACGAAAGAATCATCGAACTTCGCTCAATTCAATCGGCCGCAATAAATAAACAGTTCATTTGAAGTATTTAATTTATTTTCGTTTTGTAACACACTTTTCGGCCCGAAAAGGAGGATGTCAGAAGCCTAGCAATCAAACACAGTTGTTGCGTATAGTATTTTGTTTCTGGTTGTGGGTTTAATGTTTTTTCATGCATTTAGAGCCCAATAAATTAATTGAACATTATGTTTTGTTATACTGGCACCCCATACGTTGGGCGCCAGTAACAAAAAATGGAGTTTCGACGACGATAACCAGAACCCACAGCTAATATTGGCATCTACTGCAGTGAATAATGTCACAGTAGAAGAAGAAGTGTCACTACGAGAAAATAAAGGAACCAGTGCCACAACAGAAGAAAGAAAGCGCATTAACGCTTTACGGAAGGTACATAAAGAGATCTTCCGACGAGGGGGAGGACCAATCCCGTATGGTAAACACAAAATTATTATGAAACCAGATCAGGAACCAATTGCTGTACACACCTTTTAAGATGGCGAAACAGAGGCAGAAGACAGAATTGCATAAAAAGTTACCTGAAGGAATAATTGAAGAATACAAATCCGCATGCGTTGCTCCAGTTGTTGTGGTAAAAAAGGTGAAAAAGTTCACGCCGACAAGCATCGCCAACCAGCCCCGTTATATAAAGGAGATCAAGTTTTGGTCCGTACTCACCTTCTCAGTTAAGCTGCGCAAGGGCTAACTGCCAAACTACTGCCCAAAAGAGATGGTCCGTTCCGCATTGTCAGAATTGTCGGACCAACGACATTTCAAATCTCTGAAGTTCTGAGACCAAACGTCATCATAGGTAATTACCACGAAACAGAATTAAGTCCGTATGTTTCGAGGACACAAGATGCCCCAATACCCATCTACCCCAAGAGGAAGAGAGGACGACCACCTACAACCTGGAAGTCTGGTACGAGCACGATACGAAATCCTGGTTCCTCAGTGAGGCCGCCTTACCGGAAACAGAGGGGGAGTGTGTGACATACACTTTTCGGCCCGTTCCGCCGGAAAAAGAGGATGTCAGGAGCATAGCAACCAACACAGTTGTTGTGTATAGTATTTTGTTTCCGGTTGTAGAATTTTTATCAAAATTATTATTTTTTGTGACTGTTCACTACTGGGTTTAATGTTTTTTCATGTATTTAGAGCCCAATAAATTAATTTAACATTATTTTTTGTTATAGTCTGTATTTTTTGTTTTCGCTTTCAAACGTTAATATTTTCATTTTTAATTATAGCTTGCGTCAAGATATTTTTAAAAACTTTATTATTGATTATTTGTTTATTAGGATCGTATTGAAAATTTATTACCCTTATAAATCATTTTAATTAATAATCTGAATAACTAGAAGGGGAATTTTAAATACTGACAATTGATTAATTTGATTATTATCTTACCACATTTCCGGGAGAAAAAGAGATGGAGAGATCTCTTACCTAAAACAAAAAAGGAAATGTTAGAAATAGTACATAAATTCTATCAAGAAGACATAATTTGTAAATGAAATGCGACAATCTGTCAGTGTTGTAATAGATACATTTAAAAAAATATCTAGATACAGATACAGATACAGAATTATAAAAAAAATCTAGGTACAGATACATACCAAAAATGTTTGTATCTAGATCAGCTAGATACTTTTGAAAAAATACTGAAAAATGGAAATACCATATTTTTTACCAAACAAACAATGCATGTTGATCAGTATTATACAGGCTGTTCAAAAATGACCGTGATTTCACAAAAATTCAAGGTAAAACACTATTCTACGGAATAATTTTGTATTAAATAACGTATGTATTATGTTAGTCATATGTGCTAACGTATGAGCTGCGTATTTATAAGACTAATGTTAGTCTTCTAGATACACAGCTATGTTCTTGTTAAGAGGATGTTTCTTTTTTTTCAGATTTGTTTTCAGCGTATCAAATACCCAAAAATTGCTGTCACAAATAGTGTGTTTATCAGTGTTATCAACACCCAATCTGACCACTCTTTGATGGATAATAACAAGAGAAAAAAAATACTAAATAAACAGCAAGCTTATTGAAAATAAGCACTTATCACAAGTAACTAATGACTGACTCTTTTCACCGTTTGAAAGTGGTAAAATCAAGAAATAGCCATTGTGTTGTTATTTTCGTATTTCTTTCCACAATAGTTATATTCTAAGAAACACTCCCATTATTTCCTTGTTACTATTTCTTTAATTCTCCCTTCAATAAACACAGTGGCATTACTGTTCAGTTGTTCAGTACGTACCTACATAACGAACCAGTTGTATTATTGTAGTTAGTGACATCATTAGGTTTCCCTTCTAGTACCTCTCTTTGTGCTGCACAATCGTTGCTGCTGGTTTCATTAGACCTCCTTTACCACCACCACCCCCCTCACCCACAGTGATATACTGGTATTCTGTAATTGTTTAATGACTACCTGTCACTCCGAGTTATTCGGTAATTAATATCTATAAGGTTATATTAAGTAGTGTGTTTGGAAAGGTGAATTAGCTGCGGATTTTGATTTGTTCTTGGTCACGCTACTAGTCTGATTAGCATTCCAAATACAATTATAGATTAAATATAACAAATATTCAGTTGAAAAGTACATAATGCTTAAGATACAGCTTCAAAAAGATACTAATACGAAGTCTGCTCAATCAGTTCTCGGCCTCCACAAATGGCATCGCTCGAAGCAATACATTTTGTTTTTGAGTTAAACATACTCACACAGGAAAATTTAAAAGAACAGATTGAAAATTAAAAGGAATCAATTTTATTATTTTGTAGCCTATATTTAAATAGCTTTGAATGCTCTGCTAAACAATGAACGAAGATTGTATCGACGCCAAGGAGAACAAAATGCACCATTTAATTTTGCTACTACTGTATCTTTTGGTGGAGGTTCAATTATGCCGTGGGGTGGAATATTTTTGTGAGCTCGCACAGAGTTAGTGGTGATTGATGCCCGGGCGTTAACTGCAGATAGGTACATCAGAGATATTCTTCAAGACCATGTTGTACCTTTTGCCCCATATATCGGAGAGAATTTCACCATAATGCAGGATAATGCACGCACACACGTCGCCAACTGTGTAACAGACTTTTTAAATCAAGTGGGTATAACAACAATGGGTTGGCCAGCGTGCTCCCCTGACCTCAACCCGATTGAACATCATTCCAAAAATCATCGTACTAGAAGATTACCTGAGGGATATCAACAATATGTACACTACAGGGAAAATAATTAGAATGTCTGTTCCTTTAAATTAGCCGGTGTGTGTATATTTTTCTTCTTCTTCTATGCCTTTTCTTTCTAGAAGTTAGCAATCATCAATGCTATTTTCACTTTGAAAACCGTGGTTCGAATTAAATATCCAGATGAACATCGAAACCACTGCCGTAGATTTTCCAGCCATGAAGTTCTTGGTCGACCTACACTTCGCTTGCTTAAAATTCTTTCCCTGCAAGATTAGTTGTAAGAGTTCGTATTTTCGCACTCTCGTGATATGTCGAAGATATTGCAATTTTCTTTTCTGAATGGTAAGAATAAGTTCTCATTTCTTCTCCATTTTCAGTAAAAACTTCTTCAATATTGAGTGGTAGGACCAATCTCGGGCCAACTCCTCCCCCAATTTACCAATTTTACAAAGTTTTGAATCAACTCAGCTTGCAGTAATTTATTATCTAGTTTATTACCAATTAAAATAACATCGACACAAAAATTTTAATGTAGGCAAATTGAGAAGTCATTTAAAAATGAAAAATGTATTAATAACGGATACTTATCTACCTAAATATGGATACTTAAATTAAATGGAAGTTACTTAACAAAATCTCAGATGTGCACTAAATCCGTAATACCGTTCTTCGTCTATGTTAATTCTCCCCCAAATAAAACGCAAAGAAAACAAAAAACAACTTGCTTTTAGTTGCATCCGCAAATCCAATTGATCTTTAAGTAAATGTTTCTATTAAATTTTCTTGTTTAGAAGTAGAGGCAGAAACATTCTGTTTTTTTGAAATGTCCAAATCCGGTAGCGGTCTTCCCAGTTGTTTAATTTCGAGTTTTTCCTCGAGGGACTCTCGAAGAAAATGTTCTTTTCAATAGGGTACTGATACTGTTCATTTCTAATAGTAATACAAAACAATGCACACACACACAACACCACACAGTAAAAAATCACACTATAATACGCGACACTTTCTATATGCAAGCGTAATTCAAACTAACGATCCAAGATACAGCTGGCTCCGCTGTAATTTAATTCTAGCGCACGGTCTGACCACCCGCTCTTCCGGAAGCCAACAAGCTGTCTGAAAACAGAGTCAGTTTCGATTCGGCTCTGCCTAAATAAATACAAAGCGAGCTTCGCCGCATCAAATGCAAGGGAAGAGCAGCGTTCCGTACTTAAACGCGTATATGTTTATTTGTATTTATCGGTATTTTTAAAGAAGATAAAAGCTTTTGAATGATTAATTTGTGATGTTGTTGCCATAATTTTGCAATGGTAGGGCCTTGGTTCTTCATAAGGAACCGCCACTGTGAAAAACGTACTACAAAGATTGTTTTGAACGACGCTAAGCTGAAATCAACGGAATTGAAACATTTTGGTAAAAAGATAATCAAATGGAAGCACTTTTAGAGGCTCTATACTCCACTGAAGAGTTACGTAAACTGATCCAAATTCCAATGTTACGTATTCAAGGATTTCGTTTCCTCCTCAGTTGTTCCCTTAGATTCTTGACTATCGTTTCACCCCAAAAGCAATTCAACCAATTAATAATAAACTGTCGCATCCAGTCACAAAATATATCTGTTTAGTTTTTGTTTAGAAAAGTTAGAACAGACAACGTATGCCTAAAAAGCATTTATTTGTGTCCTTTCTAGATAGATTTTCATCACTCTCTTCACATATATACGTCAAGCCATTAACTTTTTTTGTACATCTCAACATTTCGAACCATTTTTCATGGTTGTTTCATCCATTTATTTCAATTCACAGAAAACTAATACCAAAAAATCATATATAATCTTGTACATACAACTATAATTCTATCAAATAACATTTATTATCATGTCTACATCTTTGCCATTTAAAATAGTAATTTATCTAATGGAGACCTGACAGATTATTATCACAGGGGAGAAAAAAATAACACCAAAAAAATTCTTAAACCATATATATTCTTAGTTGTAATAGTTCGTTTACACTAATGCCGGGTTTACATTAGTAAAGTAAAAGAGCTAGTAACTAGCGCAAGTAACTAGAAACTAGTTACTATCCCTGTGTAAACAGTTGTCATTGTGACTAGTCCACTATCCTATCTCAAATACTAGGGCTCGTACTGGGTCTAGTACTGCCCCGGGGTTTACATTAGGATAGTAGATTTAGATAGTATCTTTGCTACTAGAAAACTATCTACTAGCTTAATACAAACGGATTAATCTTCTACTCATGCCTATCCGTTCCGAATGTTGGCTATCAATTGGGCAATTAAAACTTTATTAACTGCTGTTCTGAAGAACTCTGTAGTTGTTCCATAGAATCACTGTCTTAGATGTTTTATCCATGATATACATGACCTATCTGGTTCTCTTTTTTCACGTACTTTGACCTAATGTATCAGTTGAAGTATTTTGTATCTTGTTTCGTTTCTCATCAACGAAAACATTGTTATTTGCACTTTATTACTTTGCAAATTATGTAATTTATCCAGAACTCTTGCGTTTGATACGTGGTTGATGTATGAGATCCAAAGATGCATAGATAACAGTACGAAAGCTTCTAGTTTTTCGGGTCATTCATTTTTAAAAATTTGTTCTGGCACTATATTTTGATAGTAGATACATTTTGCGAAACTCTGGTAAAGAAAACCTCGATGGTACTGAAAAAGTGAACGTATAATACAAATTATTGGCTCACTATGTGTGGCCTTGACAGCATTAAATACAACTGAAGCAGGTACACACACCGAGAGTTGTTCTGTTGTAAGGATCATTGTACTTACTGACATCATTAGTTTCCCCTCTCACTCTCGGACTGGACAAACCAACATCACTCGACATGTATTTGCTACTATTCTCTAAGTGCACACTAATACACATTATGATATATGTATGTATATAGGATTACTGTTTATACTTAGCGACAACATATAAATTGCTTTCTGTTTTTTTTTACATCCAGCATGGAATTAGCAACATTTAATACAGTTTATTAACATTTTTACTTTTATGTATATATAAACACATGTTTTGGATAATATATCAGTGTGCCAGTACAGGACAATTAATGATACCTTCCTTTCAAGTAACGACAAATGATTCCTTTATGTTCCACGGTTCATCTCAGGAGACAAAATTAATTAAATTATTATGTATAAGTAAAAGGTTCGCACTTCGAAAAACTACAAGTGATGATATAAAAAAAAGGTCCTCACTTCTAAAATATAAGTAATCACCTTAACAAAAAAGGGTCTTCACCTCTAATATACAAGTGATGACCAAACTTATATTTTGACAAAACACGTTTTTTTAGCTCTTGGGGAGCTCAAGCCCCTGAGACCACCCCTGGTGCGCGTTTGCATCAAACAATTCATAAAATATATATAACAAAAATATGTATTTCCATTTATAAAACACATTTTAAATCACTCTAACCTGCAAATATATTCAAACGCATGTAAAAAAGTAAAAATGTCAAAAAGCAATCACTTTTCAAAGGGGACAAGCTTCTACGACTCATCTTAAGAGCGACACAACGTTGTTAAAAGTGCACTATTAATAGTTACAAAATACCAAGACGAGGTGTTGAAAATCGTAACTTGTAACCAGAGCTGGGATGTACTCGAGTACAAAAGTATTCGAGTACAGTAATTAAATACTTTTACTGTAACTCTGTACTCGTATTCGAGTACATATTTTACCCAGTACTTTGTACCTGTACTCCTGTCAAATTTTTGGAATGTACTCGAGTACCTATTATGTATGCACTGAAAAATTACCAATTTTGTTCGAAAAACTGGAACTAACTTATTTCAAAGAAACCGAAATACAATATTTAGAAGAATATTGTTTAGAGTTAAAGCCATTGTCGGCTACCCTGGACGTCCTGCAAGGCCAGAAAAATATTTATTTTGGTTTCCTTTTGCCTAGTCTGGCCACCTTAAAAAATAAGTGGGAGAAAATGAAGAATTTAAAATTTTAATACGGAGGAGAAATATTGCTAAATTGTTGCATAGAAAATTTATTACGAAGATTCGATTCAATTTTTAATATGCAATTTAAAGATGCCATTATTGCTACAGTTTTATGCCCAAATTTTAAATTACGTTGGTACAATTCAATAAAAAATTAAAGTAATGAAAATGTAACTATTCAAATTATAAAGAAAATGATTTTGATGGAAGGAGAAAAAGAATTATTGGGTGTTGAGGAAGAAAAAGATAAATATTCTTCTGGTGATTTAGATAGCTTTTTTGATTTTTCTGAAAACGATGATAATATGACTTCCACAATACAGAAAAACAATAATTCTCATAATCAAATTGAATTAGAAATATTGAAATATTTGGAAGATAGAAGAACAAATATCCATATACTGAATGATTACAAGATCTTAAAAAAAAATGTCTTCAAAAGTTTTTCTTTTGCATCTATAATAGATTCCCCAAGAAGAAATGCACTGCACTAAGTGATGATAATTTTGAAAAACTTATTCTCTTAAAGGCTAATTCTAAATTCACATCAATCTCGTATATTTCACAGTATTATGTTTTGTTCTAATTCTAATAATATATATACATATATGTATGTACTTATGTAATAAATAAAAATTTTGTTCTTTATATTACAATTAACCAGATGTTTTTATATCATATAGCTATAACCTATATACTAAGTAAAATATATACGAGTATGTATACATATCACTATTTTACTTATCCGGATAAACGACCGGATGACGTATTAGTACTTGTACTTGTACTCGAAAATAAGTACTTGAAGTACATGAGTATTGTACTCGTACGTGTACTCAAGTCCAGTTTTTCCAAAGTACTTAGTACTTAGTACTTAAGTACATTATAGTTGTACTCGTCCCAACTCTGCTTGTAACAGGATACTGTGAAAACGACTCTCGAAAATCTTACAGAATATACTTCTCCGGTCCTTCGTAAAAAGCACGGGCCAAAAAAATCGAATAAAGTCTGTTCTACATTATACTTTTTTCAATACTACCCAACTCTGACGTCATTTCAATTTTTGACACTACAGAATATAGTGGGGGAAAAAAATAAGAGACAGCGATACCTTCCATCTATTATTACTCTGTGATACTCTTCACTGCCAAAATTCTAGGTTCAGGTGACAGACAACAGTTTGGTTATAGAACCAATTCTAGTAACCAATTTATAAATATTGTTTAATTGTACTAAGTATATATTTAATTATATGTTCTAAATAAACTTCTTATTAACTTAATAAACTTCTAAACGAAAAGTTATATACAAAAACTAAAAACTTGGTATTTGGTACGACTGAGCAGTATACAACTTTCATCCAAAAATTTGACCGGAGGTGGTTTTGAAAATAGTGTAGTTTGTAGTGTAGCATCGAAAGTTGGAAGGAAGAATTGTGTTTCACATTATACTTTTTACGTCAGTACTACGCAAAAAATCTGTAGTGCTTCGCAAAAAAGTATAATGTAAAAATAACTTAACGAAACTAAAGCTGCGTTCACAGCTCTTAAATTAGTCGCCTATAGACAATGATTTGAGCACCGTTGATTATCACTAACAAGTTAATGCGAGCGACCTTTCAGAGCTCTAAATTTAATACATTATACTTTGTCGACTGTATAATTACAGTCGACAAACAATGCACTAATGTGCATTGTTTTAACATTATTAATTGTTGGTAATTGTTGAATTTTTAACTTGTCCGAACACCGTTTACGAAGCTGGGACTGTGTCAAAAAGAATAGCTCGCACAATTCACATATTCAGTTCTGTGCTCAGAATGCGAGAGCCAAGCTTCGAGTCACTAGCTTGCGTATCAAAGCATCGATGCCTCGTCCGTGAACGATAGACAGTCGCTAGAAGTTCGCGAATGGTGAACGTATCAGTACACTAGTACGTGTACGTGTTACGTACTTACGTACAGGTACACACATTATACTGCGCAATGTCTCGAGTCTGCCGTTCAGTTTTCGCTTGTGCCATGTTCTAAGTTCGCCCATCCAGACTGAGCCTACATACCAAACTATAGACACAGTAGAATCAGTAAGCCGACTCGTGTCGGAATCTTTGATGTTGGCGTACCACATTTTCGTGACCTCGAGCTACCTCGTCCTAACCAAAATTCTAAAGAACGATACAGACTATTACGCGTATGGATACAGACTATTACGCGTATGGATACGGACGAATAAGCTTTATATGACAACTAACAAAACAATTTTGCAATTTATCACTCTAAAATGAATTTAAAAAATATTATACAAAAACTATTGAAAGTAGTATAATAATAAAGTAGGAAAATTACTTAAATATAAAATAATATTTAATATTTTTTAATTTATTCACTTCGCAAAACTGCGCGTCCTAACCAGGATTCACACATGCGCATGAAAAATCTGGTACAGAAAAACGGTCGAGTGAAACTACTGGATATACTGTGCTATAGACATAGATGTACGTGTGTTCCACACTACACACTACATAGCCACCTGAGCTCTGTGCTCGAACCTTGTTCCGTTCCGTTCCATATCGAGTCACACACGCCACTCACTAGCATTGGTTCGTGAGTTCATGTACTGATTCATTCGCTGCTTATTTAAAGATTCGGTCGTAACAATTCACTGCAACGATTCGTTCTTTTGGAACAAATCGTTCCCGAACGACACATCTCTACTTTCCGCGTACTAGGTACTGTGCAACACGCGCAGTTTGCGTATTGTTTGATCAAATGTTATTGTGATTTAACTTTTCTACTGATTTCCGCATGCTAATGGATACAACAATGCCCGATGGCGGCGCTACGAGCGCTGTGAACAGCTGATTGAAACGAGTAATGTGAAAGTTGTCCATATTTGTTTACATGTTAAATCATCGATTTGCAATGGATAATAAACAGCTATCCTTATTAAATTATTTAATTTTTTTAAGTGCAATTTTTTTAAATGTAATTTTTTTAACACCTTCTTCTAGGTGTGTAGTTGAAGGAGAAGAGTTGTTAAACGCCGGAAATCTTATGTTGTGCGGAATTTTGGACAAAAATGATGAGTATGTCGACATATGTGGGTTATGTTTACAAACAAGCAGTTTGAGAACACCACCTCACGAAGTCACTGGGAAATTAAAATTTAGTAATGATGTTGAAGTTTTAAATATGTCCTGCACATGTAAAGCAGGAACTACATGCAAACACATTTCAGCTATCCTATTATTTTGTGCCAGGTGGTTAACAAACCAAAATGAAAGAAGCCAAGATCAGGGCATTGATTGATTGTGAAATATTTGATTTATCTTTTTTTTGTGTGGTTTCTGTTGGTTTTACTTTTTGTTCCAGAAACAATATATTGAGTATGGAAATATTAACCAGCACAGATTTTAAATGCCTGTGGTCTACTTTTAAGAAACCTGTCTTACAACAGTATGAACCGAAACCTCTGTTAGAAACTCCTTGCCTAAATAAATTGATTAATAACAAAAGCAGGCACTGAAAGTAGAGTGAAAATGTATTAGAAAAGCTGCGTACAGAATTTGAGACCGCTTGCCCTAATTCTGCATTAAAATTACCCGGGTAGATATTTAATTATGTTCGAGAAGGATTTTTATAATTTAGTGTTTGTTTTTTATTTAATTTGTTTAATAAATACTAGTTTGTTATTATCACTTCCACAGCACCAAATTTATTAACAGTTCACAAATTGTTTCTCATTTGGAAAATAGTGGAAGTAAATATTTTTGTTACTTCCTTTTCTAGAGTGACAGCCAAACACACACCAATTTGTGTTATAATAACTCATTATAACATAAAGTAATATAAAAAAGAATAATAATTGCTATCAAAAGTTAATATAACAAACAAACTGCAACACTAACTTTTAAATGCAATACAAACTACACGAGAAAACACATGTAAACCAGATGTAAACAATAAACTATTACTCGTTTCGCTTAGTTCAGTTATAGTCCGCTTGGCGTCACTTCATAGCGCTGTTGAGCCCAAACAGATTTATGGTGTGCTAAAATAAAGTTACCTTGCAAAATTTTTATTCAAATAAATTAGCTATAACTATCAACAACAGCAAATTATATAATAATATATAAATTTTTTTTCCCTAAACCTACAAAAAATCTGTCAAAAAATTCGCATGTTCATAACCGTAAGGTAAGATTGTGTAGTAAGTAAAATAAATTATAACGTCAATATAAAATAGCTAGTATGATTATGGTATCGATAATAACCGACATTAAAGGAACGTTGTTTCGTGTAAGATTACATGGACATGTGCAGTTTTAGCATTTTCCAGTCCATGTTAAACCCGTCTGAAATTTATGTTATTTCATAATTATTAAACATACTTTTGGGGAACATCATGCAAGGGGTTTTAGCAACAAACATAAATTACTAAGGATAAATAAAATAAACTAAAATTGTATAAAAACAGCCTGAGATTTTATGGAAATATAATTTAACGTCGTCTAATCAACTTAAGTTTAATTCGGTCGACCCTTGACATTCACGGGCTTGACATTTGTGAGTTTCACATTCACGGTATTTTTTTCCTCCCGTTCTTACCCAAGCTTTTTAAGTTTTGTACTAAAAATCGTTTACTAGGCCTATGCGCGTAAATAAAAAATTGATGTGAAGTGTGAATTTTCACACATTTCAGGGTTTCGCAGGTATTTAGTGAGTGAATGATGATTATTTGGGATGCCAAAACAAATTTTATGTACAGTCGATTCCGCTTAATTGGGACACATCGGGACCTAGGCATTTTGGCCCATTTAAGCGGCTGCCCCGCTTAAGCGAATTTCACATAAAATTAAACAATGCATATTTTTCTTTCAATAATTTTATTTTATAAAATTTTGGACAAAACTATAAATTAAATATAACCAAAAAATATAAACTTTTAAGAAAAAATAATAATAAATTCCAAAATAAAATAATAAATAGGTACATACAATTTAATTCAATGCAAAAATGCGTCAAGTGTAGTCTGTCTTTTGATTTGTAACATTTCACGTCTACAAAATCAGCACAGGTATTCAGTGCGGATGTAGGGCTCCCTTCATTTCCTTCCTGCATAAAATAACGCTGTAACACGGCCATACATTTTTTTGCCTCCTGGTTGATAATATGTGTAGCATAATATGTACTGTGATCTTAAATTTACTGTCCCAATTAAGCGGAATGTTGTCCCAATTAAACACGTAAATTTACTGTTGGTTCCTTGGTTTGGTTTCTGTTCTTTCAGATTTGGCCCAAATGAGCGGCTGCTCCAATTAAGCGGTGGCCCAATTAAGCGGAATCGTCTGTATTTTTTTTTTTCTTTTTTGTTAATTTTAATTCGAATGCCTAATACCATTATTTAGGTTTCTAAATTATTAATTTCTGGTTAATAAATTAACGCTTTTAAAAATTAAATGCAACATTTGCCCAAATATAACTATAATTTTGAAAAAATAATTTAAACAAAATAAAAATGCAAAAAAAAAACACAAATAATAAAATTGCCTTGAGAGCGGAGCGAACTTTAGTTTGCAAATTAGAACGTGAGCATGCTAGCCATTACACTATCAAAGCATGCTGATTCACCGTATTAGATAAGCTGTTAAATATTTCACGTGGTCAAGCAAAAATCACAAAAAGAGCGTTATTTTCCGAAAACATAATCTGATCAAAAATTCCTGTTGTACTATTCCGGTTCACACAAATTTACATAGAATTTTTTCAGATTTTTAGTTTAAACTTTAAACCATCTGGGCTACAGGGTGTGGAACAAAATTTTTTTTGCACAATTTTTGTAAAAATCGCATTTAAATAATTTATTTTGCAAAAATAAAATTTTGATCGTTAATCCACGTACCAAGGGCCTTCATTTGATACCCTACTCAGAATCTTAAAAAAATATAATTTTTTTTCGATGAGCAGATATTTGTTTATATTTTTAGAGGGATATGTTTTTTAGATGTTTTAGTATTTTGTCCTATGTACGGGTCAAAAAGTTGTATAAGCATGCCAAATTTCATCTCTCTAGGTTTAGCCGTTTGGCTACAATTTTTACCGAACAGACAGACAGACAGACAGACGACAAAATGACGGTATAAGGGTTTTTTGGTCACACCTACAAAACCCTAAAAATTGTAAAAATAAGTGAACGACGTAGTTTATAAGTCAAATTCGTTGTATGTAGAACGTTAACTTTGTAGTTTTCAAAGACAGTTGAGTGTGGGTTGGATCAACACTAGTCGAGGAATCCCCGCTCTCGTTATGGGCAGAGTGCTTTTTATCGTATATGTGCTAAACAATCAAGATTATTAAAGTAAAGGTTGTCTCGTAACTTCTGACCAATCAGAGCGTGTGAGAGAATACGTCACACGTATGCGTAGTTCAAACTAACATACAGAATTAATATAGATGTTGCACGTTTTTAAATATTTTTATTGACTATTTTCATAAAAGATTTTTATTTATAGTTTTTAAAAACGGCTGGACGTATTTTAATGAAATTTGGTACAATAGAGTAGAACCAGGATTCAAATATAGGCATAGTATCTCCAAATTTTCTTTCTTAGAGGGTGTTTCTGGGTTAAAACTGGTACGAGAAAACTTAAAATATTTCCTTTGTAAACAGATCTATCTTAACAGAAACAACTATACAATAAAAAAAATTTATAAGAAAACAAATCTTATTTGTTCTATGAATTTTTTCAATTTGATGAATATTAGGGTAGTTACGGGGGATACTCTAAAATTAAAATATTGAAATATTTCACTTATTATTAGTATAGATTTGTTGTGCAGTTTATTCATCAGAACTGATCATCAGTCAAATGTACAACATTAGTATTCATAATTGATATTTGAAATGAATTTACCGATTTTATACTTTAATTAAAATGACTTAAATTCCGCGGTTTTGAAGCTAAATTTGACACCAATTTCATTATAATCAAACAGAATAACAATTCATCCGCATGTGTCATATTAAAACATCATTCATTTCCAATCATACAAAATAATCCCCCCTTTGTTAAAAGCTTAAATTACGGGCAAAATTCCATTCGGTATGTCAACAAGAATAACAATTGTCACACGGATACACTTGTTTCATTTATTAATGAGTATTAACTCACATGTGGATATTTCAGAAATTCACGAACATGGTAATCTAAACCTGATCTAAGGAGACGCACGAGTTTTGATCTAAAAATTCGCCTGATAAAACTTTATTAGTAAGTAATTATTTTATATTTAAATTATTACTTTCGAAATACTGCCTTTCTGCGGCTACATCGCTATCAGTGTCTTTTATAGAAACACGTACCCCCCCACCCCCAAAATAACTTAAATATTGTCTGCGTATATATATATGCTTACCATAATTATGAAACTCTAAACCGGGACAAGAACGGGAGCTAGGGCAAAGGAAAAAATTTAACCAGAAAAATTATTTTATTTATTGTACCAGTACAACAAATATCTTTAAGAGCCGGTTCTAACTTATAAATTGTTGTTGCTATACCAATATAATTCAATATTCATTTAGTCCATAATCGGGATTTATTAAAATGATTTAAAAAATAGTTTTGTTTCTCTAGTTATAGCCGATAGTGTATGCATGTACATATGTGTTTCTATATTGTCCATAGAAGCACATTATACATAACAATGACTTTCATTATAAAATTAACAAAAATTTTTACAAATACCTTTCCAGTCGCTCCAATTTTGGTCTGCATGGAATCCAAACATTAACGTCCACACTATAACACACTATTTCAAGTATTTTCTGCACTTTTATCACTTAAAAATAACTAAAAACGTCAGAAAAAAATTAAGACGCCACTTGCAAAAATCACGTATCACTACATATCAAGATGGTTAATCATGATAAAGCTCATTAAGGAATATAGTCATTAACAATTAATACATAAGGAACAGAATTGCTTAAAATAATTCTTTATGAGAATAAACACATATATTAATATTTTATCAATAGTATACAGGTGGTTGAAATTGAACTACCGGGCCGAATACTCTAATTTTTTATTATTGAAGATGAGGTATAACGTTAAATTTGGAAGTTACTTGGTACTACATGATCTAAAATAGTTTATATTTTGTTACTTTGTATCTTTATATAAATAGTTTTACATTTTGACGCATATGGCGCTGCGATCTTAAAAAGTTTCCCTTATGGCAATCTGATATTTATAATTTTTGGATTAATTTAACCTTAATACAATGAAACCTAACCAAAAATTGAAAAGCCAGGTTTAGAAATTTACATGGTTCCATAAAAGTCCATTTACAACACAATAATCACCAGATCTAGTGACGTTAATACGTTTTTTTTTTTTTTTTTTGTTATCAATATGAAATCTATATTACAACTGGGCATAAATTTACGCAAAGCATTTTAAAATTTTGCAATACTAATCAATGTTAATAAACAAGGACGAAATCTTTTCAGTATTCACATTATTCGCTTTTCTTAATTGTCTGAGTACGCTACTGTTTTTCAGTTCATAATAAATTGTATGAACTCGCAAAATAACAGATCATTGTCAAATATATATTAAGCTGCTTTTGTTCCTTATGAAAAGACTCTCAAAATATCTTTTTACGTTATCCTTGTGGTCGAAAACATCTGTTACTAATTGAAGACAATACCTAACCATTAAACCTTAAGAAAAGAAAAGACATCAATTCATCCCAAGAATACTCTAACATCAATTAATTGCCTCTTCTAGGCCATTTTAACAACGTGCACAAACACACAATGAGCTGGTACCGTAACACTGAGAGAGAATATGCACGGTGTACCGCTCTCAATGTTGAGACGGTATCAACAATACCGACATTATATACCGTCCTATACATCTAATTAATGCGAACTACAGTATGCGTACGTCATACAGACAACTATTGTTTAATGATATAATAGTTTGTTGAAGGAAGAGATAGGGCACTCCGCAATGCTTGCTCTAAACAACTGTTAACTGTTAGCTGATGGAACACAATCCATTAATGTCTATACCACCATACTTACAACAAGTTAAACGCTGAGTAAATTCAATAAAATTCCCTAATGTATAATTGCGATATGTAGCAATAAACATTTATTAGGGTTTTGCAGGTATGACCAAAAAAACCCTTATTATAGGTCTGTTTGTTTGTGTTGCCCAATCTACACTGAACTACACCACAGCTAAGCTATGGCGTTCGTTTGTGTTCCGACACCTGTACGTAAAGTGTTCGTTTGTGTTTATGAACTTGTTCAGGACAGGCAAAATCTACAATTGCTCGGGAGTGAGTGTAGCTTCAGGCAACCTGTAAAAAGGCAGCAAACTTAATCTAACTTGGTTATAATCTATATTCGGTCTAGCGGAAATTTTTATTTTACATCGATCTATCTATCATATATCGATCACGAATCGAGTAATATGAATAGAAGGAAAGTACTTTTCCTACAATGCTGGCAACTAACATAAATAAATTCAGAAGTTTTATAAAATTCGTCAAAACTTGAATTTTTATTATTTATTTTTATAAAATTTATCTCAGCATTTAAACTGTTCATATTATCTTATTTATTTACTATTACTTTAGCACAAATTTGTTTTAAAAAGTGAGGTTATCAACTTTGTCTGGAAATGTCATTCGCCTGCTTGGAAATCCGTTCGTTTGTTTCGAGCAGTTTGGAAGAAGTTTTTAGTTGTGACGTCAGCTGCTCTTGTCCTGGACAAGTTTGGTGCAACACAAACGAACAAACCTTGAGTCACTCATGTGTCGTGTCTGTCTGTACGATGAAAATTTTGGCCAAACGACTAACTATACCCTGTTCGAAATGCAGAAATAGTAATAAAATCACGTGAAAGATTTCCTATCCAAGAAGTCGCTACCCTATTGCTGTCGCACAAATTTAACAGCTCAACAGCCAACGAACGACGAACGACAAAATTATCACGTGAACATTGCATGATTACTATTTCTTGATTCCAAACAGAGTATATAAAGTTGAAATTTAGGAATTGGAAGTCATCCTTCACCCTGTTTACCCACCGGATATTGACCCTTCTGATTACCTACTTCCTACTCAGATCGATTCGGCATGCGTTATCTGGTGAGCGCTTCTCGAATGCCGAAAATGTGAAAATGTGTAGATGATTGGATTACCTCAAAAGATTTTTTTCAACCGTTGCTGCCTGACAGATGACTGATATTTTGATTAAATACCAAGCACCATTTATTTCCCCGAAACTGTTTAATGCAGTTTTAGAGTACCTGTCCAAAGTGTATCTTGGAAAAACAATGGCATTCAAATAAATGGTGTGAGGCTAAATCACATGAGATTCGCAGATGATGTTGTTCTCGTGTCAGACTGAGTCCAAAACGCTTTCCAATTGCTGCAGTAACCAAATGAGGCAGCTGAAAACATAGGACTCAAGATGCCAAATATCAAAAACCCAAAATTATGACAAACCTTGTATCGAGCGAGGCGCTGAAAATCGATGATGCCAATATTGAAAAGATTGATGCTTACAAGTATATTGGGTACGAAATACGAATTGACAGAGACAATAAAGCGTTCAAAATCTTCAGGAGAATATCACAAGGATTGGCAAAATTTGGTAAACTATAAAACATTATAAAAAATTATCTCAATGCGCTTTAAAAAGAAAACATTCGAATTTTGTGTTATGCCCGTCTTAACCTACGGGCGAAAACCCTAACACTGACTAAAGCTTCTGCTAGAAAACTTCAAGTAACTCCAAGGACATGTATGTGTGCATATCCTTGGAAATAAATTTAATAACAAAATGTTTCTGTTAAGTACTGCATAACGGTCAAGAATTTATGATCGCACTGTATATATTCTAGTCATTTAGATGGATCATATTAGATAGAAATAGCTATCGTACTGGCAAAATTTTTAACTAAGAACCTAACCACTTGCATCGGATGCGTCTTTCTGTGACTTGATGAAAAATAAAATTAATTTGTTATTAAAACATAGACAAATAGAATTACAGACGCGTATATTTCCCTTCAATTTCTTGGTAGACATGGTAGACTTGACTTCGTATTGGCAAATATTTAATATAATGGTTTGTTTTTTAAAAGATATATCCTATATAATTTATGTTGGTTGTGCATGATGGCTAGCCAAATGTAGTATTTTTATTTGCTCGATTTGATTTATAAATTCTTTGTAATTTTTTACGTATAACACTGCCAAATATAGGTCAAATACATAAATACCCAATATATCTCAAATACGAAAAAAAAGCATCGAATAAAAAAATATTTTTTTATTTTATACTTTCTTTTTTACTGCCGCCACTTTTTCCGCATTGACGCATTTTTTCTTTCGTCCAATCAAAGGTCATGAAAACCCTAAAGATATCTGAGTATTCGTATCTCGGCCATTGGATTCCCTATGGGAAAAAGTTCAGGTCATCCGCAAGGGAAGGTTAGGGGGAACACATCCGTTTACTAATAAAGCTCCTGGCCGTGTTTCGTCATCAAGACCGATTGTAATTGAAACTGCGCGATCTGTGCGCCCGACGGCAGGCATTAACATAAGTTGCCGTTGATTAAGCGCATCAGGCCGGGGGCACCCGTAGCTATGGTAACGTTACCATTAATGAGACACTCGACGTGACGTTGTTAATTAGGCGAAGGAGCGAAATCCTTACTCTGCCCCGAACATAACCGGCCGCGAATTTAGTGCGTGTATTGCGTACCTACGATTGGGGTCGGATAGGGTAAGGAAACGAAGGTATCTTCCTTCTAAATAGATGCCATATAAGCGACAGTTTTCGTTGGTGCTAAATTACTAAACTTTTGATTGACTTCCGGGGTTCTAAGAATCTTGGAATAAACACATCCGTGCGTTTTGGGTTAAACACTAGATGTTTCGGAGTTCAAATATATACTGGATGTATATTTAAGTATTGCACATAAAGTTTTGTATGCTAATTTTAAAGTTTACGGATATTAGTCTGTTAATTTATTGCTGTGTTTAAAGCTTAGTTGTGCAATGGGAGCTTAGCTTGCTATTGCGACGCAACATTTAAAAGTGAACTCCAGACCATCGCTTTTAAACAGTATATTAATTAACTTGACTTGTTTTCCTTTTCTTGGTTTACTTCTACACCCGCATCACCTTAGATAAATAACACAAACCTGTGATAAATTTTTTGCAGGAAATCTATTCTGGATTACTTGTTGCATACTGAATGCAAAAGTAGTGTTTGTGTTTATTACAGTTTTTTCTCTATGTTTCTCTATTTACAATTTCAGATAGAAGTAAAAAACAAAAATTATTGTATCCTTATATTTATGAGTAAAACTGTGTACAATTGGGAAATCCCTGTTTTTTGGATGAACTGGAAAATAGCTTTCTGTATGGAAGGGGCAGCAGAGCTAAAATTACTGGCAGGTGAAGAAGTGGTCCCGAAGAAAACAATTGCAAGTGTTAAGAATATCTTACATGAAAGCTTCAGTATTGCATGAAAAGTATTATTTACTCCCATTTCGCATTAAATTGCACAAAAATTGTGAATGTTTCAATTACCTGTGTGAGAAATTTCCAGCTCTTGAAACAAAATTTCAAGACATTTTCATAATAAACTGATGAAAAAGTTTTTAGTTATTATCAGAATATGTTTGACATGGATAAGTCCCAGGACCCCCCCCCCAAACTCTCAAAAACACCTGTTTTTAAGAAACAGTTTTCACTCCTTTACTTAAATTTTAGAGCTGATGATTTTTTTTTTTAGTTCATCTCTTGCATTTTGGAAGTAAGGCTTTTTTGTCATCACTTATATTTTGAAAGCGAAGACCTTTTTTAGGTCAATATTTGAATTTGAAAGGTCCTTTTTGGATTTTAGACGTTTTTGGCCCTATAAGGTCCCGGTCCATCCTTGCCTCTATGAAACAAATTTGTCTTCTCTCATTATATTACCAATATAATGCATAAGAGAAAAACAACGAAACGAAAACTCAAAAGGTAAAGATTTCGGAAACCTGAAATTATTCCACATTTCTCTTTTGATTAAACTATTTTCGGTGATATTTTGCTAATAACACAGCCGAACAGACATTTTGGTGCCTGCGAGGTTTTAACTGTCTCTAGGTGATTTTTGGGCACAGAATCCAAAATAGCCGTCAGATTTGGTCTATCAGATCTAGTTTTTGAGATACGCTATATTGACCTCTTTTACAATAAAATATCTTATTTCTTAACTTGTGTATTTTTCACGTTATTATTGTTACTATTTGCTCCAACTGCCAGTTACAAACACAAAAGAGACAAAGTTAGGTATTTATTTCACAAAGTAGATAAATATACATTCATCATTTATCACTTAAAAATGTTCTTTTGTACGACTTTCTAGCATTGAGTTTACCAGAACAGTATTTCTTCACTCCAACAGTAGTAGGCCATCATGTGGCTATCTTATCTTCCTTGATATCTATCTTCCATAGTTTTATGTCCTGATGGAATTTTTCCCCCAGTTCTTCACTAAAATCACCTAGGTTTTCTGGTAAGTGGTCATAATACAACCGAGAATATTAAAGCTAGAAAGCATATTTTCCACTAATTCTCTGCCATATGATTTCCAAGAAAATTTTGTACTACTTAAATAAATGAACACCAAGAATTAGATTCAATCTCGTTCATTGATGCGGTTGGATTGGATTGTTGATCTTCAATAGGTTGCCTTATCTGAGTACCATCAAATATTCTGGCTTTCAGTTTTTCAGAGTTAATCCCAGGAAATTTACGTGTCAAGTAGCCTACACAAGGTCCATCTCAATTTAAAGCCTTCAAAAATTGCTACATAAGCCCAAACTTGATATGCAAAGGTGGAAATATAATTTTCTCTCTCGCAACCAAAGGTTCGTCGACAACGTTTTGTTTTTCTTGAATTATGACATTTCTTAATGGAAATCACCCAATTTCTGTTGCTGATTCTTAGCTCTGCTGTACCAAAGACATAAAAAGGATATTTTGTATATCCACTTTGCTGTCCAAAGAGGAAGTTTACCGTTTTTAGATAAAAAAATCAATTAGTCTGTATCTCAAAACTAGAGCTGCTACGAAAAAGAGTCAGGTATTTTTGGAATCAGCACATCAAAAATATCCAAAATCAGTTCTTACTTTTCAGGCACCAAGAACAAAAAAAAATATTTTGTTGGGCAGTGTATAATATATATATAAATATATCAATAAAAAAATATATATAAATAAAAATTGTGCTATTTTTTACTCATTCTTTTTATTTCTATTTACAAAACAAAACTAATGCGATGAAGAATGACAAATTAGATTTTAAACTAGCATCACTACAGACAAAGTTAGTTAGCAAGACAAAAACGAGTAAAAAGGATTAAAGGAAAACCTGCGTAATTCATTCATGGGAGCTGAAAAATATATTTGTAAAAAAAGGAAATGGCATCGATAAAATTGATTGCATCATCTCAATTTGTTAGTGCAGCAATTCAGCTTAAATATATGTGTTATATAAACATAAATTTTATTAAATGACTTAAGAAACTACCGTAGAAACCATCTAGTTGGATTTGTAGAAAATTCAGAAACCCAAACATAGTATTTTCCATTAAACAAATTAGGTTTTAGTATATCCACTAGTTAGTTTCTAAATTTGCTTAACCAACACAATCTCAGAACAAACTAGAGCAAATGTCACGTTATGAATAGCTCTCGTGCGCATTCGCTCTTATTTTATTGTCCCATACAACAGTTTATGAGAAGTGAAATTTTGGTTGAACAGCCCTAGCGAGGTACTGGCGTAGCTAATGGTGATATTTATTACCAGCCGGCCTGATAACAGCACTAACACAAATTTAATTCGGCATCGTAAACCACCAACCATCGGGGATTCGTCCTACACGCAGGCACGCACAGAACCAACGTCTACAGGGAATATATGCCAGATATAGGCTGTACACCAGCGGTTATAGCCCTCGCAACCCTGTCAAAGGACACTCGCTTCTTAAAACAACAAATAATCAATATCACTCTTTCAAACAGGATTAAAAAAATACCTCAATAATGCGTAGTATTAAAGAAAAAAATTGATGTGGTGTCAATACCCACACATTTAAGCATTTTGTAGATATCTATTAAGTAAATGAGATTCACAGGAAGGGGTCAAAATATATACTCCTATTTTTACCGACCGCCAACTTATATAAAGTCTGTCTGTCTGTCTGTCTGTCTGTCTGTCTGTCTGTCTGTCTGTCTGTCTGTCTGTCTGTCTGTCTGTCTGTCTGTCTGTCTGTCTGTCTGTCTGTCTGTCTGTCTGTCGGTCCGTGTACAAGTGCAGAGCAAAACGGCTAAAAATTTTTTTATGAAACTTCATATTTAAGCTTGTGTTAGCTATCTATTAAGTAAATGAGATTCACAGAAATGGGTCAAAATATATACTCCTATTTTTACCGACCGCCAACTTATATAAAGTCTGTCTGTCTGTCTGTCTGTCTGTCTGTCTGTCTGTCTGTCTGTCGGTCCGTGTACAAGTGCAGAGCAAAACGGCTAAAAATTTTTTTATGAAACTTCATATTTAAGCTTGTGACATCAATAGTTTTTTGGTAAAAATCGGTTAACTAGAAATGGGAGTTTACTTTGTCGGTTTTAAGATTTATGCGAATATTTTACAACAGAGAAATATTTCGAAAACATTTATTTACAAAAGTTACTATAAAAGCAATAACTAACAAATTTATTTGAGACATTTTTTGATAAAGTAGCATAAATTAAACAAGTACTTTGTGATGGCGGTTGGTCCTGTGGTGGCTACAGCTGATTTTTTCAAGTCCATTTTGCAATTTATTGTTCCGAGAAGTCAATTAATTTTTAACTTTTTGACAGTGAGCATTTATTTGTTACTTATTCGCTGCTTGACTACCAAATAACTTATCTGCCAGATAGCATAGTTTATTCGTAGGAATAATTTTATCTGAAGGTGGAAAGACGCTGTATTGTTTATATCCGTCAGATAACATAACCAGCCACTATATCTGAAGGTGGAAAGTCCGAACCTAAATAACATGCAGTGTAAAAAATCGTTAATTTTTCACGGGTAAGCACTAATGCGCATCACTTCTTTACACTTTTTGCAATATGAACAGACTTATGTATTTACAATTGGACACATAATGCATTTATTATTTGATGGTCATAGATGAAATAATTTTCCATTTAATCCTAAGCATTTTTTATAAATTTTTGGTCAACTCTCACAAATTTGTTAAAATGCTTTTAGAGAGTTTTGCAAGTGGGCTATTTATATAGTCTCTTTATTTGTAAATCGTTAATATACTTATAATAAAAATAAGTAAATGTATGTCTAAAATTAATAGCTAATACCTTTGTTCTATGTTACGCTTAATAACATAGTGCCCAAGCTATTTAACCCCTTATTCTGTCATAATAAAATTACCTGAAAAAGAGCTTAACTGATTTTCTGTGTATTCCGTGGTTTCGCTCCTCAACCTCCTCAACCTATATTACCTTCCAGTTATGCTGATGCAGAATTATTTGTTTTAGGTGAATGCTGGTTGCTATGGTAACATACATGCTAATGCTTAATATCCGATTGGCAGAACGCATTATACTATAGAATAAGACTATTATGTTATTAATACGTAATTTGCATTACCGGAGCAATGCATTCGACTAGCTACTAATCAGACAACCCATATATAACAATGATAGTTTAAATCATGTATTTAATTAATTAAATTTCAAACTGTGGACAATAGAAATGGAGGTTAATTTCATATATTAAAATAGACTGCACACCTACAAGTGTTTATTCAAAAGGTAGTGTTCAATATATCGATTTGCTAAAAAAATTTTTTGAGTATATTGCTACCGGTTATCGTTACTTATCCTCCAGTTTCTCTCAGAGAAACTGGAGAATAAGGAGGAATAAGGAGAATTTTATATATTATTTAAAAAGTATTGTCTTATACACTAATTATTTTAAAATAAATATCACTTAAATAATCAATATCACTAGTCGCTACACTTAAACCGCCTCTAAATTTCATTTAAACTCTTTGGTATACTCGTCGAGAACCCTCATGTCGATCGATTGATTTAGAGCCGATAAACAAATAGGTATACAGTTGATTCCGCTTAATTGGGACACATCGGGACTTAGGCATTTTGGCCCAATTAAGCAGCTGCCCCAAATTAAGCGAATTTCACATAAAGTTAAACAATGCATATTTTTCTTTCAATAATTTTATTTTATAAACTCTTGGACTAAACTATAAATTACATATAACCAAAAAATATAAACTTTTAAGAAAAAATAATAATAAATTCCAAAATAAAATAATAAATAGGTACATACAATTTGATTCAATGCAAAAATGCGTCAAGTGTAGTCTGTCTTTTGTTTTTGTAACATTTCACTCTACAAAATCAGCACAAGTATTCAGTGCGGATGTAGGGCTCCCTTCATTTCCTTCCTGCATAAAATAACGCTGTAACACGGCCATACATTTTTTTGCCTCCTGGTTAAGAATATTTGTAGCATAATATGTACTGTGATCTTAAATTTACTGTCCCAATTAAGCGGAATGTTGTCCCAATTAAACATGTAAATTTACTGTTGGTTCCTTGGTTTGGTTTCTGTTCTTTGAGATTTGGCCCAAATAAGCGGCTGCCCCAATTAAGCGGTGGTCCAATTAAGCGGAATCGTCTGTATATATTTCATACAATTAAACTATATACGAGGTATGTAAACTAAGTAACGTAAGCGCGGTGATACACCTTCAGTACGAGTTTGAATTCGCTAGAGTAGTTTAGCGCGGTCTCCGATGCCGTAGTTCCACGTAAGAACTAATACTTCATAATACTGCGAATTTCCGACCGTTCCATTTTCAACAAAATTAATTTAAAAAAATGTTTTTAGCATTTTTTAAAGCATACAATGATATCATTAAACAAACGAGATATGTAACAACAAAATGTCAACAAATATATATATTAGGTCGTCAAGGATGAAATTTGTCGAAAAAAAGGTAAAGTTGGTTGATAACTTACAAATATAAGGAATTATTTTATTCATCAAAGTATGCACCCATATTGTCTATACACTTTTGTCATTTAAGCGACAGGTTGTTCAGGCCGGTGGTATAAAATCCTGGCGGACGAGAATCAATGAATTCCTGGACGGCCAGTTTTACAGCATTGTCGGAATGAAACTGTTTTCCTATTAAAAAGTTATCCAAATTGCGGAAGAAGTGGTAGACAGTGAGGGCTAGGTCTAGTGAGTATGGAGGATGATGAAGAAGTTCCAACTCCAATTTCTGTAGTTTTGCCACAGTCATTTGTGTAGTGTGTGGTTTAGCGTTATTATGCAATAAGATAGGAGTCGATCTGTTGACCAAACTAGGCTGTTTTTTTTTAAGTTTTTGCATCATTTCGTTTAGTTGGTTGCAGTATATTTCTGCTGTAATCGATGAGCCAGGTTTTTTTTTTTTAGGTTTTTAAGTTACTTGTATGAAATTTGGCGAACCAATTTGATATTCAGATTAATTCTGTAAAAATTGACTATGTAGTAACGTTACTACAAGATAAAATATTATAAAAGTATAAATGACTTCCATTCATGATAGTAACTGACCTTGCTCATAGTGACAAATTTAATTACTATGATCATAGTAACTGAGTTACAGAATTGGTCTATTTGTCTGCTGCGTAGTAACACTAAAGCCAAATACACTATTAAATTTCGCGCGGTCTGCGATGCCGTAGTTCCACGTAAGAACTCATATTCCACGAACACCGTTCCATTTTCAACAAAATTACAATAATTTCTCTAAACAGGCGAGATGTGTAATTTCCCACAAAAAAATAATAAAAAAAAAACAAAAATAAAACTGTAAAATATTAAACCAATGTCAAATAATAAGCTGTTAAAGTTGGAAATATTATTAACTACAAATTCCATCCTTGACGACCTGATAAACTCCTATATTTGATATTTTGTATTGAATAATTTGCGAGAACATTTTGTGGATCGCTGTTTCCGTACCAAACATGATAGTAAATCATACTTTTAGTTGCCACAAATGTGGACCAGTGTAAATTTGTAAATATTTTGTTGAAATGCTGAGCAATATATAAAGGGTAATCATAACTTCCTGTAAGCGACCCATCACTGTCACAATCATGAATACAAATTTCCATACGCAGCCCTCCAGAATTTCCATTTATCTCCAAACACGCACAATTATTCTTCATTTACTATCCCGCACCTTGTGTTGCCTCAAGACATTCATCTTCCCACTTCCGCCAGTGCACACATTCTACTAAATAAGCATTCGAGTAATTAGAAGAAAAACCGGACAATATACCATAAATATCTTCCAACATACTTATCTTAGGCAAGTTGTTTCTTTTTGCTCCAAATGTTCCATTTTATAACACTTTTTAAGTGAGTAATGTAGCACGGTTTAGAGCAACATAAAGATGCATTTGTTTCGGCCACAGAATTTAAAACAAATATAGTCGGATATATATATATATATATATTAAACCCAAATAATACTAGCGTCCTTTTAAAAAGACGGCAAATAGAGTTCTGTATTATTTGGTTTAGTTTTTGTGCCTAGTGGTTTTGCATTAGAAATACGTAAGTTATACACACAACAAGTGTCTAATGGTTGGTTTATATACGGAACAAGAATAAGGAATAGGAAATAAGAATAGTACACAAGATGTTAAGAAAATATATACATAAGAAAAGTTAGTAACATTTAACATTTTATTCTTATTCCAAGAATAAGAGACGATAAGCATGCGCACAATGGTCAAAATGTCGGCCGTAATAAAATTTGTCCAACAGATGTTTTCCTGCTGTGATCAGAACGTTGGAAAAAACAATATAATGTGTGAAACACAAGCAAATAAATTTACAAAATCTTCTAAATCCATATTACTGAAAACGAATTTTTTTTAAAGGTTATACAAGGTGTCTCATAAGAAATTTTATATTTATTTAGCTTACTGCGTGAACGCAACGTATCCGAGGGGCGCGGGGGTTATGTCGATCGGTAGCCCGGCTCTTGGGAATTCAATCGCTATGGAGCGTTTCTCGGGAGCAGACCGCGCGTTGTGCGTGCAAGAGTTTTACAAAAACGGTGATTCGGCGACTGTAGCGCGTAGAAAATTCTGCAGTATTCGAGGTTTTCGCCACTTAAATGATGCGCCAAGCATTCCTCTCATTCGACATTGGGTTAAAAAGTTTGAAGAGACTGGTACAACGCTGGATAAATCAAAATCCGGGCGACCTAGGTCATCAAGAACGGTAGAAAACGTGGAGAATGTTAATCAGTCTGTTCGTGACGACTCGAACCTTTCAATTCGGAAGCGTGCAAGTGCTTTAAATGTGCATAGATCATCATTACATCGCATTATGCACAAAGACCTAAAGCTGCACCCCTACAAAATTCAATTGGTGCAAGAATTAAAGCCCCAAGATGCCAGTCAGAGGCTTAATTTCGTAAATCAGGTGATTGAGCGATTTTCAACGTTTACCAACATTTTGTTTTCGAATGAAGCTCATTTTCATCTTAATGGCCACGTAAATAAGCAGAACTGCCGCTACTGGAGTGCAACGAATCCGAAACGCAAACATCAGAAACCCCTACATTCGCTTAAAGTGACCGTATGGGCTGCGATGTCGGCGCGAGGAATTATCGGCTCTTACTTTTTTGAAGACTAAAGGGGGCGTGCAGTTACAGTGAATTCAGAGCGTTATGTGGAGATGTTAGAAACTTCTTGGTACCTGAACTGCAAAACTTTCCTGGCTATAACCAAAGAACATGGTTCCAACAGGACGGAGCAACTTCACACACGTCCAATATGTCTCTGCCACGTGTTCGTGAAATTTTCTCAGGCAAATTGATCTCCCGGAGAGGTGACATAAATTGGCCTCCACGCAGTCCAGATTTAACCCCTATGGACTTTTTCCTATGGGGTTACCTTAAATCTAAAGTTTACGCCAATAAACCGACTTCACTGGCGCATTTGAAAGAAAATATCCGTCACGAAATGGCAGCCATCCCTGAGTCCACCTGCCGAGACGTCATAAGTAATTTTACTGTTCGATTAAATGAGTGCCGAGAACGCGAGGGTCTACATTTAGACGATATTATTTTTAAGAAATAAATCCCCAAAAAGTGTATTTTAATAATTAATAAACATTTTTTCTATATACGGCTTACTTTTTTTTTAATTGATCCACTAAATATAAAATTTCTTTTGAGACACCTTGTATTAAACACAACAACCTGTCAAACGACAACCGTTAAACACAGGCCAACGCAAGTACGCAGGCGTAGCGACGAAATGTTATGTCCGATATAAACGGTTTCATATTTTTTATTCTTGTGTACTATTCTTATTTCCCATTCCATATTCTTGTTCCGTATATAAACCAACCATAACCTACATTACTAGTGGCATTTTAAAAGGTCGCGTGTTTTTCGCGATTTTTTGATACAATATAAACTTTTAAAAAATAAACAGTAGTAAATAAGACAAATTTAGACTACAATAAACAATTTCTGCAAGTATTTTTTTTTTGTTAACATGAGTATGTTTTTTTTGTTAATATGAAGATAAAGATTGACCCCGGTGTATCAGTTTGTTGAATTTTTGTTTGATTCAGTTTTACAATGACCTAAACTGTGACTGAAATGTGTGATATATCTCGCTAGACATGAATCTTTTAACATGTTTTAACACGTCTGTATTAAACTGTTATAAAAAATCTGGCACCTTTTTTTACTTGTTCAATCATATGCAATTCCTTTTAAGTGAATGTGTAGGTGCAACTTGACTATAACAAAAAAAAAAACTATTCATGATTGTTGATTACATTTTCATATCTATTTGCAAAAAGGAAAAGTCAATTGATGACATAATATCATAAGGTTAGGTATAGTTGATATTTAAATTTATTAATTTATAATAGCTGGAGATAATTACATTTGGGCGTAGACAAGAACAAGATTCAAGGGTAGCCAGTATTAGATGGAAAACGCAACTTTTTTCAATAACATTATTAAGTATTTTAAGAAAACAGAGGACCAAAACCTGTCAGTATATTGGATTTTTATTTATTTTATCCTGGAAGAGAAGACTGATCATCATCTGCTGAGAAAATGAGATGAGAAATTGAGAGATATGGAAAGATATGTTAACAGCTCATTTATCGAGAAGTGATGTAAGAAGTTCAGTTTTTAAAGAAGTCTGTTCCATCAGAAATGAACGAATCAACAATCAACTTATTTACTTATTTCTTTCTCAGTCATGCTTGTACATCATGTGGGAGACAGAAATATATAAATAAGTTGAATGTTGCTTTATACATTTGTTACTGAACAGACTTCTTTAGAAAACTGAATTGTACATAGAATTACTCAACAGAAACACAGAAAAATAATTGTATGAGTGAGTACGCTATTATTTCGAATTCTATAATTTTCTAACAGAAAATCCGTACTTCGGACGGGATATATATCTCATATACATAAATTTAACTTTGTAACTAAAAAATCGGTTATACCGAAAAAATAATTTTCTATAACTCTGGGAAAGTTATAGGCTTCACCTTAAGGTGTGTTGAAAATCTCGTGAAAATAGGTCCAGCCATTTAGACGTGATGTCCGTACAAACAGACAGCAGACTTTCACATTTATATATACAGAATATATCAAAAAAGAGGGAATACGATTGTTCTCAAAAACGTGTCGTGCGAGCAAACTGGTAAAACTTTTGTTGACCAAAGTTTACCCAAAAAATCAAATGGTAGTATTAAAATTTTCCGAAATAAACCGGAAGTACCGGATATAAAGGACAAATTTGATTATTTAATGGGAACGTACAACGTATTGGGTACCTTTGGATAGAGCTTTTGAAAAGAAACAACTTTTACTTACATATTTTTTGATACGAGGGATGTTTCGTAAATTCTGGGAATTGTGCTATAATTAAATTACGCAGAACTTATAGGCAATGTTATTGGTGCCACACAAGTCTTGACATGTTTATGCAACTATCTAGTGCAATATTGTTCAGTCTGATTTAGGTGTACGACTGATATAGACGCATTTTCATAGCACTGTTTTTGTAGCCAAGGAAGACACAGCAAAATCTCAAAGAGCAATAATTTTCTTTTTGTGGAAAGAAGGTGTGAAAACATCAGACATTATTCAGCGTCTGCAAGGAGTATTTGGTGAGTCTACAGAATCCAAAAGTACTGTTTATCGGTGGATCGATTGTTTTAAAACCGGCAGAACATCACTAGAAGACGATCCACGCAGTGGGCGCCCAAGCACGTCGGTAAATGAAAGAAACATTACTGCCGTCGAAGACCTACTGAAAGAGGACAGGCGAATGACTATTCGTCAAATTAGTGTGCGCCTAGGGATAGGTACACGACAAGTTCACGACATCTTGCATGATTGTTTGGGCGTTAGCAAGGTTTCGCCGCGCTGGGTGCAAAGGCTGTTGGAACCAGAACAGAAACTCAATAGGTCTGATACTTTGAGGACCCCTTAAAAAAATTAGTTTATCGTTGGGATAAATGTATTCAGTTAAATGGAGATTATGTTGAAAATCTACATTGTAATATTGACGAAAATTAACAAAATAATAAAAATTATAGCTAAATTCCCAGAACTTTGGAAACATCCCTCGTATATTTTACGGTTTACGAAAAATTCTAAACTCCATAACGACTTGAAAAGTATTTTTATTTACAAGTGTTCAAAGTGTCTTCCATTTTGATTGAAAGACTTTCGAATTCTTACTCTTGGAGCTATCTATAGCTCGGAGTATAATAAAAATAACAATATTACATTTGCAAGTCGTACTTCCTTGAAAGTACTTGATCACCCTGTATTATTTGCAATAATTGTGAGTGATGACATCAAATGGTTTAATAGTAAACAATAATATAATAAATAGTAATCATAAACAATATTATTGTTGGGCCCGCTAGGCGCCCCAAGTTCCTTATTTAGTAATTTTAATTTATTTAAATGTTCAAAAACAATTCTTGTATATTTTTCCATGTTTTAGGCCAACTAGGGCCATCTGCCAATTTTTCTTTGCACTTTTATGAAAATTTAATTCATTAGTTAACCGCGATTAACAGGTCGCTGACCGTTCATTACAAATTAACCTGTTCGTTAATATAACGTTTTTTCGAGACCGCATGGTTTTTTAACCTAAAAATTAGTGTTTTGCTTCCCGGCTATTTTTTATGCTGTATATTTCGGATTTACAACCCGAAATATCAGTGATTTAAACCGCTCTTTGTCAGATTTACAACCTGACAAATCATATCAGTGCATCTTATAATTTAGAGTGAAAACCAGATCAGCTGATTCATCCAGACGAGCTATCCGGCTACCAGGAAGAATCCAGATCCAGAATCCAGCTAAGTGTCGTACACTGTAGTTTTATTCTGTTTATTTGTACTTAAAAATATTCTATTTAGAATTTTGTTTGTTTTGAGAATATTGTTTATTAGAGTAGTTCATTCCGAACTTACTCATTTTCAGGTTTCAATTTATTATTGTTGTTAAATTCTTTAGTATAGCCTTCAGCTAATAATTTAGTAACAATAATACTGCATATTATTGTTAATTTGCAGATATTAATATTCTAGTATTAACATTCATTTATTGTAGTTTATTTTCACGTGCCTTCAGCTGATATTTATTTATGTATTAATGCAATTTAACCATCTGTTTGTTGCATATTTATTTCTAGTTCTATTACTGAACTAAGGCTTGGCTTTCACCAAAACACATTTTTTTATAGTGTAAATTATAAGATTTGTACAGTTTATTGTATTGTGTCCGACAAAGTACACTGGCCAGCTTACATTGCACCGTATCTTGCCAGGTGTCCTTTGTATCCAGTGAGTTGAGTCTACGATATTTTCGTGTTAGGATCATCGTCGGTAGGAGTCATCGAGGGAAACAGCAAGTATTGGCTCCTCCTATCACCTTATTTGTGGGCCTGGACTTTAACCCTTCTCTCCCCAGCGAGGGCTTCCACTCCTTTGTGCAGTCTCCTAGATTTGCCCCTAGGAGCAGAAGAGTTAAAATCCCCCCTCTTTCCTTAAGGTTGAAACCGGCGGTTACTCAACTCACTGCGCGTACGTCCGCGACACAATAGTCCACTCAATATACCGGCGCGCTGCGCTTCCATACACATCGGTCCTTCGAGTCTAAATTGTCGACCACTGTGTGTAGCGCTGTCTTGTCCTACGGTCACCACCCAACGTAGGCGGGCGCTACATTTCATGGTCCTTCGAGCCGGATTTGATCCGCCGTTTTGTGCGATTTACAAAGTCCGATTATTGCAAGTCCGATTTTTGCAAGTCCGATTTTTGTAAATCCGATATTTTGTTGTCCGACTCGCGCTACATTTCATGGTCTGCTTCGAGCCGGATTTGATCCGCCGTTTTGTGCGATTTACAAAGTCCGATTTTTGCAAGTCCGATTTTTGCAAGTCCGATTTTTGTAAATCCGATATTTTGTTGTCCGACTCGCGCTACATTCCATGGTCAGCTTCGAGCCGGATTTGATCCGCCGTTTTGTGCGATTTACAAAGTCCGATTTTTGCAAGTCCGATTTTTGTAAATCCGATATTTTATTGTCCGACTCGTGCTACATTTCATGGTCCTCCACGAGCCGGATGCGAACCTCCGTTCTGCGAGATTTACAAGTCCGATTTTTGCAAGTCCGATTTTTGCAAGTCCGATTTTTTGCAAGTCCGATTTTTGTAAGTCCGATTTTTAGTGTCCGACTGTTGTACATTTCGGATACAGAACCTCCGTTTTGCCCGATTTACGAATATTCCGACTTTTTGGAAGTCCGATTTTTGTAAGTCTGAATTTTTATTGTCCGATTTATCTTGAAATCGTTCATATTACGCCTGCTAGAAGTGTCTGGCAGCTCCACGGACCTATTAGGCCGTTTTCCAGGATAAATTGCAAATTTGGATTATCCGACTTTTGGATTATCCGATCTCCGATCAACCATTTTGATCCCACAACAAGTTAACGTTGCTGTTAGCCCTGTTTCCGCTGTTGGAAGCAAATTTGGATTATCCGACTTTTGGATTATCCGATCTCCGATCAACCGTTTTGATCCCACAACAAGTTAACGTTGCTGTTAACCCTGTTTACGCCAGTTGGAAGAACTTTTGGATTATCCGACACGCTCGATTATCCGACCTTTGGTTCTTTCAACGCCAGGATCACATATCAGTCTGATTTGTGCGTCCGATTACCCCAAGGCCGGCGGCAACTCCAGTCTGCGCGGCAAGAATTTAGTATTTGTGATATACTAAAATTTGTATTACCACTGATCCCGCGATCGCTCTGTACTTGACCAAGATATCCCATCGGTTCAACATGGCCGCTGTCACAAGGCTCACGGTAAAAAAGGGATTTTGTGTCAGGTATTTGGACACGTTAGAAAGGTCCATTCAGGATGCCTTGACCGATCCAAGCAAACTCGCTCGCGTGCGTGCTCAACTCAAGGAGCTACCAGCACGGAGGAGTACCTATGAAGAGTGCATGTTGGAATTACTGACTCTTCCAGAAACTGTGGACAAACAGGAGGAACTGAATCTTGAATATGATGATTTTTGTGAGAGAGTCACCGAAGTCGTCACTACTTGTGATCAGTCACCATTCGCTGAGAACGTTCCTCAGTCATGTGACAGAACTGATCTGCCTAACACTGCCTTCCAAAGCAGCATCCAGTCTACTTCAACCCATACACGATTGTCGAAGTTGGATCTGCCTACATTTACAGGAAAGATTTCCGAATGGAGTTCATACTGCGACATGTTTATGAGCACAGTACATAACAACGAATCGTTCGCTCCAGTACAGAAATTTCAGCACCTGAAAGCCAGTCTGGCTGGAGAACCACTAGAACTTGTAAGAAATCTCAAGCTCACTGATGCTAACTACGAACCAGCTTTAGCCGTCCTGAAAAAGCGATATCAGCACACTCGCCTGATTTCTGGACATCATGTGGACGGACTATTGGACTTGGATTCTCTAACCAACATGTCTTTCCACAACGTCTCAAGGTTTGTGTCATCGATCACCAGCCATGTAGAAGCTCTACGGGCTCAGGGAGAGCCTGTGGACAACTGGTCTCAAATATTCGCCTGCATCCTAGTCAGGAAACTGAACACTCAGACCAGGAACAGATTTGAGCGCCATCTGAATCCGAAGTCCTTACCAACGCTGTCCGAATTGTTAGATTTTCTGAGCACATACGTTACCTCCCAACAGTGGCAGACTGTGGATCAAGAAGATCCGATAATAGAACCCTCAGCAAAAGCTAGTTCAAACCCGAGAGCTAGCGCAAGCCCGAGGTCACAAAGGCAGAAAAAGGCTTTTGTAACCACTTCCTACCAAACTTTAACATGTTTAGAGTGCAAAACGTCACATCCTATGCACTCTTGCACGAAGTTTAGAAGTCTCACGCCGTATGAGAGACGTTCTCTCATAAGGAAACACAATCACTGCTACAATTGTTTCTCGCCAAACCACCAAGCTCCGACTTGTAACTCCAAGTACAATTGTAGATATTGTGACCAGCGACATCATACACTGCTTCATATTGGGGAACACCTCCCAACAGGAAGAGCACATGATGTCTCCCAAGCTAAACCATTCCGTCCAAAGAGCCAACCTGACAGTGAAGTTAGCAAGGAAAAGCCTTCAACTTCAACTCTCGTAGTAGTACACAATACGAGGACCACACCTCAACCGAGGTTATCGCGTGTTTTGTTGAGTACCGCACGCATCCAAGTGAGAGACTCCCAACAACGCTGGAAGGAAGTTAGAGTACTCCTTGACAGCGGGAGTGAGACCAGCTTGATGTCGGATAGCTGCTGTCTCAAACTAGGCTTAGATTTGAAGCCTACCAAGACATCCATATCTGGAGTTTCCAATGTGGAGGTAGACGCGGTCTCAGGAGTTGTTAAATGTCACTTCCGCCCGCGTCACAACTGGAACAACTTTTCTACCAATGCCCTGGTAGTTAAGAACATTGCTGCCTGCTTGCCAGCCCAGACTTTCCGTCCATTCACATCACCCATGTTGAGAGGAGTGCAACTGGCAGATCCAAGTTACAACCAAACCGCTCCAGTAGACATGCTACTGGGAGCTGATGTCTATTTTTCTTTGGTTAAAGGAAAACCAATGAAATTACCTGAAGGCCCATACGCGATAGAAACCGCTTTGGGCGTAGTAATTACCGGTCCATTTCCCGGACCAACCAACAAAGTTAAGTCCTTCCACGTATCGGTGGTTCAGGAGCTGAACGATACCGCTCCTGCACCTAGTGGGGACATTTCCGCTCCTGCACTTAGTGAGGGCACTACCGCTCCTGCACTTAGTGAGGACACTACCGCTCCTGCACTTGGTGAGGGCACTACCGCTCCTGCACTTAGTGAGGACACTACCGCTCCAGCACTTAGTGAGGACACTACCGCTCCTGCACTTGGTGAGGGCACTACCGCTCCTGCACTTAGTGAGGACACTACCGCTTCTGCACCTGGTGAGGGCACTACCGCTCCTGCACTTGGTGAGGGCACTACCGCTCTTGCACTTAGTGAGGACACTACCGCTCCTGCACTTAGTGAGGACACTACCGCTTCTGCACCTAGTGGGGACATTTCCGCTCCTGCACCTGGTGGGGACATTTCCGCACCTGCACTTAGTGAGGACACTACCACTCCTGCACCTAGTGGGGACATTTCCGCTCCTGCACCTGGTGGGGTCATTTCCGCACTTGCACCTGGTGAGGACGCTACCGCTTCTACTCCTAGTACAACGGACAACCCCGCAGATTGCGCGTCAAGAGGACTGTTACCCTCTGAACTGCCAGAGCGCCCGCTCTGGTGGTCTGGACCCATTTGGCTGAACCGACCCATTGAAGAATGGCCAATAAATACCAGTACCATTTCCCCAACGTCTGAGGAAGATGTACTAGCTGAGACTAAACCAGCTATATGCCTCGTTCAGCAGAACGAGCAAGTTAATGACATGTTTCTTTTGTACTCATCATATTCCCGACTGATGAGAATTACTGCCTTATGCCTGCGTTTTATCAATAATTCGCGACCCCGAGGAAACAAGTGTTATGGATTCATTTCAACTGCCGAACTAAGTCGGGCCCAGATGCGGCTGGCACGAATGGCTCAAGTCGATGCATTCGGACCGCAGTTGAAATGTCTTGCTGAACGTAAACCGGTTTCCAAACCACTAAGGAAGCTGGACCCTTTTCTCGATCGACACGGCCTGATGAGAGTAGGCGGGAGATTAAGATTTACCGAGAGAACCTACGATCATAGGCACCCCATACTGTTGTCCTCAAAACACATCCTTACCGACATGTTAATGAAGTATTACCACGACAAACACTTACATGCATCGCCGAGAACCATCCAAGCTATCGTTGAACGCGCATTCTGGATAGTAGGTGCACGTAACCTAATTAGAAGAGTTTGTCGTAAGTGCGTTAGATGTTTCAGAAATAAGCCGACCTTTTTGCACCCCATGATGGGAGACCTGCCTCAACCCCGAGTCAGACCGGAGAAACCGTTCGCTATTATAGGAACTGATTACGGAGGACCCTACATGGTCACGCCATATAAAGGTAGAGGCTATAAGTGTCATAAGGCATATCTCTGCCTGTTTATCTGCTTTGCCACTAAAGCAGTACACCTTGAACTTGCATCTGATTTGACCACTGAAACATTCTTGAACGCCTTCCATAGATTCATCTCCCGGCGAGGAAGATGTTCCAAAATCTACAGCGATGGAGGAACAAATTACATTGGAGCTAAAGCTCACTTTTCGGAGCTCCAGAAATTTGTAACTTCCTCCAATTACAACGATTGTTTGGCCAATAAATTGGCAGTGGATGGTGTCGAGTGGCACATTAACCCTGCGTCAGCCCCACACTTTGGAGGATTGTGGGAGGCTGCTATTAAATCCGTGAAGTTCCACTTGTCTCGTGTTATTGGCGAACAAGTGCTCACGTATGAGGAGATGACAACTGTATTGGCCAGAATAGAAGCTGTCCTTAATTCGAGGCCGCTCACCGAATTGTCCACGGACCCAGAGGACTGTGAGGCACTCACGCCCAGCCATTTCCTTACAATGGAACCTGCTGTATCTGTCCCAGAACCCAACCTTGAAGGTGAACCCATTGCGATACTAAAGAGATGGAAACTCACGCAAAAAATTGTTCAAGATTTTTGGAGGCGTTGGAACAATGAGTATCTGAACACGCTTCAACAACGCCAGAAGTGGGACAAACCTGCGTTATCGCTGCAGGTAGGACAGTTGGTTTTGGTCCAGGACAACTGCCTGCCGCCCTTGCAGTGGAGGTTGGGGCGAGTGATTACGGTCTCCCCGGGAGGAGACGACGTGGTGAGAGTCGCCACCGTCAAGACCGCCAAGGGTACCTTGGTAAGGCCAGTAGTGAAACTGGCTCCCCTTCCAATCGATTATTGTCCTCCAGTATGTTGATTGCCACTCCAGTTAACAATCATAATTTGTTGTTCCCGGTTCTAAAACATTCGTTTTGGCCGGCGGAATGTTGGGCCCGCTAGGCGCCCCAAGTTCCTTATTTAGTAATTTTAATTTATTTAAATGTTCAAAAACAATTCTTGTATATTTTTCCATGTTTTAGGCCAACTAGGGCCATCTGCCAATTTTTCTTTGCACTTTTATGAAAATTTAATTCATTAGTTAACCGCGATTAACAGGTCGCTGACCGTTCATTACAAATTAACCTGTTCGTTAATATAACGTTTTTTCGAGACCGCATGGTTTTTTAACCTAAAAATTAGTGTTTTGCTTCCCGGCTATTTTTTATGCTGTATATTTCGGATTTACAACCCGAAATATCAGTGATTTAAACCGCTCTTTGTCAGATTTACAACCTGACAAATCATATCAGTGCATCTTATAATTTAGAGTGAAAACCAGATCAGCTGATTCATCCAGACGAGCTATCCGGCTACCAGGAAGAATCCAGATCCAGAATCCAGCTAAGTGTCGTACACTGTAGTTTTATTCTGTTTATTTGTACTTAAAAATATTCTATTTAGAATTTTGTTTGTTTTGAGAATATTGTTTATTAGAGTAGTTCATTCCGAACTTACTCATTTTCAGGTTTCAATTTATTATTGTTGTTAAATTCTTTAGTATAGCCTTCAGCTAATAATTTAGTAACAATAATACTGCATATTATTGTTAATTTGCAGATATTAATATTCTAGTATTAACATTCATTTATTGTAGTTTATTTTCACGTGCCTTCAGCTGATATTTATTTATGTATTAATGCAATTTAACCATCTGTTTGTTGCATATTTATTTCTAGTTCTATTACTGAACTAAGGCTTGGCTTTCACCAAAACACATTTTTTTATAGTGTAAATTATAAGATTTGTACAGTTTATTGTATTGTGTCCGACAAAGTACACTGGCCAGCTTACATTGCACCGTATCTTGCCAGGTGTCCTTTGTATCCAGTGAGTTGAGTCTACGATATTTTCGTGTTAGGATCATCGTCGGTAGGAGTCATCGAGGGAAACAGCAAGTATTGGCTCCTCCTATCACCTTATTTGTGGGCCTGGACTTTAACCCTTCTCTCCCCAGCGAGGGCTTCCACTCCTTTGTGCAGTCTCCTAGATTTGCCCCTAGGAGCAGAAGAGTTAAAATCCCCCCTCTTTCCTTAAGGTTGAAACCGGCGGTTACTCAACTCACTGCGCGTACGTCCGCGACACAATAGTCCACTCAATATACCGGCGCGCTGCGCTTCCATACACATCGGTCCTTCGAGTCTAAATTGTCGACCCCTGTGTAGCGCTGTCTTGCCCTACGGTCACCACCCAACGTAGGCGGGCGCTACAATTATAATCACAATATTTCTATTTTTATTCGCAAAAAACAACATAAAACAAAAGTAATAAACGTGAAATATATTTTTTTTTGTCAAGTTATAAATTGTTGGGCCATTAAATATGTCCCATTTGAAAGCAATGTGAATGTATTTTTATAATTTTACGATTAAATATTTTACTATTAGCTCATAAATATTTTTAAAAAATGAAAGTAACAAAATATGATTTACGCTTATGTATTTTTAAATATAACTCAAGTTTCATCAAAGTTTTTGCATTTATTAAATCGTAAAACTATTTTAAAACCTAATTTCATAAATCAATTTAATATTACTATGGAAGTAGAACGAAAGATGAAATAATAGGTCACTTCGTAAAGCCATTTCCAATGGTTTATTAGACGTTAGACGCAAACGCAATTTTATACGCACTACTACGAACTGTGCGCTTGCGTCTGACTAAATCGTCAGAAATTGTTCTACGAACAGAGCTAATAACAGTGGCGGCAGAGACAGGGTGGCACTGGGACAGTGTCTTCCTAAAAACTTTTAATAAAAAAAAAAAGTATTTAAACTACCATTTATACTTTAAAATTGCATTAAATTAGCTAAATGTATCTGCATATACGAAGTCTGTTCAAAAAGTATCGCAAATTTGGTGTTTTTTCAAAAATTATTTATTCATGAATATCTATTTTGTCCCCTTCAAAGTAATCCCCACCAGATATTATACACTTGTGCCAACGTTTTTTCCAATCCTCGAAGCACTTGAAAAAATCATTTTTTGTGATCTTGTTCAGCTCCTCCTTCGATGCCGTCTTTGTCTCCTCACTCGTAGCGTAGCGTCGTCCTGTCATGGGCCTCTTCAGTTTCGGGAACAAGAAAAAGTCACAGGGGCCCAGATCTGGGGAATACGGTGGCTGCGGCATTATCAGTGTGTTGTTTTTGGCCAAAAATTCGCGCACAAGAAACGATGTGTGGGCACGAATTTCGCGGCGACCCGTCTCATGCCCAAATCATTGGAAAAAATCGAATGGCACGAGCCAATCGATATGTTTAGGTCCTCAACAACTTCTCTAACGATTGGCCAATACTATTTTCTTCACTTCATCAATGTTTTCGTCTGTAGTTGATGTGCTCGGGCGTCCGGCACGCTCTTCGTCGTTCACATCTTTTCGGCCCTCTGAGAACATTTTGTACCACCGATAAACGTTGCTTCGGTCCAAGGTGGCTTCACCATATGCCACAGTCAATATTCGGAATGCGTCCGCGCACTTAATTTTGTTTTTCACACAAAATTTGATACAGATTCTTTGATCCATTTTTTGGTATAGGCAAAAATCGAAGACGAGCCAAAACACGTGCAAGCAAAGCAACTGTCAAAAATTAACTGAACATTCAAAATGGTCGAACTTGGCGGCATAAGTGAGAGACATGAGTACCAACATAACGCCACAAAAAAATCGAAAATCGAATATACGAAACCCGCGGAAATTCAAAATTCGCGATACTTTTTCAACAGACCTCGTTTATTATTTATAATTATAGTTGAAGGTAATGGGATTCGGACCACAAAAAACACATCATGTTGTTTTTATTAATTTTAAATTGTTATTTTATATCGTGACTATTAACTAAGCTCTGATGAAGATTTAAATTAAATCGAAACGTAAGCGAAGTTAATAAATTTGTTTTATTTTCTGACTGGTCCGAATCCCATTACCTTCAACTATAATTACTAACTTACGGACGTTACTCATCTAATCAAGATTATTTATAATTCAAAGATTTTTCATTTAAGTGTTAGATTTTTTAAATTTCGATCTAGAAAACAATGCTCAGGTGGACACTATTCGTAGTGTCCCGATACGCAGTGTTGCCACATGCGATTTCTAATGTATTTATCTACGCAAGTAATAAAAATGAACTGGAAAAGGCAACAGAGGCGAGATTTAGCGTGTATGTGTTTTATATAGTGTAATGTCTTGCCGACCGGCGTAGCGTAGTGGTAACACATGTGCTCTGCGTTGCGAAGGTCTCGGGTTCGAATCCCGTTCAGGCATGGAAATTTTCTCAAATAAAAATTGTCCTGGCTAATTGCCAAAGCAGCAAAGGCCATTAAAAAAAAATAAAAAAATAAACAAATAAATATAGTGTTGTAAATTTAGATCCGTGTCCTTAACCCTTTACTGCATGAATTTTTATTTTTGGCTGAAATAATTCATGGGCATTAGGAATTGTTTCTTATTGAAAGAAGAATTAATTAAAAAAATATGTATAAAATATTAATTATTATTTTTATGAAAAAATAATAATTAAAATAAAAATTTAGGGTTTACGCCATACATGGAACATTATGATTCTAGATTATGTTACAAAAGAAAATGATTCCGTCTTATTTGCTCGTTAATTGCTAGGTGTTCTTCATTAGGGATTAAAAGCAGTCGCCCTCGAATTTTTGAAAGAAAATGTCGTATCTTCTAGTTGTCCTTTCTCAATAAATTCAGAGTTATCGTTGAAGTGCAATTTCCGCTTGATATCCTCACATCTATTGCAGCCCATTACTTGAGATTCTGCAGGATCCATTGCTGTGTATGTGGCATATATGAACATTCATGAAGTAACGTTCTGATTCAGTTTTTGAAAGTAAAATAAAAAATAAAAATCGGAATGTGCCATATATGGCACACTATGCGGTAAAGGGTTAGCTTAGTTCGTTTGTTTTGATTTGTGATAAGTACTCAGACGTAAAACTGGTACAGTGTGTTATATTAAAACTAACGTGCTTAACTATAAAACTATATTCTTAATAAAAAATATTGGTCCTTATTGGCCAAAATTGAATAATTCACAATCGAACAAAAATGGAAATAGAACATTAATAGAGAGTTCAGTTAAAAAAACAATGGTAATAATTTAAAATGGAGCACCCAAAGCTACAATTTTTTAACTACCGGTGATTGAGCTATCTGTAGCTCGGAGCTTAATAAAACAAATATAAAATAAAAAATATTTCACTTTCAAATCGTACTTAGAAGTACAATTTGAAATCGAAATATTTTTAATTATTTTTATTATTATTATGGTCAACTTAAATCATTAATTTTTTTTGCTAAATTACACATCACTTTTTGAGAAAAATCGTGATTCCTCTAATTTGATACATTGTATAAATGAATTCTAAATTTGTTTCACGTGCCAGTTTGAGTTGGATTGGGGACCAGATATTTAAAAATCACAAAGGACGGGTGGGAGAAATTCTGAAAATCATTTGAGAACGTGGGAAAGGAATTCTGAAAATCAATTAAGGACAAGGGGGGTGGGTAGAGAAATTCCGAAAATCTTTTTAGAGCGGGGGATGGTGATTCAAAAAAAAAAAACAATGGGCAGAAATTTCATGCGAGCCGTTTAAATTTTATTGTGGGGACAGATTCGGCCCGCGGGCCGTATGCTGGACACCATTGCAGTATATGGATCAAAAATTGTCCCCCTAAATATTACCCACAAGCCGCTACTGGCTAATATGCAGAAAATAAATTGTTCTGGCTAACTGCCTTAGCAGCAAGGGCCATTCACGGAAAATAAAAAAAACTTTAGATGAAACCACGTGGAATATTCTTTCAAAATGTATCAAAATTTTTCATCACTTACTAAATAACTATAAATCCCTGAAATGTTTGAAAATTCTCACTTCTCATAATTCTTTTCTGTCTTTTATTCCCACTGCAATACAATTTTTAAAGTTCCATAATCTTCCTTCTCCAAATTTTAATTTTTTTCTATATATTCAAATTAATGTAAAAATAAAAAGTATATTATAAATTGTCATAGTGACCGGATGTGTCGCTTTAACAAATTACAAAATGAAATGTCGCCAACTTTGTAAAAAAATAATTTAAATTTTAAAATATTAATTTAGAACTAAAACGAATTGAGCTATATTTTAAATTTGCCAATTTTAATTTCTAAAAATAAATTCCAAAAATTCATTAAACAAAAAAACTAGTTTTATATAAAAAAATAACGTTAATTTTGTGGCAAATTTATACAAACCAGTGGTTAGAAAGGTTGAAGACCTCTGTAATATATATTTTTTTAAAAGATGATAAACGTTTAAACAGGAAGTTTGTTCGGCATGGGTGTATTTAAAAAGTACTTATGCTTAGTTCAACTTATGACCCTGACATTCTTAATTCTTCACTATTAAATACTTAAGTCAGATACTGTCGTGTTTAAGTCATTTTTACTATAATTTTTATCATTTTATTAATGATCATTACTCCATAATTACTTCACAATTATACTTATAGTTCTATTAAGTCAAAACAAGTCAGTTATAGATGTAACCAAAATCCAATACATGCCATCATTAATAGCAGAAAATTACGATGGATAAGGCATACCCTGAAAGGAAAATGTAAACTTAAAATACAGAAATTTCTGTAGTAGGATCACAAATTCAAATAGTAGGCACCCAAATTGCTTTTGAATGTAGTACAGTTCAACATATATGTCGTGACAAGGTGTGAAGCTTGTGCTTGAAATTAGTAATAGGAATTCTAAGCGATGACGAATTAAATTCTTACTAGAACATAAATTTCAGGTGCATAAACACCTATTACTTTATATTTATTTGCTGGGAAACCTCTCTGTATTATTACGTAATATGTGAGGCGTTGATTTTGTTTATAATAAGCACTAATTAGAACAGCATGAGTTTGAGAAGACACAATGGCGCGGAAGCTTTGGCCAATAGATAAGTAGACATATTGATCGTCCAGTACAATTATCACATCAACAGCAACGATTTTACAGTTTTGATGTCCGACTGTGATGGGTGGGATTTAAGTTTGTAGACCTAACTAATATGTATAAATGTTAGAATGTGAATTGATGGCATTAATTTAGGTTGTTGCTGTTAAATTAATAATAAAGGAAATATCTCAATATGTTAATTTTAGGTTTTCCCGCCAACTGTCCAAATATTTATCCATTCAAAAAAATTATCTTAGATAAAAGATTTGTTTTCTTATTATAAACATTTGTTATAATGTAAGTTTTTGCTGTTAAGTCAATAATAAGGGAGATATATCAATATTTTAATATTAGGTTTTTCCGCCAAAGCTCTCCAAATATTTATCCAATAAAAAAAAATCTCCGAGATGACAGATTTGTCTTTTTATTATAAACAATTTTTGTAAAGTAAGTTTTTGAAGTAAAGCCAATAATAAGGTAGATATCTTAATATTTTAATTTTAGGTTTTCCCGTCATAACTCTTCGAATATTTATCCAATCAAAAAATGCTCTTAAATATAAGATTTGTTTTCTAATTATAAACAATTTTTGTAATGTAAGCTTTTACTGTTAAATCAATAATAACGGAGATGTCTCAATATATTAATTTTAGGTTTTCCCGTCATAATTCTCCAAATATTTATCTAATAAAAAAAATGCTCTTAGATATAAGATTTGTCTTCTTATTATAAACAATTTTTGTAATGTAAGCTTTTGCTATTAAGTCAATAATAAGGGAGATATCTCAGTTAGAGATGGGTCGTTCATGAACGAACCGGCTCACTGAGCCGGCTCAGTACACTGATCGAAGTGACACGGTTCACCAAATTGAAATGAGCCGGCTCACGGCTCACTGTACAGTTTCAAGTTTCAAGGATATGATTGGTCGGGCGATTGTGAGCAGTAACCGGAGTGATCTGGATCTGGATTGATGTCATGTTAAACTTCGCGAGAACTCGGCTTGTAATGTATTATCATAAAGTGTATTTTGTTATCAATTTGTAGGGCAGTTTATTTGAAACTAATAGGCCTAGTCTGTATTTTCTTATAACCATACTATATAAAAATATTAAAAATATTGCCCAAATCCCAGATGTCCGATTTATAAGGGCAATAAACATCGCCATAAACTTAACACATCTGGTTTAAAATACAGTAGCTACATAAAGTGAATTGTTTGTTTCAAAAATGTTAGATAAGAGCCGGGGCTAAGCGACGTTCTACCTACGAGCGAACGACCGACAACTGACTGACCTGTGTCTCGGGATCATGTTTACAGTTCATATATTGCAAGAACCGGCTCTAAGCAAGACCCGGCTCTAAGCGACGTTCTACCTACGACCGAACGACCTGTGTCTCGGGATCATGTTTATAGTTCATATATTGCAAGAACCGGCTCTAAGCGAAGTTCTACCTACGACCGAACGATCGACCGACCTGTGTCTCTGGATCAAGATTACAGTTCATATATTGCAAGAACCGGCTCTAAGCAAGAGCCGGCGCTAAGCGACGTTCTATCCACAAACTGAACGACCTCCACTGATCCGGTTCCGCAAACTGAGCCGAAATTCCCATCTCTAATCTCAATATGTTAATTTTAGGTTTTCCCGCTAACTCTCCAAATATTTATCCAATCAAAAAAAATCTTAGAGTTGAAAGATTTGTCTTCTTATTATAAACAATTTTTGTAATGTAAGTTTTTGCTGTAAAGCCAATAATAAGGGAGATATTTCAATAGTTTAATTTTAAGTTTTCCCGCCATAACTCTCCAAATATTTATCCAATCAAAAAAATGCTCTTAAATATAAGATTTGTCTTCTTATTATATACAATTTTAGTAATGTAAGTGTTTGCTATTAAGTCAATAATAATGGAGATTATCTCAATATTTTAATTTTAGGTTTTCCCGTCGTAACTCTCCAAATATTTATCCAAACAAAAAAATTCTCTAAGATGAAAGATTTGTCTTCTTATTATAAACAATTTTTGTAATGTAAGCTTTTGCTGTTAAGTTAATAATAAGGGAGATGTCTCAATATTTTAATTTTAGGTTTTCCCGCCATAACTCTCCAAATATTTATCCATACAAAAAAAAATGCCCTGAGATAAAAGATTTATCTTCTTTTTATAAACAATTTTTGTGATGTAAGTTTTTGCTCTCTCCGTGAGCACCATAAACACCGCCTTTTCTCGAGATACTAGCAAAACAATAGCTAGTATATGCGCGAGGATACGAGTGCAAGAAATGTGTATACCAAATAATTGAAAAATACATACCATCAATGGAAAATCAAACTATCATGCAAAGAAGATTGGCATTACCTGCAACAAAAAAATATATATTAGAATGGTAATAGGAGGGCGGGAATGAAAATGATTTTAATGAAAATTAAAGAATTTTTATTACTATCAAGAAGGTCAGCATAGTAATGTCTGTTGATTGTTTGTCCCTTTTATAGGCATTAAATCAGCATCAGATGTTGAACTTCTTCAGGCTGATGTAGATAGTCTTTTTACATATTGTAACAAGACTAAATTATTTCTCAACCTCGAAAAATGCTCTTCAATTACTTTTACCAGGAACAAAAATATTTTAATAAACAATTATAATTTCAAAGGTACTGTTATTTCTAGAACCGACGTTGAAAGAGATTTGGAAGTTTTATTCGACTCAAATTTAACCTTCAGCGAACATATAAGCAAGATTACAGCTAAGTCTTTTAAGATGCTAGGTTTTGTAATAAGATCAACTCAACATTTCAAATCAATAACTGCTTTAAAGTCATTGTATTTCGCCTACGTCATAAGTAATGTTCAATTTGCATCTGTCATTTGGAATTCTTCTTACGAAATTTATATTAATCAATTAGAAAAAATACAAGAGAAATTTGTTAAATATCTGTCATTTAAAACAAATTCTTGCAATCCTCAAAACAACTCCTATCATCATTGTAAAGAATTTAATCTCTTAACTCTAAAGGACCGTCACACTTTATCGGATATGAAAATTTTGTTTAAAATCCTTAATAACTTATTAATTTGTGAAAATCTTTCTATCTTATTTAACATTCATGTTCAAACGTATAACACGCGTGCTTTATCTCTACTTAGTATTCCGTTTGCTAATACTAACTCTTACCAAAATTCTCCCATTGTCCGTCTCTGTTCCACTTACAACAATCTCTTTTCTAATATCGAAATATATAATGTTAACATTAATACTTTTGTTAAATCTATCAAATTAAAGCTACAAAACTAAATTCTATAATGTATTACTCTGTAATTATTATTATTTTTATTGTACAAGGTGTCTCAAAAGAAATTTTGTATTTATTTAGCTTACTGCGTGAACGCAACGTATCCGAGGGGCGCGGGGGTTATGTCAATCGGTAGCCTGGCTCTTGGGAATTCAGTCGCTATGGAGCGTTTCTCGGGAGCAGACTGCGCGTTATGCGTGCGAGAGTTTTACAAAAACGGTGATTCGGCGACTGTAGCGCGTAGAAAATTCTGCAGTATTCGAGGTTTTCGCCACTTAAATGATGCGCCAAGCATTCCTCTCATTCGACATTGAGTTAAAAAGTTTGAAGAGACTGGTACAACGCTGGATAAATCAAAATCCGGGCGACCTAGGTCATCAAGAACGGTAGAAAACGTGTAGAATGTTAATCAGTCTGTTCGTGACGACCCGAACCTTTCAATTCGGAAGCGCGCAAGTGCTTTAAATGTGCATAGATCATCATTACATCGCATTATGCACAAAGACCTAAAGCTGCACCCCTACAAAATTCAATTGGTGCAAGAATTAATGCCCCAAGATGCCAGTCAGAGGCTTAATTCTCAGGCAAATTGATCTCCCGGAGAGGTGACATAAATTGGCCTCCACGCAGTCCAGATTTAACCCCTATGGACTTTTTCCTATGGGGTTATCTTAAATCTAAAGTTTACGCCAATAAACCGACTTCACTGGCGCATTTGAAAGAAAATATCCGTCACGAAATGGCAGCCATCCCTGAGTCCACCTGCCGAGACGTCATAAGTAATTTTACTGTTCGATTAAATGAGTGCCGAGAACGCGAGGGTCTACATTTAGACGATATTATTTTTAAGAAATAAATCCCCAAAAAGTGTATTTTAATAATTAATAAACATTTTTTCTATATACGGCTTACTTTTTTTTTAATCGATCCACTAAATATAAATTTTTTTTTGAGACACCTTGTATAATTTATGTGTTACCTCAAACTTATAATGTGATGTATTTATTTTATTTTTTGTAATTAACTTGCGAACATTTTACTGGGCTCGTCCTGTTTATGTTCCAATGAATAAATAAATAAATAGGCAGTCGATGTATTAGATCCCTATCTCGTCCCAAATCTGGATACCAAGGTCTTTTCAGCTGATTTCACACAAATTTTGCCTTCTTTACAGTCAGGGAACTGCGGTGAATCCACTTTTTTTACTTTCCTTGGTCCCGGTCGTGTAATAGAGGATGACGCCTCATCCATGGTTATGAAGCGACGAAAAAATCCACTGGCTTTTTGTTAAATCTATCATAAGCAGCCTGTTAAGCCATTATAATGAAGGACTAAATGTTTTTTGCTTATAATGGGTGTTTTTTTTAGAGGTATAGAACTTTAAATTGCAATAAAACAACGATGGATTATTCGATTGACATGAATTTTTTTTTATTCGAAAGATAATCTTGTGGCATTACATTTTAAATATGATTTCTGGCATATGACCGCCACGACTGGCTCGGATGTAGTCCAATCTGGACGTCCAATTTTCGATGACTTTTTCCAACATTTGTGGCCGTATATCGGCAATAACACGGCGAATGTTGTCTTCCAAATGGTCAAGCATTTGTGGCTTATCCGCATAGACCAATGACTTTACATAGCCCCACAGAAAGTAGTCCAGCGGTGTTAAATCACAAGATCTTGGAGGCCAATTCACAGGTCCAAAACGTGAAATTAGGCGGTCACCAAACGTGTCTTTCAATAAATCGATTGTGGCACGAGCTGTGTGACATGTTGCGCCGTCTTGTTGGTATGATTTAATGTAATGCCACAAGATTATCTTTCGAATAAAAAAAAATTCATGTCAATCGAATAATCCATCGTTGTTTTATTGCAATTTAAAGTTCTATACCTCTAAAAAAAACACCCATTACCTACGAAACCTTAAAAATAGATTTTAGTATTTATGTCACCCATTTTCAAAAATATTTAAAACAGGTTTTAGTATTCTCTTTAGTGTTTTAATAATTTTTCACGATGAAATTTTATAATTTCCGATCAAATTCCAAACATTTCTGTTTAAAAAAAAGTTTAAATAAAAATGCAGTGAAACTACTAAACCTATTGGTTTATTTATTTGAAAAAGCCTGTGAGCGTTGCAACAACTGTAATTTCGATGAAACATGATTAAATATTCTGCTAATTTTCATAAAAAATAAAAATTCTCTGTGGCTGTTGCAATGTTGCATTTATATCGGTTATGGGCGTCGACAGCGTTGCTATAAAATGCAATATAAATAACGTCAAAACCGTGTTCGTTAATTTGTAGGGCTGTGTGATTAAAAGATACGGTTCAATGAGCATTTGATATTGGAATCGCGCTTGTAATAACGTCACACATAACGCTAGGGTAAAATCATCGGTCGCGACAGTTCTCTATGCACATTGCAAAAATGTTGTAAAAATTTTATCACGATAGAGCTCATTATTTTTGTTCGGTGGATCGTGCCACTGTTGCTCATTTTATATTCGGGGTTATCACAAGAGATAAAATATTAACAATAGTGCAAAAGCCACTTTGTTACGATATTTTTAGCTGTGCATTATTATATGTTCCCATTCATACCTGAAAACCAGTAAATGGTTATTGATAAAAATATATACATACATACATACATGTTACAATGAAACAACCAAAATACGTCATTGATTGAAACGCAAATGAAATACAAAATTTTTATTCAATAATGAGCATTTTTATTTAGTAGAAATTTATTATCAACTAGTAACAATCTATATATTAAAATTTGCAGAGTATTTTTATACAGGCTGTTTGTTTGAAACGGGGCCCCGAAAATCTCCTATATTTATAAAGATACAAAAAATCTTCAGAACAAAAGTTAAACTAGACAAAAAGGCACATCTAAAGGATACTATAAGAATTCTGAGGCACTTCCGGTTTCACCGGAAATGATGTCAACTTTTGATCTAGCACATGGGAATCGATAATTTTATATTTTTTTTCTAAAAGTACATAAAATTAGCTTTACTATGACACCAAAAAGTCATATTTTTATGTTAACCATTTCAAAATGGCGACCATTTATTTACAAAATAATAATCAACATAAGTTTTACAAAGTTGAACGAAGCAAGCTTTGAAAACAATAAAAAAAGAAACAAAAAATCTCTAAACTATTTGACTATTTAGAAACAAAAACTATTACTTTTGAAGAACATTATTGGTCTAACATTTGTATTTTTTTTTTTTTTTGCAAAATAATTGTAAAAAGTAATAGTTTTTTTTCCTAAATAGTCAAATAGTTTATTTTAGAGATATTTTGTTTCTTTTGTTATTGTTTTCAAAGCTTGCTACGTTCAACTTTGTAAAACTTATGTTCATTATTATTTTGTAAATAAATGGTCGCCATTTTGAAATGGTTAACACAAAAATATGACTTTTTGGTGTCATTGTAAAGCTAATTTAATGTACTTTTAGGAAAAAAATATAAAATTATCGATTCCCTATGCTAGATCAAAAGTTGACATCATTTCCGGTGAAACCGGAAGTGCCTCAGAATTTTCATACTAACCTTTAGATGGGCCTTTTTGTCTAGTTTAACTTTTGTTCTGAAGATTTTATGTATCTTTACAAATAAAGGAGATTTTCGGGGTGCCCCGTTTCAAACAAACACCCTGTATATTGAACTTTCAACAGTTTAAATTGTAATTTAGATAGTGGGGAGAGCCTAAACAATGGTACAAAAATTGATGTGAAGTGTGAATTTTCACACATTTCAGGATTTTGTAGGTATTTAATAAGTAAGAAGCCAACATAATACTGGATGTCTAGGTATATTTGTTCTATAATCACATCAAAATCAACAGTTTTTAGGGTTTTGTAGGTATGACCAAAAAACCCTTATATACTAGCGTCGGCGAATCAACGCAGTTACGTCACACGACTCAACAAACGAATGTATTGTTAGGAACAATGCAATCGTTTGTTACGTCGTGTGACGTAACTGCATTGATTCGCCGACGCTAGTATACCGTCATTTTGTCGTCTGTCTGTCTGTTCGATAAAAATTGTAGCCAAACGGCTAAACCTAGAGAGTTGACACAGGAAAAATACTAGGGTAGAACCTCCCATGAAGCTGGATTTTTTATTAATTCGATGCATTTTCCTTGTTTTGTCATTATTTCCATACGTCTCATTTTATAACCCTCCACCCTCATGAAACTATTTTTGCGTCACTGAATAGAACTTTTGTTATTTTTTTTTTAAACAAAAACTATTCTTTTTTAAATAATTTAAAAAAAAGACACTTATTAAAAATGAGGAATTGGAAAAGACTTTTTGATCTTTAATATATTTCATGTCCGGCAATATAAACATTTACCTACACTCATACATACATATTTTATATATATTTAATTTATATCATTTTCTTTACAAATCTTCATTTTTAGGGTTTTGTAGGTATGACCAAAAAACCCTTATACCGTCATTTTGTCGTCTGTCTGTCTGTCTGACTGTCTGTCTGTCTGTCTGTCTGTCTGTCTGTCTGTCTGTTCGGTAAAAATTGTAGTCAAACGGCTAAACCTAGAGAGTTGAAATTTGGCATGCTTATACAACTCTTTGACCCACACATAGGAAAAATACTAAAACATCTAAAAAACATATCCCCCTAAAAATATAAACAAAAATGTGCTCACCAAAAAAAAAAATATTTTTTTTAAATTCTGAGTAGGGTATCAAATGAAAGCCCTTAGTACGTGGATTAACGATCAAAATTTTATTTTTGCAAAATAAATTATTTTGATGCGATTTTTGCCAAAATTGTGCAAAAATTTTTTTGTCCCACACCCTGTAGCCTAGATGGTTTAAACTAAAAATCTGAAAAAATTCTAAGTAATGTACATTGGTGTGAACCGGAATAGTACAACAGGAATTTTTGATCAGATTATGTTTTTAGAAAATAACGCATTTTTTGTGTTTTTAACTAAAATATGTTAAATATATAATTCGCTATGTAACACTTCAGATAAGAAACTCTGGTAGCTCAGATGGTTTCGTAACGCACTTTGTAAATTGCAGTGCGAACGTTGCAGAGTTCGAATCTTGTTAATTTTATTGTTTTTTTTTTTGCATTTCTATTTTGTTTAAATTATTTTGTCAAAATTCGTTATATTTTGGTAAATGTTGCATTTATTTTTTAAAAGCGTAAATTTAATAACCAGTGGGAAGTGTTGAAATTATAATTTAATACTGTGACGAAATCAGAGGGAGGGACTTATGATATAAGCAACCAATGGAAGCCATAGGCGCAATTTTAAAAATCTTACTGAACCTTGCTGTATAAATAAAATACTGTACATATTTAGAAACTTAAATAATGGTATTAGGCATTCGAATTCAAATTCATAAAAAAATATTTTGACATAAAATTTGTTTTGGCATCCCAAATAATCATCATTCAGTTACTAAATACCTGCAAAACCCAGAAATGTGTGAAGATTCACACTTCACATAAATTTTTTATTATATCTAAAAATTACACTTAAAATCAAATGCCCGTCATTTTTATCTTCATAAGAACTAAGTTATTACTTATAAACACCAGCATTTGGTAGTTACTATGATAGGAACTTTTATAGTAACATGTTACTAAATATTGTAGTAACTTTTGTTTTACGGAATACGAAATACCTCAAGTTACTGTGATAGTAACTGACCTTGCTCATAGTGACAAATTTAGTTACTATGATCGTTGTAACTGAGTTACAGAATTAGTCTGATTATCAGATACATACATATACATATTACAATACATATTATCAGAACGAAGGACTTATGAAAACAATAGTGGAAAAAGCAGTTGACGAAAAAACTATAGGAGTAGACCAAGGCTATTCGTTTTGTATGAGAAACTTATAATATGTGGTGGATATCTTGCCCATAAAGCTGCATTTTATCTACTCTATATATGTTTTACGTTTTACCCATTGCAAATTTATCTACAAACTCCACTAAGGTCCAATTTTTCTTCAAAATCACTTTTCCTGATAGCAGCAATTTTGTAAAATAATAGTATCAACAGGATTCAAAAAACAAAACCGTTCTTTTCACACAATAGCATTTATTAGATATTTTTATTTTGTCCCGAATATAAAGCTCTTAAAAGTCTAGCATAGTTCATATAAAAATCCATATTCTCATTGTTCATGAAGAGAATTTTCCTAGAGAAATAAAGTCAAGAGCTCTCCAGTAAAATGTGTGAATAGATGATAAAATTTCCACATTATCAGCACAAAATTTAAAATATAATCTTAGGAGTATTATTATTCTGCAGTTTCACGTAACCATGCTAAGTATAAAATTTAAGTATAATGCACGAATATATATGTAAAACAGTCGTAATATTCACATAAACTCAATGGTATGAAGTTGCATGTACGTATATTTTATTTAAACTGTCATTTCAACAGCAAAATCATTAAGGCTATGTTCACATTTCGACTTTATAGTCTCACGCATCCAATTAAAATATACATTATTTTAACACCGATTAATTAAATTAAAATAAGGTTCTACCTACTTCCGTTTTCGAAATAGTCATAAAATAAAAACTACAAATGAGAGTTCTGAGAAAAATTAGGGTACTGCACAAGAGCGGGATGAATAAAATCGCACACAATGGTAGAAAAAAATTGATATGGTCCGAATTTCACACGTTTGAAGTTTTTGTAGCTTTGAAGTGATTATCAAGAAATTTTGGGTACATATTAAAAATCCGAAAATTCTATCATAAGTTCAAAAAGAAATTACATAAGGGTTGGCTATGTAAAACAAAAGTAATGACAACAGCAAGCTTTAGAATTAATTAACTGTCATCATTTTTGTTGTAGTCGTAAGTTTATATTGTTATACAAAGCTTACAGTAGACATTATTTTATTTTTCCATAGCCAACCCTTATGTAATTTCTTTTTAAACTCATGGTATAATGCTTCCATTTTACAACTTACAAGTGTAGTTAATTACAAGATACGCAAGCATCAAAACAACTGTCCAGGTAGCAAGTTAAACAATGTTTGCAAAAAATAGAAAACTTTCGAAAAAATAATCGGATTAAAAATTCCTTTTGAACTATTCCGATTCACATCAATGTACATTAAATAATAAATAAATAAATAAATAATAGGATCCCAACGCCTAGATAGACGCATAAGGGGCAGAGAAGATATGAGTCACGTGATCAGTGTGACGTTTCAACTGGTCCTATTATACTCTCGATAATAGTCGATTTTTTTTTCAGAATTTTAGATTAACCCCCCTTGGGTTACAGAGTGTGGAATAAAAGTTTTTTTGGCGTATATCTTGCTAATATCCAGAGATTCAAAAAAACTACTTTTCGAGTCTCTAATTTACGTCTTAGGAGCTTTCTTTTGATACCACCAGAACTGTGCCAAATACGCAATAAAGGTAATTCAAATATCAAATACCAAATACGGATCAAAGTATTTCAAATAACAAATACTTTTAAAAAGTATTTGAAATAATTTATTTCAAATAATTTAAATGTATTTGAAAAACTAGAATTATTTGAAATACAAGGAAATACTAGGAAATATTTTAATTGAAAATATTTGAAATAATAGGGATATATTTGAAATATATACTAGGGAAATATTTGAAATAATAGGGAAACATTTGAAATACTAGGGAAGTATTTGAAATACTAGGGAAATATTTAAAATATATACTAAGGAAATATTTGAAATAATAGGGAAATATTTGAAATACTAGAGAAATATTTGAAATATTTACTAACGAAATATTTGAAATACTAGGGCAATATTTGAAATACTAGGAAAATATTCTAAATACTGGGGAAATATTTGAAATACTCAGAAATATTGAAAATACTACCACATATTTGAAATACCTCTAAAGTATTTCAAATATTCCCAGCTCTGGATAATTAAAACATGCAAAAGAGATCTAAACGGGAAAACGTTTTCGAACGTTTCGTTTTCTTTCCACTAATGTAGTACACCAAAATCACTTAACTTTTGCAATAAATAAAACGTACCACTTGCGTTTTGCTCTTTCAAAGTATTATCTTAAACAAACATGAGTATTTTCAAACTCATTTGTTTACTTTTTTCCATTCATTACCAGAAAAAATTTGAAACATCCCACTTCTGATATCGACGCAGATACCATACAGGAATTCCGTGTCTTCGTTAATTCATCATTATCTCTTCAATAGAATAATGTACGTGAAGAAAAGAACAACAAAACCACATACCTTTACACGATCACTTTATTAAAAACGGAAACCAATACACTATAAAATTCTTTATTTAAACAATATTTGCTTTTCAGTATGTTGACTAAAACACAGTCAGGCCACTACTGATTAGTTGAGTCTTAATAACTAATATTTCAATTAGTAAATTCTTTATTCATGTCTCATTAAAAACTATCTTAATCTTTTTGATTCTGTTAATAATCCTTCGGTGCCGACATATATATATAACTTATTTGTTGATGGTCAAATTTAAAAAATAATATTTATTGTCAAACAATATAAAATCGTGAGACGTTTCAGTCTACTACAATGTGGTCATCATCAATCCAAGAAGGTGTGTGGAATATTTACACAAGTCTGGAGACTTATATAAAAGCCAAAAAAGTCGTACGACTTTTATTTCATCTTTTACATTTTATATTAGGCTTATGCTCTTTAATGTATAACAAACATGTTATGTTGCTGTTAACGGATTTTTAATGTACTTTTTACTGTTCTGTTAGGTTATTTCAGTTAATCCAGACAACCTATCCCCCTATTAGTCGGGATTAATTAGGTTCTACTGTATTATGGCGCCATGAATTTCATTATAATGAAATTTGACCTGGAGAAGGAAGATCGAAAAATAAGCATATTAGCTAAAAGTATTTAATTGAATTTGTAACAATTCTGTGAAGGTATGAACGTAGGTTAAATAATTTCAATAACAGTGTTTCAAAAATCTTCTGGCACTAAAATCTCGTAATATTTTGTGGTTCTAAATTGTTTAGCATGCATCGTGGAACATGTAAAAATGCAACTAGGTGTAGCAAATTACAACAAAATATCACTTCCTGTGGCTTGTTCTGCTGCAAATAGCCCGTATTTAACTTGTAAATGGTGGACGGAGAGGAGTGGAATTACGCGGCCTTGTCCTGTAATGCACTGTGAATTAAAGACCCCGCGAACAAGCTCGGACCGCGTACTGCAATTCAACACAATGCAATACTCATAAGCGCACACGGAAAATATCAACATACAGGGGTTATGCAAAGTTCGCAATTTCATAATGAAAGACTGTATTTTTAGTTTATTTATTTTTCGATATAATCTCCTTGTTCTTCAGCACATTTTGTCCACCGATGTTTCAATGTCATTATCCCATCAAGAACATGAAACTTTTCAAGCCCTAAAATAGTCGTATAAGGCGTCTATATGCGTCTAGCAGAGGAGCGATTATTATTATTCAACAATTGTCTACTTCCAAATGAAATTAATTGCTTGAAATTTTCACTTTAATTTTTCATCAGATACCGCCCTAGTTCTGACCATAAACGATGCCAGCTAGCGATCCGCTGACGTTCCTCCAATGACTCGGCGGACAGCTTTCGGGGAAATCCAAGCTTTTGGGTTCCGGGGGAAGCATGGTTGCAAAGCTGAAACTTAAAGGAATTGACGAAAGAGCAACACCAGGAGCGGAGCCTGCGGTTTAATTTGACCCAACACGGGAAACCTCACCAGGCCCGGACGAAGAAGTGACAGATTGAGAGCTCTTTCTGGATTCGGTGAGTGGTGGTGCATGGCCGTTCTTTGTTGGTGGAGCGATTTGTCTGATTAATTCCGATAACGAACGAGACTCTAGCCTGCTAAATTTAAAGCCGCTGTGCAGACGAGATACTATTCTGTAGCGACTACAAACGACTGCTTGCGACAGTAGCAGCAGATGTACGTTATATTTTTTAGAATTGGTTTAGTAGTCGGGCGATTGTCACCAACTATCTGACAAAAAGGTTTTAATATGGCAGTACGTTCTATTTTTCAGCGTCGATTTAGTCGTCGGATCATTGTCATCAACTATCTGACAAAAATGTTATAAAATGGCAGTACGTTCTATTTTTCAGCATCGGTTTAGTCGTCGGGCGATTTTCGATATCTATAAGACAAATAGGTTATAACCTGTCTAAGCAGAGGAGCGGCAATACTGTTGTTTAGTGGGTACGGAATAATAGCTCTGTTCATAAAGACATTTCTAACGGTTTATTGTAGTCAGACGCAAGTGCAAAGTTATTTTAACGCACTCCTACGAAGCTGCGCTTGTGTCTGACGATAATAAACAATTCAAAATGACTTGACGAACAGACCTACTGTCATAAAATTTCTGAAAATGTTGTTTAAAGTTAGAAAAATTTGATCTACCAATATAAAAAGATTATCAATTGAATTCAATGACATACGAAAATAACTGAAATTTTCTTTTTAGGATGAGCTTTTATATCTAGGTATACAGTGGAACCTCTATATTCGTCAACCTCCTTATTCGTAATATTCGATATTCGGCACATTTTGATGACAATTTTTGTCCCCCATATTCGTTACAATTTTCCGTATTCGTCGTCACTCCCACCGCCGCGCGCCGTACCTAACGCTAAATTCAATGAAATGCTATCTAATTGGGCCAAAGTGCAGAATATGGTCGAAAAATGGCACACAAATTTTGCTACGGTCAACCAAAACATAAATGCATTTAACGATAATGAGATTGACTACTTCAGAAAGGGTTTACAGAGCAGGCAAAAACATTCAACATTCCTTGTTAAAACGGATGCTGCTTAAATCATCGACAAAACAGACCCCATGATCAGAATTGAAATTACTATTGGCTGTTTTGTTTTAATTGATAGCAACTCTTGTTTTCAACATTAATCTTCCTCCTTTTCCACTTCTACCACTATATTTATCTATTTAGTACAATAAAGTTAAAGTTTAAACATTTTTTTTTTTTTATTTTTGTACCACTTTTAGAAGTTGGAAACAGATTAATTGAATTTCAGTTATTGCTTATGGGAAAAATTGTTTCTATATTAGTCATATTCTATATTCGTTACACCCCCAGGAAGAGGTTAATGATGAATATAGAGGTTCCACTGTGTTTATGAAACTGCCCCTTTAAAACCTGTTGGCTTATTATGTAATGCACTCAAAAACAATTTTTTTGTCGAATTTTCCTTCTACGTGGCACAAGAAAAACTTATGCGAAACTACGCCAGAAACTAGGTTACACAAATAATCGTTCCTTCCTCGAAATCGTTCCTAACATCCCAGAAAATGGAAGCCATAACCATTTTTGGTTAGTGCTTTGTCTGCACACAAAATGGATTTGGCCATCTATGGTGATGCGAAATCATGTTTCTATTGGTTTAAATGATGTTTGTTTTTAATGTGTAGTAATGAACCCTGCTTTCAACAATTTGAAATTCCCGATGTCGTTAGACCTTTTTAACAAAAAACCTAATCTAGCAAAAAGGACTTTTAAAGAATTTGTTTCAAAATTTTGGAGTGTAATTAAAAAAATCAGTTTCAAAAGTTAAGGTTTTTGGAATACATCTTGCTTGATGTTATATGTCTTAAAGCCATAAATTATAAAGTTAGATGCGAATGAAATGTTGGTAGACCTAGAAAATCATGGTAACCTTACGAACCGAAACTGGTTGGACGCTTAAACCTGGCAGGTTGAAAATAATTATGATGAGTTTACTTGAAAGACCTAAAATAAAGTCGAATTTCAATCACATTTTCTGTTATCTTGGTACTGTGAAACGATCATTCGTAAGAAGAACGGAATAGTTATTTTCTTGGCGTGAATTAAGGGAAGCCATGTTCAGACTGGCCTTTTAGGTATTGTTAAACTGTCATTCATAGAATAATTATGCTTTCTCATAACGATAGTGTTTCGATTCTTTTATAAAATAAACAACAGATGAAGGATCCTAACAATCCAAACCGTACTTCGTTAGCTGTTACCGTTTCCGAGATAAATTTTTCTCCATTCGTGGAAAAATGTATGGAGTACTACAATAGTCGGCAGCCCTATTACTGCTTTTCAACACTGAATCAATCAAAGAGAACTCATTAATTTCGTTTAATTAATGCGAGTTTTCCTGTTGTCGCCGCCTATGAACGTCCAATGCAACACTGTCCCGTCTGGCTAAATAATAGCTTTTTTGCGGTACGGACGGAAGCGCCACAATTGCTAGCTGCTTCGTGGAAATCAACGATGTGTTATATTTGTTCTGAAAATGATTGTGAATGGCTACTTTTTAGCGACAGCTTTACGTGCTGCAAATTGCACATTTTATTTTTTTCCAACGAAATATCAGCACATAAATTTATGCACTAATTTACCCTGTCAACGTTTTTTATGATTTCCTCCTTTAAGATTACATTTGATTAATTGCAACGACGAACAAGAAAAATAATGAAAATAAGGTTTTGAAAAAATTCCACGGGATATAAATATTCACCATAAAAATCAAAACGAGTAAAACTAAAATATTAAAATAATTCTGTCTGTATCATCTCTTTTGTATCTAACTTAGATAAATTTAGTTTTCAAAATAATAATTATTAATATAATAAAGAGTATTTGGACACACAACTAACAAATCTTTTGATGTGAAGACATATTTATCGTTGCTTGACAGCTAATTAAACTAAATACATCTCTGTTTCCAAGAAACATACGAAAACCTTCAAGAATAGAGCATTTTCTCTTTGAACTATGAAAAAAAGAAACGTTTTGTAGTGTTAAAATAACACCTGCGGTAAAGTATGACAAAACAATTTAAGAAAGTAGGAAGATTTCAACATACGCACAAACAAAGAAACTCGCTACTAGCACCTTAAACAATTAAACATGATTAATTACATATAACGACATAAAATGAATTTCTAAAGAGACAAAGACTTATGCAAATTGATTACGGCAAACACATTAAATTTATGTTTTATAACAAACATTCTGTTACAGGAATTCTCAACAATTTCATACAAATGTCGGGATTTAGTCACGGAATTCTTTAAGATATTACATGGAATTTGATTTAAGAGATCAATTAACACTGTTCATTTCCTTTCTGGTTCATTAACCTAACCCAAATGGAAAAATTACTAAACTAATTTATACATATAGTAAGATTTATCCATTCCAATAACCTACTGCTGTCAAGCATCTTGACTAAGTTAATACAAAGGGTAATATATGTTCTAAGATTTTTATTTAGCCTATATTTTTACCGACCATCACATATAGAGAGGGGGGAAATTCTATTCTTTTAGTAACAGGAATCAATTGTTTTTAGCGTCAGTCTGTGGGCGTTTTTCCTTTTCTCTTTTTTTCTGTGAGCATTTTTACTATATATGGGCCAAAAGGTTTTATACCCATACCAAATTTCTACTTTCTAGGTCCAGCCGTTCTGGCCACAATTATGACAGACAGACAGACAGACACATGAGTAATAATAATAATAATAATAATGTTTACTAGTGCTAATACAATTCGGTACAGACATTGCTTACACAAGTCAACACAAAAGTATAAATAGATAATAAAATTTATGCATATATTAATTTAAAAAAACTAGAAACTTTATCGATATATCAATAAAGAGTAGATATGATTTGTAAAATCTATTTTAAAAAAATCATTACAGAATATAAACAATTTTCCAAAAGTATATTTTTCAAATTTTTCAATTTTTGTGTGGTTTTCTTAATGTCGAGAATTCTTTTAGATTGCAGCCAAAAAGGGGAGCTTAGAATCCAAAATGTTTTCTTGATGCGAGCTCATATTCAATTACGAGACAAATGTGTCCTTTAAAACGTGTTTTTGAGTGCTTGTGGAGAACTCAAGCCCGTTGAAATCAAGCGCCAAGAGCCCAGCTGAAATAAAGTTGTACGGCCCGCCATTTATTTAAGAAATTTTTATGTAGCCTGCTTCCGAAAAAGTTTCGAGACCCCTGCTCTACAGTTTAACGACGGGAAGTGAATTGAACTATCCATGATATTCTGGTAGTTTTACATAACATCAACCAAATTTGCTTTTTTCTTTTCAGAAATAGGCAAGTCATTTATCAGGTCGTCAAGGATGAAATTTGTAATTAATAATATTGCCAATTTTAACAGCTTATTATTTGACATTGGCTTAATATTTAACCTTTTTTTTTTTTTGTTGGAAAGTTACAAATCTCACCTGTTTAAAGAAATCATTGTATAATATAAAAAAAATCAAAATCTTTTTTTTTAAATTAATTTTGTTGAAAATGGAACGGTCGGAAATTCGCACTATTATGAAGTATGTTTTTTTTTTTAATTTTATTTTTGGCCTTTGCTGCTGTGACAATTAGCCAGGACAATTTTTTATTTGAGAAAATTTCCATGTCTGAACGGGAGTCGAACCCGAGACCTTCGCAATGCAGAACAGATGTGTTACCACTACGCTACGCCGGTCGGCGAAGTATGAGTTCTTACGTGGAACTACCGAATCGAGACCGCGCGAAAAATTAATAGTGTATTTGGCTCTAGTGTTACTACGCAGCAGACAATATCTAATTGGTTCGCCAAATTTCGTACAGGTAACTTAAAAACAAAACAAAAAAAATCTGATTCATCGATCACAGCAGAAATATATTGCAACCAACTGGACGAAATTATGCAAAAACTTCAAGAAAAACAGCCTACATTGGTCAACAGATCGACTCCTATCTTATTGCATGATAACGCTAGACTACACACTGCACAAATGACTGTGGAAAAACTACAGGAATTGGAGTTGGAACTTCTTCATCATCCTCTATATTCACCAGACCTAGCCCCCACCGACTACCACTTCCTCCGCAATTTGGACAACTTTTTAATAGAAAAATAGTTTAATTCTGACAATGCTGTAAAACTGACCTTCCAGGAATTCATTTACTCTCGTACGCCAGGGTTTTATACCACCAGCCTGAACAACCTGCCGTTTAAATGGCAAGAGTGTATAGACAATATGGGTGCATACTTTGATGAATAAAATAATTCCTTATATTTGTAAGTTATCAACCAACTTTGCTACAAATTTCATCCTTGATCACCTAATATATAATTTTGTGAATTCTGTAGATATATTACTATTTAAAGGTCTACCTGTTAAATTTTTCCTATTATAGTTGTGGTAATTTGCAATAACTTGGTCAAAAATTCCCAAAATTTAAAAATTTGACCTTGATCACTTTTTGCAGTAAAGTCACGATATGTCGGTATAATGTAACTGTTGAAAACTACGTCAAAAATGAATTAAAGTTCCACGTACGTTACCCAACTTTAAAATAGAGCACTGAAACTATTTGATAATTATAATAATTTTTTCTTACAAAATACAAAATTATAATGAAATTTACAAATGAGTGATTTGATTGAATCCAAACATATTATTGTGACAAGTTTCCATGTGGAAAATTGCACGATTTTTTTATTCTGAGAAATTTAGCATTATTGAATTTATATAGTTTTATTTGTAGTACACATGCAAATATTTTCACGCTATCAGGCCATTTGTAGGTACCAGTAATCACAATCTAGTTAAAACCATGGAGACATTCTACGACAATTGCTTAATCTCCATTTGCTATTTAGAAAAATATTTAAACTAACCGACATTTTAATAACTGACATTATAAAAAAACTGATAAGAATCGAAACTAATTTAAATAAATTATTTAAATTGTTAGAATGTTATTTCTCAATTTTAAGTTCAATGTCAATGAAATGTAAACAATGTTAACAAGAATAATTATCGGATGCTTGAAAAGATTATTTTTTACTAAAACCTAAAATTAATTATTCATTATTTCAATAGGCCAGGTTAACTTGTCTCTTAAGAAAAGGACGTACCAAGTGGCATTTTTAATAGTACACAGGGAGTACCTAAATACATATTACAATCTTACAGAGCTTATAGGGGGATCAGAGTGGATCATGTTGTGATAAGGGACCCATTTCCGGTAACACACCCTCAATTTTTTTATTTTCAAGACTAATACCCTTTTCACACTAGATCTTTAAGACGAGTGAACTTTAAGTTCACTGATGTTTAAGATCGGTATGCTTTCACACTTGATGTTTAAATCTCTGGTGCTGTCATCAGCTACAGTAATTTTGTCCTTAAGTTACCGTCATGAAATTACCAGTTTTGAACTGTCTGCGCAGTCGCACATTTTGAATTATTATAAACAAATATAGATATTTCATTTCATTCTACAATAAAGACACTACAATAAAGAATATATTACACCTGTATTAACATGTAAGTCGATACATTTTATCTCAATTATTGTAGTTCTGTATTTTATTAAACACATTAAAATAAATAATTTTGTTATAACAATAAGTATAAACTTCTTATAACGTCGTTATAATACAGTATTTTTGTTTATGATAATATAAAATGTTGACAGCACAAATTCAAGGAGTATTTTTTTATAATAGAAATTAAGTTGGCAATGCGGGCGAAGTTTAAGACGCAGATCTCTGTCTTAAACATCGGTCGTGTTTAGACGAGGCCGTACGGTTTCACATTAGCGTTTAAAGATACATTCACTTTAACATCCGATCTTAAAGATCTAGTGTGAAAAGGGTATTAATCCCCATTCCGAGTTCCAAATTAAGCTAAATCGTAAGCCAGGAAGAAAACGTTAATTTTGACAACTATGTTTGGAATATTACTAGATCTACTGGGTGAGTGGGGAGGAATGGGCCGAACTTGTATTGTACATGTAAAAATAAGTAAAAAAAAACCTCTAATGTTGTTATGCGATTGTCTTTTATTCTCAAGTTATAACGTAATTAAAACACTTTCTATCGAACATCGTTTAGATTTCGGTGTGCTAACAAGTTTTCAAAAATATCACCGTTAACTTGTAAACATAGTCTAATTCGTCTATGAAGAGCGCCGTTGCTCTCCTGATTGTTTCATGCAGAAGACAATAATAATTAATTTGACACTAATGATAAACAGGATGATACTAATGATTTATTTATTAAACAGAAGACAATCGTATAACAAGGTTAGTTTTTTTTTTACTTGTTTTTACATGTACAATACATTCCTCAAGTTCGGCCCGATGTTCGATAGAAAGTGTTTTATTTACGTTATAACTTGAAAATAAAAGACAATCACATAACAACATTAGAGTTTTTTTTTTACTTATTTTTACATGAACAATACATTCCTGAAGTTCGGCCCATTCCTCCCTACTCACCGTGTATAGAAATTTTCATCTTTGCATGGACGTTTCTCAAAAACGGAATGCGGTAAAGACCTGTGGTTGAAATTTTTGAAATATTGAGGTCCTAATTGACATGTAACCATAGCTAGAAACAAAAAAAAACAAAAAACAAATTTTTTTTTTTTTGAAAATTTTGTTAAATCCTAACTAAAAAATGGTTAGGGATAGAAATCTGTGATTTGAATTTTTAAAATTCTCATTGCTTAGTCTAAAAAAAAGGGCTTTAATAAACCAATCAGTAAGTTTTATATGGGCAGTAATCCAAAACTCTTGAAAATGGCCAAAAATCAAATAAATCGTAATTTTTAAGCAAAAAATTTATAAAAAATAAAAATTATTTTTAGAAAATTGGTACAAATATGTATTTTTTATCATAGATCAAGAGAATTTGGTCCATTTTGAAGTTAAGGCAAAAGTTTTGGAATAATAGGCATAAAACTGACCCAAATCGGCTCTACTTCAAAGATTAGGAAAGCATGAATTATTTAAATATTTTTACCGACCGCCAACTGAATATTATTATATAATCAATAAATATGTACATCTTTAAACTCAATTTTATAATTAAAATGTACGAGACTGATATAGAAATGAAAATTATAATTCTGATCTAAATAAAAATAGAAAAACTTATAGACCGGGAGCTCATGACATTTTTGGTCTCCGATTTCATACAGCATGCCTTTTGGAGGAGAGAATATTTACCCTGTGACAACAAAAAAGGGATGGTACTAAACCCCTGCACGCTTTCCGGTCATAGGGAAAATTGCATTTCTACTTGCACAAAATTTTTGTGTTTTTCTCTGATTTAATATTGCTTGCCCTTTTGTCAAAAGAAAGTTATAACAAATTTAAAGTCTTTTAATTATAGGCATGCTGTATGAAAACGCGGAAAATCATACTTTTTTATTACAAGATCACATGACCGTTTGAGCCCTTTGGGACCCTCCAAATCGCATGCATATATTTAAAAGACTTTAAATTTATTATAACTTTCTTTTGACAAAAAGGCAAGCAATATTAAATCAGAGAAAAGCACAAAAATTTTGTGTTTAAGTGGAAATGCAATTTTCCCTATGACCGGAAAGCGTGCAGGGGTTTAGTACCATCCCTTTTTTGTTGTCACAGGGTAAATATTCTCTCCTCCAAAAGGCATGCTGTATGAAATCGGAGACCAAAAACTGTCATGAGCTCCCGGTCTATTAATAAAAACGAATATGTATATTTAAGCGTTTGTTTTGGCGCCCCTAAGATCTGGTGCCCTGGGCCTTTGCCTCTGCTTTTTACCGCCGCTGTGCACATGGGAACCGCTAACATCCGCCTGTGTTTTTCTTATGTTGAACAAAGTCTAGAAACTATATCAGTGTTACACAACCGATAAATGAACAAATTTGAAAAATTCCTTCAGTGGTAGACATCTTAGACCTGCTTGAGTGAGACATTGTTTTGGGACGCTGAATAGGTCAATAGTTATAATCATCTAAAACGTGTAGAAACCAAATATAACGTCGAAAAAAACAGATATAGCATTAAATTTTATTAATAAAGATTTTTTAAGTTTATGGGAAATGCCCAAGGTGAGAGTTATGAGTGTTATCCATATTCGTTATGGTTAATATCCATAGCCCCAGAACTTGTTCTGTGGCTGTAAAACTCTTCACATCTAATACTGGTTAGAAATTATTATTAACTCACTTTTTTTTTGTTTACCTGAAGTTTTTTTGAAGAACCATATTGGTAGCACAACTTGTCACATCAATCACTGCACATATAAATATTTAAATTGAATCTAACACTCCATCAAAGTTCTTTATTTTTCAAAATATGAAGATGATGCGCCATCTCTAAATTGTAATTAAACTGAAGTATAAGAAAATGACGCGAGAATTTTAAAAGATGAATTGAAAAGAATAGCATTTTGATTGAGTATCATCATATCAATAGAGTCAGTCGGTGTCAGGTATTTTTGAATAATGATTTCTGTCGAAGGGAAATTAAATTTTCGGGGGTCGTTTTCAGTTAAGCATATTACAACACAATAAGTATAGTAAACTGTAAGCTATTTTGTGAATGTTTGGATTAAAAATAATGATTTAATCTAGTGGATTGATTAAAAAATCAATCATAACTCTTTTGTGTGTTGTGTAAATTAATTTTTTGGACAGTGACAAGTTTTAAATCAACAAACATGTTTATTTGATTTTACTTGATTTATTATCGATGTTAGCTTAAAATAGAATGCGGTAGACCGACAACTACTGCCTTTCATAAAAACGACACAGATTTTAAAACGTTCTGAAATAGACACCTATAAAATTAATTGCATGCATATTTTTTTATAAATCCTCAAATAAAAAAGACGCCAGTTTTGTCTGGTCTACTCTTCATGATTGCATTCCTTCTTTTTAGATAGCTCTGTTGGTGTTCCTTCACCAAACTTGAATTTTGCGTTCAAACACTTTGATTAGTTAAGACTGGTTTTCCGAAACCATAACTGCTCTTTAGGTCGGTAGATTGTTTTGAAATGAGAATGAAGTTTAGTTTCTAATACTGTCTCCATGAATTAATTATTCTTCTATAAATTTATTTTCAAAGTATGATTATCAACCAACCATTGACTTCCACTACTGAACGTAGGTTCTCCTTCGCTTGTCTTTTAATGTCGTCTATCCGGCAGGTGAACTTCTTGGGTTTCTAGTATTGTCTTTAAGCCACCTTTTAGTACTTTCATTATCCAATTTAGACGTTTAATTCTGTCACGAACTTGCTGTCTGATCTACAAATTTATTTTACGGACCAGAAGTGCCAGAAACGCCGATCATCGCTCTTCCTTCTTCTCCCTCAACCTGTATTAATCTACAGCTGAATATGGGTCTCCCTCGCCTTATTACGCATGCAATATTTCGAGCTGTTCTATGCTATTGGTTGCCAATTATGCTCTATCAGATCAACTCTGTAGAAAGTTACTATAACAGTAACCGTGTAGTAACGTTACTACAAGATAACCTTTATAGTGACTTTAATAGTAACTTTAACATTTTTCGTATTCTGTAACATCCAACAGTAGTGACGTCGGTATGAAAGTTATATCTTAGTGATAGTTAGTGAGAAAAGAATGAAGTTAGTTACAGAAGCACAACACGCATGAGCATTGCTGGTATACAGATGACAGTTGAGGTTAAAAATGTCAAAATATTGTACTGCTTACATTATTTTGTTGTTATATAATATATATTATGGTATATACATTTATAAAATATAAAAAAGAAACAAAATGAGTGAAGAAATAAAACAAAAAAAAAAAAAAAAAACTGATTGCAATGACAGATTCTCGACAATAGAACCAGGGCGCAGGCAGTGAAGCTGGATTTTGTATTACTTCGATGCATTTTCCTTGTTTTGTCATTACTTCCATACGTCTCACTTTGGATGTCTATTTTACTGCGTCTTCTGCTTAGCTTCATTTGAGATTCGCAGTTCAAATTCCAGTATTCCTGATTCTGTCCCGAAAACTTACGCCAAATATGACACGTTGCATTGTTCTTTGTGTTTTTCTCATCGTGTTAGCAATTTTGGTAGTCAACGTCATCGTTTCCAGTACGTAAGTGGCAAAAGATAGCATTGCAGCTCAATTCAGTATTATTTACCGGAATATTTCTGTGTGAATATTTTTCCACATCGTAATAAGATGACCTAGATATAATACTGTAAATTTCCTGCGTCTCCAAATTTACGCCAAGCATAATACGCTCCATTGCGCTTTCTGTGGTTCTTTGTCTGTCGCCGTCGTCGATTCTAGTGCGTATGCCGAAAATCAGTTATATGAGAAACTCTGGGTTCTTTAAACCAGTGTTCTTCAACCCGTGATCCGCAGAAAATTCCTGCCGGTCCGCGAAATATTTCGACCGAATCATGTAGATGCACACTTCTATTCACGAGTATATAGCACACTTTTTTTAGTCGACGCAGAAACTAACTTTAGTCCGAAACATGATTTATTTAATATTTACTAGCACCAATAAAACGCCTTTCGCGGCTATTTTTCATACTTCTGAAGAAGCTAACTCTTTGGAACAGTCGCTTATAAGAAGAAGATATCGAAATGTTTCCACTTTTGGAAGAATTTTTGATTTCTGCTGATGTCAACCAGAAAGTCATATTCAACAATAGGTCAACATTTAAGAGTATTAGCTGAAAATTTTAATCATTATTTCCATGAAAATGAGGATCCTCGTAAAGGTAATCTCTGGATTAATAATCCATTCTTGAAAGATATAAAGTCATGTGTACTTGATCCTCGTGAAAAAGAAAAGCTGATCGAGTTGTCTTGTGATGTCACTCTGGTGTCCAGACATAAAATGCAATCATTGTCCCCAATTTTGGAAATCGCTAGAAAAAGAATAGCCATCTTTGAGTTATAAAGGTATCAAATAGTTAGTCATCTATTCGACTTCCTATTTGTGCGAAAAGATTTTTTGTCAATAATAAAAACCAAACAGAAAAATCGAATGGGAGTTAACGCAGCGCTTCGTCTCTCAGAAACAATTTTGCAGCCACGTATATCAAATTTTCTAACAAAGAAGCAGCAGCATATGTCGCACTAAAAATTGTAATTATATAACTGTATGACATATACCTATATAATAATAAAATACTATATATATTGGTTTTTATTTGTGTCTTAGCTTTCAGCCGGTCCGCGAAATATTTATCCTATTTTCACCAATTCGCGGGGGCAAAAAGGTTGAAAAATACTGCTTTAAACCCTTTCCTCTTTCCAATGATTTTGTAAGGGAGGTAATTTTGGTATTATTTCATAAATAAAATTTCATAAATAAATTCATTATAATCATTCAATTAGAGTAAAATATTTAATCTGTTAAACGATACAAAAATAATCTATTGCTTAGAAAGGGCATTTAAGATAACGGTAGATTGTTTATTATTGCAACTTGACACTTTTGTCAATGTAACATGAAAAGTGAATCGTAAATTAAGATATAAATATTATGATTCGGCTATTTTCTAATGGGATATTTATCTGAGTTATCACCAATAAATTATGAATTTTAAGATAGTACAAGACAGACAGTCAAGAGGTGTGAAATGACATTTAACAGTTGGGCGATGTAAGCATTTTAGAGTAGTCATGTTTTAAGGGCAGTAGATTGAAAACCATCATAACGTTAAGATGTTAAAAAAAGTTGATTTTAAGCCGTCATATGGTTAAGACCATGTTTTGGAGTTGGTTTTTAAGAGACATGGGTTAGAGACATTTAGAGTGTTTGGGCGAGTCGAAATAAAGTAACAATGTAATTCCGTATGAACGTTAGTGTAGTGACCAGCTAAAAAGTGGAGAGACAATATTTAGAAACATGTAGTGGTTAAATTAGTGTTTGGTGTAAAGTGTGTCTAGTGTGTGTGAGTGTGTGTCTCATTTGGATTTAGCTGTATCGACGTAATTGTAAGTCTAGTGTAATTAATGTAAATATTTAAACCGTATCATAATTAAAGTAGATTAGCTAAAATGCTGAGTTTAATTGAAACAACCCTTAATCCTTCCAAGAATCATAGCAACCAGCTAGTCTGGGGGGGGGGGGTCCAGACTTGATCCGCTCGCAAGTTTTGGAACTCATAATGTGAGGGAGACCTAAAGTTGAGGGATGTACAGAGTAAGTACAAATGAAATAAATAAATCAGCCAACCGTGACATTTCATATTTATATATCGTAGCTCCCCACAATTTGAATCTGATGAAGTAAAGATACCAAGATGCAAATTTGCAGAAATGGCCAAATTCAAGCTCTCATTGGAGACCAGTAGGTCTATCTACAACTTAACGAACTATGCACAATTAGCCAACTAGTGAAAATGACATAATGGATGTTCTGATTAGTTTGTAGCTAAAACTCTTTCATAGGAGCTTCGAAACAGATTACACTATCAAAATAATCTAAAAATGTGTGCAGTTCAACAATATATCAATTTTATTTCCTTATTAATGTTTTACGACCCATTAAAATAAAATCTAGAAATAACAGGATTCAATCCAATTTGGTGACGGTCCCACCAAACCTAATCAGAATCAGTGTCGTCCATTGGCGAGTCGAATGTCCGTTGTCCCTCGACATTTCCCAATTACGAGAAATCTCTCACATATATCTTAACACTTGTCGTAAATCTGCTTATTACATTATCTTCTCTTCAGCACACATCCGATAGTTCTCAGTTTATTTATTATTTTTTTACAACTAGTAATAAAATTTAATTCCATGTGATGAAACTAACAATAATGAATTAGTGAGGTAATCCAGTAAGAAACTTTCACAGTTTTCGTTTTATTCAACCGTATCATGTTTTTTACCGATACAACTGAATTCGAACAATCATAAAAGTATTCTTGTAAAAGTTTTAATTAAGAATCTTTAGTCAACACGAAGGATTCTGTTCCAAATTGTATACATAAAAAAACTGGATATAAAACTTTTAAGTATGGAGAGAAAATGCTTGATTGATATAAAAAAGTTTTCGAGGAATGCTTTAGGGAACTTTAGCAGATATTTTATTTTTAAAGGAAAATGAGATGTAAGTAAATTTTACCTTTCTACTTCAAGATTTTTCCAAATATATCAAAGAAATTTTAAGGTGTACAGGGTGTTTAAAGTTAAATCGACTCCATTGCTACAGACTTTTTGTTCAGAATAAGTTACTTTTTCAGAATAGTGAATATACAGGGTGTTACATTAAAAATGTGTGTGCCGGTCACCATTTTGTAATGGTTAATATACTGGCGTGTTGACTGTTAGACCAGGGTGGCTCGGGTTCAAATCCCGGTGATGGCATGGTTGTTTGTATTTGTATTTGTTAAGGTTTAATAATGTATAATTAAATAAAAAGTGTAGATCTAGTTTTAAACATTCTGTATATTTAAAAACTCTTCTAAATTAAATCTTCTAATTGTTAATTGTATAATTAAATAAAAATTAACGACTATATCAACATTTAACGGTACGTTAAATCCCTAAGGATTCTACCAATCTGAAATATAAATAGAAACGATTTATACATCCAAATTTGCAGCGAATTTTTGTCTAATAGGATATTTTTATTATTGAAAAAACTGTTGTAAAATTGTTATCGCTCAATTACTTAATCAGACAACAAGTTTCTGTAAATTTTAAATATTTTTGTGGGTTCCAAAAAACTTTAATATTTATATAGTTTAGTGTAAAATGTTCAAATATGTCAACATTATATTCGGCATGATTGTAGTTCGGAACCTTCGTCGAAAAATACTATACTAGATGATAATGGAACGCCACTTGGTTCACATATTCTTTACGAAAATTAAATCATTTTTGCAGCATCACCTATATTGAGAACCATAGCATATTCAAGATAAGGGCAAAAATAGAACACCAAGTACAATAGCTGTAAGTAATTTTCAAAATAGAACAAATTGGTCAAAAAATAATTTGTAGAACGAAGTATTACCTACAATTTACCGCGACTTAGGCCAATACACGTCAATTGGTTTACAAGATGGTGTCTATGATGCAATTTTTTTATTTAACCCTTTTTAGACAGACTTAAAAATTTATTTCTTAATAAATTTTTATTGATTAAAATATATAATGTAAAATATATTTAAAGTTCTACGAATGTTTACTGCGTATGGACATACAATGGGGCAGTGAACTGTTTTATATACTTTTTTTTGTTTAAATTAAAGAACTTTACATTCTGTAAATAAAAAATTAAAGAAAAAAGGTACCCAAAGATGAGAATTAATCCATTTAACCCTATGAGGACAGAATTAAGATTCAATTTATAAATACATTTTTACTGATAAAAATTATTTACTATTATTAGTGGGTTTTACACGATTCAATTTGTTGATCAATTAATTGAAAAAGTTGGCCTTCAATTAATTGATGTGTGTAAAGTGTAAAAATTTCGTCAATTAATTGACAAAAAAATTGATCAATTTATTTTGAAAATAGAACAAGTTCTATTTTTCGTCAATTTTTCATAAATTTTTTAGGGAATTCTAGGTATATTTTTATCTGTTAAGATATTGCCAACTGTTTAGTTGTAGCATAACCTCGAAATATATTATTTTTGTTTCGTTTTCAAATCTAACATAACCTCAAACATTCTAATTTATCATCATCTAGGTTATTTCTTTTGTTTTTGTTCACAGCTCGTAATTTTGTGAAGATTTTTTCAATATTTTCATTTTGATAAATATGTCAACATGTTTTACAGTTGGTAATGTAAAAATTTTCAAAAAAATTGATAAATAAATTGATGTGTGTAAAGTGATGTTTTTCTTTCCAAGGTTACCAATAAATTTTTCAATTAATTGACAAAAATCTTGATCAATTTGTTGATCAATTTGTTGATCAATTAATTGAACTGTGTAAAACCAACTTTACGCAAAATGATCTTCAGGAAGATGCAAACAATTTGGAAACTGTACAAACACTAAATTCCGTATTAAGGCAACACATCTTATACTATAATTATTACTAAAAACTAAGGAATAATTTTTAAATATGTGGTTAGCAGGAATAAGTAACCAGTTGCCCTGAAAGGGTTAAATGTACATAACAATTTTGTTTACAATTAAAAATATTAAATAGATAAAAATTAGCTTCAAATTGCGATAAATAGATTGTCACTAATTTTATTTCAGATTGCAAGTTTTGTACAAGAAACTTTTAAAAACTGTACCGTTTTGCTTCCCTTAATCTTAAAGTTAATATGCTCTATTGCGTTTCTTTTAATTTGCAACATAGGCGATTTAGGGCCGGTCTTTCCACCTTCAGATAAAGTGGCTGGTAACGTTATCTGACGGATAAAAACAATAAAGCGTCTTTCCACCTTCAGATAAAGTTATTCCTACGAATAAACTATGCTATCTGGCAGATAAGTTATACGGTAGTCAAAGTAGCGAATAAGTAACAAATAAGTGCTGTCACTGTCAAAAAGTTAGAAATTAAATGATTTCTTGGAACAATGAATTGCAAAATGGACTTGAAAAAATATAATTTGTTTGAATTTTATTATTTGTAAAAATAATGCCTTAACTCCAAAATAACAGTGCACCAGTTCTCTGAAATCTTTGTAGCTGTAAAGCATGAGTTCTAATGTATACTAATTTTTCATATAAATCGTCTCTATTAACTTCTATAAATAACCTCGAAAATTACACACCCAAAAACTTAATTCGATATTCCAATTTAAAAGCAAAGAAATCATTTCAAATCATTAGTAATATATAATCATCGAAATACGGCCTGATATTTATTTACTGGTGTTTATATGTATATAGACACATACATATGGGCACAGGGGCAAAACACATATACAAACATACTTACAGACACACAGACATACATACAAAGACAAACTTGCACATTGATAGAACCTATACACTCACAAATCATATGTAGCGTGACCGGGAGTACTAATAACATGAAAGCCTACCAGGACGAAGTGTTTCTATATTATTAAAGAAATCCAGATTGTAGTCTGGTTTCTAGAATAAGGTGGTCACGTCAACATAGAAAACTCCTCTCTCTTCTTCTTATTTTCTCTCTATCTCACTTCTCTTACTTCGTATTTTTCTATAGGGGATGAAACCTAATTGATAAAAATTACTAGTCACTGAAAATTGATTTGGTCATACTTAAAGTATATTTATATTAATGAGCAGTTCACTCTCGTAAAAATGTAATCTACAAACTGAATTATGATAGTTAATTTAGATAATTTTATAGTAAAACTTGGAATTTTTTTCGCATTTGAGGTGAATTTATGGAATAATGTACTTGTTATAATCAAGTATCGTTAGATTAACAAGTATAATTTAAAATTGTGTTCACAAATAATAGGGTTAGAGGTGTTGGATAGTAATTTTAACACGGAAAAATGTTTTTTTCATCGTGTTCTGAAGAAAATATATACAGTTTATTACTTGTTGTTTTCTTAATTAAGCTCATAAATAAAAAACAGTAGCAATTTTATTAGTACGAAAAAAATATATATGTTAGGATCAGAACTAGTTGTTGGTCGTCCCTTGTAATATGTAACGATAGCAACTATAACATGATGACATATGACGTGTGTAAATTAAGTAACAGGACTAGCAACATTAGGGACGCGGGACTTAGAGGGGCGTCAGGTGAACATGTGATACGCCTTAAGTACGAGTTTGAACTCGCTAGAGTAATTTTGTTGTCTATAGCGATTTTTTTTTTGTGCAACAGTTTTTTCTAGTACGTTCTAAAAATGACTGACAATCATTTCGAGCAACGGTGTGCACCAGGTTTTGCTTCAGACTTGGGCACAGTAGAAACTTTTGCAAAACTTCTCCAGCGGAGACTGTTTTGTCAAGGACCCAGATTTTTTGGTGGTTTACGGCATTTTCAGAAGGAAGAGAGTTGATTGAAGATGAATCACGCAGCGGAAGGCCTTCATCTTCAAGAACCGATGATAATATCGACAGAATCCGGGATCTTGTGCGTTCAGATCGTCGGTTGACAGTCAGAATGATCGGGGAAGAGTTGTATTTGACTCACACTACCATTCATCAGATTTTGACCAATAAATTGGGGATGACAATGCGCCTTGTCACACAGCAATTTCAATAAACGAGTTTTTGGCCAGTAAAAACATTCCTGTGGCTCCTCAGCCTCCTTATTCGCCTGACTTGAGGCCTTGTGACTTTTCCTCTTCCAAAGATGTAAAAAATTTCGAGTGTCCCAAAATGACGTCAAGGGACGTCATTTTGAGACACTCTAAAACATTCAAACGTCCGTAACCGACCAGCTGAAAGCTATTCCAGTATCCGAGTTCCAGCACTGCTGTGAGGATTGGAAGAACTGTCTCCAGCGCTGTGTGGCTTCCCAAAGAAGTTATTTTGAGGGAGACAATATTGAATTGTAATTTGATTCGAATATTTTTTTTTTTTTAAATTGTACATACAAATTTATACAGTGAATTTCTTTTATCCTGCAATATAAGCATTATCGTTACTATGGTAATTGAAATCTGACAGCAATGTAAAATAGACCATATTAGTAACTACACAAAATGTGATTCAGTGCTGCCGCCTCGTGGTTGGATTCCTTTTATTTCAATTTAGCATGTTGTTTTTTTGTTAAATTGTATTTTGCAAATATAACTCAAGTTTTCAAAGTAAAAGAATGCTTTACATCAAAACTACAAGTCAAAATTTATTTATTAAAATTCTTATTTCATACATCATAATTTAATATGTCATTATTTTTGCAGAACAATATTATTTAGCAGGTTAATTTTGAAAATTTTACGTTATTATGGCAAATAACATAACAATAAGTGTGTATGCCATATCTAAATGGTTTGAAGGAACAATATGTTGTTTTTATTTTATTCATTATTGTTTTTCATTTTCATGTGCCAAAAAAACGAAAAAAGTTGCATTTAAGAATGTAGCTGTAATGGTTACAATTTGGAGCAAAACAATACACCATTATGCATTCTAAAACAAAATATCAATGATTACTTAGTGTTAATTAAATAAATACTAAAGATATTTCGATTTTCATATTATTTAAAAACGTAATCTATAAATATATCTTCGAATCCTTATTTATCTATTTATAAAATCATTAGTCTATAATATAAAGTATCTGGACTGTATATATTGGTATATATTTATGAAAAATTCATATTTTTTCTCCAAAATTGAAGATATTTATAAAATTAAGGTAACAAAAGTAATGTCACATGTATTTTAAACCGGTCAAAAACTTCCAAAGGACTCAGCTCTCAGATGGCAGCACATGTATGTGACGACACACTAATATGTCCTATTGCGTTTCTTTTAATTTGCAACATAGGAGATTTAACATTGCTGTCAAAATAATTTGTCGTTACTATACTCTATCTCAGAAAGACTGATAGTAATAAATTTTATTATTTGTAAAAAGTTATTGTTTTTTCACACAGAAGCGGCAAAACAAAAGCGACAAAATATGAATAGTTCGAAACGAAATATTGTTAAAAACAACCGAGTGTGCCGCACATATTATATGGGAATACGAACTAGGGTTAAACACAATAGACCATAAAAACGTGACCCTAAAATTTTGAGGAAAAATATGGTCACAGGGGTGTGTTTAATGCTATGATAAATATGGTCACAGGCGTGCGTTTAATAAAATGATAAATAGTAATATAGAAATACACAAAACCAATTTAAACGTGTTTAAAATGTACACGCCACTGGTAACTGACTGACAAAATGATTTATTACTATCAGTCTTTCTGAGATAGAGTATAGGGAAACTATGCATAGTAATAATTTCAATGTTGCAGGATAAAAGAAATTCACTGTATATTAGTATACACACCTTTTTACCCAAGTTTAATAAAAACATTAAAATACGAAATTCCTAAATTTTGAATTTCTTGTTTAATCATTGCTGTTTCTTTGTCATTTCTGAAAAGAAACAGAGCTATGTTCTTTCTAATTTCGGTTCAATTTCACTTTCTCATTCTGTCATTAATATCTTTCTAATCTCCTACGCATTTCAGGAAGTAATAATAGGTTGAAAACACCGATATTGCGTATTGTTTAAACATAAAACACCTTTTAATTACAAATCTCCCAAAACAAAAACAATACAACATCGCAATACATAATCGTTGTGGCTATACTGAAAAGTCTTTTACATGCTTTCATTGTTTGGGTCTCGGGAGCTCTATTCGAAGACCCCTCTTTGTGAATGTCCTTGCTCATTAATAATTAACATTGAGTCCCGTTAGAAACACGTGTAGATTTATTACTGCAGTGCTCTACTAGTGCGGACAATGCTGGGGAAATTAATGTTGTCACATTAAGATAATCAGTTCCAACATTTTTTTATTTATAACATTGATAAAAATTAAAACGGTGAAATCACATCTGACACCAAACATAAATTTTTAAAGACAAACTGATTAAACCTCGTATAGTAGTTGATTTGGGCTGTGATTAGTGAAGCACGTAGGTTCATTTTAAATCGTAAATGAACAAGCTGGGCTGCGAAAACAGTAATCCTATGATGTTTGAGAGAACTCGAGGCGACAGTAAAAAAAAAAAAAACTGATGTGAAGCGTGAGCTCAAACATGTTTTGTAGGTATTTAAAAGTGTAAGAAGCTAACAGAAAGCTGGATGTTTAGAAAAATATTTATCACATCAAAATCAATTGTTTTTTGATAATTAGTTTTATTCGTTATTTGAGTCAAGCTTTCATTTAATTTTTTTAAATTTAAATAATTTGCGAATATTTCACAGTAAAATTTAAATTAAGAATCCCAAAGTTTTTTTCTGCATTTACTTCGTATCTATTTCGTAAAACTTGCATTAAATTAATAAGAAATATATTGATAAATGACTATATATTTTTTCAATTTCAGACTCGTATTTCTCACTTTTAACAATGTGCTATTTAATTTATAAGCATTTCACTACTATAAATGATTTATTCCTCTTTGATATCTTAAAAACAAAAAACTAAAATAATTCAAACAATATACGACATGAACGTTTACACCAGGCCCGTGCAACCTTTTAAGCGGGAGGGCCACTTGGAAGTTTTGAGAAATCTTCGCGGGCCACACTACTTTCTATCAAGGATTATGGCAGGGGTTCTTAAACTTATGTAGTCCGCGGACCCCCTCTTGAACAACATTTTTTTTTGCGGACCCCAACCCTAGGCATTTTACGTCGTTCTTGAGACTTAGTTTCTGGCTCAATAATCTCATAGGCAATACGTTATAATAAATATTGGTAAACATGTATCGCTGGTTATTTTAATAAATGGTCTTGTGCATTTATAGAGGAACATTTTTATTAGCATATATAATAAAAAACATAAAATTGATAAAAAATAGTAGTAAAAAAGAATAGTAGGAAAAAGTTGCAAATAATAATAGGTTAAACTCATACAAACATTTCTTGGTCAAATATTGGTCAAAATAGATCTTATTATAGTATGTTTTCTGTAAATAATTTGTATTTGAATAAACATAATTAAAATTTCACTAATTATTGTTTAGTTATGTCAATAACTAGTTAGATAACAACAAATACAAAAAGTCTTGACCATGTAGGATTTTTATTAAATGAGTTATTTGACTAAAAGCGAAAAGTTGGGGGATGTAAATTTAATGTCAAAATTATTTCGCGGACCCCAGGGATCCGCGGACCACAGTTTAAGAACCGCTGGATTATGGTGTTTCCTGGGTCTGGTGGGTCCAAATATATTTTGAATAATTAAACACAAATAATTTTGATATTTGTAGCTTTATTATATAAAAAGTTAACAAAAACACCTCTTTGGTAAGATAAATTGCACAAGATTATCAATGAAGACTAAGAAACGGTGTATTTTATATGTAGCTTGTTAAGAGAGATTTTTTTTACTAGAATTATATTTGAAATACACATTTTATATCTCAATTTGCTTTGCTTTTTTTTCTAATATTCAATTTCACTCCAAGGGCCACAAAAAAAAAGGTCGCCGGCCGCATGCGGCCCGCGGGCCGTAGGTTGCACGGGCCTGGTTTACACACATAATTGCCCCGCAGTTGCATTACAGCCCGCGTTTAAACTGCACTCTCGGCTATTAAAAATGTTTTTTTTTTTATTTTACCTTCGCCATAATTACTAATAATCCATAACATTATTTGCCATCATTTAGCCATGAATTAAAACATGAATTTGTTAAAAACACAAAAACTGCAATATTTTCCAAAATCGCAATCTGATCAAAAATTCCCCTCGTACGTTTCCGGTTCAGATCAATGTACATTACTTGGAATTTTTAAAGATTTTTAACCCCATTGGGTTAAAGGGTGCGGGTCAGAAATTTTTTTAGAACATTTTCGGAAAAAAACTAGGAAAAAAACGATATTTAAAAAAACTACTTCCGTTTCGTTCCTTAATCTACGTCTTAAGAGCTTTCTTTTAACACAACACAATAAATTAAAAATATAATACTCTTAATTTTTTTCAACCATACAAAAATATTATTCGGAAAACTAATCTGATCAAAAAGTCATGTTGATTTACTCTGGTTCTTATCATTATACAATATTGAAGTATTTTTCAGTTTTTCAGATCAACCCTTCTGGGAAATATAGCGGGGGACAAAAGTTGACATAATTTTGTCATAAATCAAAAAAAAAAAGTTTTTTCAAAAACAAAAATTTGATTTTTTTATCTACGCTAAGAAGTTTCATTTGATACCCCAATCAAAATTTTAAAAACATATATATTTTTTTTCATTAAATGCATATGTTTCTTCTATGTGGGTAAAGGAGTTGGCAAACGTGCCAAATTTCGCCTTTCTATGTTCAGCCGTTGGCTACAATTTCTACTGTAAAGACAGACAGACAGACACATGAATGACGTTATAAGGATTTTTCTGGTGGTCATATTTACAGCAAGCCTGTAGCTGCAAGCGTTAAACCGCTTGTACCTGCTATTTGTCCGCTGAGCAAGGACACGGACGTGAGTTCATTTCCTGCCTATGTCGAATAAATTGTGTAAAAATGTTTATACATATTACAGGTTCTGCTTAGCCGTTCGCAACCGGCTCTGAACTGTAGGTGTCTTTCTGTGTACGCAAAAAAATGGACGTAAAACTGACCATATTACTCCTGAATGTACACAGAATGAAAATATGGTCATGAAACCTGTAACAGGAGGCCTAGGCTCACCTCGGGCTGTCGCGCCAATAATGATGATGATATCTACAAAACCCGACAAAATAAAGTAAAATAAAAGTTTTTGCATGCCAAATTATTCCTATTACAGAGGGGCTGCAATACTGCAGCCCTTATAAACAGGCCGCCTAATACACTATCAACCGGGCTGACTTTTGGTTTCACAATAATCCTCCACCTTACTCTGTTAGTTTTTTTTTCAGGTATCTTGTATTCCTCATGAATAAAACTTGTTCTAATTAACACAATTGTTAAAATAATTAGAAATTACGATCCATTGTTTCAGACAGGTATAACTAAATACCCCTAGAACATACCTTTAAAAAACTGTAATGAAAAAAATACGGGAAATTTGTGGTGTTTTTATTGGTATTTATAACAACAGGTGTGTAGTTTCGCCCTTATATCCTGCTCCGACGACACTAATCGATCTAGGTCTAAAATATAACCTAAAAGGGCCATTAAGTAATTTTCAAATGTGTTTCGCAAACATCCAGACCCTAGTTGACAGCACAATTGCTAATAGCTATAAATTGTTTGTAATTTACATTGTCATAAAAGATAAATAAAGTCAAAATATTTTTGACGTATTAATTTGCTTCGGATAATTTCATTTTATTTAATTAACTGTCGAATAGTTAATTATTATTTTGACAAATTGAATAAGTTTTCCGCTTTTGTCATGTTATATCAATAAATTATCAGTAAAATAATTAATTATTGATTGTTTTTTTATGTTAAATTCTTTTAGAAGAAATAGGGTTAAATTATTACGATGAGAGGAAAATAATTGCGGTTTATGATCTTCAAATTCTGTTTTAAGTGATCCAGAACTGTTGGATGACTAATGCGTTCAGAGCTCTTTAAATTAGTAGACTGTTCACTGTGCGCTGTGGATAAATTTAGTAGATAGTTTTGACGTTTTAAGGCAGCGATTTAACTCTAGCTAATTCTGTTTAGTCTGTTCGTCTTTCTATATTTGGGCGAGATTTATTGTAAGCGGCGCGATAACATTTAGGTTACTAGTGGGTGTACGTACCAGTGCTTCGCTACGGCATTTCACTACATTAATTCCAAAAAAGTGGAACCAAACGGTTATAAAGTTTAATATATAAAATGGTAGGTATAGTAAATTTAGCTACCGTTAGGCAGTGGAAAATGAATAACCATCCAGCACCGACATCTGTGGACAAATTCCACAACTCTCCACATATCTGAATTTCAGAGTTCTGTTTACCCTGTAATATTAGGTCGTCAAGGATCAAATTTGTAGAAAAAAAGTTGGTTGGTAACTTACAAATATAAGGAATTATTTTATTTATCAAAGTATGCACCCATATTGTCTATACACTTTTGCCACTTAAGCGTCAGGTTGTTCAAGCCGGTGGTATAAAACCCTGGTGGACGAGAGTCAATGAATTCCTGGCTAGTTTTACAGCATTGTCGGAATTAAACTGTTTTCCTATTAAAAAGTTGTCCAAATTGCGGAAGAAGTGGTAGTCAGTGGATGCTAGGTCTGGTGAGTATGGAGGATGATGAAGAAGTTCCAACTCCGATTCCTGTAGTTTTGCCTCAGTCATTTGTGCAGTGTGTGGTCTAGCGTTATCATGCAATAAGATAAGAGTCGATCTGTTGACCAATCTAGGCTGTTTTTCTTTAAGTATTGGCATCATTTCGTCCAGTTGGTTGAAATATATTTCTGCTGTGATATATGAGCCATGTTTTTTTTATTTATGTTACCTGTACGAAATTTGGCGAACCAATTTGATATTGTCTGCTGCGTAGTAACACTAGAGCCAAATACACTATTAATGTTTCAGGCGGTCTGCGATGCTGTAGTTCCACGTAAGAACTCATACTTCATAATAGTGCGAATTTCCGATCGTTCCATTTTCAACAAAATTAATTTTTAAAAAAGTTTTTGATATTTTTTAGAGCATACAAAGATTCCGTTAAACATGCTGGAAGTGTAACTTTCCAACAAAAAAAAAAAAACATGACTACCTGATATTTATATGCCTCTCATTAAAACAACTCATTAACTACAAAGTTTGAAAAACTATCAGCAATGTACAACGTATAACGCCTTACATTTAGAGCTCTGAACTGTTGTTTGCGTTACCATATGACAAACTTGTTGACATTGGTATTAGTGACAATCAACAGTGCATAAGTCATAGTCTATAGTCGAGTAATTTATGAGCTCTGAACTCAGCTTAACGCCTACTTTTGTGCAAGCTCTCGAATCGTTGTACGTTGCTAATTCAACTAACACCTTCAGTTCGTCGTTATCAACTGAAGAAGGACGCCTACGATATTCTTTATCTTTCGTCCCCAACACGTAATTTTTCGAACCACTGTAGCAGGAATTTAAAACTTGATGTCTAACATTTTGAGTGTAAAAAACACTTATTTACAACGATATTTAATTTTAATTTTCAAAAATACAATGCATGAAAAAGTAATTTAAAAATATTAAGTAATTAACTAAAAAGTAAATATTAAAGTAACCACATAGCAATTTAATACAATGTACAACGTGTGTAATTAAAAATATTTCAAGTACCCACAGAATAATTCACATACCAACAAAAACTAAAGTTTCATGACGAAATATTTCAACTTCAAGTAAACAAAAAATTTTAAAACATTAATTTGATTTAAAACTTTCTATGTTTTTATGTATCTTAAAGTTGGTATTTTATTACATAAAAATTGAATTAGAGAGTCAATAAAATTCAATCCGTAAGAATAAAACAATATATTAAGTTTTTAGCACTATGACTGTAAATTTGTTACAAAAAGTTACAAAATTAAATTGAAATACATACCAATAATAATATTATGACTCAAAGATCCTCCTTACCTAAAACAAAAAAACATATGTTAGTACAGTACTAAGAAATCATTGGTTCTCAATGGAGGATATACCGCTTGAGGGGACATTTAAAATTCTGGGAGGCGTATGCAAAATTGAGACAATGATTGCATTTTATGTCTGGACACCAGAGTGACATCACAAGACAACTCGATCAGCTTTTCTTTTTCACGAGGATCAAGTACACATGACTTTATATCTTTCAAGAATGGATTATTAATCCAGAGGTTACCTTTACGAGGATCCTCATTTCCAGGGAAATAATTATTAAAATTTTTAGCTAATGCTTTTAAATGTTCACTTATTGTTGAATATAACTTTCTGGTTGACAACAGCAGCAATCAAAAATCCTTCCAAACATTTCTATATCTTCCTCTTATAAGCGACTGTTCCAAATATTTAGCTTCTTCAGAAGTATGAAAAATAGCCGCGAGAGGCGTTGTATTGGGGCTAGTAAATATTAAATAAATCATGGTTCGGACAAAAGTTAGCTTCTACGTCGACTAAAAAAATGTGCTATATACTCGTGAATAGAAGTGTGCATCTACATGATTCGGTGAAAATATTTCGCGGACCGTCAGTAATTTTCTACACCAGCCCGCGGACCACAGGTTAAAGAACACTGTTCTAGAAAATTCTCGTAATAATCCCTCGCCCTCCGAAGAATACGATCATTTTCTTTTGCGGAGATCTTGATTGTTTTACCTCGGTTGGAGTTTCTTCGTCTTCAAAGAATGCTTGCTGCTTCTTGCGTTTTTTGCAGACATGAAATTTCGAATTATGAAGGCATTTCTGTGAATGATCTACGTTTCTGCGTTCGTAAAGAAATGGAATTTTGTAAGTGGCCTTTGCTACTAAGGCAATTAACCAGAACAATTCTAATTTTCTGAAAATTCTATGCCTGAACGGTATTCGAACCCGAAACCTTAGAAACGTAGGGCCGGTTGGCAGAAAAGTAAAGTTGAAAATAAATATCTGTTTGTACATAGATAATTGGAATGGCTTCTCTTCCGTATGCTGCACGTAGGTATTGGAAACCTATTAGTGAAAGTATTTCGATACAAATTAGTGGTGATATTTTATTTTTGTTTTGGGTTGGTAGCAGTGTTAGTTTTATTTAGTATCATCATCTGTTAATAATATAAATGAGTTTTAAATCAAGATGTTTAAACACAGTGCGTGTTAAACAGCTATCATAGTCATAAAATAAAAATAAAAATAATCTAAGACCGTGATCAACACACAGAACCAATAACATACTTCCAGCAATAAAACTATTAGTCAATAAATTTCAAACATATAAAACTCCCATTAAAAACCCATTCCGAATCAATGATTACATAAAAAAATATATAACAGAACAGACACGAAAAAACACTAAGCCCCTAATACGGTCGCATTTCATATAAAATATAGATATAAAATTTAATGGATTAATTATTTTAATGTATGAATTTTTAGTGGTGATTTTTTTCCCGATAGATGGCTGAAGGGAGTTTTTAATGATTTTGGATTTTTTCAATTACCAATTAATTCAATGACTATTGCAGAATGTTGAAAAATATTTTATCAATGCATAAAAAATATATATTTACAAAATGATGAGAGAATCCAACCTGAAATTTATGTAATAATGAATCGCAAATTTCGAAAAGGCCTCATCTCGGATTTTTGAAATTTTATAGGAGACACAAAAAATTATTTTTCTTTCGAACAGTTTGAATAAAGAGAGTATTTTCTTTTTCTTTAACTGAAAACTATTGATGTACATCATAATATTGTAAAAAGATTTCCTTGAATGAAAATGTGTCGGGGAAAACGACTGTAACAGATTTCCGAGATGGGTCCTTTTCAAAATTCTTCTAATGACTGAGATGGTTTTGGTAATAAAACACCCTGGATAATAAAAATACCCTGGATATACATCTTGGAACTTGTTTCAAATACTCAAAACCTATTTAAATCTTCTGCATATCCTTTTGATACCCTTTTGAGCTGTGGAGCACAGTGGCAAATAGGGCTATAGCAGAGGTGATGTACTTGTTTGACTTAATAATAATATTAATTAGTGTTATCAAAAATTGATCTTGAAGGAATTGGTTAAAAAAAAACGGTTAGTGTATACTCAGATTGGGATGCCGACCCTAAAACCGGGTATCAAAAAAACAGGTGTAAATACAGCACCAGGTTTCCAAAACAGATATCTGGAATCAGGTATCCGGAACCGGGATACCTGAAGATTACGTACCCGGCTTTACCTAAAAACCGAAACCGGTTAAAGTCAACCGGTTAATAATATGTATTAATTAGTGTATTTCTGTGCTTATTAGAAAAGAAAACAAATCGTATATCAGTGTTGGAATTTCTCAGAAAATGATTCATGCATATGCTTCATATTTCAAGATAATAATAATAATAATAAATCCTGGACGTTTTATTATATAAATTATAATAACAAATAAAGTAATTCTGTTATCTACGTATCTCGCACATGAGTATTTAACACAGAAAAAAATATTTATAATACAATCAAGTATGTACTTAACGAATGTTAAGTCGAGTAATTAGGTGAAAAGGGGGGTAAATTGTACAAGCATTGAGAGTTTTTCAAAATATATACGAGGTCTGTTCAAAAAATATCGCGAATTTTGAATTTCCGCGGGTTACGTATAATCTAGGGTTGTAAATCGAAGGCAAAACATCGATGTTTAACATCGATGTCAACATCGGCGCCTTACTATCGATGTTGAAAAAACATCGAAGGAAAAACATCGATGTATCGGAAACATCGATGTTTTATTAATATTAAAAAAGCTATTTATTTATGTTATATAGGTTTTATTTAATAATGTAAAGATAAAATACGAAAAAAGTAACATATAATACACAAAAAGCATTTATTAGATTTTGAAATAAAAATATACCTTTTTAATAGTAATTAATTTCACATTAACATTATTATACCCAATATAATAATCCTAATTTGTACCTACAGTCTATTCCAAACGATTAGGCGGAACTAACCGCAATTTTCATTTTTGTAATTTGTCATTAGATATTTTTTTATATATTGAAGTTGACTTTTCCTGAACAAAATGATCAAAAGCTTCAATCAATCGGTAAAAATAACTTGAAAATCTAGTTCCGCCTAAACCAAAGGAACAGACCTTACTATTTTTACATATCTAAAATGAAATATTGGATTTTATTACAATACTAATATAGTAATCTTAATGTTAATTTTATATTATTTAACATAAAAATAACACTGTCATACACAATTATTTTCATACTTTTTTAAGTTGAAATAAAGTCTGTTCCTTTGGTTTAGACGGAACTAGATTTTCAATTCTAGTTACTTTTACCGATTAATTGAAGCTTTTGATCATTTTGTTCAGGAAAAGCCAACTTCAATATATAAAAAATAGCTAATGACAACTTAAAAATCCAGGGATTGGAGGAATAACAACTGGGAAAGTGTCAACAAGACTCAAAAAGAAAAAGTGTGTTGGTTGTTCGCATTGTTTGCAAAAATTAGAAGTTTCTTCTTATTTTTTCGTGTTCTGCTAACTGCTAAGAAGAATAAGAACTAACACTATTAGTATTGTTATATCACAATAGATGGCGCTTATATTTTGTGTACTAATTTTAATAAAAATTAAATTTTTAAGATTCCAGCGCCTCTAGCGGTAGTTTCTGAATTTCAAAGTTTAAACATCGACATCGGTAGTAGACATCGATGTTTTATCGATACTATCGCCAGCTGACCATCGATGGTAAAAACATCGATGTTTTTAAAACAAACATCGATGTTTTTTTCCCATCCCTAGTATAATCGATTTTCGATTTTTTTGTGGCGTTATGTTGGTACTGTTTTTTTTATTATTATTATTATTTGCGAATATGTGACAAAATTTAGACTCTACCTAACTCTATTTAACTATTTTGGGACAGGGGGAATTTAAATACCTAAAGAAAAATGTTAGTATGTTGTTAGTTCTTGAACAAGATGACTTGAAAGATAATGATTGTCCGAAAAGTCCAGACGAATTGAACTTATTTTTTTCCAAAATTGCAGATAGTATTGTTCAAAATCTACCACCTACTAACTTTAATCCTGTCCATAATCTCCAAAATCTGCTATCTGACAAATACATTCCCCAATTTTCTTTTACTGACGTCTCATTTAACCAGGTTAGAGATGCTATCACCACCCTGAAACCAAGTAATAGTAGAGATCCGTATGATTTTAATGTAGAAATAATAAAATCAGTAAAAGATTTGTTAATTGTCCCTCTAACCAAACTTTTAAACTCGTGCATTAAGTCCAATACCTTTCCAAACTGTCTTAAGTTAGCTAAAGTTATTCCCGTTTATAAAAAAGGCGACAAAAACGATATGTCAAATTTTAGGCCTATTTCGTTACTTCCTATATTTTCCAAAATTTTTGAAAAATTGTTATTGTCCCAATTACAAACCCACTTTCAGCATAACAACCTTCTCAATCCTAAGCAGTTCGGCTTCAGAGCAGGAATTTCCACCTGTTCGGCGATACTTGAGCTCATCAATATCCTTACTAGATCTTTTGAGGAAGGAGCACACAGAATATCCACATTTTTAGATCTGACAAAGGCGTTTGATTGTCTTTGTCCAGCTTTATTAATTCAAAAACTGGCCTGTTATAATATTAGTCACAATAGCTGTTCACTTCTTGCATCATATTTAAAAGACAGAAAACAGTTTGTTTACTTAAAGGGTGTTAAGTCACAAGTTCAAACTGTTAAATATGGCGTCCCTCAAGGCTCTATTCTTGGACCTTTTCTCTTCCTAATATATATTAATGATTTGCCTTCCTTCCTCAAAACTACAAACACAATATTGTACGCGGATGATACCACCATAATTTCAACTTCGAAGGACTTTGAAGAAACATTATCTTTAAATAACACCAATTTAAAACTTAGTCGTGAGTGGTTCAGTGCTAATAACCTAAGTTTAAACGCTCAAAAAACTCAGCAAATGATCTTCTCACTTCGATTGGCACATATGGAAAATCCAGAATCAATTAAATTCTTAGGTGTCCATATTGGTGTTAATCTTAGCTGGGAAGTTCATATAGATCATCTTGCCAATAAACTTTGTAAAGCAATTTTTTGTTTGCGTAATCTCAGACATAGCGTGTCCCGTAATATTTTACTTACAGCATATCATGCACTCTTTCATAGTCACATGTCCTACGCGATTCTTGCCTGGGAACACTCCCCCTTTTCACAGAGAATATTTTCTTTGCAAAGACGCGTTATTAGAATAATAGCTAACTTATCCTATAGATCAGACTGTAAACACAAATTTACTGATTTGAATATCCTTACCTTGTCATGTTCTACGTACATTGCAACCTGATTAATTATGAACAGCAAAATCAAATACATGCTCATTTTACAAGAAAAAATTATATAATCAGACCAAAATACGTAAGATTGACCAAATCAAGGCAGTCCTTCAATTATTTTGGTATCTTATTCTACAACATACTCCCCTTGGCAATAAAGAAGTTAAACAACCAGCAATTCAAAAAGACCGTAAAAACATATTTAATAACTAAAGCATTTTATAACTTTGACCAATACATCGCTAATAATTTTAATGACTTGTAATGTAATTTTGTAACTTTATTTTTAATGTTAAATTCAATGTATTATTGTTTATGCTATGTTTATTTGTAGTATTTTTTCCCCATTATTACTTTTATTAACTGACTTATGTAAAAATATTTTGTATTTGTTAACATCAATAAAAAAAAAAATATATTATTATTATTATATTTGTAATTATAGCATTAGACTTAATATTGCATCTAATTTATTTGTGCTCCTAGATAAATCCGGCAGTATTCCCATCTGAAATAAATATTTGTATGTCTATGCTGAAAACGTACGGTGTAAGCAAAACGAAAAACGTATTCGATGTTAGTTTTTTGGGTGGAAAAACAAAGCCGGTAATTTCAATTCAAGACACGGTGAGTAACGCAGCGCTCTCATCTTGCGGATAAAGATCTGAACTCTGGGACGTGCTGACGAACAAAAGAACACAGAGATTGAGGCTAGATGAGAGACAAGAAGTGTTTTCGGCCTCTGAATATGTGAAGATATGCACCACCACAGTGTGCGTACATTTAAATTATATATTAGAAACGCTGCGTACTGCACAGTAAACACAACCAAATGCTAAATTTATTCCACATTTACTGAATCACAACATTACAATGTGAAAAGTGGCATAGTCATCAGAAAATATTGATATGAAGTGGGAATTTTCACACATTTTAGACTTTCGTAGATACCAGGGTTACCTTTTATGTTTTTACAAACGACCAATAGATGGCAACATTGAAATGTGTCATAACTATATTCTTAAATATGGCATTTGTTATTGTGATATCAGCGGCAGCTTATAAATTGGCCTAGTAGTTTGTTGAGTGAGCATTTAAGTTTGTGAAAAAATTGATATTACTCGTAAAGGTTTTCGTTAGATGATTTTTTACGATTTTAGTAAAGGCCTAATTCAACAACAATGCATAGATTCGCTTCGTTCAACTTTTGGTAATGAAGCACCATCAGAAAAGACTGTTTTACAATTGGTTTGCAAAATTTCGTCTGTCTGCGTCCGTCAGTGATAAATCTCGTGAAGGTCGACCAAAATCGGTAGTGATTAAAAAAACATCGATGCTGTGCACAAAATGATTGTAGAATATCGGCATGTGACTTACCGTGAGATAGACGCATCCTTTGGCATATCGCAGACTGCAATACATTCGATTTTGCATGAACATTTAGCTGTGAAAAGATATGTTCCCGATGGATTACGTATAATTTGACCGAAGTTCAAAAAAAGGTTCGTGTTGATTGGTGTACGGGAATGCTAAAAAAATTCAACCTAGGCACTGCAAAATCCGTATACAACATCGTTATAGGTTCAAAACTTTATTCTTGGATTTATTCATATGAACCGGAAACTAAGCAACAATTCACTGTTTGGGTCTTCCAAGACAAACCGAAACCCACAAAAGTTGTTCCTTTACGAAGCATTTTCAAGAAAATAATCGCTTGTTTCTTCGGTTGTACTGGACATGTTGCAACCATTCCTTTAGAGTAAGCTTGGCCAAATGGCGGCCTGCGAGCCGGATCCGGCCCGCGAAGCATTTTTTAAATTATGGTGTCCTGCAAAAATATTACTGTCTGTCCAATATTCTTTCAAACAATCATTCTTTCCAATTTACGTTTAATTTTTTTTCTTTAAATTGCATAATAAATACACGTTTTGGTTTAAAAATATTGCTTTTCAAATTTATAAAATATCATTCACAACAACAACAAAATTTAAAATGTCCCGCGGTCAAATTTTCATTCGCAATATGACCCGACAGCCAAAAGATTTGCCCACTCCTGCTTTAGAGCATCGGAGACCAGTTAATGCTGAATAGTATACAACAATTTGTTTGCCAGAAGTCATCGACAAAATCAGGAAAAACAACCAAAAACTTCGCATCATTCTTTATCATGACAATGCAAGTTCCCATACATCAGGTCAAACAGTTGATTATTTGAAAGAGAAAACGATTGTATTAATGTTTCATTGCTCTTATTCACCTGATTTATCCACTAACGACATTTTTTTGTTCCCCAATGTCAAACAAAAAGTGCGTGTATAGCGATTTTTATCAACTCAAGAACTGTTGAAGCCTTTGAAAACCATGTTTCCAGAATTGGTTTGAACGCATGCAAAAGTATATAAATCTTAAAAGCGAATATTATGAAAAGCAAAAAAACAGTTTGTTACACAAAAAAAATCTTTCTTTCTCAGTTTCAGTAAAAACTTAAAAGGCAGCCCTCGTAATCAACTAAACCGATTAGAATAACTTTAAAATTCTTCTATAATCATTCTGTTGAAACAGGCATGGCTATAGTTTTACCCCAGTCATGCTTTTCATGTGTCATTCTGACTTGTTTGTGACTTATTCTCTGACTTACATGGGAACAATGTTACTCAGAATTTATTTATGAATGTGTGATACGGGTTTTGGGTTTAGTTCAGCCATCCTGGATATTTATGTAGATCTAGATTCATATAAATTATGACGCGTTGTTTTGCTGTAACTTTCTGTTCAGACATTAGCATTTGGTTTAGAATTTAAATATAATAGCGTATCTTTAGAATTATAATAACCTATGGTTTTTATTCTTTAATTATATGAACAACATTATTATATGTTACAGTTTGTTGGGTTAGTTTTTTGGATTATAATGTTGGGATCTGATTTTGCAAAAAGACAACATTTGTTTCACGTCTGGCGAATAAGTATTACACAGTAAAATCTGTATAAAAAATGTATCTAAAAATTGAAGATGTAGTCTAATAAAGAAGGTAAAATAATATAATAATAATAATAGACTGCTAACGCCTAGATAGGGGCCTCAGGAATATAATATTCCTCCCAACCCCCTCGCAAAACGATAACAAGGGTCTGATGATATATAAAAAACTGCGCGTAAATAGAAATTGTTCTTTATTCTTTCTCTAATACTCGTATTATACCACGTCGCTCAATAAGTCTCCGGTCTAACTAAGAAAAATATTTTTTTTTAGAAATTCGACTTTATTCATCAACATACTCTCCTTCAAGAGTGATACATTCATTCCAATGCTCCTCTAACTTTTCGATGCCTTCTTTGTAGAACGATTTGTGTTTGCCCAGTGGCGGATTTAGGGGGGGGGGCTGACTGGGCTGCAGCCAGGGGCCCCCGATATTTAGGGGCCCCCAAATAATGTAATAAAAAAATATACTACAATTGAAAAGTTAATGCTGAAAATAATTTATATGCAATTGAATGAAAAACAGAATTTGTGAAATTATGAAGATGTTCGATCAGCCTGTTCGGAATGGCTCTACTGCATTTACTGCGTCGCTGGGCGCCGCTTAGGCCGTAGATTGCAAGGTCACATTTGTAATGTTACAAATACGAACGGCACATTTAGTCACTGATATACAAATTGCTGTTGATCGTGCGTCAAATACAAAAAAAATTGAGTTTTACAGTTTTATTTACACTTAATGTGGTGGTAATTTGTGGTTTTGGATTTAGACGACCTAAAAAGGTAAGTTTTTGATTTATATTACTAGAATTTGTGCAGTAGTAAAAGAAAACAGTTTTGGGTCTTTTTAAGTTGTTTACTTTTAAAATTACGTTTTTTTGACATTTTTTTCAGTAACTTTATGCCAGTAGTAGTATGCTGCAGACTTTTAAAAAAATTGCCTTAAGAATAAGTACTACTTTATTTGAGTTTTTGTTAATTTATATAATTAGCTTTTTTACCTGAAAAATAACTTCAAAGTTCATTAATAGTTGAAAGGGATGTACTTTAAGAGATGATTATTATTATTTTTTTTTCTTAAATAAATAAACTTTATACTTGTAAACAATACATACGTTAACTAACTTGAGTAGATTCATAATAAGAATAAAATCAAGGGTGTAGTCGTAAAAAAAAGTGGCAGGGCGCTTACGTTAGACAATAAAAAAAAATATAAATGTATTTTTATACATTTCAGGCTTTGTTAAAACAAAATAATAGTTTAAGAAGAAAAAATTTGTAAAATCACATTTATAAAATGCATTTTTTCTTTTTGATTGTCTTATGTTCTTATAATGTCTCAAAATTGTAATGTCTGTATTTGAACGATATAAGTATGTACATATATATGACAAGAATATGATTATACTAGTAAACATAACCTTTTTTAATTGTAAACAAAAATCTAGGGCAAAAAACTAAGAAAGTTTAATACTAGGGCCCCGACAAATTTTTCAGCCAGGGGCCCCGTACAAGCTAAAACCGCCCCTGTGTTTGCCCTCAAAATAGGCCTCGGTTTCGGCAATCACTTCTTCATTTGAGTCAAATTTCCTTCCCTGGAGTATCTTTTTGAAGTCTGCAAAAAGCCAGTAGTTGCTGGGGGCCAGAACTGGAGAGTACGGTGGGTGAGGAAGTAATTCGAAGCGTAATTAATTCAATTTAATCATCGTTTTCATCGACTTGTGACACGGGGCTTTGTCTTGGTGAAAGAGCACTGTTTTCTTTTGCATGTGAAGCCGTTTTTTCTTGATTACTACACTCAATCGATCCAATAATGCCATGTAGTATTCGCTATTGATAGTTTTACCTTTCTCAAGATAGTCAATAAACAAAATACCATGCGCGTCCCAAAATACGGATGCCATAATCTTGCCAGCTGACTTTTGAGTTTTTGGTCGCTTTGGACGACTTTCACCGACTGCTGTCCACTCAGCTGACGATCTTTTTGATTCAGGTGTGTAGTAGTGGATCCATGTTTCATCCATTGTCACATACCGACGTAAGAAATCCTTTTTATCTCGCTTGAACAGCTCCAAATAGCGCTCTAAATCGTCGACGCGTTGTTGTTTTTGGTCCGGTGTAAGCGAACGCGGCACCCACTTCAAAAGCAATTTACGCATGCTCAAATTTTCGTGTAAAATTGTAAATACACAACCTTCTGATATCTTTAAGGTGCCAGCTATCTCACGCAACTTCACTTTACGGTCTTTCACAACTATTTTGTGGACTTTTTTTATGTTTTCCGGAACTGCCGATTTTGGGCGACCAGAGCGTTCAGCAACATCGGTGTTTGTACGACCGCGTTTAAATTCAGCATACCAATCAGTAATAGTTGATTTGCCTGGTGCAAAGTCTCTATAACGCTTATCAAGCCACTGTTTGGCTTCAACGGTATTTTTTCCCATCAAAAAACAATGTTTAATCAACACACGAAATTCTTTTTTATCCATTTTGAAAATTACAAAACTGGAGTCACTAAAACCACTGTAACCTCTAAACTAATTGTCAGAATGTCATGAAATTTTCACATGTATCGTTTGAAGGTTAGTACTATCCAGAAATCATATGGGTCTGTCAACAGTATTGCCATATATATGTCAGAGCGGAGACTTATTGAGTGAAGTGATATAATATAAAACGGACTTAACACTTTTACCGCGGACTTGGAAGTATTTTTTTTTTTACATAGATGCACGAAAAACACAATGAAATTTATCGAAATAAATGAAATTCATTGCCAACCATTATTTCATTACTACACACAAACGAGACTGACATTTTCATGTCCCTGACAATGACTTGCCCAATTCTTTTTTAAAGATTTTGAAATTTATGTAAATTTTCCAATTAGTGTCCGGGGTTTAAATCTGCATTCTTGTGTTACGTAGGCAATTGTTTTTCCACAGAGCAAAAGCAACTCATAATTTTAATAGTGTCCAAAATAATTGCTTCAGGAAATTAACTTTTGATAATGTATCCTACCAACGCACTTTATACACTGTTTGATTTTACATCTCGTGTGGAGAAAACATTTTCAATGGTTTATATTTGAATTTTATATTTGAAACACGAAAAAATATCCCTATATTTATGTCAGAGAAATTTTATTTAATAGCGTCCCAAAACGGCGTTAATATTTTAAATTGTATGTATACATGTTTTGCGACCGCGTCATTAAATATTATCAGTGAAAAGATATTTTATTCGTATATGTAGCACATGCCATGTACACAAATCTGTAGGCTAAAAAATAAAGATGTACTCTTGTCACGAAGAGGTATCTGCACCCCAAAACAAAAACAGATATGTCACAGTAATATGTCATAATGTCATAATAATAATAATAAATTTATTTTTCAAAAAGTATATACAACTATTTGCAGTTTTTAGGGTTTTGCAGGTATGACCAAAAAGCCCTTATACTGTTATTTTGCCGTCTGTCTTTCTATCTGTCAAACGGCTAAACCTAGAGAGTTGAAATTTGGCATGCTTAAGCGTGTTCTACATTATACTTTATTCGTCAATTTTCTAAACTTTTTTCTTTGAACTAGAGGTTGTCAAAGTTTTAATACAATTTATTTTTCAATTTTTTGGTAGAGAATGAAATTCTTACACGTGTTTCAGTTCATTTAAAGTACCAACATAAACATAAAATTCATATCTTGTCGAGTGTTTATAACCTAGCTAGTAGATTTGTAAAATTACTGATTTACGTACAAAACACAATTTATATATTCGCCTATTCAAACCAATGATCAACTAAACACGTAGTAATACAAAATATTTACAAGCGTAATTTTAATGTTGGTACCTTTGTTAAAAGTACCTACTGCGCATGTGCGGAAATCTAACTTGAAGAAAAATTGGACGGAATCTAGTTTTGAAAAAAGTTGACCTTGACTTCATAAAGTGTTCTACACTGTACAATTTCACTGATTTATTTGTAGTACAAATTCTAGTCAAAGAAATAAGTATGAAAATTTGACGAGAATTGTATAATGTAGAACACCCTTTATACAACTATTTGACCCGCACATAGGAAAAATACTAAAACATCTAAAAAACATATCCCCCTAAAAATATAAATAAATATGTGCTCATTGAAAAAAAATTTTTTTTTTTTTTAATTGTGGTTAGGGTTTCAAATGAAATATCCCTTAGTACGTGGATTAACGATCAAAATTTTATTTCTGCAAAATAAATTATTTTGATGCGATTTTTGCCAAAATTGTGCAAAAAAAAATTATCCCACGCCCTGTAGAACAGATGGTTTAAATTAAAAATCTGAAAAAATTCTAAGTAATGTACATTGGTGTGAACCGGAATAGTACAACAGGAATTTTTGATCAGATTATATTTTCGGAATATAACGCATTTTTTGTGTTTTTTGGTTCACGTTGTACAAAATTTATAGTTATGTAACACGCTATACTAGAAGGCGTATCCTGGTCTAATGGTTAGCTTGCTTGCTTGCTACACAGCAGAATAAGGTTCGTTCCCGGGCATAGGAGACAATTTTATTTTTTATTTTTATTTTTTCATTTTTATTTTGTTTAAATTATTTAGTCAAAATTCTAGTTATATTTTGGCAAATGTGGCATTTAATTTTTAAGAACGTAAATATAATAACCAGTTGGAATTGTTGGAATTATATTTTCATTCTATGTGTCATGTATACGAAACCAAAGGAGCGGAGCACATGACTTAAAACAACCAATGGAAACCATAAGCGCAATTTTCAAAATCTTAATGGACCTTGCTATATAAAAAAAATACTGCACATATTTAAAAACCTAAATAATGGTATTAGGTATTTGAATTAAAATTAACAAAAAAAATATTGTGACATAAAATTATCATAAAAAGCTCTTAGTTTAACAGACGATTAAATATTTAAAAAGTATCGTTCATTTTGCCGTGATTACTACAAAGCAAAATTTGTCCTACACACTCAGCATGCCGCCTTCACTTATTATATACCTGAGAAACCCTGCAATGTGTGACAATTCACACTTCACATCAATTTTTGTGTTATAGCCCGTTTCTTTGACTTAAGCGAAACTAGGTTTGGCAAACTTTTTGAATTTTTTTATCGATTAAACGAGTTTTTTGATCATTTTGTGCAGCAAAAGCCCACTTCAATCCCTAAAAAGTGAGATCATGACAACTTACAAAAATAAAAATTCCATTTAGGTTCGTTTGGAATATCCAAATACACGATTATTTCTTAGAACAAATTCATCGCGTAACGAGAATGATAAGTGTATTATTTTTATTTACCAATTATAAAGTAGGGAAAGTCGTGCCCTAACATCAGTTCTTTTTATATTTTTTGAAAATAGTCTCAAAGGAATTTGAACCCAGACCTTGTCGTAAGTAGCTAATATATTACCATTCTGACAACTTACAGTAATGAATTCCTTGCAAATTTGTTAAAATTACCATACCCAACCTTTCCATATTCAGAACTGAGTCATTTTCATCCTACAGCAAAAAAGGGAGAAACGAATTTAACAAAGGCATTTTTAAGACAACCCCACGATCTAACAAACAGAAATGTTTAAACGATGACCTGCATGACCTACTCGAAGAAAACGTTTACGACATTTCATATGATGGTATCCCGTAGTGAAAGCAACATCACCCACACAAATAGTTCACAGCCAAAGTCTGGTCTTAAAGTTTTGGACGGCCCTTACGTCATAGACCACACCTAACAAACTACCCCATTGTACAACATGACAAACTATAAAGCACAATGTAGACGGATAGAAAATTAAAAACATCTGATCTACCAGCAACGATAAATTTCAACATCTGTCTGTTATGTTCCTGGGTTTTATATAGTTTAAAAAACAGCAACAATGGCTATTAGAGCTTCACTGGATTTTACAATTCGACAATATTTTACACACCATCTCTTTTAGAAGCTTCGTAAGAGACATTCAATAATTAAAGAGACAAATTGATGTAGAAAAAAACTGTGTATTTTTACAAAATGAGACTTTTACTACTTCTCAACATAATCCCCACGAATATTAATACACTTGTCCCAACGATTAGTTTTTTTATACCTGATGCAAAGAAATCTTTGTCTTGTTGTTTGAGCCAGTTTCCCACAAATTCTTTGACTTCCTCGTTGTCGCTGAACTTTTTTCCACGTAATGCCTCCTTGAGTGGACCAAACAAATGAAAATCAGATGGAGCTAAATCTGGACTATAAGGAAGATGAGGTAGTATCTCCCAACCCATTTTTTCAATGATTATTTGGGTCAGCTTGGCGGGATGAGGGCGAGCATTGTCGTGGAGCAATATCACGCCTTTTCTTTGAGATTCACGACGTTTTTCTCCCATTGCTGGCTTTACTTTGTTCATCAATATGTCTGAGTAGTAGACACTGTTTATTGTTCGCTGAGCTTACAAATAATCACAAAAGACGACACCTCGGGCATTCCAAAAGACGGTATGACTTTTCCCGCTGATGCTTGCGTTCTGAATTTCTTTCGGACAGGTGAGCTGGTGTGCTTCCATTCCCTGCTTTGTCTTTTGGATTCTGGTTCAAAATAGTGAATCCAAGTTTCATCACACGTTAAAATCTTGTTTAGAAAAGGGTCACCTTCCCTTTCATAGCGTTCTTTCAAGTCTGTACACACTTTGAGTCTTGTTTCCTTGCGTTTTTGCGTTAACGGTTTCGGGACCCACTTTGCACTTGTTTTGCTGTACTTGAGCTTGTCAATGATAACGTGATGAACTGTGCCAAAACTTACTGCAACTTTTTTTGCTATATATTCAACGGTAATACGTCGGTCTTCACGAATAATGTCGTCAATGCGGGTTTCAAGCGAAGGACTTGGCACTTCAACTAACAGGATGTTGCTCGTCAGTCACTGAGGTTCGACCATTTTTGAACTGTTCTACCCACTTATAAAAATTTCCGAGATTCATACGTTTTTCACAATACTGTAAAATCATTCGAGAAAAGATTTTAGCCAGTTATTCACCTTCAGAAAGCATAAACCGGATCACTGTAACGTTGTTCAACTAATGTGGAAACTGCAAACGGACACGCCATCGTTAAATGCAATTTTGAGGTTATAAACAATTTTTATCAGGTGTTCTCAGATCATTCCAGTGATGCCAACCTAAAGTCATAAAAGTACCAAACTCCTCCTACAAACCTTTTTTTTCTACAACAATTTGTCTCTTTAATTATTAAATGTCCCTCGTAAATACCTACAAAACCCAAAAATGTTTGAAAATTCACACCACATAAATTTTTTAATTTTCCCTCTTAAAAGGATTGTTCATAGTGTAAGTTATGAACTATTTGAATAATCGCAGCGGTCATGGTGACCGCACTACAGTGGTTAAGGGTTAAAGGTGTAAGCTCTCTCTAAGGTTGTAACCATTTACCTTCAAGATGTCCTACCACCAGGTAAACTTCAAGTGTTCGCTTAAAATATCCCTAAAATTAAATATTAATGTACAGTTTTAAAACTTTATATCCTCTAATAAAAAATTTACGTTAATACCAACCTTAAAAACAATAAAAACTCTAACCTATCATTAAACGTAGCCTGTACGTAATGTAAATTCATTTCATAAAGACTTAAAACGCTTTTGTTAGAAAGTTAAGTTTTCTTTGAGGAAATTTCACGTTGAAATTTCAGCAGAGTCTTAATAAGGGGTAGATTCAGAGTTAAGAACCCGGCAGCTTAATGTACTGTAAGAGAAGGACCTAATATTACAGTTTAATCTTACACACTTGAGTCTTATGTTTCAACACGCGATGATATGTTTTCATGTTAAGATATGTGTGCAAGGAATTAAATAGATTATTGTGTTGAGTGGTTGAAATATTAAACTTATGAATTAAATTTCATATATGTATATATGATTAAGAGATTTCCTTTGTGGGATTTAATTATGTATATATATTATGCATTAATGTAAGACTAATGATGTGGAGATGTTTTTGCATAATTTTTTAATTAATATTGTTTATTCTAAGCCTCTACTTCCTGTTGGTTAAATTAATTTGAATTTAGGGTTAGGTGCGGCTCAAATTACTTTGTTTCCTAAACTCTAATAAGGGAAACTGCGTTGGTTATATTTAAAAAAATAAATAAATACAGGACTCAGCTTTTCGGAGTTACTTTATTGGACGTTGCGCTATAATGCATCATTTTCATGGTAGTGTCAAAGGCGCGATAGGGGTGAGAGGCGTGGTGTTATATTTACAAGTTCGAATTTCATGGTGGGGTTGGAAGCGTGATAAATGCGCGTTTTCGGTTTTGACAACATTTGTATCCAACCCAAATGTAACCTAAAAGTTTATACAATTATTTGGAGTAAACGGTTATTTAATTTTATTAAATATGTCGTCAAATCGAAGGAGACGTCTAGCTCTTTTTTATGTATATTTAGACTTATTGCGATATGAAGAAAAGCGATGGTAGGTACGTCCCATATATACATAGAAACAGAAGGCAACAGGGAGATTATTTTAACTTGTTGCAAGAAATGAGACACAAAAAACACACGACAGTTACTTCAATTACAAAAAAATAATTTAATACACAATCTTTTTTACTTGACATCACAATTAGAATGAAGATTCTGTTGGCCCCTGCTTGGGGGTGTATTATTAGTATACCCACTGCATGACATTTCTGCAGACCAGATATTTGAAACCGAATCCATAATAATAAACTTTTGACTGCCGACAACATTGTAAAAGTCGCTATTTCGCTACATCAATTTACGTTTTTTTATTTTTTTTTAGGAAATTAATATAAGTGTCTCGCTAAAGATTTCACCATTCCGAAAAAATATATCTGTTTCTATGGTTTCGACGGTGCGACCAGCGCTAGAATTGAAATTTCTGAACTTGCGACACCACGCTTTTAACACCGCGCCCACGACACCATGGTACGGGTTTCTTCAAAATAGAGCGATCCTATAGGTTGAATTTCTTGTTCCACGCTTCCAACACCAGAATGAAAATGATACATTAGTCGTCTCGTCAGTTAGAGCAGGGGTTCTTAAACTTATGTAGTCCGAGGACCCCCTCTTGAACAACATTTTTTTTTGCGAACCCCATCCCAACTCTAGGCATTAACTTACTCAACTAGCTAAGCTAACAGGACTCGAGATTAATAACTACAAAACAAAAACCCTTCCCATAAACACCACCAACACAAGACAGTTAAAAATTGGCCAGGAAGATATTGATGATGTAGATGAGATTTGTTACCTTGGCAGCATAATTGCCAAAGATGGAGGAGCAATGCTGGAAAATCGTGGCTGCAGATTAAACATCTTGCGGTCAATATAATACACTGGAAGAGTTTTGTGGAAGCCCTATGCTCCTCATAAGAGCCACAGGAACATATATGAATATTCGAAAAAGTCTTAAAATCGACACGAGTAAACTTCCATTTCTGGTCAACCGATTTTTACCAAAAGTTGATCAACTCGTGCCAAAAGCTTAAATATGAAGTTTCATAAAAATCCTTTTAGCCGAATTTGCTCTGCACGTGTACACAGACAGACAGACAGACAGACGGAGGGACAGACGGACAGACGGCGAACTGACCGACAAACATCATGCTAAACATATTCAAAACGTTATGTAGGGACGTCAATTCGTAGAGATCGATCGAAATCTCGAAATGTCAAAATCACAATACCTCCCTTATATATATTGGCGGTCGGTAAAAAGTTGCAGGTAGAAATTAGCATCAACTGCCAAAGGACAAGAAATTATGGAAGAAGAGAGGGAAGACCTATGTTCAGGAGTGGACAAAAATTAAGGCTGAAAGTAGAGAAAGATTCGTAATGGGATCATTAGAAACGTCCATCCAAAGTAATTGAATAGTGTAAAACAGCTTGAGTATTTTTTTTAAGTTAATAATTCAGATTAAAATGGAACTGAATTATGTTAAATTCGCATGAACAAAAATGTGTAATATATAGAAAAGTAACGATGGCCAATGTCAGTCACCTATGTATGTCTACAGCGGTATATACTTAGCATTTATTATAATAATTATAGTCTGTAGGTTTATATTATTTATTTAAATTGTATCCGGATAAAAAATTGTGATGGGAAATTACTAGGTATTAGATCTGATAGTAAAGACTCTTTTGCGAATAGGTAATTTGTTGAAAAGATTAAATATTCACTTAAATAGGCTTTTTATGAAAATTATTGTTTAATAAATAGTTGTATAATTTATTTAATATACGGATGACATGTTTTAACTATACACCAGTGGCTATCAAACTGTAATCTATCCTAAAGACTGAGATGTTGTAGACTTTGCTTCGTTAAGGTCTATATTTCAGAGCTGTGCAAAAGAATGATCTTATAGTTTGTTAAACATACAGATCAATTCTGTAAAAAGTTACTGTGTAATAACGTTACTGCAACATAAAATATTATAAAAATCAGACAGGATTTTTTCGATTGAAGGACCGATTGCGAAATAAGATAAATTAGTAACTTGAAATCTGTTTTGATTCCTTGTTAAATTAGTTTTGCCTGATCTATCAGTTATCCCGTTATTTGGAAATATAAATTCTTTTATAAGCCTTACTATCCATCTGCCAGCTGCATTTCTTTTCATGACTGTGTTCAGTGACAGGGAGATATTTAGTTTTTAGGGTTTCGTAGGTGTAACCAACAATCCCTTATATCGTCACTCAAGTACCTATCCATCTAATTATATGGTAGATATAGTTTACAAGATTTTACATGCCGATTGATCGATAGAAAAGCGATAAACAAATATAAGAGGTGTGTAAATTAAGTAACCGGACTGGCAACATAGCGTTTGATCTGGCAACATTTGGGACGCGGGACGTGGAGCGGCGGCAGGTGAACATATGATACGCTTTCAGTATGAGTTTGAACTCGCCAGAGTAATTTTGTTGTCCGTAGCGATTTTTTTCGTGAAAGTTTTTTCTAGTTCGGTCTAGAAATAAGTGACATTCATTTCGAGCAACTATGGGCTATTAGGTTTTACTTCAGACTTGGGCAGAGTGCAACGAAAACTTTTGCAAAACTTCAGCAGGCCTACGGAGACAGTGTTTTGTCAAGGACCCAGATTTTTTGGTGGTTTAAGGCACTTTCAGAAGGAAGAGAGTTGATTGAAGATGAATCATGCAGCGGACGGCCTTCATCTTCAAGAATCGATGAAAATGTCGACAGAATCCAGGATCTTGTGCGTTCAAATCGCCGATTGACAGTCAGAATGATCGGGGAAGAGTTGAATTTGACTCACACTACCGTTCATCAGATTTTGACCAATGTCCCTTGTCGCCTTGACACAGAGCAATTTCAATAAATTGCGTTTGATACGGTGAGTTTTTGACCAGTAAAAACATTCCTGTGGCTTCTCAGCCTCCTTCTCCGCCTGACTTGAGTCCTTGTGATTTTTTCCTCTTCCCAAGATTGAAAAATTACCTCAAGGAACGTCATTTTAAGACACTCGAAAACATTCAAACGTCCCTTACCTGATCAGCTGAAAGCTATTCCAGTATCTGAGATCCAGCACTGCTATGAGGATTGGAAGAACCGTCTCCAGCGGTGTGTGGCTTCCCAAGGAAATTATTTTGAGGGAGAAAATACTGAATTGTAATTCTATTCGAATAAAAAAAATTTTAAAATCAGTCCGGTTTAATTTACACACCTCGTATACCGTTCGACAGTGCTGTCAAAAATGTACATTCAGTAAAATTCACCGGTAAGTCACTGATGAATCTGCTGAATGCGGCCAATGTTAAACGGCGCATTACGCGACGTTAAAGACATTACAGGATCGGCTCGCTAATCTGAACCCAGCTTAATACAGGCAAATATTCATAATGTATCTGCATTCATGTCAAACATGTAACTACTTAATTCAACATACAGATGACTTGAAAATTATTGGAGGGAAAATGAGGTGGTACGATTAACCAATTGGTACTTTCCCCATATACGTGTAAAGCAAACGTCAATTTTCTCTCATGTTAAATTTCCTTTCCAGGTCCGAAAACGTGTTCGTTCGTGTTCAATCCTGTGACTTTGTCCACTTAATTTCAATTTTAATTATTTCCTCTACAGCCTTATCATATTATTACAGTATAATATTAAAAACAAATCAAACTAGACATAATTATTTAACGCACAGGATTCCATTAAAAAATGCGTGTTTAAGCAGCAGCATATGGGTTATCTTTGCACGCAACGATACCAGAACTGATCATTATCAACGGTGTGAATTGTAGTTTAACCGTATATACCACCATGCTACAACTAACATATATAATATAAAAAAAAACATATATATAGTGTACATTGAAAAACAACTGCCTATGTAAATTAACTGTTTTTTTGAATCAGAAACAAAAGATTCATATATTAAAGTGTTAAAGCTTTAATTTATGGAGTGAACTGTAATTTTTTTTGTATTTTCAAAGATAAAATTTAAAGGAAATTAGGAGTTAATTTGTTTAAATCTGAATTTTAAATTGGATAAATTCAATTTTGAAATTTTTTAGTGTAATACGAATTGTAAATTTTTTATAACAAATAGTTTTTTGCTCCGATGATGATTTGATGGTAATCATAAATTTCTAAAGTTTAAAATTATGTAATTTTAATTTAAAAATTAGAAATGATTTCATAAAATATCAAAAAAATTGATGTGAAGTGTGAATTTTTACACATTTCAGGGTTTCGCAAGTATAAGTGAAGGCGGCATGAGTGTGTAGGACAAATTTTGCTTTGTAGTAATCAAATGAACGATATTTTTAAAATAATTTATCGTCTGTTAATCTAAGAGCTTTTAAAATATTTTTCTGTTAATTTTAATTTGAATACCTAATACCGTTATTTAGGTTTCTAAATATGTGCAGCATTTTTTTTTTTTTTATACAGCAAGGTTCATTAAGATTTTGCAAATTGCGCCTATGGCTTCCATTGGTTGTTTTAAGCCATATGCTCCGCCTCTCTGGTTTCGTATACATGACACACAGAATGAAAAAATAATTCCAACAATTCCAACTGGTTATTAAATTTACGCTCTTAAAAATTAGATGCAACATTTGCCAAAATGTAACTAGAATTTTGACAAAATAATTTAAACAAAATAAAAATGGAAAAAAAAAAATAAAATAGTCTCATCTGCCGAGAGCGAACCCTAGTTTGCTGCGTATCAAGCGAGCAAGCTAACCATTAGACCAGGATAAGCCTTCTAGTATAACGTGTTACATAACTATAACTTTTGTATATCGCCAACCAAACAAAACAAAAAATGCGTTATTTTCCGAAAACATAATCTGATCAAAAATTCCTGTTGTACTATTCCGGTTCACATCAATATACATTACTTAGAATTTTTTCAGATATTTAGTTTAAACGATCTGGGCTACAGGTGTGGGACAAATTTTTTTTTACACAGTTTTGGCAGTAATCGTATCAAAATAATTCATTTTCCGAAAATAAAATTTTGATCGTTAATCCACGTACTAAGGGCTTTCATTTGATACCATACACAGGATTTAAAAAAAAATATTTTTTTTTCGATGAGCACATATTTGTTTATAATTTTAGGGGGATATGTTTTTTAGATGTTTTAGTATTTTTCTTATGTGCGGGTCAAAGAGTATAAGCATGCCAAATTTCAACTCTCTAGGTTTAGCCGTTTGGCTACAATTTTTACCGAACCGACAGACAGACGACAAAATGACGGTATAAGGGTTTTTTGGCCATACCTACAAAACCCTAAAAATGTAATTACTTTTAAATAAAAACACTAATGATTTATTTGAGAGGAACGTCAATAAAGCATAAATTAAAAATAAGTATTATACAAAAACTCAATACTTTCAGCGTTATTTTAAAATAAGTAAAGTTAAAGTCAAATGTATTATTATGATACACGGCAACCAGGGGCGCACACAAGGAGGGGGGGTCAAGGGGTCCGGACCCCCCCGTACTTTGAGAAGTGAGAACTTTTTTTTTTGCTTTTCACTTAAAATTTAGAAGTGAAGACCTTTGTTTTTGCTCTTCACTTAAAATTTAGAAGTGAGGACCTTTTATTTCACTCTTCATTTAAAACTTAGAAGTGAGGACTTTCTTTTTTTTGCTTTTCACTTAAAATTTAGAATGAGGACCTTTTTTTTGCTCTTCACTTGAAATTGAAATTTTGCTCTGTGTTAATATAAATTATGTATAATTGCACCCCCTAAGCCAAAAATCTGTGTGCGCCCCTGACGGCAACCGATTCGCGATATAAACATGTAGTGACTAGAGATGGGTCCTTCATGAACGAACCGGCTCACTGAGCCGGCTCAGTACACTGACCGAAGTGACACGGTTCACCAAATTGAAATGTGCCGGCTCACAGCTCACTGTATAGTTTCAAGTTTCAAGGATACGATTGGTCGGGCGATTGTGAGCAGTGACCGGAGTGATCCGGATCTGGTTCGATGTCATGTTGAACTTCGCGAGAACTCAGCTTGTAATGTATTATCATAAAGTGTATTTTGTCATCAATTTGCAGGGCAGTTTATTTGAAACTAATAGGCCTAAGCATGGTTGTAAGAAAATACAGTCTAACTGTATTTTCTTACAACCATACTATATAAAAATATTTAAAATATTGTCCAAATCCCAGATGTCCTTATAAATCATAAGGGCAATAAGCATCGCCATAAACTTAACACATCTGGTTTAAAATACAGTAGCTACATAAAGTGAATTGTTTGTTTCAAAAATGTTCCGTGCAAGAACCGCCTCTAAGCAAGAGCCGGCTCTAAGCGACGTTCTACCTACGAACGAACGACCGACCGACCTGTGTCTCGGGATCATGTTTACAGTTCATATATTGCAAGAACCGGCTCTAAGCAAGAGCCGGCTCTAAGCGACGTTCTACCTACGAACGAACGACCGACCTGTGTCTCGGAAACATGTTTACATAACCGGATCACTGAGCCGGATCAATGAACCGGCTCAACAAACTGAACGACCTGCACTGATCCGGTTCCGCAAACTCAGCCGAAATTCCCATCTCTAGTAGTGACCAACAGAGGGTTAAACAAATCAGCTATTAGCTCTCTGACTAATTTCGGTCGGATCTTGCCACATAACACAGTAGTTAACTAAATAAACTCCATAAACTTATTATTAATTGTTAAATCTTAATGGTCTCTTCAATCGAAAGTTTCTTCATTCTACCTTCCTGATCGTGCATTGTTTCGTAAGTTAATACACGAGTATCGTATATCAAAATATTGGGCAGTCAAGTGGCTTAACATTAGGAAGCACCTGAAATTTTGACACAAAATCTCCACATAATCAAAGTTCAGGGAATCCTTTTAAAATTAAAGTTTGGGTAAAGCCCAGCCGCTTCTTGATAATCTCACACGTTCTAAGACTTTAATATAACATATGTTAGTATAACACGAACATAAAGGGATTCACTGGCGTAGAAAGAGGGGTAGTCAAACTTTGAAACGCGCTTTTTTTCAAATAACATAATAGCAAGCAAACTGATAACAAAAAAATTTATGTGAAGTGTGAATTTTCACACATTTCTGGGTTTTGCAGGTATTTAGTAACTGAATGATGATTATTTCGGATGCCAAAACAAATTTTATGTCAAAATATTTTTTTATGAATTTTAATTCGAATGCCTAATACCATTATTTAAGTTTCTAAATATGTGCAGTATTTTTTTTTATATAGCAAGGTTCATTAAGATTTTGAAAATTGCGCCTATGGCTTCCATTGGTTGCTTAAATCATAAGCCCCGCCTTCTGATTTCGTATACATTCAAACATAGAATTAAATTATAATTTCAACACTTTCCACTGGTTATTAAATTTACGCTTTTAAAAATTAAATGAAATATTTGCCAAAATAAACTAGAATTTTGAAAAAATAATTTAAACAAAATATAAATGCAAAAAAAAAAACAAAAAATAATTTTATCTCCTCTTGCAGGGTTCGAACTGATTTAGTTAGGTGATATACCAGCGCCATAACCATTACACCAGGACATCTTCAAATCTAGCGTGTTACATAAATATAACATGTGTACATTATTAGCAAAAAAAAAAACACAAAAAATGCGTTTTTTTCCAAAGACATAATCTGATCAAAAATTCCTGTTGTACTATTCCGGTTCACACCAATGTACATTACTTTTACATTTTTTCAGATTTTTATTTTAAACCATCTGGGCTACAGGGTGTGCGACAAAATTTTGGCAAAAATCGCTTCAAAACAATGTATTTTGCAAAAATAAAAATTTGATCGTTAATCCACGTACCAAGGGATTTCATTTGATACCCTACTAAGAATTAAAAAAAAAAAAAATTTTTTTCGATGTGCACGTATTTGTTTATATTTTAGGGGGATATGTTTTTTAGATGTTTTAGTATTTTTCCTATGTGCGGGTCAAAGAGTTGTATAAGCATGCCAAATTTCAACTCTCTAGGTTTAGCCGTTTGGCTACAATTTTTACCGAACAGACAGACAGACGACAAAATGACGGTATAAGGGTTTTTTGGTCATACCTACAAAACCCTAAAAAGCACCAACAGGCTACTGTTTAACAAAATAGATACAAGATATATGTCAGATAGAGGTCCCTAGATGCAGAGCCGCAGTAAGGAAAATTTGCGCTAGGGGCAAAACTGTGTTTTGGCGCCCTTGGCGAAAAAGGTGGTCCTCACTTCCCAAAATCCAAGTGATGAGCATAAAAAAATATGCACTAGGGGCCGTCGCCCCCTCCGCCCACCCCTTACTGCGGCTCTGCCTAAATGTTAGAGAAGGTCAGGAACTTAAAACTGTTCCAAGGTACAAGAGTCTCCCCTATATTTTTTACAAAAAATTAATGAAATATTTTTTAACTTGATAACTACTGCATTGTAAGTTATTGAAGAATATGCAGTTAAATTCTAAAGAAAAATCCTTATGCAACATGGTTTACGAGCGGTAATAACCTAATGTAACCTAACCTAATTAGGGAATAGTTACTTTCCTTTTGGTAGAATTAATTGTTAACATATTGCTGCCCTTTCTCCTATAATCTAAATGCAATCTCTCTACACAAATAGTAATTAAATTTATATTATTAAAGTTTAATAGGTAGGAGTTAAAGGAATAGCTACTGGTTAATATAAGTGTTATTTATTTAACACAGTTCAATTTATATTATTTAATAACCTGTATGGTAGCTAATGGTTTCTTGAATACAGTTATAACTACCGGTATAATCAAAACCACGATACTACCACCTATGATAATTAATTTCTAGATTACTATTTTAGATAAGTTGCTTTTGTTTATTATTTGTTGAAGTAAGCATATGTTTTTAGAAGTGAAATGGAATATTCAAACACATTCTTCCACATATTTACAGAATGGAATTTATTTATGAAATCGCGCTCTTTCCTATGATCATGGGATGTGTATCAAGTATGCAATTTTGATTTCAATATTGGCTTTATAAATTTAAAGGATATAATTATTATTTTAATTCTACATCAGGGGTCCCCAAACTTTTTTGACCGTCGACCCCCAGAAGAGTTTCTCTACTTCTTATCGACCCCCTCTATTTTACAATTACGTTATTATAATAGAACAAGCAAAAAATACGCTTATGTGATTTCTTATATTGTTTATTGTACAGTGTTTTATGTACATTACATTTATCTATAATATAATTATATCTATAGTCTATCTCAGAAAGAGCGATAGTAATAAATCTTTCTGTCAGGCAGTTATCAGTGGCGTGCACATTTTAAACACTTTTAAATTGGTTTTGTGTATTTCTATATTACTATTTATCATTTTATTAAACGCATGCCTGTGACCATATTTTTCTTCAAAATTTTAGGGTAAAATTTTTATGATCTATTGTGTTTAACCCTAGTTCGTATTCCCATATAAGATGTGCGGCACACTCGGTTGTTTCTTAATAATATTTCGTTCCGAACTATTCATATTTTGTGTACCGCTTCTGTGTGAAAAAACAGTAACTTTTTACAAATAATAAATTTTATTACTATCGCTCTTTCTGAGATAGACTATAATCAGATGCAATACAATAATATTATTAAATAAAATTTACTGTCATTGTCAATGTGACGGGTGTGGTTGGTGACTCTTTGCAAGATTAGCAATGTCGGGTTCAAAATGATTTAATTTCAGCCTTAAACCGCCACATAATTCTACAGCTAACTTGTTTCTCTGCAAAAAGTGAACTACCATTTCCGAAAGTTTTGGATATTTCTGTATAACATTTACATTTGTCCAAAAGTAACCTCAAATAACATTTTTAAGAAGGGTTTTAGCTTCAAGATCAACCGACAATTCAATAAGTTCATCTTGTACAGAACGATTTTCGATGTTTTCAACATCTGCAGAAAATGGCGCGATAATCCAATCTGGGATGTGCATTTTCTCTAAATCTTCATCTTTTACTTCCAATTGTCGCAAATTCGAAAAATACTGAAAATCTCTTCGTAACAATGAATCTAAATAAATCTAATTTAACTTCACTTATATTTATATACAAGGTGTCTCAAAAGAAATTTTATATTTAGTGGATCGATTAAAAAAAAAGTAAGCCGTATATAGAAAAAATGTTTATTAATTATTAAAATACACTTTTTGGGGATTTATTTCTTAAAAATAATATCGTCTAAATGTAAACCCTCGCGTTCTCGGCACTCATTTAATCGAACAGTAAAATTACTTATGACGTCTCGGCAGGTGGACTCAGGGATGGCTGGCATTTCGTGACGGATATTTTCATTCAAATGCGCCAGTGAAGTCGGTTTATTGGCGTAAACTTTAGATTTAAGATAACCCCATAGGAAAAAGTCCATAGGGGTTAAATCTGGACTGCGTGGAGGCCAATTTATGTCACCTCTCCGCTCAATCACCTGATTTACGAAATTAAGCCTCTGACTGGCATCTTGGGGCTTTAATTCTTGCACCAATTGAATTTTATAGGGGTGCAGCTTTAGGTCTTTGTACATAATGCGATGTAATGATGATCTATGCACATTTAAAGCACTTGTGCGCTTCCGAATTGAAAGGTTCGGGTCGTCATGAACAGACTGATTAACATTCTCCACGTTTTCTACCGTTCTTGATGACCTAGGTCGCCCGGATTTTGATTTATCCAGCGTTGTACCAGTCTCTTCAAACTTTTTAACCCAATTTCGAATGAGAGGAATACTTGGCGCATCATTTAAGTGGCGAAAACCTCGAATACTGCAGAATCTTCTACGCGCTACAGTCGCCGAATCACCGTTTTTGTAAAACTCTCGCACGCATAACGCGCGGTCTGCTCCCGAGAAACGCTCCATAGTGACTAAATTCCCAAGAGCCAGGCTACCGATTGACATAACCCCCGCGCCCCTCGGATACGTTGCGTTCACGCAGTAAGCTAAATAAATATAAAATTTCTTTTGAGACACCTTGTATAACTGTGTAATTATTATACTTGTAGTTTTTAACATCGACCCTCAATTGACCCCCGAGCCCGAATCGACCCCTAACAATGTCATATCGACCCCCGGGGGTCGATATCGATCACTTTGGGGATCCCTGTTCTATATTAATGACTGGCGGTACACCGGCAGTGTTTCTAGCACAGATTGGTTGAGATAGTTGATCGCTAGTGAACCTATAAAAAAATATATCGCTCATTTGATGCAACAATGACTATACTCAAATATATTGAGTTATTGGTATAGAAAGAATCGCTCCGAGGTGCTCTTCTAACTGGCATAGTGTCAAAAATCAATTTGCATAAGCCTCCGCTAGAAAATTTATTGTATTGCGTTGCATTCATTGAAGCTATAGTACTTTACAAACTTTAAATGCATTTCCTAGTTAAAAGACCCGGGGTAAAAGAAATATGAAAAAACGAGTAAATTTAATAAGAAACTGTTGATAATAATAAAATAAAATAAAAAAAATCGGTCAAATATCTAGCGTAAGTGTAGGTGCTCGAAAAGCAATTGGCTTCCATACGTGCAAATACATAAAAATTCCGAACACGCTCTAGCAGAAATACTATAAAGTAGCACACTACAAAACATATATACTTCAGGTACCACACACAACACGAACACACACATAGACATTGCAATACATACATGCACGCACGCACACAACCATACGGGTTCAAGAAGAGAGTTCAAACCAAATAACGTGAAATTCTAACGGAACATAACTTTCATTTCATTGTTTTAAAATAACGACAGTTCTTAAAAACACTCATTAGCTATATTTCGTTGGTCAAACATCTAGATGGATGCCATTGTTCAAAGATTGATTAATTGGACTTAGAGTAGAGTATTGTTGTGTTCTTTACAAAATTATCCGGCATTGAATTTCAAGTTATTACCTCCTGAAATTTTGACAGTAATTTTCCAAACCTTATCGGCTATAAATTGTTTTACATTTGTTAGTTTACGATCGTTAGTTGCATCATTATGTGAATCAGACTAAATAAAACTAAATTAACATCATATTTGATGATTATAGCCATATACTAATGACTTACGCCATTATGAACGAAAATCGAGAGTACTTCCTGGTCTAAAAGAAATGTATTTCAAAATACAGTCATTTGGAAACAAGCTCAAAAGTGCAATGGCATATTAGGTTGTTCCAAAATAAATGTCGGAATTTCAATTTAAAATAGTATCATTTGTTGTTTGGCGGTTTTATATCCAGAAGTAAACAGTATTATTTTCTGTTTTGCAAATAGTAGGCGTTTACGTTTAGTCAATCAGATTAACCCGAGCAATCCAAGTGCTCCAGATCCGTTCGTAATGTCAGTCGAAGCATGCATGGTAGCTTATTTTTAGTCCATCTGATTGATCCGCCAGAGTAATCCAAGCGTTTCAGAGCAATCCGATTTTCAAGCAGTATTGCTGGGATTTATGGATTGCTGGTGGTGAGGATTAGCGCGGGTAATTTGAATCTTACAGCCAATTAGAAAGTGTTGCAAACATAACTTAACAAAAGAGACGAAATAAGTACTGTTTGTAATAGCATTCTATTATTGGTAATAACAAAACGCGGTAGCAGTTGTAATCAACGACAGAAATTTGACAGTTGCATTTAGTGCCACTGTCACCAGGCGTCACTACTTAACTTCAGACATCTATTGCTTACGAAAATGTTAACAAAATCCGAGCAATCCAACTAATTTTGTGAAGTCACCAGATCAATGTGAGCAATCTTGTGGATTGAATAAACGTAAACACCTATTATTCTTTTCGGAATCAGTTATTGTAAATTAATATAATATGGTTTATATTTTTTCAAAGACCAGCCTGCTTCCGAAAACGAAGGTACAGGCAGTAGATCTACTTCAACACCATCTTTAACTTCTTCTGTTGTCTCTATCACCATCAACCTTGAGTCACCCAAGTTTTTGACTGTTGTCTACCCAAGTTGCGACATCACCGTCAACAGCAATAAACATATCAATACAATATGGGTTTGTTATTTTAAAATAATTGATGTGAAGTGTGAATTTTTACACATTTCAGGGTTTCGCAGATATTTAGTAAGTGAATGATGATTATTTGGGATGTCAAAACAAATTTTATATTAAAATATATTATTTAAATTTTAATTCGAATGCCTATTACTATTATTTAGGTTTCTAAATATGTGCAGTACTTTTTTTATATAGCAAGGTTCATTAATATTTTGAAAATTGCGCCTATGGCTTCCATTGGTTGTTTTAAGTCATAAGCTCCACCCCTCTGATTTCGTATACATTGAAACATAGAATTACATTATAATTTCAACATTTCCCACTAGTTATTAAATTTACCCTTTTAAAAAATAAATGGAGCATTTGCCAAAATATAACTAGAATTTTGACAAAATAATATAAACAAAATAAATATGAAAAAAAAACAGAAAAAATAAAATTGTCTCCAGATCGGAAGCGAACCCTAGTTTGTAACTTAGGAAGCGAGAAGGCTAAAAAGCATTAGACTATGAAAGCTTACTGGTTTACTGTGTTACATAACGTATTAAATATTTTACATCGTCAACCAAAAAAACACAATTAAACCATCTGGCCTACAAGATGTGGGACAAAAAATAATGTATTTTACAAAAATAAATTTTTGATCGTTAATCCATGTACTAAGGGCTTTCATTTGGTACCCTACGCAGAATTTTAAAAAAATATATTTTTTTTCAATGAGCACATATTTGTTTATATTTTTAGGGGGATATGTTTTTTAGATGTTTTAGTATTTTTGCTATGTGCGGGTCAAAGAGCCGTTCGGCTACAATTGTTACTGGACAAACAGACAAACAGACAGACGACAAAATGACGGTATAAGGGTTTTTTGGTCATACCTACAAAACCCTTAAAACGATCTATCCAGTAAAATAGTAGAAAAAAGCTGCGATATTCGGAACTAATAATGAGGTAAAAAATGGATAAGAGACCGATCTATGCGGACTTGTTTTTACTTGTTTCTTATGGTATTTATTTGGGACTCTACAAAATAAACGACACGTACGGGAAAACGATTATTCCGGGAACGATCGATCGAGATTTTACTGTATTAAAAAATTTGAGAATATTGCCTAATCAAAGTTAGAATGGAGGGAAATTGTACTGGAGGCCAAGGCTTACAAAGGACTGTAACGAACTATGATGATGATGATGATAACAATACAGGCATGATAAAACTAGCAAAAGAATGTTAACTACCATACATATGAAGCATGCAATTATATTTTTCTTCCAACGACTAGGATTTTTTTCTGCTTAATGAGAAGAATCAAATTTGTGTCCAGCTCTTCGACGATCATTCCGGTGGTCTATTTTTACAATTATATACTAGAATCTCTCATCATCTATACGTGTGCTGCTCCTCAAGGAAGGATAAAGAAAAAGAGAGACATGTTTTAACTGCAAATTTTAATAGTTAAACTTTATGCAACTTCATTATTTCATTAATAACCATTTAATGATCTTCGGAAAGTTGCATTTTATAAACCACATCCAAGATTGTTCCACTTTATCCATAATACAAAAATGCGAGTATATTTAAAAATTAATTTGCTAGCATAAAGCTGTCACAAGTATGACATGTGCTGTTAATAAAGCAAAGCACAACTTTATTATTCGCCTGTTCGCATAAACATCAATACGGTACACTTTATGAACTTTTACATCAGGCTATTATAAGAAATATACTCAACATCCCGCCGCTTTAATAAATTTGTAATAAACTATGGAGCATATTATACACAGTCCTCTCATATAAGACGGAATAATCAAAACTTTGAACACCCTTTGACAAGTAATTTAACAAGGAAAGTAACCAGCAATATTACTCGCTATCAAGAACGTACTCTCAGCGTTAAGGGTACGATAAACACAACAGTTCTCACATAGAAAACTAATAATTTGTAATAAAATTATTAATAACACCGGTCAACAGGAATTTTGAGTCTGGGTTCTGCATACCTGATTTTCATTTCTTCCACATTATTAACTAAAGAAAAAATAGTTTTACCCCAAAAAGTTTGCTTTTGTAGCTATCAGAATGAAATTACGGATTTTAAAAAAATTTCCCTTTCTTCAGTCCTTTATTGTATGTTAAAATAATACAAACTTTTGTTATGTATTTGAATCATTTTGATTTACAAGTAAACCATTCGAAACTAACAACTACTGTAACAGTATATATAAAGTTTGGAAATGATTATTTTTCGTATTTCTTACTGTGATTTTATGGACTTTCTCGTATTAGTCCCCAAATATAGTCCCCCATCATACTCTCATTGTATTGCTCCTGATAACGACGTTCAAACAATTTTCTATTTCTAATAAAGTCAGTCCACGTGTGCGACTTGGCGAGTGACAGAAACGATGACCAGCAAATTACAAACATTTATTAATAAATGTTTGAGAATTATAGTAAGCATTCACTGGCCAGATACCATCACTAATAAAGACCTATGGCAGCTCACAAAACAGACAGAGATCCAACAAGAAATCAAGAAGCGCAAATAGAAGTGGATTGGTCATACCCTCAAGGCAAACCTTACAACACTGCAAAACAAGCTTTTGACTGGAACCCAAAGGTCAAAAAGCGCGTTAGAAGACACAAACCTAGCGACGGTCAATAGAGAAGGAGGGGGATGCGTACGAAAAAGTTGGAACCATATTAAAGGATTAGCACCGAACTCATGGAACCACTTCATTGAAGCTCTTGCTCCATGTAGGATTTATAGGACATAATACTGGATATCCAAAAAGCCTTTGACACTGTCTGGCATAAAGGCTTACTCTTTAAATTGATACAGCTAGGAATTCCAAAATACCTGATCAAGTGCGCTAAATCATATTTGACGCAACGCAAATTTCAAGTTATCGTAAATGATACATTGTCGAACATGCATGACATAACTGCTGGCGTACCTCAGGGCTCAATCCTAGGACCTATCTTATTTAATATATATTTGCATGACTTGTCCACATCAAAAAATACACAATTGGCCGTTTTCCGCGGAAAAATTTTAATACATAAAGGACACCGGGAACCGAAAAAGTTTGGGAACCGCTGGTATATAGTTTATAGTTTGTGCGGGGCCCGTAGCTTATGAAACTTTTGCTACTAGGTTAATCCAGCACTGTGTTAGAGCTATATTTTTTTAATTTTTATTTACTCGTATCCCAAACCTAACTCCTTGTAATTCAATAGCTCGCCCATCCTCTCCCTTCATTAAAAACTCAAAATTAACCGAAAATTTCAGTGAAATTGTTTACCTGTTCTTGTTTATTACTCACAATCAATATACAACAAACGCATACTACACAAAGTTATTAATTACAGCCAGGACGTCTAGAGGGAAGCTCGGTCGGGGCTTAGGGTTTATTACACCCTGTCACGGCCGACTATGACGTGATGGAATCGAGCCCGGCCCTGAAATATCCAGGGACGGACTTAAACAATTTACTCAAGAATTTGTATTATACAATTCGAACTATTTTAAGAGACGACAGGATTCCAGTAAAGCTAGAAGATATTATCAAACTACGCTCTGACAGATTTATAGAACGTGTCATTCTAAAAAATAATCCTCTAGAATCACGAAAGGAAACTTACTAATATAAGTAGTCCACAACAGTGCATACCTGGAACAAAAATACAGTCTATTAGTTTAATAATTTCACTCAACAGAACAATAAATAAATAAAAATATGTCAAGCTATATTTTGCATAAACGATTATAGAGGATAGGGAACATGATAAAGATAAAAGAAGATAAACTGGTAAATTATTATTACTATTATTGTTATATTTATCGACCATATTGTATTAACCCTTTACCGCATAGTGTGCCCATATATGGCACATTCCGATTTTTATTTTTTATTTTACTTTTAAAACTGAATCAGAACGTTACTTCATGAATGTTCATATATGCCACATACATAGCAATGGATCCTGCAGTATCTCAAATAATGGGCTGCAATAGATTTGAGGCTATCAAGCGAAATTTGCACTTCAACGATAACTCGAATATAACGAGAAAATATTGAGAAAGGACAACTAGAAGATACGACCTTTTCTTTCAAAAATTCGAGAGCGACTGCTTTTAATCCCTAATGAAGAACACCTAGCAATTGACGAACAAATAATACGGAGTCAATTTCTTTTGTAACATAATGTAAAATCATAAAGTTTCATGTATGGCACAAACCCTATTTTCATAAAAATAATAATTAATAATTTAAATATATTTTTTTAATTAATTTTTCTATCAATAAGAACCAATTCCTAATGCTAATGAATTATTTCAGCCAAAAATAAAAATTCATGCAGTAAAGGGTTAACAAATAGTACGTAATGGTTAGAGCCCTGCACGGATACGTTTTTCTGTATCCGCATCCGCATAGACAGGATCCGCATCCACATCCGCAGCTTTTATAAATATAAAATCCGCATGCGATCCGCATTCGCAAAAATATCCGCACAGGATTTGCTGTCTGTTTGGAAATATCTAACATGTTTCGCCTTATTTAGCATTTCGCTGTTTTAAAACACTACTAAAAATTTTATCACATTAATATTACTTGGTCCAGAAATATATTTTCTATCTAACGTCGTACTGCGATAAAAAAATAGATTAAAAAATAAAGATGGAAATTACAATTATTCGACTCTTAAATCAAGTTTACATAAAATGTAAAACTTTAAACAGCAATATCTCAGAAACTTAGATTTTTTTAGATATCTCACTATTATTTTAGAGCAGCGATATTTAGATGTACGATTTTATTGATTTTTATCATAAGCAATTTTATAGAAATTTTCGTCGCGTGGGCGTTTAACTGTTTTCTTGTTCTATAAATTGAATTTCATCGTCAAATTGTGGTTGTTCTCAAATTTGTTTGTGTTGAAACAGCTATTAATCTGATTTTTTTAAAAGTAACTTTAATGCAATACTCGTGGTAATTTATTTAAAAATGAGATTCAGCTCTGCTTTCTAAATTATGTTAAGAATTTGGCAGAGGTCTACACCATATGACGAAATATGAAAATTACGAAATTGTAATGCATATTGTTACTTAAGCATTTCCTGCCAAAAATGTAATAAGTTCCGCTATTATAATACAAAGTTATACAAAGTTAAATGTGAGGAAGTAAAACAGAATTTTAGAGAATACTGTTATAGAAAAACAATGAATAAACTCTCTCAGCTTAGATAGAAACACCGGGAAGACAAAATACATGTAAATAAGCAAAAATACGAGGGTTACCTTTTAAGTTTTTACAAGAACTAAGAAATAAAAATTGTTTTATTGTTTTTCAAAATATTCGCCTTTAAGATTTATACACTTTTGCATGCGTTCAAACCAATTCTCGAAACATTTTTTCCACTCTGAAGTTGGTATCTCAAAAACATGGTTTTCGAAGGCTTCAACAGTTCTTGAGGTGATGAAAATCGCTGTACACGCATTTTCTGTTTGACATTGGAGAACAAAAAATATGGTCGTTAGAGGATAAATCAGATGAATACGGGCAATGAGACATTAATTCGATGTTTTTCTCTTTCAAATAATCATTTGTTTGACGTGCTGTGTGGGAGTTTGCATTGTCACGATGAAGAATGATGTGACGTTTTTGGTTGTTTTTCCTGATTTTGTCGCAAACAAATTGTTGTATACCATTCAGCATTAACTGTTCTCCGATCCTCTTAAGGAATGGTTGCGGCATGTCCAGTACAACCGAAGAAACAAGCAATCATTTTCTTGGAAGTGCTTCGTGAACGAACAACTTTTGTGGGCTTCGGTTCATCTTGGAAGACCCAAACAGTGGATTGTTGCTTAATTTCCGGTTCATATGAATAAATCCAAGTTTCGTCACCTGTAACGATGTTGTATAGGGATTTGGCAGTGCCTAGGTTGAATTTTTTTAGCATTCCCTTAAGGCTAGTACATACTAGTAGACCATGTTGCGCGATTTATCTATAGACCGTCTAGAGACACCGTTCTTTGTCTCGTCTAGCGTCCACACTACGATGTGAATTTCTCAGTCTCATCTTCGCAGTCCACTATGGAGGATATTGTTTTGTGTGGAATGAGTTCCTGCTTAGTGCTAATTACAAGAGAAAGAACGCGAAAACGTAAACGTTGGTGGACGCGTGAAGTGCTCGCAGAAGGACCTAGGTTCGGTAATGCATTATTAAATAAATTAAGACTGGAAGACGCCATGAGTTTTCGGAATTTCACCCGGCTGACGCCTACAGATTTTGAACATTTGCTCCTGATGGTTGGAGGGATAATAATGAAGCAAGATACAAAATTTAGAGAAACCTTCCCAGCTTCTATTCGACTGGCAGTCACACTGCGTTTCCAGATTTTACTGACAATGATATATTTAATTTTTTAACAACGCTTTGGCATATGTATAATGTAACCGTAATAATTATTATTTTTTGTTTTATAATTTAATAGTATCCACGTGTTATCTAAAACGAACATTCCTGGTAAAATATAATTTATAAAAACATTTTCCTGTGTACATGGAATACTAAACATTTTCTTTGCTTAATAATACCCCTATTAAATGCATTTAACACCCAAGTAGCCGGTGTAGACCAGACTTCTTGTTTTTCTCACAGGAAATACAGTAGACAGTTTAAGTATTTTGTAGTATCATGGATAAAAGGTTGTCTTATGTCACTACATGTCCTAATTTACATTTGTACCGGTTGTATTACAAGTAAAATAAAGTACTCTTAAACCTGTTATCGTTAAATGGGGTACTACGGTACTAACTATCATTCTAGTCAGTAATATTTATACAGAAATTCAGATTTTTCTATTTTTTTCTCAGAATGGCCTATCTGTTTTAAAATGCATAACTGACTTTTCTCACGACTGGGTGTAAAACCGACTTTATATACCTAGTTTTTGATATATAAAGTTTCACTTTATTCCCTAGGGCAGGGGTTCTTAAACTTATATAGTCCGAGAAGAACATTTTCAACATTTTTATTGGAATATAGAATAAAAATGAATAAAAATGGTAATAAAAATAATTAAAAACAAATTATAATACGTTAAACTCATACAAACATTTCTTGGTCAAATATTGGTCAAAATAGATCTTATGATAATATGTTTTCTGGTAAATAATTTGCAGTTGAATAAAAATAATTAAATTTTTACTAATTATTGTTTAGTTATGTAAATAACTAGTTAGATAACAACAAATACAAAAAGTCTTGACCATGTAGGATTTTTAAATGTGTTATTTAAATAAAAGCGAAAAGTTGGGGGATGTAAAGTAAAGTCAAAATTGGTTCGCGGACCCCCGGTAATTGCTACGCGGACCCCAGTTTAAGAACCGCTGCCCTAGGCAAATTTTTTGAACTTTATTCCCTGAATAAAGTGACAGATGTAAAAAAGACACTATCCATATTATTTATTATTTATTGTAATACAAATATTACTAGAATTAACAACATTAATAAAGTGACCTTTACTTTAAAAATTAGTTTTTTTTACTAATTATATTATTAATTGACTCAAAATTTATGCTTCATTAACAAGTAAAATAGTAGCAGTAATTGCCTACACTCTTCTTATCACACCATTTTCTGAAATCTGTACATGCCTTTTCATAAAATCTCTTTGATTTTGCAGGCAGTTGCCTCCATTGCAACTGACGCAATATCCGGTGGTGTCCCGATAAAGTTCTCGTCACCATCATCGCTGCTTATTTCCATTTTAAAATTATTAACAGTGTTATTTGAATACATTTTAACAAATCTTTACAATATATATTAAATTTAAAACACTTATTCAATATTGGCACATTCAACGTGACATAAACAAATTCCATTTTTCATAATATAAACAAGCTGTCTCCATAGCAACATAACAATAACCTAGGACTATTGATTTCTGTTTGAAAATAATATGAAATCAAATTTCAAATTGATTAAATAAACTGATCGTCGAGAGAAAAGTTACATCACTTACACGTGATGATATATTAGGGACAGATGAGCCATGACTTAATAGAAATTATGAAATTCTGTCCAGTCATAAACATAAATAAACAGTTCAACAATTTGTCAACATACTGCTTCATTTCGTTTGGCTCCATCAAGAACCTGCACAAACCTCTTACACGTCTCATTTAAATAATTCCCAAGATATTTCAGTCAACAAATAGTACTGGCTCTGTTCACCCAACCAACAACTCAAAAAGACAAACACTATTACGTTGGGAAGACATATTAAACACGCCAAGCGCTAATAGTCTTAGAATTTTGATGCAAAGTCCTTGGTTTTTCCACCAGTCCTATTATCCTCCCACAAAGTAAAGAACCTTTGGTTATTAGCAAGGGTGGCTTTTATGTAAGGGCAAATAGGCAATTACCCCTCCTAGAAACATTTTTCTTTTAATCTTTTAAAATCTTAACATTTTTAAATATTTTTTAATAATAATAATAATAACCCATTTATTATAATTCCAAAGATATAATGATGTTCATTCTTATTTCATTTATAATTTAAATCTTTAAATCCTAGCTTGTTTGTTTTTATACGTTACACTCAATTTGACAGTGACAGAGCGATTGTTCAAACGGTAGCGCTGTCACTTTTCGAGAACGGAACTATTTGGTCCCAGACACTTCCTACATTTCTATGTAAGGCAACGAAGCGGCTGATGTAGCTGCAAAATTCGCCTCCCACAGACTTATGATTGATGTGAGTTTCATATTTCCAGATGACGCAAAGAGTCATCTGAAAAATCTTGTTTTAGCCATGTGGCAACATGAGTGGAGCAGCATACAGAGAGTTAAGTTGAGACAGATTAAAGGAGACGTTAAACCATGGGGTTCTTCCTGCAGGATTAACCGCAGGGAGGAAACCACCATCACAAGCCTCCGTATAGGTCACTGTTGGTGGACCCATGGGCACCTCCTTCGAGGTGAAGAGTCCCCTATCTGTGAGACGTGTAACACAGATTTGTCTGTCTTACACTTTTTAACCGAATGTGCGCAGTTCGAGGATATCAGGGAGAGGCTAGGCCTCTGCTATGACCTGTCAGTTGCTTTAGGTGTCGACAGAGTACTCATGGACACGCTGATACTCTTCCTGAGAGAATCGAACTTACTGTTTTATGTGTGAAGTCTTGCACCTTATTTTAATGTGTTCTATTTCTAAACTGTGATATTCGATGGTAATTGGCCCCTTTACAGCCTCTTACCATCACCCTGAGTCTGTTCAAATTTTCGAACAGACTTTTTATCTTATTTATTTGTGTTTGTCTGTTCAAGATTTCTTTTATTGAGTATGTGTAATTTTATTGATTTTATCTATTTATAGATTGTTTAATTTATTGTTTTTGATATGTAGTGTAGTCATTTAGATGGGCTGCGCTAGGCGCAAATAGCCTTTGTTGCTGTGCGCCAAAAATTTTAACTAACTAAATTTCTATGTATACTCCCCTAGCGTCGCACCATAACGGATACCCTAGTTCTATTCTCTGTAAGACTACATTGGGACATTACCCAAAACTATAAAATTATCTACACTATGACACGATAAGTGCAGCAGCTTGTAGAGTATGCGCCAATTACTGGAATGCGAATTATTTCACAGTATTTAGTTAGTTTAGTTTGCTATTATTGTGGCAATAATATAAGAAAAACTAAATTTGGATAAAAATGAAGATAAATTTTTACGTATTTTAGGTTATATAAGAAAAATTGAACTTGTATACAAACAATTTTGCTCTCGTGAGCGGGCGTGATCGTGACACAAAAATCACAATAATACTGCAATAAAACAGGGACTGGGGACAAAAACTATTATAAAAACTTGATGATAACTTTATAACATACTATATTACAATATATATTTTTCGACAATAACACACACAAAAAGCCAGGCGGCTACACAAGATATTTATGGCAGAGAGGGGGGGGGGGCTGAAAGGATAAAATTATTTAATAAAAGCAGGGATGGACCGAAACCTAAATTTTTATAGGACCAAAAACATCCAAAAAGGACTTCAACAGATTTCAAATAAAAGTAAGGACCTAAAAAACGGTCCTCGCTTCTAAAATGCAAGTGATTACCTAAAAAATAACTCATCAATTCTAAAATTAAAGTGTGGTATTTAAAAACGCTGAAAACGTGTTTTTTAGTGCTGGGGGAGGGATCACGCCACTAGGCCCACCTGGGTGCGTGCAATCAACTGACACGTTGATTTTGTGTTGTATAAAACCTTACGATTCAATCACAGATATAGATTTTGGCGCAAAAATTAACATATTTATAAAACACCTCTCCTAGTTTAAACATAGACTATAAAAAAGAATTTATTTTATTCTATAATATCAGCTATTACTTTGATTCGATAAAAATTCTTACACCAATTGTAATACCTGAAATATTTCATATTATCTGAAAACATTTTATTCTTACAATAACGTTCCTTTCAAATACCTTACGTCCAGTTATAAACTATTAGCGCTATTCCCTTTTTGCCCTGAAATTCCTGCAGCGTGAGAGTTTAAGCACCCGGTATACCTGCATCCCTAACATACCTAAAAGGGTACAGGTGACGCGATTTAAACCTGTCAATCAGACCCAACGCATACTCCTTACGGGAAACACCTCAACTATTTGATAGGGTCACATAATTAAATTAGTGATTTTGATAGTAATGCGTTTATTAACATTTAACGGTTTAGTTGGGTTTCAATAATACAATTTTAGAGAATAAAAATTAGGGTCTCGCACTATTAATTGGTCAAAATAACCACAGAATAGGACTTACATCAGATTCCAATAAATGGTCTAATGAATTTTAGAACAATTTATAATCCAGAAATGTTAATAGGATAGTTCTTGTATTTGTAAATAGTTCATAAAAGGTTAAGAATTTAAATAAACATATAATATATGATCTTTACATACATTTTGATTAGATTTTAATCGATTGAATAGCATGAGTAAAATCTGTCTAATTTTAATAATGTTATAAAATCTCGCTTTTGTAATTTTTACCCATACTATGCAACTAATGAAAATCAAACAAAAATATATGTAAAGATCTAATATTATTTGTTGATTCTGTTGTATTATTATTATTTTTTTTAACTCGTAACCCTTTTTGAATTATTATACAAATACAGTGGTACCTCGGTTTTCGTCGATAATCCGTCCGAAAACAATCGTTGAAATCCGAAACCGACGAAAACCGAGGCAATAATGTAACCTCCTGTGTAATGGATGTCCTCTTTGGCATCTTCTTCCAAAAGAGGCCAGTTTCATCACAGTTGAAGACTTGTTCTGGGATGAATCCTTCAGCGTCTACGTAATCTTTGAATTCGGACACTTGAATTGGGTCACGGTACGCCGACGAAATCCGAGGCAACCGACGAAAACCGATACAAATTTTTCGCAAAAAATCGACCAAAACCGAAACCGACGATAACCGAAGACAACGAAAACCGAGGTACCCCTGTACAGTGATTTTCTTGAATGTACAGTGTTGGATCCTCTTAAATAATAATCTCTATTTTCCGATGGGAACAAAAGAGACGATTACATTGGAAGCTGAGCTGCTCAGGAGCCTGCCCCCCCCCCAAGCACTAAAAAACACGTGTTTTTAAGGAACACACTTTACTTATCACTCCTTGAATTTTAGAGTTGATGTACTTTTGTTTTTTAGGTCATCATTCGCATTTCGGAAGTGAGGATCTTTTTTTAGATCATCCCTTCTATTTGGGAAATTAGGACATTTTTTTATCTATTTAATATATTGTACTATTTTTGTTGAATCAGAGAAAGAACCTGCTTCATGGATGGTAGTACAGGAATCAAAGAAATGAAAATGAAAATGGACAGGACACAAAATCCGAAGAGAAGACAATAGATGGACCACAGTCAACAAATTGGTTTCCAATGTTCAAAAAAAGGCACAAAGGAAGGTAAAGAACCAGGTGGGAAGACGAATTCATAACTCAAGGAGGCAAACTATGGAAAAGTACCGCAATAGACAGAAGATATGGAGATTAATGGGGTAGGCACTTGCCCAGAGATGGGTTTCGTGAGAAAAACACCTAAATTTGTATCAAATATAATGGTGAACTAGGATTAACTAAAATGTAATAAATTATACGAATAAAGAGCTATTATTATTATAATGGGGTTTGTCAGGTCTTGACAAGCGTCCACTAATCGCAAACTTCAGCAACTTTTGATCCGCGTCATTCTAGAGACTAATGGAGCTTAATACACACGGCTGCATTCCAAACCCTGGCGATATGCAGACGAGGAATTGCGCCAGATTCAGTGCCCGCACAATGCGGAGTGACCCCGAGAAACACTGCTTTCTGCATCCTGCAGATCAAAGAGGTGGCAGGGGATCAGTAGGTGGCGAATTTCCCTGATATCATTTTAACTCTTAATGGTGCAAAGCAGTTTTTTTTGTTGCTTTTTCCATTTTTTGAAGATTATTCCTACCAGATCTATACATGATATCCTCATTAAACGCTCACAAATCTACATTTAGAAGACTTCCAACTCCTTTAAAATGGTTAGCCCCATGTATTTATTGAACCAACTCGTTTAAACCTGTCTAATATATTTTATAATGCTAACATCTTTTTGAATCTGGTAATATCGGAAGTAATACACTTAAAGTTGGTACTCCTGGGAAGGAATTGGCTATCTAATTATCTGTTATATGCATTCAATTAAACAAGAAACTATTCTAATCAAACTGTTTTCCAACATTAAACATCTTATTTGATTCGACGTTAAGAGATCTGAACTTGAGCATGGCTGCAATCTTGATAATGCTACACAATCATACCTATTATCAAACTAGCGATATTACCAACTATCAAGACGGAAACTTTTCCACTGATCCTTCTACTTTTATCTGAAACTTCTAAATTAGATAGAAAACAAAACCCTTTGGTAAATAAGATTTTAATGTACGATAGAAAACTAAATTACATTTTAAACATATTGGATATATTATTCATTTTATAGTAGACAACTAGAATTATATAACCAATAGTATAATTTAACTTTAATCAGATTTCAGCCATCTTAAGAATAGTAACATGTATTTTAGTAATAAGATATCAGGTTTCCATTTACAATTTAACTATGTAACTGGAGATTGTTTAGAAGCAATCAGGTACTTTAGACTTCAAATATCATATTAAATTATCACGATGTATGTTAGTTTATGGTATCGTGATATACCTATAAGATTATAATTTGGTTTCTTATTTAATTTGTAATATCTACGAGATCAGTTTCTATATAAATTGCCAATTACTTTTACTCGTCAGATACGACCTTAATCATAAAAACAAATTTGAATTAACACCCCGTAAATATTAAATGGGATCGCGACCTCTAGGTGAAGAAACACTTGTTGTGCAATACAATACATCATACTTGTTTGCTCAAGTTTATTTTATCCATTATCCAACTTGCTTTTTGTGCATCGGGTTGTCGTTTTCCTTTTAGTCTATCATTATCAATGTTTTCAGTCCAATATTGGACATTCGCATCCCTTAAAATTTTCTACGCGTTGTCGCTTGTTAACTGTTTTGGTCTACAACTTTACTGTTTTTACAATCATCTTTTTGTCCAGAATCACGTGTACAAATTTACAGTAGTTTTTGTTCATAGGCACCATCTCTTATTCGGTCTATAACCCGAGAAAATCTTGTGTCTGGCATCCAGTCTAAGTTCTCACACCATCTTGCTATATTTGATAGTGCTGAGTTAGTTCTGGTTAAAACAAACTCCTCTACCTTTAATGAGACAATTGCTTTATTCGTGGATGAAGTTTCCAATGAGTTAGTTTACAGATTAAAGCACCACGTGCATGCGCAATATTCCTGAAACTGACTATTTCACGGATAAAGAAGTTACTCTTTCGAACAAGATGTTTGTTATTCGCGGTAACCTTCGAACATTTGCGAAATATGTTCGTAGTAAGTCAAACGGTTTGTAATTTTTAGCAAAATCTATCAATTTGATTACTTAACTGAGTTCTCCCACTTAAATTTACTACACCCTGATTACAATCCAGTCAGCAACAAATTTAGCATTCGCGATGACAAGGATGTTAAGTTAAGATAGATTAAGGGTGACATTAAACCATGGGGTTTTTCCTGCAGGATTGTCCGCAGGGAGGAAACCGCCATCACATGCCTCGCTGTCGGTGGACCAATGAACACCTTCTTCGAGGTGAAGAGTCTCCTATATGTCGTGTAAGTTAGTTAGTTAAAATTTTTGGCGCACAGCAACAAAGGTTATTTGCGCCTACTATATGTCGTGTAACACAAATCTGTCTGTGTTACATATTTTAACTCAGTGTGTATAGTACGAGGATGTCAGAAAGAGGTTAGTTCTGTGATATGACAAACTGATACTCTTCCTGAGAGAATCATACTTACTGTTTTATTTGTAACATCTTGCACCTTATTTTAATGTGTTCTATTTCTGGACTATGATATTCTACGGTAATTGGCCCCTTTACAGCCTCTTACCATCACCATGCGTCTGTTCAATTTTTCTAACAGACCTTTTATCTTATTTAATGGTATTTATTTGTCCGTGCAATATTTCTTTTATTGAGTATGCCTATTTTTATTGATTTTATTTACTTATTTATTGTTTTTAATATGCAGTGTAGTCATTTAGATGGGCTGCGTTAGCCGCATATAGCCTTTCTTGCTGTGCGCCAAAAATTTTAACTAACATTCGCGATGGTAAGAATATCTAACACGTCTCAAGTCAGACATGCGTATTAAATTTATGAACTTATTCCTTAATTGTTGGTAACTTCATCCGCGAACAAAGCTAATATACAAGCATTTCCTGACATAAATTCCGTTTGGTATTAAAGAAAGGCCAAGCCGTTTCAATTCCGACATCAATTCTGCGCGAGAAAACCAATGAAATTAGTTAAAACTGACTGTTGATAACGCTATGGATGAAATTTGGTTTCTGCGCAGGGGAAGAAATAAATCCCACCCGGCCTTTTCTAATACGGAATGGGCTCTACGACAATTACAAAGCAATAGGCAAGATTATGAACACTGGTCCCTTCCGTAATCGCACCACGAAAACCGTTTGATAATTTATTTCTTGAAGAACTGAACCATATTTCGATTTTAAAGTTGGAACCGAATACCTTCTTTTTTAATTTAAATGAAAATGTCTTTTATAATAATTTAGAATCCAAAGAATGATGTTAAAGGTTACAAATAACTTTTATTTAAGATATAACAAAAGAGTGTGTATTATGTACGCTTTTTGGAAACAAAATCCTCGATGCAAAAATGATCTTTACAAATCCGTATCATTTAAATGAAAGATATCCGTTCAAGTTAGGGAGTGTAACAAAATGTACCCCCATCTACCGGTAAATTCCCAAAGCGTTCATATAGAAAATCGGCAGTACAAAAGAGCGTGATTTATTTTCAAGATTTTAACAACAAACAACCTGCATTTCGCTGAAAACCGTTCAGTCAAAATCAAAAGAAAAAAAAAAAACTTGTGTGAATCTGACATTACCAACAAACCGACCATTATAAGTTTACAAGAATGGAAAGAAGTAAGCGAGAATTAGAAGGAAAAGGAGAGAGAGAAGTAAAGCTTCTCAAGTTGGGAGATATTTCAGGCGTGAAAGCGCATTGGTATAACATTCTAAGTATTCTTGCCTTCCATTTCAATAAAATCTGGCCGACAGACAATAATTATTATTCTAACAACTTTATACTGATTTATGACTTCATTCTACTTCGGATTAACTGGAAAGTAAAAAGAAGAGATTCTCTTTAACTTATCTTCTAGTTAACTTCAATGTAATAATTTTACATTTCGATTAACGTTAACAACATACTCAATACGGATAACAACGTTTTAAACTTATGTTCAACGTTCAAATACCACGATTATATAAAGCCATTCATTTTTTAATTTGAAATAACTAATTTTAATCACGACTGCCAATTATTTTATAATGAATTTTACAATAAAATTACAATTTACACAATAATTTATACATGAAAAAATATTGCAATTATCTGGATACCTCAAACAAAACAGGATGGATTTGTGTGACTAATATAGGGCTGCCATACGTCCCGGTACACCGGGACATGTCCCGGTTTTGAGGTTTGTGTCCCAATGTCCCGGTCCAAGAGTCATTTGTCCCGGTCGATTTAAAATTTATGCATATTAAAAAATTATTTTTCGATAATATTGTACATATACATATATACATGCTATATATAAATTATATAACAGATTCGAGGTCCGAAATGTTCCGGAGTAATGCCAAGTACCAGTCAGCTAGTGTCTAATTAATTAAAACCCATTGGACAGATGAGCGCAATTCGCCTTCTATTGACACCGTGAAAAGCATAATTCAATGTGTTTTAAATTATAAAATGTCATGCATTGAATTCTATAATTATATAAAAGGGGAAAAAGAACTGCTCCAAAAAAACGAAAACATCGGAGAAGTATGATTGGGCAAAGAAGAGCGATGATAAAGAAGCCACCGAAGTCGGGGAAGGGGGAGAGTAAAGGCAAGAGAAGAATGGAATGTAAGGTTCTATTTGGTTTTATTAAATTGAATCGCCCATTAATTTATATTATATTATTTTATTATTTACATATTTTATTATTTATATATTATATTGATAAAGACGCACCCACAAAAAAAAAAACATCAAATTTTTCCAGTCGAACTGAGTGTTCCAAAATGATTCACCATTGATCCCAACGTTTTGCTCTTGGAATGAATACCTATTATCAATCTCTACTTTAATTATTTTTTTTTGTCTTTAAATTTTTTTATTTTTTTAAAATATTGTGCAATTTTTTATAATAAAGGTATTATTGTCGATAAAAGTTTTTTTTAAGTTGTTTTTGGGGGGGGGGTCCCGGTCGGTAGTCTGACAATTATGGCAGCCCTAGACTAATACCCAGTTGCATAAAACTCTTAAAACTATACTCTATCTCAGAAAGACTGATAGTAATAAATAATTTTGTCAGGCAGTTACCAGTGGCGTGCACATTTTAAACACGTTTAAATTGGTTTTGTGTATTTCTATATTACTATTTATCATTTTATTAAACGCACGCCTGTGACCATATTTATCATATCATTAAACACACCCCTGTGACCATATTTTTCCTAAAAATTTTAGGGTCAATTTTTTATGATCTATTGTGTTTAACCCTAGTTCGTATTCCCATATAATATGTGCGGTACACTCGGTTGTTTTTAACAATATTTCGTTTAGAACTATTCATATTTTGTCGCTTTTGTTTTGCCGCTTCTGTGTGAAAAAACAATAACTTTTTACAAATAATAAATTTTATTACTATCAGTCTTTCTGAGATAGAGTATATTTATAATTTAAAACTCGATATAAAAATTGATGTGAAGTGTGAATTTTCATACATTGCAGGCTAATTCTACTATTATACCAATTGCAGGGTTTCGCAGGTATATAATAAGTGAAGGCGGCATGCTGAGTGTGTAGGACAAATTTTGCTTTGTAGTAATCACGGCAAAATGAACGATATTTTTAAAATAATTTATCGTCTGTTAATCTAAGAGCTTTAAAAACAAATTTTATGTTAAAATATTTTTTTGTTAATTTTAATTCGAATACCTAATACCATTATTTAGGTTTCTAAATATATACAGTATTTTTTTTTTATATATATAGCAAGGTTCATTAAGATTTTGAAAATTGCGCCTATGGCTTCCATTGGTTGTTTTAAGTCATATGCTCCTCCCCTCTGGTTTCGTATACATGACACATAGAATGGAAATATAATTCCAACAATTCCAACTGGTTATTAAATTTACGTTCTTAAAAATTAAATGCAACATTTGCCAAAATATAATTAGAATTTTGACAAAATAATTTAAATAAAATGAAAATGGAAAATAAAATTGTCTCCTCTGCCGGAAACTGTTAGTTTGCTGCGTAGCAAGCGAGCAAGCTAACTATTAGACCAGGATACGCCTTCTAGTATAGTGTGTTACATAACTATAACTTTGGTACATCGTCAACCAAACACAAAAAATGCGTTATTTTCCGAAAACATAATGTCATCAAAAATTCCGATTGTACTATTCCGGTTTACATCAATGTAAATTACTTAGAATTTTGTCAGATTTTTAGTTTAAACCATCTGGGCTACAGGGTGTTGGACACAAATTTTTTTGCACAATTTTGGGAAAAATCTCATCAAAATAATTTATTTTGCAAAAATAAAATTTTGATCGTTAATCCACGTACTAAGGGCTTTCATTTGATACCCTAGTCAGAATTTTAAAAAATGTTTTTCTTTTTTCGATGAGCACATATTTGTTTATATTTTTAGGGGGATATGTTTTTTAGATGTTTTAGTATTTTTCCTATGTGCGGATCAGAGAGTTATATAAGTATGCCAAATTTCAACTCTCTAGGTTTAACCGTTTGCTTACAATTTCTACCGACAGACAGACGACAAAATGACGGTATACTAGCGTCGGCGAATCAGTGCAGTTACGTCACACGACGTAACAAACATTTGCGTTGTTCCAGACAATACAGTCGTTTGTTACGTCGTGTGACGTAACTGCATTGATTCGCCGACGCTAGTATATAAGAATTTTTTGGTCATACCTACAAAACCCTAAAAATGTTACTAAATAGTATAGAACTTAATTTTTTTGAACAATAATGACAGTAAATAATAAGTAAATTTTAAAAGTAAATAGTAAGTAAATAATTCGAAGGGTTATTTGTTATATTAAGCCTGTTTGACGTTTAAGACAACTGTGAAGTTGATACTCATACCAATCTACCTAATAAAATCCCTAAACTGAACACAGCACTGAAATTACTTAGCACGAAGTTAAAACCGATGCTATTTCTTTATGAAACGCAGCTAAATATTAACAGCGTGTTATTTTAGCATCGTGTAAGCTAACACAGGATTTAGCATTCCTTTATGAAGTTATTAAATTTTAAAATCTAGTTCCGCTTAAACCAAAGAAACAAACAATTTTTTATTCAAAATAAAACAGCCGCACTTTTCCCAGTTAAGAGCCTCATGCGGCTCTAGAACCGCCGGTTTTTGACCCCTGGTTTAGTGACTAACCACCAATATGGTAGCCACTAGACTTCCGTTCTTGTTATGTTGAATTTTTATATTTTTCTAAAAATGTTATTTTGCACCCTTAAACATATAAGGGTTTGTTTTCAAGGATGTTTCTTCAAATATTAAGTTATCACATAGGGGCAGTAACTTATTGGACATCCCCTATTCCAGTTGTCCAAACGATCAATAAAAAAAACCTTACAAACATAAGTAAAACTTGGATGGACTACACTTGTTTAATGGAAAACAGTGTTTGTGTTGAGAAAAACTAAATTATACTGTACGTTTTCCCGTAAAAGGAAAACCATGCTTTGCTGAACACAGGTGTAAAACTGTACATAAGAAGCTAACACTCTTGTGAAAAGTTTTTTTTTTCTTCTCTCTTAGTTTTGCAAACGTGACCAGAGCTGGTTCTCGTTGAGTTGATCTTAGAAAATGGAAAAGTGAATTTAAAATGGAAAATGTTTGAAATTCAATATGATTCATGAGAGAGAAGAAGTTGAGATGTATTTTTAACTTTCTAGGGTGTATAATATGAACAATTCTATAATATTTATTCAAAAATACCTTGCATAACGCGGTTTTGAACAATATTATCAGAACTGGACCAAGGTATTTTTGCAACCAGGCAAAGTACCAGTTTTGCGCCTCCTGAAGCACTATTTTTTCACAAATTTTTAACTAACTGGAACTTCGTACGGTTTTTGGAAGGTACATTTTTGTTGTACAGTAAATGATTCGTAAGATATTCAGTTTTAAGTAGAACAAAATAATCGATTCTTTATTCTAAACCAGTGTTTCTCAACCGGTGGTCCTTAGCAAAATTTTAGTGGTCCGCGAAAGGCTTATAAATGATTATTTTTGAGATTTTTTGTTCATTTTTTTATGATCTTATGTTCATTCTCTGTGATTTTTGTTCTTTTTTCAGTGATTTTTACTTGCCCGACCTTAATATATAAGGGGCAAGTATTGTAATCGCGAAAATTTTCGATGTCGAGATTTTGACGGATGACCACGTTTCATGGTCCAGGGAATCCAAAAAACCTATTTTCGAAGTGCCGTCCGTATGTGTGTGTGTGTGTGTGTGTGTGTGTGTGTGTGTGTGTGTGTGTGTGTGTGTGTGTGTGTGTGTGTGTGTGTGTGTGTGTGTGTGTGTGTGTCTGTCTGTCTGTGTGTATACACGATAACTCAAAAACGGTTTAACTTAATGAGTTCGTTCTGGTACTAAAAAATTCTCCTATTAAATAGGAAGAACCCTATTGTTTTTTATAAAAATCGGTTGACTAGAAATGGGAGTTTACTCGTGTCGATTTTAAGATTTTTGCGAATATTTAGCAACAGAAAAATATTTCGAAAAAATTTATTTAACAAAAGTTACTATAAATGCAATAACTATTAACTTTTATTTGAGACGTTTTTTGATAAAACGAAAAATTTCGAATTTTTTTTGTAAAATTATTTAAAATTTTTCCAAGTCTCAATGTTTTCATACTTATATGTAACGTTTCCATGGTCATGATAATTAATTCGTAACTTGTAAAGCAAGCCTTGGACAAAAATTTGTATAAAACATAATTTGATGTATTTTTGAAGATTTATCTAAATATTTAAATTTTTTTTTTTTTAATTTACATTTTTTTTTAAATATATTTTTTATGGGAGGGCAAGTCTAGCGGAGGTTTCCCTTCGCCACTGGTTTATTAGTGAGATAATATATATACAGATCAATTCTGTAAAAAGTTACTGTGTAGTAACGTTACTACAAGATAAAATATTATAATAGTATAATGACTTTCATTCATGATAGTAACTGACCTTGCTCATAGTGACAAATTTAGTTACTATGATCATAGTAACTGAGTTACAGAATTGGTCTGAATGACTCTACATGTACAATAAATTTGTTTAGTAGTAGGTATATTTATTTTTTGTGGTCCGCGGTAGAAACTTAAATATTTTACTGGTCTGTGGTACGTTTTCAGTTGAGAAACACTGTTCTAAACCAGACTTTCCTATAGATTTTTGATGTTAAGTAAATATTAAATTAGATACTTGGTTTATAAGTAGTTCTTCCCATCTTATTAAAAACTGCATTGAACAGAGAGGAATAGTTTCTTTTCTCATATTCTTTTTTGCTGTTAGGGAAGCGATAAATGAGCTATTTCAACCTTATAGGTAACTCCCCTTGTTTCCTAAATAATCTTTTTAATAAACTGCATTGAAGAGAAAAAAAAATGTTTCCTCATATATATTTTTAATACAAAGTAAATAATAGTGAGATATTTTAAACCGAATTCAGAGCTCTTTAAATTAACACGTTGTAGACTGTTCGTTGTTACGTTGTTATGTTTTTACAGCAGTTAGACATTAATGTGTTACGAATAGTCCGACATCTGTGAGTCTTTAAACCAACTTCATGGCTTCGTAAAATGTTTTCTATGTATTATCGTTTTTATAATTCTGTTGTCTTAGATTTTAACTAACTAAACCTAACTAAATTACCTAAATTGATCATATTTACTATCCGTCTTTGTAATTTTGAGCAAGATTTGTTAATGATGACATTATGTTAGGTTATGTAAAGGCATACGATAACTACGGTGTCACTGGTAGATTGAGATGGCTAATGTGTTTATATGTATGTCGCATTAAAACAACTAACAAGCTATAAGTATAATTATCCACAATCGACAAAGAACAACGTATTAAATTTAGAGGTATGAATTGTTTAACGCATTACCATATGACAAACTTGTTAGTGACAACCAACAGTCTACAAGCTGTAATCTACAGTCTATTGATTTAAGAGCTCTGAATGCGGTTTTAGTTTTAGGGTGTACCATTCAATCGAAAAAGTATATAGAACAAAAAAGATTTGTTTTCTTATTATAAACAATTTTTGTAATACACGTTTTTAATTTTAAGTTATAAGGGAGAAATTTCCAAATTTTAGCTTTAGGAGGTCCCCTCGTAACACCCCAAATATTCATCTACTTGAAAAAATGCTTCAAACAAAAAAGATTTGTTTTCTTATCATAAACTATTTTTGTCGTATATGATTTTGCTGTTGTCAATAATAAGGGTGATATTTTAAGAATTTTAATAAACAGTTTTAACTCTCATAATAAAAATTTTGAGATGCCTTATAACCTGGAGGAAATAAAATAAAGAAGATCGCCCGAAAAAATCTAACTATTTCTAAACGCTAAAGAAAAATCAATTAAATACTTCTAAGGATGCGTTCATTTGATCCTTAAATGCAGCCAGAGCAAATTTATTAAAAATGAAAATCATAAGAAAAAAGAACAATTGTTCCTCTACGTATTTACGAACACTACTACATATGTCTACCGCTTAGGGTGTAAGTATTTGTTGGGAATCCCCTCTTAATCTCGTTAATTCTACCTGAGCTAGCGGCCTTGTGTTTGACGTGTACAATACAGGTATATAACAGGTAATAGTTGAATTCCATCTCGCTAGTTATCTTAGAATCTCTCTTTAAGTCTGTTGTTTCAAATGGGGTATTGACAAACTCGGAATTTCAGTCCTGCTCACAATTTTGTGCAATTCTCCGTCACGTTTGGTCACTATGTTTGACAACGAGAAGTTAATAATCCTAGTGCAAAGTCATGAGTACATGCCGTAATAGTGTAAGGATTTGTCTGGGTAACTTCTACGTGGCTAAGCAATGATAGTGTCCATCAAATAATTTCTTGGTAAAGGGATGAATCCAATGTGCTCTTTTACAATCCATCGATGTTGCTAAACATATTGCTAAAGTTAAATGTACTTGGAATTTATAAAATGCTATATTTTTCTAGTAAATAAAACGTTTTGTTCACAAATTTTGTAATTTTCAAGTGGATTACTGTAAAATATAATGCAAAATTTGATGGATATTTTTTCTATAGTTTGCCTGATCCATTTATATATAATCTTATTTAACTTTGCCATAAGTTAATCTGGATTATACCATCGTAAACCATGGAATTTCGTTGATAACTTATGTCTTTTAAAATCAAATTTCTCGTAATCTCTTCCTTATATCCCCATAATGTGTTTCCCAAACTAGATCCTATAAACAAGGCTATGAAATTATTCTCCTCCATCTTTGGAAAGACATAAATGCCATATTCTTTAAAAAATCAAATGGAGATCAGAGGCAAGTCTTCACCCCATGGCAATCCAAATAAAAATCAAGCTCGTCCTTTGCATCGTTGGCGTACCTTCTCATCTCTTGAATCACTTCCCGATCACACACCCTTTTTCCCTCACCCCTCAATAACTAAAATATCTTATAACACCACTCATTCTTCCGCTTCTCTGCACACCTATCCATTCTCCATCATGCAGATCCATTTACAGGCAGGGAGAAAAATTGTGAAACGGGTGACATGTAGAATTCTTTACATATAGTACTGAATATTCCCCTAGTTTTCAACTTGAATTAAAACTGTTGGTTATGTGTGTTTATAATAGAGATCAATGGCTTCTTTCAACAATTCAAGGTTCTGTTAGATAGTAAAAAGACCAGCTCTGTAGTAAGAGTAAACAGAGTTTGACATTGTTTATTACAGCTGACCACAAAGGCAACTTATGTCTTTCAGTCAGCAATAAAAAGAGGTATTGAGAAATGTATCAATCAAAAGCATAGAAAAAGTTATTGCCAAGAAAAATTACGATGTCAGCGCACCACAAAAGTCGTTGAAAACAGACATATTTGGCATTTTGATATAAACTTTTTCACAGAACAAACTATATAGAGGTTAAAATAAATAATAACTTTTTTCTCCTTCATTAAGTTGTTAATGTGAGTTTTCCACTTCACTGCTAGTCTTCATCTACTTATCTTTCCTTCTGGAGACAATTTGAGAAATTTGTTTAACCACATGGTGGTGGAAATATAGAGTTCTAGGGTTTTTTTTTTTCTTGGAACGGTATTAAATATATAAACATTTTGAAAAATATGCTTACATATTATGAAATTGGTATGCCACCACTCTGGTGGCAGTTTCAAGATGACAACCAGAGTTGGGAATACGAGGGCTACATTTTAAATTTTTATAAAAACTAAAAAATAAAAATATTTTTTTGGCACTAACTGTTTTATTGGTTTTCAAAATATTCGCCTTTAAGATTTGTACACTTTTGCATGCGTTCAAACCAATTCTCGAAACATTTTGTCCACTCTTCGTATCTCAAAAACATTATTTTCGAAGACTTTAACAGCTTCTTGAGATGATGAAAATCGCTGACCACGCATTTTTTGTTTGAATTGGGGAACAAAAAAAAATCTTTATGGGGATAAATCAGACGAATACGGACAAAGAGACATTAATTCGACGTTTTTCTCCTTCAAATAATCATTTGTTTGATGAAGATTGATGCGACGTTTTTGGTTGTTTTTCCTGATTTTGTCGATGACTGCTGGCAAACAAATTGTTGTACACCATCAGCATTGACTGGTCCCCGATCCTCTAAGGAATTATTGCGATATATCCAGTACAACTGAAGAAACAAGCGATCAAGTGCTTCGTGAATGAACACCTTTGTGGGTTTCGGTTCATCTTGGAAGACCCAAACAGTAGATTGTTGCTTAGTTTCCGGTTCATATGAGTAAATCCAATTTCGTCACCTGTAACGATTTTGTACACGGATTTTGCAGTGCCAAGGTTGAATTTTTTTAGCATATCCTTACACCATTCAACCTTTTTTTGAGCTTCGGTCCAATTATGCGAAATTCATCGGGAACAGATCTTTTTCACAACCAAATGTTCATGCAAAAACGAATGTATTGCAATCTGCGATATACCAAAGGACGCCTCTATCTCACGGTAAGTCACATGCCGATCTTCTTCAATCATTTTGCGCACAGCATCTATGTTTTTATTTAATCACAACCGATTTTGGTCGACCTTCACGAGATTCATTACTGACGGACGCACGACCACGACGAAATTCTGAAAACCAATTGTAAACAGTCTTTTCTGATGGTGCTTCATTACCAAAAGATGAACGAAGCGAATCTATGCATTGCTGTTGAGTTAGGCCTTTACTAAAATCGTAAAAAATTATCCAACCAAAAAGTTCATGAGTAATATCCATTTTTTCAAAAACTTGATCTCACATTTGATCACTGATTTCACAATAACAAATGTCAAATTTCACAAATATAGTAATAACATATTTCAATATTGCCATCTAGTGGTCGTTTATCGTAAGAAAACATATTTTTGGTCCAATAATTTTTTTTAATTAGATGAATATTTGGGAAGTTACCAGGTGGGGGGGGGGGGCTATAAAATTGAATTTGTGACGACCAGTGGATCTTTACAAGAGATGAAGGAATCAGTTAACTGAAGATCTAACAGATAAAGATGAAGGACTTATGTGAATGAAGATTTTTAATGAATACTTTGATATAATTTGAAAAACAATTACCATGGTTATTTAATTGTACTTTTGTTTTCTTTGTTCCTATTTTTCTGTAATCACTGTATATCTAATTTTGGATTAAGTTCAGGTAGTTCAGCAAAAGTTATACCTTTTATTTTAAAGTTTACTCTTGTTTAGTGAGTGGGAAACGAGGAATTTTAAACTTAAATATTTTAAGTGATTTATGAGTACTTCGACCTATATCGTTGTTTTTCATAACTTAAAGACAAATTTTAGAAGGTACTCTTGCTCTTTTAATATAAATCAATGGTCCGTTCCCCAGATTTACGCTAATAATATTCTCCCTACCAATTACTACGAACGGTTGTTATGCTATGCGTATATCGCGCGGATACCTAAGATGGTGTAACATTCATTTTCATAAAAGCACTTCTGGCATCCAATAATAATAGAGTGGCGGTATGTGTATCTTTCTCTCTCACCCCGTTGTATACTGTAAGGTGTAATGTTTCGTTGCAAATGCGGGCTGGAGGTATATATACCTGTCTCTCTTTGCAGAGATGCGGCAGGTGGCTTACGGGGTTGAAACAGCTATTCTGTCACTGTGATCCATCGTTGGACCACCACGAAATTATAGGGATTGAGACCTGCAGGTACGTACATGACGAAATGTGCTATCTTAAAACAATGGGGTCTTTTTTAATGGTTTATTAGTGATTTAAAAGTAATTGCCCTAGAACAGTAAGTTAATTAGAATTTTTGGTGCACAGCAACGATGGCTATTTGCGTCTAATTACTCTAGAACAACATTCTAGAGTGTAGAACTGTTCTAGTATAGTCTAGAGTCTAGACCAGTGTTTCTCAACCAAAAACGCACGGCGGACCAGTGAAATATATAATTTTCTAACGCGGACCACTAATAATAAATGTTGCTTAATTTTTTGCAAAAAACAAATATGTTTAATGTGCTACAATACTAAATACATTTATTTATTTTATTTGTAGAAAATCACAGAAAGTTTGCAGAAAATAAAAATATAAAATAATATAAATTATTTACATAAAAAATGTGCATAAAAAATAAAACCAGTGGCGAAGGAAGACCTCCGTTAGACTTGCCCTCCCATAAAAAAAAAAGAATAATAAAAAAAAAAAGATTTAGGTAAATCTTCAAAAATACATCAAATTATGTCATATACAATTTTTTGTCAAAGGCTTGGTTTAGTAATTTTTTTAAATTTTAATCTTTAATAACTTCCGTTTTCGGTTTCGGATTTTAATAAAAAAACAATAGGGTTCTTCCCAGTTATTAGGAGAATTTTTTAGTACCAGAACGAACTCTTTAAGTTAAACCGTTTTTGAGTTATCGTGTATACACACAGACACACAGACACACACACACACACACACACACAGACACACACACACATACGGACGGCACGCGATTAAAATACTTGCCCCTTATATATTAAGGTCGGGCAAGTAAAAATAAAACTGCGAAAAACTTTCGCAGACCACTAACATTTTTCTGCGGACCACCTGTTGAGTAACACTGGTCTAGATTATACTAGAACAGTTCTAGTATAGTAGTTCTAGACTCTAGACTGTATTTTTGTCGTCTTTTTTTTTCTATTGTCTATTTTATATTTGTTATCAAATGTTAAACAAATTTTAGTTGATGTGCATTTACTCCTTTCAAGTTAGCCTTAAGGGATCTCGTAACACTGGAGCAGTTCGAGCTTGGTTAATTAAAAAATTGGCGCCCATCAACAAAGGTTATTTGCGCCTGGAGCAGCTCGAGCCTTGGAAGGGTAAGCAGGGGCGCAGAAAGAGTGCCTGGGTCCCGGTTATACAGTAATTCCGGGCCCGTAAAGACAATAATTCCTCCCCAACCCCCGTAAAATGATAATTACGGGCCAGATAACAAATACTAAACTGCGCGTAGATAGAAATTGTAATTTATTTTTTCTGTAATATAATATATATGATAAGTTTACGGGACGTACTTATTTTCCACGCGGAACCTACTGATAGAAAAACAACAAAGGGGCCCAGATACTTGTAATATTGTAACTGTATACATTTTTTACAGTTGGTAAGTGCGAAATAAATTTAAAAAAATAATTAACAAATTGATGTGTATAAAGTGTTAATTTTATTTCCAAGACAATCAATAAATTGGTTAATTAACTGATGAAAAAATTTATCAGTTTATTGGTCGATAAACTGTGTAAAACTAATATAAGTTATTACAATTTATCTGTTGAGAAATAAAAAAATTAACGGAAGTGTGAATTTTCACACATTTCAGGATTTTGTAAGTATTTAGTAAGTAATAACATATTGTGGATACACAGGGCCGTAACTAACTTTTTTCGGGCCCTGGGCAAGATTTTATAATTGGGCCCCTAAACACTATATAACGAGTGATGCCTAAAAAAAAGTATATAAAGTAAATAAAGGCCCTCGCTTCTAAAATACAAGTGATGACCTGACAAAAAAATTGATGTGAAGTGTGAATTTTCACACATTTCAGGGTTTTGCAGGTATTTAGTAACTGAATGATGATTATTTGGGATGCCAAAACAAATTTTATGTAAAAATATTTTTTTATGAATTTTAATTCGAATGCCTAATACTATTATTTAAGTTTCTAAATATGCGCAGTATTTTTTTTACATAGCAAGGTTCATTGAGATTTTGGAAATTGCCCCTATGGCTTCTATTGGTTGCTTAAATCATTAGCCCCGCCCTCTGATTTCGTATATATCAAACATAGCATTAAATTATAATTTCAACACTTCCCACTGGTTATTAAATTTACGCTTTTAAATATTAAATGCAACATTTACCAAAATATAACTAGAATTTTGACAAAATAATTTGAACAAAAGAAAACTGAAAAAAAAACAAAAAATTTAAAACTGACAGGATTCGAACTCTAGTTTGCAAGTTACCTGTTTAGCAAATTAGAAAAACAATGACTAAACGCACATCGCTATGAGCACTTGCTTATCTACTGGGTTACATAGCGAATTAAATATTAAACACAAAAAATGCATTATTTTCCGAAAACATAATCTGATCAAAAATTCCTGTTGTACTATTCCAGTTCACACCAATGTACATTACTTCGAATTTTTTCAGATTTTTAGTTTAAACCATCTGGGCTAGAGGGTGTGGGACAAAAATTTTTTTGCACAATTTTGGCAAAAATCGCGTCAAAATAATGTATTTTGAAAAAATAAAATTTTGATCGTTAATCCACGTGAACATATTTGTTTATATTTTTAGGGGGATATGCATTTTAGATGTTTTAGTATTTTTCCTATGTGCGGGTCAAAAAGTTGTACAAGCATGCCAAATTTCAACTCTCTAGGTTTAGCCGTTTGGCTACAATTTTTACCGAACAGACAGGCAGACAGACAGACAGACAGACAGACAGACGATAAAATGACGGTATAAGGGTTTTTTGGTCATACCTACAAAACCCTAAAAAGGTCCTCACTCAAATACAATTATTATGCCAATATTTTCCTTTCTGGGCTCTGGGTGTACAGGCACTGTGGATACATAATAAAAATCATAAATTTCGATAAATCTTAAAAGAATAATCCACGTGATTCCCTCTAGAGATAACAACCGTACTTGATAGGCACTCGCATCAGGACCCAGTTATAGCTATCATGTTACAAAAAAATCCTAACGAAATTTACAAAAATGAATATGTCAATGTAAATAAAAAGTGCTTAATATTAGTAAAAAATCTATTCTAAGGACATAGCAAAAATTATACATTTTGATAATTTTTTAAAGAATAAACCACGCGCTTTAGCTACAGATGCTCAGTTCTCTAGTCAGTCAGATAAATATTGTAAACACAGTGTTGCAAAAAAATCAATAACTTTCGAAATAATTATCTAATCGAAAATTCCTGTGGTACTATTCCGATTCACAGTATGTTCAATACTTGAATTTTTTCAGATTTTTAGAATAACCTTTGGCATTGATTATTTGAAAATTTGATCACTTAATACTAGAACTACCAAACCCGTCATTTTGACGGGTTTTAAATTTACTCATTAAAAATTAAAAAAATCATGTAAGTTAGCGGTAAAATGTTATAATGATTTTTAATAGAATAGAACAAATGTTATATATGTCTATTCATTTTCTGTAAATTGTTTTAAATTTCCATAATTTGGTATATATATAACTAAATATACCAAAACCCGTCATTTTGACGGGTAGCGTAGATAAGGTCCAAAGTCCAATATTGCATAATACCTCAGTTATTGCATTATCTTCCCCTATTTATAACCCTACCTATAAGTAGAAAGAAATTTTTGTTTCAATTATCCGAAGAATTGGCAGATGAACATGGAAACATTTCAAATGAAATGTCTACCCTAATATCTACTGAAATGTCTGTGTCACGTAAATCTTGTCAAATAGGACTTTGTAACAAAAACAAAACAAATTCTATTTGTTCTGAATGCAAGAAATATGTTTGTGGAAAATGTACTTTAACAAAAAGACCGATCTGCAAAAAATGTTTTTTATATGGTAATTAAAATAATTTTTTTAGATTAAGAAGTTAAAAAGTTAACTGTTTTGATTATTTTTATCACTTTTAATAAAGAAACTTATAATTTACTATATTACATGGGTTTTTATTCATTTAAAGGTTAAAAAATAGAATTTTTAAAATACCCGTCAAATTGACGGGCGTGGTATAGTTAGGTATACATTCAACGTCGGTAGTTCTAGTGTTAAAATAAATTTTTTAGATTAAGAAGTTAAAAAGTTAACTGTTTTGATTATTTTTATCATTTTTAATAAAGAAACTTATAATTTACTATATAACATGGGTTTTTATTCATTTAAAGGTTAAAAAATAGAATTTTTAAAATACCCGTCAAATTGGGTGCGTTTTGTTGTGCCAATTCTGGTTTCGGTTTAATCAGAATACGCGTTTTCTTGCGACAATATTCTCGTTCTATTCATTCGATGACTCGAGGTCGAACGACTGGAATGAATAAGTGTGGTGGGGATGAAGAGTAATATGTACGGAGTGATTATTTAATGGCGAGACGACGTCACTGGAAGTTTTAATAATTTGCCGTTTCATACACATCGTAGCAGGCGATTATGCGCGCATGCGCATCATGGTTATTATATCTCTTCAAGGTTATTATAGTCATAGTATTCACCAGTATTTCTGCTAGGAGGCACATAAAATTCGGCGACGTCGTCTCGCCATTAAATAATCACTCTGTATTTGAATGCAGTTGTTTTCATTTGGTTTTTAAATGTTTTAGAATTAAATCTTGGTATTACTGCTTCAAAATTATTTTTACTTTTAGCTATTTTCTCATTTTGTGTCCTAAAATAAATATATACAGTCTGTTCCAAACGGTTAAGCGGAACTAAATTTTGCAATCTAGTTACTTTCATCGTTTAAATCGTGCTTTTCGACCGTTTTGTTTAAGCTTTGTAAATCATACTTACAATACACATGTTTTGGTTAAGGTTAATATCATTTTAAATTGTCATTTTCTTTATATTTTGATTTTTTGTGTCATTCTTAATATAAATTTCCCATTTATTAATTTTTTTGTCATTAAAATATATAAAAAAATAATTTAATTTTGACATAGGTCATTCGTTTCCATGGTTTCATTGTTGTAATTTCAAATTTTGACAGTCCAACATGAAAAATGAAATAACCCAAGCAAGGTCCCTTGTCGTGACAACCTAAAAGAACGAAATTCCCATTTAGTTCCGCCTAAGCGTTTGAAACAGACTGTACCTATATGATTTTAATATAGTATTGTTAAATCTAAACTTAAAATGTATTTACAATTCAATTATTCGTTCTAAAACATTACGTTCTAGAATATTTGCTTCAAATACATATAAAGTTTTCTTATTCTGAATTTATTATTTAGATTATCCATTTAGGTGAAATATGTTCGTTATTTGTTCTACAACCATATGACTTAACCTCCATGTAAATGTCATTCAATGTTTACTTCACGATCAAAATTGTCGTTTTCTTGCGCATCAATTCTAGTACTTCTAACCAGCCACCAACAAAACGCACCCATTGACGGGCGTGGTATAGTTAGGTATACATTCAACGTCGGTAGTTCTAGTGTTAAATCAGGGGTGTCTAACCTTTTAGCTTCCCTGGGCCACATTATAAGAAAACAAGTTGTTTTGGGCCGCACATAAAATAATGCTAATACTAATTAATATATAGTTGATTTTATGATTCTCTGTAAAGAACGCATTAAATTAAAAAATACATCGCTTATAAATTAAAAGCAAGGTGAAATTGTATTTCTAGTGTTATTAATGGTATTTGTATTCGCAGTCTTAAGTCCATTCTACATTATACTTTTTTCAATACTTTTTTCAATACTATCCAACTCTGACGTCATTTCAACTTTTGATACTACAGAATATAGTGGGGGAAAAAAATAAGAGACAGTGAAAAATTTTATATCTTCCATCTCTTATTACTTTTGTTGCCAACTTAAAAATTTTTAGGTTCAGATGGCAGACAACAATTTGGTTATAGTGAACCAATTTATAAATATTGTTTAATTGTGCTAAGTTTATATTTAATTATATGATCCAAATAAACTTCTTATCAACTTAATAAACTACTAAAAGTTAAGTTGTAAACAAAAACTAAAAAGTTGGTGTTGGTATGACTGAAAAGTACAGAACTGTCAATCAAAAATTTGACCGGGGGTAGTTTTGGATGACAGTTCTGTACTTTTCAATCGTACCAACACCAACTTTTTAGTTTTTGTTTACAACTTAACTTTTAGTAGTTTATTAAGTTGATAAGAAGTTTATTTGGATCATATAATTAAATATAAACTTAGCACAATTAAACAATATTTATAAATTGGTTCACTATAACCAAATTGTTGTCTGCCATCTGAACCTAAAAATTTTTAAGTTGGCAACAAAAGTAATAAGAGATGGAAGATATAAAATTTTTCACTGTCTCTTATTTTTTCCCCCACTATATTCTGTAGTATCAAAAGTTGAAATGACGTCAGAGTTGGATAGTATTGAAAAAAGTATTGAAAAAAGTATAATGTAGAATGGACTTTATAAAGTTTGTAAGTTTACGATTTTTCGTTGGGCCGCATTCATAACCATCATGGGCCGCGGATTGGACAAGCCTGACTTAAATAGACATGTTTCTAACCTAACCAAATTCATCAAACCCTTGAAGTAATAGTATATTTTTTATTGCGTAGGAAAAATTGAAAGACTGACGTCCGTCTTTTAATACTTTCCTTTATTTATCTAATGTCATTAATTGTGTTTGAATATAAATGTGATTAAATAATGCGTATCCTGTGCGCACCGAACGTTGCATCCTTAGTGCATTTCAATCTCTGATTCATAGTTTGATAAAAACATTTCAAACATAATTTCCTTTGATGAAAGATACATATGAAACATCTATACCTTCTAATGCAAAGGATATCCTTAATTACTATAATAAAATATTACTAATACACTCTATCAAACTTATTACTCTTGGGGTAATAAATCAATGATGACATCGTCTTAGGTAAATTCTCTTTGAAACGATCAAAAGACGATAACCAGGGCAACAACTAATCAAATACTAAAGTTGGGAGTTACAGAGTTCTCCCCTGAAGTTGTACTAATAATAACATTAGGCCTATCCCTTCAGTTTCTGGTCAAATCACACAATGTGTAAACGGGCGTAATGAGTCAGAGACCGGGCATATGACGCCAAACCAACAGGGTACTGAACTCACAGTCCCCGTGGACTAAACCAAGGAAACAGTGGCGGGCCCTACTGAACGCATACTGAACTCGTTACCAACATACCAGCAAAAACAGAACTTCCCAAAACAAACCTAACACTTAGTTACAACAAAGTTTGTTATGTCATTATGAAATCATAATCAAAAATCACATTTGACTTCAATAGTTCCAATACTAATATTATAGATGAACGAGCAGCTTTCTTTAATTTTCATTTCTTAAGATATATGTGACTTCTGTGCTATTGCTACCAAGAAATACTGAAGTTACGGATAATGTTTGGCCTATTTGAACAAATCACGAAGTGAAAGACTGTATAGATTGTATACACTATAAGATTGAATAGGCTTAAAGCCTGGATTATAATACACACATCGGAAAAGTCTAGGGCTATTGAAAAATATATGAAAATATATTGCTTATTGTACATTTAATGTTGTATTTCAATTCAAGTAGGCAATTATGAGTAGTTGGCTATGGAAAACAACCTACTATTACAGCACCCGAATTGGTAAGGGAGTTACAGCGAGCGCATAACTTATCCGTTAGTCGCGATACTGTAAAGCCTGGAACAGAATGCACAGCGCGCTACGGCGTCAGCGCGGCGTCATTTGCGACAGCGTTGCGTTAACGCCGTTGAGAATTTTCGCCTGCCCACAATGCAATAATTTTTAACGCCGTCAAGTGTCACTTGACAACCTATATCTGTGTTTATACGTGCGCTTTCTTTTATTAAAAGTATAATGGATGATGAAGACTTGTGTGTGATGTTATTTATGTTGTATGCAAGTTATTTATACATACAAACACTTAACCATTCAGTAAAAACTGAGGTTAGGTGTTCTGCGTCAACGTTCAACGGCGTCAAAAGTTGGAAGTTGACGAACATTCAGTATCAACGGCGGTCGAACGCCGTGCATTCTGTGCACTTGCGTACGACAGCTAGGTTTTAACTTTCTTCTGACAGATAGCGCCGTACGTACGGCATCAACGCGTCGTAGAACTCGGTGCATTCTGTTTCCCACTTAAAGCCTGGAACAGAATGCACAGCGCGCCGTCATTTGCGACGGCGTTGCGTTAGCGCCGTTGAGAACGGGCGCTTTCTTTTATTAAAATTATAATGGATGATGAAAACTTGTGTGTGATGTTATTTATGTTGTATGCAAGTTATTTATACATACAAACACTTAACCATTCAGTAAAAGCTAAGTATAGGTGTTCTACGTCAACGTTCAACGGTGTCAAAAGTTGGAAGTTGACGAACATTCAGTATCAACGGCGTTGGAACGCCGTTAGACGTTGCCTATTCTGTGCACTTGCGTACGACAGCTTGATTTTAACTTTCCTCTGACAGATAGCGCCGTCCAAACGCCGTCAACGCGACGTAGAACTCGTTGCATTCTGTTCCCCACTTAAGAAATCGTCTCCACGAAGCTAATATTCTATCTCGACGACCAATCAGATGTCAACCCCTCTCTAGAGGCAATAGCAGAGCAAGATTAGGCTGGTGTCACAATTTTCAATATTGGTTTGATAATGATTGGACTACAGTTTTGTTTACTGATGAGTCCAGATTTGGAATTCAACCAGATTCTTGTCGAACAAGGGTATGGAGAAGATCCGGTAATTTGGAACATTTGAGTCACGTCCAGGAAGTTCACAGTTACAGAGGTGGTACTGTTATGGCATGGGGTGGGATAATCATTGGCGGTAGAACTGATCTCGTTTTTCCCAATGGATTTTTAACAACACAACAATATTTGGATAATATTTTTCAACATATTGTACGTTCATTTCGTGGTGCTGTTGGTGATCAGTTTCATCTTGCCCAAGATAATGTTTGGCCACATGTTGCGCTAATTGTGACGAACTTGTTGGATAAAGCGGAACCCTGGGGTTCCGTAACTTTAATTAAATGGTTTTATTCTGTTTTTTTTTTTTTTTTTTGTAAATATTGAACTAAAATAATTTTAAATCTGAGTGTGCTACAACTTTCTTCATATTTTCGTCATAAGTATTTATTCACAAACAGCTAATTTTACTCGACAAAAAGTTCAAATTTGTTGACTAGTGATTATTATTTACTTCTTATATCACCTTCCATTTAAATAAGTACCTTGTACTGTATTATTGGATTTTATGTTTATAAATTACTATATTACTTTGATTTTATGTTTATAATGATTGCTAATAAATGTTTATAATAAATAAATAAGTAAGATTCAAAACAGCATATCGCAATTATTCGATTTAATTTTTATTTATAATTTGCATTAAAAATTATATTGGGTAGGTATTGCATTATTTAAAAAGTAAAATAGTATATCGACATTTAAAAAATATAGAAATATAGTCAGCTATAAAATATCAATTTTGATCAAGACTAAATTCAATAATAAACATCCAAATTATTATTTTAAAACGTTTGATCTTCTTCTTCTTCTTCTTCTTCTGATTTGTTGGCTTTGGTGAGGTCACCATTCCGCCAGAACGTTTAATCTTAAAATTAAAAAAGCCTATCGTAGCTTTTTGCCTTGGGGTTCCAAAGAAACAGCATTTAAACTGTAGGGTTCCGCGGATGAAAGAAGGTTGAAGACCACTGATCTAAATGATTAAATTTGAATTCTTTAAACTTGAATTGTCAAAAATGAGTAATAAACAGTTTTTATTTTTGTTGCTTGATTTTCTCCAACTTGCCCTATGTTGCTGTATGTTGGTGTCTTCCTCACTCTGACGTTTTTTTTTTTTTTTTAATTCCATGTAAGTAATGTCTCGAAAATATGTGGAAAGCTTGGCACTTTAGAGCAATATTACAGAGCAAAGTAAAAAATTTGTCAGGCCAAAAGTCACGGGACGAAAAAGTCAATAAAAATCCTGGCAATCGACTGACTATGCCCTGCAAAGAGGTTAGATAAATAGATGGATATATATGGTAGATAGATAGACAAATAAATACATATATAGAGCGATAGATCGATATGAAACCAGTGAGAAGGAAACTAATGAAACAACAAAAAGTCCACGCGACCGACGAACTATGGCCCTCGAAGGGAGATAAACAGAAGAATAGACCGATAGACATGACAAGTAAATAGAACGAACATCAGATGATTATAAAGGGAGAAACCAGCGAAATCAATAAAAAATCAGCAAAAGTCCACATGATCTACAGATAAACAGATAGGTAGGTAGATAGAATATAGAGATAGAGAGAGAGAATTTCCTATTAACTGAAGTATTTACTTTCTATGTCCTTACAAGTTTGTCGAGATGTTCTCTAAGTTAACATAAATATAAACAGCATCCTTTTGAAACACAGCACTTTTTATAGCGTAAATGGAGTCGAAAGTTGTATATCAGTCTCTTTGAATACCACAATAAAAAAGCTTTTGGCTACATATAAATTTCCCAATGAATGTGATATTATCTTCTCTGCCTTTATTAATAATTCTTTTAAAAACAATGCCAATTTTAATGAGTAGTTGCGCCACTGTTCATATCCTAACGTATATAAATTCGTGGAGATTTGGTTGGCTTGTTTGACGACTGAGAAACTACATTAACTTTCCGTTTACTTTACGTATGTCAACCTGTCCGATCGTTACGTTACGTTAACCCCTCTCATATATGGAGCTAGAAGCTGAGCTTACAGGAAGATGAGTTGAATTTGTATTTGCGAGCTTGAAGGCGAGCGAGAGGAATGGTTAATGAGCAACTGGGGATGGTAAGTAGCAGGAGTGCTACGACGAGAACACTGGGACTTGGCACACGAATAGAAATGAATTGGTAAAATGTTTCGAGTGCTGGCAGATGCGTTTTGTTAAGAACCTTTTCAACATTATACACATGTTCTAAATGTAAGGACATTATTTTAATAACAAAAACCATTGTTTTGGCCCTCATAAAATGATGACGGACCCTAATAAAGATACAAATTGACAGAATTATTTCATAAACAACTATAAATGTCACAGTACTGTGACAAGTGATGTGTCCATTGTTTAACCCATAGCACCTCAACCTAGGAGTTGAGAACCAATTTAAAATGGACATTGTATTAGGTTTGTTCGTAGAATCATTCCAACGGTTTATTATTATCAGACAAAAGCGCAGGGTAATTTTAATGCACTACTATGACATCTGCGCTTGCGGTTGATAGCAACAAACCGTTGGAAAAGTCTGGACGAAAACAAGATAACTCAATTTTTGCGAGGAACTTTTGAGAGGTATATTTTTGTTAATATCTATGGAGTGATAGCTTTTTCTCCGCAATATTCTTGTCGGGCACCTCACAATAAATCCTGTACAGCTTCCGTGTTCTGATCTGTAGGCTAATCTCTTATCTTAGTACCGTGCGATCATAATTTCTTGTCAGTTACATAACAATGAGTTTAAAAATATCAAAATTGTGTTCTAATCCACAGCTGAAACCAATCAGATTACTTCGTTCGTCCGAACTCACCCGAGAAACAACGAAAATATGTGTTCCTAACTTAATACTTGTTATCAACTCATTGGCGTGTAGAAAAAAATAGTGTTCATTTAATAATCAATTCGTATAAGGTAATAAAAATAGAATGTACACCTATGTGTACATGTCCTTGGACATAAGTTTGATAACTAAATGTTTCTGTCAAGTGTTGCATAACGGACAAGATTCTTGCTTCTTGGGCTACTCAAATTAATTTTGCCTGTATACCGTTGAAAGAATGGGCTAGTAGGTAAATATTATCCGAATAGATTTTCTAGTACACCGTTTCCCAACCTTTTTTCATGACGAACCGGCAAGCAACCTAGAAAAAATTCGCAGACCGGCAAGTTTAGAAAGTAATGTGTATCACAAATGTTTTTTTGTTGCACTGATCACAAAAAAAAAAAAAAAATTAGTGAAAAAAGAAACAAATTATAGATTAAGGACCGAGATTTTCATCTCAAAATTGAGTGGGTTATAACTTATTAGGCGAATAGTTGAATAGTAAAATGATTTTTTTTTAGTGAATAAATTTATTGCGAGGCGGAATCTAGGCCCTGAATAAAAATAAAATATGTATCGCTTATTGTGGAAAATAATTATTACTGTATTTTATAAATTAACATAATTTTTTGTTTTATAAACTTGCACATAAAAATAATTCTGAGGACCGGCAAAAAATTTCGTGGCCCGGCGGTTGGGGAACACTGTTCTAGTCCATCGTTTAATATTCACTTGATACCTTGATTTTCTTTCATAGATCCTGTTTAAAACAGTGTTTCTCAACCAAAAACGCACCGTGGACCAGTATAATATATAATTTTCTTACGCGGACCACTAATAATAATTGTTTGTTAATTTTTTGCAAGAAGACAAATATATTTAATGTGCTACTAAATACATTTATTTTATTTGTAGAAAATCACAGAAAGTTTACAGAAAATAAACGAAATATAAATTGTTTACTTAAAAAATATACATAAAAAATAAAAAATAAAACTGCAAAAAACACATATAAAAACTTTCGCGGACCAATAAAATTTTTCTGGGGACCACTGGCGGTCCGCGGACCACCTGTTGAGAAACACTGGTTTAAAACATACATAACTAAACCTAAAAATTGATGTGAAGTGTGAATATTCACACATTTCAGGGTTTCGCAGGTATATAATAAGTGAAGGTGGTATGCTGAGTGTGTAGGACAAATTTTACTTTGTAGTAATCACGGCAAAATGAACGATATTTTTAAAATAATTTATCGTCTGTTAATCATATAATAAGATAATTATTAAATTTACGCTCTTAAAAATTAAATACAACATTTGTCAAAATATAACTAGAATTTTGACAAAATAATTTCAACATAATAAAAATGCAAAAAAAAACAGAAAAAATAAAATTCACTCCGTACTCGACAGCGAGTTTTAGCTTACGACACCAGTGCTCTAACCAATAACGCTATCGTACGCCTTGCATGTGAGTGTCTTACATTGGTATAACTTTTGTACTTTGTGAACCAAAAACCACAAAAAATGCGTTATTTTCCGAAAACATAATCTGATCAAAAATTCCTGTTGTACTATTTCGGTTCACACCAATATACATTACTTAGAATTTTTTTAGATTTTTAGTTAAACCATCTGGGCTACAGGGTGTGGGACAAAATTTTTTTTACACTATTTTGGCAAAAATCGCATCAAAATAATTTATTTTGCAAAAATAAAAATTTGATCATTAATCCACGTACTAAGGGATTTCATTTGATACCCTACTAATAATTTTAAAAAAATATTTTTGTTTTCGATGAGCACATATTTGTTTATATTTTTAGGGGGGTATGTTTTTTAGATGTTTTAGTATTTTTCCTATGTGCGGGTCAAAGAGTTGTATAAGCATGCCAAATTTCAACTCTCTAGGTTTAGCCGTTTGACTACAATTTTTACCGAACAGACAGACAGACAGAATGACGGTATAAGGGTTTTTTCATACCTACAAAACCCTAAAAATCATATTTCAAGTGGTAAGAATTAATTCTAGAGTACGGTTTTTTAATTTATTTGTATACGCAACTCCATATCATTTTTGGGTAACTCCGTTTCTTTTTATATGATCTGCAAATTTAAAACAATTTGGCAAACCTTTTAAAATAATTGTTGACTGCTAAAGAGATCGGGAACTCCAGCTTGCAAGCAGTCGCGAGTATTTACCACCTTTTGTTGCCTTTTAACGATGCATCATCTAAATGCAACTTATTTCCAGAACCTAGTAATATAACATTCAACATACAAGATTTTACGTTACGTATAGTATCTTCTATTTCCGTTCTAAAAGAAAAAAAATATATAAGATCTGTTTGCATTAGAAACAAACACAAAGACCATCTGTTAGAAACCCTAAGTGCCATTATTTTAAGTGTGACAGCCATTGTTTTCAACGCATGACAGTTCATGACATACACAACCATATAATAATCCCAAATGGCAGGAATTATTATATGAATATGTGATAATTGCAGTATAAAAAAAATTCTATAAAAAGACCTATACAGGTATGCTAATTGACCGTGTACTGCTCCATTCACATGACAAATGCGCTGTAGAAAATTCATAGTTAAATTTCTGAGTATTAGAATCCAAAAAGGAAAAACGAGATAGAAACCTATTCATATTCAATACAATGGAAGAGCACGTTAAAAAATCTATTCATTCACCGGAAACTACTAGAAATTTTTTGATGTAGAAACTCACCCTAGCATTCGGTTATTAACCTCAACTGAACCGGGTCAGCTTTGCAATATAATAAATAATTAAAAAAAAGCGTTTTTTTCTACTTTATAAAATAAAAGTAATGAAATAAAAGATATGATTTGTTTTATGCACGAGGTGTACGAACCCGGAAGTTATTCCATGCTTTTCTTACCCATTTCGTTTTTCACTACCAAATAATTATTTCATTGCTGATCATAATAAGATCCAGATATCTCTCTCAAATTATCGGGAAAACGACCTATCAGTTTTGGATAAGGTAAAATTAAAATGGCCAAATGCACACCATATATATACTGACGGATCAAAATTAACTAATGGCGTAGGTTGCGCCGTTTTAAATCCCCAGCGCAATATTAACCTAAAATTTAATCCTAGATAAAGTGTATCTACAATGCGGAAATGCTGGCATTAAAGCTGAGTTTAGAATACTTAAAAAATCACTTTCATAATGAATTTGTAATTTTTTCTGATTGTAAAAGCGCCGTCCAAAAATTGAGTTGCCCTTGATTTGAGAAAAAGAACTATTCTTAATAATCGGATGTTATTAAATGCCTTAACAATCTTACGATCAGCGGTAAAATTATAAAAATATGCTGGATTAAAGGCCACTCAGATTTTGAGTTCAACATCGAAGTCGATCTTCTAGCCAAAGAAGCAGCTGTAAATGGCTCCCTGTTAAATATTCTTCTAAACAGTAATGAGATTATGTCAACCTTCCATATACAACCAATGGCAACAAGAATACATAGATTCTCTACAGCTCAAAGGATCATACTAAGGTCAAATTCAACCTCTTCTTCCTAGAAAGCTTTGGTTTTCTTCCCACCAAAGCAGATCTTTTATATGCACTTTTATCCGGCTTAGATTTAATCACACCTCTCCCGTTTCGTCTCCCTTCTGTCCGTGTTATCAGTTCCGGTCTTTTCCATAAGGGCACATGGGGCACGAGCCCAGGGCCCCTGGCTTGATGGGGGCCTCAAAATGCCGAGGTCGTCGTTTACACAGAAAAAAGAGGAGCTCAATTTTTGTGCAATTTTACTAAGAGTTGTCGTTAAAATGTCGAAATTTAAATGTAAATCGAAAACCAGATGAGATTTATGGTCACCAATTTTAGTGAAGAGCGCTTATTTTCACGGCTAAAAAGAATAAAAAATTAATTACGAACGACTATGTTACAAGAACGACTTACTAATTTGTCAATCATGTGCATAGAAAGTGATACCCTGGAAAAATAGACTTTGAGGACATAATAAGAAGATTTTGAACAACAGAAATCCCGGAAGAAACCAGCATCATTATCGTAAGTCCAATTCTCAAAATAGTAATCACTTCACTTATATTTAATTTGTATAAAGCAAACCATAATAACCAATAAAGTCACTAAATAAAAGTACATACTGATGTTTTTATTCACATTTTTTTTGATTTTCTAAAAGCTTTTCAAACTCTGTGTGCCCAAGGGCCCTGCATGACCTAAGACGGCCCTGCGTGTGATAATTTGTCGGTCAGCGATTCGAACCATTTATTGTTTGAATGCCCAATTCATTTTCGCAATCGTAACTTATTCATACAAAATTTAGCTGTCCAAAAAATATCCTTACCTACCAATATTCAGACGCTTCTTGCTACTAATTCTCTAGATATTTATGAAATTATTTAACTATATTAAAGCATAAAATATCAAATTATAAATGTAATTTTTAAAACATTGCAATCTCTTCATTTATACCTGGCTAAAAGCCAAAGCAGTAAAGCCAAAAAAATAAAAGAAAAAAAACCAGATGTTTTCCTTATCAACATTTGAAACAAGGAGCTCGTGCCCTGTTAATTTTAATCCAACAGGCAATTCAAGCTCCAGAAATCACTCCTTGTCCCTTACACTTACACACTCCTGAATAAATTAGCAATAGCGAATAACGGAATTCTCATTTAAATACCGGCGATGTCTTCAATAAAACATTCGCAACATCAGTTACCTCGCAACCCGAAACACTTGTATATATCAGTTAATTTAATTGATAAAGTTAAACTTTAGCAGCGCCCTTAGGTTTCCGCGTCTATGTCAGCCATACAACACGTCTCCAACACAAGCGCAAGAGAACGCCATCAACATCGTGAGAGTTCGCTACCAAATTAATTAGCTAACTTGGAATTTTCACCATCGAACATCAGCTGATATGAAAATTCTTCGGGCTATGTACTTAACGTACATTGATGCTCTTATCTCCTGCATACTACACTAACATATTACCGCGATATATATTGATACTGTTCCCCAGATTATAATCTACAATAAATATTTATTAACATCTAATTTGTTAGTTCAAATTTATAGTTCCTAGTTTATTAACATATACGCGGAAGCTATGTTGATTCCAATATTGGTTACTCAAATTAACGCGCATCCCTCTACCGGCAATAAAGCGTACACTTCTAAAAAGTATTGAGAAGTGACATTACCGGTGGCGGCGCTGTGTTCCAAGGCAATATGGCTGTTGTGTCTAGTATTCAGCTTTCAATATGCTGATAGCGAACAGGTTAATTTAAGCACAGTAAATTTTTATTTCATGAAAATGCGAGTAAAGATTTGCGAAATATTTTTAATTTTAAGAGCTACACATATATCGAAGTTTATAACAGAAGGTGGGCATCAAATTACAGTATTTAAAGTTTAATTTCAGTAGAATTATTGTGTAATTTGTAGTTGAGCAGGTGTTAAATGGCACGTAATTTTATGTGGTACGTCTGATTGTCGGTCATCTGAAATTACAATCAGAATTTGTCATTATGAGCAAGGTCAGTTACTATCATGAATGAAAGTCATTATACTTTTTATAATATTTTATCTTGTAGTAACGTTACTACACAGTAACTTTTTACAGAATTGATCTGAATATCTGGACTCTGTTTGCAAACAAGTACATTATGTTCATTGCCACATGAAATAAATTTAGCTTTAGTTGGAGAGGAACAGCTAAAAGTTAAATATGGAACTTGCAGTTGCAAGCATATTAGTGCAGTTTTGTTTTTCTGCGACAAATGTAATGAACAAACTCGCATAGTATCAGTTACTTTTTAACTCAAAATATATTTCCATGTCTTCCTCCTGTCCATAACCAAATCTTTTCCCAATCTGGACTTAATGTTAACTTTCCCTCCATTTTTCTTAAGAAAAGAAAAAACCTAAGATGGCAATCTTTGTCCTATCTTGAATGACAGCCAAAAACACTACAATTTGTTCTACCTTTATAGTTTTTCACAACTTCTACCAACATTCTAACAAAAATTCAACACTAGAACAAATGTAATAAGTACAAACAGTACTAGAGCGCCTAGTACAATATTTGACCACCAGACTGCGTATTCGAGCGTGTTAGTTCTCATTACTGTCATTGATTACGTATAGTTCAACATGTGTTTTTTTTTCTGTCCATTCTTACTCCGTTTTTACAACGAATAAATTGATAAATTTAAGAAAGAAAAAAAATACTCTTTGTGTGTATGGTTGTCATTCAGAGAAAGAACATATTCCAATATTAGATGGATTTTATTAGAAAAATTATAGTGTATGACAAAGTTTCTTTATTAGTTCTGCAATTTAATTTTAATTCCAAGGAGAAAAATGCCTTAAAAGTTAATAACTAAAAATATTTTTATACTTATGTTTTGCTACAAGTGATGAAGAAAGATTATTAATAATTCTAAAATTTTGTTTCTATTTATTGAAGGGAATTTCTACTGTTCAGATGTTTTTAAACAAGCTTTTAACATTGAATTTTTCATTTCCCCTGTCTCACATGGGCAAGAAAATCGTTTAATGTTGACTAAACTATTGTTAGTATAATTGAAACTCTTTATTATTTCATGTGGGTGTTCCGTAAGTGTGTTAGTTTGCAAATATTTGACAGTTTTCTTGTGTAGAATAAATTACCAGTTCCCTTTGTATAAAATTTCTAGAAAAATTTGTAGGTATTAAATATTCAAATAAATTTTTTAAGTTCAAAGTATAATATTTTATTTTCTCTGTGAGTATAGCCTAGCACCAACATTATAACCTCTGAAAATATTCATTTACAAACAATTTTATCATAAAATGGTTTCACATATTTTTGTACACTTTTTTAATACTCAATTATAATTCAAATGTAATGTATACAACAAGAAAACGTAAATTTGACCAAAAATTGTTTATAAACCAGTACTGTTTACATTCGTTGCCAGATGACAAATATCCTTTTTCGTGTCAAAAATTCAGAAGGCGATAGTGGCGCTGTTTCCGTAATTTTAGTCGCGAATTACGCTCAAAATAAAATTTTTCATTTCCATTCTCAACGACAAAGTATCAATTTTAAATCAGATTGCAGAACTAGATTCTAAACTAAAACTCCATTTCATTTGTAATGAAAAACAAAAAACTGTAAAATCTTTTTATTCCCCAGATTTAAATCTTGGAATTGTCTACTTTGAAAACCAGAGAGTTTTAGTTTCGTAACAGACAACAAAAAACATTTTCTCTAAACGATTCTCTAAGGCTCAATTCTTTGCATAAGCATTAATTAACTTTCAAATCGGCTACAATTCAAGCATCCCCAAGTTGAGACCACAGAATCACCTCGAAAAACCCCAGAAGAAATCCGGAACGTTGAACGCGTATTCTCCGCAGGAGTGGAATCAGTAGCAAAAACATCTATCAGGGCAACTTATCCTTATTGCCGAGCGGTCGAGGAAAATTCACAATGTAATCTCAATGACGGTATTACTTCAATTTATGTCTGGTCCTCAGGCCTTTGTTCTTGGCATTGCTCGAGAACGGGGAAAGAGTGAAACGACCCAGTTCAGCCGGTCGACGTGACAGAGGAGGCGGTCAGAACGTTATACCGCGTGCTTCGCGTACTCACCCGACCGAAACCGCGGGCTACACACGACTATTAACAATTGAAACAAGAAATTGACACACAAATCTTACCCAGAAATCTTCAATTCGAGGATGAGGAATTACAAGCATTAATTATCGGGAAAGATTTTTTTAAATTTATTTGCGAGTGTCAGGAACACAACTAAAGATAAAATAAAAAAGAAGTAACCATGAAACAATGCTATATTCTGCAATGATGAGTATTTTCTCAAGTTAATTGAACAGTTATTAATTATCTCCGGCCATTTTTTATATTCATCTTCAACTAAGATCCTCGTGTAGCTATCAATTAGCAATATCGACAGAAAACTCTATTTTCATAAAATTAATTACACATTACACTTGCAATGGATTTTTGCGGCAAATTTTTTACTTTTTGCAAAAATAATTTAGTGTTTCATCACGTCATAAATTTTAAATGAAAATAATGTGAATGTTGTTGGCGCAACAAAACTAGATATACAAAAAATCCATGCTTTGTGTGAATGGGACAGCAAAGTTAAAAATAACTGGGACGTGAAAGAGCGGTTCCGAAAAAAACAATTAACAACAACTGGATATATAAATTATCCATAGTTGGGGATATGCGATACTGAGAAAATATCGACATTTTGGTATCGTATCGAAACAAAATATCGATATTTTCAAGAATCAAAAGGAAAAATTGAGTCTGGGAAAAAGTTCGTGGCATTTTTGCCGATAGACGGCGCCAATTGCAAATAACTCAGAAAAAACAGATCGCAGCAACACCACTAAGCGCTTGTTGGAAAGGTGACAGTTCGAGCGTTACTTTGAGTGTCTAAACATCAAAATTTGTGCAGTGGTCGGAAAGTTGTTTGCGTTTGAAAATGGAGAAAAGTAATGAAAAATTGCGCTATATTTTGCAATATTATTACGACAAAGGGAAAAACGCTGCGCAGGCTTGTGAAAAAATTTGTGCTGTGTACGGTTAAGGTAATTTATCAAAATCTGCTGCGCAGAAATGGTTCGCTCGATTTCGTTCTGGTAATTTAAATGTGAAAGATGACTCACGCTCTGGTCGTCCAATTAGTGAAAAAGCTGATGAAATTCTTGAAAAAGTCCGGCAAGATAGGCATATCAGCAGTGTCGATATTGGTACGGAGCTAGGCATTGACCACAAAACTGTTTTGAACCATTTACGGAAAGCTGGTTACAAAAAGAAGCTCGATATATGGGTTCCTCATGAGTTGAGAAAAACATGATAGACCGAATTAACATCTGCGATGCGCTGCTGTAACGCAATTAAATCGAGCCATTTCTGAAACGTGTCATAACCGGTGATGAAAAATCGGACGCGTAAAAGATCGTGGACAAGGGATGGTGAGCCGTCACAAGCGTTCGCGAAGCGTGGATTGACGCCGAACAAGGTGATGCTGTGTGTGGGACTGGAAGAGAATCTTCCACCAAGAGCTACTTCCAGTTGGTCAGACGATTGATTCTCAACTCTAGAGACAACTAGAGAGATTACGACAGGCAACTGAAAGAGAACGGCCCGAATTGAATAATAGGAAAGGTGTTGTCTTTCATCATGACAACGCAAGATCACACACTTCTTTGATTACCCGTCAAAAATTGCGAGAGCTTGGTTGGGAAATTTTGTTGCATCCACCGTATAGTCCAGACATAGCACCCTCTGACTATCACCTATTCCGATTTCTGCAGAATTCTCTCAATGGAATTAAGCTGGTTTCAAAAAAAGCCTGTGAAAACCATCTGCTTCAGTTTTTCAACCAGAAACCACAGAAGTTCTTCACCGATGGCATCATGGCTCTACCCGAAAAATGGCGAAACGTTGTTGATAATAATGGAGCATATTTGGTTTAAATAAATTCATTTTCACACTATAACAAAACCATTTGAATATTACTAAAAAAACGCCACGAACTTTTTCCCAGACCTTATTTTCTATAAAACGTAAAAAACATTTTATTTACCGAGTTTTCTATATTTTTTATCTGCCAAAAAGCATGATAAGATAGATAATAACTAAAATTAGATTTGGAATTAGCGCCACTTTGTCATATAAAATCAGTTAACAAAACAGAAAAAAGATAAAAATAAAAAATAAAAAGCAGGCCTGTATTATTTAAGATAGTTTTATTCATTTTTGAATCCTAGATCGAAAGGATAAAATCCCGCTCTCAAAATGAAATAGCAATGTGCAATATTTCGAAATGAACGATTTCCATGAAATTAAATCAGAGTTAACCGAACATACTCTATCTGAATCTAGTTGGCTGTTCTAGTTTGATAACGAACATACGCCAATATTTATTGTCCAAATTTAATTTTAGTCAGAATTGAATCAGTTTAAATTATGGCACCAGTCGAGAATAGTGTAGCGATTGTAATTGGATAAAAATGAACAATAAAACAATAATTTCATGCTTTTTTATAAACATATTTACATCGGCATTATAAGGATAAATGAGTTATTGTCATAATTTGGATATTCATGCAAATAGCGAATGCATTATCAAAAACATTATAGAATTAATTCAAATGACGGCATAAAGGATATTTAAAAACCACAATTGCAATTTTAATGTAAAAATCGTATTAAATTGATGCTGATAATCGAAACAATAGTAAACACAAATTTGTTGCAAGACTAAAAGAGCACGTTTCATGTAGAAATACTACTATTGAGAGAAGAGGAATGAAGCACTTGACTCAATAGACTCAAGAACCTATATTTTAGGCGATTAAAGTACATAAATAATGATGGGGCATCTACTTGGATCATATATACAGAGTGATGAATTGACCTGTCGGCCATAGCGAATTAACATGCAAAATAATAAATATGCTATTTACTACGTCCCTAATTGTTTTAGAGAAAAAGTGCAAGAGATAAAATTTATTTAGAATTTAAAACTCTACATGTTAGGTAAGTAAACTAAGTAAAAAAGGATGAAATTTGTAGAAAAAAAGGCTAAGTTGGTTGATAACTTACAAATATAAGGAATTATTTTATTAATTAAAGTATGCACCCATATTGACAGCATTGTTGGATTTAAACTGTTTTCTTATTAAAAAGTTGTCCAAATTGCGGAAGAAGTGGTAGTCAGTGGGGGCTAGGTCTGGTGAGTATAGAGGATGATGAAGTTCCAACTCTAATTCCTGTAGTTTTGCCGTAATTTGTGCAGTGTGTGGTCTAGTGTTATCATGCAATAAGATAGGAGTCAATCTGTTGACCAATCTAGGCTGTTTTTCTTCAAGTTTTTGAGTCATTTCGTCCAGTTGGTTGCAGTATATTTCTGCTGTGATCAATGAGCCAGTTTTTTTGTTTTGTTTGGATTTTAAGTTACCTGTACGAAATTTGGCGAACCAATTTGATATTGTCTGCTGCGTAGTAACACTAAAGCCAAATACACTATTAATTTTTCGCACGGTCTGCGATGCCGTAGTTCCACGTAAGAACTCATACTTCATAATAGTGCGAATTTCCGACTGTTCCATTTTCAACAAAATCAATTTAAAAAAAAGTTTTTGATATTTTTTAGAGCATACAATGATTTCTTTAAACAGGCAAGATGTGTAACTTTCCAACAAAAAAAAAGTGACACAAATACAATTGTGTCACTTGCATCATATTCTTTTAATTGAGGAAAAAGGTGGCGGTATTCCCCATATTTACGTCTCTCTTGGTTTATTACATGTATACCTTTTCTTTTTGGCTCCATTTTTAAATATAGTGATTCTGTTAGAAACAACTCATCCAAAGATGAATCAAAATAATTCAGCCAATATACGAAAGAGTAGCTATACACTTTCAAAACTAGCGTTCACTCTTTGCTAGGCCAATATAATTAAAAAATGTACGATAAATAGGAAAAATAAATAAAAACTTCCATATATAGTTAATGTCATCTGTCAGTTTCACATGCAATATCAGCGTTTAGCGTGTGCTCAACCAGTAACCCAGTACGCTTGTTTTCGGTACCGATTGTCAGCGCTGATTTACCAGCTTTCTGTATGTTCGCGGCCATAGATATGAAAACCACATGATCAGTGTGACGTTTCGACCGGTCCTATTATCCCTGTATAAACAGGTAATCATTTTAAGTATTAAATACTTGAGGCTGAGTCGACCCCAGAGCTATTACTGCAAAATTTCGGGAGATAAAAATCAGAAGGAGGTGAGGAGATTCGACCACGGAGCCACGGAAACTCTTGTATTATTTTTATGAATAATATTATTATTACGGAAACAAATATGGAATTCTTGATTGCCTAGAATACCTTACAGTTTTCCTGAATGTTGCCACAGAAATAAGATATTACACTGACCACAACCATGTCTAGAAGTATGATATGTAAATTTCATGTTTCATAATAATTTCTGTGAAATGGCTACGTTCATAAAACAAACTTGTGTAATCCCATGTACGAAGATAATAACTGTAGTTGTTGTAGAAACAACATAAATTTCAGCACACGTTCAAATAATTACTAGATAATTTTCTATAACTGAATGATTAATATTATAAAAGTCCGTTACAAAATAATGCTTTTAATGAACATACAAATATGTTGTTTATTATATATCATAACACAACAAATGAATGTAGTAAAACCATTAGCAACAGAAACGAAATGTTTAACACGGGTATTGTATACAGGTCAGCTACTGCACTTAATCATTTTCAAGTTCGCTTTTCACAAACTTAACCTCCCATTCTTTCATTAATTCATTTCAATTCATTCACGTATCCGTCATATGTCTCGCACGCCATTTTGACACGCACAATTCTATCAGCGATTTACTGTCAGTCAGATACAAGCTTCAGATCTTCGTGATCCGTTCACTTATTAAAAGAAGAATGGCCTTCACTCATACCGATCAAATTGCAAAGGAAGTAAACGTGAATTTGGCAATAGAAACTATTAGCAGGGTCGTGCGAAGGAAAATCTGCGCTCGGGGCAAAGCTTGAATTTGGCGCCCCTCTTAGGCCCAGTTGCACAGTAACCGCTTAAGCGTGTCCTACATTATACTTTATTCGTCAATTTTCTAAACTTTTTTCTTTGAACTAGAAGTTGTCAAAGTTTTAATACAATTTATTTTTCAATTTTTTGGTAGAAAATGAAATTCTTACACGTATTTCAGTTCATTTATAGTACCAACATAAACATATAATTCATATCTTGTCAAGTGTTTATAACCTAGCTAGTAGATTTGTAAAATTACTGATTTACGTACAAAACACAATTTATATATTCGCCTATTCAAACCAATGATCAACTAAACACGTAGTAATACAAAATATTTACAAGCGTAATTTTAATGTTGGTACCTTTGTTAAAAGTACCTACTGCGCATGTGCGGAGTTCTAACTTGAAGAAAAATTGGACGGAATCTAGTTTTGAAAAAAGTTGACCTTGACTTCATAAAGTGTTCTACACTGTACAATTTCACTGATTTATTTCTAGTACAAGTTCTAGTCAAATAAAATTTAACGAGAATTGTATAATGTAGAACACGCTTTAAGTTTTTATTTATGTTTAAGTTTCAGCTTATGGTTTAGTTGTTGCACAGTTTCAGTTTTTGGTTTAATCTTAAGCCTAAACAGGAAAATACTTAAGCGGTAGATTTTTTTGGTTTAATCCAAAATAAACTGTCAAATAGGACAGGTTATGTGTCATATTAAAATTAATCAGATTAATTTGATTGAATGAAAATGTTACATATTAATATATTTATACGTTTTCGCCACATACCCGTATATAGGCACCGGCAGAGCCACATTAAGAGGGGGAAGGGGCGACGGCCCCTAGCGCACTAAAGAAAAGGGCGCCGACGAGCTTGACTAAGGGGCGCGACGGTGAGGACCTTTTTTTTACTCATCACTTGGATTTTGGGAGGTGAGGACCTTTTTTTTTGCTCAGCACTTGGATTTTGGGAAGTGAGGACCACCTTTTTTTTGGCAAAGACGCCAAAACACAGTTTTGCCCCTAGCGCAAGTTTTCCTTACTGCGGCTCTGGGCACCGGTATGATTATATTACACAATGGGATGATAAAAAATTTTACAATAGATTTCGAGTAAATAGTAATATTAAGTAAATAAAGTTGTAATTCAATATTATATCATATTAAACATTTAATTAACCATTGTACTAATAGGTAGGGTGACCAAATTTCAGTGAAGGGAAACCGGGACACAGGAAAAAAAAAAGGGTCCTCACCTCCCCAAATTCAAACTGAAGAGCAAAAAAACAAAAGGTCCTCACCTATCCAAATTCAAGTGAAGAGCAAAGAGATTCAAAAACCGGGACAATCGGGCGTCCCGAGGACAGTCTTCGGGACACCGAGACAATTGACCGAAAACCGAGACAATCCCGGAAAACCGGGACGGATGGTCACCCTACTAATAGGTAAGTTAGGGCCTTGGTACATAAATACCTAATATTTTATTAAATAATGTTTACAGGAACCACGCACTCACTTTAATGCAAATCCTTCGATATTATATTGTTGGAAGTATGTTAATGGTAAGGGATTTTACTTGTTGCCATAAATCTACAGCTTCAAATGATATCAGAAAAATATCGAGAAATATCGCAATTTGTACCTTGCGTCATCAATATACTAAAATGCCTAATATTCAAATGGAACACTGTAATGTACGCCAAGACTTTTGCTATATCGCCCGTTTTTCTCGAGTTCTGGGAGCAATAGATTGAGCAATCTTAATCCAGATCTAGAAACAGATGTTAATTTTATAAACGATGTACCTAACACAGTAATAATTCAAAACAGAATATATAATGACAACATTCGAGTTAGGAACAATAATAAATGTTTATTTTTCTAATTTGTAATGTGTAAATAATAAAATTGTTTATAAATATAAATATCTTGTCTTTGATCTGCCCGTAATTTAAATTTTAATTTAAATTAATTTTTTATTAAAATTAATTTAAAACTCTTTCTCTGACCATTCTGCCACTGAACCACCTCCAGTTACTGTGAATACTTATTTTCGGCAATTTTTTTTTCTTGTACATTTTTAAGTTTTCTTTTATATATATATATATATATATATATATATATATATATATCGTTATTCCGTGTCTGTATTATATTTGGTAAAGTTATTGGGAATAGCGGTGGAGGAAAAAGTAAACTCAATATTTACATGTACCCGATATTTCGACTTGACTTTTCAAGTCTTTTTCAAGGGCTGAAAATAGTATAATTGAAATTATAAATATAAAACATAATTTTAAGTGCAGACTTACAAGTAAAATTTAAGAGTTGCCTCTGTTGTAACACATTAAAAGAATAAATAAATTAGAGTTAAAATAGAACATTACAATTAATATCACATTGAAAAATTACACTTTAAAATTGTTATCACAGATCTGTATATTGATTAAAATAGTATTAAATAAATAAATCTACTTGTATTAAAATAAGAAAGTTCTTCTTATTATCACCTAGAATATAGCGGGAAAGATCCAACGGTTTTTTTCCCCCCTACTCATAGATGAAGTCGGTAATGTAGGAAGTGTAGCGTGTCTTTATCTTCTTTTATTTTAAGAGATTTGTTGTTAAACAAGGATTAACCTAGTTTTTGGTTCTTGGAAATGTGTAGTAGATTTTTGTAAATAGTGTTTAAACCCTGTATGTCCGTTTTTTCATTTAAGTTTTCCACGTTTTCGTTTATATAACACATTTCAATGAATGTGCGTTTGTACGTGTTGTGATGGTAGGCCAAAATCGATGCATCTTCGAACTTTCACAACATTTAATTTATTTTTTTACACACGATAATATATTTATATTTTTTTAATAAATTTTATAGAAGACCAACTTTTCTAAGAAGTTCGTCGTACATTTATTTTTACGTTTCGTTTACTTATTTTCTATTTCTGGTAAAATTTGCATTATTTGTATAATAAACTACTTGACAAGTGACTTTAACAAATAACATTGACAGTTATGTTTATATTGAATTTAAAAATTTCCCCGCCAAATATTCATTTTCCATATTACCAAATTTGTGAATTTTTCACATCAGTTGGCTTAGCTAAATATTTTTTTATTTTGAACTTTGAACATCTGGCGCTTAAGTATTTGGGCCTAAACCTTCAATCCCTCTGCTAACACCCGAAAAGTCCGACTTAGTGACGATGTTCGCGCCCCCTAGATCAAGCGCCCGGGGCCGGTACCCCCCTTTACCCTCCTTTCCACGGCTTTGACTATTAGCATTTAGAACAGTACAAAGCAACAGTATTCAAACTGTGTTCTTAGAACACTAGGACTTATAAAATTAATATCAAAATACAACTTCGCCAGGAATCGAACCCGCAATAGAAAGAACTCGCATCTTAAGGTAACAAGTAGAATGCGACTAATCGGCAACAACCGGCAGGAATGTATACATTACTTTAAAATGTACTCAGACACGTAGAAAAATTGTCTGCACTTACAGGTTCATGCACACCATGCAATTTGGCATGCTTGTGTAACCCTTTGACCCACATATAGTCCAAGATAACACATCGCGGGAAAAATATAAACAAATATGTATTCAAATGTAACTTTTTACAGCCTGGATAAGCCAGCAGATTTTTATTTTTGACAGATTATTTTTTAACTTGATTTTCACCAAAAATCTGTCTTTAAAATTTTGTCCTCCACCATATTTCCCAGAGGGGTTGATCTAAAAATCTAAAAAAAATCTCAATAATGTACATTAATGGGAACCAAAATAAGTTCAACAGGAATATTTGATCAAATTAGTTTTTCGAAAAGTATCCAATTTCTTGTATCGTTGAAAAAAAAAATGTATATTAAATTTATTTTGTGGTATCAAAAAAAAAGCTCTGAAAATTTAGATTAAGGAACGAAAAGTAGTTTTTTAATTGTTTTTTTCAAAAATGTACCAAAAAACTCTTGTCCCGCATCCCATAACCCCCCCCCCTGGATATTAGATGGACAATTAATCTAAAAATTTAAAAAAAAAATCTTACAATGTGAATGTGAAATTACTGGGAACCGAAATAGTACAACAGGAATTTTTGATCTGGTAGTTATTTGGTTATCGAATTTTGTGCAACAACGTGCTTACAATATTTATCTGACTGACTAGAGAACTTGGCAGCTTTGCTGAAGCTCGTGAATTATCCTCTGAAAAGTTATCAAAACCTATGATTTTTAAATTAAGATATTAATTTGAAACCTACGGTGATAAGGTTAATTCATTTACTTTGTAATTCAAATAATAGGTCTATTCTTTATTTTTTCTGAACCAGTTACATTTTGAATATTGTTGTTTAGCATATTTATTACATCAATATAAAATAATAAAGCCAGTAATATTAACAACAAACTTATACTGACGTTTTTTTTTTTTTTTTTTTGACATAGTAATGTAGAGAGGCGATTACCCATTACAATTTTTGCAAAATTGGTTCAGTAATATACAGAAGTTATTTTTGTATTCGGCAAAACAATGCGTATGTATTATTTTTATTCCTTCCTGCTCAGGTATATGAATTATTACTGTTCATATGTGTATTGTTTACTGTTACTGCGCCAAAAAAAATGTCATCTTTATGATATATTAATGTAAAAATTTGAATAACAAATAATTTTGAATCCCATATCTTTTATTGTTTATATTACAAAATCAAACAAAAGGCCTTACATAAAAATACATGTTTTACAACAGACAATATTATTTTTCATAGCGATAAATTATATATTACTGATATTATGATGAAGGAGATGTATTACATTGTTTTGTTTGATGTCATTGTATGAAATTAAATCAGTGCTCCGAAAACTTTTTAATAAAAATTACATTTATTACTTGATATCCGTACAAACCTTTGTTTTAAAAGATAATCCAAAACGTTCCATTGCTATATTTTCTGTCTTTTAATTCAGTGTTAGAACCGATACTCGCGACTCCAAATAACAGTAAGACATCTGGTGGCGACTTGGTAAATTAAACAGAAGCGTATATTTGTATAATATTTTTAGTGTGTTGTGCTGCAGTTTATGTGAATTAAGACGTATTTTTAAATATAGTGACTTAAATACAGTGCTTTTTTGCCGAAATATTGTTTGAACAGATAAATAGTAAGAAAAAACTTCTGACATATACGCTTCTCGTCGGCCATATACTGTAGTACGCTTATTCTGTTTTGTATTTTTTCGGAACCTACCCCCTTTTTGAACTGGTTCTGGGTCTCATATAATACGATTTCACATAACACGGCATTTGTAAGGAACCTATCTACCGTGTTGTAGCAGGGTTGCCTGTATTTGACCAAGATAAAGAATAACTACTTTTCCCTCTGTTCTAATTATGAAATTAGTCAGCAGGATTTTATAGCGGTCCTACCCTTGTTCAATCAATACCCTTAGTAATAAAACCCGGCCCCAACTGTGTTTCTTTATGTTTACCCCAAAAACTTACAAAATATATCTAAAAGATGTCAACGTTGTGTAATAAATACGGCGGAAAAAATAAATTTAACAAAGCAATTTGTGTCTTATTTATTTAATAACTATAAATCGTATAACGTTATAACGTATTCGAAAGAGGTTATATAAGTTACGCCACTGAGAAGGGCAGTATATTTGGCAAATGGAAAAAATCTCCAGGGTTAGGAGAATTTCTCGCTTAGTCTTCGGTTATGCGAGTATGGTTGCGAATACTGTGGTTATATTCGGCTACATATTTCATTGGTGGGGTTTATACTTCACGCACTAAACGCTAAGGGACGTTCTGGATTTTTAGGAGTCTGTATTGTTCAAATATTATGGGCTCTACAGCTTTATTTAACTCTGTTTAAATAATGGGGTAGGCGGTATACTTTCCATCTCACTTTTAGGCCTGCGCTTATACGCATTCTTTTGTTCTATTCGGGTCATGATGAGAGAGTTCCCTGAATGTTTGGGATAAAGTTTTCCTTTAATTACGTCGTAATTTTGAATGTTCTTTATAAGAAACTACCCCCGTGTGGATGCGTTCTAATTTATCGAGGCGATTACTAAATGTACGATTTAATGAAATCTTTTCACTCGACTATCTGCTTCAATTAACAAATTCCGCATTACGAAATATTGAGAATTCTCAACATTTATGAACGGTATGTCACAATTGTGTTTCGGATTTGTTTTGTATGCATAAGTATTGTTCAGACAGAAATTTCTGTTCGTTACCTGCAAAATTTCTCTAAAGAAACACCAAGACCAAACTTTACCACTATAGTACACCTTCGAAACAAGGACCTTAACAAAGCGAGATAAGCATAAAATCACAATTTTCGTAGGTATAATCGAGAAACCCTCATACCGTCACTCACAATATGAGTTGAGCATATTAACCCTGTCTGAGCATATTAGCAAGCCTGTGGCTGTAAGCGTTAAGCCGTTTGTACCTGTTGTTTGACCACTAAGCAAGGGCATGTACGTTCAACTCCTGCTTATGTCAAATAATATGTGTAAAATTATTTATACAAATTGCAGGTTCTGCTTAGCCGTTCACAACCGGCAATAAACTGTAAGTGCCTTTCTGTGTACGTTAAAAAATAGACGTAATACTGACCATATTACTTCTGATTGTACATAGATTGCAAACATTGTCATGAAATCTAGCAACAGGAGGCCTAGGCTCACCTCGGGCTGTCGCACCAATGATGATATTAACCCTGTCTGGCTGTCTGAATAATGACATAAAGAAAGCCTTCTGTAAATTTAACAACAGTCTGCTTATTTCAAAATTACACTTCCCAGATTCATGGTAATCTTCTTTGCTGGATTGAATCCTATATTTCAAATCGTAGCCAAGCAATTGCAGTCAACAACTGCATGCGTAGCTTTATTTATATATCTTCCGGTGTACCACAGGGTTCTGATCTTGACCCGGTACTAGTTATTATATTTATAAATGACGTAATTTCATATTTTCAACATTCTGTTTTGTTTTATACGCCGACAACTTAAAAATGTATAAGAATATTGTCAATATCCAAGACTGCCAAGATCTTAACTCAGATTTAGATAATTTTCAGTTGTGCTGTATCCACAACAAACTTTATTTGAATCTGAATAAATGTAACTCAATTAGTTTCACCAGAAAATATAACCCCATTAAATATCAGTTACTAGTTGTTAAAGATCTTGATGTTTACTTCGATAATAAGTTAAATGTGAAGCCTTGGGCAAGACAAATTAAGGCCCTTCAAAAGTATCCAGTGATTGAAAATACACTTTGATAATTTTTTTGAGGCATTTCATCATTTGAGGCCTAGCTCTAGTCCGCCTCACCCAAGGGCCGGCCATACTAGTTTGGATATTAAGTTCATTTCCTAATTGAAATCAGTAAGATAAGTAAGTTTGTTTCCTAAAGGACGTAAAATTGAATAAATTATTAAACGTTCATATAAATTTAATTTGTAAGCGTGAGAATGTCAACTGAAATTTTGTTTATAAATTAAGTTTGTAAGGAATAAGAAAAAAAAATCACATATATCTTATCAGTAATTTTTTATTAGTGATCAAAAATGATCGTAACATTACACGAATTTCACTTCAATTAGGGCTAAAATTTTATTGAAAGGAACATCCTCATAACAAAAACATAGCTGCGTATCTATAAGACTAACATTAGTCTTATAGATACGCAGCTCACACGTTAGCACAGCGTTTCCCAAAGTGTGGGTCGGCACCGGGTCGCAGAAAAATTTTGCCGGGTCGCGAAAAAGATTTTTTTTGTACATATTATTTTGTTTTTTACGTCAGTTAATCACTAGAATAGTGTGTATTTGTGCTCTTTATTACTATACTATATTTTTTATTACTATACTATAAAGCTACTGCTTTAAAATAAAATTTGTTTTGTACATAAATGTTTTTTTTTTCATAATATGGGTCGCGAAAAATTTTAAAACCTCTTACCGGGTCGCGATCAAAAAAGTTTGGGAACCGCTGCGTTAGCACATATGGCTAACATAATACATATGTTATTTAGTACAAATTTATTCCGTAGAATAGTATTTTACCTTGAATTTAGTGGGCTTTTTGTGACGTCAGGGTAATTTTTGAACAGCCTGTATAATACTGATTATCATGCACTGTTTGATTGGTTAAAAATATGGTATTTTCATTTTTCAGTGTTTTTTCAAAAGTATCTAGTTGTTTCTAGATAAAAACATTTTTTGCATGTATCTGTATCTAGATATTTTTTTAAATGTATCTATTACAACACTGGTTAGCATAAATTATAAAACATTATAAATTAATTGTTAAATTTGTTACATTTTGAATTTGATTTTGTTGTAAATATTTGTAAAAATTTAGTAGACACTTCGCTGGGTTCATCCAGTTTGTGCTCTCAGGGTAAATAAATAAAAGTAGTGGTATACAAAACACCTTTATAAACCAGACACTCAGCAGATCAAGACGAAGGACTTCTATGAATCAGCCTTAAAGTTAACCCGATTGACAGCGCTCAAAAGGAGAGAAAGAACAAAGAATAGGGTAGAGTGGAAATACGAAAGATAGAGGGAGCTGCTGAATTAACACAAAGTATAAAATGTTTCTTTTGTAGAGAAAAATATTTCTAATTAAAATAATAACATACAATTCCTTATTTTATTCATTAATTTGTTAGAAGAACGTCTTTAGGGAGAAGTATATTAAACCCAAAATTTAATGAATCTTATCTTTTCATGGATATAATTATTCGTTTATGCGTATATTCCGGGATGGAATGTCAGAAATTTAATATTTAGATGTATATGACATCCCCCTAACAATAGTACTAATGGCAAAGTTTCTGGCCGGCAAGAGAGAGATATGGGGGGTATGAGGGAGACTCGAGAGAAATTCACGAAATTGTAAGGCTCATGTCATAACTTGTAACTTTGGAAGCAGTGACCATCCCATGAGGCGATAAAATGTTATTGGGAACAATGGTTTACGCACAGTGCTACGCATTATTGTATTCACGAATATGGTTTATAACTAGGGGTTCTCAAACCTTCATTTTTGAACAACTTATTAAAGTTTTACTTAAAGATGTCTTAAGGGCGTATTACACTACAACGCTATCCAAGTTTTACTTTTGTAGATTTTTTCAGGATTCACGTCTTTAGGTTTTGACCTATCACAGTATTTGAATATTATTTTGACAACCGCTAAGCAAGGGCACGGACGTGAGTTCAATTCCTGCTTATGTCAAATAATTTGTGTAAAACTATTTATACGAATTACTGGTTTTGCTTAGCCGTTCGCAACCGGCTTTAAACAGTACGTGTTTTTCTGTGTACGCTAAAAAATTGACGTAATTCTGACCACATTACTCCTGAATGTACATAAATTGAAAAAATGGTCACCAAACCTGGAAACAAGAGGCCAAGGCTCAACTCGGGCTGTCGCGCCAATGATGATGATTAGCACACAAAATGGAAACGTACTTGAGAACAAAGAAACTGAGTTTAATTACCGAAAAGTCACAGATTATGATTTTTAAAAAAGGCGGCGGAAGAGTAAAAGAAGAAATATAGAAATGGCAGGATAAAGAAATAGAAAGAGTAAAAAAATATAAATAATTAAGTCATAGGCGCCCGCAAGGGGGGGGGGCAAGATGGGTCAGTTGCCCCCACCCCCGGATTTCGGAACCAATTACCAATTTGTATCTTAGGAACAAAAATATTATTTAAATATAAAATTCATAAAAAAACTATTGTTTACTATTATATTTTTGCTTTAGCAACTATGGCTATTAGCCAGGATAGTTCTTATTTACTAAATCGATGATTTTTAACTATAGAGAACACATTTTTAACTAGAAAATAAATGTTTATCCTCAGCGGGGATCGTTCCCAGACCCGCCACGTGGAAAGCATTGTTCGAATATGACATCTATATCTATATTTTCGTCGTGCCCCCCCTAGAATAATTTCTGCGGGCGCCTATGATTTAGGATATACTTTCCAACAATCGAACAATGAGAATGAGCATATAAATTATGTTGTAAAGAAAGCCATGGCAGTCATGTGTGGGGAGTAGGTGAAAAAAGGTTTAAAAACCGTTTTCCCATCAAACTCACTATGTTCGACAGAATGGTAAAACCCATTATGATGTACGGTGCGGAAATCTGGGGTTGGACGGAGCAACATAAAATGGAAAAACTACATCAAAAATATCTGAGATGGTTTTTAGTAGATAGAAACACACCAACATATATACTCTTGAAAGAAACAAAAAGGGACAAAATGAGAATAGAGAGTGGCAAGATAGCAATGAGATATGAAGAGCGGTTAAGAAATATTCAGGAAGACACAGTTTTAGGAGAATGTTGGCGGGAAATGAGACAGAGAGAAAGGAATTTACAAAACTAATCCAGGTGAGATAAATAGAAGAAAATATTATGAAAGAAATGGGTATTCCACGATCTACATAAAGATGATGCGAGAAAGAGTTGAAAATGTGATCAGCGAAATTGAAAATAGAAATAGAGATGTACAGAGTCAAGTACAGCACGAATAAGAAAATCTACTTACTTCCCAATGTATCATCACATTGTCACTTTAGATAAGCCAAGATATTTACTGCACTCCACAGCAGAGCGAATCAGAATAATTGCCAGATTTAGATGTGGTAATGAAAGCACAGAAAATAAAATATGGAAAAGAGCTAAGGAAAAAAAGAATATGCGAATAAAAAGAAGAGACAATGTGGCATTTGTTCTATGAATGCGAAAATGGAAAAGAGAGCAGAAGTATGACAGAACTATTAACACTTCACTCAATAAGTCTCTGGTCTGACATATACATATATGGCAACACTGTTGACAGACCCATATGATTTCTGGATAATACCAATCTTCAAACGATACGTGTACAATTATTTTAGAGGTTACAGTGGTTTTAGTGACTCCAGTTTTGTAATTTTCAAAAGAATGGATAAAAAAGAATTTCGTGTGTTGATTAAACAGTGTTTTTTTATGGAAAAAAAATACTGTTGAAGCCAAACAGTGGCAAATCAACTATTACTGATTGGTATGCTGAATGTAATTTAATTAATTTTTTTTATTATTATTTTAGGAGCGTTGGAATGAATGTATCAGTCTTGAAGGAGAGTATGTTGAAGAATAAAGTCGAATTTCTAAAAAAAAAATTGTTTTTCTTAGTTAGACCGGAGACTTATTGAGCGACGTGGTAGATGACTTGGTATCAGGAGAAGAAATAATGAGATGTCTATTAACCCCTTAACGCCCAGCCCCGAGCTCAGTTCGGGAATACTATGCTTGCAAAAATGACCAGACCCGAGTCCAGTTCGGGCAACGTGAATTTTCGTACGCAAAAACATTACGTACCCGAATTGAAGTCGGGCATGTATAATAATTTAAAATTTAAGAAAAAAGTATTATTTATGTTAACTTGATTTATTATAAGTTAAATTTTGATTAGTTATTTATAATAAAATATAATAAATAAAGTCGTAATTTGTGAGAACTGATTTTTTACATTCTTCGAGAACAAATTATACTTATTGCAATTCAACAAGTGAGAAATTGATTGAGGAATCCCATTCTTCAAATGTTAGGAAACCCGGACGACCAAAAAAACCAGGACCTTTGAGACTTTCAGAAAGACATTTCCCCGAATATATTCCCCCCACCGAAAAAAAAGATAATCCCACAAGATTGTGTGCAGTTTGCTGTAATCAAAGAGATGATAAAGGCAAAAAGAAGAGAAAGGAAACCTGAAGTTATTGCTCAGCCGGCAATGTTGGATTGTGTGCTAAACTATACTTCTAAATTTACCAGAATTGAATTTTTAGACAAATTTATATTTTTATCAATAAATTTCATATATAACAACTTAATTATGTATAAATAATAAATTTGTTTAATTATTTAATGAAAAAAAAAAAAAATTTTTTTTACCTCTTTTCTAAAAAAAAGACAAAGCGTTAAGGGGTTAAAAAGAATGAAGATTAAATGATAAGAGAAAGAAGATGGAAAATATATGTATACATTTTTTTAAAGGAAAGGTAACAATGTAATTTTTTGTTAAACAAAAATGTAAAAACATACATAACTAAATTTTTAATATATTGTTAAATATTATGTAAGATTCGAAGCCTTAGGGCAACAATAATAAAGTTCTATTCTATTCCAGCACACAAAATACAATTGTTTATACGTAAAAAAGGTTTTTAATAAAAAAAAAAAAAAAATACTAAGAAATTGTCTGGGATGTACACAATATATATGAAAAGGCGTAATGTTTTGACCACGACCAAGATGTCTTAGTGAAAAAGAAGCAACACCTCCAACACACTCAGGAGACAAACTCTTGCTACGATGTGTGTTCTTTCATGTATACATGGTTTTATTCAACTAAAAAGTTGTTAAATTAAATTATTCATGTAAAGTTAGAAGTTTTTCGGCTAAATAACAAGGCGGAAATACGTAATATATTGATTAAAATTTAATTGGTACCTGTCGCTCTCTTAATTCAACAATTAACAAACGTTTCATTAAAACTAAATATAGTTACAAAATATATTCCTTCAAATCATCTGTTTCATATTTATTCAACATTTTTTTTACAAAGTCCCCAGTTATCAACTAATTCCCAACATTACAAAATATTTTGAATTGCAAATTTCTTAAGACTTTTTAATTTAAATTTTGTGTATTATTACCTAATCTCTACACCGTTTTCTTTAATAAACGCAGGAAAAAAAAGGATGATAAAAATTCGTCGCATTATACTCAAAAATATGTAATGCGAGTCCTTTCTTTTTACCCTTTGACCTTAAACAGAAAGTTTATATTAAAAAGCAAATGACCCATTTGCATTTTCCAAGCTGAGGGTGAGTATTTTTAAGGGTTTTGTTACCAAAAATACTCTGGCCCAACAGAGTTGTACTTAGTAAAAAATGAAAGGGTTAACCGTATAATTTTTTATGTAAATTTAATCGTAGATTCCCAAAATGCAAATTTCAGGAAATGCAACTTTGAAATATTTAAATTATTCATTATTATTATCATCAATAAGTACACAACCATTAATGTTTGTACACGTTTGTACCCATGCAAATTAAATAGGTTGAGAGAAACAAAAAAATAAATAAATAAAATAAACAATTTCAATGACTAACATAATTTAATTTTGTAGGGGTCATAGTCCACATTCTATATTGTACAATACGTACATTTATATTGTACAATTATATACGACGAAGTTTTTAATAACGTAAAACAAAATATAATACCTCAACAGCATGGTTTTCAACAGCAAAGGCAGATCTGTGGAATCGAATCTCCTGTATTATACACAAACAATATCTAGTGCGTTAGACCAGCGTGTCCAAATCGATGCTGTATATACGGATTTCAGCAAAGCCTTTGACAAAATTGATCATTGCATATTACTTAAAAAATTAGCTGAGGCTGGGATTCATGGTGTATTGTTACGTTGGGTTGACTCGTATATAAAAAACCTTTCACAAGTGGTAGTTGTTAATGGTTACAAATCCAAGGCATGTGTCCCACAGGGTTCACACCTAGGTCCACTGTTCTTCATTTTATACATTAATGATATTGTAAAATGTTTTAAATTTTCTGAAATACTGTTATATGCAGATGACCTAAAAATTTTTTCCCCTATTTCATCACTTTCTGACTGTCATCTTTTACAAACTGATCTCATACGACTACAAGATTTCTGCACTCTAAATAAATTATTTTTAAACTTTTCAAAATGCTACCATATAACTTTCTCTCGGAATCGAAATCAGTTCTTATTTCATTATAAAAATGTAACTTATATCAAAGACCTAGGTGTAACTTTTGACACAAAACTTAATTTCAATATCCATATCAATAACATTGCACTGAAAGCTTTCAAAATGCTCGGCTTCATCATACGAACATCTAAATATTTTACAAACCATAAAACAATCACTACTTTATATCATGCATATGTTCATTCTCACTTATGTTATTGTAGTACCATCTGGATCCCTCAATATGCCTAAAATTTCGCCTATGGCTTCCATTGGTTGCTTAAATCATAAGCCCCGCCCTCTGATTTCGTCAAACATACAATTAAATTATAATTTCAACACTTCCCACTGGTTATTAAATTTACGCTTTTAAAAATTAAATGCAACATTTACCAAAATATAACTAGAATTTTGACAAAATAATTTAAACAAAATTAAAATGAAAAAAAAAAAAAAAACAAAAAATAAAACTAACGGGATTCGAACTCTAGTTTGCAAATTAGAAGGAGCATGACAAAACCAACTACGCTATTAGAGCTACTGATCTAACGTGTTACATAGCGAATTATATATTTAACATATTTTAGTTAAAAACACAAAAAATGCGTTATTTTCCGAAAACATAATCTGTTCAAAAATTCCTGTTGTACTATTCCGGTTCACACCAATGTACATTACTTAGAATTTTTTCAGATTTTTAGTTTAAACCATATGGGCTACAGGGTGTGGGACAAACATTTTTTTGCACAATTTTGGCAAAAATCGCATCAAAATAATTTATTTTGCAATCCATTTGATACCCTACTCAGAATTTTAAAAAATATATATTTTTTTTTTTATGAGCATATATTTGTTTATATTTTTAGGGGGATATGTTTTAGTATTTTTCCTATGTGCGGGTCAAAGAGTTGTATAAGCATGCCAAATTTCCACTCTCTAGGTTTAGCCGTTTGGCTACAATTTTTACCGAACAGACAGACAGACAAACAGACAGACGACAAAATGACGGTATAAGGGTTTTTTGGTTATACCTACAAACTCTAAAAATGTCGTTATTTTAATATTTAAAAATCTTTTTCATTGTTATAAAGCCGTGAATAAAATACGTATATATGTAAATTTGGTTAGAATTCATGTCGGTTGAGTTATGTTTCAAATATAGCCCGTCATCATCGAATAAAAACCTTTTCGAGTGGAATATTTCAAAGTTGTAGATTCAGGCTGCTTGCCGCTTCTTTACATTTACACAATGATTATAGAATTATCGTTGTACTGTCGCATGAAAAGTTTAATTAAAATTTGAATTTTTATCAAGCGTTTATGGCAAATGTTAAAATTGAATCCATTCAGTTGTGAATCGTTCCTTAATGTATTCCGCATTGAATATGATTTTAAAAGATGTTTAATCAGCGCCGGACTCGATCATACTATAAGAAATTTATGGAAATACTAGCTGTCGTGACTAGGGATGGGATCGATATTAGCGCGATTCGATATATATCGATATTCGATATATATCGAAGTAAAAATATCGATATTTTCGATATATCGAAATAACTAACACGTAACATGTAAGATATATAAATTACAGTTTTTTTTTTTTTTTTGTTGGCGGGTAAATAAGTTGCCCCTTGGCAATCACTTTACAGTTGGTACTAACCCAGCTGCCAACTAACTTTCTAATAATTTTATAGTTAACTGCTCTCATAATTAAATATATACTTATATATGCTGTTCACTTTTGTAAGGACAAACCAGATCTTTTTGGTTACTTAATACACTATGTATTACCAAATTAAAAATATTTCTTAAGCTGTAAAACCGACTTTAGATTTATTGATTATGACCATTATTAAGAAAGTGACATTTTTTAAATGCAAATTATTGAAATCAAAATTTCGTCTTACAGGCTATTCCAAACGATTAGGAGGAACTAAATGGAAATTTCGTTATTTTAGGTTGTCACGAAAAGGGACTTTGCTTGGGTTATTTCATGTTTCAGGTTTGGTATGTGAAACTTTAAAATTCAGTGAAACCATGGAAACGAATGACATATGTCAAATATTTTAATACAATTTTCATATTTTGAAGACAAAAACTCAAAGGGGAGGGGGGGGGCAAAATATACAGACTTTATTTTTAAATATTAAGTAATTTATTAAATAAACTTCGCAAATTTTTAAATGGCATTAAAATTTTTCTATAAAATCTATTCTATTATAAAATGTTGATTATTGGTGGCTAATATAAGTGTTGCCTTTATATTTCGGGATTTGAGATCAAAAACAATTATTTATCAACAAAAGTTGATTTATTGTTTTTCAAAATATTTTCCATGAAGATCAATATACTTTTGCATACGTTTAAACTTTAAACCAATTTTCGAAGCACATTTTCCACATGATTGAGGATTTTTCTACTGCGATTGTCAAATTATGTGGGATCCAACGCGAAATCTTTTTGACGGCCAAATTTTCATGCAATAGTGAATGTATGCTGGTCCCACTAATGCCCAAAGATACCTCAATCTCACGATAAGCCACATGACAATCTTGCAAAATCAGTTCACGCACAGCATCATTGTTTTCCGGAACAACAACCGGTTTTGGACGATCTTCACGAAATTCGTTCTTAAGCGAACTACGGCCACGATTGAAGTCGGCAAACCATCGATAAACAGTAGTCCTTGATGGTGCTTCATCGCCAAAATTCGAATTAAGTTCATCGTTGCACTTTTGTTGGGTTAGTCCACGTTGAAAGTTGTAAAAAATAATCGCTCGAAAATCTTAACGTTTTAATTCCATTTTTAGCCGAGATGAATTTTTTCAAGTTACTGTAAACAACACAAATTGCGCTCGTACGTCAAAACGTTCTGAGTACGAATACCGTCAAAAATGTCAAACTTTACGATAGAAGCGTCAGTTGCCAGATAGCAGCATAAGTTTAGCGCAATCCAGAAATATAAAAGGCAACCCTCGTGCCGGCTCTTTGAGGATATTCGCGTGGCTCTTCAAATTAAGTTGGTAAGGAATAAAATTTAGAATATATTCAAAAATTCATGTGTTAAAACAAAATTATGGCTCTTTAAAATGTTTCTAGATGCCGTAAAGGTGCTCCTGTGTTGCAAGACCTCTTAATGCAACTTGCAAATTCTTAAATTCTTAACTATTATTTGTTTAAAATTTGACAGCAAATATAAAATAGATATAATAAAAATAGTTCTAATATTAAACTAATAAATGTTAAAAATAAATTTGAGAACAAAAAAGCAGAAGGGTTGTAATAGCGTGTCCATGGACCGCAGCTAAAACAGGCCTGCATCTTTTACCAGATCTTTATATTTTAATTATTCTACGTCTATCCGTATTATGTAGGATCAGGTTGTACAGGTGCAACAACGCGAACAAAAAATCCCCCAAATTAACCTAAATGAAGGGGGTTCTAACCCCCTTTAATACCTCTCCGAATTAATGAACAAAATAGATTTATTGCATTTTAAAACACGTATTTTTCCGTGCAGGAAAAAAGAGATAGACGAATTAAAAAATGGTTTAGGGAAATACCAAAAAAAAAAAATACACATGGAGGTTGATAATGTCTTCTTACTTGCAAATACACTAAAATAGATTTTTCTGAACATATAGTTTAACAAATTTCAATATATTTGTTAGTAAACCTTAGTGATATATGTAAGTTAGCATTTTCGTCGCACATTATAATTTTGGATAAAACAACACATGACCCTCGCGTGTTGCCCATTACCTGATAAGTGAACAGACGAAATAATGATTTAATATAAGGAACCTGTCATTTGTGAGTTGATTGCAAGTGAATTTATTTCGCTGGAATTTTATACTGGTCTTTGTTATTCGATTTTCTTTACCCCAGCGATTTTTAAGATGGACGTGATCCATGAGCAAGCCTTCTATATGAAAAATCCAACTTGGAAAAACAATGACAAAAACTCATGACCTATTGAAACCTTTTGGTGAAGATGATCTGAGTAGAACTGCATGTTTTTGGTAGTTCCAACATTTTAAAGATAATGGTAGAAATGTAATCAAAGATAACACATCGAGTAGGCGTTCAATTTGTAAAATCAACAAAAGGTTTATCCAAGTTCGTGAATTAATCCGTACCAATCAACGACTGACTGTCAGAGAAGTTAAGGAAGAAGTAGAAATATCATACGAATTTTGTAAAAACAATTTAACCAAACATGACAATACACCAGCTCGTATTTCGTCAGTTTTTGCCAAAGAACAAAGTCACCCTCGTTCCCCATCCACTATACACAACGTAGTTAACTCAGGCTGACTTTTTTCCAAAATGTAAACGATTAATATTATTATTATTCTTGGGGGGAACAGACACGAGCTGCTTTAAGACATCTCGACATAAACAATATTTTTCGTCAGTCTGGAACTTGATTTGGATCCATAAGGCAGGGGATCCAAATCAAGTTCCAGACGTTTGAAAAAGCTGAAAACTTTCCTAAGGTATTTTAGAAGGCAGTCTCGGTTGACAGTCAGAATGATCGGGGAAGAGTTGAATTTGACTCACACTACCGTTCATCAGATTTTGACCAATGTCTCTTATCGCCTTGTCACAAAGCAATTTCAATAAACAAGTTTTTGGCCAGTAAAAACATTTCTGTGGCTTCTCAGCCTCCTTATTCGCCTGACTTGAGTCCTTGTGACTTTTTCCTCTTCCCAAGATCGCCTGATTTGCAGAAGGAAGAGAGTTGATTGAAGATAAATCACGCAGCGGAAGGCCTTCATCTTCAAGAACCGATGAAAATGTTGCCAAAATCCGGGATCTTGTGCGTTCAGATCATCGGTTGACTGTCAGAATGATCGGGGAAGAGTTGAATTTGACTCATACTACCGTTCATCAAATTTTGAACAATGTCTCTTGTCGCCTTGTCAGGCAGCAATTTCAATAAACAAGTTTTTTGCCAGTAAAAACATTCCTGTGGCTCCTCAGTCTCCTTATTCGCCTGACTTGAGTTCTTGTGACTTTTTCCTTTTCCCAAAATTGAAAAATCACCTCAAGGGACGTCATTTTAGGACAGTCGAAAACATTCAAACGTCCGTAACCCACCAGCTGAAAGTTAATCCAGTATCCGAGTTCCAGCACTGCTATGAGGATTGGAAGAACCATCGCCAGCGCTGTGTGGATTCCCAAGGAAGTTATATTGAGGGAGACAATACTGAATTGTAATACTATTCGAATAAAAAAAAATTAAAAAATCAGTCCGGTTATGTTTCCAGAAGATGACGCTGGTAGCGATGTCTACCAGCAGAAATCCAGCATTTAGAAAGTGATAATTCCAATGTAAAATATTGTTTTATTAAAATAGTTTTATGACGTTAATTCCTGAATTGTTTGGTCGAACGTTGTGCGTTCGTTGGTATAAGTTACAGTTTTCCTTGCGCACATTATAATAATGCATATATATTGATTAGACATAATAACTAAAATACGACTTCTAAAATAGCATTAATGTCCTTATACGGCGTGCAAATCTAATTGTAACGAACACAAACGCCCTTCATCTGTTATAACGCTTTTACTATGACGATATACTCCCCTTTCGTCACCTACCGTAAACTATAACTCTGAGAGCGAACGTATATCATTTTTATGAGTAATAATATGGGATATGTCGTTTTGTCGACAGTTCAAAGACCCGATGCATGTGTGTGTTCCTTATGATGCAAAATTTGCTATGTAGAGTTATTAAAATAATGCTGAGCTTGCGTCATTGCAACGTTTTGTGGCCAACTTAATATTGGGCAATTGTGACGCGTGCTTCTTTTACTGTACCGCACGTGGAATGCTCATAATTTTAACACTGACGTTATTTTCAAAATTTTATTCTATAAAGGATTTCAGTACTCGACTATTGGCAAAGTAATAAAAAATGCAAAGAAGTACTACGGTAAATCTTTGGTCTCGTTTCAGATTATAGGAAAATGGAGAATCTGCAAGAATGACGCTATCTAAACACTGTATGGTAAAGTACAGAACGATCATCAAATCTTGACAGTTATGCAATACTTGACAGAAACATTTAGTTTTCAAACTTATTTCCAAGGACAATTACACATAGGCGTACATTATATTTTTATTACCTCATACGAATTGATTATTAAATTAACACTATTTTTCTCTACACGCCAATGAGTTGATAATTAAGTTAGTAATACATATTTTCGTTGTTCCTCGAGTGAGTTCGGGCAAACGAAGTAATCTGATTGGTTCTTTGTTATATTGGGATTTTCAGCTGTGAATTAGAATACAGTTTTGATATTTTTAAACTCATTGTTTACTGTTATATAACAGACAAGAAATAATGATCGCACGGTATGAGAATGATGATTAATTTTGATGAGGATGAATAGAACAAAATGGTAAAGACAAACTTGGAAAAATTAGAAAGGTAAATATTAATTGGAATATGACGGATGATATTCCAATTCCAGTCGGCGGAAGGACTCCGAAAAAAATCGAACAGTCAACTATTAGAAGATCTAGGAGAAGAGTTAGTGTACTAGATACTTGGAAAGAACAAATACTTAAGAGAATCCTGCAATCTTTACATAAGAGAGTCATTGAATAATTCATAAAGAATAACGAACAAAAAAAGTATAACTTATACAAACTAAATGGCAGCAGGCTGCGTATACACCGAGATGATAGTAAAAGAGAAAGGCACGAAAACAATTTATAGATCCATCGAAAGGCAAACTAAATGAAGGAGAAAAGATTTGTAAAAAAAATCCAGCTATCTACTGTAAGACAAATGGCAACATGAATGGAACAACTTACAAAATATAAAGTTGAGATAGATTAAGGGAGACGTTAAACCATGGGGTTCTTCCTGCAGGATTAATCGCATGGAGGGAAACGCTTTTGTATAGGCCACTTTTCCATGGACATCTCCTCCGAGGAGAGGAGCCTCTTATTTGTGAGCCGTATAACACAGATTTTTCTGTGTTGCACATTTTAACTCATATTCGAGGATGTCAGGGAAAGGTTAGATCTGTACTATGACTTTTCAGTTGCTTGACGACAGAGTACTTATGGACAGGCTGATACTCTTCCTGAGGGAATCGAACTTATATTTTTGTGAAGTCTGGCATTTTTTTTTTTTTTTTAATGTGATATTATTTTTGTCTATAATATCCGATTATAACTGGCTCCTTTCCAGCCTCACACCATCCCCCTGCGTTCTGTGTTGAATGCTAGGGGTACCCGGCGAGGTATTTTCCCCGCTGGGTGGTAAAAATTACCCCGAAGAATTTTTTTAGCTATAATACCTGCCTAACCTACTTCACCCCGAACTAATGTATACCTCGGGCTTATATAGTTTCCTAGACTCCCCCCCCCCCCCCAAACCGGTCTGGATTCAATACTGCCTGTTCAATTTTTCAATTTTCAATTTAAAAATTGTTCAATTTTTAATGTCAGGTGTAAAGAATTTTAATTGTCTAGTTATTGTCTTATTTATTTTAAACTAATAAATATCCTAGTCATAAAGATGAGCTGTATTGGGTGCAAATAGCCTTTGTTGCTGTGCGCCAAACATTTTTAACTAACTAACTAACCAGCTGTGAATAATATCAGTCACGGATCGTCAACAATGACGAATTAGGAGAGGCGTATATTTAAAGATGAATAAATTAACGCTGGATATGATGATAATGATAATGAAGATGACTTGTTAGCAATGACACATAAAACGTTTGTTTTAATTTAATTATCTAATATAGCTTTTGAATGTTATAGTGGGTTTAGTCAATATTTAATCGTAGTTTTAGTTATAGTATATATTATATAAACTTGTATTTATTTAATTACGCATAAAAACTAGAGATGGGAACGATGTATCGATATTTCGAAAATATCGATACTTTAGAAAAATATATCGATATTTTTATATCGATATTTGAAATGCGATATATCGCGCAAAATATCGATATTCGCACAAAATATCGGTATTCTTGTATATTTTTTACATTTAAATATATGCTGTTCACTTTTGTAAAAACAAACTGTAGGCTATTCAAAACGTTTTGTCGGCACTAGATTTTGAAATCTAGTAATTTTTATCTATTAATTAGGACTTTTGGTCGTTTTGTTTAAGCTTTGTAAATCATAGTCAAATTTAAATTCTAGATTAAATTGATTGTCATTATAAAATGTCCTTTTCATAGCATTTTAATTTTTTGTCATTCTTAATAAAAATTTCCCATTTATTTATGTTTTTGTCTTCAAAATATGGAAAAATGTATTAAAATATTTGACATATGTCATTAGTTTCCGTGGTGTCACTGCTGGAATTTTAAATTATCACATACCAAAACTGAAACATGAAATAACCCAAGCAAGGTCCGTTTTCGTAACAACCTAAAATAACGAAATTTCTATTTAGTTCCGCCTAATCGCTTGGAATAGCCTGTAAGACGAAATTTTGATTTTATAATTTGCACCTTTAAGATTATGTCATGTTGGTATTAAAAAATTATAAAAAATTTCACTTTCTTAATAATGATCGTAACCAATAAATCTAAAGTCGGTTTTACAGCGTAAGGAATATTTTTGATTGACATTTAAAGTCCATAATACACTATAAAAGTAACCAAAAATATCTGGTTTGTCCTTACAGCATATATATATTTAATTAAGAGAGCAGTTAACTAGGAAAATATTAGAAGGTTGGTTGGTAGCTGGGTGAGTACCAACTGTAAGTGATTACCTGTCAAGTGGCGACTTCTTTTCCCGCCAAGCCAACAAAAAAAAAAAAACTGTAATTTATAAATCTTACATGTTACGTGTTAATTATTTCGATATATCGAAAATATCGATATTTTTACTTCGATATATATCGAATATCGATATCACACTTACGATATATCGAATCGCGCATATATCGATATTCAAAAATGAATTCCCATCCCTAATAAAAACTAAGGCTAACACTAAAACTAGTGTTAACACTCGGAATAAATATTGATTAAACCCACCATTAGTTTGCAGTTACAAATATAGTAAACTTTTAAAGGTATCTAAAAGACGAAATATTCCCTATAGTATTTATATTTTTTGTGTACCGATTTCTGTGTCCACCGTCCTTGCTTTCAATGCTAAATAAAAGCCAAATTTCTACCCATTCATCTTTTGTGGTCCCGTATATCACATTCATTGAAATACTGCAGTAAACAAGCCAAAAAAATAAAAAGCAAAAAAAAACTCTCATTGACTTGGAAATCCCCTTAAAACTTCTAAATCATTCTCACTGATGTATTGATGTCCATTCTAGCATACGGTCACATAAACTTGAAAATTCTTTGGGATGAAAATTTGTTAAAAGGTCCAAAAGCTATACTTTCTATTCCTTTTGACATCGTCAATATACGTTATTCCCGTAGTATGCAAGTACTCTTACGTTTACCTCTTACGTTTACACCCACCCTAAGTGTATCGTGAACATCCCTTAATGACCATGAACACAGATACTCTGGTTTTCGTAGAATGATCAAAGAGTTTCGACACTGTAAATAGGACTGAACAAGATAGTCGATGTAATTCTCTCTAACATAGTTCGTCTCTGGAGTGTTGGTATACAGGGTTGTAAAGACAGATTCTGATGTGTTTATGACATTAACTTGTAATGTTATTAATGCATAAATACCTCTAAAGGGTCACATGTCTAGTTTGAGGATTATAATATTTGATTATAATTATAATTAACTACGTAAATGTTGATGGGAATTTACATAGAGACGTCGTAAATTATTTACTGTTAAAGAGGATTGCCCAACGTTAAAAGGAGACATATCAAACCCAAAAACAACCATGATGAAATTACTACAAGTGTACTACCAAGTCTTATGTCTATCACACAAATTCTATGCTTTTCAGATCAAAAATACATACCAACGTAATAATCATGTATCAATAACAATAAAACAGTGTCTGTTAACCAATAATTATATCAGGTCGTCAAGGATGAAATTCGTAGTTAATAATATTACCAACTGTAACAGCTTATTATTTGACATTGGCTTAATATTTTACCGTTCTGTTTTTTTTTTTTTTGTTGGAAAGTTAAACATCTCGTCTGTTTAAAGAAATCATTGTATGAAAATATCAAAAACATTTTTTTAAAACTAATTTTGTTGAAAATGGAACGTACGGAAATTCGCACTATTATGAAGCACGAAACCTTAATAGTGGTATTTGGCTCTAGTGTTACTACTCAGCAGACAATATCAAATTGGTTCGCCAAATTTCGCACAGGTAACTTAAAAACCAAACAAAAAAATCATCGATCACAGCAGAAATATACTGCAACCAATTGGACTGGAAATGATGCAAAAACTTAAAGAAAAACAGCCTAGATTGGTCAACAAATCGACTCCTATCTTATTGCATGATAACGCTAGACCACACACTGCACAAATGATTATGGCAAAACTATAGTTTTGCCATAATGGAGTTGGAACTTCTTCATCATACTCCATACTCACCAGACCTAGCCCCCACTGACTACCACTTCTTCCGCAATTTGGACAACTTTTCAATAGGAAAACAGTTTAATTCTAACAATGCTGTAAAACTGGCCTTCCAGGAATTCAATGCCTCTCGTCCGCCCGGGTTTTATACCACCCGCCTCAACAATCTGCCCCTTAAATGGCAAAAGTGTATAGACAATATGGGTGCATACTTTGATGAATACAATAATTCCTTATATTTGTAAATTTTCAACCAACTTGGCCTTTTTTTCCACAAATTTCATCCTTGACAACCTAATATAATAATTGCAGTCCTGATGTATGTAAAACTGCATTCATAGCTCTGAAAATTAATGCGTAACAAATGTTGTGACATCTATGTTTTTCAAACCAACTACAATGGAATAAATACATTTATGTGACGAACCCGCCATCAGCGAGATCGATTTCTTACTAAATTTTAATAACAAAATTATAACCGCCGAAATTTGTTGAAATTGGTATGTTTGACAGTATTTTTTAGGTTATGTAAAGTGAGATAGCTAATGTGTGTTTTTATGTTTATATTCAGAGCCGGAGGAGTACAGCATGCAAGGCATGCGGGCGCCGCTGAGAGGGGCGCCAAATGCTAAATGAATGTAAAAGTAATTTATTGAAATGTAATTTTAGAAGTGAGGACCTTTTTTGTAGGTCTTCACTTGAATTTTAGAAGAGAGGACTTTTTTTTTAGATCTTCACTTGAAATTTAGAAGTGAGTACCTTTTTTTAAGGTATTCACTTGAAATTTAAAAGTGAGGACCTTTTTTTTAGGTCTCTTGAAATTTAAAAGGGAAGACTTCGAAAAAAGCTAGTTACGCCCTACTTAGGGGAGCTCGCGCCGGCTCTGTTTACATCATTATCGGCATGTAAAGTCTCGTGAATTATACAATATTTATCAGACTGAATGGAGAACTGGGCAGCTATATCTGGGTTCAGATGTAAACGCATCTCAAGCACGCTTGTAAGTCTCTAGACAGAACCACGTAGATTATTCTTTCAAAAGTTATCTAAATTATCGATTTTTCATAGGTCCTCAATTTATTATCATTTACTAAATACCTACAAAACCGTGAAATGTTTGAAAATTCACACTTTATTTTAATTTCTTGTATCGTTCTTTCTTTCTCTTTGTAAATAAATAATAAAATAAATAAATAATAGGATCCCAATATCACCTAGATAGGCGTATATGGTGCAGAGAAGGTAAGCTCTCCGTTTCTATACCGCCGGCCATAGATATGAAAGCCACGTGGTCAGTGTGACGTTTCGACCGGTCCTATTATCCCTGTACAAACAGGTACTCATTTTTAGTATGAGTACCCTTTTTATTATTATTATTTTTTGTATTCTTTCTCTATGTTTCTAACTAATTCTCTCATTGAATCACTGCGTTTGTATCAGATTTTTAACTAATTCCTTCTAAATGTCATTCTGTCAAGTGAATCATTTTTAATTTTCCTTAATTTCTGTTATTGCTCTGAAATCGCAATTCCATTTACGAAATAATTACCATCGCAGTATTCCAACTCCTATCATAATTTCATAAAATCAATTTATCATTTTTTTTTAGTCTAGCTTTAAAATAATTTGCTGTGTTGTTAGTTGAAGGCAAGTGAAGGCGCGATCTAGATTTACCTTTTAATTAGTTCGTCACTCATCCTGTCCAACAATAAACATCTAATGACGGTGTGATGAGCACGTCATTTGTAAGCCTGAAGCCAACACGCGAACTAGACACACTGTCTACAGGCGATGTCTGAGGAGGGGGAGGGGGGGGCTTTTTTTAGACAGTACCATGTACTTTTTTTAATAAGATCATGTTTAGAAACTCACGCTTTTCAAATTAAAACGAGTACTAGATTTTTTTGTAATGTTTGTTAGTTGAAAGAGCAGAATTTTAACTTAATTTTATACGTCCCAGATAGTACAATAGACAGTTTTATTATACAGGATTTAACAAGGTACAGGGAATACGAATTTTCTCTGGTGACTTCAGAGATGTAAAAATTACGGTAAAAAAGAGGATAATTACGACACCGATAAAAATAAAAATCTGCGATATTGTTCTTCATTTTTAGGGTTTTGTAGGTATGACCAAAAAACCCTTATACCGTCATTTTGTCGTCTGTCTGTCTGTCTGTCTGTCTGTCTGTCTGTCTGTCTGTCTGTCTGTCTGTCTGTTCGGTAAAAATTGTAGCCAAACGGCTAAACCTAGAGAGTTGAAATTTGACATGCTTATACAACTCTTTGACCCGCACATAGGAAAAATACTAAAACATCTAAAAAACATATCCCCCTAAAAATATAAACAAATATATGCTTATCGATAAAAATAAAAATCTGCGATATTGTTCTTCATTTTTAGGGTTTTGTAGGTATGACCAAAAAACCCTTATACCGTCATTTTGTCGTCTGTCTGTGTGTCTGTCTGTCTGTCTGTCTGTTCGGTAAAAATTGTAGCCAAACGGCTAAACCTAGAGAGTTGAAATTTGACATGCTTATACAACTCTTTGACCCGCACATAGGAAAAATACTAAAACATCTAAAAAACATATCCCCCTAAAAATATAAACAAATATATGCTTATCGAAAAAAAAATATATTTTTTTACAATTCTGTGTAGGGTATCAAATAAAAGCCCTTGATACGTGGATTAACGATCAAAATTTTATTTTTGCAAAATAAATTATTTTGAGGCAATTTTCGCCAAAATTGTGCAAAAAAAATTTGTCCCACACCCTGTAGCCCAGATGGTTTAAACTAAAAATATGAAAAAATTCTCAGTAATGTACATTGGTGTGAACCGGAATAGTACAACAGGAATTTTTGATCAGATTATGTTTTCGGAAAATAACGCATTTTTTGTGTTTTTAACTAAAATATGTAATATATTTAATCCGCTATTTAACACTGTGAACGAGTGAACCTTCGTAGTACAGTGGTAGCGTTGTCGCTTAGTGAGCTCTAACTACCGAAGAAACTAGTGTTCGAATCCCATCAATTTTTATTTTGTTTTTTTTTTTTGCATTTTTATTTAATTTAAATTATTTTGTCAAAATTCTAGTTATATTTTGGTAAATGTTGCATTTAATTTTTGAAAGCGTAAATAAAATTACCAGTGGGAAGTGTTGAAATTATAATTTAATTCTGTTTGAATGTAGACGAAATCAGAGGGCGGGGCTAATGATTTAAGCAACCAATGGAAACCATAGGCGCAATTTTCAAAATCTTAATGAAGCTTGCTATATAAAAAAAAAAATACTGCACATATTTAGAAACTTAAATAATGGTATTAGGCATTCGAATTAAAATTCATAAAAAAATATTTTGACAAAATTTTTTTGGCATCCCAAATAATCATCATACAGTTATTAAATACCTGCGAAACCCTGAAATGTGTGAAAATTCACACTTCCCATCAATTTTTTCTATAATTCTTCTTATATACAAAAACAAATGTCTGTCTGTTTCTTTGTTTGTTATACAAAGTCAAACGCACAGACCGATTTTTACCAAATTTGGTACAGAGGGGTACAATAATCCGAGGAAAGTTTTAGTTAATTTTTCAAACTTCGTCCGTGGCCCCCTAGGGGGCGTTACGGGGGTAAATCATCAGTTTCGCACTCTCCATGAGCATTTAATTGACTACATTTGCTAAATCTTTAAAGATACTAACATAATATAGACAAAAAATGTAAAACTAGATCTAAAAAAGTCTGGAAGAGCATATACCTATCAAGCACCAATATCGTGTAATGGCCAGTTTTAAACGTAAAGCCGCATTCAGAGCTCTTAAATCAATAGCCTATATCAGTGTTTCTTAACCGTATTGAAAGAATCGCCCCCTTTACCACAGTAAAATTATCCACCGCCCCCTCCACACAAATAACAAAATTTACACTTTTCTCTATGTAGGTATGTATTTTATGCAATGAATTTCCTACTACAAATAAAAAATGATGAGAAAAGTTCGTAATATAATGTTCAAGTTTAGTCAAACATAATCTCAAATCTCCTCTTTGGCTTATTTGTAATCGATTTCGTGATTTTTTCAATATATGCATTACTGCGCTAAAATCCTTTTCTACTAAATAGGAAGATGAAAATGCTATGATGCGTAATTTTACTTCTTTCCACAGAAGAGCGTATTGAGGACGAAAACGAACCCAAAAAGCATTATAATCACATTGATTGAATATTATTTTGGCTAGGTCAATAAACTGCTCTTTTAAATTTTGACTGACTTTCTACGTCTGATAAAAATGGATTAATTAACCAAGCTGGTATCACAAGTTTCTGCAAGTCTTTGAGTCGTAATATCATATCTTCGATAAGGGCGTCCATGTGGCTACAGTATGTTTCAAAATCAGAATTCTTGAGCGTATCTTCTTTTAATTGTTGTAAAGAAGAACACTGATGGTATTCTTGCCGACAAAGATTATTTTTTATATAATTTGAGTTTATTGATAAAGCTCAATTCAACTCCTTTGGCTTTAATAAGGCTGATATTGTTTCCTTGAAGATTCAGGAGATTTTCATTCATCTTTTCGAATATATCCGGCACTAATTGTCAAAAGCCAAACAGTCAGACGCAACGTGGTAACCCGATCGCGATATGTTATTCGCGATCGTCTACACAATTATTTACAATGGTTATGTGTGCAGTGTACGCAACAATTGAGCACATGAACATACCTTATTTTTCTATATTGATACAATGCCCACTTGAACTTTTGCAGCGCCCCCTAAATGCTAAAAATTTAAAAACGCCCCGCCAGACCTCCAAAACACCCACAAAGGGGCGCTGGCGCCCCGGTTAAGAATCACTGGCCTATATACTGTAGCTTTGTACTCTGTTGATTTTCACTAACAAGTTTGTCATATGGTAAGACGTGCAACCGTTCAGACCTCTAAATTTAATACGTTGTTCCTTGTCGATTATGGATAATTTTCTAAACTTATATCTAGTGAATTGTTTTAATGAGACAGATATATAAACACATTGGCTATCTCAGTCTATCGGAGACACCGTAGATATTGTATTCCTTTACATAACCTAACAAAATGTCGTCATTAACAAATCTTGCTGAAAATTACAAAGACGCACAGTAAATATGATCAATTTAGGTAATTAGGTTAGATTAACTTAGCTAAAATCTAAGGCAGCAGAATAGACCATATTAGTGTGTCGTCACATACATGTGCTGCCATCTGAGAGCTGAGTCCTTTTGAAGTTTAAAATACATTGGACATTGCTTTTGTTACCTTAATTTTATAAATATTTTCAAGTTTGGAGCAAAAAATATGTATTTTTGATAAATATATACTAATATATACAGTCCAGACACTTTATATTATAGAATAATGATTTTATAAATATATAAATAAGGATTCAAAGATATATTTATAGGTTACGTTTTTAAATAATATGAAAATCGGAATATCTTTAGTATTTATTTAATTAACACTAAGTAATCATTAATATTTTGTTTTAGAATGCATATTGGTGTATTGTTTTGCTCCGAATTGTAACAATTACATCTACATTATTAATTGCAATTTTTTTCGTTTTTTGACAGATGAAAATGAAAAACAATAATGGAAAATTAAAAACAACATATTATTCCTTTAAACCATTTAGATATGGTACACACACTTATTGCTATGTTACTTGCCATAATAACGATTATTAACGTAAATTTTTCAAAATTAACCTGCAAAATAATATTGTTCTGCAAAAATAATGACATATTAAATTATAATGTATAAAATAAGAATTTTAATAAATAAATATTGACTTGTAGTTTTGATGTGGAGCACTCTCTTACTTTGAAAACTTAATTTATATTTCCAAAATACAATTTAACAAAAAAACAACATGCTAAATTCAAATAAAAGGAATCCAACCGCGAGACGGCAGCACTGAATCCCATTTTGTGACGTAGTTACTAATATGGTCTATTATAAAAACGATAATAGATAATAAACATTTTACGAAGCCATCGTAGTTGGCTTAAGGACACACAGATGTCGAATTATTCGTGACCCACTAATTTCTAACTGCTGCAAACGGTAAGTAGAACGTTAAAACAATGTATAAAAACATATGCCCAACGTAACAACGTACAGTCTATAGCAGGGGTGGGCAAATCATTTGGCTGTCGGGCCACATTGCGAATGAAAATTTGACCGCGGACCAAAACTTTTTTTTTTCTAATTTTAATATTGTTTTTGTTACGAAGGTTGTTTTATAAATTTTAAAAACAATAATTTTAAACCAAAACGTGTATTTATTATGCAATTTAAAGATAAATTAAAAGAAAATTGTAAAGAATAAAAATTTGAAAGAATATTGTACAGACAGTATTATTTTTGCAGGACATGATAATTTATAAAATGCTTCGCGGGCCGGATAGAATATCAGTGTGGGCCTGATTCGGCCCGCGGGCCGCCATTTACCCAGGCCTGATCTATAGTGTATTAATTTAAGGAGCTCTGAATGCGACTTAATAGTTCAAGCGCAATAAAAAATATTTTTTGCAACTTTTTGGCGACAGTGGATACCACGCTGTGGACCAACTCCGAAGAAGGCCAAGATGATACCATCAACTGGTAAGGTTATGGGTACCGTCTTTTGGGATTCTCGAGGAATCATTTTTATCGACTACTTGGAACATAGAAGAACAATAACAGGCCAGTATTATGTGTCGTTATTAGACAGAACGAAGAAATCAAGTCCAAAAGGTCTCATTTGGCAAAGAAAAAAGTCTTGTTCCACCAACCTTCCCACAAATCGAAAATTGCGATGGCGAAACTGAATGAATTACGATTCGAATTAATCAAACCTGCACCGTATACCGCAGACTTGGCTCCCTCCAATTTCTTTTTGTTTCCAAAACTCAAAAAATGATTGGTTGGAAAGAAATTCTCATCAAATACTGAAGTAGTCGAAGCTGTGAATGGATATTTCAAAAGTTTAGATAATTCTTATTTTTCTGAAGGAAGGAAAGGTTTTGAAAAGCATTAAACTTAATGTATAGAGCTGAAATAAATACAATTTTGCCCCAAAAAGTTATATTTTCTATCTTGTTCTAGATACTTTCCGACCACCCCACGTATCTGCTAAAGGTGAAAGTGTTCTTTCATATTGCTCAAGATTGGACAATAGTGTTGGTAAAATTGAAGTTGAGGCGCATGAAGTGCTTTATGTGCAACCAAAGCATATTTTGCGGAATTCTAAGGCTTGTGGACCGGTGTGCTACATGCGTTAATAAGCTAGATGACTATGTTGCAAAATAACATTAATTTAGTTTTTGTATAATTCTTGTAGTTTAAGAAATAAATTAATTGCCTTTACTTTATAAAATGCCCTAGTGCATTGATGAATTTAACAACGTTTTAACTACAGACCGTAGTAATTCAAAGTAGTTTGGCATTATAATGTTTGTAAATTTGTTTTTAAAATATATTTTCCAATTTATTTTTCATTAAATTTATGTGAAAGAGTTAAATTTTAATCCAACCCATTTAATATTAATGTATTAAAAATTATGAAAACACTTCAACCGAATTGTTATATTAAATTTAAAAAATAATTTTATTTGTAGAATTAAATTTAAAACTAATTAAAACATCCCAGAAATTAAAATACAAAATTAAATATAAAATAAAACGATTTCGCAACTAAATATTTACGGAATATACCAAATAATCCTCCCAAGTTTTTCATTAAGTTCCCAACATCAAATATGAGCCAAGAAAAAGCTTATTAATGCTCAAAATATGAACTCTCTGACTTTAAAATTAATAAGGGTCGAAATAAGAAGAAGAAGTAACAAAAAAATCCCGCTAGAGCTTATTAAAAACGTGCGACATAAAATTCTCGAATATAGGTCACAACGAAAAATGATCTTGTTACATAGGTTATAAAAAGAAAACTGCAGAAATTGCATAATAATAGCATATGCAAGCAAGATGAGCCTCGCGTTCAAAATATGGCGTTAAAGTGTTCGGATTCTTCACATTTTGTAGATTATTTTTGTAAATAAAGACCAGAAACACATGCACACAAAAATGCAATCTCTCTGCTGATAGAAAATGAAGGAAATAACTAGAGCAGCAGTCGGGAACCGAGCTGCCAGAACCGCATGAGGCTCTCAGATGGAAAAGTGAGACTCTTTTATTTTGAATACAAAAATATATCACAATTTTGAATACTTCGTTACTATTTGGATTAATACAAATATTACTAATAATGTATATGATAATTAATAGGAACTAATAATATAATTAATACAAATACAAATGACTGTAATGGAAAGCGAGTTGAGCGAGTTCTTTAACTCGAGTTGAAACATTTAATTCGTTCTTTAGCAACCGGTCATTAGTCTCATAAATACTGAACAGGAGCAAACAAACTAGTCATTTTGCATTTCAATCACCCAAACGCTAACATACGAGGTCTGTTCAAAAAGTATCGCGAATTTTGAATTTCCGCGGGTTTCGATTTTCGATTTTTTTGTGGCGTTATGTTGGTACTTATGCCGACAAGTTCGGCCATTTTGAATGTTCAGTTAATTTTTGACAGTTGCTTTGCTTGCACGTGTTTTGGCTCGTGTTCGATTTTTGCCTATACCAAAAAATGGATCAAAGAATCTGTATCAAATTTTGTGTGAAAAACAAAATTAAGTGCGCGGACGCATTCCGAATGTTGACTGTGGCATATGGTGAAGCTACCTTGGACCGAAGCAACGTTTATCGGTGGTACAAAATGTTCTCAAAGGGCCGAGAAGATGTGAACGACGAAGAGCGTGCCGGACGCCCGAGTACGTCAACAACAGACGAAAACATTGATGAAGTGAAGAAAATAGTATTGGCCAATCGTCGAATCACCGTTAGTCGTAACTAACGGTGAGTGATGAGTAACTATATATATTAGGTTGTGTAATAAATTCCCGCGTTTTTTGTATTTTATCTTTTTCGCAATTTTGTGTTTTGTTAGGTTAAGTTTATGTATGCATTCTTAAGTGTTTTTCGTGCTCTACAAACTTATCTGCTTTAATTTTCGGAATTAATTAATTTTATTTGAATTTGAGGCTTTTGAAATGGAAGTTCCAGGAGGTAAAAAAAGTCATTTTCGACATCTGCACTATTTTGCCTTTCGCCGTGGTCAAAAAGCTACGGAAGCAGCTCGCGACATTTGTGACGTATATGCAGTAGTTGCTATAACTGACTTCGACGATGATCGTCTCAAGATGTTTTTGAAGGAAGATGGTCGTCAAACAACACGAGAGTTGGCCGAAAAGATGGAATGTACCTTTACGACCATCGCTAACCATCTTTACTCCATGGGCTTTACTCAAAAACTTGGGAATTGGGTGCCACATAACTTGAGCGATGGCCACAAGATCTTAATGATTTCAAATGGGAGGTTCTATCGCATCCGCCATACACTCCGAACCTTGCGCCAACGGATTATTGCATTTTCCGCTCCATGTCGAACCAAATGAGGGACGTACCCTTCGCTAACGATGAAGACCTCAAAACCTGGCTCACAAACTTCTTCAACACAAAATCAAAAGATTTTTGGCGAGACGGCATCAACAAGTTTGTCGATAGGTGGGAACAAGTTGTAAATAATGATGGAGAATATTATTGATTAATTTGTTACTATAATTATTGTTTTCTTCAATAAATCTTATAAACAAAAAAACGCGGGAATTTATTACACAACCCAATATTTGTCGTTATTTAAAAATTATCGTTCCTTATCGTTACAAATTTTATTTTGGTGTACTGAAAAATGGAACTAATTTTTAGAGACTAAAATAATTACAGAATTGCTTAATTGAATTTTCAACTTTTAAATATTTTGTGAAATAAAACTTGTTTCATTCAGATATTCTCAACATTTTTTTGTTGATATTTTTAATAATATTTCATAAAGCATTCCTTCAGAATTTTTTCAACAGAAAAATATAATTTTTATATTGGATCATAAGCCCGGACGTTTTCGGTCGTAAACAACGATTTAATATGACTGTGTTATATGTTTTTAAGTCCACTATATTTTTGTTTGTGCCATGGTGCTTTGTCAGTGTAGTATAAACATTATTTTTACGTATATTCTGTTTTGGTCATATTAGATCGTAAAGTTAGTTTTTTTAATGTGTGCTTTTATTTGTTACACAACCCGTTTTTACATTAATAGTCTGGACCCAAATTAAAATTTAATATTTGAAAAATATAAAAATAAGTGGCTATAAACATAAAAATTATCCGTGAACAGATTTAACGCAAATACAGAAAAGCTAACTATTTTGATTTTTATTAATTTGTCGTTTCATGACTATACAATAACAATGCCGAAAGAAATATTGCCAAATTTTTCGATAGGGAGTTTTAATGTTTAGAATTTAAATAAAATAATAATAAAAATAGGTGCCCAACGCAAAATAGGCGTATAAGGGCTTACCTTATTTGCCTCTATGGCAACTACACAACTTCTGGATTAATATGAAAAATAAAAGTCAGTGGTTTTCAAAATTTGGGGCATCTTTTTGTTTGTTTTTGGACGAAATTCACATTTTAGAGAAAATTGACAAAGGAAAAATCGATTGCATTCTACGTCACCATGCTGTCTTTTAAATTGTGCCGGACATTTACCTAGCACCCTGTATATGTTGGCGGTCGGTAAAAATCGTAAAAAAAAGTATTATTGGGAAACTATACGCTGATTATTATTTGAATACGAACGTATATCTCGCTAATAGCCGCTATAAATGTCAATTTGGAAATTATAATAATTTAATTCGATTTACACGAAATTCGTTATACGTGATAACTTCCAGGACCCAATTACCACGTAAATCGAGTATGAACTGTATTTTATAATATTTTTGAATGGTGTAATAGCTCAAAATTGAATTTCACAATGTCATATGCAACATGTGAATACGTCAAATTCCTGACAGTCATAAGTATTCCAGGAAAAGTCACTTTAAAAATGTCATCGAATAAGCCAAATTCACTTACAGCAATCCGTAACTATGATAGGTTTAAGAGTAAACAAGTTTTAAAGTAACTTTACATTTGATGGCTTACTGCCAAAATCATTTTCATAGGCGTCGATATTAAATATATTGAAAATAACATTCGAAACGAAAATAACACAGATTATGTAAATTGCATTTCTAAAAAATTCTTCAGTAATTCCTAAAACACATCTGGGTCGATTTAAATAGAATCATTTAGAAAATGTTGTATTAACACATATTTTGGCACAAATTTTCCAAACTACATCCTATTATTTCTCTCTCAGTTTGAGAACAGTTAATATAAAAAATCGATTAAAACAATGAAATTATAGGTAAATTGATTTCAAGCCACTTGAAATTTTTATATTGAATTGTTTACATATTATATTAAATAAAACTGATCGTCAGCTGCTGACATAACGGGGTAAAGATCGTCAGTTACATCATTGATTACGTTATAAAATGTTTAGGCTAAATGCCCGAACAGCAATTATAATCCCTCAGCTGACGCTCTTAACCCATTGTGCAAACAGCTGATTGTTGTTTTTATTATTCTAATTACTAATAAGTTCGATATAAAATTTTAATTGAACTTGAAATAACTTAACATCATTTTTTTATGACAGATTTATACAAGCGACTGACGTATAATCCCCCGCTACGCATGCAGCTGACTTTTTTAGGGTTTTGTAGGTATGACCAAACAACCCTAAAAAATCATCGTCATTTTGTCGTCTGTCTGTCTGTCTGTTCGATAAAAATTGTAACCAAATGGCTAAACTTAGAGAGTTGAAATTTGGCATTCTTATACAACTCTTTGACCCGCACATAGGAAAAATACTAAAACATCTAAAAAACATATCCCCCTAAAAATATAAACAAATATGTGCTCGTCGAAAAAAAAAATATTTTTTTAAAATTCTGAGTAGGTATCAAATGACAGCCCTTAGTACGTGGATTAACAATAAAAATTTTATTTTTGCAAAATAAATTATTTAGATCTGTAGCCCACCCTGTAGTCCAGCCTGTAGCCCAGATGGTTTAAACTAAAAATCTGAAAAAATTCTAAGTAATGTACATTGGTGTGAACTGGAATAGTACAACAGGAATTTTTGATCAGATTATGTTTTCGGAAAATAACGCATTTTTGTTTGTTTTTTGGTTGACGATTTACAACAGTTATAGTTACGTAACACACCGTACTATAAGACGTATCATGGTCAAATGGTTAGCATACTCGCTAGTCACCCTGAATTGTAGGGTTCGCTCCCGGGCAGAGGAGACAATTTTATTTTTTGTTTTCTTTTCCATTTTTATTTTCTTTAAATTATTTCGTCAAAATTCTAGTAATATTTTGGCAAATGTTGCATTTAATTTCAGAGCGTAAATTTAATAACCAGTTGGAATGTCGGATTTTCATTCTATGTGTCATGTATACGAAACCAAAGGGGCGAGCATATGACAACCAATGGAAGTCAGAGGCGCAATTTTCAAAATCTTAATGAACCTTGCTGTATAAAAAAATACTGCACATATTTAGAACATAAATAATGGTATTAGGTATTCGAATTAAAATTAACAAAAAAATATTTTAACATAAAATTTGTTTTTAAAGCTCTTAGATTAACAGACGATAAATTATTTTAAAAATATCGTTCATTTTGCCGTGATTACTACAAAGTAAAATTTGTCCTACACACTCGGCATGCCGCCTTCACTTATTATATACCTGCGAAACCATACAATGTGTGAAAATTCACATCAATTTTTTATTATTATTATTATTATCACTTAAACAATAACTGTGCAAATTTTCAAGTGGCTTGAAATGAATTTAGTTTTTTTTTTTTTTTACTAGATGTACATTTTCTCACGACCAGCCCCACCACGATTCTGGCAACTGAGGCTTGTTAGGATTATTAGCAATATCTAAACAATCAATTCCAAAAAAATTAAGCGGGATGAAATGATCATAAAAAATGCAACGCTGCCTCCCGGACTAAGAGCATTTATGTTATTTATATGTATTTTTATTACATCATGTTTCGAGCTGAAATTTTAGAAACTTCTATTCAACATATCTGTATCTTTATTTTGTGTATTACATTAACTAACTTGTTCCTTTCCATGATTTTTTACCTACGTTTTCTTTATTCTCAGATTCTTAGCTATTTACTATTCCTTCCTATTTTCTCATATTTGTTTTCCCAACATTTTCGTCATATGTTCTTGCATTCTTTCCATATATTAACACATATTTCAGAGTTTTCCCATTTCACCAGTTGTAAATCTAGTTTTATATTAAACTACGTATTGCACAGGTCACAACTTGTATTTCTAATATTTTTACTCTATTCTGACTACAAATCAATATAAAGTTGAACGTTTGATTGAAACACAAAATTATCACAATAAGTGATATACAATAGCGATATACATTAGTTTTGACAGGCTATAGTATGAAATTTTTCAAAATTATCGCCTAAATCAGTGATTCTTAACCGGGGCGCCAGCGCCCCTTTGTGGGCGTTTTGGAGGTCTGGCGGGGCGTTTTTAAACTTTTAGCATTTAGGGGGCGCTACAAAAGTTCAAGTGGGCATTGTATCAATATAGAAAAATAAGGTATGCTCATTTGCTCAATTGTTGCGTACACTAACCATAACCATATATAACATAATCATTGTAAATAATTGTGTAGACGATCGCGAATAACATATCGCGATCGGGTTACCACGTTGCGTCTAACTGTTTGGCTTTTGACAATTAGTGCTGGATATATTCGAAAAGATGAATGAAAATCTCCTGAATCTTCAAGGAAACAATATCAGCCTTATTAAAGCCAAAGGAGTTGAATTGAGCTTTATCAATAAACTCAAATTATATAAAAAATAATCTTTGTCGGCGAGAATACCATCAGTTTTCTTCTTTACAACAATTAAAAGAAGATACGCTCAAGAATTCTGATTTTGAAACATACTGTAGCCACATGGACGCCCTTATCGAAGCTATGATATTACGACTCAAAGACTTGCAGAAACTTGTGATACCAGCTTGGTTAATTAATCCATTTTTATCAGACGTAGAAAGTCAGTCAAAATTTAAAAGAGCAGTTTATTGATCTAGCCAAAATAATATTCAATCAATGTGATTATAATGCTTTTTGGGTTCGTTTTCGTCCTCAATACGCTCTTCTGTAGAAAGAAGTAAAATTACCCATCATAGCATTTTCATCTTCCTATTTAGTAGAAAAGGGTTTTAGCGCAGTAATGCATATATTGAAAAAATCACGAAATCGATTACAAATAAGCCAAAGTGGAGATTTGAGATTATGTTTGACTAAACTTGAACATTATATTACGAACTTTTCTCATCATTTTTTATTTGTAGTAGGAAATTCATTGCATAAAATACATACCTACATAGAGAAAAGTGTAAATTTTGTTTTTTGTGTGGAGGGGGCGGTGGATAATTTTACTGTGGTAAAGGGGGCGATTCTTTCAATACGGTTAAGAAACACTGGCCTAAATCAAAGGCTTAGGCTGCGGTTATAGTGCAAACGTGTGTATACACCCGTATAAATAACCTCAAATAAATAAAATAAGAAACATATAAACTAAACAAGATAGGATATGATTGTCCTGTTGATTTAAATTATTTAACACAAATTCTTTAAACTTGCTAAATTGTCAAAAATGATGGAAATAAACCTGTTATTTTTGTTGCTCCAACATGCCTTATATTGCTGTTTTTTTGTTCCACGGATTAATCTGACGATTTTCTTTTTTTAGGGTTTTGTAGGTATGACCAAAAAACCCTTATACCGTCATTTTGTCGTCTGTCTGTCTGTATGTTCGGTAAAAATTGTAGCCAAACGGCTAAACCTAGAGAGTTGAAATTTTGCATGCTTATACAACTCTTTGACCCGCACATATGAAAAATACTAAAACATCTAAAAAACATATTCCCCTAAAAACATAAACAAATATGTGCTCATCGAAAAAAAAAAAAAAAAAATTATAAATCTGAGTAGGGTATCAAATGAAAGCCCTTGGTACGTGGATTTAACAATAAAATTTTTATTTTTGCAAAATAAATTATTTTGAAGCGATTTCAGACAAAAATGTGCAAAAAAATTTTTGTCCCACACCCTCTAGCCCAGATGGTTTAAACTAAAAATCTGAAAAAAATCTAAGTAATGTACATTGGTGTGAACTGGAATAGTACAACAGGAATTTTTGAACAGATGTTTTTGAAAAAAAAAAAAAAACGCTATTTTTGTGATTTTTGGCTAATAATGTACACAAGTTATAGCTTTGTAACACACTAAACTGGAACGTGTATGCTGGTATAGTGGTTTTTAACGACGGTTTTTCACCCAAGTAACTCGAGCCGAAAGGGATCGAACCCTGCGAGAAGAGACAATATTATTTTGTGTGTTTTTTTTTTTTAATTTTTATATTGTTTAAATTATTTTTTCAAAATTCTAGTTATATTTTGGCAAATGTTACATTTAATTTTTAAAAGCGTAAATTTAATATCCAGTGGAAATTGTTTAAATTATAATTTAATTCTGTTTCAATGTACACGAAATCAGAGGGGCGGAACTTATAACAACCAATGGAAGCCATAGGCGAAATTTTTAAAATTCTTAATTAACCTTGCTATATATAAAAAAAAAATACTGCACATATTTAGAAACCTAAATAATGGTATTAGGCGTTCGAAATAAAATTAACAAAAAAAATATTTTAATATAAAATTTGTTTTCGCATCCAAAATAATCATCATTCACTTACTAAATACCTGCAAAACCCTGAAATGTATGAAAATTCACACTTCACCTCAATTTTTTTAATCATACCTAAGATTCAGTATGGTCGAGAAAAAAAGGAGTCCAGATAGCCAAGATATTTATTTATTTTTAAATTAGATTGGCAATAGCAATCTCTAGTTTCAATTACTGACATTTACGGGTACGAGTTTGAGGTTATATTCAAAACATATTTGTCAAAATATGTATTGTATGTATGTATATATACTATAGTTATTGAAAAATAAAAAATTATGGTCTCAAGCAACGAATGTAAATGTTCAACAATGTATGTGAAGTGTGAATTATCACACATTTCAGGATTTTGTAGGTATTTAATAAGTGTATGAAGTCAACAAAATACTGGTTGTCTTTTTTTAGGACAATAATTTTTCTATAAAGACATCTAAAATCTAAATCAATAGTATTTTGATGATCATTTTTATTCGTTATTTAAGTACTTCCTTAATGTAAGAGCTTCCATTTAATTTATTTAAACTGATCAAAAATTCTTCTCCTTCGTTTCTATTTTAGATCAATGCGCATTATTTAGATTTTTTTCAGATACTTAGTTTAACCCCTTTGCGTTTAAGGGTGCAGGAGAGTAATTTTATGAGTACATTTTTAGAAAATTCGTGTTAAAATTGAGAAATTCTAATTAAATAATATAGTTAAAGTTGTGGAATTTTGCAAATAATATTTTTTGGTAGAGTTGGTCTTGGTCAGTCAGTTAATCAGCTGACACAAGTATTGGATACAACAATGCCCGATGGCGGCGCTACGAGCGCTGTGAACAGCTGATTGAAACGAGTAATGTGAAAGTTGTCCATATTTGTTTACATGTTAAATCATCGATTTGTAATGGATAATAAACAGCTATCCTTATTAAATTATTTAATTTTTTTAAGTGCAACACCTTCTTCTAGGTGTGTAGTTGAAGGAGAAAAGTTGTTAAACGCCGGAAATCTTATGTTGTGCGGAATTTTGGACAAAAATGATGAGCATGTCGACATATGTGGGTTATGTTTACAAACAAGCAGTTTGAGAACACCACCTCACGAAGTCACTGGGAAATTAAAATTTAGTAATGATGTTGAAGTTTTAAATATGTCCTGCACATGTAAAGCAGGAACTACATGCAAACACATTTCAGCTATCCTATTATTTTGTGCCAGGTGGTTAACAAACCAAAATGAAAGAAGCCAAGATCAGGGCATTGATTGATTGTGAAATATTTGATTTATCTTTTTTTTGTGTGGTTTCTGTTGGTTTTACTTTTTGTTCCAGAAACAATATATTGAGTATGGAAATATTAACCAGCACAGATTTAAAATGCCTGTGGTCTACTTTTAAGAAACCTGTCTTACAACAGTATGAACCGAAACCTCTGTTAGAAACTCCTTGCCTAAATAAATTGATTAAAAACAAAAGCAGGCACTGAAAGTTCAGTGAAAATGTATTAGAAAAGCTGCGTACAGAATTTGAGACCGCTTGCCCTAATTCTGCATTAAAATTATCCGGGTAGATATTTAATTATGTTCGAGAAGGATTTTTATAATTTAGTGTTTGTTTTTTATTTAATTTGTTTAATAAATACTAGTTTGTTATTATCACTTCCACAGCACCAAATTTATTAACAGTTCACAAATTGTTTCTCATTTGGAAAATAGTGGAAGTAAATATTTTTGTTACTTCCTTTTCTAGAGTGACAGCCAAACACACACCAATTTGTGTTATAATAACTCATTATAACATAAAGTAATATAAAAAAGAATAATAATTGCTATCAAAAGTTAATATAACAAACAAACTGCAACACTAACTTTTAAAAGCAATACAAACTACGCTAGAAAACACATGTAAACCAGATGTAAACAATAAACTATTACTCGTTTCGCTTAGTTCAGTTATAGTCCGCTTGGCGTCACTTCATAGCGCTGTTGAGCCCAATTGTTATTTTATCTGAATTTACATTCCATATGACACGTACATGACCTTGCTAGGCAACGTAATAAATAGGTTGAAAGCAACTGTCAAATTATTGTTAGTTTTTATAGGGAACTGAAGAAAAATTAAATAAGTAATAAAGTTATAGTCGTGGAAAAAGCATAGTATGAAACCTACATAGAATAATCATTTCATACTCGTATGAATTACGAATTTTTATTTCTAATGAATAGCGTATACCCTATAAATTTTAAAATTTCGAAAGGTTAAATGTGGTTGTACGAGAGTTGCCTTTTATATTTCGGGATTTGAGATCAAAAACAATTTGTTATCAACAAAAGTGGCTTTATTGTTTTTCAAAATATTCTCCATGAAGATGAATACACTTTTGCATGCATTTAAACCAATTTTCGAAGCACTTTTTTCACTCTGATTGAGGCTTTTTCCAGTGCGATTGTCAAATTATGTGGGATCCAACGCGAACAAATCTTTTTACGGCCAAACGTTCACGCAATAGTGAATGTATGCTGGTCCCACTAATGCCCAAGGATACCTCAATCTCACGATAAGTCACATGACGATCTTGCAGAATCAGTTCACGTACAGCATCAATGTTTTCCGGAACAACAACCGATTTTGGACGATCTTCACGAAATTCGTCCTTAAGCGAACTACGACCACGATTGAAGTCGGCAAACCATCGATAAACAGTAGACCTTGATGGTGCTTCATCGTCGAAAGTCGAATTATGTTCATCGAAGCACTGTTGTTGGGTTAATCCACGTTGAAAGTTGTAAAAAATAATTCGAAAATGTTCACGATTTAATTCCATTTTTAGCCGAGATGAATTTTTCAAGTTACTGTAAACAACACAAATAGCGCTCGTACGTCAAAACGTTCTGAGTACGTATATATTAAAAAATGTCAAACTTTACGATATAAGTGTCAGTTGCCAGATGGCAGTACTAGTTTAGCGCAATCCCGAAATATAAGAGGCAACCCTCGTACGAAACTGTTTATAAGTACTGTATACCCTCTGCTGATTTTACGACAACAGCAAGTATGTGTATTTGAATTTCTGTGCAATGCTATTTACTCGAATCAAACACCTCAAAAAATATAATTTCTGCGCCCATGTAACTCCCAAAATAATTTCAACAAACAAGATATTCAATTTAATCATGTAACGAACCTAATTCAAGCACCTAATTATGAACGCTTGAATTAAAAGATTTCGAAAAGATATCCTAAAAATATACACGTAAATTTTTTCTATACACTTCATTTTTTTCTGGAGAATTCCAAAGTAAACTTAAAAATAGTTACTTACATATTAATAACTCCAAAAAATAAAGTGGTCTCCACTCACCTGAAAAAAAAATAAAAGCATATTAATAAAAATAAAAGATTTTGAAGTAGATATTACTATTAGATAAATTGACTTCCTGGTTTTTTAAAAATTGGTTATAATTTTATACAAGGCGTATAATAGGTTAATAGAATATAAAATATCATAGAATATAATTATGGTATAATATGGCTAAATAATAGGTTTTTAAAAATCAGCTGCTCATAAAGTGTTTCAGTTTTGCTGACAAAAGTCAGGTGGTCTAGGTATGTTTATATAATAATTAATAATCACCCCTTGTCTTTGGACAAGAATTTACACCAGATATTGTAAATAATTGGGATCGAATATCACCCAACACGGAATACTAGACAAAACAATCAGAGAACGGTGCACGAATAAGAGATGGATAAACCAATTAAATAGCATATAGAGACCAAAGCATATTAATAATTAAATAATAATAATAATAACATACCCATTGATACAGTAGGACTATTACAAAGTTTTCCATAAAAAAACGAATATATAGAAACTTCAGTATATAAAAATGATCTTTGTATGTATAGTCGGATTGCTGATAGGTGACTCTTACATGTATGTATCAAGTAGTGCATTCATATAATAATCTAGTTACCATTTTTCAGCGATTTTAAAAATGTTTTTTGTTACTTTTCTTAGCTCTCAGTGTCTGGTAATAAATATTAATTAAAATATGGCTTGCGGCCAATTATTAAATTCACAAACTTTAATTTTAAATCTGCTGGAATAAACAACAAATTATAATCCAAAATTTACGTACGAGTATAAATTTTTCCTTATTTATAATTATAACCTTAAAATTAATAATTTTGTTTGTTTCAGTATTGCTGTAAATTTATTTTCGCGCTCTAATTAGTAAAGATATCTACGAATCATGCTGTTTCTTTCTAATGCTTTGTTTTTTATTCAAATAATTTTGAAGGTTAGTTGTCAACTTGGGTCACTATACGTTAATATGGGTATGCAAATAATTATAATGATATAGACAGAGAAAGCATATAGTATTGAATATCGATACTTGTACCAACGAACAGTCACTTATCAGCAATCCGACTATACATACCTAAAAATGTTCTTTGGTATAAACAAGTAAATATGAATCAAATTATGATTAAAATACATAATTTACGAAAAAGTACCTAAGTATTAATTTAAAAAATGTATTTTATAAAGTTATTTATATTTCTTTAAGAATATTCCTAATCTCTTCTTGACAACAACATCGATGACATTTCTTAATAAAAATTGATGTCAAATGTGAATTTTCACACATTTCTGGGGACGACTGTGAATTTTTCGTAAAAAAGTGCCTCTATAACATACAAATTAGAAATTTGTATGAACTGAAACAAAAAAGTTGTAAGCCAAAAAGTAAATCTACCAAAATCAGTTTTTGCTCGTATCTAGTGACCTGTCCCGGTTTTGGCAGGACAGGCCCTATTTTTTTTTTGTGTCCTGCGTCCCTTGAAGTTTTAAGAATGCCCCGCTTATAGAAAAAAATACACATTCTGTCTAGGCTATATGCGTCTGTTATACATATTAGGTGTACCGGAAAGTTTTTTCGTTTATTTGGTATTATTAAAATAGAAACAAAACGAAAGAAAAAAATGTACTTTAGTGAGTAAAATAGGTACCTTTGTGATCTATAACTTATAACACTCTGCCTTTATCAGGAAGAGAAAATATTCCCGATTAATAAAATTCCTGATTTTTTGTAGGAAAAATTGTTCGAGGCTCATTTTAACATGGTTCATATCTCTAAGTGTCTTGTTTCTTAAAAAGTGTTCCAGTGACCGAAATAAGTGATAGTCGGAGGGTGAAATGTCTGGTGACCCAATCAAGCTCGGAAATTTTTTCACGTGTCTTTTTTTGATGAATATGGTCAGGCATTGTCGCCTTGAAGAATAACTACTCTTATATTCACAATTCCTGGCCGATTTCTGGTCAAGTTCTGATTCAGTCGATCCAGTTGTTCACAGTAGAGATCAGAATTAACACTTTGCCCCGATTTTCCACATTTTTAATACATTATTTCTTTATAGGGCCTTCCAGATCGAAGTTCATCATCCAAGCATAAATTTCCTGATTTAAATATTTTAAACCACTGTTGACATGTTCGTACACTTAGTTTATCACCATAACCAGTGCAAATGTTTTATGTAGTAACTGTAGCAGATTTTTTTTATGGTACACATACAACATTAAACAGCATAAAAAATGTTCTGATGAAAATTCTTCCGCTATTTTAAAATACAAGGGTTTAAAATGAAACGAAAACAATAATTAGGTACTCAAGATTACAGAGTTTAATCGAAACGCAAAAGACGTCTATTTAATTCTAGTGACTAGTGCGCATACTGCACTAATAATAAAAACGAAAAAACTTTCCGGTACACCTGGTATATACAATTTATACACAGTGTTCAAATTTAATTCGACATTATTGCTAACTTGGATATTAGAGTTATTATTACGATTCAACATACAAACTAGTAGGTATACTAGCGTCGGCGAATCAGTGCAGTTACGTCACACGACGTAACAAACAATTGCATTGTTCCAAACAATACATTCGTTTGTTTCGTATTGTGACGTAACTGCAATGATTCGACGACGCTAGTATAGTAAGTATTTTTTACTCAGGTGCCGATAGCGAGTTAGTTTTTTTGTTTTTTTTTTTGAGTACATCAACGATGGCTATTTTTTAAGTGTAACACCTATATATTTTTGGATATTCTAAAATAGTTACTTATTCTAAACAAAAAAAATCTATTCAATTTTATTCTAAAATTGTAATTTAAGGAATTACTTTTAAACGTACCACTATATTAGAAAATTACTAGTTGGCTTTGTAATACATATCTACTTTATAAAAAGACAATAATTTAATGAAAAACAAACATCTTATTATTCTTTTTATTATTATTTATTATAAAAAATATTAGAACACGAAACCAATTAAGAAAATTACAACAAATTTGTCGGACATTCTAGTAATGTAATCTTGATATTATTATTAGAATAAGACACAATTATTCTTTTTAAGAAATATGTTAAAAACATTCATATCAAGTGGCAAGTATATTCTACTGTGCTTAATTAAATATGTGTAGGGCTTCCTTAAAATTATACGATTGTAGTGCAATCGTCCAAAGAAATAACTGTATAGAAATATGTCTACAAATGAAAGCCGAAAGCTTCACCAATAGGGGGTACGCAAAAATTTGTATTTCCTTAAAACTACATTATTTTGATATGTTAATGTTAGTTATGTCACCTAACAAAACAAAAATCACATTTTAATTAATATTATAGCCAAATTTTTTAATTAAAATATTGTAAATTTGAAATAAGCCGACAACGGCGCGAAGGTTGCCGTGTAAAAACGACTGAGTGTGGCGTCAAACGATAGGGGTTTCACGTCACAGATACAGCTACAACATAATCTTTACACGTGTGTATATTGTATTGTTCGAGAGTTTTGTATTTGATTTTAAACAATTTTTCACGCATTTATTATTAAAATGGCAGATAAAGATTTTGTTAGGGCTCAGAGTGATAATTTACCCAACATTGATGCATTTATGCACACAACATAAAATTTACTTTTTTCTGAAATATCGGTTTTATTTCGCCCCATAGCTTCCAGCCACAAATTTCGCCTTTTCTGTTGTTTTTCGCCATCAGGTAATGATATAAATTGTTTTTTCGGATTTCTAGTTGAACTAATTGTGCACATCGGTACTGAATATTTTCGATAATGTTTCGAAGTACTGGGGGCCTGGATCTTCCATATTTTATATATTTTAATATAAAATTTAATTCGGTAAACATGTATAAATTGTTTTTATAGAATTAAACTTTATTTTAATTAAAATCACTCTAACTTTACATAACCTATAAAAGTTATACAAACAAATAAGTTCACAACAGACTATGTACGCTGGGTAAGCTAGTAGTGTCATGCGTCAGTTAGAAGGGGTATGACGTCACACGTCGTTTTCGCGCGCTACATACATTTATGATTTTTTTAAGCCTTCAAATTAAAAAAAAAAAAATTAAAAACTGTTTTTTATGTTTATATGCAACAAGAGGAATATTATAAAAAAATTTAAAAAAACCATGCCTATCCCCTATTGGGTGAACATATGCAGAGATAAAATTTTACTGAGATGGATTATTTAATTTCGTACCATTATTTTTCCATTATCGTTGGGGACTGAATGCCATTTAAAATATTTTTCTGTGTAAATGTGATGAAAATGAATTTGATAAAAATGAAAAGGATGTAAAATTTTACATTTAAAAACCACTAGAAGACATTTAAATCTAGTTCAAAGCAAAAGTGCGTCCTAATTTTAATTACAATATAATACAGTTTATTAAATATAAATATTTCATTAAATTAAAATTTTAAGATGTTGAATAGAGGAAGCCGGGGCATAACGGGCACCTTAAGGATTATCTTTAATAAAATCTTGAGGAATATCGTAAAAAATTTCGAAATACTTTTATTCGTAAGATGATTTATTGTTTAATTATTACAGACAGTAATAAAAACGTAGAAAAATACAAAAATAAAAGTTATGACGATATAAAATAGAGCTTTTTTGTGCTCATTTTGCGCCGGTGGCGGGGCAGAATGAGCACTGACGGGATATAATGGGCAATCAGCTAAAATCTGGTGCTGAATGAACACACGTGAGTGCATTCCTCATCGTTATCATCTTCTTCAGCGCAAGAACAATATGCCCACTTGCCACATGCTCTGCACTGGAGCAATCAACGTCTGGATATGTGTGAAAAATATATCAACACAGCAAAAAACACGTTTCACCAATTTACAAAATGTAAACGCCAGCTCTCAGTCGTACAACCACTCTCGGAAGACACTAGCGAAGTACTGAACGTGACTGGAATGGACTTAAACATGGCGGCACTTTAACATTAGCCTCGGCTTCCCCTAGTCATCTTGCTGACCGGCGTAGCGTAGTGCTAACACACGCGCCCTGCTTTGCTAAAGTCTCGGGTTCGAATCTTGTTCAGGCATGGAATTTTCATCATGAAAATTGAGTATTGTCCTGAAATTGAGTATTGTCCTGACTAATTGTAGCAAAGACCATAAAAATTAAATACAAAAAAAAAAGAATAGTCTTCTTTTGTTCAAAATGTGGATGTTTTAAGTTTAGTTCATGAATTTAACACACTAAACATAACGATTAATTTTCAATTCTGCTAAAACAAAAAAATGGTATTTGCCAATAATTATCTAATTAAGCATTGCTATATTTTTAATTATTTTTCGGAAGCATTACACTTGTCATTTGATTCTTGTAAAACTCTAGTTCATGACTAGTTTTTTTTAATTACATTTTTTTTCGAGCTCTTTTAATAAAAACGTGACTGTGAGAAACAAGCAGTTGAAAAAAAAGAGCAGCCAAGTAATTAAAACATTTAATGACAGCATTTTTCATTTACTGCTATAAAGAATAGAGAAAATAAACTTCCGAGAATAGTACACCACAGTTTACTTCAGATGTGACTTCTCAAAGTAGATATTCTGAGATTTTATTTATATTAAAAAGGAAAATTAAATGTAACCCTTCCATATGTTCGTCTATATCAGTGGTTCTCAACCTTGTTTTGCCCCATGTTTTATTTTCACCATATATAAAAACAACCCTAGAAAATCCCACACGCACGGTCGTATTTTGCGAGTGCGAAAATAGCATTAGCGAGTGAACTATGGCAGACTATTTTAGTTTCTTCCTCACTCCGATCCATCTTCTTTTTGCTGGTGGTCACTTCCATTCGTCTTCCTTTTTTTTGTCATCATTTTCATCCGTCTTCTTTATTTTTGTAACTAGAGAGTTATCAACAAAGTGGGAGTGACTAATGCTCATAATGTTCGAGCATTTTTAAGAATGTAAATCGTTCCTTTCTATGATTTTTTGATTTATTGACACAAAAGGTTTCAAAAGCGTTCGGAATTCGCAGCTTAATTCACCCCTGCAACCTTTGGGAGTAATTCCCTCTGATTGAGAAGCCCTGGTCTATATTTTACAGCTTTTTCAATTACTATTAATTTTTCCAACTTTGTGTTAGGTGTATTTCTTTCGTGAAGTTGCCGTTAAATATCTTGACAAGGTTGTTAAATTCTAATACTCGTTATAATTTCTTTCTGTTAATATTTCTTGCGAGGTCTTTCCACCAGTCAACAAATTTTTAATCTCATCATGCATGCTACCCACTGTGTCTGTCTCTCATTTTCTCAGATCTGAGTAGAGTGATCGGCAGTGGAGTATTCAGGGGGAGGGGCTCATTTCCAATGAAATGAAAATTTATCATAATTTAAAATAATCGTGCAACAATAGTTATTTGTATACCATGGCCAAAAAGCGGATCTTTTTCGTCCGCATCTAAATTTGATGGCCGAGTTAGAGCCGAGGTCTTGGTTTAACTATCACATTTTTAGGGTCTTGTAGGTGTCTGTCTGCCTGTACGGTAGGAATTGTACCCAAACAGCTGAACATAGAAAGTTGAAATTTGGCATACTTGTACAACTTGTTGAGCCACATATAAGAAAACTATAGAGAGTTCAAAAAAATACAACGCGGGATAAATATAAACAAATGTATTTAATAAAAAAATAAATATTCTTTTTTAAATTTTGAGTGGTATACCATATGAAACATCTTAATGCGTGGATCAACAAATTTTTATTTTTGAAAAATCATTTTTTTTTATTGGATTTTTGCCAAAAGTGTGGCAAACTTTTATCCCCCACCTTATCTCCCAAAGGGATTGATCTTAAAATCTAAAAAACAATCTCCGTAATGAACATTGAGAAAATGTGTGAAAATTCATACTTCACTTAAATTTTTTTTATCAACAAATAATGAAATCATCATCTCTTTTTGTTTTTGATATGATCATCAATATCCAACAGCAGGGGTGTCAAACTCATTTGGGTCGCGGTCTATTTTTCATACAAAATGATAAGCAGTGACGAAACAACAAATATCTCGAAAAGCTTCTTGAATTTTTTTTATAAACAGAAACGGGAGAAGATATTTATTAATTTTATATTCTTAAATATATTTTTAACCTAAATAATCTCAAGTTTTTGTTTTAGTTCCACTCATTATTGAAGGAATAATAAGGAAAAAGACCAGACGGAGGAATAGCTACATAGGTAAATGATCAACGAAGAAAGTGAAAATTTTTAAAGGTCCTTGTAACCAAGGCAACTTTTTTACCATGAAGCCATGACAACCAATACGATACAATTAATGGACATAATTGCATTTTTTTCTCTCTTTTTTTGTGAGCAGTATTAAATAATCACACTGTTTAAAGGCATACTATAATATTCTGCTAAAAATCGAAAAGAATTGGAAAGGACTTAGTAAAGACCCTTTGCGATGGAAACTAATGTTTCCATCTAGATTTAATTTAATGTGTTGGTAGCAGGACAAAACCGTTCAGTTACAGTTAACGCTAGTATACAAGATACAGGACTGGCAACCTTGATATCTCAAAACAATGCCGCAGAATCCCCGTAAGGCGCACTATGCCCCAATAGGAGCAACAGGATAGATGATGACTAATATTAATTCAAATGATGAAAATTTTTCATCATCTTTTCTCAATATTTTATGGTAATTTATTTAATCAAACATTTCTACTTCTGTAAATGCGTTTACAAGATAAAGGCTTCTTTAAATGGGAGAAAAGAATAACTGTAATAACTTTGTAAATAGACATGAATAAGACTGGACGTATCATGACACAATTCTTAGTTATGAAAAATATTTTCTCCAATATTCTTTTGAGAATGTTTCTGTAGAAAACACTTTAATTTTGCTTCTTCAAGTTCTACTTAAGATTACGAGTATAAAGAAGAAAATTGGATATCTACAGAGCTTTTCACAATTTTGTATCTGTTGAAAATGTTAAAACAGAACATTGTTTTCCATTAATGAATTATAAAACTGGCCAATTTACATGAATTGAATCTTTCAAGTTAACTTACATCTTGAAATAATTTACTCAGTTTGTTCCAACTAGACGCCTTTTCATCTTCAGTTATAATAAAATAATCTTACTTGTGAAAGGAATAATTGGACTCATTCTTTTTCAGTTCTTATAAATATCCTTCAGATTTTTGTTAACAAGAAACCAAGAAACATTCTTAGGATATTTCGGCTGGTAAAAATATCAAGCCACGTTTTTCGGACCGTACCAGGTAACCGTATCCAGATTCAAATTCGGCGTAAGAAAGATATGGTTGGACCCATTCAACATCTTATTTCATTATGCATTCTGATGGCAGTCGGTTTTGTGTTGGCTACAGATGATTTTTAGGGCTTTGTAGGTAAGAAGACCACAAAAACCCTTATAACGCCACATGTGTCTGTCTGTCTGTCTGTACGGTAGAAATTGTAGTAAAACGACTGAACAGAAAAAGTTTAAATCTGACTCTTTGACCCACATAGAGGAAAATGATAGCGAGATCAAAAAGATATATCACGAGATATACATAAACAAATATGTATTTAATGAAAAAATAAATATTTTTTAAAAACTTTGAGTGGGGTATCAAATGAAACCTCTTATTGCGTGGATAGACAAGCAATTTTTTATTTTTGAAAAATAATTTTTTATGTGATTTTCCCCAAATTATATCAAAACTTTTGTTCCCAACTCTATTTTTTTTCACTTGAAATTTTGCCCTGTCTGGGGCGCTCCATTAAATCTTGTCTACGGGCGCCAAAGACCCTCACCCCGGCCCTGGGCTTCTTACAATATTAAATACGCACTTATTAAATACCTACAAATCCCTGAAATGTGTGAAAATTCACACTTCACATTATTTTAATTTAATTTTATTATCTTAAATAGATCGCCGATACCCTTTTCACACTAGAACTTTAGGTCCACTGACATTTAAGATCACTTTGTATTCACACTAGATGTTTAAATCGTCGGTGCTGCCATCTCTTATAACTTCGATATAATATAGTCTATTTTTAATCTATTTTTTTACCGACCGCCAACATATATAAGGGAGGTATTGTGATCATACCGATTTTAACATTTCGAGATTTCGATGGATCTTCACGAATTGAGGTCCCTACATAACGTTTTGACTATTTTTAGCATGATGTCTGTCGGTCTGTCTATCCGTCCTTCTGTCTCTCTGTCTGTCTGTCTGTCCGTCTATCCGTCTGTGTACACGTGCAGAGCAAATTCGGCTGAAAGGATTTTTATGAAACTTCATATTTAACCTTCTGCCATCAATGGCACGAGTTGATCAACTTTTGGTAAAAATCGGTTGACTAAAAATGGGAATTTACTCGTGTCGATTTTAAGATTTTTGTGAATATTTCTCAACAGAAAAATATTTCGAAAAAATTTATTGAACCAAAGTTGCTATAAAAGCAATAATTAATAACTCTTATTTGAGACGTTTTTTGATAAAACGAAAAAATTCGAATAATATTTGTAAAAATTTTCGAAATTTTTCTCAAAAAGTCTAAATTTTTTGATTCCGACCGGCGTAGCGTAGTGGTAACACATGTGCTCTGCGTTGCGAAGGTCTCGGGTTCGAATCCCGTTCAGGCATGGAAATTTTCTCAAATAAAAATCGTGCTGGCTAATTGTCAAAGCAGCAAAGGCCATTAAAATTAAAAAAAAAAAAAGTTTCCATGGTCATGATAAATAATATCTCTGTTAGAAAATATTATTTCCTATGGCCAAGTTATTTCTACTCTGCTGCTAGAATGTATTTCATATAAGTACTTTATGATGGCCGTCGGTCCTGTGGTGGCCACAGCTAATTTTTTAACCACCAAACACGACTAACTATCCCAATTATACTTTGGCTCATGAACATCCATACCCTGACCAGTATTCGAATCCGGGACCTTTGGCTCGTGAAGCAGGAGCGCTACCTCTACGCTACCAAGGCCAACGATTATATAAAATGTTGACAGCACAAATTCAAACAGCAAGAGGAATTATATTGGCAGTGTGCATCACATGACCTCACTTGAAGACAGAAATCTGTATGATTAAGTTAGGCTGCATTAAAGAGAAGTCACACGCACTTAAAGTCAGCTTAACTTAAACATTCTATCTTAAAAGTGAAAATTGTACGAAGAATCTGCTAAAGCGAATCGAGTACACATCTATACACAGAATAGCCATAATACAAGGTGTCTCAAAAGAAATTTTATATTTATTTAGCTTACTGCGTGAACGCAACGTATCCGAGGGGCGCGGGGGTTATGTCAATCGGTAGCCTGGCTCTTGGGAATTCAATCGCTATGGAGCGTTTCTCGAGAGCAGACCGCGCGTTATGCGTGCGAGAGTTTTACAAAAACGGTGATTCGGCGACTGTAGCGCGTAGAAAATTGTGCAGTATTCGAGGTTTTCGCCACTTAAATGATGCGTCAAGCATTCCTCTCATTCGACATTGGGTTAAAAAGTTTGAAGAGACTGGTACAACGCTGGATAAATCAAAATCCGGGCGACCTAGGTCATCAAGAACGGTAGAAAACGTGGAGAATGTTAATCAGTCTGTTCGTGACGACCCGAACCTTTCAATTCGGAAGCGCGCAAGTGCTTTAAATGTGCATAGATCATCATTACATCGCATTATGCACAAAGACCTAAAGCTGCACCCCTACAAAATTCAATTGGTGCAAGAATTAAAGCCCCAAGATGTCAGTCAGAGGCTTAATTTCGTAAATCAAGTGATTTTGTTTTCGGATGAAGCTCATTTTCATCTTAATGGCCACGTAAATAAGCAGAACTGCCGCTACTGGAGTGCAACGAATCCGAAACGCAAACATCAGAAACCCCTACATTCGCCTAAAGTGACCGTATGGGCTGCGATGTCGGCGCGAGGAATTATCGGCCCTTACTTTTTTGAAGATGAAAGGGGGCGTGCAGTTACAGTGAATTCAGAGCGTTATGTGGAGATGTTAGACAACTTCTTGGTGCCTGAACTGCAAAACTTTCCTGGCTATAACCAAAGAACATGGTTACAACAGGACGGAGCAACTTCACACACGTCCAATATGTCTCTGCCACGTGTTCGTGAAATTTTCTCAGGCAAATTGATCTCCCGGAGAGGTGACATAAATTGGCCTCCACGCAGTCCAGATTTAATCCCTATGGACTTTTTCCTATGGGGTTATCTTAAATCTAAAGTTTACGCCAATAAACCGACTTCACTGGCGCATTTGAAAGAAAATATCCGTCACGAAATGGCAGCCATCCCTGAGTCCACCTGCCGAGACGTCATAAGTAATTTTACTGTTCGATTAAATGAGTGCCGAGAACGCGAGGGTCTACATTTAGACGATATTATTTTTAATAAATAAATCCCCAAAAAGTGTATTTTAATAATTAATAAACATTTTTTCTATATACGGCTTACTTTTTTTTTAATCGATCCACTAAATATAAAATTTCTTTTGAGACACCTTGTAGTTGCCAACCTTCGGATGAAGATAGTGTAGAAAATGAAAATCACTGGTTTGTAAATTAATTATTCAACTAACGCATGAGAAATAATTATGCCCACAGTTTTAGGAAAATGTTGTTTTTGTTGAAATGGTAGAATGTATTGGTTATGTATACATGACAAATGATTTAAATATATGTATGCATTGAACATATTGTATATGTATAATTATTATTTGCGCGAGATCATAACAGTGTATGAAATGTAATTTCTAACCATTATGTATTTAGAGAATGCTTGCAATTTGTACTTGATTCAGGTCCGCGCATTGCAGCTCATCTATCGCAACACTCATGATTGGAATGGACAATGCAAAGGTTGATTAGCGTTGTCACAGCCTAACAATTGACCTTCGCTAACAATATTATAAATTGGTGTCGCGTTGCTGACTGACTGTGTTCTATGACGTTAATTAACTAATCTCCACTGTTTTTATGTACAGCCACAATCAAAAGTATCACTAACCAATACCTTTGGACTTTTTTAAAAAAAGCACTCAGTTCTGTCTCTGGACATGTGATTCACAACCTTGGACTTTTTATTATAATTTTTGGTTTTATTTATTTTGGAAGTTGTTATATTCAATAGCCGGAAAATAACGGTCTCAAACAAAAAAATATACTCTTTCACAAAGCAAAAATGTTGCTTGGTATAAGAATTATAAAGCTATACACTGCAAAAATTCAAATTACCGATGAAGAAAAGTGTATGGTTCAACTGAGAAGATTATTAAAATGAATCAATGTTATGCGTTCGGATATTGAGCAAGAAATATCGCTGTTTCAATCTCTCTTCCCACTACCACAATGGAGTGGTACACAAAAACACACATACGTTTACGTGAATATATTCAAATATAACAAACGAAGATAAAAACTGTGAACGTACGTTGGTACGAGTATTAAAAATTTGAAATATCTCTCTTATTATCGACTTAACAGGAAAAAGTTATATAACAAAAAAATATATAAAAAATTGTTAAGAACAAGAAGACAATTTTTTTCTCTTTATGCATTTTTACCGACCGCCAACATATAAAAGGGAGGTATTGTGATCATACCGATTTTGACATTTCGAGATTTCGATGGATTTACACGACTTAAGGTCCCTACATAATGTTTTGACTATTTTTAGCATGATGTCTGTCGGTCTGTCTGTCCGTCCGTCCGTCCGTCCATCCGTCCGTCTGTCTGTGTACAGCAAATTCGGCTAAAAGGATTTTTATGAAACTTCATATTTAAGCTTCTGCCATCAATGACACGAGTTGATCAACTTTTGGTAAAAATCGGTTGACTAGAAAATGGGAGTTTACTCGTCTCGATTTTAAGATTTTTGCGAATATTTAGCAACAGAAAAATATTTCGAAAAACTTTATTTAACAAAAGTTTCTATAAATGCAATAACTAATAACTTTTATTTGAGACGTTTTTTGATAAAACGAAAAAATTTTTGTAAAATTTTTCGAAATTTGTACGAAAGTCTCAATTTTTACATACTTATATATAACGTTTCCATGGTCATGGTAAATAATATCTCTGTTAGAAAATGTTAGGCCAAGTTATTTCTACTCTGCTGCTAGAATGTATTTTATACAAGTACTTTATGATGGCGGTCGGTCCTGTGGTGGCCACAGCTGATTTTTTTTTTTTATTGGATACAGATTTGGGGAGTTATGGCGGGAAAATCCCAAAAATAAAATATTTGAAATATCTCCCTTATTATTGACTTAACAGCAAAACTTATATTACAAAAATTGTTAAAAATAACTTTTATCTAATTTTTTATGCATTTTTTTAAGGAAATCATTGTTAACCAAAGTTGGAAATTAAAAATTTATTAATTAGTGTGTACATGCGTAGGGATATGCGATACTGAGAAAGTATCGATATTTGGGTATTGATAATATCGAATACAAAGTATCGATACCGGTATCACATCGAAACAAAATATCGATATTTTCAAGTAACGAAAGGAAAAATGAATATATTTTCTATAAAATGTAATAGCTTCGTGTTAATTAATAAATAATTTATTTATTTACTTATTTATTTAAAACGTAAAAATCATTTTATTCTTATAATATCAATTTAATTGTACTACAATAATACATAGATTAAACTATAAAGGCTATTCCAAATGTTTATGCGGAACTAAATAGGAATTTCGTTCTTTTAGGTTGTCACGAGTCACGAGAACGAACCTTGTTTGGGTTATTTAATTTTTCAGTTTGGTATGTGAAAATTTAAAATTCCAATAGTGAAACTGTTCTGTGAGTAAAACCATGGAAACGAATGATATTTATTAAAAATTTTAATCTTTTTTACATAATTTGAGGACAAAACAAATAAATAAATAGGAAATTTTTATTAAGAATGACAAAAAATTAATATGCAATGAAAAGGACATTTTATAATGACAATCAATTTAATCGAGAATTTGCAATGTGTGTATGATTTACAAAACTTAAACAAAATTACCAAAGGTCCAAATTAATAGATAAAAATTACTAGATTTCCAAATCTAGTTCCGCCTAAACGTTTGGAATATTCTACATATGCTGTTCACTTTTGTAAAAACAAACTAAGAGGAAATTTTGATTTCAGCAGTTTGCACCTTTGAAATTGTATGTCAGGTTGGTATTAAAAAATTGATGTGAAGTGTGAATTTTCACACATTTCAGGGTTTCGCAGGTATTTATTAACTGTGTGATGATTATTTGGGATGCCAAAACAAATTTTATGTCAAAATATATTTTTATGAATTTTAATTCGAATGCCTAATACCATTATTTAAGTTTCTAAATATGTGCAGTATTTTTTTTATATAGCAAGTTTCATTAAGATTTTGAAAATTGCGCCTATGGCTTCCATTGGTTGCTTAAATCATAAGCCTTGCCCTCTGATACCTTCAAATATAGAATTAAATTATAATTTCAACACTTCTCACTGGTTATTAAATTTACGCTTTTAAAAATTAAATGCAACATTTACCAAAATATAACTAGAATTTTGACAAAATAAAAATGCAAAAAAAAACTGAAAAAATTAAAATTGACTGGATTCGAATACAGTTTCTTACAGTAGTTTCAACTCACTAAGCGAGAACGTTACCACTGTGCTATACAGGATCGCTCGACTACTATGTTAAGTATCGGATTACTTATATTACATATTTTACTTAAAAACACAAAATTTGCGTTATTTTCCGAAAACATAATCTGATCAAAAATTCCTGTTGTACTATTCCGGTTCACACCAATGTACATTACTGAGAATTTTTTCAGATTTTTAGTTTAAACTATCTGGGCTACAGGGTGTGGGACAAAAAACTTTTTGCACAATTTTGGCAAAAATCGCTTCAAAATAATTTATTTTGCAAAAATAAAAATTTGATCGTTAATCCACGTACTAAGGGCTTTCATTTGATACACTACTCAGAATTTAAAAAAAATATTTTTTTTTCGATGAGAACATGTTTGTTTATATTTTTAGAGGGATATGTTTTTTAGATGTTTTAGTATTTTTCCTATGTGCGGGTCAAAGAGTTGTATAAGCATGCCAAATTTCAACTCTCTAGGTTTAGCCGTTTGGCTACAATTTTTACCGAACAGACAGACAGACAGACAGACAGACAGACAGACAGACAGACAGACAGACAGACAGACAGACAGACAGACAGACAGACAGACAGACAGACAGACAGACAGACAGACAGACAGACAGACAGACAGACAGACAGACAGACAGACAGACAGACAGACAGACAGACAGACAGACAGACAGACAGACAGACAGACAGACAGACAGACAGACAGACAGACGACAAAATGACGGTATAAGGGTTTTTTGGTCATACCTACAAAACCCTAAAAATGGTAAGGCAATGGCGCCTATAAGTCTGAGTGATATAAATATCTATGTTTAAAATATAGTTAAACATTCTACTCTTCTTCATTGCAAGCACCGAGAAAAAGCAGTTTAGTAAGCCTTTTGCCCAGAAGCCTATTTCTGAGCTCAGGTACAGTGGCATCTGCTTTCGAAAATAAGCACTCTGAAGGAACTGACGTCGCTACTACAGACAAGAATTTCTGAGCAATTTTATATAAGTTAAAGAAGACTGTCTTTATATCGTCCTAAACCAGTAGCGGATTGGATTTCAGAGGTGAAACTGGATTTTTCAAATACAGTGATAGTTTATGTTCAGTTTTGTTAGAACCACGTTGGCCAGTGCCTGATTTTAGTTTCCTCTTCCCATGTGCAATGTCACAGTATGGCCAGTAAATCAAAAAAAGAAACGATTCGATACGATGCTGGGTCAAATGTACAGATATTAGTAAAGTATCGGAAGATAAGTATCGATACTAAAATCGCGATATCGAATGAAAAATATCGATACTGGTATCGTATCAGTAATATCGGAACATCCCTATACACAGGGCCGGATTATCCCCTTAGACATTTGTCTAAGGCCCGTAATTTTCAAGGGCCCGGATTTGGTCTTCACTTGGATTTGGTAGGTGAAATCCTTTTTTTTTTTTTGCTCTTCACTTGGATTTGGGAGGTGAAGTCCTTGTTTTTTTTTTGCTCTTCACTTGGTTTTGGAAGGTAAGGACCTTTTTTAAAAAAACATAGGTTGACCCGTGGGCCCGTAAATCAAAAATGTCTTGGGCCCGGCGAAGGCTTAGTCCGCCACTGCCTATACATGCGTCTTGTTGAGGGAGAAGGAAAAAGGAAGAAGCAGAGTTTCGTCTGTTTTGATTAAGAAACATATCCATAACTATACCGTTTTCACTAGCAATCTTTTGAACTAAGGTTCTTAATTTTCAATGTTTTATTATTTTAATTAAAATTTTTGGCAAAGTTTTAAATATATGACGAACGTTGCTGTTGATATGAACGATAGAAAAAATTGGCATTTAAAATGAAATATTTTTAGATGTTTGTAAAGGGTTATATAATATCGGCCATTAATTTTTTAAGTATAATAATTGTAGTAATAGAACGAACTAAAAAAACTGACATGTTTGAAAATGGTGTATTATTTGTAAGGATATTAATGTTGGAGATGATAGATATGTTTTATTCTTTTTATGTTTGGTAAAAGCATTATTAAAATATGGTAGATTGTTATTTTTTCCCCATGTTACTAAATATATTTACATTATTACATTTCAGTATTGAATAATTTATTTTAAAATAAACCTGACAACGTCATGCAACTATTATTTTTCATGTTTATATTTTATATTATTTTATAATACATTTAATATAATATATACGATATATAATTATAGTACATATACTAGATGACGTACCCGTATGTCATACGGTTCTCAAATAGAGCATAAAATAATCGTTTTCTTTTATTTTAACCCTTTCGCACCTAATGGGACATACGTGTCCCATTAGAGTGACAAAAAATTCCAGAGTGATTAGTAAGTATAGTCCGTTCAAATGTGAGAATACAGTATTGCTCTTATGGCAAATGGGAGCCGTGTTGCCAAATGTTGTAAAAGTGTCAAATGTGTCAATTATAATACAGTGGAACCTCGATATAACGGACCAATGCGGGTGAGGGGGTGTCCGATATAGCCGAATGTCCGTTATATAAAAATAAATTTTCTGAATAAGCTATTTATTAAATATCAAATAGAAATATATTATTAACGAAAGTTTACATTCTAATTACACTTTATTCGTCTTCAGATAATATGTCACTATACGCCCGTTGAGGAGAGTCATGAATGTTTGTTTTTGAACTTCCTGGTTTTGGTGACACTGGTTTGAAAAATGTATCAAATTTTGTTTGGATTTTTGAAGTTTGTTGTTTCTTAATCATTAACTGTCTAAAATTGCGAATTCCCGCCCGCAACTCTGGTGATTCCCCGAGTGTGCAGTCACGTGCAGTTTACGATCACTTACATGCTGTCTGTTATATCCGAAGTCCGTTGTATCAATGTCCGTTATATCGAGGTTTTACTGTAATATGAAAAACTCGTATGATTTACAAAAATCAACTCTTATAAATCTCAAAATAACACTTAACAAAAACAAATGACCATTTGTAGAATGCGTCTTCACAGATCAGCGCGTTTTTGAACTGGCAACGTCGAAAAGCAAGAAATTGATAGCATCATTGTATAAACCCATTTGAGAGTATGAAAAAGAACTACTCCATATGTCCTGTACTGCATACTCACCTTTGAACGGACTATAGTATGTATGCCGAGCCGCAGTAAGGGGGGGGGGCAAGGGGCGACGGCCCTGGGCGCACTTAGGAAAAGGGCGCGGACGGGCTTGACTAAGGGGCGAAGGCGAGGACCTTTTTTTTGGTCATCACTTAAATTTTGAGAGGTGAGAACCTTGTTTTTATTTGTCAAGGGCGCCAAAACACGTCGCAAAGCGCAAGTTTTCCTTACTTCGGCTCTGTATGTATGTGTGAATCAGTGTTCCACTCGTATAAAGCTTATATAACTTGTTTCTTTGGAGCACTTCTCGCTTCCAAACAACTCGTGTGACAATACCTCGTCTTATAAAACTCGTATAATAATATACTATTGTTAGGTCAATAATAAGGGATGTTAGCTACTCCATTTCTTTCCTGCAGCCTGTACGTTGTCGTCTGTCCATCAGATACAAGGTCCAAGATCATGTTTATTAGTTCGAAGTTTTTACTAAGTAATGCTTTTATCCATTAACCATCTGTTCCAATTACATGACCATCTTAAACCGATCTCATTGTGTTTTTACATTGCGTATTATTTTCTTTTTAACAATAATCGAAAATTAAACTTAAGGTGCGTAAATTTTTAAACTTTTTCTTTAAATCGATCCCATAGATGACGTCATTGTTGTGTCGAAGCGTGATAGCAAGAGAGGTTGGTTATTAATCAGATTGGCGTCAAAATCGTCCGAGCCTTACTAATTCCCGTAAAATTGCGTTCTCTCGCGATGCGTACGGCGTACGTTCGTCGGCGCGCAGTTTTTACCCGCGGGCTTCGTCTCTTCCCGCACCCTCTCACAACCGTCGAGGTATATAGGCACATGTTCATTTTTAAAAGCGCCAGGGGTAAAAGTTTTTCTCCTTTGAGAGGCTCGGTTTATATTCAAAGTGCATGGAGAAGAGGAAGTAGGATGATAGTAAAATTAAGTTTTTTCATGCATAAACTCGAAGATAGAAGGATTTATTTGTTCTGCCATGTCATGCGGTTTTTTATTATATATACTATAATTATCTACCGTATATCTGAATTAATAAAATTGGAGGATATATCTGTTTTAATATTTTGTCATCTTCAAATTTGGTTTCTACATGTTTTAAATGATTTATAAGATGATATATGCAAAAAAATCTATTGATCTGTCTGTCTCTATGTCTGCATATCTGTCTGTTTGTCTGACTGTTTATTTGAGAATTACATAAAAACAACTAGACATATTTTGTTATAATGATAGAGTAGAACCAAGGTAGATTCGAACAAAATTTTAAGATGCTATATAGCATCTTAAAATTTTCTTTCTATAAGGGTGTTTCGGGGTTAAAACCACTTACTAAAAATCAGCTGTGGCCACCACCAGTGGCGCACAGAGGGGGGGGGGCTCCCCTGTGAGTGATGGAAATACCAAATTTTTAAATATTTTACCATTATGATCTTAGGTAAATATATAGATATGGATTTAAAAGTAGAGATGAGGACCTTTTTTTTGCTCTTCACTTGTATTTCAGAAGCGAGCAGCTTTTTTTTATATCTTCACTTTTTTTTGTCTACCCCCCCCCCCAATTCCTGGGTGCGCCACTGGCTACCACACGACCGATCGCAATCACAAAATTTATTTAGCAACTTTTGTTAAATAAATTTTTTCGAAATATTTTTCTGTTGTTAAATATTCGCAAAAATCTTAAAATCGACACGAGTAAACTCCTATTTCTAGTCAACCGATTTTTACCAAAAGTTGATCAACTCAATTTTAAGATTTTTGGTAATATTTAACAACAGAAAAATATTTCGAAAAAATGTATTTAACAAAAGTTGCTAAATAAATTTTGTGATGGCGATCGGTCGTGTGGTGGCCACAGATGATTTTTAGTGAATGGTTTTAACCCCGAAACACCCTTATAGAAAGAAAATTTTGAGATGCTATATAACCTTTGTTCGAATTCTGGTGCCATGATGTCAAAAACTTAAATATGAAGTTTCATGAAAATCCTTTTAGCCGAATTTGCTCTGCACGTGTACACAGATAGACAAAAGGACGGACAGACAGCAGACAGACAGACAGACATCGTGCTAAAAATAGTCAAAACGTTATGTAGGAACCACAATTCGTGGAGATCCATCGAAATCTCGAAATGTCAAAATCGGTATGATTACAATACCAGCCTTATAACATTTGTTCAAAAAGAAATTACATGAGAGTTGGCTGTGGAAAAATAAAATAATATGTACTGCAAGCTTTAACTGCCATCACTGTTGTTGTCATAAGTTTCTATTGAAAATTCAACAAAGCAATTCATTAATTTTAAATTTTGTTATATAAAGCTTGCAATAGACATTATTTTATTTTTCCACAGGTAATTTCTTTTTGAACTCATGGTATAGGTAGGCGGTCGGTAGAAATATTTCCCTTATTATTGACTTAATAACAAAAACATATGTAACAAAAATTATTTGAAATAAGAAAATAATTCTTTTTTGTTTTATGAATTTTCTCAATTGGATGAATATTCGGGGAGTAACGAGGGGACACCCTAAAACTAATATCTGGAAATATCTCTTATTATTTACTTTAACTCAAAAGTGTTTAAAATTTTCTCAGTTTCAAAAATAATAATCTTTTTATAACTTTCCTTCGGACGTCGCGATTTAGTTAAGAAGAAAGCTCGCAAAATTTCTCTACGACAGAGATAGGTATTTCTCGTTATTTGTCAATTTTTTAATTATTAATATGTTAGGGATGTTTAATTCATATTTTTATAATTATGTATATTATTTTTGTGTTTTTATTTACAATTACCTGCACTACTATCGATATATCTTAAGAGACAAAAAATATTTTAAGAAGGATCAAGGGACCCATAAATTTATTTGAATCGAGCTTCTATGGTACTGCACGAAGGTATATCGAATAAAATTATGCATTTACTTTATAGCATATATATAAATTTTCCCTCTTTTAAATCATTTCAAAACTATGAAACACTCAAAACCTCATTAGCAAATATAAACAGCTGTCAAATATCGATCGATAAAGTAGAAATCGATAGAAATTTACCGATAAAACGCTGTCAGTGTCTTAATTTCTTAATTTACATTGTGAACACTACTTAATTTCTACGTACAAATTTAATGTTAAGTAGTAATTTAATGTTAATTCTAATTTCTAATTGCGTGGTTATGAACGCAGCATTAATCTACCAATTCTTATTGTTAGTTGCTAGTTCGAAGATGTTTAAACGCAGTAATTTGCTAACTAAGTTTTACAAATATTGATAGAACTAAATTCTGTTCTACCATGTGTGTTCTTCGTCATATTTTTACTCGAATAAATATACTATCGTATTTAGTTTCCACACTTGAAATGAATTACATAAGTCATGTCGTCATCAGATCACTTGAGAAACTTGAATGAAACGTTTCACCCTTCAGTGATGAAAGTATTACACGAATATATGACTTGAGGAGAAGCTATTCATATGCTCCCGGATATGAAATGTATATTTGCCAGATTCAGGTTATAGAGACTACGAAGATTTTCACAAGTGCAGGAAGGTTTGATATTGACTAAAAGTAGGGCACATCAACACATGATTGAAAACAGTCAGTTAAAATCGTTTGAATCTTTAAACCTAGTTTAAAAATCGTACTAAAAGCACTCTAATTTCGTTGTTATAACCCAGCAACTTTTATACAGTCAGTCTGGTTGCGTCAGAAACTATTGCCAACTAAATCCAGTTGTAAAATCAAGTTTGAACACTTCATTAACTCACTAGCTATAGTAAAAAAAATCACTATAAAATCGTATTAAAATCACTCAAATTTTGTAGACATAACCCATATATCATCAGTCACGTCATCATCATTGACGCGACAGCTCAAGTTGAGCCTAGGCCTCCTGTTTCCAGATTTCAAGACCATATTTTAAATGGCGCTGGTCATGTTGCTGAAGAAATTACGGCCAATTGGCTAGACGTAGAGAACTGAAATTTGGCACGCATATACAAATTTTCGACCTGTATATGAAAAAAATATTGACCTTCAACAAAAACATATTAACGAACAAAATTTTATTTAAAAAAATATTTTAACGTTATTTTTTTTATTATTATCCAATTAGATTAAACAAATTGGCGGACAGCAACAATGGCCATTTGCTTCCCAACTAATTCACTTATCATCTTCAAATAGTGTTCACTCTAACGTTTTCCATCTCTATAGTTAACAATAGATTTCTAGAGTCAAATTGATCACAATTAAGACGTTGGGTAAAAATTCGACCCAATTTTTTTTCAGGTAGATTTAAAAACCGTATTGAGGAGATATTGTTAAAAAAAGCTTAGCACATTTTGTATGAATAAAAAGATTATTATAGAATAAACAGATTAAGTATCTTCAATAAAAAGATATTGTGTTTGGATTGGTAATAAAACTTTGATACAACGGATTAAATTCTAAAATAAGCTCAGCAAGAATTTTTAATTTAATTTATAATACTTTGGATTAAACTTAGATATTTTAGAGCTATTGTATGTGGTTCTATACTCGTATGGGGAAGTGAATAAAAGTTGATGATGAAATTAGACTTATGGGGAGGCACAACAGTATAGTTCTTACATGTTTGTTAAACAAAACTGACAATTTTAAATAAAATTAGTAACAATCTATACATTAAAATTTGAAGAAGAACTGTTAGAGCTACATAAAGACCAAGAAACGGAAATGATGGAGGTGAATTTATCTGGAGAGGACGAATCGAGTAAAACATCCATACCTAACGCTGACATCAATGAAATGCTATCTAATTGGGCCAAGGTGCAGAATATGGTCGAAAAATAGCAAATTTTGCTACAGTCAACCAAAACATAAATGCATTTAACGATAATGTGATTGACTACTTCAGGAAGGTTTTACAGAGCAGACAAAAACAGACAACATTGGACAAATTCCTTGTTAAAACGAGTGCTGCTAAATCATCGACAAGAGACCCCATGATCGGAATTGGAATTACTATTGGCTGTTTTGTTTTAATTGATAGCAACTCTTGTTTTCAACATTAACCTTCCTCTTTTTCCACTTCTACCACTATGTTTACCTATTTAGTACAATAAAGTTAAACAACATTTTTTAAAAATTTTGTACCAATTTTTGGAGTTGGAAACATATTAATTGAATTTCAGTTATTTCTTATGGGAAAAATTGTTTCTATAGGGGAAATATTTTAAGATCGCAGCGCTGTTGCGGCATACATGGAACTTCCAAAATAGACATTCATTACATATAATCATATGGGCAATAACGTGAATTTTAATGTTTACTGGTGGTTTTTGTAATTTTGCTACAATATTAATACGTGTTTTTATGCAAGGTAATCAGTGAAATATTGTAACATCAAATATTAATAAATAAGAATAATTTTAGGCATGTTTTTATTATTTTTTTAGGTTGAAATAGATTTCTTTTAATCTACGAATTACACTCAGATACACAGCAATAATAGTTCGACTTCAACATGATTTTTGTCTTGTCTTCCACTTTAATTTAAGGTTATTTTCACTTATTATCACTTGATACCTGTAAAATCAATTTAAAACTGATTTTAAAATAATATAAAATAACATAAAACTTAACAAAACGTAACAATATAACAATATAATAACAACAAAACTAGTAAAATGCAAAAATATATTTTGATCCCATATAACTCAATGTAAAAAGCGCGATAGAATGTCTATTTCTGTAGTTGCTTAAAATCCCACCAGATGTCATATCGCTTATACCCTTTTCACACTAGATCTTTAAGATCGAATGTTAAAGTGAATGTATCTTTAAACGCTAATGTGAAACCGTACGGCCTCGTCTAAACACGACCGATGTTTAAGACAGAGATCTGCGTCTTAAACTTCGTACGCATTGCCAACTTAATTTCTATTATAAAAAAATACTCCTTGAATTTGTGCTGTCAACATTTTATATTATCATAAACAAGAATACTGTATTATATCGACGTTATAAGAAGTTTATACTTATTGTTATAATAAAATTATTTATTTTAATAATGTGTTTAATAAAATACAGAGCTACAATAATTGAGATAAAATGTATCGACTTACATGTTAATACAGGTGTAATATATTCTTTATTGTAGTGCCTTTATTGTAGAATGAAATGAAATATCCTTAATTGTTTATAATAATTCAAAATGTGCGTCTGCGCAGACAGTTCAAAACTGATAATTTCATGACGGTAACTTAAGGACAAAATTACTGTAGCTGATGACAGCACCAGAGATTTAAACATCAAGTGTGAAAGCATACCGATCTTAAACATCCGTGAACTTTAAGTTCACTCGTCTTAAAGATCTAGTGTGAAAAAGGGTATTAGCAATTTTTCCCTATATTCGTCTTATTCTATATTCGTTACACCCCCCAAGAACAGATTAATGACGAATATAGAGGTTCCACTGTACTATCATAGCATTAATGTTTATAATTCGGCAAATTTCTAAGGAAATTTATGGTAGTAATTCTTTCGTATCTTAAAATATATAAATTAAAATCTAAAAATCTTCTAGATAAATCTAATTACCACCTTTCTACAAACTAAACTTGAATAATATTTTATCTAAATTAAGGTGCCTTTTTAATTTAATTTATGTTCAGTTGAAAAATATCTTAAGACCATAAAAAAGATTATTCTTACAAGAGCATGGTCATTATGTGACCATAAAAAATATTAACCTATACTAAAAACGTGACTCAAGCTATCTTGGTTTTGAAAGTGAACGGTCAAAGACTACGTGTTTAGTAGGTATTAGGGCGTTAGTATAGGCAGGTGTAGTTTTCCCAGAGAAATGGAAATAGTATTTCTAGAGAAAATTGTTAGTAAAAAATATGGTTAGAAAATTAGGGCAAATAAATATCGTGGTTTTATATTCTATTTATGACAATTTTGATAGTTATGCTCGTTTTAGAGGGAAAATATTTACGGTAATAATATTTATAGCGGAAATGTTTTCAAGAAAAATATAGAGGGACAAATGGGACGAACTAGGGTATATAAATATTTACTAGTATTATACTTTTTGTTACTTATATTTTTGTTGTATGGACGAAATCTTTTAGTGTTTTTTATTGTCACTGAATGTATTATCATAAAAGAGTAATGACTTATTTACTTTACAAATTGGGGACAAATTTGGGATACCCCTGCGTAGAGCGATTAACTAACTCAGCTTTCGATCACAACTTTCTTTAGAACAGCGTTTCTCAACCGAAAGGTACCACGGACCAGTAAAGTATTTAATTTTCTAACGCGAACCACAAAAAATAAATATACTATTAACAAATTTACTGTCTATGTAGACTCTACATATATAATATCCCAGTAATAAAAAAATTGAAGTAAAGTGTGAATTTTCACACATTTCAGGGTTTTGTAGGTATTTAATAAGTGTAAGAAGCCAACATAATACTGGATGTCTAGGTATATTTATCACATCAAAATCAACAGTTTCTTTTTATAATCACTTTTATTCGTTATTAATTAAAATTAAAAAATTTACCAAATATCCCAGCGTTTTTTACCGAACGTCAACATATATAAGGGAGGTATTGTGATCATACCGATTTTGACATTTCGAGATTTCGATGGATCTCCACGAATTGAAGTCCCTACATAACGTTTTGACTATTTTTAGCATGATGTCTGTCTGTCGGTCTGTCTGTCTGTCTGTCTGTCTGTCTGTCTGTCTGTCTGTCTGTCTGTCTGTCTGTCTGTCCGTCTGTCTGCGTACACGTGCAGAGCAAAATCGGGTTAAAGGATTTTTATGAAACTTCATATTTAAGCTTCTGCCATCAATGGCACGAGTTGATCAACTTTTGGTAAAAATCGGTTGACTAGAAATGGGAGTTTACTCATGTCGATTTTAAGATTTTTGCGAATATTTCTCAACAGAAAAATATTTTGAAAAAATTTATTGAACAAAAGTTGCTATAAAAGCAATAACTAATAACTTTTATTTGAGACGTTTTTTGATAAAACGAAAAATTTCGAATAATTTCTGTAAAATTTTTCGAAATTTTTTTTAAGTCTCAATATTTTCATACTTATATGTAACGTTTCCATGGTCATGATAAATAATATCTCTGTTAGAAAATATTAGGCCAAGTTATTTCTATTCTGCTGCTAGAATGTATTTTATATAAGTACTTTACGATGGCGGTCGATCCTGTGGTGGCCACAGCTGATTTTTGGTGGTCATACCTACAAAACCCTAAAAAGACAAAGACGCAACAGCTGAGAGCGAGAGAACACCAGTTGGCGCAAGCGCTTTCTGAAATACCTGGATATAAAGACAGAAGAATTGAATCATGTTCCATTTGCCTAGTCTTTAAAAACTAGTTATTTTTTTCATACTATCACACATAAATGACTTCAATTCGAATGCAAAAACTTTAATTTTCCAAATCAAGACGTTAATATTAACTCTAGTGTGATAAGGCCTTTAACGAATTCATTCATTCGAAGTTTAACTGTGCTGTACCGAAAGGGGTACAAAAAATACATCCATGATACCGTTACGGAAAGGTTAATAATAATAATAATAAATAGAATAAAATTCTCACCACCTACGTAGCCAGAAAAGGTAACTTCTGTTTCTCTGTTTTAGTACTCATCAGTCTGATACTTCATTAATGTGGTAACGAAATTTTTTTCCTTTCAAATAAAACTTTTATTTTCGTGTTGTAAATTCTTTTTTCTAATTAAAAATATTGTACTTTTTATTATCATTACACAGTTTTCTCATTAGGTTTCTATTTTTCTAACACGTGAAACTATATAAAATTTATCACCAATACCAAAAATAGCGATAATGTTTTCACTTTTCAATTACGTAATTAAAAAAAAGCCGGTGTTAAAGGAACTATTAAAACTTATAGCTTCATATCTTACATCAGGTTTGAGAAAATGGGTTTTTAAAAAGGATTAGAATTTAGTGTTTATTGATTTTAAACACAATACTGTCAGTATCAAAACAGTATTGTGTTTTGATACTGACTTGTGTTCAAATATCTAATTTATAGTAATTTATAAAAACCTTTTTTATTTAGTTTGTAGTTTATTTAGCAGTTTTGTGTTTAGTTATATATTTTCTTATTTGATTTTGTGTGTACTGCATAGTTTTTAGGTTATATTCAACTTATTTTTATTTTCTTTTCTTTGATCATATTTTTGGATCACATCAGTTTATTTGTTTCTATTCTGTTCTTATTTTTACATTTTCATTTCATTTCGATACAAGTGACAGCGTACAAATATTACATTCGTTAAATAGATGAATGTAAACGTACTAAACCTGACGTCACATTTTTTTGTGACGTTTCAAGTGACGCAACTGCACTGTTTCGCCGATTTCTCTATATTATTTTAATATTTAAGTTTGATATGGTCATTGCATTTTCTTCTTACTTAATTTCACCTTTTTCAGTTGAAAATTTGTATAACGTATGTTCGTAATAAATCTCAAATGACTGTATGACTTGAGTGTTAATTCTTTTCTTTTTTTAATGGTGAGAACTGTAAAGGTTACTTGTTTACATCTGGAAAGTGCAGTCATTGGTCCGTATAGGGTTCATACAATGAGTATATGAAGTGTATCGGCATATTTCGGTTTCGTATTACAACTGCATAAATGGCATGAAGTACCTGGTACGACTGTACTCCGTGCTACAAGACATACACCACACTGCGAATTGCTTTACTCGGTATACAGATGATATATGAACCATTGGTTATACCAGTGCTTATCAAAATATCAACCTGAAGTATTAGTACAACAAAAAAGTGTATTACTATTACACTGATGCATCATTTTTATGCAGTTATTGAAAGCGTGGTGCAAGAAATTCAACCAACAGGATTGCTTTATTCTAAAAGTATCCGTACCGTGGTGCTATGTCACAAGCGTGGTGTAAGTCAGAAAATTGTAGTTCTGAAGATTCTAAAGAGAGATTCTAATATAACTAATATTGGGTCTAAGCGAACGCATTTACAAAACAGAGTGGAAAAATCTCTATTTACTACTAGAAAAAAACTACTCTACTAGGACAAATATGATAATAATAGCGAGATAAAATTCAATTATTACTTGTTATATACCAGTATTATACATGTCAAACACAAGGCCGCTAGTTCAGGTAGATTTAAGGAGATTAGTAGGGGTTTCTACACAAATACTTACACCCTAAACCGGCATATTTTCTATTTACGCATTATATATTTGTCCCGCGATTTGAATCTGCAATATTTCAAATTCAATTTTCACCGTCCTGGGAAAAACAGTTTACCATCGCTGCTTTAGACTTTACTGATGATTATAAACACCCGCACTGTATCCTTCAACTAACTATAGTAAAGGAGAATTTACTTGACAGATTGATCGATTGAGAACCGATAAATAAATATATATCTATTTCACAGTTGTATGTAAGATGTCAAGAACGTTATTCTGCTTCTTACTGTAACGTACGTTCATAGTTTTTGTCTTTTTTTTTGTTATATTATAATATGGTAACTTCGACGTATGTCCTTTTGTATACACACGCGGGCATTCAGCTCTGGGCGGTCGCTAACGGACAGACGGACAGACCGTCAGACAGACCGCAGACATCATGCTAAAATAGTCGAAACGTTATGTAGGGACCTCAATTCGTGGAGATCCATCGAAATGTCAAAATCGGTATGATCACAATACCTCCCTTATATATGTGACGGTCGGTAAAAAAGGATGATTGAAATTTTGCCCTAAATGATTCTGATTCAGTTATTTATTTTTATTGCCTTTGGTATATTATATTTGTATATCTCTATCTTATCTTTATGTTTATGTAAATTGTATGTGATGAGGATAATTTGATTGTAATACTTGTATTTCTCTTTTTACCGACCGTCAACATATTTAAGGGAGGTATTGTGATCATACCGATTTTGACATTTCGAGATTTCGATGGATCTCCACGAATTGAGGTCCCTACATAACGTTTTGACTATTTTCAGCATGAGGTCTGTCGGTCTGTCTGTCCGTCCGTCCGTCTGTCTGTCCGTCTGTCTGTCCGTCTATCTGTCCGTCTGTCTGTGTACACGTGCAGAGCAAATTAGGCTGAAAGTATTTTTATGAAACTGCATATTGAAGCTTTTGACATCAATGACACGAGTTGATCAATTTTTGGTAAAAATCGGTTGACTAGAAATGGGAGTTTACTCGTGTCGATTTTAAGATTTTTGCGAATATTTAGTAACAGATAAATATTTCGAAAAAATTTATTGAACATTAGTTGCTATAAATGCAATAACTAATAACTTTTATTTGAGACGTTTTTTGATAAAACGTAAAATTTCGAAACATTTTTGTAAAATTTTTTAAAATTTTTGTCTCTAATTTTTTCATACTTTTATGTAACGTTTCCATGGTTATGATAAATATTATCTCTGTTAGAAAATATTAGGCCAAGTTATTTCTACTTTCTGCTAAAATGTATTTTATACAAGTACTTTATAATGGCGGTCGGTCCTGTGGTGGCCACAGCTGATTTTTTTTTTTAAATTTTCTCTGTATGCAGACACATACAGGACTTAGTCTGTTGTGTCGTTATTTTCAAATAAATAAATAAATAAAAATGCTGTATCTGATCTTGGTGCTACCCCAAATATGTTTTATTGTAAAAAGAGTTGAATACGTTGAATTACCAGGAATGTAAGTTATTTGAAAAATTTCATAAAACCAATTCAATTACATTGGATAGTGTCCGATCTGCACTATAGCCAACAAACGTAATACGAAACCTATGCATGTGTGTTGTCTACGTATTTGTATATGTGTTTGTGTGATTGGCCGCGTGTGTGGATCGTGGCTAGAAAGCGCAGGTGGAATGTTCCCAACATTCATACTTTGACTCGTCAAATCCAACATGCACTACATCCAATTCGGATTTGCTTAAATTCCATGTAAACCTCTGCGTTTGGAATTTCTACCCTGGATAGAAATGCTCTGGTTCTCTTCTCTTCTCTAGCGATACTACAATAGAATTGAAGTAAAACGGAAACAAAGGAATTTGATTTTTTTGCACGTTTTACAATATTAACGCTTCAAATAGTTAACACAGATTTTTAAGTTTCAATTTACACATTCTGAGTTTAGAAGATTAATATTATGAAGTTTTAAAATAGAATTCATAACAAAAGATAGAGAAAACCCATGGGATTATTTTAAATTTGGGAATCTATCTTAACTTTTATGCCTGATTACTTAAAACATTCCTATATCTAGTTTTACTTACAAATGGTGTAACTGTTAATCTAGGTATAAGTTAAACGCGTTGCTGAAAACAATTTCATTCCAGTTATGGCTCAAACGAGCTTTAAATCGCATTTAACTGGTATAAAATTTTACTATAATTAATGGTCTGTTTTGATGGCGACATACAGTGGTAAAAAGTATAAAATTATATTATTTAATACTAATTATTTTTTTAAATATAATAAATGTTACTTTTCTAACCTATTTGCACCAATTAATTGTTATCATTTATTTATTATGTATCTCTTATTATAATTATCTTGTTTTGGGCACTTCTCTCTCTCTCTCTCTCTCTCTCTCTCTCTCTCTCTCTCTCTCTCTCTCTTTTGTTTTGGGCGCTGCCAGTCGGGTTGACTTTTGATAGTTTTGTGATACGGGCTTACTTTTTAAACTTTTTAAAAGTTCTTCCCGTTCAATACATTTCCTCATACTAGTAAACCACGTCTTAAAAATGTCTTCCCACTTTTCAGTTGGTACTTCTGTACAGGTTTGGTCCCAGGCTACTAGAAGCTCATCATCGCTCTTAAAATGGCAGCCTTTAAGTTTATCCTTGATGAAAGGGAAGAGTCCAAAATCACAAGGAGCAAGATCTGGACTATACGGAGGATGTTCTAACACTTGTAGTCCAGAATTATTCAAAAATTCTTGTTAGTTAACCACGATGCGCGGGTGCATTAACTTCATGCAAGCGCCAAGTATCAAAGCCTATTTCAATTTTTTTAAAAACATTTTTCAATACCAATCAGTTTCTATTAATGTTTACGCATCTGTATAAGGATTTTGCAGTGCCTAGGTTGAATTTTTTTAGTATTCCCTTACACCAATCAACACGAGCCTTTTTTTGAGCTTCGGTCAAATCATGTGGAATCCATCGGGAACAGATCTTTTTCACAGCTAAATGTTCATGCAAAATCGAATGTATTGTAGTCTGCGATATGCCAAAGGATGCCTCTATCTCAGGGTAAGTCACATGCCGATCTTATTCAATCATTTTGCTCACAGCATCGATGTTTTTTTTTTTTTTGAATCACAACCGACTTTGGTCGACCTTCACGAGATTCATTACTGATGGACGCACGACCACGACGAAATTCTGCAAACCAATTGTAAACAGTATTTTCTGATTGTGATTATTACCAAAAGTTGAACAAAGCGAACCTATGCATTGTTGTTAAGTTAGGCCTTTACTAAAATCGTAAAAAATCATCCAACGAAAACCTTCACGAATAATATCCATTTTTTAACAAACTTGATTTTTTTTAAACGCTCACGGTCAACAAAGTACATGGTCAAATTATAATCTGGCAATGATTTCACACTAACAAATGTCAAATTTTAATAGTAATGACACATTTCAATATTGCCATCTAGTGGTCGTTTGTAAAAACATAAAAGGTAACCCTCGTATATCTGATCTTTTATTACAATATGAAATGTAATTTTACTTTATTAAAATTTATATTTTCTGTTGTAGTCAGTAATTTTAAACTGAATTACAAATTATACAATAGAAAATTACAGTATAGTTTGCTAACAAAACAAATTGTAACAAAAATCATAATTTCAATATGATATCTAAGAGATCAAAGCCAAGTACATTCAAATATTCGTGACTTGTACCAATATGCTCCAGACATTACGGCCAGAATTCAAATACATCTATAAAATACAAACGTGACGAACAACAAATGGTAAAATGTCAAAGTACCGATATTTCCGGAAAACTCTAAAAAATATACAACGAAATATCATTGCATAGTGGGATGATATTCTTCTCAGGACAAAGATGTCAAAGAATAACTCAAAAATCAATACACTCTTATGTGGACAGTACGTGACTTTTAAGCAACTATTCAAAAATAGCATGAGTGTCCCTTGAAATACTTGAAGTTGAAGTATATCGTATTTCATATATCATTCATTATATTATTAACAACATATTTGACTGTCCAGATCTTATTTATCAATTTTATCTAAAACTGCGTTCAGAGCTCTTTAAATTAGTTTACTGTGCATAAGTTTAGTATCGTATTTCCAAAATGAAATGGCCACTCTTGTTAAGAAGCTTAACAATTCGGTAATGAGTTTATGGCAGTAATCCTAAGACAGTAATCCTATGGCAGTAATCCCGGTGATGGCTTGGATGTTTGTATTTGTTATAAAAATTAATGTATCCATAATAAAATAAAGATATACTGGTTAATGGCCATCGTAGCTAAGACCAAAAATTGAAAAAATAAAAAAAAGGGGATTTTAAATTTAAATTGAATAGTTCAACTGAAGTTTCTTAAAAACCATTAAGAATATTTTCCAAATTTATAATCCTATATATAAAGTTTGGGGGTTATTATACACATAATATATAATACTTGTTTGTTAGTTAATTTTCAACATTCATAGCGTGTATACATTAAAAACATGGCTCTTTGGCGACCATTTGATTTTTAAGAAATTCCTAATTTCAGTAGTGAAAATAGTGAACCTGTGCAAGGTGATTTGGAGTGCGAAAAAGTGAACGTTGACGTGGAATGCGAAAATGTGGACGTGGATACTAAAGAAAAATGTTATTTGTCACAAGATTGCAAAGATATGATACTGAACGTTTATAAAAAGTTAGTTTCGGAAGGTAATGACTAACTGCGAATTAGAAACTTAGAACTGCAGAATTAACTAGCATTCCATACCGAACAATTCAACGTATCATTGATATCACATTGATAATAGTGATAATGATTAATTTTTTAATAATTTTAAATTACTATAAATTGACAAGTTCAAAAAAAATTGTTTGTGCAAATTTGAAGTATTTAATATAGACTATAAAATAAAGACTGAGGAGAAAGAAATAGACATGAGGACCTTTTTTTAGGTCGTCACTTCTATTTTAGAAGTGAGGATCACTTTGTATTTCCTAAGCGCCTTTCCTAAAACCTTTTTTTTTTAGACCATCACCTGAAATTTTGAAGTGTGAACCTTATTCATAATTTAAATAATTTTGTCTTCCGCCCCCAAACAAAAATTCCTGGGGGCGCCAATGCAGTAGGTAGTATATTTCTCGTAGGAAATATTCGTATAGGTTAAAACCAATTCATGAGACTGCTTTCTTAAGTCCATTCTACATTATACTTTTTTCAATACTTTTTTCAATACTATCCAACTCTGACGTCATTTCAACTTTTGATACTACAGAATATAGTGGGGGGAAAAAATAAGAGACAGTGAAAAATTTTATATCTTCCATCTCTTATTACTTTTGTTGCCAACTTAAAAATTTTTAGGTTCAGATGGCAGACAACAATTTGGTTATAGTGAACCAATTTATAAATATTGTTTAATTGTGCTAAGTTTATATTTAATTATATGACCCAAATAAACTTCTTATCAACTTAATAAACTACTAAAATTTAAGTTGTAAACAAAAACTAAAAAGTTGGTGTTGGTACGACTGAAAAGTACAGAACTGTCAATCAAAAATTTGACCGGGGGTAGTTTTGGATGACAGTTCTGTACTTTTCAATCGTACCAACACCAACTTTTTAGTTTTTGTTTAGAACTTAACTTTTAGTAGTTTATTAAGTTGATAAGAAGTTTATTTGGATCATATAATTAAATATAAACTTAGCACAATTAAACAATACTTATAAATTGGTTCACTATAACCAAATTGTTGTCTGCCATCTGAACCTAAAAATTTTTAAGTTGGCAACAAAAGTAATAAGAGATGGAAGATATAAAATTTTTCACTGTCTCTTATTTTTTTCCCCCACTATATTCTGTAGTATCAAAAGTTGAAATGACGTCAGAGTTGGATAGTATTGAAAAAAGTATTGAAAAAAGTATAATGTAGAATGGACTTTAACGTTGTGCCTTTTACACTTATATTGTTTTAAATAAAAGAAAACAATTATTTAAAATATAAATATTGTCCTGAAAAGGACAGATTTAATGAAAAACACGATGAAGTAAATAACAAAACAGAGTTTTAGACGCCACTGATTCAGTACGAATGACACTAGAAAACATTTGTAATCTCAGACAAACCCCGTGGTGGGATAACCTACGGTACACGTTTGTATGTATAAGTACGTTTGTAGCTATACGTGATCAATAAACAAAATTGATTGACAAACTTCATTTGTATTTCTCTTACTATTTTGCCAATGTGAGTAAAAGAGAAACACTTTAGTATGTTAGTTATTATATCAGTCATATGACTTTGATGGACTTAGATAATCAAATATTAGTCAAATGTAAGTATAGGTGCAGATTTATAAACACTGTTATCTTAATTATTAATACGAATTATAATTAACAACAAATAAATTATGCAACAAAATTACAAATATTAAATTGGTATAGTGATTTGTAAAAAAAATCTAATCCCGGACCCTGACCGTCCACTCCCCGGTAATTTTAACCGGCTTCCCCCGTTTATCGACGTTCTTGTTTTTAAACATTGTTTTAAATGAAAAATAGCAAATTTAGTTACAAAAATAGGGTTAATGTTAGAAAATATGTAAATGTGTAATTGCGCATGAGTTTTGAGTTTGAAAACATCCTGTGTTTCGTAAATCACATAGAATTTAGCGTAACGCAACGTAGCAATATGCAAAGCGTACCGCAATTAGCATGTAAACTGTTGAAGATTAGACAGATCTCCAATAGAGATTGGTGCAAAGTTAAAACGTGTCCAGCGACCAACATTTACGTGCCATGTGCACTAACCCACTAATTAATGGTTGCCATAAAACCGACATCGATAACATTCAAAATTCCTACATGTATTCACACCCTTATTTACGCATACCACATTTATAGTTTCCCCAAAATAAACAAACTCTATGTATTAAAAACATTTTTATAGTAACAATTATCATAGTAACATAGTTACAGAATTGGTCAGACTGTGAGATGTCGAAGAAAATTTTTATTTCTATACACTTTCTGCTACATTTTGAGGTTATTGTCTTTCAAAAATGTAAGTATTTGTTTAAAATTTTGTATGTTGTTGCTATTTAGTAATGTATTGAAACATAAATTGAGTAATCAATTTTTCTTAAGCGATTTTATCATTGTATTTCTAGTTTCTTCATATTAATAACAATCAACCTAGTTTCCCTTGTTTCCTTGTTATAGCCGATAGTGTATGCATGTATGTGTTTCCATATTGTCGATAGAAGCACATTCTACATAACAATGACTTACATTATAAATTTAACAAAAAATTCTACTAATACCTTTCCAGTCGCTCCAATTGTGGTCTGCATGTAGTCCAAACACTAGAGTCCACACTATAACACACTATTTCAAGTATTTTCTGCACTTTTATCACTTAAAAATAACTAAAAACGTCAGAAAAAAATGAAGACGCCACTTGCAAAAATCACGTATCACTACATATCAAGATGGTTAATCTTGATAAAGCTCATTAAGGAATATAGTCATTAACAATTAATAAATAAGGAACAGAATTGCTTAAAATAATTCTTTATGAGAATAAACACATATATTAATATTTTATCAATAGTATACAGGTGGTTGAAATTGAACTACGTTAAATTTGGAAGTTACTTGGTACTATGATCTAAAATAGTTTATATTTTGTTACTTTGTATCTTTATATAAATAGTTATACATTTGGATTGAGGATTTATTAAAATTTCAGAGCTATAGCGTTGGAGACACGGCCTATATGGTAAAATGGGAGGACAGAGGTGATAATAGGAAGACTTTTGGGCTATCAATGTTAATTCTGAGATCTCAGAAAGGGATGAAAATTACTATTGGTATTGGAAAGTATAATGGAGTTATCTCTCGAGAATTTTATACAGGTTAATTTTTTTTATTTACGGGTTCATTTGGAGGGCTAAGGTGTCCCCCCCCCGGGCATTATGACCTTAAGGCCCGGTCTTTCCACCTTCATTTAAACCACTAGGTAACTATCCGACATATAATGTTATCTGGAACTTTATCTTCTGAATAAATGTCATTACCAAGCAGTGAATTCAATACATGAGTCTCATTATCCGTTAGATAACTATCCGACACAGCAACAAGACGGGCACAGAATTCAGCACAGAAAGTATCATATAATCAGTTTTTTTAATTCAATTTTTTAACAAGTAAAATATATATTTTAAATATAAATCGTGTAGACTTCAAATTTTTAATTCAAGGAATTGCGCTGAGATTCAAGTATATTCAAGGAATTCAAGGTACAATTTCAAATTCCAGGAGATTCCAGGATATTCCAGGATTCCAGGAGTGATAGACACCATGTATTGAGTAATATTATTATTAAATACGTGATTTAAAAAAATATATATATGATCTTTTTGGGGGGTGACCACCTGTGGAATTTTCAAATTCTGGTCACCATATTATAGAGAGATTAAGTTCCCGTTTTACCAATTCTCACTTTACGATTGAACTTCAGAACCAATTATTACGTAGTCGTGAACTACCTATAATTGTAAAAATTTATCAAGGTCTCCATTGTTGAATAATTGGTTCTCTAAATTAATCAGTGACGCTGTTGCCAGAATTTAAATTAAACGCGCGATTTTAGTATGTATTTTATGAACAAGTAGCAGTAAATGCTGTGAAATTTTAGTGTATAGTGTTGTGTTACTGTACCATTTGTGAAATTTCGGGAATTCACAGCTGAAATTGATGTAGAACAGAGCAAGATATTTATGGGTAATTCGCAAATAGGTACCATAAAAATTAATTACACAGAACGATTTATTAGTCCAAATGCTGTTATAGAAATTTAAATGTGTCAAATTCAGTAATACAATTTTCAAGCACATTAGCTAATTTTATTACTGTTGTAATAAAAACGTTTATTTTTTTGTGGAAAATTAAAAAATATGTTTTAAATTACCTAATCAAGTACTAAAGCCTGGTTTATAATTGATCGATAATATAAACGCACTGCATAAGCATGAAGATGGATCAAAAAGTTAGTTTACGAGACTTTACATGGTGTTGGATCTACAGAGAACCGATAAACAAATATATCTATTTCACACAATTGTGTGTAAAATTCAATGACATCTGTGAGCTTCTCATATCCAACGTACGTACGTAGTTCTTATATATTAATATATTCAAATAAATATGTGTATTTTTGTATATGGAACCAATGGCGGCTCGTGAAAATATTGATTGGTCAGCTCAATCTCGGGCCAATCTCCTAGTCTCCCCCCCCCCCATTTTACCAAAAGTTTTGAATCGGCCCAGCTTGCAGTAATTACCTCGTTTACCTCGCATATTACCTCGTTTACTACCAATTAAAAACACCGATACAAAAATTTTAATGTAGACAAATTGAAAAGTCATTTAAAAATTAAAAATGCATTAAGTACTTATCGCGGGTACTTGTCTACCTAAAAAGATTTTAAAAATTGCGCCTATGGCTTCCATTGGTTGTTTTAAGTCATATGCTCCGCCACTCTGGTTTCGTATAGGTACATAACACATAGAATGAAATATAATTCCAACAATTCCAACTGGTTATTAAATTTACGCTCATAAAAATTAAATGCAACATTTGCCAAAATATAACTAGAATTTTGCAAAATAATTTAAACAAAATAAAAATTTAAAAAAAAAAAACAAAAAATAAAATCCTCTGCCCGTGAGCGAACCCTAGTTTACTGCGTAGCAAGCGAGCAAGCTCACCATTAGACCCGGATATGCCTTCTAGAATAGTGTGTTACATAACTATAACTTTTGTACATCGTCAACCAAAATACACAAAAAATGCGTTATTTTCCGAAAACATAATCTGATCAAAAATTCCCGTTCTACTATTCCGGCTCACACCAATAATATACATTACTTAGAATTTTTTTCAGATATTTAGTTTAAACCATCTGGGTTACAGGGTGTGGGCAAAAAACGCATCAAAATAATTTATTTTGCAAAAATAATTTTTTTATCGTTAATCCACGTACTAAGGGCTTTCATTTGAAACCCAACTAAGAATTTATTATTTTTTTTTTTTCGATGAGCTCATATTTGTTTATATTTTTAGAGGGATTTTTTTTTTAGATGTTTTTAGTATTCCTATGTGCGGATAAAAAAGTTATATAAGGATGCCAAATTTCAACTCTCTAGGTTTAGCTGTTTGGCTACAATTTTTACCGAACAGACAGACAGACAGACGACAAAATGACGGTATAAGGGTATTTTGGTCTTACCTACAAAACCCCAAAGAGACGGACAATGAGTATATGTTTTGAAACAAAAACCGAGTGTTATTTACTAAAATTCAAGAAAAAAAAATGGTCAATTTGAATGAAAATTGTTAAGACTAGTTGTATGCACATCAATCAATAGTTACACTAATTTTCATAAATATCTGAAGCGTAATTATGGTATTTTTTCAGTGTCATAAATCTGTTTAAATATACAAAGTTTGTTCGCGTCCTTACCCTAAAATAATCCTTCATTTTATAGGTTATTTTAAGTCTGGGAAAGTACAGCGATGCGTAAAATGGATCTATATTGGTTTTAGGACGTTTTTGACATGTTGACGGCTACGAAATAAGCTGTATTTACATAACAAAAATATGGCAAAGGCGCCATACTTCGTACACTGTAGGTATATTAAAAATAAACTCCCTTTGTTCTCTCATATTGTGTCTACAAAAGTTTACCTTAAAATCTTTAGATAAAGACCATAATTTCTTAATGAATAAAAATATAATGTAAATTTTCACACCTTTCGAAATTTCGTATGTAGTTAGTAAATAAAAGAGAGGAACAGAGGTTTCGAATTCTGAATATCTTTATTTTCTATGAATACATTTTTGGTCTTGGACTTATTTAGTTTTATTTTATCTACACTGTTTTGATCAGAGAAAATAAGTAGTGTTGGCAACCTTTTAACCCCAACCAAAACCAATATGAGCTACTTTCTTTATCAAGGGGCTTTAATTTTACCTATTTTAACCCCAAAAATGTATTATTAGGTACTAGCAGAAACACCCGAGGGAGAAAAATTAAGTTTATTAATATGGTATACATTTTGATTTTTTTCTTGTCCGAAATGTATGATATACATTTACAATTTTAACTAATTAGATTAGAATAGAATGATTTAATTTATGAAATAGTTACAAATATCTTTTGTAAGGACAAACTAAATTTGGTTATTTTGGTGATTTTTGTAGTCTATTACTGACTTTTAGAAACTTGGTTATATTGTAAAAAAGGCTTTACATGGTCAAAAAATTCAAATTATTTCAGTGAGGGGTATACCAACATACGTTACCTTTTCAATTATTTAATTTAAGAACGTTTAATTTGTAAAAATAGTTTTATGTAGGGTTTTAACAATGGCTGTAGGCTGCATACGATCTGTCATCAACTGGTACGTGAAACAGCCCAACACTTCGGCACAGTAGGTAAGTTATACGAAGTCTTACGACATAACACGAAGCCTAATGGCGCGTCTACATTGATGCAACATGGTAGCATACGACAAGTCTGACGAGACCGTCAGACCATGTCGCATTGACAAGCTAGTGTCTACACCAACACTGGGAGCGTGCTACTGTTTATTGTTGCGAGATCTGTCAGTTTACTGAATAAATATGGCGGATCGCAAAAATATTATTACATTTTATAACTATAAATAATATCAAGCTAATTTATACTATTTTAGAACAAATTTTAACTCCATAACAAAAACATAACCTTACTTAATTATATTTATCATTATTTCTCATACTCTATTTTATCAAAACTTATATTTACTGACTTATCTTAAATAAATTTAAGTTGCTAAATAATTTTTGTTGATACAGCAACGCTTACAACACTAGTTAATTTAAAAAACAAATATTTCTATAATAATAACTATCAAATATCAAAATGGCGAACATGTGGCTTTCAGAAGTGGTAGCGTGTCACATGAAAACTCTTTGATGTTTACCGCCAAGTAAGGGGAACGAGCAACATGTCGCACGGCTTCCATCAGACCGCTGCACATTGGTAGCATGCGACATGTAGAACGGTCGCATGCTACCATGTTGCCTCGATGTAGACGCGCCATAGCATTCCCACAACCCAATCCAACATATATTGCGCTTCATATATTAAATTTTTTCAAAGAAGTCTCCAGTTACAGGCCACAGTGGACTGACTCGCTAGGAGACAGGGAAATTTCTCGGTGAGCCGGTTGCAACGATATCGGTTCCTGAATCAATGGGGCCGGGAGTTGAACCAATGGGGCCGGGTCTTGAACCCATTTATTGAAATTTTTAAGGGCCGATAAAATTTGCCAGTACGCTACTGACAGTCTAGATCCTACTTGACCAAATTCTTGAATTGTAACACATAAATTATGAAACACTGTAGAATATCAACAAATAAACATACTTTTATTTAAATAAACACAGACTTGAAAAAATACGGATAACATAAACAAACTAGATTAGGGAACAGATTAAAACAAAATAATTTAATGGCTAGTATATTATCATTTAGAAACAGAACTAGTTGTTATGTTTATGGAATTGACATAACGGGTGTGAAACTAAACAGACAAGCAGGAAAACAGATATAAAAACATTTGATAAAAAGTGATGTACTGACGGATGTGATGAAATAATTAAATTAAGGATATTTGATTAAAATCACGTACTAGTTTAATTGATAAAACTAGATAATTAATTTATTTTTAATGCGTCTTCCGATACACAGACTTATCTCGATTGCATGTGCGGTTCCAAGAAATATTTCGGGTTTCGTAGCTAGAACCAACAAACCATTACACCATCATGTGCAGTTCCGACTTTTCCATAAAGGCACATGGGGCACGAGCCCAGGGCCCCCGGCTTGATGGGGGCCTCAAAATGCCGAGGTCGTCGTTTACACGGAAAAATGGGGAACTAAATTTCTAGTGCAATTTTACTACTTTTATTAAATTGCAAATGAATCGACGGACTTGAGTATCTTAGCCTTACATACTCGAATAAAAGCAGATAAATTAGAAGAAATTTTCCCAAATGTGGAAGTTGCTACAAGGATATACCTTTACTTAATGGTCACCAATTGTAGTGGAGAGCGCTCATTTTCACGGCTAAAAAGAATAAAAAATGAACTACGAATGACTATGTTACAACAACGACTTACTAATTTGTCAATCATGTGCATAGAAAGTGATATCCTTCAAAAATTAGACTTTGAGGACATAATAGAAGATTTTGCACAACAGAAATCCCGGAAGAAACCATCATCATTAACGTAAGTCCAATTCTCAAAATAGTAATCACCTCATTTGATTTGTATCAAGCCAGTGGCGCAGCCAGGATTTTGTCTTGGGGAGGACCGAATCAAATTTGGAGGGCACGCGAACCTCATTTTTTGTGGCCCCAGAACCGGTAATAAAAAAATTGTGCCCCCCCCCCCTCCATCTGAATACGCCACTGTTGATCAGTACAACTTATATCAGTCCTTTTTGTGTATAAAACATCATAATTTCAAAAATACCTAAGAAGATATTGATATTCACATTTATCTACAAAATAAAACCAAATACTGATTTTAAGAGCGCGATTGTCTCAAAAACTACTCTCTTATATATTTTATTTGTTCAATTATATTTCTACTATTTTTACTCTATTTCTCGTTTGAGGTGTCATTTTAAAATTACATTCTGAAGGTTATACCGAAGTCAGATTTCCACTTTATCTTATCTGAATCGAGTTATTAGTTGTTTAAAACAGTTTTATCAGTTGACTGGGCGACTATTGTGTCAGGGGGAAAAAGGATCAACACTCCCCTTCATATAATTCGTTGGAGCATATTTGGAAAGTGATGTATTTTCACTTGAACAATAATTATGACACTTTATCAAGAGTAGGCAATCTTAAAAAAATGTTTATTTACACGAAAAAAATGCCAGTATTGTTTACAATGTAAAGTAAAGTAATTGAAAAATCAACTACTGTTGTGGTTAAATTTTATCTTTAACTCCCTGGGCACCGCCGTGTAATCTGCTGGTCCTAGGAGGGGCCCAGGCCCTTTGGCCCCCCCTTGGCTGCGCCACTGTATCAAGCTAACCATAATAACCTATAAGTCACTAAATAAAAGTACATACTGATTTTCATTCACATGTTTTTTTTACTTTCAAAAAGGGCCCCAAACTGTGTGCCCAAGGGCCCCTGCATGGCCTAAGACGGCCCTGATCATGTGTGTAGATAATGCAGTAATGCAGATGTGTACCGAAATAGTATAGATTATCCAACAAAATAATAAATATTAATAATATATGCAGGGTATTAAATGAAGGCTCTTAAAACTTAATTACCGAAAACTGATTTCGACGCGATTACAGCTAAAATGCTCTATACATTCAGTATTCGGACTATCTGTTGGTCTCTTTCTCGTACTAAATACCTACGAAATACTGGAATATGTATGAATATGATACTACTGTTGCAGTTATAAATATTCGCTACTACTGGCTGAACTGACCCACGCTTTTCTGTCACTAATTCTGGCTAAAACTAGTCTAAACCTGTCCTGTATTTTTATAATAGTTGATGCCCTATTGGGCTTATATCCAATTTTTTAAATATCAATTGTTTTCCTCTTATTTTCAAGGATAAAAATATCTCAACAATTTATTTTAATTCTTGACCTACAGCAATTTGGTTGGCATTGGTTAAACATTAAGAAGGTCGACTAACGACTTCTTTAGCTCAATTTTTGGCAGTTATTTTATCTTAAAAATAAATTTATTTGGCAGAGATGATATAACTTTATTAAGAACAATCCATTTCACGTAAATTAACTTACAAATAAGTTAGAACTCGAAGCAAATTATTAGAAAAGTGTTGTTTTATATTTCGGACTTGACCTTAAGGCAGTCCTCAAGAACATATTTTATCTTAATACAATATATGACACATTTTTAAGCAGCAAGGTCATTTTTATCAAATAAATTTGTTTGTGTGTGTATGATTAACTAAAGTAAAATCTGTCACAGCTCTCTCAATAATTTCTGATGTTTGATAATGATGACTAGGAATACAAGATGATTTTGTAAAAAAAAAATATGTAATAGATCAGTGTTTCTCAACCAAAAACGCACCGCGGACCAGTAAAATATATCATTTTTTAACTCGGACCACTAATAATTGTTGGTTCATTTTTTTCAAGAAAATAAATATATTTAATGTGCTAATAAATACATTTATTTTATTTATAGAAAATCATAGAAAGTTTACAGAAAATAAACAAAATATAAATTATTTACATAAAAAAATGTGCATAAAAAATAACAAAAAAATCATCTGTGGCCACCACAGGACCGACCGCCAGCATAAAGTACTTGTATAAAATACATTCTAGCAGCAGAGTAGAAATAACTTGACCTAGTATTTTCTAACAGAAATATTATTTATCATGACCATGGAAACGTTACATATAGTCGTCATAACAAGTTTTATTTTTTTCCTGTAACATTTAGGGCCGAGAGTTCCAGTTCCTAATAAACTCCCTAATAGTTATTTGACACATAATATATTTATGAAGCTAATAAATTTATTGGTGATTTCCAAGTTACAAAATCCTTCTAATAGTTTATTAGCAACATAATTTTTTGTTTTTGCATTGGTATTTCTTATGGAGATAGTAACACGGTGCAAGAGGGATAGAGCTATACGTAAATTTGACGAGCTAAAGTGAGATGAAATTTTGACACTGAATATTTTGACATTAAATATTTTGACAATAAATAGTTTGACTTGACATTCAATGACATTACGTATATTTTTTGTGTTACTGTTAAAATGACAATTAAACGGCGTTCAACAAATTTTATCACAGAAAAAGAGGACAATATATATAGAAGAGAAGTTAATAAAAATAGCATTTTATAATACAAAAGTGACTGAAAATAAGAAGACAGCCATATTTTGCTTTATTTTACATTCCTTAAACAATATGAGTTAAACTTATCAGCAATTTTCAGCCACACATCTTTATTATTCTGCCAATAATTGCGTCTGTCTTCTTATTCTCTATCATTTTTATATAAATAGTAATGCTTAAAGTATTGTTTGTAGTGTGTTGTAATCGTAATTGAAATAAATACATATGTAAAAATAAAAGACAATGTTTATTTAAAAATATATATTTATATATTGTTCTTTATATATCACATTTACAATAAATGACCAAAATATTCTAAAAACGGTTGTCCATAATTTATAAATTCACCCAAACAGATCGTCGATTTCGCCAAAATACAACTTAAATGTATATAAAACACTAAAATCACCATTATATAAATGTTTAAAAACTACACATTCGTATATTCTTTTAAAATTATACGGTTTTTAATTAAAATTGAAATATTAACACATTTTGCGAACTTGTTTTTGGTTATATGTCACTTTATTAAGCACTTCATGTTGCCCATAAGTTATTAGACAAATAAGCCTGTTTATTAGCAACCTAATAACTATTTAGGGGTGGAACTCTCGGAAAAAAAATTATGTTGCTAATAAACTTATTGGACAGTTTATTAGCAACTGGAACTCTCGGCCCTTAATGTAATTTTTTAAATAAATTCTCTTAGATGGGCCTTATTTGGTGCACTTTCCTTAAGCCAGAATATTGAAAATAGCAAAGACAATGCGATTTTTCTTATCACTTTTTCGGTGTCTTCAAACCGGGCTTTGAAAAGGCCTTATCACACTAGAGCAGGACCGTCTTATGAATTGTAAGGGACCTAGGCCATGGGTATTTAACGGGCCCTCCTTCCAGGAGAAGTCAAGTCAAATTAAGAAATTTTGAGACCTAATTTTTAATCTTGATTATTCATTGCCGCTATATTTAATTTTACTAAAATTATTGCTTGATGCAAAATTAACGACGATTTTTTTGGAGTTTTTATTTAGTGTTGAAAAATGGCGCTTACTTTAAGTAATAATTATGAAAATATTCTTGTTTTTAGGTGAAAAAAATGCGTGTCGAAAATCATATTCATGTTCGTTATATAATGCGCTACCATTTCGAGGATGGATGGTTCCACAAGTTAAAATCGGGTGACACAAGTCTTAAGGATGATCAAGGAAGAGGATGGCCATCGGATTTCGACGATCAGTCACTTTTGTCAGCCGTAGAAGAGGACGATAGCATGACAACCCGCCTACTGGCCGAAGACTTCAATGTCGATCAATCAACGATAGATCCGTCGCCTAAAAAAGCTTGGAAAAGTGTGGAAATTGGCTGGATGGGTGCCTCGCGAATTCTCCGACAACAAAGTCAAAATTAGATCGAATTTTCACCGAATTGCTGCAGAGAAACGAGCCATCGTCATTTTTGAAGAATCTTGTCACTGGCGATCAATCGTGGTTGCTCTTCAAAAACGTCAAAAGTAAAAAAGTTGGTGTATCTCCGGGTGAAACACCGAAAGGAATAGCAAAATGTGCCCACAGTAAGAAGGCAATGTGGTGCGTATGGTGGGATAGAAGCGGAATCATCCATTGGGAGATCATTGCAAACGGAATTTGCTTTTGGTGGAATGGAGATGGAGAGCGTCAACAGAAGCGGATTCCGCACAAAAACGGCAAACGGCAATTCAGCATCAACAGTGACGTCTATCTGACTCAGCTCGATCGTTTTCATACAGCAATAGATCGTCTCCAAACTGCAATTTTTTTGTTGAATAAACTTATATACAAAATAAAATCGTCGTTAATTTTGCATCAACCCAATACATTTTACATACACAAATTCTATAATTCCGAACAGGAGTTCGTCTGAAATATAAATTTCCTGGTTATTTATAATGTTAATGTTATTCATTTTGTTATTTATTTGTTTATTTTTTTGTAAAATCAGTAACTTTACAAAATAAAATTAAGAACGGCGACCGGGCCCCTTATATAAGCGGGCCCTAGGCCATGGCCTTGTTGGCCTAGGCGAAAAAACGGCCCTGCACTAGAGTTATTTTTCAAGTCTAAACTTGGAAAATTCAAGTCTTTGCATTCGAATCGAAGTCTTGTGTGTGTGATAGCATGACAAAAAACCTAGGTTTTTAAGACTGAGCAAATACATCGAGATACATTTCCCCTGTCTCTAGAAGACAGACGAAATCCAAGTCGTAAAATGCGCGAGCGTGTCCTCGCTCTCTCAGTCTCTCAATATCTCTCAGATAGCAAAAGACGTGAAGACTTGAATCCTCGAAAAAGACTTACAAAATAAAACTTGGATAGCGTTTTAGTGTGATACGCCCTTAAGCCTATGCTGTATTTGTAGTGTCTGCAATAGACCAGTGCCCTTTCTTGTAAAGAAACGTTGTTTAAGACCACTGGATCGGACAGCCGTTTTCAAATCTGACCTTGTGCTCACCACGTTCTCTTTGAGAACAAGCTTCTCTATTGTTTGTGCAGAGGCTTGTTTTAGACTTCAGGGAATGTTAACATGGTGTTGAATTACTAACTTCCACTTTGAAAACTCCATTAATGTAATATATATTCTTATTATTAGATTGGGAATTGATTGCAAGATGAAAAATTTCAATATTTTAACATGATCAACTTTTGACCCCAATTATTTCCACATAAAAAGACTCCTTAGAGATGGTATAAAGGCTTCTTTGTTATACCTACGAAATCCAAAAAACATCGGACACCTAACCACTCCTCTTACATTTTTTCTTGTATGAAAGTCAGTTGTGTTAAAACGTAAAAACGGCAGCAAACATAACCATTCACTTTATTCATGCATTATTAATTCATAACTGTTATATGAACGATATGGGAGGGAATATTGAGTACCCGTCGATCAGTGGGAAGACCTCTCAAGTGATGGAGAGATCAGCTAACCGAAAACCTTACAAATATTGGTATACAGGACACATAGAAAGACCTGACAATTAACAGATCAAGATGGAGGACTTGTGTGAGGCCAAAAGTCAACCTAACTGACAATGCCCAAAGAAGAAAAAGAAGAAGAAGAAGTAGAACAGTTATATAGATTTTACATCTGGTTTTGTTAAGACTAAGGATTTTTTTAGGTATCTTGTGCTAAATACTACGTTTATCCGATACTGTACATTTGTACATAAAACTTTCTTTTGGATAGTCTTAAATTAATAAAATATCTCATTAGTTCTATTTCTAAAATATTCAGCCTGCAAGTATGTATGTCTATAACTGTACTACTCCTATATTTTATATTTTCATCTCTGAATGTTTTAAAAATTTCAACTATTCATGAATAATAAAAGTGAACCATCAAAAATCGTACAGATGTAAAAAGGAAAAAAAAACTAATGTTTGATTCAGAGAAGTTGAAAATAAGATTTGAATGATACGGTTTGTGAACCAGTGGAAAAATATAGAATAAGAAGAGAAGGCAACAGATTTTATACATGAAGACAATGTAGTCTGCAATAAAAATGGTAAGTAGGAAATTTTATTAATATTGTATGATGCCAAATGAAATATTCATATCAAGGTTAAACTGACGATTTGGTAAAAAAAATACGGATAATAAGACTGAATTAGGATATATGGAATAAGTTAAAGCTTTAAAAACCATTACTTTCCGACTGGAAAATAAGGAAAGTATGGTAAAAGGCGCGCACCCGGGGAAGGAGCTCGCGGGCTTGATCCCTCCCCAACTCAAAAACACGTGGTTCTTACGTGTTACGTTTAAGTTAAATTAATTTTAACATTACAGACCTTTATGATATAATAGATAGAGGGTCATTCCATATCAAGTGGTCTAGTGGTCCCTGCTCGACCATCACGGATCTTGATGAAATTTTGTATGGACATTCACACATGTCCTCAACGAACATTGGTAAAGTTTTACGTTCATCCATGCAATACTTGCTGAGATATAGTAATTTGTTTGACCCCATACCGCAGCCTTCTATGGTATGACTCCGCGATTTCGGCAACTTTGAGACACAGTATCTCTGGCAATATTTTGTTAAGAGAAACAAAACTTTGCCAACTTGTACAACTTTTTGCGCTCTATTAAACAAAATAATAAACAAATCTTCATGAGCGATTCCCGTGAAGAAAATTTGGATCAAACTTGGCCTAAAAAATTTGCAACTCGAAAAAATTTTAAAGTTTGACTTTTTATACCTCTGAAAGTAAAGGTACGATAGAGTGAGATCTATTATTTTTTTATTAAAAATCCTCACTGCTGTCGTTCGTAAAATAAGTAGTTCCTCTGCAAATTATGATGTACAATGTGCTGCAAGCACTGGCATCTAGTACTGTTAAGGTAACACGGCGATTGGCATTGTGTGGGGGTAATGGCTGCTTATACACTTTTGGTGCTGCAGTCGTTTGCAGTTAAAAGCTTGCGAAGTGCACGTTTGATTACAGATATTTCTGTAAAACATTATTTTATACCTGCCTGTAAATTGCACATGAAAATACACACGACTGCATCGCAAACCCTGGCGATATGCAGACGCGGAAATTACGCCAGATCCAGTGCCCGCACAATGCAGAGTGACCCGAGCAGCACTGCTTTCTGCATCCTGCAGATCAAAGAGGTGGCAGAAGATCTGCAGGCGGGAATGGACTCGATTTCCCTTCGATAGGAGGCTTTCATACCACCCAAAACCAACTATCAGGACTACAAGCTTAACTTTATATCCTTGATACAGCTTTCTAGGTTCGGACAAGAGAGCCATATACTTGGACCTCTTTCCCTCCTCCTTGAGAGAGATATTCTTCTCAGCTGGACTTGAGAATTCGATCACAAATATCTGTTTGGTCTCGATATCCAGGAGTGTTATGTCCGGCTTAGTGGCTGTCAGTATCCTCAAAGTGCGGAAGGAGTAATTCCAATTAATTCGGCACTTGGAATTTTCTACCACCGGTTCTGTCAGAAAGGACGTACGGTATAACCGATATTTGGCCAAAACCATAGGCATCTCTAAGATGGTAGTAAAGCACGCGGAGAGCAGCATTATATCGAGACACGTAGCTCGACGCTGCAAAATATGGACAAGCAGACAGAATGTGCATAATGGTTTCAGGATGGTGGTGCCACAACCTACAGAGTGTGGACTCCGTCATTTGGAATATGCAGGCCCTGTACGCCAAAGTATTTATAACATCATTCTGACACGCAAACACAAAACCTTCCGTTTCCGATCTCAAACCAGCAGACTAAAGAAACGAGAACGTGAGTTCGACAACTCTAGACTTTTAACATGTTTGAAGAACACAGAGTGCATACTTTTACTCCTGTGTTCTTTTGTCAACATGTCTATCTCCCCTCGTTTCACCGATCAGGTAACTCTGTTGTACTCCAGCGTTTTCTCTGCCAGGTTATACCTCGTTGCTGCTCTTCGCGTTGCCCGGTAAAGAAACGCTTCTTTGCCACTAAATTCGTGCTCACTAAAGAACTATAATAGTGGGTCCTGACTTCTGAGGATACTGTTAGCTGTAACCAAGACGAGTCGACCGTGCAAACAACCCCCGTTTTGACGAGGGAGGTAAATGCGCTGCACAGAAAATTTCGGGTGAAAACTTCGGTTGATGTTCATGATCTTTCTGGTTCTTCTGTCGAGATCCTTAAGATCATCAACATTCCATTTCATTACACCAAAAGTGTATGGAATTAATGAGATTATTATTATTTTGATTAGATGAGTTACGTCCGTAAGTTAGTAATTATAGTTGAAGGTAATGGGATTCGGACCAGTCAGAAAATAAAAACAAATTTATTAACTTCGCTAACGTTGCGATTTTATTTAAATCTTCATCAGAGCTTAGTTAATAGTCACGATATAAAATAAAAGTTTTAAAATTAATAACGAACACATCATATTGTCCGGTTATTGAACTCAGAGATAAGCAAATGACAGACGTTAGCGAAGTTAATAAATTTGTTTTTATTTTCTGACTGGTCCGAATCCCATTACCTTCAACTATAATTATTATTATTATTATTATATTTATAGAATGAATGATTTAAAGAATAAATAATAATGCAGGATATCGTTGGTTAAACCCATAAGTTGGTTTGTAGCATTTCTCTATGCTTCTCTGTACTCACTCAATCTTTATAGTTAGTTCCACATATGTGTTTCAGTCCATATCTTCCATTATCTGTTGCATGTACTCTAGCCTTGATCTACCCCAACTGTTCATTCTCTCAACTATTCCTTCTAGTATCGTTTTCATCAGTCCATATGACTATGTTTGTTTTTTCTCGACCATATTGTATTTTTACATCATGAATTGCATAAAAAAGAGTCACAGGCCGTCACTGTTCATATCCAGCATAAATTTATCCATATTTGAGTAAACTGTTTTATTATTTATTAAAAATATTCTCTTATTTCTGTAACGAAATTTTAAAAGAAAAAAATTCGAGACTGCCAAATCTAATATCTTTATAATACGTCAGTCTGACAATCAAAATCCGGTGTTCAGTTAGGTAATAACCTCTTCAGCCTTCCAATTTTTCCATCAAAAAACTTGACATGCCCTATTGCATAGCACTTGAAAGCCACCGTTTTGGAATCACCAAATAGAAAACTAATATGAACTAGATCCATGAAAACACGCGTATTCCATTTGATTGACAGTAGTACGGGCCGATTGCAGACGTTTCTAGTCCTATATAACATAAACACGACAAGCAGAACACAGACAGAAAGAGAGAGAAACTAGAGAGATTGGTTAGCGAGAGGGAGTAGGAGAGGTGAATTAATGAAAAGAGCCATGCTGCCAGTTAACTGCAATCACTACGGATGTTCATTTAATCAACAATTAGCAGTTAGCTACCAGCTTGATCGGAGTTAAACAAAGCTCTGGAGCTAACAAAACAAAGAATCCGACAGAAAACTGGTGTGCTGGTATTCATAACAAAACTACTAAAGATTCTATCGTTAAGAACAAAAAGCTTATTAATATTAAAAAAAAACAAGTAGAAGACTAAAGTTGTTCTAATAAAGATTACCTTTTTCTCTCTTAAAAAAGTAACGATTTAGAAGAGAGTTGAAATACGAAAGTCTACAATAGATGTGACCACATATAGTATTTCCAAAATGAAATGGCCACTCTTGTTAAGAAGCTTAAAGGCCTTATCACACTAGAGTTATTATTCAAGTCTAAACTTGGAAAATTAAAGTCTTTGCATTCGAATCGAAGTCTTGTGCGTATGATAGTATGAAGAAAAAACCTAGGTTTTGAAGACCAGGCAAATGAAACAGGATACAATTTCTCGGTCTCTTTACCCAGGTCTTACAGCTGACGCGTCTTTTGTTTATGTCAAAATATAACTGTCAACTGTCATAATTTCACGATGTGCGCATGGGTAAACAAACAATTTCCAAGTCCTTCGTAACTAATATTCAAATACCATGTGATATGTCAAGACCTGAAGTCTTGGATCCTGAAAAAAAAGCTACCAAAATAAGACTTGGATAGCGTTCTAGTGTGATAAGGCCTTTATGCGACAATTCTGTGGAAAATCTGTAAGCTACAGACGATCGTATCTAAGGAGTTGTTTTATGTGTTGTTATGGACAGTTTCTTATAGATATTGTCTGTAAACTTACAGAATTGCCGCATTAACAATGCGGTAATGGGTTTATGGCAATAATCTTAAGACTCATTGCTGTAAAAAGAATATAGGGGGTATTAAGGTAACTTTAAATTTAAATAGAATAAACGTAACACTAGTTCAATTGAAGTTTCTTAAAAACCATTAAAGATATTTTCCAAATTTATAATCTTATTGTTTCTAAACTTTAGGGATTGTTATACTTGTTTGTTAGTTAATTTTCAATGTTTATAGCGTGCAAACATAAACAAAATGGCTCTTCGGCGACCATTTAATTTTGCAGAAATTCCTAATTTCTGTAGTGAAAATAGTGAATCTGTGCAAGGTGATTTGAAGTGCGAATATGTGGACGTTGACGTGGAATGCGAAAATGTGGACGTGGCTACTATTTTACGGCTACCACCATATTATTGTGTTTTAAACCCTATAGAACTAATATGGAGCCAATTAAAAGGTAATGTGCGCCGGAAAAATACAACACCGACAGAAAGTGAAACTGTTGTACAATTAATTAAAGACGAAGCAAGTGCAGTGAATTGTGGAAAAAATGTGTAGAACATGTAAAAACAATTGAAACAATTTTTTTTATAATTTCACCAAATAAATCTTCAATAATTATTAAATTAAATGACAGTGGTAGTGACACAAACTCTGATAATGATATAAACAATGATAATAGTGATAATGATTAATATTTTAATATTTAAGTTATTAAATATTTTACGTGGTCAAGCTAAAAACACAAAAAATGCGTTATTTTTCGAAAACATAATCTGATCAAAAATTCCTGCTGTACTATTCCGGTTCACAAAAATGTACATTACTTAGAATTTTTTCAGATTTTTAGTTTAAACCATCTGGGCTACAGGGTGTGGGACAATTTTTTTTTGCACAATTTTGGCGAAAATCGTTTCTAAATAATTTATTTTGCAAAAATAAAATTTTGATCGTTAATCCACGTACTAAGGGCTTTTATTTGATACCCTACTCTAGAATTTTAAAAAAAATATATTTTTTTTTTTTCGATGAGCCGATATTTGTTTATATTTTTAGGCGGATATGTTTTTTAGATGTTTTAGTATTTTTCCTATATTCGGGTCAAAGAGTTGTATAAGCAAGTTCAGCCGTTTGGCTACAATTTTTACCGAACAGACAGACAGACAGACAGACAGACAGACAGACAGACAGAAAGACAGACAGACAGATAGACTGACAGACAGACGAAAAAATGACGGTATAAGGGTTTTTTGGTCATACCTACAAAACCCTAAAAAGAATGATTTTTGTTTGTGCAAATTTGAAGTATTTAATATAGACTATAAAGACTTTAAAACAAAAGGATTTTTTAACATTCCTATATTTATAATTCAAATATAGCCAGTACTAGGCCTGATAAAAATGTGAAGGAATGTCATGTGAGTATATACAGGTCATTCTAAATAGCATATAAGAAAACACGTTTATTTAAAATATTTTTTACGGTCCTGGCAACAATTTTTAACAGAAACTCAGCAGGTATAATGGTTATACTGTCAGACATTATTGGAATCAATAAGGTGGCCATTTCATTTTGGAAATACTATATGTGGATTTTTTTCTAAAAAGTGGGACATTCTTAAATCTCCCCGAGACGCAAGACAAACTATTAAAATCCCATCAAAATCGAGTCATATGGTGATCTTAACACAGCCAGTATTGTTCTGAGTTAAAAACTTTTAAACCAGATACTGTTTAAATTTACGTGATCCATCAAACATTTGTCGGGAGGCAGGGGTTAAAACCCCTACTAAGACACATGATCTTATTGTAATTTTTGGCACGGGGGGGAGCTAGGTTAAAGATTAAAGCCCTAGTTTCCCTCCTGGAGCTACGCTGCTGGTGGTATAAACTGTTAATATCCCTCTGTTAATCCGAATGAGATATAATCCTTTAAAGTAATCGATTAAACTACAAAATTTTACTGTCATACCATCTGGGATTTGGAAATTTTATTATAATCATTTTCCATTTTCTCTTCCCGTTTAACTATAAATAAACTAAAACCAAATCTACATATACGACCCTTTAAACCGCTTCGTAAAGCTAAGATTATAGTAAACTTCCATTAAAGAGACCCTTGTAAACCTCGTTTATCTATTAAATTTTACTACACCCGGATTTTGTCATATACCAAATTAATTACCTCTTTAAAACGTCCAAAATCTCTCTACATCATACATGGACGGTTTAACGACTTGGTTAAGATAGGTTACGTTATATTCAAACACTACTTTTACTATCAAAACCAATGGATTAAGACTATAAAATCCGCAATCAGTACTAGAGTTAACCTAACCAGAATACTATCTGCTTCAAACGGCTTTTATTACGTCTTAAACCTAACCTCGAGATCATAAAACACCACGTTCTTTTAAAATATTCGATTTTTTAAATATTTTCACTTAAAAAATTCATAATCAAAATCAAAAAACATATATATGAGGGACATTCAATAATTAAAGAGACAAATTTATGTAGGAAAAAAACTGTGTATTTTTACAAAATGAGACTTTTACTATTTCTCAACATAATCCCCACGAATATTAATACACTTGTCCCAACGATGAAGTAGCTTTTTTATACTTGATGCAAAGAAATTTTTGTCTTGTTGTTTGAGCCAGTTTCCCACAAATTCTTTGACCATGCTTTGTCTTTTGGATACTGGTTAAAAATGGTGAATCCAAGTTTTACCGCACGTTAAAATTTTCCACTTTCATAGCGTTCTTTCAAATCGGTACACACTTTTTGTTTCCTTGTGTTGTTTAGTTAACTCTTTCGGGACCCACCTCGCACTTGTTTTGCTGTACTTGAGCTTATCAATGATAACGTGATGAACTGTGCCAACACTTACTGCAACTTTTTTGCTATATTTTCAACAGTAATACGTCGGATTTCACGAATAATGTCGTCAATGCGGGTTTCAAGCGAAGGAGTTGACACTTCAACTGGCCGGCCAGGACGTTGCTCGTCAGTTACTGAGGTTCGACCATTTTTGAACTGTTCTACCCACTTATAAAAATTTTCGCGATTCATACAACTTTCACCATACTGTAAAATCATTAGAGAAAAGATTTTAGCAGATTTTTCACCATCAAAAAGCTAAAACCGGATCACTGAACGTTGTTTAAATAATGTGGAAACTTCAAGCGGATATGCCATCGTTAAATGCAATTTTGAGGTTATAAACAGAACAATTTTTATCCGTCAGGTGTTCTCAGCTCATCCCAGTGATGCCTTAAAGTCATGAAAGTACCAAACTCCTCCTACAAACCATTTTTTTTTCTACATCAAATTATCGCTTTAATCATTGAATGTCCCTCGTAAATATATATATATATGAAGATCAGTTAGTTAAAACATTTTGGAGCACAGCAACAATGGCTATTTGCGCCTAACACAGCCTATCATAATTAGACTACGATTAACTTAGCATAAATGTAAAACAAAAAATATATAAATTAAAGAATATCAAAATCAGGAAGCTGGAGTACCAGGGGTATTATGAGGAACCCGAATAAATATTAGCTCCTCCAACAACATATCATGCAGAGTAAAATCGAAGCCAGAGAGGGCCAGCTACTAGAAGGACTTCGTAGCTCAAAAATTACCGACAGTAGTACGAGAAGTCCTGAATAACTATTTCGTGCTGTCGAAACAAATGAATATTTATGTTGCGCGAAACCGAACTAACATTCTCCAATAATAAAAATTAAAAAAAAACAGTACGTCAAGATATAGTCAGGGCTTCGAACCGGAACTGAACTGAAAACAGAAAACCGAAAAAAATCGTTATGTTTGTCGGAACGAAAACCGGAACTGAACCGAAAAAAAAATATCGGTTTATTTCGGTTCAGATAATGGTTATGTGAGTGAATATAAATTACATTTTATTTAAAATTATTTTTTAAACTGATGAGCAGAAAAAAATCGTAATTTTTCTGACAAGTAAAAAAGAAATTGCGATTCTATTATTTCAGGGGAGGATGTAATAATCATACCAAGCGGCCTTGGTATGATTCTTACAAAATAAAGAATAAAATGTTCTTCTAAATTATAGTAGAAAATAAATTTCTAATACAAATAAAAGTATTTAAAAATTTATCACTCGGAACTGAACCGAAAACCGAAACGAAAAAAAACGGTTCGAAGCCCTGTAATAAATTTTAAAAAACTTTTTTAAATTTTTATATTTAAAAATGCTGTGCACTGTCGGGGTCCATTTATTGTTTATACATTTATTGTTAAAATACAGAACTACGCAAAAGCAATTTAGTTCCGCGTAAACGTTTAGAATAGCCTATAATGTTAATACTGGTTAACAAAATTATTATAAATTTAAAAAATTATTTTTAAATTTTTATATTTAAATTGCTGTGCACTGTCGTGGACCATTTATTGTTTACGCAATACAGAACTACGCAAAAGAATCCACATTAAAATTCTCATTAGCGAAACTAATGAAGAAGATTAATTTCTTTACTTTATTTGATAATTTTGGTAGACATTACGTCATTAATCCTTCCAAATATTTCTCGTTCACAATCGTTCTAAGTAACAACACATGTTGACCAGTGCATTTTTTGTATAAAATACCCTTAAATTAATAACTACCTTAAGCGCTAGTAGCCATAAATGCTGGGTGTACACATTTTTACCAGTTTTATAAAAAGTAAAATTTTAAAAAGTGCAATAGTGATGAAACAAGTTAAGTGTCTATTGAAGGGTTAAGAAGGGACATCCTATACTGAGTCGACATCCCTTGGGAGCTAGTAGCCAAAGATGCTGCACACCATTTTCTCAAAATTCAAAAAATTCTGTGGATTTTAAATTTTTTGAAAATATTGTACAGGTAAATTTGATGTTTTTTCGATTGAATATTTTTAATAGCTCTAAGTATGTATGTTCCTTGGGCGCTAATAGCCGAAAATGCTACACACCATTTTCTCAAAATTCAAAAAATTCTGTGGATTTTAATTTTTTTGTAAATATTGTACAGGTAAATTTGATGTTTTTTCGATTGAATATTTTTAATAGCTCTAAGTATGTATGTTCTTTGGGCGCTAATAACCGAAAATGCTACACACCATTTTATTAAATTTACAAGAATTCTGTGGATTTTAAATTTTTTGTAAGTATTGTGAATTTTTGGAATGTTTTTACGTCCCAATATTTTTAACAGCTCTAAGTAAGTTTGTATGTTCTTTGGGCGCTAATAGCCCAAACTGCTATACACCATTATTTCAAATTTCAAAAAATTCTATGGATTTTAATATTTTTGTAAATATTGTGCAGGAAAATGGTTTTGAAAATGTTTTTTCGATTCAATATTTTTAATAGCTTTAAGTTTTATGTTCGTTGGGTGCTAACAGCCAAAGATGGTGTACACTATTTTTAGAAATTTCAAAAATTTATGTTGATTTTAATTTTTTTGTAAGTATTGTGTAAGTAAATTTTTGGAATGTTTTTACGTTTCAATATTTTTAACAGCTGTAAGTATGTATGTTCTTTGGGCGCTAATAGCCTAAAGTGCTGTACACCATTTTTTCAAATTTCAAAAATTCTGTGAATTTTAAATGTTTTGTAAGTATTGTGAAGGTAAATTTTTGGAATGTTTTTTCCATTCAATATTTTTAATAGCTGTAAGTAAGTTTGTATGTTCTTTGGGAGCTACTAGCCAAAGATGCAGCATAACATTTTTTCAAATTTAAAAAAAAAATTAAAAAAATTACTTCTGAATTATAGTAGAAAATAAATTTCTAATACAAATAAAAACATTTAAAAATTTATCACTCGGAACTAAACCGAAAACCGAAAAAAAACGTTATTTTTGCCGGAACGAAAACCGGAACCGAACTGATATATAATTTTTTAAATGAACCGGAACGAAAACTGAAACGAAAAAAATAACGGTTCGAAGCCTTGGTTATAGTACTAAATATTGACCATCTTGCCAACTTAATATTAATCATAAAGTAAAGGAATGTTACTAGTAAATTATACTTACTCAGTTAAAATAACTTTTATGGAAATGTAAAATGGATGTCATAAAGAAAAGTACGACTCACCTAGAACAAGAGAAATTATACATTAATACATAAAATTATACATAAACCAAACAGTATGTATTTACACATAATAATTTGTTTCTAACTGTTATATGTAATAAAAATAATTTGAATTTATCAATATGTTGACAAGCGTCCTAAAGAGCATGTCATACAAGGCATCAATGAAGCTGAGTACACACGATTCTATCCCAAACCCTGACGATGTGCAATCGCTATACCTAGAACCCGAGTAAAAGCCCATTAAGACATTGAAATTAAGTTCTAAAGCAGCGTTTCTCATATTTTTTACAATTTCCGGCGTGGCGGACCCTTTAAAAATTGTTCGAGAGCTCGCGGACCCCTATTAATAAAAAAAAAAAAAAAGGAAAAGTACAGTGAATAAAGCATTTATTTTACAAACAATTATGTATTCAGAATATTACATACAATATTACATGCTATGTAATCGTTAAATAACAAATAACAATTTTAATGGGATGGATGCATTCGCTTTGCCTGAACTAATTCTTCTATGTTTGGCTTTGTTTTGGCCAGTGCGACTCTCATGTCATTTGTCGCGCATAATCTATTTCGAGATTTTGTCTTGATACTAAGTAGTGTAGAAAAAGCCGACTCACACTCATAGGTGGTTGCAAATGGAATGAGGACTCTTAGAGCCATCTTTGCAACATCAGGATAGGACTGTGCAGTTCAGTCAGTTATATAATATAAATAAATATGTGTTCGTTTTTCACGGACCCACCGAAATCCCTTCGCGGACCCCACTTTGAGAACCGCTGTTCTAAAGCGTATTAAATATTCTAAAAAAATGTAATATCTTTAAAATATACGTCAACGTTCATATATGTGGGATTTACCAATTAAATTAGTCTAAATTGAGCAGATATTAAGATTTCTGCACGAGATTATTCTAATTGTGGTTTTCGAACATTGTTTACATCAGAGTTTCCCAAACTGTGCTCCGCGAACGTCTATAGTGCTCCGCGATCTATTAGTGTTGCATATATATAGCAACGATAGTGCTCCGCGACGAATTCTTCTCGTAAAAAGTGCTCCGCGGCTCAAAAAGTTTGGGTAACTCTGGTTTAGATTATCCATCGTCATTGCCTCTTTGTAGTTTTTAAAATTATAGCCAAAGTTGTAAAGGCAACAATTCCGCACATATATCTCTCATAACCATAAAATAATAAAAACACAACTGCCAAAATTTACATTTTCTTCCAGGCTTCTGCCATAGTTTCTACCTTCCCTTCTGACATGGTATCGGTATGGCAATAATCCAAATGCCGTATTGTTTCAAGATTATTAAAGTAAAGGTTGTCTCGTAACTTGTGACCAATCAGAGCGTGAGAGGGAATACGTCACACGCATGCGTAATTCAAACTAGCATACAGAATTAATATAGATGTTGCAAGTTTTTAAATATTTTTATTGACTATTTTCATAATAGATATTTATTTCAAGACAGTTTTACTGAATAAAATATAAATAAAAACCTCAGGAAATTTTTTACTGATTTACATAAAATTTTAGGTGGTGAGTATTTGTATTATAATTAATAAATAACAATAAAATCGAATACAAATATAATTTTAAGTATATTTAAATAAAAATAGAAAAACAAATTGATATAATAATATAGTTATTAATAAAATTGGAGGTTATATCTGTTTTTAAAAACGGCTAAACGTATTTTAATGAAATTTGGTAAAATAGATCCAGGATCAAATATAGGCTAGGATCAAAATTTTCTTTTTTATGGGGTATTTCTGGGTTATAACTGGTATTAAAATACTTAAAATATTTCCTTTATAAACAGAACTATCTTAACAGAAAAAAGCTATACAATGAAAAATGTTTATAAGAACACGAATATTATTTGTTCTATGTATTTTTCAATTTGATGAATATTAGGATAGTTACGGGGCGACACCCTAAAACTAAAATATTGAAATATTTCACTTATTATTCTCTTCACATCAAAAATGAATGTAAGAAAATTTATTTAGAACGAAGAAACATTCCTTACGAAGAAAAAAGAAATTAAAACAAGTAGAAAATCAAAAAATTTAACGATATTTTTATATCTATAGACAAAAATCAAACTTCACGTGTATATAACATATACAATAAACAAAGACTGACATCCCGTTAGCATAGGGATGACGCGTAGTCTCTCTATCTACCCCCACCACTACAAGTTACGAGACCTTATACTTTAATAATCTTGATACTGGACAGCGAAAACGCCTCAGATGTTATCTTGTACCCTGGGTACTTTCTCGACACTTCCAAACTCTGACTCATTCCTTATCACAAATGCTATTTCATAATTTGCCTTATCAATAAAATAATTTGTGTACCTTGTCTTAACCTCACAAGATTTAAATTTTAAAATTCTGTCGAAAGATGTATATCTACAACTACATATCGTTACTCTATATTGATTTAACGTCAATAATTTATGAATTGAAATTTATCTATAAGATAACGATCATTGACTTGCCTGTAAACAATTTTAATCACAATTTATATATAGAATAGATAATATGAATATTTTCATGATAACAACTATGGTAACTAATTTTTATTTATTCATTTTATGTCAATAAACCATATTGAAAGTAAAAAGTGTAATGTATAGTTTTTTTTTTTTTTTTTAGATGAACAAAGATTATTTCTCTTTTATTCATTTTTTTTTCAGCTGTAATTTTAATAGATGATCTACCCTCTGCTCAAAATGATACTTTTTAGGGTTTTGTAGGTATGACCAAAAAAACCTTATACCGTCATTTTGTCGTCTGTCTGTCTGTCTGTCTGTCTGTCTGTCTGTCTGTCTGTCTGTCTGTCTGTCTGTCTGTCTGTCTCTCTGTCTGTTCGGTAAAAATTGTAGCCAAACGGCTAAACCTAGAGAGGAAAAATACTAAAACATCTAAAAAACATATCCCCCTAAAAATATAAACAAATATGTGCTCATCGAAAAAAAAATATTTTTTTTATAATTCTGAGTATGGTATCAAATGAAAGCCCTTGGTACGTGGATTAACGATCAAATTTTTATTTTTGCAAAATAAATTATTTTGAAGCGATTTTTGCCAAAATTGTGCAAAAAAAATTTTGTCCCACACCCTGTAGCTCAGATGGTTTAAACTAAAAATCTGAAAAAATTCTAAGTAATGTACATTGGTGTGAACCGAAATAGTACAACAGGAATTTTTAATCAGATTATGTTTTTGGAAAAAAACGCATTTTTTGTGATTTTTGGCTAATAATGTACACAAGTTATAGCTTTGTAACACGCTATAATGGAACGTGTATGCTGGTGTAGTGATTTTGACGCTAGCGTTTCACCCAAGTAACTCGATCCGAAAGGGATCGAACCCTGCGAGAAGAGACAATATTATTTTTTATTTTTTTTTTTAAATTTTTATATTGTTTAAATTATTTTTTCAAAATTCTAATTATTTTGGCAAATGTTGCATTTAATTTTTAAAAGCGTAAATTTAATAACCAGTGGAAATTGTTTAAATTATAATTTAATTCTGTTTCAATGTACACGAAATCAGAGGGGCGGAACTAATAACAACCAATGGAAGCCATAGGCGCAATTTTTAAAATCCGTAATGAACCTTGCTATATAAAAAAAATATATACATACTTAGAAACCTAAATAATGATATTAGGCGTTCCAATTAAATTAACAAAAAAAATATTTTAATATAAAATTTGTTTTGGCATCCCAAATAATCATCATTCACTTACTAAATACCTGCAAAACCCTGAAATGTCTGAAAATTCACACTTCACATCAATTTTTTTTTTTTTTTTTTTCAGCCGTAGTTTTAATAAATGATCCACCCTCTCCTCAAAATGATACTTTTTTCTATAAACAGCAAGATTTGGCGCTAGCAAACTGTAATAAGTACGGTCTCGTAACGCAAACTTTTACGAAGCGAGAACACTCTAAAATCTTTGAAAACAAAAGTACTACGTTAAATTTGTTAACCAACCGTCTTTACCATCTTAAAATACGCTGTTACAATTTAAAGATGCGTGTAATATAAAGTGACATTAAAGTGTAACAAACCTTTATAATATCCTTCGCATACGAAAATTTTCTTAAGTCTGTCCTAATTCATCAAAGTGCGAATTCTGCGTGCTGTACTAAAACTATCGATAAGTTTTGACAGCAATTCCTGTGAGATTTAAATATCCTCCAAGCTTCATTTCCCGTAACACAAACTTAAATCTATTAGGCCTTGTCAAAAGTTTGTTACTGCTGGTCAATTTCAAGTTTTGACAGCAACAAAGACCTGCTAGATTTAAGTATTCTGTAACTTGCTACCACCAGGGGTGTACCTAATAAATTGATATTAGTTTGAATAATAATAAGACAGCTCTAAAGGAACTATAAACTGCTTGTTACCACCTGAAATAAGCCCGGCACAAAAATATACGTAGCAACTTATTGAGTTGCTAGGTATTCTTGCGATTTTAAGAATGCTTAAAATTTAAGAAAAGCTGATGCAACTAGGTTTTAGTGATTTGTTGGTTCCATATTTTCACTAGATTGCTTGCGGCATTTCTTGCCATTTCTATACATTCTTATCAGAGCTGTATTTACCATTAGATGCATGAAGTGATAGCTGTATCTGTAGGCTGTATACATTTTTATCTTATTTTGGCTTCATATTTTGCTTGTAAGACAATATCCTAAAAATAATCAATGTCTGTCTGTCCGTCCGAGATTCACGCAAAAACGGCTGGACATATTTTCACGCAATTTTGGTATGATGATACAATATAATCAGGATTCGAACATAGGCTACAATGCATTAAAAAATTTCTATTCTAGGGGTTTTTTCGAGGTTAAAACTGTTGTATTAAAAAATTGATGTGAAGTGTGAATATTCACACATTTCAGGGTTTCGCAGGTATATAATAAGTGAAGGCGGTATGCTGAGTGTGTAAGACAAATTTTACTTTGTAGTAATCACGGCAAAATGAAAGATATTTTTAAAATAATTTATCGTCTGTTAATCATATAATAAGACTGGTTAATAAATTTACGCTCTTAAAAATTAAATGCAACATTTGTCAAAATATAACTAGAATTTTGACAAAATAATTTCAACACAATAAAAATGCAAAAAAAAACAAAAAATAAAATTCACTCCGTACTCGAACTCTAAACCCTTCGTTTCACACCAGTGTTTTAACCCATTAAGCTATCGCACGCCTTGCATGTGAGTGTCTTACATTGGTATAACTTTTGTACTTTGTGAACCAAAAACCACAAAAAATGCGAAATCCGAAAACATAATCTGATCAAAAAATCCTGTTGTACTATTTCGGTTCACACCAAAATACATTACTTACAATTTTTTTAGATTTTTAGTTTAAACCATCTGGGCTACAGGGTGTGGGACAAAATTTTTTTTGCACAATTTAGGCAAAAATCGCATCAAAATAATTTATTTTGCAAAAATAAAAATTTGATCGTTAATCCACGTACTAAGGGCTTTCATTTGATATCCTACTCAGAATTAAAAAAAAAATATTTTTGTTTTCGATGAGCACATATTTGTTTATATTTTTAGGGGGGTATGTTTTTTAGATGTTTTAGTATTTTTCCTATGTGCGAGTCAAAGAGTTGTATAAGCATGCCAAATTTCAACTCTCTAGGTTTAGCCGTTTGGCTACAATTTTTACCGAACAGACAGACAGACAGACAGACAGACAGACAGACGACAAAATGGGTTTTTTTGGTATACCTACAAAACCCTAAAAACTTAAAATAACTCTCTTATTATTGACGTAACAAAAAAATATATAAAACAAAAGTTTGATGGTAAGAGAACAAATCCTTTTTAGGGTTTTGTAGGTATGACCACCAAAAAACCCTTATAACGTCACTCAATTTGACCAAATTGGTTTTTCGCAAAATATTTAATGATTTTTTTGTCATCGAAAAAAATATATTTTTTTTAAATTTATTGTGTGGTATCAAAAGAAAGCTCTTAAGACGTATATAAAGGAATGGGAAGTAGTTTTTTATTTATTTATTGCTATGAACCGGAAACATACGAGAGGAATTTTATATCCGATTTCGTTTTTGGAAAATATTACAGTTTTATTGTTATTGATTTTTTTTTTTAATTTAAATTTTATAGTAGGGATATTAAATGGGAGCTCTTTAAGTGCAGATTAAGGAACGGTAATTTATTTTTGAAATACATTTCATTTTGATTAAATTTTGCCAAGTATTAAGATTTTCGTTTAATATCTTAGCTAAAATTAAAAATATATATTTGTATATACATGGATACATTTTGTTATGGGCAGAAAAGAGATACGTATATTTATTTTGCAAATATCGACTAGGAAAATAAATAAATAACAGTCCGGTTGCTGGGATTCCATTTCTAGTAGAGAATCTGTTAGTTTTTCATATAGTCGCAATATAAACAATGTCTCCTGTAGGCGTTATGCTCTTGAGTGACAAAAGATCGCCCGCAGTGTTGCCAGGTCTGGATTTGAAAGATATTATTGCAATTATACAAAAAAAAAAAAAAATGCATTAAAATATATATTATGGTATTATTAGAGATATATGATACACGGTAAAAAAATTTAACTGCGACCTTCTAGTCGTGCCTATTGATTTAAAGGATTTAAAACCAACTAATTGTGTTATGTAGTGACAGGCATTCATCGTTTGGCCTTCTAATAATCATCATTCAGTGACTAAATACCTACAAAACCCTGGAATATAGTTAAATTCATACTTCACGTCAATTTTTATTCAATGCATTTGTTTAATTCGATGAGTATATGAAGAGTAAAATGTATCTTTTTAGGGTTTTGTAGGTATGACCAAAAAACCCTTATACCGTCATTTTGTCGTCTGTCTGTCTGTCTGTCTGTTCGGTTAAAATTGTAGCCAAACGGCTAAACCTAGAGAGTTGAAATTTGGCATGCTTATACAACTCTTTGACCCGCACATAGGAAAAATACTATAACATCTAAAAAACATACCCCCCTAAAAATATAAACAAATATGTGCTCATCGAAAACAAAATTTTTTTTTTTTAATTCTGAGTAGGGTATCAAATGAAAGCCCTTAGTACGTGGATTAACGATCAAATTTTTATTTTTGCAAAATAAATTATTTTGATGCGATTTTTGCCAAAATTGTACAAAAAATTTTTTGTCGACATCCCTGACACACCTGTAGCCCAGATGGTTTAAACTAAAAATCTAAAAAAATTCCAAGTAATGTATATTGGTGTGAACCGAAATAGTACAACAGGAATTTTTGATCAGATTATGTTTTCGGAAAATAACGCATTTTTTGTGGTTTTTGGTTCACAAAGTACAAAAGTTATACCAATGTAAGACACTCATATGCAAAGCGTCCGATGGCGCAACGGGTTAGAGCGCTGGTGTCGGAAGCTAAAATTCTCTGGAAAACGAAGGGTTTCGAGTTCGAGTACGGACGGAGTGAGTTTTATTTTTTCTGTTTTTTTTTTTTTGCATTTTTATTATGTCAAAATTCTAGTTATATTTTGACAAATGTTGTATTAAATTTTTAAGAGCGTAAATTTAATAACCAGTCTTATTATATGATTAACAGACGATAAATTATTTTAAAAATATCGTTCATTTTGCCGTGATTACTATAAAGTAAAATTTGTCCTACACACTCAGCATACCGCCTTCACTTATTATATACCTGCGAAACCCTGAAATGTGTGAATATTCACACTTCACATCAATTTTTTTATTGGATTGCGTATTCTGTGGTGGCAGTCGGATCTCACAGCTGATTTTTCGTTAACCCAACGTCATATTGAAAATAGGGAAGAGTGGGTTTCCTTGCCTTAATTCAATATTTTACTTTCTCAATTCTTTCAAATATTTTTTTTGTGCTTATAAAACTTCGATTATAAAATAAATTTGTAAGAAATGGTGTGTGCGGTTTTAGTGATAAGGAATAAGCTGAGCGTAATGCAGACTGCAAGACCAGTATATTTTCAATAATAAGAGTACCAAAGATAAACCGATAACATGTTGTTGTGAAGAAGTGCAGATTAGTGTGCAGTTTTAAAGTAGGCGATATATCATCATCCATCTCTTTTCAGAGCGCGAGACAGCGCAGCTTGTATGGAGCTCTGATCGTACAGTGATAACGCCAACGTTTCGTATCCTTCAAAGGACTTGCCTGGACGATATTTTACTGTCTGTTTCAACTTTGCGTGGCTGCTGATTTTATCTGTAACTCTCTTGAAAGGTACTTAGAGTAACCTAATAAACTATAAAGTGTTTCGGATTCAATATAAATATCTTCAAATGCTGACGTCTGTATTTATATAAAAAAAAAAAACAACATATACGAAATAATTACTACGAAAATAGACGGAAACATCCGAAGCAGGGATTACGACATAATAATAAGTAGATGCAAATCGACAAATTTCTGTTCTGATGCAAAACATACTGGATACTAATCAAAGCCATTTAGTTAATTTAGGTACCACGGGCCTTCTGTAATGTCTTTTGAAGTTGGCGGACCCTTATCCACGAGATAATATATACATCCATATACAGCAGGGGCGCTCAAACAGTCGATCGCGAGAGGTTTTTAAGTCGATCGCGTACATATTTATAAAAAGTATTTTAAATATTTTTTTTTACAGTTATTGTAATTTAAAAGTTATTAATTTAGTAACATTAAATGTTAAACTATCTGATAGAATAATAGATGATAATTTAAGATTTAACATTTAATAGATATTATTTGGAATGAGGTAGATCTCATTCCAGTCTTGAAAATTATGTCAGATATACATCTCAAAGCCAGAGCAACAGATAACAAGTTTTGGGCTCGTTTATCTGAAGAAAAATATCCATGTTTGAAACAAATAGCCCTTCGGTTAACAGCATTATTTGGGTCAACTTATTTGTGCGAGTCTGCATTTTCCGAAATGAAAATAATTAAATCTAAATATCGTAATCGGCTCAGTGACGAATATCTTAATTCATGCTTGCTCTGGTACTTTGTAATTATGTGCCGTTTTATGAAAAGTATGCAGATGATATGCAATGCCATTCATCAACATCAAAATAACATTAGTTGTTGTATCTTTGCAATTAATAAATATAACCATTTATGAAATTTGTATTTTATTTTTACCTAGTCGATCGCTTACCGCCTAATGCTTTTATGGTCGATCGCCGATGGTTTAATTCTGAACTCCCCTGATATACAGTATATACTCTTGTGTCCCGAATTTTGCTGGGACACTTTTCCGCATCCATCATACAGTCCGATCTTGTGCCAGGTGATTATCATTTATTCCCAAATCAAGGTCTTTTTAGGTAGTAAACAACTGGAAACTTACTTAATGTGAAAATAACAGTGACAAATTGGCTGATTTTTCCGACAAACATGTCCAAAAAGTGTCCCAATCTAATTGGTGACTATGTAGAAAAATACATCGCATATACACATCCATCCATGCATTCCACAGTTTGTGGAGGAAAGGGGGATCTTACCCCTGGAAGAAAATGCATTAAAATAATAGCATTTTAGCATGTTTTTGCCTTCGCGCCTTTTTCAGTGACCGCCTACATGCGTGCACACTTGTAGCCGAAGAAATGTTAGTTTAATGGTGCAATTCTGTGGCAAATCTGTAAGCTTACAGACAAAATCTATAAGAAACTGTCCATAACAACACATAAAACAAGTCCTTACATACGAGCTTATAGATTTGCCACAAAATTACACCATTAATTTGTAGCTATACTTATTTTGATAAAGGCCAAAATTTAATAAATAAATATTCATTAATACCACAAATAAATGATTTTTTAGTTCACTGTATCCTCTTATACAAATTCATTTATTTTTTGTTTGTTTTTGAGAAAAAAATTAATTATTGTACTTAATGGCTCACGGAATTCTTTCACACAAGTCGCGGACCTCTATAGGTCCGTGAACCAGCGGTTGAGAAACGCTGTTATAGATTAAAAAATTGATGTGAAGTGTGAATATTCACACATTTCAGGGTTTCGCAGGTATATAATAAGTGAAGGCGGTATGCTGAGTGTGTAGGACAAATTTTACTTTGTAGTAATCACGGCAAAATGGACGATATTTTTAAAATAATTTATCGTCTGTTAATCATATAATAAGATAATTATTAAATTTACGCTCTTAAAAATTAAATACAACATTTGTCAAAATATAACTAGAATTTTGACAAAATAATTTCAACATAATAAAAATGCAAAAAAAAAACAGAAAAAATAAAATTCACTCAGTACTCGAACTCGAAACCCTTCGTTTACCAGCGAGTTTTAGCTTACGACACCAGTGCTCTAACCAATAACGCCATCGTACGCCTTGCATGTGAGTGTCTTACATTGGTATAACTTTTGTACTTTGTGAACCAAAAACCACAAAAAATGCGTTATTTTCCGAAAACATAATCTGATCAAAAATTCCTGTTGTACTATTTCGGTTCACACCAATATACATTACTTAGAATTTTTTTAGATTTTTAGTTTAAACCATCTGGGCTATAGGGTGTGGGACAAAAAATTTTTTGCACAATTTTGGCAAAAATCGCCTCAAAATAATTTATTTTTCAAAAATAAAAATTTGATCGTTAATCCACGTACTAAGGGCTTTCATTTGATACCCTACTCATAATTTAAAAAAAAAAAATTGTTTTCGATGAGCACATATTTGTTTATATTTTTAGGGGGGTAAGTTTTTTAGATGTTTTAGTATTTTTCCTATGTGCGGGTCAAAGAGTTGTATAAGCATGCCAAATTTCAACTCTCTAGGTTTAGCCGTTTGGCTACAATTTTTACCGAACATACAGACAGACAGACAGACAGACAGACAGACAGACAGACAGACAGACAGACAGACAGACAGACGGACAGACGGACAGACAGACAGACAGACAGACAGACAGACACACAGACAGACAGACGACAAAATGACGGTATAAGGGTTTTTTGGTCATACCTACAAAACCCTAAAAATGGACAAATCTAGTTAAGTCAACTAAAAATTAACCTAGATAAAATGAAATATCTGAAAATGTCTAGATATGCTAGAAGGGACTGTCCAGATACCATCTTTGAACTAAAAATTGCAACAGCAATTGAGTTCAAATATCTATACCAGGCATGGCTAAACTACGATCCGCGAGGTGATTTATATGGCCAGTGTAGCCATTTTTCTTTTTTCACGTTCAATCTTTTCGATGTCCTGTTTTATGTCCTCTAGCCAGCAAGTTTTATCGGACAGAAAACGGTCAGGATTAGGAAAAGTTTAACCATGCCCTTACACCAATAACGAAGATGGGCACGTCTGTTTACTTCAAAATATGTCACCAATATTATTTCTTTACATTTTTATCGTTTCCTCCCGAATATTAACGAAGATACCCGTATACCAATCCTTACTTATAATCGAAATTTTCTTCTTTACATGTTTGTTTATATTTAATCATACTATTTTATGATTTTTAGAGTGTTTTTAAACATAAATACATTATAATGGAATACATTATATGAAAGAAAATGGTGTATCGTGTCAAAGGTAAGTTAAAAGGTTATTTTATTGAGGATATTGTTATTTTCTTCCGCAATCCCTTTGCCTCTCGTAGACTAATGTTGGAGACACATTTTGTTTGGGTTTATATATGGCATGCAGTGTCCATCTTGGTTATTAGTGCATACAGAGACCTATGACAGAAAACCAAGAGCCAATAGGCCTTTTGGTCTGTGGACCTTTTGGGCGATATTGACTTTAACATGCCCGAAATGGCAAATTTCGTTTTGTGTGCTGTTCCACCATGGACGCTCCCGCGTCTGCTTGTGAATCTCACATTAACTAGGTTTGATAAAGATACTACGTTGCCTATCGAATACCAACATGAGTTACAAAGAACACTGGTTCGAGGATACTGTCATTTTTACTGACAGATCAAAATCCGGAACCAGGGTTGGGTGTGGGTTCGTTGTTTTGAATCCACGCCAACAGTTTCAGTACCGTCTGCACTCCATGACGAGTGTGTACACTGCTAAGTTGTACGCTATATTCAAGGCCCTGTGTTTTGTTTCGTCAGAGCAAAGTGTTATACTGACGGACTCGCTGAGCGCTCTGCACAGTATCCAAAATCCAAATCCAGTGTGTCCTCTTGTACTTAAGATCCGTTGCTACTCCACAGTCTGAATGCTCAGAATATGAGAGTAGAACTGTTTTGGATACCGGGACATGTTGGTATTAAAGGCAATGAAGAGGCAGATGTTGCTGCAAAAACCACCTCCTACAGACTTAGGATTGATGTGAGTTTCATATTTCCAGACGACGCGAAGAGTCGTCTGAAACATCTTGTTTTAGCCATGTGGTAACATGAGTGAAGCAGCTTACAGAACGTTAAGTTGAGACAGATTAAGGGAGACGTTAAACCATGGGGTTCTTCCTGCAGGATTAACCGCAAGGAGGAAACCGCCATCACACGACTCCGTATAAGCCACTGTTGGTGGACCCATGGACACCTTCTTCGAGGTGAAGGCTCCCCTGTATGTGAGACGTGTAACACAAATTTGTCTGTTACACATTTTAACCGAATGTGTACAGTTCGAGGATGTCAGGGAGTGGTTAGGCCTGTGCTATGACCTGTCAGTTGCTTTAGGTGACGACAGAGTATTCATGGACAAGCTGATACTCTTCCTGAGAGAATTGCATTTACTGTTTTATTTGTTAAGTCTTCCACCTTATTTATATGTGTTTTATTATTAACCTGTGATATTCTTACCATCACCCTGCGTCTGTTCATTTTTTCGAACAGACTTTTTATATTATTTATTTGTATTTGTCCGTGCAAGATTTCTTTTATTAAGTATGCGCATTTTTAATGATTTTATTTATTTAGTGATTTTAAGCCTGTGCGCCAAAAATTTTAACTAACTAACTAACTTGGTTATTAGTCTGAGGCCATGCCTAATCTATACTAAATTCAAATTGCAGTGAATGTAACACGAATCTGTTCGTAGTCATTTTCAATTGTTTATTATCATCAGTCGCAAGTGTAGAGTACGTAGGAATACATTAAAATTACTCTGCGCGTACGTCTGATAATAAACTGTCGGAAATGATTCTACGAACTGGTCTGGAATGGCTTCGTATAGTCTGGGGACGAATTGTTTAGCTGGCAAAAGTCCTATAGAAGTTGTAAAAAACAATGATGACGATGAAAAAAACCTATTTAAAAAATAAATTTAGACACTTCTCACACGCATTGTCAAGAAAATGGCTTAATTTCGACAAAATTACAGTCTTCCTAAGTGTATTTTAATATTCCCAAACCACACGCATTTAAATAAATTGGACACTTATATAAAGCAAAATAATTTTTACTATTATCAAGTTTCTGAACATGTTTTTATTTTTTTAATTCCCAGTAAATATTTTTATAGCGACAATGACATTCAAAGTTATATCCAGATAATTTTTTATGAATCTATGACAAAAATTTGACAATATAAAAGATAACCTCATATTTACGAATCTCTAACCTTTCTTATTTTTTTATCACAAAAACAACCTAAAAAATTATCAAGAAATTTATAAAAAAATTGGTGTGAACAACCTAGTTGATAAATATAGACTAAGGTCAGACTAGATTGAAAAAACAATTGGAGAAGATATGAGTGAAATGCAGCAAAAACATTGAGTTAAAGGTCTATAAAATTTCCAAAATGAAGTGGCCACAAGAAGAAGCTTAGCAATGCCGTAATGGGTTTATGGCAGTAATCCTAGGATTTGTAGCTGTAAAAAGAATATAGGAGGTATTAAGGGAATTATAAATTTAAATTAAATAGATGTAACAGTAGTTCAATTGAAGTTTCTTAAAAACCATTAAGGATATTTTCCAAATTTATAATCCTACTGTTTCTAAATTTTACGAATTGTTATACTTGTTTGTTAGTTAATTTTCAACGTTCAAAGTGTGCATACATTAATAACATGGCTCTTTGGCGACCATTTGATTTTGAAGAATTTCCTAATTTCTGTAGTGAAAATAGTGAATCTGTGTAAGGTGATTTGGAGTACGAAAATGTGGACGTGGCTACTAAAGAAAAATATCATTTGTCAGAAGATTGCAAAGTTCTAATACTGAACGTTTATAAAAAGTTAGTTTCGGAAGGTAATGGCAAACCTATACTTAGAACTGCGGAATTAACTAGTGTTCCATACAAAACAATTCAACGTATCATTGTTCGTGTTTTAAACCCTAAAGAACTAATATGGAGCCAATTAAAAGGTAATGTGCGCCGGAAAAATACAACACCGACAGAAAGTGACACTGTTGTACAATTAATTAAAGACGAAACAAGTGCAATAAGTAGTGATTTGTGGAAAAAATGTGTAGAACATGTAAAGACAATTGATTTTTTTTTTATAAATCCACCAAATAATTAATTTAAATGACAGTGGTAGTGACACAAACTCAGTGATATAAACAATGATAATAGTGATAATGATTAATATTTTGATAATTTTAAATTACCATAAATTGACAAGTTCAAAAAAGAATGATTTTTGTTTGTGCTAATTTGAAGTATTTAAATAGAATATAAAGACTTTAAAACAAAACGATTTTTAAACATGCCTATATTTATAATTCAAATATAGCCAGTACTAAGCCTGTTAAAAATGTGAAGGAATGTCGTAAGAGTATATACAGTTCATTCTAAACAGCATATAAGAAAACACGTTTATTTTAAATAATTATTACGATCCTGACAACAATTTTTAACAGAACATAAACTCAGCAGGTATAATGGTTATACTGTCAGTCATTTTTGGAATCAGAAAATTAGGGTGGCCATTTCATTTTGGAAATACTATAATAAATATTTTATTGCTTTGTCACCGAGTTCTTGTGGTATTCTTATTTCACTACTACCCAGAAGTAAGTGAGATTTCTTTTTTCAAATCAGATTAAAAAGAAAAATCAGTCAACAGTTTAATATATGCATATATATTTTTTTTCAGACACTGATAGTTATTCGGTTCGCACCCCCCCACCCCCATAGTTACAGATAACGGTTTGGAATCGAAATACAAAGAGCACTTGTAAAATTGCACGCAATATTCCGGTATAATAAATGATAAAAATGTAAGCCATACCTACTGTTTTATTATAGCTTTTATTCCATATTATACTGGTTATTAAAAAGAAATATTGTCTTTTTTAACCAATCTACATGGTTACAAATCGAATTCATCATCCAGAATTCGTTGTGAGAGACATCTGTTATTGTCATATGAAGTAATAATTTTTTAAAGTGAATTATTATGTCATATTTTGGTATGTGATTATTAAAAACAACAAAAAAGTTCAGTTAATAAATTATGGATGCCTTTACAAACGATCCGATAAAAACTTCATATATTTAAACGTCACCTATTATATTCAATATTTGGGGTCACAACATCGGGATTATAAAAATTCAAAACACAGTGCCCACCTACGCAAATGTGTCAAATCATTATAAATTACAATCTGTTGTACGGGGCAGGTAGTAATTTCTACACAAGTGTTTATTATACAAGAGATGAACAACAGGGTTTCTCAACAGTTCTAGAATAACGGACGACGGATGAAGCACATTAATCTCAAGATTTAACACTAATAAAACATATTAATACATAACTGGATAAACAAATATATGAGAAATGAAAGGAAGTTGAAAAATTATTAAGCAATTATTTGCCCTGAGCAGAAACACCTCAAAAACAAGAACAGAAGAACAAGAAGAAATTAGATTAGGAGAAAATTGTATGTAGAGAAAATAACGTCAAGTGAATTATATGATATTATAAAAGTCAATCGATTTTTTTGAACATTGTATTTATTTAAAAAACCATTACAATTGTTATTATTTATTTATTTTACATCGGCCTATTTCTGCAACGAGGCTAATCGCTGATGCCAGGGGGCGAGCTCCTACACCTGGATGAGGGGTGAATGATTGTGAAATGGGAGTAATGTAAACATATTATTCTCGCCGGAATAATATCACCAACGGAGGAGAATCGAACCACCGACGCACAATCCAGACTGTTTTCAACAGTACAAACTGCACGACTTAATGCGCTGGGCCACTTCGTTGGCTTACAATTGTGAAAATAATAGTTATTGTGCAACTAGCGCAGAATGCCATATATTCCGCACGAGAATAAAGTTTGCTTACGAGCCGTAGGCGAATGAAGCAAATCATTGAGTGTGGAATACGTATTCTGCGCGTGTTGCTTACTATGATTTTCCTCCGATTACCATTTTTTAATAAATAAATAATCAAGAAAATACAATATAAATATGGTCAACAGCCATTAATGCGCGCGCAGCCAGTACGGGAATGAAAATTCTCAGAAACTGCACATGCGCATTGCTATGAATTTATTCTTTACCGCACAACGCACATGCGCATTAGGGCGCATTTATTAATCCCGCAACGAGCGCGCGCGCATATGGATAACATGCTAAATTAAGTTAATTTCCTGTCAACTAACAGTATCGAAATGAGACAGTTCCGACTACTATGGAGTAGTCGTAGGAAAACACACTTTTTTCAGCAACTGATGAAGCTAAAGAGTCTTAAACGAAACGTTTCTAAAATAAATACTTTATCCAAAAGGCCGAATGTCTTTATTTTATCAGAAGACGAAATCCCGAGATGGGATCCCGGAATCTGGATAAACTATGACGATATAAAAAAAAGCTTCCTTCTGCTCATTTTGCCCATTCCTCGAGTGCATTCCTCATCGTTATCATCTTCTCCAGCGCAAGAACAATATGCCCACTTGCCACATGCTCTGCACTGGAGCAATCAACGTCTGGATATGTGTGAAAAATTTATCAATACAGCAAAAAACACGTTTCACCAATTTACAAAATGTAAACACCAGCTCTCAGTGATTCAACCACTCTCGGAAAACATTAGCGAAGTACTGAGCGTGATTGGAATGCACCCAAACATGGCGCATGCTTTAACAGCCAAAAAGAGGGGAGCCCGTTATACCCCAGGAACCCGTTATGTCCCAGCTTCCCCTATAGTTTTCTATGCTGGTCAAGGAACAACCATGCTATTCGCCACTTAGACGTTGATATCCTATTATTATTATTATAAAGAGGTAGACGAATTTAGGAAAATATCCTCTACGTTATCCTCCGTCTATGTCGTCATCAACAATCCGTTATTGACGCTAACTGCTGGATATAGGCTCCTTTGCACCCTCTGCCATTTACAGCCAATTGCCGATTTACGGGTGTTATTTACTGTGACTTATCATGACCTTGAGTTTGAGGAGACACCAGCACGTATAAGCGAGCACATATAAATTGACGTAATTGCGCACCTCTTCGGCAGTTAGAACTCAATAATCGAAGATACCATACGCGTGTTTGACCGCTCAAATGATCCTTTATAACGAGTTCTAAAATACGTGCAAAAACAGCGAGTTAATATTCGTCACACACTGTAAAAGTGCAAAAAAACTGCGATTTAACTTCGCAACATTTACAAATAAAATATGTAAAACGATAGAAGATTCGGTCTATGAGCATAATTGCTTGTTCCTTCCGCCACCATTGACTCTTGCAATGCGTTCTACTTTATACGTGAGATAAATTCGGCTATATAGCAAATTTAAGCTGTCTGATCACCAAATTTGTTTTAAGATCAAAGTGTTACGTCAATCATTGTTCTTTCCATTGATCTATGAGTCTATATTATAAAGTCTTAAACACAAAATATAATTCGTAGCGAGTATTGGGCTAAAGTATAACAAAATTAATTTTGTTGTCAAACTTTCAACTGATCCCACCGATTTAGAAACCCTGTTTCAAGATGAACAAGACCTGAAGGTACTTCCATCCTTCTTTAACAAACTACAGCAAACGATCAGATGTGGGTATAGAGAGAGACGGATTACGAACAGATGATCTCAAGTCAAGGTGAACCCAGGAAGGGATTTAAGATGAATTTTTATCTCAGATTACAACAACAAAGTAAGGTGTGCCTGGTATTATGTTTTTTCATTATTTTAATTTATTGTTTCAAACCATGTAGTAACCAGAATTTTTTATCACCACTTTTTTTGTTTTTAATAAAATAAAATGGTTACGATTACAGTAAAAGGTTTGGGGTATATTTCACGGGTTTTTAAGACTGCATAAGCTAAATATATTGAGGTTATTTTTATAAAAAGAATGAAATATACGTCTGTTATAAATTGGCGAAATAAAACTAATATTATTAAACACATTTTGACCTAGACATGCATCAGATAGTCCCAATGTCAACTAGCGATAGCTATACACTGTTCACGGAGAACATGCAGTCTGTGTAAACATTAAAACTACACCACTCTTGCTGTGACTGGACGAAAAGAGTGACTAAAGTTAAAATTAAGTGATTTAATTACTTTCAATTACCGTTTAGGCACTAGTGCTTAAAAATGACTTTAAAAATAACTATAGACCCAAATTTGAATACACTTTTTAGTTGTTATAAACAGTGGCGTATTCAGGGGATTACAAGGGGCACGTGCCCCCTCCCCCTATGTCCAAAGAAATGACAATTTTACAAATTTAAAATAATCGTACAGCGAAATAACTTATGCATATATATAGGACAACACTGCTGACAGACCCATATTATTTCTGGATAGTACCAATCTTCAAACGATACGTGTGAAAATTTCATGTCATTCTGACAATTAGTTTAGAGGTTACAGTGGTTTTAGTGATTTCAGTTTTGTAATTGTCAAAAGAATGGATTAAAAAGAATTTCGTTAGTAGATTAAACATTGTTTTTTGATGGGAAAACATACCGTTGAAGCCAAACAGTGGCTTGATACGCGTTATAGAGACTCTGCACCAGGAAAATCAACTATTACTGATTGGTAGGCTGAATTTAAATTAATTAATTAATTTTATTTATTTTTTTTAAATTTAGGAGCGTTTTTCTTAAACCGGAGACTTATAGAAAATGCATGTTCCCATGTAATTTTTAGGTTTACGTAGGTATAATAAAAAAAAATCTTATTCCTGAGTCTGTCAAATCGGTAAAAATTGTGGCCAAGCGGCTGGATATAGAAAATTGTACACGTGTATGAGAAATACTGAAACTTCAAAATGATATCCCGCGAAATTTAGTTCAGATTTTTAGTTAATCCCTTTGCGTAAAAGGGGGCGGAACTTTTTTAGCACATTTTAGGCTAAAAAAATCGTGTTAACAATTAATAAAAACTACTTTTCGTTTTTTAATCTACGTTTTAAGAGCTTTATTTTGATATCACACAATACATTTTTAAAAAATATTTTTTTTTTATAGACAACATTTTTCGAAAAACTAATCTGATCAAAAATTCCTGAATGATTCGATCCTGAAAAATTCCTAATCTGATTAAAATTTGCTTGTTAGTCCACTCACTAAGAGGTTTCATTTGATATGCTACTCAAAATTTTAGTACGCTAATTTTTTTATTAATTACATATTTGTTTATATTTATCTCGGAGTGTGTTTTTTTGAACTCTGAGTATTTTTCTTATATGTGGGTCAAAGAGTTGTATAAGCATGCCAAATATCAACTTTCTATGTTAAGCCGTTTAGCTTCCTATTCTACCGTATAGACCCACAGACAGACACATGAGTAACGTTATAAGGGTTTTTTGGTAATCATACCTACAAAACCCTAAAAAGATGCTTGTTTGTAGCCTATGCTACTCAGGAAGTTCTAAGCTATATACCTCTGAAAGATTTTACAAATCGGTAGCCTATTTGACTTAAAGAGGTCTCACATATCTACCACTGAAAGCATTTTTTAAAATCTGTTCAGTAATTTGCTTTTGCGACACATCAAGGAGTCGCAATTTCTCTGTTGAGTAACTCTAATATAGTAGTTAATACTAAGGAAGTTTTAAGCTATACGCAACTGAAAGATTTTTCAAGAGTTATGTTATTTTTTGTTTTTTTGTTTGTTTTTGTTTTGTAAATGAAAACATATTTCTCTAATTTATTTATTCTTTAAATGTAAGATTAATTAGTTAATTTTCTCGTGCACAGCAACATTGATAACCATTGTAGAGACGCTGTAGTGCCTAACAGTTTTCTTGTCATTTTATTTTACAACTTTGTATATTCTCATTCTGAAATATAAGTGAAGAAATGTGAAAATGACTAACAATTGTACTCCCTAAGATATATTGCAAATATGAAAGATTACAAAGATGACAGTTGTATACGGGCGTTATGACAGCAAGGCAGCTCCATACTGCTGCAAATTATAACTGTCATTTCAGCGGGAGCCAAGCAAATTGTATTTAAAGCAAGAATTTATGTCTGTTACTTTTGAGCAGAAAATTATCTTTTGTGTAACACAATTATGGTGAACATAAATTGGAAACTGATTAAATAAAGAGTATCTTTAAAAAAATGTAAACGCAGGTGTCCTATTCCTCAATCTGCTTCAGGAATCACATTCGTGACCTATTTGAAAATGAGGAGGAATTTTATTTTAAACCTGCGAAGGTTTTCATACTTTATGCCGGATTAAAGCAAATCTATCATTGATAGATTCCATTGATTAGTTAAATATTCATTTAACTAAAAATGCTTTAAACAAAAAAGGTTATTGTTAATTTATTTAAAACCTCTTTAGCTGCACGTACAGGGTGTAGCGCAGTGGTGGCGCTAAAGGGGGGTCCGGGGAGGCACCACCATTTTGCTCTGGCCCCCAGTTGGCCCTTCCACAATTGCTAGGAGAAAAATGTATTTTAGAAGTGAGGACCTTTTTTTTAGGTCATCAATGATTTCAAATATTTCCTGACCCCTAAATTTTACTCCAAAATTTTCTGCCCCCCCCCCAGATTTTAAGTGCTAGCGCCGCCACTGGTGTAACGATTTACTTCCTCCTTTCTCGTTGGTTATACAGAAAAAATTAAATATAATAATTGTTCAGAATTTTATTTTGAATTTAATAAATTCATGCAAACTTAATTTAATACTCATTTAAATTAAATATTTAATTTTTATGTTTATTTTTTCTACTGAAATTAACAGATTATTAAAAATAGTGTGCCATGATGCCATTGTTTACTATTTTAGCGTCGGCGAATCAGTGCAGTTACGTCACAATACGAAACAAACGAATGTATTGTTTGGAACAATGCAATTGTTTGTTACGTCGTGTGACGTAACTGCACTGATTCGCCGACGCTAGAATATAAAGCTCCAATGCACACATGGTTAAAATAAAGCAGAAAAAAAATTAGCTTTAAATTAAAATATTTACTATAAATGAGTATTAAATTTGATTTTTTATGAATTTATTAAATTCAATATAAAATTCTGCACAATTTTTATATTTAAATGTTTTCTGTATAACAGCGTTTCCCAGCCTTTTTTCATGGCGGACCGGCAAGTTTAGAAAGTAATGTTTACCGCAAAAGTTTTATATTTTTTATTGCACTGATTACAACGATTCTTTTCAACCCTTTCAAGACTAAAGGTAATAAAACGTACCACAAACATCATGTTTTTGATATATGTATTGTTTATTGTGGAAAGTAATTATTATTGTATTTTATAAATTAACGTAATTTTTTGGGAATAATACACTTGGTCATTCTTTCCTTCCACCTCTTAAAAGCTTCCAACCAATCTTCTTTCTTCATACCTTTAAAACAATCATGAATTGCAGCATCAGTATCTTTCTCAGACAAAATCCTACCCCAGAAATTTTTTAAAGCCCAATAAAATGGCAAAAACGCGCACATTGCCAAATCAGCTGAGTATGGCGTGTGTTCTATTACTTTTATATCATCAAAAATTCGATAGTTGAACATGGAAGAGCATTATCCTGATGTAACATAATCCCTTTCTCTGGAATTCTACTGAGCACTACAGGCAAACATTTTTCAGTGTACCATTTAGCTATAACTGTCTTCCAGCATAATTGCCTTGGCTGTAATTCTAAAGAATACTGCATACATTACTTTTATAATGCCTCACGGCTTTTTGGTTCTTGTTGAAGTGTCGCCATAGCAAACATTAAAATTGATAAATCGATAATTCAGTTGTAGGCTCTTGTTGAAACATATTGAATAACAGGAAAAGATAATAAAACACTTGGTTAGTTTTCTCAGTTAGTTAAAACCGAACGTAATTTCAACATACGAATAGGAGAGCACATAAGAGCGTGGAGATTAGACCATAGTGACAAGTCTAATGTAGCTAAACATATGCTTAAACATAAACATACTTTTATGATTGGTTTATATACGGAACAAGAATAAGGAATAGGAAAAAAGAATAGTACACAAGATGTTAAAACATGGCTGTGCCGTATATCGGTTTATGTAGGAATGAAATTTAACTTAAACATAAGAATAGTTGGTAACATTTAACATTTTATTCCTATTCCAAGAATAAGAGACGAAGCATGCGTACAACGGTCAAAATGTCGGCCGTAACAAAACTTGTTCAACAGCTGTTTTCCAGCTGTGATCAGAAGGTTGGAAACAACAATATAATGTGTGAAACACAAGCAGATAAATTTACAAAATCTTCTGAATCCATTTTACTGAAAACGAAAAAGGTTATATTAAACACAACAACCTGTCAAACGACTACCGTTAAACATAGGCCAACGCAAGTACGCAGGCGCAGCGACGAAATGTTATGTCCGATATAAACGGTTTCATATTTTTTATTCCTGTGTACTATTCTTATTTCCCGTTCCATATTCTTGTTCCGTATATTAACCAACCATTAGTTTTGACAACACTGAAATTTTTACAGCCGAAAGGATTAAAATTGGATTTATTACAGGTATTTGAAATCAAGAAAGCGATTTCTAAGTCAAGAAATCTCATGAATGAACATGTTGAGTTTAGATGGTCGCCTCTTCTTAATCCCTTTTAATGCTTTCTCTCATATAATTTTACCTTTTAGGTAGGGATTTCCTAATTATAGCCACATTTGTTCCAATACCCTCTCCTCTCTAATAGTTTATTCATATAAATAGTAAATTTTCTATTTGAATGTATTTCTGTAAACCCTTTGTATTTCTGAAGATGGCTTCATAAGCCGAAATACGTATCAAATAAACTTTATTCTTTTATTCTTTGAAACTAACAGAGTGTTTTATTATCTTTCCTATAATTAAAATAAATAGTAATAAAATTAACTGTGTAAGTGAAACAGTTTACGTAGGGCAATTCATTATGTTCACAATTCGACAAAAAAAAAAGGAAATTGAGAGAAGGTGGATAAAGTTTTCGGGACTTGTGATAAAGGCAAATATACCCATTACAATTAAAAGTAAGGTATTTAACTCTTGCATAACTTTGCATAACCCTTACTTACGGATTCCAAACTTGGTCCTTGTATCAAAAAATGTATGTGAAGTGTGAATTTTCACACATTTCAGGGTTTCGCAGGTATTTAGTAAGTGAATGATGATTATTTGGGATGCCAAAACAAATTTTATGTTAAAATATTTTTTATTTGGGTTTCTAAATATTTGCAGTATTTTTTTTAAATAGCAAGGTTCATTAATATTTTGAAAATTGCGCCTACGGCTTCCATTGGTTGTTTAAGTCATAAACTCCGCCCCTCTGATTTCGTATACATTCAAACATAGAATTAAATTATAATTTCAACACTTCCCACTGGTTATTAAATTTACGCTTTTAAAAATTAAATGCAATATTTGCCAAAATATAACTAGAATTTTGACAAAATAATTTAAACAAAATAAAAATACAAAAAAAAGAAACAGACAAAATACAGTAGTTTGCAACTTACGAAGCGAGAACGTTACCACTGGACTACGGACGTTCATTCGTTTACTGTGTTAAAGAGCGGATTAAATATTTTACATATTTTAGTTAAAAACACAAAAAATGCGTTATTTTCCGAAAACATAATCTGATCAAAAAATCCTGTTGTACTATTCCGGTTCACACCAATGTACATTACTTAGAATTTTTTCAGATTTTTAGTTTAAACCATCTGGGCTACAGGTGGGACAAAATTTATTTTGCACAATATTGGCAAAAATCGCGTCAAAATAATTTATTTTGCATAAATAAAATTTTGATCGTTAATTCACGTACCAAGGGCTTTCATTTGATACCCTACACAGAATTGTAAAAAAATATATTTTTTTTTTCGATGAGCATATATTTATTTATATTTTTAGGGGGGTATGTTTTAGTATTTTTCCTATGTGCGGGTCAAAGAGTTGTATAAGCATGCCAAATTTCAACTCTCTAGGTTAAGCTGTTTGGCTACAATTTTTACCGAACAGACAGACAGACAGACAGACGACAAAATGACGGCATAAGGGTTTTTTGGTCATACCTACAAAATCCTAAAAAATGAAGAAAAACTGGTAGTTACTCAGAGAAAAATGGAAAAATCCATACTCAGATTAAAACTCCGAGACAAAATACCAAATAGAGGAAGACAAAATATAAGATGGAGAGACATCATTAAAACAGCCGGTGCTCTCTGGCCCAGGAACGCTCAAGACAGGACACAATGGAAGGACATGAAGGACGCCTTTGCCCAAAGATTGGGATAGTTTTAAGCTAGTTATTATATTAATATTATTATTTTAAGAATCACGTTTATTGTCCTGATTGATCTATTATTTAAAAAGCCAGATGGATTCTTTTTATAAGTGAGCTAAATAAAAATCAATCCGAGTGACAACAAGGAAGAAGAATATTTTAGTAGGCAGGTACATTAAAAAATAAAACACATTAATAAGAAAAATCATTTATTCTGCAAATAAATAACTTACAACTAATGTACAATTAAATTATAATGATATTTACAGAATAAAATATTGATAAAATTATTTATTTAATCAATATTATTGTACTTCATGGTGCCTACTGGTTTTTATCAATACTACTTTTTTATTCTCTACAATAATATCACAAAAGTTAAATTATGAATTATATATTAGCAAGTTATCATCCACCAACAAAAAATAAAAATGTTTCTGGAATTACGTCAGTTCGACTTCCTACCAAATTGGATTCGTCAAAACGTATCCACCTTGGTCTCGGTCCTAAGTCAACAACCGACGTAAATTTGAGTCTAGATCAGTATTTCTCAAAAGTCGCGACATAAATACGAGTAGTAAACTACAGGCTATTCCAAACGATTAGGCGGAACTAACTGGAATTTTCATTTTTGTAAGTTGTCATTAGCTATTTTTTTATATATTGAAGTTGGCTTTTCCTGAACAAAATTAAAAGCTTCAATCAATCTGTAAAAATTACTAGATTTGAAAATCTAGTTCTGCCTAATCGTTTGGAATAGACTTTGTTTGGATGTCATGAAATTACTTTACTTAAAATAAAAATACCTGAGTGTCGTGTAAGAGCTAGTGAATATTTTAATATGCCACGATGCAAAAAGGTTGAGAAATGCTGATCAAAATGTCAATTTTATTAAAAACTACTTACTAGCTAAGGAATTCTAGTTATATATGGTGGAATTTTAATTTATTTGCTTGGTAAAGGCATTTAAGATTAATATAAATGTATATACAGAAATGTTTTAATATTTTAAAATTCTTCGGTGAGATCATTTAAAATAGTGGTTCCCAAAATTTTGCGTTTATTGGTAAAATACATATAACATACAGTATTATGTGTATTTGGTTTAAGCGGAACTAGATTTACAATTCTACTAATTTTCAATAATGAATGAGGTTTTTGAACATTTTGTTTAATAAAAGCCACATTCAATCGTTAAAAAGTGAGCTAGTAACAACATAAAAAAATTAAAATCTCGTTTAGTTCCGCTTAAGGATTTATGCTATACTTTAGATGGATCCATTTCGCATTTTACTAATTATAGCAATGCAACTATGACAGTCTCAGACCAATTTTGTAACTCAGTTACTATAATCATAGTAACTAAATTTGTCACTATGGGCAAGGTCAGTTACTATAGTCGGATTGCTGATAAGTGACTGTTCGTTGCTACAAGTATCGATATTCAATACTACATGCTTTCTCTGTCTATATCATTAAAATTATTTGCATACCCATAGTAACGTATAGTGATCCAAGTAGACAGCTAACCTTCAAAATTATTTGAATAAAAAACAAAGCATTAGAAAGAAACAGCACAATTCGTAGATATCTTTACTAATTAGAGCGCGAAAATAAATTTACAGCAGTACTCAAACAAACAAAATTATTAATTTTAAGGTAATAATTATAAATAAGGAAAAATTTATACTCATACGTAAATTTTGGATTATAATTTGTTGTTTATTCCAGCAGATTTAAAATTAAAGTTTGTGAATTTAATAATTGGCCGCAAGCCATATTTTAATCAATATTTATTACGAGACACTGACAGTTAAGACAAAAAACAAAAAACATTTTTAAAATCGCTGAATAATGGTAACTAGATTATTATTTGAGTTCACTACTTGATACATACATGTCACATATCAGTAATCCGACTATATCATGAATGAAAGTCATTATACTTTTATAATATTTTATCTTGTAGTAACGTTACTACACAGTTACTTTTTACAGAATTGATCTGTCTGGCTAATGGTGGCAGCGTCGCCATTACGATTTCAAATATGTGTGATTGTTTCAAATGAAAAAATAAGATAATTTTTGCAGAAAAAGTAATTTTTTGTAACAATATTCCCATAATTTTGCTATTTTTGCAAAGATTATCTTATTTTTCTATTTGAAACTAATATTTATTTGGATACTAAGGGCCACGCTGTTACTATTGGCCGGACTGATACAGAATACAGTGTCTGTAGTCCTAAACATTTAAAACAAGGAATACAAAAAATATCCATAAGATTAAAACCTCGTTTATAACAGATACATAGCACAAGCATAGCATGTGCATAGAGATGAGTACAAATGAATGGCACTGTTCTGAATATCTGTTTCTAATAAACGCAACAAAGGCAGTCTTGTGATTCTCATGTTATGCCTGTGCTATGTATCCATTATAAATAAGTCTTAGTTGGCAAAATATTCGGACGTTTGGGAACCACTGAATAAAACAAAATATTTATAAACTATGATTTAAGTTTTACTTTACAACACGGGTTCGAATCCCGGTTCGTACATGGTTGTATTGGCTATCATAGATAAGCTAAAATGTTGTACATATATTAAAAATGTGAAGTGTAAATTTTTAAATATTTCAGGATTTCGTAGGTACAGTCCAGCTTAAACTGGCCGGTTGCAAGTAGCCACAAAAATAGTGTCATTACTATTCGAATGTCGTGGATACAGTCACTCGAAAAATATATTTTCAAACTGGAAAGTACTTAAAAAATCAATGATGCGATTTTTTCTACTGTACTCAGGTGTCAACTTATGTCACAAGTTATGTCTCACTCACTCATAATACTGTCGTAGTCTGCGCAGTTCAATCTCTCACCGGCCAGTTTAGGACAGTCTGACTCTATCTAGTAAGTAGCACATTTATTTATTGTTATTGCATCAAAGTCTTTCTTTTTTTTTTATTTATTTACGTCTGATATTTTAAGTACAGAGAGCTTTGATTTATTACCTCCCATGAAATTAAATATATATATATATATATATATATATTTTTTTCAAAATATAAAAAATTCGATAATTTTGAAAAATTAACAGATCAAAAATTAATTTTGTATTATTTGCATGAGTTGCTTTACATCAATCAAGTACATTACTCTGAATTTTTCACATTATTTGATCAACCCTTCTGAGTTAGAAAGTGCGGGATAACATTTTTGGTACATTTTTGTCACAAACCGCTTGAATGATTTATATTAATTCCATTTATTTTCTTAATTTTCGCATAAAAAGCAATTTTTCGAAAGATATATAATAGTATGCACGATTTTTGCTAAATAATCATGACGGATTACAAGAGTATTCGGTTCAAAGAACTGTATAGGTATGCCTTTGGTCACAACTGCTACCGTACAGACAGATAAACGGACAGACAATAGACAGAAAGACAAGCACATCACTAACAGTATAAAGCGTATCACACTAGAACGCTAGCCATGATTTATTTTGTAAGTTTTTTCCAGGCTTAAAGTCTTCACGTCTTCAGCTATCACACGCGAAACAGGGAAAAGTAACTGTAACTGTAAAAGTAACAGTAAGTAACTTGCGTCTGCGTACATAACGTTAACAATAGACCCATCTCACTTGATCTGACTGAGAGGAAAAGGCCGCGCACGCGCATTTGTGGACTTGCATTTCGTCTCTCTTCTAGAGACAGGGGAAATATATCTCGATGTATTTGCTCAGACTTAAAGACCTAGGTTTTTTGTCATGCTATCACACACACACAAGACTTCGATTCGAATGCAAAGACTTTAATTTTCCAAGTTTAGACTTGAATAATAACTCTAGTGTGATAAGACCTTAAGGCAGGCATGACCAAATATTTACTAACGCGGGCCATATTCTGATCGACAGAAGCTGTCGCGGGTCAAAAGACAAATTACAAAAAAACTAGCTGATGAGCAAAAAAAGGAAAATAATATAGATAATAAGTAAAAAAAAACTGTAATTTCGAATTATGTACGCGATGAACAAAAAAGGGAAACACAAATTTGTTGATGAAAAAAAAGTAATTCTGACCCGCGAGCCGTAGTTTGGACATGTCTGGTATAAGGGTTTTTTATACCTACAAACAGATATTATATACATAACTAGGACTGGTGAGTCGTCCTGGTAATTTTTACTGGCTCTTGTTAAGTTATTTTAATTGATTGGGTACTACTATGGCGGTCCGAAAACCTTTGCTGGATCTAGCCCGGTGTTAATATCATACACTTATATAGCCAGTCCGTCCTTACCTACAAAATTTAAAAAGCTATATAACAAGATAGAATTTCAGAAGATAAAAAGCCATTTCGTCACTATTATACCGCACACATACACATGAGTATGGTTATACCTACGAAATCCTGATTTTATATCTTGTGAATAAAAAGACCCTTGATATTGGGTATTTTTTGATTTTTCCAAAGGTCGTCTTATGCGCCAGTATATTGTATCGAAGCTACATTCACTAAATATTTCTGTACCATTATTTAACTTTACTTGCAATGCACTTCAGGATGTTATGCATCTTAAGTAAAAACGTTAAAACATACAAAACACTCCATATATTTCTAATATATCACTCAACTCTTTAACGACCAGTGTCATATGGTGTGATACAGGATGGCTGTCCTAAATATTTGCATAAAATAACCATATGCGCACCCTTAACAATTTTTTATGAGTATTACATTTTTAAATACATATTAAAATCTTAGATATCATTTTGTTTAAATTGTGTGAACACAACATATGGCATATTTCCGCCCTATGATACAATATTATAAAGGTCATAATACATAAAAATGCTGTCACTAAGCAATTTAGGATAATTTGGTGGAATAATTTACAAATAACTAACATGAGATCGACAGATAATTTAACTAATAAATATGCTAATAAGACAATATAGAAAATGAGATCTAAAACACAGTCTAAAAACAAAAATAATATTATAATAACCTAGTAAATTTATAATACTCAAAATTAGCAGATGAGAGATCGCACACAACAGGGTTCAATAGAAACAAATCATTGAGGCCATAATTTACTCTGGGTTGTGCCATTACGGCCCAGTTGGATAAAGCGTTGTTAACCATGTCGTCGACTCAAATATTTGACAATGTCATGATAAAAAACAATTATTATGCAATGCTTTAAGCAACGCTTGACGACATATTTAACTAGATTGTCAGACTTAACAACGGTTTATGCAACAGGGCCTTAAGTCTCGTTTATAATAAACCCATAACATAATGCATATGGATGGAACAAAGAGTTTGACCCTAAAAATATCTGTTTGTAATAATCAGAACAAAGAGAGTAGTGTATTTTTATAATAATAATAATCTTTATTTATATAGCTTGTAGCTAAAAATAGAGTAATATGTATCCATAGCATATCTATTGTAACGGGGCTTTCAAGCCTGGTTTATAATAGCTACATAACATAACGCATGGCATATAACATAACATGTCTCCACAGCACAACGCACAAGCCATAACTACGAGGATATAAAAAAATAAGACACCGTTTTTTGTCTAATGTGAATCTATCTATTCGAATTTGAATAGTAGGCGTCTATACCCAAAACTTGTATAATCCGTCTCAATTTGTAATACGAAACTAAATCTGGTTACTTTGGTAACTGTTATGGTGTAAACAGACTTTGGCGAATCCGTGTGAACCAATACTATGATAATATTATAAATGTGTTGTCAATATACAACATAAAAAATGAACTTTCCCTGTTAGTTACGTATTACAAAATGAGACAGATAATATAAATTTTATTTATAAAAGCATGCAATTCGCCGCACCGACCATCCATCTTACGCTTTAGCAATTATGTTAGCCTTAACCAAATTATTAATGGAGGGCATACCTGTTTTGCAGTGTTGACAATATATTGAAAAGTTAATGTTTGATAGATGTTATAATTAGAAAACCTGATTAAAACAAATAAATTTTAGAAAAAATATACACTCTAGATTAAAAAGGTGTCCTATTTTTTTATGTCCTTAACTGTATAGTAGTCAGAACGCGGAGCTCTTCTTGATTTGTCATACAATATTGAATTATTTCGTTATAAAAAGATCCTTCGTGTATCTTGTTCTTATTAATGGTATTGTACCTATATATATTCGGATAATGATGTTAAAATAATCACGACACAAGTTTTTTTTTTTTTTTAAGACTTCGCGGCACAAAAATTTTGCGGTACACCTTTGGGAAACACTGACTTAGTGCTTAGCACATTAAGACAAAGAGATACACTGTTCTGAACAAGGTTCACAACTGTTTATAATAAATGGAACAAAGAGAGTATCGTCATTTTATATTACGATTGTGTTATGGATCTATTATAGAGAGGAAGGTTTCAGACATCCAAATTAAGCAATAATCAGTTTTTTTTTTAATCATTTAACTCACATTGAAAAGCCATGGGAACGTTCTCTGTAACAAATTAGCATTCGGTTCCAATGTACTCGGTTTTAATATTTTTGATTTTCAAGAATTTATGTATACCGCATAAATTTTAGTTAAAAGTACTAATTTGATCCAATCACAACCCTGGAAGAAAACGTTAATTTTGACAATTGTGTTTTAAATATTTTGTGATTATGAAGAGATATATGTGCGGAATTGTTGCCTTTACAACTCTGGCTATAATTTAAAAAATTACAAATATTTTCAGACAATGACTATGGAGAATGTAAATATTATCACGAATGATACAAAACCACTATATATTATATGAACGCTGCTGTGTTATAAAAATTTAAAAAATATATATAAAATAGATAAAAACTTAATTTGGATGTCTAAATGGGCCTTTACTGTTAATTTAATTTTACTAAAACCATTAAATTTACAGGGGTGCTATTCTATAATCTCGCATGAAAATGTCGCCTGTGAGAAAAGTCGAAAAACCAGGCTTTAACGCTACGTACAACCCCCAGAGATTATTAGTTTTATTATACAAAACTAACAATCTGAAATAAAATTAGTGACAATCTCTACATAAAATTTTGCACAGCATTTTTATCTATCTAATAGGATATCCTTTATTGTAGAAAAAAATATTGTACAAATGTTATTGCTCAATAACTTAATAATAGGTATCGAACAACAATAATCTGTAATTTTTTAAATTTATTTGTGGGTTTCAAATAATTTTTATATTTATATAGATTTATGTAGAAATGTTCAAATAATACGTCAACATTTTTTTCGACATGATTGTTTATAGTTTAGAACCTTCGTCGAAAAATATTATACTTGTCGATAATGAAATGCATCTTGGTACAAGTATTCTTTGCAAAATAAAATCATTTTTACCCGCAGCACCTATATTGTGAACCTTGGCAGATTCAAGATGGCGGCAAAAGTAGATTACCAAGTATAATAACTATTAGTAATTTTCACAATAGAACAAAATATCTCCAAACACATTTGGAGAATGAAGCTTTACCTACAGTTTGCCGTATGGTACACAAATATGTGTCGAATGGTTTACAAGATGGCGTCTATAACGCGATTTGTTTATTTACAATTATATGACAGTTTTTTTTTACAATTAAAAATATCTTATTAGATAGATAAAAATTCGCTGAAAATTTTGATGTATAGATTGTTACTAATTTTATTTCAGATTATTAATTAGTCTTGTATAAGAAACTAAATGGTTGTGCGCACCCTTAACGTTTATAATAGGTGTATAACATAAACGCATCGCATATGCATCAGATCAATTAATGGTGTATAGTATGGATGGATGGTTTGAAATTCGATAAACAAATATATATCTATTTCACAGAGTTCTACATAAGCTATGAATAAGAGCGTCAGCTTCTAAAGGGTGCATCACACTAGCTGGGCCGCCGAGAGGACTTCTGGGGCCCCGGGGAGAAACTTTCTTTGCGGGCCCCGGGCAATGATCAATTCTATACCTGGGGCCGTCAAGAGGGTGAAAACTAATTCTTTCAGCTCGGACTCTGGACCATATACAAATGAAACGGGAATTTTTATTATAATACAGGTGAAAATACAACTCCTGAACTAAAAAAAAAAGTTCTCACTTCCAAAATACAAGTGAGTGACGGCCACGCGCCCCTGGTACTTGCCTCAATGCCACGCCGTTCCTACGGCTCTGTCCAGGACCCTGGAGCCCCAAAACCCCGGGAATATTCCTCGACTGCCCCCCCCCCACCCCTCTTGTCGGGCCTGCTCACTAGAATGCTATCAAATTTTATTTTTGTAGGTCTTTTTCGGGATTCAAGTCTTTAGGTCTTGATTTATCACACGGTATTTGAATATAATTTCTAAGACTCTATTATGACATTTCAAAGTTTTACTTTGAAAAGTTTATTTGTGAGGTTTCGCTAAATTAATTAGTTCTTTTTCGAAAATCATTTTTTTGAAAATATTATATTCGAAAATAACAACTATACAATAAACTAACCTCAACAAAATACAAAGACGTATCAGCTGAGCGAAATAACAGACCCATTGGCGCAAGTGCGTTTTGAAAAACCTGGATAGAAAGACGGAGGAGTTGAATCATGTTCCATTTGCCTAGTCTTTAAAACCTAGTGTTTTTTTTTCATACTAAATGACACACTAATGACTTCGATTCGAATACAAAATCTGTAATTTTCCAAGTCAAGACCTTAATATTAACTCAAGTATGATAAAGCCTTTAATACCCAACATACGCCTGCAGTTTTTATCTTTGTTTATTATATTGGGACATATGCACGTAAACGTATGTGTGTTTTCTATATATGCGCGCGCATTCAGTTATGTCCGTTAAAATAATATATTTAACTTCGAAAACTTAAACCTTAGAGGTTAGTTACATGATTTACCCACAGTTATAACAATATTTTCAAAAATTACTTTCGTATTATGTTCTAAACTTTCGATAAGTCGTATTTAAAGAATATACGCATTTAAAATAACACACAACCGTCGATAACTAACCTAAGTTATCGAACGTGATGATCCCACCACTAGGTTAAAGAGAGGATCACTTGATGCAAAATTATATCTCTTTCTCATTCGAAACCGAATTAAAATCCGAATTGAACGAATTAAAATCCTTTTTTGAAATTTGATTGCTAGAATCTCTTGAACCATACGCTGTTTTTAACGGTTATCGGCCAAATTAAATCTCTCCAACTATTTCACTGTTCTGTTTATAGTACAATAAACAAACAATATACTCCAGTGATACATCTTTATGCTTATGCCATGCATTTATGCTATGGTTCTATTATAAATGAGGCTTTATTATTGACACCTGCTGTTGGACATATTTTTTAAAAACGTGTGTAAATATTTGGAACCCCTGTTTTTGACTAAAACATAAAAAGCTCTTATTCTACAATAAAATAATGTTTCTAAATGTAAGTTATAATTTATTTAGTGGTTCATAAGAAATGGCCCATTATTATTTAATATAGTAAAATAAAAGCCTCTCATACACTTGTGTATGCTGGCATTTTTCAACAGTTAATAATTTATAAAGAAGTAAAAGAGGATCCAATTCGACATAGCAATTGATCCAAGGCACAGTACCCCTACTCACACTTTAGTTTCGTCAAGGGAGACATATTTCGAACGAGCCATCCTCAGGGAGAAGGAAATATCCAAGTAGAAACAAACCAGTCCAGTGTTATTCCGGGTACCTTGTCCGTATATTCTTCACTATCCAAGTACGTCCAGGAAATTCTTCCAGTGGTTTTAAGGGTGAATCTTCGTAAACACATGTCAAACTTTTGTAATTTAGATTGCAACAAAACAAAATGTAAAGGTTTTACTAAATTTATAGTGACAATTCGTTTCGTTGTTGTATTCGTTTAATTGTTTAATGAGTTTTAGAACTATTCTAGTTATTTTTTTTTTGGTTTTAATTAAAGTCAATTATTTTTTAAATATTTTGGATTTGTCAGTTTTTAATTTATTGTTTGAAGTTGCAATTCTTTTAAGTAATCAAAAGTTTGAATGAAGACTGGAACAAAAAAAGAAAAAGAAAAATTGTAGATATTAAATTTATATCAGTTATTTAAAACTAAAATATATACTATGCAAAACTTACATCTATAATTATTTACGCGCAATAAAACGAAAATACAACAAAACACTAACAAAAAACAGATTTTATATGTTGTATTTCTTAACATTTCGCCAATTTTATAAAGTGATTTGTGTAAAATGCAATTAAATTATGAAGAGAATCCTCTCAATCTTTTCTCACTACTATTTGGGTAGAAAATATCTGCCCGCCAGCGCTCGGTTTGTCCAAAAACATTAGCAAAAAAATTGGCTAAAAACAAAATCAGTTTCTGCGCAAGTAGCTCGATTCTTAACATAATTTAATCGCATTCTCCAAGTGCGCGAAATGCCAGTTTAGCATACGAGACTGCTAAATGTATTTCGCGTACCAGATGCACACAATATTTTTTCAACTACTAAATTCTAACGTTAAAAACTATTATTTTCAGTTGCATAAAGGATTGTTATGCATCATATCGTCAAGTGTTGCAGAAAGCATTGCTAAAGCTGGATTCAGATCTCTTTAAAGTAATAGTTTGTGGACTTTACGTTGTAGATATGTTTAATACATTGTTTTAACGTCCGACGTAGCGTTTACAGCTCTTGGTAATTAGTGAGTTACGAATAGTCCGACATCTGTGTGTCTTTAAACCAACTACGGTGGCTTCGTAAAATGTTTATTATCTATTATCGTTTCTATAATTCTGCTGTCAGATTTTTACTAACTAAACCTAACCTAATTACCTAAACTGATCATATTTACTATTCGTCTTTCTAATTTTGAGCGAGATTTGCTAATGATGACATTTTGTTAGGTTATGTAAAGGCATACAATATGTACGGTCTCTCCGATAGACTGAGATAGCCAATGTGTTTATATGTCTGTCTCATAAAAACAACTCACTAATTGTAAGTTTAGAAAACTATCCGCAATCGACGACAAACAACGTATTAAATTTAGAAGTCTGAACGGTTGTACATCTTACCATATGACAAACTTGTTAGTGACAATCAACAAAGTACAAGATATAGTCTATAGTCTATTAATTTAAGAGCTCTGAATGCGGTTTAAGTACACAATCGGTTTTCATCATGACATTGTCAAATATTTGACAATGACAAGATTCTTGAACTGTACTGAAAACGTAATCATAAAACTAGTTCTAAGCTAAATCTAGATATAAAACACAAAAATACGTAGCAACAGGCTGCGTTGCTAGGCATTTTTGTGTTTTATATCTAGTTTTAGCTTAGAACTGGTTTTAAGACGTATATGGCCGACCGGCGTAGCGTAGTGGGTAACGCATGTGCTCTGCGTTGCTAAGGTCTCGGGTTCGAATCCTATTCAGGCATAAAAATTTTCACAAATAAAAATTGTCCTGGCTAATTGCCAAAGCAGAAAAGGCCATTAAATTTAAAAAAAAAGACATATGCAACCAGCATAGGACAGTAATCCAATGTACTACTGACGAAGACTACATGGTAATCGAAAAGTACATTTAAGGTCCATTTCTTTGGTTTCAGCGGAACTTAATTTAGTATATATTAACGACTGCATGGGGCTTCTGACCATATTATTTAACAAAAGCATGCATACAATCGTTAAAAAGTGAGTTTGTGGTAACTTGAGAAAATAAACATGCCGTTTAGTTCCGCTTAAACGTTTGGAATAGACTTTAGTTTCAAATAAATTATACAAGGAAAAATTCAGTCTGAATAAAAATAAATTAAATAGGATTCTTCATTTATTATGGAAGAAAATCATAGTATTTGTAAATAAGTCATAAATTGTAACGAATAAAAAATAATAATACTAGTAAAAAAAATACAAAGAATCAGTGGCGCACCCAGGAATTTTTGGGGGCGGTAGACAAAAAAAAAGTGAAGATATAAAAAAAAAAGCTCCTCGCTTCTGAAATACAAGTGATGACAAAAAAAAAGGTCCTCACTTGTAAAATACAAGTGATGAGCAAAAAAAAGATCCTCACTTGTAGAATACAAGTGATGAGAAAAAAAAATGTCCTCATCTCTACTTTTAAATCCATATCTATATATTTTTTACCTAAGATTTTACCTAAGATCATAATGCTAAAAAAATAAAAAATTTGTTATTTCCATCCTTCTGGGTGCGCCACTGCAAAGAATGAACAATTATGGTCTTAACTTCTTAACTTGTAACACAAAAGGTAGCATTTTAAGAATTGTTGCAAAAAATTTAGAATTGTAAAAATATTTATTAGAATTGATGAGGAAGTAACCATAAATCATTATTATTTTTATTTTCACTACCAACTTTTCGAGATACGGTTTATAAACGATTACTGAATCGCGCATATCAGAATATTTATTTCTCTTAACTTCTTCTAAGATTTATTTTTAAATTATTCAGAATCCACTAAATAACTTCAAGTTAGGATTTTAGAATCTTTCGATTCGAAGATTCAGATGATTTCATACCAGATGTTTTTAAGGTTGAAATAGTCTTTTTACTTCCGAATATAGATTGCATCTTTAAGAAAATATTATGACCATAAAAAATGTCTTTATCAACGAGACATAACTTTAACGTTTCTGCGTACTTTAAGATACGCTCTTATATTGCTGAAATATTTATAAGAAGGTTATATGGGCTGATGTTATAAAGAATCTTGGACCTTCCTTTCAAAAGTTACATCGCAATATTTTTTAAATATAAACAAATATATAACAGATCTCATAAAATATTATTTATATCGAAGGATAGAAAATAAAACAGCCTTTGCGACGCTCCATTTAGTAATAATAATAACTATAGATGAAAGAGCTATTGATACTTCCAACAGATTTAAAAGCTGATGCGCTGTTCAATGAAGAGGCGAATAGTTTCATAGGAACTATTTTGAAGTATTTATTCAGGTCAGTGAATGACTGTTTAGTTCAGGGCATTAGGATTAAAGGTAACTGATGGAGACCTTAGCACAGTGCTTTCCAACCGGTGTGTCACCTCACCTTGGTGTCACGACTCAGTAGTAAAGATTAGAGATGGGAATTTCGGCTCAGTTTGCGGAACCGGATCAGTGGAGGTCGTTCAGTTTGTTGAGCCGGTTCATTGATCCGGCTCAGTGATCCGGTTAAGTAAACATGTCTCCGAAACACAGGACGGTCGTTAGTTCGTAGGTAGAAAGTCGCTTAGAGCCGGTTCTTGCAATATATAAACTGTAAATATGATCCCGAGACACAGGTCGGTCGGTTGTTCGGTCGTAGGTAGAACGTCGTTTACAGCCGGCTCTTGCTTAGAGCCGATTCTTGCAATATATGAACTGTAAACATGATCCCGAGACGCAGGTCGGTCGGTCGTTCGGTCGAAGGTAGAACGTCGCTTAGAACCGACTCTTGCTCAGAGCCGGTTCTTGTAAACATGATCCCGAGACACAGGTCGGTCGGTCGTTCGGTAGAACGTCGCTTAGAGCTTAGAGGTAGAACGTCGCTTAGAGCCGACTCTTGCTTAGATTCGGTTCTTTTAAACATGATCCCGAGACACAGGTCAGTCAGTTGCCGGTCGTCCGGTCGTAGGTAGAACGTCGCTTAGCCCCGACTCTTATCTAACATTTTTGAAACAAGCAAGTCACTTTATGTAGCTACTGTATTTTAAACCAGATGTGTTAAGTTTATGGCGATGTTTATTGCCCTTATAAATCGGACATCTGGGATTTGGGCAATATTTTTAATATTTTTATATAGTATGGTTGTAAGAAAATACAGACTAACCCTATTAGTTTCAAATAAACTGCCCTACAAATTGATGACAAAATACACTTTATGATAATACATTACAAGCCAAGTTCTCGCGAAGTTCAACATGACATCGATCCAGATCCGGATCACTCCGGTCACAGTTCACAATCGCCCGACCAATCGTATCCTTGAAACTTAAAACTATACAGTGAGCCGTGAGCCGGCTCATTTCAATTTGGTGAACCGTGTCACTTCGGTCAGTGTACTGAGCCGGCTCAGTGAGCCGGTTCGTTCATGAACGACCCATCTCTAGTAAAGATGTCGCGAAATTTATGGCTAAAATCAATGGTCAGCGAACTGGACAAATGAAAATCTCGGGGGTAACGAAGTATCAATAAACAAAGAAATAAAATAAAACAAAAATATATTATTTAAATTATATTTTAAGTTAGATTAATTATTCTAATAGAATTTCCCTCAAAAGTACAAAACACTTTTTTAACTAATTTTGGAACGTTGAATTCGAATCTGATTTTCAAAAAATTGTATCATATCTAGATTTTGAGATATACAAGTAATAGACGAGATTTCAGTTACACAATGATTTTTGACAGACCGTCACGTATAGAAAAGGAGATATTGTAATCAGGGTCGTTTTAGGATCGTTAGGCACTTTTGCATAATATTGGATTCGTAGGCCCCATTTAATGTTCAAATTTTTTATATTTATATTATTTTTGAAATTTTAGCATGGTGGACATTGATGCCCATCAATATTCACTGATAATTAGCATTTTTGAGTGTAGAATTTTATATCATTAATAACTTAAAGCAAATAAGGTCGATTGATTTTTAAAAAATCAGCTGTGTCCACCACAGGAACGACCGCCATCGTAAAGTACTTATATAAAATACATTCTAGCAACAGAGTAGAAATAACTTGGCCTAATATTTTCTAACAGAGATATTATTTATCATGACCATGGAAACGTTACATATAAGTATGAAAAAATTGAGAATTAGAAAAAATTTTAGATATTATTCGAAATTTTTCGTTTTATCAAAAAACGTCTCAAATAAAAGTTATTAGTTATTGCTTTTATAGCAACTTTTGTTCATTAATTTTTTTCAAAATATATTTCTGTTGTGAAATATTCACAAAAATCTTAAAATCGACACGAGTAAACTCCCATTTTTAGTAGACCGATTTTTACCAAAAGTTGATCAACTCGTGCCATTGATGGCAGAAGCTTAAATATGAAGTTTCATAAAAATCCTTTCAGCCGAATTTGCTCTGCATGTGTACACAGACAGACGGACAGACAGACGGACGGACAGACAGATAGACCGACAGACATCATGCTAAAAATAGTCAAAACGTTATGTAGGGACCTCAATTCGTGGAGATCCATCGAAATCTCGAAATGTCAAAATCGGTATGATCACAATACCTCCTTTATATATGTTGACGGTCGGTAAAAAATATATCGCATTAGGCACAGGTGTCTACTGTGCCTAATGGATAAGACGGCCCTAATTGGAATCATATCAATTTTGACTTTTTGAGATATTTACTGATAAGCACGAATTTCAGTCTGGCAGTCTGTGGATACGTGAGGAGCAAATTTGGTTGAAGAGATTTTCAGGGTTTCGGAGGTATAACCAAAAAACCCTTATAACGCCACTCGTGTGTCTGTCTGAAGAAATTATTACCAAACGGCTGGACCTAGGAAGTTGAAATTTGGCATACCTTTTGAACCACATAGAGAAAAATTATTAAGAGTTCACTAAAATATTTCGCGAGAAAAAACAAATATGTATTCAAAGAAAAACAAAATATTTTTTTCAAATTTTGAGTGGGGTATAAATAAAATATCTTGCGTGATTTTGCGTGAATAAAACAACCAATTTTTATTTTTGAAAAATCGATTTTTATGGGATTTTTGCCAAAAATGTATCAAAAACATTTGTTTCCCGACCTATTTCCCAGGGGGTTGATTTAGAAACCTGAAAAATTCTGAGTAATGCACATAATGTGAACCGAAATAATGCAACAGGAATTTTTAATTTGATGCTCATTAAGTTATCAAATTTTGTGTTACACCATACTTACAATATTTATCTGACTGACTGGAGGGAATCTCAAAAACGCATATAAGTCTTTAGATATAAGCACGTGGATTTTCTTTCCAAATATATTGAAATTTCTTATTTTTAACATGTACCCACAATTTATTATCACTTATTAAATATATACAAAACTCTGAAATATGAGAAAATTCACACTTCACATTACTTTTTAAGAATATTTAAGCTGCAGATGTGAATATCCCAATTTGATCAACTTTTGGTACATGTCTGTCTACCGAAATAAATAGTTTACTTATATCACTTTTATGTGCTTCACGAAAAATTCGCAACAGAGAAATATTTCGAAAAAAAATTATTTAACAAAAGTTGCTAGACAAGTAATATCTACCAACTTTTATTTGAAACATTTTTTTATACGACTTAATAAATTCTTATAACTTTTCATATTTTTGTAGTATACGGTCTTATTTCTTTTTTAATGGGTGATATATTAAGTCAAAAGAAGGCGAAAAACCTTAAAATACCTTAGTAAAAGTTTTATAATAAAAGAGATATTAATTTTTGGGGTTTTAAAAATAAAGTTTTTAATTTTTGGGGTTTTCGACCTTAACTCTCCAAATATTTATCCAATCAAAAATATGCATATAGATAAAAGATTTGTCTTCTTATTCTTCACAATATTTGTAATATAAGATTTTGCTGTTAAGTCAATAATAAGGGAGTAATTTATATTTTTAATTTTTGGGGTTAAAAAAATAAAATTTAAATTATTTCCTTATTATTGACAACTAGTGTTTCTGATTTCTCCATTTCTCGAGAAATGAAAAATTAGACTTATTTTCTCGAGAAAAATAATTATTATAATATAAACACATTATTGAATGTTTACAGTGCTGTTAAGGTGAAGCAATTGTGTTCGGAATAACACTATAATTTCTCATTCAACTGTAAAGTTATATGTTAAAGTATGTACATTGTTGTTACTATTAATTATCCTCGTCAATCCATTTATGTTACCATACAATGTTACATCATCATGTTTGTTATTCGTAACAAAATTTTAGACAATATTCATTCAGTTCTATAAAAATATTTCCCTAAATACATGTTATAGTCGGGAAACAACAACCCCAAACAGAAACTAAAATCGAATTCCTCTCGGTAAAAGGGACTTAAATATCAATTGTTTCCCCATCAAAAGACAGGGCACACAAACTTCATTTAACCAAAACAATAAATTAATCCAAGCATCGCTCCGCTCTGCTAATTAACGTTTTCGCCCACGTTTTCCGCGTTGAGACAACGTGGTGGCCACGAACCACGACCCTGACCTTAGTTAGGGACAGTGTTTCTATAAACGCATGCGCAATAATGACACAGGTACGGGCAGCACACTGGGCCAGGATCAATAGCAACATCTCTCCCTATATACTGCACCCGATCTATTCAATAACACCCTGCGTGCGTGAATGTGTGTGTATGTATGTGTCTCTGTCTGTATGTATGTGTGTCTGTTGGTGCACGCACTATTACATGTGTGTTAAAAGGGTTTTATATGGGAGTAAAAATAGAATAGATGTTGGTATTAAAGAACGAACTGCAGGTTCGGTTCAAGAAGAAGGATGTAAACAAATGACAACCATTAACTACCGAATGGAGTTGATTAGTTAGTAGCATGGTGTGGTAAGCAGTACATGCTCACTACTCACCATAACCTACTCAACGAACAGTAAAAACTTCCTTTAACCATTGATCATATGGTTGTTAATCTTCTTCGTAAAATAGTTTGATGGATGAAGTGGTAATCAGCACATGCTTACCACTATCCATAACCGACAACAATAACTTCTTTTAACCGTCGATCACCTTGTTAATTCTTCTATTTGTACAGAACATCCGTGAATGATGTTGCGATGTGGATTTGCTTATCGTTTAGTGTACATATCGCTATCGACAGTGCCGGATTTTCCCAAAAGGGTGACTAAGCAGCTGCCTAGGTGTACCTTGATGGGCCTCAAAAGAGGCGATAATACATTTTAAAAATACTTAAATTTTACTTTCAGTCTAGGGCCACATGATGTAACTTTGGCATTGGCTATCGATGATGGTTGGAAATTTTGGCATCCATAAACAATGGATATTTGCTTCTTACAATGGCATAAGGCTATTGACAATAATTCATAATAGAATTCTTTTTTTGGTCATGTAAAACGACAAAGTCGTGACAACCTAGAGGAATTAATACTACAAGGCAAATTTTGTGGAAGGTGTCGTAGTATCCTACTACGTGGACAGATAAGAATAAAGGGGGTAACTGTTTGATATTTTATTGAAGCTATAAAAAAAGTAAAACAACGATGCCTTGAAAAATATAATAAAGTAATTAAAGACGTCATAAGCCATGACTTTTTTAGTTTGAAAGAACTTGACATAGAAGATGATGTAAATGCATTCTCTATCGCAGTGTTTCTCAATATTTTTACTTTCGTGGAACATTTCCCAAAGAAGAAAAATTTCGCGGCACACCTACGTAGTTACAAGAGAAGACATTTTGACTGCAGACTCTCCTGTATTCAGATATGTCAATTTCAATTCGTTATAAAAAGATCCTTCGTGTACTTTATTCTTACAATGGTATTGTATGTATATTTGGACAATGATGTTAAAATAATCACGACGCTAGTTTTTTTAAGAATTCGCGGCACAATTGGAAAATTTTATGGCACACTAATATGCCGCGGCACACCCTTTGGGAAACACTGGTCTATCGGATGAAATATGACGCATTTATTATGGCTTTCACGAATGATAAACTTGACTATTCTTTTAATTTGATCCCTTCATCTTTTAATAACAACCACATGATCTTAATACCTTCTAATTTGCTTTGTATCACTAAGGGCCAGTTTCTGAAAGCTTAGTTAAATATAACCAAAAAGTCAGGAAATGGTTGCTATGCTTACTTATAGGATTGTTATATTCTAAACTAGTTTAGCCAAATGGTTAAACTCGGCTAAGCTCTCAGAAACCGGACCTAGACGATTAGATGTTGTATATGGTCGAAATATTTAACTATTTGTGACGATACGAGATTTGAAAGGATACATAGATGACATTAAAATACATTTCTTCCTCTTTCTGTTGAATAATAATAATAATAATAATAATAATAATAATTTTTATTTCACTATTAAGTTTAAATACATATTTACATATAGTCTGTACACTAGTTACTTAACACTAAAATAAAGATAAATACCACAATAGACTGCTACCAGTCTGTGCGTGGTTATTCATTGAAGTACATTTTTGAATGCTCAGAATGTGTGAAATTTTGAATATCGGGACGTTGGTATTTATGGAATGGTAATGAAGCGGATGATATAGCAGAAAAAGCCGCCTCCCACAGACTTATGCTGCATGTGAGTTTCAAATTTCCAGAGGACGCAAAGTGTCATCTGAAACATCTAGTGTTAACCGAATGGCAACATGAATGTAACAGCATACAAAACGTGAAGTTCAAACAGATTAAGGGAGACGTTAAACTGGTTCTCCCTGCAGAATTAATCGCAGGGAGGAAACCACCACCACATGCCTCCATATAGGCTCTATTGGTGAACCCATGGACACCTCCATCAAGGTGAAAAGCCTCCTACTTGTGAGACATGTAACATAGATTTGTCTGTGTTACATATTTTAAATCAGTATGTACAGTTCGGATGTCAGGGAGAGGTTAGGCCTGTGCTGTGACCTGTCAGTTGTTTTAGATGACGACAAGGTACTCATGGACAGGCTGATATTCTTCCTAGGAGAATCGAACTTACTGTTTTATGTGTGAAGTCTTGCACTTTATTTTAATACAATAATAATAAAATTATTTCGTGCCTTTCGGCTTTAAAAGTATTGGTTTTAATACTATAACATTTATATATACTATTCTACAATGAATTTATTCTTTTATGCAACATGTACTATGTCATTACCATGGATACAGTTTTTGACAGCAATATAAATCGTGTTCATTTTCATTTGCAACATAGAAAAAACCATATTTACTAGCAAAATCAAAATATTTTATTGAAAATACAAATTAAAAATAATAATGATAATAATAAATAAATAACTAATAAAAACTTATAATAAATGTTCAAAAGTTTCTCCGTTTACTTGCATACAAAATGTTAAGCGATCATAAAATGATACAAAACATTCAGAAATTGCTCTTGAGGTATATTGTTGGATGCTTAAACAATTATGTCTTGCAGTTCAGCAACATCCCTAAGTTCTCTATTATATACTTTGGCCTTTAAACATCCCCAATAAAAAAAATCATTGGGTGCCAAATCCGGAGATCTCGCTGGCCAATTCATCGACCCTCCTCTTCCAATCCAGCTTTTTGGGAAAGTTCTATGTAAATATTCTTTAACTATTCTAGAATACTGGACTTGTGCGCCATCATGTTGAAACCATACTTGTCCATTAATATTCAGGTTTCGCAACGCAGGTAATATTTGGTTTTGCAGAAGGGCTAGATATTTTGCGGCATTACGGTTACCGTCAATAAAAAATGGCCCTATAATATTGGTTCCTATTATCCCTGCCCAAACATTTAATTTTTGCGGATTTTGAGTTCGGGAGGAATGAAACAAATGTAAATTTTCTCGACTCCAGTACCTAAAATTTTGTCTGTGCACCATTTAGAGTAAACGTTGCTTCGTCTGTAAATAATATTCTTTGAAGCATTGTTGGGTCGGAATTAATTTTTTCAAATAATTCAAAACAAAAATCCACGTACTGCTGCGTCCCTTTCTAACAATTCTTGATGATTTTGAAATTTGTATGATCGAAACTTTACTTTTTTTAAGAAATTAAAAACAGATCCAGTACTGACACCAACGGTTTGTGCAATTGATCTTAAAGTATTTTGATTGTTTTCTTCCACTTGTAATAATATTTCCAACTGTTTCTCTTCTGTAAGCACGTGGGATGTTGTTCTTTTTTTATTATGTTTTGACTTAAAACATCCTTCGCGATGAAATTTATTAACTAGTCTTGAAATTGTAGAGGGATTTGGTATTGGCCAATCTGGATAAGTTGCACTAAATACAGCAAAAACTTCTCTTAAACTCATTTGGGAATTATACCAAGTTACCATCATTATTTTTTCTTCATCTGTATATACATGTTGATTAATTTTTAAATCAGTAATGAGCAAAAGTATACACACTAATTGTCTATGTTGCAAATGAAAATGAACACGATTTATATTGCTGTCAAAAACTGTATCCATGGTAATGACATAGTACATGTTGCATAAAAGAATAAATTCACATAATAATTCATTTTGTTCTTCTTTCCAAGACTGCTTTCATCCAGGCTAGGCCTATCCTCGAGTCGACTTTATTTTAATGTATTTTATAGGTGTGATATTCGATGATAATAGGCCCCTTTACCCCAGCAACCTTGAAATGGAAAAGGGCCGAACATCTTTCGAGACTGACTGATTGGAACAAAAACAAAAAAATCTTGAATGGACACCACTAGAATATTAGTAGTAGAAGTACACCATGGGCCGCCGAAATAAAGAGTATTACGGGATTCTGGCTATCGTTAACTAAAGACAGTACGGTTTGTAGAAGTAATAGTAAGGCATATGTCCAGCAATCAACAAATTCAACTGACACATAATGTTGATAATGACAAAGGTGTCTACGCAACTTAATAACAAGTTTATTTTAAATGTTGCTAAACCCAACTAACTCTAAACATCAAAAAACAATTATCTTCAAGTTAAAAGTCGTGTCGTGTATTATTTTTTTTAATATGTCTCTTCACTGTACGTAAAAGTTGAAAGTATCCATTAAGTTAAATTTTATAAGACTTTTACGATTCGAAATTAACATAATCACTGATCACATCCATATATTTGCATTGTTAATTATAGACGCAAAAAAAATAATTCAAAACTTATCTTATCTCGCCATATATCAAATTTAATCAATTTGCAAACAGATTATGGAATGAATAGCCATGTTACATTGTTTGGAAATGGTATTTTTTTAGTCTGATTTATTGAATATATAATGCTGAGTCAGAAAAAAATATCGAACAGTATTCAAGATTTGATAAATTGTGCACAAGTCGAAAAGGAGACTACCGACATGATGTGATGTAGTCGTCATTAGTAGGTTGACTGTCGATGAACGCACATCAAACTGATATTACATATTATACAAGGTGTCTCAAAAGAAATTTTATATTTATTTAGCTTACTGCGTGAACGCAACGTATCCGAGGGGCGCGGGGGTTATGTCAATCGGTAGCCTGGCTCTTGGTAATTCAGTCGCTATGGAGCGTTTCTCGGGAGCAGAACGCGCGTTATGCGTGCGAGAGTTTTACATAAACGGTGATTCGGCGACTGTAGCGCGTAGAAAATTCTGCAGTATTCAAGGTTTTCGGCACTTAAATGATGCGCCAAGCATTCCTCTCATTCGACATTGGGTTAAAAAGTTTGAAGAGACTGGTACAACGCTGGATAAATCAAAATCCGGGCGACCTAGGTCATCAAGAACGGTAGAAAACGTGGAAAATGTTAATCAGTCTGTTCGTGACGACCCGAACCTTTCAATTCGGAAGCGCGCAAATGCTTTAAATGTGCATAGATCATCATTACATCGCATTATGCACAAAGACCTAAAGCTGCACCCCTACAAAATTCAATTGGTTCAAGAATTAAAACCCCAAGATGCCAGTCAGAGGCTTAATTTCGTAAATCAGGTGATTGAGCGATTTTCAACGTTTACCAACATTTTGTTTTCGGATGAAGCTCATTTTCATTTTAATGGCCACGTAAATAAGCAGAACTGCCGCTACTGGAGTGCAACGAATCCGAAACGCAAACATCAGAAACCCCTACATTCGCCTAAAGTGACCGTATGGGCTGCGATGTCAGCGCGAGGAATTATCGGCCCTTACTTTTTTGAAGACGAAAGGGGGCGTGCAGTTACATTGAATTCAGAGCGTTATGTGGAGATGTTAGACAACTTCTTGGTACCTGAACTGCAAAACTTTCCTGGCTATAACCAAAGAACATGGTTCCAACAGGACGGAGCAACTTCACACACGTCCAATATGTCTCTGCCACGTGTTCGTGAAATTTTCTCAGGCAAATTGATCTCCCGGAGAGGTGACATAAATTGGCCTCCACACAGTCCAGATTTAACCCCTATGGACTTTTTCTATGGGGTTATCTTAAATCTAAAGTTTACGCCAATAAACCGACTTCACTGGCGCATTTGAAAGAAAATATCCGTCACGAAATGGCAGCCATCCCTGAGTTCACCTGCCGAGACGTCATAAGTAATTTTACTGTTCGATTAAATGAGTGCCGAGAACGCGAGGGTCTACATTTGGACGATATTATTTTTAAGAAATAAATCCCCAAAAAGTGTATTTTAATAATTAATAAACATTTTTTCTATATACGGCTTACTTTTTTTTTAATCGATCCACTAAATATAAAATTTCTTTTGACACCTTGTATGACTCTCAGTGTTACTTCAATAAGCGCGCGAGTTTAGACTTGTTTGAAAATGTGTGTTCCCATTTAATATAAAAAAAGTTGTACAACGTATTTTAAAAAACATTATTATCGAGATAGCAATAGAGAACAAATTAACACCCTGTATACCTTCGTTTCCAACGGAAATAAGTTTATCTATTTATGGACTTGTTAACATTAAAGGATATTTCTGGAAAGATTGATAATAGTAATAAAAACAATACAAACAGTACTCATTTCCCAGTAAACAAATTATTAAATGCGTATTGCATAAAATAAATGAGTGAAACAACAAATGTCACGTAGTTTGATGAGTCACTTCGATTGCTTATATACATTTTAAAAAATGTCCGTCTTCAATGATAAGGCACGTAATATCTTTACCTAATGTATGATGATTTAAATACTAAGCCTTAGCTATTGGCATGAGTAATAGAGCATTCACCTATCGTAAATAAAAAAATATGTTTTTTATGGACGTATAAATCTATTCAGTAGGAAAATATTTGAACAGGAAGAGGGTTCTGATGCAATATTAAAACATTTTAGAAATTTATTACGTTATGGACACAAATTTTACAGTCAGTTAAAAATCTTGTTATCGTCTTGGTTAAAAATTTTAGCACCTAGAATTTTTGGTGATAAAGTTCATAACTCATTAAATTAGTTAACTGTGGATGGTGTCCACAGTTAACTAACGAGATAGTTTTAACATTCAAGGCAGCATTTGCAGCTAAGGAAATTAGTGCGTTACGAATAGTACATCTGTGTGTCTTTAAACCAACTACGGTTGCTTCGTAAAAGGTTTATTATCTATTATCGTTTTCATAATTCTGCTGTCCTAGATTTTTACTAACTAAACCTAACCTAATTACCTAAATTGTTCATATTTACTATTCGTTTTTTGGGAGAGATTTGTTGTAATCGGCGCGATGACATTTTGTTAGGTTATGTAAAGGCATATAATGTAAATGTTCTCTACGATGTAGACTGAGAAAGCCAGTGTGTCTATATACAGTTCCGTCTTTTCCATAAGGGCACATGGGACATAAGTCCAGGGCCCCCGGCTTGATGGGGGCCTCAAAATGCCGAGGTCGTCGTTTACACGAAAGCTCAATTTTTAGTGCAATTTTAAGAATTGCCGTTAAAATTTCTAAATTTAAATGTAAATCGAAAACCAGATGAAATTTCTAAATATTTTTTAAAAAGTGAACAAAATTTTACTAAAACTAAAAAAATTTTCAAAAAATACATAACGTAATTTTTTTTTAATTAATCCTATAAAACGTATACAAATATTTAATTTTTTTTTTTTTTTATATTTATTTTATTGTTTGGTTGATTTAACTCGGCAGTATAGTAAAATTTACTAACAATTATTATAGCATATAATATATAAACTAAGGGATATGAATAATTTCTATTTTTGTTAAAAAAAAAAAAATCAATAAATTGAAACAAACTACTTAATATTGAATTAATAATAGATATATTTTTTGTATGTGATTATTGCGATTTATAAAATTTTTGAGAGCCCTCATTTTTACGGCTAAAAAGAATAAAAAATTAATGTTAAGTGTGAATTTTCACACATTTCAGGGTTTTGCAGGTATTTAGTAAGTGAATGATGGTTATTTGGGATGCCAAAACAAATTTTATATTAAAATATTTTTTTGTTAATTTTAATTTGAACGCCTAATACCATTATTTAGGTTTCTAAATATGTGCAGTATTTTTTTTTATATAGCAAGGTTCATTAAGAATTTTAAAAATTGCGCATATGACTTCCATTGGTTGTTACGCCCCGAGACGACACGAAATCAGAGGGGTCTGATTTCGTGTACATTGAAACAGAATTAAATTATAATTTAAACAATTTCCACTGGTTATTAAATTTACGCTTTTAAAAATTAAATGCAACATTTGCCAAAATATAACTAGAATTTTGAAAAAATAATGTAAACAATATAAAAATTAAAAAAAAAAACAAAAAATAATAATGTCTCTTCTCGCAGGGTTCGATCCCTTTCGGATCGAGTTACTTGGGTGAAAAGCAAGCGTCAAAACGACTATACCAGCATACACGTTCCAGTGTAGCGTGTTACAAAGCTATAACTTGTGTACATTATTAGCCAAACATCACAAAAAAATGCGTTTTTTTCCAAAAACGTAATTCCTGTTGTACTATTCTGGTTCACACCAATGCACATTACTTAGAATTTTTTCAGATTTTTAGTTTAAACCATCTGGGCTACTGGGTGTGGGCCAAAATTTTTTTGCACAATTTTGGCAAAAATCGCTTTAAAATAATTTATTTTGCAAAAATAAACATTTGATCGTTAATCCACGTACTAAAGGCTCTCATTTGATACCCTACTCAGAATTTAAAAAAAATATTTTTTTTTTCGATTAGCACGTATTTGTTTATATTTTTAGGGGATATGTTTTTTAGATGTTTTAGTATTTTTCCTATGTGCGGGTCAAAGAGTTGTATAAGCATGCCAAATTTCAACTCTCTAGGTTTAGCCGTTTGGCTACAATATTTACCGAATAGACAGACAGACAGATAAAATGACGGTATAAGGGTTTTTTGGTCATACCTACAAAATCCTAAAAACTCTGTGTATAAAAATTGCACACCACCGGTCTAATTCATCTCTGTCTATGTTAATATAATATAAAACGTCTTCTTTTTGCGAATTTTCCACCTGTTCAATTAATACATATTCCATTCAGAGAAAATTCCCGTTTCTTGTGAGATCAAAGAATTCAAAGATCTCATACAAATACTATTTTATTTGAAACGTTTTCAAATAAGTTTTTAAATTAACTTTTAAAGCCTGGATTCGTGTAGTTATGTAGCGTGAAGTTGGTGCACGTGATTTTAAGACATTTATAAAGTTCGTATCAGAAATTGTGAAGGTCAGTTATAGTTGCGCAGAAAATGATATTTCGGGAACAACAGAAAAGGAAAGTTTCATGAAAGTTATTTAATACACCCCTCAGAAAGCTTCAACTAACTAAAAACTTTTTTTATTGTCTTCGTTGAAGATATCATTTTTCTGTTCGGATTTTTGTCGGTTAGAATATTAAAATGCTCTATGTAAACGTGACCTACTTATTGAACGCTTGCATAAATAGCGAGAACTTTTTAATATACATTATTTTTATGCATTTCGTCACTTTTGAAATATTACATTCACAAGAAAACTAAATCCTTTCTTTTTCCTTTCAGTTTCGTTTATTTGCACACCAAATTTCTACTAAATGACCAAAAGTATGACTTGTTATAGTATTTCCAAAATGAAATCTCTACTCTTGTTAAAAAGCTTAACAATGCGGTAATGGGTTTATGGCACTAATCTTAAGACACGTTGCTGTAAAAAGAATATAAGAGGTATTAAAAGAAGAAGTATCTTAAAAACCATTAAGGATATTTTCCAAATTTATAATCCTATTGTTTCTAAATTTTAGGGGTTGTTATACGGGGTGGGCCAAGGAACTATTATTATATATTTAAAATTTACTTCAACTAAGCACAACTTGAATATTTGAACCAGCTGTATTGTTAACCCGTCGGCGGACCGCTCTACAGGCTAACGATCAGACTGACCAGCGTAGCGTCTACTAATACAAGCATCAAATTAATATATTAACTATGATGTTCTTCCTGTGATTACTTCTGATTTATAAACGATAGGTACATAGGTCAAAGGAGATTTTTTTGTTCGTTAGTAAATACTCTTACCATTAAAGTAATTTTTCTTCGTAAATCTTTAAAGGTAACGACGATATTCCACAGCAAACTGAGCGTTATAATTTTCGCCGAAATTGCAAAGTTATAAATTATAATTGTGAGTTATTGACCTGCCATATATGCTTTCCCGGAATTTTTTGTAGTAATATTAACCCTTAAAAGTCTATCATATATATTTTCGATATATCTCTTACATAGTCGTCGTAACGATTTTAATGTTATGCACGCAAAAAACTATTTCCGTCCGTAGGCCCTAAAAACATGTACCGATTATTTTTTGCATCATTAGTTCCAGCAGGGTTCTAAAGAGTAACTGTGCAAAATTTGGCCTAAATCGGTGAAACGGCCTAGGAATGTATAGCGAACAAACAAACAAACAATTTCCTTTTTTATATATATCATCATCATTATTGACGCGACAGCCCGAGGTGAGCCTAGGCCTCCTGTTTGCAGGTTTCATGATCATGTTTTCAATCTATGTACATTCAGGAGTAATATGGTCAGTATTACGTCCATTTTTAGTGTACACAGAAAGGCACTTACAGTTTACAGCAGTTGCGAACGACTAAGCAGAACCTGTAATTTGTATAAATATTTTTACACAAATTATTTGACATAGCAGGAATTGAATCACGTCCGTGCCTTTGCCTAGCGGTCAAATAGCAGGTATACCTCGGCGAATCAACGCAGTTACGTCACAATATGTAACAAACGACTGTATTGTTTGGAACAATGCAATTGTTTGTTACGTCGTGTGACGAACTGCGTTGATTCGCCGACGCTAGTATACAGACAATTTAACGTTTGCAGCTACAGGCTTGCTTCTTTATGATAATTTGAACGTGAAAACTGATCAAGTTCACCCCGTTTTACGGTACTCCCAGTTTAGTGAGCATGCAAACAACGTAATTGACGTAGTTGTATCGTATGAAATAATGTCTCTATTTCGGAGATTAAGCTGTAGCGGTATTATTTTACAAGCTTTTCGTTTCCTTTGCTGTACATTGTAAGCTTATATTGGATTTTGTAACAAGAACGCATATTTCTTAACAATATCTTATTGCTTGGATTTTGAATTAAAAAGGGCACATTAATTGTCAATATCATAAATCGCAGTGGAGACATTTCTGTCGTATATTTCACAGGAATATTGCTTTGAAATCTCGTGGTTTAATATGTGGATACGTACGAAGAATCAACGTGGAATTTCGCTGTGACGTTGGCTACGAAATGCTTTGACAAATGTCATAGAACCCCTTTACTAATATTTATGGATGTGAAAATTTGGAAGAATATTTCTGGGGTTGACAGCTTGCTTGAATTCACGTAAAAAATGAACCTTAAATATTCTGGTTTCTGATTCATCTACCTGCTCTCTTGAAAGGTGTATGCATATAAAAAAATCAAAAAAAGATGCTTGCTACTGAATAGTTTAACTTTTTCCTTGCCGTAGGATAAAACGGATTTCATATTTTCTCCATTTTTAATAAACTCGGAAATATGTTTAATTTCATTTATTTATTTTTTTCTTTTTTTGTTAGAATATATTCATGTGGAATTTCAACAGTTTGAAATTTAATTTTAGAGTTCTGAATGCATATTTTCATTAAATTTTACTTCATTCAATTTTTGTTGAATTCATGCTGAATCAAAGCATAGTTTTAATTAATTAAAAATTCCAGGTTTAATTTTCTATCATCAGGAAAGAACATACTTTGTTCTACATACTTTTCAATATATTTTACATTTATTTCCTGCAACTTAATTGAAATATTTCAAAGCATCCCGGTGCTATTAATAATATTCATAACTCAAAGATTCGGCGTAATTAGATCTCGCTTTGTTGGTCCGTTTTTTGGAGCCATACATAAGTACAGTGCGATCATTAATTCCGGAGCGTTATGTAATACTTGACAGAAACATTTAGTTATCAAACTTATTTCCAAGGACATGTACACATAGGCGTACATTCTATTTGTATTACCTTATGAATAATTATTAAATGAACACTGTTTTTCTCTACACGCCAATGATTTTTGAAAAAAAATATAATTTTTGAAAATCAAGTAGTGTATTAAATAAAAGCTGTACACAGATTAACAGACGATAAGCAGTGCCATATAGTGTTGTAATAGATACATTTAAAACAATATCTAGATACAGGATACCTAAGAAAAATTGTATCTAGATGCAGATACAGAATTATAAAAAATATCTAGATACAGATACATTTCAAAAATGTTTGTATCTAGATACAGATAGATACTTTTGAAAAGAACACTGAAAAATGAAAATACCATATTTTTTACCAAACAAATAGTGCATGTTAATCAGTATTATACAGGCTGTTCAAAAATGACCGTGACGTCACAAAAAGCTCACTAAATTCAAGGTAAAACACTATTCTAAGGAATAAATTTGTACTAAATACCGTATATATTATGTTAGCCATATGTGCTGACGTATGAGCTGCGTATCTATAAGACTAATGTTAGTCTTATAGATACGCAGCTATGTTCTTGTTAAGAGGATGTTCCTTTCAATCAAATTTTAGCCTTAATTGAAGTGGAATTCGTGTAATATCACGATCATTTTTTATCACTTATAAAAAATTACTGATAAGAAATATGTGTTTTTTTTTCTCATTCCATACAAATTTAATTTATAAACAAAATTTCAGTTGACATTCTCACGCTTACAAATTAAATTTATATGAACGTTTAATAATTTATTCTATTTTACGTCCTTTAGGAAACACACCTACTTATCTTACTGATTTCAATTAGGAAATGAACTTAATATCCACACTAGCATGGCCGGCCCTTGGGTGAGGTGGACTAGAGCCAGGCCTCAAGTGAAAAAATGCCTCAAAAAAAATATCAAAGTGTATTTTCAATCACTGGATACTTTTGAAAGGCTTCAATTTGTCTTGCCCAAGGCTTCACAAAACCACAGTCCACTCCCAAAGCACTTGCGTGGATATAATTTTTCACATGTTTTTAGTAAATAGCTCATCAAAATAGCAACAGTTAGTTATTCAAAAACTTAGTTTTCATTAATAATGACCCATTTTCCTTAAGCGTTGTACCTACTATTGTGGTAACTAAATACCTCCTATTTTTACGGCCGTTCAAAAACTACGAAAAACGAGTGAGAATATATATATATATGTATATATATATTTTTGACATTCCATATAAATTTAATTTGTAAACGTAAGAATTTCAATTGTTTTATGTATTTTGTTTATAGTAAAAATAAAATATTTAAAATGACAATTTATAATTAAACTATTATATTAGCTCGGTATGATGGTATAAAAATAAAGTAATGATCAAAGCATCTGAAATATAGATACAAGATACTTAAATTTAAATATCTAGATACAGATACATATTTCAAAAAGTATTTAATTTGTATCTAAATACTTGAAAAAGTATCTAGTTACTGTATCTAGATACTTGTAACCAGATACATTACAACACTGGTGCCATATAAAGGTGTTTTATAGCTCCTAGGCCGAATGGATAGAAAGGGTCGCTAAAGAAGGTAGAATTAGGAGAAAAACCAGGCTCCTTCAAAACCCCAAAATCCGCGGGGACCTAGTCCTGGGCCTATACAAAAATCCAATTAATCACAATATAATTAATTTTGATTAGATGAGTTACGTCCGTCAGTTAGTAATTATAGTTGAAGGTAATGGGATTCGGACCAGTCAGAAAATAAAAACAAATTTATTAACTTTGCTAACGTTTCGATTTTAATTTAAATCTTCATCAGAGCTTAGTTAATAGTCACGATATAAAATAACAATTTTAAAATTAATAAAGAACACATCATATTGTCCGGTTATTGAACTCAGAGATAAGCTGATAAATATCTCTGAGTTCAATAACCGGACAATATGATGTGTTCTTTATTAATTTTAAAATTGTTATTTTATATCGTGACTATTAATTAAGCTCTGATGAAGATTTAAATTAAAATCGAAACGTTAGCGAAGTTAATAAATTTGTTTTTATTTTCTGACTGGTTCGAATCCCATTACCTTCAACTATAATAATTAATTTTGACATGATTACCGCATAAAATTCTGTCCAGCACTCTCAGCATGCAAGCCTATTGAGCATCTTCACTTACTAGATACCTGCAAAACCCTGAAATATGTGAAAATGCACACTTCACAACAACTTTTTTATGTGCGTTTAAATGGCTACACTTTATAAATAATATTTTTTGTTTTTGTCTTAGCAATCAGGAAGAATTCCTTGTCATAAATCCAAAAAGAATGCAAGTTAATAACCATAACTTCTTCCTACTCACGATATAAAATTAAAATGTGAGATCAAGAGTCTAATCCATCTTATGATGGCAATATATCATATATTTAAATAATATACACACCACCAACTGTGCCATGAATTAGCTGCTGCATTGGACATGCGCGTCAAAAACCATTCTGTTTACCCATCTGAGCTGTTTCTGCTTCAAGTTCATTAGAATTATGTTGACTTGGCAAATATGTAAACATATTACATATTCCTCATCCAGTATGTTTTATTCTTAACTAATTAATATAAGTATAAAGGGGCATTTACACCATCAACTTTAATATCAGTAGACAGTTGATGGCAATGTTTCATAATAAGTACTGAAGGAGTAAAGGAATTATTTGTACCATCATAACTCGGAAATCACAATTGTTTTGACGCAATTTGGAAGATTCCAAAGCTGTACGCTGTATTTATATTCTTATTGAGCAAATTTATAAGCAGACTATAGGCCGGTTTCTGAAAACCTCGTTAACTATAACCAAATAGAAAATGGTTGCTAGGGTTACTTATAGGATTGTTATTGGGTTGTTATACAAGTCCGTTCGTTTTTTTTTTTTTACCTTTTATTCAATAAAATATACCAGGGCTTCGAACCGTTATTTTTTTCGTTTCGGTTTTTGTTCCGGTTCAATTAAAAAAAATATATCGGTTCGGTTCCGGTTTTCGTTCCGGCAAAAATAACGGATTTTTCGGTTTTCGGTTTTCGGTTCAGTTCCGAGTGATAAATTTGTAAATGCTTATACTAATAATAGAAATTTATTTTCTACTATAATTTAGTAGAACATTTTATTCCTTATTTTGTAATAATCATACCAAGGCCGCTGCCAAGGGGGGGATTCTTGGCGTTCACCCCCCCCTCCTTCCGAAATAATAGAAGAGCATTTTTTTACTTATCAGTTAAAAAAATTACGATTTTTTTCTGCTCATCAGTTTAAAAAATAATTTTAAATAAAATGTATTTTATATTCACTCACATAAACATTATCTGAACCGAAATAAACCGATATTTTCTATCACTTTGGACAAACGCTCAGGCAATTTCAAAATACCATCTCTTCAGAAGGTTCCGTCTTTGCTCTCGAACAATTTGTAGAGGTGAATTTTGATATTGTCCAAAGATGCGAAATTTTTTCCGTTAAGGGAATTTTGTAGAAAGCAGAACAAATGGTAGTCGGATGGTGCGATGTCAGGACCATATGCTCCGACTACCATTTGTACCGCTCTCTACAAAATTCCCTTAACGGAATAATATTGCATCTTTGGACAATATCAAAATTCACCTCTACATATTTTTTCCCATAAGCAATCAAAGAATAAATCAAAATATCGTCGTTGGTTCTGGACTACTTCCTTTGTGCAGTTTTTAATTAATGTTTTCGGTAAATAAAAACTCATATTTTAATTATCCTATGTGAAATTGGTTCAATTACCCATTTGCCCTTATATAAGAGCCGCCTTTGCTATTATAATAGAATACAGTTACTTTCTTTTAGCCAAGTATATCGACGAAGCAGTTACAACCTAGACCTAGAGAGATTATTAATATAGAGAAAATGTTATAAAAAACGGTCTCGTTGAACCTTTATAACAGGACTAGCTGCAACTGTATATCTAAATTAATATTATTGTGATATTAAATGATGCTAGTGTAAAATTCCCTTTATAATAATATAATCCAAGGCGGAAATGCTGTATTTTTTATGTATGTGAATTGTATTTTGTGTAAATTAGATTTCAGCTGTTTCTATGTATATAAATAAAACAAATAATTGAATAATTTGCTATATCTGCATGGTTAATTAATGCTTTTAATTATCTGTTATGTAATTTGACGTATCAACTGGTTTGATTCTCGCTACAATTATATAGTTCATTATTTGATGTTTGCTAACCATTTTGCTAATTTTATGAGCATGAAATAAATAGCAATGAACCGGAAAATATCTAATCTACTGTTACTAAAACTTTACAAACAGAAAATTTTCATTTCAGCAAAAATTTAACAGGGATTATTAAAAACATATATATTCGAAAATAACAATCGAAAGAAATACCTTAAAAATTACAGTTATGTACAACTAGCATATTGTTATGCTGTTAGAAATGCAGTAGACTCGCATTAGTCTGACAATCATTATTAATTTAAATAACAAATAAATTATAAGAATAACATATGACATATTGAACTTCTGGATCATTCGAGTCACCAACGTTGACGAATCCAGAGAATGTTGCTAACCTTAAAGAAAAGGAAAGAGGTACGAGCATAAATACCCTATCTTACAGAATATAGTATAAACCCATGATTCCCAAAGTGGTCTATATGGACCCCAAAGGGTCGATTTTGACTTCGATTTGAGATCCATATTAGCGAATAAAAAAATTGGGGGCGCAAGAGATAATAGTGGCCGACGTGAGCGAACCCCATTTAGACAGGTCATCATCAACATTTACGCGTTCCGTAGGTTTCAGGATGTTTTGACTATACCACAGTGGATTATCAATCCATAAGGTGACATTGAAGAATCCAATGTCATATTACAAGAAGATCTGATCGGAATAAATACTAACGAAGAACTTAAGGTGCAGTTCAGAATATATATATGTATATCAAGCGCTTCTATTGAAGCTGCTACTAGATCGAGTAAAACAAGACAATAAATAGTTCTTTCTCACCATCCGAACCAATAACATCATTTAATTTTTAAGACCTTCTAGATTGAACCATACCCTTTCTCTGAGGGACGTCGGTCAAGTAAATCCTCCCCGAGTACACCAGGAACAAAGCATCAAGCTACGAATAATATATAAATTTAATGTCACAACTCAGTATTTTTGTTTATTACTTTATGAACAAAAACGGCTAAAACCGCGTGCTAATTTAACAGCAATACTTAACGAAATAATTAACTAATAAACTATATTGACATTTTTATTAATATACCCTTGCATATAACAAAAAATGTCATGGTGTCAAAATCTTCTTACGAAAAAAGAAATCGATTGCAAATCACTGGACGTGGAGATTTAAGACTATACGTCACTAATTTGAAGCCAAATATTGAACAATTGCTATCAGAGCATCAGGTTCATCCCTCCCATTAACAGCATTATTTATGTATTAATTTTATGTAAGAATTTTACTAGGTTCTGATTTGTTTCGTTCCAAATCCAAATGTTTACTTGCATTTTGTGTATTTTCAATAAAAGACACAAATTTGTATTTAACGATGGCGTGTCCGCTTGAAGTTCCCATATTAGTTGAACAACGTTCAGTGATCCGGTTTTTGCTTTCTGAAGGTGAAAAACCGGCTAAAATCTTTTCTCGAATGATTTTACAGTATATTGAAAGTTGTATGAATCGGGAAATTTTTAGAAGTGGGTAGAACAGTTCAAAAATGGTCGAACCTCAGTGACTGATAAGCAACGTCCTGGCCGGAGTTGAAGTGTCTACTCCTTCGCTTGAAACCCGCATTGACGACATTATTCGTGAAGACCGACGTATTACTGTTGAAGATATAGCAAAAAAGAGTTGCAGTAAGTGTTGGCACAGTTCATCACGTTATCATTGACTACAGTAAAACAAGTGCAAGGTGGGTTCCGAAACAATTAACGCAACAACACTAGGAAACAAGACTCAAAGTGTATACAGACTTGAAAGAACGCTATAAAAGGGAACGAACCCTTTTCTAAACAAGATTTTAACGTGTGGTGATACTTGAGTTCATTTTGAACCAGAATCCAAAAGACAAAGCATGGAATGGAAGCACACCAGCTCGCCTATCCGAAACAAATTCAAAACGCAAGCATCAGCGTGAAAGACATGTTGACCGTCTTTTGGGGTGCCCGAGGTGTCGTCTTTTGTGATTATTTGGAAGATCAGCATACAATAAACAGTGCCTACTACTCAGACATGCTGATGAACAAAGTAAAGCCAGCAATAAGAGAAAAACGTCGCGGAACTCAAACAAAAGGCGTGATATTACTCCACGACAATGCTCGCCCTCATACCGCCAAGCTGGCCTAAGATACCATTGAAAAAATGGATTGGGAGATACAACCTCTTCTTCCCTACAGTCCAAATTTGGCTCCCTCTGATTTTCATTTGTTTGGTCCACTCAAGGAGGCATTACGTGGAAAAAAGTTTAGCGACAACGAGGAAGTCAAAGAATTTGTGGGAAACTGGCTCAAACAACAATACAAAGATTTCTTTGCATCTTGTATAAAAAAAAACTAGTTCATCGTTGGGACAAGTGTATTAATATTCGTGGGGATTATGTTGAGAAGTAGTAAAAGTCTCATTTTGTAAAAATACACTGTTTTTTCTACATCAATTTGTCTCTTTAATTATTGAATGTCTCTCGTACATCCACAGAAGTATTTCGGAATTCGACAACGGATGAGGCAAGAGAAGAAGATTGGCAAGCCATCACTTATTATTAGAGCCCTGCAAATCCGCGGGTATCCGCGGATTATCCGCGGATATCCGCAACTTTTCTGCGGATGCGGATAAATATCATTTAAACCATGCGGATGCGGATCGGATGCGGATTAAATGTCATATCCGCTTATCCGCAATATCCGCGTGAACATTAAATCTTCGGTTACTTTCGGAGAAACAAGCAATTGTGTTCTGACTACGCAGTCCTCGGTTATTTTCGGTTGTCTGTATCTATATGATATTTTGTAGCATTCAATCTCACTTTATATTATTTTTATTAAGACAATTGTCCATGATCAAGACTGAGTTGAGAAAATCAACTTAACTTTCTTTTTATTATTGAATATATTATAGAAAATAATATTTTGGACAAAAGTTTCCTGGTACACTTTCGACGTAATTCTTCCTACCTCTGCTCTAATTCTGGCTTTTAAATCTGATAAAGTTTTTTTTTTTACATAAAACTAATTAGTAAGTTTTATTTAAATACCAAAATTTACCTACATAATTTTTTCTCGAAAATTTTATTATGTAACCTGCCAATTTTTTTATACTACCCGAATTAAAAAGTCTTGCAGATCCCAAAAATTTGAAAAATGACACATGTTGCTATTTGAAAAAGTTGCAACGCCTAACTCATGCGCGAAATTGCGTAAGAGAATTACTTGATCCTAAAAATATGAAGCACCTTCTATCAAGTAACTTTTCTGATTTTTTTTTTAAATTCAATATTTAAAAAAGCAGCACGCCACTTACTCCCTACGAAAAAGAACGCTTAGGCCCCCCAAAATTGTTATCTCTCTCTAGATTTAAATAAGTTAAGTTATTAGCGCATCTAGGCCTTAAAACTTTTGGGGTCCCTTAGGTTAGGTTAGTAATAAATAAGCTGGTAAATCCAAAAATTTTCAGTAGCGTTTTAGAGCAGAGATTACCTAAACAGGCGAAATATGTTAGTTCTTTCCAAACTGACAGCAAAACCTGTAGTGCGGATAGTGCGGATATTTTTGCGGATGCGGATTTGTTATTTACAAAAGCTGCGGATGCGGATCATGGATGTGCGGTTGCGGATCGGATGCGGATACAGAAAAGCTTATCCGCGCAGGGCTCTACTTATTATATATGTAAAGTTTATATTATTTGACACGTGAGCACAAAGAAATGCGCCCTATTCTACTCATTAGCTCTACCTGAAGCAGTAGTTGTATAAGCCTGTAAAAAACCACATTTATCACAATAAGTGTTAAAAATAATACTATTTGATTTTTAATTGAATTTTTTGAGCATTTTAAAAAATTATAGCCGGGCATTAATCAGAGTAATTGTCTTTTAAAACCTAGTGTACAACGGTGTATAGAACGTGGGCATGAAATACTTTGTTAATAAATTATCATTTTAGTTTCGATGCATATTTATCTATAGTGACAATTTAAATTTATGATCGTGTACGTAATTTAGTTATATTGATTTTGGGAATTGGATGAACCAGATGTTACCAAACGGCAATTACTAATGTTGATCGCCATTGTAATTTTTTGCAATAACGATAGGGGGTTTCGAGTTCGCTCTTCGATTCTACGATGAAAATTTTACATTTAAAATTCGTATAATGAAAGGGATGACATGAATATTGCCTCTATACACGATATTGGAAATTTTATTAAAGGGTTCCAGAAAAAAATTAAATAGTTTATTAGATCGATTTTATCGCAATTATTTTTAATAGGGGTATATTTTGCAGGAGAGAATACATGAAAAATTCAAGATATTAAAATTTTATTACACTACAACTCTAATTTTAAACAAGTTGAAAGAATTTTTAAAAAGCAATTAGATGTACTAACGTACGTAACAAAGGTTTTCGTAAAAAAATCTGGTACAATTTAAAAATATCGAAACAGTATTCAAATCATTTATTTAGTAATTTTTTTCTTGATATCTTATTAACAAAAAATACAATTGAATTATACTAAAAGTCACTTGTCTTCAATGGTACATAATTTTCGAAATCTGTCGCATTATGTTGTGGGCGGTGATATTTTCTACTTCGCGAATTCTTTTAAATATTCGGCGTCGTAACTGGTCATTTTCTGCTTCCCAACCATTATCGTAAACCTTTATACTTAATACGAGGGTTGCCTTTTATATTTCAGGATTTGAGATCAAAAACAATTATTTATCAACAAAAGTGGCTTGATTGTTTTTCAAAATATTCTCCATGAAGATCAATACACTATTGCATCTGTATGAACCAATTTTCAGAGCACTTTTTCCATTCCGATTGAAGGTTTTTCCACTGCGATTGTCAAATTATGTGGAATCCAATGCGAGCAAATCATTTTGACATCCAAATGTTCATGCAATAGCGAATGTATGCTGGCTCAACTAATGCCCAAGGATACCTCAATCTCACGATAAATCACATGACGATCTTGCAGTATCAGTTGACGCACAGCATCAATGTTTTAATAATAGTGTTTAATCTCCTCGGGCAACACATTGAAAAATTTTATACAATAATAATTTGAGCAATTTTTAGATTTGTTCAAGCGAAGGTACTGAGAACGGATATCGTTTTTTGAGCGAGTATTGTACTCATGCGGGTCTCCCAGAGTAGTGAATTTGCTCAAATTCTTATGTATTAGTAAGAGGCAATTATAAATGAATAATGCTGGTAAGGTCGTTATTTTGAGACTTGTAAAATAATCTCGACATTCGACTCTGTAGGCAGCGCCGGCGATAATTCTGACAGCTTTACGCTGAAGGCTAAAAATTCTTTCAGCGGACGGAGAATGTCTCCATATAAGTTACCATAATTTAGGTGGGATTGGAATAATGAAAAATAGGCTTTCAATACGACCTCCTTACATACTTGGTATTTCAATCTCCTTATCAGGTAGATGGTGGGCTTTCGACTAAGAAATTCAGTGTGTTGGTCCCAACGTAAATGAAGATCTACGTGGATTCCAAGATACTTTACGTAAAGAGGGTTTTCAAAATTATGTTTCCTAGTAGTAAACAGCAGGGTCTGGGATTTGTCCGTGTTTAAGCATAATTTATTGGTGTTCAAATCAATTTTCCGGAACAACAACCGATTTTGGATGACCTTCACGAAATTCCTCCTTAAGCGAACTACGACCACTATTAAAGTCGGCAAACCATCGATAAACAATAAAAGTGCAAACGTTAAAATCGTTAGCACTTGCTATTTGGCCGCTAAGCAAGAGCACGGACATTTATACAAATTACAGGTTATGCTTAGCCGTTCGCAACCAGCTATAAACTGTAGGTGCCTTTCTGTGTACGCTAAAAAATGGACGTAATACTGACCATATTACTCCTGAATGTACACATATTGAAAATATGGTCAAGAAACCTGGAAACACGAGGCCTAGACTTACCTTGGGCCAATGATGATATTTCGTTATGCATAAAATAGCCCATTTATTACAGTTTTCGTTTTTGGTTTGGTTAATTGAGGTTTTCTTTCTATTTAGGACTTCCCCATTTTTATCTTATCAACCCACGATTAAATTTATTTCTCATATTTACTAGATTTATGGGAGAAAATAGAAATATTTTCATGTTAATTTATTATTCATTCTATAGTCTGCTTCAAGTTGTATTTCCAAAAATGGTCGAACAATTAATTCACATGGATGATCTTTAATTTTTTTTATTTTAAATGATATTTCAGAAGATTCAATATTATTGTCTTACATATTAATTATGCATGCAAAAGTTGAATAGACAATTTTATAAATTTTAAATTTATTCAAATCTTAAAATTTTGTAGGAGTAACAACAGTTAAGTTATAATTTTCAATGCGTAATTTGGAAGTTATGAATAGAAAATTTTATCAATATGAATAATGGTTTAAAAATTAACAACTATTGTTAAACTCTAATGTATTCTATTGAAATAAGATATAAAATGATATCAACCAAGATTATAATCTATATGATTTACTTATGGAGAAAGTTCATTGTTGGTCACACTATACAGTTTAATTTTAAAGAGGTCAAGGAGTAAATGTGGCTTATTAAATCCAAGATTCTTACTGCTAACCGCATATGAAAAATCTTTTACATTTACAAAAGACACGTTTACAGAATTGAATTGTGGTTTTATCACGTAGGTGTTAATGTAAATTTGTAATGCATTATGGGTATTAATTACAATTGTAGAAAGTGTTAATTGCCATCGTAACAATGAGGAAATATCTAGAAATTCATTGAGTAATGAATAAGTAAGGTTAATGCAACAATTCCATGAAAAAAACAAAACTTACGATGCTACTTAACGTTAAGTTTTAAATTAATAAATATTGGAATTTTAATGTATGGATTATTTACATTTTCAGACTAAGGGCCGAATTCATAAACGTTCCTAATCCTCACCTCATCCTCACCTCAACCTCAGTTGGCAATGAGTCACTCATTTGGAATTCAGAAACAAAAGTTAGATATTAGTCTCTTTGCCCACACACTTATCTGTCAAATTTGAGTGAATAGTGAGTGAGATTTGAGGCCAGTAACTGGTAACCTTAAATTTGACTCATATAAGATTTTGCTTTATATAAATATAGAAATATATTTGTATCAATATTAGAAATGATTTTTTGGAGTATGTAGAACAGGGGTATGAAACTCATATACACGGCCTTGATACGGTTTTAAGTTATATTCCATCCACCGACAGCGCTAAAAGCGTTTTTTTTTTTTTAAACCAACATTTTGAGAACACTTCACTATCGGCAATTTGCGGCAATAGTTTTTGATGTTGTAACGATAGGTGACAGTAAATTGTGATTGTGACAGTGATGAATTTTATAAGAAATTTTAAATATTAGCACCACATTTTTTATTTTCAAATGGTAAAGGCAAAAGAAATATAAATAGTGTAATAAAAAAAAATGGCACAGACTAAATTTAATATGTACAATAAAAGTAAATATAAAAGTAAAAAATAAATACTTGTTTATTTATTTCATATGCTTGCTTGCAAATAAAATAATAAAACTTAATGCTTACTGAAGTATTAACTTTTAACAATTGTAATTAATTTTAATTTTAGGAAATTAATTAGGAGAGTCGTAAATAAATTAATCATAATTTTCGGTTCAAGGCAATCTTTAATTTTCTACCATTTTTTTTTTTTTTTTTTCAATTTTGGTAGAAAATTAATGATCGCGATTTATATATTATTAGCAATTTAAAATATAAAAATATATTTGTGTGCACTGCGGGAGTAACGTGGGAGTCCGCTATCTTCCTTGTTTTATAATTTGTGATGTAGAAGGTGAAAATGTTTATTTAAATGTCCGTCGACACATTTGGAACGTAAAAAAGAAGCAGTACCTATTTTTTATTACAAAATAGTTGTTTTTATCAGGCGATATATTCGGGTCGCTTAAGATTCTCTTCAAAATATCACTGATTATGAACTTATTCACAGATTTTATCTTTTAAGAAACACTATATCACATAAAATACTTCCTACAGTATATCAAAAAATTGGGGTACTATAGAAGCATAGGTTGCCTATTCCTCCAGTTGTGGCAGGTATAATTTTATTAGATATGACATTTTTCTTAATTCATTATAATATATATTTATTTAAGAGGACACATGGCGACTTACATTTACTTTATTAACCTTAGATCTGCAAAATAATATAATAAGTTTCCGAAAATATTGCTGTTCACCTGGGTAGATATGTTAGATTTCCCGAAACTAACGAGAATATCGAAAAAAAATCTTTATGGATTTAAATAATATCGCTGGTTTCCTTGAAGTCACTGGTTGGTTTGAATATACCCATATCGAAATGGGAAATTCAGGAGGCAAAAATGTGGAACTATTTTAGAATAGAAAAGGCTAGATGTGATTAAACGTGCTAGTAGTCGCAGATACAAACTGTGAAGTCTTGGACAATGATATTCGCTGCCCAGGATCTGTCCATGATAGCAGGATATTTAACAGTAGTTCTGTTAAAATAATATTTGAAGAAAATCGATTGTCTGGAATTATTCTCGGTGATAATACTATAAAAGCAACGTTTATACTACGCCACTTTACAAATGAATAAAAAAAAATAATTATAAGTACATAAGTATAATTATTTATTTATAATAAATTATTTAAATTACATTATAAGTTTTGCTAACATTTTTGTAAATAACTATCCTATAAACAAATTTGTATTGAAAGACAGGATGACATTTATTCAGCACAGAAATTCTGACAGGTAGTTACTTAGAGGTTTACCTGAAGGTGGAAAGACTGGGCGTAAGTCTATTTTGCAAATAATATGTTGTAAAATAATTTTGTAATAAAACTTGTATTTATTTTTTATCAGTAGTATTCAATTGTTCATAAAATTTGCGTGGTAAAAGAAAACCGAAGCCAATTCGAAATCGTTATTTAAAATCGATTATTAGATCTTAAACACTTTTTAAAAGGATTCAAAAAGCGGGTGTAATCAATGTGTATTGTATAATACGCCCCTGTGTATAGGAAACAACTTTTTCTTGTAAAAATTCCAATCCAATCTAAAATGGCGCGATTAGTTACAGAGAGAAAGGTGGTGAATTGTTTCTTTACTTATTTTAACAACAGTAGAATTCTCATTTTCTTTGTGGCCACCCCTTGCTGTTAGTAACTAACATCTTCTTTTCTTTTTTCTATTCGTAAAACTTACTTCCATTATGTTTGACTTAGAATTAATTGTTGCAAGTTTTTTTACTTGTTCAACTGTCTTGGCATTTGAGTAATCATTTCCTGCCCATTTTGTTTCCAAAGTTTTCTTTTTCTTTTTATTTTTGTGTGGTTTCTAGAACTGCCAATTAATATCAAACCTCCAGTTATATATACTTTTTCTCTTGTGTTGGTAGTATTTGCGTGTTTTCTCCTTTAACATAATTGAGAATGAATGGAGGAAATGCGAGAATTGACCTGGAAAGGACATTATGTTAAGATTTTCATCTTTCTGATGTTATTTTAATAATATGCGATCGTTTTCATAAGCCCAACTTCATAAGGCACAGTTCTAAAATTTCTTTTTGAAAAATTTGTAATTTTATATTTTACGAATCCCGAGACAAATTGCTCGGCTAATCGGTCAGGAAAATTACTGGTTGAATCCGAGAATACTCAAAATAAGAAATAAACGCCAATATATCTATTGGAAATTAACTTTAATTAACCTTACAGAGGGTTCTGATATTAAATCAGAATTTGGAGTGTGAATTGGCTAAAGCACAGTCGGCAACCTGCGGCTCTTTTAGAAAATTTTGAACTAAGTGCATTTCTAAATTTTTATAGTGAGAAAAATGTATTAAGAGGACATAGTAATTGACGTTTATGCTAGCCTAAAAGATGCATGGATATACAGAATGCTCCCCTTTTTCCAAGTACCTTTTTTCAAACCCAAAGCTTCGTTATTTTACAAGACTTTTATGTAGAAACGCTAGTTAAATTACCAATCTGAAAATCATGCGATAATAAAGACGTTATCTATAAAAAAAGCTAACGATATCGATAACCATCATGATATTAATTATTTCAAATGGCTAAACATAATTACATGAAACTCAGAACTGTTTATCTTATCTGGAAAAAAAAAATGTATGCATTATTGAAAACTTCCGATAATCTATTTATTATTGAAATATCATAAATTTTACTCTTTGATAGATAGGTATTATTAGAAAAAAACTCACTGTTACCAAGAGAAACATTTCATACTATTTAGGTATTTTTAGATTATAATAGCCTTAAATTCATAAATAATTTTTAACATTTAAACAAGATCAGTAATCATCATCATAATTTAGAAGTGCAAACTAGAATAATTTTTACTTGTGACCAGTGGTGTCACCCCAATTTATGAGCAACCGGTTTCCATGATTTGTGGGCATAGTTGGATCCAAAGATGGAGCGATCTTGTGGAAAAGTTGAAGTAAGAGAACTTTCTGTTTAATCTATTAAATTCTCATCCAAATGTTATCGCATTCACCTTAGAGGAGGGGATAAAAAATAAATATAACTACAGATAAAACTACCGGCGGTTTATAATAAACCGCAGTAAATTTAAACAACTGGTTGCTGGAAACCGGTTGTGTAATACCAATACTTGTGCGTAGTCTACATACAGACAGTAAAGTGACCATATACATTAACGGTGATGTAACAGTGTAGCGTTTATTTAATAATATTATTTATTTAGCGAAGGCTGATATTATTTTTCAGTAATCGACCAGAAATTAGTCGTTTTTCGGATATATTTATATGGTTTGAAAGTGATGTACTACAGCACTAGTTCCAAAAATAACTACTTACTTGACATATACTGTAAAATATAACAAGAAGTTAATTTAACTATACTCGGGAAGGATTTACTTGCCCGACGTCCGCCAGAGAAAGGGTATGGTTCAATTTTGAAGGTCATAAAAATTACTCGATGCTATTGGTTAGGATAGTAAGAAAGAACTATTCTCTTGTTTCACTCGCTTTAGTAATAGCATAATACAGTCGGACAAAATTCTCGTGGCCGGGCGTGAAACATGCGCGTGAAGTTTGTAGTGGGGATTATAACTTTGGCGAATTGCCTTATTTCCTACACACGCTATTACAGTCAAGTGCATAAGCGCAACATTCAAAATATATTAAATATTTAAAATCATAGAGACAAAAAGCAAACTAGGTGGACGTGCTATTAATAGTCAAAGTCGAGAAATAATTAGCAATGTTCTTAATTTTTGTAAGCCTTTATTATTTACAATCTACTTGAAATTGCTGGAGTTTGGAAAAAGACGCGGGACGGGGATACTCTGGCCAATAAACAAGTCGACAAAGTGAACGTCAAATGCAGTAATCACTTAAATCAAGCAGCTACGTTTCTATAGTTTTGTTGTTCGACTGTGATGGGAGGAACTTGTGTTTATAGACGTACCTAACTGATAAATATAATGCACACGTGTAAGAATGTGAACTTGTTTCTTTAACTGTTCTCTGTATCTGTCTCTGTCTTTCATAGTGCCCTCTCTATGCGCACCATAAGCCACGCCCGGCCACGAGAAGTTTGTCCGCCTGTAGAAGCGCTTCATATACAGAAATACACACACGTTTATCTGATGTTAGCGGACGTATGTTGAAACTACAGAAGAAGCTCACAGATGTCATTGAATTTTACATAGAACTGTATTTTATTTAAAATTAACTATCAATGGGATAAGTATAACTACTTATCCCATAATAATTAGTTAAGGTTACCTGAAGTACAAATTTCAAATAATTTCACTAACCACGTTAGCCGCTGTCTGTACATAGCATATTCTCATTGAAACTTTCATTTAGTATTAAAATAATAAAATATTTCTTCTATCAGAAGACAAAATTTAAATTTTTATAAATTTTATAGGGTAACTTTTCATAGTATGACCAAAAATTAAATTAATAACAAACTATGCATTAAATTTTTCAGAAAGTTTTATCTTAGGGAATACAAGATTTTTGCATATTTCTTTATGTAACAAGTAATGTGGTTGCGTAAATGATACACGTGTATACTCTTCGATTGTTTTTTTTAATTTTATTTATTTTACATCGGCCTATTTCTGCAACGAGGCTAATGGCCGATGCCAGGGGGCGAGCTCCTACACCTGGATGAGGAGTGAATGATTGTAAAAATGAGAGTAATGTAAACATATTATTCTCGTCCGAATAATATCACAGACGAAACAGGCTCGAACTACCGACCGCCCAGTACAGACTATTTCTAACATTCTAAAACGGCACGACTTAATGCGCTCGGCCACTCCATTGGTGATAGTTCTTTATTAACAGTTTTTTTTTTTTAAATTAAGAATCCCACTTATTTTTTTTTTTAATTCGGGACGAATTCCGAAACAACTTAATGTTTGACCCATATATTGTAATTCAACTGTTCTAAATACACATTTATTTTTATTTAATTTTATGTTATATTCTATTATTCTATCTAATACTTTCTTTAATCTTTCGTCGTGCTCTTCTTTAGTAGAACCCCATATTAATATATCGTCGATGTACGTATCGACACCTTCAATGTCATCAAAAATTTGTTTAACGATTCTGTGAAATATTTCAGATGCGCACGAAATACCGTAAGGCTATCTTAAATATTTATAACGACCAAACGGAGTACCAAAAGTAGATAATTTCCAACTAAATTCGTCTTTTATTTTATTTACTTGTACTTGATACGTAATGTACCATAATATTATATTATTCAATCGGGTCTATTCTGTATCTTTTGTGGTTAAAAAGATTAGGTTAAAAATGATGGTTAAAAAGTAACATTTTAACTAGGCGTTAAAATTTTAACCTTGTTTCTTATTCTGTATCTCAGGTTATAACCCTACCGTTAAGTTCTAACTTTTTAACCTTATGGTTAAAATTGTGTTGTGAAATTATCTACAAGGGAAGGTATTTGGCTTGTGTAAGTGTGGATTTAATGTAAACATGTGTTATGGTTGAATCGTGAATCAACAACGATCAAATATAATAAATCTATATTGCGCAAATGTACAATATTTGCGCGTTTTTATTTTATTTTTTTATACATAAATAATTATGGGTGCAGAAAGTAAATAATATAATATTACCAAAACATGCAAATGTATCAATATTTTTTATCTCTTTTCTTTCTTCTGTATTAAGATACTTTTATTTTCAGGTTATGTTTACCTTATTTTTATTTTTAAACAAATAGAGAAATCAAAATTTATAAATGTGTCACAATTTTAAAGTTTTAAAGATTTACTTGCAATATATTGGGAAATCTTTTGGTTCTTCTAGGATTTTTAAACAACATTTGTTAAACGAGATATTCCGTACAAGTTTTAGACAAATGAAAATATTTTAAAATGTTTCTTCAGGTAAATTAAAAGGGTCACTCATATCAGGCAGTTGCCTTTGTTTAATTCGAACTGATCTCCTAAAAAGCATTCTTATATTAATTTTTTACTTATTAACCTCTTGATGTTCAATTTGTTCTAGTAATAATTGGTTTAAAATAAACAGACTTGCCAGGATTAATTCTAAAAATGCATTTTTTCTGGCTATTTGACGTTTAGAGGTTAAAATTACAGCTGGTTAAAACTTAACGCCACGTATTTGGCTGGCGTTAAAATTCCGATTATAACCTACTGAATTAACCACATTGAGGTTAAAATTTAAACGTCATAGAGTAACAGGATAACAAAATATTGTAAAGCGTGGTTAAAATTTTTTAACTTCAACCTTGAAGTTAATTTTTAACTTTTTAAGATACAGAATAGACCCGAATAGGTGTTATGCAAAATAAATAGAGGGTAGGTCAATATTTTTTAATTTTACGAAGTCATAATACAACCTTATTTAATTAATGTCACCTAAAATCATGCTAGACATATGACATCTACAATCTTTTGCGTTTCCTAACCAATAAAAGCATTTTGTTAACTTTATATAAATGTAATTCTTTGTTGGTTCAATTTTTACAATAGTGTAAAGAGCCAAGTGGAATATAAGCATAATAATTTGTCCAGTGCCCGACTTGGCAAATATTCAAAATTCTCACCAACTTGTATTTCAATTTTTTTTTGTACTTCATGGCTACTTAGATTATTTGGATTTGTTGGTTTTTGTATTAAAGTTTTAAAGCAGAAATCTTGGCATAGCTGTGTGCAGTGATTATTTGAAATCACTACTGCTTTTTACACAACATGCACAAAAGATTCGCGCCTCGGGATGGAAAACAAGATTTTTTAAAAAAAGGGATGAAACATTAAAACAAAGGCTTACATACATAATCAAATTTAGTTAGTTTTTTTGTCTGTGGAATTAAAATAAAATTATATTATGGTTTTTAGTTCGCTTTTTTACAAATAAAAAAATAACTCGCTAAAGGTTGAAGCAAACTTCATAACAGGGACCACTTAAAAAAAAAAAAAATGAATAGCCCAAAATTCAAAATAGATTATTTAAGCCCGGTATTTCCAACCATTGGTAAAATTAACTATCAATGGTATAAAGAATTATCAATGGAATAAACAATTTTTTTGCATATTTCTTTTGCGTATATATTATTTATTTCAATTATTTATCTATACAGTAACTAGATTATCCACAAGATAAGTTATTCCCACCGTGTAGGTACTGATAAATGTTATCCTTGGGTTCAAAATAGCAGATTTTGACTGATAAGAGAAAAAAAATATATTGGTAAATATATGTACATAATATAAGCAGATATACATAAAATATGTAATATAACAGGTATTATGTACATATTAGACATACCTACACTTTATATACATATTACATACACCTGTTTCCATTATGTGTACTATTTTATTATAAATGTAAATTGTCATTTCAATATATACCTTAAGCTGTAAAACCTACTTCAGATTTGTTGGTTATGGTCATTATAACTAAGATATCATTTATCTTTATGACATATGTCAAATGGAATGACATTTTAAGAAAGTGAAATTTTTTACCATGTTTTAATACCAACATGACATACAATTTCAAAGGTGCAAACTATTGAATGTATCAATTTGTAATTTTTACCAAAGCGTGTTTTAATCACTGCATTATATTTACATTTTTGAAAATTTAAAACGTTAATCGTAGAAATAAAAAAATAATAAAGCATTGCAAAAATAATAATAAAGAAAGAAAGTCACATTTTTCTTACATACTTTCATCAAAATCAAATATTTTTTAAAATAATTATTTTTCTGCTACAGTCTGTTTCAAACGGTTAAGCGGAACTAAATGGGAATTTAGTTCTTTTAGGTTGTCACGAGAAGGGACCTTGCTTGGGATATTTCATTTTTCACGTTGGGATGTCAAAATTTAAAATTCCAACAATGAAACCATGGAAACGAATGACATATGTCAAAATTAAATATTTTTTTTAGATATTTTAATGACAAAAAAATAAATAAATGGGAAATTTGTATTAAGAATGACACAAAAAATCAAAATATAAAGAAAATGACATTTTAAAATGATATTAACCTTAACCAAAAAATGTTTGTTGCAAGTATGATTTACAAAGCTTAAACAAAACGGCCGAAAGGCACGATTTAAACGATGAAAGTAACTAGATTGCAAAATCTAGTTCCGCTTAAGCGTTTGGAACAGACTGTACTAATAATTTTAATTTATATTATTTTTGTGTACACATATAAGCCGTTCACTTTTGTAAGAACAAACTAAGAGGGAATTTTGTTTTCAACAGTTTGCACCTTTGAAGCTGTACGTCATGTTGGTATTAAAAAATGTCACTTTTTTAAAATGTCGATCCATTTGACAGATGTCATAATGAAAAATGATATCTTAATTATAGTGATCATAACCTTATCAACCTAATGTCCGTTTTACAGCGTAAGGAATATTTTTAATTGACATTTTAAGTCAGTAACACACTATAAAAGTAACCAAAATAACCAGATCTAGTGTGTTCTTACAAAAGTGAACAGCTTATATCAATTAACAACTATTATTATCACGCGTTATATGTCAATATACACTTCGGTGAGCTTCGGAATATTTCGTTACATTTAAGAATCTCGCTTCAAATTTGTTTTTGACGTCATAGCACGCACCCACGCAGGGACACACATTGGCGTGTTTGGACACAGGTTATTATAGATTACCTATATCAAAATAAATTCAAAATCTACTTTAATTTATAGTGATATAAAAAAATAATTAGTCAATTATTTTAATATATATTATTTTTAACCGTCGTATTCCATTTTCATTGTTTTTGCATTTCTATTCTGTCCGCAGGATGCATTGAACATAGTACATTTCTTTTCTAGGCCTCTTTTGTGTATCTTTTAGATTTACAGCGTCAATAGTTTTATTTTCTATAACATTTTAACACAAGATTGACAAGTTGCCTTGTTTCGGAAATATTGAAATTTGCGCTTCTTAGTCGTTTGTCGCACATTTTTCTGTACAAAATTCAATAAGAGTTTTTTTTTAGGTTATATTTACTTATTTTCACAGTTCTACCTATCTCTCTTTCTTGCGAGTCTCGTTTATTTCTCTCTATGTTTAACACAACGCTGCTAATACATAAAAAAACTTCGTAAAATATTATTATCAATCAGAATAGTTATCTACGTGATAACTAGAGTTGGAAATACAGAAAGCAATTTGTCCTAGTGAATATCAAGAGGATAATATTATCCCATTGATAGTTTTCTTATAGGTAACTGCAAGGCGGAAATACCGGGCCTAAGACAGACTTTTTTTGTATTTTTGTTTGACTTATTTTGGTAACTGTTTCTTTATTTTATAAAAATGTCCTTATTTCTTGGGTTCCCATTGAATTTAATTAAAATAGCGTGATCTGAAACATACACCCTTATTTAGAGTAGTAGCTCCAGGCGTTATCAACATTTCCCCCCCCTTTCCTCGCACGTTTCAATTTCGAAAATCAACGCATTTCTATTAAATAACACATTTCGTGTCACCAGCACATTAGTTATTCACAATTTTAATTTGAAAATGGCATAGACTTTTCTACCTTTATATAATATAAGGTAGATGGCGTGACTGAAAAATATATTTTCAGAGTAATTAATAATAATCAACCTATGTACAGTGAATGTACTTCTAAAAACGATATGTGTGATAAGATGATAAGAAAAGTCACATGCAAAATTTATTTTATAACAGATATGTATTAAAATTTGCAAGAAATTTTTCCCTCGTTAACATACTGAAACTGTTTAAATAACAAAATATATAAATACAGTTCTATTTTATTTGTAAATACATATATGTATTAGGTCGTCAAGGATGAGATTTGTAGAAAAAAAGGTAAAGTTGGTTGATAACTTACAAATATAAGGAATTATTTTATTCATCAAAGTATGCACCCATATTGTCTATACACTTTTGCCATTTAAGAGACAGGTTGTTCAGGCCGGTGGAATAAAACCCTGGCGGACGAGAGTCAATGAATTCCTGGAAAGCCAGTTTTACAGCATTGTCGGAATTAAACTGTTTTCCTATTAAAAAGTTGTCCAAATTGCGGAAGAAGTGGTAGTCAGTGAGAGCTAGGTCTGGTGAGTATGGAGGATGATAAAGAAGTTCCAACTCCACTTCCTGTAGTTTTGCCACAGTCATTTATTTGTGCAGTGTGTGGTCTAGTGTTATCATGCAATGAGATAGGAGTCGATCTGTTGACCAATCTAGGCTGTTTTTCTTTAAGTTTTTGCATCATTTCGTCCAGTTGGTTGCAGTATATTTCTGCTATGATCGATGAGCCAGGTATTTTTTTGTTTAGTTTTTAAGTCACCTGTACGAAATTTGGCGAATCAATTTGATATTGTCTACTGCGAAGTAACACTAGAGCACCTTCCAGCGCCCACCTTTAACGTTCTACTGCACGGAAAGGTTGATATCTCCCACTTTGGGAATATCTGTTTTAGACGAAGATATCATACAACACTACCAAAAGGCGCCTTTAAAAATTTCCCGCACCAGGCGTGATGTTGGCTTGCCACAAAACTGGATGTATATTGTTACGTCTACGGTGCTGCCAAAGAATACAGTAACCTTGAAGCGGACAGTGAACCTTGAACATTGAGTTGCTCAAAGGTTCTAGAAATGTAAGGAACGTTTTAGTGTCCGCTTATAAGATAAAAGACCTGCAACCGGAGGATCACTAACATATAAACAATGATACTCAGCGAGTTATAAAGAACAGTTACTCAAGTCAGTTTTATTCAAGCGGTTAATTCCATTCAGCGGGGCAGTTGAAGTCGTCAATAATTCACTTTCATGCATTCAACATCAGCAGAGAGTTAGACAAGTGATTAAACTCAAGTGGAGATACTGAGTTAGTGGAATTCAGTACGGTGACTGAGTGATTTAGTTAATCAAATACCTAGACTAGTTCGGACTGTTTGTTGGTAAGCCTGGAACAGTTAATTGTGCATTAAATGTGGTGTTATTGTCGTGACTAGTGGTATTTATTGTTTAAGTGTTATTGTTGTCTATTATATATAATATTTAAGTAGTTTAATAAAATTTAAAATTACAATTCGTCTTATAAGTTACTATAACCCCGTAACAATATATTCTACTTAGATATTTGAAGGTACAAATTCTCTCGAAGATTTTACCAAATTGCTGCAAGCTGCAAGAGAAGTGCAAGAGAGACAATAAAATAATGTTGATTTGTAACCCCTATTGCTGTTTTTTTGAAGGTCATAAGTAGATTAATGTATATCTAAAAAAGTAGCAGTTCTATTATGCAAATGCTGTCTCTTAACTACGCAAAAACGTAGAAAGATATAGTTCTTTTATAGTTTCTTTATAGTTTTAGGAGTGGATAATTATTTTTGTTCAGTCAAAGGCACTTCCTCTTGTTTTGTTATTGTATTTTTATGATGCACCTATTGTGTTGGACACAAAAAAATTACTGCCACTCTTTTATTTAAATTGCTGACTCAAATGATATAAAAATTAACGTTACAACTAACACTAATTGTACAAGCTTTTCAAGACACTTCCTTAAAACATAAAATTTCAACAAAAGAAATGTTAAGATATGTTGTGTCAATTGGGAACTCAGTTGACCGTTGAAAATGAACTATTGTTAACCCCAAGAAGGAAAGGTTGAAAAAGCAATATGGAGGTCTACTTTTAGGAATGGGCGAACTGGACTGATGGATTATGATCTTAATTAAAATGCATGGACCACGTAGGACGAAGATAAGATGGTAAAGATTTTTTCAGCTGGAAGTAGAACTAGTTAGTATTGGTATAAGAAATACTTGAAAAGATTAAATTTAACACAGTAATATTAGAGGGTTAAGATATATAAAAAATTTGTTACTAACAATTTTGAAATATATTTCTAAGGCCCAGTTGCACAGTAATCGCTTAAGTTTTTATTTAGGCTTAAGTTTTAGTTTATGGTTTAGTTGTTGCGCAGTTTCAGTTTTTGGTTTAAACTTAAGCTTAAACAGGAAAATACTTAAGCGGTAGATTTGTTTGGATTAAGCGAAAATAAACTGTCAAATAGAACAGGTTATGTGTCATATTAAAATTGATCAGATTAATTTGATTGAATGAAAATGTTATATATTAATATATTTCGCCGCATACCCGTCTATAGGCACTATAGGTCTATATATTAATCAATGGGATGATGAAAAATTTTACAATAGATTTCGAGTAAATAGTAATATTAAGTAAATAAAGTTGTAATTCAATATTATATCATATTAAACATTTAATTAACCATCCTACTAATAGGTATGTTAGTGCCTTGGTACACAAATACCTAATATTTTATGAAATAATATTTACAGGAACCACGCATTCCCTTCAATACAAATCCTACGATATTATATTATTGGAAGTATGTTAATGGTAAGGGAGTTTACTGGTTGCCATAAATCTACAGCTTCAAAAGATATAGGAAAAATATGGAGAAATATCGCAATTTGTACCTTGCGTCATCAATATATTAAAATGCCTAATATTCAAATGGAACAGTGTAATGTACGCCAAGACTTTTGCTATGTCGCACGGTTTTCTCGAGTTCTGGGAGCAATTGATTGACAAATCTTAATCTAGATCTAGAAACAGATGTTAATTTTGTAAACAATATACCTAACACAGTAATAAATCAAAAAAGAACATATAATGACAACATTCGAGTTAGGAACAATAACAAATGTTTATTTTTCTAATTTATAATGTATAAATAATAAAATTGGTTATAAATGTAAATATCTTGTCTATGATTTGCCCGTAATTTAAAATTTATTCATTCTAACTCTTTCTCTGATCATTCTGCCATTGAACCACCTCCAGTCACTTTCAGTGAATACTTATTGTCGGCATTTTTTTTTCTTGTACATGTTTTAGTTTTCTTTTATATACATATTTTAATATTCTGCTTCTCTGTAAGAGTGACCGATTACATGGTTAAATTCATCATGTGTGTTCGTCCAAGGATATTTTTTTTCTTCCACAACATTTAATTTAATTTTTTTATATACACACAATAATATGTTGTATTTATATTTTTTAAATAAATTTTATAGAAGACCAACTCATCTAATAAGTTCGTCATACATTTATTTTTACGTTTCGTTTACAGTATTTTCCATTGCTGGTAAAATTTGCATTATTTGTATAGTAAACTACTTGACAAGTGACATTGACAAATAACATTGACAGTTATGTTTATATTGAATTTCAAAATTTCCCCGCCAAATATTCATTTTCCATATTACCAACTTTGTGAATTTATCACATCAGTTGGCTTAGCTAAGTATTTTTATATTTTTGACTGTGCAACATCTGGCGCTTAAGTATTTGGTTTAAGCTGAAGCTTAAGGTTTAGCTAAACTCATACTTAAGCGGTAACTGTGCAACTGGGCCTTAGAGTTCGTAGACACCTTTCGAAATACCTACTTCCACGGATTTTGCGAGTGGAAAGGTATCATTTGCGAGGAAGCTATCGTATTTTTCTTCTCTACCAACATTTCAACATAATTTCATTACCAGCAATCAGTTTGACCAGCATTTTCAGTTTAGATAAGATAAGAGTGTGCTTATCTCGATAACGCAGAGTACTCCTATTTTTTCGTCATAAAAATTGCTTAATTCTGCCACTCAAGCATGTAACCGCATGCGTTAAAACGTTTGTTCTTTCCGTTCTAACACTAGTAAAGGTAGAGACGTGGAATGAACTATTTCTATGTCAAAAATATGTATGCAAATTAAAGATTATGCTTGACCGTTCGCAACCGGCTGTGAACTGTAGCGGCCTTTCTGTGTACGCTAAAAAAATGGACGTAATACTGACCATATTACTTATGAATGTACATAGATTGAAAATAAAATCATGAAAACTGGAAACAGGAGGTCTAAGCTCACTTTGGGCTGTCACGCCAATGTCGATAAGCCATCACTCACATGTGTTCCTAGAACAATGTTTCCCAACCGCCGGTCCGCAAGATTTTTTTGCAGTCCACAAGATTTTTTTTACCATGCAACTATTCGCCTAATAAGTTATAACCCACTTAATTTTTAAATGAAAATCTCGGTCCTTAATCTGTTAATATGTGATTTTTTATTTGTTGTTTTTTTTTGTGTTTGTATACATTGCAATAAAAAATATAAAACTTTTGCGATACATATTAGTTTCTAAACATGCCGGTCAGCGAATTTTTTCTAGGTCGGTTGCCGGTCTGCCATGATAAAAAGTTGGGAAATGAAGACCTAGAGAGTTGATATTTGCCATGCATAATCATCGCTTTGACCCATATATAGAAAAAATAATATAAATTATATAACTAAATGTATTTTTTGAATGGGGAAAAACTCTTGTTCCGTGAATTAACGAACAAAATTTAATTTAAAAAAAGTGCACAATTTTGCCGAAATATCTTGTATCCCAGCCATGGGTATCCAGAGGGAGGGGGGGGGGCAAACGTGATACCTCCTGGGACTCGAGAAAGAAATTCCAATATATACTGTTTTATTTGTGAAGTATTGCACCTTATTTTAATGTGTTCTATTTATAGACTGTTCTATTCGAAGGTAATTGGCTCCTTTACAGCCTCTCACCATCACCCAGAGACTGATCAATTTTCGAACACAATTTTTATCTTATTTATTTGTGTTTGTCTGTGCAAGATTTCTTTTATTGCGTATACCTATTTTTACTGATTTTATTTATTTATTGTTTAATTTATTGTTTTTAATATGTAGTGTAGTCATTTAGATGGGCTGCGTTAGGCGCAATAGCATTTGTTGCTGTGCCCCAAAAATTTTAACTAACTAAAATTCCAATAACAAAACAAGTTTTGCTCCAACTTTTTCCAACAATTTTTAGCGGACGCCCCTGTCCTCAGCCTATTTCACAAAAGGCTGATACAAAATCTGAAAAAATACAGAGTAATGCAAGTATCAATACGCATTTTTTAGCATTTTCCTTATATCTGTCAACCGAAATAGTGCGCGCGAAAAAACACTTAATCGGAGTATTTTTTTCTAAGGTCATCAAATTATTGGTAATATTAAAAAAAAAATCTCTCTCCGTTCCAAAATAAGTGTCCAATTTAGGAATTTTGTTTGTTCCAAAATAAGTGTCCAATTTCATAAAAAAATATGCAAAGGGATATATAACATATATTTTCACAACTAAACTAAATGTGAGGAAGCTTGTAATCGTTGCCTCCTCTATGAAGCATGGTCAATTCCATACACTTCTGCAGTGTAATGAAACTATTGTCTAGTTTTTCCGCGGTTATTTCATCTCATGTTTTATGCACGACCGCAATGAGTTCATCAATACTGGACGGGGACTCTTTGTGTTGTAATGATTGAATGGCGTTAAAGAAACCCAAATCGAGGACTAATTTAATTAAATAACTACCGATACATTTAATTTCATTATTTCAATAATCCATTAAGGCCCGGTCTTTCCACCTTCAGATAAAGTTCCAGGTAACTATCTGACAGATAAGGTTATTTGTAACTTCATCTGCTGAATAAATGTCAATACCAGTCAGTGAATCCAATACGTCAGTCTCATTATCTGTTAGATAACTATCCGATAGATACATTTGTATAGAAAAAAGGGATGACATTTACTCAGCAGATTACAAATAACCTTATCTGTCAGATAGTTACCTGGAACTTTATCTGAAGGTGGAAAAACCGGGCCTAAAAAAACTAAAATCGGACACTTATTTTGGAACGGTGGGAGTATATTATTATTTTATATAATGTGGGACAACAAATGAAAGAGCAGATTAACGAAAAAATTAATTCATCAACATTCAGTATTCGAGTCTGGTGTTGCTGTCTTTCACTTACGAAATACATACGAAACCCTGATATGTGTGAAAATTCACAGTTCACATAAACTTTATTTAATTTTGGTGGGAAACACAGGTGCGTACATCGTTAAGACGTTATCAATATTTTTATTTGAAATTTATTTAACGTTAGTCATTAAAGTATGTTTAACAATTGTATACAGTCACCTTTATAAAAATTTCTTATCCTTGGCAATTACAGTTTATTTCTATGAACCGTTAAGAATCTCTTGTCGTTACTTTAATGTTTATCAAAACAATAAGGTGTCGAGAAGTCTTATATTCGACAAGAAACGCACCAGTGAATGAACCAAGTTGACATTTCCACTGCATTATAAAGTCGTTAGATAAATTGCTGAAGATAGCAACAAAACGGCTTCAACCACAGTACGTTGTGCATTGTAGCCATCGGTAAATGTTACCTCCACCATCTACAACGAGCTTGCACCTTGTAAATACACACTGATTATGTACTTCTAAGACGATATTAATGTACCATACCAACAATTTTCAACACAAGAAATTATGACACTTCCACTCCAGGATATTATCTTGTTTTATTTATTTTCAACAGGAAATTTTAGGATGATGTTCAAACAGCAATAACCTTGGAATAAATCGAGAGCTGATTGTAATGGGCTAGACAGGATGCTATTCTGACACATCTTCCCCAACTACTTTTTATGACAATACAGAGTGCTGTATTTCCTGCAACTTTTAGTCGACTACTACCCGTATACCGGCATTTCACTACAATAAGTCCAAAAAATCAGCTGTGGCCACCACAGGACCGACCGCCATCACAAAGTACTTGTATAAAATACATTCTAGCAGCAGAGTAGAAATAACTTGGCCTAATAGTTTCTAACAGAGATATTATTTATCATGACCATGGAAACGTTACACATAAGTATGAAAAAATAGATACTAAAAATTTCGAAAAATTATTCAATTTTTTTTCGTTTTATCAAAAAATGTCTCAAATAACAGTTGTTGGTTACTGCTTTTATAGCTACTTTCGTTAAATAATTTTTTTCGAAATATTTTTCTGTTGCTAAATATTCGCAAAAATCTTAAAATCGACACGAGTAAACACCCATTTCTAATCAACCGATTTTTACCAAAAGTTGATCCATTGATGAACTCCATTGATGTCAAAAGCTTAAATATGAAGTTTCATAAAAATCCTTTAAACCGAATTAGCTCTGCACGTGTACACAGACAGACAGACGGACGGACAGACAGACAGACAGACAGACAGACATCATGCTAAAAGTAGTCAAAACGTTATGTAGGGACCTCAATTCGTGGAGATCCATCGAAATCTCGAAGTGTTAAAATCGGTGTGATCACAATACCTCCCTTATATATGGTGTCGGTCGATAGAAAGTGAAACATAACGATTATAAAGTTAAATATATGAAACGGTAGGTACAGTAATTTTAAATACCGTTAGGAAGTGGAGAATGAATAGCCACCCAGTCACGCCATCTGTAGATAAATTCCACAACTCTCAACCTATCTGCATTTCTGAGTTCTGTTTACCCTGTGATAACTCCAATATTATTGATCTTTGATGTATAGTGTTAGATATATTATGATTCTACGTGAAATGGTCTAATTCAGCGGTTCTTAAACTGGGGTCCGCGTAGCCATTACCGGGGGTCCGCGAAACAATTTTGACATTAATTTTTCATCCCCCAACTTTTCGCTTTTATTCAAATAACTCATGTAGTAAAAATCCTACATGGGCAAGACTTCTTGTTTTTGTTGTTATCTAACTAGTTATTGACATAACTAAACAATAATTAATAAAAATTTAATTATTTTTATTCAACTGCAAATTATTTACAAAAAACATATTATAATAAGATCTATTTTGACCAATATTTGATCAAGAAATGTTTGTAGGAGTTTAACGTATTATAATTTGTAACTTTTTTAATTCTTTTTACTATTAGTTTTATTAATTTTGTTTTTTATTCTATATGCTAATAAAAATGTTCATCTCTAAAAATGCGCAAGACCATTTATTAAAATAACAGAGATACATTTTTAGCAATATTTATTATAACGTAGTGCCTATGAGATTATTGAGCCAGAAATTAAGTCTCAAGTTTAGCCTACGTTGTCAATTCAAACTGCACGGAGAGTGAAAATGATGATTTTCCCCATAACGCCCCCTAGGGGACACGGACAAAGTTTGAATCCTCACTAAAACCTTCCTCGGATTATTTTACGGATTATTAATTTTTGCTTGTTCGTGTTCGTTTGAGATTGACCTCGGTACTTATGTTCGCTTGAGTTCATTCGTCAGCTATGTACGCGACTAAATGCATTTTTTTTTTTTCTGAAATAAATTTATGAGGCATATAATCGGAAAATTTTTTTCTGTAGAATATATCTGATGTTTACATGCAGTGTATTTGCAGAGTAAGCATAATTTTCTCTAAAACATGAATTTTTAGTAATACAAAAACATGGATATGTACATCATTAGGTTTGTAATGCTCGAGGCATAAGTACCGTGTTTGCATATAAAATATACTCAAGTAAATATAAAAGTTTCATTTAGCCCTAGTCAAATAAAGTTAACTTCGTTAAATAAAGTACGTTTTTTGGGGTTCCGCTACATTCAAACCCTTATGCAGATATGAAATGGAGTAATTGGAAAAAGTCAATAACTTCTACGATAAAATTTAGAATGGGATGTTTGTAGTACTAACCAAAGACACTTAGAATGGATTTAGTTAAATATTTAATGTGTAACCTAAAGAATTTACTTCAAGTACGCAGTTTTTTCGAGCGTAGATGGGAAATTCAAACAAAATCGATTGTTAGATGGACTCAGGCTTTATGTTATTAGAAGAGATGATGGCTGACGGACTAAAAGCATTACTAAGTGAAGACATAGAACTTCACTTGGCGAGAATTCAGATGACCGAAAAAAAATCATATGGTTCAACCGAGAATAATTTCAAACTAAAGCGATGTCATTCGTTAAAAGATTGAGAAAGAAATATCGGTTTCAGTCTCTCTCCTCCCCATCGCGGTAAGAGTAGTACAAGGTGTCTCAAAAGAAATTTTATATTTATTTAGCTTACTGCGTGAACGCAACGTATCCGAGGGGCGCGGGGGTTATGTCAATCGGTAGCCTGGCTCTTGGGAATTCAGTCGCTATGGAGCGTTTCTCGGGAGCAGACCGCGCGTTATGCGTGCGAGAGTTTTACAAAAACGTTGATTCGGCGACTGTAGCGCGTAGAAAATTCTGCGGTATTCGAGGTTTTCGCCACTTAAATGATGCGCCAAGCATTCCTCTCATTCGACATTGGGTTAAAAAGTTTGAAGAGACTGGTACAACGCTGGATAAATCAAAATCCGGGCGACCTAGGTCATCAAGAACGGTAGAAAACGTGGAGAATGTTAATCAGTCTTTTTTGAAGACGAAAGGGGGCGTGCAGTTACAGTGAATTCAGAGCGTTATGTAGAGATGTTAGACAACTTCTTGGTACCTGAACTGCAAAACTTTCCTGGCTATAACCAAGGAACATGGTTCCAACAGGACGGAGCAACTTCACACACGTCCAATATGTCTCTGCCACGTGTTCGTGAAATTTTTGCAGGCAAATTGATCTCCCGGAGAGGTGACATAAATTGGCCTCCACGCAGTCCAGATTTAACCCCTATGGACTTTTTCCTATGGGGTTATCTTAAATCTAAAGTTTACGCCAATAAACCGACTTCACTGGCGCATTTGAAAGAAAATATCCGTCACGAAATGGCAGCCATCCCTGAGTCCACCTGCCGAGACGTCATAAGTAATTTTACTGTTCGATTAAATAAGTGCCGAGAACGCGAGGGTCTATATTTAGACGATATTATTTTCAAGAAATAAATCCCCAAAAAGTGTATTTTAATAATTAATAAACATTTTTTCTATATACGGCTTACCTTTTTTTTAATCGATCCACTAAATATAAAATTTCTTTTGAGACACCTTGTACATATACAAAAACACATACCTTTACATAAATATATTCAATTATAACAAACGAACATGGATTTTTCCTTTGTAGATCTTTAAATACCAATTTAACTCTGTATGTTAAATACATTCTAAATGCGATGGAAGAAGAAATTCAAGTTGATTCCTTATATACTGATTTTAGCAAGGCGTTCCGTAAAATTGATCATAGCATATTGTTAACTAAATTAGCTGCAGTTGGTGTGCATGGTAATCTCTTGAATTCTTACTTATCTAATCGTGAACAGTGTGGTTTTAAATGGTTTCACCTTGAAATATGTTAATGTTACATCAGGGGTACCGCAAGGTTCACATTTGGGTTATTTGTTATTTAACATTTTTGTTCATGATATCACTAAATGTTTTGTAAATTCAAATTTTCTAATGTTTGCAGACGATCTTAATTAGTATAATTCGAAAGTATCAAATGTATAAGAATGTTTGAATGTACAAGAAGACCTACACAGATTATATGATTATTGTAAAGATAACAAATTAATACTGAATCTTTCCAAATGTTCAAAAATATCTTTTACTAGAAATAGAAATGTTTTGAAATACAAATATAAAGTTCAAGATTATAGTTTGATGGATGTTACTTATGTGAAAGATCTAGGAGTCACCCTTGACTGCAAATTAATATTTTCATGTGAACGAAGTTGTTAAAAAGGCATATAGAATGTTGGAACTTTTAAGGTGAAGGACAGTTACTTTTAGAAATAGTTCAACATTACTGACATTATATTTATGCACTAGTCCAGTGATGGCGAATCTTTGAGCGCGGTGTGTCAAAATTCGAAAAAAAAACTAGCTTAACTCGGTGCCGCTTCACGTCTAGAAAGGCGCAAATAGCCTTTGTTTCTGTGCGCCAAAAAATGTAACTAATTAACTCACGTCCATAAATATCCAATTTTGTGATATTTGTACCCCGAATAAAAAAAAAGTTACATTTTTGATATATTTATTTGTTAAAAAAGCTAAAACAAATAATTCTCTTCATTAGTGAATTTTTTGTTGCTGATTTGCATTTGCTAAATCTTCAATTGAAGGTTGGTATTTCGTGCACTTGGTATTTCGTGCGTTAGTAGCAAGCGCTACTAACTTCATCTGTCAGTCGGTTTCTTTCATTGGTTTTAATATTATTTAACGCGTAAAATAAGGTCTCACAAAAGTACGTAGAGGAAAAAATTTTGAATAAATCCGTCGCTAGATTTTTCAAAGTGCTAAAAGCGTCTGGTAATCAGTTCCAAGCGCTCCTAATTTCCTGTTCATAGTGGCACTTTTTTTCATTCTCCAACCGATTTCTTTCCATATTCTCAAGCTTGGACCTGAAGTCGACAAACACTTGAAGCCCGTCCGTAAACGATGCGTGTCACCCAAAATGTCTTGGCGTGTCATCCGTGACACGCGTGTCATAGGTTCGCCATCACTGCACTAGTCCGTTAGAATTCAGTCACTACGTGTTGGTCTCCTCAATATTTAACTTAAATTAACAGAATTGAAAAAGTACAAAATAAATTTATTAAGTATGTAAATTTTAAATTTCCTAATAATAATAATATCAATCTAATATCTTTAGAAAATAGACGTAGATTTCTTGATTTAATTTTTTTTACAAGATTGTTCATAAAAATAGATTGTCCTGATTATTCATTATCATTGTGTGTACCATCTTACAACACAAGAATGAACGACCTTTTCTTGTTACCTCATAATACTACAAACTTTTCCTATAATTCGCCTATTAATAGAATGTGCCTAGAATTCAACAATATTTCTAAAACTGCTGTTATTTCTGACATTTTTTCTTCTAACTTAAAAATATTCAGACGATCAATAATTAATTGTTTACTGTTAGTTTAAACTATTTTGTTTTTTCTTTATTTTTTATCTGCTATAGTTATCTAAGATTGTAAGAACTACTGTTTTAGTATTTAATAATAATAATAATATGTTAATATTAAAATAATTGATTATATTATTTTAATTAATTATAATAATAATTAAATATATATTATGTATTATGGTACTGATATGTAAATATTGTATTATTAATTCTGCGCTGTAATTAGGACGATGTCCTACTGTGTAGCCAAATTAATAAAAATAAAAATAAATAAATAAAACGAAGATAAAAACTACATTCGTACGTTGGCACGAGAAGTTCAAATACGTTGTAGTTCATATAGAATTGTGTGAAATAGAGATATTGTTTATTAGTTCTCAATCAATCGATTGGCCTTATGAATTCTCTTCAAGTATAGTAACCGTATTACGAACGATCTATGAGATGAAGAGATATTTTATTCCTATTATATTTTTTTCCATATCTGTCAATTAAAAAAGAAAAAAAAATTATATGGTAAAATGATAAAAGGTAATTAGTATAATTATATAAGATACAACGAAATTTAGTAATAAAGGCACGTGAAAATAATTATTCCTACTTAAAAGAAATAAAAATGATCAAAGTAGGTGTAAAACGTAAAAAATATTTAACAAAATAAAACAAGACAAACAAAATTTGTAAGCTATAATTCTGAGAGTAAATATGAACATATCATTTAAAGGTCTTTGACTCCGTCTTGCAAAAAAAATGTACATATTTATGATTATGTTATTTACTAAACAGAAAATGTTGACACATTTATACAGCGCTGTGGTTCTCGCCGTAAAAATAGAAAATGGATTTTTGCTAATTTACTTCACTGTTACTCGTACATAAACATGTCTTTTGCATAATTTTAACATGTATTTTGTATTTTTTAACAAGTTTTACACTACATTATAATATGTTAATAAATTATTTAATATAAAGAAGTGTGTTGTTTATAATTATATAACTAATTGCAACTAAATTATAACCTAGAATATTTTTTAATAGAATAATGATGTCAACCATCTTCTAATTTACATTTAAATCTACTTTAAATTCTGTTATTAATATTAAATAATTTAAATTGTATCACTTAAGTTACTCTAGGGCGAAGAACTCTGTAACTATTTTTCAACACAAATAATAACAAATCTTTTAACCGAAACGGCAAAGGAATACTACAGTGAAATCATTAATTCCTGTGCGTTACATATCAGTAAACAATGAGTTTAATATTTACAAAACTGTATTCCAATTCACAGCTGAAAGTCCCAACTTTACAAAGAACCAATCAGATTACTTCGTTGACCCGAACTCACCATTGTGGCACTATCATCCGTAGGTAATTTTTATTGTTTTGTTTTATTTCAACAATAACATCATTCAAGAATTCTCCATCATCCACACTTTCGCTTGAAAATCCTGACAAATCAAACAAACAAAAACAAATAAGTGAGGTTAGATAACACGTTTAACTTATTCAGAATTAAAAATTCTTGTAAAATCCTGGAACTTCAAGAATGATTCAGAATCAGTTGAGAACACAGTTCACTCGTTCTTGGAACACTGCACTATAAGTTATGAATTTTTAAATAGACTTGTTGGAATGGTAAAATCGTTTTGCGCAAACTCAGTAAAGCTCTGAACGGTTCTGAACTTTTGTTGGAACAAATTTAACGAATATGGGATCAGAAAATATCACGAATAGAGATGGGAATTTCGGCTCAGTTTGCGGAACCGGATCAGTGGAGGTCATTCAGTTTGTTTGCCGGTTCAGTGATCCAGTTAAGTAAACATGTTTCCGAGACACAGGTCGGTCATTCATTCGTAGGTAGAACGTCGCTTAGAGCCGGCTCTTGCATTATATGAACTGGAAACATGTTTCCGAGACACAGGTCGGTCAGTTGTCGGTCGGTCGGTCGTTTGTTCGTAGGTAGAACGTCGCTTAGGCCCGGCTCTTATCTAACATTTTTGAAACAAACAATTCACTTTATGTAGCTACTGTATTTTAAACCAGATGTGTTAAGTTTATGGCGATGTTTATTGCCCTTATAAATCGGACATGTGGGATTTGGGCAATATTTTTAATATTTTTATATAGTATGGTTGTAAGAAAATACTGACCAAGCCTATTAGTTTCAAATAAACTGCCCTACAAATTGATGACAAAATACACTTTATGAAAATACATTACAAGCCGAGTTCTCGCGAAGTTCAACATGACATCGATCCAGATCCAGATCACTGCGGTCACTGCTCACAATCGCCCGACCAATCGTATCCTTGAAACTATACAGTGAGCCGTGAGCCGGCTCATTTCAATTTGGTGAACCGTTTCACTTCGGTCAGTGTACTGAGCCGGCTCAGTGAGCCGGTTCGTTCATGAACGACCCATCTCTAATCACGAAGTCTTGAACTGGGTTGGAAATACCGACCTTCGACTAGCATAAACATGTATAGCAATTTTAAATCACGTCCTGTTATGCGTCACAAAAATAATTAAAAAATCGAACACAGTATCAATTAGAAATAATAACGCATCATAAGCTCAATATATCTAGATCTTTGTAATACCTATCCTTTATCAAGCCGAATTCTTCATATTAATTGTTCCTGTCGAATATCTGGAGCAAGAAAAGAAAGATGTAATTCTTAGGGCTGGTTCACAAAAGAAACGACTTGATCCAAAGCTATGAAAGTGCAAGTAAAGCTCGATTCACAACTCTTTAATTACAGTTCTTTCGATTTATCAATCGAATAACTCACAAAATCTTTTTCAATTATAAAAATACCTTTTATAACAACGATATGAAACGCGACCTAAAAATAAAATACTATTTTTGCTCGTTATATCGAAAAAAAATATTACATGTTTCAATAAATATAAGAATATAACCACATTTTTCAAAAGAACGCTTCAAGTTTATTAGAGTTATTAATTCAATATATGGTATAACTAAGAACTATAGACGTATACCATTCTCGTAATTGGGAGAAATAACTCTCTAGACATTAATGTTTATTTTCGCTATTAAAATATTCTAAAATGGTAAATACTTAAATGTATATTGAATATTTTATTGACATCAATATATGTGTTCAATTTGATTTTATGTTTAGAAATGAACATATAATTATAAGAAAACAGTGACGGCTCGTCGCTCTGCAAATTGAGAGGCCAGGTTAAAATAAGTCAGATTATAAAATGTTACAGATTATTAGCAGACTATAGCTCTGTTCGTAGAGCCATTTCCAACGGTTCATCATCAGACGCAAGCATAGGGAAATTTTAACGCACTACGAATAGTGTTTCTGATTTCTCGACATTTTTCATTTCTCGAAAAATGAAAAATTATACTTATTTTCTCGAGAATTCTCGAGAAATCTTAAGAAAAATAGTTATTAGAATATATATCTTTTTTTAATGTTGAAAATATTGTAGAGGATAAAAACATGTTAAAATTATAGTCAACTTTAAAGTACTAAAGTATTCATTTAAATAACATTAGAACAAATGGATAACGGGGCTTTAAAAATTATTACGAAAACGGCACGTAATTGCATAATAATAGTAATAATTATTTTATTTTAAACTGAACAAATAATGAAATGTAATTGATAATAATAAATAATACACTAAATTAAAATAAAATATTGTAGAACAAATGCTATTTAGCTAAATATTATAAATCGCTTCTTTTCTGTTGCCACAGTTGCGTTGCGGGAGACAGAAGACAAATTTTATCAAAACTAAATTATAATCAGTAACTCACTAAACATTATATTTTTTTTAAATAATTTGTTAAAAGCACAATGCGTTTAACGTGGTGTCGAGAAAAATTTACATTTCTCGAGAAAAAAAAAATACATTTCTCGAGAAATGAAAAATGAGAATTATAAGAAAATAATTTCTCAAGAAATTCTCGAGAAAGAATTCTCGGAAAGAAACACTAATTACGAATAATGCGCCTGCATCCGACGATAATAAAACGTTGAAAATTACTACGAACAGACCTTATATTGGTCGATTTCACGGGTAAATATTTTATCTTAAGCTGGGTCCAGATTAGTAAACCGATTCTGTAATATACCGCGTAATGTAACATACCGTGTATTTTTGTTTAGTTTGGATGGATCACGAACACAAGCGACAAAGCGCTCGACCTTATTCGCTCTTTGTCGGTTTTTGTCGCGAACATAAAGGAGTTTACCGAATTTGGTTGGACACGTTCTAGGTAGTTTTGACGCTCGCAAGCATGGACGTTTGACACAAAGTTTACATAACATAGAGTGGATAGGTAAATACTCCCTATGTCCGAAAATAAGAGTCCCATTTGAAAAAATAAGTTTTTTTTTGAATTTATTATGAGTCGAAAAATATAGAAAAAAGGATCAATTCTTCTTTGACAAACATATTTTCGTCTTTTTTGCATCCATACAATTTTTTCAGCATCACAGGATGCACCAAATAAAATTGAAGAGTTAATTCAAAGTGTTCAAAAAGCATTTGAGGATTATGAATATAGCAAATTGGACAATATTTTTCTAACATTGTATGGATTGTGTTGTACGGGGGAAATGGGGCGAATAGTTATAAAATACTTCATTTGAAAAGGGAAAAACTAAGAACAGAATCCAAATTGCCAATATCTTTAAAATATTCATAAAAATCAATGACAGTATTCCGTCAAAATAAATAAATTAAGTAATTATATAAGTAATAAAGTTTTGGTTTTTTTGCAATGGTAAGTAAAACGAAACGTTCGGCTTAAGTTCAGTGAACAGTGTTTGCGCTATGGAGTAGATCCAGAATTAAATTATGAAATTCATAGGTTTACAAACGCAGTCATCCTGTTTTATGGGAATGTAGCAATACGAGACTTGGACTTTAACTCTGAAAACTTGGACGTACCAATATCTACGTTAGGGATTTACGACGCTTGGCACTCAATATTATTAACAAAGCTGTTGAGGCAACTAAAATCTCTTCCTTGTCAAACAATTTCACGACTCAGTTTCGACACGTTTCAGTGTCGAATAATGTGTGGACGTATAGGTTTTACGTAAAACCGATCGGATTTGCTGTGTGGACGTACGGTAAATTTTAAGCAAAGCTGAAAGACATTGCCTGAAATTGTTCGACTATGTGTGGACGTGGCATTATCCCACCCATTCTACGAAATCCCATGCTTTTTTACTTAAATGATTAAGTAATGTGGTAAAACATATTATAAGAAAGTGGCTTCTGATAAAAATATGATTAAGCGATACTCAGACCAATTCTGTAACTCAGTTACTAAGATCATTGTAACAAAATTTGTCCCTATGAGTAAGGTCAGTTACTATCATGAATGAACATCATTATACTTTTTAGAATATTTTATCTTGTAGTAACGTTACTACACAGAATTGATCTGATAGTTTATTGAATATACAGAAACTCTGGTTTAAATAGTAAAAAAAAAAATTATCAATAAGTTCCAATAATTTCAACCCGGAGATTTGAAAAAAACCTAATTTAAAAACCGGAAATTCATACAGTTTCCTTTTAAACTTCCTGTAAAAAATTGAGGTGCAAATGTGACCTACATATTCTTATATCTTGTCACATAAACTCACGTACAATTCTAAAATGAAATTTATTTTATTTTCAAGTTATCAGAACCATCTTCAAAATATAATAAATTTGAGTAAGAAAATGCAGAAATTCAAATCGAAAAATTTAGTTGATTATTGGCGGGACAGCCCGAGGTGACCCTAGGCAGAGCCGCAGTAAGGGGGGGGGCGAAGGGGAGGCTCTGGGCGCACTAAGGAAAAGGGCGCTAACGGGCTGGATTAAGGGGCGCCATTGCGAACGCGAGAACCTTTTTATTTGCTCATCACTTAGATTTTGAGAGGTGAGGACCTTTTTTTTGCTCGTCATTTGAATTTTGTGAGTTGAGAACCTTGTTTTTTTATTTGTCAAGGGCGCCAAAAACACGACTCTGCCCCTAGCGCAAGTTTTCCTTACTGTGGTTCTGAGCCTAGGCCTCCCGTTTCCAAGTTTCATGACCATATTTTCAATCTGGGTACTTTGAGAAGCAGCTGCGAACACAGGAAATTGGTCTGGGGGGGTCATTTCGAAAAAATATCCGTAAGATAATACAAATTACTATTCTTTTAACGGAGAGGGGTGAGCTTATATATTAATTTAATTCAGATAATAATTTACAGCCTGTTTTTTTGGTCTAGGAGGAACTAGATTTTCAATTTTAGTAACTTTTACCGATTAAGTAAGGCTTTTGATAATTTTGTTTAGCAAAAGACTATTTCAAACCATAAAAGAAGAGCTCATGACAACTTACAAAAAAGAAAATTCCAGTCAGTTCCGCCTAAACGTTTGGAATAGCCTATAATTTCTATTAACACATTAAAGCCGGGGGACCTTGACGAAAGTAAGCTAGGTAACGCGGCAACCGCCCCGCCTCGTTTTTCGTCCTAGAGCGGGCGATATTTTGTGTAATCATAAAAAAAATTAGACTTAAAAAAGTTTGTTTAAACTCTTAAAACTACAAGAAATATTAAAAAAGAACTAAACACTAATTACAAAAAATGTTTTAAAGTACATATTATTTATTTATAGTTGAAGGTAATGGGATTCGGACCAGTCAGAAAATAAAAACAAATTTATTAACTTCGCTAACGTTTCGATTTTATTTAAATCTTCATCAGAGCTTAGTTAATAGTCACGATATAAAATAAAAGTTTTAAAATTAATAACGAACACATCATATTGTCCGGTTATTGAACAATATTATTGGTTCAATAACCGGACAATATGATGTGTTCGTTATTAATTTTAAAACTTTTATTTTATATCGTGACTATTAACTAAGCTCTGATGAAGATTTAAATAAAATCGAAACGTTAGCGAAGTTAATAAATTTGTTTTTATTTTCTGACTGGTCCGAATCCCATTACCTTCAACTATAATTACTAACTTACGGACGTAACTCATCTAATCAAGTACATATTATGAGAGGAATCTAGTATTTTTTATGAGTGTGATAATGTTGATAACACTCGCCACGGTGAAGAGGTGCATTGTAAAACTCGTATTTGAAGCAAGTCAACTTTCTTTTTTTATGTGCTGCACAAACTACGCAGTTTCGTTGGGCATATAGCTTTTTGCCTTTATTTTCTATCCGAATTAATTTGTGCTTTTTGATGTCTAGCGAAAGACGTCCAGGCGGATCAATTTTATATCGTGGAGTCCGTGGTGCCGAGTTCGATGTACCAGGTTGTGGCTCTTCCATTACTTCGACCATTACTAGGACTCCCGCCTTTAAGCTACAGTCGAGATAAATCGTAGTACTACGACTCCCGCCTTTAATGTGTTAATATTAAATACCTATAATGTGTAAAAATTCACACTTCATATCATTATTTAAATATGAAAGTAATACACAAACACGAAACTTATTTATGACCCGATCCGATATTAACAGTTTAGGCTAAGAACTGATCTTCGAGTTTTGCCTCTTAATATTGGTTCAATAAAGTTGGGCTCTCAGCGGGTGTTTATAGGCCCTACCCTAAATATTGTCCGCTTACAAAATATGCTGCATAGGGTACCACCTACGGCGATCTTTCATTTTTCGCCATAATGGCCGTACATGCTGGCTAGATATTTTTTGTTGGTTATTATCGGTTAAATACGGTCTTGTTACTTGCTTTATTACTGGGGTAGGTTGGAAGCTAACTCATCATTGGGATTTTTTAAGGGTATATTTTTGGATGTTATTAATGATTTATAGTACTACTAGATGGCAGTAAGATAGTTTTAATAGAATTATCTCGTCTTTAGAAAATATATGGAAGTTATCTTGTTTTATAGATGAAATTTATGTACATTGGAAATTTATGTTTATGTAGTATTTTTTTCTTCGACTTTTATTTATTTCAATTACAATCTACATTAATAAAATTGCAGGCTATATCTGTGTTTTTATTTTCTCGGCCTCATATTTGACGATATTCGCAAAAAATCATTTTTTGTCAGTCCGAGATTTACGCAAAACAACTGGGCATATTTTCAAGTAATTTGGTATGATGATACGAGGGTTACCTTTTATGTTTTTACAAACAACCACGAGATGGCAATATTGAAATGTGTCATTACTATATTCGTAAAATTTGACATTTGTTATTGTGAAATCAGCTGCAGCTTATAAATTGACCGAGTAGTTTGTTGACAGTGAGCGTTTAAAAACACAAGTTTGTGAAAAAATGGATATTACTCGTGAAGGTTTTCGCTGGATGATTTTTTACGATTTTAGTAAAGGCGTAACTCAACAACAATGCACAGATTCGCTTCGTTCAACTTTTGGTAATGAAGCACTATCAGAAAAGACTGTTTACAATTGGTTTGCAGAATTTCGTCCTGGTCTTGCGTCCGTTAGTGATGAATCTCGTGAAGGTCAACCAAAATCGGTTGTGATTCAAAAAAACATCGATGCTGTGCGCAAAATGATTAAAGATCGGCATGTGACTAACCGTGAGATAGAGTCATCCTTTAGCATATCGCAGACTGCAATACATTCGATTTTGCATAAACATTTAGCTGTGAAAAAGATCTGTTCCCGATGGATTCCGTATAATTTGACCGAAGCTCAAAAAAAGGCTCGTGTTGATTGGTATAAGGGAATACTAAAAAAATCAACCTAGGCACTGCAAAATCCGTATACAACATCGTTACAGGTGACGAAACTTGCATTTATTCATATGAACCGGAAACTAAGCAACAATCCACTGTTTGGGTCTTCCAAGATAAACCGAAACCCACAAAAGTTGTTCATTCACGAAGCACTTCCAATAAAATGATCGATGGTTTCTTCGGTTGTACTGGATATGGTCGCAACCATTTCTTTAGAGGATCGGAGAACAGTTAATGCTGAATGGTATACAATAATTTCTTTGCCAGAAGTCATCGACAAAATCAGGAAAAACAACCAAAAACATCGTATCATTCTTCATTATGACAATGTAAGCTCCCACACAGCACGTCAAACAATTGATTATTTAAAGGAGAAAAACATCGAATTATTGACTCATTGCCCGCATTCACATTGTTTGATTTTTTTTTTGTTCAAAAAAAAAATTCTTTCTTAGTTTTTATAAAAACTTAAAAGGTAGCCCTCGTAGAATAAAACCAGGATCCGAACATAGACTATAACAGTGTTTCTCAACCAAAAACACACCGCGGACCAGTAAAATATATAATTTTCTAACGCGGACCACTAATAATAATTGTTGGTTCATTTTTGCAAGAAAACAAATATATTTAATGTGCTACTAAATATATTTATTTTATATGTAGAAAATCACAGATAGTTTACAGAAAATAAACGAAATATAAATTATTTACATAAAAAATGTACACAAAAAAATAACAAAAAACTGCAAAAAACACATACAAAAATTTTCGCGGACCACTAAAATTTTTCTGCGGACCACCTGTTGAGAAACACTGGACTATAAGAAATTTCAACATTTTTATTCTAGAGCGTTTGGGGCAGAGCCGTAACTAGACTTTTCCGGGCTTTGGGCACGATTTTATAATCGGCCCCCCTAAACACTATATAATACAAGTGATGTCCTAAAAAAAAAGTCCTCACTTTTAAAGTACAAGTGATGACCTAAAAATGGTTCCTCACATCTAAAATAAAAGTGATGACCTAAAAAACAAAGGTCCTCACTTCTAAAATATACAAGTGATGACCTAAAAACAAGGTCCTTACTCAAATACAATTATAATGCCAACATTTTCACCCCCCTAATAAATATCTTGAAATATCTCCTTTGACTAACAGCAAAAATTTATATGAGACAAGAAACTATTGCTCTGTGTTCAATGCAGTATTTAATAAGATATATATCTGGGAAGCTATGGGGAGAGCTACCTATAAACGAAGTAAATCACTGATTATTATATACAAAAGAGTGGTTTAAAACAAAGAAACGATTAGTTTGTGTTCTACTTGAAACTGAAATATCTCGCATATCATTTACATTACAGCAAAAATGTACATTACAAACACTGTACAAGGTAGGGGTACTCCAGCTAGTAGGAAATAAAATAAATGTGCTGACTATTTTACGTATTATATTTTCCCGGCATAAATTAATATTATCATGAATGTTCAACATTTATCCAAATATGGCATAAATATGGTTCCGTGGTATATTGGAAATAAATGTTGTCGATAGACTACATCAGATAGTTTGAGAAGTACTGGTGTAGGGTTGTTTTCGTCAACCCTGTGTATTAATGTCGTTACTTTTTCGCTGATATTCGTAGAACTGTCATCGGTAATCACGATGTTGAAAGTTCTTAATCTGTAAGTTTTATCCAGTCACATTCAATAGAGAGTTGACCCGAAATATATCTGCTGATTGAGATGTAGGACAATCAAGGGCAAAATTGCTTGGAATGCATTCACGAACCAAGTTTATTTCAAGAGAATATTTGGCTGACGTTTCTAAAGTTTTATTAGATTCTTATAAGGATGAAAACACATTTTTCATCAAATGATCGTAGGGAATTTCTTAAAAAATACGGAAATAAAGATATCTTCTGGAACAGTTGGACGAGAATTTGGAAAAAATTTAGACACGATTGTCTAATACTATCGCCAATCGCTATTGAAACGATTATTTAAGTATAATGTACATGCAAAGGTCATCCAAAAGGTAAAGAAAATTTCACATAACGCCTGCCAAGAACCTTTTACGCCATTTCGTATCTAGTCAGCTTCAGTCATAGAACAAGTTCTATTTTTCATCAATTTTTTAGGGAATTCTAGGTATATTTTTATCTGTTTAGCAATTAATATCTTTGAAATTATTTTGCAATGGTCCAATATTAATGCGGACACCGTTATTTTGGACGTTTGCCATTGTTGATAGTACTTGGCTACAATAGTACAATATAATGAGTATTAGTATCAAAAAGATATAATACTATAAGAGTTATATAAAGTATTTTCGGACGTTTCGGAAACTGCTCAACAATCTGTTTCCGTCTTCAGCGATCACGAGAAGTGATAAACATTTCAATTTACTTCGAGTTTTTATACCAGTAAGAGTGGTAAAAGTGGTATTGTAGAGTGAGTTTAGTAATTATCAACTGTTAGTTGTAGCATAACCAAGAAATGTATAAGTTATAGGTAATTTCTTTGGTTTAGGCGGAACTAAATGGGGATTTCGTATTTTTAAGTTTTCACGAAAACAGAGCTCGGTTAGGTTATTTAATTTTTCATGTTGGCATTTATTATAAAGTGACGGTTATTAGAAAACAAAAATAAATAAGTAATATTTTTGAATTATTGGAAAATTCAAGAATTTAAGAAATGAGACATTTGTATTAAAAATTTCACAAAAAGTCAAAATGTAATGAAAATGACATTTTATAATAATATTAACTTTAACTTAAAAATGTTTTTTTGTAAGCATGATTTACAAAGCTTAACCAAAACAGTCAAAAGCTGCAAAATTTAGTTCCGCCTAAAGGTTTGGAATAGCCCAGCGGTTCCCAAACTTTTTTGACCGCGACCCGGTACGAGGTTTTAAAATTTTTCGCTACCCACCTTATGGAAAAAAAAACATTTATTTACAAAACAAATTTTATTTTAAAGCAGTAGCTTTATAGTAATAAAGAGTAATAAATAGTAATAAAGAGTATAGTATAGTAATAAAGAATATAGTATAGTAATAAAGAGCACAAATACACACTATTCTAGTGATTAACTGACGTAAAAAAAATAATATATACAAAAAAAAATCTTTTTTGTGTTTTTACAATTTTTTTCGCGACCCGGCAAAATTTTTCTGCGTCCCGGAACCGGGTCGCGACCCACGCTTTGGAAAACGCTGGAATAGCCTATATATGTTTCGTTTTCAAATATGACAGAACCGCAAACGTTCTAATTCACCATCATCTAGGTTATTTCTTTTGTTTTTGTTCACAGCTTGTATTTTTCTGAAGATTTTTTCAATATTTTCATTTTAATAAATATGTCAACATGTTTTACAGTTGGTAATGTAAAAGTTTTACAATAAAATTAATGATAAATATTCAATCAATTGATAAAACCAGTGGCGAAAGGAAACCTCCGCTAGACTTGCCCACCCATAAAAAAAATATTGAAAAAAAAATAAACTAAAAAAAAAAATTTAAATATTTAGATAAATCTTCAAAAATACATCAAATTCTGTTCTATACAAATTTTTGTCCAAGGCTTGCTTTACTAGTTACGAATTAATTATCATGACCATGGAAACGTTACATATAAGTATGAAAAAATTGAGACTTGGAAAAATTTTAAATAATTTTACAAAAAAAATTCGAAATTTTTCGTTTTATCAAAAAACGTCTCAAATAAAAGTTATTAGTTATTGCATTTATAGTAACTTTTGTTCAATAAATTTTTTCGAAATATTTTTCTGTTGCTAAATATTCGCAAAAATATTAAAATCGACACGAGTAAACTCCCATTTCTAGTCAACCGATTTTCATAAAAAACAATAGGGTTCTTCCTATTTAATAGGAGAATTTTTTAGTACCAGAACGAACTCTTTAAGTTAAACCGTTTTTGAGTTATCGTGTATACACACAGACAGACAGACAGACAGACAGACAGACAGACACACACACACACACACACACACACACACACACACACACACACACACACACACACACACACACACACACACACACACACACACACACACACACACACACACACACACACACACACACACACACACACACACACACACACACACACACACACACACACACACACACACACACACACACACACACACACACACACACACACACACACACACACACACACACACACACACACACACACACACACACACACACACACACACACACACACACACACACACACACACACACACACACACACACACACACACACACACACACACACACACACACACACACACACACACACACACACACACACACACACACACACACACACACACACACACACACACACACACACACACACACACACATACGGACGGCACTTCGAAAATAGGTTTTTTGGATTCCCTGGACCATGAAACGTGGTCATCCGTCAAAATCTCGACATCGAAAATTTTCGCGATTACAATACTTGCCCCTTATATATTAAGGTCGGGCAAGTAAAAAATTGATCAATTTATTGCTCAATAAATTGAACTCTGTAAAACCAACTTAATGATGCAATTCTGTGGAAAATCTGTAAGCTTACAGACAAAATCTATAAGAAACTGCCCACACAACACATAAAACAACTCCTTAGATACGATCGTCTGTAGCTTATAGATTTACCACAGAATTGCACCATTAGTTTTGCAGATTGCTCGGTACGTTTTTGTTGATTTTTATCATGAACAATCGCATTTAGACTAAGTGCAGACGAGCGATTATTTGTAGTTCCGATAATAATTTTGTAGCAACTACTGCGGTTGTAGCCATATAGCGAATCACATTTTCTGGAAGACGCGCATCCAGAAGGGATGGCTCAGGGGCTTGAGCCTTGAGTTGGGATAACAGCGGAATACAGGAGGTATACCTCCTATCTGAGCTGCACACGTTTGCAGTTTAAAGCTTGCGTCATGTACATTTGACTACAAATATTTTTGTATTTTTAATATTCCATTATTTTTTATGGTGTGGTGTGCAAAAAAAATAATTTAATTTATTTTTTTCCCTTAGTTGAATTATTTTTTAAAGAATTTGAAAATCAGAAGATAGATATGACAAATGTAAAAATAAGAATGCATGATATTGCATCTGGAGACCACAAAGTAATTTTTCTGTTATATTAACAATAATCAACGTTTTCAGTGAAATACGCTTCCATGTTAATAATCAGACAGTCTTTAATTTTTGGACGAGCGTCTTAATTTACATATTTACGTATTTTGCACGTGGTACACCACTTGAGAACTGCTGGTTCAACGCAATAAATACGTCACAGCATAAAACAATAAAACTTTATTATTAAAAAAACATAAGCTAACCACAAGTAATAAAAGTGTTATTGTGTTTTTTACTGAAACTTCTAATTACAATTATAAATTGTTACAGAGAAACATTCTCCAAGGGTAATTATTTCAATCAAACATAACCTAAACAAGAATTCAATTAAAACCAATATACAATCGTACATTATCTTAAATAAATCTATTTATAGGTTTAATAAAAACAGTGGTATGCTACAATATGCGATATTACTATTTGTATGTCAATACTTTATAGTGCACATTGCGTTAAATATCATACAATAATTTATAGAACTACATTGCGAAGGTACGTAATTACAAATATTACATTTCGTAATAGATAAGTTGTTATTTTTAATTGCGAAACAAGTATTAATTGTTTTTAAAACGTATATACCTATAAACCTATTTCAAACACTAAAGTTTACAGACAACATTCCTAAAACCACTTTGTGAAATTATTATTAACATTAACCCAAAAATCTTCTACGCTTGTCCCACAGAGCTGTAGTGCAAATTAGTACCGTACTGCTATTGTATGGTACACGGACCTCGTCTACAATTCTTATGGTAACCCAATCAGGTTTAAGAGCCACGATAAATGTACAAATTGTACACAGAAAAGATTCAAAACAAAAAATTGAAGTTTTTCAGGTATTTAATAGGTGTAAGAAGCAAACATAATACTGGATGTCTAGGTATTCGCGACTCAAACTAACGTTGGCGGCGCTGAGTACGACAATTGATGGCCGACAAGAAGCGTATATGTCAGAAGTTTTTTCTAACTGTTCAAACAATATTTCTGTTCTGATATATAGCTGTTCAAACAATATTTCTGTATTTAAGTCACTATATTTAAAAATATGTCTTAATTCACATAAACTGCAGCACAACACACTACAAATATTATACAAATATACGCTTCTGTTTAATTTGCCAAGCCGCCACCAGATGTCTCACTGTTAAGTCGCGAATATTTATCACATCAAAATCAGCAGTCTTTTTGATACCAAAGAAAAGCTGCATCCAGAAATAATTTTTCGGGCCCAAGAAAAAGGTTGGATGACAGAGGAATTAGTATTAGACTGGTTAAATGCAGAGCCGCAGTAAGGGGGGAGGAGGGGGCGACGGCCCCTAGCGCACTAAGGGGGGAAAAGGGCGCCGATGAGCTTGACTAAGGGGCGCCACATTGCGAGGACCTTTTTTTTGCTCTTCATTTGGAATTTGCGAAGTAAGGACCTTTTTTTTTGCTCATCACTTGGTATTTAGGAGGTGAGGACCTTTTTTTTGCTCTTCATTTGGAATTTGCGAGGTGAGGACCTTTTTTGTTTTGCTCATCACTTGGAATTTAGGAAGTGACGACCTTTTTTTTGCTTATCATCTAGATTTTGGGAGGTGAGAATCTTGTTTTTGCTTATCACTTATATTTATTTGCCAAGGGCGCCAAAACGCAGTTTTGCCCCTAGCGCTTACTGCGGCTCTGGTTAAATGTGATATGCGGAAAACGGCCAGGTTCTCTGAGAAAACCTCGCTCCTTGATGCATTTCTATGCTTCTATGCCACCTTACGTCAGGTGTTAAGGAAAAAATTCAGGTATTTAATTCCGATAATACCAGGTGGTATGACACCTCAGTTGCAAGTCTTGGATGTGGTGGTCAAACATATAAACCATTTAAAGACAACGTACGAAAAGAATACAACAATAGAGTATTAGCGGGAAATCACCCATTGACACCTTCAGGAAAAACAAAGAAATCCTCAGTCTCACTTTTAGGAAAATGGATTGCGACCGCCTGGCACAAGATCGAACCTGAATCGATACTATCGATTCGATGATGGTTTTAAGAAATGCTGCATTTCAAATAATTTATATGGGTCTGAAGATGACATTTTATGGGAGATTGAAAGCAGCATACTAACGATAGCGATGCGATGTTCGGATTTTTTTTTCCAAATATCTTCATGAAATATTTTGGTGTCGGGCTAATACGGTATATTACTGGTCCGTGGCACGTTTTCGGTTGAGAAACGCTGTTCTAGATCACTTTGGAAAGAAAATATGGGTTCTTTTTTTAATGTTGCCAATAAAATGAAATGATTTTTTTTTAAATTGTACAAGAGACGTTTTGGAAATAAGCTCCTCAATTGTTTTTTAATATAGGTGATTGTAATATTTTTGTAAAAAGTCTGGTTGGTATTAATTATAACAAAACAAAGTTAGCGTAGCGTTATCAGGGTTCTTATTGCGTATACGAATGCTTTGTCAACGCCAAAAATAATCTTTAGATCATTTTTATATAACGGACCATTATTTAAATAATAATTAAACAATGTTCAACCAAAATTACGCATTAGTTTTATCATCAGCGCAGTGGCGGACTTTCGCAAAGACAAAAAAGACAATTGTTTTGGGCCCGTAATTTTCAAGGGCCCAACGAACCCTTCCCCTTTGAACGCATCTAGGTTGAGGGCCCGTAAATCAAAAATGTCTTGGGCCCGGCGAAGGCTTAATCCGCCACTGCACCAGCGCCATAACTGTCCTTTGGAACATTTATTATTCAAAAATATATCATATATGATGGTAATTGACCCCTTTACAGCCCTCTTACGATCACCCTGCGTCTGTTTAATTTTTCTAACAGACTTTTTATCTTATTTTTATTTGTCCGTGTAAGATTTCTTTTATGGAGTATTCATATAAAATTTTATTTATCGTTTAATTTAATGTTTTTAATATGTAGTAAATGTCATTTGGAAATAGCCATCGTTGCTGTGCGCCAAAAAATTTTAACTATCTAACGCAGTGTTTCCCAATCTTTTTCAGTTCCCAGCGCCCTTAATTTATCAGAAATTTTCTCCAGCGCCCCAAGTCAAAACATTGGTCTAACTAACGTAGTTGGAGGAATATTGGAACACTTTAGCGGCGCCCCTGTAGCCCAGCCAGGGCGCCGCGGCGCATAATTTAGAAATAACTGATCTAACGGCATCAATAAATATCACTTGTTTTCCTTTCGGCATTTTAATATGAATATTTTCTGCCAACATGAAACATGAAATAACTTCAGCTAGCTCAGTTCCTCTGACAACTTAAGAAAACGAAACTCCCATTTAGTTCTACTTAAACCAAATAAATGAACTATAGTGTAATAAACATGTAATGTGAGATATTTAGTTTCCAAGCAGTCGCGCAACAGATTTTTTTCCTTTTTTGGGGCTCGCGTTCGTTTACAAGACAAATGTGTCGTTTAAAAACGTGTATTTCGAGAGCTTGGGGGCTCAAATTCGTGAGCCTCACCAGGCTACGCGCCTAGTTCCAAGCCATAAGGCCTCCTTGAGACCACACCTGATGGAACATTTTAATCAACTCAGTAGAAATATCGACAACTGTTTTATTAACTTTTTAAAGAGTATAAAACACATTTATGTTTTTTAATTTTATTTTAATGGCCTTTGCTGCTTTGGCAATTAACCAGGAAAATTATTATTTTTGAAAATGATGCCTGAACGGGATTCGAACCCGCGACCTTAGCAACGTAGAGCACATGTGTTACCACTACGCTACGCCGGTCGGCAAAGCGCAATATAATAAAGCGTTAAAAAATTTAATACACTAATAAATGTAACAATAACGCATTGTTTAGTAATATAAAATCAAGCATTAAAAAAATGGTCTTATATTTCAGATGTAATTTCTATTTTCTATATTGTACATTAAGTAAACGGGATCCCCTTACAAAATTCAGTTTTGTATCTATATCTATCACGTTTCGTCATATCTAAATATGTAAATTAATCTAAAAAATTCAGATAATAATAATCCCTTAATTTATGAGCAGCGATACGTACGTCTATATGTACTTAAATTTTTGTATAACAGAATTTATATGTGACAAATTCGATTAAAATATCAGTTTTTAGTTTAATATAATAATGATGCATTTGAGATAACGCGCGATGCATATAAAATGTTACCGATAAATTAGAATTCCGTTTCCGTTAAAACTTCTGATAAAAAAGTCTATTGTTATAATAGAGCCGTTATTTTATAAAATCTTGTTAGCAGTATTTCCTGCACAACCAATTTTAGACGTATTATTAATTTAAAACAATCGAAGTAATATTTGTTATAATATAATTATTATTTATGAAAAATATTGCGTCCATATGTATTACCTATTATTAATATGCATAAAAATTGCAAGGATATTGCAAAATTAATTAACTTACAAACAATAAAGTATTAAAATATAATTGTACTAAATAATGAACCAAGTAGGCCGTGGGTTTTAGTTTCCGATTTATCCGCATAACATCTGACGTTCGAGATATTTTACCTCAATAAAATACGTTTAAAAAACAATATAAAGTGTTTAAAGTATACGAAAATGTAGTATAAATATCCCATTTTTCATCGCGTGTAAAACAAACATCATGAAAAACCGCGAACTTTACTTTTTTTTGTTGATTTTATTTGTATCTTAACCTTCATTTAATGAACAGATAGCCTTTAACTATGGTATTCTGTGTTTCGCGGTCGCATTACTCAATAAAGACTCGTAAAGAGGCTAGCTGTCAAAATACATTGTAACAGTTGGTTTATTATTTTTTTAAACACAATAATTTTCGTTTTAAAGTAACAAAATTTGTGCAATTTAAGTAGATATAGTGGTTCGATATTTTTTTAACACGGATTTATAGTTTCAAGCAGTTTTTTATCTTTCAATGCCCGTAAGTAATATTTTTTAATCATAGTTTAAGAATAACGTGACTTTTCAATAGCGTAAAAAGAAGATACACCTGGTTAGGATTATGCAAGTTGCTTTCACTGATCAACATTCACTTTGCTTGTCATGAACATTACCCGACGATAATAGAAAAACTTTATAGAGTACTTCCAATGAAATTCAATTAAATTTCTAAGAATTCAGTACGCACTTAGATAGTTAAGTATTATTTTTTTTAATTATCGTTAAATACTTGGTGAAATACATTATATTTTTATCACCGAATTTTTTTTGTGTATATGAGTAATGTAAAAAACTAAAAGCGATAACAATAGAATTATGTGTTCACATATAATGAATTAATGCAACAATCAGTTTTAAATTTTATTACACCACGTATCCATTGTTGTGTAGAAATAAAAATATATTACGTATCAATAATCGGGAAGTTTGCCACAGTAACAATTTATTAAAAATTGCTATAGCGATTTATGCATTTTCGATTAGATACGGTAGGATTTATACACGAACGATAAGCGATCAGTTGATCGCGCGGATAAAATATCATTATTGAATTCAGGTGCAAAGGCACATCTGTAGAAACACAAGACAATACCAAGAGCAACCATAGACCGGTTAAGTGATTAAGGATTTTACAGTCGTCCTTGAAAACAAGCTTTACGCTCTACACACAATAATATGCTTCTGCTCAACGTTAACGTTTCATGATGAGATATGGGAGTGTATTTATAAACGCTAGGCAGAGTAAACACAACTTCTGACAAACTTCATTAGAAGGCACACCGGAAAACATGCGAACGGCGATCGACGCATCGGTGCTGGGCATATCAGTAGATCGCCCGGCCCGTCGGATACAAACAGATTATCAAAGTGCGGAACGGCATTGTCGGGAAACACGGACGTGGAACCGGCCTACTGGATAGGTAATATTGATCGGCGATATTAATAATTAAAGTTTAAAACAGTTTGGTTCGAATCGGAAGAGCTCTCACAAATCACTGTAGTTGCCAAGCGGACAGTTGGCCTTGTCAAAATGCACTCAGCCACACTGCATCACCTTCATTTGAACTTTGCAAAATATCGGTACACTTTTTTACACTATTCCTCTCACGATTCTATTCAGTTACGGACATATCAAATGCCGACTGCGAACACACGACCGATACTTGTACGGTAACACCGCTGAAATTTATCACACAATTTTCAATACGCACACTGGATATTTTTTTCACGCTTTTTAAACTGACCGGCACTTCGCGCATTTGTTTTTAAACACTTGTCGGGGTTGAAAACTCGGCAACAAAACCAAACGACTAAGGGATGATTTTAAGCCACTCACCTATTTTTTTCCAGTTCGTTATGAGTTGTCCTGTAACAAAAAGTACATTTTAGGATTTTTGAGTTGTGCCAGCATGCGTGTGTTTTGTTGGTGATACGATGAAGCAAGGTGTTCGCGAGTGAGTGTGTACGCACTGACACACATCTGTCTTATCAGAATAACTGGATGATGGGTGTTTCAAAGAACAAAGAGACACGGTGGTTTGTGGATATTTTTGATGATCAGGAAGTGCAAAGTGGTTTAGGATATTTTTGTTCCAAGTCGTCGCACGTTAAGGTACATGTGGATGATGTGGACGTGATGACAACACGGCGGGCTGTCGCGATCGCATGTAAACACCGCGGATTGTGACATAACAAAAGAAGTAAAGGGTTGTTGTATGCACTGTGTCATGTGTTCTAACTCACCTGCTTCCCTGAGATTTTTTCGTCTTTGGCCTTTTAGATGAAACACTTCTGAGATCCTCGGGCATTGGCAGTGAAGAGGCGTATCCATGTTCAGCCTCTGCGAAAGATATTCAAATATTGCTATACCGTCAAAATCAGCTGATTCGCATGCACAAAAATAACTTTGAAGCCATGTTGACGTGGAAAGAACCGAGAAAACTGCAAGTAATTCGATACAAACGTACCTCTTTCTCGCCTGTCAAGATATTCTGCAGCTTCTAGTAATGCAGCAATACTCATATTTGTTATTATATAACGTAAAAACACTAAACAATAATACAATAGAAATATAACGGACTAACAACTGCACAGATCCGCGCCCTACGAACACACTCTGCTATTTATTGATGTCAAAAACGTAAGACTTGTCGGATGTCAGTGCGCATGAAACCACGCGCTGATGACCCGAGTTTTACCGAACACACTTCGTACTACCAATAAAATGTTCCGCTCTTGTATACCACCGACAGCCAGAGACGTAAATAGTCACGTGAAACTCATGCTCGCGAGCAAAACAAACTTAAATGTCACGTCAAAATATTGCACGGCACACTGAGGTTCACTCGCCACCATACATAAATCACTAGATTCTCATGTCAGAAAGACGTTTATTGACAAAAATAAAATACAATATTAGGTTACATTTCATATTTCACATGTGCTTAATAGGGGCTATGTCAAGTAGAGCCAAGGCGTTGTGGAGTACTTGCTGGACCATCAGCATGAGATACAGCCTCGCGTGCATCACTGGGAACAAATGTTCTCTGGACTCCTGTTAAACCAATGATTTATATTAGCAAATAAAATTAAACCAACAAACACTAACGTACTGTTAAGACTCGTACTCTTCTGTAATAAACACTGAAGGTGGAGCATAGCGAATCCAAAAATACACACAAGTTATGAGTGTTTAGTCTGCAATCTGAAATATCAGCGATACAACTCTTAACAGTGCTCGGATATTGCATCAAGTACACGTACAGCAACTCCCATTCTTCCTGCAATTAAAAATAGATATGTAATACAATAAAAGTTATTTTCGTGTACAAAACTCACCGATTGATTCAATAAACTAAAATCTACATCGTCAATATTGGGCAACGGGGGAGTATTTCCTTTCGCAACTCTAGCTTCAAATTTCTTAAATATTTCATGTAATCTTGCACAATTATACAAAATGAATGAGGCACCTGTATTTAAAAAATTATATTAGTATTATAATTCTAAATTAATGATGATAAATTGATTATAATTTGAAAAATGAAAAAACAACTGATTAATTTAGAAAAAAAGTGATACAACAGGTCAAAAAAGAAATTATATTTGGAATCCATATAAAAATAGACAGAAAAATCCCAGTTGGAGCAACTGATAAGCTATTTGATAACATTAAAATATGCTTTTTAGCATTAAAAAAATAAAAAATTTAGAAGCTAAATTTCGGGTTTTTAAATTATGGCCATCCCAATACTGACGGGTCGGAAAAAATTAAAAGCATACACTGGGTCACTGGGGGGGACCTAGATGCTGAGGAAGTCTTAGGATAGAATAAAGTAACGAAATCAGCGATACAGAGACGAGAAATTCCCTTGCTTTGATCAAGTAGTATGACTCAGAACAATGGAAAAAACTGGCATTCTTCTGTGAAGGAGGTAAATAAATTTAAATAAAACTCAAAGCCGAAATAGTAAAAAGACTTTACAATTAAGTATATTAGTAGTAGAAAACATTTATTTGAATAAATTCTACCTTTGCTAGACGTAGATGCTGAACATTCTTCATTTACTATAACAGGCCTACTAGGTTTAACGTGCAATAAATCTATTGTTACGGCAGCACTTCCTAATTGATTACAAAATTCAGACCAGCCCGGTCCTGATGTTACTCGTAAGCCATATTTATGTTGCGCCATTAATTGCATTTCAGTTGCACGTTTTCTATGAAAATATAATAAAAAATATTTTAAAAAAATGCTTGGTGACAGAAATGAACTTCGGGAGAGGAATGAGTATAGTAAAAGGAGATGAGAGATTATTCAGTTTGCGCGGGGAAACTTGGGAGCAAAAAAAAAAAACTAAATAAAAAGCTGGATAGAAGGAAGTTATACGGAGATTAATGAAGACAGCTGTGAAAATTATCAGGAGCAATAATAATAAAAAATGAAAATCGGAAAGCATAATAGAGCATTATAATTTAATTATAAACATTGAACTTTAATATTTACTTGTAAAATTCCGTGGGATGAATATTGTTGTTTTTCTTTCCATTTTTATTATTTATAACAACACCACAAACAATTTTCTTCGAATTGCAACTTGATTCTGATTTATTCGTTAAATATATTGTATTATTTTTGTCTGTCATAGATTCATTTACGGAGCAGTTAAAAATTTTTAACATATTTACCGTAACTTTTTTTAACAAATCAAGTCGTAGGGATGTTAAATTTGAAATAATGGTTTCTTCATCTTCTATTTGAATATTTATCGGTTGAATATTGAGTGTGTTTGTTCCGTAGTTTTCTTTTTCCGTGTAAATATTTTTAAACACCTTTTTAAAAGTATCTTTCCTACTTAAAAATAAATTTAGTTTATTGTTACTTATTTCTACTCGGTCAATTGATATCGCCCAGTTTGTACTTGTGTTTATTAACTCTAAACAATTTTCACTTTTTTCTATTTCATTTATTTTTGAGTCTTTTTGTGCATATTTGCACCACGCTGATGAATTTAGTGGGAAACTCAAGTCTCCAGAATGATCTAATTTATTATTGTGCTTCCGAAAGATTTTTAAATCGTCTAATTCAGGATTTTTCCCCATCAAATAACTGAATAGATCCCCCAAAAAATTGTCTAAAATCTCCATTATTCAACAAAATATTCTTCTTCGAACTTCTTAAAATCTTCTTCGGTAAACAATGTTTTTTCTTCCTTATATTCTATTTCTTTAGGTTTTCTATCTTTACGTGCAGTCGCTCTTTCAACAATCTGTTCTGCTAATTCCTTATTCAGTTCTACGGCAGAAACTTTTCTTGCGTTTTTAATCATCTGTATATTGTCTTTTAATGTTTTTTCACGAACTTTAAGCTGTTCACGAGCTTCAGAAACTGTTAATTTTTTATTACTTTGTATAATTTGTTTTTTATCTAATTTTGTCACTCGCCTTTTTACTTTATCTTTGCGTTTCTTGTTTTGATTAGTTTCACATAAGGATAATGCCTTCTTCAATAAAGCCGAAGACATTTTAACTCATAGTTAACACAATATGATAGTTAAGATAATTAATTATTTATAAAAGTATTAAATAACGATATAAAATCGCACATGTTTATGTTAACAATTTTAGGTTATATTTACTATTTAGGACAGGTGGTGACACCTATTAAACGCAAATGGTACTTACAATAAAAATTATTTATTTTTAAACAATTTTAATGATATTTAATAATTATTAAATAAATAAATCATATTTTTAGAGACTTCAGTTTTATGAATTCATTAATTTAACTGACTAATTTCATGTTTTATCAGTATTTATTCTAATTTTTGTATGGTGTCCATAGCGCATTTCGAAATTGGCAGAAATAAATAACTGTAAATATGGACATGGCAGCAGAAGTAAACGTGGCGTCGACGTAGTTCAAATGTAGTTAACTTAGTTAAAAATGACTTTATACAAAATTTTTATCACTATTTGTTTATTAGCTATACTATTTAAATATAGTGACGCACATTTACTTGAAGGTTACTACTGCGGTAAAGAAAATTGTTACGACGTTTTAGGGGTTACAAGAGAAATAACCAAAAATGAAATTGGTAAATATTACAGGCAGCTTGCAAGAAAATATCATCCTGATTTACATAAAGGCGAGGAAGCAAAAAAGGTAGCAGAAGAAAAATTTAAACAAGTAGCCCTAGCTTACGAGATATTAAAGGACGAAGAAACTAGGAGTGATTACGATTACTTATTAGATAATCCAGATGCTTATTACGCTAACTACTACAGATTGTTCAGGAGAAAAGCGCCAAAAGTAGATGTTAAAATAGTATTATTTGTAACAATAAGTTTAATATCTATAATACAATATTATACCGCATGGCAAAGATATGAAACGGCAATAAAATATTTTGTAACTGTACCAAAGTATAGAAACCATGCTCTAGAAATAGCAAAAGAAAAAGGTATGCTAGAAAATAAAAAACAATCTAAGGGGAAAAGTAAGACTGAACAAAAAGAGCATACCGAACAAGTAATACGAAAGGTTGTTGAAGAAAATATGGATATTAAAGGCGCTTATGCTAAACCCAGTATTTATGACATCCTATGGATACAGATAATTATTTCACCGTATACTTTATGTAAATATGTTATATGGTATTTTGCATGGATTTGGAAGTACAGTATATGCAAAAAGCCTTATGGAGAGGAAGAAAAGCTTTATATTATCCGAAAATACATGAAAATGGGTCATAATCAGTTTGAAGCCTTGGACGAATCAAAGAAAAAACTCTACCTCGATAAAGAATTATGGAAAAAGGATAATTTTGATGTGTGGTTTAAAGAAGAAGAGGAAAATATGAAGAAATCGTTAGCGGAAAGTGCGAGATATAAACAATATCGGAGATATATTAAACAACATGGAGTTAGTCGGATGACGTTTGACGATTCATAATAAATGCAATTTAGTTAGATTTTTTAACAACTATTTATTTTTTAACTTGTACATTATTAAACTGTAATTGTACAAAAATATAAAATGTGATCCGTATAATAAACTGTTTCTATGGCAATGAATTATGCATGACGATTTTTTCTCTCGTCCCATTTTGGTTTCCATTTGTCTAAGAAACGTGACTTTATTTTGAGTTTTTTTATTGCTTTCTGAAAAGAGAACAAATATTAATTATTTATTTTATCTTTAAATACATGCAGGATATTTAAGGTAAGGATTGTCCCGTAATATTAATATGGAATATAATCAATGTTCAAAATGTCCCGGTACTTATGTATATACACTCAGAAGAGGGGCAGCCATCCTGGGCCTCTCAATTTTCAAGTCTGCTATATAACAAGTTAAGGTTGGGGGCCACCCATTATCTTAAAAGGTGCTGCATACACCTTTGTAGTTACATATAACCAAGTCAAAGCGAAAGTGATGTAAGTCACATTTTGGTAAACAACCAGTTTTACTTAGATTCATCATTTTACTCATCATTTTACTTAGATTTACGTACATCTGCTGTATTTGAAATTTTTATCAATGTAATACCACAGGAAGATTAGTGGCGGCGCTAGCTCTTAAAATTTGGGGGGGCCAAAAAAATATTGAGTTAAATTTGGGGGAGCCAGGAAATATTTTTTTATCGTTTACACATGAAAATACAAGTGATGACCAAAATAAAAAAGGTCCTCACTTCGGCGCTAGTGAACGACTATATCCGACTCTAACTGCATAATATTAATTAATAAGTAATTACTGCAATAAAAAAAATCTATGCTCGAATACGCTAACTGGTGCCAAAGTATTCTACTAAGTACAGCAGTACGGTTTGTGGTTATTACGTGTATTTTAGTGTTGAATTTTTGTTTCAATATCAACAGAAGTTGTAAAAAACTATAAAAAGCAGAACAAATTGTAGTGTTTTTGGAAGTCATTTAAAAAAGGACAAAGATAGGCATCTTACTTGTTTTACTTTTCCTAAGAAACCTACTGTTTGAATTTTCAAATCTAGACTTTTATCAACCTAAAATTTTCATTTTTTTTTTCTTAATTTAGATAAAATCCTATATTACAGACTTTTTTCTACCTAGATAACAAATAGGGCCCTTAGGGAAGTCCTTTTTGATCCGTGTAGTTTTGAAAATTTGTAAATATTTCATTTTTGAAAGACCGTATCTCCAAATCTACATGAGATAAAGACCTACGGTTAAAAATTTTGAAATACTGAGGTCTTAAAGGGCCTTAGGACTCATTTTGAAGCAATTCCCAAACAAAAAATTTTTTTGTGATATTTTTTATTTTTCAATTTTTTTTTTGCTCTTTCAAAAAATCCTAACTTAAGAACAATAAAATATAGAGAACTGCGGTTTGAATTTTTGAAATCTTGGTGTATTGTTTAGTCTAGAAAAAAATTGGGCCTTAATAACACAACTCTTATAATAAGTACAAATCGTCAAACAAAACCTTTCAAAATGGCCAAAAATCGAGAAAATCGTAAGGGGTACTCCTTAATATTTTTTCGATTTTTCACCAAAAATTTTTTCTCTCTGATTTACTTTAAAATGTGTATACTTATGTATTTTGAGTCGTAGATCTCAAAAATAATCTCCATTACAGGCTACGGTTTACCGTTTTTGAATAAATTCCACAAAACCGACAGAAAATAACCATAATTTAGAAAATTTATATGATAGGGCGTTTTAAATATATATTTTAAACTATCCACCATAAAATAGGTATATAAAAAAAAAAAAAGACAAAATGGTAAAATTTGCGCGAGAAAATAAATTTTGAACGATGATAGTCATCTTAGTTTTTTGTTACCTTTCTTAAAAAAATGGAGGGAGAGTAAATATTAAATCCAAATTTTATTTGGGTAGTTAAAATTTTTAGCGAACAGCAACGATGGCTATTTGCGCCCAGATTTATTTAACTCACCTGCCATATTTCAGTATCTATGGACATAACACATTGCTTAAAAGGAAGACCTTCTTTTGTAGCTTTTTTAGATTCACTGCTTGAAACTGGACTAACAACCAGCATATCATTGTCATCTAAAAGAAAACAAATTAACAAATAAATTAAGCCATGATTAATGGCGCGACAGTATATAGACCATATTTTCAATTTGTTTATATTCAGGACTAATATGGTTAGTATTACCACAGTATTTACAGTAGTTTCACTCCGGCATTTTTTCGTACCATCGGCGATTAGCCTCGTTGAAGAAATAGGCCGATGTAAAATAAATAAAAAAATAATTTTTCGTACTAGAGTTTTCATGTGCATACGTGAGCCGGTTCAGCATGCGAGTTTTTCCGAAGTTATACAAATCAGGACGAAACAGAATTTTAAAAAAGTGGCTGCCAAGTTCTTTTATCTATGAATGTCAGTTGATAGCAGAGGAAATGTATGGTGTATTGCAGAGCCGGAGCAATGTTTTTCGCGCCCTTAGCAAATAAAGTAAATTGATAAAATTTACTTCCCCAAAACCAAGTGATCCTGCCAATGCTTTTAATGACCAAATATACACAATGGTGCCCCGTATCAGGCCACGCGCCCCTGGCAAGTACCACGATGCCAACCCATTGCTACGGCTCTGTGTATGAGATTTTTTACTCCTTAAAAAGAGTGAACATAAACTTTTTAGCTCAAACAAAAAAAAAGAGGAAAAAATTAATTAAATAGTCAAATTTATAAATAAAAATTAATGAATTGTATATTCAACTTTCTTTAAGTATTCTATTTTTTAACAATAACATCTGGAACAGTTTTTTATTAAATATATACTTATTTAACTGATATTTATGATTAAAGGAAAAGAAAAATCTAGCTACTCTTAAATAATTTTCCTACTTAATTATTGTACTACTCGCAATAGTTTTAGTATTTGCAAAGATTATAAACGATTTTCTATAATCTTTGGTAATATCTGTCTCATTTTGTCATACGTAACTAACAGAGAAAATTCATTTTTTATGTTGTATATTGACAATACATTTATAATATTATCATAGTATTGGTTCACACGGATACGTCCAAGTCTTTAAACCACAACAGTCACCAAAGTAACCAGATCTAGTTTCGTATTACAAATTGAGACGGATTATATCACATAAAATAGAGTTTTCAAAAATCATTTTTCGAGATATAAAATGCAAAATTCTTAATTTCGAGAAATTTCATATTATTATTTCAATTTTTATAACAATATTTCTAAATTTCATTTTGTAACTAATTCCATGCTTAATTCAAAATATTCAAAATTTACAATTTTTTCATTTACAACCCAATTTACTTTTACACAAATTCAACCATTCTAATATAAAACTACTTCCATATCCATATGCGTAACAGATTATATCGTCTTTAATTTTCTGAACGGACCAAGATTATCAAAATTTGCCCCATTAACAAGTGAAACTACTGGTATATACTGTCGTAATACGTCATTTTCCTAGCGCACACAGAAAAGCACCTACAGTTTATAGTCGGTTGCGTACGGGTAAGCAGAGCCCGAAATTTATATAAATATTTTTACACAAATTTCACAGAGCTGCGAAAAAATTAAATGTCTGTCACTTTTGATTTTAAGGGGTGATTTAGGTAGAATGTCGAATTCTGATTTCATATCAAGTTTTAGTTTTTCTCCATCACGTTTTTTTGTAATTCTCAAAAGAAAATATCATGGATAATATTTTTAGATAAATAACTTCAGTAAAGTGTATCTCTTGATTTTATTAACAATAAACTTTTTATATAAAACAAGATAAAATATGGAGATTTAAATAAATTCAATATTACCTAAAATTACTTACCTTTATGTAACTTAACCCTTCCGTCTCTAATTAAAAAACTTAAATGGAACATATTTTCAATCGTATGAGTAAAATTTTTGGGATCAAATATAAACGTAAAATAATTCAGTGGTTTTCCACCATTAATATCATATTCTTTATTTAACGCCCATTGTAAAAATTTCACTGTATCATCTACGCTATCTTCTTCTTGATTTACTTTTGCTATTTTTTCTGGTTGCTTTTTAATTGCTTCATTTTTGTCTTTTGCCTGCCTTTTTTTCTTTTCTTTTGGAGGTTTACCTGGTGACACAGTATTTGTTGAGGAATATCCACACATATATATGTACTCTGGGCTTGGTTTTATAATTTTTCGAGTTGTTTCAAAAAGATTTGACCATTCTAAATCATCGTATTCGAAGTTGGCATCCTGATTAAGATATGTTCTTCTCTAAAAATAAATATTTCATTTAATAAATTCAATGCAATGATTGTGATGCTATATATGTTGGAATTTTAGAATTAGATAGATTTAATGAACACATAAAAGCACACATTAAATAAAATTTATGTCTAGGAATATTTGTTCTATAATCACATAAAAATCAATAGATTTATAATAATCATTATTATTCGTTATTTGAGTACTAAGAGCTTCCATTTAATTTTTTTTAAACATTATTTAAATAATTTGCAAACGTTTCGTCAAAAAAAATTTAAATTAAAAAATTCCTTAAAACTTTTTTTTTCTGCATTTGCTTCGTATTCAATTCTTTATTAAATTAATAAGAAATATATTGATAAATGGCTTAATTTTTTTCAATTTCAGAAATGTACTTCTCACTATTAACAATGTGTTATTTGTTTTATAAGTATTTCATTACTATAAATGATTTATTCCTCTCTGATACCTTAAAACCAAACAAGAAACTAAAGTAATTCAAACAATAGATTGAATCACGACATATAATAGTTGGAAGAGCCTACTGAATACTACACACATGAACCCGGTTCTTAGCTGTTAAAATTTTAAAAAGATACACACTACCTTAGCCATCAATACAAAAAAAAAACATTGTTAGCCATAAATTAAAAAAATTATTAATTTTGTCAAAACTACAAAAACAGTAATATTTTCCAAAAACGATATCTGATCAAAAATTACGTACGTTTTCAATTTAAATCAAAGTACATTTTTTAGAATTTTTTCAAGTTTTTAGTTTAACTCCTTTGCGTTAATTGGTAAAAAACGTATTAAAATTTTAAAGAAAATGAAAAATTACTTTTCGTTTCATGTTATGCCAATTCATATGTGCATTACTCTGTATTTTGTCAATTTTTTAAACCGACCTCTCTTTGAAATAAGGTGACAAATGAAGTTTTTTTTTTGCAAAAGCGCCTCAAAATATGTATATTTAATTTTATCACAATATTTCTAAAATAAAATTTTGTTCATTGTCATTAATCCATGTATCAAAAGCTTCCATTAATTTTTTTCTTTTTCTGAAAATACGTATTTATCTATATTTTACACATAAATGTTTTTTCAAAGCCAAAGTATTTTCTCAGTTCAAAAAACTGTATTCGCCTGTTAAATTTAAACTCTCTATGTCCAGCAGTTTGGCTAAAATTTCTATCGTACAGACATAAAAACGTTTCTTAGTTTTACCTACGATTATAATTTTAAAACTTACAATTCGTTTTGCGAAATCACAAAGATCGTATGAGTCTACAGCAGCGTCTATCGCATCTGTTATGTTAAATAACACCGTACTTGTTGTTGCGAGTAACTTAGCATCTAATAATACTTCATCCGTATGTTCTGCACAATTCTCATCAATTTTATTTTCTTTAAATAACGCATTTGCTTTACGCAAAATTTGATCTATAGCTTTGGTAGTTTCAATTCCTTCACCTTCTTCTTCGTCTGTAAAATACATGATTATAGATTTTGTTTATTATTTTTATATTTATATATTTACGTAAAATTTCTGCTTGATCTAGTAATTTTCTGTATTCCTTTTTCCTTTTCTCACTAGCTCTCTGACTGCTAATTTCTTGAGACTGAGACATTTTACCACGTTAATTTTAAATATTTATTAGTTTTTACAAAACACTATAAATTGTAACACTTTCTTTTTTAATTTATGCAAGATTTCTCATCAGATTCGTTTGTTTTTGATGTTCACATGTTTAGGTTAACCGCGCAAGTTGCAAATAATCAGATATGACATCCATCCATCGGCGTTACCGAAAAAAATTAAGGGAAAAGGAACATTTTTATATTAAATTATAAGACAATTATTGTACAATTCAGGATTCTTATTGCAAATATGGATCATGTACCGGTTCGTGGAATATGAAAAGTATCATTCCGATTCCTGAAATTATTTAAAAATAGTGTTTTTTAATCCTGCAATATTTTAAAGTGGCGTTCAGGTTCATAAAATTACGAACCAGTATTATTTCCAAAAGAAATAAAAATGCAGTTTTTAGAAATAAATTTTAACATAAAAAAGGTTGAAATTATGTTGCATAAAAAATTGACATTTAAATTACAGACCCGCTACTGTGTGATATATCAACTGTTTTGGTATTCATTTTTTGTAGGAGGGTGTGAAACAAAACTACTACGCTCCTCGTTTCTCGACATTCATTCGTGTTTTTGCGGTCAAAAGTCTGTAAAACACTGAAAAAAGACGTAATATGTTTACTATTTAAAACTTGAAAAATTAATCTAATATGCTTTAGAAAACTAAGAAATATTTGTAATGAATAATAATGAAGTTAAATATAATTGTTTTTTGTGTTACAATCTTTTGATTTATATGATATTAATGAATTTCTATAATTATTGTAATGCCTGGATTGAAAAGTACGCACCTTCATGTTTTCCAAGGTTGTGCGAGCATGCGCTTTGGAATTATAAGTAAATAGGTTTATAAACAACGATCTTTGACTGTAAAATAGTTGTCAAGAAATAGAATGTGTATTTTACCTTGAAATGTCATTTTCCATTAAATATTTGTGAAAAACAGATTAAAATCCAACATTCCAAAGAAGTATTTAAAAAATGAATCAAAATAAAATGGTATTTTTAAAATTATAATAATATTTAATACAATGTGCTACTTTTATCGTCCTAAAAAATAATGCAAATTAAAATGACACTTATCATAAAAGGTGTGACTGATGTAATCTAAATATATTATAAATATATTTTCGTAAATCATTTTATTAATTAATTATTTATGATATAATGTAGCAGCAGGTAAAATAATTTAGTAATAATAATATTTCTAACCTAACTTTAAAAATAATAATATGTGTCAAAATGCAACTATCTGAAGGGTCGTTGTTATCAGATAATCTAGTTCCTGTTGTGGTGTTTTCCTTGTTGTGCATTATAACCTTTATCGGTCTACTTGCTAATTGTGTTTGTGGATGTCGGAAAGGAGCTCCCAAGTAAGAACAGTTTTCGTTACACATTCAAATACAAGCTGGAATGACCGATAGCCAATTTCATAGTGCTAAAAATTCATTTAAATCATGATAAAATACTTCATTATGAAGAATTACTAGGAAATATTACAGTAATTGTTAAAAATGAACCTATGAGTCTGTTCTATTTGACATTAGTTTGCTATCGGTTTTCTTTTTTATTATTTTAATTTAATTTTTAACTGCAATTTTTTTTTATTGTACTCCCTTTGTCCCAAATTATTGTATAACATAACATTTTTATCTTTTTCTGAAATTATGGTATACATAAAGCTTTTATTTTTGTCTCAAATCATGGATTTTCCTTACGTTTATTTTATTTACATTCAATATAAATGTTATAAATGTAATTAAACTTAATTTACACGTAATATAAATTTAACAGAATTATAAAAATTTATTTAGATGTTTATTGCAGTTTATTGTACGGGGTCTCAAGTTGTTGCCGATCTTTTGTTATACCATTAGCTACAATATTCCACTTCGTTGATCAGTCATCAGTAGTTTTGATTTGTTCTTTCTATTATGTGTAACAATTATCTGAATCCATATTTTCCTTATGCCGTTTGACCACTAGCAAGTGTATTCGACGTGTGTTCAATTCCTGTGTAGGCCAAATAATTGTGTAAAAAATATTTATACAAATTACAGGTTCTGCTGAGCTGTTTGCAATCGGCTATATCTTTTATAGTCGAATTCTTTGGTTTAAGCGGAACTAGTTTTTCAAATCTAATAATTTTTAATGATTGACTAAAAAGCAAAGACCCACTTTAATTGTTAATAGTGTGCTTGTGACAGTTTAAAAAAATAAATATTCCATTTAGTTCCATTTAAACTTTTTGAATAACTTATAGGTGCTTTTCTGTGTATGTAAATTTACATAATACTGACCAATTGTGTACATAGATTGAGGGCTTTTGCTAAACAAAATGATCGAAATCCTCATTTAACCGATAAAAATTACTAGTTTTCTTATTCCCAACAACAGTCCATAACAAGAAAGTATTACAAAAATATGTACAATAATTTGGGACAGAGGTATATAGTATCCAGTTTGTATTTGTAATTTTGTTTTTGTTATATGTTGCTTTTATTTGTATTTATAACAGGAATGACTTTTTGGGCCTTGATGGCAATGTCAAAATAACAAATCCTGATGAGAATGTAAATCATTTACCTGCAGTTGGTAAATATATTTCTCAAAATAATGAAGAACCTCTACTTCCTGAACCCGACGATGCTAACAAAAGGTTATTTTTATTTTATTTTATTTTATTTTTTTACTGGCATACTTCGTTATTACAATATGTTCAGGTGCAAACATTTTTTTACGGTTTTGTAGCTCACAAAAAATGTAAAGAAAGTTATTTTTTTATTATTTTTTTTTAAAACTATTATCAGTTATAGTCCGTACCAAATTAGTTTTGAAGATCGCAATAAAATAATAAAAGTTAGGGAACTCATAAAATTACAATACAAGTGATATAACTAGGTGTGTCAACCCATAGCCGTAGGGATTAGTTTTTCACATTACGCATCTTACTTAAAGGATTAACAAAAACAAGTATACTTATTTATAGTTATTACTTAAACGTATGTATACGCCGTTGACTGTTTACAACATGGTTGTAAACATGAACCCTATCTTTTGTAGTTTCAAATTTTCGATCTTCAAAAGTAATACGGTATGTTCTATACGCAAAATGATCTTCAGGAAGATGCAAATAACTTGGAAACTCATAGTAAATTCCGTATTAAGGCAACATATCTTGTAGTATGGTTATTACCAAAAACCAGTAAGAAATTCAGAAATAATTTTTCTCCACGACCACTATAGAATTTAACAATTCTAAAACCAATTTTGACTACAGAAAGTTAATATTCTAACATAAGAGTTGGAATGTTATTCTAAAGCACTTATCTTCTTATGCATTTTGCGTGTATTTCATTCCATCACTTGTTATGGAATAACTATTCCATGCTTGTTGTCTTTTGTTTTTGTAGGGTGACATTAAGATATATGCAACGTTTACATTAAATAAATGCAACATAACTTCCCAACCTAAAATAGTGGCCGATGTGCGGCAAATTAAATTAAAATTAAACAAATAATAAATTAAAAAAATAATTTAATTAATTGATTAATTTGTTATGTAATACTACTATAAATTATTTGTTAAGATAAAATGTTTGTTAAAATAATTATTTGTTAATTTATTTTACTTTTTGGTGGTCGTGGAGAAAGTAGGGTCTGTGACTCGGTTGGAATGAGAAAATTCGTTGCTCGTGGTTTCTCACGCATCGAATTTTCTCATTCCAACCTTGTTACAGAATATACTATTACATATGTGGTTAGCAGGAGTAACCACTTGTCCTAAAAGGGTTAAAACGTTTAATTTAGCAAGATATTTCTTGGATACTTTGGATAGTCGTAATTTAAAACCTTAAAAACGGAGTATGCCTTTATATTATTTTATATTTTCCTTATTTGTTTATTTTTGTTAATATTATTAGTACTATTTATTTATCAGTATCTAATTTGAATATAATTGTTTTAGTTCAGACATATAACCATGTAATAGGGGATAGGCATGATTTTTTTTTATTTTTTTATTATATTCCTCTTGTTGTATATAAACATAAAAAACAGTTTTTAATTTTTTTTTTTTTAATTTGAAGGCTTTAAAAAATCAAAAATGTATGTAGCGCGCGAAAACGACGTGTGACGTCATAATCCTTTCTAACTGACGCATGAGACTACTAGCCAATCCAGCGAACGGTTGTTTATGCAGCGAACATAGTCTGTTGTGAATTATTTGTTTGTGTAACTTTTATAGGTTATGTAAAGGAGAGTGATTTTAATTAAAATTAAGTTTAATTCTATAAAAACAATTTATACATGTTTACCGAATTAAATTTTATATTAAAATATGGAATATCCAGGCCCCAGTACTTCGAAACATTATCGAAAATATTGTTCAGTACCGATGTGCACAATTAGTTCAACTAGAAATCCAAAAAAACTATTTATATCATTACCTAATGGCGAAAAACAACAGAAAAGGCGAAATTTGTGGCTGAAAACTATGAGGCGAAATAAAACCGATATTTCAGAAAAAAGTAAACTTTATGTTGTGTGCATAAATGCATCAATGTTGGGTAAATTATCACTCTGAGCCCTAACAAAATCTTGATCTGCCATTTTAATAGTAAATACGTGAAAAATTGTTTAAAAACAAATACAAAACTCTCGAACAATACAATACACACACGTGTGAAGATTATGTTGTAGCTGTCTGTATCTGTGATGTGAAAACCCTATCGTTTGACGTCATACTCAGTCGTTTCTACTCGGCAACCTTCGCCCCGTGCTCGGAATATTTCAAATTTACAATATTTTAATTAAAAAATTTGGCTATAATGTTAATTAAAATGTGATTTTTGTTTTGTTAGGTGACATAACTAACATTAACATATCAAAATAATGTAGTTTTAAGGAAATACAAATTTTATGCGTATCCCCTATTGTGATATAATATACATTATACTATCTCACAGCGTGCGATAAAATACCTTAACTATCGCTTTTTATTCTTAACTGCGTTTTCTTATCTATAATTTATACTATTTTTAAATTTTACGCAGTAGTATTCTTAGTAATTATGTTTACTAAATTCTTATGGAAATTGTGGTAAATATGTAAGAAAAAAGGAAATTTAGATTATGAAATATTAGTAGAATACAAAAAAAAAAAAAAAACTTATAAGTAGAAGGCCTGAGGTTATTATCGCAGTATATTCGCGCCTACTTCTTGGCTGTGAAATAGTTCCAGATATTAAGAAATAGATAATATATCTTCTTTGTTCTATGTGCCAAATAGGCGTTGGGAACCTATTATCAAAATTGGACAGGGCACTAAAAAGAGGCACAATATTTTTTCGAAACAACCGCGAACCCCAATAGTAAATGAGCTCATTGGCAACCCTAATAGCTCATTAGCAAAAGCAGCTATATTCAAAATATTTCACAGATGTGCAGGCTTACAACTAAAACATTTTCTTAGGGTCTTGGCAGAGCTGAGCCAAATACTTAGTAAAAGTATTTTAAATACCAAATCCCGGTCAAAGTGTTTGAAATAACAAATACTGTTAGTCGTCACTGATAAAAAGTATTTGAATATACTGGGGAAATATTTGAAATAATAGGGAAATATATACTAAGGAAATATTTGAAATAATAGTGAAATATTTACTAAGGAAATATTTTAAATACCAGGAAAATATTAATACTAATACTAGAAAAATATTTGAAATATGTACTACGGAAATATGTAAAATATATACTAGGGAATTATTTGAAATAATAGAAAAATATTTGAAATGCTAGGAAAATATTTGAAATATTAGGAAATATTTGAAATATATACTAGGGGAAGATGTGAAATAAGAGGGAAATATTCCAAATATATACTAGGGAAATATTTGAAATATATACTAGAGAAATATGTGAAATAATAGGGAAATATTTTAAATATCAGGTCGTCAAGGATGAAATTTGTTGTTAATAATACTGCCAACTTTAACAGCTTATTTGACATTGGCTTAATATTTTACAGTTCGGTTTTTTTTTTTTTTTTTAAAGTGAAACATCTCGCTTGTTTAAAGAAATCATTGATTGCCATAAAAAATATCAAAAACTTTTTTTTTAAATTAATTTTGTTGAAAAAACGGAACGGTCGGATATTCGCACTATTATGAAGTATGAGTTCTTACGTGGAACTACGGCATCGCAGACCGCGCGAAACATTAATAGTGTATTTGGCTCTAGTGTTAGTATGCAGCAGAAATACCAAACAAACAAAAAAACCCTGCTCATCGATCATAGCAGAAATATACTGCAACCAACTGGACGAAATGATGCAAAAACTTAAAGAAAAACAGCCTATATTGGTTAACAGATCGACTCCTATCTTATAGCATGATAACGCTAGACCACACACTGCACAAATGACTGCCAAAACTACAGGAATTGGAGTTGGAACTTCTTCATCATCCTCCATACTCACCAGACCTAGCCTCCACCGACTACCACTTCTTCCGCAATTTGGACAACTTTTTAATAGGAAAACAGTTTAATTCCGACAATGCGGTAAAACTGACCTTCCAGGAATTCATTGACTCTCGTCCGCCAGGGTTTTATACCACCGGCCTGAACAACCTGCCCCTTAAATGGCAAAAGTTTATAGACAATATGGGTGCATACTTTGATGAATAAAATAATTCCTTATATTTGTAAGTTATCAACCAACTTTGCCTTTTTTTCTACAAATTTCATCCTTGACGTCCTAACCTAACCTAACCTAATAATAGGGAAATATTTTAAATACTAGGAAAATATTTGAAATACTAGTTATATATTTAAAATACTAGGTAATATTCAAAATACTTCAAATTTTGCAAATTCAGATACCAACAGCATTTTTTGAATTATTTGAAATACAATATTTCAAATACCAGAAAGTAATTTCCACCTGAAAACAATAAAACACTCTGTAGTTATCAGCATTCAAAATCGTAAAGCTCCTTTTGGAAAACCCTTTATATAATAAGTTTATAAACACTACTTAAAACAAAAGCTGGATGTAACTGCTTTTGCTAACAGGCTAATCAAATATAAAGTAATAGGAAAGCCAAAGACTCGCCGCAAAACTTCTAGTGTCTGCCAGCCCTGTCAGCTACTGATATTATTACAATTGTATTTAATTTGTGTATGTAATTATAGCTGATATATTAATTTATCTTATCTCATTTTAAAAGAGTTATCCCGCAATTGTATCACAAATTATTTAATTATTTTATTAAGTTTAAAAATAATTTAAAGTTTTATAATTAGGCAAGCTGTTGGAAGTAATCCCCAAAGAAGTCTCCCAGAAATCCCTAAATCTGCCCCGGGAAGCGACAATGGTGTCAGTGGCGACACATCTTCAGATCTCTACGCAACTGTCGAGGATAAAGTGTCGACAAGACATAGCCTACCAAATGGCGTACATTCCAGAGGTGGACTATCAAGTTCACTCCGTCAAAACAGTTATGCACGTGTCAGGGAAAATCCCTATGACAAAGTGACAAAAACAGAAAATCCATATGCTAGAGTACAAACCGATGGAACTGAAGAAAATTCAAGAGAAAACTCGCCAAGGTATATAATGAGGATCACTGCATTCAGGCGCTTATAGCCATACATGCTATGTGTCTAACATTCTATCTGTCCTAATAATAAGCAACAATTCCTATCTTTTAATTTGTATTTCTTTGTTTTTCTTTTTATTTAAATTATTATCAATTATAGTACACCACATACTTCGAATGCCATCGCCAATGGTTCAGATCCAGTTGCACCACCACGTTCTAGAAGGTCATCTCTTCAGAATTCTCTGATAGTAACGGCCAGCAATACGATGTTACCTTCTTCAACGGTGGATATCCCAGCAGCAACAGCGGTTGCCGGTCGAGTAGCAGCTAGTCAAGATCTACCCTACATGACTCCGCCCATCACAGTGGCACAACCGGAAGTGGCCCAACATTTCAGTGGAGACTCTCAAGACTCCTCAAGTAAGTGTTAAAATGTTAAGATTAAAAAGTAATGTCGGGTTTACATTGGTAGGGTAAAAGAGCTAGTAACTAGCGCAAGTACTACGCGCTTTACTCTACTATCTTATTTTCAGGATAGTAGGTGTTCGTACACAATTGGCATACTATCTTATTTTCTGGATAGTAAGTATCAAAACACATTTGACATCTTTACTGTGATTTGTGCAATTATCTTTTTGCAAAAAATAGTTTATGAATATGAATATACATCGGCGTGATGCCATTATAAATGGTATTTTGTATTACATCAATTCTTGTGGAAATAACTGATTGTCTTATTGAAGAGATCGGTACAGAATATAAGCCTAAACGAAAATGGGTTTAAAAATGGATTGATAGAAGAGCTACCCATGGCGCATCAGCCATTCTATTTCGTGAATTAGCTGTGGAAGATCAAAAAAAGTACAGACTGTGTTTAAGAATGACATCAGATGATTTTAATAGGCTATTAAATTTAGTTAGTCCATTAATACAACGAACTGATACAATAATGAGGGATGCAATCCCAGCAAGAATAAAATTGGAATTAACGCTTTATTTCCTAGCCACAGGAAATAGTTATCATAGTCTACAACATCTTTTTTTGTGTACCAAAGATAGCTATTTCACAGATGATTTCAGATATCATGTTACGCAATTTATGTAAATAAATTTATGTAAAAACTTACCTGATATGTTTTTCTTTTTCCTTTTGTTATGACGGTTTACCGCTGGCCGCCGATTTGAAATGAATCAATTTTGCGTAGGGGGGGAAAAGATAGTAGCTAGTAAATACGTTGACGAGCTATCTGATAGTTACTTGCGCTAGTTACTAGCTCTCTGCTATCTGCTATCTGCTATCCTAGCCCAACTACTAGAAGCTAGTACACTACTAGTCACATTGTCAACTGTTTACACAGGGATAGTAACTAGTTTCTGGTTACTTGCGCTAGTTAATAGCTCTTTTACTCTACCAATGTAAACCCGGCATTAAGGTCGTTCGTTATGGTATAGGGTGTTGCGAACATGAGACAGCGTGTGTGGTTGCTATGGTTGTGTTCTGCATGTAAGATTGTATCCGTGGTTGCTGTGGTTCTGGATGTGTATGTTGCTCTAGATGTAAACATGTTTTTTGAGAGTCATGTCAATTTTGTTATTGTTTTTGTATTGTGTTTTTTAAAAGTGTTTTTTTCTTGTAACAAATAAAACGTTTAGCCAGTGAATAATTATTTTGGTTTTGAAACTGCATACAGTAGTGTGTTTGCGGATAGCGGACAATTCTACTGCAAATCTCGACACAGGGTATCATCATTCCTGCGCAAGAAAACAGCTGAACACATTGATAAGGGTTTTAAACAATTATTGTGCATGTCAACAAAATTATGTATTTTAAATTAATTTTTCCTCGTTTTAGTACACGGTATACCTGAAAACGTACGAGAAATAAATAATAATAACGGAAATAAACAAACATCGCACAATACGCGTAGTTAAAAACAAAACAAATTAAGTGACACCACTGAAATGTGTTAAACTGTTGATAACGTAAACGAAATTGGGTTTCTGCGCATGGGAACTCGTAATTTCTGCATGTATTTTTCTTACATCGAACGAAGTGTATACAACCTGCAATATGAAAATTAATTCAATTGTTTCCGTTTTTCTTATAGAGGGCTACACGAGTATTAGCGTCCGTGAACCCTTAGAACACATCAGGAATCAAACGACGGCTTGCAGGAGTCGAAAAGATGATATAGATCCGCATTACGCTACAGTATCTGACGATTCCGGTATATATTATATCCAGGCCCGGCGCGTGGTTTTTTTTTTTCTTGTGTGTGCGAAAAATATTTGGCGCCTTTCAGAAAAAAGTTCAGTATCATATTTGACATAGGTTAGTTTTGTTACGGTATTCATGCGAGTCTCCGTTAGCGAATAATTTTAGAGCTGAGGTCTCCAAACTTTTCTGAAGCGAGCCACATAACTTGAATTCACTTGGGCTATTGGCGCTTGATTTTAAAAACAAACTCAATAATAATGATGATGTTATTAATACAAATAATAATTTTGGACAAGATTTACAATATCCCACTTCAAACTCTTTACAGATGGCAGCACATAATGACTACACTAAATAATTCAAAAATTATCAGTGGCTCTAATTCCAATGGTTTCTGGAAGCGAGCTACCCATCTTCTAGTTTAATGACAAAACACTATCTTAGCTTAGGTTAGGTTAGTAAGTGTTTGGTTAGAAGAAGCCGAGCGAAGCGAGCTACCCATCTTCTAGTTTAATGACATAAATAAAAGTTCTGCACAGTCCCACCTGTTTAGAATCTCTGTATATTGAACAAATGACGTGTGTGTGACGCATGCACAGTGTGCAGTGGGATGTTGTAAATCTACACCATAATTTTTAGAATTGGATATATGTAGTTATAGTTACGTTTTATTTTGCGATTTTCTGATTATTTTAAATTGCTGTTTTTATGTAAGAAAACTTTTTTAAAAAATTTCATGGGCCAGATTTGTCCCGCGGGCCTTAATTTGGAGACACCTGTTCAGAGCATTACCGACATTCCACCGCTTATTTCGCACGATTACAATACTTACCTTGCACATCGGTACAGCGATAATTCTTCTTCTTCTTCGGCTTTTACCTGTGGTATTTAGGTGTTACTGTTCTTAATTCTTCTCTTCCATTCTGTCCTGTTCTGTGTATCTCCCTCGTTCAATCCCATCTCGATATTTTTCATTCGATATCGCGATTTTAGTATCGATACTAAGCTCCTGGGCAAAAGGCTTACTAAACTGCTTTTTCTCGGTGCTTGCAATGAAGAAGAGTGGAGTGTTAAATTATATTTTAAACAATCACTCAGACCTATAGGCGCCATTGCCTTACCATTTTTTAACAACAACCTGACATACAATTTCAAAGGTGCAAATACTGAAATCAAAATTTCCTCTTAGTTTGTTTTTACAAAAGTGAACAGCATATATAGGCTATTCCAAACGTTTAGGCGGAACTAGATTTTGAAATCTAGTAATTTTTATCTATTAATTCGGACTTTTGGTCATTTTTTTTAAGCTTTGTAAATCATACTCACATTGCAAATTCTAGATTAAAATGATTATCATTATAAAATATCCTTTTCAATGCATTTTAATTTTTTGTCATTCTTAAGAATAATTCCCATTTATTTATTTGCTTTGTTTTCAAAATATGTAAAAGAGTATTACATTTTTTAATAAATTTCATTCGTTTCCATGGTTTCACTTACAGAACAGTTTCACTGTTGGAACGTTTGGAACAGCATTTATTCTTAAATCGATTTATTATTGTAAAGCAATTAAATTGTTATTATAAGAATAAGATGTTTTTTACGTTTTATAGAAAATATATTAATTTTTCCTTTTGATACTTGAAAATATCGATATTTTGTTTCGATACGATACCGGTATCGATAATTTTTATTCGATATTATCGATACCCAAATATCGATACTTTCTCAATATCGCATATCCCTAGCCATATCTCGTTACCATAGGTCAGCGTTTCCCAAACTTTTTTTTTTCGTGACCCGGTAATTTTGACTTTTTCTTCGTGACCCACTAAAATTTTTCCGCCTATAATAACCCATAGGTAAGCTAAAACATATGTATGTCCATACAATTTTCATTTATTCACATAATAATTATAATAAAAAAGCATTAACCGTTACAAAAATTTGTAGAAATTAAACAAAACTTATTAATGAGAAGTGTGGTGCTGTTTATTTTTTACTAATAATTTCAGATTAGGAGAAAACGATGATAGCTTTATTCTTAGATCCGGTTCTACTTCCAATCGGTTTCGGTACTTATTTTTAAGGAAGACTAATGTTGAGATCCCTGCTTCGCACTTATAGGTCGTGACGAAAGACATTAGAAATTTTATTGCTTTTTCCGCTATAACTAGGTATTCCTGACTACAATTTATCACCTAGGTTTCGCGACCCACCATTTGGAAAACCCTGCCATAGGTCATAGCTGGTCTCACCACGGTTTTGTACCCTCTGCCTTTGGTAGCTCTTCCGATTCTCCGATCACACGAACCGAGATATTTAAACTCTCTTACTCTGCTTTTTCTGTCATGTAATAAACTCAATTCCCCGGAGTTGCCTTTTCCCCCAAACCACAAGTATTCCGTTTTCGTTCTGCTAATCTTAAGCCCTCCACTTTCAATGGCCTCTCTCCACTTTTCTAGCTTTTCTTGTGCTATTTCTGTGCCCAAATATGCAGTGATATATCTTTAGATCGGAAAATAAAAAATATATATGTCTTAAACTGAATAGAAAAACTATTTTATGCAAATTAAACTTTATAAAATTAAAGTTGCTTATTTAAAAAAAATAATAATGGCCACCGAAACAGCCTGCCGCTCTGTTATGGTTATGTAGCCGCATGGAAATAACTTACTACCTAAAATGTCCTTAATCATCGTTGTTTAATCATCATCAATATTTAATAAAATATAAATCACATTTGTTAATCATTTGTTATTCATTTTTAATATAAATACCTATATATCATTTTTGAGATCTTTTAAGCTCTTTTTTTATTACGGCGCCTGTGTGCCTCGCACACTTCGCACACGCTACTCGCCGGGCTTGATTATATTTAATAATAAATAATATGATATTAATTGTAATTATATTGCAGACGACAATATGTATGCAGCAATAGTAGAACCAAATAATCAAATATACAATGGTAGTGAAACATACGCTCAGATTCAACCGGTGACTTCAACTGTTGTCGAAGTACATGGACATTCTAATACTGAACAGAATGATGAGTCTGATGTACCAGCTCCAGAACTGCCCAATGTTAACATGAAGCATGTTACTGTTCATTCTCGACAAGGTAAAAATAATAGTATTTTTGTACAGTGAAATCATTAATTCCTGAGCGTTACATACCGGTGAACAATGGGTTTAAAAATATCAAAACTGTATTCCAATTCACAGCTGAAAATCACAACTTAACAAAGAACCAATCAGAATACTGCGTTGTCCCAAACTCACCCGAGGAACAACGATAATCCATTGCGAACTTCATATTTGTTATTAACTCATTGGCGTGTACAGAAAAACTGTTCATTGAATAATTAATTCGTATAAGGTAATAAAATCGAATCTACGCCTATATGTACATGTCCTTGGAAATAAGTGATAACTAAATGTATCTGTTAAGTATAATGCTCAAGAATTAATATCTCACTGTACTTTAGAGCATTTTCAGTTTTTTGGAACGTTCAATGATTCTTGTTCGTTTTTCTGAGTCTTTTCTTAATGAAACTATAACTACAGAACTGTAAATTTTCTTTCGTTGGTTTAACATTGTTTGCCACGGCCCATGCTATGTCAAAAAATATATGCTGCGTAAAGAATATTTTCGTTTTTATAATATATGACGAGAATACCTGACAGGGAAATCTTAAACATTAATTTGTTAAAACGTAATGTAACAAACGACTCGTTTTCACATCCTGGGTCTATTTATCTGATCAAGTAAAACAAGAAATGTCTGGGAAATTTATTTTTAAAAGACGGAAAAATATTTCGGTGGTATTTTTATGTGGGTATAATATATATTCACATATTAAAGTTTTTTTTTGCCAAAAATGTACTTAGAAATGTATTCTAGAACCTGTAGCCTAGAGGGGTTGGTCTAATATGTAAAATAAATCTGAATAATGCACATTGATGTGAACCGGAATAGGCCAACAGGAATTTTTATCGGATTGATTTTCAAAAATATATTGTTTTAGGTTAGAAAAAAACTATTTTTTATGTCAGAAAGAACTGATTTTAAAATTCATTGTGGGCTATCGAATAAATTTCTTTAAATGAAGATTGGAACAAATTTTAAAAAAATATATGTTGACGCAATTTTACTTTGATTTTTTTTTTTTTTTTTGAAGGTGCTAATTTTTTTTTTTTTCATTTTGAGGTATTCGTATAAAAAACTTTTTGAAAAATTATAGCAATGCATATTGGTTATAAAAGGAATTTTTGATCAGCTAGTTTTTTCTTTTTTTCGAAAGATGGAAGGATATTCCGTGAAATACCTAATGAAATCAAAAAAATAATGTTCATTTGTTGCTCCATAAAAATTTCACCAATAACAAGTAAATAGGACCACTCCACGTGCGTTAACCATGTTTAAACATTCACGAGACCGACCCCACTAGAATAGAACCCAAATCGCGCAGTTGTGTAAAATTTAATGAACACTTGTGGCATTTGGGCTGAGCTCTAGTAAAGATTAGTCCCACAAATGATGCACGCGGGTGGCCGGCAGACATCTGGTATAAAATAACAAAAAAAAAAAACAAATATCCCTTCCCAACCTCCTCAAATATTCTTAGATCATTTTGATGGGTGCATATTCTTTTAAAATTTCGTTTTCAAGTTGTGGTTCGCGATCCTATTTTTTTGCCTGCGGTGTTCCGTATAAAATAAAAACGTGAACCATGGTTTGAAAAAGGTTGAAAACAACTGGTATAGGGTATTGGATAGTTGGATAATTTATTAAATTAAATCTTTCTACTTCTAATAACAATGGAAATTCTTTCTAGATATTGCACATTTTGATGCGATAAATACAAAAAATCTCTCAGACAATCAGCTTATCAAATACAATATCAGACAATCTAAATACCTAATAAAGCTTGATATTGGTATAAATTTACACCAAAACATTTTTGCTTGTTGCCAAAAATACTCAAACGTCTCTGTACAATCGTGCTAGTATTAAATATAGAATATTTATTTGTTATTTATTCTTTAACAACTAAGATTAGTAAGATTGATATTTTGTTTTAATTTAGCATCATCATCAAGTTGTACGAGTTCAGTCGCCAACATTGGATCTCCAAAACCAGAGAAGAGGCAAGCAAATTCACCTCTTCCTCCTACCCCAGCAGTCAGTCCCGATATGTACGCTCGAGTTGACAAAAACCACAGCCGAGAAAACAGTCGTGGTAGCATAACCGTAGCTAAAAACCTAGAAGACATGTACGCTAAAGTACATAAAAATAAGAAAAAACACGACGATGATGACAAAAGCACGAATGCGTCATCAAATGATATAAATCATCGGAGTTTTACTCCAGATAATAATACAACGCCTTATCAAAAAATAGACTCTCACCGACAATCATGGTCTAGTAGAGATTCATTTGATGAAAATAAACAATTAGATGAAATATATAATTATAGTTCTGATTCTGATGAAGGAAAACCTTTAAAAAGAAAACCTGAAGAGCATTGTTATGAAACATTGAATAAAAGTAAAAAATCTTCACCAGTTAAAATAGATCCACATGAAATTGGTTATGAAAAGATTAGAGATAACTGGTTATCACCAGAAGGGCCAAGTGGGCCTGAAAGTTTTATAAGTCAAGATCCAGGTTACGAACAGTTACACCACAGTAGGGTTTCATCAGAATGTGACCCTAATTATGAAATATTACGTCCACAGAGGACATCTAGCTTAAGTAGCAGCGTAGGTTATTCTACGGTAACAACTAATAATAAAAGTACTTTAACAGTCAAAGAAGTGCCTAACGAAGATGGTTATAGTAAAATTAATAAAATAAGAAATAAAGATCCAGGTTACGAAGACTTATACGATGTAAAATTAGAAGATGGTTATTCGAAAGTTAATAAAGTGAGAAAAAATCCAGGTTATGAAGAGTTGAATAATATTGAAGAACCTAATTATGAAAGTATGCCTAGTGATTGTGATAATTACGCTACAGTCCAACAGAAATCAACGGAAAGTGAATCGGACCCAAATTATGAAAGTGTTAAATATTTAGATGTTACACTTTCCGAACCACCTTATGAACGATTAAATGATGAGTCACAAAAGTCATCTGATGCATCGGAATATGAACAGATATCAAGTAAACAGTATGAGAGAATTAAAGAGACTGGTAGTAAGAGTTCTGATAACTCTGAGGATAGGACTATATCTGATAGTAAGTTTTCTAACGGTACGGATGATGAAGATAACAGGAAAGAAGGTAATGGTAATAATAATAATATCGGTAAAAATGTGAGTTCCGTTGCTGTCAATTTGGTTGTTGATGTGGAAGAAATTATTGATAATAATGATGAACATATGTATTTTCAAGTGTAATTATTTATTTTTATAGGTATAGTCGTGGTGCTAATTCATTGACCGAAGTATTTTATGTTAGTTTTAATGAGAAAATTGCAAAATTGTTTATGTTTTTAAATATTTTACTATAAAAACACATCTTATTATAAAATGACATTTCTTCATTTAGTCTTAAAAGAAAACATATTTTTGAAAATCCATTAGTTATCTCAATTGCAGAAACATGTTTGAAATATAGTGCCTGGCCATATTAGACGCACCTTAATTTTTCTTCTCGTTTCTATCCGCTTCTGATGTTAGCTTTCCATTGGGCTATTAAAACTTTATTAACTGCTGCTCTGAAGTGCTTTATCGTTTTTATTTTATTTATTTATTTTTTTTATTTTTGACAGATATATTCATAACTTTTGTCTTCCACGTTATTTCCCATAGGGACTGGTCTAAAAAACTGAATAAATCCTCAAAAATGTCTATTAATAGGAACTGCAAGAGTTCAACAGGAATTTTTGATCAGATTACTTTTTAGAAATACATCGACTATTATGTTTTAAATATATAGGTATTTTCTTGGGTTTCGATCGATAAGTAAAAGCAAATTAAGTCAAATATTTAAAAAGATTATTTGCTAACCAGTTTCGGTTCTATCTGAACCATTCTCAAAGCTTGCAAAAAACATTTATTAAAATTAGGAATTAAAATTATAATAAAATTTGAAACATATTAAAATTTTTATAAATTTAACGGATAAAATTTTTCCTTATCTTCTACAGGTTGCGACATCGTTAAGTTACACATCAACTGTTGACGTGTTGATGATTAAAAAATAAGGTGCGTCATAAATATGGTTACGGATCATATATTTCAGATCTATTAGATCAACTTATTTTTGATAATTTCTGATGGATTTCTAAAGCATTCTTATTTAATGATCTCTTTATTTTCAACGAAAATTGTTTTGTTTTCATAATTTACCTTATATCTTTTATTTTATTTTTAAACTGCCAATATTGTCAAGTAAATCAGGTAATTAGTGCCAAATATTATTTTAAACAACCAATTAACTTAGAAATAGTGCCAAAAACTCATTTATTTTCTAAGTAACTTTTATAATTTATTGAAAAGCTGGAAGAAATTTTAGATATAGTAATTTAAATGTTCATTTCAATTTTGAAATATAAATATTTTGCAATTTTCTCAGTGTGTAATTATTTGTAACTTAGTTTGAAAGTACAATTATTTTTTTAAACTTAAAGACTTCGTACAACAGTTTAAGTGACATATTGTTTTAAATTTTTAATGGCATATGGAATAATTTTAACTTACAATTTTAATTTTATTTCAATTCATTCATGTAATTTCATACCAGAGGTGTGTTCAGATTTATTTATAAAAGGCAATAGAAAGTGTTTTTATATTTTTGAGATCTATTTTGCTCAAACCAAAAAGAAAAAAAAAAGAAAAAACTATTAAATATAAGATTGAAATTTAAAAATATTAGATTACCAAAAATTCTATAAGTGTCGTAAGGATTAACTTAAATAAATGTGATATTTTCCAAGTTTAGTAAAACTGAGGTTTTAGTGAACTAACAGAGTTCGTTCGCTATAATAAAATTACGGTAGGTTTCAGATTATTAACTAATCAGTCAGATTATAACATTTAACAGCGATCACAAATGATGTTTGAATCAAGTGATTTGAACATAATAGTGTTCGGTAAATGGTGGTTACAAAATGACTACCATATTGTATTGCCAGGAGCAATTAATAATTTTCGGTTAATGTTCCGTATAATTCCACCACAAACAACTCGTCAGAGAAAACGTATAAGCTAATTAGAATGAGATTTGGCTGTGGCGAAGCACCGCCTGTATCTTTCAAAACATAACATTTACGATTCACTTTATCTCTTCCAATATTTTTATTCAAACCTGAAATCTAAATAAGTACTTGATAGTTATCCGTTCTGAAATCCAAGCAATTATTTACTAAGCGTTTGTTAACATTTAGCTCGTATTAACGTTTTTAAAGAAAAACTTGAATAATGAAATTTTAGTATTTATACGCTTAAAGTCACATTTAAATGAGATTTATAGTATACATATTTTGAAAAACATTAACTTTATTAAAAGAGAGAATCCTCAAAAATATCAATATATTCCGACCTACTAATTTTGTGTTTGAAATAGAACATTCCGTTTTTCGTCGCATTCATAGATTCTAAATAATGTAAATGTATTAAAATTGTATAAAACATTTATACATCTTCACTATATGCAAACAATCAATGATAAAACTAATTAGGTTAGGCTTAGTTAGCAAAAATTTTGGACAGAAAAAACTGAAACTTAATAGACGTATATAAACAGGTACTCGTAAGGAATTTTTACCTGTTTTCACTGAGATTTATACAGTGATGGGCGTTTACACGTAAACTTTAATTGTTTACGTTTACGTGTAAATTTATGTAAACAATTGGTAAACTTGTCAACAATGTAAACTATGTAAACTGTCAAATTTTGAGTTTAGTTTTAGTTATTTAATATGAATGATAGAGAGTTAATGAACAAGTAGATTCAGTTCAAAACTATAAATTTATTTAAAAAATGGTGGGAAGAAACCGAAGGAATAGCTATGAAGAGCTAGGTTAGGTTTTAATTAAAAAAAATTCAGAAAATATAGGGCGTTATGCAAAATTTGCAATGAATCTTTTTGTTATTAAAAAGTATAGGCTGAAAAGAAAAAAGTTTTTTATTTTTCATATTCATATTTACTAACTTGTACAGTCTGTTTCAAACGCTTAGGCGGAACTAAATGGGAATTTCGTTCTTTTAGGTTGTCACGACAAGGGACCTTTCTTGGGATATTTCATTTTTCATGTTGGAATGTCAAAATTTAAAATTACAACAATGAAACCATGGAAACGGATGACCTATGTCAAAATTAAATTATTTTTTTATATATTTTAATGACAAAAAAATAAATAAATGGGAAAATTGTATTAAGAATTACACAAAAAATAAAAATATAAAGAAAATGACATTTTAAAATGATATTAACCTTAACCAATAAGTGTTTATTGTAAGTATGATTTACAAAGCTTAAACAAAACGGCCGAAAAGCACGATTTAAGCGATGAAAGTAACTAAATTGCAAAATCTAGTTCCGCCTAAGCGGTTGAAACAGACTGTAACACCTATATCAATGATACATATTCGATTTTTATTAATATGTATATTGACTTGTCCTAATTTTATATATTTACTTTTTCATTTAAAATTGTTTCATTAAAATTTTATTATTTATAAATATGTATTGATAATGGCGTTCTGTAATTCAAAATAAGTGCGCATGTCTAAATCATTGTTTACATTGTTTACGTCGTTTACATTGTTTACAAGAGTTTTTGTGTTTACTTTACATCAATTGTTTACGCGTCAACAATGAGGTAACTTACATCATGTAACTTACGCGCCCATCACTGGATTTATAGTATACATATTTTGAAAAACATTAACTTCATATAGTTCCAAAAATATCAGTTATATTCCGACGTATCGTCATTTTAGAAACGCGTATTTCTCTGCCAACTGCAGATGCATGAATGATTACTATTGGCTCCCTACTCTTACGACCATGCCTTGTCGTTTCTAACGTTACAATATACTTCATTCTAAGCATACAGCCTAGTTCTGGTGGACTCATATGGAACATTAACTCCGCTTTCTGTATCCTGCAAACTAGAAAAGTAGAGCGCCGGCGCTAGATTTTTTGCTGCTGTAGGCATTTTTTTTCCGCCGACAGTTTTCTCTCGGGTTCAACAGATGCAAGGTATAATCGTCAATCAAATACTGCATTCAGCTTATTACGATATTTGTTTTTAATAAAGATAATGTCTGATGAATGTCCGTAGGTAATATAATTAATTAGTTGATAGTAATCGGACAAGTGAAAAAATAAAATAAAAGAAGTTTAACTAAGCTTACGTTTCGATTTTAATCAAATCTTCATCAGAGCTAATTAAAAGTCACCGAATTTAAAAATATTCGTTGAAATATAAAATAGATTAAAATGTCCATAGTTAAGGTCGTTGAACCCAGAGATAAGAAACTCGACATTTTAATATATTTTTTATTTCAACGTATATTTTTAAATTCAGTGACTTTTAACTAGCTCTTATGAAGATTTGAATAAAATCGAAACGTAAGCTTAGTTCAATAAACTTCTTTTATTTTATTTTTTCATTTGTCCGATTCCTACTAACTCATTAATTATTTTAATAAAGACATAAGCAGAGAAAGCTTTCTCCATCAGCTCCGTATTTGTAAATGGCAACAGAGACCTAACCGCCTTATCAGAAAACTGCTCACATTCTCTGTTGACTCGGCCCAAATATATTTTCTGTTTCCACCATTATTTTTTCGTGTACCCCTAAACGACCAAGCGATTGACCAAGTGATTTAAATCCATTGACCTACGAATAAACGCTATTGGTGATACATCTCGATTAATTTTGTATCTGTAAACCATTTTCCCTCGCCTCAAACCTGAGCTGTAGATTCAAACCTGAGCACGTAATTTTCTTACAGTGAGCGAACTCTAGCTATTACACTCCCAATTCTGACTTCCAATATACAATAGATGTTTTCAATAGATAAAATTTGAACCCTAAATAGAATGAATGTTTAACCCATTTGAAAATTACAGTATTTTTACAAGGGACACAAAAATTAAATATATAATGGTCCGTATTTTTGTGGTATTTTGTCATAAACTAACACTAATATTTTTTTAGTTATTATTACAAAAATTTGTAGATGTTGTGGTGATTAGACCCATTTGGGACCCATTGGATGGAGTTAGAATCTAGGATGATAAAGTAATGGGTGTACGTATATTAACGCCAGCTTTGAAAGTGAAGGAGGGTTGAGTGAGAGAGATATCAGTATACTTTGTAATATCATTTTGTAATTGAGAAGTATCATTACCTGTGGCGGCGCTGTGATCCAAGGCAATATGGCTGTTGGCTCTAGTACTCTGCTGTCAATATGCTTTGTCCTGTCTTGAATGACAGCCAAAAACACCTACAGTATATTCCGCTTTTATAGTTTTTTACAACTTCAGTCGACATTCTAACAAAAATTTAACACTTAAATATACGTAATAAGTTCAAGCAGTACTAGATTGTCTAGTACAATATTTGATCACCAGATTCGAGCGTGTCAGTTCTCAATACGCAAACACAAAGTTTGAGACGGGCGTGTTTTAAAATAAAGGGAATATTTAGCAAATTGTTTAACGATCGTTTTCATAATAAATACAGTTACTTTAAATATCATTTAAGCAAATGAATTTTAACTTTGAAATTGATTATGAAAATCAGTGTAAAAGTTATAATTTTCTGCTTTAAATTTAAAATTTACCCGAAAAAATATGAAAATAAACTTTTTATTACAATATCTATTTAATCTTTGTATCGACGATATATTTATCTATTGTAGGTGTATTTCTGTCTCCATTATTGTTTTCAGCTATTTATGTTCGCTCTTTATAAAATACATGTGTTTGAAAGAGATATATTTGTAAACTCTCTAAGCAGCCTTTTATGTTTTGAGCTCTTTCTAATTTATGTGTTAGAAATAGTTATGGTCTGCGTCAAAAAGGCAGAGTAGATTTAAAATGCGTGCGAAAAGGCTGGCTAATAGTTGGATGTTCTCAGTTTAGGTAGGTTTACAGTGTTTATGGCCATATTTATTCAAATACTTTTGTGTCCTTTGTATTATAAATTAGCCATTAATAGTTAACAATTACATGAACTGAAAAAGGCATTTTCTGTGATTCCAATGCATGTAAGATATAAAAATATTTTATTTGAATACATCACTTTTAATTTTTGAGAAAATTTTCTTGAAAGTATTCTATTAATAAATACAACGAATTATGCAAAATATGCATACACTCTAAATTTACTGAATAATAAATTTCAAATGAAAATTTATTACTATTTCAGTAATTTAATATATTTGTATACTTATTAATTTATAGTAATTAGTTGCAGCATTTATTGTTATTTAATTTATACAAATTTTGAGTTTTTATCTTTGTTATTTCAGCTTGAGATTATTTTGCTAGGTAGGGAGTAAATCAGACTATATAAAAATTGGTAGATTCTCATGTTCAAGAGGCAAAATCTCAGCGGCAACAGCATGTTTGCAAGATATGCAATCTGTTAGTCTATAAGTACACAAACTGGAATTAATCGCCCGTAAATTAACGCCCGATACTTATTCAGGACTTGCGACCAAATTAGCGATCACAGAAACTAAATCGAGTCGAACAACTACTGACTCGCAACTTAATGGTCGCAGCGACCAACAGACTGCTATAGCCAAGTTCGTATAAGTTCTTGAACAACTTAAGTTCGATTAAGTTGTCACCAGTCACGTTTGTGCGCGCACGATCTAAGGTCACACAGCGCTGCGTTCTCTATGCGTGGGAAAAATAGTTCCCTTTATAGACAACGTAAGAGGCCACGCAGAACTGCGTGCGCTATGTTCGCTATATAACTACGTCGTCAGATTGTTTGATTTGTGACTATATTTTTTATACGACAGACCGGGTTAGTACTAATTCTAAAATATTCTTTGAATTTAATTAATCTTGAAGTAACTGTTTCCTCAGATGATGAAGTTTACGAAACTCTTTTCTTTTCATTACGTGCTTACTTTCTTTCATTTTTATTAATCAATGCATGTAATAACAAAACCTCATTGTCATTGTCGTCATTTTGTGATGACTATTATCTATCTCATTTTGTAATACGGAACTAACAGGAAAAGTTCATTTTTTATGTTGTATATTGACAATACATTTATAATATTGTCATAGTATTGGTTCACACGGATACGCCAAAGTCTGTTTACACCACAACAGTCACCAAAGTAACCAGATCTAGTTTCGTATTACAAATTGAGACGGATTATATAAAAAAATTGATTTAGTTATTTTTTTGTGCGTCACATACGAATCGTAGTGAATGTGGTCACTTGGTGTACCAAATGTAGCAAACATAGCGTACAAAACATACGTAGCATACATAGTGTAACTCTCTGTGTGGCCTTAGCATAAGGCAGTGATGACGAATCCATAATCCGCATTAAAGAACATTGTGGTTCTAAATGTTAAGATTTTTTAAAGATTAAGATTTTTAAGATTAAACGACTAAGGTTTTTATTTGCCCATTAAGTATTTGATGCGATTTGAAGCTACAAAATTTCAAATTTTATATTGATTTGTGTCTGGTAAATGTTGCTCCATCGCTGGTCTAAGAAATTTCGGTATTCACTGGTGTTGTTAATAGGCGCTTTCCAGGTTGCTGTAAAGAGTAGCTCGGAGTTGCTCCGAACAGTTCGCTAGTTGTTCCAAGTAAAAGAACTTCACACTCTCAACTACACCAGAATTTCCTTCCTCCGTCCCCTGAAGTACCTACCTTTATTTTAGAACTTGGAGTTCCTTTGTAGTGGGGGTAAACAGCTGATGCAATTCAAACTTGTTAAAGATTTATCACGCATTTATAACTGTGTATTTTTTTATTATAAAATAAAATCCATTTATCTTATCATAAATATGTAAAATTTAAAATAATATGTACATTTAGGATAGTTTTCCTTTGAAATTTGTTTATTCGTAAGATATCAGCGCCTCTTTCCACTAAATACTCAACTAAAATGTTACACATGCAAAAATTTTCAGAGTAGTTTGGAGTAGAACAGTTCGGAGTAGTTCAGAGTATTTCACACCAATCTGGAAAGCACCTAATGGCTACAGCGGTCAACTGAATGCTGCAGCCTATTTAGCGCAACAACATGAAATTGTCTGGCAAATTACTTCTATGCTCTTAGTCGCTGCGACTAAGAGCATAGTGCGCTAAAGTCGCTGCGACTTTAGCGCACTATACGTATAAGAAATAAAATTTTGCGTAACACTTCTTACAATGTTTTGTTTCATTCAGCTGCTTTGATTTTGCCTTCTTAAAGTGATTATTTATCCTTAACACATTGTGCGCCAAATGAACATTGGTGCGCATTTTTATTGAGGTAATATGCCAACGGTGTTCATTTGGCATACAGTGTGACAAGTAACCAAACAGTGCAGAAATGCACCATTGTATAATTATTTTCTAATTTTTTCTTTATAGTTTTCTGAAAAATATTCGACTGTCCGTCTTGTGAGCCTTAATTTATAGTAAACTTTCTTTAAATTACTATTCTACTCCCTAGCAATCATATAAATGTTATATGAATGTACTATAATTAAAAATTTCTGATTAATTTGTGTTTGTTATTTTTAAACTTCCCTTCATGCAAAAAAAATCCTTTAAGGAAGGAGTGGTGTGGTAAGACGGTTGTCTTCGAAACATAGGGGCACGACTTAAAAACTTCTGAAACTACAGAGCTCGTTAAAAGTAAGTTTCAAACTATTGAAGAGATAAAAGAAAATTCGATGAATATAAGAGCAAAAGTGAAAAAGACTAGTCTTGTTTATAATAAATACATGATACAACCATAAAATCAGAGAAATCTCTGTTCTATTTATTACAGACAGATCAATACAGTGCAACCCTTTTCAAAATCTTTAAGGATTTGCTATGCACTAAGTTATGGAACTATTATAAATGAGTCTTCAGGCAGCGATTTATGGTTCATAGAGCGGGAGCTAGTTTATAAGATTGCAGCCAGGGTACGACCATCACTTGACGCACTTAAAAGGGGGGCTGTATTATGCAGAAAACTAATTTTACCATCCGTACATCGCATCGGTACGCGCACAATGGAACACAACCAAACACTGCGCTAACAGTTAAAAATGTTTTGCGCTGCTCTCTAGATCAGTGTTTCTCAACAGGTGGTCCGCGGACCACCAGTGGTCCCCAGAAAAATTTTAGTGGTCCGCGAAAGATTTTATATGTGTTTTTTGCAGTTTTTTTTTTTTTATTTATTATGCACATTTTTATGTAAATAATTTATATTTTGTTTATTTTCTGTAAACTTCTGTGATTTTCTACAAATAAAATAAATGCAGGGCCGGCGCGAGGCATGTGCAGCGGCACATGGCACCGCAGTCAACAGCAGGCCCCGCGGTTCAACAACAGGCCCCGCGCATAGAGATGAGGACCTTTTTTTTTGCTCCTCACTTGGATCTGAACAGCAGGCCCCGCGCATGGAGATGAGGACATTTTTTTTGCTTCTCTCTTGACTCTGAACAACAGGCCCCGCGCATGGAGATGAGGACCTTTTTTTTTTGCTCCTCACTTGAATCTGAACAGGAGGCCCCGCGGTCAACAACAGCATTGGATCTGAACAGCAGGCCCCGCGCTTGGAGATGAGGACCTTTTTTTTTGCTCCTCACTTGAATCGGAACAGGAGGCCCCGCGCATGGACATGAGGACCTTTTTTTTGCTCCTCACTTGGATCTGTCAGGTGAAGACTTTTTTTTGCTCTTCTCGCACATGGCCCCGCAAATCCTAGCGCCAGCCCTGAATAAATGTATTTAGTAGCACATTAAATATATTTGTTTTCTTGCAAAAAATTAACCAACAAATATTATTAGTGGTCTGCGTTAGACAATTATATACTTTACTGGTCCGCGGTGTGTTTCTGGTTGAGAAACACTGCTCTAGATTAGTATGGTGGCGCGTTCAGTCTATTCCCAGCTTTAGCGCGTTGTTCACTTGAACAAGGTATTTAAATAAAAATAATCTAAGAATGTTTAACTTTTAATTGCCCTGCATTCCTAAAAATTTGTCACCCAGGTGTAGTGCACCCCGGGTTTTGGCGGCCTTAGTTGTAGCACCCTGGCAATTAAAAGAATTTAGGCATTAAAAACTTAAGAAAGTTTTTGTTTAATTATCTTTAAGCTTATCACATCCCTAGTCTACTAGCATAGAATATACTTACTAAGCGGTGATTGGCGATATTCATTGAGTGAAGGTAATGTATGATTCATCTACTATTTGGGCTGCAGTCAGGAGTCTAGTTTCACTAGGGCTGCACTCACGGCAGCCAGGCCTCTAGTTTCACTCTTGATTATAGTAACAGATTTTTACATATTTTATTATTTTCTCATGGTATTATGTGCGTGTGTGTCATTCGGAAATAACAAGATAGATTTTTTTTAAGGTTTTGAAATTTAATGGTTTTTTTAATAAAATCGAGTAAATTGTTCTCTTAGCGGGCAATTCGAAGATGTTTTTTTTTACTTGCTGATCAACTTTATGAGAACAAAATAAAAATATTTACTTAATTGGGCGGGGTCCGACCTAAACATATAATCTGTTGGCGCCCAGACCCGAGAACTTACAATCCATGGACTTCAGAACAAAAATTTGCCACACACTGATTTGTTTTTTAATTATATCTGTTTATGTATGATCATCAAAGTAGGTATTTACGAAAAATTATTTTTTTTTTCCACATTTTTATTTATTAAATAACAATGTATTGAAACACTTCACATCCATTACTTAAGACATTACAATTACTTCTAACGTTCATCAAAAAAATGTTCATGTTTATAAAAATGAATAAACAATTTTAAATACTTGTTTTTGTATAAGAAAACAAGGAAAATGTAAATACATAATTACGTATAAAATCAAATCATATCACAAAATTATTATTACATAGTATAATTAATTTATTATATACAACAAATGACACATGATAATTCGTTAATTTTATTAAAGCTTTCGGTGGGTTGTAATGTAATTTTTTCATACTAAATTAAATACATTAATATATTAATAACTAAACAGTTTATTGTAAAAAGTTATAGACAATGGAATTACAACAATATGAACATTATTACAAAACATTTCTTTAATGAACATAATTTAATATCTAATTTAAAATGAGTTGTATATCAACTCGTATTTGTCCATAGCCCTGATATTTACTAAAACTATTACAATTCATCGTGTAACTCTTCATTACTTCTATCGTTAGCAGGGTTACATGCTGCCGGAGTTGTAAATTCCAGCAAATATTCACAGCGATTTGGCTCAGCTACGCTAGTCACTACATTTTCACTACCGCACAAAATATTCACATGTGCTGAACGTTGCGGACCATTCCAGCAAGAAGCTCCACGTTCATATAACATAACGTTATATTTACTCCCTTGCCCCACCCAAGAACCCCACTGTCCTAGTCTTGTATCCGAACCACCATTCTTAGGCTGCTGTGTTACTTGATCAAATGGACAGAGTTTGTAGATATATTCACGGTCGGTATATTCAAAGCACTGACCTTCAAGAGTTGCAAATTCTTCCTCTGGGCCATAGTCTTTTTGGAGTGAATCTTCGATGTCTTGAATTTCATTTTGGAGATCTTTGAAGGAACGTTCAGCATTTGTGAACTGTGTACGTGCTTCATTGGCTTGTTCTATTAATTTTTGAGTTTCTTCATCGTATTCTATCTTAGTTTCTGGTTCTTCTATCTGTTCTTTTTCTTCTTCTTGTTCTAATTCTGGTTCTTCCTCTTGTTCTTCATCATGCTCTGTTTCTTCCTGTGGTTCTGGTTCTTCTAATTGTTCATCGTCTTCTGCCATATCTTCAGCTTCTGCTGCTTCACGAGGTGGTTTAAATAATCCAGCATTTAACATGTGGAATGGTTTTATTTTTGGCCATGCTACGTTGAAGAAATCTTCGAAGTTTAGTTCTGTGTGGTCGTCTAAGAAGTATTTTGCTTCTTCTTCTGTTATTACACCATCACGATCTCTGTCAAATGTTGGACGTGTTTGTATTTCAGCTATTATTAATTTGCCGTCTTGGTCAGAGTCAAATAATTTAAATGCGTCTAAAGCTTCTTGTTTGAACTTTAGATTTTCTTCTTCTTGTTTCTGTTTCTTTTGTTCTTCTTCGAGGATTCTGTACTGTTCCAAAGCTAGATTTTCAAGTTCTTCTATTTCTTTTTTGAGGTTTTCTTTTTCTTGTTTAATCAGTTCAGCTTCTGCCTTGTTTTTATTTAATAAAACTAGTTTTTCTTTCTTTTCTTGTTTAAGCTGAACACCTTTTTGACTTAATTCAGCTCGTATCTGTGCACCTAATTTTAATAACTGTGCTTTTTTCTGTGCTTCAATACGTGCACTTCTACCAAGTTCGTTACAATTATTAACACATTTTGAATAAGGATAAGCGTATTCATCAGATGCATCACAGCAATCGCAAATACCATCATTTACTCTCGAACTTGGAATGTTTAATGGTCGATGACCTGCGTTGGTACAATAAAACATACCTTGTGGACAGGCTGATGTACCCGGCTCATCACTTCCATCAGGGCAGTCACAATAATCATCGTTTACTTGAAGAAATGGAATGGTTAAACTACCATCTAAACATGTAAAATCTTTATCTGGTACAAATAGCGGCAATCGTGATAGAGGTACACCTCGAGGTCTCGGTATTTCTGAGGTTTTTGTATCACTAACTAAAATTATTAATAATAAAAATATAAATGGACATGTGTATAATTTAAACATATTGAAAATTTTACTATATTTCTAGTAGTTCACTAGTTAAATAAGAAGTTTTAAAATCCGGCTAAGACACGTATGTCAGCCTTTTTGACGTTTCATGTGTTTAATCTGTCGGTAAAAAAGGAATCTGTAACAAATATCATATGTTGGAGTTTGTTCTGTTATTCTGTTATATTTGAAACGTGTGCCCTTTTTGCATTTGAAGCAATTCAATAGGTGTATTTTGCATGAACACAGCTTATTAACCAATCACAAAAACGAAATTCAGAGCATGCTCGTGAAAATTTATTATACAAACAAATACGTAACAAATGTCAACAGAAGTGTGACTAATATCCAAATAAAAATGTTTTTGTGCTAAACACCAGAAAAACCATTAAAAAAACATGAATTACTACACCTTAACACTTATTTTATTCCTTTCTTTTGCGAACTGTAAGTATTTGACATAATATTTAAATATAGAATATTTATTACTTTTTTAATTGACAGGTGAAATACATAAAAATTTAAAGTATTATGAAACACTCCATGCCTCACAACTTGAGCACAAAATTGTTAAAAGAGGTCTACATGAAAGCGATCATCCATTTAATAAAATTAAAGAAGTTTCATTCCAAACGTTAGGTAGAGATTTTCGATTAATACTAACTCCGAAAAGAGGACATTCTAATGTACTGCACTCAAAATTTAAAGCATATTCAGTAGACGCAGATGGAAAAGAAACAACAGTTCACATAGGTAATGAATTTAACAATCCACGTAAGTTTGAAATAATGTTATACTTTTATAGATCACGATAATTTTTATGATGGACGTGTATTTGGAGAGACAAGTTCTAGTGCTAGTATACACATTGATGACGGTGTTCTTACTGGATCAATAAACTTACCAGATGAAACATATCACATAGAGGTAATTTTTTTAAATATAAAAATTAACTTTGGTAAAATTTATACATTATTATTTATTCGTAGCCTTCTTGGAGACATCTACCACATTTAAACAACAAAACTATGATAGCTTACAAATCATCTGATGTTAAAATTAGTTGGGACAATATTGAAAATAAAAACAATGAAAATATTGGTCCTAGAACTTGTGGTTATGTTAAAGAAGGATCTGAAATTGAGGATTCAGAGGATGAGTTGTATGAATCTTGGACCAATCTGGGACCAGGGAATTTGTCCCATCGAGAAAAAAGACAGGTTGACCAGTACGAATATACTCCAACAAAAACTAGATGTCCGTTGTTGCTAGTTGCAGATTATAGATTTTTTCAAGAAATGGGTGGGAGTAACACTAAAACTACGATAAATTATTTGGTAAGAAAATAAAATTAGATAAACACCAATAGATTTCCCACTTAACGCAATAATTACATCAGGTATAATTATTTATATCTTTTCACTTTTACGACTTTTATGTTTTTAGACTTTATTGTTATTTTAAGGTTTTTGTAGCTTGACCAAAAAGCCCTTATAAAGTCACTCATGGGTCTATGTGTCTGCATGTCTGTCTGTTTGGTAAAAATGTGGTAAAACGGCTGAATATAGAAATTTTAAATTTGGCATGCTTGTGTAACTCTTTGCAGGAAACAAAGGATTAACATGCAGGAAAACTATAGAGAATTAAAAAAAAAAAAAAAAAAACGGAAAAATATAAATAAATTTATAATGAACAAAAAAATAAATATTTATTTTAAATTTTGAGTGGAGTATCAAATGAAACTTCTTGAATGCGTAGATAAACCAACAAAATTTAATTTTTGAAAAATCAATTTTTTTATAGAATTTACAAAAAAACTGCTACAAACCTATTTCCCAGAGGGGTTGGTCTAAAAATCTGAATAATTCTCAGTAATGTACACTGATGAGTTAAACAGGAATAGCTAAATAGGAATTTTTGATCAGATTATTATTTCTAAAAATATTGATTTTTTTTGTGGTGAAAAAATGTTGAAAAAATAATTGTTTATTTAAATTTTTTTCTATGATATTAAATGCAAACTCTTAATATATTAAGGAAAGAAAAGTAGTTCTTTAAAATTTCTTTATTTTAACACGATTTTAGTCTAAAATGTATTAAAAGAAATACTTGTCCCGCACCTTATAACCAGGGAGTTAATCTAAAATTCTGAAAAAATCTGAGTAATGCACATTAATATGAACCAGAATATAGAACCTCGGGAATTTTTGATCTAATAATTATTTCGAAAGTTAGGAATTATTTGCAATACCGTACTTACAATATTTATCTGACCGACTAGAGAACTGGATAGTTACAGCTGGGTCTTTAGATGGAAGAATGTGGATTATTCTTTTAAAATTTATTGAAATTTGTGATTTTCAATATGTACCCACAGTTTGTTATCACTTTCTAATACCTACAAAATCCTGAAATATGTGAAAATTTATACTTCACATCATATTTTTAAAATTGGTTTACGGGAAAAAGTTGTACAAAATTAAACTTAGAAATATTTTTTTGTTATTTCTTAAATTACTCATTAAATGTGGAAAAAGCTTGCCATTACTGAGTTACAACGTTTGCGCAGTCTTGAAGTACTGTCAACATAATAAGTTTTGTATTCCAGATTAGTTTAATCGATAGAGTCCATAAAATATATAACGACACAACTTGGCAGGATCGACAAGAACAGGATGGGTTTAAAGGAATGGGATTTGTTATCAAAAAAATTGTCGTACACAATGAACCAACACGTGTCCGAGGGGGAGAAGCGCACTACAATATGGTCAGAGAAAAATGGGATGTCCGAAATTTACTAGAAGTACGTATATATTAATTTTTAATTTCATTGCTTGAAAAAAACATTAGGTTAATGTTCCGTATGCTTCCACCAGAACCAACTGGTTAGAGAAAAAGCACAAGTTAGTTAGAAGGAGATTTGGCCTTGGCGAAGCGTCACCCGTATCTTTCAAAACATAACATTTAATATTCAACCTAATCTTTTCCAAAACTTTTATTCAAAACTGAAATTTAAATGAGTATAGGTATTTAATAAATATTAATTCTGAAATATAAGTATTTACTTGGTAACAATAAGAATAATTGATAAGTGTTTGTTAGCATTTAGGTCGTATGAACGTATTTAAATAAATTTTAATAATGAAATCTTCTGGTATTTCTTTTCGACCTTGGAATATATTAAATAAGGTTGTCGCTTCTTGGGATATTAAGTCAATAAAAAAATTAGTTATTCATATATTCGAATAGACCGGTTTCGACAATTTTATTGTCTTACTCAAATCACTAAAGTAAATAAGTGTGTTCGATTTGCACATTTGCAGTTACTGTTTACTGCCGCGTTAAAGCGTTAACAGCCGTAACAAATAATCCGCAAGAGAAACAGCTGTAACTTTTTCGCAGTAGCGTCATAAACTGGCAGTAAATTACGACAAATTAAACAGATTTGCAGTTACTGCGACCAAACGAACAGATTTTTTTAACGCGGCAGTAAACAGTAACTGCAAATGTGCAAATCGAACACACCTAATAAAACATATTATTTACATTAGTGATTCGAGTAAGTTTTTTTTTTTTTGATACACATTTTCATTTATATGTTAATTTTGATACTATAGTTTATTGTGAACATTATTGTAATATTAAAATATTTTTTCTTCTCAATTTTCCTCAGAGATAGTCTCTTCAGTAGAAGAAGACAATAAAATTGTCGAAACCGATCTATTCGAATATATGAATAACTAATTTTTTTATTGACCTAATATCCCAAGAAGCGACGACATTATTTAATTTAATAATGAAATTTCAGTATTTATATGATTAAATTCACATTTAAATGGTTTCAAGGCTCAAATTCCATATACATACCCAAGATTATTAAAGTATAAGGTTGTCTCTTAACTTGTAGTGGTGGGGGTAAATAGAGAGGCTACGCGGCATCCGTATGCCAACGGGCCGTCAGTCTTTGTTTATCGTTTATGTTATATGCACGTGAAGTTTTTTGGCTATAGATATAAATATATGATTTAATTTTTTGATTTTCTACTTGTTTTAATTTCTTTTTTCTTCGAAAGGAATGTTTCTTCGTTCTAAATAAATTTTATTATATTCATTTTTGATGTGAAGAGAATAATAAATGAAATATTTCAATATTTTAGTTTTAGGGTGTCCCCCCGTAACTACCCTAATATTCATCAAATTGATATAATGCATAGAACAAATAAAATGTATTTTTTTATAAACAAGTTTTATTGTTTAGTTTTTTCTGTTAAGATAGTTCTGTTTATAAAGGAAATATTTTAAGTTTTAGTACCAGTTTTAACCCAGAAACACCCCCTAAGAAAGAAATTTTTGAGATACCAAGCCTATATTTGATCCAGGTTCTACTCTATTGTACCAAATTTCGTTAAAATACGTCTAGCCGTTTTTAAAAACAGACATAACCACCAATTTTATTAATTTCTATATTATTATAGCATTTTTTTTTTTCTATTTTTATTTAATTACACCTGAGATTATATTTGTATTCTATTTTATTGTTCCTTATTAATTACAAAACAAATACCCATCACCTTAAATTTTATATAAATCAGTATAAAATTTCCTTAGGTTTTTATTTATAATTTATTCAGAAGAACTGTCTTGAAATAAATATCTATTATGAAAATAGTCAATAAAAATATTTAAAAACGTGCAACATCTATATTAATTTTGTATGCTAGTTTGAACTACGCATACGTGTGAGGTATTTCCTCTCACGTTCTGATTGGTCAAAAGTTACGAGACAACCTTTGCTTTAATAATCTTGACACGTACCCACTAGAGCTCATAGTGAATGTACATTATAAACGCATGCACAATGATACACAATTTTAATTGGGTGTGGGGGGGGGGGTGAAATAAAGTAATGTGCACCTCTAAACTATAATTAGGTTAGGTTTATGGTGCAATTCTGTGGCAAATCTGTAAGCTACAGACGATCGTATCTAAGGAGTTGTTTTATGTGTTGCTATGGACAGTTTCTTATAGATTTTGTCTGTAAGCTTACAGATTTGCACCATTAGTTAGCAAAAAAGTTAGGAGAGAAAAAGCCGAAACTTGATAGGCTTGATAGGCGAAACATTAAGTGGGTTTTACACGATTCAATTAATTGAAAAAGTTGACATTCAATTAATTGATGTGTGTTAAGCGTGTTCTACATTATACTTTATTCATCAATTTTCTAAACTTTTTTCTTTGAACTAGAAGTTGTCAAAGTTTTAATACAATTTATTTTTCAATTTTTTGGTAGAGAATGAAATTCTTACACGTGTTTCAGTTCATTTAAAGTACCAACATAAAAATATAATTCATATCTTGTCAAATGTTTATAACCTAGCTATTAGATTTGTAAAATTACTGATTTACGTACAAAACACAATTTATATATTCGCTTATTCAAACCAATGATCAACAAAACACTATTAAACACGTGGTAATACAAAATATTTACAAGCGTAATTTTAATGTTGGTACTACTGTTAAAACTGTCTACTGCGCATGCACCGAGTTCCAAGTTGGATGTGTTTTCAAGAATAGTTGGATCAAATCTAGTTTTGAATAAAGTTGACCTTGACTATATACCGTGTTCTACACTGTACAATTTCACTGATTTATTTCTAGTACAAGTTCTAGTCAAAGAAATAAGTATGAAAATTTGATGAGAATTGTATAATGTAGAACACGCTTAAAGCGTAAAAATTTCGTCAATTAATTGATCAATTAATTGACAAAAAATTTGATCAATTTATTTTGAAAATAGAACAAGTTCTATTTTTCGTCAATTTTTCATCAATTTTTTAGGGAATTCTAGGTATATTTTTATCTGTTAAGATATTGCCAACTGTTTAGTTGTAGCATAACCTCGAAACATATTATTTGTGTTTCAGTTTCAAATAATAAATTGATGTGTGTAAAGTGAAGTTTTTGTTCCCAAGGTTACCAATACATTTTTCAATTAATTGACAAAAAACTTGATCAATTTGTTGATCAATTAATTGAACTGTGTAAAACTAAGTTTAACTTCATAAAAAGAGAGTCCAAATAAATATCAGTTTTCTGACTTATCAATGTCATGTATGAAACGCGTGTTTCTCTGTCAAATACAGATGCATGAATGATTGCAATATACTCTATTCTAAACATATAGCCTAGTTCCAATTTAAACTGGTGGAAGCATATGGAATATTTACCAATTATTTTGAAGTTTTCAAATGAGTGGTAAAATTAGCTATTTTTTATTTTTATTGTGTAATTATTTTCATTTTTTTGAGTAGGTATTTTCACGAAACGAGCTAAATAAAGACTATTGTCTTTCCCATTTATTCACACATCAAACGTTTTCCAACAAATTTTCATCTGTGTTAGGACTTGCATTCATTGCTTCGTCCAGGTTAAAATCATTTGGAGGAATTTGCTCGACAACTGGTTATTATTTTTTTTTGTTTTTGTTTTTTTGGGACTTACTAACTGCATGTTATGTTAACAGTATTAACTGTTTCTTTCAGTGGTTTCTTTAATGTGGTTGTATTAACAGGTTTTTAGTCGGGAATATAGTCACAAGGATTTCTGTCTCGCACACTTATTTACTGATCTCAAATTTGAGGGTGGCATACTAGGACTCGCTTATGTTGGGTCGCCGAGGCGTAATTCTGTAGGGGGCATTTGTACTCCAGGTACTAGGCTTTTAACATTATTGGTAGCTTTGTTCTATCTGTTCTTCTTGCATGTCATATTTCATACCCTCTATTCAATGTAGTAAATTTTCTAAAGTATTTAATACACATTTAAATAAATGAATGAAGAAGGCGAATTGTCAAGTGCCAAATTCGTTCAAATGTTAAAATGCAGTACAGTGCAAATGGAGTAGTTCTATTTCATATTCTTTAATGGGTTACCTCGATAACACTATCCTCTTCTTCCTTGGTGAGGTTGAAAACGTGGTTCATTTTTCCCTGATACTTTTTCCATTTAATTTGAATATACAGGGTGATTGTTTGAAACGGGGCACCCCGAAAATCTCCTTTATTTGTAAAGATACAAAAAATCTTCAGAACAAAAGTTAAACTAGACAAAAAGGCACTTCCGGTTTCACCGGAAATGATGTCAACTTTTGATCTAGCATAGGGAATCGATAATTTTATGTTTTTTTCCTAAAAGTACATTAAATTAGCTTTATAATGACACCAAAAAGTCATATTTTTATGTTAACCATTTCAAAATGGCGACCATATATTTACAAAATAATAATCAACATAAGTTTTACAAAGTTGAACGTAGCAAGCTTTGAAAACAATAAAAAAAGAAACAAAATATCTCAAAATAATTCATAAAATATATGTAATCACATTAAAATGGTCTTCACAAACATAAAGTTTACTTTTTTCTCAAATATCGGTTTTATTTCGCCTCATAGCTTTCAGCCACAAATTTCGCCTTTTCTGTTGTTTTTCGCCATCAGGTAATGATATAAATTATTTTTTTGGATTTCTAATTGAACTATTTGTGCACATCGGTACTAAACAATATTTTCGACTATGTTTCGAAGTACTGAAGCCTGGATCTTCCATATTTTATATATTTTAATATAAAATTTAATTCGGTAAACATGTATAAATTGTTTTTATAGAATTAAACTTTATTTTAATTAAAATCACTCTAACTATATATAACCCAGGCTGTACGCAGTACACTGGGTAGGCTGTACTTAGTTGGGGTATGATGTCACACGTCGTTTTCGCGCGTTACATACATTTATAATTTTTTTAAGCCTTCAAATTAAAAAAAAAAAAAATGCAAAACTGTTTTTTATGTTTATATGCAACAAAAAGAATATAATTAAAAAAAATAAAAAATCATGCCTATCCCCTATTGTAGTCAATTCACAATGAGTACGAACGCCACTGAATCTCCCGGTTCAAAACGACGGCCTGTAGGAGTGCCCGCCCATCTGACAGCAAAAAGATCTTATGTTGGACAATTTATATATGGGTCAAAGGGCTTTATTTTGCGTTAGTAAATACTCTTGCCATTAAAGTAATTTTTCTTCGTAAATCTTTAAAGGTAAAGTCTGTTCCTTTGGTTTAGGCGGAACTAGATTTTCAATTCTAGTTACTTGTACCGATTGATTGAAGCTTTTGATCATTTTGTTCAGGAAAAGCCTTCAATATATAAAAAAATGGCTAATAACAACTCACAAAAATGAAAATTCCTGTTAGTTCCGCCTAATCGTTTGGAATAGACTCTAACAACGATACTCCAGTAAACTGAGCATTATAATTTTCGCAAAAATTGGAAACTTATAACTGATAATTGTGAGTTATCTATTGACCTGCGATATATGCTTTCGCGGACTTTTTTGTAGCAATATTAAACTTTGAAAGTCATATATATTTTTGATATATCTCTTACAATTTAGCCGTTGTAACGATATTAATATTCCGAACGCAAGGTTTTTCCGTCTTATGGCCCTAAAAACATGTACTTCATTGAAAAAACGATTTTTTGCATCATTAGTTCCGCAGGGTCCTAAAGAGTAACGTGAAAAATTAGGTCTAAATCGGTTAAACGGCCTAAGAATGTATATCGAACAAACAAACAAACAATTTTCTTGTTTTATATATACCATGAGTTCAAAAAGAAATTACATAAGGGTTGGCTATGGAAAAATAAAATGATGTATACTGCAAGCTTTATATAACAATAAATAGTGATGACAGTTAATTAATTCTAAAGCTTGCTGTTGACATAACTTTTATTTTCCATAGCCAACCCTTATGTAGTTTCTTTTTGAACTCATGGTATATTGAGATTATGCAGAATATTTTGGGTTCATTGACATATTTGACACTTTTACAATATTTGGCAACACCACTCCCATTTCCAATAAGAGCAATACTGCATTCTAACATTTGAACGTACTATATGTATATTTTCGCATGATATCGTTCGCGACAAATTTCGCTTTTTTATATATGCGAATCGTTGTTCTAGTGCACGGGGTATCCTTAAGAAGACATTTTTGCTCTAAAATAATTGTAAATTGATTTCTTTAGCATACCCAGTCTTCATTCATTTGTTTTTTATTCATACTTAGTTCTTAAAATACATTTTCCATTTTTAGAATATTTCAAAAATGGTTACACTCTCTACTTAAATTCTGGTTTAAGCTCAAGTAGAAACCATTATGGTCAGAGAGTAATAACTCGCGAAGCTGATTTAGTAACTGCTCATGAATTCGGGCATAATTGGGGATCCGAACATGATCCGGATATCCCCGAATGTTCCCCAAGTGCTAGTCAAGGTGGATCATACTTAATGTACACGTATAGTGTTAGCGGATATGATGTTAATAATAAGAAATTTTCGCCGTGTAGTTTACGGTCTATACGTAAAGTTTTGCAAGCTAAGTCAGGAAGATGCTTTTCGGAACCTGAGGAGAGTTTCTGCGGTAATTTGAGAGTGGAAGGAGATGAAGATTGTGATGCTGGACTACTTGGAACAGAGGATAATGATGCTTGTTGTGATAAGAATTGTAAATTGAGGAAAAATCAAGGAGCTGTATGCAGGTAATTTTTTAATTAATCAATGTTCTCGGGAAAGCTCTTTTTATGCACATAGTAAGGTAATCAAAACCCTGTCATTGAGATTAACTTGATGACTGAGTATCACACGAACTGTCGTTCTTTCTCATATCCTCTACACCAGGAATAAATTCAATAGGGATTTGCAGCTAAGCACCCTACCATCTTGTGAGCGTTTCATGAACTTGTATGCGACAGAGAACATTTCGTTTTGTCTATTGGTTTTGTATGAAGTTTGTTTTTAAAGTTTTATTATAATCATTGAAAAATGTATAATACATATTGTTGTGTGCCTATGTGCAATTCATTGAAAAGAAGAAATCCGGAAATATCGTTTCATTTGTTTCCACCAATATAAGACACCTTACGGTTCTAAACAAAATTGGGAAAGCAAGAGGTTAGGAATCGACGCGATGTTCAGAAAAACGTTTTAAAAATTGGAAAAAAAATGAGCCCTTATATGAAATTTTGCTCATTACATTTTAATGATAGTGACTACAAATAATATTTTCAATTTTGTATTTATTATCACATATCTTGAAAATTCCTGTTATTGTGTGTGGGTTTGATTATAATGCACAAGTCTGTATAAATCTTTATAAACTCTCTGTTTTTGTCAGTGACCCCACACAATATTATATGCCCAGCATTGTAAATTTCTACCCCTTCGTAAACAACAAGGCAATTATTATTTAAACCCCCAATATAATTAAAATAATCGACAATGGAAAACTGTGCCGCCATAACTTAAAACCAGATTACAAAATGTAGTATTTAAGATGTTCACAAGTAATGTCACTTTAAAAAAATGTCCTCACAGTACGTGTGTATACTTACTTGATTATAAAATTTTAAAACAAAATCAGAAAATCGCATACAATTATTTACTTTTTGTCGTTTTTTGATACACTTTTCGCTATTATTTACTAGTAAATGTCAAGTGGTATCTTTTAAGAATGGTTTCAAAAATATCCGCGTGGCGCTACGATCTTAAAATTTTTCCCCTATACAATTTATAAATTAAATACACATTATTGGTCATACAATCGACAAGACTTACCCCTTTTAAGCTCGAATTCAGAAATAACTAAAGAAAAAATTGTTCATTAAATTGCTTAATGCCAATTGCAGTATTTTTTCATGTTCTTTACTACAATTCGCATTAATTATTTTAACAAATTAATTTTTCGACTTGAAAGTGTTTTTTAATTCGATTCATGTCGATTCGAGTCCTTTAAAAGACACTAACTGTAATTATAAGGAAATTTTATTACAATATGATACAGATTTTGTACTCCAAATAATTTTTTTCTAATAAAATTGAGTCTCTTGCAAATCAAATTCACTTTTGATTATCAAATTCTACCTATGGCAAAGCAAAATCATCCTTTTGCTAATCATGACATTCGTGCAATGTGCTGTAATTTTTTTGATAGATTTGTGCGTTTTAAGTAACATATTTTGTGTAGAAATGTACAAATAATTCTTTAACATTTTTTTAACATGATTGTTTATAGCTTAAAACTTTCGTCGAAAAATATTATACTTGATGACAATGAATTGCCACTTAGTACACGTGTTGTTTACGAAAATCAAATCTTTTACCCGCAGCACGCAAATTGAGAACCGCGGCAGATTTAAGATGACGGCAAAAGTAGACTACTAAGTACAATAACTTTAAGTAGTTGTCACAATAGAACAAAATATCTACAAACATATTTATAGAATGAGGCTTTAGCTACAATTGGCCGCGTTGTACGTAAATGTACGTCGAATAATTTGCAAGAGGGCGTCTATAATGCAATTTGTTTATTTATTAGAACTTAACAGTTCTTTTACAGTTTAAAATATCCTATTAGATAGATAAAAATTGACATGAAATACAGTCTGTTCCAAACGGTTAAGCGGAACTAAATGGGAATTTAGTTCTTTTAGGTTGTCACGAGAAGGGACCTTGCTTGGGTTATTTCATTTTTCACGTTGGGATGTCAAAATTTAAAATTCCAACAATGAAACCATGGAAACGAATGACATATGTCAAAATTAAATATTTTTTTTAGATATTTTAATGACAAAAAAATAAATAAATGGGAAATTTGTATTAAGAATGACACAAAAAATCAAAATATAAAGAAAAGACATTTTAAAATGATATTAACCTTAACCAAAAAATGTTTATTGTAAGTATGATTTACAAAGCTTAAACAAAACGGCCGAAAGGCACGATTTAAACGATGAAAGTAACTAGATTGCAAAATCTAGTTCCGCTTAACCGTTTGGAACAGACTGTATGGATGCATGATTTTTTTTTTTCTATTTTGCATTCATAAGGTAAATATAATAATAATAATAGTAGTTTATTTATTTAGCTAATGCTTGTAAGACTTGAATTTCATTATGTTACTAAACATTTTATTTCATAAAATTGGTAATATACAAATTTTACAAAAAAATAGTGACAGCTATCTTGAAAAACATAAAACTGTCAAACCAGTCCGTCAAACTGCTACATTTACATACCAAAGTCCCTAAACGAGAATGTTTTTTGATATAAATAATGCAAGTTTTTATTTTAAAAGGCAAGGAAAGGCAAAATAGAAAAAATAGTATAAAAAACTCATTACATAAGGCTTTTTGCTACAATTCGGTTAAAAACGAGTCGCTTCACGACTCGTTTTCTAACCCCGATGCTTGCGGCAATATCATACCGCATGGAACTTGTGTTTTAATCAACTTGGTATGATTATCAATGAATATTATTTTTTGTTTTGCATTCGCGGCAATTCGAGAAGAATGTAATGCCTAAAGTTTTCGCGCTTCAGTTCTTCTAGAATTTCGACGATCAACTTAAACACAACAATAACGCAAATTTAAATGTGATCCGTAACCAGTCAGTTTCTAATGGAATTTGTGCTTAATTCAACATGTTCAGATAGCACAAATTGAAAGGTGCTGTTTAGAAAATTAAATATCAGACCTGGTTTTTTCTATATCAGGTTTATTTTCTGCATTGACCAACTTTATTTCTACCTGGTGGAGTACAATCCGATATTTTTTTTTAACCACCTTGCGTTATCATTTCCATACCAACATAGCTGTTTTTCTATTATATCCGCGACACTTTTGTCGCTATTTATTTTAACTTAACATTTTTCTTTCTAGTGACAAAAATTCTCCATGTTGTCAAAACTGTCAGTTCATGACAGAAGGTGTAAAATGCCGCGAAGCACAATACGCAACATGTGAACAAGAATCAAGATGTACAGGCAGAATGTCTGATTGTCCACGTAGTCCTCCAATGGCTGACGGAACAGATTGTCAAGAACGTGGACGTTGTCGCAGTGGCAAATGTATTCCATACTGCGAAACGCAAGGATTACAAAGTTGCATGTGTGATGTCATTGAAAATGCCTGCAAGAGATGTTGCAGAATGAGTATGAACGAAACTTGTTTTCCTGTTGACCCACTGGACTTACTTATGGATGGAACACCTTGTATACAAGGATTTTGTAACAAAGTAAGTAGGAATTTGTACTACTAACCGTGTTAAAAAATGTATGAGCGTTCGTTTATGTTGGAGTGGTGATATTAGCGAAATGGTGATATATTTACAATCACTGACGGCTCGTGTACAAACGTGTGGGACCAGTTTTAAAAAATAATAAGTTGCATTTTTTTACAAAAACATTAAATTATACAAAACACACATATTGATATTCTAGGACTTATTTATACAAATATTCTGCTCTTCTATGTTCCCTGTTAGCAAATTTGTCAATTACTTTTTTAGTTTTTATTATTATTATTATTATTATTATTAATGTCAAAAGGGCGGGTTTGTAGTATCACCAGTACCGTCCAGGTTTGCCCGCAAGGTGTTCGGCACAGACGAGACGCTCTCCTCTTACCTTCACAGGAAAGTCGAGAGAGCTTTATCCCAGCAATCGGTCGCATCTCACACCAAATCCAGCGTTCATACAATGCGAAGCGATCCGATTATTACTATTATTATTATTATTAAATTGTTGAATTTCTCATATCGCGGGTCACCTGGCAATACTTCCTATCTGCATAGGTATTACCATGTAGATAGGAGGTATTCGCGACTGAAACTAACGTTGGTGGTGCTGCGTACAACAGCTGATGGCGGATGAGAAGCGTATATGTCAGAAGTTTTTTCTTAATATTTATCTGTTTCAATCAATCAATATTTCGCCAAAAATGCACTGTATTTAAGTCACTATATTTTAAAATACTTCTTAATTCACATAAACTGCAGCACAACACGCTACAAATATTATCCAAATATACACTTCCGTTTATTTAGCCAGTCACCACCAGATGTCTCACTGTTATTTGCAGTCGCGAATTGCCAGGTCACCAGCGATATGTAGTCCTTACAAATTGATAGTACAGCATTTAACATATCTTGTGTTGTTGTTTTCCTCTTGTTTTAATAACAAGAACCAGCGCAAAATATATCAAATATCTCCGATATGTGTCGCTGGTAAGTCGTTAAAAAACTGCGCGTAAATTAAGTTCAAAATATTTCCGAAAGATGTCATTAGCAAATATTAATTGTAGAGTTAACGTGAAGTTTAGGATAAGGTAAACTTAAAGAGATTCTTTACTTCACAAATTATTTTATTATCACTATACGTAAATTTCTTCAACTTTTCAGTTTTATTCAATTACTGAAGATGGCTACTTTGTAGCCAAAATGTACGTATAGTGATAATAAAATAATTTGTGAAGTAAAGAATCTCTTTAAGTTTTCCTTGTCACTAGCAAGTCCTTAAAAATCAGTGCGTAAATTAAAGTCAAGTATTTCTGATAGATGTCGCTGGTAAGTCCTAAAGAATCGGTGCGAAAATTTAGACAAAATATTTCTGACAGATGTCGTTAATGAGTCCTCAAAAAATTGGTGCGCAAAATTAGTTCAAAATATTTCCGACAAATATCGGTAGTAACTCCTCAAAAAATGGTGGGGAAAATTAGTTCAAAATATTTTCGACCGATATCGCAAGTTAGTGCAGAAAAAAATGGCTCGCAAAATTAGTAAATCTCGCTAAAAATATTCCTGATAATGTCGCTAATGAGTCTAAAAAACTGGGGCGAAAATTTAGTTCAAAATATTTCTGATGTCGCTAGTTTAGATTTTACATTAGATTAGACTTTATTTAGCATTATTTTGCTACATAAACAAATATTAATAGGTACTAGGTAAATATAATTTCATATAATATATTTTAAAGTAAATCTAAATAATTAATATTAATATTTCACACTTAATCTAAAGTATATAGTTTTAACAAAACATTCAAATAACAAATAAAAATAAAACATTTACTTATTTTTCTAAATAATATTTTTTTAATTTCAATTTAAATTGTCTTATATTAGCTACTTCTCTTATACTATCTGGTAACTTATTATAAATTATAACTACCTTAAAAAATAACGAATTCTGTGCTGCTTTACTGTTTTTATGCTCCAATGCAAAAGAATTTTTATTTCTAGTATTATAACTATGTATAGTTAACAGTACATATATTTTTTCTTGTGAGTGACATGGTCAAATTTAACTCCTCATTTAAACTTATTTTTTTCAAGTTTTATTGAATATTTAAAAGATTGTTTTATATCAACATTGAGTATTTTTTACTAGCTACAGTGTTGTAGTACTAGTAACTTCATAAAACAAAAGAGTTATTTATAATAATTAAAGGAAGTTTTCATTAAAATTGAATATAAACAGCATTTGGACTAATTAGTATTGTGCAAGATTGTGCGGCTGGTGTGTGCGTGACGTCACAGTTCTAGCCACTAATCCACAACTAACAAGATTCATCGGAGTGTTTAAATTTGTTCAAGTTATATGGATTTAGATGTTTGATAAAATAAAATATATTTAACTTACTTTAACAATTTAAAAAAATCCGAGGAATTGTTATTGGGTTTATATAATAATATTCTATAATAATAATAATAACACAATGCCTGAGTGTTCGATTTGCCAGAAAACTGCAAATAGGAAAAATGATGCTTTAGTGCAATGTAAAGGAAAATGTCAGCAGATATTTCACGAATCCTGTGTTAAATTACCTGAAGGCATGAACTTCAATGAACTAAAAGCCTACGGTTTGGGTTGGGAATGTTGTAATTGTCAAAAACGGCCGTCTATGAAATACAACACGAACACTACTGATAAATTGCCAAACCAAATTAGTAATATGGAAGTTATGTCAGCAATTAAAGTGCTGCAAAATGATATTGGAGTAATCAGAAAACAACAAGAAGAATTACTTCATTCTGTAAATTATTGCTCCAATAAAATAGATGATTTCGAAGTGAAACTGAAGAGCTGGTCAGCAAAAATTCTGAAAATTGATGAAATAGAAACCTGTTGTTCTGAAATGAAAGTTAAATTACAAGAGTATGACACTAAAATTGATGATTTGGAACAATATTCGCGTCGGTGTAATATTGAAATTCAAGGGGTTCCTGAAAAAACGAATGAAAACGTAAATGATCTGGTCGTAGAAATTGGCACCGTCATAAGCTGCAATATCACAACTTCTGATATCGACGTCGCACATCGTGTCCCAAACTTTAATAAAACAGCGAACAAAAACAAAAATATCATTGTTAAGTTCAAAAACTTTGATAAGCGGCGTGAATACCTGATGGCTTATAAGTCTAACAAAAATATTTCTTCGGCTGACATTATTACCAATACTTCCATTTCCGATAGAATTTACGTAAACGAACATCTTACGCCTAAAAGAAAGTTACTATTTCACGAAACCCGCGCTTTGTGTAAAAATAAAGGATATAAATTTGTTTGGATCCAAGATACTAAAATACTTGTTCGCAAATCTGAAAACGATAAAGCTTTTGTTATTAACGGTTCATCAGATTTGGCTAAAATCATTTAAATTACGTTGCTAACTTATAAGTATATTAGAAATTCACACATGGCCATCAATATTTACTACCAAAACGTCAGAGGACTGCGAACAAAAACAGACTTATTCAAGGAACAAATATTATGTAACAACTACGACATAATATGCCTTACTGAAACTTGGTTGCCGGATTCTATCCACACGGCTGAACTTTTCGATGATCGCTACTGTGTTTTCCGCCGAGATCGTGACTATAATAACTGTCATTCAAAACGAGGTGGTGGTGTTTTAATTGCAGTTAAGAATAATTTCAAAGTGAAAGAGTTACTAAATTTACGTAGTGAAGCTGAAGATATTTGGGTTCAAATAAAAAACGTTTCCCAAAATAATAAGACCTTTGTTTTGAATTTGTGTTGCGTATACATTCCGCCTAAGTCAAACCTAGAAATCTATAACGCCCATCTTGATAAAATTAAATACAACTATATAAATAACAATTGTGAAAATGTAATTATTATTGGCGATTACAATTTGCCCGAGGTAGAATGGGGTGCTTCACGAAATCAGTTATATCTCACTCCTTGTGTTACATCTGGAAACACTGGTGAGTATTTGATCGACGAATTTAATTTTGCTCAACTAAAACAATATAACTATATAAAGAATCATACTGAGTCAATACTAGACCTTGTATTATCCAACTTCGACTTATCAGTTATATCCAATTCTCAGTTTCCTCTCTCAAATATTGATAAGTTTCATCCTCCTTTAATAATTGAATTCGAAGCCATGATAACTGCAAGTGTACCGAATGTACTTGTTAATAGAATAAATTTTTTTAAATGTGATTATAATGCCATAAATACTGAATTACAAAATTATAATTGGTCTGTTAATTTGCAAGATCTCAGTGTTGATGATTCAACTGCTAAAAATTTTTTATAACGTATTATACGATCTAATAAATACTCATACACCTCAGAATTTACAAAGGAAGAATAAATTCCCACATTGGTTTTCACCGTATTTAATTAAATTAATAAAACAAAAAGAAAAAATCAGGAAATTATTTAAAACTTATAAACAAGTAGCCGATAGAATTGAGTTTAATATACTAAGAAATAAAATAAGAATTGAGACAAATAACTGTAAAAAATATTTTGTTAAAAAAACTGAAGCTAACATTAATAATAAATTTTGTAGAATTGGGCATTTTAACCTTGCCGTCCCTATACATCCATCATTGCCTCCTGTATGTACATAACAACCTCTCTACGTACTCTGTCCAAAGTTCTCTGCACGTACACGACACGAGAAACAAGAATGATATTCGTCCTGAATTTACCAGACTCAGGAAATCAAGGTATAGCGCAAATTATCATGCAATTAAATTCTATAATGTTCTACCATCCGCCACCAAGAGCCTTAACTTCGTAAGATTCAAAAAAGTAACTAAACAATATCTAATTGCCAAGGCTTTCTACTCCACTGTGGAATACCTACGAAATGATTTTGGTGACTTAAATGAGGTTCTGTGATCAGGCTTTACGTTCAGATTACGTTCTATCAACTTGAAGTGTCTGTTTATTTTCTGATTAGATTTCTTAAAATTATATTTTTATATTATTGTAATGCATATAATTCAATTTGTAATTTGTGTAATACATTATGGACCTTTGTAAAAATGTACAACATTTAATACAATAAAATATATATTATTATTAATCCTAAGCAATTTTGGACTTATATAAAAAATGAAAAAAAATGCAGCGGAATTCCTAGTTCCATGCAATATTTAAATATGACATCAAATGATGCTAAATCTGCTGCTGATCTATTTGCCCATTATTTTAAATCAACTTTTGTAAATAATAATAATAATAATAATAATAATAATAATAAAAATAATAATAATAATAATAATAATAATAATAATAATAATAATAATAATAATAATACTTCTAATGTCACGAATTCCGATTTTGAGCTCAAGCATAATTGTAATATCACCTCAAATTTAACACGAATACATATAAGTCAAAGTGCAATTGAAACCGCAATTACTAAACTAGATGTCAGTAAGTCACGTGGCCCGGATGGTATTGATACACATTTCATCAAAAACTGCTGTTACACCATTTCATACCCTTTACAGTTAATCTATAATAAATCTTTAGATAGTGGTATATTTCCTAATATATGGAAAGAGGCCTATGTTTCACCTATTTATAAAAGTGGTAACAAATGCGATGTCACTAATTATAGACCAATTTCAAAATTATCGATTTTTGGCAAAATTTTAGAGTCATTTGTAAATAAAGCTATTATCAATCATATAACTCCAGCTATTTCACCTAACCAGCATGGATTCTTTCCTAAAAGATCAACTTGTACTAACTTATTGAGATATACTGAATTCGTGAACACCGTATTACAAAAGCATTCTCAATTAGATGTCATTTATACAGATTTTTCTAAGGCATTTGATAAGGTCGACCATGTACTACTATTACAAAAAATAAAAAGCTTTTGTATTACCGATCAAATCTTTAATTGGGTAGCTAGCTACCTTTTTGACAGAATACAGTACGTGGCTATAGGTGGATGCAAATCTTTTAAAATACAGGTTTCTTCTGGAGTCCCTCAGGGTTCTCACATTGGTCCCACTCTGTTTTTGATATTTATAAATGATATTAGTGAAATATTAAATTGTACTCATTTACTGTATGCTGATGATTTGAAACTTTGTTACCAAATAGATTGTATCAATGATTGTCAATATTTGCAGACTATGCTTGATCGCCTAAGTAATTGGTGTGTCGCTAACAAATTATTTTTAAACATAAATAAATGCTTTATCATTTCCTTTTACAGAAATAAACGTAAAATAGACTTCCAATACAACATTGGGGGTCAGGCATTGTCTTCTGTCTCTCATATTAAGGACTTAGGTATAATGTTTGACGAAAAACTCTCCTTCAATAAACATATTGAATATATTTGTAAGAAATCTAACAGGATGCTTGGATTTATTATGAGAACGTGCAAAAATTTCTCCAGCTCCTTCACATACAAAACTTTATTTTTTTCATACGTCAGGTCACACCTCGAATACTGTAGCACTATATGGAACCCATATTACGCTGTTCATATCAACAGAGTGGAATTAGTCCAGAAGCGCTTTGTAAAACACATGTCCTACAGACTTGGCTGTAACGACTGCCCATCTTACCAGGATAAGTTATGTTATTTTAGCATGATAAGTCTTAAAGAACGTAGAGACATGGTTGACCTTAAACAAATATACAGAATAGTACATGGGAGCTATGACGATACAAATTTGTTAGGACAATTAAATTTTTGTGTTCCTTCTTATAACATGCGTAGTATTTGTACATTTAAGCAAAATTTTGCCTCTACTAATTACCTATTAAACTCGCCAGTGAGTCGCATGACAAAATTATTTAATACTGTCAGTTGTGATATCGACTTAGATATCCATAATTTATCTTTACGGAGATTTTCAACTATCATAAAACAGTATTATAAAACTAAAAACACTGCTTAAAGATATTTTTTCTAGACTATAATAAATATTCCCTTAAATTTCTAGCTCCTATGTTCCTCGTATATATAGATATAATTTTTTTTTTTTTGTTGTTTTACATATTTTTCTGTTTTAAACTTTATAATTGTATTATTTTGTACCATTGTCATTTGTATGCTAAAGTGGCTGCCTGTTATTGGGTGCTTGCACCTGTTGGCAGTCCAATGGGTTATTAAATAAATAAATAAATAAATAAATAAATAAATATCTTTGAAAACTTTTAAAACATTATTGAAATATTTTGGTACTAACCCAAGTTTGATCTTATGAATAAAAATTAATGAATTAATTTCTAATAGATTTTCAACTTCTAACCACCCTAATTTACTTAACATTGTTTTTATATGCGTGTATTTGTTACATTTTAATATGGTTCGCATGCCTCTATTTTGTAAAATTTGCAATCTTTTTAATTCCCCTGAATTTGCCAAATAATATTTATTGAGTGAGCCTTAAAAAAAAAAAATCTGCGCTAAAATCTAAATATTTTCGACGAATAAAAAGAAACCGACTTGATGTCGTTAGTAAGTTTAAAAAAAAAATGGCTCGCAAAATTAGATCTAAATATTTGCGATAATGTCGCTAATAAGTCTTTATAAATTGGTGCGAAAATTTAGTCCAATAAATTACCGCTAGATGTAGCTAGTGAGCCTTAAAAAAAAAAATCTGCGAGAAATAAATTTCAAAATATATCTGAAGGATGAAAAGAAACGACCTTTATCGCTGTTTTAACATAAACACCCTTTTAAATATAAATTCTAGTATGAATTGTAATAGCTTTCATTATTATTCACCGTTAACTGCTTCCAGTTTTTCCATCTTTCAGTCTTTCCAATAATTTTCAGTTTTGTTTCCATACAATCTCCGGTTTTGTTTAGAATAGAACAGTGTCATTCTTGACAAGTTCTGTCAATGGATTTTTAACCTTACTCCAGCATATTCTCATCAAATAGTGTTCACTTCTTATTGAACTAGTTGTTAGTATCCGTGCTTCTTTTTCATACAGCAAGACAGGAAACAGAAATCTTTTATTCGTTATATTCCATTAAATTTCTTTAATTTCATTAATTAATACAATAATTATATTTTAGTTGATTAATTTAAAACATTTCTAGGGTGTTTGTGAAAAAACTGTCCAAGATGTAGTAGAACGCTTCTGGGACATAATCGAAGACATCAACATCAACAAAGTGTTACTTTTCTTACGTGACAACATCGTGGGAACAGTTATTCTAGTCACCGCTCTTATCTGGATCCCAGCAAGTTGTGTCATTAGTTTCGTAGATAGACGTAGAAGAAGAGATGAAGAAAAACGATGGGAATGGAGGAATAAGAGTGATCTGGTTCATCCGACAGACCAGAGAAGAATTATACATATACGTGTACCAAGACAAAGACCAACATCTAGTCAAACAAGTAAGATAGAAGCTCAAGTACATGAATAAAAGTGAGAATTAATGAGAATAAAAAGTGTTGGTAAGGTGTCAAACATAACAGCTTTGATAAATCTCACGATTAATAGTAAAATTAGTATAAAAAAGCTCGTTATGCGTAATTAGTATTTTAAAAAGTGATTCTGTATAGTACTTAATGTGTTGTTTTATATTTTTTGACAAAACCTTGATCAAATAATTATTATTTTTATAATGAACAAAAATATGATATTATAAACTGTTTAAATAATGACAGCAATACATTTTAAAAAGATCTCTAACGTACCACGCTTACCACTACCACTACAGCAACCACATATACTAATCAATCTTAGTGGTTGCAACAAGAGATGGGTTGTTCGTGAATGAACCAGCTCACTGAACGAAATCAGTACACTGACCAAAAGGAAACATAACCCGGATCTGGCAGTTGAAAAATTACGAACAAAAATGTTAGACAATTAACTTATTTAGAGTTTTATATATTTTTTAAACAAGACAGTGATGGAGATAAAAGAGATACGGAGTTGGTCAACAAGCCATAAATTATGTCTTGAATTCTTAAAATGAAAATGCAGGCAGTAGGAGACGTACCACGTGTATATTGGAAACTAACAATCGTATTGAATTATAGGGGGACTGACGTCCTAAGGAGCTGATTCTCGGGAACCTGCTTACTGAAACAGCTCAGTAAACTGAACGATATATCTGAACCGGTTCCACAGAAATACCAATCTCAAACTGTGACTACAAACTGCTCACAGTGATCAATTGCGTTTCTTTCTTATGATCATACACCTCTTAAAAAAATATCCGAATACTCTTAAAATTTGTAATTTTTCAAGAAAATATCAATGGGTCGGGTCTACTTATTATTCAGTAACATCTTTCACTCTTCTGTGCAGACTTTGCACCAAATTTTGTTGACCAAGGTATTTTACCCTATTTTTTCCAAAGAGCAACTTGTACTTTTCGTGTCTATATTGACCGAACCGACCTTAGTTCTTACTCGACGTTCCATTTCATTTCTTAAGTGGTCTGTCGGCTTTAATTCGGAACATTCAGTAACATTTTTTTGCTTCCATTTCCGCGAACCAGTCTGTATTCTTAATGTTATAACACTAACAAAACAACAAATTCTTCGGTTTGTTATTTTGAAAGAAACATTTGTTATTGCCAGGACTAATATTCAGCCAGTACGCACACATACGCTCGTACCGGTTGTCAAAATATTGAAATACAATGGACCCACGAATTTCGAATCCGTTCCAGGAGACGGTTCGACTAGCGAGTTAGTTTCAGTAATTCAGTATAATAGTACATACATTAAAAAAAAATCAATAATCGCTGATGGGTGTGAAAAACACGTGTCCATTGTACGTGTAACGTGTACCAGCGCAACATTTCGGCAGAGCAAGTCAATTTCACGAAGTCTTACAACATGACACGATGTCTAACATTTCCACACACAATCCAACACACATTGCGCTTTATATATAAGATATTAGCCCTGGTTACTGCTATAGTTCTGTCAAATTACTGGGAGCATTCAATTATCTAAAAAATTTGACAATCATCTGTCTCCGTTTTAGTACTAATAACAAATGGCTGTAATTAAAACAACACAAATATGTAGATGCTCTAAAAGGGGTGTTTTCTATATCTAGTGACCTTGTCCGGTTACTTTTTATACAAATTGCGCAATTGGTCTACTGACTCGCGAGTCAAGCTAGCAACCACACATACTAACCAACTGATTATAGTGGTCTCAGAGACAAACTAGTTGCTGCACTCGTCCATATGCACATTTGTACTTATTGTTTGCATAATGCGTTAGAGATCTTTATTGTACATTTTTATTTTATATTTGCAGAACGAGCCCATTTTCCCTAGTATTAATACTTAGACATTTCTCAGGTGTCTACTAATATTACACTCAAAAAATATTTTGCAATAACTTATACTGACTTTTAGTAGATTCCTTAATATTTGTATTAATATACCTTGATCTCCATTTAACATTTGCCATTAAATGCCATTTAAGAAACAATTATTTTTATGAAAATTAAATAGAAAAACACGCAAATAGCTATTGTTGCTGTGCGACAAAAATTAACTAAATAGAATAACAAATAATTTTTATTTCAAAGCTCGAAGTTATTTTATTCGATACTTTGTAATAAGACTGTTGGCTGCAGAGCTTAAGAAAGAGGGCTCAGTCTTCGTTGACCCCGCCGCTGGGTTATAAGGGTCAACTTGAAAGTCAAATATTTCAAATCTGGAAGTTTTATTGAACACTATGAAGCATGCATCGATTATGGCATCATGAAACAGGCATCACTGACTGTTGGACACACACTATTGATGCATGCCTCGATGCGAAACATTGAGTCGATGGTTGAACACAGCTCTGTTTAGTATACAGCTCGACGTTTGTTTCATTGTCACCAGTTTTGAATAAAATGCATAAAACAGAACCAGTTTTGAATAAAACAGTGATAATTCAATCTCTAGTAATCAATAGTTAAAATAGGGCACCTATTTATACAGAGATAATAAAGAGGATAGAAATGTTACATCGCCCATATTGAAGTTGAGCACCTTTCTTCCCGCTGCGCCAAAGACGTTGAGAACTTATTATTTTTGGAGATTGTTTTAAAATTTTACTCTTTAAACAAAAAATTTGTTACATACTCTTATAAATATAAATTTTGGTGGGTTGTATTATTAACTTAAAATGTATAATTTATTTGTATTTGTATATTTATTTGTATTATAAGTATTCAAAAAATTTATTTCATGACTGCATATATAATTTTTTGTAATATATTTATATATTTACTTATTTTATAATGTTACCCCAATTTCTGTGATTTAGTGAAAACAGGTGTTTTGTACTTTTAAAATGTTGTATGATTTAAGTTTTATATGACTTTGTTTTTTGAATATAAAATATATTTCATGTCTAAATAATTTATTTTTAACCAATAGAAATATACAGTGAGATCAATAATTCCTGAGCGTTGTGTAATCCTTGATAGAAACATTTAGTTATTAAACTTATTTCCAAGGACATGTATACATAGGCGTAGATTTTTATTACCCAATACCAATTAATTATTAAATGAACACATGTTAATTATTATGAAATAATTATTAATATGAAGTTGGCAACGGATTATCGTTGTTAGTCGGGTGAGTTCGGGCCAACGAAGTAATCTGATTGGTTCTTTGTAAAGCTGCGACTTTCAGCTATGGATTGGAATACAGTTTTGATATTTTTAAACTCATTGTTTACTGTTATGTAACGCTCAGGAATTAATGATCTTACTATATAATCCAATTTAGATTTATTTCCTTGCAGAGGTTTTTTCTTATTTTTTTTTTTACATCACTAATTTTGTAGCATCATCTATTCAATATGTTCCATCCAGATGTTTTTAGGACAGGGGCCCACAAACTAAGGTCAAGAAGATTTTTCTGTCTACAGAAAAACAGTCCAACAAAAGAAAAATAAGTAAAATTTTATAGATAATTTATTATTATTATTATAAAAATCCGAAGTAGACGTAAACCTAACCTCCTTATTAAAACTTATCTGTTTTCAGTTTTTTACAGTGCTCGACATCTAATCACCTTTTTAATTCTTGAATAGAATGCTCTTTTATTTTAACATATTTTAATTTCGCACCCTAAACTGTACGTGTAACCTAAAATGTACATGTAAAAGGTACGTCGTCTTCGTTTTAAACAGAGTTATTCATTATACTACGGCAATGAATTATATGTAAAAATTAGATATTTTTTAGATTAGTTTGACAGAAGCACACTGGCGCTAGTGTTTGTAACGTCACATTGAATATCGTCTATATGTCCACTTAACATTTAAAAAAATTATTGTAAGGCTTACTATACGCCTTTTATTCGACCATATCGTGCTATTAGTCCTTTATAAGTAAGCTATTGAGAAGTAACATAACCCATGGCGGCGCTGTGATCGAAGGAAATATGATTGACGACAGTAGTACTTAGCCGTCAATTTGCACATGGCGATCGATTTTATTTTATTAAAATGGGAGTCAATATTTGCGACATTTTTGAATTATTAAGCGGTACACATGTATCAAAGTGTATAACAGAATAATCTCGCAAAAATTTGGACTTAATATTAACTTTCCCTGAGAAGTAAAAAAAAAAATAAGATGCCTATCTTTGTCCTTTCTTGAATGACAGCAAAAAACACTACAATTTATTCTTCTTTTATAGTTTTTCACAACTTCTATCAACATTGTAACAAAAATCCAACACTAAAATATACGTAATAAGTTCAAACTCGACTGCAGTATTTAGTACAATAATTTATCCACCAGTTAGCGTATTCGAGCGTGTCACTTCTCAATAGTATGTTGAACTGTTAGAGTGGTTTTCCCACGAGAACAGACCTGTGATTCTTTTTTAATGGACTTTGATACTTTGGTAATTAGCCAAAAAAAATCTAATCATTGAAAATTCCATGCCTGAACGGTATTCGATCCCGATACCTTAGAAGCACAGGGCACCTGTGTTACCACTACGCTACGCCGGTCATCCAGGCCAGTGATTTCATAGTATTGGCATCAAATAATGACGTCAGACATTATTTGATTCAATTGCAATACGATTTGTAAACAGTTCAACGTCTGCTTCTTAGTAACGAATTGACTGTACGAATTCTGGTTTCTGTGTATGTGACATCACTGGCTTGTTCTCGTGGAATTCTCAATCTAGAACGCACTATTGCTCTAATGGGAAATGAGAGCGATGTTTTAATAATATAAGATATGTCGATGAACTTAAATATTACGCCGAATTTTTTATTCTTCTATAATCGATTTATTTATATTAATCCAGTCTTCTTCAAGTTCATTTCCTCCGGTCTATTTATTGCCGAATTTTTAATGTAACCCTTCGCTACAAAAGTTTGGGGACTCTTGATTTAGGATATATGTAAATAAAACACATTTTCCTATTTAACAAATATTTATTGAAAGAAGAAAATCGAAAATGTTCTGTTATTGATAATCAATATCAATATTGGTATCTAAAAGCACAGATCTAATTGACAAGATCTCAAACTAAATCTGTAACATCCGACAAAGAACTAATGATAATTTAATACCGGACAAACATACCTTCAACGGCAAATGGCGGCTCAGTTACCGATATTGTTCAACTTTACCGTGGTCACATATGACCAAAAAAAATTTAAACTTTTAACCAAATATTTTTGTAGTTAAATTATCATTAATTGTTTGTTTGAATAGATAATGGAATGGACTTGTAAAATTTAATATTTTTCACACTGTACAACGACTACTTCTTCACGCATGTTTCCATCTGTGGACCAACAACTTCGACTACAAGAAAATACCAGAACTGTACCAAATTCAATTCGGCTTCCTTTATTTTCTTCGATGCCTGTTAAACGCAGTTTTGGAATGAGGGTTGGTAGAATTTGCATCTCAAATGCAAGATCACTTTGACAATATTTACACTTTCTTGGGACTTCTTGTAAATGATATAGTAGCAATGGGGGGCCACCCCTGTGATATCTAAAAAGAAAAAAAAATGTATAAAACTGTACTATGCAAAACTGTTTTAAGTATGGAATATCGTTATTTTGCCGCTATTTAGCTGATCACTTTTAGGGTTTCGTAGGTATATCCATATATTGTCACTTATGTGCATATTAGCAGGGCTTCGAACCGGAACTGAACCGAAAAAAAATATCGGTTTATTTCGGTTCAGATAATGGTTATGTGAGTGAATATAAATTACATATTATTTAAGATTATTTTTTAAACTAATGAGCAGAAAAAAATCGTAATTTTTCTGACAAGTAAAAAAGAAATTGCGATTCTATTATTTCAGGGGAGGGGGAACGCCCAGAACCCCCCCCCCCCTGGCAGCGGCCTTGGTATGATTATTAAAGAATAAAATGTTCTTCTAAATTATAGTAGAAAATAAATTTCTAATATATGTAAAAGCATTTAAAAATTTATCACTCGGAACTGAACCGAAAACCGAAAAAAAACGTTATTTTTGCCGGAACCGAACTGATATATATTTTTTTAATTGAACCGGAAAGAAAACCGAAACGAAAAAAATTACGGTTCGAAGCCCTGTAATAAATTTTAAAAAACATTTTTCAATTTTTATATTAAAAATGCTGTGCACTGTTGGGGTCCATTTATTGTTTATACATTTATTGTTAAAATACAGAACTACGCAAAGGCAATTTAGTTCCGCGTAAAAGGTAAGAATAGCCTATAATGCTAACACTGGTTAACAAAATTATTATAAATTTAACAAATTATTTTTAAATATTTATATTTAAATTGCTGTGCACTGTCGTGGACCATTTATTGTTTACGCAATACAGAACTACGCAAAAAAATCCACATTAAAATTTTCATTAGCGAAACTAATTAAGAGGATTAATTTCTTTACTTAAGCTCTTATTTATTTGATAATTTTGGTAGACATTACATCATTAATCCTTCCAAATATTTCTCGTTCACAAACGTTTATGAAACTTTCTATGTAACAACACATGTTGACCAGTGCATTTTTTGTATAAAATACCTTTAAATTAATAACTACCTTAAGCGCTAGTAGCCATAAATGCTGTGTGTACACATTTTTACCAGTTTTATAAAAAGTAAAATTTGAAAAAGTGCAATAGTGATGAAACAAGTTGAGTGTCTATTGAAGGGTTAAGAAGGGACATCCTATACTGAGTCGACATCCCTTGGGAGCTAATAGCCAAAGATGCTGCACACCATTTTCTTAAAATTCAAAAAATTCTGTGGATTTTAAATTTTTTGTAAGTATTGTACAGGTAAATTTTATGTTTTTTCGATTGAATATTTTTAATAGCTGTAAGTATGTATGTTCCTTGGGCGCTAATAGCCGAATATGCTACACACCATTTTCTTAAATTTACAAAAATTCTGTGGATTTTAAATTTTTTGTAAGTATTGTGAATTTTTGGAATGTTTTTACGTCTCAATATGTTTAACAGCGTTAAGTAAGTTTGTATGTTCTTTGGGCGCTAATAGCCTAAACTGCTGTACACCATTATTTCAAATTTCAAAAAATTCTGTGGATTTTAAGATTTTTGTAAATATTGTGCAGAAAAATGGTTTTGAAAATGTTTTTTCGATTCAATATTTTTAATAGCTTTAGGTTTTATGTTCTTTGGGTGCTAATAGCCAACGATGCTGCACACTATTTTTACAAATTTCAAGAAATTATGTTGATTTTAATTTTTTTGTAAGTATTGTGTAAGTAAATTTTTGGAATGTTTTTACGTTTCAATATTTTTAACAGCTGTAAGTATGTATGTTCTTTGGGCGCTAATAGCCTAAAGTGCTGTACACCATTTTTTCAAATTTCCAAAATTCTGTGAAATTTAAATGTTTTGTAAGTATTGTGAAGATAAATTTTTGGAATGTTTTTTCCATTCAATTTTTTTAATAGCTCTAAGTACGTTTGTATGTTCTTTGGGAGCTACTAGCCAAAGATGCAGCATACCATTTTATTCAAATTAAAAAAAAATCTGGATTTTAAATATTGTTCTACACCATTTTTCCAGTTACTGAAAAATGTGTGATTTTTTTACGCCAGGTTTTGTAAGTATATTATTAAGTGATTTTATTCCGCACATTTTTTGTCAAGAAATTTCTCAAAAAATGGATTTTTAGATATTTTTTTGAATCTGTACCACAGATTTTATTTTGTTTTTTTATTTATTTTTATGGCCATTGCTGCTTTGGCAATTAGCCAGGACAATTATTTTTTGAAAAATTCCATGCCTGAACGGGATTCGAACCCGAGACCTTAGCAACGCAGAGCATATGTGTTACCTCTACGCTACGCCGGTAGGCTTTTTTGTAATTTACTCAAAAAAATTTAAAATTATTTTTCAAAAATATATATTTCTATATTTTTTTGGAATATTTTTCAATTTAATATTTTTCATACAATTAAGTAAATCTATACGTCATTCGGGCGCTAATAGCCTAAATTGCTGTATAAGTTGCTTAGTATGACATGCTCCCTAAGAACCTAAAAAGAGGGATCTATGGATGCTGGGCAACACCTTAAAAAACACAAAATATCCACGATTGCATATTGCCAGGGTTGGGGATGCAATCGCGTGTATTCTGCTCCATTGATCCTTAGTATAAAGCAGGGCTTCGAACCGGAACTGAACCGAAAACCGAAAAAAAAACGTTATTTTTGTCGGAACGAAAACCGGAGCTGAACCGAAAAAAAATATCGGTTTATTTAGGTTCAGATAATGTTTATGTGAGTGAATGTAAAATACATTTTATTTAAGATTATTGTTTAAACTAATGAGCAGAAAAAAATCGTAATTCATAATTTTTATAACGAATAAGTAAAAAAAAAAATGCGGTTCTATTGTTTCTGGGGAGGGATTGTAGAAATTGTTGCTGAACGGCTGGACCTAGGGAGTTGAATTTAGGCATGCAAATACAGCTCTTTGACCCACATTCAGAAAAAATTATAAGACTTCGATACAAAAATATAGTCTGTTTCTTTGATTTAAGCGGCATTAGATTTTGAAAACTATTAACTTGTAACATTTAAATGAGGTTATTCATCATTTTGTTTAACAAAATCCCACTTCAAATGTTCTAATTTACCATCATTTAGGTTATTTCTTTTGTTTTTTTTTCCCAGCTCGTAACTTTGTGAAGATTTTTTCAATATTTTCATTCTGATAAATATGTCAACATGTTTTACAGTTAGTAATGTAAAAGTTTTCAAAAAAATTGTTAAATAAATTGATGTGTGTAAAGTGATGCTTTTGTTTCAAAGGTTATTAATAAATTTTTCAATTAATTGACAAAAAACTTGATCAATTTATTGATCAATTAATTGAATTGTGTAAAACCAATTTAAGAATTGTCGGCTTTTTTAACTTAATAAATACCTACGAAACCATAATATCTGAAAATACAAACTTCACATCTATTTTTAAGATATAGATTTTTTAATTTCTGCTTTTCTGCATTGCATTTTTTTATCTAATTGGTTTAAAGTTCCTCACCGTAATATTTGTCCAGGATTACTTTGTATCCTTGACAAAAAATGATGAAACATTTTATCTCCATGCGCTGGAACACTCTTTTCATATTTCTCCAAAGTGGGAGAATCATTTGGTCCTTCTCCAACCGAAGCAACATTTAATAAATAATCAGGTTCTTCACTATTCTGCTGATATTCTTGTAATAAATCTCTGATATGATGATCTGATACGTTATCAACATTTCCATAAAATTCATCGGCAACACTTATAAACGACGGTACGAATTGTAAAATGGAAGCACTAGTTTCGTTATGCGCCCTTTGGCATAAATCCTGTGGTAATGGTGTTACTTCTTGTAACAATGCAGCAATATCATGTTGGGGCGCTATTGGTGTATCAATTGTTACAACTTCACTTTCATCACCTTCTATTTCAGCTGTGGCTATTGGTGAATTTTGTCTTCCAACTGCTCCGCCACCTGTATAAAATTAAATTAGTGCAATAGGGTAATTTTTTTTATAAAGTGGGAATTAACTTTTTTTAATGTAAACAAATTAGGCGTAAAACCACTGGGTTGTAAAGATCGGTCATGTGAATCAGTAGATTGTATTTTTTGAAAAATTATTCGGTCGTGTAAAGATTTTTCTTTTTAACTAATAATTTGTTTACAGTACATTTATAATTATAAAGCATTTATTAATTAAACCAGTTTTGTTAGACAGTTCAGAAATTTGGACGATGAACACATCAGATTAATCGATGCTAAATTGTTTTGAGATAAAAATACTGTTGAGAAGTGACATTACCGGTGGCGGCACTGTAATCGAAGGAAATAGGATTGATGACAGTAGTACTTAGCTGTTAATTTGCTCATAGCGAACCGGTTAGTTAAGCAGAATACGTTTTTAGTTTATCAAAATGGGAGTAAATATTTGCGATATTTTTCCATTTTTAAGCGCTACACATGTATCAAGGTGTATAAATTTGACTTAATATTAACTTTTCCTCCATTTTTATTATGAAAAGTAAAAAAGCTAAGATGCTTATCTTTGTCTTTTCTTGAATGACAGCAAAAAAACACTACAATTTGTTCTGCTTTTATAGTTTTTCACAACTTTTTTCGACATTGTAACAAAAATTTAACACTAAAATATACGTTATAATTTCAGACTGTACTGCAATATTTAGTACAATAATTTGGCCACCAGTTAGTTTATTCGAGTGTGTCACTTCTCAATACTTATTGAGTGACTATCATCCTTCTACGTTACTTTCTCGCGCAAAGTTTACTAATTTATTTATTTTTACCGACCGCCAACATATATAAGGGAGGTATTGTGATCATACCGATTTTGTCATTTCGAGATTTCGATGGATCTCCACGAATTGAGGTCCCTAAATAACGTTTTGACTATTTTTAACATGATGTCTGTCGGTCCGTGTACACATGCAGAACAAATTCGGCTAAAAGGATTTTTATGAAACTTCATATTTAAGCTTTTGACATCAATGGCACGAGTAGATCAACTTTTGGTAAAAATCGGTTAACTAGAAATGGCAGTTTACTCGTGTCGATTTTAAGATTTTTTCGAATATTTCAACAACAGAGAAATATTTCGAAAAAAATTATTAAGTTGCTATAAAAGCAATAACTATCAAGTTTTATTTGAGACATTTTTTGATAAAGCAGGACAAATTAAGCAAGTAGTTTGTGATGGGGGTCGGTCCTGTGGTGGCCACAGCTGATTTTTTTAATTTGTTTTTAGATCAATTTTAGGCTGAGGAGTCTGAAACATATATTTAAATCGTCCTCTCATATGTATTTTTTGAAATATTGTCATTTGGTCTATACATGTGATCAAGTGTGTTAAGAAAGCAAATAGTGTGTTGTACCTTATCTCTAGAGCATTTGCTAGGCCGTCTCCTGTATTAGTACGCAAAATTTTCACAACATATATTCGCCCACATCTGGAATTCGCCGTTTCTGTTTGGTCACCAAGTCTTAGAAAAGATATTGACATTATGAAAAGAGTCCAGAGACGTGCTACGCGCTTACCATTTGGTTTCAACAGACTTCCCTATGATGAGAGACTTCGAAGACTTAATTTGCCCAAACTGGAAAACCGCAGAAGTCGTGGTGATCTTATAACTACCTACCGTGTACTCCATCGGAATTTTGATGCTGATCTTACTGGTTTGTTTGTACTTAATGTAGACTCTCGTTTACGTGGACATTCGTTAAAGTTATGTCACGAAAAGTTCAGTAAGAACGTTCGGGCCAAGTTTCTTTCAAACCGAGTGTTTAATGACTGGAACAATCTACCTGGAAGTGCAGTGTCTGCCCCAAGTGTGAACAATTTTAAAAATAGACTGGACCTTTACAATCAGTTGCTACTATCCCCATAAACTGAAATTTTCTGTTTTTGTACACTTTTTATATTTGTTATTGTTTGACTTTAGTTGTTTATCAAAGTGTTTTGTTTCTTTCAACTTTCCTGTATCACAACAATGTGAAATATTGTAATTTTTCTATAAGAACTTTACAAGCCATTGGCTTCAGTTCTTTTTGACTAAATAATAAAATAAAAAAAATTTATGGTCGTTTTTAACCATAGCTTGAACCGTAGCTTGTAATGGAGATTATTTGTGAGATCTACGACTCGAAATACATAAATATACACATTTTGAAGTAAATACGAGAAAAAAAAAATGTTTTGCTTGAAAATAGTAGGGCTATTTTTGGATTTTTGACCATTTTACAAGGTTTTGTTTATCCATTTGTAATTATTGTAAAAGTTGGGTTATTAAGGCCCCAATTTTCATCTAGATAAAAAATACACCAAGATTTCAAAAATTCAAACCGCAGTTAAACAATAAAATATAGAGATATTTTATTGTTCTTAAGTTAAAATTTTTTGATATTAAAAAAAAAAAAAAAATTGACAAATTAAAAATTTCGCAAAAAAAAAAACGGGTTAGGAATTGCTTCAAAGTAAGTCCTAAAGCCCTTAAAGACCTCAGGAATTAAAAAATTTCGAAAAAAGCGTTAACTAAGGAGGGCCGAATTTTTTATCTAGTTAGAAACAGTCTGTAGATTTCAAAAATTCAAACCGCAGGTCCCTATATTTCATCGTTCTTACGTTAGGATTTTTTAATTTAAAATATATATATATATATATTCGGGGGTTGTTTTATAATGTCCTGATGCCCTATAGGGCCTCCGGATTTAAAACATTCCAACCGTAGGTCCCTATCACATGTAGTTTTAGAGATACGGTTTTTCGAAAATGAAATATTTTTCAAATTTTCAAAATTTTTTTGATAGGCAATCTATTCTTTCTTTATTAAGAATTTTAAGGGGCGTAGAACTATGGAGGAACTGGTACCGTTCAATTTAGCTATTTGTCAAATAATGTTTAATTCGTTATAATAATCTCATGGGACATGGACATATTTCATAATCTGTGGAGACATCTATAAAGTGCTGATAATTTGATATTAAAAGGATGATTTGATGATATAGGATGATCTCTATGGTCACCATGCGAAATTAAATGAAAATAAGTCCAGTTTTTGTATGAATCTCGGATATTGATTTTTTGGTATATATTTGCTTAGTCACGTGAAACGTGTAGAGGACGGTATGAGGACAAAAAAAATTAAAAAATAGTTAACCGTCAATTTTATTTATACAGATTAATTGTATTATTAAAACAAAAATTATGTGATATCATCACAGTTTACGTTGTCAATACTGTTAATAACGATTGACTATAAAAATTTTCAATATGGGTTGACAACAAGTTATATTTGTGTTAATTGTTCTCTAGATGTCACAAGTTTAAATTAAAGTACGTAAAAAAAATGTAGCAATTTAAAAATGACGCAATATATAGTTCATTACATAACCGTTAAAAGCGCTGTCACAAAAATCTATAACCTAAGATATGGGTAGTAAATGTCAGAAGTTCAAATCTGTATTTGTTTTAAAGAAAAGGACGACGATAATAAAGAAGACACAATGGCAACCACGACAAAACAGTTAAATAAACCATTTATATGGTTAGATAACATAAAATACGAACATTTGGTTGCTGGTGTGACCGCCGGCATGGCATCAACAGTTGTTTTACATCCTTTGGATCTTATTAAAATCAGATTCGCAGTAAATGATGGTAGTGCTATATCATCACCGAAATATGGAGGTATTGTGAATGCTTTGAGTACAATCACAAAACAGGAAGGTTTTAAAGGATTATACCGTGGGGTAACTCCAAATCTTTGGGGTGCAGGCAGCTCATGGGGGTTATACTTTTTATTTTACACTACGATCAAAGTAAGATTACAAAATGGTGATAAGAACAAAGCTTTAAGTCCAAATTTGCATTTATTAGCTGCTGCGCAAGCAGGTGCAACTACATTATTAATTACGAATCCAATTTGGGTGATTAAAACTCGTCTTTGTCTACAATATGGTAACGACAATGTTATATTACGTCCGAAAGAAAAATACAGCGGTATGATTGATGCGTTAGTAAAAGTATTCAAACAGGAAGGTTTAAAAGGTTACTACAAAGGATTGGTACCAGGATTATTTGGTGTATCGCATGGTGCGATACAATTTATGACGTATGAAGAAATGAAAAATCAGTACAACAAATATAAAAACGTACCAATAACTACTAAATTAGCATCTGCGGAATATTTAACGTTTGCAGCACTTTCAAAATTAGTTGCTGTAAGCACAACATATCCATATCAGGTTGTACGAATGAGATTACAAAATCAACATTATTCCTACGCTGGTGCGATAGATTGTATGCAACAGACTTGGAGGTACGAGGGTTGGAAAGGTTTTTATAAAGGACTAGGAACAAATTTACTAAGAGTTACACCTGCTACGATGATTACTTTCTTAGTATATGAAAATATTTCTCATTTTCTGATTACACGTAATAAAAGTATAGATATGTAGTATTATAGTTTCAATTTTGTTATAAATATATAGTTACCAAATGTTTTGTTGATATTTTATACTTGTATTTTATAGAATATATATACCGTTTTAGTCAATGAATTATGTTTTTATTATGTCATCCTCCAAATATATTTTCTTCTGTATTAATTAGTGTTGATATACAGTTTTGATATTTATGGAAAAAAAGTTCAGTGTAGAGCACTGGTTCTTACGCTTTTTAAAATTTCATAGGTAAAATTCTATAACCAAGAAACTCTTATACAAACAGCTGCATCTAGGAAGTTAAAATTTGGCATGCATATCTCACAGTGGTGTCACCCAGCCAATTTTTGGAAACGGGTTGTTAAAATTTACTGCGGTTTCCGCTAACAAGTTGTCAAAATTTATAACTGTATTTGGACTAGAGATATTTTATATTTTTGTATTGATCATGCTGCTCTTTTCCAAGACCAAAATAATAAATAATAATAATTTTGTGGTATAATAAATAAATAAATAAATGTTGGTCTTTTTACTTGCCCGACTTTAATATATAAGGGGCAATTATTGTAATCGCGAAAATTTTCGATGTCGAGATTTTGACTGATGACCACGTTACATGGTCCAGGAAATAAAAAAAAAAAAATTTCGAAGTACCGTCCGTATGTTGGTGTGTGTGTGTATACACGATAACTCAAGAACGGTTCAACTTCAAGAGAGTTCGTTCTGGTTTTAAAAAAATCTCCTATTAATTGGGAAAAAACCCTATTGTTTTTTTATGATCCGGAAACGGAAATTATTAAACTTTAAAATTATAAAAAAATCATAACTACTAAACCAAGCCTTGAACAAAACTTTGAATAAAACATAATTTGATGTATTTTTAAAGATTTACCTAATTTTTTTTTTTTTTTATGGGGGGCTTTCAAGCAGATCTCTCCCTTCGCCACTGGTTTAAGAAACATTTTGACGCGATTTTAATCAATAATATTTCCAAAATATAATTTAACACGCCGGTTCTGGGGAGGCGTATGTCCAATCTGCCCAAAATTCCAAAGCACACAAGAATTTTGCACAAAATTCCGCGGCATATCGCACAGCACAAGAAACAATATGTATTAAAATCAGCTGTGGCCACCACAGGACCGACCGCCATCACAAAGTACTTGTTTCATTTATGCTGCTTTATCAAAAAATATCTCAAATAAAAGTTGTTAGTTATTGCTTTTATACAGGGCCGGATTTAGATGAAGAGAGGCCCTTTCACCTCCCATTTTTAGGGTTTTGTAGGTATGACCAAAAAACCCTTATACCGTCATTTTGTCGTCTGTCTGTCTGTTCGGTAAAAATTGTAGCCAAACGGCTAAACCTAGAGAGTTGAAAATTGGCATGCTTATACAACTTTTTGACCCACACATAGGAAAAATACTAAAACATCTAAAAAACATATCCCCCTAAAAATATAAACAAATATGTGCTCATCGAAAAAAAAAAATATTTTTTTAAAATTCTGAGTAGGGTATCAAATGAAAGCCCTTAGTACGTGGATTACCGATCAAAATTTAATTTTTGCAAAATAAATTATTTTGAGGCGATGCTTGCCAAAATTGTGCAAAAAATTTTTTGTTCCACACCCTGTAGCCCAGATGGTTTAAACTAAAAATGTGAAAAAATTCTAAGTAATGTATAATGATGTGAACCGGAATAGTACAACAGGAATTTTTGATCAAATTATGTTTTCGGAAAATAACGCATTTTTTGTGTTTTTTGGTTGACGATGCATACATGTTATACTCTTATAACACACTAAGTTGATAAGCGTTTGGTGGTCTAGTGGCTCAGTTGCTCGACAACCACACAGGATCGTTATTCACTACACAGGTTCGTTCCTGGCTTGTGGAGTTAATTTTTTTTTTGTTTTTTTTCATATTTATTATGTTTAAATTAATTTGTTAAAATTCTAGTTATATTTTAGCACATTTTGAATTTAATTTTCAAGAGCGTAAATTTAATAACCAATTGGAATTATATTTTCATTCTGTGTCATTTATACGAAGCCAGAGGGGCGGAGCGTATGATTTAAGACAACCAATGAAAGCCATAGGCCCAATTTTCAAAATCTTAATGAACCTTGTTATATAAAAAAAATACTGCACTTATTTAGAAACCTAAATAATGATATTAGGTATTCGAATTAAAATTAACAAAAAAATATTTTATCATAAAATTTGTTTTTAAAGCTCTGAGATTAACAGACGATAAATTATTTTAAAAAGATCGTTCATTTTGCCGTGGTTACTACAAAGCAAAATTTGTCCTACACACTCAGCATGCCGCCTTCACTTATTATATACCTGCGAAACCCTGCAATGTGTGAAAATTCACACTTCACATCAATTTTTAAGTTTGTAAATTACATGATAGATAATAAAAAACATCAATACTGTGATATACATCAATATGTTAAATGAAATATGTTGTGATAAGTACTAACCTTTATAAAAAATGTGGCAAGTATAATAAATTTTAAAAAAGTCGAGAACATTTATTTAGATATTTATTCTCAGCACCATATACCATATCTATTACTTGTAACCAATAACTAATCAAACACAACATTTTTCAAAGAAACAAAATTCAAATAATAAAAATCTTTGACTACAAAAAGAAAATACGCAATAAAAATTATCATATTTTCTATCAAAATAAATTAAATATATAACTATAAAACTATAAAAGTTTGCTAGCAACTTTTGTTAAATATCTTTTTTTTTTTCGAAATAATACTCTGTTGGGAAATATTAGCAAAAAACTTAAAACCGACACGAGTAAACTAACATATCTAGTTAACTGACTTTTAACAAAAGTTGATCAACTCGTGCCATTGATGTCAAAAGCTTAAATATGAAGTTTTATAAAAATCCTTTTAGCCGAATTTGCTCTGCACGTGTACACGGACCGACAGACATCATGCTAAAAATAGTCAAAACATTATGTAGGGACTTCAATTCGTGGAGATCCATCGAAATGTCAAAATCGATATGATCACAATACCTCCCTTATACAGTGAATTTATTCTTTTATGCAACATGTACTATGTCATTACCATGGATACAGTTTTTGACAGCAATATAAATCGTGTTCATTTTCATTTGCAACATAGACAATTAGTGTGTATACTTTCGCTCATTACTGATTTAAAAATTAATCAACATGTATATACAGATGAAGAAAAAATAATGATGGTAACTTGGTATAATTCCCAAATGAGTTTAAGAGAAGTTTTTGCTGTATTTAGTGCAACTTATCCAGATCGGCCAATACCAAATCCCTCTACAATTTCAAGACTAGTTAATAAATTTCATCGCGAAGGATAAACTATTTGACTATTTAGAAAAAAAAAATACTTTTTAGATATTTTACAAAAAAAAAAAAATATACAAAGGTTCGATCAAACCACCATTATTGTCCACACATTTTCTCTAGAGATATTTTGTTTCTTTTTTTATTGTTTTCAAAGCTTGCTACGTTCAACTTTGTATAACTTATGTTGATTATTATTTTGTAAATAAATGGTCGCCATTTTGAAATGGTTAACATAAAAATATGATTTTTTGGTGTCATTGTAAAGCTAATTTAATGTACTTTTAGGAAAAAAATATAAAATTATCGATTCCCTATGCTAGATCAAAAGTGGACATCATTTCCGGTGAAACCGGAAGTGCCTCAGAATTCTTACAGTAACCTTTAGATGGACCTTTTTGTCTATTTTAACTTTTGTTCTCCAGATTTTTTGTATCTTTACAAATAAAGGAGATTTTCGGGGTGCCCCGTTTCAAACAAATACCCTGTATATGTTGGCGGTCGGTAAAAAGTTATAAAGTGCATACACAGAAAATAATTTTTTTTTAAATTCTGTACATTTCGTTATGTTTGTTGTTTTTCCATCAATCTATGTTGGGTGATATAATGGTAACATTGACTCTTAGTGCAAGAAAAATAATAGTTTCGCGCTAATTTGCCGGCGAAAAGGACATTTTTAATGAATTCGAAAAATTGACCAACCTTGTAGCGCTCTAGGGGTGAAATATAGGAAACATCGCACAAAAAAAAATCTCACAAAGAAAAATTATCTCTCTTTTATTCAGTATAGATACAAATTTTTTAAATTTTCAATAGAAAGGATAACGTTTTTCGAGATTTTTAAAAAAAAAATGCCCGGTCCCGGCAAAAAAATTTATTCGCAATAATTGACTCAAAAACAGCACCCCAAGGCCTAACTTTCTTTCGAAAACTACGTATTTCCTTGACTATCTGCCATCTGCAGGAATTACTATGATTTCAGTTTGTTGTATATATATTTCAATTAAGTAAGTATTGTTTATTACAGACAGATTATTTGAGCTTTTTTCTTCTCTTGAACGTATTTTGCCGCGACTTACCTAGCATCGTCTCGTAACACAATAGTTGTGGAGAACTGCTGTATTGTCAACTGACAATAACTGAAGCGCCTCTAGTGAGATTTTGAGAAATTGACAGGTGGAGGATAGTCGAGTTTGTATACTGTTGTTTGCATAGCGAGTTTTTAAAAAATGTCTTTAAAATTGCAAGAAAAAATTAAATGCAACATGAATTGTGTTTATTTTTGCAATGCAAAAGTAGGTGTGAAAGAGACCTAAGTTTTCATCGTGTTCCGAAACGTGGCAAAAAAGCCTTATTACCTTCAATTATAACCCTAGATGTTACTTGGGCACTGAGAAAACGGAAAATTTCATTTACGCAACCCTCATATTGAATTTAATTTCAATAAATATCACATGAAGATACCATTGAACCTGTCAAAAATATCCTATCTGCGTCAGCCATGATGTACAATGCAGTGGCGCCTCTATCGGTAGTGTCAGATGCCAATAGACTAACGCTGATGATAGTATTGATTCAAAATTCTTACCTTGTATATCTCCTCCAGTATTAGCATTTCTTTCATCAACAGTTAAATGTCCAATTCCAGCTCGGATCTGTTCTTCATAGCTACAGCTTTCATCTTCATCATCACTTGCAGCAACTTGTGACGGATTTATAACATTCCCATTCTCTTCAGTTATATTGGCATTATTATCGTCCCAATCATCGGCATCCTGACACCATTCCGTTAAACTTACATTTGTATTTGTCGCCATACCAACATTTTCCACTTCACTCTTCTGGTCTATTAACTGATTTCTCAGACAAACCCAACTGAAAAATGATGCAATTAAGATCCTTTTAAGTAAATTAAATTGAATTAATGTTATATTTCAAGATCTAAACTGCCATTTGGTTTTATTGTTTGTCGCGATTTAAGATCTTGATAGAGGCAGAACAAGCTTAATTTCTTTAAATGGAGAGCTCAATTGATTTTATTTTTCAGAGCCGTGAAAAGAAGATTAGGTAATCTACAGTTTCTTTATTTCATGATAATTGATACAAATAACTAATTAGTAGTGCTGGAAACCTAAATTGTTATTTTGGGTACCCGTTTCCGACTCCCCTAGTTTTTTATATCGGGTTCCGGATACCCGTTTCCGGATACTCAGTTTCGGATATTCAATTCTATTTCGATTCATCTCCTTTTTTTTGTTCAACTTTTCGATTTGATGGATACCTAGTTCTAGGCTCGAGTATTCGGAACAAGGTAAATGGTTCTTATTTTGGAGTCGGTTCCGGCAATGCCGATTCCTACCAGACTCCTAATTAGGTATTCATTGGCGTATCTTGGTAACAATACCTGCCAGGTTGAAATATCACGCACTTTACTATATTCCCTGTTGCGTTAGCAACACAAACAACTTTCGAAAATTGTAGGCATTAATAAATCGCAATTTGTTAAGACAAATTGCTAGCAAAAATATGGGAGTGCTTTGCGCTATCAAAAGTAAGCTACTCGTATCTAAACTGAAAATGCTAGTCAAATTGATTGCCAGTATTTAAATCATTTGTTTGAAATTGACAAGAAAATTATGAATTAAAACAAAATCGCCTTCTGATGGCTACCTGCAAATGACATTTATCTACTCGCAAGATGCGAGCGTGACAGCGGTTTTTTCGAGGATTGGACACATATAGTCCCCTGATTCTGACTGGATATTTGCACGTAGTATTCGTCTAACTAGTACCTGACCGGTCCGTAACAAGTAAGACATGAAAATTAAAGGAAGGACTCCTAGTCAGCACATGCGCATTGTGCCTTTAGTACAATTTAGCTGCTTAACCTAGTCCATTTCCTGTTATGACAGGTCTTAGATCGGGTATGCAAATTAAAATAATCCAAGAAATTGTTCCGGGCCTGCTAAGACTTTGTTAGAACGTTTGAACGTTTCTCCTGTCAATTTGGACGAGATTTAAATCCGAACACTGTAGCTACCTAGAATAATGACTCCCTAGAATGGTACAGTAATGGATGAGATATTCGTACACTCCAGCGTTTAAGATGAAACAGGATTGAACGAGAGAGAGATAGCAGTATACTTTGTAATATAATTTTGTAATACGCAAATGCAGCAGCGGCTTTAGGGGGGGGGGGGCGAGGTCGGGCGATCGCCCAGGGCGTCAGGCCAGGAAGGGCGGCGGACGGTCATTTTTAGGTCACTTGAATTTTAGAAGTGAGGACCTTTTTTTTTAGGCATTACTTTAATTTGAGACGTGAGGACCTTTTTGTTTTTAGGACATCACTTGTATTATATAAAGTAATTATTATTTTTTTTTTACGGGGGCGGCCAAAAATCTCTCTCGGGGCGCCAGACTTGCTAAGGCCGGCTCTGCGCAAGTGTAAAGTTTGAAACGAGCGTAGGTATTTGAAAAGAAACGGCATAATTAGCAAATTGAGAGAGTTATAATCTACTGCTCTATATTGAAAATTTACCCGAAAATATGAAAACAAAATGACTTTATTAAAATATTTATTTAATCTTTGTATGTACAATATATTTATTTTTATCTTCGCAAACAGTAAGTATCTATTTCTGTCTCTATTATTATTACCAGCTATCATTGAATTTTTCGTTAAATACCATAGGCACTTATGACTCATTATTAACTTCTCGTTGTCAAATATAGGACTAAACGTGACAGAAAACTGCACAACAGTGTCTGCGGGGCTGATAGTCCGCTGAGTTTGTCAATACCCCATTTGAAATCATGTGAACAACAGTTCGACGTATTCAGTCAAACGAATTTTCCGCCCAACCGAAACCAAACAAAGGATGGTGATCGACGTAATAAAATGTACGCCTGATGGACTGGCGCATTTACGGTCAGATATGGCCTAAAATTTTAGCTTATGGTCTCTCTAATGGCATTCCGCCGTTGAAATTAGGCGATCGAAATTACGTCAAATGTGATCCCTACCCTTAATATTTAATTCCATCCTGCTACTAAAATTTAAAAACATTCAACCTACAAATTTTATTGACTTAAAAAGTAAATAGTTCTTTTCTACCTTTCATTTTGATTCCAGCAGTTTGGATTTATGCAAGCGAATATATACAAAGTTCGATGATAAGTTGAATTGTCTAGTGGTGCATAAATTTGCAACACTAATGGACGTGGTAGTTCACATAATGGACAAATTGGATTTTTTGTATCAGTATTCGTTGGCCAGTCCTGGAACGTGAAATATATATCATTAATACTTAATTCAACAAGTAGAGCTATTTTATCTTAATCTCATGAATATGTTATTAAGAATATTAAAAATGGGTATATCAATGACATTTGGATGATAACAATAACAAACTACAACTTCTAAAAAATCTTGGAGAAATGTTTTTATTGGTTGCAACTTTTTTAGTTGAAATTAAATGGACTAGGAGGTCATATCTTTTTGCTGCAATGAAGTTTATTGAATTTTATTATAAAATCAATTTTATTAAAATGCATGAACTTATAATCCTTATATAAGGACAGTTTCTGTCAAGGGGGTGTAACTCAGTGGTAGAGTGTCTGCTTCGCATGCTGAAAGTCCTGGGTTCAAATCCCAGCACCTCCAAGATATATTATTTTATTGCAATTTTAATTTAAATATATCAAACACTTCTTATTATTCTTAAAATAAGATTAAACACGTGTTAATTGTAATACTTACTGGTTTACCACCTATTTTATTAGTGGCATAATTCACGACTGTACTGTGTTTGTCAAGTATCAATTCGTCCTCGAATCCAAGCAAAACTTTTACATTATTCTCAGCCATGTTTCAACATTTCCTGGTCTTTCAACAGCTGATTTTAGTCAGATAGGAGTATTGTAATACACTCCGCACCGCACTGGGACAAAAACGACCGTGTTACTCTTTATGTAAAAATTCAACTGGCTTTGTGTACCTTGACGTCTCTTCCAGACGCCGCAGTTACGCGCAGATATTGATTTTAATTCTCAATTTATATATGATTTTCTGCTCCATATACCTAATTGTATAGCATTATAGTTATTAGGAACCATTTTACAAACAAGTTATCTTATTTTAAACGCATTACTTTGGAAGATAACTCCGAAGGACAAACAAAAAGTTTTTATAATTTTAGAATTGATTTATGAATTTTGTATTAAAGGGGATCGCTTTAAAGTTGCTTTAGATATTTGTTGCGCATTTTTAAAATTTATATAAGACGAAAATAATTAAAATTAGTTTATTCTGGTTGTAGTTTGTGGCCAAAGAGGTCATATAAAAACAACTATTGGAATTTAACGCCTCATTCACGAGTTAGGTAGCCGGCTTGATAGCACGTATAGATTAACAAATGTATTAGTAATATAAAATAGAGTGAACTCAAGCATTTTTTACACAAAGAAACAAAGAAAATGACTGCATTACTTAAACTTTTCGTTGTTTTTATTATTTTTGAAAGTGTTTTCTCACATAACGATGATGTTCATACAATTCAATATAATTCAGAAAATTTTGATGAAGAAATTGCTAAGAAAAATCATTTTGTGATGTTTTTTGCACCATGGTAAGTCATAAAACTAACAAAAATAAAGATTGAAAGAAAATTAGGTTAAGTTATTCAAATTTTACAAATCATTTCAGGTGTGGTTACTGTCAGCGATTAGCTCCAACTTGGGAGCAGTTAGCCGAAATGCTAAATGAGGAAGATAGTAATATTCGTATTGCCAAAGTAGATTGTACCGTAGACAAAGATATTTGTGCGGAACATGATGTTACAGGCTATCCGACTCTTAAATTCTTCAAAGCTGGAGTTAATGAGGGTGTTAAATTCAAAGGAACTAGAGATTTACCATCTTTGACTTCATTTATCAATGAACAACTTGGAAATGTACCTAGCGTAAGTGGCAATTCTTTTTGGAATTAATTTATATCTTTTATTTTTGTAACGTAAACATTTATTGTATACGTGATGTATCATATCATTTATTTATATCAATAAAATATATATTTTTAAATTAGGATGAAAAAGAAAACAAATCTAACATTCCCGAACCAGTTAATGGTTTGACTGAACTAACAGAAGATACCTTTGATAAACATGTTTCAAGCGGAAAACATTTTGTTAAATTCTATGCACCATGGTGTGGACATTGCCAAAAATTAGCTCCAACTTGGGAACAATTAGCTCAATCGTTAGAGTCTGACAAGAGTATTAGCATTTCCAAAGTAGATTGCACGCAATATCGTTCAGTATGCAATCAATTCGATATTAAAGGATACCCTACGTTATTATGGATCGAAGATGGCAAAAAGGTAATTAAATTATCACATTTTAAATTATAGATAATTAGCATTTTGTTATAGATTGATAAATATCAAGGTCAGAGAACACATGAAGATCTAAAAATATATGTTAGCACAATGATGGGTGGAAATGACGTTAAAAGTAACGATGAACCATCGGAAGATTCACCAAATGCTGTTTTAATCTTATCTGGAGAAGATTTTGAGGAGGGTATCAAGTCAGGGATTGCATTTGTTAAATTCTTTGCACCTTGGTAAGTTATGAAATATTATCAGTTTGTTATCAAATCACGTTTTGTTTATCACTAATTGTTACTCAGAATTGGTTTTTAAAAATGTAAAATTTGTAATTCATTGTTTAATTTCATACTTACAATTGTGATAAATGAATATTGCTTGTTTACTTGTTAATAATACTACCTGTTATTGTGTAAATAATTAGATTTTTTTATTATTTTTACATCTTTTTTACGCATATTTCACTTAATATATTTTCTTCTAATAGCGGGGCCTTAACTACGGCGCTTTAACACAAAGGGGTTAAATTAACAATCTGAAAAATTCTAAGTAATGTACTTTGATTTAAACCGAAAACGTATGAATGGAATTTTTGATTAGATTGCGTTTTTGGAAAATATTGAAGTTGTGGTTTTGTCTTCTTTTTTTTTTTTTAATTATGGCTAAATTATGACTTGTATTTATTACTAAGGTAGTGTCTTTTTTAAATTAAAAGTATAATAAACTTTTTATAGCTGAGGATCGAATTCAGTGTATAAGTTCCTCCTAATATTTAACGTCGTGATTCAACCTATTGTTTGATTTTTTTTAGTTTTTTGTTTTAAATATATCAAAGAGGAATAAATCATTTATGGTAATAAAATACTTATAAAACAAATAACACATTGTAAAAGTGAAAAATACGGGTGTGAGATTGAAAAAAATTAAGCCATTTATCAATGTATTTCTTATTAATTTTTTTTATTTTTGCAAAAGCAGAAAAAAGTGCGGATTTTTTTAGTTTAAATTTTATTGTGACGAATTTTTCGCAAATTATATAAATTTAGTTTAAAAAAATTAAATGGAAGCTCTCCTGACCTTCTCATAATGAATAACGAAAAATGATTATCATAAAATTGTTGATTTTGATGTGATTATAGAAGAAATATTGTCCTAGACATCCAGCATTCTGTTGATTTCTTACGTTTATTAACCCTCTAGTACCCAAATGTTTTTTCTTGGCCAAAAAATTATACTAGGCTAATAGAGGGTTATTAATGCTAAATTTGCATGCAAATTTATTAAATTTAATTTAACCTTAAGTGTAACTTATTACCTGTAGACCTATAAACGGTAAGCCCGCCCTGAGTTGAATCTTGGTAGGTAGTGCCAAAAGGGTGTATGTATGCCAAAAGTTTTATAAGGGTGAAATAAGAACAACATTTCTTTTATTTTGCTGTATGTGTATTTATTATTCAAGAATTACAATTCCTTTAGTTCTGTAAATTGTTTATTTTATTTTTTTAAATATATAACGTAAGTGTTTCATTGTGCAGTCGTCTGTAGGCGGCCACGGGAATTTCGATGAAATTTGCATGTATAGTATTTTTACATGGATTTATGTATGATCCGCCTCGAGGCAGTGTTAGAGGGTTAAATACCTACAAAGTCCTGTTTTTAGGGTTTTGTAGGTATCACCAAAAAACCCTTATACCGTCATTTTGTCTGTCTGTTTGTGTGTTAGGTAAAATTGTAGCCAAACGGCTAAACCTAGGGAGTTGAAATTTGGCATGCTTATACAACTCTTTGACCCGCACATAGGAAAAATACTAAAACATCTAAAAAACATATCTCCCTAAAAATATAAACAAATATCGGCTCATCGAAAAAAAATTTTTTTTTTTTAAATTCTGAGTCGTGCATCAAATGAAAGCCTTAGTACGTGGATTAACGATCAAATTTTTTTTTTTTTGCAAAATAAATTATTTTAAAGCGATTTTTACCAAAATTGTGCAAAAATTTTTTTGTCCCACACCCTGTAGATGGTTGAAACTAAAAATCTGAAAAAATTCTAAGTAATATACATTTGTGTGAACCGGAATAGTACAATAGGAATTTTTTATCAGATTATGTTTTCGGAAAATAACGCATTTTTGCTTGACCATGTAGAATATTTAATAACTTATGTAAGAAAGTAAACCAGCATGCTTTCATGGTGTAATGGTTACCGCTCTCGTGTTCAAATTTGCAAACTAGGGTTCCGGTCTCGAGACAATTTTATTTTTTCTGTTTTTTTTTTTTGTATTTTTATTTTGTTAAAATTATTTTTTCAAAATTCTAGTTATATTTGGGCAAATGTTGCATTTAATTTTTAAAAGCGTAAATTTAATAACCAGTGGAAATTAAATACACTAAATCAGAGGGGCGGAGTTATGATTTAAAACAGCCAATGGAAGCCATAGGCGCAATTTTCAAAATCTTAATGAACTTTGCTATATAAAAAAAAATACTGCACATATTTAGAAACCTAAATAATGGTATTAGGCATTCGAATTAAAATTAACAAAAAAAAAAATATTTTAACATAAAATTTGTTTTGGCATCCCAAATAATCATCATTCACTTACTAAATACCTGCGAAATCCTGATATGTGTGAAAATTCACACTTTACATCAATTTTTTATTAATTCTTTTGATGTAAAATTGTTCAGGTGTGGCCACTGCAAAAGATTAGCCCCAACATGGGACGAATTGGGCAAACAATTTATGTCGGATGCGAGTGTCCACATAGCAAAAGTAGATTGTACACAGGAATCGAGTAAACAGCTATGCAGCGAACAGGAAATCGACGGATTTCCCACTTTAATCCTATATAAAAACGGCCAAAAAATATCAGAGTATACAGGATCAAGAGCCTTGGATTCTCTACAAAGTTTTGTGATGAAACACTTAGGACATGATGAGCTATAGATAAATGTGTTAATATAATTTTATAACAAAAATAGATCAAATAATGTCTATATGAATCTGTGTTCTACTCTATTTTTTACAGTGTCTTGTCTTACTAGCTAAAATGATTTTGAAATGTGTCTTAGGAATAACAAATTTTTAAAATAATGATTTGTATTGTTTGAAAATAAATAATGTTATGAATCATGTTGGTATTTATTTATTGATTAATATAAAATACATTTTAATGATAACTAAAATATAAACTTTTAAATTAGGAAAAACAAGGTATAAAGTTTTTAAACAATTCTTTATTTTAACAAATGTTTTAAAAGTGGTTGATTTATAAATAGAATTTTTACAATTCCTAAATACATCAAATTTTAACTTACAACACATGAATGTGTCTATCTATTCGGGATTTTACAAATAATGTAACGCAAAGATAATATATTTAACCGGGTAAAAGGAAAGAAAATCAGGATAACATTGTTGCTGTCGCCTAAACACTTAGTTTACAGATAAAGTTTGATTTTTTTTACTTGAACCATAGCTAACTGTACGAACTATACTGTATGTCAGAGGTTCCCAATCTTTTTAAAATGTTGTACCGGTATGTAGTAGAAAATATGATACCAGAAGTGGTGTAAAAAGTGGCGTACCAGAAGGTAAATATTTTTGGAAAATTTCCTAAATTCTCAAGTGATGACATTTTTTCGACGCTTGTCTCTCTCCAAAGTTTTGGCGAGCAAAAAACGATTAACCCTTCAATAAAACTTTCCTAAATTCTCAAATGATGACCTCTTTTTAGGTAACTAGGGTTTGGTGGTACCTTGTGTAAAAAAAACACATTATTTTACGCAGAATATTGTTTTCATTATTATTTCATTCGCTTATCGCGTACCGGTAGCTCGAATTTCGCGTACCGGTACCGGTACGCGTACTACAGATTGGGAACGTCTGCTGTATGTCAAACAAATTCAGTATGTTAGTAGGAGTTAGTAGGTCGGCCTTGGTAGCGTAGAGGTAGCGCTCCTGCTTCACGAGCAGAAGGTCCCGGGTTCGAATCCTGGTCAGGGCATGGATGTTTGTGAGCCACAGTCTAATTGGGACATTTAATCCTGTTCTGTGGTTAAAAAAAGTGGCTGTTTGATCTTGCTTCTGATTGGTTTAGAACGTCACCCCAATTACTTTGTAACTTTTTTTTTCTTGGACGTTGACAGTTATTCAGCGTTGTACATTTGAATATTAATGTCCTCGCGAATAAATTAATATTATAAATATATGTATGTTATTAACTAGGTATATTTGTTATTATTAGTTAACACTTGACATATTTAGACGTTTATTTATATTTTAAGCATGATTTTAAAGAATAATTTGAGTAATTTTTTATGCAGTTACACATTTTTTAGGTTATTTCTATGAATATGTGTTGTACAAATACGGTAAGTATATTCTTTGTCTTGTTTATTTGAATACTTTATCAATCAATGATTTTTTTTTTATATTAATAAAACACTGTCTAACCCAGTTACTACGCCCATGCCCTAGCTGCAACATTTTTTAAATTTCCCGCTATACTGTATTTGTCCTGTGCAATGGCGTATTCAGGGGGGGGGGCACGCTTCACGTGTATACATAAACAAAATACGATAAATAAAAGCTGACGTCCCGTTAGCAGACAGATTACGTGTAGCATCGCTATTTACCCCCACCACTACAAGTTACGAGGCAACCTTTACTCTATTAATCTTGAAAGAGACCCTCATTGTTATCTAGTGATTTGAAAAGCCTGCCATAAAAGTTACCATTATTACCAATAATAACATAATAATAATAATTTACAGCGGTTAACTGACATAAAACTATCTCGCACTGTATTGCTAAATAAAGATTGATATCAGTTTTTTTAAAATAAATTTAAATATCGTGTTATAATTTATATTAAAAACTCTTTCGCAGTAACTCGGCGAACTTTTGCGACAACCCAAAATTTGCATTAAAATTTAAAGTAGAAAATTTGTTAATTCTTATTTAGCAAAAGAAAAGAAACACTGTTTGATTATTTATTTACCCATAATTCTATTGAATATATCACTATATTATACTGGAATAAAATAATTGTTATTAATTGTTTTTAATATCCCAAATTTCCCAACATTTTTACGTTACATTATTTGTATAAGTACCCTAAATTTTAAGTGCCTACATTGTAGACGTAATTTACAATTATCATAATCGAAATTTGAACAATAGTTAATTTTTTTCGTCGTAACCCTGTTAATTCTACGACTAATTTCATTTTCTAATCACACCATCTAAAGCTAATTTACAGTTACCAAATTGTAAAAGATTTTATAGTTGATAGGTTTCGATAAAAGTTTTGAAAAAGGGGTATACCATTTTCTATAATACAGATTTCATTCAAAATATTCACAGATTTAAACACAAATTGTTAATATTTAACAATAACGATTGTTAATTAGAAACATTGGTAATTGACTATTCTTGTTATAATTTGTAATTTTAAAGATTATTTTTAATTTTTGATAAATGTGTAATATATCACAAGATAAGATACCCAAATTTAAATGTTTTAAATCTTAGAGTGCATTGAATACAGAAACTACTGTGCATTTAATTTGAAATTTTAAGAAAATTTTCATGCAGTAATATAGAAACTTGTTTTCTATAAATCTTAATTTTAAACTTATTTTGATTGTATTTAAACCAATATGCTGTTCAATATACTGTGGAGAATGCTAGTAGTATTTAATTCACTATGAATTATACTAAGGCTGCGACTAGATGGGGCGACAATTGTAGCTGAACTGAGCGATAATTATCGATACTGTGTTACAGTTTATATAGAGCAATAATTTAAGCCACATCTGCGCGATTTCAAGGTCATATCGTTTGCTACTGGTACTAGACTTTGTTCAACATAAGAAAAACACAGGCGGATGTTATAGGCTCCCATGTGCAGAAACCAAATGGCGTCCATTATGTTACAACAGTTAATTTTACACATTTCAGTGGCGTCACTTACTTTGATTTGTTTTTGATTACGCGTATTGTGCAATGTTATTTGTTTATTTCCGTTATTATTATTTATTTCTTGTACGTAGTAGTTGTGAGTATCCTTTTACTTACAATTGTAAATATGAGGATGCAAAGCAATGTATTAGACTGTGCGGTTGTTCTCAAAATTTAGACAAGCCGAATTAAATAAATTACGAATTTATCAATCGTTGAAGCCACTGTACGAATAAGGGGAAAAAATAGACGCATGTATAAAAAACATAAGATTTATTGGGTGAGAAAGTGGGAGAGCATACACTACTATGAAAAAATTACTTTTTAATTAAATCTGGATTTATAAAACGCGTAGGGCAAAGTTTTTCACAAAATTTATGACATGATATATGACAAAATGGTGGCACGACAGTTGCATATTTTGGCGTAAAAAAGAAGAAATGAGACGCTACCAGCTACCAGTCACAATTAACGTTCACGTTTATTCATGTGCGATATTTATAACGGACTTATTTTGTCACTCAGTTTAAGCTACAATTATCTCCTCAACTAGTCGTAGTAGTAGTTTTCAGTACGTTACGTTATGTCTTTCAAGAAATCGTAGGACAACTCATAGTCAACCTTTGTACAGGGGTCCGGCAGAGAGTTATGATGTTTTTAAAATAACTGTTACGTGCGTTTGGGTGGTCACACTGTTTGCGGAATGGTTGATATCTACTCGTCCACAGATGCCATTTCAGTAACAATGGAGCCTTGGTCTGTAGCACATCGTGTGTTTATGTACAACACCTTTATTGAAACAGGTCGTTCTGTGGTGCTCACACAGCGACGATTTCAAAACCATTAAAAAAACCTACCTAAAAGCTCAAGCTTACATTAACAAACCACGTACTCTTGAAGAGATTTCCGAAAACATAACGCGAGAAATTCAAATGATTCCACGTGCCATGCTTGGACATTGTATGGACAATTTCGCCACCCGTCTACAAGAATGCCTCGACAAAAACGGACGCCACCTAACTGATGTGATTTTTCGAAGTTGATTATTATTTCGAAAATAAATGTGTATTTTTTGCAAATGGCAATGTACCAGTCATGTATAAAAATAATAAATTTTAAAATTAGTTCGAAATTTAATGTGTGATAGTCTTTTCAAAAACATCATACCTCTCTGCCGGACCCTGTATTATGGCGTTTTTATCTTTTTACCGACCGTCACGTCGTAGACAGGGAGGTATTTTAATCATACCAATTTTGACTTTTCGAGATTTTTACAGATAAGTATGAATTCGGATTTTTGTAACACGAATCAACTGTCTTTAATGTGATGCCGGTCTCTGGACACGTGTGTAATTCGATTAAACGGATTTTAAAAAAATTTCATATTTAAGCTTCTGACGTGAATATCTTAATTTGATGAACTTTTGGTACAGTTCTGTGTACTGCAATGGATACCCAGCAAACATTCAACTAACGGCCGAATGCTGGCAAACTGCTTTTATGCTGGTAAATTACTGGCACCAAAAGTAAGTGCAACGCCAGTATTAATAATGTACTTCACATTTGTATTTCGCATTCCGCCTATACGAAGTACTTTACCAGCATTTTATAAGCACTCTTCTTCACTCATACTTTTTACTTAAAACCATCAGAAATAAATCTTGCAACTAATGCGATTATTTTGCACTTTACCGTTGCTGGGCCAGCAACTGATACATCAATAGGCCAGTAACGGCCCCGGGGACACCGGGGTACTGGCCCATTACTTTCAATGCCGGGGAGTATGTGCTTTACCAGTACTGGCCCGTATAAAAATGTTTGCTGGGTAGTTTGCTGACGTAATTTTTATATTTACGTATATTTCGCAACAAAGAAATATTTTGAAAAAATGTATTTAACAAAAGTTGCTATACAAATAATAACTAACAACTTTTATGTGAGATATTTTTTGATACGAGAATAAATTTTTATAACTTTTCATATTTTTAAGATATTTTTTCATATCTACTTTAACATGTGTAAATACGTTTCCATGACTACGCTAAATTAGAAATATTGTTTGGCAAATATCTCGTAACAGGGCGGTCTTTATGTTGCGCATAGAGAGAGCACTATGATAGACTGTGACGGATACATAGAACTGTCAAAGAAACAAATTTCACATTCTATCACTTAAATACCACCCATAACAGTCGGACATAAAAACTATAAAAACGCAGCTACTTGCTTTAGTATGTGAGAAATCCACTTGGCGATTATTTTATCTACTTGTTCATTGGCCAGAATTCCCCAGTACCGCGCTACAGCATCTTTTTCCAAACTCTTGCTGTTTTAAATAGTATTGTTTGTTAACGATAGAGTTGTTACTCCCGCCAAATAGAATAATATAAAATGCCAGTATGTGTTTATTCACTTGATTGTAGATGTGTGTCTATAAATGCAATCCGTCAAAGCTTAAAAGCACCATTACAAACTTCACGCGCAGAACTCACTCTGCCACGACATTATGTCGAACTGTACCCATTATGAAATTTTCGTTGTAATATAACACGTTATTATTTTTTTAAATAATAATCTTTGTTAAAAAGTATGTTGTTTAAATACCTACGTTGTTGTGACGGTCGGTTCTATGTTGGCCACAGCTGATTTTTTGTTCCGTCGAGGAGTAGTTGAAAAATATATACCTACACTATAAATTTGTTTACCATAATTGTACATTTAGTGTTTTCTATAAAATCTGTGAATATTTCAAACATTTTAGAATTTGAAAAAAGTCTATACCAGTGGTATTCAAACTCCATTCAAATAAAATACAAAATGGAACCTGAAATACAATAACTAAAATATCGTTTAACATGTTTTGCGTATGTTGTAATGGGCATATTATGCGGCTATTATGTTTATTATTGTAGTATTATGCCATTTATTATAGTATTATGAATATTAACAGTGCCAACAGTACAGATTTTTACTGGCTTATATTGTACCATGATCAATCTAAAATATAAATTAATTTGAATAATTTCAGTAAGGCTTTGTCAGTATAAATTTTTTACTGTATGCAGACCACAGTAAGTGGTAACGTATGTCGATTTCTTATGGCAACACATATTTTGTTTAGATTTTATAATTATGGATTAAGGATTCCACACACCAAAGCGGCCGCGGTGGCGGCCACGGTGGCGATAATGCAGCGGCCTAACGCAACCTATACAATACAATGAGACCACGCACATACAAGCGTTCCGCTGTCTGAGAACGCTACCGACTGCAGCGTTCAGTTAGCGATCACCAAACACTGGCGGCCAAACTCGACAAGTTGCGTTAGGCCGCGCGATATTCATTGTTTGTATACCACAGAGTGAATATATTTAAGAAAATAATGTCGAAAATAGATAATTTAACAGAAAAAATCATAGATCAGTAAAGGATCATTTAATTTTGTATGATTTTTGTATTAGCACATCCTGATTACAAGAATATTAGGAAAATAAATAAAGTGTGGGACGAAATAGGAAAAGTTTTGGAAATTGATAGTAAAGTCTGTTCCAAACGATTAGGCGGAACTAGATTTTGCAATCTAGTTACTTTCATCGTTTAAATAATGCTTTTCAGCCGTTTTGTTTAAGCTTTGTAAATCATACTTGCAACAAACATTTTTTGGTTAAGGTTAATATCATTTTAAAATGTCATTTTTTTTATATTTTGATTTTTTGTGTCATTCTTAATACAAATATCCCATTTATTTATTTTTTGTCATTAAAATATGTAAGAAAATTAATTTAAGTTTGACATATGTCATTCGTTTCCATGGTTTCATTGTTGGAATTTTAAATTTTAACATTCCAAAGGGGAAAAATGAAATAACCCAAGCAAGGTCCAATATTATCATACAACTATATACCGTGATTCACTAACTGATCGCTACCGCTACCGCCACTCCCACCGCGTTAGTGTGAGGAGACCTGATCGCTACCGTGGCCGCCACCGTGGCCGCCACCGCGGCCGCTTTGGTGTGTGGAATCCTTTAGAGTGCAAATTTTAACATGTGGTCTAAGACATACCTTCATAAAAATTCCAAAGCCAACTAGAGTTTCTTTAATGAACATATGTTATTTCCTCCATAAAATGTGCATAACAATTTGTAGTTAGAAATTACTGATAACAAACAAGTAATCAAATTTTCTGATATACATATTTTTCTATTTAAAAATTTGAAACAGTTTGAAAACCACTGGTTTAATCAGTTTTGTGCTTATACCATCATTCTCACATAGTTAAGAAATTTTCTATACAGAGTTTTTTTCCAAAAAAATCTACAATATTTTTCATTTTTCAGATTTTTTTCTTTTTTGAATTTGATAATGGCGTTTTATTGAAAATTTTGTAGATTTTTTTGAAATATCCTACAAGTTTAGATATCACAAAAGTTCTCATTCTCACTTGAACATAAAATAATATTTCTATACAATTTGGTTCAATAAATTTGTTTAGTCCATAAAAAAAATGTTTTTGAAATTTTTAGTGGATTAAAAAATAAAAACTCTTAAACTGTGGATTAATGGAGAAAAGTAATATAAATAAAATTATTTTTACACGTATTTTGCCAAAAATGTGCAAATAATCAGATTATGTTCTCGAAAAATATTAAATTTATTGGTAGTAGAAATAAATTATTAAAAATATTTATTGTGGGGTATCAGATGATTTATTATGCGTAAATTAAGGAATGAAAAATAATTTTTTTAAATATTTCAATTTTGAAGCAATTTTTGTTAAAAATATTCCCACATTTTTTTTTTTTTGTCATATATTTTGAAATTTTTTCGTCTATATTATGCAGAAGAGGTTGGTTTAAAAATCTGGACAAAATTGGAATAACCCTCGAAAATTGTAGGCATTAGTAACTCCCAGTTTGTTATGACAACTCGTTAGTGGAAGATAAGGCGGAAGCACTGCGCTATCGAGGTAAGAGTATCTAAACTGAAAAGGCTAGTTAAATTGATTGCCAATAATTAAATTATTTGTTTAAAATTAAATAGAAAAAATAATTACGAATTAAAAAAAATACTGTTTTATCAAACAGTAATTCCAGTGAGTAATCTATCGATTACTCACTGGCATTTTCCCACTTGAAAAATACGAGTGTGCGAGTGAGTTTTTCGAGCGTTAATTTGGAATAGTGCGTAGGGATATTAACCGAAATCGCAAAAATGGAATTTTAATTGTATTATTTCTTTCAAATATAAGGATTTTTTTGGATTTTGTAGTTATAAATACTTCATTTACAGACAAAAATTGCTTTAAAAAAAATGTTGACACTCCTACGAAATCCTGAAATGTGTGAAAAATCACATTTAATATTATTTTTTATTCGTGCTCAAAGTTGAAAAAAAATCCAAAATTTTATACACTCTTTGTGTTGCCTTTTTGAATTAAAATTAGTGGCGAAATTAGAAATTTTGGGTTGGAAAAATAAATATTTATAAAGATCATTCAAATTTAATATGAAATGATGTCACATTTGGTTAAGTTTATTATTAATGCTAGAACATAATGTAACTAACATGCAAGCATTACTCAGTTGTTACATTTGGCTGTCACAGGTTGGTAGCCGTTTCTTACGTTGCAACATCTTCTGAACGAGTCATAAAAACTAATTGTTTTGTTTTGAATTGTATGTAATATATTATTATAACGAAAGCTTTTAGTAGCCGCACATAAAAAATCATTTTGCCAGTTATTAATTATTGTGAAAGAGAGCGAGAAAATGGCGTGCCTTTAATTGATCAGAACAAATAAAAATACGAATATTTAGAATTCAAATATTCAAAAATATTTATTCGTATTAAATATTTCATTTTGTAATACGAAGGTTGCTTCTTATATTTCGGGATTGCGCTAAACTAATGCTGCCATCAGGCAACTGACGCTTCTATAGTAAAGTTTGATGTTTTTGACGATATACGTACTCTAAACGTTTTGACGTACGAGCGCTATTTGTGTTGTTTACAGTCACTTGAAAAAATTCATCTCGGCTAAAAATGGAATTAAATCGTGAACATTTTCGAGCGATTATTTTTTACAACTTTTGACATGGATAAACCCAACAACAGTGCATCGATGAACTTAATTCAAATTTTGGCGATGAAGCACCATCAAGGACTACTGTTTGTCGACGGTTTACCGACTTTAATCGTGGCCGTAGTTCGCCTAAGGACGAATTTCGTGAAGGTCGTCCAAAATCGGTCATTGTGCCGGAAAACATTGATGCTGTGTGTGAACTGATACTGCAAGATCATCATGTGACTTATCGTGAGATTGAGGTATCCTTGGGCATTAGTGGGACCAACATACATTCACTATTGCATGAACGTTTGGCCGTCAAAAAGATTTGATCGTGTTGGATACCACATAATCCTCGTTGGATGCCTCAATCGGAGTGGAAAAAGTGCTTCGAAAATTGGTTCAAACGCATGCACAAGTATATTGATCTTCATGGAGAATATTTTGAAAAACAATAAAGCCACTTTTTTTGTTAAATAATTGTTATTGATTTCAAATCTCGAAATATAAAAGTCAACCCTCGTACGTTTTTATAGTCTGTTCAAACGATAGAATGCACTACAGGACGTTAGAATGCAGTAAAGTGCCATATCAGAATTACCACTCTAAGATGATATTATAAATATACAACATAAAAAAATTAAGTTTCCTTCTTAGTTACGTATTACAAAATGAAACATATTATATAATAAATTATTTTTCTTTTTTTATAACTCTATATCATAATTCATATTAGTCTCTTTACTATAGTGCGTTCAAATGTGAGTTTGCAGTACAGGGCATATGGAGTAGTTCTTTTTCAGACTCTCTAACGGGTTTACACAATGAAGCTATCCTTTTCTTGCTTGTCGACGTTGCCAGCTCTAAAACGCGCTGATTTGTGAAGACGCTGTATTCTACAAATGGCCATTTGTTTTTGTTGAGTGTTTTTTTGAGTTTTATAAGAGTTGATTTTTGTTAATCATACGAGTTTTTCATATTATTATAATTGATACATTTGACACTTTTACAAAATTGGCAACACCGCTCCCATTTGCCATAAGAGCTATACTGCAAACTCACCTTTGAACACAGTATACCTAGGTTTCAATCTCTTCTTACAAGTGGTTGGATGTAACCTAATTTTTTGACATTTGTAAACGAACTAGTAACAAAGCAAATTTCTCAACTGTGACGTCATTTCATTATTAACTTGAATAGACCTTAAGTTAGGACCCTCTATCATTGCCGCGTTTTATTTTGTCGCCGGCATAAATATTCCGGGACCTAGAAACCTTGCTTCAATTTGCTGTGACTAAACAATTTTAAAGAACAAACTTAATAAGTCAAAGTGTCTCTAGTGACTATCACAATAGAATCCTACCAGTCAGAGATACTAATAGTTCAGGATTGTGGCACTGTTTTGTTTCCTTATAATGGTGATGATATAGTGATGTCATCCGCGAGTAAAACTCGCTGAAATGAGGGCTATATGTGGTTGGTGTGGAGATTTATGTGCTCCGGGTCCGGTCATCTAACGCGCCCTGAAGGTGATCGTAAATGGGACCTGATGTAACCAGTACGATAGTCTACGACATCACGACGGTGACTACCCTGTACCCCATGCCTGTGACGCCTGCTCCATCTAAAATGTGGCATCCATTCAATTTTAAAAGGCTAAGGGGATTAGACGATTATTTTAAAGGGTGTATCTCCAATTTAAAATATGTACGGACTGTCTCATAAACATTTAAAGCACGTGCATACCAAGAGCTGTCCACGAAATGTTCTCGAATTGTTCACGTACACGGATAATGCTCGTCTAAACTAGACAAAAACGTTACAGGGCGTGTTACATTGCGTGATACATTACAGGATCGGTTTGCTAATGTAGATCTAGCTTTAACATACAATCAGGGTCGGATTTTCCTATAGGCTAAGTAGGCTTAAGCCTAGGGCCCCCTAAATCCAGAGGGCCTCAATATTCTAAAAGATGCATAGGTACTAAAAATAAAAATAACCCGCGGGACATTACCCCCCCCCCATGTCAATAACCCCCCGTGCTATTTACCCCCGGGCATTGACCCTCCCGTCAACAATCCCCGTGCCATTAACCCCCCGTACTTTTTTTTAATTTGAAGGCTTAAAAAAATCATAAATGTATGTAGCGCGCGAAAACGACGTGTGACGTCATACCCTTCTAACTGACACATGACACTACTAGTCTACCCAGCGTACATAGTCTGTTCTGAACTTATTTGTTTGTATAACTTTTATAGGTTATGTAAAGTTAGAGTGATTTTAATTAAAATAAAGTTTAATTCTATAAAAACAATTTATACATGTTTACCGAATTAAATTTTATATTAAAATATATAAAATATGGAAGATCCAGGCCCCAGTACTTCGAAACATAGTCGAAAATATTGTTTAGTACCAATGTGTACAAATAGTTCAATTAGAAATCCAAAAAAATAATTTATATCATTACCTGATGACGAAAAACAACAGAAAAGCTATGAGGCGAAATAAAACCGATATTTCAGAAAAAAGTAAACTTTATGTTTGTGAAGACCATTTTAATGTGAGTACATATATTTTATAAATTATTTTAATAATAAATGCGTGAAAAATTGTTTAAAAACAAATACAAAACTCTCAAACAATACAATATAAACACGTAAACATTATGTTTTGTCTGTATCTGTGACGTCAAACCCTTACAGTCTCAGTCGTATCTACTCGGCAACCTTCGTGGCGTGGTCGGCTTATTTCAAATTTACAATATTTTAATTAAAAAATTTGGCTATAATATTAATTAAAATGTGATTTTTGTTGTGTTAGGTGACATAACTAACATTAAAATATCAATAAAAATGTAGTTTTAAGGAAATATAAATTTTATGCGTATCCCCTATTTCAAATGTTCAAATTTTAAATAAAAATAAACATTTAAAATATTAATTAATTGCCAGGGTGTTAATGGCCCGGGGGTTATTGGTACGGGGGTTGTTGACGGAGGGTTAATGTCTGGGGGTAAATGGCACGGGGGTTATTGTCCAGGGTGTTAATGGCACAGAGGGGGTTATTGACATGGGGAGGGTAATGTCCCGGGGGTAATTGACGGGGGGTTAATGTCCCGGGGGTTAGCGTCCCGGGGGTTGTAGAACCAGAAAAAATACAAATGGCTTTACCTAACATAGAAGCAATCCTACGACTGCTTCTTAGTTTAATGGTCAAACCTTTTTTTGTATGCCCAAAAGTGCTGAAAAGCAAAGTCTTTGGTTAAAGTCTTTTGAAAACATTAAGTCCTCGTAAACAATTATGTTACAATATAAATCGCAATCAGTGATCACAAATATGTAAGTTACGGCAAACTATTAAGAAAATGAAAACATCACATGTGGGTAAGTTAGGGTAAACATCACATGGAGACGAAATCATTTCAGAATTTAATTAATTGTCTGAGCCCTACAGTTGCTTCTAGCATGCATAGATTTTACCTAGCACTTCATAAAAAATAGCCCAAAATGCTACAAATTTCTTCAAAATTTTATGATCATGCCATCCAAATCAACTATTATAAAATCTTTACATAATATTCCTTTTAATTTTGGCATTATAAAATAATTTTTGATAAATTATCTACTAGGCATAACTCAATAATTTATTTAATTTGCCTAATTTATTTAAATTAATTTAATTAAGTATGCTTTTTATGCTTGCGTCTGCGATTTCCAACATGCCATCATGTAATATCAGGATACATCGCACTGATGAGAACCAAATAGTTCGAAACGTTTGCATAAATTGTTAAATACTGATTTGAAATTCCCGCCACGAGCGGCAAATGCAGTTTAGTACTGCCTGACGCTACCCTGTCGCTCGCGCACGTGTTGCCAATTTCTAACATGGGACTAATACCCTTTTCACACTAGATCTTTAAGACGAGTGAACTTAAAGTTCACCGATGTTTAACATCGGTATGCTTTCACACTTGATGTTTAAATCTCTGGTGCTGTCATCAGCTACAGTAATTTTGTCCTTAAGTTACCGTCATGAAATTACCAGTTTTGAACTGTCTGCGCAGACGCACATTTTGAATTATTATAAACAATTAAGGATATTTCATTTCATTCTACAATAAAGGCACTACAATAAAGAATATATTACACCTGTATTAACATGTAAGTCGATACATTTTATCTCAATTATTGTAGCTCTGTATTTTATTAAACACATTAAAAATAAATAATTTTATTATAACAATAAGTATAAACTTCTTATAACGTCGATATAATACAGTATTCTTGTTTATGATAATATAAAATGTTGACAGCACAAATTCAAGGAGTATTTTTTTATAATAGTAATTAAGTTGGCAATGCGGACGAAGTTTAAGACGCAGATCTCTGTCTTAAACATCGCTTGTATTTAACCGAGGCCATACGGTTTCACATTAGCGTTTAAAGATACATTCACTTTAACATCCGATCTTAAAGATCTAGTGTGAAAAGGGTATTACACCTCTGATACTGTACTCTGTGGGTCAAACTAACTGCTTTGAAGTGAGGTCTTTTTTAAAACTTAACAGAATTAAAAATGAATTAAAGAGCACAATGTCTGAAGACAGATTATCAAACTGAGCATTCTGAGCATTGAAAGTGATAAACTCAGAAATATTAAAAAAAGGAGGTGGTCTATTGAAGGGGTCTAAAAATTTGAGTAGCCTAGGGCCTCGCGTTTTGTAAATCCGGCCCTGCATACAATATCATAAACACCTAGATCTATCATAACACTCATTAAAATTATTGAAGAAGCTCCTTTCCTCCATTTGCCAGTTATTGAGCAAGTCAGATTTATTGAACAAATTTCTTCTCCACCACCTTCCAATAACATGTTTTTTCTGTGTTTTCTTTTTTGCGGTCGATTTTATGAAACTAGCATAGACAATTACAATATCATCTTCTTCGTTCGATGACATATGCATTTTGCTACATTTATTCTAAATTCAGAAGTAAGCGAACTTCTGTCAAACTAGATGTCGCACATAACTCGATGATGACTTCGCGAATTGATCGCGAATAGCTTTCTAACTGCTCGTGAACAACTCTATAACTGTTGGCGAACGGGTGATTTTGGTCTGTGCGTGCCTTCAGATATTAATATTTTGCCATATTTTTAGGGTTTAATGTATGACCACAGTATAATACAGTAATTTCACTCGACCGTTTTTCTGTACCAGATTTTTCATGCGCATGCGTGAGCCCTGGGTAGGACGCGAAGTTTTCCGAAGCTATTCCGAAGCATATAATATTTTTAAAATTCATTTTAGAGTCATAAAATGCAAAATACTTAATTTTGACATTTTAAAATTAAATTTCAACTAATTCCCTGTTTAGTGCAAATCTTCATAATTTTCAATTATTTCATTTATAACCTAATTTAATTTTTCGTCAGTTGTCATATAAAGCTTCGTCAGTATCCATACGCGTAATAGTCTGTATCGTTCTTTAGCGTCCTGGGTAGGACGAGGTAGCTCGAGGTCACGAAAATATGGTACACCAACATCAAAGGTTCTGACAAGAGTGGGAATACTGTATTATACTGTGGTATGAGCAAAAAACCCTTATACCGTCATTTTGTCGTCTATCTGTCTGTCTGTCTGTTCGGTAAAAATTGTAGCTAAATGGCTCAACCTAGAGAGTTGAAATTTGGCACGCTTACACAACTCTTTGATCCGCACATAGGAAAAATACTAAAACCTCTAAAAATATGCACAAATATGTGCTTATCGAAAAAAAAAAAGTTTTTAAATTCTGATTAGGGTATCAAATGAAAGCCCTTAGTACGTGGATTAACGATCAAAATTTTATTTTTACAAAATAAATTATTTGGATGCGATTTTTGTTAAAATTGTGTAAAAAAAAATTGTCCCACACCCTGTAGCCAAGATGGTTTAAATTTAAAATCTGGAAAAATTCTAAGTAATGTACATTGGTGTGAACTGGAATAGTACAACAGGAATTTTTGATCAGATTATATACGGAAAATAACAAATTTTTTGTGTTTTTTGCTTGACCATGTAAAACATTTAATAACTTATGTAACAAAATAAACCAGAATGCTTTGATAGTGTAGTGGTTACCATTCTCGTGTTGTAATTTGCAAACTAGGGTTCGTTCCGGTCTCGAGACAATTTTATTTTTTCTGTTTTTTTTTTTCATTTTTATTTTGTATAAATAATTTTTTCAAAATTCTAGTTAATTTTGGGTAAATGTTGCATTTAATTTTTAAAAGCGTAAATTTAAATTTAAAATTGAATACGCGAAATCAGAGGGCCGGAGTTATGATTTTTTTTTTCAAAATTTTAATGAACCTTGCTATATAAAAAAAATACTGCACATATTTAGAAACCTAAATAATGGGATTAGGTATTCGAATTAAAAAATTTGTCCCACAAAATTAACAAAAAAATTATTTAACATAAAATTTGTTTTGACATCCCAAATAATCATCATTCACTTACTACATACCTGCGAAACCCTGAAATGTGTGAAAATTCACATACGTTTTTTTTAGTGTACCATGAAGTTCGTTAATACTACTTTTTATAGATTGTATGTGGTAGGGAAAATCTGGAAAAAAGTGGTCAGCCATATAGGCCAGGATAAGTCGTCTCCTACCCTTGAAAGTTCTTCGCTGCATCCCTTAACGCTACGTACAACCCCCAGGGATTATTAGTTTCTTATACAAAACTAACAATCTGAAATAAAATTAGTGATAATCTATACATCAAATTTTGCACAGAATTTTTATCTATCTAATAGGATATTTTTGATTGTAGAAAAAATTATTGTAAAAATGTTATTGCTCAATAACTTAATAATAGGTATCACACAACAATGTTCTGTAATTTTTTAAATATATTTGTGGGTTTCAAATAATTTTTATATTTATATAGTTTTGTGTAGAAATGTTCAAATAATACATCAACATTTTTTTCGACATGATTGTTTATAGTTTAGAGCCTTCGTCGAAAAATATTATACTTGATGATAATGAAATGCCACTTGGTACAAATATTCTTTACATAAAATAAAACATTTTTACCCGCAGTACCTATATTAAAAATCGCGGCAGATTCGAGATGGCGGCAAAAGTAAATTACCAAGTACAGTAACTATAAGTAATTTTCACAATAGAACAAATTATCTCCAAACATATTTATAGAATGGAGCTTTAGCTACAATTTGCCGCATGGTACACAAATAAGCGTCGAATGGTTTACAAGATGGCGTCTATAACGCAATTTGTTTATTTACAATTACATGACAGTTCTTTTTACAATTAAAAATATTCTATTAGATAGATAAAAATTCGCTGAAAATGTTGATATATAGATTGTTACTAATTTTAATTCAGGTTGTTAGTTTTGTATAAGAAACTGTACGGTTGTGCGCACCCTTAATGCGACCAAACTATGAAATAAGAAAATCAACTTTCCCTACATCGAAGGAACATAAAAATTATCCTCAGCGCCGAAGAAAACAGATCAGCTGTCTGCGCCGTTCGGTTTTTGAAAATCGGTTAATCCGTATAAGGGTTCTCGGTTTCTGTAAAATGGTATGTACAAATTGTATTAAATAATAAAGGTAAGGATAGTGTTACTTTGTGTGTATGCACCTACTGTCCTGATTTTAGGATAGTTGAGTTTACGGGGCAGTACATAAACGTGTTGTGTGTAAATACCTACTATCCTAGTTACGGCACAGTATAGTGAACGGGATAACTACTAGACCTAGTAGTTACCTTGTTTACTAGCCTAATGTAAACCCGGAATTAGAGTGATTCAGTCAGTGAGTACATAGGCTGGGTCTACACGGTGATGGTACTTAGTTGTGGGTAAGTGTAGTGACTAGTGTTGATTATTTAAGTGTTATTGTCAGTGGCGGTGCTAGAGGGGGGTCCGCCCCCCCCAAATTGCTTGGAGAAAAATGTATTTTAGAAGTGAGGACCTTTTCACTTGCCCGACCTTAATATATAAGGGGCAAGTATTGTAATCGCGAAAATTTTCGATGTCGAGATTTTGACTGATGACCACGTTTCATGGTCTAGGGAATCAAAAAAACCTATTTTTAAAGTGCCGTCCGTATGTGTGTGTATCTGTGTGTGTCTGTGTGTGTGTGTGTGTGTCTGTGTCTGTGTGTGTGTATACACGATAACTCAAAAACGGTTCAACTTAAAGAGTTCGTTCTGGTGCTAAAAATTCTCCTATTAATTGGGAAGAACCCTATTATTTTTTATGAAATATGAAATATTATTACTTTGAAATTTAAAAAAATTCATAACTAGCAAACCAAGCTTTGAAAAAAAATTGTATAAGACATAATTTAATTTATTTTTGAAGATTTACCTAAATCTTTTTTTTAATTTAATTTTTTTATTATTATTATTATTTTTTTTTATGGGAGGGCAAGTCTAGCGGAGGTTTCTCTTCGCCACTGGTTTTTTTAGGTCATCACTTGAATTTCATGTGTAAACGATTAAAAAATTTGATTTCAAATATTTCCTGGCCCCCACAAATTTTAGTCAAAAATTTTCTGGTCCCCCAGATTTTAAGAGCTAGCGCCGCCACTGGTTATTGTCGTAATATAGTTAGTGTATAGTCCAATATTTAAATAAGTTAATAAATTAATAAATTTACAACAATATTCGTATCATATTTTAATTCTTGTCGCGTTAAATTGTTATCTTAATTGTTAAAACGATATTTTAAATTGGAGACACACTGTGCAATTACTGAATACGTCATCTAGGCCTTAATATTATCTATTACTAATACATTTTATCTTTATAATATTTTTTTGTCTGTCAAATATTATATTGATAAATATGTCACGTTGCCATCTATCATGCTTTTATACCTAAAAACATAAATTAACATAAAATCATATGAAAACATTTTGCACCACCATGATCTATCCCTATACAATGATACAACACTAAAGTGGTGTAGACTAATATTATCCGCGCTCAGTACAAATTTTTTGCGCACAGAAGTGAATTTGAGATTGAAATTGTTTAAATAATAATATTTTGAGTGTACAAGAGTAAGAATAATAGTATATGGTGCAATACAGAGTTGTCTGAAGATATTAGACATTATTCTTGCCGTAATACAGGTTGAGTATTCCTAATCCGAAATGCTGAAAATCTAAAATTTAGCTTAAGGAAGCTTTAAAAAATGCTTAAGGAAAGAACAATCCACGTATTACTTAAAATTTAAGTAATGAGCAAAAAAAAAAGGAAACTTCATTCAAAATTCAAGTGATGAGCAAAAAAATTGCCCTTTTTCCAGTTTTGTCGCCACCTTTTCCAGTTTTGTCGCCACCTTTTCCAGTTCTGGTGTTCTCTTTTCGAGTTCTGGCATCCCTTTTTCAGTTCAGGTGCATCTTTTACAGTTCTGGCGCTCCCTTTTCCAGTTCTGGAGCTCTCTTTTCAAGTTCTGACATCCTTTTTCCATTTCAGGTACCCATTTTCCAGTTCTGGTGCTCTTTTTTCAAGTTATGGCAACCCTTTTCCAGTTCAGGTGCCCCTTTTCCAGTTCTGGCGCACCTTTTTCAGTTTTGATGCTCACTTTTAAGTTATGGCATCTCTTTTCCAGTTCAGGTGCATCTTTTACAGTTCTGCGCTCCCTTTACCAGTTCTGGAGCTCTCTTTTCAAGTTCTGACATCCTTTTTCCATTACAGGTGCCCTTTTTCCAGTTCTGGCGCACCTTTTTCAGTTTTTATGCTCACTTTTAAGTTATGGCATCCCTTTTCCAGTTCAGGTGCATCTTTTACAGTTCTGGCGCTCCCTTTACCAGTTCTGGAGCTCTCTTTTCAAGTTCTGACATCCTTTTTCCATTACAGGTGCCCTTTTTCCAGTTCTGGTGCTATTTTTTGGTGCTTTCTTTTCAAATTCTGGCACCCCTTTTTCAAGTTCTGGTGGTCTCTTTTCAAGTTTTGGCATCCCTTTTCCAGTTCAGGTGCCCCTTTTATAGTTCTGACACCCCTTTTCCAATTCTAGTGCTCTTTTTTCCAAGTTCTGGCATCCCTTTTCCCGTTCAGGTGCCCCTTTACAGTTCCGGCGCCCCCTTTTCCAGTTCTGATGTTTTCTTTTCAAGTTCTGGTATCCCTTTTCCAGTTCATATGCCCTTTTTCCAGTTCTGCCGCATTCTTTTTCAGTTCTGGTGATATCTTTTTTCAAGTTCTGGCATCCCTGGCAAAGAAGATCATATTGCACTACGATAATGCCCAGTTCACACTTCTTTTATGATTTAACAGTTTTTGATGTTGAATAAATTCATTTCCATTCCCCATCCACTATAATCATCTAACTTGGCCCCTTGTGATTATTTTTGTTCCCAAAATTGAAGAACTTGTTTAAGATGCCGTTTACATACAATTGTAGAAATTTAAAAAATTAAACATTGATTTCCCAAATGTTGAAGAATGGAGATAATTGCGCGTCAACTTGTGAACTGAACATTGACATTTCAAACGCAATCTTAGTTGGGAGTCGTGCCAAATTACAAAGCTCTCCGACATGTGACGGGTCTGTTGGAGCCTGCCTGGACACATAGCAATGCGTCGCACGAACGGCTCTGGACGTAACTGAAAGGCACTAGTAATTCTATGATTTCGATTTCCCAAAAGTGGCTACATAATGTGTTTCCAGAAGTGAAAAAGGCGCTAACAACGATATATAACCACGGAAAGGAATATTTTCAAAATGATACATATAAAATAGTATCATCAATGAAGTTTTAGGACGCTGGTCTTCATATTTTTTTAACAAACGTATTTTGGATTTGTTGGGAATTGTCTACGACAGACACTGTCATACAGTTTATTGGCCCTCTTACTTCCAGCAGGAAGACTGACAATAGTGTGGATACTCCACATCGGAGGCTCAACTGACTGTTAAATCACCGTAACTAAAGAAGATCTTATATTTTGGACAAATAAAATTTCACAATAATGTAGGCATGATCCAAAATTCAATATATTTTCGGCTGCAAGCATTTCAGATTAGCGATACTCAATCTTTTAATATTAGTTCATATCTTACTACTTTGATTAAAATTTTTGGAGCAACATTTTATGATTTACAACAAAAGTTAGTTTGAAGAACTTATTTTTTAGTAATATTTGGCACACTGCTATAAAGTAACTTTTATATCTTGTTGGCAGTGTTGCTGAAATGAAGCAATTCTTGCACAATAATTAGGAATGGCTTCAAATCGTGCATCAGTTTCTTGCGTAGAAGGATTGCAGTCACATTTTGCAATTTGAGAATCACGTGACTATATGCAATAATTGCATATAATTTAAAGTAATGAAATAGAGTGATATGCGCATGCTTAGATAAAATAAATCTACAGCCACTAGAAATGAGAGAAAGATAGATAAACACAAATATAAAAGAGACAAGGAAACACGAACATAGACTTACTGTTATATCGTATATTTGGTAAAGCCTTGACAGGATGCTTAGTCAGTTATGAGTGATTGAAGGCACCTGAAGAGGGACCTCTCTCCTGCGCAATGACCTAGCGGTACAAGGGACAGCCACAAACAGCCATACCACAAATATAATACATACACACACATTTACATACATGTTTTAATGCAAATCTTAAATTACCGCATGTGATTGTTAATGGATGCTTCATTGTCTCGATATATCAATATCTTTAGTGTTTCCCAATTTTAGACACCCTAAAATTATAATCAAATTATATTTAAATGTTCCAAAAAAATTGCGCCTAAAAGCTTTGAATGTACGCAACCCGCAAAGCAGATATGTTATGCTGGTTGTATTTTAAATATGACAGACTTATTTGAATGTTTTTTATGAACACGTAATAATAGACTTGAAATAAAAAGTATGTATGATGTTATAAACCAGTTTATACAAGTTCGTACCCTTATTAGTAACAATAAGTATTCCCGAAAATTCTCAGATAAAAAGAAATGGCTAGTGGAGCGGTTAAGTCTTCTAAACAAGTATTATCATAGACGTCTATTCAGCAGCGGTATAGTATTTCCAAAATAAAATGGCCACTCTCCCTTTCTGATTACAATAATGACAGAGTATTACCATTATACCTACTGAGTTTATGGTTTTGTTAAAAATAGTTGCCAGGACCGTAATAATTATTTAAAATAAACGTGTTTTCTTATATGCTATTAAGAATGAACTGTATATACTCACATGCCATTCCTTCACATTTTTATCAGTCTATCAGTCTTTGTAGTCTATTTTAAATACTTCAAATTTGCACAAACAAAAATATTTTTTTTGCAACAAAAATTAATCCTAGCAACAATAATTATACATATGGCTAACTTTGTAAGAAAATTCTATTCCGTCTTCTTCCAACTTTTTTATTAAAAGATGGACAGTCGGCACTATATTTTTCGAATAAAAGTCATATATTTTATTTATTATTGTTTTAGACATAAAACTATCTATTTTCTTGAAAACCTGTAAATCGGGTCGTTTTCGATGCTGATTTTTTCCACGAACATTGAATACATACGTTGAATTGTTCTGTATGGAACACTAGTTAATTCCGAAGTTTTAAGTATAGGTTTGTCATTACCTTCCGAAACTTTTTTATAATCGTTCAGTATGAGAACTTTGCAATCTTCTGACATTACATTTTTCTTTAGTAGACACGTCCACATTTTCGCACTCCAAATCACTTTGCACAGATTCACTATTTTCACTACAGAAATTAGGAATTTCTTCAAAATCACATGGTCGCCAAAGAGCCATGTTGTTAATGTATGCACGCTATGAACGTTGAAAATTATCTAACAAACAAGTATAACAAACCCTAAAATTTAGAAACAATAGGATTATAAATCTCTTTATCTGTATTATAAATATCCTTAATGGTTTTTAAGAAAGTTCAATCGAACTAGTGTTACATCTATTCGATTTAAATTTATACTTCCCTTAATACCTCTTATATTCTTTTTGCAGCTACGAGTCTTAGAATTACTGCCAACACATTACTGATTTGTTAAGCTTCTTAACAAGAATGGCCATTTCATTTTGGAGGCCCAAGGCGCCACGCTATTAGAGGCGCTAAATCGAGAGCTCAAATATGCATATTCTGAGTGGCGCACAGAAATTTATGAAGGGGTATAAAAATATTATTTCACTTGTTTTATTGGGAACAAAAATATAAATTTTGATTTGTATATCAATATATATACAATTGAATTTAAAAATGTACTTATTTTTTGATTTTATAACAATAACAAATCTTTTGGATATTTGCAAAATATTCCATCACTAAGGAGAGAGATCAAATACGATCACAAGGCTCCGATCAATATCCAAAGTAAAATTTAATCTTTTATTAAATCCAATTTCGATAAACGCTCCTTAATATCTTAATTTAAAAATATTTGGTTTAGAAATGTCTGTTCACAAGTTGCTATATTTTTGATTGATTATCTAATTCCCTAAATTGAAATATATCTGTTTGGGAAGTGTACCAGTTGTTTGTAAGATATATTAGCCAGATGACACGAACATATTAATCAAACTGTGCATGTCTGTCCGTGATATGATTGTACAAATCTGAATTTCAAATCCAGAGATTTGCATCCAGCTTGTTAGAAACGTTCAGAACAATTCATCTTCAACTGATATACAGATTTCAATCTAAATGGTCACATTTATCATTTTAGAAACTATTAAAAACTTATTCATTAAACAAAAAAAAAAAAAAACGTAATAAAGTTAAATAAAAAAAATTTAGAAATGATTTCTAATGCCGTGTATGCGTCGGGAAAATATAGTCACGCGAACATTTAGAAGATCAACCACTTTAGTAGTTGCAAGCACACACATTTGCCGTTGTAAATGATTCTTGTGTCCACTTACTGTCAGTGAAGATTAGAGATGTCGTTGGTTTTGAATTTAACGTAGGGATTCCATTTTTGAGAACATAAAATCGAGACACAATGAAATTTGAGAGAGATTTGTTAATACCCTTTTCACACTAGAACTTTAAGACAAGTGAACTTAAAGTTCACCGATGTTTAACATTGGTTTGCTTTCCCACTTGATGTTTAAATCTCCGGTGCTGCCATCTGCTGCAGTAATGTTGTTCTTAAGTTACCGTCAGGAAATGACTAGTTTTGAACTGTCTGCACAGACACACATTTTAAATTATTATAAACAAATATGGATATTTCATGTCATTCTACAATAAAGACAATACAATAAAGAATATATACGCCTGTATTAACTTAAAAGTTGATACATTTTATCTCAATTATTGTAGGTCTGTATTGTATTAAATACATTATTAAAATAAATAATTTTATTATAACAAGAAGTATAAACTTCTTATAACGTCGATATAATACCAGTATTCTTATTTATGATAATACAAAATGTTGACAGCACAAATTCAAACAGTATTTTTTATAATAGAAATTATGTGGACAATGCGGTTAAACACGCAGATTTGGCCGCAGATGAGGCCATACGCTTTCACACCAACACTTTAACTCTCCTTCACTTTAACATCGAAACTTAAACATCTGGTGTGAAAAGGGAATAAAAGGCGGCCGCATGGGTGCCGAGTGCGGGCCCCATTAAAATAGTAATTTTGGGGCCAGGCCCTGGGAAAACAATTTCGCTCTACCCCCGATACCGATAAATTAATAAATTAATTAATATTAATAATTACTTAAATAAGTTAAAGGGCGGTAAAAATAATTTTTGCCCAGAGTGGAGGAAGAGCTTAATTGGGTCCTGGTTAATACCTGTCGGCCAACATATTTGTTCGAAATAATTGATCTCGTCACAATGAAAAATTGCGCGAACCCAAAGAGGGTTCAGAGACTTGCTTATCTAACGACATTGTCGCGGGTCTTTGTGGCGCGAACTTGTCGCATGGCTATGTCACTCCAATGTAAACCCAATTTAAATGAAGTCTATAACAGCAAACTATTATATTTCAGTGAATCCCTTTTTCTGAACTGTACTGTGGCAACAGAAAGTAAATTAATTGAAATATAAATATAACCCACTCTCAATTTTACTGTTTTTTTTTTTTATTTTTATGTTTTTAGGGTGTCTTAAATGTTGGGAACCACTATTTCTCGATTGCAAAACTATTGTGAATCATGCATTATAAAGTATTAAAACCTTTAAATCCATATGGTCCTGGTTAAACCCAGTCTGTTTTAACTTTCTCGCGTCTGTAAGAGAAAGACAGTGTCATCTAACAAATCAAAAATTGTCAAAAAATTCTACTTTCGTTTTCAAAGCTAAAATTTTCTAAGTGATTCTAGTGTGTATGTCTGCGTGAATAATTTACAGGGTGAGTGTAAAATGATACGAATTTAAAATATAAATTGGGAGAAATCTCTTTGTTTTGAATAATCCTTAAAAAGGAGACGGTTACGATTAAAACAAAAGAGGATCTAGGATGGAAGATGTATTTCTCAACTCCGAAAACATCGCAAGAGATGGAGAGATTTGCTAAGACAGTGGTTCTTAATCTTTTTTCTATGGCCGCTAGGAAACGGGGCTACTTATCTACTCAGTGGTTTCCAAACTTTTTCGGTTCCGGGCGCCCTTGATTAAAAATTCTCGTGGCGCCCCAAGTCAGTACACTAAATTTTTCATTTTATTTTATTACTGTCCGACAAATATTTCGTGGCCGGGCGTGGCTTATTGTGCACTATGAAAGACAGTGTCAGATATAGAGTACAGTCAGAGAAACAAGTTCACATTCTTACACGTGTACATTATATTTATCAGTTAAGTACGTCTACAAATACAAGTTCCTCCCATCACAGTCGAACAACAAAACTATAGAAACGCAGCTGCTTGATTTAAGTGATTACTGTATTTGACGTTCACTTTGTCGACTTGTTTATTGGCCCGAGCACCCCCGTCCCGCGTCTTTTTCCAAACTCCAGCAATTTCAAGTAGATTGTAAACAATAAAGGCTTACATTCTATGTAATAATGTAATACAGATGTTTTCCCGCTAAATATGCTTACATAACAATGTAAATATTTTGACTATTAATAGCACGTCCACCTAGTTTGCTTTTTGTCTCCATGATTTTAAATATTTAATATATTTTGAATGTTGCACTTATGCACTTGACTGCAATAGCGTGTATAGGAAATAATGCAATTCGCCAAAGTTATAATCCCCACTACAAATTTCAGGCGCATTTTTCACGCCCGGCCACGAAATATTTGTCGGACAGTAGACAGTTGAAAATATGAAACTATAAGTGATTATCTAAAAAAAGGTCCTCACTTCTAAACTACAAAGTGATCACACAAAAAAAGATCCTGCTGGGTCCTCGCGGCGCACAGTTTGGGAAACGCTGATCTAACTAATTTCCTTTAAGTAAAGTAGTTCGCACTAATGTGGAATTGATTTTTTGTATTTTTTTATTAAATTAGTCATCAAAACAGTAACAATATTTATTCAAAAACTCAGTTTTTATTAATAAGAACCCATTTACTTTACATGTTGCATACAATACTATCTCTACAGCTGTTCAAAGGGCTGCTCTTTTTTTTTTTAATTCACATGAATTTAATTTATCGTCAGAATCTTAATTATTTTCTAAAATTTAATAATAATTATGAATTCATATTAAAAATTTTATATTAAATTTAAATAATAATAATATATATATATATTTTTAAAATTTTGGAGCGGGAACTCCTTGAATTCGTCTAACGGAAGAACGGGGTGTTCAAGAACTCAGATTAAGAACTTCTGCGCTAGCAAGAGATTTAGTGAGAATTGATATAGCAGACATCTGGAAAGATTGTACTTAATAACGTAGGATGGAGGATTGGTTTATAACGGAGAGGAAATAGATCAAACCGACTGACAAAACCCGAAAAACGACCTAAACAACTCAATAATTCTGTCATGATAATTAGAAATTTATAATCGCGGGTATGAAGGTTTGAAAAATTTAAACATTATGAGCTGATCAATATAAAAGTACGATGAAATGATTACCTAATTTGTTCATTTTTAAATTAAAATTAATTACAATTAAATTTTGTACATTAATTCGAAAAAAGAACTATAACAAAAAGGAACTAAATTTTAGTAGATCTTGAATGTTTCTCTACCACTATTGTAATTTAACTTAATATTGTTACATCAATCAAGGTCTACATATAATAATGTTATTCTGAGCACAATTTATTCACTTTGACAGTGCTGTAAAATTCTAAGGTCGAATGATTATATTACTAATAGAGAGGAGGTAAAATCCGTTACTAAAAGAGAGGCTAACAGAGAAGCGGATGCCTTTCTGTTAGCATTCGTCTATATTGGGTAACATTATGGCTGTTGGACGCTTTACACACACCCGCAAAACTGGTGCGGACGCCGGTGCTGGCGTCGAATATAATGTAACCAAATCGATGCTTTCACACATAGTCCAGTCCAGCAGATTGGCATTAAAAGTATTCACACCCTAAAGTGGCAAATTTTTATTTCACCAAAGGTTCACCATGGCTGCCCTAGATTGTACTTTTATCTTTAAAATAAATCCTTGCTTGTAAAAATCAATTAATATTTAGTACTAAATAGCCCCCCACAACCGAAATACTATTTATTAGTGATGGGTCGTTAATGAACGAACCGGCTCACTGAGCCGGCACAGTACACTAACCGAAGTGACACGGTTCACCAAATTAAAATGAGCCGGCTCACGGCTTACTGCATGGTTTCAAGTTTCAAGGATACGATTGATCGGGCGATTGTGAGCTGTGACCGAAGTAACCCGGATCTGGATCGATGTCATGTTGAACTTCGCGAGAACTCGGCTTGTAATGTATTACCATAAAGTGTATTTTGTCATGAATTTATAGGGCAGTCTATTTGAAACTAATAGGCTTAGTATGTACTTTCTTACAACCATACTATATAAAAATATTAAAAATATTACACAAATCCCAGATATCCGCTTTATAAGGGCAAGAAACATCGCCATAAACTTAACACATCTGGTTTTAAATACAGTAGCTATATAAAGTGAATTGTTTGTTTACTATTAACCCGGCAAAAATGTTAGATAATTCACTTCTATAGATTTTTATTTATTTAACTTCATTATTTCTTTATAACAAGATAATGAAGAAGACAGAGAGAGGGAGGGAGAGAGAGAGAGAGAGAAAGAGAGAGAGAGAAGAATTTGTCAGTAAGACATAATTTACGTTTTGATTTCATACTAAGAATATTAACAAGAATAAAGGTAATAAAGCGGCAAATACTCCGACCATTTTATCGGATTTATTCCACTCGACCAAACAATTCCGCTTTCCGCAGTCTGTTCAAATAATGCAAGAGCTGGCTGAGCGACGTTCTATACTAGCGTCGGCGAATCAACGCAGTTACGTCACACGACGTAACAAACGACTGTATTGTCTGGAACAATACAATCGTTTGTTACGTTGTGTGACGTAACTGCACGGATTCGCCGACGCTAGTATACCTACATATTGCAAACCAACAACTGTGTTGAACGGTGGGAGAACTGACAATTGACCGACCTGTTTCTCTGGGACACGTTTACTTAGCCGGATCACTGAACCGGATCACTGAGCAAGATCAATGAGCCAGATCACTGAGCCGGATCAATGAGCCGGCTCAGCAAACTGAATGACCTCCACTGATCCGAAATTCCCATCTCTACTATTTATGTGAAAAACATATACAAATATACGACATTTACCGATCCTACCGATATGAATTGTAGAATGAATTGTAAATTTAAAAAAATCTAATTGATCCGACTATATTTCGTCTAAATTTTATGGTCGAAACAAATGCGTATTTATGAAAGCAATGAGATGGCGGCTCGGCATCTGATTAGCCAAGATCAACAACAGTTGCATTTACTTGTGTCGTCCGCCGGACCGGCAAATCTCCTAGACCAGGCTATGTATAAATGGGACCATTTGTTGACAATGTATCTTGCGTAGGTACCAGCACTGCTGGTTTTGCCGTTGTGTGTGAACGCCCTTACTTTACTGTCCTTCCCAACTCCCGATGCTAGCACTCCGGTGTTATTTACACCGACATTACAAGATATTTACAAAATTTAAATTAACAGGTTTCTTCAGAATAACATAATTAGTTTTCCTTTTTTTATAGTTCAATTTTTGAGCACGTAATTTCTAGACATTGATATTTCGATAGCATCCCTAATTTTAAGCTAAACGTCTGTGTAGTGTAAGACGTTACCTATAAATTGTGCACTTAGTCCTGACGTATTATTTATAAAAGATTTAAAAGAGGAATTGAAAGACTATGATATGAGACATTTACATTTCGAAAATGCATGAACTGGCTCGTGCTTAGAATGCTGGAGATAATGAAAGATTTACAGTCGACATACACTAGGATATCTCATCTATTTACATCAAGAAATAGAGGGGTACAGATAGCACAGATTAGATTGTTAGAGATAAGTTTTCATTGTTAAAAATACTCAAAATATTACTTTCAGAACCATTAAAACTCATATAAAATACAATGTACATTATGTTTCTTGTAATCAAAAAATATGTAACAAAAATATGTTAATATCTATCGAAATGGAATTCTCACAAAATGTTAGTTAAAATTTTTGGGGCATAGCAAAGATGGTGATTTATGGTAATAGTAGAAAATTTTTTAATTTTCTATATAAATAATTATATAGTATAAAGTTGTCATAAATAATACGCAGCATAGAAATGTACTCCAAAATACTTTGAAATTAACAGGAAAACTAAACACTATTTATTCGTAGCGCCAGGGCCGGCGCGAGGGTATTTGGCGCCCGTAGGCAAGATTTAATGGAGCGCCTCCAGACAGGGCAAAATTTCAAGTGAAGACCTAAAAAAAGGTCCTCACTTCTAAATTTCAAGTGAAGGCATAAAAAAAGGTCTAAAAAGGTCCTCACTTTAACCTTGGCGCCTCCTGGCATCAAGCGCCCTAATGTCTTGCATTACCTGCGGAGTGCGTTCCTCCGGCCCTTTGTAGAGCTATAGGAAAGTGTTGTCGTGCGCTAAAATAAACAAACCTAGCGATATCGAATTTATACCAGTCTAAACATGAGTTTTTCATATAAACACAGCCATAATTTTATTTTTTTATCTTCAGTCTGTGCTGAGATCGTACAATAATAATTAACAAGTGTCTGTATGTAGTGTCGGTAACATTGTGACGTCAATTTTTCCTAAGGTTCTCATGATTGGCTAACTGGGGATACCCTCTCCCGTGGTTGGCTAACTGGTGATATCATGTCCCGTGATTCGCTGACCTGATATTATGATAAATTTAAAAAAAGATTGCCCAAGTTAATACAGTCAAAATATTTTTTTTTTTTGTTACAAACCCGTAGTTGTTGACGAGTTAAACAACCTAGTTTTGCCTAATAAAGTTGTAAATGCAGTCCATGTCAAAATGATATTATCGGACAATATTTTTTTTAAATTTTAAACCTAGTTTGACAACTAAAGAGTAACTATAAAGTATAAAAAAAAATTATGGTAATTTTAAATTAGAAGATGATCCACGTTCTGGGCGACCTGCCGAAGTGGTAATTCCGGAAAATACATCTGCTGTTAAAAAATTGTTCAAACAAAATTACCATATAACATACATGCAGATACAGGAAATCTTTAAGATTAATGCGCCAACTTTACATACATTTCTGCACGATAAATTGCATTTTAGAAAGATTGTTCGCTTTGGGTTCATTTCGTGTTTTCATCATGATAATACACAGCCGCTTCGAGTTCATGTTATAAAATAATTTTTTGAACTTTCTCAGCATAATCAAGTTCTTGCGCTATGAGATTTGATTGTTCCTCTACTTCAAAAATGAACTAAAAGGGCGCCACTTTACTTATTTAGCAAACAGCGATTTAACAGCAATTAGCCACGTTGAATGAGGCATAGGTTTCTCTGCCGATAAGGAAGTAGGATTTTTTTTATGATTGGTTTACACGAATTTATAAGCGATGGGAAAATTTAAAAAAAAATGTGAAAAATAAAATTGTACGATCAAGTTTTCCTAGTGCCCTATGTATCTTTGCTCGAATAATATTCATTAATCGAAAAAAATTTATTCTCTACGACAATGCAACAATTTTGGAGCTTGCGCCGTATTTATTCCTTCTTAAAGGGCATAAATTTAAATGAAGACAAGTGGATTACAATGAATAGAATTCAATTCTATTATTGCGAATAGAGCGATTCTATTGGCCGTTGCCAAAAAACTGTTGTTTTTTTGTCTATGTACTATACTATTGAACTAACTATAGAATTGTATCACATGTTCGAGAGTTCACAGAAAAATTTTCCAAATTCAAAATCAAAGGAATTCTACGTAATAGAAATCGAAAATATCTCTAATAAATTGCAACAGAAAAGGAAAATGTATTTATAAATCGACCCAGTATATTTCGAGCTGCTGTATTAAAAAAATTGATTAGTCAGTAGATAATCTTCCCGGTTAAAAATACTGCTACAGCATTTTAAGCAGAAAATAGCGTAAAAAGAGACATAGTTTGTTAGGAGTTTCCAATTTAAAATTACGATCATTCTTTCTATAAATTCCAGAAGTTTGTCAATTTCAAATTATCGAAATCGTTTTTCTTAAAACTCTCGATTTTGGTCAATCGATTCATGTAATTTTATATCACATATGTGAGACTAGATTTTGAGTATTTTCAACGATGAATTAGTTAACTTACATGCATCAGTAGAGAGATTTTTTTAACAAACATGCGTACTTACAGTAATTATAAAAATACAAACTCACCTCGCACTGTGACTCAACATGATGATATTTCTGCAACAATCAAAAACAGATACTAGAAGATAGAGGCCTTAATCTAGATCATTACAAAATACATTATCAATAATGTTGAGCTATATACAGTCAACAGCATCAGTAATTTAAAATAAATATTATCACTGGCTTAAGTCTGGTGCTCCTTGGAAAAATAACAGGAAGATTTAGAGTAAGTCACATTCTAAGGCAAAGAGGCATATTTGATTGTTATCGACAGTAGTATAAATATTGACAAACAGTAAGACTTAACGTATGTGGCTAACAGTTACAAAATTGACCAAACTGAATAAAAAAATGCTAAATAGTGTTTGTGGAATGAAAAATGTAGTGAACTCCTAGGCATAAATCGCGCTGTTAAAATTTGGTAAGCGATGTTATGTTCACATGCCAGTATAATGTCAGTAAAAGTATATTCCTTTCTAACATTTAGTTTGGTTTTGACAGCGGTGAGAAGAAGTCAGTTTTTGTTTAAGAAATGAAATATTTTGAATAATGCACAATCATTAATCATCTTTAAAAAAAGTGAGTTTTCGGAGAAGGAAATCTATGGCGATATGGTTATTACATTGGATGAGGATGCTTCTTCCTATGCAAATATTTGTCTCTAGCTGGATGAGTGCAAGAGAAGAAGAAGTAGTGTTACGGATGGTCGCCGTAACGGACGTCCTAAGACAGTATATTGGAAATTATTGACAGAGTTCATTATGTCGTTTGAAATGACCGACGAATAAAGTTATCAGAGGTACCAGAGATAATATCTTTGAAATTATTTTGCAATGGTCCAATATTAATGCAGACACCTTTATTTTGGACGTTTGCCATTGCTGATAGTACTAGGCTAGAATAGTACAATATAATGAGTATTAGTATCATAAAGATATAATACTTCAAGAGTAATATAAAAAATAAATTCGGACGTTTCGGAAACTGCTCAACAATCTGTTTCCGTCTTCAGCGATCACGAGAAGTGAGAACGTCCGAATTTATTTTTTATATTACTCTTGAAGTATTATATCTTTATGATACTAATACTCATTATATTGTACTATTCTAGCCTAGTACTATCAGCAATGGCAAACGTCCAAAATAAAGGTGTCTGCATTAGTAGCAGAGATAGTTGACATATCGAAGAAATGCGTACATTTTATTTTGCAAAATAGGTCCCACCTTTGCTTTCTGCATAGAACAAACTCAATATTCTCAAGTTAGTTTGGATAGAATTACCGGTGGATTTTTTGCGTCGCTTTGTGTCCATGAATTAGATGTGACTCCATTATTACACGCCAGAGGCCAAAGAATAGTCCAAAAAGTGGATTTAACACGATTTTCTGACTCCGAAGAAGGTAAAATTGGTCCTATCAGTCGGAAAGATCATGAAATCCATTGATTTGGAACGCGAAAGAGAACTTGTACATCAACTATCTGCCACAGGGCCAAACAATTAACAGACAATACAATGCTGACCTTATCGACCGTAAAAAAATCTTTCGTACGTTCGTTCATACTTTTTTTTTCGTATCTTTCGTACGTTCGTTCGTTCGTACTTTCGTTTTCGTTCGTACCGTTTTTCATCCCGCCCTGGCAAATATACTATGTGGTAAACGAAATACGTAAAATGTGCAATTATAACAGTCAAATATTTAGTTCGTATAATAATAATAATGATTCAGAAAGAAGTATTCTCCCTGGATTTAGTTTAATTTCAATGAATGCTTATAGAAGGATTTGGAATGCAGTCATGTGTATTAATATCCATTGATCCCTTATATAACTTGCTCTCTTCGTGCTTGGATCGGTAGATGCTTGTCAAAACTTGTCAAAGTCAATAATAATGATTGCTAATAAGATCAATAATAAGTGGCTAATTGTGTGAAGAAGTAGTGCAATAATTTAAATATAATTTTACATTTCATTATTATGGTGGTCCACAAGTTGTCCAACACATCTGAAGAGATTTAATATCATTGACACAGAGAATTGCAAGTATTGTGGAGAAAATGTAGCAGACTCGAACCACCTAATTTTAGCATTTAAAATCTTTCACAGAGAACAAGAAATGCTCAAACAGCTGATCCCACAACCAACAAACGTAGAAAATATATCAAGAACTTAAATAATTTATCACATCTCATCTCAATAACTACCATCTCTATTGTAAACCCTTCCATGGCTGACTCCCAAAACCTTATAACCTGCCGTGACAGCCTCTCGGCAATCTCCTTATACCTCCCCTCTCCTCCAAATAATCGCCCGCATCATTCATTATATTAGAGCACAAAATTGAGAAATTGAAGCTGGCAAACGAAGAAATTCAAAGCCAATCAAACTTAAGGGGAAAAAAAATTATTATGGTGGTCTTCATTTGTTTCTTTTTCGTTTCCAGTATACTTAAAAGAACATTTGTCGAGAAATTCCATATTATTATACCATTGGACAAATTATAGTGTATATGTGTCCGAAAAAAATGCTATAAAAATATATGTTTTTGCCTTAGAATGTGACTGAAGCAGGTATTCATTTCTGTAGTATGTTTCAAAACCAAAACCATTTGAATTATTTACTTTTTAAGGCTGGGATTCATTTGATATAAGCAGTATTGGAGTCATAATTTTAGAGGACCAGGGTAAACCTACTTATAAATTTAAGAAGAAATTCGTAAATGAATTTGATACTTCGACTGAAATATAGATGAAGGCAATCTCCTGCGGAACTATGGGCTCAAACCCACATAGCCCGTATAACTTCTGGTACTGGATAGAAGCGATTTTTTTACTATTTAACCAAACAATAGAATATATGTAAAAAATGTAACGATATTAGCCTGTTTCTCTATTAAATTTAGTAAAAATGATGGCATATATTGCAGGGCAATGAAACATAGCCTTAAGTTTAATATTGCAGTTATATTAGCCCAGTTTAAAATTTACAGTTGTCTTCTATCTATTTCAAGTTGTAATACGAATAGAACTGGACTTAGATAATCAGTTTTAAATAATCGCAAAAGACACTTTCATAAAAAATTAATTTTATCCTCTTATGGCCGGTTGCTAAAGTAAGAATTATCCCTAACTCAAATTAAAATCATTTGTTTTTGTATGTTGTAACATATAAAAACAAATGATTTTAACTTAAATCATTTGTTTTTGTATGCTACAACATACAAAAACAAATGATTTTAACTTGAGTTAGGGATAATTCTTACTTTAGCAACCGGCCATTAGAGAAAACTCTTACGTTAGCAAACCGACATAAATGAAGAGTTATGTTACTCGCATTACATATATGCTATGCTGGTCAATACTTGACAAATTCTAAATGTATTATCCTTTTCGTTATGCCCAAAGCTTCGCTTGCAATAAAGCATTCCTGCTGGTAGAGGATAATGGACGATTGTATATTAGAAGGACCACTCGTATGCTGATACAGATCTGCGGATGCTCTTATAGTAGTGGTAGCAAAGAGGTAAATTTAAATTTAAGAGCAGTGAATATAGAAACAGTAAATTTAGGTAACTTCAAATTTGAATTATAAAAAGTATATATTATTTATTGGTGTTATAAATGGACTTGGTTTCTTCTACAGAAATGATAAGAAATTCGGTTAGAAAGATATTTTACAATATGTGCTAGAACAGATAAAGGTGCGAAAGAACGTGCATTTCCTTATTTAATATTTTACCATCTTTTACTTAAGGACTACTGCAAGTGAAGGGGAAGAGAAATTATTAAATATTTAAAGTTTTAACTCTATCTAAGGTTGAAAAGGCACTTATACTCTACCTAAATACATTTTTGAAATCATTATATTTAGATGAAAAATATGCCAATTCTATCCCTAAGATTAATTACTAAGACAAATAAATTTTTATTTTTAAATGATGATCAAGTAAATAATTAAGGTTTAAAATATAACAATAATTTATAAATCTGAGGGAGAATTTTTAGCATAATTTTTCAACATTTTGCATTAATATTAATAATCGACTTTTATCATAACAAATATTAGAAGTATAAGTTTTCATATATAGCAAAATTCTCAAATTAGATAAATTGAAAATTGAATGTTCAAAATGTGAGAAAAAAAATAAATAAAAATAACTACAGTAAGATTTCTGTTTGCCCTATTCCGTTCGATACTGTTTCGTTAAAAAGCACTGTTGCCAACTACTAGTTTCAAAAGTACTAATCAGCCAAATTAAGAACCAATTAATAGGTAGAGATCAGTGGCGTAATTTCATTTGTTGACATTTATTATCTTGGAAGAGCGCGTACTTGGTCGTCCTGAAAAAAGTTGTGTAGTAACGGCCTAACAATGAAATCTAATTTGTCGATTATACTTTGTCGCAAAGAACTGTACATGTGTAGCTTTTGATCGGACGGTAGTTGTCTGCAGTCCGCATTTTAGTTCAGACTAAAACTTTCTTCAGTCAACCAGTGACGGTGCTAGCGGGGGGTCCGGGGGTTGGGAGAAAAATGTATTTTAGAAGTGAGGACCTTTTTCTTAGGTCATCATTTGTATTTGGCCCCCCAAATTTTACTAAAATATTTCCTGCCCCACCCCAGATTTTGAGAGCTAGCGGCGCCACTGCAGTCAACTGCCTGCATTAATATGGAAAAAAGCGGGGAAAAAATGGAGAATTTATCGATATATAATAATAATAATAATAATAATAATAATATATATTGAAAGCATTCCTGTTTATGGACAATCAAAGATACTAGTTTTTGTAATAAGGTTTTAAGGAATGCGGCGTATGAAGAATTATTTAATTTATTTAAGACAGTTGACTTTGAAGCCACCAGAGGGCCACGATTGACGTGGTAAATAAAATTAATAATTTGAGAAATTCTTTCAGAAAAAAATTAAAAAATCATAAAGTTCTTATAAAACTGGAACAAGAATCGATGAAATATAAGCACCCAGTCTTTGCTACTATGATCTACCATTATTTTCAAGTGATCATGAAAAAAGCTGAGAAACAGTTTCAGCGTTCGCATAATAATATTAGGGCGGCCGCACATATTTTTGAATACATTAAATGTCCGCATATAAATTGAACGAGTGTAGTGAGAAAAATGTGATCGTCGTTATCGAATCCGTCCACGGATTGTCGTTCATTGCCTGTGCAACGAACTAAGCGAGTGTAGCCATCGTCAGACCGTTCATCCGGCCAGATATGTCAAACAATGACCAGACGGTTAACTGAACGTGAATGAGTAAATACCATTTATTGCTATCGGTGGCGGCGCTAGCTTTTAAAATCTGGAGGGGCCAGGAAGTATTTGAGTATAATCTGAGAGGGGGGGGGGGCAGGAAATATTTGAGAGGGTATCATGTATCATATTGTTATTAATGGACAGGTGAAAACAAGTGATGACCTAAAAAAAAGGTCCTCACTTCTAAAATATAATATGACCTTCTTAAACAATAAATCCTTGTTGCGCACACATTTTTCTCCAAGCATTTCTGGGGGGGGGGATTGCCCTGGGGACCAGAGCAATTTTTGGGGGGCTCCCGGACTCCCGCTAGCGTTGCCACTGGCTGCTATTACCAGCACAATGCATATGTTTATGTAATATTTGATATCTCTACTCTCTACTGCGTCCACACCATGAAATTTTTGCAGCGACTTCTTTAGATACTGATAACTAATGTATAACATCATGCTTTTCGTAGTTTTTATAGCGTACTTGCGCGTCCTGTAGCTTAATGCTTGTAGGTTCTTACTGTACTTTTAATTATTAATTTTGCTATATACATGACGAACTAAAATGTACATATATATATTTTTAATGTACACTGACAATTTAATACAATTATGATAATGAATAATATAATGAGAACAAGATATCTAAGTAAAATTTTGCTAAAACTCGGGTAAGTAATTGCCGAGTAAGAATATTTCAAAAATAGAAAACGATGATATAGAAACGATGTTACTGTAGATGTACTGGTAATGGCGTATATAAACATTTCTGTGCTGGCTGGAATTCGAACCCAGGACTTCTGCACTATTGAGATTTGAAAAAAAACGATGAATAAGTAAAATGAATATTGTTAGAAACCATCTATATTTTATTTTGGGAAAAATTTGGGAAAAACAGATGTAAACAAATGTATTTTTATTATATCTGCTTTGCGGATGTAGCTGCAACTGCTCAGCAGATTTGCAATTCTTTTAAAAGTGCTTTAACAGCACGCATGCGTACTTCTCGTTACAGGAGGTACGTTGGGCATAACTGTGCAGTGTTATTGCGCGTCTACATTGAGGCAACATGGTAGCATACGACAACTCTGACGAAACCGTCAGACTCTGTCGCATTGACAAGCTAGTGTCTACACCAACACTGGGATCGTGCTACTGTTTATTGTTGCGAGATCTGTCAGTTTACTGAATAAATATGGCGAATCGCAAAAATATTATTACATTTTATAACTATAAATAATATCAAGCTAATTTATACTATTGTATAACAAATTTTAATTCCATAACAAAAACATAACCTTACTTAATTATTTTTATCAATATTTCTCATACTCTATTTTAGCAAAACTTATATTTACTCACTTATCTTAAATAAATTTAAGTTGCTAAATAATTATTGTTGATACAGCAACGCTTACAACACTAGTTAATTTAAAAAATAAATACTTCTATAATAACAACTATCCAATATCAAAATGGCGCACATGTGCCTTTCAGAACTGGTAGCGTGTCGCACGGAAACTCTTTGATGTTTACCGCCAAGCAACGGGAACGAGCAACATGTCGCACGGCTCCCATCAGACTGCTGCATATTGGTAGCATACGACCGTTCGACATGTCGCATGCTACCAGGTTGCCTCGGTGTAGACGCGCCATTAACTCTGTGTCGTGCAAGTTTTTTGTCACGTGACCTCTGAGCACACTGTGCAACTAAGTCAAAGACGAACGCTTTGTTCAGATTGTGCAGTTATTCAAACTATTATTCTACCCTATTTTTTTTTTTTTACAAATGATTATATGTGTGTGATTACGTCAGGTCTGTCTCCTGCTCATTGTTTTGTATGATAATATATAAAGGGCGCATGAAGGTTTCGTGATTTTAAGTAATATAAAAGAAATTTTATTTGATGAGGAAGACAATTCAGAAGAATATTCCAAACCAGAAAATATTTTGGAAAAAGTGTTTTAATGTGCAGAGAGTACTGTATCAAACCTGACTATAAATCAATTTAAAGTACATTTCCACATATATCCAGAAAATGTTGAATCTTTTTGAGTTTATTTACATATTCCATTATGAGGTTCATGTTTGTACTATTTATGTTTCAAATGCTGCATAAACAGTGATATCTTGATTGTTTTCACTCATATTGTTTTGTAGAAATAATAACTTTTACCGCGAAAAACACTATTGCACAGACTGCCGCACAATCTGAACTTGTGACGATTGTGCAACACAAACTGCACTGCCGACTATATGCCGAGCGATCTTCGTGCAGCACAAAGCACACAGAAACTTTATGAACCCTTCTTGTGTAAATTATGCAGAATGTGTAGATTGTAGATTATTAGCTTATGCCGAACGCACCTAGGATGGTGATGTTATTTTATAAACGTCGTTTTTGACATTTATAACACCATTTTTTATTTAGTTGCAAAAGCAGTTTAAAGTTAATGTAAAATAAGCCTTAAATTTTATTGTTGACACAGAACATTATGATCACAATGCGACTATACTGTTTAATTGAACCTACATTAAGAGTCGCAGTGTGTATGTAGTAATAATTTTTCTGTTTTTGAAATATTTCTTTTATTAAGCAGTCTATTAATTTGGTCCTTTCTATCCTGAAAAAGAATTTTAGTATGACATGCTTATGATTTTATAAAACTAAATACCGAGATATTTACCCGCAAATAAGTACCTAATAAAAAACTAGGATATTTATTAGCTGTCTAGTGAATATCTCAATTATTACTTCTAATATTTCTATGATAAATTCTAAAATTGAAAGAAATATAATAACACTCTTGAATTGAGATAGCACAGTGCAAATTATGTACTATGCACTAAATATAAAAAAAAAAAAAATGCAATAAATCGAAATATTTCTAGCAATTTTAAAGACAAACCTTCCCTCTGAAGATTCTCCCTGTTTTTCTGGAAACGAATGATATCTAAATAAAATAACTAGACAAACAAAATTTACGTGAATTGTAAACAAGACTAAAAGAACTGAAGAAGTGTCCACTATTTTCGATGCAATTATCATTCTTTCGTTCATTTATGCACTAGCGTTGGTTGGCTTTCGAAAGTTTGGGAATTTTATTTTAGACGAAAAAATATATAAGTACGCGATAAATTTAATTGTGATTACTCGCATATAAATTAAATTAGATTAGGTTATGTTTATTAATAGTGTTCGGACGTACTTACGCTCTACATTAAATTTAATATGTCTTCATAGCCGTAGTTTTTACAATTTTTATTACTGAGTCCGAAAAAAAAAATACATTTAATCACCACCGATAATGGTTAAAATAATAATACGAAAGTAATAAATTCATCTCTTTAAAAACTTGCATAGGTCCACTTAATTAGTAAAGCTTTTTACTTTGATTTTACACATTTCAGGACAGTTATTTAATTGAATGATTGCACCACAATAATACAATTTTAAGACAGATTATTTCATAACATTGGTAAAATTGGTATAAAAAATTGCAGATTATGACAAAAATTGACAGCTACCTTAAAAAATATATAACTGTCAAAGCAGTCCGGCCAACCACTACATTCACATACCAAATGCCTTAAACGAGGAAGTTGTTTGATAATATAATGCAAATTGATCATTTGAAATGGCATGAAAAAGCTAAATAGAAAAAGTAGTTCAAAAACTCGTTACCTGAGGCTTTTTGCCGCACTTGTCAATTAGAAAACTCGTCATTTCGGGACTTGTTTTTTAACATAGGCGCGTGCGGCAAAATCATGCCTTACGAAACGTGTTTTAAAGAATATTTTCACTGGTCCGTGTAAAAAATTGGATTTTTTTACTGGTCCTCGGTACGATTTGGGTTGAGAAAAACTTCTATACGGCATCTCAATTATTTTTTTATTTACTAAAAAATATTAAAATTTATTTCCATATTAATACGGAAAATAGTTATATAAATAGGCCTGTTTCCTAACAGCCGTAAAAAAGATTTTTTAAAAAGATAAATATTTTGGGGGCTATAGGGGATGTCACCTAAAAGACAAAATATCGGGTGTTATCAGGAATTGCCTAAGCATTGATAACTTCTTTATTATAAGAGATACAAAGGAGGTAAAATTAAAAAGGATGAAGCATTTTACTCTACAAATAAGAATATTAAATTGAAAAAAATTGACAATCAAATTAACGAGCAATTTAAAAAAAAAACATTTTTTAAATGGAACCCCCTCTAATTTTTTACTCTATCGCATAGATAATGTATTTTTCTTTAATAAATTATAAAGTCACTATGCGTCTAAATCCAATATTTAAAATGTTATTAAGTCTTAACTAATCAAGTAAATCCCAAGTAAAAGAAGTATATCAGTGGTTCCATAACAACATGTTTTTTTAAGATGAAATTAATGGTAAAAATAAAGCCTTAATTTTTATTTATTTATTTTTTTAAAATTTATTTACAATAGTTAGACTTTAATTATTTTATCGTAACAAAAAAGTTAATATGAAACATTGGAGTTACATTTGTTTTACTTGAAATTTACTTGATTAATAAAAAAATGTATTACGATAAAATAATTAAAGTCTAAATAAAATTTAAACAAAATTTTTAAATTAAAAAATACAAAAAGTAAGACTTTATTTTTAACATTTATTTCATCTTAATAAAACAGCTAGTTATGAAATCATTTATATACTTGTTTTACTTAGGATTTACTTGTTGTTTAGTCAAGTCTTAATAACTTTTTAAAATTGGGTTTAGATCCATAGTGCCCCATGATTTATTAAAGAAAAATACATTTTCTATGCCATAGACTAAAAAAATACAAAGGGTTCCATTAAAAAATGTATTTTTTAAAAACTCTTATTTGATAATCAATTGTTTTTCCAATTTAATATTGTAGAGTAAAATAGCTTCCCGTATTTAACCTCCTTCGTATCTCTTATAATATCGAAGTTAAGAATGCTTAAACAGTTCTCGCCAGCGAAGTAACTTCACACGTTCAGACCAATTCTGTAACTCAGTTACTATGAAAATAGTAACTAAATATGTCACTATGAGCAAGGTCAGTTACTATCATGAATCAAAGGAATTATACTTTTTATAATATTTTATCTTGTAGTAACGTTATTACACAGTAACTTTTTACAGAATTGATCTGATTGCCTCTCGCTCCATTAGAATTTTTTCTGGGCCCGCTAGTAAGTTTGTCAACTTTGTCAACAGAGACCAAGCGTAAAAAAAAACTCATTTAATCGTTATATGGACTAATAAATGGTGTGCCCCCAACGGTTGCAGATCCATATAGCCTGTATCTTTGTTTTAAGCGGAACTAGTTTTTGAATTATAGTAACTTTTACCAATTAAGTGATGCATTTGATCGTTTTGTTTAGCCCACTGCAAACCTTAGAGAGCTCATGACAACTTAGGTAAATGAAAATTCCAGTTGGTTCCGCTTAAACCTTTGGAATGGCCTATCGAGAACTGACAATAACTGAAGTGACGCCTAGCGGAATATTTTGGAACTTACGGAATAGGATTTTGTTAGATGTGGCTCATTTAATTGCATTGTTTGTATGTGTTAAAGTGAAGAAAACTTTAATAAAATGTCTTTAAAATCGCAACAGAAAATTAACTGCAATGTGAATTGTTGTGTATCAAATGGCAAATGTCAAAAATATCCTATTCCAATCGCCATTTTGTAAGCGACAACAGCGCCTCTATAGGTAATGTTTATTTTCAATAGTTACGCCAATGGTTTCAACTATCTTTAATACACAGGGTTGTTGATATAACTCTACTTACTATTTCTGTACAGTAACCTCAGCTAGTAATTTATATGCGAGTAAAAACAAATTAAATTATTAAAATCTGAAAATGAAACAATACAAACCTAAGAAGTCTTGTGATGTAATCTGGCCAATTATCAGGAAACATGACCAGGAAAAATCCCACTGCGATTAGTATTATCCCTGCCAGTTTCATTCCAACGAAATGCGCTCCATATAACACCACATCTAGGGCTGAAACATGAATTATTAATATCGGGGATGGTTATGTGGGGATGTAAAATATACCTGCTGATACTGGTACAGCTGTTATAAGTCCCAGGGTTATGAATAGGTCATATGTTAGTGCAACACTAAAGTTACCTAGTAGATTTGCCACTAGAACATAATCATTATTAATTGATGTTTGTATGCCAGCTTTCAAGAATCAATGTTAATTTTAAAACACTTTGGTTAAGTGATTGTTAACTTACAATGAATGCACAATCATGGAACTAAATTATTAAAAACTAGGAAAATAAATTATGCAAGATTTAATAAAAATTAGATAAATCTATGCTGCTGGATAAACCAAAACTATGTTTGAATGGGAAACAAATAAGGATAATAGAAAGATCGGAGTGAGAAATGGGATGGTCGAAGCCATCAAAAAATACGAATGGTGAAAAGTTGAGAAATCTGAGGTTCTCTTCAAACTATTGCACAGAATTAACTGGCTTGCTATGGTACGAGGGTTGCTTCTTATGTTTCGGGATTGCGCTAAACTAATGCTGTCATCTAGAAACTGACGATTCTATCGTAAAGTTTGACATTTTTGACGGTATATGTACTCAGAACGTTTTGACGTACGAGCCCTCTTTGTGTTGTTTACAGTTACTTGAAAAAATCAGCTGTGGCCACCACAGGACCAACCGCCATCACAAAATACATTCTAGCAGCATAGTAGAAATAACTTGGCCTAATATTTTTTAACAGAGATATTATTTATCATGACCATGGAAACGTTGCATATAAATATGAAAAAATCAGCTGTGGCCACCACAGGACCGACCGCCATCCCAATGTACTTGCATAAAATACATTCTAGCAGCAGAGTAGAAATAACTTGGTCTAATATTTTCTAACAGAGATATTATGTATCATAACCATGGAAACGTTACATATAAGTGAAAAAATAGAAAATTTGCAAAAAAGAATCGAAATTTTTTTCGTTTTCTCAAAAAATATCTCAAATAAAAGTTGTTAGTTATTGCTTTTACATCAACTTTTAATTAATAAATATTATCGAAATATTTTTATGTTGTGAAATATTCGCATAAATCTTAAAATCGACACGAGTAAACTCCCATTTTCAGTCAACCGATTTTTACCAAAAGTTGATCAACTTGTGCCATTGACGTCAAAAGCTTAAATATGAAGTTTCATAAAAATTCTTTTAGCCGAATTTGCTCTGCACGTGGACATAGACAGAAAGACGGACGAACAGCCAACAGACAGACACACAGCAAACAGACAGACAAACAGACAGACAAACAGAGAGACAAACAGACAGACCTACAGACATCATGCTAAAAATAGTCAAAATGTTATGTAGGGACCTCAATTCGTGGAGATCCATCGAAATCTCGAAGTGTCAAAATCAGTATGGTCACAATACCTCCCTTAAAATTCATCTCGGCTAAAAATGGAATTAAATCGTGAACATATTTGAGCGATTCCGACTTTCGTCGTGGATTAACCCAACAACTCTCCACATCGATAAACTTATTTCGACTTTTGGCGATGAAGCACCATCAAACACTAGTGTTCATCGATGGTTTGCCAACTTCAATCGTAGTCATAATTCGTTTAAAGACGAATTTCGTGAAGGTCGTCCAAAGTCGGTTGTTGTTCCGGAAAACATTGATGCTGTGCGTGAACTGATACTGCAAGATCGTCATGTGACTTATCGTGAGATTGAGGTATCCTTGGGCATTAGTGGGACCAGCATACATTCACTATTGCATGAACATTTGGCCGCAAAAAAAATTGTTCTCGTTGAATTCCACATAATTTGACAATCTGAGTGCAAAATGCCTCAATCGGAGTGGAATAAGTGCTTCGAAAATAGGTCCAAACGCATGCAAAAGTGTATTGATCTTCATGGAGAATATTTTGAAAAACAACAAAGCCACTTTTGTTGATAAATAATTGTTTTTGATCTCAAATCCCTAAATATAAAAGGCAACCCTCGTATAACAAATAAGAAATAAATTAATAAATTATTTTTTAGCTAAAGATATTTCACACAAAAATATATATATACTTATAGAGCAAAAGATGCACTGCATCCCTTGTTTCCAAGGACGTTACGCCACTGTCTGGCATATTATTATTAATCGCATTATACTGTATGCTTTTATATTTAGTTAATCATACTTATTAATCGGCACACACTATACATTGAGAACATGCGAAATGTGTGATTTGTGGTCACGCAATTTATGTTTTACTATGTGAATTGTAGGGTGCAAATGACAGAGATATTTTATTAAGATTATTACATTTAATGGAAAAATATTTTACTCCTAAAGTATGTATCTTTAAATATGAAGCATCGAGCAATTGCGGATCCAACAAATCTGTATATATCCAAAGAGTGACGTGATTTAAAACGGCCAAGAAGGCTTTGAACGTTTTGAATATAACCAGAAAAAATTACACTGCTGTTAGAATTATCCCGGTCAGTTTAATTCCGATAAAATAATCTCCACATAACACCCTGTCGAACAGGAAAGTTTACCTAATCCATAATGGATTGATGATGGTGATACTTGTTTTCTTATGTTTGAACTGATGATGATTAATGTATTGAAAATAATACTTACCAAGTGATAAAATGCTGGCTGCTAGAAGCGCTGGCCAAGGAAGCCTTTCCCAGTATAGTGTTTCAACACCGGTAAAATATAAGGCCAAACTTAAAGGCCATAACATGGTGGCATTAAATAAACCTATGAGTGAAAAAAACATTGCCACTTGACCGTACGTGGCATCTCCTATAACTTTCTTAAACATTACCTACAAGAAGAACAGAAATTAGACTTTAAATTAAGCAGACATAAAAAATTATTATCTAAAACAGTAAATGTTCACCAATGTTTGTATCGGGCCAATCTGTCAACCGTTATAGAAATTTGAATTGACTACGCCAGTCAATTCAAATTTCTTTGTCTTTCAGCGTTGTCGTATGACTAGTTCATTAAAAAAAAGTAAATATCTGTTCATGACAGATGGAGTTTATTATTCAAAGAATCTACGTATTTGATATTTTTGCTACTATACTTCGTTCACCGAGTCTTTAAGGTGACAAACAATACTATTACATGCTTGGAGGAGGAATCAGTTTATGAAATTATACCAGTCCTGGGAATATTTGAAATATAGTACTTGAAAAAGTATTTCAATTACTTTCTGGCATTTGAAATACTGTATTTTAAATACTTCAAAAATATGCACTTGATATTTGGTTTTGCAAATACATTCTTACTGGTATTTGTATTTGTTATTCTGAACTGATATTTATATGCCATACATAATTTACCGGAACTGCAGAACTTCTTCTTTGTTCTGAAGTAAAAATTTTATATTTGTCTTCTAATTAATTTAATTATTTTTTTTTAACCTAACGTACAGTCAATAAATAATAGTAAATGTATTTATTTCAGTCCTAGATTATACATATATGTTAAAATATTTTGGGTATTTCACATACTTTCGGTACTTGAAATAACTTTTGATATTTAAAATAATTTGGATATTTCGAATACTTTTCGTACTAGAAATACTCTTGATATTTCAAATAGTTGAGTGATGAAGCATTTTTCAGGTTTTGAAGTTCTTTTAGTATTTTAATTACATTTGTAGTATTTGATAAAATTCTTGTATTTCAATTACTTTTTATCAGTAATGAGTAATATTATTTTCTTATCAGCTTTGCATTGTAGGTGTGGTAGGATTATGCTCCTGAATTTAACCAATCATAAGAGTGTCATGTGTTGATGACGTCATTTCTAATGTTTACTGTATAGACTCGGTGAACGAAGTATAATAACCATTAAAGCGGTAGCCGCTTGCTGGTTATTGGTCGCTGTGTAAATTTGCTGTATATATAGGACGTTGTTAGATCCTACTGCATAGGTACGGCCAACGCACAAGTCATGTGTCTTAAGCAGTGTTTATTAACTATTGGCCCGCGGACAGATACTGGTCCTTAGCAAAATTTAACCGGTTTGCAAGAACTTTTTTAATAAAATATTAGTTATTTTTGCAAATTTACCGCTAGTAAAATTTAAAAGTTTATCAAATTATCAATTTTTATATGCACTAAAAATTACAAAATATTCACCAGCTCGCGTAAAAGAATGTTTTGGAACAGTAAAAGTTTTGGATTGAAAATCATTGTTCCCGTACAAGCAGAAGCGTTTTGCGACTTCAGCCGTATTAAAGCGTTGCAACAATGCATTTTTTTACTGCAGACTATCCTTAAGTTTTAATGCCTAAACGTTGGTGAACTTTTATTTTTTATTTATTTTGTTATTGTTGAATATTTGTAGTGGTAGTTACTTTATAAACAGCGGATCCTGCTGCAGCTGCCGCAGCCAGGACAACACCTCCTAACGTAGGACTTCCGTTAATGCCATCCATATACGCTAACAAAGCTATTCCTGTGTCACACAGGATAACCGCAACTATCTGTAAATAAATTAAATTATTCATTAAATAACTGTCAGTTTTCCAAATCTTAACATCAGGGAAGAGTCAGGAGGACAGCGAGGTTAAGATGTGGCAACGAAGAGAGGAACAACAATTACTGGGCAAAGCCAGAAGACAGGCTCTGTAGAATGTGCAAGGAAAAAGAGGAAACGATAGAGCATTCAGCGAAGAGATGCAGAGAGATGTCAGTCTGAGAGAAAGAGATACAGTAACTGATGAGTGAGGAAGACAAGGGAGAAGGATGTGTGAGAGAACTGGAGGCAAGAAGGAAGGAGATAGAAGAAGGACGCCGGAAAGAGAATAGATATTTGCGAGATATTTGTATCGAAAGCGTAGCTCTGAATAGTTAAGGTATAACTCTTTTCGAATCTGGTGGTGTATCTGGTTATCTGACTTGTTCTACCTTATCTTGGCATGCCCGGTTTTTTCCTAATATTAATTTCAATTATGTTTTAATCAGAGTCGAACCCAAATTTATTTCGTTTCGGTTTATGGTCACATTCCAAATAAATGTTTTTCATTCCAGTTTCGGTTGTTCATCTAAAAATTCCGGTTCGGTTCCGGTTCAAATAAAAAGTTAAAATCGAATCTATTAGCAAATGCCTACCGGTATAAACTTTGGTTTAATTTTATTTACGAAATTCCCTTCTTATTCTTGTTTTTCAATTATAAAATTGAAAATACAAAAGAAATAGAACTTAATAAAAAATTTATTATTTTATTGTAGAAAACGAAAACAATTTAAGAACATAAAAATGAAAATACAAGAACATATTGCACGTAAATAAAATAAAATTCTAACAAATTACAGACGGAGGAAATTACAAACTAATAAGACACAGGGTCGGATTAAGGGGGTGTCAAGACAGTCAGTTGCCTGGGGCGCCAGATGCAAGGAGTGATGAAAATTTTGGTTGAAGACTCATTTTTTGCTCAACAAATATTTTTGGCAGCATTGAACAACTTAATTTTCAGCGCCGCTAAAAACTTGGTTTTACCTGGCTAGTAATTTTTGCGTAATTCTGCACATCTGGGGGCGCTATATAAAGAGTCTGTCCCCGGGGCGCAGAAATACTTTAGTCCGACCCTGATCTCGCACAGTTCATATAATCACAATTATAGAGAAGAAAGACGTTAATAAATAATATGAACTTTTCTCTTACAAAAATAATAAATAACAGTTTGTAGAATCGCAACATTATAAACAAGAAAATGGAAAACTTTTTTTCTTACAAAAAAAAAAAAAAAAATCACAGTAGACATTCAGGTGTTCAGGATTTCGGTTTTCAAATTAAGCAATTTTACGTTCCGGTTACGGTGTCGGTTCTGTTAAAAATTCCGGTTTCGGTTTTCGGTTCGGTTCCGGTTCGACTCTCTGGTTTTAACGTTTTAAGCAAACCTGTGGCCGAAAACGTTAAATTCGCTAAGTAAGTGTATGGAACGTCAGTTCAACTCCTGCTTATGTCAAATAACTTGTGTAATTTATACAAATTACAGGTTCTGCTTAGCCGTTCGCAACCGGCTATAAACTGTAGGTGCCTTTCTGTGTACGCTAAAAAATGGATGTAATACTGACCATATTACTTTTGAATGTACACAGATTGAAAATATGGTCATGAAACCTGGTAAGAGGAGGCCTAGGCTCACATCGGGCTGTCGCGCCAATGATGATGTTTTAATACTTTCTGTGTTAAATCAAAGTGCTCTGCAATCATGAAACTGAGTTTCAAGATGGCCAATCCGTCGGTCGGTAAGCACTAAAGCAAATCATTCAATATACCTCTCATATCGCTCAACCGTGTATAAAATTCACAGCTGAATCTAAAATATGCATTCCTGAATCGGATATCCCAATATGAGATTGGTTATTTTTGTTTTGATAATAAAATTGTGTGTAGAACAAATGCCGGTCTACGGTTTATGGATTCCGTCCGGCATTAAGGGTGACAATGATATGGATAATGTCATTTTGCATGCTGGGTTGGTTGTTCGCCGTTTATAAAATTTATTAACTAACATTTTGATAAACATTCTTTGCTAACTTTTACCGTTTGTATTACCTTTTACACGTGCATAGCATTTCCAACACATTCACGAATTTACGATTTCGTGACGTATTTCCGGTAGACACATCCTTTACAATTTGCGTCTTAAACTACTCACCACGACACGCAATCTATCAAATTGTTTAAATAACACAATTTAAATGTGAAAACTTCACAAACTCGATTTGTTGTGAAACTGATTTAAATATAAATAAAGAAAATCGAAGTTTCTAATGAAACAAAATTTAATTATTTTTATTTAGGAGAGTTTGAAAATTGAAAAATAATCCTGTTAGGCAGATTAATTCTTTAAAGGCGTAGAAAAAATTATTTTTACAGTAAAAACAACGCAAATTAAAAATATGAAGTGTTAAAATTTATTTGAAAAGTTTTACAGTTTTTATTTTAAAATGAACGAACGTGAGCAAACCACTTTACTAGATAGGTGCAGACATATTAGTGCGCAAAATATTCAGCCATTTTTTTGAGTGCTGTGGAATATAATTATTTTAAATTAATAACTAAACTAAATTTAATTTAATAATTAATTAAATCCCACCTTTTTGAGTTTGTGTACAGATTTTTGTAGAGTAATTTCGCACTAGTAACTTATAATAAATTGTAAATATTTCGTATTTTTATTGATTATTTAGAATACATTTTCATATTTAAATTGATGTCTTTATGTCCTCGTATTATTTGTGAGAGCTCTGTTCTTTAGGGAAAATCAGTTTCCAATTTCAAGCAGATTGGAAGTGGCTGGCACTTTATACAAATCTTTGGCCGTTTAGGGTGTGAGTACTTTTGTGAAATCCCTGCAATCTCATTGCCTTTACCTGAGCTAGCGGCCTTTTGTTTGACATTAACAACAGAAGGCAACTGTTAGCATCTCGCTGTTATTATCATTATCATCATTCTCCCTATCTTGTATTTATTGTACTTGTCCAAACCCAACCGTATTGAAGAGCCAGCGTCTATTTATATGATCAAGGGATCTGGTTGAAAGCTACGTCATATAATCTATTACTACGAGGGTTGCCTCGTATATTTCGATTGCACTAAATTAGTGCTGTCATCTGGCAACTGACGCTTCTATCGTAAAATATGACAATTTTGACGGTATACGTACTCAGAATGTTTTGACGTACAAGCGCTATTTGTGTTGTTTACAGTAACTTAAAAAAATCATCTCAGCTAAAAATGGAATTAAATCGTGAACATTTTCGAGCGATTATTTTTTACAACTTAACACAACAGTGCATCGATGAACTTAATTCGACTTTTGGCGATGAAGCACCATCAAGGACTACTGTTTATCGATGGTTTGCCGACTTCAATCGTGGCCGAAATTCGCTTAAGAACGAATTTCGTGTAGGTCGTACAAAATCGGTTATTGTTCCGGAAAACATTGATGCTGTGCGTGAACTGATATTGCAAGATCGTCATGTGACTTAACGTGAGATTGAGGCATTGATAACGTGAAATTTGACAATCTCAGTGGAAAAAGTCTCAATCGGAGTGGAAAAAGTGCTTCGAAAATTGGTTCAAACGCATGCAAAAGTGTACTAATCTTCATGGAGAATATTTTGAAAAACAATAAAGCCACTTTTTTTGATAAATAATTATTTTATTAATAGTAATTTTCGGCGAAGAAACGGCATCTGTCCTGGTTTAATGATAAATGTATCCACAAAACCGCGTTGAACACGATGATCGAAAATGATTTGTCGCCAACACAAGAGCGAGGAACAATTTCGAGACGATTGTATGAGATGGGGGAAAAATAGTAGCTCGAAAATTAAGTCGACGAATAATTTCGACACTTGCATGAGCTTGGAATAATTAAGTAGCTCAGAAATATATTTGTTTCGAAGTTTTAAAACCGGTAATTTTGATGTCTGTGAGCGCCACACTTTCAAATTAAGAAGGGGGCTGATTTGCAAGCATTCTTCTTCTTAAGAATTTTTGAAAGTCCTACCGATTTCGGATGGTAGCAATCATCTTGGCTATCATTATTTTAATGACTGCTGCTCGAAATAATCCTGTGGAAGTAACAGAAAACTAGGTTCTGAGATTATTTAGCTATGAGATTCTTATCGTTCCACCACCCTTTTTCCCCAGAACTTTTAGAATCTGCTTTTATTCTTCGCGAAATGGCCGAGATATTGGAGCTTTTTTGGTTTTACAATAGCAACACTTTTTTCATGCTTTGGCGATTTTGAACATTCGTGTTAGAACCCGCAAATTTTAGGATAAATCAAGCATTATTGAAGAAAAATCTGTCGCAAACACAAGAGTGAGGAAAAATTTCAAAACGATTGTAAGAGATGAAAAAAAAAAAACAGTGATGTGGAAAGTGAGTCGACAAAGAGTTTCGAGAAGCTTGCATGAGTTTGGAACAATTCAGTGGCTCTGAAATACATGAACTTTCTAAAAACAGCAGTACCAGATATTGTGGTTAGATTGACTAGAGCTTCTGCATTAAAAAATTGGGACAGAAAATACATTTACGTTAAAAATACTTCTAAATATGTGTTAAAAATTCAGTTGTGTTTTTATATTCTTTGTGAAAATCATTCTGCACTTTATTTTTTTGTACTGCATACCATTTTACATTTTAAACTTTTAATTACATTTGTAGATCATGACAGACGTTGTAGCTAACTTTAAAAGTAATTACACCTTCGTTTACGTCAAATTATAAGCCATTTTTAAACTTTTTGCAAAACTCTAAATGAAAACTAACATTTTTAAGTCAGCATAATACAAATAAAAAAGTTATTAAATGAGAAGAGAGAAGTTAAAAATATTCATTCAATCTTTTATTAAAAGATGATTTAGTTATATACAGGGATTTTATATCACCGGAAAAAAGATAAATTAAGATAGATATGTGTATAGGGTGTTTGATTCCATAATTGAGTAGTTGTTATAAATTTTAGTGAAACCTTGATCATTAAAACTGCTAATGTTTATATAAAAAAGAACTGTATTTAAAAAGACTAATGCTTAATTTTGATCGTCAAGATATATTCACTCCTTATCAGGGGCGCACACAGATTTTTGGCTTGGGGGGGTCCACAATTATACATATTTTTTATAAACACAGGGCAAAATTAAAGAGGTCTTCACTTTTAAATTTTAAGTGAAGAGCAAAAAATAAAGTCCTCACTTATCACAGTACGTTGGGGGGAGGGGGGGGGGGGTCCGTCTCCTTGTGTGCGCCCCTGTTCCTTATAAGTTCTGAAAATATTAATATGTGGGAAAATGTTGCTTTTGTGATATTTCACGACAAATGCGATTAAACGGTCTTAAAATTTGAGGAACTATAAAAGCGGAAAGAAATTATATTATGTAAAAAGGTTGTAAGGGACAGTGTATCAATTATCCTTTGGTACTATTACTGCACACCCTGTCACGATATACATGTTGAAGTGTATATTGAAATGATTACTAGAAAAACTTCTTTTTGTGCAGATATAATAGACTTCTTAGACTAAACTTCTAAGATAGATTTAACTACTTTAAACTAACTTAAATAACTGTAAAAATAGTGAAAACAACTTACCCTTATTCCAACGAACTGTTCGTGAAGAATAACCCAAGAGAGTAGATATACACAGCAGACATTGGTTGCAAATAGAGCCATTACATCTGTCGCCAGCAATATGCGGAGAGAATGTATGTACATGTAGTTTGTAGCTACCCACAAAATACAGAAGAAACTACATCGTGTCAAAAAGCGAGCTGCAAAAAAACAAAGTCGTAAGCAGATCGTAACATTTTATGTGTAGTATTTTTATTGTTTTGTTAATGGAATTGAAAGGGTGAAAATTTCAATGAAGATTTATTAGTTTCCGATTTTATTAACGCTAAACGCAAGAAAAAAAAAGGTTTCTTCAGTAACAAATAACAAATATTTTAGTTTTTGTTTAGGTACGTAATGTAATATTGTCACGTGGGTGGTTTCATTGAGACACAACTCCTGGTTTCAACATAACAAATTTATTAAATACGTATATCACATTTACAAAATAATGTTTGAATTAGTCCATGGAGTTGGGGAAGTCTTCGGTCCACCGCGTGTAAAAAAAAGTTTTTTTCTCTAAGTTCAATGACTTCTCACATTATGTGGACGTTATATTTTATTTATCAGACCAATTTATTTTATTTTGTGACTTTTTAACCTAGCTCTGATGAAGATTTAATATTAAATCGAAACGTTAGCGAAGTTAAAATATTGTTTTAATTTTAATTTCTGACCAGTCCGAATCCCATTACTTCCTCATCTTATTATATTTTACGGACGTAACCATCAAATTCAAGACCATATTTTATGACTGCCAGTCTTTTTGTAACGAAAATTAACCCAATTCCAATATTCATTCTTCATGACAAATATTTCCTCATTATGAAAATGCGATGTCTGTATTTTCGTAATCAGGCCACATACGTCAGACGCTGACGAATAGTTTTTAATCAGACTGCTGACCGTCACAATGTCTAGATGTCGTAATCCTGACCTAGGATTACCTATGTGACAATATTAATGAATTAAACCGGTACCGGACTAGGACGAAAATTTGTGCTGGGCAATTTTAGTGGTGTACGACCCATTGCCGTAAAGTTGGTATTTTGTTGATATTAATTAAAAACGCTTGAATCCAATTGTTTAGTTATTCCATTCTCTTTAATGCAATGTGCATTAATTATTATACAGAGAGTTCATTAATAACTGATAGGAGTTTGAATTTAGCGCATTGTCGTGTTAGTAATTTTCATATCACAAAGTTTATACACCTAGCTATACATGACGCGTTTAGTCATAAACGTAGAAATGGATTTTATTTGACATTAACAGCTGTCATTGACATAGACAATCTCCAGTGTATTTATTATCAGAAAACTTACTGGCTGTTTAAAATTGAGTTTATACAAAAATCAACGTTTGGAATACCGGTTTCCAAATTTCAATATTTAAAAAAATAAATTTCAAGCTTTTGTAGGTATTTAATAAGTGTAAGAAGCAGAAAACTGAAAGTCTAGGACAAGAGTTTTTCTACAGTCACATCAAAATCAACAGTTGTTTGGTAATCATTTTAATTCGTTGTTTGAGTACTAAAAGCTTTTGAAGCGATATCAATATTCGAATATTAATCTGCTAGGTGAACTTCGATTGTAACCTGTTGAGTGGCGCAATTTCTTAGAATAGATGAAAAATGTGACAGAGTCGAAGCTCTTTGTAACATTTTTCATTAGAAACACTTATTTCAAAATAAAACATACTTATTTGTTGTTACATTGCAGTGATGGGCGTTTACACGTAAACTTTAATTGTTTACGTTTACGTGTAAACTTATGTAAACAATTGGTAAACTTGTCAACAATGTAAACAATGTAAACTTTGTAAACTGTCAAATAATGAGGTTAGTTTTAGTTATTTAATACGAATAATAGAGAGTTAATGAACAATTATATTCAGTTCAAAACAATAAAATCATTAAAAAAATTGATGTGAAGTGTGAATTTTCACACATTTCTGGGTTTTGCAGGTATTTAGTAACTGAACGATGATTATTTGGGATGCCAAAACAAATTTTGTGTCAAAATATTTTTTTATGAATTTTAATTCGAATGCCTAATACCATTATTTGAGTTTCTAAATATATGCAGTATTTTTTTTATATAGCAAAGTTCATTAAGATTTTGAAAATTGCACCTATGGCTTCCATTGGTTGCTTACATCATAAGTCCCGCCCTTTGATTTCGTCAAACATACAATTAAATTATAATTTCAACATTTTCTACTGGTTATTAAATTTACGCTTTTAAAAATTAAATGCACTACTTACCAAATATAACTAGAATTTTAACAAAATAATTTAAACAAAATAAAAATGCAAAAAAAAAAAATAAAAAATAAAATCAACAGGATTCGAACCCTAGTTTGCAAGTTAACTTATATTATTAAGCGCATGACGAATCCAACCACGCCACGAGAGTTATTGTTGTGATATGTTACACAACGTATTAAATAGTTAACATATTTTAGTTAAAAACACAAAAAATGCGTTATTTTCCGAAAACATAATCTGATCAAAAATTCCTGTTGTACTATTCCGGTTCACACCAATGTACATTACTTAGAATTTTTTCAGATTTTTAGTTTAAACCATCTGGGCTACAGGGTGTGGGACAAAATTTTTTTTGCACAATTTTGGCAAAAATCGCATCAAAATAATTTATTTTGCAAAAATAAAATTTTGATCGTTAATCCACGTACTAAGGGCTTTCATTTGATACTCTACTCAGAATTTAAAAAAAATATTTTTTTTTTCGATGAGCACATATTTGTTTATATTTTTAGAGGGATATGTTTTTTAGATGCTTTAGTATTTTTCCTATGTGCGGGTCAACGAGTTGTATAAGCATGCCAAATTTCAACTCTCTAGATTTAGCCGTTTGGCTACAATTTTGACCGAACAGACAGACAGACAGACAGACAGACGACAAAATGACGGTATAAGGGTTTTTTGGTCATACCTACAAAACCCTAAAAATGGTGGGAAGAAACCGAAGGAATAGTTCTGAAGAACTAGGTTTTATTTTAATTAAAGAAAATGAAAGAAAATATAGGGCGTTATGCACAATTTGCAATGAATCTTTTCGTTATTAAAAAATATAGGCTGATTTTCTTAAAGGTGAAATTTAATGTATTTTGTTATTAAAAAAATGAGACTGAATTTTTTAAAGAAAAACGTTTTTTATTTTTCATATTCATATTTACTAATTTGTATGTAACACCTGTATAATGATGCAAATTCGATTTTTATTAATATGTATATTGGCTTGTCCTAATTTTATATACTTACTTTTTCATTTAAAATCGTTTTATTATTTATAAAAATTTATTGAAAATGAGGTTCTGTAATTAAAAACAAGTGCGCATGTCTAAATCATCGTTTACGTTGTTTACATTGTTTACAAGAGTTTTTGGGTTTACTTTACATCAATTGTTTACGCGTCAACAATGAGGTAACTTACATCATGTAACTTACGCGCCCATCACTGTTACATTGTCTTGCATAAAAATTATTATTATAATTTCGTAAATCAGATTTTTTTAGATGTTTAATAGTATCAGTGGCGGCTCGTGACAAAAATGTTTGGATGTTCTGCAAGGAAGATAAAAAAAAAAATAATAATAATAATAAGAGTCAAAATTATATGCTTATGTTGTTGCCTTAATGCTATTTCTTGAATATTAATGCAATATGCCGGTCTTTCTTAGCAGCAAATTTATCTATAACTTTATCGGTAAAGTTCGGTATTGTTGATATGATTTTTTCTATTTACAGCGCTGTAAGGGCCGTTAGACAATCTTTACACATCGAGCTTCTGAGAAAAGTTTTTATCCGTTTTAGAGTGGAAAAACAACGTTCAACTTCATCAGTAACCTTAGATGTTGCGAAAAGAATTTGTAACAATTTCTTTATCTCCGCCATCGATTCGTCCAAATTATTTAAAATTATAAATTTTAGGAAAGACACAGCGCCACATATTTTTCTGCATTCACTATTTGAAAATATTACAAAAAGTTTTGTTTTAAGACGTTCCTTATTTAAATTAAAAATCACATCCATTTTTATCTACTAAACGTAAAATTTTTACACATTAAACTCATTCACTAAAATAAGCATAAAAATATAAGAACGAAATATTGGCGCTGAACACAACAAATATTCTACTATTGACGACACGTGACAATTTGTTCTGCACGATCTTGCAGCTCAAAAGCCATTCATTGAAACTTTCGTTCGGAAGATTTAGGGACCCGATCCACAACCGAATAGTAACGAAAGAGCATATTTCTGAGCACAGAACTGCGTAGTTCGTCAGCAAATTATTAAAGAGAAACGGAGAGAATAGAAGGTATAATAATTATCTAACCAACTGTAGAGCTACGTGCTGTCTTTCGTTGCGCTACAGATGCAATGCGTTTTCCAGAATACTACTAGTCGATACACATATAAATAATAATTTAAAAAAATATATTTTTACTATATTTATTGGCAGTTCTGCAGCTCTACAGCACCTATAGACCAGCCGCCACTGAATAGTATACATTTAAGATAAGTAAAATACTGTACAAGCCATTGAGAATCTCCATCTAACTTGCACAGACTTGTTCCACAAACATTGAGTCAAAAATTACTAGAGTTGTCCGATCATTTTTTAATTAAGCACGTGTATATTTTTCATACAGACATACAAGCACCAACGCTGGTACCAACGTTGTAACATTTAGTGTTGGCGGATATTTGATAGGCGTAGCATACAGACGATATGTAGTTTAAGCGCCAACGCTGGACAAGTGCAAAAATAGCAAACATGGGCCAACGTTTGTAAAATGGCGTCTAATAGTGAAAATGAGGTTATCGTCCTTGTTTCGACCTTGCTTTTTACACTTATGAGATTAAAAGTATAAAAGAATACTTTTTATTTTAAGTAGACTTCAAAATTTAGTATTAATGATTATAACCTTCCTTTTTAGCACAACTGATATAATGACAAATTTATCTGCGTTCTGTGTACGGTAGTGATATGCATATGCAAATTTGCACCAACGTTGGTCAAATCCCTTTGACGAATGGTAAGAATACTGCCTCGACAGCAAACGTTGGACAGTGCCAAGCTCAACGTACATTGGCTGTGACTTGTGATGTGTTCTTAATGATGCTTTCCAATTGACGTAGAATTCTACGTCTACATGAAAATATAAGTAATAGGAAAATGCATGCTACGGTTTCCAATCAGACGTAGATGGACGTAGACGTAGACACGTTCACGTAATATATTCATATTTTTATATTTCACGTCTACGTTTTTACGTCCGGCCAATAGGAAAGAATGATAGAAAATGACAAAACATACTCAATATGTCGTATGTAGATGGATAGAACCTGTCTACATTTGTTGGGTTCACGGTATTGAAATAAGGGAAATAAATAATTACCATGGTTAGATTATTGTTCAATAATTAATATATATAATGTTTAATATATAATAAATAAACTAGTTGTGGAAACTTTTCGGCGTACAGGGTCGCAGTGTGTGTGCTGCACACGGGCGACGCAACAAATGGGCGGAATTTGGGGTCTATTTTATAGAACCTTACTAGAAGAGGGCGATCTTATGAAAGCTTACGCACGGTTTACGACGTTGTTTGCGAATAATTGGCATAAAAGTAACAATAAAAATTACTAGCATTGCTAAATCGTCGTCCATATTATTGGACAAATACATGTTATTCGACACTTTTTAAGAAACTTCTTTTACAAAGAGGTTAACTTAAAGAGTTTTGACATGATATTCTAAGTTTATTGGAAACCAAAGCAACAAAACCTGCGTTCTACGTTTTATTTCTACTTTCTACATCTACGTCAATTGAAAACCATCACACACGATACTTGGAGCTAGACAAAAGTAAACATTAGTTATTTCTTGCCACATCGTCTGTAGACGCCTTTAAAACAACTATGTGTGTGGTGGGCTTTAGAAAGTAAAGTTACCAGTCAAATATTTCTGTTTTTCCTGTATGTTATACTATTCAATGCATATATGTATTCAGGGTTGCCTATTCAAAACAAAGAATCGAAAACTTTCATTTGTTTAACCTAGAAACAAGTGCAGATTCTTTTATATTGAACCTTTTTACACATTATTTGTTGCGTGGTTGTTCTAAAAAGTGACACTTCCATCTTCTATTGTAATAAAAATCGACTTTATTTCCACTATTAAACTGTCTAAAACGTCAGCCATTTTAAATTGTTCTGAAACAGTTGATTATATTGACTTGCCATTAAAATTAAGTGCCTGACTAAAACCAGATTATTGCTTCGAACATAAAAATTAAGTATCTTTGATTTGGCAAGTTATATGTAGGACAGAATATTCTAGAACAGCATTCCCAAAACTTTAGAAAATAGGATTATCGTACTAAAATAAAGAGTTATTTAAAAATTCTGATCTTTAATCTACGCTATTGTTCTGGAATATAATTTAAGAGTGTTTTATCAAAATAGTTTTATGTAGGGTTTTAACAATGGACGTGCGCTGCGTACAATCTCTAATCATCAAATGCTACGTGTAACGTGTAACAGCTCATTCGGCAGAGAAGGTCATTGTAACAAAGTCTTATGACAAACCTAACACACACAAATGTGCGTACGTATATATTTTGTCTTTTTATTATTTGATAAAGATTTCCTATTTATTATATATTACATACTAAATTATAAAAAGGCAATAGTTGATTTTATGACGTAATTCGATTTACGACAATGGGCTAGTAACTGTGGGGTATCTACATTTAACATTTTTTAAAAAACGTTTAGGAAATTGTATTCTGAGCCACATCATGTGAATACAATATTTTTGGAATTTTTCATATACCAGAAACGCTTTCATATCTTCCAAATATGAATAAAATTATAATACAAAAGCAGATTAAAATAGCTTTTAAAATGAGAAACAAAACAGTTTTTCATTATTTTTATTATCTCCGAAAGCTAGTTCAGAATAAAGTGGAATCTTTTGCATGAAAATATAATTGCATCTTTAAAGCGGGAGAGAAACATATTTTCTTATTTATTTTCAACGCAATTTTTCTTTGAAGATGATTAATAACCTGCTTTTTCAAGGATCAAATTCAGGAAAATGATCCTTGTTTTTAATTAAGTGTAATTTCATACTTTAATAAAAAACAAGATTGATATTTTCATAACAAAATACAACAATTTTATTGCGAGGTCGAAATACACAATGGGCGAAAGTTGAATGATGTTTTATTTATAAAGGACGTCAAGATCAAGATAGAGGGAACACGATTTTTCTCGAAAATGCGACATGTGAGCAAGTTGCAAATTATGATGAATAGTTACGAGTTATAGCAGAAAAAAGTTTTTTTCACCCAAACAGCCCTACAACAGTGGCATACGCAGAAACATATTGGGGGGGGGGGATTTTTCACAACATCGGAATTTATACGTATTGAAAAGGGCGCAGTTTTGAAATGCGGTAGTTATAATTTTAGTACTTTTCCAATTTGCGGGGGATTTATACTCCCCCTGCGTACGCCTCTGCCTTATAACCCCCGGATTCACCTTAAGACAGACTTTCGCATTTATATATATATACAGGTATACCAAGATAGAGGAAACGCAATTTTTCTTGAAAAAGTGACGTTTTCTCACACGGAGCTTTCGAAGACCAAACGTTCTTCGTGAGCACTGTAGGCAATGTCAATGAAATAAAATGTGAGAAATTAAAAGATTCAGAAAATTGAAAGATCTAAATGCGATAAGAATAACTCAAAATAATACTGCAATGAATCGGTCAGTCCGCCGGAACAATGAACCAAACTTTCACAAACCACCCGTCGCGAGAATTTCTTTGAAAGGGGTTGCCATCGTTTTTTTTTTTTTGGGATTTTACAAGGGGTATTTTAAAATAAACATTTTTAAGAATTCAGATAATAAAATAAAATTAGAAACCTTACGTTACAGCACGTATCTTTAGAAATATATTTTTAAATGGTTCATTGTTCAACATTGTTCAGAGTTATTGCTTAATAACTTTGAACATAGCATCTTCTTGAACAATGCTTAAACCCTTTTTCCTAGAAACACGACTAGACTGCTTATATAAACTCCCATCTCTCTGAAGAGGAGGGCAGACAGTATTCGGTCCGGTTAGCATTAATTTGTTGAATTCTTAGAGGCACTGTGTCGGCATTCTGGTGGTCTATCCGATTCTATTTGTTTAAATCTTTATCATTATTTTTACCTATGTTTTAATCTTTTAAACTAATTGTAAATATTACTTTTAATAAATCAAATTAATTTTAAACCGCCTAACGTGTGTACCTTCACTTTTAAGAACTTAAGTGAACAGCTAAGATCCAGACTAATTATAAGATGCCTGATCAGTCGGTTGGTAAGTGCACTAATACATGTCATTTAATTCACATATCGTAATGATGAACCCTGGATAACACTCACGCTCTTACCTGAACTCCTTTAGTCAGAAATCTCATTTTAGTTTGAGATCAGACTTTATATGTATATCACAGGCTCGCTACAATACCTAACCTGGATCGAACCCCCAAATCTACGGATTTCGCGTTCTAGCTCCAAACCATTGAGCTATGGAGATATGAGAATAAGTATATGATATTAGTAATGACGATAAAATTAGGAAATAATTTCATTCAGCTTTTTGGACAAGTAGCGTTTATTTTAAACAACACAACGTTTCACCAACAACATTGTTGGCTTCTTCAGGTGCTATAACAATAACAATAACATAACAGTAAAGTAACAATCTTATATAATTATAAATTAATTTACCTATGTTAGTTAAACGTAAATCTAACAGACTGTACATCAATCATCTCCAAGGATGGTGAAATTGCATAATATCATATGACAATATATGAACTTGAAGTATACAGAAAATAGGAAAAACAGGAATTAAATTTTGAATATAATACTATGATGACCATAGGTAGTGACTATTAATTAAATTTACATATCAAACAAGACTAGATATAAATATACTAATGTCCAAGATTTACAAAGATTCGACAAATAAAGAATGATAGTAAGTGTAATTAATGTACGTTGTGTTGTTTAAAATAAACGCTATTTGTCCAAAAAGCTGAATGAAATTATTTCCTAATTCTACCATTATACAAAATTGGACGTTAAATACTATTCTACCATTAGTAATGACATGTTGTGTTTCCATTTCTGTACAGAACACATTTTAAAAGCTGGTTCCAAATATAAATCAATTATTTTTATTACGCTCCGAGCTACAAATAGCTCAAGAGTAAGGATGTGAATGTGTTTAAATCAAAATGGATGGCACTTTGAAGACCTATAAATAAAAATACTTTGCTTTATGTTTTGGTAATTTTCAGATATAAATACAAATAATATTGCGTGTCTTTCGTCAAACAAATTGGTATTTTTTTATTAAAAATTAGGCCAAATGTGTTGGGACTAAAATACTGAACAATATTTATTAATAAAGTTTTTGTCTAAAACTCATAGTAAAGATAGAATATGCAATGGAAAATTTAACATGAGAAAGCTCTATGTTGCAAGTCGAAAAAGGACATATGGTATATGAATCAACCCAATATATGCGGAAGGAGACTGTTTTAAAAATTTAATCTTGGTGCACTGTGTTTTGTAATACATCCTGTATTACAGTTAGCTACAGGCTTGTTTGGGATGATCCTATTTGTCTCGATTTGAAATTTTAAACTTAATTTTTTTTGTTTTTTTTCATGTTAGTTTATTTAAAAAATATCTTTGTTTAGGTTCAATGTTTTCGTTTCAGTTAAACTGCAGACGTTGTATTTTACTATCTCGACTCGTAACTATGACCACCGCGGTATAATAGCCCTCTTTGTTACTTCGATTTATGTTATGTTTAGAAACGTTGCATTTTTTATAATAGAGTTGAGATTAGTCGTTGTATTAAGACATATTCTTTCACTTCAATATTACGTGCGTATCACGTCAGTTCGGTTGTACTAAACCTCTATATAAACTCTCGCAGAAATTATATATTCTTATATTATTATATTATTAAATATATAAATATATCTAGTGATTTTATCACATATCAAAGTGTCTGTGTGTGCTCTTCAATTGCAAATGTTCTGTTGGTGTCATCCTGAAGTTTCTTGTCATCTGGGTACCAAGAAGACAGCTATCCACGAGAACCAAGGTTAGTAACATTTGTTTATTGAATAATCACAAGACACTGTAGTCAAACGTCCGTCGAGTCCGCAAAATTTTACATTATAGCTCTGTATGGTGTTCTAAAAATTCCATACCAGTTAGCGGTTTGCTTAGAACCCCTACACTATTTTTTAATAGACCATATTAGTAACTAGTTTACAAAATGGGATTCAGTGCTGTCGGATCGCGGTTGGTTTACTTTTATTTGAATTTGGCATGTTGTTTTTTTTTTTTTTTAATTTTGGATGTATAAATTAAGTTTTCAAAGTAAGAAAATACTTCGCATCAAACTACAAGTCAATATTTATTTATTAAAATTCTTATTTGATACATTATAAATTAATATGTTATTATTTTTGCAAAACAATATTATTTTGCAGGTTATTTTTGAAAAATTTACGTTAACAATTGCTATTATGGCAAGTAACACAGCAATAAGTGTGTGTACCGTATCCAAATGGTTTGAAGGAACAATATGTTGTTCTTATTTTATCCATTATTGTTTTGCATTTTCATCTGTTAAAAACGAAAAAGTTTGCAATTAAGAATGTGACTGTAATGGTTACAATACACCATTATGCATTCTAAAACAAAATACTCATGTTTACTTAGTTTTAATTAAATAAATACTAAAGATATTTCGATTTTCATATTATTTACAAACATAACCTATAAATATATCTTCGAATCTTTAATCATATTTTTATAAAAACATTATTCTATAATATAAAGTATAAAGTATCAAAACTACATATTTTTTGCACCAAAATTGAAAATATTCATAAAATTAAGGTAGCAAAAGTAATGACTCATGTATTTTAAACCAGCCAAAAACTTCCAAATGAAACCGCTATCAGATAGCAGTACATGTATGTGACGTCACACTAACATGGTCTATTGTGGCTGCATAAAGTGGGAAATTAAGTAGCGGTAGTGCTTAAGAGGGCTGCCGAAGGACACATTAAACTAAAATGGTAGTCGAAACTCATCGTTCCACCATCTTTCGTCCACCCTGTATTAGTCCTGAATCTCACATATAGCTAAAATCTTGTGAAAGTTTTGTAGAAACACAGTTTTTTACTTACCAGTCGTGAATCCCTTGTCGCGATAGTTACGTATGCTCTCTGTGAATATTTCTCCGGGCGATTGGCATCTGTTTGTTGTGACTCGGCAAAGAAAATACAGCGGGAAGAATAATATCGTCCAGTTTGTACAGAACCATGTAGTGAAAAATGGGGCGTTGTATGGTGCTCGCTGAAATAAATTAAGATTAATGTTTTTACAGGTAAAAAAGGGCTTGGGATAAAGCTTTTTTGTGTAAACAATTACATACAAAGGTCACAAAAATAATTTAAATATTGCAGAAAGATTAATCAGAATTATAATAGTTGTGTTGTTGGTTATAATGTAAAGAGAAATTCATTTTACGAGCAGTGTTAGTGTAATTCTGAATATAACTTATTCGTTTTAACAACACTGTAAACTCACAAGGTCGACTGATATAAATATTCTAGTCTGTAGCCTGTTAACATTCTTCGTTATGAGTTAAAATTATCGATGATACCCTAATACCGTTCTCAACAATCAGCTTTAGCAGTACGGTGTTATTTACGTCGATGTTTTTGTAAGAGCTTTGTTCAGAATAACACCGTTAGACAGTGTTGTATACTACATATATCCTTATCCATATAATCTTTCTAAACTGATTCATGCAGAAAATGAATTTAACAACAAGATGGGCTTCGATTAAATTTTAAGACGACCAAATACATGATTGTAGCTAAAACAAATATAACTGCCGATGTTCTGATCTTGAATGTTAAGCAAATCGCAAGGGTTTCTCAATACAAATACAGTAGAACTTCGTTAATTCGGATCCCGAATAATAATAATAATAATAATAAATAATCGGGATAAAAAAAAAGGATAGGTTGTGTTAAGGGGCACAAACCCACTAGGGTTTACGCGAATACGTCCGCGTGGTCCTTCTGCTGTACTTAGTGTTTCTGATTTCTCGACATATTTTCTCGAGAATTCTCGAGAAATCTAGAGAAAAATAATTATTAGAATATACATCTTTTTTTAATGTTGAAAATATTGTAGAGGATAAAAACATGTTAAAATTATAATCACCTTTAAAGTACTAAAGTAAAGGCGTCAAGCAAATTTTACATTTCTCGAGAAATGAAAAATGAGAATTAAAACTTTTTCTCGAGAAATTCTCGAGAAGAATCACTAGTTGTACTGCGCTCCATTTTCGGCTTTGCGACGTCAGCTCTCATGTGCTTTCTGTAAGCCCTGCACCTTTATGTATTGATATGTGGCACATTTTTGGATTTCTCAAAATCCGATCTATTCGATTTTGATCATTAGATCGATTTCTGCTTGGTTTTTCGACGAGTATATGCCGACATTGTGAAATTGTTAAAATTTTTCAACTACAATCCAAAGTATTCAGTCAACACTGTATTCCAGTGGTTCACAACCAGTGTTCCGCAAGCATTTCAAAAGTGTTCCTCGATAATTATGTACTACTGAAGTTGGCGTTGCCCAGAAAATGTTGCGAAATTGTTTAGCAATGGAAGCAAAATATGAAAGCTTACTTTATCATACAGAAATAACTTGACTTTCTCGAGGAAAGGTGCTTTCTCGTATGCTACAACTAAAAAAAGAATTTATGACATACAGCCTAGCAACCAACGTTGTTGTTGTAAATCGCATTTTGTTTCTGGTGTTAAAATTGTATATATTGTGTCAAAATTATTTTTTCTTTTGTAACTGTTTACTGCTGGGTTTAATTTTTTTCATGTATTTAGAGCCCATAAATGAATTTAACATTATTTTTTGTTATAAATTGCTTATTTTCTTCGTAGACGAAAATATGTACTTCGCGCAAGAACTTAAGAATGACATGTGGTGCGCTAAATTGGGCTATTTAACAGATATTTTTAATTATTTAAACACTGTCAATACGAGTATGCAGGGTGTAAATGAAAACATCTTAACATCAACAGACAAACTATCAGCTTTCCACAAGATTCTTTGGAAAACAAGAGTATAAGATAATAATTTTAGCATGTTTGCATCTGTGTCCAGCAATAGCAACGATTGTGTTTCCTTGATATCACAACATTTATCAATACTGGACAGCAACATACAAAAATATTTTACATCTCTTTTTCAAAAGAATTACCTAATAATTTTGAATTTAATGTGTCAGAGGAAGAGGAGCATATATCCTTGTCATGTGACCGCACTTTGAAAATTAAACACGCTGAAACGAGTCTTGACGAATTTTGGATATCTGTCCAACAAGAACACCCACAAATTTCAAAAATGGCCATAAAAATTTTACTGTGTTTTTCAACTACTGCAAAAGTGAAATTTTATAACATATTTAATAATTAGACAGATTTTACTTAAGCTATTCAATCGCTCAAAATCTAATTAAAATATATGTAAAAATCATATATTATTTGTTGATTGTTTTGTATTCTATTTTCTAAATTCGTAACCCTTTATGAATTATTTACGAATACAGTGATTTTCTTGCGTGTACAGTGTAGGATCCTCTGAAGTATATCCAGGAGGGAGCATTGTTTGAACTGATATGTTAAGGGCGTATCACACTAGAACGCTATCAAAGTTATACTTTTGTAGTTTTTTTTTCAGGATCTACGTCTTTTGGTTTTGGCTTATCACACAGTATTGGAATATTATTTAAGACTTGGAATTTTTTTATTTGCGCATGCGTACATTCTGTTATTATGACAGTTGACAGTTTTACTTTGAAGTTTATTTGTGAGGTTTCACTAAATTAATTAGTTGTTCTTCCAAAATCTTTTTTTTTAAATATTACTATCATAGGCGCCCGCAAGGGGGGGGGGGGCAAGATGGGTCAGTTGCCCCCTCCTGGATTTCCCAATTACCAATTCGTATCTTATAAAAAAAATTATATTATTTAAATAAAAAATTCATAAAAAAAACTATTGTTTATTATTATATTTTTGCTTTAGCAACTTTGGCTATTAGCCAGGATAGTTCTTATTTACTAAATCGATGATTTTTTTCAACAAACTAACCTCAACGTAAAAAAAGACAAAGACGCAAAACAGCTAAGAGCGAGAGGACATCAGTTGGCGCACGCGCTTTTTGACAAACCTGGGTAAATAGACAGATGAATTGAATCTTGTTCCATTTGCCTAGGGTGACCATTCGTCCCGCATTTTAACATTTTGTTCCGTATTAAGATGCGTTTTTTTTGCTCTTCACTTGGATTTTTGCTCCGTCCCGCATTGCCTTCTTAAGAAAATGGTCACCCTACATTTGCCTAGTCTTTAAAACCTAGGTTTTTTTTCAGACTATCACACGCAAATGACTTCGATTCGAATGCAAAAACTTTAATTTTCCAAGTCAAGACGTTAATATTAACTCTAGCGTGATAAGGCCTTTATAAGAAAAAGTTATGATGTTATGATGTTCGTCAACCTTCGAAATAAAGCGGCGTAGAAGACATATACACTTATATAGCATTATGCTAAACTATTATTTATTTTATTTCCAATACATATCTAAAATCAACACAAAATAAAAATCTATAATCCCAACCATTATTTTTATTTACGATCTTATCGTTACTATTATCTGAGATTTATTGCTGGCGATTTACACCATTACGTTGCGTCTCTTTGAAACGCATAAAATTGTCTGAATTTTCCGGTGATCTCGATTTTCCTAAAGCGGGCGGTGTTTTATTATCAGAATGAACGTGACCCAGATCCCATATGTGTCAGAGATATTCGCTTGATATGGGTGGAATGAGAAACGTACTATTTTGACAGGATAAATAAAATAAGAGGAATTATTTGCAAAGTAAGAAGATATGTTTAAGAGATTTGTTCTTGTAATCTTCTTATTGGATAAGTTTTATTTTCGGGGTCAGAGATAATCTGAAAAGTACAGCAATATATTGCACAACGTATTGTGAAGAATTTTTAGCGTACAATAATAAAATAATGTTTTCTGACGATGTTAACGAGATAACAATCGGAGAAGAACTTATTGTATAAGAAAAAAAAAAAAAAAAATACTGATAAGCCGTGCTAGCGTGTGAACTTATGTGACTGTTGATATTATTTGTCAAAATGGATAATAATCAAATCTTTTTGGCTTTGCCGTCTTACATTGTGGTCACAATAATCCTAAATATTGCTACAAATTAAATACTGACAAGTCACTAAACAAATTGATCTTAGAATAACTGCCCTTTTATCAGCCGTCACCGGAACTAGTGCGTAAAATTGTATATTACATACGTAAGACCGCATTTTGAGTTTGCTGTGTCAGTTTGGTCTCCGTCTTTAAGAAGAGATATAAACTTAACGCTACGTACAACCCCCAGAGATTATTAGTTTCTTATACAAAACTATCAAAATGAAATAAAAGTAGTGACATTCTATACATCAAATTTTGCACAGAATTTTTATCTATCTAATAGGATATTTTTGATTATAGAAAAAATTATTGTAAAAATGTTATTGCTCAATAACTTAATAATAGGTATCACACAACAATGTTCTGTAATTTTTTAAATATATTTGTGGTTTTCAAATAATTTTTATATTTATATAGTTTTGAGTAGAAATGTTCAAATAATACGTCAACATTTTTTTCGACATGATTGTTTATAGTTTAGAGCCTTCATCGAAAAATATTATACTTGATGATAATGAAATGCCAGTTGGTACAAGTATTCTTTACATAAAATAAATCATTTTTATCCGCAGCACCTATGTTAAGAACCGCGGCAGATTCGAGGTGGCGGCGAAAGTAGATTACCAAGTACAGTAACTATAAGTAATTTGCACAATAGAACAAATTATCTCCAAACATATTTTTAGAATGGAGCTTTAGCTACAATTTGCCGCATGGTACACAAATATGCGTCGAATGGTTTACAAGATGGCGTCTATAACGCAATTTGTTTATTTACAATTACATGACAGTTCTTTTTACAATTAAAAATATCCTATTAGATAGATAAAAATTCGTTGAAAATTTTGATATATAGATTGTTACTAATTTTATTTCAGGTTGTTAGTTTTGTATAAGAAACTGTGTGATTGTGCGCACCCTTAATAGAGAAGGTTCAACGGCTGGCTACAAAGTTGTGTCCAGTGATTTGATATTTGTGTTAAGATGACAGACTGACAATTTTGAAATCAACCCGCCCACACTTACTATAACCTCAAAATTGCATTTAACGATGGCGTGTCCGCTTGAATTTTCCACATTAGTTGAACAACGTTCAGTGATCTGGTTATTGCTTTCTGAAGGTGAAAAACCGTGAAATCTTGAAACTTGAATGATGAAACTTGGGTTCACCATTTTGAATCCAAAAGACAAAACATGGAATGGAAGCACACCGGTTCACCTGTCCGAAAGAAATTCAGAAAGCAAGCATCAGCGGGAAAAGTCATGTTGCCCGTCTTTTGGGATGCTCGAGGTGTCGCCCTTTGTGATTATTTGGAAGATAAGCGTACAATAAACAGTGCCTACTACTCAGACATGCTGATGAACAAAGTAAAGCCAGCAATGAGAAAAACGTCGCGGATCTCAAAGAAAAGGCGTGATATTGCTCCACAACAATGCTCGCCCTCATACCGCCAAGCTGACCCAAGAAAACATTGAAAAAATGGGTTGAGAGATACTACCTCCATCCTCCTTGTACAGTCCAGATTTGGCTCCCTCTGATTTACATTTGTTTGGACCACTCAAGGAGGCATTGCGTGGAAAAAAGTTCAGCGACAACAAGGAAGTCAAAGAATTTGTGGGAAACTGGCTCAAACAACAAGACAAAGATTTCTTTGCATCAGGTATAAAAAAAAACTAGTTCATCGTTGGGACAAGTGTATTAATATTCGTGGGAATTATGTTGAGAAGTAGTAAAAGTCTCATTTTGTAAAAATACACAGGTTTTTTTCTACATTAATTTGTCTCTCCTAATTAAAATTGCATACAATTGTGTATTCGTTTATAATGTAAACGGGGACCGGAGAGTAAAATTCACCAAAATATTTCGTAGCCCCATCAACCAAAAATATTTTTATTACGCCAATAGAAAGTAATAAAAAATTTGCCTTTAGTAATTACCTATAAAAACCCTGGAATGTGTGAAAATTCACATTTCACATCAATTTTTTTCTTTGTTATATTATACTCCCCTTCTAAATGTATCCTTGGTTACGGCACTGTTCTTCTACATACTTAATACCCAATCTTCTTCAGATTCATTCTATTTACTTTTCATTTTTATCATCATTTAAGTCAGAGTATTAAATTTTATATTAAACGCAAGAGTTGGTTTCTGCGATCGATTTCCACTTCAGTATTGAAGTGCGAATTATGTAGATTAGTGCCTTTTGAGCCTGGGAATGCAGCCATGAGGCATATTTAAGTGCCTTCTGGGATTCTAGGATTCTAACGGCCTTTATATACCGTTCAATGAAAGTTTTCGTATGTATAATAAATCGAGAACGATTGAGAAGGATAATGAAAACGATACATTATTTTTATACGTTTTCTTCAAAGCCAAAAAGTGGTAGAATAAATATTTTGTATATATATTTGTAGAATATAATTTTGTATATTAATACAGTTACAGATTGTTCCTTATATTTTCGCGAAATAAATGTTCTAACGGTTCTATACCGAGGAAACATGGTCATGCGATAGTAGCGAATGACAAACACTTTATTAATATCAAAAATATAAGTTTGTCAGTATATAGGTGTTTATCGGTTCCAATAACTGTTAATAAAGATCAAAGGCTTGTCGTGCATTTCCTTTACTGTTCTTCCCTTTGTGTATTTTCGTTTTTTACCGGTCCGGTCCTGGGCTCAAAACTAAAATGAGCAATAAAAATCTTGTTACGGCTTTAAATTTTCTTGCATTCATGTTTGATGTGAAGTGAAATATTTCCATATTTTAGTTTTAGGGTTATGGGGGGAACTACCTTGATATTCATTAAATTATTATATAAATTAATATTAAATAAATTAATATTAATTAATTTATTTTTCATGAATTTTATTGGTTATTTTTAAGTAAAGGGCGGAGGCAACTCGGGTGAATTCCCTGATATTTGCAAAGCCGCTACGCCTAAACACCCGATTCAGTCTGAATCTGTACGTAACACAGAACGGAAATATTAGGTTGGGCGTTTACTATGCTTTGCTAGAAATTTAGTTGGTTAGTATGAAACAGAATTTTATGAATGTTGGACGTATGAAAAAATTGCAATTGAAAATATTGTAATTTCAGCTAAAAAGCATTTTTAATATATTCCATAGTAAACCTGAATAAAAATTATTAATAAATTATTTATTTACGATAAAATAAAAATGGGGTATATTTGTACCCCACACCGCAACCAAAGGACAGCGTAACGTAAGGGTTAAGATAGTTCTGTTTATAAATGAAATATTTAAAGTTTGTTAGTACCAGTTTTAACCCAGAAACTCCCCCTAAGAAAGAAAATTTTGAGATATCATGCCTATATTTGATCCTGGTTCTACTCTATTGTACCAAATTTCGTTGATATACGTCCAGCCGTTTTTAAAAACTGATATAACCTCTAATTTGATTAAATACCTACTATATTATTATAGCAATTTGTTTTTCTATTTTTATTTAAATTTTCCTAAAATTATATTTGTATTCGATTTTATTATTATTTATTAAATATAACACAAATACTCATCACCTTAAATTTTATATAAATCCGTATAAAATTTCCTTAGGTTTTTATTTATAATTTATTTAGTAGAACTGTCTTGAAATAAATATCTATTATGAATATAGTCAATAAAAATATTTAAAAACGTGCAACATCTATATTAATTTTGTATGCTAGTTTGAACTACGCATACATGTGACGTATTCCCTCTCACGCTCTGATTGGTCAGAAGTTACGGGACAACCTTTACTTTAATAATCTTGGGTACGACCATCATATTGCCTCCCTTATGTGGCAATTAGCCAGGACATTTTTTTTTATTTGTGAAAAATTCCATGCCTTAACGGGATTCGAACCCGAGACCTTAGCAACGCAGAGCACATGTGTTACCACTACGCTACGCCGGTCGGCTTGAGAACGAGTTCAAAAGTAGCAAAATTTATTTTAGAATTTTGAAAGATGGAATCTAACCAAAGAGCTCGATCTTTTGAAAATACGAAAATGCACTGCACATTCATGAAAATACTACCGAACATTTTAAACCAGGGCTTCGAACCGGAACTGAACTGAAAACCGAAAACCAAAAAAAACCGTTATTTTTGTCGGAACGAAAACCGGAGGTGAACCGAAAAAAAAATATCGGTTTATTTCGGTTCAGATAAAGTTTATGGGAGTGAACCAAAATATAAAATACATTTTATTTAAGATTATTTGTTAAACTGATGAGCAGAAAAAATCGTATCATTTAAAAATGCATCACTTGGAACTGAACCGAAAACCGAAAACCGAAAAAAAAGGTTATTTTTGCCGGAACGAAAACCGGAACCGAATTGATATATTTTTACTTGCCCGACCTTAATATATAAGGGGCAAGTATTGTAATCGCGAAAATTTTCGATGTCGAGATTTTGACTGATAACCACGTTTCATGGTCCAGGGAATCCAAAAAACTTATTTTCGAAGTGCCGTCCGTATGTGTGTGTGTGTGTTTGTGTGTGTGTGTGTCTGTGTGTATACACGATAACTCAAAAACGGTTTAACTTAAAGAGTTCGTTCTGGTACTAAAAAATTGTCCTAATAATTGGGCAGAACCCTAATTTTTTTTTATTAATATCCGAAACCGGAAACGGAAGTTATTAAACATTAAAATTTAAAAAAATTCGTCTAGTAAACCAAGCCTTGGACAAAAAATTGTATAGGACATAATTTGATGTATTTTTGAAGATTTACCTAAATCTATTTTTAAATTTAAAAAAAAAATATGTATTTTTTTTTGTTATTATTTTTTTTATGGGAGGGCAAGTCTAGCGGAGGTCTTCCTACGCCACTGGTTTTTAAATTCAACCGGAACAAAATCGAAACTAAAAAAATAACGGTTCGAAGCCCTGTTTTAAACACTAATCTTTCTTTGTTAACCACCCACGGATTGTGGGGGCCCTGATTATAATAGTTAACTTTCCAAACTGTACATTATCTCTGACAGAGCTTTCAGAATTTAGAGTGACTTATAGTTTCGTATTGTTAGAATTTCATCTGTCAAAAACTTAGTTAAATTTAGTTTGTTAATATTAACATAATTCTGGTAGAAATATTATATTAACCAGCAAACATTTTCTGCACATATGTTTCAAAATTATTATAACATAATTTCTCGAGAAGCTCTGTTTAAAGAGAGATAAAGTCATAACCTAGTTTTCATTAAAGTGAGAATATACTTACATAGTGCGGATGAACGGAGATAGAAACATTGGCAGTTTCGGGAGGTAACATAGCTACGGTGTTTTCGGGATAAGTAACGAAGGGTCTTTTTAGATATAAGTACTTTATACAATGCGTGGCTCCAACCCATGATGCTGTCACGCATACGGTCACGCACACGCCAAAGTATATCTGAAACAAAGATAATTGTTTAATTTATTATTCAACATTAGCAAAACTCAAGTTTAAACAAAGTTGTGAAAAATAAAAATTGACCTGAAGTATAAATTTCCACGCATTTCTTGGTTTTGTAGTTAAGTAATAGGGGATAGGCATGATTTTTTATTTTTTTTTTATTATATTCCTATTGTTGCATATAAACATAAAAAACAGTTTTTAATTTTTTTTTTTTAATTTGAAGGCTTAAAAATATCATAAATGTATGTAGCGCGCGAAAACGACGTGTGACGTCATACCCCTTCTAACTGACGCATGACACTACTAGCTTACCCAGCGAACATAGACTGTTGTGAACTTATTTGTTTGTATAACTTTTATAGGTTATGTAAAGTTAGAGTGATTTTAATTAAAATAAAGTTTAATTCTATAAAAACAATTTATACATGTTTACCGAATTAAATTTTATATTAAAATATATAAAATATGGAAGATCCAGGCCCCAGTACTTCGAAACATTATCGAAAATATTGTTCAGTACCGATGTGCACAATTAGTTCAACTAGAAATCAAAAAAAAACAATTTATATCATTACCTGATGGCAAAAAACAACAGAAAAGGCGAAATTTGTGGCTGAAAGCTATGAGGCGAAATAAAACCGATATTTCAGAAAAAAGTAAACTTTATGTTGTGTGCATAAATGCATCAATGTTGGGTAAATTATCACTCTGAGCCCTAACAAAATCTTTATCTGCCATTTTAATAGTAAATGCGTGAAAAATTGTTTAAAAACAAATACAAAACTCTCGAACAATACAATATACACACGTGTAAAGATTATGTTGTAGCTGTATCTGTGACGTGAAACCCCTATCGTTTGACGTTATACTCAGTCGTTTTTACTCGGCAACCTTCGCGGCGTGGTCGGTTTAATTCAAATTTACAATATTTTAATTAAAAAATTTGGCTATAATATTAATTAAAATGTGATTTTTGTTTTGTTAGGTGACATAATAAAATAATGTAGTTTTAAGGAAATACAAATTTTATGCGTATCCCCTATTGTGAGTACGTATTAGGTATTATTAATTTCGATATCTTTTGAAAGAATAATACACGTCTTTTTTGATTAAACTAGGTTACAATGTAACAATCACATAAGTAATCATAGCAACTATTTTCTAACCATTTGGTTATAGTTAACTAAGCTTTCAGTAACCGGCACTTAGAGACTTCTCCAGTTAGTTAGATGAATTATGTAAGCACAGTGTTCCAAACAACTCGATAATTTTCGAAATAATTATCGAATCAAAAATTCCAGTCCTAGGTACTATTTCAGTTCATATTAATGTGTATTAATTAGATTTTTTCAGATTTTAAAAATAACCTCCCTTCTAGTTCGAGTTCTAGGGTGTGGAACAAGAATTTTTAAAGATATTTTTGTCAAAAATCTTGTTAAAATAATGAAATTTTAAGAAAACTACTTTTCGTTCCTTAATCTAATTCTTAAGAGCTTTCTTGTGATACCAAACAATAAAAAAAAAAAAACAATTATTTTTGTAACGACACAATATCGATATTTTTCGAAAAACTAATCTGACCAACAATTTCTGTTAAACTATTCCTATTCCCTTTAATATACATTACTGATATTTTTTTCAGATTTTTAAAATAACTTCCTTGAGTTATAGGGTGTGGGACAAGAATTTTTTAGTACATTTTAGGCAAAAAACTGATTAAATAAAAAAAAAAAACTACTGTTCGTTCCTTAATCTACTTCTTAAGAGCTTTCTTTTGATACCACACAATAAATTAAAACAATTATTTTTTCAACGACACAAAAAATTCGATATTTTTCGTAAAACTAATCAAATCAAAAATTCATGTTGAACTATTCCGGTTCCCATCTAGTTTCTGATTTCTCGACATTTTTCATTTCTCGAGAAATGAAAAATTAGTCTTATTTTCTCGAGAAATTCTCGAGAAATTTCGAGAAAAATAATTATTAGAATATATATCTTTTTTTTAATGTTGAAAATATTTTAAAGGATAAAAACACGTTAAAATTATAGTCAACTTTAAAGGACTAAAGTATTAATTTAAATAATATTAGAACAAATGGATAACGGGGCTTTAAAAATGATTACGAAAACGGCACGTAATTGCATATTAATTGAAAATACATATGTATAGAGAAATTTTCAAAAATTAATAATAATAGTAGTAATTATTTTATTTAACTTGTAGGTAATCTTTTACATAACAGTTTTAAACTGAACAAAAAATGAAATATAATTGCTTATAATAAATAATACACTAAATTAAAATAAAATATTGTAACAATGAATGCTAATTAGCTAAATATTATAACTTCTTATCTGTTGCCTCAGTTGCGTGGAGACACAAGACAAATTTTATCAAAATTAAATTATAATCAGTGACGCACTAAACATTATATTTTTTTTTAAATAGTTTTTTAAAATCACAATGCGTTTAACGTGGTGTAGAGAAAAATTTACAAATCTCGAGAAAAAAATTTTACATTTCTCGAATGAAAAATGAGAATTATAACTTTTTCTAGAGAAATTCTCGAGAAGAAACACTATTCCCATCTATGAGATTTTTATTCAGATTTTTAAAATACCGGCCCTGGGTAAAATACCCTGCCCTAAAATAAATATATATTTATATATATGAGTCATTCTTTTTCATCGAGAGACCCCATGCTGTCCAAAAATATATTAGTCTATGAAAGGTCTACCAGGGCTCATTCGATGCTTATTGTAGTCTAGTTTCGAAATCCGAGTGGCTCTTTTACGGAAACATCGTAACTTATCAAATATGGCCACCAATCCCACGTGACCTCTACCTTTTCTTCGATAAATCGATTATAAAGTCAACACAATCGAGTCAATTTGGGTGTCAAACCCCTGAAAATGTTACCTAAAGGTAGTTGAGGCGGCTGTTAATGAATCCAGGGTCAAATTTAGAAAATTCAATATGGCGAATGCAATATGGCGGCCGAAACCACGTGCCAAGTGAAGATTTTTTAAAAAATGATTTGATTTCAATTTAATATAATGCCTGGGGGTTTATGGGGTCACTGATGATGAATTCAGGGTGCAATTCAGAAAATTAAATATGGCGGATCCAATAAAGCGGATTCAATATGGCGGCCAAAACCACTTGATGAAAAGAGATTTTCAAAAAATCACTTGATTTTGTCCTTATTTAATACCTGGAGGTTTATGGGGTTTCTGATGATAAATCCAGAGTTCATGTGAGAAAATTCAATATGGCGGCCAAAATAACTTGACAATCGGAGATTTTTAAAAAATCACTTGACTTCAAACTAATTTGGTACCTAAGGGTTTATGAGATCGTTCATGATAAGTCCAGGATCGAACCCTGTATTTTCTCAAAGTTTTTTCAGAAATCTTCCCTTATTAAGTTAAATAAAGAGTCGATACAGAAAAATTAAATTAAACAATCCACCTAAACACAACTAGAATTTCTGTGTCCGTAACACTGTTTCTAAATCTAACATCAAAGTTTTTTATTATTATTATTTTTTTTTTTTATTTTTTTTTATTTGTTTATATTTACACTATTCAAACTATAATTTCTCAAATTTTTTCGATTGTGTTGACTTTATAATCGATTTATCGAAGAAAAGGTAGAGGTCACGTGGGATTGGTGGCCATATTTGATAAGTTACGATGTTTCCGTAAAAGAGCCACTCGGATTTCGAAACTAGACTACAATAAGCATCGAATGAGCCCTGTTAGACCTTTCATAGACTAATATATTTTTGGACAGCATGGGGTCTCTCGATGAAAAAGAATGACTCATATATATTCATATATATATATATATATATATATATATATATATATATATATATATATATATATATATATATATATATATATATATATATATATATATATATATATATATATATATATATATATATATATATATATATATATATATATATAAATTCACTATTCGTTATATTTATATATTATATATATTATATATATATTTTCGTATGGTACATTTGAATTTCTTAGATATTAAATTACAAAGAAAATATGGTAACTGATACATTAAATATTTATATCTAAATTTGTAAGCCATTGGATCGCTTCATTGGTCAATTGTACTATAGATTGGAGACCACCCGGGAAAGCACGTTGAGGACATTCTTCTGCGATGTGTTTCATCGTCTGTAGAGGCGCGCCACAGTCACAAGCGGGAGAGTCGGCTAAGCCCCATTTATGGAGCATGTAGTTGCATCTACCGTGGCCGGTGACTAATCTATTTAATCTTACCCAAGCCGAGCGGGGTAGCGAGTAACCAATTGGCTGAACATTGGGATCTGAGATTAAAATTTTGTTGGGATGAGAGAAAATGTCCCATTCTTTAGACCATTCATCTTTAGCGTTATAAGCAGTATTAAAGATGGGATCATTCCAAATAGGATTACGGGATTTAAGCCTGTGATTTGGAGGATTTAATAGGTCTTCATGTATTGGTAGTCTGTGGTTGCTTCCAAATTTTTGCCAGGTTGTGACGGCAGCTTTGTTTCTCCGAATAGTAGGAGGGCATATGCCAGACAGTACAGGTAACCATTCTGAGGGTGTGGAACGTGTGGCTCCAGTGATCGTTCGCATTGCTGTATTCAGCTGGATGTCAATTTTGTTTGTGTGAGCACTGTTCTTCCAGACTGGGGAGCAGTACTCTGCTGTGGAATAGAGCAGGGCAACTGCAGACGTTTTGAGGGTATGGGCATCGCAGCCCCACGACGTTCCTGCCAGCTTGTGGATTAGGTTATTTCTAGTTTTAAGTTTTAGACCTACATTTTCAATATGGTGTTTAAAGGTCAATGAGCGATCTAGAGTAATTCCAAGGTAGCGTGGGGTGTGGTTGTGTTTGATTTTAGTGCCATTGAATAACACACACAGTTCTTCGTTTGCATATTTATTACTCAGATGGAAGAGTGTTACTTCAGTTTTTTGTGGGTTAGGTTTTAAACGCCAAAGTTTGTAGTAATTACTGAGTATCTCAAGATCTTCGGTAAGTAGATTCTCAGCTCCTTTTGCATGTGTGCACTGCACAGCAATGGCAAGATCATCGGCATACGCAAATTTTCGTCCTGTAGTAAGTGGCATATCGCTTATATATAAATTAAACAGAATCGGAGCCAGCACAGAACCTTGCGGAAGACCGTTCTTCAATGTTCTAAAGTTACTCTTTTCCCCATTAAGATACACTTGAAACTGTCTGTTTTTCAGCATGGCTTCGATTAGATTGACCATTTTATTATTCGGTAGTATATTGTGCAGTTTCAAAACGAGACCGTCTGTCCACACGGTATCAAAAGCAGAGGAGAGGTCAACAAATGCAACTGCAGTTTTAAGTTTCCGTTGGAATCCTGCTTCAATGTGAGTAGCAAGTGCAGCCACTTGATCACTATTAACTATTCGTTAATCTACTTCTAAAAAGCTTCTTTTTGATACCACACAATAAATTTAAAAAAACAATTATTTTTTCAACGACACAAAAAATTCGATATTTTTGGTAAAACTTATCGAATAAAAAATTCCTGTTGAACTATTCCGGTCCCCATTAATGTATATTATTGAGTTTTTTTTAATTACTAGATTTTTAGATTTTTGACACATTTTTGGCAAATATTGGCAAATATTGGCAAATATTAAAAAAAAGATTTTTCAAAACAAAAAATTTGTTGGTTTGTCCATGCATTAAGAGATTTCATTTATTTTTTCGTTGAATACCTATTTATTTATATTTTTCCCGCGATGAGTTTAACTCTTAATAGTTTTTCTATATCTAGTTCAAAGAATTGTACAAGCATGCCAAATTTCAACTTTCTATGTCCAGCCGTTCGGCCATAATTTCTACCGTACCGACAGACACATGAGTGACGTTATAAGTTTTTCTTTTGTATAGGCGACTGTTGGAGGGGGGGGGGCGTTAATGTCTCTCTTTGCCCCCCGCAACATGATATTTTGTGTGCCATCCCACTCATCATGCCATTTACTTAAAACTAGGTGTTTCAGATGAGCTTCAGCATCATCTGGAAACACGAAACTCACATCCACTATAGATTGACATGAAAGCGCCCTTTGCAGCTACATCAGTAGCTTCATTGCCCTTAAATGCTAACATGGCCCGGTACCCAGAGCAGCTCTACTCCCACACGCCGAGAATTCAGAGTATGAAGTAGCAACCGGATCTTAACTACAAGAGGATGTAGCTTTAGTAAAAGAGGTTCTTAAGATGAACACCAATAAAACAAACTCAAAATATCTGACAAACTCATTTAATAAATAATAATAATAAGGTAAACGTTTCTTATTTGAAATGCTGTGTAGAATTTCACAAAAATATTTATTAATCATGCTGACTGCAGTTTCAGCGTTAACTATTTTCAAAGCTACTTTAACTTTCCATGAATTCGATTAGTAGATGATGATGAAGCGACATTTTTAAGAGGGTGAAAAGTACACTCGAAACTTCAGAATCATCAAAAAATCATTATCACAAGTTTCGTAAATGTGCTTATTTTAGTTTTGCGTGGTCTAGATTATAATAGAACTACGTATTTGCACTTCACAGGCGCGTATGAAAATATTCAAATTATTTTAAGTATTTCAGGAATTTAAATGTTTTAGTAATTAAACATAACTTCAAAAGAACAGAAATTAGCTTTTGGTTTAAATTGTTTTTAGAGGGCAAATATTTTAAGTTAAAAAGCACTTCCAACAAAAATTAATTAAGAACTGATTAATTAAACAATAGAATATAAACTAATACGGGAGAGCGATAATGTTAAAATTTGAGTCCATTCTCTTCTTTAACACTGTCAGCCTCTTGAACAGATTCTCCAGTGCCTCTCCAGTAAAGCCTGGAACAGAATGCAAAGCGCGCTACGCCGTCAGCGCGCCGTCATTTGCGCGGCGTTGCGTTAGCGCCGTTGAGAATTTTCGCCTGCACACAATGCAATAATTTTTAACGCCGTCAAGTGTCATGTGACAACCTATATCTGCGTTTATACGTGCGCTTTCTTTTATTAAAAGTATAATGGATGATGAAGACTTGTGTGTGATGTTATTTATGTTGTATGCAAGTTATTTATACATACAAACACTTTACCATTCAGTAAAAACTGAGGTTAGGTGTTCTGCGTCAACGTTCAATGGCGTCAAAAGTTGGAAGTTGACGAACATTCAGTATCAACGGCGTTCGAACGGCGGAGGACGTTGTTCATTCTGTGCACTTGCGTAGTACAGCCTTGCTTTTAACTTTGCGCTGACAGCTTGCGCCGTCCAACGGCGTCAACGCGCCGTTAAACTCGTTGCATTCTGTTTCCCACTTAAGTGTATCTCTTGCGTACTCGGTTATTCTAGAGATCTTGTACTAGATCTTCTATTAATAGATCTCTATATCTCTTGTGAGATATTCTTTAGAATAGACTACAATAGCACTTAATAAATACCACTAGTCACTATACTACAGTTATACTACAGTTCAACTACAGTACAACTACAGTACAACTTATACTACAGTTAATATATAGCTAACTATTCCAGGTATATCATTGTATGTAGTCCAAATTAGTCCAAGTATTTGATTAACTAAATTACTCAGTCGCCGTACTGAATTTCATTAACTCAGTATCTCCACTTGAATTTAATAATTTTCTCTACGCTGAAGTTGAATGGATGAAACTGATTTATTGATGATCTTGTCTTTCCTGCTGAACTGATTCAACCGCTTGAATAAAACCGTCTCGACTAATTGTTAAACATATAAACTTTTCTTATGTAAATAATGTATCCGAGGTTGTAGTTTTCGGTGATATGCACCTGTTTACAACCCTATAAACCAAATAAATAAACAAATAAATAAATAAATTGTTCTTAATGACACGCTAAGCGTCACTGCCTGAATAATACTACAACTCCGGCTGCAGGTCGCGTTTCTTATATAACGGACCTTAAAACGTTCCATAGATTTCTAGAACCTTCGGGCAACTGAATGTTCAAAGTTCGCTGTTTGTTTTAAAGCTACTGTATTCTTTGACCGTATTCGTAACAGTACATTGCGATTGACATACAGTCCTTATCAATAGTACAGACGGAATTTTTACCAACCACAGTTTTATATCTAATGGTATGAATTAGAGATGTGTCGTTCGCGAACGATTCGTTCCAAAAGAACGAATCGTTGCAGTGAATTGATACGACCGAATATTTTATAAGCAGCGAACGAATCTTCAGTACGCAAACTCACGAATCAATGCTAGCGAGTGGCGAGTGTGACTAGATATGGAACGGAACGGAACAAGGATCGAGCACAAAGCTCAGGCTGGTGGCTGTGTAGTGTGTAGTGTGGAACACACGTACATCTATGTGTGTAGTCTGGTATGTAGGCTGAGTCTGGATGGGCGAACTTAGAACATGACACGAGCGAAAGCTGAACGGCAGAAGCGAGACGCGCAGTACAATGTATGTACGTGTACCTGATACGTACACGTACACGTACTACGTGTACTGACACGTTCGCCGTTCGCGAGCTACTAGCGACTGCCTAACGTTCACGGATGATGCATTTCTACTGTTCTCAGTTCCCAGTACACATCTATGCAATTACAAAGACAGTAAACACTAGATTTGTTGTACGCCAACGATTCGTCCCAAAAGAACGAATCTTTTATAGAGTACTGAATAATGAACGAATCTTTAAAAATATTCGCATTTCCCACCTCTAGTATGAATACGACCCTGCATTCATACGAACAGCGACCTTTGAATATTGAGTTACCCGAAAGTTCTGGAAAAGTATAGAAAGCATTAAGGTCCGCTATAAAAAGGCGCCTAAAGACGGTGTGCCAGCGTTCGCCAACGCTAGTTCTGACGCTGGCCGTAACATGTAGCACTGGTGGCCACTTGTCAAGGTCTTTTCAAAAAGTATCGCGAATTTTGAATTTCTGCGGGTTACGTATATTCGATTTTCGATTTTTTTGTGGCGTTATGTTGGTACTTATGTCTCTCACTTATGCCGACAAGTTCGGCTATTTTGAATGTTCAGTTAATTTTTGACAGTTGCTTTGCTTGCAAGTGTTTTGGCTCGTCTTCGATTTTTGCCTATACCAAAAATGGATCAAAGAATCTGTATCAAATTTTGTGTGAAAAACAAAATTAAGTGCGCGGACGCATTCCGAATATTAACTGCAACATTAAATGCCACAGCATATGGTGAAGCTACCTTGGACCGAAGCAACGTTTATCGGTGGTACAAAATGTTCTCAGAGGGCCGAGAAGATGTGAACGACGAAGAGCGTGTTTAAACAAGTTGTTTTGGCCAAAAACAACACACTAATTATGCCGCAGCCACCGTATTCCCCAGATCTGGCCCCCTGTGCCTTTTTCTTGTTCCCGAAACTGAAGAGGCCCATGAAAGGACGACGCTACGCTACGAGTGAGGAGATAAAGACGGCATCGAAGGAGGAGCTGAACGAGATCACAAAAAATGATTTTTTCAAGTGCTTCGAGGATTGAAAAAACGTTGGCACAAGTGTATAATATCTGGTGGGGATTACTTTGAAGGGGGCAAAATAGATATTCATGAATAAATAAATAATTTTTGAAAAAACACAAAATTCGCGATACTTTTTGAAGAACCCTCGTACATGCGTGCTATACAGACGATGCGTTGATGAAGCGTCAGTGCTGGCCAAGTACAAAAATAGCGAACATGCGCCAACATTTAAAATGGCGTCTGACAGTGAAAATGAGGTTATGGTCGCAGCTTTGACATTCCTTTTGATATTTAAATTAGATTAAAAGTATAAAAAATTACTTTTTACTTTAAGTAGACTTCATAAGTAAGCAAAAATTATTATAACTTTCCTTTTGAGCGCAACACTCGACTGATTTGACGACAAGTGTGTGCGCGTCGTGTGTACGGTGCTAACATGCATGTACAAGTCTTCACCGATGCTGGTCCAACTCCTTTGACTTGTGATAGAATACCGCCTCGGAAGTGGACGTCGGCCAGCGACAAGCCCAGCGTACCGTGACTTGTTCATACACACAACCCGCGGAGCTAGATGAGTGTAAACAGTGGCCGTGACTTGCCCCGCCGTCTGTAGGCTCTTTAAGACAAGCTACCTGTAACCACAGGGCAGTCATATTCAGTCAGTCTTATTCAAGCGGTTGAGTGAGTTCCATAGGACCATCAAGGTCATCACTAAGTCAGTTTCATGCATGAACTTTAGAGTAGAGTTAGACAAGTGATTGAGCTCGAGTGGAGATACTCAATTAGTGCAATTCAGTACAGTGACTGAGTGGTTTAGTTAATCGCATACCTGGACTAGTCCAGGATATACCTGTAGCAGTTAACTATGGATTAACTGTGCTATAAATGTAATGACTAGTTGTATTTATTATTAAAATGTTGTAGTCTATTAATTAGTGTAGGTATAATATAATATTTAAATACAAATATTTAAATACAAACCCTTCACGACTAACGCAAATTCGAGTGACTTAATTTCAAGTTTATGTAAATTTCGTTTAGAAAAATACATTAAAACAAAACAATATTTGAAATCGGCGTCAACGGCGTCTTCCGTATCATCACTATCGCGCGGGAGTAATTGTGAGGTTGGAACGATAATATTACGTTTACAGTTTGGCATCCCCGGCTATCATTCACGATCAGCGCTGCTTGTGAATCCCTATGCATCTATCATTGTGTCAATATATTACCGAGAGAATGCTTGTTTAATTTACATTATCCTGCTGTTTTGTGTTAGTTTGATCCATAATTAGCCCATAATATTCCAAAACCTGTATTACGCAAAATTCGAGTAAAGAAATGCTTTCCGGAACGGAACTATTGAGTAAATCGGGGAACTTTTGTATTAGTAGTGTAATAAAGATTTAAATTACAATCAAATTCGTTTTATATTTTATTTTAACCACGTAACACTATTATTTAATTTTTAATTTGCCTACCTGCTTTTTCGTATATCTGTGTCTCTTATTTAATAAACTGTATTGAATATATTTCCTATCCATTTCCGTGTCGCACTGACATATTCATAAGGAAGGTAAATTGTAAACTGAATGTAATGAAAATTGACATATGGTTTTATATAAACGTGAAGATGAGTCATATAGCAACACAAGGGAAAGGGGTTTCATGAGAATAATTAATTAATGAAGGGATGAAATTGCTGCAAAATTATATGTGTAGATTACTTAGATCAGTGGATTTCAAACTTTTGGTGGGTTATCAACAACGATTACAAATATCCATATCCAATTTAAATAGAACAATATACAGAAGTAAGTTGGATGCCATTTTTATCTTAGAATTCAGTTGTCAATAATTAAACCAAACTCGTAAAGTCCAATACAGTCATGGACCTCTTCACTGCGAAGAAGTAAAAGTTAATAGATCTGTTCTTACAGCCATTTCTAACGGTTTATTATTGTCAGAACAAAGCGTAGTATTCGTAGGGGTGCGTTAAAATAACTTTACGTTTGCGTCTGATGATAATAAACCGTTAGGAATGGCTCTAAGAACAGAGCTTATGTTTAATACATTAATAATTAACGCGACCAGGGGTGAAAAAATCGAGAAACTGTGCTGATTTGCTATTTAAATTGTTGTGACATACATTCGTCTCGTGTCTTAGTGTTTGTTCTATGTCAGTTCACGAATACAGTTTGAAATTATTAAGTATTTCCAACGCGGCTGTGTATCCAACCTCTCCATTCCTGACCTGGTGGACCAACAGCTCAAAGCGCCCTTTGATACGACCAAGTTTCAACTACTAGGTAAGCCAATTAACCTGTATATGTATCCATTCCTATTTCCAGCATTCTACAATCGTGTAGGATTGGGTGCAATACAGTCCATTCGCATCTATGTCGGGAGTTCCTACTACACGACGCCGCGATCGTGCTCCTACAGCAGGTACCTGCTCAATGTCAGGGAACATTGCATGATTACGCACTTAACAAGTATCTACATTTGTGACCCGTTGTATCCATGATATTTTTAGGTTAGCATTTTACATTCGATGTTAATATTTACTTCATTTCAATGAAAATGAGGTAATAATGACAAACATCTATGTTCTGTTCGCAAATTGAACCTAAAGGTTCCAGGTTCAATCACGCGAACCTAATTTTGCGTAACTGGAACAGGTTTATCAATTTGCCAACGTTAAAATTGGCATTCACAATCGACTCCAATATATAAATACTTAATGTCTTTAAAGATTGCTGTGAACTTTTTAAAAATAGAATTGATATTGACAGATGTATAATAAATTATTTAGAAAACATTATTTTTTCATGTGTGACAAAAATGACGTATGGTGCAATTACAATTAGACTTAAATAATAAATCCTCACTCTATTTATAACGTAAGAATATACCTATTTGTTTTTCTCATGCCTTTCAGGAAATTGTGATAAAAGTTTTTTTTTATAAGAGCTGTAACATTTGTTGAGAGGAATAAGAAGAGAAACTCTTTTATTAAGAATTCCTTCTTGTTCCCTGCTTTTTCATTTTGTTTGTTTCAAGTCATTAATTATAATACGTTTCTTAGAATGTGAATAAGGTTTTTTTAATTTTAAAATAACATATTTCTACTTTGTTATTGTGTTACTCTGAACTCATTTTGTTAACTTTGACAAGTTTTTAGCGATTGATATAGGCTATTCTAAACCTTTAGAAGAAACTGAATAGGAATTTCGTTCTTTTAGGTTGTCATAAGAAGGGACCTTGCTTGGGTTATTTAATTTTTTACGTTGGTTTGTGAAAATGTAAAATTCCAACAGTGTCCATGGAAACTAATGACATTTATTAAAAATATGACAATTTTTTACATATATTAAAGACAAATAGATAAATGCAAAATTTGTATTAAGAATGACACAAAAAATTAAAATATACTGAAAATGCATTTTATAATGATATTAACCTTAACTTAAAAATGTTTATTGTAAGTATGATTTACAAAGCTGAACTAAAACGGTCAAAAGTTCGAGTCAAACTACAAAACTATAAAAGTTACTAGGTTGCAAAATCTAGTTCCGCCTAAAGGTTTGGAATAGCCTATAGGTATGACCAAAAATCCCTTATAACGTCACTCATGTGTCTGTCTGTCTACCTGCCTGCCTGTCTGTCTGTCTGTCTATATGTCTGTCTACCTGTCTCTCTGTCTGCCTGCTTGTCTGTCCGTTCGTCCGTCCGTCCGTCCGCCTGCCTGTATGTCTGTATGTAAGTCTGTCTGTGTTTGTCTGTTCTGTAGAAATTGTAACCAAACGGCTGAACATATAAAGTTGAAATTTGGCATACATGTACAACTCTTTAGAAAAAACTATAGAGAGTTATAAAAACAGTTAGCGGGAATAATATAAGCAAATATGTATTTAATGAAAAAGTAAATATATTTTTAAAAATTTTATTGGCGTAGACTCTACGTTTATGTGTGTATTATAGTGTACTATGACTACTGTACTATGGCATAGTTATTCTCTATGCCATAGAGAATAACTTCTCTTAATGACTAGATAAACAAACAAATTTTAATTTTTGAAAATCGTTTTTATGTGTGAAATTTTCGGCAAGAATGTGTCAAAAAAGTCTGTTTCTCACTCTATTTCTCAGAGAGAATCTGAAAAAAAAAATCAATAATGTAGATTGATAGAAACCGGAATAGTTTAACGGGAATTTTTGATCAGATCAGTTTTTCCAAAAATATAGAAGTTTTTGTGGCGTTGCAAAAAAAAAAAAAATTTTAAATTTCTAGTGTGATATCAAATGAAAGTTCTTAAGGCGGTAGATAAAGGATTAGATAGTAGTTTTTTATTTATTTATTTTAATACGATTTTTAGCTAAAAATAGTATAGGAGTAATTCTTTTTCATATTCTCAAATGGGGTCTCTCAATAACGCTATCCTGTTCGTTTTAGGAAGTTTAACAAAGTTTAGGAAAGTCGGCTGTTAAAGTTTTAGTTTTAGTTTAGTTTTATTCTTGTCTTTCATGTACATAAATATTACATAATAACAATGTACAACAATAATACTATTACATGAAAAGAAAGTCAATACATAATAATATAAGAAAATATTTAAAACATTAGAGATATGGACAGTGAAGAAAATAAATGAATAAACAGTAATAAACAATAAATATGGAAATTATCTAAAAAAATCCTTAACGTCATACAATTCTCTTTCAATTAGGTATTTTTTAACATTGGTCTTGAAGATGAGTGCATTTTTTGACAACTTTATTTCATCAGGAAGCGCATTATAGTATTTACAGCAATTGAAATGGGCACCTCTTTGGTAACAGGTTAAATTGTGTGGCCTTGGGACTAGTGCATCTTTGTTCCTTGTGTTATGGGAATGTTCGATTTTTAGGAACAGTTGTTTGTTTTTGTAGACGAACATACAAAGAGATAGAATATATTCTGCTGGTTGAGTTAATATGTTAAGTTGGGTGAAATATTTCTTGCATGAGTCTCTGGAGTTCAGCGATTGAAGGACTCGTATTGCTGACTTTTGGAGACGAAATACTTGTTTGCAATTAGTCGATTGGCCCCAGTGGATAATATTGTACTTTAAGTGTGAGTGGAAGCATGAAAAGTATACATTCTTTAACACTTTGATGCTACAACTCAGTTTCAACGACCTTAGGAGGTATAAACATGAGCACAACCTTCTACACAGTTTATCGATGTGGTCTGTCCAGTTAATGTTTTTGTCTAGCGTTAGTCCTAGTACGAGTGAGGTATCTGTTATTTTTACTTTTTGATTTTCAAAATTTAATTCCTTAGGCGGAATGAATTTATTTTGTTGTGTTTTGAAGACTACACAGGATGTCTTATCAATATTTAAGGTTAATTTATTTTTATTTGCCCATGTGGATGCTATTTTCATTACGTCATTAAAGGAGGTTTCAATATCTGTCGTGTTTTTACATCGAGTAAGGTAACTATTGTCGTCAGCAAATGAAGTCACGGTTAAGTTTGTCATATTTGTAAAATAATTAGGTAAGTCACTTGCGTAAATTAAAAATAGAGTAGAAGCCAAGACACTTCCTTGTGGGGCACCTAGGGTAACAGACTTTTTGTCGGAAAAATGTGACTTGTTTTTAATGTCTATCGAGGTGAATTGGGTTCTGTCAGTAAGGTAAGATTTGATCCAGTCTAATGCGATTCCTCTTATTCCGTATCGCTCCATTTTCATGAATAAAATATCATGATGAATGCAGTCAAAGGCTTTACTCAAGTCTAAAAAAATTCCTAATGCTTTGCTGTTGGCATCTAATGTGTTTAATATTTCACTAACGAAGTTAAAAAGGGCTGTATCAACAGATTTATTTTTTACGAAACCATGTTGTGTGTCTGGAAGAATTTTAAAATTTGATAGGAAGGAAAGTAACTGTTTGTTTACGATTGATTCTATAACTTTTGATAAAGGTGAAATTAGAGTGATAGGCCTGTAGTTGTTGAATGATGATTTGTCACCCTTTTTATAGAGTGGCTTAACTAGGGCATTTTTTAGTTTTTTAGGAAATATTGCTTGTTGGAAAGATAAATTTATTATGTGTGTTAGGGGCAAATGAGTTAGGGGCAAATGTGTAAATGAGCTGATCTATGAAAACGCGGTACAATATTCATTTTTGTCTGATACTTTTCCCATTTAATTCAATAATTTATAAACAAAAATTAAATTATGTAGGATTCATCGATATATTACACACTTTTTATTTCCTATAAGAGCAATATTGCATTCTGTTGAACGGCCTATAGCTTTGTGTGATTGACACTCGTTTAGATACTTGCAATACGCTTGTACTCGCTAACGAGTAGCTAGTAAACTCGCCCAGTGTTTCTAACCAACGAATTAAATACAATCATACAAAATGATTTTCCTCCGACTCTCTTAAAACTGCACAATCTCGCTAAAGATTGTATAAATGTGAATGGGTTTGAATAAAGTTGTTGGCTGTTTTATATTTCATGTTTTTGACTTTTTATAATTTTTGTTCTAAACCTTATGTTCCTCTGTATATCTATTGTATAAGTTTGCTTTTGAGAGACCTGTGCTTTCTCGAAATGTATTTCAATCTATTCTACCAAAACCCAATAGCGAAACGTGAGTTACTAATTGTCAATTTCCTAAATTGCGGAGCTGAATTCGAAGCTATTTCGAACCTCAAATAAATTCAGAGTGGCAATATTACTCCGTAAAAGTTATTTTAATGTTCTCGCCATTTTACCTTGTATTTTTCACTAAGAAATATCGTGAAACAATCTCATTAAGTTATTCATTCAATATTTGAGAGCTTTACTCACGAAACCACGGCTATTTAAAATTTGATATATATTTATCATTAAATATATGTGAAAATCTTGGCCTTCAATGTTGCTTCATTTAAAATAACGATCGTAAGTTATTCTGGTCATACAAGACATTCTTTTTATAGAAATGGTAAAATTGTCACTTAGGTGATAATAACCAAGTAGTTCTCACATTTTTTACAGTAGCATGTAGCATTTATTAGTATTTTGATTATCGAAAATCATTTAAGGGGGTCAAACAGTGGGCGAACCGGGGGGGTCCATATCTGGGAGCGGTAATTTCAGAAATAAAATTACATTATTATTTAAAATAAAATTATTCAGTTGGTTAAAAATATTCAGAATTATTTAAATATAAAATCTAATCTGTTTTAAGATAAACATCTTCAGAGATAAATTGAGTTAAAAAATTCAGCAACAGTGTTTTTTTTAATTAAATGTTGAAAGACAGGGGTAGATTTACGGTCGTATATTATATGATTTGTTTAAAATGTTACATGGTCGATTGTTACACAGATGCTGATATGCGACCATATATTTTCTGTGATATGGACTTCGTAGGTAATTAGAGTCAAAATTAATTAGTTGGGTTTATGAATTATTGGGGGTTGAAATATGAGTCTTTAAGATAAGTTAAAAGGTTTTTGTTGTTAATTGGAGAGCTGATTATTTTTACAACCACAAAAAATCAGAGATGTTCAGAGATCAAATTATTAGTTTTATGAAAAGGGATGGGAAAATCTTGTGAGAGACGCAGAGTCGCGAGTAAACCATCACCGGAGTCGGTCTCGCTGCGCTTGTCGTACTCCAAACTCGTGTGACAATATATCGTCTAATTAAACTCATATAATAATATACTATATATGACTAGTTTCGACTAATGTATAAGTGTCTAGAATGTGTAAATTATTTTGAAAAATTGTAAAAAAATAAGTTATTAGACAAAACACTTCTTGCGTCTTGTTTAATATATGTTTCAATTTTATACATACTCGTGCATGTATGTATAACATCGAAACAATTCATCGGGTACTTTTGGGGACCATATATCGTTCCGAACCCGACACTGGTAGCGCCATTAGCATCATTGTAAATCTGCCCCTGACTGTGTCACGGTTCGCTGTTTTTGCACTCTACTATTATAGAACTCGTTATTACGGATTGTTTGACCGGTCAAATATGCAAATGGCCTCTCCGATTGCCGAAATGTGTCATAATACATTTATCAATGTTACCAACTCGATATAGGTGACTATGGGGTCTATTCTGTAACCAAGCTGTTAATTTTAACACGGTGTTAAAATTTTAAAGTCACATTTAAACACGTTTGCTATTCTGTAAACATGTATCTTGTTAAAAAATTAACAGATGATGTTAAAAACAGCTGTTAAACTAAAAAATTTAAAGTTATCTAAACAGGTGCCTTTAAAATTAAACATCATGTTTATTTTGACAAAATGGCAGGAGCAGGCCTTTGGTTATTGGTTATTTACTAAATGAAAATAAACGGGAGATAAAAGGAAGGTAAGAAACTCATTTTTAGTGAATGCATCAAATATCAAAATTACCTAATGTATCTGTTTTAGAAACGAATTAGGGTTATTTAATAGAAGACTTCGAGATACGGGTAATCCATTTGAACTTCCTGATGTCAGATTTGTTAAATTGTTTCGATTAAATAAAGTTGCTGTACAGCAGAGCCGGATTGAGGGTGAGGCGAGTGAGGCACTTGTCTCAGGTGATCAGTGGAAAAGGGTGCCAAATTAATGTAAAAATAATAATCAATAAGAAGACAAAATAAAGTAAAAACTAACTTTAATAATTAATAATGTGTCAAAATTAAAACTACTGATCCAGATAGCGAAATGTAATTTTGTAGTAAGGACCTTTTTTTTAAGATCGTCACTTATATTTTAGAAATAAGGACTTTTAAAGTATTAGGGAAGCCCAATTGTAAAATCTTGCCCAAGATCCGAAAAAAGCTAGTTACGGCTCTTCTTAGGGACGCTAAATTAAGTCTTGCTTGGGGGCGTCAACAACCCTCGCGCCGGCCCTGTCGTTCAGTATTAAATTGAATAAGTAATTCCACATATGCCGGAAACAAGTAGAACAACAGCCATACCAAATTATATGAAAGTACTATCTGCTTTGAATCCTTTTTTTTTTATATGAAAACTATCGGTTTTTTTTTTTGCACCCATTGCCTGTATATAATATATTTTTTAACTCCCGTTTTGTTCCATTTCAAGAAGTAACCACTAACTGGACGTGAATGTAAACAACACTATGCCCGGCTATGCTTTCTGAATCATCGTTAGACAAATAATAGTAAGGGTCAAGAATCGACGTGCAATTTGTACTACTCATTGCTAGCTTCATGGTATATTTTAACAGGCGTGTTTAAAAATAAAAATATAACGGCAATGTTAAAATTAACATTACAGAATAGCAAAATGTCAACTCGAAATTAACACCCCTGTTATAATGTTACTTTTAACACATTGTTAAAATTAACAGCTTTGGTTACAGAATAGACCCCTATAGGAGTAGCAGCACTGGCGTACCTACCGCGTTTGTGTGACGACACACGGACTCCAAGTTTCAGCCGCAAAGAAAAGTCTTTAGTCCCACTGAAAACTCTAACACGGGCCCCATTCTATTTAATGTAGGTTCGGGAAGCAAGCTTAGAGTGCTCCGAGTGTTTAACTCCAGAGTGTTCGAAAAAAATTGATGTGAAGTGTGAATTTTCACACATTTCAGGGTTTTGCAGGTATTTAGTAAGTGAATGATGATTATTTTGGATGCGAAAACAAATTTTATATTAAAATATTTTTTTTGTTAATTTTAATTCGAACGCCTAATACCATTATTTAGGTTTCTAAATATGTGCGGTATTTTCTTTTATATAGCAAGGTTCATTAAGAATTTTAAAAATTGCGCCTATGGCTTCCATTGGTTGTTATATGTTCCGCCCCTCTGATTTCGTGTACATTGAAACAGAATTAAATTATAATTTAAACAATTTCCACTGGTTATTAAATTTACGCTTTTAAAAATTAAATGCAACATTTGCCAAATATAACTAGAATTTTGAAAAAATAATTTAAACAATATAAAAATTTAAAAAAAAAACAAAAAATAATATTGTCTCTTCTCACTGGGTTCAATCCCATTCGGATCGGGTTACTTGGTTGAAAAATCAGCGTCAAATACCACTACACCAGCATATACGTTCCAGTGTGGCGTGTTACAAAGCTATAACTTGTGTACATTATTAGCCAAAAATCACAAAAAATGCGTTTTTTTTCCAAAAACAATCTAATCAAAAATTCCTGTTGTACTATTCCGGTTCACACCAATATACATTACGTAGAATTTTTTCAGATTTTTAGTTTAAACCATCTGGTCTACAGGGTGTGGGACAACAAATTTTTTGCACAATTTTGGCAAAAATCGCTTCAAAATAATTTATTTTGCAAAAATAAAAATTTGATGGTTAATCCACGTACCAAGGGCTTTCATTTGATACCCTACTCAGAATTATAAAAAAATATTTTTTTTTTTCGATGAGCACATATTTGTTTATATTTTTAGGGGGATATGTTTTTTAGTTGTTTTAGTATTTTTCCTATGTGCGAGTCAAAGAGTTGTATAAGCATGCCAAATTTCAACTCTCTAGGTTTAGCCGTTTGGCTACAATTTTTACCGAATAGACAGACAGACAGACAGACAGACGACAAAATGACGGTATAAGGGTTTTTGGTCATACCTACAAAACCCTAAAAAGGCCTTAACGCGTTTCCTTGAGTGGTCTGGAGTTAAATATAGTGACTCGGAACACTCCGACCTTGCTTCCGGAACACAATCTTAGTTACGCCATTAAGTAGCAGTACGTTAGTGATTAATACTATGGCTCAGTGAGTCACGTGACGATTCTTGGACAAGGTGACAGCAAAAGCGTATAGTTGGAAAACGTATAATAAGTCAACTGCCCATGATCTACCCCTGATTCTCAGCGGTAGGTAACCTAAACAACAGTTAAGTGGCAACAGACGTCAACTATACTTTATTCGCGGAGAATATGCAGTCGTTGTAAACATTAAAACTACATCACGCTTCCTGTGATTGGACGAAATGACATTAAAAGCATTTAAATGTCTTTTCATCCAGTCAGAAAAAGGGCGACGTATTTCGAATGTTTATACAGGCTGCATGTTCTTCGCGAATACAGTAGATCCAGCTTCTCGATTCTGTAATGAGTTATCTTGGAAATAGGGATGCCCAGGTAATCCCGGAAACTTCGGAGTGTATTGGAGACTTCCCGGAAATAATCCCAGTAAGGAATCTTAGTCGTTAGTCGTAATACACGATTTAAAGTGGTTATTACTGTATAATAAGGATGTTGTAGGCAGAATGTGTCTTTGTCCAACTAAGCTCGTTAAAAATCTGGGTGACATTAAAAATTCACAAGTCCTCTTGTTTTTTTGCTTTGATTATCAAGTCTGTGTGCCAAAAACGCCGCATTTTGGCTAGATTTTAGTATGATCTTACAAAGGGCAATCTTATGAAAATTTGACAACTGTGATATATGGGTTTGATTCGAGTAAAGGGAGGTCTTATGAATGTTCGCATACGGCTGAACCCGCTCGGTGTCCCTGGTATCACAACCCTTACTAAACCAGTCGTAGTGCTTAATTTATGTATAAATGTTTCCTAATGCTCCTATCTGAAGCATAGGGCCTCTTAAAGCTTTGCCATGAGCTAGGTGTTTGAGTTCGTACCACAACTTCCCGCTAATTATGGCTAATTAAATTAAATGGAAGCGACTTACCAAAATCTCAGGTATAGTCGGATTGCTGATAGGTGACTGTTACATGTATGTATCAAGTAGTGCGTTCATATAATAATCTAGTTACCATTTTTCAGCTATTTTAAAAATGTTTTTGTTTTTTGTCTTAGCTGTCAGTGTCTGGTAATAAATATTAATTAAAATATGGCTTCAAATTAGTTGTGAAACTTGGGCAAAATCTGTTATAAAAATCGAAAATTTAATAAATGAATGGTGGGAAAGGGAAAGGATTGTTGATGATATTAATCCAATAATAATAAATACAAGAAATGATAGCGATAGTTCAGATGACGACTATATCATGCATTACAGTGACTAATTTTTTTAAAATAAAAATAAACATTTAAATACAACTTGTAGCAATATATTATGTGAATGAATATATTTTTACTTAATATTTTATTACTTTGTACTTAGGGGAAACATAAAAATTTAATTTAATTAAACAAACAAATTATAATCCAAAATTTACGTAGTATTTAAGTAGAGTATAAATTTTCCTTATTTATAATTATTACCTTAAAATTAATAATTTTGTTTGTTTGAGCACTGCTGTGAATTTATTTTCGTGCTCTAATTAGTTAAGATATCTACAAATCATGCCGTTTCTTTCTAATGCTTTGTTTTTTATTAAAATAATTTGGAAGGTTAGTTGTCAACTTGCGTCACTATACGTTACTATGGGTATGCAAATAATTATAATGATATAGACAGAGAAAGCATATAATATTGTACATCGATACTTGTAGCAACGAACAGTCACCTATCAGCTATCTGATTATAGTAGGCTGTCTTGTAAAAGGAATACAAATTATGATTATGTTAAAGTTACCTGTTTTTGTTAACTCTGTAGTTGTGTTCTACTATTGCTTTTCTATAGAGTTCAAAACACACTATAATACGCGATGCTTAACTCGAACTAACGTTCCAACATCCAGCTTAAATGCTTTATCGCTTTAATGTAATTCTACCGCATGAACTAACCATCTGCTCTACCCGCCAACTCTCCACGGAGGCCATCAAAGTGTCTGAAAACGGAACAAGTTTCGATTTGGCTCGCCTGCCTACATAAATACAAAGCGTGCTTCGTCGCATCAAATGGAAATAGCAGTGTTCCGTACTTAAAGACGTGTATGTATATTTGTATTTATAAGTATTTTTAAAGAAAATAGAAGTTTTTCAATGTTTAATTTGTGATGGTGTTGCCATAATTTTGCAATTGGTTCTTGGCTCTTCATGAGCAGCCGCCACTGAGTGCCTCATCGCACATTATAGCCAATTCACCACTATTAATTTTTGTTATTAATGGATTTGAAGTTTGTTTATGGTATGGTAAAGCTCAACTTTTATATTGTTAAGTTACCAAAAAATACTCTGCGTAAGCAATTATTTACAAAAACCTGAGAGCTTAGTTTTATCCTACAGAAAAAGTACAATTATGTGTAAAACACTTCTAAAGTATTGTTAATCAATCATGTAAGAAAGCCCGTCTTTCTTGTGTACCTTTCTTTTGTCTCCTGAGCACAATAAAACATTTTCGTTTTACGTTTTTTCCTAAGAGACAGTTCTTGTGCCCTCAAGCAAAAAATTTAAACCGAGAGAAATTTTTTAAAGAAAATCAGGAAACTAAATTTTTGGAACAAAATGAAAAATGTATAAGATGCGAAAGATTTAGTTCTAGACAAGAAGAAAATAATAGCAACATGCTGAAATCATGGACATTTTGATGCAAATATTGGATTGTTTCGATACAGATGTAAAAGAAATATTCTGATAAGAACTAAAAATCTGAAAGAACTGGTATAAAAATGTAATAAGGGCACTGAATTAAATGGAATTCTATGAACATATTGTAGAAGCCGAAGAAATATGTATATATCTTGTTTCTTTGGTTTAAACGGAATTAGATTTTCAATTCTAGTAACTTTTACCGATTAAGTGAGGTTTTTGATTATTTTGTTTAGCAAAAGCTCACTTCAATCCTTAAAAAGATACATGACAACTTAGAAGAATGAAAATTCCAGTTAGTTCCGCTTTAACGTTTGAAACCGTCTGTACACTCTTCAAAATGGCCTAGGGATATTTGATGAAGTATTTGATAATGTTGGTAATGGTACATATTTTCTCCACGACCACTATAGAATTTACCAATTCTAAAACCAATTTTGATTATAGAAAGTTAGTATTCTAACACAAGAGTTGGAATGTTATTCTAAAGCACTTATCTTCTTATGCATTTTGCGTGTATTTCATTCCATCACTAGGCATGGAATACCTATTCATCTATTTCATACTTATTGTCATTTATTATTGTTCACTATAAGGTATGCATTCCTTCGCGCTGAAAAGTAGTGCAAATGTTATCTATACGGGTAGGGATACATTAAAATAAATGCAATGTTTACATTAAATAAATGCAACATAATGGCTCAGTTACACGATGCAAGTAACTTGCACCAGTAAGTACTTGCACCAGCCACTGGCATCGTGTAAACGTACATGCAGTACTGGTGCCAGTACTGGCACAAGTATCTCATGCAAGTCAAGTGAATAGAAGCAGTTCCTATTTACTGGCACAAGTAGCCGTGCCAGTGACTTAAAAATGGCCGCCGTGAACAGCTGATGACACTTTTTCACACCTTTTTTTAATAAATGTAGTTTTTGGCGCCGATTCATTTTTGTTTGGAAAGACGTACGCATAAAATACATAAAATTGGGTTAAACATCGAAAATAGGCGCGTTAAAAAGATGGTTTTACGCATAAAAAATAATTGGAAGCATCTACATTTTGCAGTGTGTTTCGGGTTCTTTGCAAGGTTACTTAAATAAGATACTGGAATACGTGTAAACGACAAAACGACTTGTGCAAGTACTGGCACAAGTACTTGTGCCAGTACTTGCACAAGTTACTGGCATCGTGTAACCGGGCCATAACTTTCTAAAAAATACTAAAATAGTGACCGATGTGCGTAATTAAACTACAGTCTATTCCAAACGATTAGGCGGAACTAACTGGTCATTAGCTATTTTTTATACATATATTGAAGTTGGCTTTTCCTGAACAAAATGATCAAAAGCTTCAATCAATCGGTAAAAGTAACTAGATTTGAAAATCTAGTTCCGCCTAAACCAAAGGAACAGACTTTATTATAAAATTAAACACATAATTAATAAAAAAATAACTTTAATTAAATGATAAATTTGTTATGTAATTTAAATTATTTGTTAAAATAAAATGTTTGTTAATATAATTTTTTTTTTTTTCTGGTGGTCGTTGAGAAAGTAGTGTGACTCGGTTGGAAGAGAAAATTCGATGCTCGTGGTTCCTCACGCTCGCCTGCGGCTCGCGTTCTGAATGTTCTACTTGCATCGAATTTTCTCATTCCAACCTTGTTACAGAATATACTATTTGTTGTTTTATAAAGATCTTGATAATGGTGTTAGGTTGGTTTTAGCTAAATGCCGCAAGGGTTAATGAAATATTCCACACCTGCGCGATATGTATTTGATGCTAGTGTATTCTAGTGAATGTTTACACACGGGCGGTTGACATACTAGCGGCGGCTCTGTTAATACGCATGTTCTTTTCTTGATTTCATTGAATATTTCATTGAACAATCGACCATTTTGATGAGTGTAATTAAATATATCTATATGCTTCTTGATAGTCTAGAAAATTGCGAGGGCTCTAGCATAGCAAAGAAGAAGAGACTCCCGAGAAAAGTGTAAAAGAACGATAAAGTATGCATTTGACTTTGTATTTGACTTTCAATCGATTCGCCCGAATCTACAGTCGGACGACTAGATAGACAGATAATAATGAAAGCTAGGGTGCGAAAAGCAACGGTAGTTATAACATATCTCAAATAATAATAAATAACGACTAATACTGTCTTCTGAAAACTGGGAGGAAAGCTTCGGATTTGCCAGGATTGTCTAGATAAGTAATGTAACGAAGGGTAAAATCAAATTTTCTCAGGAATCAGCGATTCCTATATAAGTTATGAATGCCTCAGATATTAAAAAACTTTTTTAAAACTATTTACGGCTTTGAAAGCCAGAAAAAATACTTCATTTTTTATTAAATTTATGTTTTATTGTATTTTAATTTTATGTTTTTATTTTAAAACATTTTTGAGCACTTTAAAACACGTGTTTTTAGTGTTTTAAAGGAAGTAATAAGTTTATTTGTAGTTTTTAAAATTATAGCCAAATATGATAAGGCAACAATTCGGCACATACATCTCTCCATAATCACAAAATATTCAAAACATAGCTGTCAAAATTAACGTTTTCTTCCAGGTTTATTTTTATTTACTTATTTAACTAGTAACTACACAGATTTGTATAGTAGTGCACAAGTCCAATTATATAGTACTGGGAAAAAAATATAACACAATTATAATATCAATAATATAGAAATACTAATAATGAATAAAATAAAGAATATAAGCAAACGTACAATAAGATTTATTTTTATATTAACAAACTTTCTATAATTCTCGTAAAAGATATCTATATCTCTAATTTAGGTCGAACTAGTGCACACTACAGTAAACGATATGAAATATGTAAAATTTGTAGATATCTTAAAACACCCACTGTTTCTTAGTATAAATCTTAAAGTTTTTATGGCACTATTCACTATATTGTCTATGTGGTCCCTTAAATTAAAATCGTGTCCAAATAGTACACCTAAGTCTTTCACTTTACTGTCGCTAAGCAGCACTATATTGTCAATATAGTAATTGTGTGTTATTTTGTTTATATTACTTGTAAAGCAATGGCGATCGGTGCCGCATGTTTGGGAGGGCAATTAGAATGATCGGACAAGCTCGTACTATATCGCTCAACAGCAGTATAGCAACGACAAAGCACGAGCATGTGTATCTCTTGTAATTGCATACCCAAAAATAATTCACCGACCGCCACTGGCTGTAAAGGATATACTTTGCATTTGTTGATGTTCATTTTAAGTTTATTTTTTTTCGCATCAGTTCACTACACTATTTAAGTCTTTTTGCAACAGCATAATGATTGGTTTAGATTAATAGTTTTAAGTAAAATAAATGCGATGTACATAAAATCATGAAACTTAAAAATATTAAAACCGCATACTAATTTGTTACACAGAATGCTTCTATGGTTTTCCAAGGCACATATAAATCGATCAGAGCTTAATTTGGAAGTCTGAATGGGCCTCTAATATGTCTCTAAACCAAAGACAGATTTTAGTGACTTTTTTGCTGATTTGTTATAGAGTAAATATGACTTTTGAGCAGGGCCGGCGCTAGGATTTGCAAGGCCATGTGCGAGAAGAGCCGCGGGGCCTGCTGTTCAGATCCAAGTGAGGAGCAAAAAAAGTCCTCATCTCCATGCGCGGGGCCTATTGAAGAACCGCGGGGCCTGCTGTTCAGATCCAAGAGAGGAGCAAAAAATAAGGTCCTTATCTCCATGCGCGGGGCGTATTGTTGAACCACGGGGCCTGCTGTTCAGATCCAAGTGAGGAGCAAAAAAAAAAGGTCCTCATCACCATGCGCGGGGCTTGTTGTTGACCGCGGGTCCTGCTGTTCAGAGTCAAGTGAGGAGCAAACAAAATTAGCCTCTAATAAGTCTCTAAACCAAAGACAGACTTTAGTGACTTTTTTGCTGATTTGTTATAGAATAAATATGACTTTTGAGCAGGGCCGGCGTTACGATTTGCGAGGCCATGTGCGAGAAGATCCGCGGGGCCTGCTGTTCAGATCCAAGTGATGAGCAAAAAAAAAGGTCCTCATCTCTATGCGCGGGGCCTATTGTTGAACCGCGGGGCCTGTTGTTCAGATCCAAGTAAGGAGCAAAAAAAAGGTCCCCATCTCCATGCGCGGGGCCTGTTGTTGAACCGTGGGGCCTGCTGTTGACCGCGGGGCCATGTTCGGCTGCACATGCTGCATATGCCTCGCGCCGGCCCTGCTTTTGAGTATACTTTCTATAGTTAAAAAACAGACAGTTTTCAAGCACCTCTGGGAAATATAACATACCATAATAGGTCACATGAAGTCTATGGTTGGATATTACAACTAGTAAACTGTCATCACATTTGCATACAACGTACTAAATATACCAAAGCGACCAGTTAAAGGTTAAACACATTCAAATATAATGTCATTTTCAGGAGCTTAACCACAAATAATCCTATTACATCCTAGTTACCCCAGTTGAAAATTATCACGACTCTAAACAATTGGATACAACAATGCCCGATGGCGGCGCTACGAGCGCTGTGAACAGCTGATTGAAACGAGTAATGTGAAAGTTGTCCATATTTGTTTACATGTTAAATCATCGATTTGCAATGGATAATAAACAGCTATCCTTATTAAATTATTTAATTTTTTTAAGTGCAACACCTTCTTCTAGGTGTGTAGTTGAAGGAGAAGAGTTGTTAAACGCCGGAAATCTTATGTTGTGCGGAATTTTGGACAAAAATGATGAGCATGTCGACATATGTGGGTTATGTTTACAAACAAGCAGTTTGAGAACACCACCTCACGAAGTCACTGGGAAATTAAAATTTAGTAATGATGTTGAAGTTTTAAATATGTCCTGCACATGTAAAGCAGGAACTACATGCAAACACATTTCAGCTATCCTATTATTTTGTGCCAGGTGGTTAACAAACCAAAATGAAAGAAGCCAAGATCAGGGCATTGATTGATTGTGAAATATTTGATTTATCTTTTTTTTGTGTGGTTTCTGTTGGTTTTACTTTTTGTTCCAGAAACAATATATTGAGTATGGAAATATTAACCAGCACAGATTTAAAATGCCTGTGGTCTACTTTTAAGAAACCTGTCTTACAACAGTATGAACCGAAACCTCTGTTAGAAACTCCTTGCCTAAATAAATTGATTAAAAACAAAAGCAGGCACTGAAAGTTCAGTGAAAATGTATTAGAAAAGCTGCGTACAGAATTTGAGACCGCTTGCCCTAATTCTGCATTAAAATTACCCGGGTAGATATTTAATTATGTTCGAGAAGGATTTTTATAATTTAGTGTTTGTTTTTTATTTAATTTGTTTAATAAATACTAGTTTGTTATTATCACTTCCACAGCACCAAATTTATTAACAGTTCACAAATTGTTTCTCATTTGGAAAATAGTGGAAGTAAATATTTTTGTTACTTCCTTTTCTAGAGTGACAGCCAAACACACATCAATTTGTGTTATAATAACTCATTATAACATAAAGTAATATAAAAAAGAATAATAATTGCTATCAAAAGTTAATATAACAAACAAACTGCAACACTAACTTTTAAAAGCAATACAAACTACACGAGAAAACACATGTAAACCAGATGTAAACAATAAACTATTACTCGTTTCGCTTAGTTCAGTTATAGTCCGCTTGGCGTCACTTCATAGCGCTGTTGAGCCCAATACATAAGATATTGCACAGTGACATAGCCTTAGTTAAATTTCCTGTGCTGACAGAATATTCCTGACAAAAACAAATTCATCCGTTGAAAATAGAATATGTGTATGAACGATCGATCGTTTGCATACATATTTGATCTAGTCAGCTTGGAAAATGTTATTTAGTTATCGATGTGGATAGATTGAAGAAGCTTCCAATGGTAAAATAAAATGGTGACAGATTTTACAGTGACGGATGGCATTTATTTCATATTCAATTGTTTGTTTTATTCACGTTGGTGTTATGTAGCTGGAGAAATCGATTCGTGGATTGTTTGCTACGAATATTTTATCAGATGTTTTATATATGATTGGATGTTTTTTATGTATTTGCTAAAGAGATATGTACAAGACGTGAGACAGAAATAGATTTTATTTTTAAGAGAATAAGATATAATAAGGTTCATAGTATGAGAACCAGAATTATACAGGGTACCCCAAATAACTTGTTAAGCATGGGGATTTCGATAACGGTAAGAGATACGAGGCCGGTTAAACTAAATCAAAGATGCCGCATTAAGAGACCATTTTAACGATGTCTTTGTTCTCCTAAAAAAATACATAGGTTACTAGATATGAACGTAAATGTAAATTTTCCTGTTTTGTAATTTTTGCTCATAACTTCCAAAATTAAAATATTAAGTGATTTTAGTGTGCATTTTCTTCACCGTTTCATGATGAATTTACAAGGATTCTCTAAGTGTGTGAATACACAGCTGTGTATTCACACACAGAAAAGCATTCGTAAATACGTGTACATATTCGGCTGCGTTCGACGTATTTACTGATTCTTCTCTGTAAGTGTGAGTGAAGGGGGAAAATTGAAAGATAGAAGTTGGTAACACTGTATTTCAAGCTTCAAACGCTTATCTTGCCTAAATATAACTTCCAAACAATCAAAGAATATTGGTCATTTATACAAAAAAAAAAAATGTACGTTCGTACGAAAAAATGTACGTTCGTATGATCATAGGGACCGAAAGTATGTACCAATTAGTCGTATTTACATGCATTTATACGGAAATATACCGTCCGCTTAACGTACGTTCGATTAACGTACGGGAATCTGTGTACGCATTGTGTACGTTAGGCGGGCGCTGACTGTATTAATAATTAAAATTTATTTATTAATAATTATGATTTACACAAAAATACGATTTTTATTTTAAAAAAAATAAACAAATTTTGAGGGTCCCCAAAATTTGGAGGCCCCAAGCGGGCGTTTCATGCGCCTGTGCGATAATCCGTATCCAATATATTACAGATAATTCTCTAAAATTCAACAGTTTCATTGTACACTTTAAATTTTGATAAATTAAAATTTTTATTACAGTATGCCATTAAATTGACGACGCTATTGCCAAATATTTGAGCTGCAAAGTTTACTTTGATTTAATTATTGCTTTGCCCTTAGGTTATCTATCTCACACATTTTTTTCTGTTAGGACTCTCTCTCTCTTGAATTAGTGCATTAGTTATTATGTCAATGAGTGGTGCCCTAAAGGATTTCGTTCAATGCCATGATTTCAGCAATCAGATTCATCATTGCAATCGAGCAATCGAGTTGAAACAACTTTCCATTTTAATGGACTTTTCCTTGCAAATTTTTGTTACTTTTTCTTTATTACCTCCACTTCAAACACACTTTTTTAATTTTTTGTTGTTTGTCAAATATTTATTTAGTTTTTAAGCTCCAAAACTTTTCGAAATGCATCTTCAAAGTGTCCTCAAATATTTACAGAGTATTTTAACTCTCCCATATATTTACTTGTAACTCAAGTTTACAAGCAGTATTTTCTTTAGTACAGAGACTATAGTTTCGTAAGTAACTTAACGTAAACATACCCCTATTTATCAAGTTTATAAACTTTAAATTCTACCTTTTGTAGAATAGATATAGAGTAGATCGAACTTTGCTAAAACTAAAAGGATTATGTTTAGCTAAAAGTTACAGGGTTTAAGTACTGTTCAGCATTGATATACTTCACTAAAACAGAAGTATAATTGAAAAATATTTGTTGTAAATTAAGTAATTTTGTTTTTCCCTCCACTCTCTTCATGCGAACGTTAGCAACAAACAGGGTTATTTTAGTCTTGGAAACATCGGTCCTAAACAGGCTAGCGACATATATTTTACTTTCAAATTATGTATCTAGGCTTACTAATTAATAATACTGACGCAATCATGAAATTAGGCAAAGGATGCAACTCGGAAGATCCGCCATTAACCAAACCATCGTCAGATAGATAAAGAAACTAAAATTTCTCTCGTAAATTCCTTAGTACGTTTTATATATTTCAACACGCATCTGAAACCTGGACAATTCGTGAGAACGGCAAACGAAAGATTGATGCATATGAGACGTATTGCTGGAGACGAATGTTTAGAATTCCACGGATATCGAGACGCACCAACATCTCTGTGCTCGATGAAATAAAACCTCAAATCCGTCTTCTATTTTCTAGACTCGTATCCTTAAATTCCTAGTAGGAATGACAACAATTAAAAATTTCTAGAATCGGGTATCTGATACCATTACCCGATTATTACCCGCAACCCGTTAATTACTCACTAGCCGTTAATTACCCACTACCCGTTAGTTAAAGATGGATTGATAACAAATATTAAGTTCGCAACGGATTTTCGTTGTTCCTTAGGTGAGTTCGGGCCAACGAAGTAATCTAATTGGTTCTTTGTCAAAATGGGATCTTTAAGTGTAAATTAGAATGCAGTTTTGATATTTTTAAACTCATTGTTTACAGTTCTGTAACACTCAGGAATTAATAATCTCATCAGTAGATCTCAACAGTGTAGGATCGACATAACATCGAAAATACTACAGAAAAAGCTACAGAGAGTCCTTATGGATCAATACTGTGAAACCGGTAACGCGTTTCGTAAGCAATATGCGTTACGGGTACCTATAAATAATTGGTTGATTTTGCGCACACCTGTAACGTTACATGTAAAAATTGCTTGCAAAATGCGTTACAGGTTGCACAGAATTGACCCATTACCATGTCGGTACCATTTACAAAGTTTAAACAAAATCGCTAAAAGTCCGGTTTAAATCATAAAAGATACTATATTACAAAATCTAGTTTCACTTAAAAGTCTGGAATAGACTATATTTACCGACCGCCAACATATATAAGGGAGGTATTGTGATCATACCGATTTTGACATTTCGAGATTTCGATGGATCTCCACGAATTGAGGTCCCTACATAACGTTTTGACTATTTTTGGCATGATGTCTGTCGGTCTGTCTGTCCGTCCGTCTGTCTGTCTGTCTGTCTGTCCGTCCGTCCGTCCGTCTGTCTGTCTGTCTGTGTACACGTGCAGAGCAAATTCGGCTGAAAGGATTTTTATGAAACTACATATTTAAGCTTCTGCCATCAATGGCACGAATTGATCAATTTTTGGTAAAAATCGGTTAACTAAAAATGGGAGTTTACTCGTGTCGATTTTAAGATTTTTGTGAATATTTCACAACACAGAAATATTTCGAAAAAATTTATTGAACAAAAGTTGCTATAAAAGCAATAAATAATAACTTTTATTAGAGACGTTTTTTGATAAAACGAAAAATTTTGAATAATTTCTGTAAAATTTTTCGAAATTTTTTCTGTCTCAATGTTTTCATATTTATATGTAACGTTTCCATGGTCATGATAAATAATATCTCTGTTAGAAAATATTAGGCGAAGTTATTTCTACTCTGCTGCTAGAATGTAATTTATATAAGTATTTTATGATGGCGGTCGGTCCTGTGGTGGCCACAGCTGATTTTTTTATATTGTTTTACTGCCTTTAAACCTCATTTAAAAAATCCGTTACATTGTAATTTTGGGCTATTTTGTATGATCTAAGTATATGACATTGTAATAATATGACATTTTAAACTATATTTTGTAATACCAACATGACGATTTCAAAGATGCAAACTATTGAAATAAATATTTCATCTTAGTTTGGTTTTATATAAGTGAAAACAGTATAGTCGTTTTTTTGTTTTTTTTTTTTTTGTTTAAGCGGAACTAGATTTTGAATTCTAGTATCTATTAACGTTTGATTGAAGCTTTTAGTCAGTTTCATCAGTTATGGTGGAGTTATATTGTTAATTTTGGGCTGTGTAAAAACCGTTGCTTGCCAGCCAATCACAGGTATTAATTTTTGCACCAAAATTTAAAACGTTCCTCTTAGTTTAAAAACAGACTATAGTTATAGTGATAATTTGGTCAAATTCAACCGAAATCGTATATATTGGAGTTTTCAAGATCCTCATACATTCCCAGTTAAATGGGACATCCAGTACATATTTTGTAGTGTCGTATTTTTTTTCAATCTGAATGCTCAGAATGTGAGGGTAGAGCTGTTTGGGATACCGGGACATGTTGGTATTAAAGGCAACGAAGCGACAGATGCAGCTGCAAATGCCGCCTCCCACAGACCTATGATTGATGTGAGTTTCATTTTTCCAGATGACTCAAAGAGTCATCTGAAACACCTGGTTTTAGACATGTGGCAACATGAGTGGAGCCGCACACAGAACGTTAAGTTGCGACAGATTAAGGGAGACGTTAAACCATGGGGTTCTTCCTGCAGGATTAACCGCAGGGAGGAAACCGCCATCACACGCCTTCGTATAGGTCACTGTTGTTGAACCCATGGACACCTCCTTCGAGGTGAAGAGTCCCCTGCCTGTGAGACGTGTAACACAGATTTGTCTGTGTTACACATTTTAACTGAATGAGTACAGTTCGAGGACATCAGGGAGAGGTTAGGCCTGTGCTATGACCTGTCAGTTGCTTTAGGTGACGACAGGGTACTCATGGACAGGCTGATACTCTTCCTGAGAGAAGCGAACTTATTGTTTTATGTGTGAAGTCTTGCACCTTATTTTAATGTGTTTCTAGTTATTGACTGTGATATTCGATGGTAATTGGCCCCTTTACAGCCTCTTACCATCACCCTGAGTCTGTTCAAATTTTCGAACAGACTTTTTATATTATTTATTTGTGTTTGTCAGTGCAAGATTTCTTTTATTCAGTATGCGTATTTTTAATGATTTTATTTATTTATTTATTGTCTAATATATTGTTTTTAATATATAGTCTAGTCATTTAAATGGGCTGCGTTAGGCGCAAATAGCCTTTGTTGCTGTGCGCCAAAAAAAATTTAACCAACTAACTATTTTTTTTCCATTGGTTATCTAATATTTATTTATTTATAGTTTTCATTATAATATCGCTGTAAATAGCTATCTTTGCTGTGCGCAAAAAATTATAACTAATTAACTATTTGTATATTCAAATGAATAGAATAAAAAAACTCACCTTTCTGGCAGATCTGGAGCATAGTGAACTGGAGCAAGCTTTGAGTTTATGTACGGGTCCGTTTTGTGGTAGAGTGGTGGTAGTTGTAGCCTGAACTTCATTCTGATCCTGTTGACTGGGCTGGCTGCTGGTCACCGAGTCAGAATGCAGGACTTGAGATGTATTGTTCGTATATGGTCCGTTAGGCACGGTCGGTCGAGCAGTTGTTTCCTCGCCAGTTACTACAACACTAGGGGTACGGACCCGACGGGGGTTGAAAATTGTAGGGATGTCGGCGTCTCGAGTCATCTTTAAGAGTTAGGATTGCATGATGGAGTGAAATTTGGTGTTTTGGGTTGGTGTCTGGAAAAAAGAAAATTAATTAACTTTATTAGAATAATGAAAAGTCAATAGTTTATGTCGTACAGTGCCTTTGAATGTGAACGAGAAGAGTGTGAAGGTCAACGTAGGTACATTAAACAAGGAGAGTATTACAGAAGAAATCAGGAAATTAGTAAAGGAAACTTGCAGAGACCTGATAGGGGATGAATAAGAGAGTCGATAACCGCGGAGTTTTTTCAAGTATTATTTAAAGGAATATTTGTAGTGCCGAAAAAATAGTATACTCTCATCCATTAGGATATTGTGGAAAGAGATATGGGCTGGAAGTTAGTTTTACACCGTTAGTTTTAACTAGAGATGGGTCGTTCATGAACGAACCGGCTCACTGAGCCGACTCAGTACACTGACCGAAGTGACACGGTTCACCAAATTGAAATGAGCCGGATCACGGCTCACTGTATAGTTTCAAGTTTCAAGAATACGATTGGTCGGGCGATTGTGAGCAGTGACCGGAGTGATCCGGATCTGGATCGATGTCATGTTGAACTTCGCGAGAACTCGGCTTGTAATGTATTATCATAAAATGTATTATTTATTGTCATCAATTTGTAGGGCAGTTTATTTGAAACTAATAGGCTTAGTCTGTCTTTTCTTACAACCATACTATATAAAAATATTAAAAATATTGCCCAAATCCCAGATGTCCGATTTATAAGGGCAATAAACATCGCCATAAACTTAACACATCTGGTTTAAAATACAGTAGCTACATAAAGTGAATTGTTTGTTTCAAAAATGTTAAATAAGAACCGGGGCTAAGCGACGTTCTACCTACGAGCGAACGACCGACAACTGACCGGGTCTAAGGAAGAGCCGGCTCTAAGCGACGTCTACCTACGAGCGAACGACCGACAACTGACCGGGTCTAAGGAAGAGCCGGCTCTAAGCGACGTCTACCTACGAGCGAACGACCGACAACTGACCGGGTCTAAGCAAGAGCCGGTTCTAAGCGACGTTCTACCTACGAACGAACGACTGACTGACCTGTGTCTCGGGATCATGTTTACAGTTCATGTATTGCAAGAACCGGCTCTAAGTGACGTTCTACCTACGAACTAACGACCGACCTGTGTCTCGAAAACATGTTTACTTAACCGGATCATTGAGCCGGATCAATGAACCGGCTCAACAAACTGAACGACCTCCACTGATCCGGTTCCGCAAACTGAGCCGAAATTCCCATCTCTAGTTTTAACTACTGAACAATGACTATACAGGCTATTCCAAACCTTTAGGCGGAACTTGCAATGGGAATTTCGTTCTTTTAGGTTATCACGAGAAGGGAACTTGCTTGGGTTATTTCATATTTCACGTTGGTATGTGAAAATTTAAAATTCCAACAGTGAAACCATGGAAACAAATGACATTTGTTAAAAAATTTAATACATTTTTACATATTTTGAAGACAAGAAAAAGATGGGAAATTTTTATAAAGAATGACAAAAAAAGCAAAATGCAATGAAAAGAACATTTTATAATGACAATCAATTTAATCTAGAATTTGCAATGTGAGTATGATTTACAATCTTAAACAAAATGAACAAAAGTCCGAATTAATAGATGAAAATTACTAGATTTCAAAATCTAGTTCCACCTTAACGTTTGGAATAGTCTATACGTTACTAGATCAGATATGTTTTTAAACTTTATATTCCGCTATTGTATTTTTAATTTTAATTTTCTGAAATTCCGAAATTCTATTTTTTTATTTGCGTAGCTCTGATGAAGAAATGCTATATTTCGAAACTAGGCAGCTAGATCTAGTTGCATTATTTATGTCCACCAGTGTCGCAGCAAAGGAGGGGGGGGGCGACGGGCCTGGGCCCCTCCCAGGACCAGCAGATTACACGGTGCTGCACGGAAAGTTGAAGATAAAATTTGTTAACGACAACAGTAGTTAATTTTTAAATAACTTCATTGTAAACAATATTGGCATTTTTTTTTTTCGTATAAGTAAACATTTTTTTAAGATTGCCTATTCTTGATAGTGACATAATTATTGTTCAAGTGAAAATACATTTACATGTTATTTTTAGGTTTTCGTAGGTATAATCAAGAAATCCTTATTCCGTCACATGAGTTTGTTCGTTCGGTACAAATTGTGGTAAAGCGGCTGATTTAGAGAACTGAACATAGAGAAATATTGAGACTTCAAAAATATATCCCGCGGAAAATATAAATAAATATGTATTTATCAAAGAAAAAATCAAGTGAAAGTTCTTGATACAAGGATTAACAATTACATTTTTTTATCAACAAATAATGGAATTATTATTTGATATAAACATCAATATCCAACAGCAGGGGTGTCGAACTAATTTGGGTCGCAGTCTATTTTACATATAAAATGATAAGCAGTGACGGAACTTTAAATATCCTGAAGGGTTTCTTGACATTTTTTTATAAACAGAAAAGGGGAAGGGAGTAAATTTTACATTTTTAAATATATTTTTCCCTTAAATAAGCTCAAGTGATTTTGATTACTGCTTCAGGGGCCACAAAAAATGAGGTTGATGGCCGTCTGCGGCCCGCGTGCCCTCGAAATTTGATTCGGCCCTCCCCAAGACAAAATCCTGGCTGCGCCACTGATGTCCACAAACCGTCCAATCCTTTCCACACATACCTAATATATTTAGAATTTCTTGCACCATCCGTGCAACAACCCTAGTACTTCTTGTACAATGCAAGTACTTAATTGTTCGAGTAAAATACTTTAACCTTTAATATGGTTATCAGCAGTAAAATTATCTTACTAAGAACTATTTCCTTGTCTACATAACAAAAATAGCTTTTTATTAATTAACCCCACATCCCACATCGATAAAAACTTTAAATTATAGAATAAGGTCATAGCTCCACAAGGTCAGCACACAACTTCTCTACATTAAGATAGAATCGTGATAATCGAACAGAGCTGAAACATGCAGAGTTCCTAAGAAAATAAATCAACCTCACACTAACTAGAATGGTCTTTTAGTTAAATTAACAAAAACACGAGAAGTTTCTCTACTAAATTACTTAATTATTGTTTTCAATTGGTTTCTAAAACGCAAAATTATAGGATATCGTTGTTAGAAGGCGTGCAAAATTGTAATAAAGAAACGGAAACAGAAAAGAAAATCGGTTTATTTGTGTAGTATTTTCAATTGCGCTGCCAAATAAACTATACAATTTAACAGTGGTAATTTGTGGATACTTCCAAAAGTGGAATTAATGTTATTTTCAATTTATAATTATAATATAAAATACAATCAAAGCCTTTTTCGCAATGAAACGTGAAAAATATTACGAACGGAAGGTTTTTCATAGAAGAGGTCGCAAAAAGAAGTAAGAAAGTCAACAGATGATAAACATAATAGTAAAAAGAGACAAAGAAGTGCAGTTACAAGAACAGTATAACAGAATACAAGATTCTACATATAAAAAAGTCTACAAAAATATAATCACTATTGGATTACCTCGATACCTGGCAAAAGAAATGAGAAAGAGGAACCAGAATCGCAGGTTTCAGATGTGGCAACGAGAAGAGTGCAAACAATTATTGGATGGAAGAAACGGAAAATATATGTAGAATCTACAGAGAAGTACTAGAAACAATAGACTACCTAAGAAAACTGTGAAGGAATGCAGCCAGAAACACGAAAAACAGAAGACCTACAAGACCAGTGTTCTTCAACCTTTTTGCCCCCGCGGACTGTTGAAAATAGGATAAATATTTCACGGACCGGCTGAAAGCTAAGACACAAATAAAAACTAATATATATAGTATTTTATTATTATATAGGTATATGTTATACATTTATATAATTACAATTTTTAGTGCGACATCTGCTGCTGCTTCTTTGTTAGAAAATTTGATATACCTGGCTGCAGAGTTGTTTCTGAGAGATGAAGCGCTGCGTTAACATCCATTCGATTTCTTTGTTTGATTTTTATTATTGACATGGCTGAAAAAGTCTTTTCGCACAAATAGGAAGTCGAAAAAATTGCTAATTTGATAGCTTTATAACTCAGAGATGGATATTCTTTTTCTAGCGATTTCCAAAATTGAGACAATGATTGTATTTTATGTCTGGACACCAGAGTGACATCACAAGACAACTCGATCAGCTTTTCTTTTTCACGAGGATCAAGTACACATGACAGACAGATCAATTCTGTAAAAATTTACTGTCTAGTAACGTTACTACAAGATAAAATATTATAAAAAATATAATGACTTTCATTCATGATAGTAACTGACCTTACTCATAGAGACAAATTTAGTTACAATTATCATAGTAACTGCGTTACAGAATTGGTCTGTTTATATCTTTCAAGAATAGATTATTAATCCAGAGGTTACCTTTACGAGGATCCTCATTTTCAGGGAAATAATTATTAAAATTTTCAGCCTTGCTCTTAAATTTTGACTTATTGTTGAATAAATGACTTATTGAAGACTTTCTGGTTGACAACAGCAGCAATCAAAAATTCTTCCAAAAGTGGAAACGTTTCTATATCTTCCTCTTGTAAGCGACTATTTCAAAGATCTAGCTTCTTCAGAAGTATGAAAAATAGCCGCGAGAGGCGTTGTATTGGGGCTAGTAAATATTAAATAACTCATGGTTCGGACAAAATTTATCTTCTGCGTCGACTAAAAAAAATGTGCTATATACTCGTGAATAGAAGTGTGCATCGGTCAAAATATTTCACGGACCGACAGGAATTTTCTGCGGACCACGGGTTGAAGAACACTGTACTAGACGACTCAGGGAGCCTGATGAAAGCAGTATTGGAAAGAAGAATAAAATGAATTATTATGTATCAAAGAATAGTATACATAATTATTATAGAATGTAAACCAATTCTTTCAAGCCGAAAGGCACGAAATAAATTTTATATTTTTATATTCTAATGCCTGTAGTACACGATGCGATTTCTCGTTTTGAATCTTGTACGATTTATAGTACACAAATTATTGTATCGTGTACTACAGGATTTTCGTACGAGATCTTGTATGATATTGAAAACCAACCAATATTTATTGTCTCGACCTAAAATATTGGACAGAATGAACCAATAATGCGCAGTATAAGATGCGCATATTCATGTGACTAACAACTGTTCATCTGTCAAACATATTTCGAGGTTATTTAGTATCAACTTTAACAATATTTTTTCTTATTTTGTTTAAAATAAATTGGATTTTGCTGTTCACATTCTTAGGATATTTATATATACTTTTGGATTTATCCAACATACTTAACTAGTGACCTACTTAGGTGACCATTAAACATTCCATTCCGGGAAAAAAGTACCGAGGGAATTATTTATTATTATTATTATTATTATTATTTTTTATTATGTTTGTAGATTTTTTTTTAATTTCTTGTCAACAAACTACTTTTGATTACAATTTCTACACTTCTCATTTATTTATTCAAGTTGGGTGTTATGCATAAAACAAATTCAACGAAATCATTATTAATATAATATATTTTTATTTATTTTAAACTATATTATAACGATAATAATGACAACAATAATATTTTTTGATAAAGAAAAAACGTAGCTTTATAAACAAAAATAATAATAACAAAAAATAAATAAAATAATAATTCCCTTCAATTTAAAATGTAATAAATTAGAACAGAAAACAGTACGGCTTTGCGAATCCAGAAGTTTTACTGATTTTAGACAAGGATTAATATTATCAGTCTTCAAAAATTGGTAAACTATCTGTCCATTCTAGGTTAAGTACAATTATATGAATTCTGTCAACTTACAAAAATAGACGTAGTGCGCATCAATTGGTACAGATTCAAAGCGATAAATATTGGATGGTATACTACAATAATTTTACATCCGATAATTCTGAACAAAATTCTTAATACAATAATTATCGTACGACAAATCGTACGAGATTCAAATCGAAAAATTGCATCATGTACTACAGGCTTTAGTTTCAGAGTTGAATACTCGATCTTGTCTAATTTAATCTGTTTATATCTTTTATAATAAATAAATTAGCAATACTTAAACAGTTCCCAAAACACCTTGTACACAAAACACAGCTTGTAAGTTATTAGACTGGTCTGATTGCTATCTCAGACCCTTTAGTCTCTAATGACCAACCGCCCCTAACATTTGAGAAGTTTTTGCTGTTGTAGTTAATTTCTTTTGTTCTTATTTTGCAATATATCTTTTAAAATTAATGATACTTCATTTTACAGGCGAATAAATAAAATTTTATGAACCAGCTATACTATAACACTTTATTGTCACCATCCAAAATATTATAATTTGAAAATATGGCGTGTAACAGAGAGTAATAACATATTACAGTTCATGTATTTTACTATACTTTAATCTTAGTTTAATAAATCATGACAACTTTGTAACATTTTTGTTTTCTAGCAATAAACATGCGAAAATTATTACTTTTTATTTAATTAACGTTTTACCACATTTAAAACAAATTATAAGAATAATGATGTCATATATTAAAACACATTGTCATATTTTAAAACTTTTCTCTTCACGTAGAAAGGTTCTACTGCAGTATTTTAAAACATAATCCTCTTGCAGATGTTTTCCAAAGGTAGCGTTGCCAAAACCAATATTTTCCAGTGAAAAAATTAATGATTACAGCTTTATTTTTTGCAACACCGCAAGGTAAAATATTCTATAACTAAAATAAATAGCATTCGGGATTTATACATTTTTTTTTTTTTTTTTATTAATTCAGCAAACACTCTGAGGAGAAATAATAATAATAGTTCTCAACGCCTAGGTGGCGTATAAGGACACAAAAGTTATAGTCTGTCTAACCAAACAAAAGCCCTGGAATGGGCTTGTAAGTAGCTGTCTTCGTTTTGCAAGTACACTCAACTTTATAAATACTACCCACGCCGGTTTCAGGTTATGTTAGAAAATTTGTACTACAAGGTGTCTCAAAAGAAATTTTATATTTAGTGGATCGATTAAAAAAAAAGTAAGCCGTATATAGAAAAAATGTTTATTAATTATTAAAATACACTTTTTGGGGATTTATTTCTTAAAAATAATATCGTCTAAATGTAGACCTTCGCGTTCTCGGCACTCATTTAATCGTACAGTAAAATTACTTATGACGTCTCGGCAGGTGGACTCAGGGATGGCTGCCATTTCGTGACGGATATTTTCTTTCAAATGCGCCAGTGAAGTCGGTTTATTGGCGTAAACTTTAGATTTAAGATAACCCCATAGGAAAAAGTCCATAGGGGTTAAATCTGGACTGCGTGCAGGCCAATTTATGTCACCTCTCTGGGAGATCAATTTGCCTGAGAAAATTTCACGAACACGTGACAGAGACATATAGGACGTGTGTGAAGTTGCTCCGTCCTGTTGGAACCATGTTCTTTGGTTTATAGCCAGGAAAGTTTTGCAGTTCAGGTACCAAGAAGTTGTCTAACATCTCCACATAACGCTCTGAATTCACTGTAACTGCACGCCCCCTTTCGTCTTCAAAAAAGTAAGGGCCGATAATTCCTCGCGCCGACATCGCAGCCCATACGGTCACTTTAGGCGAATGTAGGGGTTTCTGATGTTTGCGTTTCGGATTCGTTGCACTCTAGTAGCGGCAGTTCTGCTTATTTACGTGGCCATTAAGATGAAAATGAGCTTCATCCGAAAACGAAATGTTGGTAAACGTTGAAAATCGCTCAATCACCTGATTTACGAAATTAAGCTTCTGACTGGCATCTTGGGGCTTTAATTCTTGCACCAATTAAATTTTGTAGGGGTGCAGCTTTAGGTCTTTGTCACCTGCGCGCTTCCGAATTGAAAGGTTCGGGTCGTCACGAACAGACTGATTAACATTCTCCACGTTTTCTACCGTTCTTGATGACCTAGGTCGCCCGGATTTTGATTTATCCAGCGTTGTACCAGTCTCTTCAAACTTTTTAACCCAATGTCGAATAAGAGGAATGCTTGGCGCATCATTTAAGTGGCGAAAACCTTGAATACTGCAGAATTTTCTACGCGCTACAGTCGCCGAATCACCGTTTTTGTAAAACTCTCGCTCGCATAACGCGCGGTCTGCTCCCGAGAAACGCTCCATAGCGACTGCATTCTCAAGAGCCAGGCTACCGATTGACATAACCCCCGCGCCCCTCGGATACGTTGCGTTCACGCAGTAAGCTAAATAAATATAAAATTTCTTTTGAGACACCTTGTATAAATGGTAGTAATCAAATAACTATTATATGATAGGAGGTTGCATTGAAAGCTTCTGTTTACGTGTAGGTGTCTCTAGATGCGTGTGTGGTGGATAGTGACAGTGGATGTCTCTTTTGTCATTTTGAAGTGTGAACATTCCCTATTAAAATTCAGCCATCAGACGCCATACTTTGTTTACACAAGTGCTTTTCTATAACTGAATTAAAATGGAACGCGATAAGGTCTTTTTTCGATGTATACTTCTACACTTCTACTTACAGAAGATGTAGAAATAATGCGAGGAGTTCGTCAAGGTTGCGTTCTTTCACTCTTACTCTTCAACATATACTCCGTAGAGCGTTTCAGTGAGATTTTTCACGAAATTGAGGAAGGCATAGTGATAAATGACAGGACGATTAATCAGATAGATCAGATACACGGACGATACCTTTCTTATTGCTGATATATCAGAGGGAGTTCAGGAACTTCTTGTTAGATTGAGAAATGCGGAAAGCGTTTGTTTTAAAAAGGCTTAAATGCTAAAGACATAAACACGGAGTTCATGGTGGGTCTGCTCCTTCATATGCACGTTCTGGTAGGCCGTAAACAGATACCGATGAAGAAACGATCCCCTTGCGAGAGATAGCAGAGACAGTAGGCATTTCATGCTCTTTTCTCAGTCTAAACATGCGCAATGCAAAAGATTTTTGAACGTTTTGTATCTGTCGATGAAACGTGGATGCATCACTGCACTCCGGAGATAAAAAAAAAACCAATCAAAACAGTGGATAGCAACTCCGAAGAAGGCCATGATGATGCCATCAGTTGATAAGTTTATGGCCGTCTTTTGGGATTCCCAAGGCAATATTTTTAGGGCTTTGTAGGTATGACCAAAAAACCCTTATACCGTCATTTGGTCGTCTGTCTGTCTGTCTGTTCGGCAAAAATTGTAGTCAAACGGCTTAACCTAGAGAGTTGAAATTTGGCATGCTTATTCTACTCTTTGACCCGCATATAGGAAAAATACTAAAACATCTAAAAAACATATCCCTCTAAAAATATAAACAAATATGAGCTCAAGGAAAAAAAAAATATTTTTAAAAAATTCTGAGTAGGGTATCAAATGAAAGCCCTTGGATTAACGATCAAAATTTTATTTTTGCAAAATAAATTATTTTGACGCGTTTTTTGCCAAAATTGTGCAAGAAAAAAATGTTGTCCGATAACCTGTAGCCCAGATGGTTTAAACTAAAAATCTGAAAAAATTCTAAAATACATTGGTGCGAACAGGAATTTTTGATCAGATTATTTTTTCGGAACATAACGCATTTTTTGTGTTTTTAACTAAAATAGGTAAAATATTTAATTGGTTATGCAACACAGTAAACAAGTAAACGTCCGTAGTCTAATGGTTATCATTCTCGCTCCGTAAGTTGCAAACTACGGTTCGCTTCCTGTCCCAATTCAATTTTTTCTGTTTTTTTTGCATTTTTATTTTGTTTAAATTATTTTGTCAAAATTCTAGTTATATTTTGGCAAATGTTGAATTTAATTTTTAGAAGTGTAAATTTAATAACCAGTGGAAAGTGTTGAAATTATAAATAATTTAATTCTATGTTTCAATGTGTACGATATCATAGGGGCGGAGCTTATGACTTAAAACAACCAATGGAGGCCATAGGCGCAATTTTCAAAATCTTAATGAACCTTGATATATATAAAAAAAAAAAAAATGCACACATTTAGAAACCTAAATAATGGTATTAGGCATTCGAATTAAAATTAACAAAAAAATATTTTAACATAAAATTTGTTTTGTCATTTCAAATAATCATCATTCACTTACTAAATACCTGCGAAACCCTGAAATGTGTGAAAATTCTCACTTCACATCAATTTTTATAGGCTACTTGCAACATGGAAGAACAATAACAGGCCAGTATTATGCGTCGTTATTACACAGATTGAACGAAGAAATCTAATCCAAAAGGCCTAATTAGGATAAGAAAAAAGTCCTGTTCCACCAAGATAACGCAACTTTCCCACAAATCGGTAATTGCATTGGCGAAATTGCTTGAATTACCGTTCGAATTAAGCATGCATCGTACTCGCCAGACTTGGCTCCCTCCGAATTCTTTCTGTTTCCAAAACTCAAAAAATAGTTGGCTGGAAAGATATTCTCATCAAATACTAAAGTCGTCGAAGCTGTAAATGGATATTCCAAGAGTTTGGATTATTCTTATTTTTTCTGAAGGAATGAAAAGTCTTGAAAAGCGTTGGATTATGTCCTGAGAGCTGAATGAAGACTATGTAGAAAAATAAATACAATTTTGTCCCAAAAAGTTATGTTTTCTACCTCGATCTAGAAATTTTATGATCACCCCTCGTATTTCTCTCCTTGCAACTATCATGGTTAAATCTTCGTAAAATTCTATAAATCTAAAATCGAAGTTGACCTTTGATTTTCCTTTATTTGAGGATTTGATAAATTTTTGATGAATCTGAACCCTTGTAAATCATACGATACGGTGAGAGACGTATGGCTACCGGTCAAATTAAACGAACCGAAGTCACTTGACCCGAAAGTTCTTTGAAGGACCATAACTCACGGAACTCGATATACGAGATTGAATTTTTTAATTTGCGCTGCTTTTGTAAATAAGTACTATTTTTTAATTAAAACTAGATCAAAATTAATTGAAATTTTTTATTAGGTTTTTTATTTGACATTAAAATGTTATCGCGAAACAAATATAAATTTCAGACTTACAAAAAATTATTTTTATCTTAAATATACACACACACCTTTTCGTTATAATCATAAATTATTTTAAGATAGCTTTTTTATTTCGTTTTTTTATTTTATGAAATGTAAATTTGGTAGCCATGCATGATTTGATAAGATCTTTACGTATGCTTTGGTTGGTATTCCAATGTTCTCGAAATTTAAGAAAAATATGTAGCTCAAATGGAAAAATTTTCTCAGTATAGTATTTCCTATATGAAATGACCTTATTATTATTATTATTATTATTATTATCTTTATTTTTCTTCTTTTTTTATAGTTGTTATGATTATAATAATGGCTGACAGTATAGTATAACCATTATATCTGCTGAGTTTATGGTTCTGTTAATAGTAGTTGACAGGACCGTAATAATTATTTAAAATAAACATGTTTTCTTATATGCTATTTAGTATGAACTGTATATACTCACATGACATTCCTTCACATTTTTATCAGGTTTAATACCCTTTTCACACTAGATCTTTAAGATCGGATGTTAAAGTGAATGTATTTTTAAACGCTAATGTGACACCGTACGGCCTCGTTTAAACACAAGCGATGTTTAAGACAGAGATCTGTGTCTTAAACTTCGTACACAATGCCAACTTAATTTCTATTATAAAAAAATACTCCTTGAATTTGTGCTGTCAACATTTTATATTATCATAAACAAGAATACTGTATTATATCGACGATATAAGAAGTTTATACTTATTGTTATAATAAAATTATTTATTTTAATAATGTGTTTAATAAAATACAGAGCTACAATAATTGAGATAAAATGTATCGACTTACATGTTAATACAGGTGTAATATATTCTTTATTGTAGAATGAAATGAAATATCATTATTTGTTTATAATAATTCAAAATGTGCGTCTGCGCAGACAGTTCAAAACTGGTAATTTCATGACGGTAACTTAAGGACAAAATTACTGTAGCTGATGACAGAACCAGAGATTTAAACATCAAGTGTGAAAGCATACCGATCTTAAACATCGGTGAACTTTAAGTTCACTCGTCTTAAAGATCTAGTGTGAAAAGGGTATTAGACTGGCTATATTTGAATTATAAATATAGGCATGTTTAAAAATCGTTTTGTTTTAAAGTCTTTATAGTCTATATTTAATACTTCAAATTTGCACAAACAAAAATCTTTTTCTTTTGAACTTGTCAATTTATGGTAATTTAAAATTATTAAAATATTAATCATTATCACGATTATCATTGTTTAAATCACTATCAGAGTTTGTGTCACTACCGCTGTCATTTAAATTAATAATTATTGAAGATTTATTTGGTGGATAAAAAAAAATGTTTCGATAGTCTTTACATGTTCTATACATTTTTTCCACAAATCACTACTTAACGCACTTGTTTCATCTTTAATTAATTGTACTGTAATGTCACTTTTTGTCGGTGTTGTATTTTTTCGGCGTACTTTATTTTTAATTGGCCCCATATTAATTCTATAGGGTTTAAAACACGATAATATGGCGGTAGCTTTAAAATACTGCCACGTTCTTTTCTTGCGATTTCGTCAACCACAAATGTTTTTTTCAACTGTTTCGCCGTGATAATTACCGACCGCCAACATATATAAGGGAGATATTGTGATCATACAGATTTTGACGTTTCGAGATTTCGATGGATCTCCACGAATTGAGGTCCCTACATAACGTTTTGACTATTTTTAGCATGATATCTGTCTGTCTGTCATGTCATTTGGTCTGTCTGTCCGTCCGTCTGTCTGTCTGTCTGTCTGTCCGTCCGTCCGTCTGTCTGTCTGTGTACACGTGCAGAGCAAATTCGGCTGAAAGGATTTTTATGAAACTTCATATTTAAGCTTCTGCCATCAATGGCACGAGTTGATCAACTTTTGGTAAAAATCGGTTGACTAAAAATGGGAGTTTACTCGTGTTGATTTTAAGATTTTTGTGAATATTTCACAACAGAAATATATTTCGAAAAAAAAAAATATTAAACAAAAGTTGCTATAAAAGCAATAACTAATAACTTTTATTTGAGACGTTTTTTGATAAAACGAAAAATTTCGAAAATTTTTTCATACTTATATGTGACGTTTCCATGGTCATGATAAATAACCAGATCAATTCTGTAAAAAGTTACTGTGTAAGAACGTTATTACAACATAAAGTATTATAAAAAATACAATGACTTTCATTCATGGTAGTAATTGACCTTGCTCATAGTGACGAATTTAGTAACTATTATCATAGTAACAGAGTTACAGAATTGGTCTGAATATCTCTGTTAGAAAATATTAGGCCAAGTTACTTCTACTCTGCTGCTAGAATGTATTTTATATAAGTACTTTACGATGGCGGTCGGTCCTGTGGTGGCCACAGGTGATTTTTTTTAATTGGCCCCATATTAATTCTATAGGGTTTAAAACACAATAATATCAACAGTCGTATCGACAGTCTGTCTGTCTGTCCGTCTGGCTGTGTACACGTGCAGAGCAAATTAGGCTAATAGGATTTTTATGAAACTGCATATTTAAGCTTTTGACATCAATGACACGAGTTGATCAACTTTTGGTAAAAATCGGTTGACTAGAAATGGGAATTTACTCGTATCGATTTTAATATTTTTGCGAATATTTAGCAACACAAAAATATTTCGAAAAAATTTATTGAACAAAAGTTGCTATAAAAGTAATAACTAATAACTTTTATTTGAGACGTTTTTTGATAAAACGAAAAATTTCGAATAATTTCTGTAAAATTTTTCGAAATTCTCATTTTTTTCATACTTATATGTAACGTTTCCTTGGTCATGATAAATAATATCTCTGTTAGAAAATATTAGGCCAAGTTATTTCTACTCTGCTGCTAGAATGTATTTTATATAAGTACTTTATGATGGCGGTCGGTCCTGTGGTGGCCACAGTTGATTTTTTATTAAAGGATGTACAGTCGGCACTATATTTTTCGTATATAAAAGTCGTATATTTTATTTATTATTGTTTTAGACATAAAACTGTCTATTTTCTTGAAAACTTGTAAGTCGGATCGTTTTTGCTGCTGATTTTTGCCACGAACATTGATACGTTGAATTGTTCTGCATGGAACACTAGTTTATTCCGCAGTTCTAAGTATAGGTTTGCCATTACCTTCCGAAACTAACTTTTTATAAACGTTCAGTATCAGAACTTTGCAATCTTCTGATAAATGACATTTTTCTTTAGTAGCCACGTCCACATTTTCGCATTCCACGTCAACGTCCACATTTTCGCACTCCAAATCACCTTACACAGATTCACTATTTTCACTACAGAAATTAGGAATTTCTTCAAAATCAAATGGTCGCTAAAGAGCCATATTGTTAATGTATGCACGCTATGAACGTTGAAAATTAACTAACAAGTATAACAACCCCTAAAATGTAGAAACAATAGGATTATAAATTTGGAAAATATCCTTAATGGTTTATAAGAAACTTCAATTGAACTAGTGTTCGATTTAAATTTAAAATTCCCTTAATACCTCTTATATTCTTTTTACAGCAATAAGTATTAAGATTACTGCCATTAACCCATTACCGAATTGGTAAGCTTCTTAACAAGAGTGGCCATTTCATTTTGGAAATACTATACCTCCATGGGTTTTTTTACTGGTGTTATATACGTCGCTATAGGGATAGAATAATGACTTTGGAACATCGATGGAAGATCATATTAAAAACTAATTTTATTTTAAATTTAAGAACAAAATCCTTCATTGTGAGGCCGATATTTTATTGTGTAGCCCTTATAATTCCAGGTTCTTTTTAACATTTCTATTATGTGTCCTATCTACTATAAACGTGTAGCTCAGATTTAAATAAAATATAAATAACTAACTTAATATCTCGTATATCTAATTATTAAAATTAAAATCTAACTTATTTTAGTTTCATTTACGTCAAAGTAGGAAAATGTATGGATTATATGTTTCTACAAAACAATCGATATAGATTACATATAAATAGTTGTTTACATTTCGACTTAGGGGTTAATAATTCGAGTTACCCTTACAGTTAATAGAAGAAGTAATAAGTTTCGTGGGTGGATAGTATCAATTAAAATCATATTAATTTGTTGATGTATTTTTAGAATAGATAAATAATTAGATTAGATAAATTAATCTTAATTTATAATTAATTAATTAAGGGTAAATGTACTTAAAATAACAGATTGGGGTAAACCGAAAAGGAAGTGGGAAGGAACAGGTTATATTCTGTAGTTTATAATCATTAGTTTCAATTAAAATCTACACATTTAATAAAATACAAAAGAAAGAGAACATGGAAAGAAGATGACTAATGAGAAATTTCACAAAAGGTGCAGAGAACAATTGGTAAAGGATTTAATACAAGGGGTTGATAAATTGTTACACGCAGGGGATTTGAAAATGAAATTATTTAAAATTTTTATTTTATATTGGTAAGCCGGTCACTATGGCGTAGTGGTCAGCTCATTTGACTGCTAGCCATGGGGGCTCGGGTTCGAATCCCGGTGATGGCATGGATGTTTGTATTTGTTGTAAAAATTACTAATGTATCCACAAAAATAAAGATATCCTGGTTAATGGCCGTCGTAGCTAAGACAAAAAAAATTAAAAATTAAAAAATGAATTATTAACTTTTGGTAAAGAAGCACCATCAGAAAAGACTATTTACAAATGGTTTGCGGAATTTCGTCGTGGTCGTGCGTCCGTCAGTGATGAATCTCGTGAACGTCGACCAAAATCGGTTATGATTCAAAATAACATCGATGCTGTGCACAAAATGATTGAAGATCGGCATGTGACTTACCGTGAGATAGAGGCATCTTTGGCATATCGCGGACTGCAATACATTCGTAGAATTCTACGTCTACGTCAATTGGTACCCATCCTTAATCTTTTCCTGACATCCTCGAACTGAAGGCACTGGATTAAAATTTGAAACACAGACAAATGTGTGTTCTAAATCTCACAAATAGGAGGACTTTTACTTCGGAGGAGATATGGACCCTCCAACAGTGACTTACACGAAGGCGCGTGATGGCGGTTTCTTCTCTGTGGTTGTTTATGCATAAGAAGATATAAATGAGGATAAAAGAGGAAACAATAAAGACGAACTGGGAGAAAAGACTAGCTATTACTCTCATGAAAATCGTTGAAAAGAACTAACTAAAGATTTAGCCGGAATTGGTGTACAATATAACAAAGTATACTTGATAGAACAAAGTGAAGAATTTGTGTTTACAGCCAAATGTCGGAAAATGCAGCAAAGAAGAACAGTAACAGATATATACGCGTACATATTTAGTAAATAAATTATGAGAACAGGGAGTTAAAAGAAAGGCATGCCCCTAAACTATATTCCAAATAATGTATGCAAGTACTGATGTTATACACCTTCCAACTACTTCTAGCGAAGTACATTGATGCCGTTGGTATCATTTTAAGATGTCCAGAGCATAACCAGCCAAACCATAAGCTTAAACATAATACTTAAAACCTGACATTATTTTTAAAATTTAAGCATGCAGCAGAACGAGATATTTTTTTAAATCTGTTTTTTGCGGTCCCAACAATATTTTCCCGGACAGATTACCTAAATTATTAAACCTTTTTGCTGAATTTACAATTTTAAAAAGGCTGTTGAATTATTCGTTCATTTGTAACCCTCAAATAATTTACAAGGTCTAGTTTATTATTAAAGAAAGCCCTTTAAAGGGTTTGCAAAATCGATTTCAACGTGGTAATAACATAATCTTGTAATGAAATTATTTACATTTCAAAGTCAAAGTTACAAATATAAATTGTACTAATTTTTTGTATTACATTTTGAATGACATCTAGGGGTGTAAAAAGACATTAATTCATTCATAAATTTATAATTAAATTAGTAATGATTATGCTTAATTTTTTTTTGTAACTTGATATTTACGCTACGTTAAACTTGTGAACTAATAATCTGATTTATATTTACCTTTTAATTCTCGTTCATTTTTTAAGTAAAAGGCCAATGCAGTGACACTGTTGAGTGTTGAAATAAGCGAAGCGATAAGTGGTTATGTACGAAATAAGTATTGTAGTTACACATGGGTCATAGTCGACCACCAGCACTACACGACTGTTTGGCAGGGTAGTATACACAGAGATGTGCAGGCGTTTTTGTTGGAAAGTTGCGCGAGCAGTCCAAATCGATTAGAAACTCAAGAGCGGCAATAATGCTGCAGATTTAGATTTGAATTTTGGAATAAATTCTCCCTTTTTATATTATTTAACCCTTTACAGTAAACTATAACAAGTATTCAAATATAACCACATTTACCTTATATGAAACTTGTTAAAAATTTAGTTGTATTATTTGTTAACATGATACAAATAAAGTAATAAACCTCATTTTACTTCATTTTGATTGTATGTATTTAAACATATGTATTTTGCACGTCAGTCATTTTAGTTTATGCTAAAAATTTTCCCTGATAAATTATTTATTAGGAATTGATTGTGCATTATAAAAACTAATCTTTGTGATATAAATTGGATTTATTTACATATTTCAATATATTGACTATTTTTAATAGATTCCGTTTATATATTTAGCGATTTTTGCTCATACATTTTCAAACTGCGAACGTCGTAACATGTATTTTGTACTTCAATGCATATTTTGGTTAAAATGTCGTAATATTGTATGCTTATTAAAAATTAACATTGTTCTAACGATTTAGATTAATAATGTGCGTATAAAAATTATTTGAAATACTAACAATAAATATTTAATTCACAGTTAAGTTAAAATGTTAAACAAAATAAAATTATTTTAACACATTGCGAATTAAATATTTATTGTTAATAAATAAAAGTTATTTTAGTGATAAAAACTATTATATTCTAGTATTAATTTCAAAACAACGCTCTTAAAATAATATTAAAGTGATTTTAAAACATTTTTAAAACGAAATTTAAATTTACTCTCTGTAAACTGGGTTTTTAATTTTTTGTGTGTGAACCTGGTTAAAGCACCATTTACACTTGTCTTATTACACCTGTCATCATAAATTGTAAATCAGGCTTTAACCACCAACAAGTCAAGATATTGATGATTGACGTGTAGAAAATCATATTATTAATCAATTTTCGAGGTATTTATATTAGCTGCTTAGTTAGCAAGCATGGTATGTTCATTTTTGCATCCAATTTTCTTATTTTTACTTATATTTTGTAACATTTATAAGTTTGAATATTAGCAAATTTTGGTTGCAGAGAAAGGTTTTAAGGTGTGTATTAAGTATTTAATCTGTTATAGATGCAATTTATGTTATTATTTAGCCGACAAGGCAAATTAAGATTGCAAAAATGGTACGTAGCACATCCGGACAAACTGAAGAAAAAGATTACTCGAGAATTGATTACAACGATATTGGCTAGGAAGCCAAAGATGTGCAGTTTTCTCGAATGGAGGGATTTGAAAATCGTTTACAAAAGGTTTACAATTTATTCTTACATAGAAATACTATTTTATTTAGCATACGGTACATTTTTAATCAAATTTTTGAATTGTTCACACAATTTCATTTTATATTTTACACAGATTTCACACATATTCAGTGTTATAAATGTTTAAATATTGATTTTTGTGTTACAGATATGCTAGTTTATATTTCTGTTGCGCAATAGAACAAGGTGATAATGAATTGTTAACATTAGAAATTATTCATCGTTATGTAGAATTGCTGGATAAATATTTTGGAAGCGTAAGTAGACAAATATAAAATATATTATGTAGGTTATGAAATACAGTATGTTGCTCTTTGATAAGTTAAATTGTTTAAATATGATTGCTGCGGCTTTGTGGTAAAACAGTTTTCTATGGCAATGCTCTCTAAACTTTTATGATCAGGTTTTTAATCCCGGGCCTAATATAAAATGAATAACATTTATTGTCCATTTTCTAATTTTTAAATTTTATTGGTTTTATTTTTACAACCTGCAAGAATGTATTTAATGAATATTTACAATCTTTATCGTATTTTTATATTTTAGGTATGTGAATTAGATATAATATTCAATTTTGAAAAAGCTTATTTCATCTTAGATGAACTGTTGGTCGGTGGTGAAATTCAAGAGACCAGCAAGAAAAATGTATTAAAAGCAATTGCAGCTCAGGATTTATTACAAGAGGTTAGTAACGGTGAATCTAATGTTGAATTGTAGTTTTTTTTTGGCAGTTTTAATCATACTTATTGTTTGATAGAAGTCTGACTAATTGTATATAGTATACTAACAGCAAGTATGGTTAAACATTTGTATGTATTGCTCGTGCCTGAACAGTTATAGCCTACTCTACACGTTAAAACATATAGATTCTTTTACGATTACATAACTAGTTATGTTTTCATCTAATATTAGTTTTAGACTATTTTCTGCAGCTAATTTTATGATTTAAAAACAATTTATAATGCCTCAAATGGTTCCTATTTTAGTTTCGAAATTATTGCTTACCCTTTCCGAGGCTCAATATGATCCAGTGTTGCAAGGCCCCTAAATGCAAATTCAAGCGAGTAAATGAACATGAACTAAAATTTGTTTAACACTTGATAGCAAATATAAAATAGACGTAATAAAAATAGTTATGTATAAATTTGACGAATATAATAATAAATAATTTTGAGAACAAAAAAACATAAGAGTTTGGAATAATAAATACACTTTTTCAACTGTGGGGGAGTGTGGATTTTTCGAAAAAGTAATTGAATAAAAATTCCGAGTGTACTTAATTTTATTTATTTAGCAAATTTAAGATAAAACTCACTTATTTTATTACTAAAATTAATTGTATGGTAAAAGTAATTGTCTAATTTTGATCTGAAATAATCTTCTCTGTCTACTAAATTTTATTTTCTCACAAGTTTTGTTTCCATAAAGATTATAATTCTCATTCAGTAATTTTGTTCCTCAGTGACCTCTGTTAGTGTATTTTGTAAGTACACTGAGTTCTCTTAACGTGTAGTGTAGGCATATATGTTAATCGCACATGCATATGTGGTGTTGGCACATATCTGTGTGACCTTTTGTTAAATCTCGTTTTATTACTATTTTAATGCACTCGAAAAGGATTTAAATGAAAAACTCTCCTAGTTGCCATAACAAGTAATGTTAATTCTAAATATTCCGCCATAATATTGGTTAATGGTTCAAATATAAAAGATTTTATTTTAATTTTTAATATGCTATATTTATTTATTGTATATATGACATTTTTGACATGCTTTGAATTTGCTTATGCAATGTGCTATTGTTATTCGATAAAGCTTAAATGAAATAAGGGTAAATTATAAGGTGCTATATAAATAAAGTACATTTTAAACTTTATTTTTAGAAATTACAATAATTTACTTCAAAGATTTTAGACAAAATGCATCATTTATTAATATCTACTAATTTATTTATGGCATGCTAAAGTGATTTTTTGAAAAAGGTTTGCAAAAGCAAGACTGGGTGCGAGCGCTAAAACATCTGTACTGTCTATTTGACCGCTATCAAGGGTATGGACGATGATTCAACTCCTTTCTATGTCAAATAATTTGTATAAAAAATATTTATACTAATGATAGGCTCTGCCTAGCCGTTCGCAACCGATTATAAAGTATAGGTGCCTTTCTGTGTACGCAAATGGACGTAATACTGACCATATTACTCTTGAATGTACACAGATTGAAATTTTGGTCATAAAACTTGAAAACAGGAAGTCTATGCTAAGCTTGGGCTGTGGTGTCAGTGATGATAAGTTGGCGAACGTAGTTATAATGAAATAACTTTGAACGAGGGAGTGTTAACTAGAGTCTATTAATAGCATTTGAATTAAGGTCTTGTACAGACATTAAGGCTCTTAAGCTGAATGCACAGTTCCTCTAGTACATTTTTGAAATTTGGGGAGAAATTCTATTTAACGTAAGTCCACTAAGCTATGCCAACGTAGACTGCAGCCTTTGTGCTTACGTCAACGCAACTTTAAACCAAAAACGTAATGTCTTGCGTGCAGTTTTGACATTGGAGGTAGTTATGCTTGTCATTAATCCTCCTTAATCTATGCCATCGTTTCTGGCTAAGCTAAAGCCGCATTCAGTGCTCTTAAATCAATAGCTTATAGACTGTAGCTTGTACTCAGTTGATTGTGACTAGATTTTCTAAACTTATAACTTGTGAGTTGTTTTAATGAGACAGACATATAAACACATTGGCTATCTCAGTCTATTAGAGACATTGTAGATATTGTATGCCTTTACATAACCTAACAGAATGTCATCATTAACAAATCTTGCTCAAAATTACAAAGACGGACAGTGAATATGATCAATTTAGGTAATTAGTTTAGGTTTAGTTAGTTAAAATCTAGAACAGCAGAATTATAAAAACGATAATAGATAGAAAACATTTTACGAAGCCATGTAGTTGGTTTAAAGAGACACAGATGTCGGACTATTCGTAACCCACTAATTTCTAATTGCTGTAAACGGTACGTAGAACGTTAAAACAATGTATAAAAACTTAACGCACAACGTGAGAACGAACAGTCTACAACGTGTTAATTTAAAGAGCTCTGAATGCGGCTTAACATATGCTGTGTACGAATATGTATGCATTTCTATTAAATTTAAATTAAACTTATGTATTAAACTGAAAATATTACTAAATATATATTAAATTAAGTTTTACCTTTGAGATCTTATAATTATTTAATATATTTTCTTCCTATTAATTTAATAATTACAATTAAAAATATAAAATAAAAACTCTGTCAGTTTTTAAATTTGAGAAATTTTGTATACAGATATTTATTTGTTTTATGACTAATGCGCATAAATATGCGCGCTAGTAATAATATGGAATACATTTAAAATTTAATTTAGTTTACTGATCACACTTTTGACATTGATGAAATTTTATATGATGACGGGTTATATTTGTATAAATATCTCAGTACACTTTGTTTGAGGTTAATTGTACTTTTTATAATACTATATTGTCCTTAAAAATGTGTAAATTCACTAACTTTTATAGGATAAACAATATTTACCTTTGCAAAGCTTGCCAGAAAATGGCGAATATCCCATCGATCAATCAAAAAGGTTGATTTGTGTATCGCCAGTGTGATAAATAAAGACACTGTATGCTAACATAGCCTCCAGTGGCCCTATGTTGACGTCAAGAGGTACCTTTAAACAGGGGGAGGAGTATATTGTTTTTAAAAATTTGACGTAGATATTTCTTACGCCAGTTCACTATAAGCTTCTACTGATTTCAAGGCAACGTCAGATTTGCTAAGAACCCGAAACATTGTATGTAAGGAAAAAGCGAAATAAGACTCTGTTTTTTGTGCAGCATTTTATAACATTGAAAAAGTTACAAATACGATGAAGATATGTTTCACAACAATTTTGCGAAGCTGTACAAATAGTATTGCTATGAAATTTTTGATATCAAGGTATAGAAAGAGAGAACTTACTCTCTTTGTCCTACGCGCCACCTAGGCATGTGGAACCTATTATTATTTTATTTATCTTTTCTTCGCATGTAAAATGGAATTGGTTTATCTCAAAATATTTACAATTATCGTCCATTTTATATAATTACTTTTTCAATATTGATGCATTTTCTCTTTAATCCATTATTTTAATTTGATATTAAGTTAGATATGAATTCAAATCATGTCATCTATGTCCCTATTTATCGCTAAATATTGTGAATGTAGAGTAGATTTATTTAATATATTTTAACTGGTTATCGATGTATTGCTTGAGCAGTTGAAGGCAGTTTAATTGTAACAGTTTTAACAGCATGAAAGTGCCATAGTTTAAAACTTATAGGTTATTATTTTAACAAGATAGTGGAATATTGTACGATCACTGAAATAAAATTAGTATCTAAAAAATTAAAGTTATCGGTATCAAGACCACAATAACGGAATCCAGTTTATTAATACATTGTATGTGGGAAATTAAACTACTGTTTTTCTTGGACCCTTCCCTTCTCTCTAGAGCAGTTCATGAAAGAGGCTTTACCTTAGAGTATTAGAATGAAATGGAACCTGTTTTATCCAAAGTCTGTTCTACATTATATTTATCTCCTAAGCACTACGGATTTTTTGCAAAGCAGTGGCAGCGCTAGAGGGAGGTTCGCCCCCCCCCCCAAACTGGTCTGTCCCCCTGTTGGCTCCCCCAGAATTGTTTAGAGAAAAATGTTGTTTACAAGTGAGGACCTTTTTCTTTTAGATCACTTGTATTCGTCTCTCTCAAATTTAACTAAAAAATGTCCTGCCCCCCCCCCATATTTTAAGAGCTAGCGCCGCCACTGTAATGAGGAAGAGAGAGAAAGAGAAGAATTTGTCAATAAGTCATAATTTACGTCTTAATTCATACAAAGAATATTAACAATAATAAAGGTAATAAAGCGACAAATACTCAACACTTAATATACAAATACGTTTTTATCGCATTTATTCAACTCGACGTAACAATTCCGCTTTCCGTTGTCTGTTCATATAATGTAAGAGGCGGTTGAGCGACGTTCTATCTACAAATTGTAAACCAACAACCGTGTTGAACGGTGGGAGAACTGACAACTGACCGACCGGTTTCTTGGGGACACGTTTACTTAACCGGATTACTGAACCGGATCACTGAGTTGGATCACTGCGCCGAATCATTGAGCCGGCTCAGTAAACTGAACGACCTTCACCGATCCGGTTCCTCAAACTGAGCCGAAATTCCCATCTCTACGCGAAATCCACACATATATTTAAAAAATTATAGAACATTGTTGTCTGATATCTATTATTGAGTTTTATATATTACTAAATATATTTTTTTCTTTTTCAATGGCATTTGCTACTAAGGCAATTATCCAGGACAATTCACATTTCTAAAAATTCCATACCTAAACGGGATTCGAACTCGAGACCTTAGCATCCCATGGCACTTTTGTTAACACTACGCGACGCCTGCCGGCTATTAACGTTATTGAATGATAACATGTTTACAACAATTTTTTCTACAATTTAAAATAGCCTATTATACTGCGTTCAAAGGTGAGTTTGCAGTACAGGGCATATGGAGTAGTTCTTTTTCATACTCTCTAATGGGTTTACACAATGACACTATCCTTTTCTTACTTGTCGACGTTGTCAGCTCTAAAACGCGCTGATTTGTGAAGACGCAGTATTCAACAAATGGTCATTTGTTTTTGTTGAGTGTTATTTTGAGTTTTATAAGAGTTGATTTTTGTAAATCATACGAGTTTTTCATATTATTATAATTGACACATTTGACACTTTTACAACATTTGGCAACACCGCTCCCATTTGCCATAAGAGCTATACTGCAAACTCACCTTTGAACGCGCTATAGATAGTTAAAAATCCGCTACAAATTTTGATTTGTATAGATTGCTACTAATTTTATTTCAGTTTTTTAGTTTTGTATAAGAAACTTATAGTCTCTGGAGGTTATATGTACCGTTAACTAAAAATCTACATCAAGAAATGCTAGCTGTCTTATCAAATTTTTTTTTTTTTTTTTGAACCCTCATACAGTGTGGTTTTAAACATTGGATTTTCTCACGATTTTTCGGTAACTTGATACGTAGCAAACTACGAGACATCGGCTATTACATTAACTATGTGCTCTATGTCTGTTATAGCTTCGTGTGATTCATTTAGTGATCGTACTATCCACTAATCTTTATAAGAATCTCAACAAAGGTGCATTTTAAGGCATTGTCCTATCCCAATTCCTAATTTGTTGTATTTATTTTATTGTTTTATTATTATAATAAATTTTATTTACCTCAATAATTTTAAACGATGCAACGATTAATATTTTAAATATTTTTAATACATTAGTCTTCCTATTTTTGTGATCTTTTACACATTCATAAGTCTAGTCTTTTGAAGTTTTATTTACAGTTCATTTGCCTAGGTACATCACTGTAAAAAAATAATCATATTCAATTTGGATTTAGTTAAAAGTTTGTCTTCCATATTACAATAATTTCAATACATTGCTCAATATTAAATAGTATTTTTTGATATTTTTTAAAAATCTCAGCAACACGGGTGCAATTTTTACAAATTTTTGGTAGTAATATAAGATTGTAAGTTAAGATTATGTGTTCTAAACACGTTAAATTAAAGGAAAGTTTGAATATCACTGTTTCAATCAATTTCTGAACATTTCGACCGAAATAGTCGTATATCATAACTTGTTATATGATTTTACTAATCAGAAATTGGTGCTACATCCAAAATTGAATATGATTAATTGATTTTATTTTACTCGCCATAATTATATATTGGAATGGGAATCTGTTAACACATTTTATAATTATAAATTTTAAGTAGCACATTAGTCAACTGTAGTGGGATTTTATAAAAATAAAAAAACATATTTATCGAAATAATGAGTTGAAATATCACTTACCTGGAGTGATCAAGGTAGCAATGGCGCCGTAAGCATTACCGCCGTTTGGATGCAACTATCATATTGCCGCCTTTAAAAAATGCGCGAGTTTTAAAGTGTCTAGAAGAGAATAATTTTAGAATTTTGGAAGATGGAAAAAGTTCACTGGCAATATATTTTTTTTGATTTATTTATTTTACATAGTCCTATTTCTGCGACGAGGCTAAACGCCGATGTCAGGGGGCGAGCTCCTACACCTGGATGAGGGGTGAATGATTGTGAAAATGGGAGTAATGTTCACATATTATTCTCGCCAGAATAATATCACCAACGGGGATTAAACTAGCAACCTCACAATTCAGACTGTTTTTACCAGTGAGAACTGCGCGATTTAACGAGCTCGGCCACTCCGTTAGCTCACTGGAAATACTGCCGAATAGTTCAAACACTGATCTTTCTATACTAGACTTCGTTCAATGTAAGAAAAAAACACGCGGAAGTTAGTAATTCCTCTGCGCAGAAACCAAATTTCGTCCATTATGTTATCAACAGTTAGTTTAACATATTTCAGTGACATCACTTACTTTGTGTTTTTGACTACGCGTATTGTGCGATGTTGTTTATTTATTTCCGTGGGACGTATTCAACCCACCTATAAGAAAATATAATACATATTTACTTTTTTATCCAGCTTAGCCACTTCACTGTAGCGCTCTGTTAATCTTCTTACACTTTGTATGTCTGCCGACGTAAACACGTGTAAACCGGCGTAAACAAAAAATTAAATAAAAATGAAGTGGGTTTTACACGGTTCAATTTATTGATCAAAAAATTGAAAAAGTTGGTCTTCAATTTGTTGATGTCTGTAAAGTGTTCAAATTTTGTCTAAATTGTTCAATTTATTGACGAAAAAATGTATCAATTTATTTTGAAACTAGAACAAGTTCTGTTTTACATAATTTTTTGGGGAATTCTAGGTATATTTTTATCTGTTTAGGTATTGCCAACTGTTTAGTTGTAGCATAACCAAGAAATGTATAAGTTATGTGTTTCGTTTTCAAATGTGACAGAACCGTAAACGTTCTAATTCACCATCATCTAGGTTATTTCTTTTGTTTTTGTTCACAGCTCGTAATTTTGTGAAGATTTTTTCAATATTTTCATTTTGATAAATATGTCAACATGTTTTACATATGGTAATGCAAAGTTTTCAACAGAATTGATAAACAAATTGTTGTGTGTAAAGTGATTCTTTTATTTTCAAGGTTACCAATAAATTGTTCAATTAATTGATCAATAAATTAAACTGTGTAAAACCAACTTAACAGAAGAAAGTATGATCCGCCAAAAAAAATTCTTACTGAATGCCGTCCGCGACATAAAATATTAGGTGTACCAGAAAGTTTTTTCGTTTATTTGGTATTATTAAAATAGAAACAAATCGAAAAAAAAATTACTTTATTGAGTAAAATAGTTACCATTGTGATCTATAACACTCTGCCATTTATCAGGAAGAGAAAATATTCCCGATTTATAAAATTCCTGAAATTTTGAAGGAATAAAATGTTCAAGGCTCATTTTAACATGGTTCATATCTATCAAAAAATGTTCCAGTGACCTTAATAAGTGATAGTCGGAGGGTGAAATGTCAGAGTAGATAGAAACAAACAAACAATCGACAATTTGCCGGTCCAATAAATGACGTCATTCGCCCAGCTTATAAATCGCCACTATGTTCAGTCGACTTACCTCTTATATACCGTGGCTATAACGATTACTACGCCTTACTGGCAATAAAAGAAGTTTTCTCATAAAACAGTTGACTAAATTGTTACAAATTTATATAATTTGAAATGTGTTTCTTGCTGTTTTGGGGTCTTAGTTTAGTTCCTTTTTAAAGACCTGTTCCTAAATCCCAGGAAGATGGCCTATTTATTTACCTCAGCCATATTATATTTATGTATATAAAATATATTGTAAATTATTTGTATATTAGCAAATTATAAAATAATTTATTTTAAAACCTGCGTGCAGGTGATGCCAAATTAAAATAAAATATATAATATATAAAGTCGTGTATTAATGTGCATAGTTAAAAACCTGCTATTGCTTTTAAACTATAAGAATTATTGCTAAAACTCTTAGCAATAATTTTTGTATGATACTTGATTAATGTGGTAATTGAATATTATGTACATATCTGTACTATTTTTATGGTCTAAACTACTTCTGATCATACTTCAAAACTTTTGAAGCTCTTTTTGACTATTTTTTCTGACGCAAATCATGCGTCGTTTCTAAAATAAATTCAAAATTTTTAGTTTCAGCAAAATAGTGCTGCAAATTGTTACGGAAATCAAATTTTTGCTTTACCACAATAAGTCTATGAAGCAATACATACCAACTCATCGAATCATCAACGAAGATCTGAAAATAACTGGACACAAAGAATATTTTATTTATTTAGCTTTTTCTAACATTTCAATTCCACATTACTAATAGTATCGCAAAATTTTTACATTGCTTAAATTGATAGAATATAAAAGTAAGGTAACAGATTGTAGGTGGGAAACAAAAATTATTGTTTTCGGTAGGATGATTGTATGGGATAGTTCGAAAAGGTAGGGTTTTTTAATGTAAATTTGAATATGATTTTTTACGTTTTATATCAACTTTTATTTAGCAATATATTGAGATTTTTCGAAGACCTCCATATCTTTGTAATTACTCGCTCCAAGTAATAATGCTGTCTATAAACTAGTCGCCCGCTTAGATTTTATGAATAAAGTTAAAGACTGGGTTTCTTAACTCTTTTTATAAGTAGTCTTTTTAGGTATAGGCTGCTAAGGTAGCTCAACTTAACCCTGTTTACAAACTAGAAACTATATACCTAAAAAGACTGTGGGCTATGTTCATAATCTTGTACTAAATCTTAGTAGCACTACTAAAACAAGAATACTAAGCGTTACTAAAAATTAATGTTCATAATACAGAATTATTGTTAGTAGTGCTTAATATTGTTTAGTAAATTATAATTTAGTAGTACGGATTTAGAAGCGCGGAGAGGCTGTATTAAATGATATTAAAATAGAGATGTGTCCATAATACTGACTGATTTTAGTCATATATATAAGAGATTTGCGGGATGTTCGTGAAACGCGTGAATGACGAAATCAATTAAACTCATACCTCGCTATACGGCCGCGCTAAAGTTTCTCGAGGAATTAACTAAACCATTAGCTGTTATAAAGAACTGCAAAAAGAAGCAGTAAGCAAGGCAAGACAAACAACGTTGCACATATTTTTTGAACCAGGTCAATCCACAACAGCGGAAAGTGATGACAGTATAGTTTTTAGGGTTTTGTTGGTATGACCAAAAAACCCTTATACCGTCATTTTGTCGTCTGTCTGTCTGTCTGTCTGTCTGTCTGTCTGTCTGTCTGTTCGGTAAAAATTGTAGCCAAACGGCTAAACCTAGAGAGTTGAAATTTGGCAAGCTTATACAACTCTTTGACCCGCACATAGGAAAAATACTAAAACATCTAAAAAACATACCCCCCTAAAAATATAAACAAATATGTGCTCATCGAAAACAAAAATATTTTTTTTAAATTATGAGTAGGGTATCAAATGAAAGCCCTTAGTACGTGGATTAACGATCAAATTTTTATTTTTGCAAAATAAATTATTTTAATGGGATTTTTGCCAAAAATGTGCAAAAAAAATTTTGTCCCACACCCTGTAGCCCAGATGGTTTAAACTAAAAATCTAAAAAAATTCTAAGTAATGTATATTGGTGTGAACCGAAATAGTACAACAGGAATTTTTGATCAGATTATGTTTTCGGAAAATAACGCATTTTTTGTGTTTTTAACTAAAATATGTTAAATATTTAATTCGCTATGTAACACTTCAGATAAGAAACTCTGGTAGCTCAGATGGTTTCGTAACGCACTTTGTAAATTGCAGTGCGAACGTTGCAGAGTTCGAATCCTGTTAATTTTATTTTTTTCTGTTTTTTTTTTGCATTTCTATTTTGTTTAAATTATTTTGTCAAAATTCTAGTTATATTTTGGTAAATGTTGCATTTATTTTTTAAAAGCGTAAATTTAATAACCAGTGGGAAGTGTTGAAATTATAATTTAATTTTGTTTGACGAAATCAGAGGGCGTGACTTATGATATAAGCAACCAATGGAAGCCATAGGCGCAATTTTAAAAATCTTACTGAACCTTGCTGTATAAATAAAATACTGTACATATTTAGAAACTTAAATAATGGTATTAGGCATTCGAATTAAAATTCATAAAAAAATATTTTGACATAAAATTTGTTTTGGCATCCCAAATAATCATCATTCAGTTACTAAATACCTGCAAAACCCAGAAATGTGTGAAGATTCACACTTCACATAAATTTTTTAGTTTAGTTTCAGTTTATTATTATATGTACTTGTTATGTATTTTATTTTATATGTAAGCATTTTTAAATGAAATACATATAAAGAAAAAAATGCATTTTAAACTAAAATGTACGGTATTTTATAAAAAATTGGAACCGATCCTATTGAATTTATATGAGTTTATATCAAAATAATTGATTCGTTATACGGCTTTTCGCTTTGCGGCTAACTTTCCCGGAACGTATCTAGGCCGTAAAGCGAGGTATGAGTGTACAAAGAAAATTTTTTAATAAAAGAAAAAAATTATTAGAAACATTAAGTGAAGAATTAAATTTACAAAAGTTTAAATATTAATTAAAATCTCAAATGACGATATAAAACCGGTATCTTCAAAAGGTGGAAATATTTCAACTGAACCCCAAATATGCATTGCTTTACGTTATTTTGCTAAATGTTCATATCAATAAGATATTACCTATATCGTGTTAATTGACTAGTTATTAACATGAATAATAACATGTACCATTACATTTTTTCTTATAATTATTTTAAAATATTCATATTTATTGTAAAAACAAATCGATAATAAAATCGTCACCTAACGCTGTCAAAGAAACAAGGTTATGTTTGTGTTTTTACCGCGATAGTACAAGCTAGTAACGCATTTTCCATCTCTTTTAACATGTTGTACAGTGGACATATGCACTCTTTCTATCGACAATAGAAAATGTTGCCAAACGAACTTCTCTATTAGTTAAAAGATCGTAGTAAAGAGATTATGAACACTACTATCCACCATATTTCCTTGACCTTGCACGTTCAATTATTAGTTATCTTTTTGGAAAACTGCAAAATCACCTTTATGAATTTTTAACCGAAAACGGCGGAAACTTTTGAGAGAATGTAAATTAGCAGAAAGATGGTAACAGGCCGTTGTAAAAATCGGTCAATATATTTCTGTATAAAAGTTGATATAAATATAACAAAAATTGTTCTAATTTATGAAAAATTCCTATTTAATCAATCGAGTATATCGGAATGAAAAATTTGCGTTTATTGTGGGTCTCCCAACTCCTCATGAAAGCAGTTTTAGGATTAAATATAGCCTATATTTTTGATTAATACTATCTTTAAATTACCTTCAAAGTAGATGACGCATTCTTTTTAATTTCCGCATTTTATGCATAAAACGCGTTTGCTCGAACCTGCTTGTGTTAAAAATATGTTTTTATTGCGAAATTGCTGATTTAAAATACTTACTTTTATATTACAATTAAGATTGTTTTAGACAATAACGTATTGCAGCAATTTATTTTGGAATTTAAGCAAATATTGCAATGATTTTGTTGTTTTATTTAATAAAAAATGTGTTCAAAAGAACCTTTTTATTTATTTATTATTATTATTATTTTTTTTTTTTTGTAATATAAATTGCTGCAATATTTGCAACTGAAACAATTTTTGTAAACTCGAATGTGTTAAATTGAAAGAAATTATTAAATTGAGTATCTAATTTTTATGTAATAGTAAGAACCACAATTTAAGATATAAGAATTCTGTTATAAGATAGCACGTTCCCTTATCAAGTTCTTGTATACCATAGTTTATATATTGTCTTGCTGTCGTTGCTCTGTGGTACAATAGTTACTTACTGAATACAGAGAGGTTGGTTCAAACCCCGTACATTCTACTCAGGAATTGTCTGCAAAAAAATTCTAGAACTGTGCAATTTAGCTCAGTTTGATTCAGTCGTGAGTAATTAATAGTTAAAAATTGATGAAGTGTTTTCAAATTTTAGGATTTTGTAGGTATTTAGTGTGGGACATTTTAATTTTTGTTTCTTAATATACGCTTCAATGCCTTTCATTTAATGTCCATATTGAATTTATAATTCAAGAAAAAATAATTCCTTTTTTGAAAAGTTAAAACAATGCTATAATTTTTGAATGATATGATCAAAAATACTGAACATGCTATTACGTTTCACATTGCATTTCTCTAAATTTTAGTTTTAAGCTAAAATAAAATTTTATTTGTCATTACACTTTCGAATTTTCATTTTATATCCTAACCTAAAATTTTTTAAAAAGTATTTTTCGAATAATACTTTGTATATCTTAGTATTTTTCTTGTATGTTGGTCGAGCAGATGCAAGATTATTAAAGTAAAGGTTGTCTCGTAACTTCTGACCAATCAGAGCGTGAGAAGGAAACGTCACACGTATGTGTAGTTCAAACTAGCATACAGAATTAATATAGATGTTGCACGTTTTTAAATATTTTATTGACTATTTTCTTAATATATATTTATTTCCAGACAGTTCTAGTGAAAAAAAAAAAAAAAACCCGAAGGATATTTTATACTGATTTATATAAAATTTCAGGTATTTTTATTATAGCTAATAAATAACAATAAAATCGAATACAAATATAATTTTAAGTATATTTAAATAAAAATAGAAAAACAGATTGCTATAATAATAGAGTAATTAATAAAATTGGAGGTTATATCTGTTTTAAAAAACGGCAATATGTATTTTAACGAAATTTGGTACAATAGAGTAGAGCCAGAGTTCAAATATAGGCATGGTATCTCAAAATTTTCTTTCTTATGGGGTGTTTCTGGGTTAAAACTGGTACTAAAAAATAAATATTTCATTTATAAACAGAACTACCTTAACAAAAAAAAAAAAAAACTGTACAATAAAAATTGTTTATAAGAAAACAAATCTTATTTGTTCTATGCATTTCTTTAATTTGACACTTTTTGGGGCGACACCGTAAAACTAAAATATTGAAATATTTCACTTATTATTTTTCTCACATCAAAAATGAATGTAAGACAATTTATTTAGAACGAAGAAACATTACTTTCGAAGAAAAAATAAATAAAGACAAGTAGAAAATCAATAAATTAACGTTATTTTTATATTTATAGCAAAAAATCAAACTTCACGTGTATATAACATATACGCTAAACAAATACTGACGTCCCGTTAGCATACGGATGATGCGTAGCCTCTATTTACCCCCACCACTACAAGTTACGAGACAACTTTATACTTTAATAATTTTGAAGGAGATGTACATATATATAATCCATTCACGATTATCTGAATAGGTCATGTAAGAGGGTGTCAACTTTTTGGTAGCCACAAAATATAACGACGTGTGCAAATAAAATAAAATTCATAAAAAATTAAATAATTCTAATAATTTTAATTCTAAAATATTCATTTCACAACAGTGACAATATATTAAGTTGATGTCAATTTTTTAAGAACCTACTTAACAAAAAAATTGCATTGTCTATTTAGTTGAGGAAACATCGTGAATGGATTATGCATGCCAAATCTCAACACTCTAGATTCATGGTACTCAGTAGGTACTCAATGTAGGTACATGATAGGGGTGCCTTGCACTTCCTAGAATTAATACTTATATAATCCGGAAAAATGAGGGTACAGTGCCTTGAGTTTTTCATATTTAATGTAAGGGTACCGTCACCTTAAAAAGGTTGAGAACCCCTGCTCTAGATCCAGCCATTTGGCCGTGATTTCTACCGTACAGACTCACATTTAAATGACGGTTTGAGGATTTCTTGCTTATACCTACTAAATCCTAAAAATTGTTGCCTGTTTATACAGAGATAAAAGAGTTGAAATACGCCGATCACGTGGCACTCATACAGTGCCGGAAATCATAAAACGAACTTAATTTCACTGCCGTACATACACTGCCATTTCCCTGAAATTATATTTGTCGAAGACCAAAATAATATCAATAAAATTATTAAACGATAGTTTTTTTAATTTTAAGTTTTAGAAACAAATTACGATGACTAAACTTCACGAGATTCTTATATTTGTTGTTTTTTATTTTTATTCGATGGTTTTATTTCATATTATGATTCTTTTTTTATAACATTTCTACACCGATCAATTATTTTTGTTTCGTAACATGAAATAACACCATATTTAACACATTTCGTAGCTTATGAAAATGTATTTATTTTGCTTCCGAAGCTTATTTGTTACGATGCATGGCTTTTGCTAAATAGAAACGCAATAGAAGTAGTTAGCAAAGGTTTTTTCTGCTGTAAAGGACGAAGCTGTTGAGGGTGCACTACGGGACATAGGGCTACTTTAGATCTGCAATCCGTCCATCTTCAAGCATCTTGCCAAATAGAATACAACACGCTGTCTAGTTTAACATTTCGTAGTTTAGATATAGTATTTTTGTTCATTTGTACCTGCAATTAAGGGATTTTAGAATTTTTTATATGGTTTTAAATGTCAATTTTATATTTATACTTACCTGATACATCGATAGTGGGTATACACTTAATTTAGTACTATGTACTTGTTTTTATCTACAAAATGCAAGAAAAATATGAGTTATTTGTGTAATATTTAAAAGTGTTTTGTACTTATAACTTATGTGGGAAGAAATATTGTTTTTGGCAAGTTCCTTGGCCAATCCAGGGAATAATATCGGGATGAAATAATGCGTTCAAAACAGACAGAATAGACTTGTTGAATGATATTAAATTAATGAAATTTATTTAGTATTTGCACCTCAAAGTATATTAATCAGAAAAAAATATTTAAAAAAAAAATTATGTAAGAAAGTTATTATTAAATATTGAACAGTTTCAAACGCCGTCCTCTAGTGACGTAGCTGGCCCAGATGATCAAAATATAAAATTATATAAACCAGGGACATTAAGCTGATTTTTTTTTAAGTTCAAGAAATTAATTTTTTTCAACTTTGGGTTCGGGTTCGGGTTCAATGAAACTTTAAAATAAAATTATAAGTATAAAATTATAATTCAAAATTAATTTATTTAATAATCACAGAAAACACAATCAAGTAATAATTTGTTGTCAATAAATAAAAAAGAATTATACGAAAAAAATAATATTTTTTTCATAATCCCTTTCGAATTCTGGTTCACTGAATATTTAAAATGAAATTATAAATACAGAATAGCAATCAGAAAACATTATGAAACAAAAAAAAATATATTTATTTCATAAGAAAGTTATTAATGATTAAATATTAAATAGTTCCAAACGCCGCTCTTTAGTGACGTAGTTGGCTTAGATCAGGGGTCGGCAGACCGCGGCTCGCGTGCCACATACGGCTCTTTGAGGACATGCGTGTGGCTCTTCAAATTAAGTTTGAAGGAATCAAATTTAGAAAATATTCAAAAAGTCATGTATTAAAACAAAATTATGGCTCTTTAAAATGTTTCCAGATGCCGTAAAGGGTGTATTTGGCTCTTTAGCCTCTAAAGTTTGCCGACCCCTGGCCTAGATGATCAAAATATAAAATTATATAAACCAGGGACTGCTTAAACTGATTTTTTTTAGGTTCAATAATTTAATTTTTTTTCATCTTTGGGTTTGGATTCAGGTTCAACTAAATTTTAAAATAAAATTATAAGTATAAAATTATACTTCAAAATTAATTTATTTAATAATCACAGAAAACACAATCAAGTAATAATTTGTTGACAATAAATAAAAAAGAATTATACAAAAAAAATAATTGTATAAATGTAAATATAGTCTATTCCAAACGTTTAAGCGGAACTAGATTTTGCAATCTAGTACCTTTTAACGATTAAATCGGGCTTTTGGCTATTTTGTTAAGCTATTGTAAATCAGACTTACATTGAATATTCGATGTTAAGTTGTCAGGTCATTTACATTACATTTTAATTTTTTGTGTCATTTTTAATACAAATTTCCCATTTCTTAAATTTATCTAATATGATAAAATTTATCTTAAATAAAAAAAATTATCTTAAAATTTGCTTATCCAAAAATGTTAAAATATATTATATATTTTATTTTTTATGTCACTCGTTTTCCTTTTCGCATTTTGAATTCTTTCTGTCAACATGAAACATGAAATAGTCTAGGCACGAGAACCTAGCAATTTAGGAAAATGAAACTCCCGCTTAGTTCCTCTTAAACCAAAGAAATTGTCTTTACCTAGCATGCATCTTAAATAAAATTATGAAATATAAATAACAAAAATTAATGGCCGAATAAAAAATTTCAGTTTAGATTTTTTAAAAATAATAATAATAATAATAATAATAATATATTTATTGACTAAATTACAATAATAAAGACTGTTTTTAGTCGTCAAAATTACAAATATATAAAGTTTACACAAAAGTGAGAACATAGATATAAACATAAATATAAAATTTAATAACATCAAATATGCAGCGATATAAGGAAATAGTCAATTGGATAAAATATCACTGTTGTTTAAAATATTCTAGGAACTCACTTATCGAATAAATCGGGTTTTTTTTGTTAAAATATCTTTTATTACTCATTTAAAGTTTGTAAAATTTAGAATTTTGAACTTGCTGGGTAATGAATTATAAAATTTAATGCCATAATAATTTTCACTATTTTTAGATCTATCAAGACGTAAAAATTTTGGGTAGATGTTACCTTTATTCCTTCTGTTGTAACTATAATTTTCTTCATATGTAGATAGATCTGAAATTTGTTTGTGTACATACAGTAGACTTTGTAAAATGTATAAAGATGGCAGGGTCATAATATTAAGATCAACGAAATGTAAACGGCAATCAGCCCTATAGGAAATGCGTGCAATTATTCTCAATGCCCGGCTCTGTAGCCTAAAAACTCTATATGACAATGATGTCCTCAGGCTAATATCCCATAATACCCTTTTCACACTAGATCTTTAAGACGAGTGACATTAAAGTTCACCGATGTTTAAGATCGGTATGCTTTCACACTTGATGTTTAAATCTCTGGTGCTGTCATCAGCTACAGTAATTTTGTCTTTAAGTTACCGTCATGAAATTACCAGTTTTGAACTGTCTGCGCAGACGCACATTTTGAATTATTATAAACAAATAAGGATATTTCATTTCATTCTACAATAAAGACACTACAATAAAGAATATATTACACCTGTATTAACATGTAAGTCGATACATTTTATCTCAATTATTGTAGCTCTGTATTTTATTAAACACATTATTAAAATAAATAATTTTATTATAACAATAAGTATAAACTTCTTATAACGTTGATATAATACAGTATTCTTGTTTATGATAATATAAAATGTTGACAGCACAAATTCAAGGAGAATTTTTTTATAATAGAAATTAAGTTGACAATGCGGACGAAGTTTAAGACGCAGATCTCTGTCTTAAACATCGGTTGTGTTTAGACGAGGCCGTACGGTTTCACATTAGCGTTTAAAGATACATTCACTTTAACATCCGATCTTAAAGATCTAGTGTGAAAAGGGTATAAGACATGTGTGACTGAAACAACCCAAAATATGCCATCAGGAGATTGGGCTGGGAAACCGAATTAGCCAGTTGCCTTAGCAAGTAAATTGATTTACACAAAGTACTACATAAATGATTAATGTGTTGCTCCCAAGTTAGTTTCGGATCTACGTAAATACCAAGAAATTTTACACATGCTTCAATTTCATAAATGTGCTTTCTACAGCTGATGAGCATATTTTGAGTTTTGTCATCGTTCATAGAGAGTTAAATGATGTTAAATAATGTTTTTTGTTAAATGATAAGTGTTCAATAATTTTTTGAACCTGTTAAAAATACATCGAATACATCAATACGCAGTACTCCACCATCGGCAGCTACGTCATAATGACGTCAATTTTAAAATGTAAAAGTGTTTATAATTATTTATTCAAAAATCATAACGAAACGTTTTCTACGTTCATAAAACGCGCTTACTTTAACGCGTCTACAACGTGTTACTGTATTAACAAAAGCTGTGATAGATTTGACTTAATGTTGAGAAAAGATGTGTACTTACTCATGACTATAAAATAATTTGGCATCATCAGAATGTTTAAAGACTTACAAGTTTTCATTTTACTTTCACAAGCTCTTTGAATACGAAGTTCAACTGAATTATTCAAATCTTACACTCTAGTTTCACAATTCTCTAAGTAGACAGTAGTCATTGTACAGTATCACTAAAGACTCATTAGTATGTCGTTTAAGAATCATTAACTAACAAATAAGAAAAGAAAAAATAGTTTTGAAATGATTCATCAATATTAGAATTGTTAACATTTTTTAAATGCTACGAACCTCGTTGTCGATATGTTCTGATACTTTGAATATGAATTGAACATACAATTGTAAATTTATTGGAATTAGACCAAAATGTAGACCTAGAAGTCGATGGATTGATGGCACCGCTCAAGGTTTGAAGAGGGTACTTATAAGGGACTGAAGAGCAGAAAATTGGACCGAATGGAAAAAAATCGGTATAGGCTATTCCAAACGGTTAGGCTGAACTAGATTTTGCAATCTAGTTACTTTCATCGTTTACATCGTTCTTTTTGGCCGTTTTGCTTAAGCTTTGTAAATCATACTTACAATAAACATTTTTTGGTTAATTTAAATTATTTACTATAAATAATTATAATTTATAATAAATAAAAATTTCCAATCACATATAATTAACTTATATTATTAAAAGGGACATTATTAAAATTACAGTATTTTTTTAATGATTTGTAACTTTATTCATTAAAATTACTCGGTAAAATCTTTTTATATTTTTCCAAACTATGGATCTATAGGTGTTTTTAGCTTTGAAGCATTTTATAAAAATCCGCACAGTTTTCTTCATAATTTAATTTAATCAGTAATATTGCTTTTAATGTGTCTACATCAAGTTGAGTCTTGTTCATCAAGGAAAATGCCCTCTCGGTATATTTGTTTTTGGTTCAAGGTTTGTCAAAATAATTTTTGTTGAAATAAATTTAAAATAAATATTGAAAATAAGTACTTTTTCTAAAATTCGGGACAATTCGGAACAAAAAACCCGAATTCGGGACAAATATTGTCTCTGAAAAAATTCGGGACGCAAGGCGGAAATTTGGGACTGTCCCGGCAAATTCGGGACATATGGTCACCTTATTCTTCATACAAATTTCCCATTTATTTAATTTTTTGTTATTAAAATATTTGTAAAAATTATTTTATTTTTGCAATAAGTCATTCATAGTTTCACTGTTGGAATTTTAAATTTTCACATACCAAATGTCAAACATGAAATAACCCAAGCAGGTCCTTTCTCGAGACAACCTAAAAGAACGAAATTCCCATTTAGTTTCGCCTAAACGGTTGAAATAGCCTGTATTCTCTTAAGGAAACATATTTCAAAGTGTCCGAATTTTGCTTTAGGTTTTGTGTGTGAAAATATTTTAAAATAAATAATAGGCCACTTACCTTTAAAACATTATACGTGCCAAATATAGTAAGAATTTTGTTTTGACCACTTTTAAACGTTAGTGAATAACAAATGCATTGAAATACCTCTTTTCAAGCGTTTCTATTTATATTTTCTGATTATTGAACAAACAATACAAGGTGTGCGGTAGGAGTGCCAAATCAAATAGTTGAAATTATACTTAAAACAAGATGTCACAAGTAGTTTAATTATCTATACAAATAATATTTTTCTTGCATTGTGTAATAGTAGTAATATTCTAAGAAATATGTGTCAGGTTTAACTAATATATACTGATAAATTTTACAGCTATATTTATGATAGTACTTAAATCATACAGCCTTGTTCTTTATTACGTCTCAATAAAAACACTTTTGGGGCGATATTTTAATCTTAGATGCTAAGTTACTTATCTGGTTTAACAGTTTTAATTAGAACCAATAACTTGAGAATATTGGCTCTTATATTTCACAGCTCAAATTATTTGGATTAGATAAATTTGCAGGTATCTTTTACGTGGAATTTAATATTTTTTAAGGTGTTCGTTTTAAAAGTGCAAATAAGATGAAATAAATCAAAATTGTAGAATGTTTGGGTTGCGTAATAGCTGATGAATTATATTAGGTCGTCAAGGATTAAATTTGTAGAAAAAAAGGCAAAGTTGGTTGATAACTTACAAATATAAGGAATTATTTTATTCATTAAAGTATGCACCCATATTGTCTATATACTTTTGCCATTTAAGCGGCAGGTTGTTCAGGCCGGTGATATAAAACCCTGGCGGACGAGAGTCAATGAATTCCTGGAAGGCCAGTTTTACAGTATTGTCGAAATTAAACTGTTTTCCTATTAAAAAGTTGTCCAAATTGCGGAAGAAGTGGTAGTCAATGGGGGCTAGGTCTGGTGAATATGGAGGATGATGAAGAAATTCCAACTTCAATTCCTGTAGCTTTGCCACAGTCATTTGTGCAGTGGGTGGTCTAGCGTTATCATGCAATAAGATAGGAGTCGATCTGTTGACCAATCTAGGCTGTTTTTCTTTAAGTTTTTGCATCATTTCGTCGAGCTGGTTGCAATATATTTCTGCTGTGATCGATGAGCCAGGTTTTTTTTAAGTTGCCTGTACGATATTTGGCGAACCAATTTGATATTGTCTGCTGCGTAGTAACACTAGAGCCAAATACACTATTAATGTTTCGCGCGGTCTGCGATGCCGTAGTTCCACGTAAGAACTCATACTTCATAGTAGTGTGAATTTCCGACCGTTCCACTAGCATACAATGATTTCATTAAACAGGCGAGATGTGTAAATTTCCAACAAAAAAAAAAACAGAACGGTAAAATATTAAGCCAATGATAATAAGCTGTTAAAGTTGGCAATATTATTAACTACAAATTTCATCCTTGATCACCTGATATTAAGGTTAAATTCATTCAAAAATTACAAATGTCTGATTGTCATTATGTCAAATATTTTGAAAGGTGCCATTTTAGAATTATAGACTACACTAAGATATTATAAATACACAACATAAAAAATTGTTTCCCTCTTAGTTACGTATTACAAAATCAGTATATCACTAGCAAATTTTTATAGAAACGATGTGTTTCTGTGGTAATTTTCTATAGAAAACGGTCCGTTTTGACATAACGAAACATTATACAGTAATGAACGTTTGTGAATACGGTCATTAGTTCGATTGCCGGTGATATTTTCTCCGTTTCTGTGCACTTTTAAAACGAACATTTCGTTTTGTACAACTCGTAACTTAGCTTTTGTGCCATTTATATTCAGTATTTTACGCTACATTTTGCTTATAGTACAATTGGGCACTATTTTAAACTTAAATCGATTTAATATTATTTTATGGCTAAATTTAATTATTTTATTAAACTTATTATTGTTTGTCTTTATTTTAGTTTTTTTAAATTGTTATTTTGTTTTAAAAGTTTTTAATATAATATATAAAAGTTTATAAATATTTGATATAAAAATGTATGTATTTAGTGTCTTTATTCCATATCATTATTCGACCAATCAAGTTTCAACTTCGTCTTAAGGCTATTTTAAATATGTATATTAACAATTTTTATAATGTGAAGGGTTTACTAATTGTATTGTTGTATTTTTTATTAATACCAAATTTAGCTTAGGATTTGCATGGTAATTTCGAAAAATACTAACTTTTAGTTTTGTTTAACACAAATGTTGTATAATAATGGAAAATATATAATTTTGTATCAGGATGACAGGATAATTCTTGCTTTATATATATTTTATTTTTTAAGATTGTAAAAATGTAAAGATTGCCATTTTGGTTTTGTGTACCGTGTTGTAATAATTCTCTTAAGATGTCTAATAATAAGGGTGTACACATTGTTATGAGTGCTAAAAGAACCTCGTAAAATCTTAGAAAGGGAATGCACGTTATATTAAAACTTAAAAGAGTAAAAATGAAGAAACCAGGCACGATAGAAAAAGGCATACCCTGCTTTTCGACTATTCGTTTTCCGACCTAATTTAACTATCTAATTTTTAGATTACACAGGCGACATACAAAAACCCTAAATTCATATTTACTGTATCTTATTATTATTAATAATAATTATTAATAACCAGGGGAAGTAAATGTTTAAGTCATATTTACACTATAACGAATCACCAGAAAAATCACTAGATTTCTTTTTGCAGGAAAAAAAAATAATTTCGGCATATTAAACGTAATTTTTGTATCTTTTATTATTATTAACCCTTAACGTACTAAATTTAATTAACCTAGTATTCGCTGCCAGACGGAATTAAAATTGAACGCGTGCGATAAAATGCAAGCATTTGATTAAGGGAGGTTCAACTGAAGGGCCTGGTTCGTCATTACTTGCATAAAATTATGGGCGTATCTATTGGTTTCTCGTAATAATATGGAGAAAACTTCTTCGAAAAACAGTGATAAAACGGTAAAGGGCGACGAATCGGCAGTTATATTAGGGGCCGCTGTTTGGTTTATTCTATTGGTGACTCAAATTAACGCGTATCCCTCTAGCGGCTAAAAAGCGAACACTTCGAAAAAGGTTACTGTCATTGTTTACGTATAATTCACCATCTGTTTTATTGTTTCTGTCCATTTTTACAGCGAATAAAGTGATAAATTTAAGAAAAAAAGATTAAATACTCGTTGTTGTGTGTATGGTAGTCAATCACATGAAGAACATCTTCGAATATTAGATTGAAAGATTATCAGTGATTCTAAAATTTTGTTTCTATTGAAGGGAATTTATACTGTTCAGATGATTTAAAACAAGTTTTTAACGTGGAATTTTTCATTTTCCCTGTCTCACATGTGCAAGAAAATCGTTTAATGTTGTGTAAATTATTGTTAATATAATTAAAACCCCTTGTTATTTCATGGGAGTGTTCCATAACTGTGTTAGTTTGCAAATATTTGACAGTTTTCTTGTGTAGAATAAATTACAAGTTCTCTTTCTATAAAATTTCTTGAGATATGTGTAGATATTAAGTATTCAAATAAATGTTTTAAGTTCAAAGTATAACATTTTATTTTCTCTGTGAGTATAAGCCGGCACCAACATTATAACCTCTGAAAATATTCATTTACAAGCAGCAAATTTTATTATAAAATGGATTCACATATATTTATACACTTTTTTAATACTCGGTTATAATTTAAATATACTGTATACAGCAAGAAAACGTAAATTAGACCAAAAATTGATTATAAACCAATACTGTTTACATACGTTGACAGCCGACTATCCTTTTTCGTGTCAAAAGTTCACAAGGCGATAGTGGCGCCGTTTCGGTAATTATAGTCGCGAATATTGCCAGAATCTCCCGGTCTTCTAGGCCGAAACTGGATCTCCACTTCTTCTTGTTCAGTTTCTTCTTCACTTTCCTCTTGCGGAATCGATAATATGGAACCAATTTCTTCATCCAACTCTTCGTCTGAATCGTCTTCTGCTATCACTTCTTCAAATTCATTTTCTCGCCTGTTTTGCATTATAAGGGTATTCAATAAAAACGATACAAATTTTACGTGGTTTTAGAAACTATAACAAGCTGTCCCGTCAAGTGACAATATAAAACTGCCCAATTAGAAGATAAAATTCTACTTTTAATATCTTTTGCCTATGGCTCAAGGTTAAACTTTATTTTCTAAAATGAAATATCCGTTCTCTACTAATCACGCTAGCGCTTAGAAAGAATAAACAAAAACAGTGGTTCATATTTAAACCGCTCAGCCAGCAGAGTATACAAACCGCGGTTCATATATAAACCGCTCGGCCAGTAGAGTATACAAACCGCGGTTCATATATAAACCGATAGTCCTATAAGGGTTAATAATACATTTATAAATTAGCTTATGACTACAGCATATTTTGAAACTAGGGAAAATCATATTTACACTATTACAAATCACCAGAAAAGTCACTAGATTTCTTTTCGTAAGAGAATTTCGGCATAGTAAACTTTAATAATTTCGATGTTTTTTACTTTTTTATGTCGAACCAACGATATTTTTTGCCAATTAAATGTTTATTTTATAACAGTTTATATGTTAATTAAAATTTTAATCCTATTTATTATATATCAAACTGCCACATAAATCTTTTTTGTGTAATATTTATTTATTTATTAACACATTTGCTTACAGAAGAGAATTTCAAAGCAAGCACAAAGTGTATCATTGCGAAATTAATCATTTTAATTTAGTTTGTTGTAGTTTACAATTAAAAACAAATTACAAAGATAGACCTATCTTGACGAATGAATGCTTTAAAAGACATGTTGAATAAATCAAGAGTATTATTATTATTTAATACTGCAATAAAACAGAGACTAGGAATAAAAATCACACCATTCATAACTTTGTTTTATATAGGACACATTAACACATATCAGCTATTGAAATTTTACTGACTGTTAGACATAAGTGAAATTTTGCCAAGCAAATAGTATTTTTTGGTACAATAATTTATATTCACTGTAATAAGTAATAGTTTTGTACTATAATATCTATTATAAAAATTTATAATATCTATATAACCTTTTCAAGAATTCAAGAATAACGCACACAGTCAGCTGACGCGTTATTTATGGCGGGGTAATATTATTTTAGAGCTGTGTAAAATCGAATGTTTACCTGTCAATGGCTGGTATAGATTTTACGCGAAAACACTCTTCCTAGTTTAAAAATAGTAGATATTATTTAATATATCACAGCTCAGTGGTGTAACTTTGGGCCTGCAGCCGCAGAAGAGCTCACGCCATTTGAGGTCCATCGAACCTCTATATATAGTTTTTTTTCGCTGTTTTTTCCTAAGTAAAGTTGACAACCTTACTAGGGATCCCAAATAAAATTCTACGGGGGGGGGATGAATTTTTGCTTCTGACTACAATACTTGGTACGTCATACGATTCCTCGGTACTTTAACTGGTATTTAACCCTTATTTTAATTATATGTTGTTAATATATATATAATTCTTTATTTCCCCTAGGCCTTGCGGCGTATAGGGTTTTAACTATTACATTGAGAAAAAAAAAAAAAAAAAAAATCATAATAATAATAAAATAAAATAATATAATAGACATTTTATGATTTTCTTTCTTCTTCTTCTTCTTCTTCTTCTACTTTCTACCTCCGGTGTTCATCTCTTTCTTCGTAATTATATGTTGTTTTTATCGGTAAGTGAAACACAATGAAAGACAATGGCTTAACGGTCTGAAATCGTTGAAAAGTCTGTGTACTAGTAAAAAGTCGGGAAAGTTTGGTAATACCTGCGTTTTATGGCGGAAATCACTTTATAAAAGTCTGAAACCGAATATGTTGTAACAGTGGGGTATGGCTTTATTAAATAAGTCGGCTGCATGCCTTATGGAAGTGTCAAATGTTATGTCACAAAGACATAACATTTGATGTTATGTCTTTGTCTATTACTTTAACATTTGGTGATAACTTTTTGGGAAATATTAATTTTGTTTCTAGCATCTGGTACTGGAATATTATTACTAATTAAAAACAGATAAGTTTCACAATTTTAATTTAAATTTTTATTTTTATTTTAGCATTTTGAAAATTGGCATTAAATATACAGTAAATGAATAATAGCGATAAACTTCGAAAACTTGAGAGGGAGATTGCAAATATTTACGAAGATACTGTATATTGGCTACAGTGAGGTTATATAATATAGAGACTGAACGCGGGAAACTTGTTATGAAGCCAAAACCTCTTTAGGCGGGGTGAGGGAGGTTACCCCTTTCAGTAGGGCGGGTTGCTTACTTCAATATTTTGCCGACACGATTTCCAAATAAAAGTATATTTTTTTAAATACTGTAAACTGTAAATTTTAATAGGAATAAAATTACTTTCATAAATAATATTAAATTAACCTGAATTTGTTAGTATATTTTTCATTAAGTTGTAGGTTTTTTTTTACATACATTTAAAGAAAAATATATTATAATGCTTTAGATACTTTCTAAATTTTAAATGGACAGATATTATATAATTTATTCTATAACAACTTATCTGTTATAAAAGGTCTGTTTGTAGAGCAGTTTCTAATAGTTTATTATCGTCAAACGCTAGCGCGGAGTTCGTACAAATAATTCTGCTCTTATGTTCCTTTAGATATGATTCTACGAGCCGAGTTAATGATAACCTCTTCTAGCGGTACGCTGACAAAATAAATGTATATTAGGCAATCTGCTATACTCACAGGGACTGATCCCCCTTCCGTCTCCACAGGGTCTTGGCTTCATAACAAACAGTGCTAAGGCATAGAACATCCTGCGTCTATATTATATGACGTCAATGGTCTAACGTAATTTCCTATGCTATACCAACATAGTCTCTAGGGCGTAGTGGCTTTGCCTTTCAGTGACGTGCCGCTCAGTTCCGCCTCAGTGCTTGTGTCAGTGCGAAAAACTATTCTTTCTCTGAGTTTGGATTGACGCATCTACACTCAGCTGAGCCTTTCGCCTTCTTCTGTTCTATCACTTTAACGCAATCAAATTACTTAGCTTTTGGCGCACATTACTTTTATGTAAAACTCGAGTTAACATTATGAGGTATGCAAAATTTTCTATGTGGTTAGTTCAGAAGAATAATTCAAGCCTTATGGGTTCTTCTGTTATTTCACTAACTTAAACCTCCCATACACTATGATGCAGGCAGCGATGCAAACGTCATAGTGTGTACGGCGGCCTCTGTGATGCCGTATCACCGAAACCGATGCACGCATCGGCATCACGACAGTGTTGGAGAGCCTGGATGCCGCATCACTGATGCCGACACCATGTTTCAACATGTGTAGACTTGCATCAATGTTTATTTACAATTCTTGGGTGAATTTTATTTAATAGGTATTGAAAACGACGGTCATCCATTCTTAAATAATTGTAACAATCTTTTGCTTCATTTATTCTTAATTCACTCATAACCGACAATTAGAATATAAATTTTCATCCTTAAGCCAATTTTTAAGTCACTTCCTTTTTGAATTTGATTTTTTAAGTGACTCACCAGTTAAGGCAATTATCACTGGCAATGGTAAATCACACTATTCATGTTTATATTTTATTCAAAACAGGTGACAATGAAACAAGCGTCTAGCTATATTGTCATCTGACACTACCGATAGAGGCGTCACTGCATTGTACATCATGGCTGACGCAGATAGGATATTTTTGACATGTTCAATGGTATCTTCATGTGATATTTATTGAAATTAATTTATTATTCAATATGAGGGTTGCGTTAAATGAAATTTTCCATTTTCTCAGTGCCCAAGTAACCCCTAGGGTTATAATTGAAGGTAAAAGGGTTTTTTTGCACATTTCGGAACACGATGAAAACTTAGGTCTCTATCACGACCTACTTTTGCATTGCAAAGATAAACACAATAATTCACGTTGCATTTAATTTTTTCTTGCAATTTTAAAGACATTTTTTAAAAACTCGTCATGAAAACAGTAAACAAACTCGACTATCCTCCACCTGTGAGTTTCTCAAAATCTCACTAGAGGCGCTTTAGCTATTGTCAGTTGACAATACTAAACAAAGTTGTGTTCAACTGTCGACTCAATATTTTACATCGAGGCATGCATCAATAGTGTGTATTAGGGTGATAACATTTTTACAACCTCGTTTCCCTGTATCATAATTTGATAGGCTTTCATTTAAGATTAGAGAAAATCAAACTTTGAAGGGGATTTGATAAAGAAAAAAAAAAAAAACTCACGTACAAAATGATTTTAAAATTTTTATTTATCTGCTTTTTTTGAAGTAACTGTAGAGCTTTAGAGTCACATATATACAACATTATAGGGTCATCAAACACACAAGGAAGTCAATTATTCACGATAATGTCATTGGACAGGATGAATCTCAGTGGAATGTTGTCCTTGTTGCAGCAGGTGTCGTGCAAGTTTTACATAACTTTGATCGCACGCTCACAACACTGGTTGCTTCGGCCAATGTTGATTGAAGATTCATCTGTTTTCCAGTGAGTGTTCAAGCATTTGAGAGCTGTTGGGTAGTCATTCAGAGCTGCAGATAGTTCATCAAAATCTTCAGTGCGGAACAATTGACTGCTAAACCAATGGTCAGCCCATGAGTAGGCTAAAATGGCCTACATAACATTTCAAAGTGGTTTTGTGCGTGACCTTTTTCAATAATTCAATGGAATAAACGTCATTTTAGTCATTAATATGCAAAAGTTCATCCGTTCGTGCTACAGGAAATAATTTTTGAGAAAAAAAGTCATCACCCTAGTGCGTATCCAACAGCCAGTGATACCTGTTTCATGATGCCTCGAAGTCGATGCATGCCTCATAGTGTATGGGGGGTTTAAGCCTAACATGACGCTTAGTTTTTAGAGTTATCTTCTAGAGAATTTTGCGAGCTCGTAACATTAACTTTTTGATTCTTGTTAATAAATTCTTGTCCAAACTTGTAATATTCCCTTCTACAAGTATTAGAAGTCTGTGCGCTATTATTTATTTATGGTGTATATTTTATTTTATCCTTTATGGGTCTGAATTATCCTGCATAAGTACCAAATATACAATAGCATTATCTTGCATTTAATATATAAAACTATATTTATATGTAATGTATATCTATAAATGCTTTAATATTTTATATTATATTTTAATAAATAAAAACTATATCGATGTATTTTAAAATGTACTTTATTTTAAAAAACACAGCACTATTCAGCACTTATTTTTTAATAAAAAAAAAGATATCAAGCAATATGACAGTGGACCTAGTAAAAAAAATGGCGCACTTCCTCCATCAAGGATTTTTATCCAACAATAGGTACGTTGTATTTTATTATACTGGTCCATTTTCATATTGCTATTATTTTAATTTTGTTTTTATTTACACGATTTTTTATTTTGTTGCAGGAAGAAACGCCCCAAGGATTTTTTGAAGACCATGGACTTGGTTAATTACAACTTGAAAATTAGCTTTATGGTTGTGGGTAGTTTATTATCATTAGGGTTTCGTAGGTATAACTAAGAAATATGGCACTATTTTACTTAACAGTCTGTAGCTTATAGTTACATATTATAAGGACATTAGGTTTGGTTATGATAGTTTTTTTTTTATTTTACATCGGCCTATTTCTGCAACGAGGCCAATCGCCCATGCCAGGGGGCGAGCTCCTACACCTGGATAAGGGGTGAAAATGGGAGTAATGTAAACATATTATTCTCGACCCGAATAATATCAACGGGGAATTGAACTAGTAATCTCACCATTCAGACTTAACCAGACAAAACTGTACCATTTCAAAACTGTACCACGAGCTCGGACACTCGATTGGCTTGGTTATGATAGTTAATGGTTAGTAACAGAAGAACCCGAACGACGCGAATTAAGCCTCAAAAATATTTTAAATTACCTTTGTTTTACTTTTAAGAGAGCCTATAGAAATTGTTTTTGTATAAAAAATTGAGCTTCAGGTTGTTAAGTAAAATTTTACCAAAAATTATTATACCGTTATTCACGTCTGTATGTACATCTCAAAAATTATGCTCAGACGGCTGAATTTGCAGAGTTAATAATTTGCATCCTTTGACTTGTATGTAGGAAAAATCCTAAAACCTGAAAAAGAAAAATTTTGCTTGAAATGTACGAGGTTTGCTACTTAAGTTTAGCGGATAATAAGGAAAACAACAAAATTTGTTTAATTAAATTTTTTTAATATTTTTCAAAATATTCACTTTCATGTTTACCGCACTTTTCCATCCAGTGAAACTAATCCTGAAAGCACTGGTCCCATAGTTCTGGTGTCGTCCCAGAAACGAGATTTTCATAGGATTCGTTGACCACTTCAGAGCTATTAAATTTTAATCCACGTCTTTTATCCTTTATAAAAGGGAAGAGGAGAAGTCACAAGGCGTTAAGTCGAGGCTGAAAAGCGGATGAGTTATTTCTTCCACTCCTGAAGCAGTCAGGAACTTGGTAGTCCTAGCTGCGATATATGATCTTGAATTTTTATGATGAAGAAGGATTCTTTTTGATGGTTTTTCACGTACTTTTTGAACACATTCGGCAAATAAATTGTATACAATTCAACAGTGACTATACGACATTGTTCCAGTGGAACATCGGCAATATGACCCGTACGTCTGAAGAATGAAGCAATCATTTTCTTGCCAGTGTTCCATGTACGTTTTACTTTGACTGGTTGTCGTTGTGCCTGAGAAGATCCATTGAGCAGACTGCCGTTTATTTTCTGGTTCATAGCAGTAAATCCATGTTTCGTCACCAGCTACTGTAGACAGCTTTTGACTGACCTCTTTTAAATTTAATGAGCATTTTCTTGCTCTACTCCACACGCGCTGTCTTTTGAACATAGTTAACTGATGTGGTATCCACCTACACAAAGCTTCCTGACGGCTAGATGTTCGTGTAGGATTGTATTGATTCGAGTCCTGGATATGCCTAAGGATGCTTCAATATTCCTGTGCAGTGGTTATTCACCTCAACATTTTCCGGACAACGTCGATAGTTTCGTTCCAGAGTGACAACACTATGGAACGACCTTCACGATATTCGTCTGAGAAAACCTCTCACGCTGGAACTCGTTGAACCACTGTTCTATAGATACAAGGATGGTGCTTCATCTCTAATAAATCGTTTTAATTTTTGTGAACATTGTTGTCGATTTAGGCCATCTTTTAAAGCATAAAATAATCATGACAAAATGATCGCGTGCTAGTTCCATTTTTAATTAAAATGGTTTCCAAAGTGTACAAATCTAACTAAAATACAATTTTCCATTTTATGCAAAGCTGGTACATTAATCTTGAGGGTTTCCTCCATCTGCCTGCATGTTATACGACGATTTAATGATCAATTTTTTAAAAACAGGTTGTCCAGAACATAGATCATCTTCTAATTCAAAATCACCATGTTGAATTTTTATATAACCACTCAATAATCCTTAGGGATGGCCAATTATCATGTAATATACTTAACATTTCTTTATAGCACTCTTTAGTTGTTAGACTACGTTAAAAATTATACAAAATTATTGTCTATTATCGTCTCGATATGGATAGCATTTTTTCAACTTAATTAAACAAATACAAACTGAAGTTAAAAAAAAATAAAATATTCACTTTATCTATTTGAAAGCCTCATTTTAAAATTATTATTATTAAAAATTGGTACAAACTCGATATCGCTGTTTCTTTATATTAGCGCACGACCAAACTTTCCTAGCGCCATACGTATATGTATATTCTTACGCAAAATTTTGCATTAAAGGTTTCGTAAAATTAAGGATTCTTTGCATTAACTCAGGGGCCTCAAATTGGTTATTAGCTTCAGGCCTCCGAAAGGCTAGATCCGCCTTAATTTTATTCCTATTAAATTTTAAAAAAAGGCCTTTTTTCCAATTTTTCGTAACTTAATTGTGGGTATCAAATAAAGCTCTTTAATAAAGCGTGTATTAAAAACAAATAGTAATTGGCGCGATTTTAGTCAAAAATATTGTCCACCTTATCATCCGGTGTATTTAAAAATCTGAAGAAAAAGTATGGTACAATTAAGCAGTGCCGGCGCTAGGCCTCCCCCCCCCCAATTGTTTCTCTGCCTTCCCTCAGAAAAGGTTTTTTAAGGAAGTCATCACTTATTTTAGAAGCGAGGACCTTTTTTTTGTAAGTCAGCACTTATATTTGTCCATTAATAATGATAAAAAATGACGGCCTCCTAAAATATTTCCTGCCCCCCTCCAGATTTTACTTAAATATTTCTTGCCCCCCCCTCCAGATTTTACTCAAATATTTCCTGGCCCCTCCAGGTTGGAAGAGCTAGCGCCGCTACTGCAACTAAGGACTTGTTTCTGAGAGCTTACCCGAGTTTAACCATTTGGTTAAACTCCAACAAACTACAATATAACAATCCCATAAGTAACCGTAGCAACCATTTTCTGACCTTTTGTTTATAGTTAACTAAGCTTTCAGAAACCGGCCCTAAGGGCCGGCGCGAGGTTCTTTGGCGTCCGTAGGCAAGATTTAATTGAGCGCCCCCTAGGCAGGGCGTAAGTAGCTTTTTTCGAGCCGTGGGTTAGAACTTCAAAATTTCAAGTGAAGACCTAAAAAAAGTCCTAAATTCTAAATTTCAAGTGAAGACCTAAAAAAAAGTCCTCAGTTTTGAATCTCAAGTGAAGACCTAAAAGAAAAAAAAGGTCCTCACTTCTAAAATTACTTTTACATTTATTTGGCATTTGGCGCCCTTATGAGTCTCACGTCAGCGCCCCCCTCGCAGCGGTGCCCGCATGCCTTGCATGCTCGCTTCCGCCGGTCCTAAAATTATTGATCAGTTTATATCAGGGCTTCGAACCGAAAACCGAAAAAAACCGTTATTTTTGTCAAAACGAAAACCGGAACTGAACCGAAAAAAAATATCGGTTTATTTCGGTTCAGATAACGTTTATGTGAGTGAATATAAAATACATTTTATTTAGATTATTTTTTAAACTGATGAGCAGAAAAAATCGTAATTCGTAATTTTTTAACAGATAATTTAAAAAATGCGCTTCTATTATTTCGGGGGAGGGGGGTTGAACGCCCAGAACTCCCTTCTGGCAGCGACCTTGGTAATATTATCACAGAATAAGGAATAAAATGTTCTTCTAAATTATAGTAGAAAATAAATTTCTAATATATATAAAAGCATTTAAAATTTTATCACTCGGAACTGAACCGTAAACCGAAAAAAACCGTTATTTTTGCCGGAACGAAAACCGGAACCGAACCGATATATATTTTTTTAATTGAACCGGAACGAAAACCGAAACGAAAAAAATAACTGTTCGAAGCCCTGGTTTATATTTTCGAAAGATCAAAGTTTTTGTAGTTTTTAAACATAGAACAAACATTACAGCAGGCCATCTATTGGTCGTCTCTACGTAATGGATACCTACGAAATCCTGAAATCATTTTTTTTTTTAGTATTAAATTTAGTATTTTCTTTCTTAGGATTTGAATTTTAATCACAAAAAAAAAGTTCTGTGATTCACGTAGATTTGTTTAGTATTTTTATAAATGCACATTGCGACGTATTTTTATACTGCAATGATTTTAAGATAGTTATAACAAAGTTTGATAAAAAATAGTGTTTATAAAGTGTTTTTAATTTGTTAGGGTACTTAAAAATTTTATTGAACACTATTGTTGGCCTCTAGAAAATTATAGTTTTACACCTATATAATTTTTTATTTTATAAAAACATAGATGATATACACTAAACAAAGAAAGTAGCGCAAACCATTGTAAAATTTCTGCTCCAGTATTATTGGGAACATTTTCAGAATATCTATTTTTAAATTTAATATTTACGGGCATGTGTCATATTTAGTTTTATTTTATGTACATTTTTTTTATCACTGGAAACAAGTTATGTTTGCAACACTTCAAACTCAGCCACACCTACTATGCGCTACTTGCTTTATCTAGGGATTTTAATATACACTCTTCTCCAAAAAGTATCCAGACACTTTTTTATATCATATATTGTTTTCACTTTTGTAAGGATACACCAGATCTGGTTATTTTGGTTACTTGTATATTGTATTACTGACTTACTGTCATTTAAAAAAATCCCCTACACTGTAAAACAAACCAGATTTCTTTTTTATGATCATTATAATTCAGTATGACATATCAAATGGTATGAAATATTAATAATGTGACATTTTAAATTGTTTTAACCAGTTTTTTTCTGAAAATGTCAATAACTGGTCGATTATTTTTTGCTTCAATATCACCTTTCTCTCTTCAATGACATGTAATTTTGAAGAATATGAGGTATTCTTATGGTGACCATATTATTTAAAGAAGAAAAAAAAATAAATAAAGTACAAATCTGAAAAGGATTCGTAAAAATAGAAAAACAGTTTTGATTTATTATCTCATACACAGACTCAAAAATAAAACTGTGTAAATTTTGTCAAAATGGCCATCAAAATAATTTTTCTGATAAAAACTAAAATAAAATTTTCTTTAAAAAATTAAGTCATATTAAATGTTAATATTTTTACATATAATCTGTCTCAATTTGTAATACGAAACTAGATGTGGTTACTTTGGTGACTGTTGTGGTGTAAACAGACTGGCGTATCCGTGTGAACCAATACTATAATAATATTATAAATGTATTGTCAATATACAACATAAAAAATGAACTTTTCCTGTTAGTTCCGTATTACAAAATGAGACAGATAATAAATGATTTTTTTTAAATATCTGACTTATCTTTAAAAACTCTTATTATATAAAAATTCGTGTCATAATTTCATTTCTTTGGTTTAAGCCTTACTAAACAGCATTTTTATTTTTTTAAGTTGTCACGACTTGACTAACAATTGAATGCAGCAAGATTTCAATCGTTAAAGGTTCGATTTCAAAATCTAGTTCCGTTTAAACGTTTAGAATAGCCTAAATAAATAACGCGTTTTCATTAAAAAAATAAAATAAACTCGCAGCAAGCCATGGAAAATTAACGTATGTCAGTTTCTTACAGCAACACATATTTTGTTTGCATTTTATAATTTAGATACTGTCAGTGTAAATTTTATGTGCCCTAAGACATTCTTTCATAAAAATTCCAAAGCCATATATAGTTTTATCTTACTAAGGCCCGATCTTTCCACCTTCAGATAAATTTCCAGGTAACTATCTGACAGATAAGGTTATTTATAACTTCATATGCTGAATAAATGTCAATACCAGTCAGTGAATCCAATACGTCAGTCTCATTATCCGTTAGATAACTATACGATAGATACATTTGTATAGAAAGAAGAGATGACATTTATTCAGCAGATGAAGTTATAAGTAACCTTATCTGTCAGATAGTTACCTGGAACTTTATCTGAAGGTGGAGAGACCGGGCCTGAATGTATGTGCTTGTACTGTTTCAATTTTTAGTTTTTATGCTGCTCCACATATTGTTTATTATCGCTCCACTCTTCGCCACGGCTTACCAACAGTTGGCGCATTAGTCAAAACTAAATTTTTATACTTTAAATGACATAACAAATCGCCGATGGGTGGCAAAAACAGAGATAAGTCATACGTAAGAAGATAAGACTTAACACCTTTTTTACGCCCATCAGCAAAATAATAAAGAACAAAAGTGGGTTTTTGAAAAATAAATAAATTAAAGAACAACGTGTATTTTAGTTCTAAAATAAAGGACTGTCGTCTGTAATAAAGGACGTATGGTCACCGTAAGTATTCTATACCATTCTTCATGAAGAGCATCTTCAAGTTCACATATTGTTTTGTCCAAACTGAGCTAAGTGCTCTATTGGGTTTGTCGGGGCTTTGATTAGACCAGCCATTTTTTACTTTCATTCCTGCGAACTAGGAACGACCCTAGCTTTATGGCAGTGTTCATTGTCTTGTTGAAATATTTGTTATTGCTACAGTACTGCCAAATGGGTGTCTCCAGTATAATTAACTGAAATGTTTCGATAATCATCGGCCTATATTATAATATTAATAATAACAATCAATGGTCCCACAGAAACAGTTCCATTTAGCGGGGTGTTTTCTAAATCTATGCCCGGTTGCATAAAAGTCGTAAAACTAGATATAAGTTAAAACTCAATATAAAACAAACAATTAACTAGCAACGCATTACTTTGCTGGGTATTTTTGTGTTTTATATCTAGTTTTAGCGTGTTTCTAGTTTTAAAACTTTTATGGAACTGGGCATTAGAGAAGTGTCTGGATACTTTTATAGAAAAGTGTATTACAATTCTTCTAAGACTTAGTATTTCCTAAATTAATATACTATTGGTATTTTTTCACTGCTATTTATTTTATTTAATAATCATTTAATCAATAATAATAATAGTTATTAATATATTTTCAATGCTCGAAGCTTTAGGTATTTTACTTAATATTGTTAAAATTGCTCAAATATATTTAATGGTTAAAATTGCAATTCTGTTTCTGTTAAATCTGTCTGCTTTGGAATCTAATTTGTAGTTTTGCGAAATATATTTAATTCACTGCTCTTACTTTATGTTTTATAATAATACCATATCATGTTTAGAATTAATTTTAAGGAAAAGAAGTGGACTATTAAAACAGTAGGTAAAATCTTTATTATTTGTTTAATATTTTTAATGAAATCAATAGTGACAATCGTCCCGTAATATTTTAAAAAATCAGCTGTGGCCACCACAGGACCGACCGCCATCGTAAAGTACTTATATAAAATACATTCTAGCAGCAGAGGAGAAATAACTTGGCCTAATATTTTCTAACAGAGATATTATTTATCATGACCATGGAAACGTTACTTATATGTAGGAAAAAATTGATACAGAAAAAATTTCGAAAAATTTTACAGAAATTATTCAAAATTTTTCGTTTTATCAAAAAAGTCTCAAATAAAAGTTATTAGTTATTGCTTTTATAGCAACTTTTGTTCAATAATTTTTTTCGAAATATTTTTCTGTTGTGAAATATTCACAAAAATCTTAAAATCGACACGAGTAAACTCCCATTTTTAGTGAACCGATTTTTACCAAAAATTGATCAAGTCGTGCCATTGATGGCAGGAGCTTAAATATAAAGTTTCATAAAAATCCTTTCAGCCGAATTTACTCTACACGTGTACACAGACGGATAGACAGACCGACAGACATCATGCTAAAAATAGTCGAAATGTTATGTAGGGACCTCAATTCGTGGAGATCCATCGAAATCTCGAAATGTCAAAATCGGTATGATCACAATACCTCCCTTATATATGTTGACGGTCGGTAAAAATACCTTCATCCTTCTTGTAACCAATTATCAGGACCAGCTTGTAATTTTACGAGGCATGGTTTCCTAGGGGTACATGGGCGTCATCTAAATAAATAAATCTAAATATAATTCAACTAGGGGCACCATGGAGGGTCCTTGGCGCCCCTAGGAAATACATAATTTAGCACTATCTAAATATAATTCCATAGAACTTTTGAAAAAAAGAAACAAGTATTACTCAGAGCCGGCGCGATTCGTGCTGGCACCTCTCGGCAAGAAATATTTCGATGCCCCAAGGCAAGACATTATTCGGCGCTCCTAGGCAAGACATAATTTAGAGCCCCTAGGCAAGTCATAACGAGTCAGGGGGCCGACCCCCTCTAAATATAATCTAATGGAGGTATAAGAAAAATATTGAAATAGAATTTTTACGTGCTACACTTAAGTACATGAAAAGTAATAATTTCATGGCCTTCCGGCGCCCGTAGGCGGTCGCCTACTCTCGCCTAATGGCACAACTGGCCCTGGGAGTAGATAAGGTAAAAATAATTTAATACTATATAACAACGGTGGCCAAACTGCTGCTCACGAGCCACATGTGGTTCGGTTCTTCCTTTGATGCGACTCTCTGCATTAATAAACAATTTAAAACGTTGGTCTTGGCGTATTACTAACTGTTTTTACACAATTATTTTATACTGATTTCCAGGGCGTCGAGAGATGGGGGAAGCCAGAGTAATTACCGGGACCGGATTCTTTTTTCTACAGATCACTATTTAATTTTATTAATTGTGATTTTGTTGCATAATTTCTTTTATTTAATTTTCTGTTATTATAATACGTAGTAATAATTAAAAAACAGTACTTATAGGCAGAACCGTAGCAATGTTTTTGGCGCCCTTCGCAAATAAAGTAAATTGATTAAATTTACGTAAAGTAGTGCCTCACTTCCACGTCCACAATACACAACTTATGAGAAAAAAAAGTCTTCATTCTCCAAATCCGAATGATGAGCAAAAAAAAAGGTCCTTAACTCCAGAATACACAAGTGATGAGCCAAAAAAAAAAGGTCCTCACTCCCTAAATCCGAGTGATGAGCAAAAAAAGGTCCTCACTCCCCAAATCCAAGTGATGTGAGTAAAATAAAAGTTTTCACCTACCAATGCTTTTAATGACCAACTAAATATACACAATGGCGCCCCTGTCAAATGCCCCGATGCCAACCCGTTGCTAAGGCTCTGCTTATAGGTCTCGACTCCAAATCCGATTTGACTACAACCATGTATTTAGCTACACCAGAATATTTGGCCCTTTTGCGTAGTTTTGGTCGATAACTTCCGAGCGAATGATGGATATAACACGTAAATTAATCTTATATGCGATATTATAGAAAAAATAAAGAACATATTGTACTTATATACAGGGCCGCCGAGATGACTTCTGAGGCCCCGGGGAGAAACTTTCTTTGCAGGCTCCGGGGTCCTCACTCTCCATATAAGTGATGAACAAAAAAAAAGGTCCTCACTTCCAAAATACAAGTGATAAGCAAAAAAAAAGGTCCTTACTTCCAGAATACAAGTGATGAGCAAAAAAAAAAGGTTCTCACTTCCAAAATACAAGTGATGAGTAGGGTGACCATTTTCTTAAGAAGGCAATGCGGGACGGAGCAGAAAAAAAGGTCTTCACCTCCCAAATCCAAAGTGAAGAGCAAAAAAAAGGTCCTCACCTCCCAAATCCAAGTGAAGAGCAAAAAAAAAGATCCTCATCTTCCAAATCCAAGTGTAGAGCAAAAAAAAGGTCCTCATTTCCTCAAATACAAGTTACAAAATGCGGGACTTTTGCGGGACGCATCTTAATGCGGGACAAAATGTTAGAATGCGGGACGAATGGTCACCCTAGTGATGAGTGAAAAAAAAAGGTCTGCACTTCATACGACTCAGAACCCCGGGCCCCAAAAACCTCGAGGCTCCGGGCATTTTCCCCGGCTACCCCCCTTCTTATCGTGCCTGCCTATATACACGCAGTTTTTTACCTATCATCAGGTCTGTAATTATCATTTTTCATTGAAGGGGGATATTTTCCTACGGCCCGGTCCCGGAATTATTGTTTTACCGGGTCTCGGCTGAACTCTCGACGCCCCTGCTAATTTTACTGTTCGGTGCAAGCAAAGTATATGTAACAAACAAAGCAAATATTTTTAAAATACGTTCCAGATTATTTTTCAAAACCAGGCTAAATTTTCAAAACATAACTGCTGCTTTTGAGAATTCGTATTTATATGTATCTCTTTTTTGATCATAAGCTTTTGGTCACTATTATCATATAATTTTATTATTATATTTATTAATACAATAAATATTTAGAATGGTTAGTAAGTTATGGGAAGGAAGATTGAATACCCGTCGGCCAGTGGGAAGACCTCGCAAGAGATGGAGAGATCAGCTAACCGAAGTTCTAACAAGTATTGGTATACAGAGTACTTGGCAAGACTTGACAATGAATAGATCGAGATGGAGGGCTTATGTGAGTGAGGCCAAGAGTCAACCTGACTGATAGTGCCCAAAGAAGAAAAATAAATATCTGCAGGAAATTATGGAACAAAAAAAATCTGTAATTTTTTGTGTAAGGCCTCTTAAACCGCGGGGCCAGGTTCTGAATATATTGAAACTCGTGCTGGCTCTGACAATTATTAAATTCCTAATTCAATCCTTCCCATTTTCCCATTAAACTTGTCTAGTTTATCTGTGATATTAGGTGGTAGTTGGTCCCATTACAGCCTTGTCTCATCTACCACACGTCTATTCCGTACGTGGCACAGATTTTTATCTAATTTATTTGTGCTCGTTCCTGCAAGTGTTCATTTATAGCGTCTTTTTATATTAGACTAGGTAAGTATATGGGCGGTTATAGCTATAGATGCTGTGCCTAAAAAAATAAATAAATATCTAATTGCACTCTTTTTCTGTCATCAGAACTTGATCAATTTTAAGCGTTTAGTAGCTGATTAAATTAATAAGTCCGAAGTCAAATAATAATTTAATAGAGAACAGTGTCGGATTTACGTATAAACTTCACGATTTTAGGGCCCCGTAGGAATCTTTTTCTTTTTTTTTTTTTTGCTCATTCGATTCAACTTATTTTATTTTTATTGTTTTTGCCTTATCATTTGGATCCGACTCCGTTTAAAGGCCCATTTTTTGCATGTAGCCTAGGGTTAGTTATAAAAGCCTTAATCCGACAGTGATAGAGAAAATATACTAGTGAGAATAGTTGAAGAATTTTTGTGTTGTGTGGCCGATTGTAGTAGAATTGATCTTTAATTAATTTGTGTGAATTTTTTTGTGATTTGAAAGCGGTGTATTTATCGTAGTTGAAGTGAAATGGCGCTGCGGTAGTCTTTGTTAGATGGGCGGGCCGACGGCGAGAGCTGCCGAGCGAGCGCCGAAGCCGAACGCAAGACCTCCGCGTAACAATTCGACGCGTCGAGACGTCTCGCAGATGCGCAAAGAATATCGCAAGTGATGGTCAGCTGTGTACGGGAAGGCATTGAGAAATGCGCCTTAGACATGTAATTCTGGGGTGCAGATTAACGCTCCGGCAACACGATGCTCGCGTACGGTTCCGAGATTACGTAGACAAGTAATATGTGTGTGCTAAGTGTTGTTTCGCGGTGAAAATCTGGCGTGATCGGTGCAGCGCGGGTCGGGGATCATGGCGTCGGTGGCCGCTCCGACCGAAGTCCCGGCCGCTCATGGCCACAGCTTCGGCAAGAAGACGTTCCACAAGCCCACCTATTGTCATCATTGCAGCGACATGCTCTGGGGTCTCATCCAGCAGGGATTCATCTGCGAAGGTGAGTCGGCCGACCGTCCTTTTGCAACGGGCGACTGTAACATCGAAAGCGCTCGCGGCGCGCATCCAGCGCACATCGCTCGAGCCCGAGGCTTCTGTACTCTCCTGCATATCATACATTTACCACACACACACACACATAATGCCACTGCATATCGCCCTTTCTGCAACACCATCCCTCATCCTCATCCATTCATCCGCCCGGCCGTCTAACGGCGGCTCTCTGTGACATTGCGGTTCGCGTCATTGCGGTCAGCATCCTTCGGACACTTGACTCTCGCGGAATCGATGCGTTGAAGAAAGATCTCAACCATCGTTCGACACATCCTAAATTTCCTATATCCGAACATGAATATCATGGGCATGTTCAAAACATGAAGGGTTGTTGGTGGCTATCGCCTGCTGCCTGCGAGAGACTTACGCACATAGGTGCACGAAAGTCCCTCGGGAGTACAGTACGGTCACGAGTACATGTAGGTCAGAGGGTTAGTCGATGGGGGAGAGCTGTACATGAGCTCAGGAGGTAGCAAATGACAGTACAGTGCATGAAGGCACAGCAACAGTTTGGACGGTTGCAATCGGGGGGTGTAAGGATGCTATGTTACGGGTCCATGTTGATGGTGGATGTTGCGAGTGCGTTGACGTGTGTTCTGCTGGAGGCGGCAGGCAGCACGGCGGCGGCGGTGATGACGGTAGAGAGGCGGGAGAGGGTTGTTGCGGGAGAGAGAAAGAGAGAGAGAGATGCTGTCGCTGATGATGGTCCCACTGCTAGAGCAGTACAGCACACGCATTGATCTGTTGGATTCTAGCGTCGCACCGCGCCGCGGTGCTCTGCCGACCGTACCCGACCCATTGCCGACAGCGACTACTCTCGTCACTCTTCCGTTCGTGACGTCATTATGTTTCATCTTATTATATTCATCATCTTACTTGCTAACATTACAATTTTGTTTTAATCCGTTGAGATTAATACGCTGGACCTATTTTTGATTCTGGCCCTATCTTAGATTTTTCACCTCGATCGAGTCGATTAGGAAAGAAAGTTCGTGTTAGGTAGTAACCTGTTGAAAACAATCAATCAGAATTACTACTGTTTCAGTTCTTTTAATCCTAGAACCTGCCATATAATTGTTTATACGTGGATGCTTTATATGAATCTATATTTACGTGGGATCTATTTAAAGAATTTTTACGAAAATAGATGGTTAGAGGAAAGGGCCAAACACTTAGCCAACAACGAAACGAGATGAAATTCACATCCATACATTGACGCCATATTCCGCATTCTGCTAAAACCAGATCAAACACAATAAACACCAGAATTAAAACAACTAATGGACAATATCACTATTTAACATAGCACATTAAAAACATATCAAAGGAACCATTTTAGAAATTTTATGAGAATAAATATTTCTGATGTGGTTTTTAAAAATACATAATCAATAATTTATTTGAAAGTAATTTATAATTTCTGTTGAAATATGTCATTTTAAAAAGATAATAAATATTCTACATGAAACATTTATACTCATCGTAATGTAAACATAGAAAATATTTAGCACTTAGTGTTGTTTATTATTTTAATCACATTATCTTGAATTTAGATTAAAACATAGTGCTTCCAAAAAGATGTAAATAAATTCGTGAAAAAATTATTTAACGCTGTACACACAAGATTCATAGAACTGGGTACAGAGAGAAATAAAACGCATTTTATAATCGTTTTAAACTGTATGATAAGATATGTAAATCTCGCTTGGAATTACAACACTTTTCAACCTACATATATATTGTGTGACAAGAGTTAACACATTTCTTCTTAAAAAAAGCAAAATTGGGCCAGTTAATGTAGCATCATGGCTATAAGTGCAAATGGTGTGTGACTAAACAATGTTGAACCAAAATTTTGAATTTAAAGAATCAGAAAACGGAAATGGTCGCCCATAGAATTAAATGTGATTTTTGATCCACTAAACTGTCCTTTAAACGGTTCAATAACGGTTAGATGCATTCTGAAAAACATATACATACACACCCCATTGCCAGTGGCGTAGCTTCAACCCCCGCCCCCTGCGATTGATGTCTTAAGGCCCATACTATATTCGTTAATACGAGGGTTACCTTTTATGTTTCTACAAACGACTACTAGATGGCAATATTGAAATGTGTCATTACCATATTCGTAAAATTTGTTATTGTGAAATCAGTGGCAGCTTATAAATTGACCGAGTAATTTGTGGACAGTGAGCGTTAAAAAAAGACAAGTTTGTGAAAAAATGGATATTTCTCGTGAAGGTTTTCGTTGGAATTTTTTACGATTTTAGTAAAGGCCTAACTCAACAACAATGCATAGATTTGTGTCGTTCTTTTGGTAATGAAGCACCATAAAAAGAAAACTTTACAATTGGTTTGCAGAATTTTATCGTGGTTGTGCGTCCGTCAGTGATGAATCTTGTGAAGGTCGACCAAAATCGGTTATGATTCAAAAAACATCGATGCTGTGCGCAAAATGATTGAATAAGATCGGCATGTGACTAACCGTGAGATAGAGGCATCCTTTGGCATATCGCAGACTGCAATACATTCGATTCTTCATGAACATTTAGCTGTGAAAAAGATCTATTCCAGATGGATTCCGTATAATTTGACCGACGCTCAAAAATAAGGCTCGTGTTCAGGGTCGTCTTAAGAAATTCTGCGCCCGTGGGCTACTAAAAATAATGCGCCCCTCTTCGTAAGAAAATTCACAGAATAGCAAACGGGGTAATAAAAATTGCCGCCCCAAAAGGCTTGCGCCCTGGGGCTATAGCCCATTTAGCCCTGTGGTTAGGGCGGCCCTGCTTGTTTTGATTGGTGTAACGGAATGCTGAAAAGTTCCAAACTAGGCACTGCAAAATCCGTATACAATATCGCTACAGGTGACGAAACTTGGATTTATTCACTGTTTGGGTCTTCCGAAACCGAAGATGAACCGAAACCCACAAAAGTTGTTCGTTCACGAAACACTTCCAAGAAAATGATCACTTGTTTCTTCGATTGTACTGAACATGTCGCAACCATTCCTTTAGAGGATCGGAGAACAGTTAATGCTGAATGGTATACAACAATTTGTTTGCCAGAAGTCCTCGACAAAATCAGGAAAAACAACCAAAAACGTCGCATCATTCCTCATCATGACAATGCAAGCTTCCACACAGCACGTCAAACAATTGATTATTTGAAGGAGAAAAACATCGAATTAATGTCTCATTGCTCGTATTCACTTGATTCATCCCCTAACGACTTTTATGTTCCTCAATGTCAAACAAAAAATGCGTGGACAGCGATTTTCATCACCTCAAGAAGCTGTTGAAGCCTTCGAAAATCATGTTTTTGAGATAACTTCAGAGTGGAAAAAATGTTTCTAGAATTAGTTTGAACGCATGCAAAAGTGTATAAATCTTAAAGGCCAATATTTTGAAAAGACATAAAACAGTTTGTTCAAAAAAAAAAATTTTTTTCTTTCTTAGTTTTTGTAATAACTTAAAAGGTACCCCTCGTATAATACATTTTTACATTTTTGGAAGACAAAAATTAGAGAAATGAGACATTTGTTCTAAGAATAACACAAAAAATCAAAATGTAGTGAAATTGAAATTTTATAATGTCAATTCAGCCTAACCTAAAAATGTTCAATGTAATCCATAAAGGAACCTGAATGCAAATAATCTTTTGGATCTCAAAAGGTCCTTTTATAGTAAAGGACTTGTAAATTGATTATTAAGGTGTCAAATTTCCAAATGTACAGTGACAAATATTCCCCCTCCCCCTCCCCCAAAATGCAACTCTCCTACCTTTCGCTACTTAGTATTTGAAAAGTAAAAATATACTTCTCAAAAACCTATTACTGATACTTTTTTCTTTGCTTCCTGTTTCTCGCATTTTTTTGTTTTTTTGATACGAAATTAGAAGTGATCATATTTGGTTTTTTGTAACCATTTCCTCTTCAAATCTATGTAAATAAAATTAGAGGATACTTGTATCTGTTTCTTCATGTTTTATGTGATTATACGAGGTGTGTAAATTAAGTAACCGGACTGATTTTTTATTTATTTATTTATTTTTTTTATTCGAATAGAATTACAATTCAATATTGTCTCCCTCAAAATAACTTCCTTGAGAAGCCACACAGCGCTGGAGACGGTTCTTCAAATCCTCATAGCAGTTCTGGAACTCGGATACTGGAATAGTTTTTAGCTGGTTGGTTATGGACGTTTGAATATTTTCGAGTGTCCCAAAATGACGTTCCTTGAGGTAATTTTTCAATCTTGGGAAGAGGAAAAAGTCACAAGGACTCAAGTCAGGCGAATAAGGAGGCTGAGGAGCCACTGAAATGTTTTTACTGACCAAAAACTAGTTTATTAAAATTACTGCGAAAGGTTTTTTGGAACCATTTTAGCGCAAATTTTTCTCATCCCCAATTCATTGGTCAAAATCCGATGAAAGGTAGTGTGAGTCAAATTCAACTCTTCCTCAATCATTCTGACTGTCAACCGACGATCTGAACGCACAAGATCCCGGATTCTGTCGACATTTTCATCGGTTCTTGAAGATGAAGGCCTTCCGCTGCGTGATTCATCTTCAGTCAGGTCTCTTCTTTCTGAAAATGCCTTAAACGGCCAAAAAACTTGGGTCCTTGACAAAACATTGTCTCCGTAGGCCTGCTGAAGTTTTGCAAAAGTTTCCGTTGCAATGTGCCCAAGTCTGAAGCAAAACATGATAATACACCATTGTTTGAAATGAATGTCTCATTTTTAGAACGCACTAGAAAACACTGTTTCACTAAAAAAATCGCTACGGACAACAAAATTACTCCAGCGTATCCGCGTACTCCCGCGTCCCAAATGTTGCCAGATGAAACGCTATTTTGCCAGTCCGGTTACTTAATTTACACACCTCGTAAGACTATATCCACCCAAAAATCAGTTTGTCTGTCTTTCTTGGCCCCAAGAAGGCATCGTAATGAAGTGAGGAGCAAAAAAAAAGAAAAACTAGGCTTGTTGGAACTCCAACATCGCGGGGCCCTAGCCCTGGCCCTACTATGCCTATACGTAAATCCGGCATTGATAAAAGGCATGGGCGATAACACAGAATGACTATCCAAAAATAATATTCTCATTCTTTAAAAGCGACAAAAAAGGACTTCGAGAAACTTGATGAGGAAATAATTGCAAATATCAAAAGAGCCATATTTAGAGTCAGATCTGACAAGAGTAGTGTGTTGCAGATCCCTGATAAAGGAGCAATGGAGAGCACTACCTATAAACGTTACCTATTCAAATATCTCACTTATTATTTACTTACAGCAAAAATATACATATAGTAAAAAAACGTGTGAAGTATCAGCACGTTAGTTTGTAATGTTTATGAATCTTTTTTAGGGTTTTGTAGGTATGACCAAAAAACACTTATACCGTCATTTTGTCGTCTGTCTGTCTGTCTGTTCGGTAAAAATTGTAGTCAAACGGCTAAACCTAGAAAGTTGAAATTTGGCATGTTTATACAACTCTTTGACCCGCACATAGGAAAAATACTAAAACATCTAAAAAACATATCCCCCTAAAAATATAAACAAATATGAGCTCATCGAAAAAAAAAATATTTTTTTTATAATTCAGAGTTGTGTATCAAATGAAAGCCCTTGGTACGTGAATTAACGATCAAATTTTTATTTTTGCAAAATAAATTATTTTGAAGCGATTTTTGCAAAAATTGTGCAAAAAAAAATTTATCCCACACCCTGTAGCCCAGATGGTTTAAACTAAATATGTGAAAAAATTCTAAGTAATGTACATTGGTGTGAGCCGGAATAGTACAACAGGAATTTTTGATCAGATTACGTTTTTGGAAAAAAACGCATTTTTTGTGATTTTTGGCTAATAATGTACACAAGTTATAGCTTTGTAACACGCTACACTGGAACGTGTATGCTGGTGTAGTGGTTTTGACGCTGGCTTTTGACCCAAGTAACTCGATCCGAAAGGGAACGAACCCTGCGAGAAGAAACAATATTATTTTTTGCTTTTTTTTTTTAATTTTTATATTGTTTAAATAATTTTTTCAAAATTCTAGTTATATTTTGGCAAATGTTGCATTTAATTTTTATAAGCGTAAATTTAATAACCAGTGGAAATTGTTTAAATTATAATTTAATTCTGTTTCAATGTACACGAAATCAGAGGGGCGGAACTTATAACAACCAATGGAAGCCATAGGCGCAATTTTTAAAATTCTTATTGAACCTTGCTATATAAAAAAAAATACTGCACATATTTAGAAACCTAAATAATGGTATTAGGCGTTCGAATTAAAATCAAAAAAAAAAAATATTTTAATATAAAATTTGTTTTGACATCCCATATAATCATCATTCACTTAATACCTGCAAAACCCTGAAATGTATGAAAATTCACACTTCACATCAATTTTTTATACTACACTAGCTGGCGTGCCCGTTGTGGGTAAACCATCTCTCTCTCTCTCTCTCTCTCTGCCCCTCTGCTTTCCCTCACCAATCAATACAAGTCTTTTTTTTTTTTTTAATCGGTGCAGCCTTTCTTTGAATTTGATGTAAATTACATATACGAGGCATACCTTTTAAGTTTTTAAAAAAATTAAAAAGACATTTTTTTTTTGAACAATCTGTCTTATTGCTTTTCAAAATATTCGCCTGTAAGATTTATACACTTTTGCATGAGTTCAAACCAATTCACGAAAAATTTTTTCCACTCTGAAGTTGGTATCTCAAAAACATGGTTTTCGAAAGCTTCAACAGCTTCTTGAGGTAATAAAAATCGCTATCCACGCATTTTTTGTTTGACATTGGGGAACAAAAAAAAGTCGTTAGGGGATAAATCAGGTGAATACGGGCAATGAGACATTTTAGCATTCCCTTACACCAATCAACACGAGGAATATATCTTAATTTTTAATTCGATGAAAATCTTTATATAATTCTCTATGCATTAAACTCCATTTGTGGTTTCGGTAGAGTCAATGTCTCTCTAAAAAAATACTAATTTTTATTCATAAATTGCTGCTCATGTTAGTTATGTACATATTCATAAAACATATTTTTAAAAATCGATTCATATTATCACGAAAAATTGTTGCATTTTTGTATGAAATTCCGAAGGGTAGATTAAATAATATAGCTGAAAAATATGCATATATTTCATAAAATCAATTGCAAATATACCTATGAATATTTCGTTTCACTGTTATTTAGATAAAGAGATGTTTTTTCTAAATTATTTTTTAAATATTCCAAAAATGAAAATTAATACAAATATATACAAATATACAAATATAAGTGTTGAAATTGAAGGGTTTGAAATTAAGATGAAAATTAATGTTACCAGACATTGTAAGAGAACTTATCTATACTAATACGAGGGTTACCTTTTATGTTTTTACAAACGACCACTAGATGGCAATATTTAAATGTATATTCGTAAAATTTGATATTTGTTATTGTGAAGCCAGTGGCAGCTTATATATTGATCAAGTAGTTTGTTGATAGTAAGCGTATAAAAAAACTTTGTGAAAAAATGGATATTACTCGTGAAGGTTTTCGTTGGATGATTTTTTACGATTTTAGTAAAGGCCTAACTCAACAACAAAGCATAGATTCGCTTCGTTCAACTTTTGGTAATGAACCACCATCAGAAAAGACCAGTTTACAATTGGTTGACAGAATTTCGTCGTGGTCGTGCGTCAGTTATGAATCTCGTGAAGGTCAACCAAAATCGGTTGTGTTTCAAAAAAACATCGATGCTGTGCGCAAATGATTGAAGATCGGCATGTGGCTTACCGTGAGATAGAGGCATCCTTTGGCATATCGCAGACTCTAATACATTCAATTTTGCATGAACATTTAGTTGTGAAAAAGATCTGTTCCCGATGGATTCCACATAATTTGATCGAAGCTCAAAAAAAGACTCATGTTGATTGGTGTAAGGGAATGCTAAAAAAATTCAACCTAGGCACTGCAAAATCCGTATACAACATCGTTACAGGTGACGAAACTTGGATTTATTCATATGAACCGGAAACTAAGCATTAATCCACTCGTTGGGTCTTCCAAGATGAACCGAAACCCACAAAAGTTGTTTCTTCGGTTGTACTGGACATGTCGCAACCATTCATTTAGAGGATCGGAAAACAATTAATGCTGAATGGTCAAAATCAGGAAAAACAACCAAAAACGTCGCATCATTCTTCATCATGACAATGCAAGCTCCCACACGGCAAACAATTGATTATTTGAAGGAGAAAAACGTCGAATTAATGTCTCATTGCCCGTATTCACCTTATTTATCCCCTAACACCTTATTTTGTTTCCCATTGTCAAACAAAAAATGCGTGGACAGCGATTTTCATCATCTCAAGAAGCTATTGAATACTTCGAAAACCATGTTTTTGAGATACCAACTACAGAGTGGAAAAAATATTTGGAGAATTGGTTTGAACGCATGCAAAAGTGTATAAATCTTAAGGCGAATATTTTGAAAAGCAATAAAACAGTATGAACAAAAAAATATCTTAGTTTTTGTAAAAACTTAGAAGGTAGCCCTGCATAACCCTGCAATGTGTAAAAATTATTAAAAATGTACATTAATTTTGTAATTATTTTTTAATATTTTATTTCGTAATGGTCGATCGCTCTGAAATTGTTATGTGGTTGTTAATTATATAAACCAGGGGTACTTAAACTTATGCAGTCCGCGGACCCCCTCTTGAACAACATTTTTTTTTTTTTGCGGACCCCATCCCAACCCTAGGCATTTTACCTCGTTCTTGAGATTTAATTTCTGGCTCAATAATCTCATAGGCACTACGTTACAATAAATATTGGTAAAAATGTATCGCTGGTTATTTTAATAAATGGTCTTGCGCATTTATAGAGATCATTTTTGTATAATTTTTATTAGCATAGAGAATAAAAAACATAAAATGAATAAAAATAGTAGTAAAAAGAATTAAAAAAAGTTAAAAGTTATAATACGTTAAAATCATACAAACATTTCTTGGTCAAATATTAGTCAAAATAGATCTTATTGCAATATGTTTTCTGTAAATAATCTGCAGTTGAATAAAAATAATTAAATTTGTATTAATTATTGTTTAGTTATGTCAATAACTAGTTAGATAGCAACAAATACAAAAAGTGTTGACAATGTAGGATCTTTATTAAATAAGTTATTTGAATAAATGCGAAAAGTTGGGGGATGTAAAGTTAATGTCAACATTGTTTCGCGGACCCCCGGTAATGGCTACGCGGACCCCAGTTTAAGAACTGCTGATATAATCCATAAATTTGGCAAGTTAGTTTCTATTGTTGTGAATTTATTAATTTTGTGATGAATAGTGATAAAAAAAATGCTTACCTCCATCCGAAACTAAGGATGCAACAAGAAATGTAGTATTAAATCTAAAAATTTATTAAAACTTGTATATTTCAAATAAATTTCATATTTTAAATGTATTCCAATAAATGTTATTTTCATACAAACTACTTTTACTGCCTAGGCATTGAAGTGTCACTTTTACTTCCTAGGCAGAAAAGTGACACTTCACTGGTTGTAGACAGTTCATAAAATAAAACATTTAATGTCAATCGGCAAAAATATGTTTTCGAAAATGAAACAGATTTAAAATAAATGTTCATGAAGTTATTTTGAACGAATGAAACTGTTATGTATTGTGCTGAAATAATATGGAGTAAAATGAGAGTGAAAAGAAGACCTAGCAATAAATACACACAGAGTGAAATTGTAGCAAAGCGTATAAACTAGTGGGGTAATAAAAGGCTTGCATGTTGCAATACAGGTGTATGATTTCCTCGTAAACGAAGGAAATATCAACCTTTCAGCTAAGGCGATAATGATACTGCTTTGAATTTTGTGGCTCTATTTATTCTTTACACGAACATGAGGGGGATATGTATTCAATAGGGATTATAAAAGGTTACACTTATACCTCGTTTAAGATCTGGTTTAATCTACAACTAGTTTTAATATTTGCTTATATACAAGAAATCAAATGTCAAAATGTAAGATTAATCTATATTAAAATATAAATTCAACTCTTAGATTGATTCAGCCTTCAATTGTTGACAGAGCGTTTAAAAAAAAAAAACAAATTTGTGAAAAAATGGATATTACTCGTGAAGGTTTTCGTTGGATATTTTTTTACGATTTTAGTCGGTCTAAAGCCGCATTCAGAGTTCTTAAATCAATAGCATATAGTCTCTAAATTCAATACGTTGTTCGTTGTGGATTATGGATAATTTTCTAAACTTATAGCTAGTGAGATGTTTTAATGAGACAGACATATAAACACATTGGCTATCCCATTCTATCAATGACACCGTAGTTATCGTATGGCTTTACATAGGCTGACCATATTTTTTTTTACAGAAAAAGAGTATATTAAAAAAAAAGTCCTCACTCCAAAAATACAAGTGATAAGCAAACAAAAAAGGTCCTCACTCCCAAAATAGAACTAATGAGCAAAAACAAAAGGTCCTCATTCTCTACAAAAACACAAGTGACGAACAAAAAAGAGTATATTCCGTGTTTTTTTATAAAAATAAAGAGTATAGAGGATATTACTTAAAAAAGAGTACGTCTGGTCACCCTACCTTTACATAACCTAACATAATGTCATCATTAACAAATCTTGCTCAAAATTACAAAACGGACAGTAAATATGATCAATTTAGGTAATTAGGTAGTTAAAATCTAAGACAACAGAATTATAAGATCGATAATACATATAAAACATTTTACGAAGCTAAATAGTTGATTTCAAAATACACAGATGTCGGACTATTCGTAACATATTAATTTCTAACTTGCTATGAACGGTACGTACAACGTTAAAAAGAATGCATAGAAACATAACAGCTAACAAAGAACAGTCTACAACCTGTTAATTTAAAGAGCTCTGAATGCGGCTTAATTCAACAACTATGCATAGATTCGCTTCGTTCAACTTTTGGTAATGAAGCACCATCACAAAAGACTGTTTACAATTGGTTTGCAGAATTTCGTCGTGTCGTGCATCCGTCAGTGATGAATATCGTGAAGGTCGAACAAAATCGGTTGTGATTCATAAAAAATATAGATGCTGTGCGCAAAGTGATTGAAGAGATCGGCATGAGACTTACCGTGAGATAGAGGCATCCCTTGGTATATCGCAGACTGCAATAGATTCGATTTTGCATGAACATTTAGCTGTGAAAAAGATCAGTTCCCGATGGATTCCACATAATTTGACCGAAGCTCAAAAACAAGCTCGTATTGATTGGTGTAAGGGAATGCTAAAAAAATTTAACCTAGGCACTGCAAAATCCGTATACATCGTTACAGGTGACGAAACTTAAATTAAAATCAAGCATAAAATATATTTCGAAAAATTCCCTAAAAACATAAATGGTCAGAACTCTGTATATAATTATTGTACAACAGTCTGGTTTACTCCAACGTGTTTAGAAAATCTTTCTGTAGGTTGAATAAGTTAAACATTCATTAATTGTTCGGCAATGTTCACTGGTTGTAGGTTACTGTATCCAATATTAAGCTTCTTCACTCTATTTTTAATTTCTTTCATATCATCCATTAGAATGATGAAAAGTACTGGACTCAAGACTCCCCCCTGTCTTACACCTTCTGTTGTTATAAATTCATCGTAATTTCTGGTGGTTGTGTAGAGGCTACGAATTGCCTGGATTAAATTTTCTTCTACTCCGAGTTTCCTTAAAATTAAATAATATAGTTAAAGTTGTCGAATTTTGTAAATATGTTTTTTGATAGAGTTGGTCTGACAGAGCTGACACAAGTATTGTTATTTTAACTGAATTTACATTCAGTATGAGACGTACATGACTGTTGCTAGGCAACGTAATAAATAGGTTTTTTTTTTTTTTATTTTTAATGGCCTTTGCTGCTGTTGCAATTAGCCAGGACAATTTTTGTTTGAGAAAATTTCCATGCCATAACCGGGATTTGAACCCGAGCCCCCATGGTTGGTAGTCAAATGAGCTGACCACTACGCCATAGCGACCGGCATAAATAGGTTGAAGCTGAAGACAACTGTCAAATTATTGTTAGTTTTTAAAGGGAACTGAATAAAAATTAAATAAGTAATAAAGTTATAGTCATGGAAAAAGCATACTATGAAACTTGCATGTAATAGTAATTTCTCACTCGCATGAATGGCGCTAGTCGCCTGCAGCTCGTGGCGCAACTTTCATACTCGTGTGAAATGATCATCATTGCATAATGCTCGTTGCATAATATACTATTCTGCATGCAACTTTAATAACGGCAATATTACTGTCACACACGGGCGGCGGTTACTCTCGTGGCTCTCCTGGGATTACCAATAGAAGTAGAGAAGTCCGTGAGTGTAGCAGTTCGGCTCGGTTAGAAAACATTGTACACTATTGACGAGGACTGCATAGTAGTCGAAATGTCTATCCAGTTTTAGTAAACGATCTACGACTTTGGGATCTAAGAGCCGCAGTAAGGAAAACTTGCGCTAGGGGCAGAGCCGTAGAAATGGTTTTGGCGCCCTTGGCAAATAAAAAAAAATGGTTACCACCTCTTAAAATCCAAGTGATGAGCAAAAAAAAGGTCCTCGCCCATAATTTGCGCCCCCTACAAAAGGCGTCAGCGCCTCTTTCCTTAATACGCCCGGGCCGTCGCCCCCTCCGCCCCCTTTATTGCGGCTCTGGATCTAAGCCTGACATTTTGTTAGAATAATAAAGAATTATCGAAAATATGTGCACATAGTTTTTATTTTATTATTATCATGTTGCAATTGTTGCAGAATTTTAATAAAAGCAGAACAATTTGAAATAAATAACATTCAGACGATAAAATGTACTTCTTGGCAAAGGTTATCATTGTAAAATCCCACTTCCTGTGGTATTCCTCATTTTGTAAAAAACTGTAGCAAATATGTGGCTTTTATTTCCTGTTTTCTAACATATTACATTTAAAATTTTACTCTCAATAATTATACTACGCTTTAAAATTTGTATAATAATAGTGGACAAAAGACTATCCACTCTAATAGACTCAATTACATTTATTTAGCGTTGCGTTTTTACTTTCATTTTACAAATTATTTAGAAATCATTAATGTTGCAGTTTCGCTATTTACCATCAACCTGAATGAGACTTAGATTACACAATAATATTTTGTTAAAACCTGGCGAAAAATTGGTGTTGCGGACTTCATTTTGTTAAGGTCCATGGTTGGGGTCAGAGATAATTACAAAAAGCCCGTCATAAGTCGATGGTTTCATAAAACAAAAAATTGATGTGAAGTGTGAATTTTAATAACTGAATGATGATTATTTGGGATGCCAAAACAAATTTTATGTCAAAATATTTTTTTATGAATTTTAATTCGAATGCCTAATACCATTATTTAAGTTTCTAAATATGTGCAGTATTTTTTTTACATAGCAAGGTTCATTAAGATTTTGAAAATTGCGCCTATAGCTTCTATTGGTTGCTTAAATCATTAGCCCCGCCCTCTGATTTCGTATACATCAAACAGAATTAAATTATAATTTCAACACTTCCCACTGGTTATTAAATTTACGCTTTTAAAAATTAAATGCAACATTTACCAAAATATAACTAGAATTTTGACAAAATAATTTAAACAAAAGAAAACTGCAAAAAAAAAAACAAAAAAAATTAAATTGACAGGTTTCGAACTCTAGTTTGCAAGTTACCTGTTTGACAAATTAGAAAACCAATGACTAAACGCACATCGCTATGAGCGCTGACGTATCAACTTGGTTACATAGCGAATTTAATATTTAACATGTTTTGGTTAAAAACACAAAAAATGCATTATTTTCCGGAAACATAATCTGATCAAAAATTCCTGTTGTACTATTCCGGTTCACACCAATATACATTACTTAGAATTTTTTCAGATTTTTAGTTTAAACCATCTGAGCTGCAGGGTGTGGGACAACATTTTTTTGCACAATTTTGACAAAAATCGCGTCAAAATAATTTATTTTGCAAAAATAAAATTTTGATTGTTAATCCACGTACTAAGGGCTTTCATTTGATACCCTACACAGAATTTTAAAAAAATATATTTTTTTTTCGATGAGCACATATTTGTTTATATTTTTAGGGGGATATGTTTTTTAGATGTTTTAGTATTTTTCCTATGTGCGGGTCAAAAAGTTGTACAGGCATGCCAAATTTCAACTCTCTAGGTTTAGCCGTTTGGCTACAATTTTTACCGAACAGACAGACAGACAGACAGACGACAAAATGACAGTATAAGGGTTTTTTGGTCATACCTACAAAACCCTAAAAAACGTTATATTATAGAAACTTCGATGTATAGAAATATTTTTTTCAATTGAAATTACATACGAGGTGTGTAAATTAAGTAACCAGACTGATTTATTTATTTTTTTTTTTATTCTAATAGAATTACAATTCAATATTGTCTTCCTCAAAATAACTTGAGAAGCCACATAACGTTGGAGACGGTTCTTCCAATCCTCATAGCAGTGCTGGAACTCGGATACTAGAATAGCTTTCAGCTGGTCGATTACGGACTTTCGAATGTTTTCGAGTGCCCCAAAATGATGTCCCTTGAGGTGATTTTTCAATCTAGAGAAGAGGAAAAAGTCACAAGGACTCAAGTCAGACGAATAAGGAGGCTGAGAAGCCACAGGAATGTTTTTACTGGCCAAAAACTCGTTTATTGAAATTGCTGTGTGACATGGTGCATTTTTCTCATCCCCAATTCATTGATCAAAATCTGATGAACGGTAGTGTGTATCATATTCAATTATTCCTCGATCATTCTGAATGTCAACCGATGATCTGAACGCAAAAGATCCCGGATTCTGTCGACAATTTCATTAGTTCTTGAAGATGAAGGCCTTCCGCTGCGTGATTCATCTTCAATCAACTCTCTTCCTTTTGTAAATGCCTTAAACTACCAAAAAAAACTGGGTCCTTGACAAAACACTGTCTCCGTAGGCCTGCTGAAGTTTGCGCGTCATCCGTATGCTAACGGGACGTCAGTCTTTGTTTATCGTATATGTTATACACACGTGAAGTTTGATTTTTGACTATAAATATAAAAATATGGTTTAATTTTTTGATTTTCTTTTTGTTTTAATTTCTTTTTCCGAAAGAAATGTTTTTTCGTTCTAAATAAATTTCCTTACATTAATTTTGGATCTGAAGAGAAAAATAAGTGAAATTGTTCAATATTTTAGTTTTAGGGTGTCCACCAGTAGCTACCCTAATATTCATCAAATTGAAAAAATTCATAGAACAAATAAGATTTGTTTTCTTATAAACAATTTTTATTGTATAGTTTTTTCTGTTAAGATTTAAGATAGTTCTGTTTATAAAGGAAATATTTTAAGTTTTTTAGTAGCAGTATTAACCCAGAAACACCCCCTAAGAAAAAAATTTTTGAAATACCATGTTTATATTTGAATCCTGGTTCTACTGTACCAAATTTCGTTAAAATAGGTCCAGCCGTTATTAAAAACAGATATAACCTCCAATTTTATTAATTACTATATTATTATAGCAATTTGTTTTTCTATTTTTATTTAAATATAAGTACCTAAAATTATAGTTGTATTCGATTTTATTGTTATTTGTTAACTATTATACAAATACCCATCACCTTAAATTTCTGCGGTACATGGCTGCACTCAGTGCCAAGCCAGATCATCCCGCGTATGACCCTATTCAACAAAATAGGCATACAGAGACTTATGACAGAAAACCAAGAGCCAATAGGCCTTTTGGTCTGAGGACTTTCGACATTTTGGGTGATATTGATTTTAATATGCCCGAAATGGCAAGTTTCGTTTTGTGTGCTGTTCCACCATGGACGCTGCCGCGTCCGCTTGTGAATCTTACATTAACTAGGTTTGATAAAGATACTACGTTGCCTATCGAATACCAACATGAGTTACAAAGAACACTGGTCCCTGGGTTCGAGGATACTGTCATTTTTACTGACGGATCAAAGTCCGGAACCAGGGTTGGGTGTGCGTTCGTTGTCCTGAACCCACGTCAACAGTTTCAGTACCGTCTGCACTCCATAACGTGTGTACACTGCTGAGCTGTACGCTATTTTCAAGGTCCTGTGTTTTGTTTCGTCAGAGCAAAGTCGGTCAAGTGTTATCTTGACGGACTCGCTGAGCGCTCTGAACAGTATCCAAGATCCAGATCCAGTGCATCCTCTTGTACTAAAGATCCGGTTGCTACTCCACAATCTGAATGCTCAGAATGTGAGGGTAGAGCCGTTTTGGATACCGGGGCATGTTGGTATTAAAGGCAACGAAGCGGCAGATGCAGCTGCAAAAGCCGCCACTCACAGACCTATGATTGATGTGAGTTTCATATTTCCAGATGACGCAAAGAGTCATCTGAAACATCTGGTTTTAGACATGTGGCAACATGAGTGGAGCTGCACACAGAACGTTAAGTTACGACAGATTAAGGGAGACGTTAAACCATGGGGTTATTCCTGCAGGATTAACCGCAGGGAGAAAACCGTCATCACACGCCTCCGTATAGGTCACTGTTGGTGGACCCATGGACACCTCCTTCGAGGTGAAGAGTCCCCTATCTGTGAGACATGTAACACAGATTTGTCTGTGTTACACTTTTTAACTGAGTATATACAGTTCGAGGATGTTAGGGAGAGGTTAGGCTTGTGCTATGACCTGTCAGTTGCCTTAGGTGACGATAGGGTACTCATGGACAGGCTGATACTTCCTGAGAGAATCGAACTTATTGTTTTATGCGTGAAGTCTTGCACCTTATTTTAACGTGTTTCTAGTTATTGACTGTGATATTCGATGGTAATTGGCTGCTTTACAGCCTCTTACCATCACCCTGAGTCTGTTCAAATTTTCGAACAGACTTTTTATATTATTTATTTGTGTTTGACAGTGCAAGATTTCTTTTATTGAGTATGCGTATTTTTAATGATTTTATTTTTTTATCTATTTTCTAATATATTGTTTTTAATATATAGTCTAGTCATTTAGCTTTGGCTGCGTTAGGCGCAAATAGCCTTTGTTGCTGTGCACCAAAAATTTTAACTAATTAACTAACTCACCTTAAATTTTATATAAATCAGTATAAAATTTTGCTTAGGTTTTTATTTATAATTTATTCAGTAGAACTGTCTTGAAATAAATATCTATTATGAAAATAGTCAATAAAAATATTTAAAAACGTGCAACATCTATATGAATTTTGTTTGCTAGTTTGAACTACGCATACGTGTGACGTATTCCCCCTCACGCTTTGATTGGTCAGAAGTTACGAGACAACCTTTACTTTAATAATCTTGGCCAAGGCTCACCTCGGGCTGTGGCGCCAGTGATAATGATATATTTTATTAGACTGAATCATATTTCCCTTGTTTATTATGCTACATATTTTACCATCTTACAAGTTTCAACTTAAACCCTCTCTATATTTTCGTACAAAATACTGTTGGGGAGAAATAACAAAAATAAAAATCCGTACAAGATGCTTGAAAAGATCTGAACTGAGAAGAACACTTCAGAGTGTAGCTAGTACTTGTGTGTCATGCCGTAGGTGACTTCTAACTCATCATACTGTACTTCATAATCAACAACAAAAAAATAAGTACCGTATTTATATTGCTGTACACCGTATACAAACCCTTACAACAGAAAATACTAATTTCTGGAACAAAGAGGTGTTCTTATTAATAATTTTTATGAAGATTCCGTGGCAAAAATACATAGAAAATACTTGGTTAGAATAAAATTAATTTGGAAAGAAAATGGAGACGAAAAAGTGAAATATTATTACTTCTAAGCTGGTAGTCACCTTTTTTTGATTTTTTCACAATCTTGTTGATTTTTTTCTGTTTAATTTGTAGCTAACCACTTATATTTCAAACTCCCTCCGTCCAAAAATATGGTATTAATTTTGATTTTTTTCTTGTCCGAAAATATGATATAAATTTACAATTTTAATTAATTAGAATGATTTTATTTATGAAATAGTTACAAATATCTAGTAAAACAAACAATAATATAAAAAGTTTTGATTTAACAAGAACGCGTGTGTCTTCACAGCTTGCGTATAGAACATAATAATGTTGTGATCGTCCCTTACGATGAAGTTTTGCCTTATTAATGTACGGAATTTTATAGGAATTTCCTCCTTATGCTAACATGGTTGCTTCTAGACAAGTTTGCAATAGAAAAACATTTTCTAGGGTTTGTATGATTAATGCATTAAATGCTTTTTATAGGAATTCAATCAGTTCGTTGTATTCGGTGAAACTGTTTGTTGTAAGGATTGAATAGAATTGAAAAGGCCAAGATCCAATACATTAAAATCTGACTATTTGGTGGTTGTAATTTAAGTCGATTTGGAACTCTTTCCTTGCAATTCAACACAATTTTAATCAAAATTCACCATTTTGTTAGAACAGCGGGTGTCACTTTAATTTATCTAAAAGACGCGTTTTTTTTTTTTTTTTTTTTGTGTGAATTACTTTTGTCATATTCAAAACTATTTGCGCGCAATTTGTTTATTAGTTACCTAGTAACCACTTATTTAGAAATAAAAACAAAAAAAGATCAAGATAATATTACTTTCGTTAACCCCACATTTTTATAAGTAATGTATACCATATTTTTGGGACAGGTCGGAAATTGGCCAGGAAGATATTGATGATGTAGATGAGATTTGTTACCTTGGTAGCATAATTGCCAAATATGGAGGAGCAATGCTGGATATTGAGCAACGCTTTAACAAGGCCAGGCAAGCTTTCGCTATGTTAAATGCTGTCTGGAGATCCAATTATGTCTCAAGAAACACAAAGCTGCGCATGTTCAACACAAATGTGAAATCCGTGCTGCTCTTCGGATGTGAGACCTGGAAGGTTACTCGTTTAATCACTTCCCGGTTGCAATTCTTTGTAAACAGATGTCTCCGCAGAATCATCTGAGTGTTCTGGCCGGAAAGAATATCTAACGCAGAGCTATGGCAATGAACAAACCACACATCCCCAGGAACCCCAGGGTTCCGCGGAACACAGGTTGAATACCAGTGCCCTAGACCAAAGGTCGGAAACAGCCCGCCGCCAGATTATGGCCCGCAACACAACTATTCGGAATAAGAATAAGCTAGATTTACTTTTTATTTATCGGTTCTATGTCGATCAATCTGCAAAGTCTCGTGAACTACCTATTGGCATCTGACACTACCGATAGAGGCGCTACTGCATTCACATCATGGCTGACTTTGGTAGGATATTTTTGACAGGTTCAATGGTATCTTCATGTGATATTTATTGAAACACACGGGAACACACTCTAAAATGGTCTTTAACTGTCTTTCCACTTCTAAGAACATATACCCATGCTTGTCACAAACTCGACTATCCTACAACCGTCAATTTCTCAAAATCTCACTAGAGGCGCTTCAGTTATTGTCAGTTGACAATACTGAATCAAAAGACAGGGAATATGGTACCTCACCATAAAACATACGCACCATCTCCTTATTTACTGTACCTTGCTGCCATCTATACTTTTATATTATTTTATGCTACTATTAATGTATTAATATTACTAAAATAGGAGGGTGTGCTTTAGCAAAAATTTGCAAATTTCATTTGTACAAGTCATAATTATAGTATTAAAACTTGTGCCAATATTATCACAAAAAGAACTGTCAAAATTTGTTATTTTCAACGTAATATTTTATCTAATTGTGGTATAAATGTCTAAGTTTTAAAACTCATATTTTTAAATGACACGGTTTTTAAGCAGTTTTTCATCAAGATCTGAAAATATGTCACTTTAAAAAATGACCTGGTGCCAACATTTTTCTCGCTCCATTTATGAGAATTTAAGAGCATGACGATTTTTGAAATGTTTTTAAGATTGAAAATGAGTAATCAAAAAAAATTAAAGAAAATTGCATCAAAATAACATTTATTTTTGGATGTTGATTCATTTTATATTAAAATAAAATTAATGATTACTGGAAAACGCTAATAAAGAAATAAATTTGGATAATTTTTTTCATGAAATATAATATTAAAAGTGAATAACACATTCCTGAAAAACACTTTTTCACCAGGAATGCTATTTGCTCCCAAAAAGAGATAATATTGTGTATGACTAAATTTTAAATCAATGGCCATTTCAAACATCTGACCAGTATTATGATTATGTTTATTATTGTCGTCAACATGCTCGTCGACTGCTTTCTTTCTTTCATTAAGTAGCAACACCTTACTCTAAAAATCATCACTAATTTTCCTGTAAATTTTAAATCAATGGTCATCTCAATATCTGACTAGTACAGGGATCAGCAAACTTTAGAAGCCAAAGAGCCAAATTCACCCAATATTTTCTAAATTTTATTCCTTATCAACTTAATTTAAAGAACCACACGAATGTCCTTAAAGAGCCGCATGCGGCTCGCGTGTCGCGGTCTGACTACCCCTGTATTAGTATAAAGATTGAATATCTTTATTATTAACGTTAATAGGCTCGTCAACTGCTTTCTTTTTTTCTTACAGTAGGTATCAACACCCTACTCTAAAAATAATCTCTAATTTTCCTGTAAATTTTAAATCAGTTGTCATCTCAAACCTCTTACCAGTATTATGATTGAATATGGTTACTATTAACGTCAATAGGCTCGTCTACTGCTTTCTTTCTTTTTTATAGTAGGTATCAACACTAGGGTGACCATTCGTCCCGTATTAAGATATGTCCCGCAAAAGTCCCGCATTCTAACATTTTGTCCCGCATTGTAACTTGTATTTGAGGAAAAGAGGACCTTTTTTTTGCTCTTCACACTTGAATTTGGGAGGTGAGAACCTTTTTTTTGCTCTTCACTTGGATTTGGGAGATGAGGACCTTTTTTTTTGCTCTTCACTTGGATTTGGGAGGTGAGGGCCTTTTTTTTGCTCTTCACTTGGATTTGGGAAGTGACGACCTTTTTTGCTCCGTCCCGCATTGCCTTCTTAAGAAAATGGTCACCCTAATCAACACCCTAATCTAAAAATCATCTCTAATTTTTCTGTAAATTTTAAATCTATGGTCATCTAAATATCTGAGCATTACAATGATTGAATATTTTTAATATTAACGTCAATAGGCTCGTGGACTGCTTTTCTTCTTTTTTACAGTAGGTATCAACACCCTACTCGAAAAATCATCTCTAATTTTCCTGTAAATTTTAAATAAATGGTCATCTCAAATCTGACCAATATTATGATTGGGAACATAGTTAATATCAGTTGAAAACTATAAGATCTTTAGTAAGTATCGATTAATTTAAGTAAAAATATTGTGTGAATTTTGTAAAATCTCCAGCATCTGAGTGTTATAACTGGAAACAGTAACGTTGTTCCCAGAGTGTTTTATAGCGGTGGCGCTCGAACCAGTAGGTGCAGCTAGAACAGCCTCTCTGCTGTGGACCTACAGACATCGCGATGCGCATGCGATCAATACACGGGGCCGAACAAACCTCACCTCGCCTCACACCCTTGTCCTCACCCTCAATTTACCCTCTGCTCTGCTCTAGACACTACCATCAACATGTATACCATATAAGATGATGATATTTTCGAAATATTTAATTTTGTAACAAATCATTAACAGGCAAATATTTTTACCAATAAAAATACATTCTACACCCCCTCTAATGATATATCATTAGACACACCTTGATGTTAAGAATAGAATTCTGGCTGGGAAGAGAAAAAAGACAATTTTATTTTTATACGCCTAAAAGGGATTTCTTATGGCTGGTTACTAAAGAATTAGTTAAGAGTTTTAACTCGAGTCATGCCTTGAGTCTAAATAACATATCATTTTAATTCGACTTAGGGATGACTCTAGGTAAAACATTTAACTCGTTCTTCTGCAACCAGCTATTAATATCTTTCAACATTGGTGAATGAAACACTGATTTGGTAGCAATAATCGTGTAGAATCCCACATTGGTGACAGTCAATTATTTTGAAAAAAAGGTATACACAGTGTATCAATCAAATTTAAGTTTGTCAGAACAACTATGGGCCGATTTCTGAGAGCTTAGCTGAGTTTAATCTTTTGGTTAAACTCAGTTACAATATAACAATCCCAAGTAACCATAGCAACAATTTTCTAACCATTTGATTATAGTTAACTAAGCTTTCAGAAACCGGCCTTATTTTGTTGTCTTTTTCATATTCAGTTCATCTGTGTACGCGTTGTTAGTCGTCTCAATTGAGGCACGTATGTCGTTTTGTTTGGTCATGGTATAAGAGATTTCTTGATATTTAGACAACAAAGTAGATAACAATTGTTCAACAATTAATTAAGTTATTATGTTTTCTATTATTTAAAATATCAACAATTGTCACAAACTTGACGTTTCATTTTTAGCAGTGTAGGCGCCAGCGGGGGGTCCAGGGGGATTCGCCCCCACAGATATGGTTGGAGAATATTGGTTGGAGCGCTCGTTTCATTTTGGGAATATTTCGAATTATGGAAGTATGGTTGAGGACGCTGTTATCTTTTCAAAATTCAAAACCATCATAATTAATATTTATAACGATAAAAAAATGGTACAGCTCTCAAATATTTCGTGCCTCTGGATTTTCTCTCTGCCCCTGGATTTTAAAAGCTAATGCTGCCACTGGTTTTTAGGGTTTTTTAGGAAAGACCAAAGAACACTTATACTCATGTGTCTATCTGTCTATCTGTTATCTCTCTTTCTGTATATCTCTCTGCCTGTATATCTCTCTGCCTGTATATCTCTCTGCCTGTATATCTCTCTGTCTGTATATTTCTCTCTCTCTCTCTCTCTCTCTCTCTCTCTCTCTCTTTCTGTCTATCTCTCTATCTATCTCTGTCTGTCCCTTTCGAACCTGAAAAATTAGTATATATTGAATAGAATTGCATGAAAAAATAACCTCTAACCGACTGGTACAGTCGTAGACCACAATTGATAGCTAGAGCATTTCTTAGAGAACCCAATCTCCAGGACGAGGTTATAAATATAATCAATTTATTTGATTATTACCTAAAAATATTATTTTTGATGACCACACAAAAATACGTGAATCATTTTTCCAATTCTCAAGTTATTTACTAACCAATCTAAACCATTTTTGGTTCAAACAATTTTTATTAAATCACATTTAAAAAATTGTACACCATTTGGAAAATGTTATAGACCATCGCCTGAGAATATGACGAAAAAAAATTGAATTGTCTCAAAGAGTATTCAACAATGTATGGTGTTATATTACTTGAATAGTGTGATATTCCAAATTAACACTTTCAAGAATCGAAAATTGTGTTTAGGGTTTTGTTGGTATAATCCCCCAAAAACCCTTATAACCTCATTCATGTGTCTGTCAACAAATTGTAGCCAAACGGCTGAACATAGAAAGTTGAAATTTTTGCATGCTTGTTTAACTCTTTAACCCACATATAGTAAGAGTATAGAGAGTAAAAAAAACACATCGATAAATAGATAAATATAAACAAATATGTATTTAATGAAATCCATTTTTTTTTTTAATTTTTAAGTGGGTTATCAAATGAAACGCGTCTTAATGCGTGGATAACAAATTTTAATTTTTAAAAAAACAGCTTTATTGGGCTTTTCACCAAAAATATGTCAAACAACTTTTGTTCCCAATTTTATTTCCCACAGTGGTTAATCTAGAAAGTTAAAAAAAATCTCAATAATGTATATTGATGGGAACCAAAATAGTTCAACAGGAATTTTTGATTCAACAGATGCGTTTTTGGAAAATATTGCAGTTTTTGATTTTTTGACAAAATTAATTATTTTTTGGCTAAATTATGGCTAATAATGTTATGGATTTTTGTTGTTTTTATATCTAAGGTAGTATATGTAAAATTGAAAATATAATATTTTTTTAACAGCTAAGAATCGAGTTCATGTGTGTAAGCTTCACTTACTATTATACATCATTATTCAACATATTGTTTGAATTATTTTGGTTTTTTGTTTCTAAGGTATTAAAGAGGAATAAATCATTTATAAAATTTATATTTTAGTAGTGAAATACTTATAAAACAAATAACACATTGTTAATAGTGAGAAGTGCGTTTCTGAATTTGAAAAAATGAAGCCATTTATCAATATATTTATTATTAATTTACTGAAGACTTAGACACGAAGGAAATGCAGAAAAAAAAACGTTGGAATTTTTTAATTTAATAGTTATGCCAATTTAATGCCAATTACCATCGAATATCACAGAATATAATAAAACACATGAAAATAAGGTGCAAGACTTCACATACAAAACAGTAAGTTCGATTCCCTCAGGAAGAGTATCAACCTGTCCATGAGTACCCTGTCGTCACCTAAAGCAACTGACAGATCATAGCACAGGCCTAACTTCTCCCTGACATCCTTGAACAGTATACACTGAGTTAAAATGTATAACAGAGACAAATCTGTGTTACACGTCTCACAAATAGGAAGCTCTTCACCTCGAAGGAGGTGTCCATGGGTCCACCAACAGTTGAGTATACAGATGATGGGAGTATTCTCTCTGCGGTTTATCCTGCAGGAAGAACCCCATGGTCTTCCATTCATGTTGCCACTTGGCTAACACTAGATGTTTCAGATGACTCTTTCCGTCATCTGGAAATGTGAAACTCACATCAATCTGTCTGTGGGAGGATGAATTTTGCAGCTATATCAGCCGCTTCAGTATCTTTAATACCAGAGCATTCTGTTGGTTTCTTCCACTTATTACCTATAAAACCTTGAAATGTGTGAAAATTCACACGTCACATAATTTTTTTATAATTCAAGAAGATAGTTAAAAATCATTTTAGTGCATATCAAGCTACAGAATATGCAATTGCATAATTATGACCAAGTACAGTATTTACATTTATCGCTGGTTGTACAAGCGTCCTCCATGCTGACAGAATTTTCAAAATGCAAAAAAGAATTATTAGAACAATGGTTGGAGTTTCTAAAATAACTTCATGTTATTCATATTTTAAGGAATTAGGTATTTTACCTCTTCCTTGATTATATATTTATAAATGTGTCTGCTATGAACGAAATAACATAAATTCTTTTAATACACTCTCTAAAAGACATAAATATACATTGGAAATACCTGGTCATAAATCCGAGCAATTTAAATCTAGCCCGAAATATAACCAAGTAACTTTATACAACAAGGTGCCTAAACATATTAAGATTACTTCAGGTACATTCAAATTAAAATTTAAAAACTTTTTGCTTGACCACTGTTTCTATTCGGTTGATGAATATTTGCGTCATTAGTTCAAAATTTTTAAATCTAGTACATTTTCATACTTTGTAATTGTACACATTTTCATGTTAATTATATGTTATATTAATTCTTATTAATATTATTGTGTTTATTATACCAGGTCTACAAGTATGAAATGCAGATTTTTTTTTTAAATAAAACACGTTAATCTCACCGAATCTAATCGAACCGTAAAAGTTTATTTATTCAAAGTATGCTCCATTAGAAGTTCTACATTTTCCCCATCTTTCAATCAATTTGTGAATATCTCTCCAGTAGAACTCTTCCCCTTTCCCCGCAAACCATTCATCTAACCATTCTTTCACATTTTCATATGAACAAAATTGCTGCTCGGCAAGTGCGTGACCCATCGATGCGAACAAGTGGTAATCTGCAGGGGCCAAGTCTGGTGAGTAAGCGGCATGGGGTAGCACTTCCCACTTGAGTGCCTCCAATGCGTTGCAAACTGCTTTTGCCTTATGTGGTGTAGCGTTATCGTGAAGAAAGATTACCTTGTGCTGTCTTCTTTCGTATTCTGGTCGTTTTATGAGCAGCGAATGATTCAATTCAATCAGTTGTTGTTGGTAGCGTTGTGTATTAACTGTTTCACCAGGTTTTAACAATTCATAATAGACCACACCCTTTTGGTCCCACCAAGTACAGAGCATTGTCTTTTTGCCAAAGCGATTCGGTCTTGCAGTTGTTGTGGATGGTGAGCCTGGGTTCACCCATGATTTTTTGCGTTAGAGATTTTCAAAATAAATCCATTTTTCGTCGCCAGTAGTGATACGATGCAAAAAAGACTTTATTTTGTATCGTGCAAGCAAAATTTTACAAGTGTTTTTGCGTTTTTCCGTCTTCCTCATTCAATGCATGTGGAACCCATCTGCCGACTTTCTGGATCTTACGCATCTCTCGTAGGCGATTGGAAACAGCTTGTTGACTAATGCCTAACTGCTCTGTTAGTTGTTTTTGTGATTGACTATCGTCTTCCTGTAGCAATGTTTCCAATTTTGTATCTTCATATTTTTTTGGAGGTTTTCCATGTTCTTTGTCTGTAAGATCAAAGTCACCACTTTTGAAACGCCGAAACCATCGTTCACACGTATCTTGCGATGGAGCATATTCACCATAAGCTTCTTGAAGTAGTCGGTATGATTCAGCAGCAGTTTTTTTCAAATGAAAACAAAACAGTAGTACTGTCCGCGAATGCTCTTTATTTGACACAAAATTTGACATTTTTAACACAGTAAAACAAAACTATATGATCACTTTTCAAATTATAACCTATACGCATTTGACACTTAATGATAACTTAACAAAACGCCGTATGTGTTGAAACTTTGAACTATACACTCTATTTGCGCGGCAAGTTTGAAAAAATCCGCATTTCATACTTGTAGACCTGGTACACTGCTCATGACGAGCCTTGATCTGTACTGATTTTTGGGTAATAAAGTATTATTATTATTATTATCGGCTGCGTTGCACCCTCTTGATGGCTTCCACTTCTAATAAACTTGAGTTTTCTTTAATTTGGTCCTTCCATCACTTCCACATCCACGTGGTCAAGCATCTTGCTGAATTATGCGTTCGGGGTTGTCCATTAAATTTTGTATGGAAATAGTATTTGACTTGTCTAAACGTCGTATTTTTAAATATTGATTTTATTTGAATTTCATTAACACATTGATAAAAAATATCATTGATGTGTGAGAAGCATTCAATGATACAAGCTCATATTAATAAAAAAACAGAAATTCAATACTATGATCATGATAAGGGTTTATCTATGTCCTTAATATAGAGCAATATTAGTTACTGATAGGCACGGCTTTAAAATAAACGTTGTCATATAAATAGCTACCTAAAATAACATATTTTACAGATAAATGCAACTACAAAATTTTCAGAATTCAGGATAACAAAAATTGCTGTTGGGTAATTCTAACACATTTGTGTTTCTACAAAAAACTTGATTGTAATTTGACTGTAAAAGCAACAACATTTTTTGGAAATCAGTTTTCGTGAAATGAATGATTAATTTCTGATTCAACAAGAAAGCAGAAAAAATCTAGCTGATTTTTGGATCGAACTAAAAGGAGATTATGGTGCAAAATAAATTGCATTTTGGTAAAAATAAATCTATCATTTCGAAGTAACAGACTTCACACGAGAATACGTGCCAAAAATTATATTATCCGAAAAATATGGCCTAAACGAAATTTTATATTTTGGTTTAATTTTTGTAAAGCCGCATTCAGAGCTCTTAAATCAATAGCTTATAGACTGTAGATTGTGCTCTGTTTACTGTCACTAGAAGTTTGTCATATGGTAAGACGTGACACCGTTCAGACCTCTAAATTTAATATGTTCAATGTGGATTGTGGATAATTTTCTAAACTTATAGCTAGTGAGATGTTTTAATGAGACAGACATATAAACACATTGGCTATTTCAGTCTATCAGTGACACTGTAGTTATCGTATGCCTTTACATAACCTAACATAATGTCATCATTAACAAATCTTGCTCAAAATTACAAAGACGGACAGTAAATATGATCAATTTAGGTAATTAGGTTAGGGTTAGTTAGTTAAAATCTAAGACAACATAATTATAAAAACGATAATACATAGAAAACATTTTACGAAGCCATGTAGTTGGTTTAAAGATAGGGTGACCATTTTCTTAAGAAGGCAATGCGGGACGGAGCAAAAAAAGGTCCTCAAGTGAAGAGCAAAAAAAAGGTCTTCACCTCCCAAATCCAAGTGAAGAGCAAAAAAAAGGTCCTCACCTCCCAAATCCCAATGCGGGACAAAATGTTAAAATGCGGGACAAAATGTTAAAATGTGGGAAAAAATTAAAAATGCAAAAGTCAGGGAGAAATGGAGAGTTGCTTCTAACCAATCTTAGGATTGTAAACTTTAAGAGAGAGAGTCGTCTATATCTTCTTTAATTTTTTCTTCCTCAATCTGTATTCATCCATTGTTGGATAATAGGCCCAGAGCCGCAGTAAGGGGGGCGGAGGGGGCAACGGCCCTAGCGCACTAAGGAAAAGGGCGCTGACGGGCTTGCTAAGAGGTGCCATTGAAGCTGAGGGCCTTTGTTTTTTTTGCTCATCGCTTAATTTTTGAGAGGTAAGAACCTTGTTTTTATTTACCAAGGGCGCTAAAACACGGCTCTGCTCCTAGCGCAAGTTTTCCTTACTGCGGCTCTGAATAGGCCTCCCTCGTCTTATTCCACGTATCTTTATCTTGAGCTATTCTATACCACTGGTTCTCGATGCTCTCTCAAATCGCGAAGCCAGCGTTTTTGAGTAGTGCTGAGAACCGAAACCGGTTTTTCGGGTACCCGGTTCCGGTTTTCGGGTAAAACCGGGTTTCTAACTTTCGCGTTACCCGGATACCTGGTTCCAAATACCCGGATCCGAATGCCCGGTTCCGTATAACCGGTTCCGGATACCCGGTTCCGATTACCCGGTACCGAATGCCCGGTTCCGGAGACCCGGTTTCGGATACCCTAGATTAGATACCCGGTTCTAGGGTCGAGAAAACACCAGAGGAATTCGAATGAATACAAATTCCCGATATTGATGTAAGTAAACTGTAAACATAAATATATTAAAATTAGTGCTGGGAACTGAAACCATAAATAAAGTCAGACAGAAAATAGTGCGAACTTCCTAAATTCCTAGCCTTAGCTATAGGCGAGATAATTTTAGTGTTGAGAACCGAAACCGGTTTATCGGGTACCCGGTTCCGGTTTTCGGGTAAAACCGGGTTTGTAATTTTCGTGTTACCCGGATACCCAGTTCCGATAACCCGGTTCCGATTACCCGGTTCTGATTACCCAGTTCTGATAAACCAGTTCCGAAACCGGGTAACCGGGTAAACCCGAAACCTTTTTTTTTGGAACCGGTTCCGGTTCCGTCAAGATCGATTTCTGACAGCAATATTTTTGAGGTCTACCGACGCTTCTTTAGTTTTGCCGTAGGCGCCAATGGACTATTTTATTTGCCCACCTAGTTGAGTCTTGTCTTGCTACGTGTCCTGAACGTCTGTAAATTTGTTGCTTCTCTGAATTTCAAAATTTCTGATTCTGTCCCGCAAACTTACAGCAAGCATGGCACGCTCCATTGCGCTTTGTGTTGTTCTCAGCCTGTTAGCACTTTTGATTGTCAATGTTATCAGAGCCATAGCAACGCCCAGGCATCGGGGCAAGTGCCAGGGACGCCAACGTGCCTTTTTATTTTTGGTCATCACTTGTACTTCTGTTAGAAGTAAGGACGTTTTTGTTTTTCGTCATCACTTGTATTTTAGAAGTGATGACCTTTTTTTGTTTGGTCATCATATTTTCACCAGTCTATTAAAATAAAAGTGATACCCTCCTTAAATAAAATGAAAAAAGATAAAAAGGGCGCTATTTTAGGTTAACTTAATCTATAAGTGTCTACTTTCCCGACGGCGCTATTTTAAGTATTTGCAAAGGGCGCCAAAAACATTGCTACGGCTCTGAATGTCATCGTTTCCAGACCGTAAGTGGCAACAGGCGTAATGCACATTTCGTAAATTTTAGTTTTCACTGATATGGGAATTTCTGGGTTTTTTAAAATGTGCCTCAGTTTCCCAAATGCACAGTCTTTTTCGTAGGAATATTTCTTTTACATGGTTATTTTTTTCGAGTCGTCTATATGCTATTGATTATGGCATTCAGAAAAAAATGTTTTATAACAGAAAGGGTTAGGCGACTTCGTGAAGGTTAAGAACCACTGGTTTAGTGAGTATAGGATATTAAACAATTGAATGTGCCTGACACTTAACAAAAAATTATGGAGGATTATTATGAGTGACGGTTCAAATAGTCAAAAACAAATTTATCCGACAGTGGGCAAAAGAGAGTATTTTTAATTGTTTATTTTAAATCTATGTGTACCTATATGTTTATTTTGTTTATTTTTTTTTATTACAATTACTTGCTGAAATTTTTATAGTAATAAATTGTGAAAGATATTAATAATTAATATTTCAGCATCAAATAAATTATGTATATATTATAGATAATAAGTATATTTACATATTTGTCGATTAGTTTGTATTTCTGAAAAGTCTAGACATTGCTAATCATTGATTAGAAATTAGAAATCTTACTGATAACCAAAATAGTTTTGGACGTGTTGAAAAATTAAAGTCTGAATCTGATTTGAAGGAAAATAGGGCTTAGGTTGTATTACTTACCTACTAATCCTTTATTTAGTCCTATTTAATCACAAAAAATAATATTTCCAAAATGGACCCATGTCCCTGTGTAGAGCCGTAGCAATGTTTTTGGCGCCCTTGGCAAATAAAGTAAATTGATAAAATTTACCTCCTCAAATCCAAGTGTTGAGCAAAAAAGGTCCTCCTTACCTCCCAAATATAAACGAAGAGCAAAAAAAAGGTCTTCACTTCCCAAATATAAACGAAAAGATGAAAACAAAAGGTCCTCACTTCCCAAATAATACAAGAGATGAGCAAAAAAAAGGTCTTCCCATCCCAAATACAAGTGATGAGCAAAAAAAAAAAAAAAACAAAAAAGGTGCTCTGCCCTGCAATGGCGCCCCTCATCAGGCCACGCGCCCTTGTTAAACCCCGCGCCCCTGGCAAGTGCCCCGATGTCAGCCCACCTTTGCTACCAATATGGATTCACTGCAGCTTTTTGTAAAACATATTTTAAAAGTATATTTCTCGGTTATCTTCATTCTTTCAGTTTCTTCTTACTTACTTAATGCTTTAGTCTTTATTGTTAGGTATCAGGATTTGTTGGAGTTTGTTTTTCTGCTAAAATTGGTGAATTTTTCCATAACTGTTTCCATTTATATCTGCCCTTCGTCAAGGTTTTAGCGTTCCTCCAGTCAATTCCTCTTTTGTTCGCATTTCGCATTCGCCTCTTTTGTCAACCGCATTCATCGTTCCATGTTCCAGTTCCTCGCTCTATGCTTTTCTTGGCCACTCTCGTGATTTCTCCTCGATGCTCTCTTGCATAACTCTTTTACTTCCCTTTATTCATCATTTTTACATGTCCATACCATTCATCAGTTCTTCGCTCCATGCTTTTCTTGGCCACTCGTGATTTCTCTTGGATGCTCTCTTCCATGACTCTTTTAACTTTTTGCTCTACAGATTTTGTGATTTTCTCTAAAAGTTGAGTTCCAGATTCGCTCAAATTTAGTTTTCCCTTTGATTTTTCTTCTTCTTACTTTGCTTTGCATTGTCTCCGTGCTAACCCATGGCGAACCATATGTTAATTTGGGTACCACTATTTTTTGAAGATTTATACCTTTGCTTCTTTCTGTATCTCGTTTTTAATGAGGAAAAATGTTTTTTGCCGTTAAACAGTTTGCTAGTTGCTCCTATATTTTAGCCTCTAACTTTCCATCTTGTGAGAAGGTAGTTCCCAGGTATTTGAATTTGTCCACTTGTTCTCTTAGTTTTTCTTCTAGTTTTACATTCTGTATAAATTTGTTTCTGCTTATGACCATGGTTTTCGTTTTTCTATTTTTCTTCACCGTTACTTTTTTGCAGTACTTTTTTGTCGCCTGTATAAACGGTCATAGGTTATATTAACAGAACAGAATTCCCCTATGTCCTCTATTTTGTTGAGTGAAATAGAAATTTTAATTCAAAAACACATTGAAAACTGGAGGTTTTTTATATGAGGGATTATAAATGTATACTGAAGATCTCATGGATGAACAAATGAAGAGATTTTATTGAGAATAGAGAAGGAGCGAGTGCTTATTCTTCCTAATAAAAGGAGAAAACTGCGAAAGGAAGAAAACACAAACTACTACTATAACATATAATGCACGGATAAATCTTGAGCAAGCGAAGACAATCAAGAATTTCGTGCCATTTCTAGGTCACTCTCGTGTTTGTCGTCATAAATACAAGTCCTCCATCTTGCTCGATCAGTTCTTGGAATATGCACTCTTCTACAAAAATAACTGGACACTTCTCTAAATGTAGCAGATTTCACTCTACAGTAGCTTTTTCTGTTAGCATGGATTATGTCTAATGGTTGTTATTGGAACTAAACTGAAAGCCGATAATTACCTAAACATTTTATATAATTCATTGCTTCCAGCCCTAAAGTTTAAAATCTTCATATGCCTTCAGAACACCGTTCTTGTCCAACTGAAGATTTCAAAGTCAACCATGACTCATTTGTCTTCTAGTCTGTATCCAGTTTGTTTAAAGACTCGCCAGCAAATCGTAGTCTTTCAACTTAATGACTTGCGAACATAGTTATGCAAGTTACAGGTCTTTCGGATACAAGCCCTTGTTGCCTTAACTTTCTTTGGATTGTTAGTGATGAAACTGCCAAATTTCGTTCTTCTGCTAGACGTGCAAGTTGAGAGCCAGTCACGATCACGCCAAAGAGTTATGGTAAGGAATGAGTCGTCTCGAGCGCTTGTGTTTTTAGCAACAACACCAGCAATATTCGAATACAGCGGCCATCTTTATATAACAACGCAGCTCGTGCAATTTCTTCGGTCGCATTTTAATTTTATTGCAGAAAAAATATGTCCAAGAGTTTAGAAATCCCTAAGATGGATAACTAATGCCCAAAATAATATTTTAACAATGAATTATTTATGTTAAAATACGTTTACTTAATATGCAATATTATATAGTTGTCGTTCAAGCGGATATTAATTATTGTTACAACCTGTTTAACAACAAAAAATGTTTGTTTATGCAGACTTTTTATATAAACATTATATTACCTCCCTACTCTTATAGTTTCCTATTAAAACGGTTAAATAATTTATTTATCAACCTTTAAAGTACAATTATGAGACTTCTAATTTTTTGTTGGCGAGTGTAGATACAGGAACTTGAAGCTGCTGTTCGGAAAGAATGGTGTAGAATACTTCATGAAGTTCTTCAAAATTTGTTGGATAATCTTCTCAAAACAGTGAAAGGTATTATTAAAACAAAAGTAGGCTCGATCCGTTATTGGCGTTTTCATAAAAACTAAAAACATATATAATGTAAGTACCCAAGTACTTTTTGGAAGATAGTGTATGTGACTACTCATATTCTCAGTTTACAATCAAACCAACTTCGTTGAAACGTATTTGAGTCGAAAAGTCAAGGATCATCTATTGTTTCAGTATATTATAGTTGGAAAGTCATATGTTGAACACATCAATTCTTGGAATGTCAGCTGGTTTTACTTCATTTTGTTTGTTATATCAAGTTACAATTTGTTTATAAAATTTCATAAACAAATATAGTCGCAAAATTGATTAAAAACGCTAAATTTCAAACCCCTTTTACATAAAAATCTTCCACACATATATATTTGAATCAAATTTTATCAAAATCTACAAATCTACATCTCGTAAATCTGTGATAGTAAATAGTTTTAAGAGTACACAGATTTAGTTTTGTAAAGCAAAAAGTAGTATCTCCCTCACTGAATTTAATGCCTAAACTCTGACGTCATAGAGTTTGGTACACTCTCTTTCACAAACAGACGATAGGGGAACTGAAATCCACGAAAATTTAGAGCACTGGAGAATGGGGTCGAAATTTATACTTTTCTCTTTTTATACTAAATGAAAAATAAATTAGAAAATATGTAAAAGTGTGTCGATTAATTTTAGGAGGTCATAGGGAGGTGAATAACTTCAATAAAGCTACTTTTATGCACCCATATTATGCGTTTGTACTCAACCAATCAATCATTGGTTCAGCATAGTACTACGTCTTCAAATACTATAAAGAGTTGTCAGTACGTGGCATAAAGGGCTATGTTTCGGTGCTATTAGTATATAGCAATACAGTAATGTCTCGGATAACGAATGACCTTTGGAATAATTAGGCTAACTAATATTTTAACGCAAGGTTTTTGCTGAGACTAATCAATTGGCATTCGGTTAACAAATCGTACAGATACGCGCAGCCATTTTCATGGTAAAATTGATAATGCAAAGTATGTATTTGTAAGGAAATTATAATCTCTTCTGCTTGGAAAAAGTTGTGTCCAGACTTGGTGAACAGAACAGCCTTAGTAGAATTCCATACAAATGCTGAAGCTGCTGCTGAAGACGCTGCAGTAGTTGATAATATTGTCTATCTCTGGTAAGACAATGACATTTTTGGCTCACAGCAACGATGACTATTAGCACCTAACACAGCCCATCTAAATGACTAGGGTATATATTCAAAAGAATAAATTAAACAATTAATAAATAAATAAAATCTTATACACATGCTCAATAAAAGAAACCTTGACAAACACAAATAAATAGGATAAAAATGTATTCGAAAAATTGAACAGACGCAGCTATAAAGGGGCCAGTTACCATCGCATAAAACAGTAAGTTCGACTCCCTCAGGAAAAGTATCAGCCTGTCCATGAGTACCCTGTCATCACCTAAGGCAACTGACAGGTCATAGCACAGGCCTAACCCTTCCCCGACATACATCCTGGAACTGTACACACTAAGTTAAAATGTATAACACAGAAAAATCTGTGTTACACGTGTCGCAAATAGTAGGCTCTTCACCTCAAAGGAGGTGTTCATGGGTCCTCCAATAGTGACTTATACGGAGGCATGTGATGGCGGTTTCTTCTCTACTGTTAATCCTGCTAGAAGAATCCCATTGTTTAACGTTTCCCTTAATCAGTCTCAACTTCACATTTTATATGCTGTTTCATTCATGTTGCCATTTGACGACAAGAATTGACGCAAGATGTTGCTATCTGATGTTTCAGATGACTCTTTGCGTCATCTGGAAAAATGAAACTCACATCAGTTATAGGTCTGTAGGGGACTGGTTTTTGTAACTACATCAGCCGCTTCATTGCCTTTAATACCAAAACCCGGTTTCCAAAACAGCTCTACCCTCCCATTCTGAACATTCAGATTGTGGAGTATCAATCGGATCTTTAGTACAAGAGGATGTACTGGATCTGGATCTTGGATACACAGTGCTCAGCGAGTCCGTTAAGATATCACTTGAAAAAAGAAAGAGGAAAAGGAAAGAGAATAAAATGAGGAGAAAAATGTTCATCAAAAGAGGAGAAAAAGGACATGAACTTGAAGGGGATTATCCCAACAACAATCACAAAGATGTTTTATCACAGGAAGGAGTTCCAGCCCTTCGCTTCAAGATGGCATCCTAAAAAAAATGGATACACTCTACAGTTTGGTAGAAGACAAGTGCCAAAACCACTTCAAATTAATCTTAAACAGGAGGAAAATCCAGCCAACATTAGAGAAATTTTTCACATCTCCTCCAGCTAAAGAAACAAGAACTGAGAAAGAAGAAACTCCTGATATTCTTGCAACATCATAAAGACAGTTGAACCTTCCAGGTGATTTTCCCATGAATTGAAAACTATGGACTGGGAACTATATAAAGCGTAAATAGTGTAAATAATGAATGATCAACTCTTCGGTCTCCCCTTTGAGAAAGGTGTGGACTGGATTAGAAGGTTTTTGCATCGAAGCTTATCGAATATAGTGATTAGGCTAACGAATATTTGTACTACGAATCACCTCGTGGTATGAATTAAATTCGTTAGCCGAGGTAATACTGTACTACCTATAACTTCTATCATCTTTCCATATTTTTCTAATTCATTCCTCTGGCTGACGGAGTTCTATTTTCTAAGATATTGTACCAATCTATTCACTTCCTTGCTCCTCATATCTCGTACCCACTATAATCGTCTACTGTCATTACCTAACTGATACTGAACTTTGATTCATTCTTGCGACTTATTTCACCAGTAATTTGAATGGACTCAGTAATTTGTTTTCACTATGAGGTGTTGTTGATATCGTTTCGTTCAGGTCTAGGTTTCGGAGCTACACATTGGTCTGATATCTTGTATACCAATACCCGCATATCTTCTGTCTAGTCTCCATCTTTTTCTAGATCTTCTCATAGTCTAACGGCTATTAAATATAGCTTCCCATATTTATCATCCTATCCACTTTCATACTTATCACATGAGTTATTCGCTGTAATCAACTGCTGTCATTTCCTGTATGATACTCGGATTGGAGTACTGAGTTCTAATATGTTTTGACAGCTTCCGCATTTACTATTTTGGCCGACATGGTACAAAAATTTGGGGTAATACTTTATGTTTAAAGACTGTAAGATGTCGCTCTCACTTCGTTAAGGTGTATTTTTTTAAGAAATGCGTAAGTATGTGTTGAGATATAGTTTGGTATTTCTGGAGAGAAGTCTGGTTTTGAACAAAAGGTCAAGTTCGCAGAAAAGTGAACAGCTTGATTTCTAATTTGATTTATTGTTGACTGTAGTATTGCCCACCAATAATATTCCTGTTATTTGTGTACTACAAATATGGTTTTTTAAATTATATAAATATATCACCTTAGCCTTAACAAAAGGGTAAACTGTCGGAATGGGGAGAAACAAGGAAAGAGTACTATTGGAGATGTGGGATGGACATAAGGGAAGCTGAGCGAAAGAGAAATGGAGGAAGAAATATAGTAGAAGAATTGAAGAGGAGAGACAAGGAGGTACAGGAGCAGGAAAGAACAGTAAGAATAGACAATTCAAGGAATGTGAAAAGGTATAGAGAGATAAGGACGGTAGGAATACCTAAATATCTGAAAGGGAGGAGAGGAAAGGCAGGGGTCAGAGTTAGAAGGATTGCCAGATTAAGATGTGGAAATGAAGAACGGAGTAACAGGTATTGGGCAAAACCAGAGGATAGGCTATGCAGAATGTGTAGGGAGGAGGAAGAATCCTTGGAACACCTAACAAGAAGATGTGGAAAGATGGCAAAATGGGAAGGGGAGATAAAGGAGCTGTTGAGTGGAGAAGGAAAGGGAGAAAGGTGGGTGAGAGCACTCGAGGAAAGAAGGAAGGAATGCGGAGAGGTAAGACAGAACTGAGAACAGGAAGGAAGAGAGAGGCAAAGGAGGAGGAAAAAAAGAGGGAAGAGAAGCGAAGAAAGAGGGGAAGAACAACTGGAATCAAGAAGGAAGGAAACCGGAGACGGAAGCCGAAAAGAGAATAGGAAGAAAGAGAGGAACACCGGAGGAAGAATGTAGAACAAGAAGAAGAAGAAAGAAGTCATAAAAATGTATTATATTATTATTATTATGATTTTAAATGTACTGGTTAAAACCCTAAACGCCGCAAGGTCTAGGGTAAATAAAGAATTATATATCACCTTAGCTGAGGGGCCAATGGCCACAAAACCAAATTGGTCCCATGGCTCTCGGCCCTGCTTAACAACATCCATTGGGGTGTTCTTTATCCTTACCAGAATATGTCATCCAAAACTTTGACATCCATTTTGGAAATAAAAGATTAAAATCTAGCTTTTGAACGAACAAACTCGGTCTTTATTTATAACAGGTTCATAAAAGAGGACAGATTTTCTTGAAGGACAATATTAAACTATAATTTTAGAAATCTAAATCTTTATCCTTAAATTTATTTTCTTAAAATTTCAATCCAAACTTTATAAATTTCTATAATTAGCTCTTCAACGTACAATGTATTAAAATAACCGTTTAATAAAGAGCTGATCTGACGTCATGGGTACCCTTTAACACGTCACAGGTGGACTGTAGAGAACAGGGTAGCAGGATACAGCCCCCCCCTGATTGGATGATGTCATCTAAAGGGTACTTGTTAACATTTTTTGATAAAGACATACTCAAGGATGCGTCATTAATGTTATCAACACTTCAGATATTTCATTAATTTTGAACATGTTAGAGATAGATTTAAGCAGGATTGAGCTATCATGGGAGTTGTAGATCTAGGCCTTTATTTCCTTGGAGTGAAGAGGCCTGTTTTTAATTCAGTATCGATTATCATTATAGCTCAGTATGTGAACACCATACAGTAATCTTTTGTTATCGGCGGATGTTATGTACTGCCAACTTGCCACGGATAAGAAAACCGTGGATAAGAAAACCGCGGATAAGAAAAACGGGAATAAGAATGCCGCGAATAATAAGACTATGGATATAGAGAGGGTAACATTGGCCAATAAGATACGAGGCATGACTCTTAAAGTGTTAAGAGCACATTCCAGTGGTAATCGACTGAGACTGTTCCTTGCTACGTTATTTAATTTTGACGTAGAATACGTCCTTGTTTGCAGTTTGTACAGGGGGTCGTTCCCAGAAATCAAGAGTACCGAAATTAGGATAGATTTCAATCGCTTACTGCTGCTGTACAATTGTCGAAGGCATAATATTATCACGTGATAGACCATAGGTCTGCGACTAATCACGATTTTGAGTTTGAGACAACACCGGCATGTAAGCACGTGATGCAAAAATTACGCTATTCCCCGCCACTTCCACAGTCATAAATCCGCAGTCGGAGGGACTATACGCATGTTTGACCGCTCAAACAATAATAACGAGTTTTACAATATGCGCAAAAATAGAAAACTAATATCCGTAACATAGTACAGGAGTGGAAAAAGTGGAAAAAATTAACTTCGAAATGTCGAAGACCCTGGGGCCCCAAGAACCCCGGGGCTCCGGGAATTTTTCCTGGCTACCACCCCTCTTGTCTGGCCTGTCTATGGTCTATCGCCTGGTACTATTACCATGTGCCACTGACAACTATACGCGTAGCAGGAAGCGTTTGATATCTATCCTAATTTCGTTACGCTGGATTTCCGGGAATGGTTTTTTACACAAGCGGCAGACAAAGATGTATTCTACGTCAAAAGCGCAAAATAAGTACATATGTATACGTAAACATTTTTCGAAAGATATGTATTTTATCTATATGTGGGTCAAAGAACTGTATATGCATATCAAATTTCAACTCTCTAGGTTCAGCCGTTTGATCAAAATATCTAAGACAGTTAGATGTATGAGTAACAGTATAAGGCTTTTTTAGTTATACCTGTGAAGTCCTAAAAATGTAATTCAGATTATGTTCTAGCCTTATCAGATTTTTACACTTCTCAATTAAATTTATTAATTTAATCTGAATTTCTACATAATTTTGATGTGAAAACATCCAATTTAGTCCATATTAGCCAGTTCTAAACGCGTAAAATTCTAATCTAATTTTACAATTGTTCTAAATATTTACCAAGGTGTGTCTAATTTAATCTACGTCTATTTTAGTCTATTTAACCGAATTACATAGTGACCTAAATTATCATAATTCCCTAACTATTCTTTATCAAATGTATCCAAGCTACCTCCTATTGATCTGTATGGTAAATCTTCCATACGTCACAGCTTGTGACGTCACTTGCCTCCAACAGGCGTACCAACTTACAGCCAATGTAAACTGCAAAATGTTTTTATTTATATATATATTTTTTAAGGATGTTTAGTTTTTACTTTATTATAACATGCCTTGACCTTATTTCATATATTATAAGATCTGATTTATATTAAGATTTACTTAGATATTTTTATAATTTGTTTTAGTTTCTTCAGATTGTATTTATTTATCTTATTGTGTTTATTAAATATTTTTTTGAGTAAATAACAACCATATAGAAATACAGAGACGCCCTTAAGGTTTTTCGAGCTCCTTTGAAAGGGAGACGGTTTTCAGGGATACTTTAAAATTTCAGTATGATAATTTTTAAATAATTTTGGATATTTTACGGCTTTAAATGCTCTTTGACATCCTCTCTCACGCTTTCTTTCTCTTCTTGGTCACTGCTAGTTGGGTTGACTTTTGGCCTTAGTCACATAAATCTTCGTATTGTTCAGCCTTTCCATATACACCCATCAAAATGGTCTAGGAATATTTGATAAAGTATTTGATGAGGTTGGAAAAGGAATGTTTGTTTGTTATTTAAAAAGATTTTGTTAATGGTGTTTAGGAGAGGCAGCAGCTTGTGTGTCGATCGCCCGTGTGCGTTCATTCGTGGAAACGCCCTTTACTGTCCGAGCCCAAATGCCACAGGTGTTAATGAAAATTTGTACACCTGCGTGATTTGGGTTCTAGCATGCTATTGTGTTTTTCTTAAGGGGGTCGGAGGCGGCGACAGCTCCTAGCGCACTAAGGAAAAGGGCGCTGATGAGCTTGACTAAGGGGCGCCACATTGCGAAAGTGAGGACCTTTTTTTTTGCTCTTCACTTGGAATTCGGGAGGTGAGGACCTTTTTTTTTGATCTTCACTTGGAATTTGGGAGGTGAGGACCTTTTTTTTGCTCTTCACTGGGAATTCACTTACATTTATTTCCCAAGGGGCGCCAAAACACAGTTTTGCCCCTAGCGCAAGTTTTCCTTACTGCGGCTCTGTGTGTCAGGTCAAAATACTGATAGAACTTCAGTTAGTTAGAATTTTTTGTCGTACCAGGGAAGCCCGGGTGTTATCATCACAGTGCCACCACTAAAAAAAGGGGTCCAATTTTAAAAATCGTGTGGCGAAAATGAATTTTATTATCGACACAACAAAGAAAATTGCTTGTTTTAGCGCGTTTTGGACAACAAACAAGTTCCCATATTCATCCGCCACTATCCCGCGTACAGTAAAACTGAACACTTCGCGCACAGTTCGTTCTTCGCTAACAGTTCAAAATGTTTTGCGCTGTTTTGTGTTTTATAAATCAGTGGATTCAGTCTGAATACGGCTTTAGCGTATTGTTGACTTGAACAAGGCACTTAAAAAAGAATTAAAATAATTTTCAAAGAATGTTTAACTTATAATAATAATAATTTATTTATTGACCATAATACAAAATAAAACATTGTTTTAGACAGTCATACAAGCAATACAATACAAAATACAAATATGGAGCAATAATTATTAGGGTAGTACAATAATATATGGTCTTAATATATGAATGGATTTCAAATTAAAAATTCTTTTACAGTTATCTTGAAATTAACAAAACGCAGGACTTTATATTCCTCTGGCAGAATATTAAAAAATTGTATGCTGTAATCAGGGCCGGATTTTCCTATAGGCTAAGTAGGCTTAAGCCTAGGGCCTCCTAAGTCCAGAGGTCTTCAATATTCAAAAAGATGCATAGGTATTAAAAATAAAAATAAAATATGCTAGAACACAAGAAACACATACGATGAGTTTTATAATTCACCCTGAATCTAGTTTTGCTCTTTATAGGTTAACTAGGGCAAAATACGTTTTTGAACATGTTAATGGGTAGCAAAAAGTCGATATCTCATTGGACCTAAGAGATATTGAGGAATCTGTAAAAAAAGCATTTCACCCCTTTAGAAGAACTCCCTCAGTCTCATGCAGACCTCTACCAAATAATGCATAAAGAAACCAGTGGCGAAGGGAAACCTACGCTAGACTTGCCCTCCCATAAAAAAATAAATAAAAAAAAAATTAATTAATTTTTTTTTTTTTTTTAATATTTAGATAAATCTTCAAAAATACATCAAATTATGTTCTATACAAATTTTTGTCCAAGGCATGGTTTACTAGTTACGAATTAATTAGCATAACCATGGAAACGTTGCATGCAAGTATGAAAAAATTGAGACTTTTTAAACAATTTTACAAAAAAAAATCGAAATTTTTCGTTGTATCAAAAAACGTCTCAAATAAAAGTTATTAGTTATTGCATTTATAGTAACTTTTGTTCAAAAAATTTTTTCGAAATATTTTTCTGTTGCTAAATATTCGCAAAAATCTTAATATCGACACGAGTAAACTCCCATTTCTAGTCAACCGATCTTCATAAAAAACAATAGGGTTCTTCCCATTTAATAGGAGAATTTTTTAGTACCAGAACGAATTCTCTAAGTTGAACCGTTCTTGAGTTATCGTGTATACACACAGGCACACACAGACACACACACATACGGACGTCACTTCGAAAACAGGTTTTTTGGAGTCCCTGGACCATGAAACGTGGTCATCAGTCAAAATCTCGACATCGAAAATTTTCGCGATTACAATACTAGCCCCTTATATATTAAGGTCGGGCAAGTAAAAATACAGATGGCTTTACCTAACATAGAAGCAATCCTACGACTGCTTCTTAGTTTAATGGTTACTAACTGTTTTGAAGTGAGGTCTTTTTTAAAACTTAACAGAATTAAAAATGAATTAAAGAGCATAATGTCTCAATACAGGTTATCCGCACTGAGCATTCTGAGCATTGAAAGTGATAAACTTAGAAATATTAAAAAAAGGAGGTGGTCTATTGAAGGGGCCTAAAAATTTGAGTAGCCTAGGGCCTCGCGTCAGAGCAGCAGTAAGGGGGGGCGGCGGGGGCAACGGCCTCTAGCGCATTAAGGAAAAGAGCGCTGACGGGCTTGCTAAGGGGACGCCATTGTGAAGATGAGGACCTTTTTTTTGCTCATCACTTAAATTTTGAGAGGTAAGAACCTTGTTTTTATTTACCAAGGGCGCCAAAACACGGCTCTGCCCCTAGCGCAAGTTTTCCTTACTGCGGCTCTGACTCGCGTTATTTAAATCCGGCCCTGGCTGTAATAATTAGAGGCATTGCGGGATTTAGTTAAACGTAAAAATTTTGGATATATATGGTCTTTATTTGTGGTAACATGCGATTGTATTCTGTCGCCATACATTTCTATTTTTATAGGCATACAACATACACTGATAAATATAGAGAGAAGGTAATGTCATTATTTCTAATTCTTTAAATGCATTCTTACAATCAGCTCTATAGTTAATTTTTGCTAAAATTCGAATAGCACGTCGTTGTTCTATTAGCTGAAGCAGAATGTCCCCAAGCTAGAAGGGTATAAGAAATATGTGACTGAAATAGGGCATAATATGATACAAACATTATTTCTTTTGAGACAGTATTAACCAGAAAAAGAAATATAGTTTTGGCAAGAATCTCTACGTGCTGATCCCACTTAAGTGCAAGGTCAACAAAAACACCTACAAAAGCAACAGAAGGATTTGAAAAATTATGGTTTTTACAACTAATTAAAAGGTTTTGAGTTTTTTAATTATTGAGGGATAATTCGTTCGAAAGATATTATTTATTAATTATTAATTACCCTAAATTCCTAAAAATTTGCCGTCCCAAATATTTGCTGCTCCAAACATTTGCCGCTCAGGTGCAGGGCACGCCTTGCACCACCGGATTATGGCGGCTCTGCACACAGTAACAATGACTATTTGTGCTTAACGCAGTTCTAGAACTTCTGTTATTTGATTCCTCCATGTTTTGCAAGGTCATCTCACTAGTAAGAATTTCCCGTGTTCCGACTACAAAATCTCTTAGTTCGCCGTGGTAGTAAAATACTGTAATTAGAGCCGCAGTAAGGAAAACTTGCGCTAGGGGCAGAGCTGTGTTTTTGGCGCCCTTGGCAAATAAATAAAAAAGGTTCTCACCGCTCAAAATTTAAGTGAAGAGCAAAAAACAGATCCTCACTTCCCAAAATGTAAGTGATTAGCAAAAAAAAAGGTCCTCACCTCCCAAAATCTAAGTGATGAGCAAAAAAAAGGTCCTCACGTCTCAAAATCCAAGTAACGAGCAAAAAAAAAGGTCATCGCCTTCGCAATGGCGCCCCTTAGTCGAGCCCGTCAGCGCCTTTTTCCTTAGTGCGCCCAGGGCCGTCGCCCCTTCCGCTCCCCGTCTTACTGCGGCTCTGACTGTAACTGACTGTTTGGTTGGGGTTTCCACAGTCATATTCTGGTGTCGGCCGAGCTCCCCATTTTGCGAGACTACCAGCGCATCTAGTCCATGGCTAGTGGTAGTTCAAAACCGGGCGGTTCTTCGTTTGGTAGGAGCGATTGCCATTCTGGGGGAAAATAGGGGATACGCATAAAATTTATATTTCCTTAAAACTACATTTTTTTGATATGTTAATGTTAGTTATGTCACCTAACAAAACAAAAATCACATTTTAATTAATATTATAGCCAAATTTTTTAATTAAAATATTGTAAATTTGAAATAAGCCGACCACGGCGCGAAGGTTGCCGACTAAATACGACTGAGTATGACGTCAAACGACTGGGGTTTGACGTCACAGATACACATAATATTTACGTGTGTATATTGTATTGTTCGAGAGTTTTGTATTTGTTTTTAAACAATTTTTCACGCATTTATTATTAAAATGGCAGATAAAGATTTTGTTAGGGCTCAGAGTGATAATTTACCCAACATTGATACATTTATGCACACAACATAAAGTTTACTTTTTTCTGAAATATCGGTTTTATTTCGCCTCATAGCTTTCAGCAACAAATTTCGCCTTTTCTGTTGTTTTTCGCCATCAGGTAATGATATAAATTGTTTTTTTGGATTTCTATTTGAACTATTTGTGCACATCGGTACTAAACAATATTTTCGACTATGTTTCGAAGTACTGGGGCCTGGATCTTCCATATTTTATATACTTTAATATAAAATTTAATTCGGTAAACATGTATAAATTGTTTTTATTTTTTATAGAATTAAACTTTATTTTAATTAAAATAACTCTAACTTTACATAACCTATAAAAGTTATACAAGCAAATAATTTCACAACAGACTATGTAGGCTGCACGCTGTACACTGGGTAGGCTGTATGCAGTACACCGGGTAGGCTAGTAGTGTACTGCGTCACTTAGAAGGGGTATGACGTCACACGTCGTTTTCGCGCGCTACATACATTTATGATTTTTTAAGCATTCAAATTAAAAAAAAAAGCAAAACTTTTTTATGTTTATATGCAACAAGAGGAATATAATAAAAAATTAAAATAAAATCATGTCTATCCCCTATTATCTATGTGTTCTAGTGTTCTGTCCACTCGTTACATAAATTGAAAGATTCGCTCGTCGGACGCAGAGCTTACTGCAGGGTGTCTTGATTTTAGTCGCTTATGGCCGCGTATTGTGACGAGATCAACAAGGATGGGAAGATGTCTATTTCCACAAATTTTCTTGCATTCTCTAATTCAGGCATTCAGTCGCCGGATATGTTGCTCAGAGTGACCAACCAATATTTGGGCGTGGATTTTATTGAGCCAGAAATCATCCTCATTGCTTTATTTAACTCAAAAATGGGATGGAAATATTCAAACTATATATAATTTCGAATCTATGGCTCCCTTGCGGTACCGTTTAAGTCTGTATCTAATATCTTTGATTTTGGTGATTATTTCTGTTGTCTGTCTGTGTATTTGTATTTGTATATGAGATACTAATGTTGTTTTTCTGTTTCAGTTTGCAATTTCGTAGTACATGACCGCTGCTTGAAGACTGTAGTATCGCCATGCTCCAGTATCGCAGCCAGCCTGATCAAGAACCCGGTGGCTCATTGCTGGTCGGAGCCTTTCCATCATAAGCGCAAGTTTTGTAATGTCTGCAGGAAACGACTGGATGATAACCTATCCGTTCACTGCGAAAGTAAGTTACAAACACAAAATAGTATATTGAGCAATTAGCACGAAATGCCATAGATTTCGCACGAGAATGCAGTTTGCGGAATATGCATTCTCGCGCGAAAATGTCTTCTGTTTAAATAATCCATGATAGATTCATCATCATCGCTTTAAATCAACGATGAATTAGTTAAAAGTACCTTGTTTAATAAATATTGTGGCCACATATTTACATATGTAATGTGCAGAATACCACAGAATATTGAGGTTACGTTTTTAAACCGAACTATCATTTGAAGTCCCTTAAATAATCAACTACCAACAAAAATCATTACTAATCGCAATCATCTATCTGATTACTCTCTTATATTTACGATATATACTGATTATATAACAAATATTAATTTTAAATTAGGATTTGGGGTGGTGCTGAATAAAAACCTGAAATATCTAACTTATTGTTGACAGAAAAAACGTACATAACCAAAATCGTTTAAAATAAGAACAAATATTTTAGTTTTATACATTTTGTTTAGTTCGATTAATAATTGGGGAGAGTTGCCGTGGCTCCGTGGTAAGACGGTTGTCTACGGAGCATAGGGACGCTGGTTTGATACCTCCCACCACCTTCGGATTTTTATCTTCCGATATTGTGCAGACAGCTCTGGGGTCAACTCAGCCTGAAGTATTTAATACTTATGAGTACCTGTTCATTCAGGGATAATAGGATCGGACGAAACGTCACACTGACCACGTGGCTTTCATATCTATGACCGGCGGTCTAGAAACGGAGAAATTACCTTCTCTGCCCCTTATACGCCTATCTAGGACTAGAACCTATTATTATTATTATTATTAATATTTGGGGAGTTACGGAGAAAAGTAACTAAAAAACTGAAATATTTAGCTTATTATTTATTTATAGCAAAAATGTTTACTACAAAAAAATTTGAAATATACGATACATTTTTTTTCTTACTCTTTTTAAAAGGAGAAATATTTGTGGGGGGGGGTAGGAACGCTGATGTTTCCTCGATGGAGCATGGCATATGAACGACTGGTCTAAAGCAGTATTTCTTAATCGCCGGTTCGCTGTTAAATCTATCCGATCCGCGAAAATTTTAAAAACTGATAAAGTAATATTTTTTTTGTAAAATAATTTACGGATAGTAGAACTTGTACCGACATAAAATTATAAATTTTTACTTACACTAGTAACCAAAAAATATTTACCAAAGTATTAGAATAAATTATACTTGTAAAATAATATTTTCGCCGATCTGAGTAAAAAATTTATATATTTTACCGGCCCGCATAAAAAAATGTTTTTTTGCCGGTCCATGGTAAGATTTAAGTTGAGAATCACTTGTCTAAAGCATGGTTTATAATAGCTCCATAGCGTAAAGCATAGCGTGTGCATAAATCTAAGTAGAAGAGCGTGACACTGTTTTGAACGTCTGTTTACAATAAATAGAACAAAGATAGTCCTGTGATTCTTATATTAAGTTTATGCTATGGATCTATTATAAATAAGGCTTTAGCATTAGTCGCGCAACTGGTCGCATTAATACTAACTCGCGAACCATCGAAAGACTTGATGTCTTGTTGAAGCAAAAGATTGTGCGTAATTGTTAAAAAATTAAATTTACCCTTTGCTTTGTTCAATTAAATTTAATTTTCGTTTACATTGGCTTATATGAAACTGCGACACATCCTTCTAAATAAGAAAATTATTTTCATATTTACTTATTGTTAATTCAAATAATTTCTCTTTAATTTATTGATACGACATCTCAAGAGAATAAAATTGTTTTGCCCGTATTAATCTAAATTAAACCTCCGAATAATTTTAAACGTAGATTTTGACATTGTTGGATACTAGGTCTGATATCGGTATGCTAAAAAAATTAAAAGGCTGTAAAATCTGATGTAAAGGCTGATAAGCAAACCAACACTTGCCAAATGGTAGCTCTGTCTTTATGTTTCTTACGCACTACTGAACCGAAACTGTTTGTTTACATTACAGTCAACTTAAACTCAAGATCTCCCACATAATGAGTTTCCAAAAATCGTGAGCGGATCGAGTCTGAAAACTCCTCTAAGTTCGCTGACTGGTTACAATGATTCTTAGGAAGGAATTAAGGGGGTCTTTCAATTAAAATCATTTTACCTACCCTACTTTAATTATGATTGCGGTTTACTATTTACATTATTATACACTAGACTTTATTACCGTACACTTTAAGTGTCTCTAACCCATGATGGACAAAATCTGGCTGCCCTTATTTTGTCTTAACTTGTGTTAACCTAATGACCGAACTGTCTTTACCGAACTGCCCTGAGAGGCTTCCCTTGCTCAACTGTAAAATATCTTATCACACCCTGGCCACCCAGATGATAGTTATTTAATAAATTAGATAGAACAATCTCGTTAGAAAAATAAACAAAATAATGTTGATTTTAAAGACAGAGATTAATAGTTTTTCCCATATAGTCCGAATACATCTAATCTATTCATGTGACATCTTTTTAAGCTAAATAGTATTTACAAGTTCCTGTTATGTTAAGTTTACATAGGTCTCAAATTGCACAAATAAACATATCTGCCCTTTCTAATAGATATTTTTTTAATACTTTACTCAAATTGAATTTATTCATGAAATTTTCTTTTTGAACAGTACCAAAATTACCTCCCTAACCACCAGCCGAATATCAGCCCTGTTGATTACTGAAATATTGATTATTAGATCTGTTGACTGACGTATTTTTTTTTTTTGTTTTAGTATGTGACTACTTTGTACACATAGAATGTCAGGATTTTGCTGTAGCGGACTGTAAGGAGAATGCCACGTATCTTCCGGGGAAAGAATTGTCATTCGTGAAGCATGAACATCATTGGCGCGAAGGAAATTTACCGAACAACTCGAAATGCGCCGTCTGCAAGAAAACCTGCTGGGCTTCAGAGTGCCTCGCTGGCTACAAGTGCGAATGGTGTGGAATTACGGTAAATATCATATTGATAAATAGAAACCAAGAAAAGAAAATAGAACAGAAACTATGTAGGTCATGAGTACACATATTTCGGTACCTGGACCATTCAAACAAATTAGAATTACGTCCAGACCATAGTATAATACAGTAGTTTAACTCGACCGTTTTTCTGTACCAGATTTTTCATGCGCATGCGTGAGCCCTGGGTAGGACGCGAAGTTTTCTGAAGCTATTCCGAAGCATATAATATTTTTAAAATTCATTTTAGAGTCATAAAATGCAAAATTCTTAATTTTGACATTTTAAAATTAAATTTCATTTTGTAACTAATTCCCTGTTTAGTGCAAATCCCAATTCGTCAGTTGTCATATAAAGCTTCGTCCGTATCCAAACGCGTACTAGTCTGTATCGTGCTTTAGCGTCCTGGGTAGGACGAGGTAGCTCGAGGTCACGAAAATATGGTACACGAACATCAAAGGTTCCGACAACAGTGGGATTACTGTATTATACTGTGTCCAGACCGCAAAACAATTAAAAAAATTGTTATTATATTTTTATGTATAATAACAATAATAACCTACACCTAAATAATGCTCTACTTTACTCCCTTAAAAGAGGGAGTAAAGTGGCACTTTTACTCTCTAAAGAAAAAAGTGTCACTTTTTTCCTAATGTAAAAATGTTTCTATTACAACAACAACAACACAACATAGCTAAATGTTTATAACATCTTATAACATGGATAAACAACAGTATTTCACTAATCTAATTAGGTTAGTGAAATGATAGAACGGGAGAAGCCGAAAGGCTCAGAGCGCCAATATAAAGGGTTCAATTTTACTTAACAGCCTGTACCCTGTAGTTCCATATTATAAGGCTGTTAGGATAGGTTATGATAGTAAACTGGTTAGTAACGGAAGAACCCGAATGGCTCAAATTAAGTTTCAAAAGTATTATGAACTAAATTCTGTCTTGTTCTTAGAGCCAACAAAATCTACTGTGCTTGTAGGAGTTGAAATAAGTTGGAAAAATAGTTTTACTCGAACAGAATTAAATTATTTTTATTGAAAATTAAAATTACAATACAAAATGTTGAATTCCGCAAAAACTAATGCTTTTACCGTGTAATATTTAATATTTTTATTACACTACTATGCACACAAAAATATATAAGATTTTTAAAATATAATTTCCGTAATTTTTGGAGCAAGATGTTCACTACCACCTCGCCGCCCGTTCGTGTATATGTATATCTTTCATTCTCATACCGCGGGAATAAAAATGTACTTATCTCTCTTGGTGTATAGCGTGAAATAATGAAATATTATTGAATAGTGTGCAATAATATTTTTTTTACTAAACAGTATTCAATAAAAGCTTCTTTACACCCTCCAAATTGTTTTACAATTGCCTACTTTTGATTATGGTCGTAGGAAAACATTATAATCTGTCTCAATTTGTAATACGAAACTAAATCTGGTTACTTTGGTGACTGTTGTGGTGTAAACAGACTTTGGCGTATCCGTGTGAACCAATACTATGATAATATTATAAATGTATTGTCAATATACATTAGTTCCGTATTACAAAATGAGACAGATAATATTATTGTCTTACTTTTGTATTTTTTGTGTAGTATTAATTATGCAAAAAAAAAACTTCTACCAAAATGAAAATTGGCATCTTTAAATTGATTTAATTGGTATTTTTATGCACATTTAGCCATTGAAAAAATAATCCTGAGGGCTACATAAAATTTTATTAAATAAATAGCAGGCCGGGAAAACAATATTATGTGGCATTCAAAATTAAAAAAATTAATTAAACAATTTATATTAGATATTTATTTAACAGTAAGATAATAATATTATATGTCTCATTTTGTAATACGTAACTAATAGTGCAATTCTGTGGCAGATCTGCAAGCTACAGACGATCGTATCTAAGTATCTGAGTTGTTATATGTGTTGTTATGGACAGTTTTTTTATAGATTTTGTCTGTAAGCTTACGGATTTGCCACAGAATTGTACCATAACAGGGAAGATTAATTTGTATATTTACAATAAATTTATAATATTATCATTGTATTAATTCACATGGATACGTCAAAGTCCGTTTACACCACAAAAGTTACCAAAATCATCAAATCTAGTTACGTATTACAAAATGAAACATCTTATATAAGCTGTTTACTTTTGTAAGAACAAACTAAGAGGGAATTTTGTTTTCAATATTTTGCACCTTTGAAGCTGTATGTCATGTTAACACGTGACCACATGAAGCTGTATGTGGTATTAAAAAATGTCACTTTTTTAAAATGTCGATCCATTTAACATATGTCATAATGAAAAATTATATCTTAATTATAATGATCATAACCTTATCAACCTAAAGTCGGTTTTACAGCGTAAGGAATATTTTTAATTGTCATTTAAAGTTAGTAACACATCATAAAAGTAACCAAAATAACCAGATCTAGTGTGTTCTTGCAAAAGTGAACAGCTTATATAATCCGTCTCAATTTGTAATACAAAACTAGATCTGGTTACTTTGGTGACTGTTGTAGTGTAAACAGACTTTGGCGTAACCGTGTGAACCAATACTATGACAATATTATAAATGTATTGTCAATTGTTCCAACCCAGTACTGGTTACAGACCATGTTAATGTGATAAAAATGAATTTATTCCGACATGAGTAACTTGATTATTTTGGGCAATACCATGGACGCCACAATATAACTCAAGGTGTTGTTAAGTGTTATGTTAATGTTGTATTTTGTTGTAGTCCCATGCCATATGTCACTTGAACATTCCATCAGAGTGTACGTTTGGTAACTTGGAACCAATCTATCTTCCACCCCACGCAGTAAGCATTCCACGCACTGAGGTGCCAATGGAAGCAATAATAGGTGTTCAGGTTCGCCGTAAGGAGACCATGTCTCGTGAGTATTCATGCCGTAAGTGTTGAAATAATTGCTTATTATTAACCGTCCGTATATTCTTCATCTCCTTTTGATAATCAAGGTTTTGACTTCTATACACACGTCATTTTGTTTATTTTGCTCATGTTTTGTACATTGTCAGTGCATGGGCATGAGAATGTTTTCCACAGCAAGCTTTACACTGCTATTTGGGTTTAAAAGGAACTTGCACAAAAAAAGTTACATCAAAAACAAAAGCTTTCCTGTACATAAATAATTTAGAATAATAAAATATAAGAAAAAAATAAAATCAAGAAACTACAAGCTGACTGTAAGCTGTACAATAGCCTTTCTTTGGAGTTGCATATTAAAGACGATGAATGCTATCCCTTGAACCAGTTGAACGTTGGAAAAAATTGAAAGAGGTATAGTATTTCCAAAATGAAATGGCCACTCCTGTTGAGAAGTTTAACAATGCGGCAATGGGTTAATGGCAGTTAACCTGAGACTCGTTGCTGTAACCATAATACAGAGCGATCAAGAAATCTTGTCCGTTATGCAACACTTGACAGAAACATTTAGTTATCAAACTTATTTCCAAGGACATGTACACATAGACGTACATTCTATTTTTATTACCTTATACGTATTGATTATTAAATGAACACTATTTTTCTCTACACGCCAATTAGTTGACAACAGGTATGAAGTTAGGAACACATATTTTCGTTGATTCTCGGGTGAGTTCGGACCAACGAAGTAATCTGATTGGTTCTTTGTTAAATTGGGATTTTCAGCAGTGGATTAGAATACTGTTTTGATATTTTTAAACTCACTGTTTACTGTTATGTAACTGACAAGAAATTATGATCACACAGTATTATAGGAATTTTACATTTAAATTCAATAGATATAACACTAGATAAACTGTTTCTTAAAAACCATTAAGGATATTTTCCAAATTTATAATCCTATTGTTTCGAAATTTTAGGGGTTGTTATACACATAATATATAATACTTGTTTGTTAGTTTATTTTCAACGTTCATAGCGTGCATACATTAACAACATGGCTCTTTGGCGACCATTTAATTTTGAAGAAATTCATAATTTGTAGAAAATTGTAGTGCCGACTGTGTAAGACGGAATAGAATTTCCATACAAAGTAAACCATATATATAATTATTTGAAGTTGCTAGGATTTACCTAGTAGGGACATAAATACTGTTACAAATATTTTATTAAATAAAATTAAAACTCCAATTAAGTTTTTCACCAAATTTTAGTGACATTTGTACTTATACATAAGTTATCCATAATTGGTATAATTATTCAAAATGGCCACTTTTGGCAGGCATTAAGTCGTACAGGCCAATCATCGATAGTTGCACGTACGACTTCCATGGGAAAATTGGCAACAGCTCGAGCTAAAACTGTTTCAGAGATTCAATATTTGGATATCGTTTGTGGCAAACCATGTCCTCTAAAATGGTCTATAGCTTGTAATCTAAAGGATTCAAATCTGGACTTGCAGCGGGCGAATCTTCTACGCCGATAAAATCAGGAACATTGTTTAAAAGCCACGTTTGGCTTGTCTTAGCCTTATGGCCTGGAACAGAATCCTGCTGGAATGTCCATGACTGATCTTGAAAGAGAGTATGATTGAGGGGTTTCACAACATCTTCCAGGACCGTTTGTTAGTAGACTCTAGCTGAAGTTTTCACCCCTTTTTCATAAAAATGAAGTTCAGTTACTCCATCATAGGAAACGCCCCACCAAACCATCACTGAAGCTGGGTGGTGACCTTTTTCTATCCTTGGAACTACTTGGAACTCCTGTCATTTTATTTGTTGAATTTTTCCTGTAAAGTAAAAATTTTCTCGTCGGTAAAAACGATTTTTTTGTGTTTGTCGTCTGCGTACTTGATTAACAAGCGTTTCGATTTTTGATCCTATTTTGTTTAAGAGACACAGTTAGTAACTATCCAGTGCGGCGTTTGAAGGCCCCAATACCCAAGTCTTTTTTCAAAATGCGCGCCATTGATTTTCGCGAAATTTTCATTTCGCGGGACATAATTTTTTGTATTCGCAACGGATTTCTTGCTATTCTGGCCTTAACAGCTTTGATAGCTTGTGGCGTGCGTACTGTTCTCGGGCGACCGGATCTTTTTCGGTCTTTTATGTCCCTAGTTTCCTCAAACCATTTAATGCACCGATACACAAACATTCGACTAATGCCGAGTAGATGTAGCGTCTTAAAAATGTTTGATTTTTCCATCTTACATTTATAAAGCGCAATAACTGCAATTCGGTTTTCTTTGTCTGACCATTCCATGGTAACACACAACACAAAATCAAATTCTTTCCACAGTAAAGTAATTTATAGGTTAACTCACGATTATCACCTGTTTAAATTTGGGTGCGTTCATTTGTATTATTTTTATTGGATACGTTCATTATTGTAACTGTATTTATGTCCCTACTAGGTAGATATAGAACGTTAAATAAACGATTACATATTATGGAATCATCTAGATTAGTAAGGGCGAGATCGCACTATTTGGACCAATTACACAAATACAGAGCAGGTAGACTCATTGTGTATTTAGATGAAACATGGTATGCCACGCATGATGTTCGAAAGAAAGGTTTATCGGACAATGCCTCTAAATGTGTTTTATACCGCCTTTTATAAAGTTTTATAAAGGCTTTAAAACAAAACGATTTTTAAACATGCCTATGTTTATAGTTCAAATATAGCCAGTCCTAAGCCTGATAAAAATATGAAGGAATGTCATGTGAGTATATACAGTTCATTCTAAATCGCATATAAGAAAAAACGTTTATTTTAAATAATTATTACGCTCCTGGAAACTATTGTTAATAGAACCATAAACTCAGCAGGTATAATGGTTATACTGTCAGTCATTATTGGAATCTGTAAGGGAGAGTGGCCAATTCCTTTTGGAAATACTATAACACCCACAACCGGTTTCTTGGTCGTGTTATTTTTTGGCCGCAGCGGCAAAACTATTGGCCGTTTGCGCATACTCATTGTATATAATGTGTGCTATTATTTTCGGCTAAAAAAATGCATCCGCTTGCTAGATAAAAATCTGTCGTGGATGCTAGCTCTAAATCAGATTGATTGGGAACACTGGTTCCCCTGGTCAAGAAGAAATTTTGTTACTTTAGGTTGGCCAATCTAAAGACTCATTTGCAACATAAAAAGGGTAAAATAAACACACAATATTAAAAAAAAAAATTACAAAAAATATATTCAAAAGAAAAATGATTAATAAACAGGACTAGAGAAAACGATTTAAATTATTTTTAAATGCAATGTAAGATGAGCAAATGATATCCAAATCCGGGGCCAGGTCGTTGTAGAGCTTGCACATTTTGTGTTGAGTCCGTAAGATGTTCGGCGCCTGGGCAGGTGAAATAAATCTACGTTCCTCGTTGGATGTGGTGCAACTCTCAGTCCAAATCTAGTGAGGATGTCAGGAACGTCAGTGGTACCGTACACTATTTTGTGGAGTAGACATAAAGTGGGGAACAGAATGCAACGAGTTCTACGGCGCGTTGACGGCGTTTGGACGGCGCTATCTGTCAGAGGAAAGTTAAAACCAAGCTGTCGTACGCCAGTGCACAGAATGTGTAACGTCCTAGCGGCGTTCCAACGTCGTTGATACTGAATGTTCGTCAACTTCCAACTTTTGACGCCGTTGAACGTTGACGTAGAACACCTAACCTCAGTTTTTACTGAATGGTTAAGTGTTAGTATGTATAAATAACTTGCGCTACAACATAAATAACATCACACACAAGTCTTCATCATCCATTATAATTTTAATAAAAAAAGCGCACGTATAAACACAGATATAGGTTGTCACGTGACACTTTGACGGCGTTAAAAATGATTGCATTGTGTGCAGGCGACAATTCAACGGCGCTAACACAACGCCGTCGCAAATGACGGCGCGCTGACGGCGTAGCGCGCTGTGCATTCTGTTCCAGGCTTAAGTCGAAAATCCGACGCCTATCTTGTAGAGGTTTCAAATTAAGTGCGGATAGTCGTTCACCTCTCGGTACAGCACTGTATTGAATACCTGGTTTATAAACTGCATAATTACAAGATTTGCACGTTTTTCAGTCTGTGAATCAAACTTTGTTGAATTGGAGACCATATAGCTCGTATTCTAACTAAGACCTTACTAAAGAATTGAATAAGACTTTGATGGTATGTAAACTGAAGCTGACAGACTGTCTTTTTATGAAACCCAACATGCGTAACGAGTTGCTAATAATTGTGATATATACTTGTATAAACATTAAATAAAAAGAAATTTATTTTATTTATTTTTTTATTTGTTTTTTTAAATTTTTATTGCAACATCTCTAAGGGCCGGTCTTTCCACCTTCAGATAAAGTGGTTGGTAACGTTATCTGACGGATGAAAACAATAAAGCGTCTTTCCACCTTCAGATAAAGTTATTCCTACGAATAAACTATGCTATCTGGTAGATAAGTTATTCGGTAGTCAAAGTAGCTAATAAGTAACAAATAAGTGCTGTCACTATCAAAAAGTTAGAAATGAAATACCAGTGCACCAGTCCACGGTGAGAAAAAATATGAAAAAAGTATCTCGTGCAATATCCAGCTTATGTCTGATTTCATTTGTATGCCTTGTACGGAAAATTAAATTCACAAATTTCAACGAGTATTTTACGAAATTGCCCGCTATCCACGAGTGGTTGCATCCTGGGATGAAATGTTAGTGAAACTGCTTTCTTCTGTGAAAAAAAAAGGCTGAAGTAAACGGTGTCGTGAAGGATATTTTATATTAAACGTTAGCCGGGATCCACGCCTTACAATACAATGTTTAATAATTCTAATATTCGCTTCGAATTTGATCAATAAGATTATAATTGGTATAGTAGCAACTGCAGTATTACGCAACTTTAACGTTACAAGAGTAGATATGAAGAACCACCCACAAAAGATCAGTACTGTGTCGGTGACGTACCTGAAGAAACTCATTACTCAGAAAAAATGAAAATGTAAGAATACTCCGTGATTTAATTTCTTATTTTCAAATTTATTATAACTTATTTTGTATTTACATCAATCATAATAAAATTAAAAAATTAAATAAACGTAGAACAATTATTATTAATATCTATTTTTCATTCCCCCAATTTTATTACATGCTTACGACATTAATAATTGCTAAAATCTTGTATAACGCATACATAAATTTAATTTTGTTAATCACAATAACCAAAAAAACGGCTCGACAGCTGTCAGTGTACCAATTTATTTATTTATTTCCATAGAGAAACAAAAAAAAAATCTTTCTCAACGCCTATTTCAGTTACACATTCAGTGTTCCCAATCTGAGGATTCAATATGTCAGTCTCATTATCCGTCAGATAACTATCTGACAGATAAATTTGAATTGAAAGACGGGATGACATTTATCCAACAGATAAAGTATCAGATAACTTTATCTATCAGATAGTTACCCAGAAGTTTATCAGAAGGTGGAAAGACCGGCCCTTAATATAGTAATACTGCCCAGAAAACGCGGCGCCGGACTGAATGTATTTACACTCGCTGCCCGAAAATGAGGCGACCGGGCCCTAAAGATTAATTTGATTCAAAATATAAAAACTATTACTAATCACACGAGCCTGCCCAAAATCGCGGCCAAGCCCGTAACCAACCCGTGGTTTTGTGTGGCCTGAGGCAAAACATTCAAAATTGAGACCAAAAAAAAGAAAGTTGGATCCCAAAAAAGGTGATGACCAAAAAAGTGATCCCAATTCAAGCGATGACCAAAAAAATAATCAAAACGGATCCAAGCAATATTAAAAAAAAAGGAAAACACGGATTTTTTTGAGGCCTTTCATTACCTGAGGCCTAGGCCTAGTTCGTCTCACCCAAGTGCAATGGCAAAAATCAGATGTCACCCCTTTCAGAGGCCCGTTGCACGATAAGTACAGTTACAAAATTAAAGTCTTGTTTAAATATATTTTTTGAAAATTGTAACATCATTGTTTAAATAATTTTATTTGTAATAGATATGTGGTAGTGTATCATATACAGGAAGGCTATATAATAGATTTAAAATGACATTTGTTTTTAATTATTATTGTCTCCATGAAATAAAGAGCTCACATACAAATTGTATGTCAGAGTTCATAAAAACCATAAAAATTAATGCAACCAAAAACCAAAATCGATAAAAATTTTAATTAAAACTAATACGGTTTTGTAACGTATATTAACGCATAAAAATATTTATGTTATAAAATGTAAAGGGAGCATTTACATTGCTATAAAAATTTGGAATTTATTTTGGGGTTAATAATATTTTTTAGGAATTAAATTATGCTTATTTTAACTAATGTGCAGTTCCACTTTGTGTCGTTCAAGTTTTATTTTTTTAAGTTTTATTTTGTCTTATATTTTTTTTAATTTTTATTTTAAGATAAAAAGGGAATGATTTTGCAGTCTACAGCAGGGATTATGATAGCCGAAGTACCTTTACATCTGTTATGAGGCGCCTTACATTTGTTTTGCCACGTAGCTGCAATGGCAATTGCCACACCTCACCCCCTTATTTAAGAGGTATTTTTTATAGTTTAGTTTATTTAAGTTTATTTGACACCCTATCATCATAACTGTTATATAGGTAGTATAAGTGCATGTATCAAGCATAAATAATGCGCTTTTAGCTGCGCTTTTGTTTATTGTTACGCTTATTGTTGTATTTGTACATTTGTATATTCAGGAAAATTAAAATTTGTAAAAATATAAGGCACACACCTAAATAATGAACATGATCGAACAAACAGAACGAACAATTTGTAATAAACGAGCTTGCTAGAAAGAACATAAACGAACAAAACTTCCAGCAGGCGATTCACCGACCATACCATCCGTATTCGTATATTCGTATTCGGGTATTCGTATCTTGTTACCCTTTGTGCTCCTTCGTCGTTCGGGTATTGGTGATCCTAAACAGCGTTTGGGTATTTAAATGGTAACTCCGAAAAGCGTTCGGCTTGACAGTGCTTGGAGCTTTTAGAGCGAATAATGTTAACTTTATAAGCCACGCCTAGGCGAACTATGGTATAGACTGCAGGCATGCGCAGTTTGCAACAAGTAAAATTGCCGCGTTTTGTTGTTTTGGGCCATGGACATAAGCAATATTTGTGACATCGTTCGTAATTTACATAATTTTTATATTTTGTAATTTGTAATTTCCAAGTCGTTCGGGTTTGACGCTTATATGCTCTCTGTTAACTTGTTATTACGCTACAGCTACACTGCACGTACTCTGCATCAACTCTGCACCAACTCTGCACCTACTCTGCACCTACGCTGCACTAACGCTACACCAAATTCTGACCGAATGCCCGAACTCACTACAGGATGATACTATATTTTTGTGAAAACACAAGCTATATTTTGAGTATCGAACTATTCGCGCCATTCGGTGGTATTAACGCACCGGGTGAAAACTTTGTAAAAATAAAATCGGGCTAGGCAGAATCGGGGGTACATTTGCTGCGTAGTCACGTCAGTTTCATTTGTGTATAGTAATGAAACAATGATTATCGATGATTTTATTTATTTAGATAAATTTCATTCGTTTTTCCCATGGACATCACCGTCTTCGCGATAAAGGTGCTAGCGCCGATGTTGACGCACTGCGTCGCAGTTTTACAACGCGTTCTCCACCACCGTACATGCCCAGCGCTGCTCAGTGGTCCCTTATTTTGTCCGGCGTTTTGTCTTCTTTTTTCCAATACCCGAATTTTAGTATTACTTTGCAAACGTTCCGACATTTCGAAGTTAAATCGACATTTTTGTCAGTTTTTCCACTTTAGCACAGTGTTACGGATATGATTTCGCTGTTTTTGTACTTTAGTATTATAGAACTCGTTATTCCGGATCGTTCTCAGGTATTAAATGGAGTGGTCAAGCATCCGTATAGCCTCTTCGATTACTGAGTTATGTCTGCCAAAGTGTCGCGTAATTTTTGTAATTTTTTTCTCGCGCATATGCACGATTTGTCACGCATCTGACGCTGTCTCAAACCCAAGGTCGTGATAAGTCGCAGAAAATATCACACATATATTTATGAGGTATCACGTAATACTATTGCCTTGTACCCCCGAGTATTGTACGTGTAGTAGTAAACCCTTGAAATATATAATAATTTCGTTATGCATAATTTCCGTGAATGCCTAGTTGCGGACAAAGACGTATTTTATGTCAAAAGCACCTACATTCTATATTAATGTGTAATCTAACCGGCTCCACCGCTTTTTTACCTAAGGTGCCTGGAGCAACTGCCCCATTGCCCCATGATATTGCACGGCTCTGGACATTGTGACACATGGTATGCTTAGGTGTCTCTGCTTTACGGGTTCTAAGTGGCTTCTACTCAGTACTACATAAATTATGTAGTACTGAGTTTTAAGATAATTAAAAAAGAATCAGTAAACAATGAATCCTGTCGAACAATTTACTTTGAAGTACTGAAAAACAATGAATAGCGTTTATGTTCCACATTGCTCGTTGGTACTTCCACACCTATCTAGCATATTTATTCGTTCATGTTCGTTTACTAAGTGTGTAGCTGACTTTGCACAAAGCTACAGGCAGTGTTTATGCCACATATTTTCATAACAATCCGCCTAGCTTTAGCGCTCTGCTCATAATCCAGAAGACATTTAAGAATAGCTATTTTATTTGATTATTGTTGGCTACTACTTTTGTTGAGGAAGCAGGAAGACCCTTTTGAGTCTTGGCCTTTTCAAGTTCTGTTCTTAACGGGCGTTTTGTAACCTTTAAGATCTTTGTTCAACTGATCCAAATACATATTTCATGTTTGGTCTTCCAACATTTCTATTTTAGAGGACCTTCTGTTTAGAGATTCATATAGATTACTTTCTGCTGCAGTCCTTACTTCAGGTGTAGTCTTAGCCTATTTATTTCGCTCAGATTACAACTGTATCTTTAACATTTTTTAAGCAACTCAAAATTGTATCATTGGCGCTATTCATAACATTATATGTACCTTATATGTACCACAGAATTTTTCTAAACAACCAAATACATTTTCGTCTTTCTTTGTTAGAGTTTACATTTCAGAACTACATGCAAGCAAATAATATTCCTTATAATATCTCAAGCATGATATCATTCGAAATAGAGGGACAATTGGTTCAAAACCGGTATTATCGCGGTAATACCCGCAGATGTCTGGACCCTATATTTCTCTAATTTGACTTCTATGCAGGCTGCAGTCGTTTATACAATGGCGTAGATACAATGGTGCAACTAGTTCTATCGCACCGAAGCTGGAACCCGAAAATGGCTATATTCTTTCAAAATATAAGTCGAGTACAGATCCTGCATTAGGGCCGACACTAACTTTATCACTAGCGAGGCGCGCATCCAGAATTTTTTCTAGAAGGGGAGCTCAGAAGTAAAAATTGTTTCTTGGCGGAACTCACGTCCAATTTAAGAAAAAATTGTCCTTTAAAAGCGTGTTTGAGGGAGGCTAAGGCCCGTGTGAAATCCCTCACTCCGTCGTGATAACTCAATGAAGAACCCCATCAGCCCGTGAGATGTTCATGAACCTACCCCCGTCCGTGAGACGCCCAAGAGAACCACCTGGGTGGCAAATAATAAAGGCAAATTTTTTCGAAGATTATCATTATGCAATCAGTTTGACAAATGCGTACCGCGGGTAGCATTTAAAGCTTTACTAGGCGTAACAATATTTTCTTGAATATATTAATGGTTATGTTTAAAAATATTTGTAAAGGTAAAGTTTAAATATTTTTTGGTGGGTTACAGCACGGAGCATTTCGGAGGAATTTAGCAGTGGAGACACGCAGCGATACAGGGATAACGACGATGCCGTACAGACTCATCCTAAAGATGGCAAACAACCGAAAGATAAGGATGATCGTGATGAAGGTAACTATTTATAATCTAAAGTTTAGATTCTAACATTATTGAATCCAAAATAACATTTTGTTTTGTATAGGATCTATTCTAGAATGCGTAAAAGTGTATGATGGTAATAATTCTCTTCGAAGAAGGATATTTCGCACAATAACTGCATCACGCACAGCAACTCTAGAACAAGTTTTAACTATGTCACTGCGGGCATTTCACATCACCAAGGACCCCTCTGCTTTTTACCTCACAGATCTTTACGCGCCTGAAGAAACGGTAATGCAAGATGACCAACCTATCATCAATCTTCACAGGAAAGAAGGAAAAAGGCCTGCAATTTTTCTACGGTTTAAGTAAGTTTAAGTATACAGTAGCCAGCAAGTGGACACCTTTTCCCCATCCTACAAACATAACTCATTCAGAAAAAGACCTTCAGGCAAAAGTTCTTATCTCAAAGACGTAATTACAATTGATTTCAATATAATTTATGCAACTAGTGTGCAAAGGAGATCCTTTCAATCCAGTGCGAATTTTCGCACAAGGCGATAGCCGAGCAGCGAAAACGGTATCACGAAAATGGTAGCTTTTTACGAAGCTAAGAAACGAATTATATAATAAAACTTAACCTAAAATTGAAAAGCCTGATTTACAAGTCCACATGGTTCCGTAAAAGTCTATTTACAATAATCACCAAAGACACCAGATCTAGTAACGTATTACAAAACTAAATTTATTTATTTATTTATAACAATTTTGGCCACACAACAGGTAAAAACCCAATAATAGTGTGGCACTAGAAAAAATTTACAAAATAATAACAGTATCATAATGAAAATATATTTACAAAAGGTTTATACTTATCCATTTAAAAAATTACAAAAAAAAATTGTATATGTCGGGAAAATTATTCATCTTAATAAATTTATTCAAATTTAATGATATACGATTAATCGGGGCATTATATGCAGAATTAGTTCTATTATTAGATAATATTAAAAATTCAGTATTTCTAAGGAGGGAACATGAATATTAAATTTACTTAAAAGATCAGGGCTATCAATTAAGTTATTGAAAATCTTGTAACAAAAACTTATATCTAAAATAATTCTTCTATTTTCTAATGACAGAAATCTTAAGTTAATATTAGTGAATTTGAAATTGATATATTTTAAATATCTTTTTAGCCGACCAGCGTAGCGTAGTGGTAACACATGTGTTCTGCGTTGCGAAGGTCTGGGGTTCGAATCCCGTTCAGGCATGGAAATTTTCTCAAATAAAAATTGTCCTGGCTAATTGCCATAGCAGCAAAGGCCATTAAATTAAATTAAAAAAATATATATATTTTTTTTGTACATTTACAATGCAATTATTGTATACTAGATACTGTGGAGAGCAACTAACAGCAAAATTCCAACTGACTTCTAACTAAAGAAAAATAGAGAGAAACCAGTGTATTATGGGATTTAAGTTTTTTTGACATTCTCGTAACGAACCCTAACATTTTGTAAGCTTTTTTAATAATGTTGTCAATATGTATATCAAATATTAATTTCTAATCAAATGTCATTCCCAGATCTTTAACAAAAGTAACATTAGAGATGACATCTGCATTAATATTATAATTAAAATATTATGTTTCTGTTTCTAGTAAATGATATTTTTGAACATTTTGGAATATTTATATTTAATTTATTTAGCTGTAAGTACTCGGATAGTCTATTTAGATCAGACTGAATTTCATTACAATCATTCAGATTTAAAATTTGCTGAAATATTTTTTAAATCGTCGGCATAAAGGGCAAAGTTGCATTTATTAAAGCACATATTTATATCATTTATAAAAATATTAAATAAAAGTGGGCCTAGGTGACTAACTTGGGGTACACCGGAAGTTATTTTTCTGACATCAGATTTATTGCCATTAATGACAACACATTGAGTTCTATCTACAAGGTACGTTTTAAACACACGAAATATATATACTATCCAAACGTTTAAGACCGTAATGTAGACTCAACTCAGTAACTCGCCTGTATATTTGTAGATGTTAAGATGTATTATAATAAGTTTTAAAATGTGTTATTTTCCTTAGGGATAGGGAGAACGACAAAGGAGAAGTACGTGTATATCCTGGTAAACTTCAAGTGGCTCAACCTTATTGCATCGTGCCTGTGGATGGTAGTACAACTGTTGCGGATCTAATTCGAGAAGCGCTAATTTCATTCGGTCTCAAAGAATTCAAGTGTGAAGATTACAGATGCAGTGAGATTCTATTAGATAGAGGTGTTACAGAAAGAGTTCTTTCATGGAATGAACGACCTTGGGAAATTATGAAACAACTTGGAAAAGATTCAATTCGTCAAATGGAACTCATGAGATTTTACTTGCAATTAAAACAAGATCCACACGGTCCAAATCTTGCGTTATTCGTCGGCAATCTTCCCCCAAACCTTTCAGAAAGGAATTACGAAAATATGTTGACCGAGTTTTTAGGGAAAGGTAATTTATACGATGATCATTTGAAAAGTTTGAGACCTGATAATGAAAGACTATTTTTCTTTTTAAAATTACTTTTATTATTCAATATAATATCCTTGAACATCCACACAATTTGTCCAAAGATCTTCCAGTACCATTATCCCACCCCGGAAGTGCGCTTTCTCAAGCCCCTCAAAACAGTAGTTTACCATCGACTCAGTACATCATTTGAAGACAACGGCTTGCCACCAGAGTTTTTTGATATTTAAAAGAAAATGATAAGACAGCAAATACTTCAATACGGCGATTTTTACTTGCCCGACCTTAATATATAAGGGGCAAGTATTGTAATCGCGAAAATTTTCGATGTCGAGATTTTGACTGATGACCACGTTTCATGGTCCAGGGAATCCAAAAAACCTATTTTCGAAGTGCCGTCCGTATGTGTGTGTGTGTCTGTGTGTATACACGATAACACAAAAACGGTTTAACTGAAAGAGTTCGTTCTGGTACTTAAAAATTTTCCTAATAATTGGGAAGAACCCTATTGTTTTTTATTAAAATCCGAAACCGGAAACGGAAGTTATTAAACTTTAAAATTTTAAAAAATTCGTGACAAGTAAACCAAACCTTGGACAAAAATTTGTATAGGACATAATTTGATGTATTTTTGAAGATTTACTTAAATCTTCTTTTAAATTTAATTTTTTTATTTATGTATTTTTTATTATTATTTTTTTTATGGGAGGGCAAGTCTAGCGGAGGTGTCCCTTCGCCACTGGTTAATATTGAAACGACACTTGTACTCTTATAATAATAAATTTATTAAATTCTGCCTTTCGGTTTGAATTCTGCACTATATTTTGCATATTTTCATTTCACTACTTTCTACTGTTTGCTGCTGTGCCTTTGTTGAATAAAGGTTCTTCTCTGTGAAATTTCATTCATCCATGCCCATCCTGATCCCTGTCACTTTTACACTGTCAAGGTCATTTTTATGCATACGTACTGTGGGAACTTTCGACAAGATACTGTAAAAAGAATTGTCGAAATGCTTACAGAATAGACCCCCAGGACTTTTTCACTATTTTGATTTAGTTCACTGGGTTCAAAAGGTTAGCATAGTACTCGTCCTTCATTGTTTGAACCTTTGGATGATAATCAATTAGCAATATCCCAAAAAAATAAAAGCAATAATCTTTCCTGTAGACAAGATGGAGTTGCCCTTTTTTGGTGGTGGAGTATCACTATTTTTCCATTAATTTGACTGATATTTGGTTTCTAGGGATTAGTAGTAGAACCAGGGTTTTTCATTTCGTTAAAAAAGTCCGTTGCTGTCAAACATTTTTTAACGAAATGAAAAAAAAAAAACTATCAATACAGGTTTTTATCCATTTTCAAACCACATTAAGATGACCTTGTTTAAATAAATGTTTACAACAAACTAAGTTATAAATCTATTTAATATTTCGCAGCTATTCCATTTAATTTCAATGATTAATATAAAAAAAGCCGAACGGCGTAGCGTAGTGGTAACACATATGCTCTGCGTTGCTAAGGTCTCGGGTTCGCATCCTGTTCAGGCATGGAATTTTCAAAAATAATAATTGTCCTGGCTAAGTGCCGAAGCAGCAATGGCCAAAAAAAATTACATATTTGATACATTGTTGATGATTCTTTTTTTTTAAATTATTATTTATTGGTCTTAGTTGCACTGACTATTAACCAGTGATGTTTTTATGATTATTTTTCAACTGCCGTATTAATAAGGTGACCATATTTTTTAGTTCATAATTCGGGACGGGAGCTCATAGACGAGAGGAAGGGGTTATTTATTCAAATATAATTATTTATTTATTTATTTATATTTACCAGTAACTATACAGATTTGTACAGTAGTGCACAAGTCCAGGTACATAGTACTGGAAAAAAATACAATGCAATTATAATAACAATAATTGTGTATTTAATTTTTTTAAATACAAATTATATACCTACAATAAATAATTATAATTTATAATAAATAAAATTTTTCACAGATAATTAACTTATATTATTAAATGGAACATTATTAAAATCACAGTATTTTTTTAGATAAATTCAAAATGTATTCATTAAAATTACTCAGTAGAAAACTTTTTATATTTTTCCAAACTATTGATCTTTTTGAGTAGGTCTTTTTTGCTTTGAATCATTTTATAAAAATCCGCACAGTTTTCTTCATAATTCACAGTTCAGAAGCTGTTCATCAAGAAAAATAGCCTTTCGGTAGATTTTTTTTAGTTCAAGTCTTGTAAAAATAATTTTAATTGAAATACAGTCGATTCCGCTTAATTGGGACACATCGGGACTTAGGCATTTTGGCCCAATTAAGCGGCTGCCCCAATTAAGCGAATTTCAAATAAAATTAAACTATGCATATTTTTCTTTCAATAATTTTATTTTATAAACTCTTGGACAAAACTATAAATTACATATAACCAAAAAATATAAACTTTTAAGAAAAAATAATAATAAATTCCAAAAGAAAATAATAAATAGGTACATACAATTTAATTCAATGCAAAAATGCGTCAAGTGTAGTCTGTCTTTTGTTTTTGTAACATTTCACTTCTACAAAATCAGCACAGGTATTCAGTGCGGATGTAGGGCTCCCTTCATTTCCTTCCTGCATAAAATAACGCTGTAATATTAAATTTTTTGTACATTTTCTTGAGAATATGTGTAACATAATATGTACTGTGATCTTAACTGTCCCAATTAAGCGGAATGTTGTCCCAATTAAACATGTAAATTTACTGTTGGTTCCTTGGTTTGGTTTCTGTTCTTTGAGATTTGTCCCAAATAAGCGGCTGCCCCAATTAAGCGGTGGCCCAATTAAGCGGAACCGTCTGTATATTTAAAATAAATATTGAAAATAAGTATCTTTTCTAAAATTCGGGACAAAAAATTGATAATAATAAGGCTAAGTGTGAATTTTGTGGACTTTTTAAAAATGCAAAAGATGGTTCCACAGGAAACTTCACTAGACATATGAGCTGCTATGTGCATAATATATCAAAAACCGAATCTTTGCGAAGCCCGACCTGACACCTATCCGGCTCATTTCGATCACAGCTCACAACAATGCTGTGAGCCGATTCATTTAATTTTGGTGATCCGGCTCACTTGGACAATGTACTCTGATCCAGCTCAGTGAGTCGGTTCGTTTATGAACCCATCTCTAATCTATGTATCAGGTCCTGAACTTTTCAAGTGTACATCATAATTCAGTAAGAAAGATTAAAATACTGATTATATTTTGTGTTTACAGAAAATAAGTTTTCTAAAATAGGGCCTATCTATTACGAATATGGCTCTATGGTGATAACGTACGAGGATTCGGAAAAAGCTGTGCGCGCTTTATATACTTTACGTGAATCTAAATTCGAAGATAAACATTTGTTAGTGATGTTGTTACCTAACATAGAACCTAGTATGGTACCGGCTGGTGTACAGCCTTTATTAGTGTTTGTAAATGTTAAATCCGGTGGATGTCAAGGCCTGGAACTCATCTCCAGTTTCCGAAAACTGCTTAACCCTTACCAAGTATTTGATTTAGATAATGGTGGACCATTGCCTGGGTGAGTAACTATTCTTTAAGTACCCATTTTAAAAGAACTGATGTAAAATGTAAATTTTTGCATATATCTGGGTTTCGTAGGTAACTATTAAGAGAAGGCGATCAACAGATACAATAATTGTTATATTATTTGTTCTGATTGCGAAATTTTTAAGTGTTAACTGTTTTCATTTAATACTAACCGGCGGTCCGCCGAATAATTTTATGCCTATCAATAAGAAAATATAATATTTCCTTTTCTTATCCATCAAAGCCTATACATTACTCCCGCTGTTTAGGCTTCTCACACATTATGCGTATTTATACCGACGTAAATACGTGTAAACCAGAGTAAACAAGAGCTTAAGATTGTAAAATATAAAAATTTCAAAAGCAAGTATGGCCTGCCAAAAAAAATTGTTACTGAATGCGGCCAGCGACTTAAAAATAAAAAAAAAAAACATATTACTGAATGTGACTCGCGGCGTAACATAGGTTGCCGAACCCTCGAATGTTTTTTCAATAATTCAAAAAAATCGAAGTTTTTTTTAAAGTTATCCCGAGAGCTCTGAATTTTATCGGATAAACTGTGGGTAGCTGTTTTTTGCAAAATTTGGTTTAGAAAATATTAGAGACAATAATTTACTTTAAAAGTCGGAGACCAGAGAAAAGCAGGATTGAGGAAATAGAGTAAGGAAGAATATAGTTTTTTTTATACACATTTTCGGCAAAAATAGAGTCAAAATAAATATATTTTGTAATTAATTCACTTAAGAACAGCTTTCGTTTGATATCCCACTCAAAATTTAAATGAAACATTTTTGTTTTCTATAAATACTTTTTTTTTCATATATTTTTCAGGTGATGTGTTTTTTCGAGCTCTCAATATTTTCGCAGGTTAAAGATCTATATATATCTAGCCTTACCATAAATACTTTCACAAGTTTTCAGTAAAATTCCACAAGATGCTTAAAAATATTTTAATTTGCTTTTTGTACCAGATGCATCTTAAACAAGAAATACCAATCAGTTGTCAAAATGACCATCTCTGGCAGTTACACAGCTCTTAAGTTTCTGTGGGGATTTGTCAATAGAATTACAGTTTGAAGTAGAATTTCTTGAAAAGATTTTTAATATTGAGGGGTCTTTCAACCTCCAAAACGACAGGGTGTATGCTCCAAGTTTACGAGAAGTTCGAGAGAAAGCGCCGACGATCCAAAGGTGCTATTACCCTGCATCAGTTATGGTTTGATGGGACGGAAATTATGACTCTACCACTAAAGCTGCATTCAGAGCTCAGTAAATTAACACTCTGTGCGTTATGGATAGTTTTTAAACGAGTGCAATTGGTATGATCGGACAAGCTCGTACTATATCGCTCAACAGTAGTATAGCAACGACAAAGCACGAGCATGTCTGATCATACCAAATTACCTCGTTGAAAAATTATCCATAGCGTACAACGTGTTGATTTACAGAGGTGTGAATGCAGCTTAAGCTTCACTTTTACGAGAAATGGGTAAATTCGTCGGTCTGAATCTACTAGGAAACCTCGTTGAAGTCGATAGTTAAAATACTGCAAAACTCCATCTTCACTGGAGTCACCAATGGAGCTTCCAGCAAGATTCAGCTCCATCCCATGAAGACTACGCAGCAGTACTCCTGCTGATTGACCGTATAGTAGCTCTGACGTCAATACCCTGGACTACAAATTGTAGTCCGTGCTTCAGGAAATTGCCTGCAAGAAGAAACATCCTAATATCGCTAGTCTGAAGCGCTCCCTGATGAAAGCAGAGAAGGGTTTTTCTGTAGAAATCCTTCGTAATTCTATTAATGAATAGCCGCAAAGACTTAAGAGCTTTGTAACGGCCAGAGGTGGTCATTTTGAAAACTAATCGGCGTTTCTTGTTTAAGATGCATCTACTATGTACTAAAAGAAAATTAAAATATCTTTTAAACATCTTGCGAAATTTCATAGAAAACTTTGTGACAGTATTTATGGTAAGACTAAGTATATGTTATGATTAATTCTATTAATATGGTGATTATTCATAACAACCGGCTATTATGAATAAACTACAATTTGCAAAAAACACTTACAAAAACTTTCGCGGACCACTAAAATTTTTCTGCGGACCACCTGTTGAGAAACACTGGTTTAGAGTGGCTGTGGCTGTGGCTCCGTGGTAAGACGGTTGCCTACGGAGCACAGGGCCCCGGGTTCGAATCCCCCAAGCTCCTACGGATTTTTATCTTCCGATATTGCAGTCAGCTCTGGGGTCAACTTAGCCTCAAGTATTTAATATTTAAAATGTGTACCTGTTTATACAGGGATAATAAGTCCGGTCGAAACGTTGAACTGACCACATTGCTTTTTTATCTATGGCTGGCGGTCTAGAAACGGAAACTTACCTTCTCTGCCCCAATACGCCTATCTAGGTGTTGGGAACCTATTATATATTTATTTATTTTACAAGGTGTCTCAAAAGAAATTTTATATTTAGTGGATCGATTAAAAAAAAAGTAAGCCGTATATAGAAAAAATGTTTATTAATTATTAAAATACACTTTTTGGGGATTTATTTCTTAAAAATAATATCGTCTAAATGTAGACCCTCGCGTTCTCGGCACTCATTTAATCGAACAGTAAAATTACTTATGACGTCTCGGCAGGTGGACTCAGGAATGGCTGCCATTTCGTGACGGATATTTTCTTTCAAATGCGCCAGTGAAGTCGGTTTATTGGCGTAAACTTTAGATTTAAGATAACCCCATAGGAAAAAGTCCATAGAGGTTAAATCTGGACTGCGTGGAGGCCAATTTATGTTACCTCTCCGGGAGATCAATTGGCCTGAGAAAATTTCACGAACACGTGGCAGACTGGCATCTTGGGGCTTTAATTCTTGCACCAATTGAATTTTGTAGGGGTGCAGCTTTAGGTCTTTGTGCATAATGCGATGTAATGATGATCCATGCACATTTAAAGCACTTGCGCGCTTCCGAATTGAAAGGTTTGGGTCGTCACGAACAGACTGATTAACATTCTCCACGTTTTCTACCGTTCTTGATGACCTAGGACGCCCGAATTTTGATTTATCCAGCGTTGTACCAGTCTCTTCAAACTTTTTAACCCATTGTCGAATGAGAGGAATGCTTGGCGCATCATTTAAGTGGCGAAAACCTCGAATACTGCAGAATTTTCTACGCGCTACAGTCGCCGAATCACCGTTTTTGTAAAACTCTCGCACGCATAACGCGCGGTCTGCTCCCGAGAAACGCTCCATAGCGATTGAATTCCCAAGAGCCAGGCTACCGATTGACATAACTCCCGCGCCCCTCGGATACGTTGCGTTCACGCAGTAAGCTAAATAAATATAAAATTTCTTTTGAGACACCTTGTATAAGGGTTTATTGGTTTTACCTACGAAACCTTAAAAATGAGAACTATGAAAAAAGTTCTAATTTATTGATTCGTCTTTTTAGGTTGTATGTCTTCAGGGACATAAAAAATTATAAAATCTTAGTATGTGGGGGAGATGGTACGATCGGTTGGGTGTTACAATGTCTGGACAACGTTGGTCAAGACTCTCAGTGTTCATCTCCAGCTTGCGCTATAGTTCCCCTCGGCACAGGTAAGAGCGTAGGTACTAATTGGTAGTTGTTACGCTCTACATGTGTCTGACGCTCTGCAGGCAACGACCTGGCTCGTGTTCTACGATGGGGTCCCGGTTATACAGGTGGCGAAGATCCGCTGAACCTGCTTCGTGATGTTATCGATGCTGAAGAAATCAGACTTGATCGATGGACCGTGGTATTTCATCCAGAGGACAAGACAGATGACAACGCTAAGCAGGTCAACTCCACCGGTAAGAAGAGGCAAAAACTGTCCAAAATGAAACTGACCAATGAACAATTTAAAAAAACAGGTCAATCTTTTGTGTGTTCGATGTTGTTTTTGCTGTAATATTAGACACAACAAATTTAATAGAAATTTGAATGTTCTACAAAGAAACATGAATGAAATCATGTTAACTGACATATTTTTTTTTCAAAATTACAGCAAATCTTCCCTTATTGGTTTTGCTTGAATTTAAATATATTTTTTATTTGAAAACACTCTTTTGTACAGTAGCTTGCCATTAGAGGCAACACTTTGTCCAATACTTTATATTTATAAATACAAACACCCATTATTTAAATTATCTTTTTGGGCAATGCTACAATTTGTCTTGAAACTATTTCGAATGTATACTGTTAGAAAATTACAATGCACCCCTTCAAGTAATGAGCAATTTCTAATACCTACAGTCGTTATGGCAGCATCAACCAGCGAGGATAACTCCCAGATCTTCGTCATGAACAATTACTTCGGTATTGGGATCGATGCAGATTTATGTTTGGACTTCCACAACGCGCGAGAAGAGAACCCCAACAAATTCAACAGCCGACTACACAACAAGGGAGTTTACGTCAAAATGGGGCTCAGAAAGATGGTTGGAAGAAAGATGTGCAAGGACCTACATAAAGAAATTAGGCTTGAAGTGGACGGAAAAGTTGTAGATCTTCCTCAGGTCGAAGGAATTATTATTCTTAATATTTTAAGGTATCATCCTCGGGCATATTGTTGTTTTCCTTGTTTCATGTATTGGTGTTTTTAATAGTTGGGGTTCTGGAGCAAATCCATGGGGTCCAGAAAAAGAGGACCAGTTTTCCAAACCTAATCACTGGGATGGTATGTTAGAAGTAGTTGGCGTTACAGGCGTCGTCCATCTTGGACAAATCCAGTCAGGGTTGAGATCTGCTATGCGGATTGCACAGGTAATTACTGAGCAATATGGCTCATTTACACGATGCAAGTAACTTGCACCAGTAAGTACTTGCACCAGCCACTGGCATCGTGTAAACGTACATGCAGTACTGGCACAAGTATCTCATGCAAGTCAAGTGAATAGAAGCCGTTCCTATTTACTGGCACAAGTAGCCGTGCCAGTGACTTAAAAATGGCCGCCGTGAACAGCTGATGTATTTTCGCGGTTACAAAAACAAACTTTTTCACACCTTTTTTTAATAAATGTAGTTTTTGGCACCAATTCATTTTTGTTTGAGAAGACGTACGCATAAAATACATAAAATTAAGTTAAACATCGAAAATTGGCGCATTAAAAAGACGGTTTTACGCATAAAAAATAATTGGAAGCATCTACATTTTGCAGTGTTTCGGGTTCTTTGCAAGGTTACTTAAATAAGATACTGGAATACGTGTAAACGACAAAACGACTTGTGCAAGTACTGGCACAAGTACTTGTGCCAGTACTTGCACAAGTTACTGGCATCGTGTAACCGGGCCAATAGTCATTGGCGGATCTATATAAAGGGCTAATAACAGTGCTGTATTTCTTAAAAAAAGCCGAACTGATCAGTGGTGTACGCAGAAAAATATTTTAGGGAGGATTTTTCACATCAAAATTTATACGTATTGAAAAGGTGCGCAATTTTGAAAAGCGGAAATTATATTTTAGTTCTTTTCGAATTTTCGGAAATAACGGACCGTATCAGGTAATATTTGGTTTTTTATACACAATTTTCCGCATTATATTTATCAAAATAAAAAATATTAATAATTAATATATTAATTTAAATTACGCATTACCTAATTGAAGAGAACTTTTCCTAAACTATACATTTAAGCCAATATCACTGTCGCTGTCACTGTCTAGATTAAATATTAATTGACTGGAAATATTGTGATTATGTCATTACTAAAGTTAGGACACAACTAATCTTTTTAAGAAACATGTTAAAGACATTCTAATCAAGCGGCAAATATATTCTGTTGCGTTTAATTAAATGTTATGCGTATATTGCTTCCTTAAAATTGTGAGTGTGATTGTGGTGCAATTATTCAAACAAATAACTTTGTTAAAATGTGTCTATCAGTCAAAAGCTTCACTAATTGGGTGGACCTATGCAGAGAAAATTTTAATGAGATGGATTATTTAATTTCGTATCATGATTTTATCCATTATTGTTGGTGACTGAATATTATTTAAATTACATTTTTCTGAGGAATCAATAAAAAATTAAAATTAAAAAAAGATTTTACATTTAATAACTACGATTATGAAGGCATATTAGATTTAGTTCAAAACCTAAGTGCGTCCTAACTATAGGCATCACCTAGGTAGGTATATGAATTTTCACTGTTTAACACTATTGAAGTAGATTTATTGAAGTGTAATTTGTAAGTGAGCAGGTGTTAAATGCCGGGCACGGAATTTTATGTTGTACATTAGAAGCTGAGTATCAGTCATCTGAGTTAACAATAATGGATGCAGCTAAGTTAAATATGCAACTTGCAGCCTAAAGCAAGTGCAAGCATGTTAGTGAAGTTTTGTTTTTCTGCGACACAGGCAGTTAACAGACTCGCATAGTATCAGTTACTTTTTTGCCGTAACTCAAAATATATTCACACGCCTTCCATAACCAAATATTTTCCCAATCTGGACTTAATATATTTTTTTCTCCATTTTTTTCCATTTTTCTTAAGAAAAGGAAAAAAACTAAGATGCCTATCTTGGTCCTGTCTTGACTGACAGCCAAAAATACTACAATTTGTTCTACTTTTATAGTTTTTCACAACTTCTGTCAACATTCTAACAAAAATGCAACACTAAAACATACGTAATAAGTTCAAACAGTACTAGAGTATCTAGTACAATATTTGGCCACCAGACAGCGCAATCGAGCGTGTCAGTTCTCAATATTTAATTAGATCTCAATCAGGATAAATAAATATGACAAAAAAAGTTAAACAGTACGGCAGAAAACTAACGTCAAGTTGATGTGTCTGAAAAATTATCGATACGTAAAACAAAGTAGGACTGGACTTTCAAAAGTTATATTGGTTGTCGGATAGCATTAAAAGTTTCAAGGAAGTATTGTGTTTCCCATTATACTTTTTACGTCAATATTACGCAAAAAAAAATCCGTAGTACTTACGAGAAAAATAGTATGTAGAACAGACTTAACAATATTTTTCCAATACTCCACTGAAATATGTTCAAATTCTTCTTTAATTAATTGCACAACATTTACTAGCTAAAGCAATATAATATATGCAAATCAAAGAACTGTATACGCATGCCAAATTTCAACTCTCTAGGTCCAGCCCTTTGGTCGCAATTTCTGCCTTACACATAGACACATGAGTGACGGTATAAGGGTTTCTTAGTTATACCTAGGAAGTCCCGAAAATGTGAACTTATAAAAGACATCACAAAACGAAACAAAAAATCAAGCCCAGGGTATCAAAAATTAGATCCGCCTTTGGCAATGGCTCATTAATTTACATGTATATTTATGAATGAATTCTTTCAGGGTGGTCATATAAAAATTCATCTTCATTCTGACATCCCAGTTCAAGTAGATGGTGAACCTTGGGTGCAAAGCCCAGGCGACGTAGTGGTGCTCAAATCCGCTCTTAAGGTAATATTTGGTAGTTTGTTGGTAAATGTTTATTGTTACTTGTTCTACCTTGAATGTTTCTTGTTGTTTTGCATTACTCTTAGAAACTAATTAGAAGCAGTTTCACCTTTAGATGATGTGCTAGGTAGCAATTCACTTATGTCGTTCTTATTCCAATCCAAATACCTCATTCATATGACATGTTTCATCTACATAAAAGTTAAAACAGATTTAACGGTGTGATGCTGAAGATTTTTAGAAAGATCTTTGGTTAAAAGTGAGTTAGCTGGTTGGCACTTTATCTGAAGGGGAAGACAGGCTTTAGTAGACAATTACATTGAATGTATCAGATAAATATTTCTTTCTCTTGACTGTTGACTGTTTTTCTTGATAACTGTTTGCATGTTTCATGGGTTAATTCTCTTTGAGTTAATTCCTAACCTGTTTTAAACCCGTAACCCGTTAAAATACAATAACGTTGGATACTAACACCAACAATAAAATGCTTGTTTAATGTTACCAGCCCAGACTTTTCTAATAGATTTGTATTAAAATTGAAGCATTAACAAAAACTGAAATGTCAAAATTAGTTTGAATTCAGTAGCAATTGACCATAATCAAATGTAAAATGTCAAAGTCCAGAATGTTTGTTGTGATGCATTCTATTCCATGAATTGTTGTGTCTCAATTTGATTGTCAACAACTAATCGTAATGAATTGCTTGATACAGGCAACCATGCTGAAGAAAAATAAGATCAAGCGGAGACTGACAGAACCCAATATTCTGCCTGCAAACGGGGAGGGGGGCAAAAGTACTAACGATTAGTCTGTACATAACGATAATCACAACCATTTTACATACATTCCTGTGAAGATCCTCATCGTGCCAATGCCCGCGTGTCCGTTTGCAACATTCTCCTTGCATGCCTCAAACTCCTATTTCTGGTCTTGCGTCTGATTGTCTCTATCTCTCTATAACTGTCTCAGCTCTGTTACCAATGTACCTGTTACTCAGATGTATAGCTTATATTGTTACCGTTACGATCTACATGCCATCAGCTCTCTCAGTTCAGTTTAGTTCAGTTCAATTCAGTTCAGTTCAGTTTCAGTTCAGTACAGCTCACTCCAAGCTCATTTGTTTAAGTTATTTGTGACTTTAGAACCACTTAACATTCATTCATGTGTAGTAGAGATCATTGAGTAAGTGTAATGCGCGTATAGCGAGTACTAGCGCTAGCGCTGACCACTTGACGTTGCACTTGTTGACCAGTACTCTAGCTGTTCGCCTTGTTCTGTCCTGGCCTGCGCCTGCTGTGTCACATATGTGAATGTGTGTCGCCTGCGCCTGCGCCTGTGCGCCTGTGTTCGCCCGTTCTCTTCGATGCTGACGCTCGATGTCTGGGTAACTATGGTCTGAATATTGAAATGATTGTTGTGTTTTCCCTGGTGTCCTCCAACACCCCTCCCCAGGCCACTATGCTGAAGAAAATGAAAGGGAAAATGAAACGGCGCAACACAGAACCAATGATGCTAGTATCACCAGGAACACAGCTCGCCGTTCATTTGCCGGATCAGAACGTGGACTCGCCCACCAATCACAACAACACTACGTTTTGAGTTAGTGCAGCAGTCCGCAATCAGCAACCCGTACATCCCTCAGCATCAGTGTCTCATCAGAATCAAACCAGTACCAGTACCAGTAAAAACAACGTCAACGCCATATGTCTATCACTACCAGTACCAATACCAAATGCCAATATCATTTTATTCTGATTCAGACTGCTCAGTTGTGTAAAAAGGTTTTTTCCGGATGTTGTCATCAGAGGAACATTCAGATGTTAAGTGTATTTATTTTTTGTGTCGTTGCATTAGTTACGTAGATCTCATAGACTCTCGTAAGCTTCAGTAGCGTCACGTTACCGCCAAGTGGAGAGACATTTTCATTCACTTCATCGGCCGTATGCGGAATGCCGGATACGCGCCACATACAAGTAACTGAGTGTTGTGTGTTTTATTTTTATTTGCATTTAAAGTTGTTAAAAATAACAGTATTGATTAATTATTGTACACTGTAATAATGATTACGTTCTAGTATGGTATTTTTACCAATACGATTATCAATTATCTTTATATTCTATTTGAAACATTTGTTGAGATTTATCAATTATGGAGAAATGGTTTTTCTCTATTTGAAGTAATTTATTACGTATAAGATAGTGTATAGTAGACTAGTAGATTTGTTTTAGATTCATTCAATGTGATATGTAATCACAAATTGTTTTAATTATATGTAAATATCGATTGAACTTAAACGATAATGAAATATCAGTATTAAATGTTGTACGAACAACCGTTACTGATATTGGTTAATGTCATGTCATTAATAGTATTAATATGCTGAAATATACCCAACCTGCTAGTCAACTGCGGGTACGATAGAGTACCTGAAACCCGTACATGAACTAACATAGAGAGATGCATACGTGAGTCGACCGGGCGAGAGCGACGACCGCCGCGTGCGGCGGCACGACGCCCTCGCAGCTCGATAGCCAGCGGGGCGGCGACCCGCGTCGCCCCCTGACACACAGACATGTCACCGAGGTAGGCCGCTGTGTTTGGAATGGGCTGCAAGGGTATTACGGGCTGTGGTACCGATGATACGAAAAGAGCGTTGTATTCAAGAAGTGACACATAGTACAAAATAATGCATTATATAAGAGGATCGGTGGGCGATGATACGGAAGTCGAGTTTAGTTTGTTGATGTTGTGATATTGCCGGCGTAATCCTTCCACGGGATGGACAATATTGCGTAAAACGAGTGTTGGGCAAACGAATGTTAATGGGTGTATACGAAGCCTGCTCTATTGCACTACATACAAGATGACGGGTTGGTTGTCAGGGCTGACGGATGGCTCTCTTGCAGCGTAATTCCAAAACTGGCCTATCTCTCCCACCGGCAGTACAGCGCCCGTGACGGTGGACGAAGTGCGCGCGACGCCGGTGGTCGTAGGCTATTCAATTTTAGTCACCCCTCCCAGTAGTGGAATCAACATGTATGATTAGTCCCCTTTTGTCATTGTAATTAATTTTTAGAAAAAGTAAATCTACTAAAAGGGGAATTGCCTTGTTCACCGGAAAATGATACAATTCCCCATCAGTAATCTGCCACAAATGCACGGGGCTCAGTTGTTTTCGAATGCAATCCGGAGCACAAAGTTCGTGAACAATAAGTGTTAGTGACAGATTAATGAAACTTGTTTAAAGCTATTCTATGTTTAAAAATATATGTAACGCAATGTAAAAATATTAAATATAAGATATTGAAATAAAGGAACGACAGATAAGAAGGATATCTTTGAAGCATATAAATTGAAACCTACGGACATGAATTACTTAGTCTTCTTAATTCTTTGTACTTTTCTGGAAAGATTCTTAATTTCAATTTCATTCCAGAAAAATTCAAACTCTCAGACTACGTTTCATAAATAAGGTTTCTTGTATGCAATATATAAAATTATATGTATATGAAGGAAAAGAATAGAAATATATTGTAAGAGAAAATATGAACTGGATTTTTTTAATCGTTACCTTTTTCCTTTTTATGCCGTATGTAGTCCGTTCAAACGTTAGAATGCAGTAGTGCTCTTATGGGAAATAAGAGCGGGGATGACAAATGTTGTAAAAATGGCAAATATGTCAATGAACCCGATATATTATGCGTAATTTTATGTTCTTTTGTTGAGAATTTATTCAAATTAAATGGAAAAAATATCAAGAAAAATGATTAACCATTTGTATTTTACGGCTTTTTTAAGGCACAGCGCGATTAATAGCTGGCAACCTTGCCAAGGAAGAAAAGGATATTGTTAATGGGAGAACCTATTAGAAAGCATGAAAAAGAACTATTTAATTTGCTCTGTACTGCATTCTAACCTTTGAACGAACTAATATTTTATTATAAATCAATTTAAATTTTTTTACGCGGTATAGTTGGCCATCTATGTGTCAACAACAAAATTATTTTGACAGTTATCATAACCCAATATTTCTAAATGACATTTTGTTGACATTTTTCTACAAAAATGGATATTTTAAAAGCAGAAATCGCCAAAAAAAGAAAGCAGCTGGAAGAAAATTCATTAATTGTAAGTATGATTATAAATCAGTTTTATAAAATATATTGATTTAATGATTTTAAAGGATTCAAATAAAAAATTCTTCAAAAGAGGTGATTTACAAGCAGTAGAGCAAGAAGAATATTTTAAAAATTGTGGACACCAACCAAAAGACAATAAAACAGATAAGAAAGAAGTATCAAAAGGCATGTATTTATTTACAAACAAAAAAGATTATTCTACATTAACAAAATTTTAGATTCAAACGTTGCGGATGACAATTCAGATGTAGTAGCATTACCACGCGCTGAAGTAATTCAGAGATTACGTGATAGAGGGGAACCAGTATTATTATATGGCGAAACAGAATTAGAAGCTTTTCGCAGGTTACGAAGATGTGAAATTTTAGAACCAGAAATAAATAGAGTATGTATAAATGTTGACTGTTTGAGGATAGCTTAATCATTTTATTTGTAGGGTTTCAGAAATGATTTTCAAGAAGCTATGGAAAAAGTTGATCAAGATTATTTGGATGAATTGTTAGCAACAGGCGGACATTCTTCGAAAGATGAAACGGAGGATAGAGGCAAAGATAATGAAGTTGAAATGTCATATGAAGCAATTAAAGATATGGCAAAATCAATGGGAAGAGGGAATAGAGAAGTAGATATGAAAGTAGTAATGACTTTTTTAAAGGTAAATTTACTTAACAATTTTTATTTCTGCATATATTAATATTTGATTTTTAGTTTTTGTTAAAATTATGGAATGAACAATTGAATAACAGATCTGCGGCTGAGAAAATGGGAACGAAAGGAAAAATGATTGGGGCTACTCACACACAAACACAAGTCTATCTGAAACCCTTGCTTCAAAAACTGAAAAATCATTCACTTCCGGAAGATATTTCAGACAGTTTAACAGAAATTGTAAGACATTTGTTGAATAGGAATTATTTAATGGTAAGTACTTTGAGCTGAAAATCTGTAGACCTACATAATCCTGTTTAGCGGCGATCAAGCCGTCACTTACGGATATCCTGAAATTTTCCCTGCTTCGAATTTTAGAAAAATATGAAATTTTAATCTCATATGTAGATATATATTTGACTTTGAATGGAGTACAGTATTTACAGTAATTTTCCAAACTTAACTAAGTAAATAATAATATCGTCGGCTTACTTTTAAAACCTTCTAAGTCCGATTTTCGACTGTTTTGATTTTTTGTTTTATTATTTCCGTAAAATAATACAAAAATGATAAAATAATCATAAAATGTTTTGCCCATTGTAACTGAAATTGTGTTACTGATATTCTATGAAAATTTCATAAAACAGAGTTCTTAAATAATGATTGTAGCAAGTTTTTTGCCTCTCTTGAAAAGTTATGCTTCTCGGACTTAGAAGTAATTTCAAGTAAGCCGACGATATGTATAATCTAATAATTAATATTATACAGTGAATTTATTCTTTTATGCAACATGTACTATGTCATTACCATGGATACAGTTTTTGACAGCAATATAAATCGTGTTCATTTTCATTTGCAACATAGAAAAAACCATATTTACTAGCAAAATGAAAATATTTTATTGAAAATACAAATTAAAAAAAAAAAATAATAATAATAAATAAATAACTAATAAAAACTTATGATAAATGTTCAAAAGTTTCTCCGTTTACTTGCATACAAAATGTTAAGCGATCATAAAAATGATTCAAAACATTCAGCAATTGCTCTTGATGTATATTGTTGATGCTTAAACAATTATGTCTTGCAGTTCAGCAACATCCCTAAGTTCTCCATTATATACTTTGGCCTTTAAATATCCCCAATAAAAAAAATCATTGGGTGCCAAATCCGGAGATCTCGCTGGCCAATTCATCGACCCTCCTCTTTCAATCCAGCTATTTGGGAAAGTTCTACATTCTATTCTAGAATAATGGACTTGTGCGCCATCATGTTGAAACCGTACTTGTCCATAAATATTCAGTTTTCGCAACGCAGGTAATATTTAGTTTTGCAAAAGGGCTAGATATTTTGCGGCCTTAAAGTTACCGTCAATAAAAAAAGGCCCTATAATATTGGTTCCTATTATCCCTGCCCAAACATTTAATTTTTGCGGATTTTGAGTTCGGGAGGAATGAAACAAATGTAAATTTTCTCGACTCCAGTACCTAAAATTTTGTCTGTGCACTTCACCATTTAGAGTAAACGTTGCTTCGTCTGTAAATAAAATTCTTTGAAGCATTGTTGGGTCGGAATTAATGTTTTCAAACATTTCAAAACAAAAATTCATACGTACTGCTGCGTCCCTTTCTAACAATTCTTGATGATTTTGAAATTTGTATGATCGAAACTTTTCTTTTTTGAAGAAGTTAAAAATAGATCCAGTACTGACACCAACGGTTTGTGCAATTGATCTTACACTATTTTGATTGTTTTCTTCCACTTGTAATAATATTTCCAACTGCTTCTCTTCTGTAAGCACGTGGGATGTTATTCTTTTTTTTATTATGTTTTGACTTAAGACATCCTTCGCGATGAAATTTATTAACTAGTCTTGAAATTGTAGAGGGATTTGGTATTGGCCGATCTGGATAAGTTGCACTAAATACAGCAAAAACATCTCTTAAACTCATTTGGGAGTTATATCAAGTTACCATCATTATTTTTTCTTCATCTGTATATACATGTTGATTAATTTTTAAATCAGTAATGAGCAAAAGTATACACACTAATTGTCTATGTTGCAAATGAAAATGAACATGTGATATATTGCTGTCAAAAACTGTATCCATGGTAATGACATAGTACATGTTGCATAAAAGAATAAATTCACTGTATAATAAACATCTAAAAAAAAAGAAAATTTTATGTTTCTTTTTCCAATTTCTTTTCTGTAACACCGTTTTTAAAACAAGTACTCCAATTCAGGACCTGGTAATGTCTTGCGGATTCGAACGTCTCCCGCAGTTAAAAACGTTTGATTATTTGCCGCAAACGTTTTATTATTTCCCGCTTTTATTGCTTTATTGGCACTTACCATAACGAATTTCGCTCCTCAATCGTAAGTAGGTAAATAATTGCGATATAGACGTTTGATTATTTGTCGTTTTTAGGGTTTTGTAGGTATGACCAAAAAACCCTTATACCGTCATTTTGTCGTCTGTCTGTCTGTCTGTCTGTCTGTAAAAATTGTAGCCGAACGGCTAAACCTAGAGAGTTGAAATTTAGCATGCTTATACAACTCGTTGACCCGCACATAGGAAAAATACCAAAACATCTAAAAAACATATCCCCCTAAAAATATAAACAAATATGTGCTCATCGAAAAAAAAAATATTTTTTTTAAATTCTGAGTAGGGTATCAAATGAAAGCCCTTGGTACGTGAATTAACGATCAAATTTTTATTTTTCCAAAATAAATTATTTTGAAGCGATTTTTGCCAATATTGTGCAAAAAAAATTTTGTCCCACACCCTGTAGCCCAGATGGTTTAAACTAAAAATCTGAAATAATTCTAAGTAATGTACATTGGTGTGAACCGGAATAGTTCAACAGGAATTTTTGATCAGATTATGTTTTTGGAAAAAAAAGCATTTTTTGTGTTTTTTTGCTAATAATGTTGACAACTTATAGTTATATAATACGCTCAACAGGAACGTGTTTCTTGCGTTCTGTCCAAGAATTCGTAATCGGACTCATGTTCGAGTCCTACGTGAGGAGACAATATTATTTTTTATTTATTTTTTGCATTTTTATATTGTTTAAATTATTTTTTCAAAATTTTAATTATATTTTGGCAATTGTTGCATTTAATTTTTAATAGCGTAAATTTAATAACCAGTGGAAATTGTTGAAATTATAATTTAATTATATATTTGAATGTACACGAAATCAAAGGGGAGGAGCTATGACTAAAAACAACCAATGGAAGCCATAGGCGCAATTTTCAAAATCTTAATGAACCTTGATATATAAAAAAAAAAAATACTGCACATCTTTAAAAACTTAAATAATGGTAATAGGCATTCGAATTAAAATTCATAAAAAAATATTTTGTCATAAAATTTGTTTTGGCACCCCAAATAATCATCATTCACTTACTAAATACCTGCAAAACCCTGAAATGTGTGAAAATTCACACTTCACATCAATTTTTATTGTTTTATTGTCACTTAGCCTAACAAATTCCTCACCTTAATCATAATTAAAACTTGTCAAGACATGCAGAGAACAATATACAAGTTGAAAAATCACCCTCGTCCCTAATGACTACTGGTACCCCATTTAAATATGTATTTAACGATAGATGCGACTATGGAACATATCAATACGCGGATACATATAATTCCAGCATCTAAATATGCTCAAACCACGCGTAATATGGACAAGATATTTTTTTCCGGGTTGAGCAATGAAAGGGTTAACTGGTTCTGTTTTTGACGTCTACCCCTCGTTACAGAACTTTTTAACTCAATACTAACAAATAGTACGAAAAACTAGTGACTGTCCCAATAATAGACTGCCAACAACCTTTTGATGATTTGTTAAAATTATATTTTTTTCTAGGCTAGTGATGCATATCTTCAAATGGCAATAGGCAATGCTCCATGGCCAATTGGTGTGACTATGGTTGGTATCCATGCGAGAACAGGTCGAGAAAAAATTTTCTCCAAAAATGTTGCACATGTTATGAACGATGAGACTCAAAGAAAATATATTCAAGCTTTAAAAAGACTTATGACTAAATGTCAAGAATTTTTCCCAACTGATCCATCACGATGTGTAGAATATGCTGCATTTGGAAATTAAAAAAAATTAGGGGAAAAATGCCGAATAATTTTAAATTCTGAATAAAGATTGAAGAAAAGATGATTCTCCTTGAAATTGAAGAAAAAGTAGTGCCCATCAATTTTAATATTAGCAGCAAGAATGAGATGTGTTATCCATTTGAGATGCGAGTTTTCAGGGATATTTATTTTATTGTTCTCTTTAAAATACAGATTATTGGAAGTAAGCCAAGACTTGCATTGTAGAATCAAAAATCTTGATCGTCAGCGCTAAGAACATTTTGAAAAATAAGTTTATTAGCTCATATTTTTAAGAAATATTGTATATATTTTACAAATAATTGTAAGTTTTTATAATAAAAAGGTTAACAAGAATAATATTAATTACTTCCTAGCGGTAAAACCCTGAGTGAGTCCTATCTAACTTCAGGAGATCGTTTCGATATCAAGACTTCTTAGATCTGCGTTGATATTCAGATCAATTCTGTAAAAAGTTACACTGTAGTAACATTACTACAAGATAAAATATTATAAAAAGTATAATGACTTTCATTCATGGTAGTAACTGACCTTGCTCATAGGGACAGATTTAGTTACTATTTTCATAGTAACTGAGTTACAGAATTGGTCTGATTATCTCTCAACTGCAGACATAAACAGGCTATGGAACGCTCTCCTTCCGGCTCTTAGTCTCAGATTAACTTGAAGCGGTCATCTGGTAACATTTGGACATGAGTCTATGTTTTGAATTCTTTCACAATGTCCGGGTTTTCAATAGTTCTTTAATTTTTCTTAGATCTGGTAAAATAACAGTGGCTAATGGGAGCTTTTATTGGTCCGGAAATTTTATGTAGAACTCTTCTCTCAAAATATAGTAACTTCCACTCTATTTCTTTAGTCATCGCTCAAGACTGACTACCGTACATGACTATTGGCCTCATAATGGATTTGTACATTCTTATTTTGGATGTTCAAGATAACTTCTTTGATTGTAAAGCCCTATCTAACGCGAAATAACATCTATTGGCTTTTTATTTCTTCTGATATATTATATATCCGTTATCCAAAAATTGCTCTGGCCCCTCCCTACAAGAAATGCTTGGAGAAAAATATGTGTGCAGCAAGAAAGACCTGTTTTTTTTTAGGAGGTCATCACATCACTTATATTTTAGAAGTGAGGCACTTTTTAGAGTTTTGTAGGTATGACCACCAAAAAAACCCTTATAACGTCACTCATGTGTCTGTCTGTCTGTACGGTAGAAATTGTAGCTCAAATATATCCTGACCCCTCCAAATTTTAAGAGCTAGCACCGCCACGGCGCTAAATATTTGAACTCTATTACTTTTTCAAAATTGTATTGTAACGATTTGTCTTATTTCTCTTCCTTGCTTAAGATAAAAAGTAAGGTAATCACAATAATATAAACAACACTTTTGTTTTAAAAATGTATTGAATGAATAGAATAGTATAACAAAAATAATACCATTAATTATATATCAATGATAATACCAACAAAAAATAAATGAATACAGTAAGTATGAAACATATTTATATGTAAAAATAAAAAGCGTTTCTTTGTCTTTTAATGATTGCAACTTTTGGTACTTAATTCCTCAAATAAAAATTAAATGAAAAATATAACAATTACAGTTTAGTACAATATATTAAGTTTTGTTTTTACTTCTTATCTCTTGATCCTTTGTGTTTTTGGCCTAATTCTATCGATTTTTGTGCAGCTGTTTCTATAGCACTCATAAAGGCCGCCCTAAAAAAATTAATGTTTATCATCAAAGACAGTCCAGACTTGGGTAATTCACAGTGTTCTCCCCAGAATATTAATTATATTTAAAAGAAATCATTTTAAACTTATATCCCATATAACGCAGGTTGACCACGAGAAAAACACTGCTATTGACATTATTTGTTAATTTTTTTTCTTACCTGACTCCTCCTTGTTCTAATACATGTATACCACTGATAGTAGTTCCACCTGGTGAACATACTTCATCTTTTAAAGTTCCTGTGTGTTTTCCAGTTTCTAAAACCATTTTAGCCGCACCCAATACTGTTTGTGCCGCAAATTGAGTAGCCATTGTACGTGGTAAACCCATTTTTACACCACCATCAGACAATGCTTCAATAACAGTATAAATCTAAAATTTTAATAATCAAAAATTTGTTATAAAAAGGATTATTAAAATCTTACAAAAGCTGGTCCACTGCCTGCTAACGCTCCTACAGCGTTGATCATAGATTCAGGAACTAACGTACAAACACCAGAGCTTGCCAGCATTTGTTGAACAATACTAATATCATCTTCCGATGCATTTTGACCTGGACAATATACCGTACAGCCTTCTCCAACCATCATTGGTGTATTTGGCATTACACGAATCACTCGGGATCCCTCAAATTCCGCTAAAACCTATTATAAGTTATATTTGTATAAAAAAACAATTGTGAAATGTATACATTTTCTAACGATTCAAGTGTAACTCCAGCTAATATTGAGACGAATAGTTTATTTGCTATTTTAGCAGGGTTTTTTAAAGTTGCATAAACATTTGCTACAGCTTCCGCTAAAATATGAGGTTTAACTGCTAAGAAAATAATATCGGCTTCTTCGACTACGACAGCATTTTCAAATGATCCGTTCACACCTAACTTCCTCCAGCTCTCAATTGTTAAATCTGAACGTGCTGATACATAAATTTGATTATATTTCACTAGACCTGCAAATTTCAAGATAAAACTTGTTAGATAACATCACAACGAATTATATTTGTATTTTAATACCGTTTCTTGTCATTCCTTCGCAGATTGCTCTTGCCATATTTCCCGCTCCAATGAAACCGACTCTTAAATTTGGCTTCCAATTATCACCCATTTTAATTTATTTTCTGATATAATTAAAGTTTTGTAATTTAATAAAATGTGGTAACCCAAATGAATTCCAAATACACCAACCTACTAACAGCAACCTGTTTTAACTATTTTCATATTTTAATATTCATATTCGCCACTAGGTTAGAACCATAGGCGTACCAGTACTCAAAATTTGTAGGAACACAGGGGAAAAAATAATATGTGAAGCAGGAGCGCACGGGAATTTTTTAGAGGAGCACAAAACCATATTTTTTCTTTGGGGCAGAGCTTACGTATATAATCGTTCAATTATATTAAAGATGCATCCCTTAAAAACGTTTAATTTGAATGTTATTGAGAACTGACAATAACTGAAGTGACGCTTAGCGAAATATTTGGAACTTAACGAAATAGGTATTTTTTAACAGAATATTTTGTTGGATGTGGCTCATTTAATTACATTGTTTTTATGTGTTAAAGTGAAGAAAACTTTAATAAAACGGCTTTAAAATCGCAACAGAAAATTAACTGCAATGTGAATTGTTGTGTATCAAATGGTAAATGTCAAAAATATCCTATTCCAATCGCCATTTTGTAAGCGACAACAGCGTCTCTATAGGTAATGTCACTTCTCAATAGGAAGCTCAAGCTCATGAGCCTGGATGCGCGCCATATTTTACGCATAAAAAACAATTGGAAGCATAGACGCCCGCAGAAATTATTCTAGGGGGGGCAAGACCAAAACATATATATAGATGTCATATTCGAACAATGCTTTCCACGTGGCGGGTCTGGGAATGATCCCCGCTGAGGATAAACATTTATTTTCTAATTAAAAATGTGTTCTCTATACAGTAATACCCCGTTACTCGACTGCCTCTTAGCTCGACGTTTTCGCCACTCGAGGTAAATGTCGAGAGTGAGAGTCGACGGAAGCATCGCTATCCGACGCGTGATCGAGTACCGATCACGTGATATTAAAATGAAAAATTAGATTGACGTGCAACGGTTGGTTATATGGATGTACACATTTAAAAATTAGATTGACGTGCAACGGTTGGTTACATGGCTGTACTAATTTAAAAATTAGATTGACATGCAACGGTTGGTTACATAGATGCACACATTTAAAAATTAGATTGACGTGCAACGGTTGGTTATATGGATGTACACATTTAAAAATTAGATTGACGTGCAACGGTTGGTTACACGGATGTACACATTTAAAAATTAGATTGACGTGCAACGGTTTTTTACATGGATGTACACATTTAAAAATTAGATTGACGTGCAACGGCTGGTTACATGGATGTACACATTTAAAAATTAGATTGACGTGCAACGGTTGGTTACACGGATGTACACATTTAAAAATTAGATAGACGTGCAACGGTTTTTTACATGGATGTACACATTTAAAAATTAGATTGACGTGCAACGGCTGGTTACATGGATGTACACATTTAAAAATTAGATTGACGTGCAACGGTTGGCTACACGAATGTACACATTTAAAAATTAGATTGACGTGCAACGGTTGGTTACATGGATGTACACATTTAAAAATTAGATTGACGTGCAACGGCTGGTTACATGGATGTACACATTTAAAAATTAGATTGACGTGCAACGGTTGGTTACACGGATGTACACATTTAAAAATTAGATTGACGTGCAACGGTTGGTTACATAGATGTACACATTTAAAAATTAGATTGACGTGCAACGGCTGGTTATACGGATGTACACATTTAAAAATTAGATTGACGTGCAGCGGTTGGTTACATGGATGTACAGATTTAAAAATTAGATTGACGTGAAACGGTTGGTTACACGGATGTACACATTTAAAAATAAAATTGACGTGCAACGGTTGGTTACACGGATGTACACATTTAATAATTAGAATGACGTGCAACGGTTGGTTACACGGATGTACACATTAAAAATAAGATTGACGTGCAATGGCTGGTTACAAGGATGTACACATTTAAAAATTAGATTGACGTGCAACGGCTGGTTACACGGATGTACACATTTAAAAATTAGATTGACGTGCAACGGTTGGTTACATGGATGTACTAATTTAAAAATTAGATTGACGTGCAACGGTTGGTTACATGGATGTACACATTTAAAAATTAAATTGACGTGCAACGGCTGGTTATACGGATGTACACATTTAAAAATTTGATTGACGTGCAACGGTTGGTTACACGGATGTACTCATTTAAAAATTAGATTGACGTGCAACGGTTGGTTACATGGATGTACACATTTAAAAATTAGATTGACGTGCAACGGTTGGTTACACGGATGTACACATTTAAAAATTAAATTGACGTGCAACGGTTGGTTACATGGATGTACACATTTAAAAATTAGATTGACGTGCAACGGCTGGTTATACGGATGTACACATTTAAAAATTACATTGACGTGCATCGGTTGGTTACATGGATGCACACATTTAAAAATTAGATTGACGTGCAACGGTTGGTTACATGGATGTACTAATTTAAAAATTAGATTGACGTGCAACGGTTGGTTACACGGATGTACACATTTAAAAATTAGATTGACGTGCAACGGCTGGTTACAAGGATGTACACATTTAAAAATTAGATTGACGTGCAACGGTTGGTTACATGGATGTACTAATTTAAAAATTAGATTGACGTGCAACGGTTGGTTACATGGATGTACACAATTAAAAATAAGATTGACGTGCAACGACTGGTTATACGGATGTACACATTTATAAATTTGATTGACGTGCAACGGTTGGTTACACGGATGTACACATTTAAAAATTAGATTGACGTGCAACGGTTGGTTACATGGATGTACTAATTTAAAAATTAGATTGACGTGCAACGGTTGGTTACACGGATGTACACATTTAAAAATAAGATTGACGTGCAACGGCTGGTTACAAGGATGTACACATTTAAAAATTAGATTGACGTGCAACGGTTGGTTACATGGATGTACTAATTTAAAAATTAGATTGACGTGCAACGGTTGGTTACATGGATGTACACAATTAAAAATAAGATTGACGTGCAACGACTGGTTATACGGATGTACACATTTATAAATTTGATTGACGTGCAACGGTTGGTTACACGGATGTACACATTTAAAAATTAGATTGACGTGCAACGGTTGGTTACATGGATGTACTAATTTAAAAAATTAGATTGACGTGCAACGGTTGGTTACATGGATGAACACATTTAAAATTTAGATTAACGTGCCACGGTTGGTTACATGGACGTACACGATTAAAATGTGAACATCCGTGTAACCAACCATGGCACGTCAATCAAATTATTAAGTGTGTACATCCATGCAACCAACCGTGGTACGTCAATCTAATTTTTAAATGTGTACATCCGTGTAACCAACCGTGGCACGTCAATCTAATTTTTAAATTAGTACATCCATGTAACCAACCATTGCACGTCAATCTAAGTTTTAAACGTGTACATCCATGTAACCAACCGTTGCACGCCAATCTAATTTTTAAATTAGTACATCCATGTAACCAACCGTTGCACGTCAATTTAATTTTTAAATGTGTACATCCGTGTAACCAACCGTTGCACGTCAATCTAATTTTTAAATTAGTACATCCATGTAACCAACCGTTGCACGTCAATCTAATTTTTAAATGTGTACATCCATGTAACTAATCGTTGCACGTCAATCTAATTTTTAAATTAGTACATCCATGTAACCAACCGTTGCACGTCAATCTAATTTTTAAATTAGTACATCCGTGTCACCAACCGTTGCACGTCAATCTAATTTTTAAATGTGTACATCCGTGTAACCAACCGTTGCACGTCAATTTAATTTTTAAATGTGTACATCCGTGTAACCAACCGTTGCACGTCAATCTAATTTTTAAATTAGTACATCCATGTAACCAACCGTTGCACGTCAATCTAATTTTTAAATGTGTACATCCATGTAACTAATCGTTGCACGTCAATCTAATTTTTAAATTAGTACATCCATGTAACCAACCATTGCACGTCAATCTAATTTTTAAATTAGTACATCCGTGTCACCAACCGTTGCACGTCAATCTAATTTTTAAATGTGTACATCCATGTAACCAACCGTTGCACGTCAATCTAATTTTTAAATGTGTACATCCATGTAACCAACCGTTGCACGTCAATCTAATTTTTATATGTGTACATCCGTGTAACCAACCGTGTCACGTCAACCTAATTTTTAAATGGGTTCATCCGTGTAACCAACCATGGCACGTCAATCTAATTTTTAAATGTGTACATGCATGTAACCAACCGTGGCACGTCAATCTAATTTTTAAATTAGTACATCCATGTAACCAACCGTTGCACGTCAATCTAATTTTTAAATGTGTACATCCATGTATCCAACCGTTGCACGTCAATCTAATTTTTAAATTAGTACATCCATGTAACCAACCGTTGCATGTCATTCTAATTTTTAAATGTGTACATCCATGTAACCAACCATGGCACGTCAATCAAATTATTAAGTGTGTACATCCATGCAACCAAACGTGGTACGTCAATCTAATTTTTAAACGTGTACATCCATGTAACCAACCGTGGCACGTCAATCTAATTTTTAAATGTGTGCATCCGTGTAACCAACCATGGCACGTCAATCTAATTTTTAAATGTGTACATGCATGTAACCAACCGTGGCACGTCAATTTAATTTTTAAATTAGTACATCCATGTTACCAACCGTTGCACGTCAATCTAATTTTTAAATGTGTACATCCATGTAACTAATCGTTGCACGTCAATCTAATTTTTAAATTAGTACATCCATGTAACCAACCGTTGCATGTCAATCTAATTTTTAAATGTGTACATCCATGTAACCAACCGTTGCACGTCAATCTAATTTTTAAATTAGTACATCCGTGTCACCAACCGTTGCACGTCAATCTAATTTTTAAATGTGTGCATCCATGTAACCAACCGTTGCACGTCAATCTAATTTTTAAATTAGTACATCCATGTAACCAACCGTTGCACGTCAATCTAAGTTTTAAATGTGTACATCCATGTAACTAACCGTTGCACGTCAATCTAATTTTTAAATTAGTACATCCATGTAACCAACCGTTGCATGTCTATCTAATTTTTAAATGTGCACATCCATGTAACCAACCGTTGCACGTCAATCCAATTTTTAAATTAGTACATCCATGTAACCAACCGTTGTACGTCAATCTAATTTTTAAATTAGTACATCCATGTAACCAAACGTTGCACGTCAATCTAATTTTTTAAATGTGTACATCCATGTAACCAACCATGGCACGTCAATCAAATTATTAAGTGTGTACATCCATGCAACCAAACGTGGCACGTCAATATAATTTTTAAATGTGTACATCCATGTAACCAACCATAGCACGTCAATCAAATTTTTAAATGTGTACATCCAGGCAACCAATCGTGGTACGTCAATCTAATTTTTAAATGTGTACATCCGTATAACCAACCGTGGTGCAGCTATGAACTTTTTGTTTTTTGCTAAAATAAGTGATTTATATTTATAATTATGGGTCCAAGGGATAGAAATGCAAGCATGGCTAAAAGGAAAACATATACATATATGTATTTCCTTATATGTATATGTATATATGTACATATGATTCCCTTTATTTCTTATGGAGAAATTCGACTCGCCACTCGACGTAATCGCTACTCGACGCTTTTTCAGAACGAATTAACGAGTGGTGGGGTATTACTGTACTTAAAAATCATCGATTTAATACATAAGAACTATCCGGGCTAATAGCCAAAGTTGCTAGAGCAAAAATCTAATAATAAACAATCGTTTTTTTTTAATGAATTTTATATTTAAATTTTTCTAAGATACGAATTGGTAATTGATTCCGAAATCCAGGGGGGGGGCAACTGACCCATCTTGCCCCCCCTTGCGGGCGCCTATGGTTGGAAGCATCTACATTTTGCAGTATGTTTCGGGTTCTTTGCAAGGTTACTCAAATAAGTTACTGGCATACGTGTAAATGACAAAACGACTTGTGCTAGTACTGGCACAAGTACTTGTCCAGCAGTTTGGCCACAACTTATACTATACAAACAAGACACACGAATGACTCTATAAGGGTTTATTGGTTATAGGTGTATTTTATAAGTGGCCAAAAATACAACTTATTTATCGACGATTTTATTTTGTATTTATTATAAATAAAATTTGCAATTTCATATAAAAATAACTGTAATAAAAAGCCACTTATTCTACAAAGTAACATAATTTAAAGATTTATTTCCATAAAAGTATTTCTTTATCACAATTTCTTATAGTATTGTTATTTTATAGTATAAATGCTTATTTCTATGCGTCTTTGAACACAAAATAGTCTATTCACAACTGGTTACTAAAGTAAATATAAATTAATTGCACTTTTCTTAAAAAACTAACACTTTTCAATCATGACTTTTGCACTATTTGTCTTTGTACATTATTTACATCATTTTGATTCAACTTTGCTGTTGAAACATTACTATCATTACTTAAAGTAGAAGAATTTGAAAATGTTCGTGATCTATTATTGTCTGTTTTTTTATTTTTGCGCACACTCGATCTAGGAATCTCGTAACCATCACTAAAATGAGTTAAATAACTACTGTCACATATTATTTCTAAATATTTAGGAATCTCAGTGGGTTTCTTAACTTCCGTCGTTTCTTTCTTTGTCGAATTGACCAGTGGTGTATGATCCCTGGAATTGCTATCCTCAGTTTTCCAAGAACTACCTGTAAAACAATATTAAGTTTATTTTCAAGCCAAAATCTACGGAAAAATTAATGATTCTTACAATTATTGTTAATGGATTACAACTTACGATTTTGTCCGATTCAGAACTCGCTAATGAATAGTTTGTCAGATGATAATAGATTTCTATGCTTAAATTATCCGCAACTTAGCAAAAAGCCAAACATAATGAATGATTACCTGAATTATTATGGTTGTCATCTTGAAAGTAAGCACAGTTAGATACGCCACAAGCAACTGAAAGTAACAATCCAAACACAAAGCTGTTAATTTTCATGCTACATGCTTCGTTATTGACAAGATTACTGTCCGACAAATATTTCGTGGCCGGGCGTGGCTTATTGTGCGCATAGAGAGGGCACTATGAAAGACAGTGTCAGATATAGAGTACAGTCAGAGAAACAAGTTCACATTCTTACACGTGTACATTATATTTATCAGTTAATTATGTCTACAAAGACAAGTTCCTCCCATCATAGTCGAACAACAAAACTATAGAAACGCAGCTGCTTGATTTAAGTGATTACTGCATTTGACGTTCACTTTGTCGACTTGTTTATTGGCCAGAGCACCCCCGTCCCGCGTCTTTTTCCAAACTCCAGCAATTTCAAGTAGATTGTAAACAATAAAGGCTTACATTCTATGTAATAATATAATACAGATGTTTTCCCGCTAAATATACTTACATAACAATGTCAAATTTTTTACTATTAATAGCACGTCCACCTAGTTTGTTTTTTGTCTCCATGATTTTAAATATTTAATATATTTTGAATCTTGCACTTATGCACTTGACTGTAATAGCGTGTGTAGGAAATAATGCAATTCGCCAAAATTATAATCCCCACTACAAATTTCACGCGCATCTTTCACGCCCGGCGACGAAATATCTGTCGGACAGTAAAATAGAAATAAACGAAAAAGAGCTAGTGGCCCGGGCGGTTAAAAAGCCGCAACCGTTAGGCGGATGAAAACAGATCATGCGCACTAGCTCTTAAATTCAGAAAAGATTGTAAATAGATCAGTCTAAGGTGACGTCACTCGTCACGTGATTTTACACCATGGAGGTATAACATGATTTTTTTCCTATGCTTTGTTATCTTATTTTCGTTAATTGTACAGTAAATTTACGTGCTTATAGATATTTGTTTAAAACTTTTTTGTGCTAACAACTATCCCTGCTCAATAATAACGAACTATAATTATTAAGAATTTATAAAACATTTAACAGTGAGCGACAAAAAGGGCTTTATAATCGATTGTTTTTTAGGTTGTCTATTTTGCATGAATTTAGTGTTATTTATATCATTTAGGCATTTTAAATATATTTCTAGAAGTGTATCATATAAACAAATAATGGATAACATAATAATAATACAAAAAACATTTTACCCATCGGATAAAACTCTACGTCTAGTTTTATAAAGGTTACTGTGCTTCAACACACTTTTTTTCTTAAATATAACTTTTTTGACATTCTAAAAAATTGATGTGAAGTGTGATGTTTCACACATTGCAGGGTTTCGCAGGTATATAATAAATGAAGGCATGCCGCTGAGTGTGTAGGACAAATTTTGCTTTGTAGTAATCACGGCAAAATGAACGATATTTTTAAAATAATTTATCGTCTGTTAATATAAGCGCATTAAAAACAAATTTTATGTTAAAATATTTTTTGGTTAATTTTAATTCGAATACCTAATACCATTATTTAGGTTTCTAAATATGTGCAGTATTTTTATTATATAGCAAGGTTCATTAAGATTTTGAAAATTGCGCCTATGGCTTCCAGTGGTTCTTTTAAGTCATATGTTCCGCCCCACTGGTTTCGTATACATGACATATAGAATGAAAATATAATTCCAACCAGGGACGTAGCCAGGGGGGGCATAGTTTGGCAAAAAACACATCAAAATACTTTATTTTTCAAAAATAAAATTTTGATCGTTCTTAGTCCTTAGTTTCATTTGATACCCTACACATAATTTAAAAAATAATATTTTTTTTTTTCGATGAGCACATATTTGTTTATATTTTTAGAGGGATATGTTTTTTAGATGTTTTAGTATTTTTCCTATGTGCGGGTCACAGAGTTGTATAAGCATGTCAAATTTCAACTCTCTAGGTTTAGCCGTTTGGCTAAAATTTTTACCAAACAGACAGACAGACGACAAAATGACGGTATAAGAGTTTGTTGGTCATACCTACAAAACCCTAAAAATTATATTTTTGCGTCTTTTACATTCATGAATTAATCAATGGGACAGCATTTCGAGAATTCATTTTTATATTTAGAAGAACATAAGCTATAATATCCCTTAACCAGCCGACCGGCGTAGCGTAGTGGTAACACACATGCCCTGCGTTGCTAAGGTCTCAGGTTCAAATCCCAATCAGGCATGGAATTTTCATCATGAAAAATAGCATTGTCCTGGCTAATTGCCACAGTAGCAAAGGCCATAAAAGTGAAATAAAAAAAATAAAATAATACATCCTTTAACCGTAAAGCGTCAGATTTAAAATACAATTTTATGTTTAATTACATGATGACAACTTATTCATTCACACCGATATACTAAATATACACCTTAGATGCAACGTGGACATAATTAGAGGTGCCAAATTTGAATAATGCTAATTTGAAAATCGTCTATATAACATGATGGTGTTTGGCTCTAGCAGTTTATGATACCTCCAAGACATGAGACGACGTCATGGGGACCACGTGATTAGACTGATCTATTATCATAAAGCAAACATATTTTATTATTATGCATATATTTTTCTTAATTATAATTATGAAAAAAGTTGTTAATTATTGATGAAATGTTAATAAAACTTAAAAACATTATCTTACCATTAGGTACTGAACTGACATAGTTGCCACAATGTACAGCTGTTAAAGATTTGTCTGTTGTTGAGGTACAAAGTTGCTCTAAAACCTCTAAACTGTATTTAAATGTCGGACGATTTTCTGGTTGATAGCTCCAACATAACATCATAAGTCTGTGCCTATAAAAATAAGATTTAAGTTCCAAAGAACCACAATTAGATTTTAAAACTTACAATTCTTCCGGACAATAAGTAGGTTTTTCCAATCTTCCGCCTCCTTTAACATAATGTAGAACCTCCAAATTATTTCTAGCAGGATATGGTTGTTGACCTAAAGTCATAATTTCCCACATCAATACCCCAAAGGCCCAGACATCACTTTGACAAGTAAAAACTCCATCAACAAGAGATTCTGGCGCCATCCATCTAACAGGAAGTAAACCTTCACCCTCTTTTCTATAATAATCATTCTTATAAATATCTCTTGCAAGTCCAAAATCACCAATTTTAACAACTCTAGAAGCACGGTCTTTGGAAGAAACTAAACAGTTTCGACAAGCAAGATCACGATGAACAAAATGCATTTCTTCTAAATATCTACAACCACGAGCAACATCTACACACATTGATAGTAGATCTAAGATGGTTAAACCATCATTTAAGGATTGTGGTTTACGGTTAGAACGGAGATAGGTTAACAGATCACCTCCCTGCATAAGTTCCATGATAATGAAATGTGTATCTAAACAAACACCGAGTAGCTGTAGGATATGTTCGTGTTTAAAATGACTCATGAGCTGTGCTTCTTGTAGAAATTCAATTTTTTCTTGCTCTGTTGCTCCTTTTCTTAAAGTCTTAACTGCTACTTTTATTTCTGTTCCATTTTCTCCAATACCTTTAGCTTTTCCTTCATATACTTCACCAAAAGCTCCTCTTCCCAAAAAGTTAATCAATGTGATTTGATCTCTATTTATTTGTGGCAACAAAGCGAGTTCTTCAGCTGATGGAAGTCCAGAAACATACAAAGCATTGGTATTGTGAATAAAATTATCTCTCCTTGGTAGTTCTCTTAAAGTTGCTAACTCTACATCTGGATTTACTGACTGAGTAATAAGCATTGCTTGGGTTGCTTTCTTTTCTTTATCTTTACGACGAACAAGGTATATGAAACAAATAATAACACAAACGCAGACTGTTGCTAGTAAAGGAACAGATATACCAAGAATGATTCCCATTTGTTCGTGCCTTTCAGCCATCATTGATGCTGCGTTGATGTTGAATTCAACACTTTCTTCACTGGGATCACTCCAGCCATTTTCATTTAAAGCCAAAACTCGGAAAGAATATCTAAGTTTATCACTTAACCCAGATATAATCCAATAATTATCTGTTCCATTATAATATGAAACCCATTCGTGTTCCTGTTCTTCTACATAAGGAGCAGTATTAAACCAAGCAGTTCTATTAGTATTCCTTTTAGATCTGTAATTATTCAAACCTAATCCTTCTAAATTATACATAGTAATAGGAGCACCATTTTCTTTAGCTGCTTCCCAAGAAATTTGATAAACTTCTCCTTTGAAATGTTGTATTATTGGAACGCCAGGAGGTGAAGGTCTATCTCCTTTTGTTTCAAAAGTAAATCGATTATCCTTTGGCCAGATATACAGTTCATTGTGGTCGAGATATTTCAGTTTTAATCGAAACACATATTTCATTTTTGGGGACAGGTTTTTAACTTCTACCGTCATATTTCCATCACGACTTATGTTCGTAACATCTTTCCAGTTTGTTACTAAAAGATCTGTGTACTGTACATTGTAGTGCTTAATATCAGCAGCTAACTTCCAGCTAATAGTTAACGTTGATGCTGTGTTATTGAGTAAAATAATATCATTCGGTTCTGGGTAAGTATGTACAGATGTACTATCGCTATCAGTGTAAGTTTCGTTGTTTTCTGAATAAGCTCTAATCCATAACAAATAAGTTTGATTAGGACTTAATTTGGATAATAACATATTTTTGTATTTCGGAATCTTATTACGGGAATTTGAAGAGTCTTTATCGCGGAAGACGACTTGTTCTCCTTTTTGTCGTACTCCGTTAATGGTGCCTTCTGTTCGCCAGTGTATTTCGTAAAGAACAGATTCCCCATTTAGTTCTTGAGGTGGCAACCATTTTACTTCCACCATTGTGGGGTTTAGAACAGTTGCACTTAAGTTCTGTGGCTTTGTTGGAGCTGCAAAATAAATAATAATTACAATATTTGTAATAATATACTGCGTGATCTATATTTTTTAGGATTTTTGTGCGTTTACTATTGGCCACTTAATGCCTGATTATGTTGTTTCTAAAATTAAAAATTGATGTGAAGTGTGAATTTTCATACAATTCAGGATTTTGTAGATATTTAGTAAGTGATAGCAAATTAACAGTGGGTACATATAGATAAATTTCGAAATAATTATCAGGTGAAAAATTCCTTTAATACTATACCGATTCACATTAATGTACATGATGTTTTTCTCTGGAAAATAGGGTGCGGTACAAAAGTTTATAGCCATATTTTTGGCGAAAATTACATTAAAAAATGTAATTATTCAAAAATAAAAATGTGCTGGTTTATCCACGCATTAAGAGGTTATATTTGAAATTCCACTCAAAATTATAAAAAAATATATTTATTTTTTTCGTTGAAAACATATTTGTTTATATTTTTCTCGCGAAATTTTAACTTTCTACGGTCAGCTGTTTGACCACAATTTTTTCTGAATAGACAGACAGACACATGACAGGGATTTTTTGTTTTTTGGCCATACCCAGGGGCGTAACAAGGGGGTGCTGGCAGTGCAAATCAGAATTATAGGGCGCCGAATTGATGAAAAATTGATGAAAAAAAACTACTACAAGAAAAATATAGTACGGATTTAACAAATGCATTTCCTTAGCAGATATTAAGTTTTCGGTCAGCATTGTTGGACAAAATTAAATTATTTTCCAGTACAAGAGAACTTGCCAAAATATTTTTAATAGACTATAGTATAATTTTATCCAGTTTCGACGATATATGCACAGCTTTTATGCTGTTTTTAACACTTCTATAACATCTGCGTCAGCTGAGACGTCATTTTGAAAGTTAAAAATTATAAAAAATTATCTAAGAAGTACTATAGGACAACAGCGATTGAGTGACTTCACATTAATTAGTGTTGAAAACGATCGTGTAAGATCAATGAATTATGAATATTTAATAGACATTTTTGCGGAAGCTAAAAATCGAAAAAAAAAACTGTTTTAAACATTAAGGTCCGGTTTCGTTAACTATAACCAAATAGTTAGAAAATGGTTGCTATGGTAACTTATGGGACTGTTATATTGTAACCGAGTTTAAGCAAAAGATTAAACTCGGTTAAGCTTTCCGAAACCGGCCCTAAATGTATACCAATCTCTTGGTAAGTTTTTCAATATTATTATTCGCTTATATATTTTTTCCTTCTTTTAAAAAATATTTTTTGTTGTATTGTTGATTTTATAAAATGTTCTTCAAATAAATGTCTTAATTTTTGTTAAGGATTACCAATTTTAGGGCGCATAAAATGTTTCAGCACACCACCGCAGCTTGAAGTCGCTACTGGTCATACCTACAAAATCCTTAAAATGAAACTAAAAGCTTATCAATTTGCGAATGTTCCAGCTATCCAAAAATCTGTGATCGACGAATTAAGGACAAAATTAATTTTTTAAGGCTCTCCAAAAACTACGAATGTGTTAAATTATTATACGCGAATGGTCATATTTTAAATAAAATGTTTTTCTCGTATGTTTGATTTTTTAATATAATTTTTGTCCTTAAACTTATAGACCTTATTAATGAGAATAATACAAACCTCCAGCTGCTGTTTGAAAGACCAATCCAGGCCCCACATTCTCAGGAATTCCTCTCAAAGAAGTAAAATAATTTCTAGTTCCAATTGAAAACACATATTTACTGAACGGTTTTAAACCCATTACTTTAACTCTTTTGTCAAAAGTAACTATTTGACTACAGTTACTATCACACCTCTGATTATCTTCTTCATTATATCTTTTATAGTAAACAGTAAATTTCACCGAGGCCATTGATATATTGTCACAATCATCTTCTGTCTTTAATTCCGGAAGAAGAAGCGTTATTGAGTTTGATGTTTTAGAATGGAATGCTACTGTTTTTCTCTCTAAATTTGGAACTAAACATTTTGCAATTGGATAAGGCTGGATATGTTTTCCATGTAACAGAAAATTGTTTCCTTCTGTTTTTTCGGTTAATACTATCTTGTTATATTTATCCACATATAATATGGTATTATTTATATTATTACTCCAATAAATCTTACTAACATCCGTTGCTAAACTGTTGATTGTTGAACTATCATTAATGATAGCTTTATTTAAAATAACATCGCAATAACACCCGTGTTTATCAGCTGATATTACTTCATGTGTGTTTGAATCTATGAATATTATTTTGGGTTTATTCATTTTAGAATGGTCAATTGTGAATATATTTTCGATGTGTTCATAGCTTGGACAATTGCAAGGCAAGTATTCTTGATTATTCATCCTTTTGAAGGAGTGTAGATTTTTTTCAAAGAAGGATTTGATATTCTCTCCTTCTGTGTTTGCCTGCATTATTACGTTTTTGTTTTTGATGATTTCTGTCCAGTAAATATGCCTGAATAAACAAAAAGATGGAATATGAATTTTACGCATTTAAGGTTTTCGGAAAGAAGGGATTTAGTTAATAAGAGCTTTTATTTAAGATGCGACCAAAAATTTCAAGGGTACTGTTTTATTTCAATTCAATGTGCATTACTTTGATTTTTTAAAGATTTTTAAGTCAATCTCTCTAGGAAATTTGTTGAGGGACAAACTAATTTTTTTTTTTTTTTTTAATCAGTATTTTTCCTACAAAAGGTGCGTTCGGCATAAGCTAATAATCTACACATTCTGCATAATTTACACAAGAAACGTTCGGCATAAAGTTTCTGTGTGATCTGTGCTACACGAAGATCGTTCGGCAAATATCTTGCAGTGCAGTTTGTGTTCCACAGTCGTCAAGTTCAGATCGTGCTGTAATCTGTGCAATAGTGTTTATCGCGGTAAAAATATAAGTTATTATTTCTACAAAACAATATGAGTGAAAACAATCAAGATATCATTGTTTATGCCTGCAGCATTTGCAAAATAAATAGTACAAACATGAACCTCATGATGGAACATGTAAATATACCCAAAAAGATACAAAATCTTCTGGATACAAGCGGATATGCACTTTAAATTGACAAGTAGTCATGCTTGGAACAGTACTCTCTGCATATTCAAACACTTTTTCCAAAATATTTTCTGGTTGGGAAAATTCTTCTGAATTCTCTTCCTCATCAAATAAAATTTCTTTTATATTACTTAAAACATCGCAAAACATTAAAGCGTAATTTTTATATCTTCGTACAAAACAAGTAGCAGGAGACAGACTTCAAATAATCAAGCACATATAATTTATTTGTTTACAAAAAAAAAGTTAGAATAACTGCACAATCTGAACAAAGCGTTCGTGTTTGACTTTCTTGCACAGTGGTCACGTGACAAAAAACTTCACGAAACAGAGTTAACACTGCACAGTTATGCCGAACGCACATTTAGTTACGGCCCTCCCTTCACTCTCATTACCTCTACTTGGGCAAGCAGCCTTTTGTTTTGACATTAAGAGCAGATAGTAACAGACTTGCCACTTTATTGCTATCATCATCGCCATTCTCCCTATTTTATTTACTTCACTCGCGTCGTGGACCCAATTGAGTTGCAAGGCCATGTGTTAACTTATATAACGAAGAAATTTGGCCGCGATATACTATGTCCGTTATACATTTTTGGTTATATATCATGTTAATTAAAAAATGTCAGTTTTATTAATTAATTTACTTACCCTTTTATGCGGCATGTGATATTAAAAATAGTTAGTAATGTTACAAATAATATTTAAATATCTATATTAATTACCTGGTAAATGGAGAAATTTTCATGTGTAGAATAATATTTGAAGAACTCAAAATACGTTCAGTCTTAATCTTCCCTTCAAATACTTCATTAAGATTCAGTTTAAAAACTGAAGATCCTTTTCTATCATTTTGTACATAATATAAACTTCTTTCAATCCAATCAACTGCTAAACATCTAGCAGATTCCCGTAACGTTAACAATTTTGTTTTGTTGAAATTTAACTGGGAATAATTCGCGAAGAAAAGTTCGTTTAAATCGTTAATCCAGAAGAGTTTCTTCTCTGTCATCATATAAGCGATGTCTGTTGGGCGTTTGATATTGTCGACCATTACATACGTTTTGTGTGTGTCGAAATCTCTGATATAAATCAGGTCGGAGGATGCAATTAGTAGTTCTGGAATTGGATTTACATGACTTGTATTGCAGCTTATGACGTCAGAGTAGGCTCCGTTTCCTATGTCAGTAAAAGCTTGTACCTAACAATAAATAAAGATGTTCAGATAAATAACAAGTTATTATTTTTTAACTGATCAATTGGTTAAGGTATGTTCATATCATTATTTATCAATGAATGAGAATCACTCATTTCCTACACATGGCAATTCCAATCCGGAAAACATTATTCAATACTATTTCTATAAAAAGAGTACTGAATAATGTTTTGTGTTATAACACTGTTCATACCTAGCGTAGTGTATGAGTTCCAGCATTCTCCGACACTGGGTGCGTTTTGTTGATTGCTATAGTGCGTTCAAAGGTGAGTTTGCAGTACAAGGCATCTGGAGTAGTTCTTTTTCATACTCTCTAATGGGTTTACACAGTGACGCTATCATTTTCTTGCTTGTCGACGTTGCCAGGCCAAAAAAGCGGTGATCTGTGAAGACGCAGTATTCTACAAATGACCATTTGTTTTTGTTGAGTGTTATTTTGAGTTTTATAAGATTTGATTTTTGTAAATCATACGAGTGTTTCATATTATTATAATTGACACATTTGACACTTTTACAACACTTGGCAACACCGCTCCCATTTGCCATAAGAGCTATACTGCAAACTCACCTTTGAACGCACTATAGTTAGAAGTACTAGAATTGAGGCGCAAGAAAACGGGTATATAATAAGTGAAGGCGGCATACTGAGTGTGTAGGACAAATTTTGCTTTGTAGTAATCACGGCAAAATGAACAATATTTTTAAAATAATTTATCGTCTGTTAATCTAAGAGCTTTAAAAACAAATTTTATGTTAAAATATTTTTTTGCTAATTTTAATTCGAGTACCTAATACCATTATTTAAGTTTCTAAATATGTGCAGTATTTTTTTTTTTATATTCCAAGGTTCATTAAGATTTTGAAAATTGCGCCTATGGCTTCCATTGGTTGTTTGAAGTCATATGCTCCGTCTCTCTGGTTTCGGTTACATGACACAGAATGAAAGTATAATTCCAACAATTCCAACTGGTTATTAAATTTACGCTCTTAAAAATTAAATGCAACATTTGCCAAAACATAACTAGACATTAAAAGGGTTGATTTCGCTACGATGCATAACGGAATGTATGAACAATCCACAAATATTCGTGCAGAAAACGCTACGAGACGGAAACGTTTTATGCATGATGATATGAACGTACAAATTAACATAAAGATGTAATAAGGTTGCATAAAAATGAAACAAAAACTTACTTGAAAGTTATAGAGTTGATTTTCTGTTAAATTTTGTAGTGCATATTGTAAATAATCATTTTTAACTACAGTTTCCTTCACATCTTTTTCGGTATTCCAAAATTTAACCGCGTATCCTTTTATAACGCCGTTCGTATTCTTGGGTTCACTCCATCGGAACCAAATCGCTATTTTTGGATGTGCAAATGGATGATGAATATGTGTAACATAACAACGCGTCTTTTGAGGAACTGAAGGAGTTGAAGCTGGGGAATAAAGTGGAGTACGAACTTGGGGGGCTGACCCCCAGTAAGTAAATGCACGAATGGCAACTTCTAGCTTAGTGTATGGAGGGACAGGCTTCCAGTAGGTAATATAGGGATTTGTAGTGACTCTCTGAAAACAAAATAACATGGTAAGCGAATTCAGTTTAGGTTATAAAAGGTGTCTCAAAAGAAATTTTATATTTATTTAGCTTACTGCGTGAACGCAACGTATCCGAGGGGCGCGGGGGTTATGTCAATCGGTAGCTTGGCTCTTGGGAATTTAGTCGCTATGGAGCGTTTCTCGGGAGCAGACCGCGCGTTATGCGTGCGAGAGTTTTACAAAAACGGTGATTCGGCGACTGTAGCGCGTAGAATATTCTGCAGTATTCGAGGTTTTCGCCACTTAAATGATGCGCCAAGCATTCCTCTCATTCGACATTGGGTTAAAAAGTTTGAAGAGACTGGTACAACACTGGATAAATCAAAATCCGGGCGGCCCAGGTCATCAAGAACGGTAGAAAACGTGGAGAATGTTAATCAGTCTGTTCGTGACGACCCGAACCTTTCAATTCGAAAGCGCGCAAGTGCTTTAAATGTGCATAGATCAACATTACATCGCATTATGCACAAAGACCTAAAGCTGCACCCCTACAAAATTCAATTGGTGCAAGAATTAAAGCCCCAAGATGCCAGTCAGAGGCTTAATTCTCAGGCAAATTGATCTCCCGGAGAGGTGACATAAATTGGCCTCCACGCAGTCCACATTTAACCCCTATGGACTTTTTCCTATGGGGTTATCTTAAATCTAAAGTTTACGCCAATAAACCGACTTCACTGGCGCATTTGAAAGAAAATATCCGTCACGAAATGGCAGCCATCCCTGAGTCCACCTGCCGAGACGTCATAAGAAATTTTACTGTTCGATTAAATGAGTGCCGAGAACGCGAGGGTCTACATTTAGACGATATTATTTTTAAGAAATAAATCCCCAAAAAGTGTATTTTAATAATTAATAAACATTTTTTCTATATACGGCTTACTTTTTTTTTAATCGATCCACTAAATATAAAATTTCTTTTGAGACACCTTGTATATGTTTTATCTAGTGTTTATGATTTCTCGAGATGTTTTATTTAGCGAAAAATGAAAAATCAGATTGAATTTCTCGAGAATATTCGATTTTTTTTGAGTTTTATCATTAAAAATATATAACTTACGGTCATATCTTTTTTGGAGACATCATTTATTTTAATTTCATAAAACAGTTGTCCATAATTGACATTACTTATTGGATTCCAAGTTATGTTAAATGAGTTCCAGCTACCATCAACTTTTACTGAGTTATTTATAACTGGATCAGGAATAACAATCACACTTAAATCTGGATTTTCTAAAAAGATAAATAATATTAATTTCCCATAGTCAAAATTAAATAAAATTATATACTTTTCCAGATGTGTAGAGAAGGATCTAAAATGGAAACCATAGATAAACCAGAGAGACTGTTTCCACTAACAACAGCTGCATTTTGTCCATTCATATCACTAATAACAGCATTCTTATCATCTTGTAACCATAATAAATGCTCATCAAAATAACATAAAGGTCCTTGCATATTTGGTTTTTGTAAACTGGAAACTTTAATGGATACATGGTTTCCTCCAACTGGTAAATGTTGGGCCATCTTTTGTTTAAATAAAGTAGAACCTTCATGGCTTCGAACTATCCAATAAACTGTTTCTTGTTCATTGTCGAGAGTTAATCCCATGACTTGTTTACCAGAAAATAGTTGGGCAGGATGGTAGATTTGACGTTCTACTCCATTTAAACGAGCACATTCTACTGAATGGCCGGTTGACCAATAGATGTAGGCATTTACAGCGTCAACGTAAAGTTCTTTTGCAACTGTAAGTATTGGTAATGGTTCTTGCTGAGTTCCATTAAAATTACCTCGAATAATCTGTAAAATAATTAAATTCAATTTAAAACAATTATACCAAACTAGTTGAAATTTTGGGCATCGATAAGAGGGATCTAAGAATTATGATACCAAAAAACAACTGTTAAAATATAGTTTCACAGATAAAATTAAATTTTTACGAGGCTTAAGACAAAGCTGTATATTATCTTTGCTTCTTTTCAACCCGTGTTCGGAAGTAATCTTTAGAAAAGCTTTTCAGCATTATGAGGTCGCAGACAAAATTGCAAAAGGCAAGACAATTAATAATATTAGATATGCCGATTTATTTCGAGCTGTTCGAGGTCAAAATTCAAAATTACTAGCGTTATTTAATTAGTGTTGTAGTGTTAAAGTACGTGTTTCTGTTTATAATATTTCTACGACTCCGACTACTGAAAAGGTTAAGAATCACAGGCCTAGAGGAATCAACAGGTTATCATTAGTCCCGAATTTTGTAGTTGCTATTGCTTCTAAATAATTAGTTCGTTTAGTTTTTCCTTTCTCAAAAGGTCACATCAACAGTTTCTAAAAATCAACAAATGATATAGAAATAATTAGAATAATTTTGTGCCACAACCATTTGGTAATTTATTTATTTTTTGCTCATCAGACTTTTTAGCATGCCGCTTGTTAAATATTGATGTCCTAGCATGATGATTGACAATCTTCGAAAAAACCTTCGAGATAGCGCAAAAGAAGAAAGAAATAAACTTTATTTTCAATAAAATTACTTACCAATTGTTGCTTTGGATTTGACCAGTACAATTTCTTCCCAACCCAATCAATAGCAACACTTCCAACAGAATCTATATCGTTTAATTTCCCTCTTTCGTGATTCGTTAAATTATACCAAAACATATGTGAAGTATTCGAAACGAAATACAATAAATCTTCATACCAAGCAATATTAGTAACAAAATAATCCTTCATATTGGTTTTATGAATCAAAGTCTGTACATTTTCACCAGTAACATCAGATTTTAACAACCCCTCAGCTGCTGACCACAAAATAGATGGATATTTATCATTAAACGGTTTCTTAAGTGTTTGTCCTTTAAATTCAGAACTCCAAGGACCAGTTCCAGAACTCGTATAAGCAGCAGCTTTAATAATATATTCAGTATTTTCTTTTAGATCTTCAATAGTATAAGATGTAGTGTTTATATTTCTATAAGATGCATTTTTAGAATCTGATATATCTTTCACATGAATTTCGTAAGACCAATTCTGCCAAGCTCCTTTTCCTTGTCCACCTAATAAATGAGGCATTTGCCAAGAAGTTTTAGCTAGGTTTGCTCCTAAAATTGCTTGTACAGCAGTTGGGGGATTTACAGGAATTGGCACAGGTTGGCAACTCGGTAAATTAACAGCAACTGTCATGTAAGACCTAGTAATCAAATCTGGGTAAGTATTGTGATAATAATTGCCAGTCCCTGCATGGTATTCTTCATTTAAAACATCATCTCCATTTGTCCAGTAAAATAATCCATTTGCTGTTGCAAGTGATAATACATTATGGAATTGGGATTGTTGTGTATTAGATCGCAGATCAACTATTTCTCTTCCATCAAAAGAAACTGAATAAACTGTATTGTTGTTGTGGTCTGGAACTAGTAAATGGAATTTTGTATGGTCCACTGTAAATGCTCCTAAATTTGGTTGTTCCAAAATTATATCTGGTTGGATATCATGCTTTATTCCATTGCTTATGTCAGCTAAATCTAAGCGGTATAAACCAGGGCGTGAATTTCCATCCATAACCCAAAATAAATATCCATTATACGGATCCACTTCAATATGATGTGGTTTGGTTAATAGTCCAGCAACAGCGACGGTTAATCCACCAGCATCCAAAGCATATCGGGTAATTTGAAACACCTTACTTCGGGAGTTATGAGTAACTTCACCCAATATATATAACTGTTCATTTAACCAGTCAACTGATAAATCTAATGGTTGAAATTTTAACTGTTGGGGGTTTAGTAATATTTTGCTTTGTGAGCGTGTTTTTAGTGAAGTTTGATGGATGTATCCTTTGGAATCTGATATAAAAAGAAGTTGACGGCTGATGTGAATGGCTAGACCTAAAAACAAGGGTTGTAATATTGTTTTATATTGTTGTAAATACTATGGAATTACCTTTAATAAATTCTTCTGTTCTATAAAGTACGGTTGGTTCATCTAACATATCTGCATCTTGTTGAATCACTGTATGATGTGCGCCCAATATTAATATTGGTTTTTGAGTGTCTTTAACTAAAACATAAATAAATTGTTAAGTTACATAGATCCGAGCAATGATGATTAAAGAAGACAGAACGAGGAACCTATATTCTGAGGTATAGTGACATGCGACAGTGTGTTATAAGCTAAATGCTGTCGGGAAATTTGTTTAAGTTACAATATTATTATTTTTTTTTATTATTTGTATATTATTATCAAAGTTACATATTACAAAATAATTTAAGATTCTAAAAAGTAGTAACGTCTTTTAAAATAAATGGTTGACAATTGTTTAATGCTTCTAAATTGAACAATTAACATTAGTTACCCATAATTTTTACTTATTACCGTCTAAAATGGGGAATTCCGATAATGCTATCTTAGAAAAAAAATGTATTCCAGATGAAATTATCATGTAATTTCATGCTATTAAATGATAATAGTGTGCGCCAAATAGTTCGAGACATTGTAAAAAAAATACCAAAAAAATAATGTAATTATTATAATTAAATTTGTTAAAGTAGTTAATGTCTTACTACATAATTTTATTATCAATTAAAAAATGAAACAATGTTTCATTGTTTAAATAAATAATACATATTATTTATTTAATAATATATAATTGAAAATTCCACTAAAGTGAAGATCTATCAATTCGTAAAATGACAAAAAGATGTATTAGTGTTATTGAGTGCATGTAACTGGATAGTAAAGTATTCACATTCAAAGGTTCAAAAGATACCAAATTATATGTGGACATTCTACCTGCGGTAGGTCGCATATAAGAAGTTAAATAAAATTATATTGTTTCTTAAAATATAACCCCCTGAAATATAAATTTAATAATTAATTTTACTTTTTAGAATATAAATAAAGCACAGGGAAAATTTTAAATTAATAATTGTCCCTTTCATTTAGAAGCGGTCGATAAAGTAGATATCTGGCAGAAATAGTCATATATGCAGTTAATGTGTAAAGGAGGTCTTTTCAATAGGCGTTAGCCGAGTGTCGAAAATCGTAGCATTATATTGAAAATGGTCCTTTACACGCGTATTGTATACAACATTTTATCTTACGGTAAAAATAATAATAAATTTAAAATAATTTGGTAAACTTAATTACAAATTCCAACCTTTGCACCAAAACTCCACAAAAGAAGGCAGACCAATATCCATAATGTATGATTTTTTACAGTTGGTTACCATAGCAACATAAGATGGGCGACCAGTAACTAGACGGCTGGATATTTAGTATTTATGTGTTTTAGGCCAGGTCTTTCCACCTTCAGATAAAGTTCCAGGTAACTATTTGACAGATAAGGTTATTTATAACTTCATCTGCTGAATAAATGTCATCCCTTCTTTCTATACAAATGTATCTATCGGATAGTTATCTAACGGATAATGAGACTGACGTATTCGATTCACTGACTGGTATTGACATTTATTCAGCAGATGAAGTTATAAATAACCTTATCTGTCAGATAGTTACCTGGAACTTTATCTGAAGGTGGAAAGACCGGGCCTTAATCGATTATTATGGTTATTTAGATTTACGTCAATTAAACTGATGTATTTTACAAGAATACTTTAATTAACTTATCACTTTCATTTACGTATTTTTTAACGAGAATCAGGGCCGGCGGAAGCATGCAAGGCATGCGCTGCGAGGGGGGCGCTGTCTTGAGACTCAAAGGGGCGCCAAATTAATGTAAAAGTAATTATTGAAATGTAATTTTGTAACAAGGACCTTTTTTTTAGGTCATCATTTGAATTTTAGAAGTGAGGATCTTTTTTTAGGTCAACACTTCTTGAAATTTAGAAATGAGGATCTTTTTTTTTGTCATCAATTATATTTCACTTATATTTTAGAAGTAAGAACTCTTTTTGTTTCCAGGACATTTATAAAATCTCATCAAGGGCTTAGAAAAAAACTAGTTACGCCCTGCATGGGGCGCTCAATTAAGTCTCGCCTACGGACGCCAAAGACCCTCGCACCATATATTTGATAATTTTTGGCATTGCAATTTGGTTTCCATGCCATCTTACGCACTGTAATGGATGCGGAAAGTGCCAAATTTACACCCGGTAGTAGAAAAAATTATGAACTCATTATATTAATATGCAAATTGAAGGACAATAGGACAATAAGTTTAGTCAATTAAAACCATTATTAAATATTTTCAATCTCGTCCTTGAAAAAAATAACAAATTATAAGTTGTTTTCGTTCCGTTCTTTAAAAAAATTGGTTAATAACGTTATTTCGTTGTCGTTCCGTTCTCAATCCCTACTGTGTAGTCCGTTCAGGAGTCAGACGAGTATTTAATGCTTAAAATAAGTGGCTGTTTATACAGGGATAATAGGACCAATTGAAATACCACGCTTACAACATAGCTAAATATTAATGTACTATATCAAAAGAACTTACTTGTTGGTTCCTCAGGAGTTGCAACAAAAACCGTTGCTGCAGGACCTTCTCCAACGCCATTTCTCATTGAAACAGATACCGAGTAATTTCTACCCGCCACCAAGTTGTGAAGCATATAAAAATTATTCTCAGATGCTGGAATATCCTGCACATAAATAAAATAATCAATATACTATTTCTGATGTTCAAATTTTGAAATACAATCAGCACAATTTTTGTGCAAACGTATGTCAAAAGATGAAAGAAATTTGTACACTAAAAATGGAATTCTGTAATTTTATTATTTAAATATGAATTGTAATATATATAAAATGATTTATTTGCCAAAGCATTTAACAAAAGACAATTTCTTATTTACATATACCTGTAAAACAATATGTATACTTATTTATAATTATAATTATATTATAATTAATATTGCTTCAATTAATATCTTCTTTAATATTGATTTATAATTTAATATTGTATTAACACCTGTACAATTTAGTTAAGACTAACAACTTTTGGTTGCTAGGGGAAAAAGGCAAAAACCTAGCACTTGTGAATTGTAATAGTAACATGTATAATATAAGGGAGATTCTTAAAGAAGTAATCACTTTATAGAGCTAGATTCCATTAAATTTGTTACAGAATTACATTATAAATTATAAAGTTAATAGAGAGGTTTAGAGAAATTGGAAAATATTAATAAGCGTGCAATGCATGCAAAAATAGTGTAATACAGGATAAAAATGCAGATGATATGACAAAACGATAATTTAAATCAATAATTAAAAAGTTTTACAATGTTGAAATATTTAAATTCGCGATTCTTGGAACGTTAACTGCCAGTTGTAGAATACTGTGCATTTAATTCATGATATTCTAAAACACCCACGTCGAAAAAGATACAGAGTGTTCATCGCATCGTTATAGACTTGCTCTTTTCTGTAGAGCTTCCTACCAGTAATAACCGATGAAAATTGCCCTTCCGGTATCGCCGAAAATAGGAAAAATGATATGAGCAGTGAACGGGTAAAAAGTCTTTCTAAGAAATTTGCTAAAAATATTCTTATTCAATATTCTTATTCTTCTATTCAATATTATCAAGCGGCAAATATATTCTGATGTGTTTAATTAAATATTATTTGTACACCGCTTCCTTAAAATGTTAATACAATTGTGGTACAATGGTATAAACAAGAAACTGTTTTGAAATGTGTCGACAAATCAAAGTAAAGAGCATTTACCAATTGGTTGAACCTAAACAGAGACATTTTTAACGAGATTTAATTACTTTCTTTTAACCATTATCGTAGACGATTGTATTGTTTTTTTTTTTTTTTTTTTAATTAAGTAATAATTTAAATGATGCCAAATTTTTTATTTAAAAACTACGCCTACAAAAACATATTACATTGAGTTCTGAGCCTAAATACGCCCTAACCAGTAGCGTGGTGCCCATGGAAGCAGCGGATGCACTGCAGTGGCGCACCCAGGGGGTGTCCCCCCCCATAAGAAGAAAGAAGGAAATAAAAACACACTAGGAAATTTTATTACCATAAATATATGCATTTAAAAATAGAGTCAGGTCTGTTTTTTTTTGTAATCACCAGCATTTCAGAAGAGGACCTTTTTTTAGATCATCACTTGAAATTTAGAAGTGAGAACCTTATTCATTATTTAAATAATTTTGTCTTCTCCCCCCCCCCCCAGTCCTGGGTGCGCCAATGATGCACTGCATCTCTTGCCATTCAGACAGAAATATATTTTTGTGAAAAATATTTAGCTAAAAATAATTTATTAATTTATTTCTTATTCGTTATAGTAGAATATGCTTATAATAATTACTTTAAATTATACTCTATCTCAGAAATACTGATAGTAATAAAATTTATTATTTGTAAAAAGTTATTGTTTTTTCACATAGAAGCGGCAAAACAAAAGCGACAAAATATGAATAGTTCGAAACGAAATATTGTTAAAAACAACCGAGTGGGCCGCACATATTATATGGGAATACGAACTAGGGTTAAACACAATAGATCATAAAAATTTGACCCTAAAATTTTGAGGAAAAATATGGTCACAGAGGTGTGTTTAATGATATGATAAATATGGTCACAGGCGTACGTTTAATAAAATGATAAATAGTAATATAGAAATACACAAAACCAATTTAAACGTGTTTAAAATGTGCACGCCACTGGTAACTGCCTGACAAAATGATTTATTACTATCAGTCTTTCTGAAATAGAGTATAGTTGAATATTCATTTCTAATAAATTATAGTGAAATTTAAAAATACGCTAATATGATTTATATTGGATGCAACCTTATTTTGTGCAATAAGTTTCCGCGCTAGAACGGGTTACGTCTATTACGAAGCAACGCCAGGGCGTGTGATTTAAGCCAGTTTGGATGTACACTGAAAGTCATCTTACTTAGTTCACCGACGATGTTTATGGCTGCACGGGTGCGTTTCAGAGTGTTCTACATTTTACGCAACGCAGCTGTCTACAGTCTCTAAGAAGCGTTTTTTAACGCGTACGTGTGTAAAAAATGCTTCTTTTGCTTATTTTGCAAAATCTTATTTTTGAGTTTATATGTTTCTATTTTCTTTATGGTGGGAATTCGAATAAAAAAATAGTTTTCATACGTATTTATTAATTTCAGGGTTTCAGAAATGACTTCGATAAATTCAGACGTAATGAATTAACAAAAACTTCTTTTGCTGTTTCAATTTTGCAAAAAAAAAAAAATACTTATTGATAAAAGTAGACCTTAACCTGAACCTTAAAAGGCTTAGAAACTGTCATTAAAAAACTGGAGTACCGTCGACCCTTGACATTCGCGAGATTATTTTTGCCAATATGCATTTGTTTTAACTGCATCCCTTCATCAGAAAAATACGCCCTGTCATTGGTCCTAACACTATAAATTACTTACAGATTTACTTTGTTAATAATAATTTTGTGCAATACACAAAGCAGGCGACAGTTGAAAAGATTCAAACTAAAAACTGAAAAAACTAAAAAAAAGCAAATTTAAGTGCAATATACAAAGCTTTTGTGCTTAATCATAAACGTATGAACCTTTAGAGCGGAGTATCCCTGTGGATGAATCTCACTGATATTGAGTACATATGAAAGGATAGGACCATGTGGGAAAGGACCGGGTTCCCAGGAGACAGATATGCGAGACCAGTCTACAGGTACCGCGCGAACAATCGCAGGAGGTGAGGCTGGTGTACCGCTCGCTAGTGTAGAGATGACAACGCTTGGATGCGACACTATTGGTTCTCCATGATGGTGGGACAGCAACAGGGCAACTCGAAACTGAAAAAAAGACGTAAAATATGCATTATTTTAAGTAATCGAAAACGGCCAACAGAGAGTCCGAATGCTGAATTAAAGATAGACGCGTCAACGAGTTTTGTGTCACGATCACGCTGGCTCACAAGAATTAAATGTTAACTCACGCCTAATTACGCACACTTTATAAATAAAATGTCACTCCACGCACGTTACGATTGTATAATTTCGTCGTCACTATTTCTGGGATGTTTTGCCCCATCCGTATTACCTTGGCCTTGCGTTCAGAATATGACTTTTCTCTCTCTTCAAAATTATTTTAATAATATGAATTTAAACTCTTAAAAGGACTGCAAAAATAATTTTGAGAACTTTTGAAATAGAATCAAGAAAATGGCAAGGAGACAATCCGAAAAAACAGCCAATATACAGTCAATTCTCTTTAAGTCGTCCACCCCTTGCTGATTTTGTTGTGATTATATAAGAAATATTCCTAAACATCCAGTATTATGTTGGTTTCTTATACTTGTTAAATACCTGCAAATTCCTGAAATGTGTAAGTTCACACTTCCCATCAATTTTTTATTTTCATTTCAATTGCAAAACGAGTGCTTTGATTTAAACCTAGATTTCTGAGTGTAAAATAACTGGCTGAACTACTAAATTAACAAAATGGCTAAAAGAGACTTATTGGCAATTGACAATTCGACTTAAAGAGAGTTAACTGTATTACTAAATAAAGGTTGATCCAAAATACACTCATCAAAATAGGCTAAGGATATTTGATGTAGTATTTGATGAGGTTAGGGCAGAAATGTTTATTTGTTATTTTATAAAAAATTTGTTAACGGTGTGTAGGCAGGACCGCTGCGTTTTGTCTCGGCCGAATTTGTGGGACCACTCTTTGCTAGAGCCAAGCCAAAATACCTGAGGTGTTGATGAAGGTTTGCACACCTGCGCGATTTGGGTTAGTTTCTAGTGACAGGCGGTCTTGTGAATATTTGCACACGGGCGGTTGTCGTGGCGGCCTTGTTTGCATGTTATTGGTATAGGTTTTAAGGGGGAAACAAATGAAGATCCTTTTTTTGATTTAATTGGGTATTTCACTAAATATCATTGGACTGTTTGTTAAGTGTATCTTCTGTAGTGTTAATAGATAATTTACTAAAGTAATACTTACTCTGTATTTGGTGTAGGGTTGTAAATTATCGACCAAAACTGTATCCTGAGTCCCCCAGCTCTGATTTCTACAATACTGCCACGCAGCAGACAATTCTTCATATCTCCACTGCACAAGGTACCTAACTCCCGCATATCTTCCCCCAAAATCCCACTCTAATCTTAATGATGTCGCTGTCAAAGAATCCGCCACTAATGCGGGCGCCGGCGGTGTACCAATCCTCTCTCGAAGGATCGCGAAATACTGTGTCATTGCATCGTTGCAACCCATCACACAGTACAGTTCTTTGGGAGGTAGAATTTCTTGGGTTCCATTCTATAAAAATTGGTTATTGTTAGTTTTATGGCGATCAGAAGAGAAAATGGGGTACTTACACAGACTGTTTGACAGGATGATTCTAACGCCTGTGCCCATATTTTACATCCTTGGGTACACTGAAAATATAAATAAATAAATTAATATATAAATGAATACATAAAGTATATTTATATATAGACTGTGTTTATTGTTTTATATTTTTTAAATGTAACTAATGAATTAATTGGAAATGAATTATGCCGGATTTCTACCTTTTTTATTAAAGATTTATATCAGTGGTATTCAACCTGTGTTCCGCGAAACTCTGGGATTTCATGGAACGTTTTCAGGGATTTCGCAACTTTAAATAAATAGTTTTATTCTGGTTTTTTTTCAATGACTCTTTGCTTAGATACAATGATTTTGAAAAACTTTGAAAATTGAATAACTTTAGATTTGAGGTTGCTACAAAATTTTTAATCACCATTTTCGTCATCATTAGTTCATATTTATTCCACCACAACTAATTTTACTTGTCGACAAATTTGTTGAGTAGTGATTATTATTTACTTTTTATATCACCCACCATTTAAATACATACTTTGTACTGTATTATTGTTTTTAATGTTTATAAATTACTATATTACTTTGATTTTATGATAATAATTGCTAATAAATGTTTATAATAAATAAATAAGTAAAATTCAAAACAGCATATCGCTAGTTATTCTATTCAATTTTTATTTATAATTTAATAATAATAGAAAAATGTGCGAAACAAAAATTATTTATTATTATTATTCTATTCTATTCTATTTTTTATTTGGCTTAAGTCAGTGGACCATTCTACCAGCGCATAGCATTGACTATTATTATTATTAAATAGAGAATCCGTGGTAGATGGTTTTTTCAGATATATATATATATATATATATATATATATATATTATTAAATAAATAAGGAACTGAAGTCATTAGGTTTGTATTGTTCCATTTTACACAAATAGAGCATACAATATTAGGTCCACATAAATAATACATTCAATTATAAGCTGTTCACTTTTGTAAGAACACACTAGATCTGGTTATTTTGGTTACTTTTATGGTGTGTTGCTGACTTTAAATGTCAATTAAAAATATTCCTTACGCTGTAAAACCGACTTTAGGTTGATAAGGTTATGATCATTATAATTAAGATATCATTTTTCATTATGACATATGTCAAATGGATCGACATTTTAAAAAAGTTACATTTTTTAATACCAACATGACATACAGCTTCAAAGGTGCAAACTATTGAAAACAAAATTTCCTTTTAGTTTGTTCTTACAAAAGTGAACTGCTTATATAAGCTAATTACATACTAATTAATTAATTATTAAATCTATACAATTTTTAAAATTGTTCAAGCTGGAAGTGAAGACACTGGCAGGTAAATTGTTCCAGGTTTTAAAAATTCTGTTGGTTAAAAAATTTCAACGCACATTATTCTTGAATTTTTGACGTTTTAACTTTAAACAATGACCCCTTAACCTAGTGTCTGTATTCAGGGTGTAGATATTCGAAAAATCACGTTTAAAATCACCACGCACTATTTTAAACATCGTACTAAGGTCCCCACGAAGACGTCTTTTTTCAAGAGAAGTAAGGTTCAACTTTCACAGTCTTTCTTCATAGGACAATTCGACCCATCGTATTTAAATTTTATGACTTATGTAGGGTGACCATTTTCTTAAGAAGGCAATGCGGTACGGAGCAAAAAAATGTCGTCACTTGCCAAATATAAGTGAAGAGCAAAAAAAGGTCCTCACCTCCCAAATCCAAGTGAAGAGCAAAAAAAAAGAAGGTCCTCAAATACAAGTTACAATGTGGGACAAAATGTTAGAATGCGGGACTTTTGCGGGACGCATCTTAATGCGGGACACCCAATCAAAATGCGGGACAGTCCCGCAAAAAGCGGGACGAATGGTCACCCTAGACTTATGTAAATTAAATATTAGAATATCGTGTAATCTTTCCGTGAAAAAATAAATGTATCTCAAAAAACTATAAGAATACAAATATTTTTTGTTCAATACATTTTTTCAGTTGGATGAATATTTGGGGAATTACTGAGGAAATTACTCTGAAACTAAAATCTAGATATAACATTTTCTTTCCGTTCAATTCAGTTTTTAATAATATTATTTTGGCACTCCCCTTAACCCCCTGGGCATGGGAAGTGTTACCAATAAAGTTGAAATATCTCATTTATCATTCACTTAACAGCAAAAATGTATGTAAGAAAAGTTGTGTCGTCAGCGAATATCACAGTTTTAGAATTAATATGCAATTGTAGTTTATATAAAACAGAAATAAAATTGGCCCCAAAATAGATCCTTGAGGTACGCCAATATTAATATCAATGCTGTGAGATTTACTATTGTTAAAGAATATTATTTGTTTGGAACCCACAACTATCTGTACAGGAAACGCAACGTGCTGGAAACGTTTGATGCATAAAGTTGTAGCGTTAAAGAAAAAGCACTGATAATGGTTTTAAAGAATGGTAGTGCTGAAGCGGTAGTCCAGGAAATGCAACATTGAGAAACACTGGTATAAGACAGAGCTCTGAAGAAAAAGATTATGTTTAATTAAGACATTAATATTATTATCAATTATTCCGACAAGCCATTGATAAAAAACAACATTTATATAAACAGTCTGGGGAATACCTCGATAATACTTCTCAGAATTTGTATCTAAGTGATTTCAGAATAAAAATATAATAATTCAGTGGCATTTTTTCCGCAATAAACGGAAGGTCAAGTATAAAACTTTAAAAATATATTACCATGTAGAGTTTTAAGACAATGTCTTTTGCGTAACTGTACCACCCACATAAGACAATATGGACACCCACACTTAAGATTAAGACCATTATTTCCAAAGAGCAGTCCATACAGTGCAAGCATCATACTACGTCATTAGAAGTAGTTTAGAGCTAGACACGCGACCAAAATCTTAAGTTTCAGCTGGAGTGTAATAAAGCCACTGGCGTCTGAAAATTAGTTAAGTAATATCGCGACACTACATCCGTTAAATTCTTCTTAGATGTCAGGAAATGATAAATTAAACGAATTAAAAGGTAGTTTACCGAAATCGGGGAAATTAGTAACAATAATTAAGGAAGTTATGAAGAAAGAAAGAACAGAAGAAACCGCTTCTTAATATTTCATCAAGGATTTAATTAAAGAGAGATTTAATAAAATATATCCACCCACAACACTAAAAATATAAACTAAATCTATACTAAAAGGTTTACCTTTTAAGTTTTTACAAAAACTAAGAAATAAACATTTTTTTCTTTGGAACAAACTGTTTTATTGCTATTCAAAATATCCGCATTTAAGATTTATACACTTTTGCATGCGTTCAAACCATTTCTCGAAACATTTTTTCCATTCTGAAGTTTTTTTAAAACCATGTTTTTGAGATACCAAAAACATGGTTTTCGAATGCTTCAACAGGTTCTTGAGGTGATGAAAATCGCTGTCTACGCATTTTTTGTTTGACATTGGGGAACAAAGTCGTTAGGAAATAAATCAGGTGAATACGGGGAAAGAGACATTAATTCGTTTTTCTCCTTCAAATAATCAATTGTTTAACGTGCTGTGTAGGAGCTTGCATTATTATGGTGAAGAATGATGCGAAGTATTTGGTTGTTTTTCCTGATTTTGTCGATGACTTCTGGCAAACAAATTGTTGTATACCATTCAGCATTAACTGTTCTCCGATCCTCTAAAGCAGCGGTTCTTAAACTAGGGTCCGCGAAACAATTTTGGCATTAACTTTACATCCCCCAACTTTCAGCTTTTATTCAAATAACTCATTTAATAAAAATCCTACATGGTCCAGAGTTTTTGTATTTGTTGTTATCTAACTAGTTATTGACATAACTAAACAATGATTAGTAAAAATTTTATTATTTTTATTCAACTGCAAATTATTTACAAAAAACATATTATAATAAGTTCTATTTTGGCCAATATTTGACCAAGATATGTTTGTATGAGTTTAACATATTATAATTTCTAACTTTTTGAATTCTTTTTATTACTATTTTTATTAATTTTATGTTTTTTATTCTATATGCTAATAAAAATGTTCATCTATAAATGCGCAAGACCATTTATTAAAATAACCAGCGATACATTTTTATCAATATTTATTATAACGCAGTGCCTATGAGATTATTGAGATAGAAATTAACTCTTAAGAAGGACGTAAAATGCCTAGGGTTGAGATGGGATTCGCAAAAAAAAAGTTCAGATTCATATGAATAAATCCAAGTTTCGTCACCTGTAACGATGTTGTATACGGATTTTGCTGTGCCTAGATTGAATTTTTTTAGCATTCCTTTACACCAATCAACACGAGCCTTTTTTTTTAGCTTCGGTTCAAATTCCATTCACAAATTACAATTCACAGCTAAATGTTCATGTAAAATCGAATGTATTGCAGTCTGCGATATGCCAAAGGATGCCTCTATCTCACGGTAAGTCACATGCCAATCTTCTTCAATCATTTTGCGCACAGCATCGATGTTTTTTTGAATTACAACCGATTTTGACCTTCACAAGATTCATCACTGACGGATCACGACCACTACGAAATTCTGCAAACCAATTGTAAACAGTCTATTCAAAAAAAAAGACCTGCTATGTTTTAACTGCTTTTGTCAATGAGCTACTCAAATTTTAAACAACGTGATTATCGTTTTGTTAAAAAATATGCCTGATAGATTAAATTCTTTAAATGGTTATGCTATTAACTTGATTTTTAAATAATTTCAACGAATCTATAATAATTAAAAACAACTTGTAATCTAGTTGCTCAACCAAATCTTGATAAACTTTTAATTTATTGTATAAAAAATAACGCTAAACTCTATAATAAAACATAAAATCATATGTTTTACAAAAATAATGATATTTATTTCAATATTATGAATTGATAAGGTTATTTTTTTATGCATTTTTAACTCTTTATTATCACTTCAAGTGTCATATTACGCACAGAGGGTCCATTAATTTTATCTTAATCTTGACGCCATAACTTAAATACTGTTTGAGCAACTAGCAATAATTATTACTTATAAAAAAGTATACTTTTATCTAACGGAATACTGGAATTTAAAAGTAGTACTAACCTACCTACAAACATTATATTACACAACAGAAAATAACTATTTTTAAACATTCTTTTGGATTTTTTAAAATTTTTACAAAATCCTATTATATCCCCTAAAATATAGATTAAAGGATATGCACTATAGTAATGTCGGTTGCATAACTAAGCTTTGCCTAACTATTGAAAACGAGTTTAGAAAACAAGTTGTTACTAAACTTAAAGTTCCTAGATTTTTAATAATAATAATATTTATTTGTGTTTGAAATTTTACATTTTTACACACGTCAACATCAGTACAATTGAAAAAATATTTTATTATAATTTAAATAAAAATATATGTGTACCTACATATCATAAGTTATTAAAATCGTTATCCAGGAATTCTTCAAACGAATACAATAGATTTTCCTTGAAAAACGATTTTAAAGTATTCCGGAAAGAGCTGAGAGGCAAGCACTTAATATTTTCTGGCAAGATATTATAAAATTTGGTGGAGTAATAATTAACCGAATATCTGGTACAACTGGTCTGGTGTATGTCGGCCGTATTAAGTGTTTACCCCTTGTCTCATATCCATGGATTTCTTGTTGGCTATTGAACTTATTTTTATTTATGTGCATGTAAATCAGGCAGTGAAAAATGTGCAGACACAATTTCGACAGTCCTGTCTATACTTTAGATCACAAATAATTCTAACTCGTCGCTGCAAGCGAAAAATTCGCTGGGTATGAGTAGAATGTCCCCAAGCCAGCAACGCATACGTGATAATGGATTCGAACAGCGCGTAATAAGCAGTTAATAGAACATTTCGAGACACATTGGATTTTAAGTTTCTTATGCAGTATACCGATCTGCATAATTTCTGAGCGATCTGTCCAATATGAATTTCCCAGCTGAGATTAACGCCAATGGTAACGCCCAAAAATTCTACAGGGTCTTGGCTAATGTCATATGGTACTTCCCGTAGGGAAAATAATAAATGGTTGGTTTTCGTCTCATTTAGGCTTAATTTATTCGCTAAAAACCAATCATTCGCAGCGTTTCTTGCTAATGTGTTGTTGGTATAATAATGTAAATTACGGCTCGATTTTTTTAATAGTTGTCTCTTTTATCAATATATTGATCGTCTTTTTCGATGACTTCCTACCATTTTTCAAGTAACTTCATGATTCCATTCGTCAAAATGTTTTTCTGTCAAAATCTTTTGCTTAAAAACTTAAATGCTTTTGCAATCCCATATAAGTTAAATTCTTGCCATTAAGGGAATTTTGTAAGGAGCAAAATAAGTAATAATCTGAGAGTGCAAGGTTCCAAGAATATAGCAGATGGGAGTATCTAGGAGGATTTTCTTTAATAATAGGTAATAGTTGAATTCCATCTCACTATTATTTTCAAATTTACCGATTTCCTACCCTGTTTTGTGAATGCACTCGCTTAGACCTTAGTTATCTTAGAATCCCTTTAGAATCTTCAGAGCTACAAATATCTTCCCTTGTACGGATAATTTGAAATCAGCATACGGGTCACCGTGTGATCCGCGGGTCCTACGTTAACCTAGCGATAGGAGGCCTACCAGATATTCTGACCTAGGGGAGCCGCGATAAGATGTGGGGGTCCCATGACCCCCACCTACTATTGTGGTACTTACGTACCTAAATACATGCACACACTATAAAATTGAAAAAGTCTGTAGGTTCCCGTAGCGACCGTTTAGGTCACTAAAGGGTCTTAGTTTTATGTTGTCTAAGTTTACTATACAAATTGTTGCGGTAAATTCGACCTTGCTAATAGTGATTAATCCGTTGGAATCGCATTTGGGTTTAATTGTTACGTACTTTAGCTTCATGTTCTCCAAATGCCGCCCCGTGATGAGCCGCGTGTGTGCGTGACAAACCTTGAAAAATTACACACGGCAACCCTGTCTTTCCCAGCAAGATAATAAAAGTTGAGATATTAGCAATGGGTTTTCAGCATTCCTTTTTTATCCGTAGAAAAACAGCTTGGGAGTGTTTAACGCCCAATCTGGTGAAAACATACTCAACTAAATGCGATTACAATCATTCTCGTGAAAAAATTGATGTAATAAAATTAGTTAAGGCAGAACAAGAGTTCATTGATGCAAATTCCAGTTGTAGTACCGGAAATACTGTTTATTACGTTTTTTTATTCTGCCAACTGCATCTAATATACAAACAATTCAATTAAAACAATTTATTAATAAAAATATTAATTAATGTAAACAGTAGTCTTATAATAAGTGTACAATGGCGTTGATGAGGAAGAAAAACAAACTAGCATTAAGTACAATCACAATTGGATATACAATTGAGTTGTCCGTTAATAAAAACCGGACATAGAATCCTAACCTCATCTAGGGATGAAGCAAATAGATTAAAATGAACATCTCTCAGCGGATGTTGCAATTAGACTGCGTATAAACATTATAAAGGGTCCCCGGAAGTCACTATAAGTTCCCACGTTTTAAATTTAACGCCAAAAATAGAAGTTTTCTTTTTATTAATACTTTTACGACTGTGAGTTTGTTTATAGACGGTTTTAATGTGTGGAAATGATTTTTTTTAGTGTGATTATTAACCTGTACGGTAAATTAATTTTAAGTGAGACGGGTAGGTTGGGTTAAGATAATGAGGAAGTTGAGAATTAGGCACCCCAGTTGGTTGTTAACCGATGTAGGAGCATAGTATTTTAAATGAGAACAGTCTGGATAACGTATTTATGAAATAACTTCATAGATGGCAGTAAACTACACTTTTAATTATTAATAATATTAATTCATAGCGTTAAACAACATTTTCTACAAATTATCTACAGTGTTATATCCTATTTTGACATGCGAATCATTTTATTTTTGATTGTTATATTCTGTTATTGTTCATTTAATTCATTTGTAATTTTGAATACGCGCCAAATGTTTTTCCACCGTAGAAAACTGATATTTAATCAGGGATTGAGAATGGAACGAAAATGAAGTAACAGTACTAACCGACATTTTTTAAAGAACGGAAACGAAAACAGAATATCCATTTCATCTAGTTATCAGGAACTACTAAATTAAAGGGACTAATGCGGATTAAAAAAATTACTTGCCCTTTATTTATTTTCTAATAAACCAAATATATTATTAAATTATGATTGTAAATAAATTAAAAATTAAACAGTTTGCCCTGTTATGCTAAAATTTGAATACATAATTGTCTTAAAAATTTGTCGTAAAAATGAATAGTCCACCTGTTACAGGGAAATATATTTAAGATCCCGAATTTTCACACATTTCAGGGTTTCGCAGGTATTTAGTAACTGAATGATGATTATTTGGGATGCCAAAACAAATTTTATGTCAAAATATTTTTTTATGAATTTTAATTCTAATGCCTAATACCATTATTTAAGTTTCTAAATATGTGCAGTATTTTTTTTATATATAGCAAGGTTTATTATGATTTTGAAAATTGCGCCTATGGCTTCCATTGGTTGCTTAAATCATAAGCCCCGCCCTATGATTTCGTATAAATTCAAATATAGAATTAACTTATAATTTCAACACTTTCCACTGATTATTAAATTTACGCTTTTAAAAATTAAATGCAACATTAACCAAAATTTAACTAAAATTTTGACAAAATAATTTAAACAAAATAAAAATGCAAAAAAAAAACAGAAAAATAAAATTGATAGGAATCGAACTTGCAAATTACGAAGCGAGGACACAACGCACTACGCTACGAGCGCTTACTTATCTACTATGTTACATAGCGAATTAAATATTTAACATATTTTAGTTAAAAACACAAAAAATGCGTTATTTTCCGAAAACATAATTTGATCAAAAATTCCTGTTGTACTATTCCGGTTCACACCAATGTACATTTCTTAGAATTTTTTCAGATTTTTAGTTTAAACCATCTGGGCTACAGGATGTGGGACAAAATTGTTTTTGCACAATTTTGGCAAAAATCGCGTCAAAATAATTTATTTTGCAAAAATAAAATTTTGATCGTTAATCCACGTACTAAGGGCTTTCATTTGATACCCTACTCTACTAATTTCAAAAAATATATATATATATTTTTTTTTTCGATGAACACATATTTGTTTATATTTTTAGGGGGATATGATTTTTAGATGTTTTAGTATTTTTCCTATGTGCAGGTCAACTCTCTAAGTTTGGCTACAATTTTTACCGAACAGACAGACAGACGACAAAATGACGGTATAGAGTTTTTTGGTCATACCTACAAAAACCCTAAAAACCAGATCTATATTTTTGATATGAAAGAGCTACCTGTTTTGTTTACAAATGCAGATATAAATATAAGAATCAGAATTATGCTAATCTGTGCATTACATTAAAATAATAAAAGCATAATTTAGCAGAACACTTGATACAGTTTTTATATTGATAAGTCAGCAATTTACTAGGTCTTGGTCAAATTCTAAGGCAGTTTGAACTGGGTTTGACGCTAGATTTTATTTATATATCATTCTTATTTAGTAATTATTTTTCTATGTAACAAAATAATTATTTTTTCATCTATCAGAAATGATTGATGGTTTCTTTAATTTACATTTTATTAATATTTTTATTTATTTGAGGGCATGTAAATCATAGACTGTCAGATCTTGCTTACTTCGTGAACTAGAATCAATCCAGTGGCGGGACACTGCTTTTTTCCATTATTACAATATACATTAATCTACTTAGCCCATTTTAGTATCGAACAGGGCCGGCGCTAGGATTTGCGAGGCCATGTGCCAGGGCAGGCGCAAGGGCATGTGCCTGGGCAGGCGCGACGCCGGGTGCGAGAATGACAAAAAAAAAAATTATATTGGCGCGGTGGTCAAAAAGGGCTGGTTCAATAATGATGGACCACGCAAAATACCGGATTGAACGAGATACATCAGTCAAAATGTACCCTAGTGCTGTCCGCTACCACGCTATGTTTACAAATTAGATAGTCCTATAATGTTTCAAATGTACATATTTTAATGAGGGATACATTTAGTGAACGTTACATTTTTTTTTTTTTTTCTGTGGCATCTATCAATAACAACTTTCGGCTGTGTGATTTTCTCTCGTATTCGGGGAATCACAGCGCTTCACAGCTGATGCAAAGAACCCCACCCGTTTTCTTCTTTCTAATTTCAGCGCGCTCGAAAACTACATATACAATTTAGATGGGAGTTTGGTCTACGCGAGTACGCGCTGTTCAGAAAGTTCGCAGAATGCGCGAGGCCTGTTGGGCCGCAAGACCATGTGCGACTGCACATGCTGCACATGCCTAGCGCCGGCCCTGGTTTCGAACTACTCCATCAGATCAGAATACATCGTTGGGAGTCTAAGGTCTCTATGGAGAGATGGTGAGATGTGCAACGTTTAGGTATGATTTAGACAAAGCTATTAAGTCAAAAGTTAACAACAAGCACCTCTGTTATAGTTCCAATGTGTTCCATAGTTAAACTTCATTTTAATAGATCCATAGCACAAGTGTATGGCATAAGAATAACGATGTATGAATGGAGTATATTACCTGTTTATTATAAACAGATGTTCGTACTATAAGAAGGACAACAATACACCATTAATTTGCCTTACGCATATGCTATGCGTTTATGTTATAGACCTATTATAAATCAGGATTTTCGCTTAATGTGGTGATCGCATCTCTCTGGTGAAATGTAGATAAGCTACGGTAGCCATCTTAATGACGTAAATTCTAAAACTTTACAATTAACGCTCAGAATTTCTGTGTATTTAAATTAAATTTACTATTTTTCAAATAGCCTAATTGACGCGTATCGTCTTATTAATCCTTACTACGTCTATGTACATATACTTAATCACTAAAAAGTAATTTGTAAATTTGATAAACAATAATGCTAATTTGTCAAATGATGTCAATTTTTATTATAAATATCGAGTATTTAGTACACGTTTACATTAAAGACGTAATTAAATATGCAAAATAAACCCAAAGTACATTTTATTTTATCGGCATTTTAATTTGAATATTATTTGTTATGTCGCAATTTATTACGTAGGTACAATACTTCAATAATTAAATACACCAGATCTAATAATAAACAAATAAATGAACATCATTATAAAAAAAGAGATTTTGGGAATAATCGCTTAATCAGAAGAAACTAGTGTATTGGCATCTGACACTAGCGATAGAGGCGCTACTGCATTCTCATCATGGCTGACTTTGGTAGGATATTTTTGACAGGTTCAATGGTATCTTCATGTGATATTTATTGAAACACACGGGAACACACTCTAAAATGGTCTTTAACTGTCTTTCCACTTCTAAGAACATATTCCCATGCTTGTCACAAACTCGACTATCCTACAACCGTCAGTTTCTCAAAATCTCACTAGAGGCGCTTCAGTTATTGTCAGTTGACAATAGTACTCATCCCACGAGAACTGTCCAATGATGCACGTGCGCAGAAACCGGAATTTGTAGTCACTTCGTTGCCAAGCAACGGATGTAGAACCGACTACAAGTAGCAGTTCTATTGGTTTGACGTAATTATTTTGCGCATAAACTAGGTCTTTATTGGCCAGTTCTTGCGAGAAAAACACTACCTATAGGCTCAATTTCACTGGGCTAGTTTAGTAGCAACTTGCTTGAGAATTTACTCGTTGGTATCAAACTCGCTCACTATTATTATATAACACTATTTAACTCGTCACTCGCATTGCTCCAGCGAAAAAAGTCGAAGACTGGGTACTTTACTCGTTACTCGCTCGATAATTGAATCTCTGACTAGTAAAATCACTGTGCTTAATACATATAGATAGTAAAATCGCTGCCTGTTTGAGATTTTTTGTTGTTGCCCGTTTATCACGCTAGAGTTGGAAAAAGGAAAAAAAAAACCAAAAAACGTGGTACCCACTAAGAATTTGGCCACGGTGGTTAGTATCTTGAGCTTTCAATCGAACCATCTCCAGCACGAGGTTACATAGAAAAAGCTGAGGTGACATCGCCTTGATTAACAGTATGAATTTCGAAAAGCTGTGACAAAAAGTTTCCTTATTTCATTCTCCTTATGGATCCTGACACACACACCATCTTGTTAAGTTTATTGGGAATTCCAAGTTCTTCCATAATTTTCCAGTTTTTCACGCAATACTGTCATAGGCATTCCTGAAATCAATAAAAACATTATGAATCTCGGTGTAATATTCGCATTATTCAGGAATTTGTTGTAATGCGAAAATCTGATCTCCCGCCTCGCAGTTACCAATAAGTTCTTCAAGTATGGTACAAGACGATGCAGAACAATATTTGAGAGGATCTTATAAGATATACTTAGAAGTGAGATCCCACGGTGATTTCCACAATCCAGTGTATCACCTTTCTTATGGATCAGGCATATTATAGTTATTTTTAATTCTCTTCGGTCAGCTCTTCTGTTTTCCATACCATCAAAATAATCTCATGCAGTTTTTTGTAAAGTGCTCCACCGCCAAGCTTGAAAAACTCGCAGTTTTGTTATTCTTTAATCTGTTTATTGCTGCTTTGACCTAAGATTGTGTTGGTTCATGGGTATATGGTTCGGCTGTATGTCTAGGAGTCTTCTCTACAGGTTCTGAATCAGATTCCCAGTTCACTAATTTCTCAAAATATTATAATATTAAAATATCAAATATTATATAAATCGTTGTCTGATGTTTTCTTGTAATGCACCTTAATTTACGGTATATGCTGCTCTGATTAATCTGGTTTTCATTTTATATTCCTTCTATTATGTTATTTGCATATATATAATGTATATTAACAACAATATAAAATTACCCTGCACGTTAAAGAATTATCCTATTTATTGCAGGATTACAAAATTAAAATCTTTTAATTAACAACAACAAATAAACACAGTTCTTGAACTGTGTTTATTTTTTGTTGTTGTCTGAACTCCATTATGCCTCCGCCACTGTCTAGTAAGATAAGTACTTAGCGTAAGGCGCACTTAGGGCCATCGCCGGGGACCTGTTATAAGACATGCGCTATCTCCGCGACGCTGCCGGGGATAAGGTCATAGGTCCTCGCTCTGTCTGCCCTATGCCCGCTGCTCTGGACACTAAAAAAACTAACCATATCTATCCAATACAACACTGTTAATATTGTAATTGATTTCAATAACACGCGTTAATATTATGCCACAATTGGGTTAATATTATTAATAAATAATTTAGATACATTTTTATAAATAAAAATAGATTTTAATGGAGGGGTGAAAATTTGTTGGAGTCGTAAGGAAATTGTTATTATTCGGTCTGTTGTCAGTTCTATTCGAGATTAACCAGTTTATACAATGTATCAGAGAAAAAGAATAGCCAGAAGAAAACGCAGTTATATCCAATATGCGTATACAGTGATTCTAAACAAAGAAAAGCCCAGGAAAATGTGCGAACTATTTTGAAATTATTTATGCCAGTTTCGGTTGAAACAATCAGCAACAATCGAACCGAATCAATAAAGTCTTAAGGTGTCCATCCATAGACGGTGTGTCAAGTGATGGCCAGTGTTTACAATTGTCTTCCTCCGCGTACAGTGTGTACAGACGACATCGTCTGTAAGCTACGCATAAAGATGTCCGTCAATGCTACAGGTTAAGTGCAACGTTGGTACCGGCGTTGGTTCCCCGCAACCCCTGTTGAAAAACACTGCTGATCCAAATAATAAGTGGCATATTACCAATTTAGCTCTCCATAGCTCCCTAAATATAAAAAGCTCCCTAAATTTCTAAGTTTAAAAATTGAATTGAAGAGAAGAAAATTGATTTATCTCCTGCTTTATTTCTATCAAAATTGTGTCATTTTTTGTGATTGAATCAAATTGATTGAAAAGCGCACTGCACAATGAAATCATACTAAATACATTTGTCCTCGCTTTTTAGAAGCACAATGAATTGGCATCAATTAATCTTTTAATTGGTAGCCCTGGTAATGATTAAAGTGGCGCGTTTTTCAAATGTTTGTTGTACCTTGTTGAAGTAATAATTAGTTCTAATGATTATATATAATTATTGTGAATTATGATAGATAATTTTATGCTATATATACAATTTCTGCGCAATATTTATTGTTATTATTGGCTTTTGTCACGTTTAAGATAAGTATGCAGAAAATTTCAGTACACAATATATTATAGATCTAAATCAATCTTATTTGGCAATAGTAAAACCTGTTACATTATACTTTTTTAGGGTTTTATAGGTATGACCACCAAAAAACCCTTATAATATCACTCATATATCTGTCTGTCCGTAAGGTAAAAATTGTAGCCAAACGGCTGAACATAGAAAGTTAAAATCTGGCATATTTGTACAACTCTTTGACCCACATATAAGAAAAATATAGAGGCTTCGCCTACTATTATGTCATGATTCAATCTATTATTTGAAATATTTTAGTTTTTTGTTTTTATGGTATCAAAGAGGAATAAATTATTAATAGTAGTGAAATGTTTTGAAATCAAATAACACATTATTAATAATGAGAAATACGTGTCTGAAACATATGAAGCCATTTATCAATAAATTTCTTATTAATTTAATGATGAATTATATATGAAGCAAACACAAAAAAATCGATTGTATTTTTACCGACCGCCAACACATATAAGGGAGATATTGTGATACCATACCTATTTTGACATTTCGAGATTTCGATGGATCTCCACGAATTGAGGTCCCTACATAACGTTTTGACTAATTTTAACATGATGTCTGTCGATCTGTCTATCTGTCTGTCTGTCTGTCTGTCTGTCTGTCTGTCAGTCTGTCAGTCTGTCGGTCTGTGTACACGTGTAGAGCAAATTCGGCTAAAAGGACTTTTATGAAACTTTATATTTAAGCTTTTGACATCAATAGGACGAGTTGATCAACTTTTAGTAAAAATCGGTTGACTAGAAATAGGAGTTTAATCGTGTTGGTTTTAAGATTTTTGCGAATATTTCACAACAGAGAAATATTTCGAAAAAAATTATTTGACAAAAATTTCTATAAAAGCAATAACTAACAACTTTTATTTGAGAAATTTTTTGATAAAGCAGCGTAAAATAAACAAGTACTTTGTGATGGCGGTCGGTCCTGTGGTGGCCACAGCTGATTTTATAATTTAAATTTTATTCTGACGAAACTTTGTCAAATATTTTAAATTTAGTTGAAAAAAAGAATAAATAAAAACTCTTAGTACTTAAATAAGGAAAAAAAAAAAAAACGATTTTTATGTGATTACAGAAAAAAATATTGTTCTAGAATTCTTACACTTACCTACATACCTACAAAATCCTGAAATGTGTGAAAATTCACACTTCACATCAGTTTTTTAACTTTTTCTGCAGCACTAGAATCGGGCTACTAACAGACTACTACTACAGACAACAAATCGTAAACTCCTGAACCACAAAATCAGCCACAAAAATAATTGATTTTTTTTCTACAATTTAATGGAAGATGATTTTCATACTATTCATGTAAACCAAAGATTACATTAATAAAAATTAATATGTAATGGTATGCAAAATGTATATTTATAGTGTAAAAATGCTCGTTATCATTCCTTTGCATTTTCTTCATTTAGTTAAGAATAATTTTTGGTATTTTCTTTTTAATTTTAGAATGTGGGAACGGATTAATTGATTTTTCATAAGATACAATCGAAAATTAGATATCGAGATACATACTTTTCGAGATCCGAACCACGGTCCAGTAAGAATTAAGTTCGTAAGTCGAGGAGGTACCACTGTATATATTTTAACAACATATATTATATGTTTTTGCTAAATATATTTAAAAAAATTAACCTCGGTTAATCTCGCATTGCCTAAAGTCAACCTTAGGCGCAAATAGCCTTTGTTGCTGTGCGCCAAAAATTTTAACTAACTAACTAAAGTCAACCGGATTTGAGATTTCGTACTAACGTATTTTCTTGTTATTTATGTTTATCTATCTATCCACGTATTTAAGGGTGAAATAAACAAAGATAAAATATACAACTCAAAATAACTACTGTTAGGTAAGTAGAACAGATTACCTAAATGTTCGCAATCTGTCAGCACTTAGATTAGGGCGTCACCCCTTAAAAGGTCTAGACATCAACTTCAAATCAGTTGGTGGTCTGGACAGGCATATTTAACAATTTATTTTATGTAAACTACTGTTTTACGACTATTTTTATGTTAACAAGATAACAGAGATTTAAAAATACGTATATAGTTAAAATCAGGATCAAATAAAATTTAGATTTTAATTTTATTGCCCCATAATATTTTTATTAAAAAAAATCTGTGTTTACATACTTAACTTCATATCTTACACCGAATTAGGAACTGTATTAATTTAGTTTAAACGATGAGCTAAAACAGTGTTTTTCAAACTTTCCTGTACAGAATAATGAGGCATAGTGTTATCGTGGTGTAATATAACTAATGGTGTTATTCTGAACACAACTGTTATTTAAACGATGCATTGCTAACGCCGTGTGATACGCTGTTAAAAAGCCTCGTTTATAATAGTTCCATAACGTAAAGCATATCATATCCATAGTGATGGTTCAAAAGGGTTTCACTGTTCTGAACATATTTTTCTAATAATAAAGAGAGTACAGTGATTTAATGCTATGTACCTATTATAAACGAGGCTTAAAGTCTCATTTATAATAAATCCATAACATAGTGCACAGGCATATCCATAAGATTTCACAAAAGGTTTTATTGCTTTGAACATCTGTTTGTAATAAGCAGAACAAAGAGATTATTTTTTATGCTATGGTTCTGTATTTATTATAAACAAGGCTTAAAACTTGTAACAGCTCGCATATCGTAAGATTGGTCGTGAAATAGGCAGGAGAGACTAAAGACATCCGATGAGCGACAAATATGATGTAGCTCGCCATAGTAATGTAATTTACCCCCACTATTTGACCACTGAGTCCTCTTTTTCTTTGCAGAATTGGCATACTCTCTCTTCCTGCTCTTTCCAGAATTTTTTTCCTTCATCGTCATTCCCTGCTCTGAATCTGGCCATTAGTTTCTGGTCATGTCTGTTTTTCCATCATTTTCAAATAAATAGGCACCTCGGGATTGTGTATTTCTTTGTAATTTTTTAATATCATTCTCAGTTTCTGTATTAGTCTCTGGTTAATACTTCTTTGATTAAGGTGTTAGTTATTTTGAGCCTTTCCACTTCTTTTAATGAAAAAGCCTTATTTTCGTCGTTTTTATTTATTTCTTTTAAGTATGCTTGTAGTATTTTCTTATCATGTCCTTGGGATCTTTCTTGCTCATATTTCATAACCCTTCTACCGGCATCTTCCTTTATTTTTGTTCTACCGCTCTCCTTCTCTATTGCCTTTTGTTTTACTACTACGCATTAAAATTCTCTTCGTTCATCTCTCCAATTTATGTTGTTCCCAAGGACCAAAATATGATTATAAACTAAAACAAAAACTCGGTTGATTCCATTAATTTTATTAAGTATTTGTTTTATTCCTTTTTACATACAAAAATATCTTTACATACAAAAATATAAAATTTGGCTGTTAGGCCCGAGAGGATCAGACTAAATTCTTCAATTACTTTCGTATGAGTGCTAATAATTTTGATTTCCTGGTAGAATATTAAGAAAATAGTATTAAGAACCAGGATACTATATGAAAGCAATGATTTGCCGGTCCGGCATCCGATTTGTCGAGCTCAACGCCGGCTACATTTACCGGTGCCACTGGTCTGGCTGTATGTGAAAATGTCCACTTGATTACATTGTATCACTGGTATCTGGCGTCGGCACCGGCAACGGTTTTGCCGGTGTGTATGACGCTCTTATAGTTTTTTTTTTTTTTTTTGTCCACCATAGGATCCTCTTTTTCACGATCCTCTATTCCAGTGGTTCCTAACCGGGGGTGCGAGAGAAGTTTCTAAATTTTTAATGAAAATTACCGCCTAACCACTTATGAGAAAAATGCCTTATTGTCTTCTTCCCCACTCCTATGGCTGAAACCAGACAAGGGTGTTTAAATTGCGCGGAGAAATTATACAGTTTCTTATTAACCAAAATAGTGATTTAGTCGAAGCTTTTAGAAATAGAGACGCAATACTTCGGCTAGCCTACATAGATAAAATAAAACCAGATATATTTAACCACCAAAATGAATTAAGTACACCAATGCAAGGATTTGGTAAGAACATAATCGGGTCTATTCTGTATCTTTTGTGGTTAAAAAGATTTGGTTAAAAATGATGGTTAAAAAGTAACATTTTAACTAGGCATTAAAATTTTAACCTTGTTTCTTATTCTGTATCTCAGGTTATAACCCAGGCGTTAAGTTCTAATTTTTTAACCTTATGGTTAAAAGTATGTTGTGAAATTATCTACAAGGGAAGGTATTTTGGTAGTGTAATTGTGGATTTAATGTAAACAAGTGTTATGGTTGAATAGTGAATGAACAACGATCAAATATAATAAATCTATATTGCGGAAATGTACAATATTTATACATAAATAATTATGGGTGCAGAAAGTAAATAATATATTATAATATTACCATAACATGCAAATGTATCAATATTTTCTTTCTTTCTTCTATATTAAGATACTTTTACTTTCAGGTTATATTTACTTTATTTTTATTTTTAAACAGAGAAATTAAAATTTATAAATGTATCACAGTTTCAAAGTTTTCAATATTTACCATACTTGCAATTTATCGGAAAACGGGAAATCTTTTGATTCTTCTCGGATTAAAAAAAAAAGAAAAAAAAAAAAACGTAATACGAAATATTTTGTAAGTTTTAGAAAAATGAAAATATTTCTTCAGGTAAATTAAAAGGGTCTTTCATATCATGCAGTTGCCCTCGTTTAATTCGAACTGATCTCCTAAAAAGCATTTGTATATATCTTTTATTCACCTATATTAATTTTTCACTTATTAACCTCTTTTTGTTCAATTTGTTTTATGAATAATTGATTTAAAATAAACAGACTTGCCATAATTAATTCTAAAAATGGATTTTTCCTGACTATTTGACGTTTAGAGGTTAGAACTATAGGTGGTTAAAAGTTAACACCATGTATTTGGCTGGAGTTAAAATTCCAAATATAACCTACTGAATAACCACATCGAGGTTTAAATTTTAACGCCATAGAGTTACAGAATAACAAAATATTGTAAAGCGTGGTTAAAATTTTTTAACTTCGAACTTGAGGTTAATTTTTAACTTTTTAAGATACAGAATAGATCCGATAAAGAGCTAGTGAAGCATTTAATGAAAAATTAAAACTTTAAAGACGTTCGGTTGAAAATGGTAATTTAGCAAATTTTCCTTTTCTGGATTCAATTGTTTTGGGAAATGAAAAAACAACAATTATACGCGAAATAAAATTACACCTCCACCAACTGAGTAAATCATTTGATGGACACTTTTCCACAGGAAATATAGGCAAAATTAATAGATGAATACTCAATCCATTTTTATTTGACCTAAATTCAATGGACGACAAAGTTTTATTAAAAGACGATCTAATCGCAATAGGAACTAATACACGTATTGAAATGGAATTTGAAAAACAGGAGAACAGTTAAAAAATTAGAACAGTTCTGATGTACGCAGTTAGAACTTTATCCAGAATTGGCAAAAGCAGCATTAGAGACACTTTTGCCACCACTTTGTGAAATGAGTTTTTCATCACTTTTGCATATCAAAACAAAAGCCAGAAATCGCTTAAATGCATCTGATGCGTTACGCGTGGCTCTTTCAAAAAAAGAGCATCGTCTTAAATGATAATTATGAACAAACAACAGCAACGTAGCCATTAAAAATGTAGATATTGTTTAATAGTATGTATTGTAAATGTATTAATTTATTTATGCAATAAATAAATTATCTTGCAATAAATGTCTTTTCATAAATAAAAATAGAAACACATTTTTCAAGGGGGTGCGAGAGCTTATTTTCAGATCAAGGGGGTGTGGACTTTTAAAAAGGTTAAGAACCATTGCTCTATGCTATACTGTCCCTATTCATTCTTATCATGCATCCTGCCCACTGTAATCATCTCCTTTTCATATTCAATACACTACTAAACTAAAAGTACAGCGACATACATTTTATTATTTGCGTGTTAATGTTTTTATTTATATTTAAATATTGTTAAACTAGAAACGTCAAAATTTCAACTTGTTTATTTTAAATATAAGAAAAATAATTTTTTATTGTAATAAATATAAATTCAGATAAATAATAGCTTTAAAATTACATTAATCTATTTTTTAAAAATCTGTTTATAATATTCGACAGTTAGAGAACGGAGATCTGTTGACATGTATGTGACAATTTATCTTGGGTCATTGCTATTATGAAAATAATCTACATTTTTCTGTCTTATATCTTTTGGGTAATCTGAAATTCTACTTCGTATCCTAGTTCAATTTATATATTAATTTGGAATTACAAAATCAACTGTGTCAGTCTGTCGCTTGCCTTGATTTTGAGAGCTCCATGAGTTTAACTTAGATAGTGTTAATCGAAACCAGGTGTTCTTGGGTAATCCTGTTTTCTTGCTGCCTTGTGGATTGTTTATCAGTACTTAGTGGCAGGCCCAGATAGAGGGGGGCTAAGAGGGCCATATGGCCCAGGCCCCGAGGGCTCCAGGAGCCTAGCGCCACGAAAATTATAAAATTTTACAGAAATTACATAAATAAACGAAAATTATTAAATTTTACATAAATTACATAAATAAACATTACATAAATTACAAAAAATAAAGGTGGGGTAAAGTGGGGCCCCCTAAATATTGTTTGGCCCGGGCCCCATTGACGCTCTCTCAGGGCCTGCTTAGTGACATACCTCATTAGTTTTTAGTAGAGTGTGATCTATTCAAATTTATTTTCTTCTTATTTGCAAATTAAATGCCCAATTCTGCGTTGATCTTCAGGGCTATTAAATCCGACTGATTCTTCGAAGTCATTAATTTACAAACACACCTTTCTCTTGATTGTTTCTGTAATGATCCAAGTCTTACAATCGTACAGAAGTACTGACAGCAGGTGTAAAATCATCTTCATCCTGGTGAATATGATTTTTGTGGGAGGGCTGTAGATCATGAACTTCCATACATGGCTATGTTGGATAAAGACGTCTGTTGCTTGCAATACTCCCTAAATACTGGAATATTTCCTGAATTTATACGAGAATTAGATACCGTGCGACCATAATTTCTTGTCAGTTACATAACAGTAAACAATGAGTTTAAAAATATCAAAACTGTATTTTAATTTACAGCTGAAAATCCCAATTTAACAAATAACCAATCAAATTACTTCGTTTGCCCGAACTCACCCGAGGAAGAACGAAAATATGTATTCCTAATTTAATACCTGTAAAATGTTATAACTTATAAAATGGTATTAAGAATTAATCTACGATCTTTCATCTATAAAAGTTCCTCAATAAAAGGTGTGATTATTTGGAAAATTAAAGTTGTGATTTGCATATTTAAATAATGATAAATAAATAATAATATTAAAAAAAAAGGAATAAATAAAATAATTAAAAGCTATTTTTGTTAATAAACACTTAACAAAATTAGATTTTATCCTTGTTTTGTCCATTTAAACTATCATTTGTCCACTAAATTCATTCAAAACGTGATTTGAATGAATCGACTCACTTTTACGGCGTTCTAGCAGCGAAACCATTCATATCACAAAAAAAATTATCAAAGGTAAATTGTAGAGAATTTATTCCTCTTTGACTTAGTATACATATATTTTTTGTACAATGCAACTGAAATATTTTACAAAAACAATTTTTTTGCATATTTATTGACATTTATTTATTTATTTATTTTTTTCGGGATAAAATTTTAGTTGCAAAATGTTACCTCGAAAACTGCTCTACAAAACCTACCTATTAATCGCTCCGATTTCCAAAATTCCCGCAAAACTTCAACGTTCAATTATAATTGTAGCAACCAAGGTTTTCAAACAAGAAGAATAACAAAGAATTAAATGTAACAGAACTGTTCTCTATAACAGACACAATTTTTTACCGTGTTAAAAAGTGTTACAAACAAGTCTAAATCTTATAATTAAGTACCCCTTCATATTTCTTAAGTGTTGTAAAAAATATAGTTTATAAAATGTATAATGACATCTTTTCACATTTAAATGGTGCATTTTAGAAAAAATAATGTATCAAGTTACCCTTCTGTCATTAGTAATAGTAAAACAGTGTCAACTCACAGTTTGGAATAAATATTTCACTGTTTTTCTGCCTGTTCCTCTCTTTCTCCTTCAGCGAAGTTAATCAAGTTAACTTCTGGATTGAATAAAATTAATCCTCCATGCTGCTTTTTAAACTGACAGGTCTTACCAGGTATCTTGTATAACAATCTATGCTAATATATAAATTAGTTCGTTTCTGAGTAGGTACGTATGTATAAATGTACGTATGTTCCTTCAAAACTAAAGAATTGCTGCATCGATTTAAAAAATAAAAACACCAGTTTTCATGGAATCGTTTACGGCAAACTATTCCTGTTTTTATGACACTCAGGGTCCCTGAACTTTTAAAAATAATTAAAATCAAGTAAAATTCTTTAAATTTTTGAAAATAATTGCTTGGAAATTTGTTCTTAATTATAGTACGAGAGTTTGGTTTGCCTCAACGTGTTCAGATATTCTTTCTGCAGGCTAAAGTGTATTTTTTATGCCTTGAAACTTCATAGATATTGTAAACAAATTAAAAAATACTCGGGCGCTTTGCAACATAGACCGTCCGAGGCCAGTAGCGGACGCAAAATTTTCTGGCCCTGGAAAATTGAAATGAACCGGCCCCCATAGGTTCAAAAGCCGGCCTCAGTGGCTCAAGGACCATCCCCATTGATCCAAGAATTGGTCCTATTGGGACTACCCACAGGGAAACTTTACGGTGTCCCGGCGGGCCGGCCCGCCGGGACACCGTTTCGTTCTTTCCGATGTAGACTGATATAGCCAATATGTTTTTATGTCAATCTCATTAAAACAGCTCACTTACTATAAGTTTAGAAAACTATCGACAATCGACAACGTATAACGTATTAAAATTAGATCTGAACGATTAGTCGCGTTACCATATGACAAACTTGTTAGTGACAATCAATAGTGCACAAGTCATAGCCTATTGTCGACTAATTTAAGACATCTGAACGCAGTTTAAAAACTCTGAACCTAATTATCATAGCAGCCGTTGATACACAAGGGAAGTAGAGCGGCAGAGGAAGAGGTGAAGGAAGGAACGGACACTGGACACGTCAGCTAATATTCGATAAACCTTCAGTAATCTATTATGAGGTAGTACTGATTAACAGAAATTCAATCTACAGTCCTAGATCTAGGACAAAATCTTTGAAAATTCAGTTGTTGTTGATTTCTTTGTGGTTACAATGAAAAGATGTTTTTAATTTCATTGAATATTACGTCAGTGGTTAAGAAAGACGCAAGGCAAATAAATAATATCAGATAGAGAATCTCAATGACTGTTAATGTTTGAATGGGCAGCAAACACTTTACCAACCAGGCCATTGTATGCCGTTAATTCAATTCTCCTTGGTCAGTTGTAATTGGGACATCACGCCTCTGCATCAATGCAATGTCGCCAAAAATATTTATCCACACGAAAAACAAACAAGTTTTAATACAAAAATTGACCGTATTTCTTCATTAAATAATTTTTTTAATTAAAAAATGCGCAGTTTATTTGTTGTTTACCTTACAGCTGTCGAGATATCCGCTTTCGCGATGTAAAAAATATCGTAAAGCGAAATATTTTTGGTGAAAAAGCAGTACTTTGGGAACTCCAAATGGTCTGAGGATGGAATACTCCCCCCAAATGTAAGGATTCCAGGATCCCGGTCCCCCAGTTTATGTGTTTTTTTTTTTTTATATAATAAAAGCAAGAGAACACTTGAATTTGGTTTGATGGGCATATAAGCAATAGGAAAGATATTTATATTATTAGTAACTAAGGTCGCGTTGCTAAAAGTAAAAATTATCCCCTTTTGTATGTTGCAACATACAAAAACAAATGATTTTAACTTGAGTTAGGGATAGTTAGAGATAGAACTATCCCTAGTTCTTACTTCAGCAACCGGTCATTACAGAAATAACAATTCTATATGGTTTTGACCCTAGTAATCTCATTTTCTCCGCTACATAAGAACTTATTTCAAAAACTAATAATAATCTAATAATACAACACTTCTTTTATAAAAAAAAATGATGTGAAATGTGAATTTTCATACATTTCAGGATTTTGTAGGTATTTAATAAGCTTAAGAAGCCAACATAATACTGGAGGTCTAGGAATATTTGTTCTGTAATCACATCAAAATCAAGTTTTTTGATAATCACTTTGCTTCGTTATTTGACAAAAATCCCAGCGATTTTTTTTTTCTACAATTGTTCCTATTCATGTCTTCATTAGATTAATAAGAAATATATTGATAAATGGCTTAATTTTTTTCAATTTCAGAAACGTATTTCTCACTATTAACAATGCTTTATTGGATTTACAAGTATTTTATTACTACAAATGATTTATTTCTCTTTGATACTTTAAAAACAAGCATCTAATGTAATTCAAAAAATAGGTTAATTCACAGCGTATAATAGTATATTAACATCAGTGAACACTCCTGAACTCCCAACTGAACTGAAGTGTTGAGTGTAGTGTGGTGTGGCGTGTAAGTCGGTTCGCAACTATTTAAAAAAATTACTACCTCCGTTCCACAATAAGTGAGCTATTTCAATACTGCCAAAGAATTGCAGAATTCACTTTAAACCACTAGTAAATTTGTTCAGTTCATAATAGGGGATACGCGTAAAATTTGTATTTCCTTAAAACTACATTATTTTGATATGTTAATGTTAGTTATGTCACCTAACAAAACAAAAATTACATTTTAATTAATATTATAGCCAAATTTTTGAATTAAAATATTGTAAATTTGAAATAAGCCGACCACGGAGCGAAGGTTGCCGAGTAAAAACGACTGAGTATGACTTCAAACGATAGGGGTTTCACGTCACAGATACAGCTACAACATAATCTTTACACGTGTGTATATTGTATTGTTCGGGAGTTTTGTATTTGTTTTTAAACAATTTTTCACGCATTTATTATTAAAATGGCAGATAAAGATTTTGTTAGGGTTCAGAGTGATAATTTACCCAACATTGATGCATTTATGCTCATGGAATATATGAAAAATAATGAATGCTACAGTGCTGAAGAAATACGTGGTGTCAAAGCAGACCTGTAAGTAATTTTTATTTTATATTCTATAACTTTATGTAAACAAACGCTGTAACTCTGTAAAATGTAAATATTTATGTAATTTAGATGTCAGAATTTTACTACATTGTTTACATGAAGTTACAAAACGTTAGAGGCATAATTGAAATACTGCAATATAAGTTATCTATTTTAATATAAAATTTAATTCGGTAAACATGTATAAATTGTTTTTATAGAATTAAACTTTATTTTAATTAAAATCACTCTAACTTTACATAACCTATAAAAGTTATACAAACAAATAAGTTCATAACAGACTATGTACGCCGGTATGCTAGTAGTGTCATGCGTCAGTTAGATACATTTATGATTTTTTTAAGCCTTCAAATTACAAAAAAAAAATTAAAAACTGTTTTTTATGTTTATATGCAACAAGAGGAATATAATAAAAAAAATTAAAAAAATCATGCCTATCTCCTATTGTACTTAATTAATGTGTAGTTGTATCAGAATTATTCATTAAAAATATTTCCATTGTTGAAGTTCTTAATTTTTTTTAATAGCTCACTTATTTTGGTATTTTCAAATAGGTTTAATAGCTCACTTATTGTGGAACGGAGGTAGTATTATTTTTATAATATTTTTAATTTCATAAAAATACAAGCAACTTAGCTATAAATACAAAAAATCCATAACATTATTAGCCATAATTCAGCCTAGAATTAAAAAAATAATTAATTTGGTCAAAAACACAACTGCTATATTTTTCAAAAATACACTGTGAAGAAAAATTCCTCTCGTATGTTTCAGGTTTTTTCAGATTTTTAATTTAACACGTTTCAGTAAAAGAGGGCGGACAAAAACATTTTTGGCTAAAATCGTGTTAAAAGAAACGAAGTTCAGAAAACTACTCATTTTTTCTCAATCTACGTCTTAAGAATTTTCTTCTGATTCTACACAAATATTTTTTTAAATATTTATTTTTTTATTAAATACATATTTGTGTATATTTTTCTCGAGATGTGTTTTTTGAACTCTCAGTATTTTTCCTCTATGTGGGTCAAAGAGTTGTATAAGCATGCCAAATTTCAACTTTCTACGTTAAGCCGTTTGGCTACAATTTCTACCGTACAGACAGATAGACAGACAGATCGGCAGACAGACAGGCAGACAGACAGACAGACAGACAGACAGACAGACAGACAGACAGACAGACAGACAGACAGACAGGCAGACAGACAGGCAGACAGACAAACAGACACATGAGTGACCTTATAAGAGGTTTTTTGGTGGTCATACCTACAAAACCCTAAAAATTAGCTAGCGACTTAAGAATTCCGCTTAAAGGTTTCGAATAGCCTATATCAGGGGTCGGCAACCTTTCGGTGACATAGAGCCAAATCTGTATTGAAAAATAAACAACAATAACATGGAAGAGCCGCTAAAAATATATGCTATATTTAAGAAAAAAACGTAAAAATTGTTTATTTGTTTTAAAATAATCAATTATTACAATAAATTAATATTTACGTATACATTTAGTTTGCGATATCTATTGCACTTGCCAGTATATTACAATTAATTTTTTAATGGTACGATTGCTCATGCATAGTTTTCGATAAGACTTGTATTTGGTGAATATTCAGTAATCATTAACTTAAGGCAGCACTCAAGTTTCAGGTCAGTAAGATTACTTCTTAACTGACTCTTTATTAACTTCATATGTGAAAAGACTTGCTCACAGTAATATGTGGATCCGAAATTGTCAGTAGTCCAAAAACATAATTTTTTAAATGACTGAACGATTCTGGAAGACGGTTCCAAGCTTCGAAAACAATTTTATCTACATTTTGAAGATTGTGAATTTCGGTCCACTTATGCTGGGAAGATAACATGCACTTTTCTCTTTCTAAACTTTCCATTTCAGAATTAAGTTTTAAGAATATATTATTCCATAAATCTTTGGATTTCAAATCCAATAATTGAAGTTCAAATTGTGCCTGATTAATCAATGGGAATGGTGATAAATGTAATTGCTGCATATCTGTTTCAATTGGATTTGTCAAAAGAGCTAGTGTAGCTTTATATTTTCTAAACTCTTTAAATCTTTCTCCAAAAGCTTCTTGCATTTTAACAATAGTTTGTGCAGAAAAATTGCATTAAGGATTCCATACACCAAAGCGGCCGCGGTGGCGGCCGCGGTAGCGGCCACGGTAGCGATACGACTAGCGATCAGGTCTCCTCACACTAACGCGGTGGGAGTGGCGGTAGCGGTAGCGATCAGTTAGTGAATCACGGTATATAGTTGTATGATAATATTGATTGCGAGAATACAATAGAATAATTAATTGTATGTAGAGGAAAAATAATAATCTACTCACAGTCTGTTTCAAACGGTTAGGCGGAACTAAATGAGAATTTCCTTCTTTTAGGTTGGAAAAGGGACCTTGTTTGGGTTATTTCATTTTTCACGTTGGAATGTCAAAATTTAAAATTCCAACAATGAAACCATGGAAACGAATGACATATGTCAAACTTAAATTAATTTTCTTACATATTTTAATGACAAAAAATAAATAAATGGGATATTTGTATTAAGAATTACACAAAAAATCAAAATATAAAGAAAATGACATTTTAAAATGATATTAACCTTAACCAAAAAATGTTTGTTGCAAGTATGATTTACAAAGCTTAAACAAAACGGCTGAAAAGCATTATTTAAACGATGAAAGTAACTAGATTGCAAAATCTAGTTCCGCCTAACCGTTTGGAACAGACTTTACTATCAATTTCCAAAACTTTTCCTATTTCGTTCCACACTTTATTTGTTTTCCTAATATTCTTGTAATCAGGATGTGCTAAGTCATACAAAATTAAATGATCCTTTACTGATCTATGATTTTTTTCTGTTAAATTATCTATTTTTGACATTATTTTCTTAAATATATTCACTCTGTGGTATATAAACAATGAATATCGCGCGGCCTAACGCAACTTGTCGAGTTCGGCCGCCAGTGTTTGGTGATCGCTAGACTGAACTCTGCATTCGGTGGCGTTCTCAGATAGGGGAACGCTTGTATGTGCGTGGTCTCATTGTATTGTATAGGTTGCGTTAGGCCGCTGCCGTATCGCTACCGTAGCCGCCACCGCGGCCGCTTTGGTGTGTGGAATCCTTTAATAACGTTGTTATTGTCCTTATGTTTTTGTAAATTAATAAAATGTAAAAATGTTTCTGCACGTAAATCAATCACAAATACAGATAACTTTTTTTCGAAACAAATTATCTCTTCTAAAAGTGAATATGCAGTATTTCCTTTTTAAAGGCAGAAAATTAAAAAATAAATTATATTAAAATAACGACAAGCCAATTTTCAAAGAGCCACAAAAAAAATTAAAAGTGCCGCAGGTTGCCAACCCCTGGCCTATATATATAACACCGTTGTTAAAACAAAAATAATATGAATAACAATCGATATATCTATAATTGTAAATAAATTTGTTGTAAAAATTTTAACGCCTAATAACCTAATAACAAGCGACAATTTTCTGTATTTTTAAACATGTTTGTGTATTTCAAATAACTTTTATATTTAAATAGTTTTGTGGAAAAATGTTGAAACAATACGTCAATATTTTTTTGGATATTATTGTTTATAGTCTATAACCTTCGTCGATAAATACTGCACTGACAATAGAAGAGCACAAGTGTTCTTTACGAAAATTAAATCATTTTCACCCGCAGCACCTATTTGTAAACCCCGGCAGATTCTTGATGGCACAATTATATAAATAAAAATTGTATATACTGTCTTTTTATATCAATAATATAACAACAATAACAAACAAAATGAAATACAAATGTTTTAAGTGTTAAATATAACTACGTACATATGTGAAGATATCAATAAATTTTATCAACGACCATCCAATCTGGAGAACTTGACTTTTCTTCATACCACGAATCGTTGTAATAGTTCTAAGAACACATAATTACTTTTATAATTGTAATCTTGTCTAGCGGAATGAGTAATGACAAATGGACATATGACACAAACTGTTCAGTAGATTGGAATTTACTCTCGTCAACTTCAGGTATTCAATTGAAGCACTGAGCGAAGATCCGTTTCCGGAGCTAAATATTCCATTCAATATATTTACAAAACAAATTTATAAATTGGTATTGAAAATAGAGCAAAACAGGATGAAGGATACAGTTTTTGTAACAAATTTATGAGAATTTGTTTAAAATTGTGTACATACAAAATATATCCTGAACCGTAAAGACCCAGGATTCATTAAACATAGTCAAATCATTACTGTTTACGGTTGTGAAACTTGAAAAATTTATATGAAGTGTGACTTTTCACACATTTCAGTGTTTAGTAGGTATTTAATAAGTGTAAGTCAACAGAATGCTGGATGTCTAAGACATTTTTTTTTTCTATAATCACATCAAAATCAATTTTGATGTGATTAAATGTTTTTCATGGCCAATGGTATATAGCAGTGCTTCTTAAACTTTTTGATGTCGCGGCTCCCTGCAACTCAAATCAATAACCCACGGCCCCCCTAATTTTTGTTTTTGGAACCAAGATTAGTTAAAATACATATAGTTTTTTACGCTCAGATCATTCAATAATCTATGTATAATGAAGAACAGGGCCGGCTCAGAGGTCGGGACTTCGGGGATTTTTCCCGAGGCCCCGCGCTTAAAGGGGCCCCGCGCTTTCATATTTCTAACAAATATTAGTAGCTAGGACAAGTTTTTGACACCAAATGCAACGTTTTTTACAAGTCTGATGTGCATCATTCAATAAATTGATAAAATTATGTTCATGTATCATTTCTTCCTTTTTGGGAAGGGGCCCCGCATATAATATTTTCCCGAGGCCCCGCAAAACCCACAGCCGGCTCTGATGAAGAATAATATTTATGTAGCATTAAAGTTAAAGCTACTTATCCTTTTTAAATAATAAAATAATTATGTGTTATATTTGCGGCAGTTCGCGGCCCCCTTGTGCAAACACCACGGCCCCCTAGGGGGCCGCGGCCCACCACTTTAAGAAACACCGGCCTATAGTTACCAAGGCCAAAGAAAGAAGAAGAAAAAAATGTTTTTCAATAAGAAAATTTTCTAAAAATTGTCTTGTAAAAACTGGTAGAAGAGGTACGCAATCGCAATGACGCAGGACATAGTACGCCAAGAAACATGCGTTGAACGGTTTAGAAGTTGCTGGCGTTTAATTTTTTTTTTCTGCCATTGTTCCCCTCAGTAAAATATAGAATGGCCCAAAATATTTTTGGCAAAAATTGCGGAAAATATATATACATTTTTTTTTCATTATTAAATTTAGTCAACAATTGGGAGAAAATTAAATATCCATTAACCCCTTAACGCCCAGCCCCGAGCTCAATTCGGGCATACTATACTTGCAAAAATGACAAGAAAACGAGGAATAAATATTATAAGAAAATATTTTTCCATCTGTTGGATATTTGTGTTATTAACGCATTTGTCCTACATAATAAAAATCATGGAAAATTAGATCATTTAGAATTTAAATTAGGTCTAATTGAGAAATTGATTGAGGAATCCCAATCTTCAAATGTTAGGAAACCCGGTCGACCAAAAAAACCAAGACCTTTGAAACTTTCAGAAAGACAATTACCCGAATATATTCCCCCCACCGAAAAAAAAGAGAATCCCAAAAGATTGTGTGCAGTTTGCTGTAATCAAAGAGATGATAAAGGCAAAAATAAGAGAAAGGAAACCCGAAGTTATTGCTCAGCCTGCAATGTTGGATTGTGTGCTATACCATGCTTCAAAATATACCACACAGAATTGAATTTTTAGACAAATTTATATTTTTTATCAATAAATTTCATATATAACAACTTAATTATATATAAATAATAAATTAAAAAAAATATATTTTTTTTCCTCTTTTCTAAAAAAAAAAAACAACGTTAAGGGGTTAATATAAAATCTTACCTGTTCTATGTTGCATTCCAATCCACATCCAATATCGTAGTGTCCATCATCTGTTCGGTTCTGAAATGAAAAAACCAATAATTAAACTAACTTATAACATCCTAATAAGAATGAGTTTCCTGTATAGAATTGGTTGACAAGGGTGTATGGTGTATGGTGTATGGTGTATGTACGCGTTCCACGGAAGACGTTATGAGGAAACGGACAATTTGACGGTACATAATCACTGACCGGATATAGAACAGGTACACGGGGAGGTTCACTGTATCCGCCACTACCTGTTCAACATTGTTACTATGAAAAGGGTTTGTCACTTTAACTGATTGCTGTGAAATTATAAATAAAAAAATAATTGAATTTCGTTTTTTATATCAAAATATATGTGTTTGTTTTTGTGACCTGTTGTCGATCTCGCTTTTTATATAGAGGTCCCATATACCATATATTAATAACACGAATGCTCTAGTTAGAACTTGATCTTGGTGCTTCCTGTACTGACTCTAATAACTTCTCAATTTTTATCTATAAAGTGTTAGGTGTTACCAGATATTTTGTAAGCCAGTACTTGTTAGATCTTGGCTTAGATGACCCCTCTATCTCAGTGGCGGCTCCTGAGTATGCGCTGCGTAGCTGCAGCTCTTACTTGAAAATAATAAAAAAAATAATCTTTTTTTGAACTCAAAATGCATTTAACATAGTAATTGTGGTGTGAAAATGCCTTTTTTAAATATATTTTGAACATTGAATGCTATTGTTTCATAAATATTTACAAGTTTCCTTTGAATAAGTCTACGTCGCGCTGATTATATCCTAGCGCAGCGTTTCCCAAAGTGTGGGTCGCGACCCGGCACCGGGTCGCAGAAAAATTTTGCCGGGTCGTGAGAAAAATTGTAAAAACAAAAAAGATTTTTTTTGTACATATTTTTTTTTTACGTCAGTTAATCACTAGAATAGTGTGTATTTGTGCTTTATTACTATACTATATTCTTTATTACTACACTATACTCTTTATTACTATTTATTACTCTTTATTACTATAAAGCTACTGCTTTAAAATAAAATTTGTTTTGTACATAAATGTTTTTTTTTTCAAAAGGTGGGTCGCGACAAATTTTAAAACCTCGTACCGGGTCGCGGTCAAAAAAGTTTGGGAACCAATGTCCTAGCGTCAAGCAAAGTGCAAATGTAGGCTTGTAAAGGGGTAGCGGTGCGTAAGCAGTAGTGATAAACTGGTGGGGATCGGAGCTAGAATGCTGTTAGCGTCACAATAACAGTACTATGAAATTATTGAATGTATTTATTTAAGTTGTAACTGAAATCACTATACCTATATTATCTCTAAAATTTTATTGTTTTGGTAGGTATTAATAATTAGTTTTTCTAGCTTTTTCTTTTAAATTTATATAAGTATCTTAGCTTAAAAAATACGTTTCGTATTTTAGATTATAAAACAATAGGTTTAAAAAATGAATACTATCAAATCATTATTGGAAATTCCATTTAACAGACGAATGTTAGAAGAAACAAATGATATTAAAAAATTGGGGCGACACACACCAAATTTTAATATTTCGGAAAGTGCAAAAAGCTAAAATTATAATTATAAGAGGCAATGCAACAGAGTCTTATATGATAAAACGTCGTCGTGGTTAAACACATAAACCTATCCTTGTATTATAATTTGCAGCTCTGAGTCCCAAAAAGTCACGAGCCGCCACTGCTCTATCTTTTAAAATGTCCACTGGCGAACGTGATAATTTTCCTTTCCCAATTCTATTTATTATTCTTCCCTCTTCCATCATGTGTTATTTCATCAGTTCTATCCACTATCTACTCATTTCTAGTGTGATACTTGGTTGTGTGTACAGTCCTCAAATGTCTTCATTCTTGTGGTTTCTCCATTTACAAAAGATAAGTCGTAGAATATTATTTTTAAAAACTGTGAGGTATCGTCCGTATCTTTTAAAATAATTTTTTTTTAAATCATCAGGATTGTATAGACAATTTTTACTTTCATTTTATTCTTAAATGACCTATTTGATAAATTTTTGAGTGAACCTGGTATATGGTTAAAGAAGGTAGCTGCCAAATATATACCGTTTCTGGATTTAGATAACCTCTAGGCAGTCTGATGTTGCCATCAGAGCGAACATTGAAATAATGCCTCGAGTATACAGTAACATATTTGTCAGAATTGTCTTTAACATATATCAGACACACCTACACATATGAGCAAACTATAGATACCTGATACCTGTTAGGAACATTGTTTAAGATTCTCACAGCACGTTTTTTGGAGTAGAAAAATTCTGTTGAATGCAGAACTTATATTCCAATGAATGATGTCGTGCATTAATCGGGACTGAAAAGCAGCGTAATAAAACATACACAACATATAAAAAAAATACAGAAGTTCTCTTGCTAACAACCCAACGAATTGCACGAAGTGCTCAATCTTATCATACTTTTCCGTATATCCGGAACAATCGAACCACTCTCAAAATTTACTTTTTACTTCAACCTAGAATATTATATTTACACTAAAGTAAAGCACGTTTTGTTTGTATAGTATATTTTTGTAAAGTAATTTGTAAGTAATAAATATTAATGCGCGCACCCCACTAATGATAACATCATGTAAATTAGACTGAAAATAAGTCTACTATGATGTAAATGAAGCAGTGTGGGAACTCAATACATGAATGGTATCAAATTTAGTTTGTGGTAAAAACCACACCTTCGACAGACTGTTATACAGAAACTAAATTAAAAAATTGATGTGAAGTGTGAATATTCACACATTTCAGGGTTTCGCAGGTATATAATACGTGAAGGCGGTATGCTGAGTGTGTAGGACAAATTTTACTTTGTAGTAATCACGGCAAAATGAACGATATTTTTAAAATAATTTATCGTCTGTTAATCATATAATAAGACTGGTTATTAAATTTACGCTCATAAAAATTAAATACAACATTTGTCAAAATATAACTAGAATTTTGACAAAATAACATAATAAAAATGCAAAAAAAAAACAGAAAAAATAAAATTCACTCCGGGGTACTCGAACTCGAAACCCTTCGTTTTCCAACCAGTTTAAGAGTGCTCTAACGCATGTAGCCATCGCACGCCATGCATGTGAGTGTCTTACATTGGTATAACTTTTGTACTTTGTGAACCAAAAACCATAAAAAATGAGTTATTTTCCAAAAACATAATCTGATCAAAAATTCCTGTTGTACTAAAAAAAACAGAAAAATAAAATTGATAGGAATCGAACTTGCAAATTACGAAGCGAGGACACAACGCACTACGCTACGAGCGCTTACTTATCTACTATGTTACATAGCGAATTAAATATTTAACATATTTTAGTTAAAAACACAAAAAATGCGTTATTTTCCGAAAACATAATTTGATCAAAAATTCCTGTTGTACTATTTCGGTTCACACCAATATACATTACTTAGAATTTTTTTAGATTTTTAGTTTAAACCATCTGGGCTACAGGGTGTGGGACAAAATTTTTTTTGCACATTTTTGGCAAAAATCGCATCGAAATAATTTATTTTGAAAAAATAAAAATTTGATCGTTAATCCACGTACTAAGGGCTTTCATTTGATACCCTACTCAGAATTTAAAAAAAATATTTTTGTTTTCGATGAGCACATATTTGTTTATATTTTTAGGGGGGTATGTTTTTTAGATGTTTTAGTATTTTTCCTATGTGCGGGTCAAAGAGTTGTATAAGCATGCCAAATTTCAACTCTCTAGGTTTAGCCGTTTGGCTACAATTTTTACCGAACAGACAGATAGACAGACAGACAGACAGACGACAAAATGACGGTATAAGGGTTTTTTGGTCATACCTACAAAACCCTAAAAATCAGACGCATTTGTAACGATTAGCTTTTCGATGCTTTGCTCATACAACACAAAAAAATTATTTGTGAGATACTTCAAAACGTTTCACCCACTTTTTCCCTTATTGACACATAATTTGATCGATAACCATAACGAATTCCGTTAATCATATCCGATTAAAACGATTTCACACATTATGTTCCGGTTCGTGAATTCATTCAGTTACCTTTAGGGCAGTGGTAGCAGGGTGGACACAGGAACTTGGCCGATTCATGCGGGTAGTCAAGTGGAAAAGGGTTGGACAGGTGTGTCTCGAGACTACGGTTTAAGTTTAAGAAAAGAAAAAGTTAATTCACGGGCTATTAAAGTAGACGGTTATGTAATTTAAATTTAAATATTAGGTTGATCATTTTAATGACTATTAAAATCTAAATTGTTTGTAACAAATTTATTCATATATGGTAATTTTATGACAAAGTTAGACAAATTTCAAAATTATGTCTAACAAATTTGACCTTAATCTCGTTTAAAAAATTGTGTTTTTAAAATTTTTCAGGGATAACAGGATTGGTTGACACGTTATGTCAACTATATGGCCAGTGCCGCCACAACCCAGGGGTCCAAGAGGTGCACCGCACCCGGGCGGCATAATTTTGGGTAGGACAATTTTTAAAAATGTAGGATAATTAATAAATGATAAGTTAAACATTCTAAGAAATTTATTTTACTTTATCGCTACGTATAACTCCCAGAGATCAAAAGTTTCTAATACAAAACTAACAATCTGAAATAAAATTAGTAACAATCCATACATTAAATTTTGCACCGAATTTTTATGCATCTAATAGGATATTTTTAGTTGTAGAAATATTGTTGTAAAAATACTATCGCTCAATAATCTGTATTTTTTTAAGTATGTTTATGGGTTTAAAATAACTTTTATATTTACCGACCGCCAACATATATAAGGGAGGTATTGTGATCATACCGATTTTGACATTTCGAGATTTCGATGGATCCCCACGAACTGAGGTCCCTACATAACGCTTTGACTATTTTTAGCATGATGTCTGTCTGTCTGTCTGTCTGTCTATCTGTCGGTCTGCCTGTCGGTCCGTGTACACGTGCAGAGCAAATTCGGCTAAAATGATTTTTATGAAACTTCATATTTAAACTTTTGACATCAATGACACGAGTTGATCAACTTTTGGTAAAAATCGGTTAACTAGAAATGGGAGTTTACTCGCGTCGGTTTTACGATTTTTGCACAACAGTGAAATATTTAGAAAAAATTTATTTAACAAAAGTTGCTATAAAAGCAATAACTAACAACTTTTATTTGAGACATTTTTTGATAAAGCAGCATAAATTAAACTAGTACTTTGTGATTGCGGTCTGTCCTGTGGTGGCCACAGCTGATTTTTATATATTTTGTATAGAAATATTCTAAATAAGACGACAATATTTTTTCAACATGATTGTTTATAGTTTAGAACTTTCATCGAAAAATATTATACTTGCTGATAATATAGGGTGACCAGATTTCAGTAAAGGGTAACCGGGACACAGAGAAAAAAGAAAGGTTCCCATCTCTCAGATCCAAGTGAAGAGCAAAAAAAAAAGGTCCTCACCTCAAAAACCGGGACAATCGGGCGTCCCGAGAACATTTTTCGGGACACCGGGACAATTGACCTAAAACCGGGACGGATGGTCACCCTATGATAATAGAATGCCACTTGGTACTCGTGTTCTTTGCGAAGCCTGTAACTGCAAACGTTAAATCGTTTGCACCTACTATTTGACCGCTAAGCAAGTGAGTTCAATTCCTGCTTATGTCAAATAATTTGTGTAAAAATATTTATACAAATTACAGGTTCTGCTTAGCCGTTCGCAACCGGCTATAAACTGTAGGTGCCTTTCTGTGTACGCTAAAAATGGACATAATACTGACCATATTACTCCTGAATGTACATAGATTGAAAACATGGTCATGAAAGCTGGAAACAAGAGGCCTAGGCTCACCTCGGGCTGTAGCGCCAATAATGATGATGAGATGTGTTCTTTACAAAATTTAAAAACTTTTTACTCGCAACACTTATTTCGAAAACCAAGGCAGATTCAAGATAGCGGTACAAATAGACTACCGAGTACAATAACTATAAGTAGTTTTCACAAGAGAACAAATTAGCTACAGATATATTTATAGAATGAAGCTTTACCTACAATTTGCCGCATCGTACGCAAATATGCATCCAGTAGTTAACAAGTTAGAGTCTATAATGTAATTTGTTTAATTACAATTACATAACAGTTATTTTAGCTAAAAATATTCTATTAGATAGACAAAAAATCGCTGCAAATTTTGATGTGCAGATTATTATTAATTTTATTTTAGATTTGTTAGTTTTGTATAATAAACTATACGGGTTTGCGCCACATGCGGGTCGAAAAGTTGTACAAGCACGCCAAATTTCAACTTTCTTTGTTCACCAGTTCGGCCACAATTTCTATCGAAACATTCCTACAAAACCATAAAAAAAGATTTTTCAAAAAAAAATTTGTGGGTTATCCTCCCATGAAGAGCTTTCATTTGATGTGCCACTTTAAGTTTATTTTTTATTTTTTCCTTGCATACTTATTTGTTTATATTTTCCCGCGATGTGTTTTTTGAACTTTATAGTTTTCCTATATGACCCACATATAGGAAAACTCAGAGCCGCAGTAAGGGGGGGCGGAGGGGGCGACGGCCCCTAGCGCATTAAGAAAAAGGGCGCTGACGGGCTTGCTAAGAGGCGCCATTGCGCCACTTAATTTTTGCTCATCACTTAAATTTTGAGAGGTAAAAACCTTGTTTTTATTTACCAAGGGCACCAAAACACGGCTCTGTCCCTAGCGCAAGTTTTCAAAACATGCCAAATTTCAACTTTGTAGGTCCAGCCAATTGGTCACAATTACTATACAGACAGACATATGAATGATGTTATAAAAGTTTTTGGTCAAACATTCAAAAACCAAAAGCAAATTCGAACACTTCGGTCATATAATATGACATCCAATATAAATACTGTTACAACTCATGCAAGGGAAGATAGAAGATGGAAGATGGAAGAAAGATAAACATCGTAGATAATTCGAGACTAGTAGGAAGAAAGGGTCATTTTCTTGTTCCAAATAGTGCAATTAACCATCGTTGCTGGGTTCACAAAAAAGCTAATCTTATTCCAACTGTATCCAAGATCAATGTAACCCTAATGATCCAACAAATGATAGCCAACATCTAGAAAACAAACAATACAAGTACCATGTTTCGGCGCCATACATACTGGTCGACGTATACTATTTGGTAGAGCGTGATCTATTTTAATCATATGCTCATAATAATTAAAATTTAAAATCTATATGTGGGGTCGTAATTAAAATTTGTTGACATAATTAATAATAAATAAATTCCGTAGTTATCAATAAGTTTTACATAAATTTGTGGATAGTACTCATGTAAAACAGTATATAAAAACTAATAATTATCTCAATGTTTTGATTATAATATCATCTCGTGCATAAAAGATGCACAAACAACATGCTTGTAAACAATATGAAATTGTAATTTTTATTTTATGTTGATTAATTATTAATTATTGACGTGTTCGTTGCTAATCACTGTTGCTAGGCGTCAGAACGACCTCTGCTCCTTTAGACAATTTTGGTTTCAGTTTCATTTGTCCAGAGACGTAAGCAAGTTTTTTGTAAAAACTTACGAATTATTGCTGTACAACTTACATATACAGGGAAACTTGTGTAAATCGAACTTTTTTGTTGGTCTCGTGAATTTCTTTTCAAAACAGTACAAAGGAAACATCGATATTTCGAAATATATTTGTTTATTTCGAAGTTATCATTTACGAAATTCACAGGCGCGTCTACCACTTAATTGAAAATAACTCTGATAGTGATTACAGATACCGTATATTCCGGCGTATAACGCGCACCTCAAATCTGAATAGATTTATTTAAATTTTTGCATGTATTCCTCGTATACCGCGCACCCTTATAATCTGTTTTCCTGGAAACACTTTTATGCCAATATTCCTTCATAACCAAGACGATTTTTTGTGGATAGACGATGACGAAACTAATGACGAAAGTACATCTGAATTTGATGATATACCTGATAATATTAGCGAAGACGAATTTGATGAACTTTTTATGTCACAATAAAGATTATTTAAATTAATAATTAAGGTAATTTTTTTGTTATGTATATAAATAATATAAATAAATATGTATAAATTTAGATAGTTTAGTTGATTAGTATTTTTATTATCTATTCATTATATGAGAGGAATCCTATTTATACCCTATGTACACTATTACCATTCTAAACTTCGAACGGGCAAGTTTTATACCCGGCGTATAACGCGCACCCAACAAATTTGACAAAACTTTCAATGTTAAAGTGCGCGTTATACGCCGGAATATACGGTAATTGAAAATTTTGTGATACTCATAATCTAAAATTTAAAAAAAATCTGCTGTGGCCCCCACAGGACCGACCGCCATCGCAAAGTACTTGTTTAATTTATGCTGCTTTATCAAAAAATGTCTCAAATAAAAGTTGTTAGGTATTGCTTTTATAGCAACTTTTGTAAATAAATGTTTTCGAAATATTTCCCTGTTGTGAAATATTCGCAAAAATCTTAAAACCGACACGAGTAAACTCCCATTTCTAGTAAACCGATTTTTACCAAAAGTTAATCAACTCATCCCATTGACGTCGAAAGCTTAAATATGAAGTTTCATAAAAATCTTCCTGGTCAACGGAAGGAAAAACTCTTTAACGCTTGCATCCACAGGCTTACCAAATGTTTAAATAAATTGTTAAATGTGGAACTCGTTATTTTTTAGATAACTGATAATTTAAATTCGATAACTTGGTTATGATTCATTAGAAAATGAGTTAACAAAATTTAAAAAACTTTCGGAAAGATATAAGTTAAACGTTGTTCAGCAATTTTTAGCATAATTGTGTATTTGAAGTAAGGAAACATTTGACTAATTGCGAATTAAAAAATAAAATTGTGTTGGCTAATCTACGCATCAATTGCTCAATTGACCATTTCACGTTTCACTAAAAATATTAAAGCTGTCCTGGGGCGACGATAGCGCTCCTGGGCGCTGGCAAAATAATAATTTGGACCTTCGCAAATCCATAATTCCTACCCCTCCGGAAAATGTGCCCAATAAGAGTTAAAAAAGTGATACATTAGTTTCTATTTTTTTTTTTTTTGTTATATGATAAACAAAATATGTTTAAGTAAGGTACCCATTACTAGTTTTGCTCTAATCTTTAACACGATTGAATTGCTAGGCACAAGTTATGTAATTGTATGAAGGTTACCACGAAATACAAACATCCTGCCAGAAATAGTAACTATTTCATCCGTAAACACTAAAAGGGTCATTGCATACGCATTGGTGCTTTAATCTGTAAGAAACTTTTCATCCCTGAATAAAACTATTACCTTTGTTCGCGAATGAAGTTTCTAATAACGTACCAACAGTTAAGGAATAAGTTCATGAACAGATTTAATGCGCATGTCTAACTTGAGACGTGTTAGATATTCTTATCACCACGAATGCTAAATTTGGTTGACCGATAAGAGGTGCGTTCGTCATAACTGTGCAAAGTTAACTCTGTGTCGTCAGGGCCGTCTTAAGAAATTCGACGCCCGTGGGCTACTAAAAATAAATAACTAATAATAACAAAAATATATGTATATATATCGCAAATAAAAATTGCCGCCCTGGGGCTATAGTCCATTTAGCCCTGGTTAGGGCGGCCCTGTGTGGGCCCTGTGCAAGTTTTTTTTTGTCACGTGACCACTGTGCAGACTGTGCAAGAAATTCAAAGACTAACGCTTAGTTCAGATTGTGCAGTTATTCAAACTATTACTCCAACCTGTTTTTTTTTTTAAACAAATGAATTATATGTGTCTGATTACATCAAGTCTGTCTCCTGCTAATTGTTTTGTACGATAATATATAAATGGCGCATGAAGGTTTTGGGATGATTTTAAGTAATATAAAAGAAATTTTATTTGATGAGGAAGACAATTCAGAAGAATTTTCCAAACCAGAGAATATTTTGGAAAATGTGCTTGAATGTGCAGAGAATACTGTTCCAAACATGACTACAAATCAATTTAAAGTACATTTCCACTTGTATCCAGAAAATTTTAAGTATTTTTGAGTGTATTTACATATTCCATCATGATGTTCATGTCTATACTATTTATTTTGCAAATGCTACAGGCATAATCAATGATATCTTGATTGTTTTGTAGAAATAATAACTTTATTATTTTTACCGCGAAGAACACCATTGCACAGACTGCCGCACGATCTGAACTTTTGACGACTGTGCAACACAAACTGCAGTGCACAATATATGCAGAACGATCTTCGTGCAGCACAAAGCACACATAAACCTAATGACGAACGCTTCTTGTGTAAATTATGCAGAATGTGTAGATTATTAGATTATGCCGAACACACCTAAGATCATAATCACTGTGTAGTAAATTTAATTGGGGAAACTCAGTTTATTAATTAAATTCAACGAAACTAATAACGCGCATGTTCTGACTAAGAGTTTTTACCCTAATCTTCAAACACGATCAACTTGCTATGGACAGGTTACTTAATTGTCTGAAGGTTACCACGAATAACAAACATATTGTCAGAAACACTAAGTATTTCATCAGAGAACACTAAAAGAAATATTGCGCACGCGTTTGGAGAAAAATTTTCACTCGCGAATAAAGCTATTATTGTGTCAAACATGGATAAGTATTAGCGGTACTGCGTTCCACGAATGTTATTAAGCCACAATCAAGATTATATTTTTTTGTTTTATTTTTTTCAAATAGGGTTGTACATCGAAGGCAAAACATCGATGTTTAACATTAATTATGTTTCCCAATACGGTAATTCCAGGTATTGGAGGAATAACAACTGGGAAAGTGTCAACAAGACTCAAAAAGCAACAAGGTTTTTGGCGTCGTTGGTCGTTGGCATTGTTTGCAAAAATTAGAAGTTTCTTCTTATTTTTTTCTTATTCTGCTAACTTTTAAGAAGAATAACAACTAACACTATTAGTATTGTTATATCACAATAGATGGCGCTTATATTTTGTGTACTAATATTAATAAAAATTTTAATTTTAAGATTCCAGCGCTCTAGCAGTAGTTTCTGAATTTCAAAGTTTAAACATCGACATCGGTAGTAGACATCGATGTTTTATCGATACTATCGCCATCTGAACATCGATGTTTTCGATACATCGATGCTTTTTTCCCAACCCTAGTTTCAAGTATGTTTGCATAAGTGGGGCTATATGTGTTTGTAAACATTCCCATTTTCTCCGACGCTGCTTTTTCTGGATTGTTGTCCCATCAAGGCCCCGTTATCAACATACGTCTCCATCATAGTAATTATAATGATAACGCTTCTATATTTATCAAACCATTAATTATGTAAAATGTTCTTAACCCTTCTTTTTATTACGAGGATGTAAACATTAAAATATTTAAAAGGAAGAGAACCATGTTCACACAGTAACTGATATGCCAGACATTTTTAAGGTTTCCATCCTGTTTAAACTTGAATTGTTTCGAATACTATAACCTAAAAATTGCGTATCAAATGTATGGTAGTGTGTAGTATTACTTTTTTTGGCATACTTAAACTTGTCAGCCTTGTAATAAAGTTTCTTTTACCTAGTTAACTTAATTATGTAAAATGGGAATACCGAACATTTGTGATTGTTAAATGTAATTTTATGGAATTTTTATCCACGTGATTGTTTTTCTTTTATAATAATTAAATAGTGATTATTATTATTTATTACAGTTTTCTCCAGGGGGTGCTTGCGTCAATACGTGGGAATTCTCGAAAAAAAATTTATTGCTATTATTATTATATTTTGAATTATCTTTACATCGAAAAAGTTTGATTGTTGCAATATCTAGTCAGAGCCGTAACAATGTTTTTGGCGCCCTTTGCAAATGATTAAAATAGCGCCCTTGAGAAATACTTAAAGTAGACACTTTAAGTATTTCTCAATTAATTTAACCTAAAATAGCGCCCTTTTTATCTATTTTCATTTTAATATTTGTAATATTAATCAGGGCTTCGAACCGTTATTTTTTTCGTTTCGGTTTTCGTTCCGGTTCAATTAAAATAAAATATATCAGTTCGGTTCCGGTTTTCGTTCCGGCAAAAATAACCGTTTTTTTCGGTTTTCGGTTCAGTTCCGAGTGATAAATATTTAAATGGTTTTATTTGTATTAGAAATTTATTTTTTACTATAATTTAGAACAGTGTTTCTCAACCGCCGGTCCGCGATCTTTTTTTGCCGGCCCGCAAAATTTTTTTTTACTATGCAACTATTCGCCATAAAGTTACTTAATTTTGAGATGAAAATCTCGGTCCTTAATCTGTTAATTTCTTAAGTAATAATTTGTTTCTTTTTTCACTAATTATATGTGATTTTTTATTTCTTGTTTGTTTTGTGTTTGTAATCAGTGCAATAAAAAATATAAAACTTTTGCGATACACATTACTTTCTAAACTTGCCCGTGCGCGAATTTTTTCTAGGTCGCTTGCCGATCCGCCATGAAAAAAGGTTGGGAAATGCTGATTTAAAAGAACATTGTATTCCTTATTTTGTAATAATCATACCAAGACTGTTGCCAGGGGGAGTTCTGGTCGTCCCCATCAAGCCGGGGACCTTGAGCTCGTGCCCAATGTGCCCTTATGGAAAAGACGGAACTGCTTATCACGAGTCCTATTTTGATATATCGTCTTTAAAAATTATGACAAAATTCAAATTTGGCTTTTGGAAAATCAGTTATGTGCTAAAATATATATAGAACATAAAAACCCTGATTTTTCTGTGGTATAAAAAAGGCGTAAAATTTCCAAAAAATTCCAAATGGAAGACAACGTCAAACCTTTTTGAGTTGAGACATTTTTGTTTGTCCCAAAATGTATTACACCCTAATACGACCAAGACTTCGGGAACAAATTTCTTTGTATAATAATGTAAATTAGTGACAAAGCAAAGATTCTAAAAAAGTCAAAGAACCATAAATTGCTCCTTGAAGTACTCCCAGATATGTTACCAATTCTGGTTAGATTCTCAGACCATTGTTCTCAACATAAAAAGTTCGCACACGGGCGGCTCCTCACGGAGGCGGCATTTCGAACATTACTCTTTAGCAGGACCGGCGCGAAGGTCTGTGAAGCCCGTAGGCAAGATTTAATTGAGCGCCCCTAGGCAGGGCGTAACTAGCTTTTTTTGAGCCCTGGGGAAGACCTCACTTCTACATGTCAAATGAAGACCTAAAAAAAAGGTCTTCCCTTCTAAATTTCAAATGAAGACCTAAAAAAAAGGTCGTCATTTCTAAAATTACATTTCACTAAATTACTTATACATTCATTTGGCATTTGGTGCCCTTTTAAGTCTCACGTCAGCGCCCCCCTCGCAGCGGCGCCCGCATGACCGCTTCCACCGGCCCTGCTCTTTTGCTCCTCACTTGACTTTGGGATGCTGTTTTTTTTTTTTTTTTGTTCATCAATTATTTGATTTTGGAATTGTCACCACGGGGACAGAAATTATATACTAATGTTGTGAATAATTTGTTATGAAAAATTCTAATTTAAAAATTCACCATTTACTTTTTCCAAGAAATATTAAAACGACGTAATGGAAGTAATTATTATATCTATTTTTTCTGCATACAAATAGGTGTAGATAAACATTCTATCAGCTGCAGTATAAGCCTTTGACCTATCAACATTTTTACCTTACTTAGCATAACAATATCAACAATACACCAGACAAAAAAAAAAGGATTTAAAACAGATGACTTGTTTGTTTATTTTAAGAATCGGTAGAATAATAATTATCAATTGTCTTAGAGGACAAATCAATGTATTATTAATAATTGATATTATTAATGTGAGACTTATAAATCTTCAAATAGGCCGCGTGCATGGGAAAATTAAATACTTGTCATTGAAACAATAAAACGCATTCTTTTGCTTATAATTTTTCTTGTTTAGATTGCTTTTCAATTACTGAGGACAATTTAGCATTTGATTAGCTGGAAAGAAATAGGTTCTCTAATGGTGGTGCTAAAGAACGAATTAACTGTTTTAACTCTAGTTAACCCTAACTCAATCTAAAATTATATATTTTTGTATGTTGTTTGAGCTGGAGTTAAGCATAACTCTAGTTCAAATACCTAACTCGTTCTTTAGTAACCGGCCATAAGTAACAAATAGGGAAGGCAAGACAAATTGTGTGTGTCTAGACCTCCGGCACTATGAGAAAGAGGAATAGCGAAAGGGGCATGACAGAGAAGGAGAAATAAAGTATGTTTTTCCACTCTTTACATAGTAAGTACATTGTTGTGTCATTGTTTTTATGGAAGTAGATACACATTACCGAGGAAGCTTTGGTTACTATTAGCAACGAAATGTAAGTAAAAATTTACCTCTCCCGGGGAAGTAAGTGAAAAAAATTAAACAAAACCTAAATTTTTATGCCATCTGGTAACGTCCCTTCGATTTCTCCGGCAGGATGAAGAAACATGCAGCGTTTGCAGCCTCATCAATTCCCATTTCTCTTTCACTTTTGTTCAAAATAATTTTACAAACTTTTGACACAACGCTTTTAATATTCACGCTTTGTTTGATAAAAACCATAGCAACCGGCCACAGACATACTATTTTATTCAAATATCTAAAATAAATTAATCAAAAAGAAACTATACAATTAAAAATAACTTTGAGAGTGGAAAAAATATTATAAACAATTTAGGAGGTAAATATTTACCAGTCTCGGACTCTATCGCTAGCCTTCGCTGACGCTCGGGCGCAAAAACGCCCTCGAATGATAAATATTGCTTTCCTCCCTTAATGTTTAATTAACTATTAATACGAGTAATATTTCTATGGGGGGTATCTTGTATCCTCAAGTCATTACTTTTTTGTCAAAAGAGAAATAAAGGAAGAAATCGAAGACAAATTGAAGACATGCCAAAAGATAAAAATATAAAATTAGGTGGTGTGAATTTTGACACATTTCAGGTATTTGTAGGTATTTAATAAGTGTAAGAAACCAACAGAATGGGGGTGTCTAGGAATATTTGTTCTATAATCACATCAAAATCAACAGTTTTTTGATGATTTTGATTCGTTATTTAAGTACTAAGAGCTACCAATTAATTTTTTTAAACATAATTTAAATAATTTGAGAAAATAAAAAAATCTAGCGATTTTTCCCTTTACGAAAATTTCGTCATAAAAAAATTAAATTAATAAGAAATATATTGATAAATGGCTTAATTTTTTCAATTTCAGAAACGTGTTCTCACTATTAACAATGTGTTATTTGTTTTATAAGTATTTCACTACGATAAATGATTTATTTCTCTTTGATACCTTAAAAACAAAAAATCAGCTGTGGCCACCACAGGACCGACCGCCATTATAAAGTACTTGCATAAAATACATTCTAGCAGCAGAGGAGAAATAACTTGGCCTAATATTTTCTAACAGAGATATTATTTATCATGACCATGGAAACGTTACATATAATCATGAAAAAATTGAGACTAGGAAAAAATTTTGAAAAATATTACAAAAATTTTTCGAAATTTTTCGTTTTATCCAAAAACGTCTCAAATAAAAGTTATTACTTATTGCATTTATAGCAACTTTTTTTAAATAAATTTTTGGAAATATTTTTCTGTTGCTAAATATTCGCAAAAATATTAAAATCGACACGAGTAAACTCCCATTTCTAGTCAACCGATTTTTACCAAAAGTTGATCAACTCGTGCCATTGATGTCAAAAGCTTAAATATGCAATTTTATAAAAATCCTTTTAGCCGAATATGCTCTGCACGTGTACACAGACAGACAAACAGACGGACGGACGGACAGACGGACAGACAAACAGACAGACAGGCAGACGGACGGACGGACGGACGGACAGATAGACCGACAGACATCATGCTAAAAGTAGTCAAAACGTTATGTAGGGACCTCAATTCGTGAAGATCCATCGAAATCTCTAAATGTCAAAATCGGTATGATCACAATACCTCCCTTATATATGTCGGCGGTCGGTAAAAACTAAAATACTTCAAACAATATAGCGTTTAAAGTCGATTCACGGCTATTATTATTATTATTATTATTTTATATTTATAATTTCAAAAGAAGACATACACTGCCTAAGCCATAATTACAAAAAATCCATAACATTATCTGCCATAAATAAATTAAAAAAATAACTAATTTTGTCACAAAAATTCTATATCTTTCGAAAAACTTATTTGATCAAAAATTCCTGCTGAGCTATTCCGGTAAAAATATGTACATCAATGAGGTTTTTTTGTCAGATTTTTCGATCAACCCCTCTGGGAACAGTTTAGGGGACAAAATTTTTTTGACATATTTTTGGGAATACCCAATAAAAAAATTTCCAAAAATAAAAATTTGCGTGTTTATCCACTCATTATGAGATTTCATTTGATATCCCACTCAAAAAAACACTAAGAAATATATATTTTTTCAAATAAATGCGTATTTGTTTAAATTTATCTCGTTATATGATTTTTTATAACTCTCTATAGTTTTCCTATATGTGGGTCAAAGAGTTGTACAAGCAGGCCAAATTTCAACTTTCTATGTTCAGCCGTTTGGCTACAATTTCTACCGTACATGCAGACAGACACATGAACTACTTCATAAGGGTTTTTCGGTGGTCATACCTACAAAACCCTAAAAAATGTCAAATTTTGTAGCAAGTAAGTGATTTATAATTATGAAATAGCGATGGTCTGCGCCTCAAATTTTAAGAAGCTCTGTTCTTTAATCACGTCTATAACAATTATCTCGTTGAAGCAACTATAAATAATTGGTCTATAGCACGAAAACAATGAGTTTAACATCGTTATTAAAGTAATTTTTTGATAAATATGTCCAAATATTATCCTCACTTTAGAGAGGAAGATAAAAATTGTTACTGGGAAACAGTAATTAAACTGAGTCACTCGTATTTATAAAATGAGTGCAGAAACTAAAACCATAGCCATCAGACAATACATACGTTTGCATGTGTGTATGTCTGTATGTATGTTTGTGTGTAGATGTGTGTGTGCGTCTGTCAACTCACGCATCCCTAATTGACTAGAATTCTGACTAAAATGACACCAGACGCATCAAAATAACATAATATATGGTTATAAAACCACATTGGTTTAAAGTTTATTTGAACTTTTATGTAAGCCAAGTCTAAACAGAAGAACTGTTACAGATATTAATTACTGGCAATTAAAGAAACCACACATTTTTATTTAACAGACATTAATAAAATAATTATAGTTTTGGGATAAATATCTGTTACTGTTTTTAGTACAAGACATATACCCTGGTTTGTTTAAAATGAATTTTGTAGTATGTACCGTAAATACCAGATTTCAACCAAGAATACGATTTTTCGTTGCGATAATACAAAATTTCTGAAAACTTATTTACGGAACGAGGTGCTGAAGTTTGATAGATTGATTACTAACCAAAACAACCAAGATCGAATCCTGGTTTTTCTTATCTTTATTATGTCGCCAATAAAAATAATCCAAGATAAATTCATCATCATCGCTTTCAACTGACGATGAATCATTTAAAAGTATCTCGTTTAATAAATATTGTTGATACTTAAATATATAGCCTGTTTTTTTGATTTAAGCGGAACTAGATTTTCAATTCTATTAACTTTTACCGTTTAAGTGAAGCTTTTGATCATTTTGTTTAGCAAAAGCCCTCTTCAAACCTTAAAAGAAGAGTTCATGACAACTTACAAAAATAAAAATTCCAGTTAGTTCCGTTTAACGTTTGGAATAGCCTATACTGTAATGTGCAGAATGCTACAGAACATTGAGGTTATGTTTTTAAACAGAACTGTCATTTGTACAAAGTGTCCCTTAAATGATGAACTATAGTCCAATCATTAGTTAGAATGCAGTATTACTATTATGAGAAATGGGAGCGGTGTTGCCAAATTCATTGAAACTAAATGTAAAAAGTATCGGAGACTAGTATGACTTACAAAATCAGGTAACACGGAATAAAAATGAAGAACCATTTGTTGAATACCGAGTTTTCATAGATCAGCGCGTTTTAAGCCGGCGGTGAATATTTAAAGAAGAATTAAATTTATCAAAAGAAATTAAATTCATTATTAAGCATTGTTCGATTAGGTATTTACAGGACAGCCCTAACCACAGGGCTTAATGGACTACAACCCCGGGGCGTAAGCCTTCTGGGGGCGGCATTTTTATTGGTGTACAGAACGAGTTGACACTTGCCAGGGGCGCCATTGCAGAGATGAGGATGTTTTTTGCTCCTCACTTGGATTTGGGGAAGTGAGGACCATTTTTTTTTCATGCTCTTCACTTGGATTTGGTATAGTCAAGACCTTTGTTTTTTATTTAATCAATTAACTTTATTTGCCAAGGGCGCCAAAAACATTGCTACGGTTCTGGTTATGTATTTTCTTATGAAGAGGGGCGCATTATTTTTAGTAGCCCACGGGCGCCGAATATCTTAGGTCGGCCCTGGGTATGTAGCAATTATCAAGTAGCTTCAATGAAGTATGAAGTTACTTGGTTACCCAAAAAATGAATTATAATTTTTATGTTTTTTGTAACAAATTATAAAATATTACATTTCCCAATTTATATATTGTAAGACTCTTGCTATTTTCTAGACGTACTAGGTATAAGCTGTTCACTTTTGTAAGGAAAAACTAGATCTGGTTATTTTGGTGATTTTTATAGTGTATTACTGACTTTTAGAAACTTGGTTATATTCTAAAAAAGGCTTTACAGTTTTGGGTTATGTTTGTATTTAGGTTAGTATTATTTTACAAAATATTTAAGATGCCACTATTCAAAATGAATTATGACAAATGATATTTTTTTAAATGACATATTTATAATCTGACTTTTCAAATTATTTTTCTGTAATACCAATATGGTTTACAGTTTCAAAGGTGCAAACTGTTGAAAACAAAATTTCCTCTTGGTGTGTTCTTACAAAAGTGAACAGCTTATATGACCGCCAAAAACCCCTATAACATCACTCATATGTCTATCTGTCTGTCTGTCTGTACGGTAGAAATTGTAGCGAAACGGCTTAACATAGAAAGTTGAAATTTAGTATGCTTATACAACTCTTTGACCCACATATAGGAAAAATACTGAGAGTTCAAAAAAACACATCCCCGAGATAAATATAAACAATTATGTATATGATAAAAAAATGTTTTTTTTTTTAATTTTGAGTGGCATACCAAATGAAATATCTTAATACGTGGATCAACAAGCAAATTTTTATTTTTGAAAAATCAATTCTTTTTATCTGATTTTTTTCAAAAATATGTCGAAATACTTTTGTCCCCCACCCTATCTCTCAGAGAGGTTGATCAATCATTGAATCTCCATAATGAAAATTCAACAGGAATTTTTTTGATCAGATTAGTAAGTCGAAAAATATCGATTTTTTTGTGTCGTCAATAAAAAATCATTTTTTAAATTTTTTTGTGTTGTATCAAAAGAAAGCTCTTAGGGCGCAGATTAAGGAACGAAAAGTAGTTTTTTAAAATTCGTTTTTAACACGATTTTAGCCAAAATGTTCTAAAAAAGTTCTTGTCTCGCCCCCTTTTACCCAAAGGGGTTAAACTAAAAACCTGAAAAAATTATAGGTAATGTACATTGATCTGAGCCAGAAACGTACGAGAGGAATTTGTTTTGAACACCACACCAACACATTGTTAATAGAACAAATATTCGTAGACATTATCCAGTATTATGTTGGCTTCTTACACTTATTAAATACCTACAGAACCCTGAAATGTGTGAAAATTCACAATTCACATCAATTATTTTATCATATTATGTATAGTAGACAGACACATCCCCCGAATCCGTTTTTTTAATAATCCCCCTTTTTTATATTTACGAGATTTATACTACGCCACTGTGGATTTGCAAATTCTTTCCCGCCATTTCTAATCTTATTTGCAACTATTGGTTGTGTTATTTATAAATGACAAATCAGCAATATTCGCTTGCATCGTGATGTTATTTTTCTAATGTTATCTTATATTTATATTATATTCACTTAGTAAACATTTAAACTCATTTAAAAGTCGTAAAATTATACAAAAATGAACAGAAAATTAGATAATTGCAAAATATATATGCCATCTTAAAATCATTAAAAATTCTTTAAAAAATCTTTGGTGTCCCGTAGTCTGTAAAAATATTTTTAAACCAAAACAGAAAAAATTCAAATCAGTGTTAAGATTATTGTAATAAATTATTTCTCGTTATAATTTCTAATTACTAAAATTTTAATAAGTTTATTGTGGAAGCAAGTTTCTAACATGTGTGCCTATAACTGAAGACATATGGCTAGCATTGTCAAAATAATGACACCGAATATAGTTCATTTCCCTATTGGAGTACTTGAGAAAATGAAAAAAACTAGAGCATTACATGCAACCAGACATGCATCGTAGTTCTACGGAAAATATAGCAAAAAAGTAAATAACCAAATATTTTAAAATTACTATCAGCGGCACTAGTAGTTAGTTCGTTTTTTTTTACATAAAACAAAAAGAATTTGTTTTTTAGTTTAAACAATTTGTGTTTTAAACATTTTTACCTTAACGTAAATAATAAATGAATTATTAGGTTTTTAAAGTAAATATCAATCGAGATTTTACTTGGTTTCCTCCTCTAATAAACATCCAATTGAAAAAATGCAGATAAATGCAGAAAAAAAAAGATATGTTTTCATATTTTAAACAATTTTTGTCATATACGTTTTTGCTTTTCCAAGGTATTGACTTGGTGTCCCCTCCATATCTCTCAAAACATTCATCCAAATTAAAATATTTTCTTATTGTAAACATTTTTAGGGATTTCTAAGTATGACCACCAAAAAGCTCTTATAACGTCACTCATGTGACTGACAGTCTGTCTGTATAGTAGAAATTGTAGTCAAACGACTGAACATAAAAGTTAACCCTTTATCGCATAGTGTGCCATATATGGCACATTCCGATTTTTATTTTTTATTTTACTTTTAAAACTGAATCAGAACGTTACTTCATGAATGTTCATATATGCCACATACACAGCAATGGATCCTGCAGTATCTCAAGTAATGGGCTGCAATAGTTTTGAGGATATCAAGCGGAATTTGCACTTCAACGATAACTCTGAATTTATTGAAAAAGGACGACTAGAAGATACGACCTTTTCTTTCAAAAATTCGAGGGCGACTGCTTTTAATCCCTAATGAAGAACACCTAGCAATTGACGATCAAATAATACGGAATCATTTTCTTTTGTAACATAATGTAGAATCATAATGTTCCATGTATGACATAAACCCTAAATTATTATTTTAATTATTATTTTTTCATAAAAATAATAAATAATATTTTAAATATATTTTTTTAATTAATTTTTCTATCAATAAGAACCAATTCCTAATGCACATGAATTATTTCAGCCAAAAATAAAAATTCATGCAGTAAAAGGTTAAAATTTGGCATGCTTATACAACTCTTTAGCTACATACAGGAAAAGTACTGAGAAAAAAAATATCACGATATAAATACCATGAGTTCAAAAAGAAATTACATGATGGTTAGCTATGGAAAAATAAAATAATGTCTACTGCAAGCTTTATATAACAATATAAACTGACAACAACAACAGTGATGACAGTTAATTAATTCTAAAACTTGCTATTGACATTACTTTTATTTTCCATAGCCAACCCTTATGTAATTTATTTTTGAACTCACGATATAAACAAGTATGTATTTAATGAAAAAATAAACATGTGTTCTAAATTTTAAGTGGGGTATCAAATGAATCATCTTATTCTGTGGATAAACAAATTTTATTTTTGAAAAATTATTTTTTTTATGGGATTTTTACAAAAAATATGTAAAAAAACTACTCCCCAGAGGGTTTAATCTAAAAATCTGAAAAAAAATCTCAATAATGGACTTTGATAGGAACAGGAATAGATCAACAGGAATTTTTTTCAGATTAGTTTTTCGAAAAATAATTTTTTATGTCGTTGCAATTTTTTAATTTATTTTGTAATATGAAAAGAAAGCTCTTAGGACGTAGACTATTATTTAGAATTTTTTAATTTTAACGTGATTTTTTCCAAATATGTACTTAAAAAATACTGTCCCGAATCCTTTAACGCAAAGGGGAACTAAAAATCTGAAAAAAATTCTATGTAATGTAAATTGATCTAAACCAAATACGTACGAGAGGAATTTTCGATGAAGATTTCGTTTTTGGAAATATTGCAGTTTTTGTGTTTTTGACAAAATAAATTAATTTTTTAATTCATGGCTAAATTATGGCTAATAATGTTATGGATTTTTTGTATTTAAGAGTAAGGTAGTGTGTGTCTTTTTTTGAAATTAAAAATATAATAAAAAGTTTTTAACAACTGACAACCGAGTTCATGTGTGTAGAGTGTACTGTGTAGTGTTCAGTAGGCTACGCCTACTATTACACTTCGTGATTCAACCTATTGTTTAAATTACTTTAGTTTTTTATTTTTAAGGTATCAAAGAGGAATAAATCATTTATAGTAGTGAAATACTTATGTCAAATAAAAATATGTCAATTGTTAATAGCGTGAAATACGTTTCTGAAATTGAAAAAAAAATGAAGCTATTTACTTGAATACGAAGCAAATGCAGAAAAAAAAATGCTGAGATAAATAATTTAAATTTTATTGTGACGAAATTTTCGCAAATTATTTAAATTTTGTTTAAAACAAATAAATGGAAGCTCTTAGTACTCAAATACCGAATAAAAATGATTATCAAAAAACTGTTCATTTTGATGTGATTATAGAATAAATATTCCTAGACATTATAATTGCGTCTTACACTTATTAAATATCTACAAAACCCTAAAATGTGTTAAACTTCACACTTCACCTGTGGCGTACTAGCCTGCTGGGACACCAGGCAATTTCCCGATGGACAGGTGTCAATGGGACTGATTTTTGAATCATTAACCCCATTCATCCAAAAATCAGTCCAACCTTAGACCAACCTTAATCCAATGAGCTCTTAGCCGATGAGGCCGATTTATTACAGTTTTCCAGGGCCGGAAAATTTTGCCAATCCACTACTGCACTTCACATATATGTATATATTTTTTTAACAATATTTTCTTATTTTTAGAATTTCGGCATAACCAAGAAACCCTTAACCCGTCACCCATGTGTATACGATATAAATTTTGACCAAATGGCTGGATCTAGAGGATAATTTTACATATTTACATATTTGTTTTTTTATCTAAGATTTTGTCTTTAATTATTATGTCTTAATTAATATTTGTTTATTAAACAATCCGAATATAACCAGTGAAACAATACCAACATAAAAAATCTGTTTTTAAAAACACTGTCAGTGGAATTCCAGTTTGTTTTTATTTTCAATAGTTTCAGATCTTGTTATTGACTGGGATTTGATACAAGATGAAATTTGATTCTGTATCTTATTTCTAAACTGTTTATCATCTGTCAATCATGTCTGTAAGTGTAGGGTCATTTTATATCTAACTATAGGCGCCATGTATTTATTATTAATAATACTTTAATAATATTTTGATAGAATAATTTTATTACTAAATAAACTAAGTTTATTACAGTAATAATTAGTATTTTTTAATATCAATAAATAAAAGAATATAGGTAGGTTCTAAGAACAACAAAAACATCATAGCGGTTCTCAAAAACACATTCAAAAGCAATTTAGGTACTAGATACAGTTTTGAAATTAATATTTCAAAATTTAATCTTACTACAAGAGTACATAATATTCAGTTGTTTAATTCAATATAACAGAAAAATATATATATATAGAAAGCAGTGTAGCCAACGATTCAGTGATGAGGCAAGGTTAATAAATAGCGCACAAGGCAATACAATTTTTGAAAATCAGATAAAAAATTCCTGTTGTACTATTCTGGTTCACATTAATGTGCATTACACAGGTCTTTTTCTTTTTTTTTTTATTAATCGCCTTGATTTATAGAATAAGTGTTTACTTAGCACATATTTTGCAAAAATCGTGTTAAAATTAAGCTTACACGGTTTTCATAAGCGATTGATCTGTCTATATTCATTATTATTATACTAAAAGCATATGCACTTATTATTAATCAAATAACCGTTAAAAATAATTATTGTTTACATTATTTTGAAACCTAAAAAAATAATTGCAAAATATAACTGCAGTGATAGTTTAATAATAATAATAATTAGCCTAAAACTATCCCAATCTTTGGGCAAAGGCCTCCTCAGAGCCGTAGCAATGTTTATGGCGCCCCTGGCAAATAAAATAAATTAATAAAATTTACCTCCTGAAATACAAGTTATGAGCAAAAAAAAAAGGTTTTCATCTGTCACTGCTTTTAATGACCAAATATACACAATGGTGCCCCTCATCAAGCCACGCCCCCTTGTCAAAACTCGCGCCCTTGTCAAAACACGCGCCTTTGTCAAAACTCGCGCCCCTGGCAAATGCCCCAATGCCAACCCGTTGCTACGGTTCTAGGCCTCCTCCACGTCTTTCCATTTTGTCCTCTTAAGCGATCCTAGGCCAGAGAGCACCGGCTTTCAGTGGCGTATGCAGAAAAATATTCCGGGGGAGTTATATTTTGCACAACATCGGAATTTATACGTATTGCAAAGGCAAGCAATCTTGAGATGCGGTAATTATAATTTTAGTTCTTTTGGATGGGGGAGATTTATCCCCCTAATCCCCCCTGCGTACGTCACTGCCGGATTTTAGTGATAATTTAGTTAGCATTAATTGGAAACATTCTTTTAAAACAGTCCATTTTTTGCCCAAAGAATATTTTTGAAGTTATTCTATTAACCAGTGGAAGTTTACTTTTAGCAGTAGTTTCTATTGTTACCATCATAAGTTATCGGTACACAGAACACTTATAAATTCAGTGGCTTCACATTTTGTCCCCTCCCCCCGGCATAATTTATTTTGGGCCCTATAGTAGGTTTGTCAACTTTGTCAAGTGATACCAAGCGATAGAAAGTCATTTGGAAGTGTGATAGCCACTAAAAGGCGTGCCCCCCCCCGAGTTTGCGGGCGTTTTGAGCCCATAGTTATGCCATTATATAGATTATAAGTTTCTTATGCTAAACTAATAATTTGAAATAAAATTAGAAACAAACTATGCATCAAAATTTGCAGCGAATCTTTATCCATCTAATAAGATATTTTTAATTGTGGAAAAAATTGTTGTATAAATGTTATCGCTCAATATCTTAATAATAAATATCAATTTTCTGTAATTTTTTAAATATATATGGCTTTCAAATAACTTTTATATTAATTTGTTTTGTGTAGAAATGTTCAAATTTTTGTCGTCACATGACTAATACTATATTTGTGCATAATGAAATGTCACTTGGCATACATGTTCGTTACGGAAATCCTTTTACGTGCAGCACCTATATTGAGTACCGCGACATTCAAGATGGCGGCAAAAATAGAACAGCAAGTACAATAACTATAAGTTATTTTCATAATAGAACTAAACCGCTAAAACATATTGTGTGTAGAGTGTAGTGTGTAGTGTTCAGTAGGTTCCACCTTCTATAATACGTCGTGATTCAACCTCTTGTTTAAATTACTTTAATTTTTTGTTTTTAAGGTATCAAATAGGAATAAATAATTTATAGTAGTAAAATATTTATAAATCAAATGATGATTTAGCTACAATTTTCTGCATCGTATACAAATATGCACCGATTGGTTTACAAGATGGCGTCTATAATTCTATTTGTTTATTTACAATTATATAACAATTTTTTTTACAATTAAAAATATTCTTTTGGAGATGTAAAAATTCGTTGTAAATTTTTATGTATAGATTGCAGGTGCGTATAACGAAAAATGGGGTTGTCCATTTCGAAAAAATATACAAAAAGATATAGGCTAGGGAGATAATATATTTATTTACTTATTTATTTATTTATTTTTATTTTTTGGCCTTTGCTGCTTCGGAAATTAGCCAGGACGATTTTTATTTTTGAGAAAATTCCATGCCTGAACGGGATTTGAACCCGAGTACTTAGCAACGCAGAGAATGTGTTACCACTACGCTACGCCGGCCGGCTATTTATTTACTTAGGTCATCATTTGATTTTGACATTTACAAAATATGGTAGTATTTATTTTCAGTTGCTTTTTATTTAAGTGTTCGTAAAATATATATATATATATATATATATATATTATCCTCACTCAAGGGGAGGGGGGAGACACCCGAGGACCCCCTCTTGAGTGCGCGCCTAGTAGATTGTTATTAATTTTATTTATTTGTCTCCCCATAACAAAAAGTCGAAGTTTACGTATTCCACGTAATTTCTTTATTTCTATTTTTTAAATTTTATCTATAGTTCAAGGTATTAATTAGTTGATAAAATTAAAAACAAAATGAAATAGTTTATCGTGCATATTTATCATTTTCAAATTCTTTAAAAACAGTAATGTATTACCTCAAAATATTTGTGACATAATTTAATTTTATGATTCATAATGAAAATAACAACTAACCTACAATATTTGATTTAATTAAATCAAACTAAGTTTCATTTAAACTGGTAAATAATCAAATTAAATTTTGCTGAATATTTCCAACTACAGACTGATAAGTTTTTGCAAAATTATCTTTAAGAAAAAAATAATAACGATAGCGCGATCATATGTTAAAAAGAATTATATATAAAGAATTTTATTGGTGTTTGGGGCATGAAAAAAATTTCCTATTATACTGAAATGGAAAGATTTGCGGACCAAATAAATTTTAATTCGATGCATTTCATGTATATTTGGTCCTCGAAGAAGTTAATTAGCTGTATTATGACCGGCAAAAGGAATTATGAGTAAAGCTTACAAGCCGAAATGTTTGTGCAACCAGAGTTTCAGCTAAATCAAGAGGAAAATCGCGACGCCAGAAATGGTAAAAGGGCTCAACGATTAAGTAAGTAAAAATAAGAACCCATTAAATTTACAAGCCCAGAAGTATTTCGCAGTTAATGAAGAAAGGTGGAAATTAGTAAGCAATACAAAACTCTCCAACAATATATGATTTTGTCAGTCGTAATTTTAAAAAGTATTTAAAAACAACACATTTTATAAAATACAGCAAGATATTTCTTGTCAATAAACTTTTATGCTTAACAATTTATTAGGAAATCATTTACGATTGTTAATTTAAATTATAATTAATATAAATAAACAATTGAATACATACTTGTAAAGGGCATCTTTCTATGCATTGATTTTGCACATCTCTGTCCAAAAACGAAAAGTCCGCAACAATACATCGCAAATATAATACCAAAACAAAAACACAATAAATTAAAACACCCATATCACCAACAATGTAGCTTCAATTGTTTCAACACATTATTAAAGTCTACAAACACATAATAAACAAACCCCCTTCATTTCTACCACCAAACAATCTTTAAATCAACTATAGTTCTTCTCATTGTTTATAAACAATAAAAAAACAACGCGCGGGAAGTTAAATCGAGTTTTTTATAGCTTAAACTGGAGTAGACTCAGTTTTAACGTCTCAGCACGAAGGAGCGAGTTGGACTGATTAAATATTTCAAAGCTATGTGCGCGCAGTCGAGGCAATATTAGTACGCCCTCTACTAACAAGTGCATCAACATGAAATGAATGGCTTCGTTTACTTCCTTTTGTTGAATACAATGAGCTTTTAAATTGTTGTAAATATTGTTGTTTGTCTTTTGATATTGTTACTGATGTAAGATGTATATTTAGTTTGTACTTTTGCGCAGTCCTCCTTAAGTTTTCAAGCCATAGGTTGGTTTGCAGTATTTCTCCATGCTTCCCTATTCTCAATCAGTCTTTTTAGTTTCACGTACATGTTTGAATTCATATGTTTCATTATCTGTTTCATGTACTCTAGCCTTGGTCTACCCTTACTGTTATTTCCCTCGACTGCTCTTTCCAATATCGTTTTCACCAGGCCTTCGTGATTATAAGGCCAATCCAATCCAGTCATCTCTCCTCTTCTGAACATTCTCCACAGACATGGTTCCTCTTCCATTTGCAGCAATACTTCTTCGTTTGTCACTCTATCTGTCCATCGAATTTTCTGCTCTTTATTTATTTTTTGCTCTTTACTTTAAATATGGGAGGTGAGGACCTTTTTTTGCTCTTCACTTGGATCTGGGAGGAAACAAAGAAACAAAGACCTTCTTTTTTTCGGTTTCCCTTCACTGAAATCTGGTCACCCTACATATAAACATATTTTTTACATCAAATTATACAATGGACTGCTGAACATATAAACCATTTGGTACAGGATCTTCATTATTTTCAGGTTCAGGATCTTCATTATTTTCAGGTTCAGGATCTTCATTATTTACAGGTTCAAGCTCATCATCATCAATCTCAGCATAGTTAGGTAATCTTGCTTTTGTTGCTATATTATGCAAAACTTACCCTTCTTTCACTCCACGGTTTTCTTCCCTCGTAGTGGGGAACTTTATATGAATTGGCATTAGATGTGTTGTTATCAGATAACAAATTTCTATTATCGATCTACTAACCATAGGCTGGCTCAAAGAAGTGAAATTGTGAGCCCCTGTAGTGGCCAGATAGGATCCATTACTTAAAAAATACACTGTTTCTAAAACCTGTATATAAAAATATATAAATGAAAACATGTATGCATAAAAAAAAGTTTATGTGTGGTTGTAAAGTGATATTTTAAGCATAATTACCTGTTATGATTCTCTTGTAGTAGGTGCATTAGAAATAGGGCGAAATTTGGATAATTAATTTTTTTTTTTTTTTAGGTGGCACGAACAATACAAACATATACAACTTGACTTTTATACAGTACTGTAACTGACTTACGGCCAGAAAAATAGCGCCGTAACGTTACAGCGATATTTCACATCGGTGTAGAGTTTACAGAGCAACGCGTGTCAATACAGAATAGCACTTTCCTTACAGCGCTGTATTTTACAAAGTTATAACGCTTACAGCGGTAGAAAATTCATACAGAATAGACCCACTAGTGTCCAAGTTTTTCCTTCAGAACAGTAAGATGCTCCAAGCAAAGGTCTTAAATAGGCTTGTTGTTAGATGTGAAAATATTTCTTTTTTCATTAAATTCTGCTTTGCTTGATTTATTCGGCTCATCGATTCTCTTTTGCATCTTGCATCCGTTGTTATCTTACATCCTATATAAGTGAACTCTTTAACACTTTCGAGCGGTTTTCTGTCCATCAATATTTGAGCTACGGTTCTATATTTCAGCGTTTCTTAACCGGGGGGTCCCGACTCCCAGGGGGGGGGGCAAAAGACCTTAGGGGGTCCCGAAATTAAAAGAAAAAAATTAATTTTTACCAGTTTTTGCTTTTAATATTTCAATAAACTTAATTATTAAACAATAAATTATTAAGAACATTTAAAATATTATTTCAAAATTTTCTTGAGGGATCTAGAAAATATTTTAGGCTAGATGGGGGGTCCCGAGATTATCACCAATACTTTTGTTTTAGTTTTAGTATTATTTTAGTATTCTCCATTTCCGCCAATATTGCTGTCAATTCTTCCTGACTCGTTGCTATCACCGCAATGGTACTTCATGGTACCAGTAGCGGCGATAGTGGGGGGTCTGGGCCCCTCCAAAATGTGCTCCCTGGCCGCCAGTTGACCCCTCTAGAATTGCTTGGAAAAAAAGTAATTTTAGAAGTGAAGACCTTTTTTTTCATGTGTAAACTATAAAAAAAATATTTCAAACATTTGCTGCCCCCCCCCCAAGTTTTATTCAAAAATTATTGCGCCCCCCCCCCCATCTGTTTTTAAGAGCTAGCACCGCCACTGTATGGAACACTAAAATATAAACTTTTAGTGTACCATGAAATCCCTCGCTTTTTGTGTTATTTATTTACACTTCTTTTTTGGTTAAATTTAGTGTAAAGCTTACACTTAAATTATAGTGTTAGAAAATAAGTAGTGTTAATTTTAACACTGAAAAAGTAATATTTCATATACAGTTGATTCCGCTTAATTGGGACACATCGGGACTTAGGCATTTTGGCCCAATTAAGCGGCTGTCCCAATTAAGCGAATTTCACGTAATATTAAACTATGCATATTTTTCTTTCAATAATTTTATTTTATAAACTCTTGGACAAAACTATAAATTACATATAACCAACAAATATAAACTTTTAAGAAAAAATAATAATAAATTCCAAAATAAAATAATAAATAGGTACATACAATTTAATTCAATGCAAAAATGCGTCAAGTGTAGTCTGTCTTTTGTTTTTGTAACATTTCACTTCTACAAAATCAGCACAAGTATTCAGTGCGGATGTAGGGCTCCCTTCATTTCCTTCCTGCATAAAATAACGCTGTAATATTAAATTCTTTGTACATTTTCTTGAGAATATGTGTAACATAATATGTTCTGTGATCTTAACTGTCCCAATTAAGCGGAATGTTGTCCCAATTAAACATGTAAATTTACTGTTGGTTCCTTGGTTTGGTTTCTGTTCTTTGAGATTTGTTCCAAATAAGCGGCTGCCCCAATTAAGCGGTGGCCCAATTAAGCGGAATCGTCTGTATATATATATAACACTATTTGAATAAATGAAGATTTACACGGTGATTTGGTTGAAAATAGTTTAGAGCAGTGTTTCTCACAGGTGGTCCGCAGAAAAATTTTAGTGGTCCACGAAAATTTTTGTCTGTGTTTTTTGCAGTTATTTTTATGCACATTTTTTATGTAAATAATTTATATTTTGTTTATTTTCTGTAACCTTCGTGACTTTCTAGAAATAAAATAAAAGTATTTATCATAGAAGCATATTAAATATGTTTTCTTACAAAAAATGAACCAATAATTATTATTAGTGGTCCGCGTTAGAAAATAATGTATTTTACAGGTCCGCGTTGCTTTTTTGGTTGAGAAACACTGGTGTAGAGAAAACATGTTTACTTTTTTTAAATGAAAATTTTAACCCTAAAATTTTAACCAAACTGAGAATGAACTTTTACACTTATGAATTTTTTGCCGTGTACGTCATTAAGATGGTTACCGAATCATCAGCTGATTGTATTATAAAACAATGTTTAAAATACTATTAATTATTGTTTTATTTATTCTGTCTTATAAATAATGTGTTAGTTATAAAGATGGGCTATGTGGGGCGCTAATAGCCAAACGTTTTGACTAACTTTTTTACACATTTTTACACTGCGTGCAATATGAAGAGCTTTATGTATTTACAGTTGGACACATAATGCTTTTATTATTTGATGGTCGTAGGTAAACATTTTTTTACAACAATTTATGATTATATTTATGTTTTATATACGTTGGTTTACCTTACATTTTCTATAGGTTGTTATCTATAATTTTAAAAACATAAATATTTTAAGTATAGCTTAGTCATTCCATATTATCTTTGGAATTACTCATTAAAATCAAAGAGTCTAGGGCAGGCATGGCCAAACTATGACCGTGGAAGAGTTTCGGCCCGCGATTTATACATAGCTATATCCTTATTTTTGCTCATCAGCTAGTTTGGGTTTCATTTTTTTATTGCTCGTAGGATTTTTTGAGAAGGCATTCGATTCAATCGAAACATGAGATACAATACTCGATACGGAAAAATGATCGAATAGACTACAAATATTCTCGTGTAATAAGAAATGTGTATAAAAAGGCAGAAGCTGTTGCGAAGGTCCAGAAGAAAACAGATTGTTTTAATATCGAGCGAGGTGTACGCCAGGGAGTTCCTATATCTCCTAAACTATTTAACGCTGCATTGGATAGCGTTTTTAAAAGACTAAATTGGGCAGATCGAAGCTTAAACATGAATGGAGAACGCTTAAACCATTTACGTTTCGCCGACGATATACTTTTAATGACTGACGACTTAGGAGAAATGACCAAATGATGGAAGAATTAAATAGTGAAGCCGAGGAGATAATATAATAATAATAAATGGTTAAACACCCCTACGGGGTTACGCCGCCCTTTGGGCTTTCTAAATCCTTTTTCAGGATGGATCAATTCCTATATCTCGCATTAAATCTTCTTTGTAATCTCTCTCCAAAGTTGTCTGTTTCTAACTTTATTTCTCAATCTCGTAATTCCGGCCCTTTTCAGATCTTCTTCTACTTCTTGCATCTATGTTAGCTTAGGTCTTCCCCGTTTTCTTTTCCTCCCTGGTTCCCACTGCAACGCTGTATATGCTATAAACGTTTTTTCTCCTCGCCATACATGCCCTAGCCATCTTACTCGCTGTTGCTTAATTTAAGCCGAAGAGATAGGACATCAAATCAACATAAAAAAGACCAGAGTAATGACAAATTTAGTGCTGAGTGGTAATTTGTCAGTCCCGGGTAGACCCATTGATCAAGTTTCACACTACAAATACCTGGGACACGAAATTACTATCGGCCGGGACAATCAAACTATAGAGATAAACAGGAGAATTGTTTTGGAATGGACGGCCTTTGGAAATCTGAGGCACATTTTAATAGGTGGTTTCCCATCTGCCTCAAGAGAAAGGTATTTGATCAATGTGTCTTACCAGTCTTCACTTTGGGTGTTGAGAGCTCACCATCTGCGGAAAAATTCCGAGTTGCTCAAAGATCCATGGAGAGCGATGATTGGCGTTACATTTTTGGATCCAAAAACAAATTTTGTTAATAAGACAGCAACCAAATTTTGCGATATAATCGGAAGAATTTCACGTCTGAAGTGGCAGTTGGCAAGTCACGTTGCTAGGGCCAATGATGGTAGATGGACCAGGGAAGAACTGGAATGGCGGCCTAGAGACTGTAGTAGAAACCAAGCAGACCTCCTACCCGGTGGACAGACGACATCAAGAGACTAGTCAGTAATTCACTGCGGGTGGCCCAGGATAGAGAGGAGTGAAGATACAAAGGGGAAGCCTATGTTTACTAGTTTTCTCAAAAAAAAAAAAATCAGCTGTGGCCACTACAGGACCGACCGCCATCACAAAGTACTTGTTTAATTTATGCAGCTTTATCAAAAAAAGTCTCAAATAAAAGTTGTTAGTTATTGCTTTTATAACAACTTTTGTTAAATATTTTTTTTTAGAAATATTTCTGTTTCTTAAAATCGACACGAGTAAACTCTCGTTTACCAAAAGTTGATCAACTCGTGCCATTGATGTCAAAAGCTTAAATATGAAGTTTCATAAAAATCCTTTTAGCCGAATTTCTCTGCACGTGTACACAGACCGACAGACAGACAGACAGACAGACAGACAGACAGACAGACAGACATCATGCTAAAAATAGTCAAACGTTATGTAGGGACCTCAATTCGTGGAGATCCATCGAAATCTCGAAATGTCAAAATCGGTATGATCACAATACCTCCCTTATATATGTTGGCGGTCAGTAAAAATGTGTCAAACAATAATAATAAAATATCAAAAACTTGAAAGCCACGCACGGACTCTTATAGGTCTTTGTGGCGTAGCACTTGCCATTTTCCTGGTAAGGCTAAATACGAAAATAGATTATGTATTGATATGTTTTTTTAAATGTGATTTTATTTGTACATATATATTAACTTTGTAATAAATAAATAAATAAATAAATAAATGTTCAGCAGTGGACGTCAATGGCGGATGATGATGATGAGATTTTTTTTAATGTCGTTTTTTTTTTCTTTGTCCCGCGACGGCTTCTGTCAGACAGAATATGCCCCACGTTAGTTTGATATCTAATTTTATGAACTATGATAATTGATCTATGATTTTATATAGTCCAGGGGGGGGGCTTACGGGTTTGACCTCCCTAAACATTCAGGGGACACATTTTTCTTGAAATAGAACGTGAGCCCATAAAAAAAATTTGCTTCTTAACCCTCCTAAGAAAAAAAAAAATGTCTAAGCCCCCCGTCCAAGTATAAATTTTAGATGCGCGCTTGATTGTATGAATCAAAGACATAAATAGAATTAAAAAAAAAAAAATGTTTAAAATATATCCCATTCAATGGGTCCAATTTTGGGTCGCGATCCACAGATTCAAAAGCTAGGTCGTATTAGATCTTTGATTAGCTCATCGCTTCATCTTTTGCGAGGTCCGAAACTAATAATGATTTTATTTATTATATTTAAATTATAATTCATTTTACCAATTAACAGTATGCGTTTAAAAAAACAGTATCCTTAAATATTGACCAAAATTTGAAACCGTGACCATATGGCTATCGCAAATATTGAAGTAGTAAATACCTGAGGTGTGGTTTAACGCATGCAGTCGAGTACCGGTCCCGGGGATCATTTACCGGATGTGTAAAAAGGACGGACGTTCGGCTGTAATGACCACTGTCATCGGATGACACAATCAACTCAATAGGACAGAGCACAAATAGCGTCACATGCCAAACTATTACATATTGTTCCTACAGTGATATACTATGAAGGGTACCAACGTACATGGTGCGATATTTTACTGCCAAACGTTAGACATTTCACTGCTCGCTAAATAAATTTAATAAAAACATTTTTTAAAGTGAATCAAAGACAAAATATATTATATAGTTGGGTTGCCTAGTCGTACAGGGCAGTAGCGTATACAGGACTCATGGTTATGGATAGGGTGACCAGATTTCAGTAAAGGGTAACCGGGACACAGGGAAAAAAAAGGTCCTCACCTCTCATATTAACTAATTGTCATATTTCTTTTCTTACAAATACAGAATTATGTAAAAACCGGGACAATCGACGGTCCCGAAAACATTTTTCGGGACCAACATCAAAAATATATACAAAAGTGGTTTAGAGTAAAGAAACGATTATTTTGTGTTCTACTTGAAACTGAAATATCTCACTTACCGTTTACAACAAAATACACATTGCAAAAAATGTACGAAGCACGGATACTCCAGCTAGTTTAGGATAAAAATAATTGAGAAAATGTCATTACAATGTATATTAATAAGAATTATATAAATGATAATAACTGAACACTCTTATTTCATTCCATTACTTGTTGTTAGTTATTTGTAATTTATTAATACCAAGTTATTTACTCTAAATTCAGATATTTAAATAATGATACATATTTCCCCTCTAAATTAAAATTCTTTTATAATAAATGTGTCTACTGTCTGCACTTTCATGGGGGTGATTTACATTATTAATATTAGCACGCAATGTCGAAATAATAAACCATGATCTTTCCCAACTTAAAATATTCTTTTTTAACTCGCAAAATATTTATTAGCTGTTACGCTTAGTTAGTTAGTTAAAATTTTTGGCGCACAGAAACAAAGGCTATTTGCGGCTAACGCAGCCCATCTAAATGACTAGACTATGTTTTAAAATAATAAATTAGACAATAAATAAATAAATAAAATCATTGAAAATACGCGTACTCAATAAAAGAAATCTTGCTCTGACAAACACAAATAAATAATATAAAAAGTCTGTTCGAAAAGCTGTTACGCGACCCTTAGTATAACCTCAGTGGTAGCAGAAAAATAAATACAAACTAAGCAGATACAGAGTGATTATTTAATGGCGAGACGACGTCACCGAATTTTACGTGCCTCCTAGCAGAATACTATGACTATAATAACCTTGAAGAAAATTTGATTATAAAGAAAAAAAGATTATGCGCATGCGCGCATAATCGCCTGCTACGATGTGTATGAAACGGCAAATTATTAAAACTTCCAGTGACGTCGTCTCGCCATTAAATAATCAATCCGTATATGAAAAATCTTATGAACGAGGAAACAAAAATAAATTCTTTAATACAGAAGAAAAAAAGTTAAACACGGTGGTAGAAATATCCCAGCAAACATTGAACTAACGGCCGAACGCCGGCAAACTGCTTTTACGCTGGTACATTGCTGGCACCAGAAGTAAGTGCAACGCCAGTATTAATAATGTACTTCACATTTGTATTTCGCACTCTGCCTATACGAAGTACTTTACCAGCATTTTATAAGCATTCCTTATTTGTATTAATCCAAGGTTATTTCTAGCGGGCCAGTGCTTATGTTTATAACTTTTTTTTAATGTAATAATTTGAAAAGTCTGACCGTTCTTAGTCATAAAACACCCTAATGGCGTGGCCTTCGAGGGTCGGTACAAGTGATATTCTGTTAGTATAAGTTCGGACGTGTTGGTGAATAGTTTTTAAAGATGTGTATTTGAATAGTTATTGATTGTGACCATTATACAGTTTTTTATTGTGATTTGTGTGTGTTTTGTTAGATTTAAGGACGTAGTTTACACAAACTATTTCATATTAAATTGTTTAATTTTTAGTTTAGTTCAATCATAGTTTTTTCATGTAATAAAATTTTCAATTATTAATAAATCTGATACAAGATTATAAATATGTCATTTAAAAAATATAATTTGTCATATTTCATTTTGAATAGTGACATCTTAAATATTTTGTAAATATAATACTAACCTAAAATAATACAAACTTAATCCAAAACTGTAAAGCTTTTTTTACAATATAACCAAGTTTCTAAAAGTCAGTAATACACTATAAAAATCACCAAAATAACCAGATCTAGTTTGTTCTTACAAAAGTGAACAGCTTATAGCATTAATGCTTATAAAATTTGTTTATTGAATTTATTTTAACAAGTATGATTTCTTTAGGTTGGCACTCTTCAAGTCAGGGGGAAAAGATGTGGTAGATAATACAAGACGAATATTGGCGAAAATTATTAGTCACCCCTTATCTTTAGGATGAAATTGGTTTGACCGAAATGGCAGAAAACCATTTTCTTAAAATTCTTCATTAAATTAATAAATTAAAGAAACTAATTCCTGTTATTCCTGAAATTATATTTATTTAATATTTATAAATAAATCAATAAATTATAACTGTTAATTCAATTTACAATCGGCTAGTTTTACCATCGTTGAATAAATTTATTTAACAACTTAAGTTAACAATATCGCATCATTCTATTGACAGCAATGTTAATTTCTTCATTAATAGTTTAAAACCGATGCGATATTGTCAACTTTACTTGTTAAATAAATTTATTCAACGATGGTGAAAATGGCCAAATGAGTATTTATTTTGCACCTAACCATTAATTTATTTTAATACTGGGTAAGTACACATATATTACATTTGAAACACTAGAGAGTGGGTATAATATAAGCACTAGTCTGTCAGAAATAAATCTTGCAACTAATGCGATTATTTTGCACTTTACCGTTGCTGGGCCAGCTAACGGCCACGGGGACACCGGGGTACTGGCCCAGTGCAAAATGCCAGCACTGGACCAATGCGAAATGCCAGCACTGGCCCAGTGCGAAATGCCAGCACTGGCCCATTACTTTCAATGCACTTTACCGTTGCTGGGCCAGCAACTGATACATCAATGGACCAGCTAAGGGCCACGGGACACCGGGGTACTGGCCCAGTACGAAATGCCAGCACTGGCCCATTACTTTCAATGCCGGCGAGTATGTGCTTTACCAGTACTGGTCCGGATAAAAATGTTTGCTGGGATCCCAGCAAACATTGAACTAACGGCCGAACGCCGGCAAACTGCTTTTACGCTGGTACATTGCTGGCACCAGAAGTAAGTGCAACGCCAGTATTAATAATGTACTTCACATTTGTATTTCGCACTCTGCCTATACGAAGTACTTTACCAGCATTTTATAAGCATTCCTTATTTGTATTAATCCAAGGTTATTTCTAGCGGGCCAGTGCTTATGTTTATAACTTTTTTTTAATGTAATAATTTGAAAAGTCTGACCGTTCTTAGTCATAAAACACCCTAATGGCGTGGCCTTCGAGGGTCGGTACAAGTGATATTCTGTTAGTATAAGTTCGGACGTGTTGGTGAATAGTTTTTAAAGATGTGTATTTGAATAGTTATTGATTGTGACCATTATACAGTTTTTTATTGTGATTTGTGTGTGTTTTGTTAGATTTAAGGACGTAGTTTACACAAACTATTTCATATTAAATTGTTTAATTTTTAGTTTAGTTCAATCATAGTTTTTTCATGTAATAAAATTTTCAATTATTAATAAATCTGATACAAGATTATAAATATGTCATTTAAAAAATATAATTTGTCATATTTCATTTTGAATAGTGACATCTTAAATATTTTGTAAATATAATACTAACCTAAAATAATACAAACTTAATCCAAAACTGTAAAGCTTTTTTTACAATATAACCAAGTTTCTAAAAGTCAGTAATACACTATAAAAATCACCAAAATAACCAGATCTAGTTTGTTCTTACAAAAGTGAACAGCTTATAGCATTAATGCTTATAAAATTTGTTTATTGAATTTATTTTAACAAGTATGATTTCTTTAGGTTGGCACTCTTCAAGTCAGGGGGAAAAGATGTGGTAGATAATACAAGACGAATATTGGCGAAAATTATTAGTCACCCCTTATCTTTAGGATGAAATTGGTTTGACCGAAATGGCAGAAAACCATTTTCTTAAAATTCTTCATTAAATTAATAAATTAAAGAAACTAATTCCTGTTATTCCTGAAATTATATTTATTTAATATTTATAAATAAATCAATAAATTATAACTGTTAATTCAATTTACAATCGGCTAGTTTTACCATCGTTGAATAAATTTATTTAACAACTTAAGTTAACAATATCGCATCATTCTATTGACAGCAATGTTAATTTCTTCATTAATAGTTTAAAACCGATGCGATATTGTCAACTTTACTTGTTAAATAAATTTATTCAACGATGGTGAAAATGGCCAAATGAGTATTTATTTTGCACCTAACCATTAATTTATTTTAATACTGGGTAAGTACACATATATTACATTTGAAACACTAGAGAGTGGGTATAATATAAGCACTAGTCTGTCAGAAATAAATCTTGCAACTAATGCGATTATTTTGCACTTTACTGTTGCTGGGCCAGCTAACGGCCACGGGGACACCGGGGTACTGGCCCAGTGCAAAATGCCAGCACTGGACCAATGCGAAATGCCAGCACTGGCCCAGTGCGAAATGCCAGCACTGGCCCATTACTTTCAATGCACTTTACCGTTGCTGGGCCAGCAACTGATACATCAATGGACCAGCTAAGGGCCACGGGACACCGGGGTACTGGCCCAGTACGAAATGCCAGCACTGGCCCATTACTTTCAATGCCGGCGAGTATGTGCTTTACCAGTACTGGTCCGGATAAAAATGTTTGCTGGGATGATATTTTGGGGTTGTTTTTTTGAAATAATATATTTGAAATACAGTCTTTTAAATACTAGAAAGTATTTGAAATACTATATTTCAAATATTTCCAGCTTTGGAACGGTCTAGGTCCAATCTATTGGATAAAAGAAACAGTCACTAAAGGAATATAGGCAGGGCCGGCGCTAGGCATGTGTAGCATGTGCAGTGGCACATGGCCTCGCGGCCCAACAAGCCTCGCGCATTCTGCGAACTTTCTGAACCGCGCGTACTCGCGTAGACCAAACTCCCATCTAAATTGTATATGTAGTTTTCGAGCGCGCTGAAATTAGAAAGAAGAAAACGGGTGGGGTGCTTTGCATCAGCTGTGAAGCGCTGTGATTCCCCGAATACGAGAGAAAATCACACAGCCGAAAGTTGTTATTGATAGATGCCACAGAAAAAAAAATAGTGTAACATTCACTAAATGTATCCTTCATTAAAATATATACATTTGAAACATTATAGGAGTATCTAGTATGTAAACATAGCGTGGTAGCAGACAGCACCAGATAACATGGTCCATCACTATTGAACCAGCCCTTTTTGGCCACCGCGTTAATATTAATTTTTCTTGTCAATCTCGCACATGGCCTGCCCTGGCACATGGCCTCGCAAATCCTAGCGCCGGCCTTGAATATAGGTATAGAATATATTGGAAAATATGCTTTCATATGAAGGAATGCCACAAGAATAGAAATTTCGCTATGGCAACCACCCAACCTTGGATGACAAAGGCAAAGCTTGTTAAATATTACTTCTCGAAAGTAAAATGTCAGTTTTACCTGAGGTGCGTTCGGCATAACTGCGTAGTGTTAACTCTGTGTCGTGCAAGTTCTGTGTCACGTGACGACTGTGCACACTGTGTAAGAAAGTCAAAGACGAACGCTTTGTTCAGATTGTGCAGTTATTCTAACCTTTTTTTTGTAAACAAATAAATTATGTGTGTTTGATTACATGAAGTCTGTCTCCTGCTACTTGTTTTGTACGATAATATAAACATGACGAATGAAGGTTTTGGGATGCTTTTAAGTAATAATAAAAAATAATAAAATTGATGAGGAAGACAATTCAGAAGGATTTTCAAAACCAGAAATTATTTTGGAAAAAGTGTGAATGTGCAAAGAGTACTGTTCCAAACAATACTACAAATCAATTTAAAGTACATTTCCGCTTGTATCCAGAAAATTTTGAGTCTTTTTGAGTGTATTTACATATTCCATCATGAGGTTCAAGTCTGTACTATTTATTTTGCAAATGCTGCATGCATAAACAATGATTTCTAGATTGTTTTCACTCATACTGTTTTGTTGAAATAATAACTTGTATTTTAACCGCGAAAAACATTGCACAGATTGCCGCACAATCTGAACTTATGACGATTGTGCAACACAAACTGCACTGCACGATATTTGCCGATCGATCTTAGTGCATCACAGAGCACACAGATGCCGAACGTTTGTTGTGTAAATTATGCAGAATATATAGATTATTAGCTTATGCCAAACGCACCTCTGGATCTTACAATCACCAGAATTAAATTGAAATTGAATATTATTGAAAACTTTGAAACGACTCTTACAGTTAATGTTGCAAAAGCAAAAAGCATCTAATAAGAAACAATTATTGTTGAATTGAAAAAATAGCAATATATCCCAGTCGTAAAGTCAAAAACTAATGGATTCTATGTTTATGTGGTGCCGAGATGTAATAGTTTTTATAAGGAAAACAATCATAAGGAAATATTAATATTTGAATGAATACTTTGACGTAAATTAAAAACAATATCCATGTTTTTCTAACTGTACCTTCATTTTCTTTCTTGCTATTTTATTTGCCAGCCTAAACGTTATATAATAAATATTTGTTGTTATTTGCAAAATATTAATGTTTTATCTCAGAAGTTTTCTGTTTGGCGCCTGATCGGATAGTTGTCTACTTATAAAAATGTTTCGTCATCTATTAAATGAAGATTTATTGGTTATTATTTTATTATTAGAAGAGGAATATATGCAAAATAATAAATGTCGTAAGTGCTTTTCGGTTCATAAAATGCTTTAAAAAAAGGAAGACAGAAGATCAAGATAATAATAACGAAACAAGACCCGTTTGCACTACAAAAAATTATTTATTGCTAAATTTATTATTTTTAATAGATAATTAATTAATTTAGAATGCAAATAGTTATCGTTGCTGTGCGCCAAAAATTTTGACTAATTAACTAATTCAGGGGTTCTTAAACTTATGTAGCCCGAGGACCCCAATTGAACTTTTTTTTGCGGACCCCATCCCAACCCTACGCATTTTACGTCGTTCTAAAAACTTAATTTCTGGCTCAATAATCTCATAGGCACTACGTTATAATAAATATTGGTAAAAATGTATCGCTGGTTACTTTAATAAATGGTCTTGCGCTTTTATAGAGATAAACATTTTTATTAGCATATAAAATAAAAAACATAAAATGAATAAAAATAGTAGTTAAAAATTAAAAAAGTTACAAATTATAATACCTTAAACTCATACAAACATTTCTTGGTTAAATATTGGTCAAAATAGATCTTATTATAATGTTTTTTGTAAATAATTTGCAGTTGAATAAAAATAATTAAATGTTTACTGATTATTGTTTAGTTATGTCAATAACTACAGTCTGTTCCAATCGGTTAAGCGGAACTAGATTTTGCAATCTAGTTACTTTCATCGTTTAAATCGTGCCTTTCGGCCGTTTTGTTTAAGCTTTGTAAATCATACTTACAATAAACATTTTTTGGTTAAGGTTAATATCATTTTAAAATGTCATTTTCTTTATATTTTGATTTTTTGTGTCATTCTTAATACAAATTTCCCATTTATTTATTTTTTTGTCATTAAAATATCTAAAAAAAAATATTTAATTTTGACATATGTCATTCGTTTCCATGGTTTCATTGTTGGAATTTTAAATTTTGACATCCCAACGTGAAAAATGAAATAACCCAAGCAAGGTCCCTTCTCGTGACAACCTAAAAGAACTAAATTCCCATTTAGTTCCGCTTAACCGTTTGGAACAGACTGTAGTTAGGTAACAACAAATATAAAAACTCTTGACCATGTAGGATTTTTATTAAATGAGTTATTTGAATAAAAGCGAAAAGTTGGGGTATGTAAAGTTAGGCAGCAGTCTGACTGATCGAGCGCCGTCGTGTAACGTAGCGTCGAGTCGTGTAGCGTCATTTAAAAATTTCAAAGCTGGTCTGACTGATCAAGTACTGTCGAGTATTATCGATCATTCAGTGTCAAGTAAATTTGTTTCTCACTTGTCAAATAGTGCATATTCCAACCTAAAACACACACACTTTACTAATTAGCGAGTCCATTTTACTCTATATTGTAATTTTGTTTTTTTTTTGACGTTCCAACTGTCAAATAATATATGGTTATGAACTAATATGCTTAAATCGCATGTGCTATGCGTCGAGCGTCGAGCGTCGAGCGTCGAGTGAAATTCAAACCGGTTTGAAATACAAACAACTTGATGCTACTTGACGGTAAACGATGGTTCAGTGCGACTCATGCCCTTAGTTAACGTGTGTTTGAAATTTGCTCGACAGCAAACGATCGACAGCACTCGATCAGTCAGACCGCGGCCTTAATGTCAAAATTGTTTCGCGGACCCCCAAGGGTCCGCTGACCCCAGTTTAAGAACCGCTGAACTAACGTACTTATTGTGCTAAGCACAGCCATGTTGTTTCCATGTGATTGTCATCTGTCATTGAATATTAATCTATTGAATAATGTAGTAAAATAGATGCCAATACAGTAACAAATACTTGATTACAAACCAAAATTTGAATAAATGAAAAACCCTCAAAGTTCAAGTTGATTAATATTTTAATTGCATTGATGTTCATGTTCCCACAGAGTTGAATGTAACTGATTGTTTGTGTTTGATGGGGGCTGCTCTGGCTCTATATTAATGGAACGGGTTTATTAACGCCGCTCTAGACAAGTGGAGGGTCGCTCAAGTGTCCAATTAAGAACTTCATCTATGATAAAAAAATACAAATATAATAAATAACGGTCTTTCTAAGTTACTCAAGAAAGTTTTTACTAATTTAATCAGGGCTTGAGTGGCTTTTTTAAATATACTATTTGTTTTACAATTATGTAAAAAGGAAGTTGAGAACTGGTGTATGTTCTTTTGACGGGTAACTGATGGATCACTTACTGATACAATCCATTTTTCCCCGACAAATGGAAGAATTTGATTTAATTTTTTAGTCTAAATTTTAACCTAAATTTCGCAATAAATATGTCGTAGATAATTTAATACAAAATTTAGCAGGCGTCAATGTACAGGTACTGAGCGTTAAATATGTTATTTACCTAAATACTCTCAGTAACGGACAAGTGAGCTAACGCCAAAACAATGATTATTATTATTTTTATTTATTTCTAATTTACAATCTACTTCATTGAGAGTATTACGTAAAACGAAGGTTGTCAGTATGTAAGGGAGACATCCAGTGACATTTCTCCTTATACATCACTGTCTTCAGTGCCGCAATAGGTAATATGGCCTCTTTAACCCAGATGCGCATCCCGGGGGGGCTGACGGACTTGACCCCCCTCCCAATATCTCCAAAAACAAGTGGTTTTTACGTATTTTTGTCTAAATATAAGTGATGAGTGTCCTCCAAGATAGGGTGACCATTTTCTTAAGAAGGCAATGCGGGACGGAAGTGAAGAGCAAAAAAATGGTCCTCACCTCCCAAATCCAAGTGAAGAGCAAAAAAAAGGTCCTCAAATACAAGTTACAATGCGGGACAAAATGTTAGAATGCAGGACTTTTGCGGGACGCATCTTAATGCAGGACACCCAATCAAAATGCGGTACGGTCCCGCAAAAAGCGGGACGAATGGTCACCCTACTCCAAGATCTCCTAAAACATATAGTTGTTACGTTTGTTTTGTCAAAATACAAAAGAGCACCTTCTTTTGTCGTCACTTGCATATTAGAAGTGAGTACGTTTTTTAGGTCATCAATTGTATTTCAGAAGTGAAGGAGCTTTTTTTTTAGGTCATCGCTTGTTGTTTAGAAATGTGAACCTTTATAATAATTAAAATAATTTCGTATTCTGAGCCCCTCCCCAAGAATAATTCCTGAGTTTGCGCCTGCTTTAACTTTCTGATGTAAAGGTCGTTGATTTAATTTACCACTAATTCATTTTCATGTCCAGTGAGTTGGTCATGGTATTTGTTGGGAAATTTATGTATTTCTTCCTTGACCAAATGGATTTTGAGGTCTTTATGGATCATTTTATTTGAGACGTATCGAGGTACATTCATCAACTCGGACTGCCTTTGATTGGAATCGTCAGTGGCGCACCCAGGAATTGTTAAGGAGGGCGAGGCGGAAGATAAGGTTATTTAAATTATTCTCATTTCTAAAAAATGATGATCTAAAAACAGCTCCTCGCTTCTCAAATACAAGTGATGACCTAAAAAAAGGGTCCTCACTTTTGAAATACAAGTGATGATCTAAAAAAATAAGGTCCTCGCTTTTGAAATATAAGTGATGTCCTAAAAAAAAGATCCTCATCTCTATATTTATATAAGAACATTGATAAAAAAAATTGTATTTCCCTCTTTATAAGGGGGGGGGCAGCCCCCTGGGTGCGCCACTGGTAATCGTTGTATAAGTTTTATTCTAGTTGGCATGGCACATCTCCATAGTTGAAGTCCATACGACCGTATGGGCTTAAGTATGGTCTTATAGAGTAAAATTTTATTTGGAAGAGATAATTTTGATTTTCTACAAGAAGCCAATATGTTTGGCGAAATTTTAGGTCTAACTGTTTACATTTGGTTTGGATTTGTTTGCTACAGATCAGTCGTTAGACCAAATGCAGTCCAACGTATTTGACTTCAGGTTTTCTAGGAACTTGAATATTATTGAATGTCACTTGTAGATAAGTACTGAGTCTGTTCAATCGTTTATAAGATTTAGGTGAATTTGAAGAATTGTGTAAGCTTGGTTAGGATCACCGCCTTTTTTTAGAGCGCTGAAATGAGCATTTTTTTTTTTATCACTTGAATTTTTAAGGACACTCAATTAAAAATTGGATCTGACCTCCAGAACCTTTAGATCCGGCATTAATCGCAGTCAGTGGTGAAACCGAAGATTTAGGAATCAAAAAAACAGGTCAATTTTCTGTTAGCTATGCAACCCGTTTGACAGTTATGAGAAGATTAAACAATGAAAGTTATAAAAAATGTCACAGTCCAGGTATAATTTTTCAATCAATATTTACCATTTGAAAACATTTGTTTTAAGATATTTTCCTATTTTTATTTTTCTTTAATTTGAAACCGAAAGGGGTAGAAATAGCTATTTAGAACAGAGATGTATTCAGAAAAAATTGGATTTAGAAGAGTTCTAGACCACAGTATCTACTGTGACTAGACTTCGTTTAACATAAGAAAATCACAGGCGGATGTTAATGGCTTCCACGTGCCAAACCAAATTACGTTATCAACAGTTAGTTTAACACATTTCAGTGGCGTCTTTTACTTTGATTTATTTTGACTACGCGTATTGTGCGATGTTGTTTGTTTATTTCCGTTATTATTATTTATTTCTCGTACGTTTCAAGGTATACCGTGTACTAAAATGAGTAAAAATGTATTGAAATACATGATTTTGTTTTTTGGTATCCACAATTGTTTAAAACCCTTATGTAAAGACTGTTTCTTTGGTTTAGGCGGAACTAGATTTTCAATTCTAGTTACTTTTACAGATTAAGTGGGGCTATTGATAATTTTGTTTAGCAAAAGCCTCCTTCAAACCATAAAAGAATAGCTCATGACAACATACAGAAACAAAAATTCCAGTTAGTTCCGCCAAAACGTTTGGAATAGCCTATACGTCAGTGTGATAAGCTGTTTTCTCGCGCAGAATTGATGGCTTAATTTATTACCCTATGTTTTTCTTATGTTGAACGAAGTCTGTATAAAATTTATATGGATTTGAAATAGGCATTTCGGCTGAGTTCGCAAAATTGGCTCAGTGATTATCGTTCAAATTACTGAGCTATCACAATCCTGCAAACGTCCAACCGATTCCCTGAAACCAAGCAGTGAGTTGGTTCATTTAAATTTGGTGAGTCGGCTCATTTAGATTAGTATATTGATCCGGCTCAGTGAGCCGATTCGTTAATGACAGACCCATCTCTAATATTGATCATTTGGAGAAAGACCTTAAAAAACTAAAAGTAAAAAATTAGAAAACGGTCGATAAGAACCGGACAAACTGGTAAACAACCTTTGAAAACGCCAAAGTCAGCAGGGGTTGTCTAGTATTGATGAACAGGAGTGCATCAAGGGAACTTAAAAAGAAGTTAAATTTACATTTATGCATTGGAACAGAACTTCTTTCCGGCTCTAAATAATGCCGCCCAGATGCGGTGCACCCTCAGTTGACGCGCCCCTTTTGATTTTGATCAAAATGAGTAGACGGCTTATTAATATGAAGACAAAGCAATTGTCAACTGACAATAACTGAAGCGCCTCTAGTGAGATTTTGAGAAACTGACAGGTGGAGGATAGTCGAGTTTGTATACTGTTGTTTTCATAGCGAGTTTTTAAAAAATGTCTTTAAAATTGCAAGAAAAAATTAAATGCAACGTGAATTGTTGTGTTTATCTTTGCAATGCAAAAGTAGGTCGTGAAAGAGACCTAAGTTTTCATCGTGTTCCGAAACGTGGTTAAAAAATCCTTATTACCTTCAATTATAACCCTAGAGGTTACTTGGACACTGAGAAAACAGAAAATTTCATTTAACGCAATCCTCATATTGAATTAATTTCAATAAATATCACATGAAGATACCATTGAACCTGTTAAAAATATCCTATCTGCGTCAGCTATGATGTACAATGCAGTGGCGCCTCTATAGGTAGTGTCAGATGCCAATAGCAAAGTTTTTTTTTTTAATCATTTCAAACATGTAGAAGAAAATACAAATATTTAATTTTATGGCAAAATTTATTAACTTTTTGTACATTTATACATAAGCAGTATTATCGTTGCTATTTATTTTTTAGAATAAAATCGGGGCTTAAAATGTATTAATATATCTTAAAATTTCCAAGATCTAAATATCTGTCATGCCTTTTAAAATAGAAAATATTGAACACACCAAAATATTTACACCTATTAAAAAAGAAAATATGATAAACATCTTTATTTCTTAAAAATAAAATATATTTCCATTAAAACAAACTAAACATTTTTAAACAAATCATGTGATACAAGAAAACTCTTTCAACAAAGCTTGTAAATCAATCGAAGCAAAAGCAATATTTTGTCTCGTGTCACTCACAACACTTCGCACCATATTTGTAAAGAAAGCTGTATGTTTCGGTTTCTCGGAATATCTTTCATACTGATCGAGAGAATCTTGTAGTTTTAAAGTTAAGCTGTCATAGTTTTTCCTTACAACTTCTAAAATTTGATCTTCGGATGGAGTTGATAACTTCTGTGCGTTGAGCCACTGCTCTATTTTTGGTGAAAAATGTTTTATGATAGCTCGTACATTTATTAAACTATTATTTAGTTTCTGTGCGTTGTCTTTAAATTCGCCATCGTTAGAAGTGTATCGGAGAGCTAAAACAGTATACGAATATAATAAACCAAAATAAAAGAATCAAGATACAAGAGCAAATATGAAAATAACTGGACGCTGAGTAAACCAAAATACTTGTAGCATATGCAGGGAAGATGAGAAGACGATTGAATATTTGTTGGAAGAATGTGGAGAAATAAGTAGCAGACCGGAAACGACAAAGGCAATATTGGAGGAAATAGTAAGGGGATTTAAATAAATGAAAGACGTGAAAAACAGAAGAAAGGAATCAACGACGATATTAATAAAAAGAAAAGGAGAGCAGATTATAAGCTAAAAAAAAAAATATAATAACTGATATAAACTACTTTTAAGAACATAATGTAATTATATTTAATAATAAAAATATCTATTTATCTACGAATATAATAGTTAGTAAAATGGTTTTTAATCTTACCCATAGAATAAACATCGTTAAAAACAGTCTGCATACGTATAATTTCATAGTACAATTCATCGTAGCTACCAGGTGTTGGTAAAAATGTGTCTCCGTACGTTATGAAAAGATTAAAAATGTTAACGACTTGCAGCGATAAGTTGAATATATTCATTTTTCTGGCTAAGGTGTTTTCGTTTTGTTCCAAATATCTAAGTAATGTTATTAATGAAGTCCATAAGTCTTTCCATTGATAATTAAGTCGAACTCGGCACCTTTTTTGGTAACATAATATTCTGTGTACAACTCCAATGCAGAGTAGGTATAAATCTATTGGTAATTTTTTCATCATATGACTCATGATAAACTCAACAAGTAAATCTAGAAACAAAAATAATTTAAGTGGCAGTTTTATACATTTCAGGGTTTTGCAAGTATCTATAAGTGAAGACGGTCAACAGAGACTTGAAAGTTAAATGTCTAGGAAATTTTTGCTAAAGTAGAACCTATAGATGTAGCACATCAAGGTCGACTCGCAAACTGTACGATACTAATGCAACGATAAACGTTTAATGTTCTGTTTCTTTTTAACAAATTGTATTTGTGTACCAATCTAATATCGTCATGCGATTTATCTCTTTGTATATTTGTCCCTCATGTACAAACATTCGCTGGTTCTACTTTATAATCGCGGTAAAATGAACAATATTTTAAAAATCTTTTGTAGTCTGTTAATTAAAGTACAGTGGATATCGTGTATATCGACGTTAAAGAGACCAATGAAATTCGGTCGTTATAACCGTAGGTCGCTACATCCAAATACTATAAATATAATGTTGAAAAATATGTACATTTTATTTATGTTGGAAAAGAGTACTTGTACATGAGTGTATTTCCGTATTTTTCGGACCATAAGACGCACCTTTTTACACAGAAAAATCGACTCACAATTGGGGTGCGTCTTATGGTCCGAAAATACAGGTGCGTTGTTTCAAAAGTGTGCGATATTAGTGTGGAATCAATTCGGAGCGCATAAAACAGAATCAACCAAGAAAATATAATAGAAATGAACACAGAATTAGTAATTTCTGGAGGCCTTACAAGTCAACGACAACCCTTGGGTCAACTAATAAACCATTTAATAATTTTATGCGGGAAGAGTGGAACAAACGAATAATAAAGCCAAATCGCTATGTTACAGCAACGGATGAAACGGACGACAATTTCAAAAGTACCTGGGTAAAAAATTCATGGGAAGCTGTAAAAGAAAAGACGATTATAAAGTCTTTTAAGAAATTCGGTATAAGCAACGCATTGGATAGAATCGAAGACGACTTGGTTTTTGAAGAGATTGACTACAATAGTTCAGACGAAAATAATACGAATAGTGACATTAACGAGACAAGTGATAGTACAGAGAGTGAAGATGAACAGAATAAGTTATTGTAATAATAAATATTCTATCTAAAAATTGTCTCATAAATTTGGGGTGCGTCTTATCGTCCGGTGCGTCTTATGGTCCGAAAAATACGGTAAGCAACAAAAACAATATTCAAGAGTTACAAAACATAAAAAAAGAATCCAACTTATTTTACAAACATCTTAACACTTACATAATTTTACATACGTACGTATGTATACATATTTAAATTTTAACAAAAAAATCTGTTATTTTAATTTGTTTTTGTAAAAAGTTTTTATCAACAATTTTTTCCAAATGTAGCTATGCAAAATCTGTTTTAACCTCTTTTTATTTTGATTAAACGTGAAAAAATGCTGAATTGTTTTAACTACTGAAAACCTTATTTTAATGTGTTCTATTTCTAAATTGTGATATTCGATGGTCATTGGCCCCTTTACAGCCTCTTACCATCACCCTGAGTCTGTTCAAATTTTCGAACAGACTTTTTATCTTATTTATTTATTTGTCTGTGCAAGATTTCTTTTATTGAGTATGTGTAATTTTATTGATTTTATATATTTATTAATTGTTTAATTTATTGTTTTTAATATGTAGTGTAGTCATTTAGATGGGCTGCGTTAGGCGCAAATAGCCTTTGTTGCTGTGCGCCAAAAATTTTAACTAACTAACTAACTAACTTTAACTACTGAAAATACATCCTTTAGAGTAGGTGTTTGGAACTCGGTTATTTCTACCATTTCCACTTCGTCGTTGTTTATTTCGGACTCCAAATTCGGATCTGATTCAGCTAAAATTTCATCTTCCGTCATATCCTCCTCCATTTCGAGTTCTTCATCAATATTTGAAAAATTTACATCAATGCTTTTCTTTTCGCCATATCGACGTCGAAGACGTACCTTTAACTCGTAGTTAAACACTGAATGAATGTTTATCTGTCGTGTTTCGCCTTGCCTTTCCATAACTCAGTAATTCCTCTAGTCAATTCGGTACTTCCCTGGCGATTTCGCGTTAGGCAGTGGTGATCCATCGTTATTAAAGATAATTTGACCCAAATTTCAAGCCATTTTTAATTACTAATTTCGTCGTAATATCCGATGTCCTTATAAGCGATAAGTCTTACGTATAAAAAGATATGTTCTTAGACGGGACATCGCAAAAACCGATATGTCGTTAACGATATCCACTGCACTAAGAACTTTCATTTAAAAATTAAAAAACTTCGATATCTTTTGAAAAAATATACTTATCAAAAATACTGTTTGTGCTATTTTCATTTATATCAAAGTGCATTACTCCAGATTTATTAGGATTTTCAGACCGACTCTTTGGATGGTAAAGTCTCAGTTTCTTAGCAGACAACGCACGTCACAATGAAACATATTTTTATAACAACGTATTTTACAGAAAATTGCTATAATTTTTTTTTTTTTCAATATTATCGTGTCAAAATGGAAAGTTTATTAAAAATAACATTTGTTTCTTAAATTGCGCTTAACGCTACGTATAACCTCCAGAGATTACAAGTTTCTTATACAAAACTAACAATCTGAAATAAAATTAGTAGCCTTATTAGTAAATAATGTCGTAATGAATTGATAAAAATACGCTGAAAATTTTGATGTATAGATTGTTACTAATTTTATTACAGATTGTTAGTTTTGTATAACAAACTTATTATTTATATAGTGGCGTAACAATGGGCTCAATATGCCCATAATCGCGGGGGCATGCCATTTAGGGGCTATTTGCACCTCTTGACAAAGTTGACAAATCTACTAGCGAGCCCAAGCAAAATCTGCGGGGGGGTGTATGAAGTTACGGCCCTGAATTTATTGGATTTATAAGTACCATTAACTTCTGATGATAACAATAGACACTACTTCTAAAAGTAAACTTCAGAATTTATCAGAACTATACGATTATGCACCCCTTAAGTAGTTTTTGCTAAATATCTCGCAATATATTTAAAAAATAATAAATTTTCATCAACCCAAAAAATGCAATACTTTTATAAACTAAAATATTTCTCTGGAATTTTTCAGCACTAATGTGTACTATTATGGATTTTTACACATATTTAGACCAACCCCTTTGCGTTTACAGGGTGAAAGACAAAAGTTTATTGACAATTTTTACAAAAATCGAGTAAAACAAAATTATAAAAATTTGTATATTTTTTTATCATTTTATCATGGCAAAATTATGACTGTTATCGGTACTAGTAGCCTAAATAACATAGTTATAAACGTACCTAATAATGTTGAAGCTAAAGGCTGAGATGGTGAAGTCCTTTCTGGTGTCAATTTACGATGTCTCATAGGTAAACGATGCAAATGTACTTTAAATGTAAGATTCACATCATGCATAATTGAGTTTGCATATTGATCTTCCGCTATACAACTCAAAATCAAAAAACACAGTTTAACAGTGTTGGTACTAGGTTCGGTTTTTGTATCTTGCATAACAATCGAACTAAAAAAAAAAAAACGTTAATATCTGGTGATAAAGGTACACATTTAGACTTACCAATATTGAAAGAAAGTTACAAGTAAATTTGATGGCTGTGCAGTTATATCAATAACAGGTACGTTACTTAAATCAGGTGCTGGATGAGCTGCATTTAACGTATTGCTAGGACTAGGTGGTGCGCTAGTATCAGTTTGAGTCTGCGCTAACGTTGTTATAAAATTCCTGTTCAAATGAATTGCTTCATAAAGTGCTAATAACAGAGCATTATTAGCTCTAATTTGTTGCGTCCTTACTCCACCTTCTTCTGATATAAACATATTACCAACCATATTTGTCAACGATGATAACCAAGAAGCGTTCTGTATTTCTGAGTGTTGAGCTGCAAATTGTCGACAAAAATCTGTTAAGGATGCTGTTATTACCTGGCCATATCCATTTAAAGCAAGTTCGTCATCGAGAATAGACAGTTTAACAATGTAAGGATTGGCAGCCTCGTGCTTTCGATAGTTTACTAAAAACGTAATCAACAATACAACATCGTGGCCATGTTGTTGTCTCGTGGCAGTATCGCAGAGCAGTTGCATCAAAGATTCAAATAAAGATGTAACCATTATATATTCTAATAGGGTATTTTGACTAACATTTTCAGTTCCAGTTACAAAAACTAACAACAATTTTAAACATAAATCTTTTAGGTTATTCGGCATATCACCTGAAAATTAAAAATGTTAATACATAAAAAAATTAGGTTACAATAAGGTAACAGACCTGTTAAAAATTCATTACAGTGACTTAAAAGTTGACTCATTTTAGTTTCAGCATGATCGAAACCAATTAATATATTAATAACATCAAATCCACTTTCCGAAGCAATTTTTTTATAAATTGCGTTTACTAAAGCGCATAATGTTTGCATAGCGTAAACTACTCTAATATTATGTTCATGATTTAAAGTTTCTATACATTGTGAAAATAATAAATTTATATTTTCTTTTAAGCTCATAAGTTGTTCATTCGTTAAGTTTTTAATTTCGTTCTCAAAGGCAGTTACGTTGGGTTTAAGTAGGAAAAATTCATCCCAAAATGCTGGGTTATTTTTTGATAAATCTTCTCCTCTAAAGAAGGATTCATAAATTTGTACAACTTTTTCTTTTAATTTATCCTGTCTTTTTGATCCAGACCCGCTTCTCTTACGTGTTGTCATTTTTTGCGTTTTTAACAGGAAAGTGGGATCATCTCAAGATAAACGGCAATTAATGCAAATTTAAGTCGATATTCGCTTAAATTAGATTTAATAATCGCTTATATTTTTGTGTTTATATATAACGAAGTTTATATTATAAAAAATTTATAAACAGAAACTGGCAAAATCTGACACTTCACAATGATTAACCAAAACCAACTTGATAAAAGTAAATACATGCCCGCAAAACCAAGACCAAGGTTATTTCAAAGAATTATCCCCCATTCAACGACTCGAATGCATAAGATAAATACCAGTGACGTAACAACCGGGCCCGCGACGCAGGCGGGCCCCCAATATGTAGGGGCCCCAAATAATGGATACCGGGGGCCACAAAATGAATTTTGCGGGCGGGCCCCCGGCTTATTGTTGCGCCACTGATAAATACGAAGCCAATTGCCTCTTTACGCAGGAAAAAAATGAAATAAAAAGAAATGTTTTAAAATGTGTAAACTTTCCTCGCTTTTCAGTCAATCAGAGACCTTACATTTTTAGCCCTATCCCTCCTATTGTCAGTAGTGTGTTGGAGCATCTAGCGCGAGCCAGGTGTTAAATTTTCAGGAATTTTTCGTGCCAGTTTGTAAACTCAAGTTAAATTATATAAAATAATAATTATTGTTTTTATAAGTATTTAAATCAAACATATTATTTACAAAAAAATAAATAAAAAATCATTACACAGTATTGTACACTGAACCATTGTAAGAACATCAAATGAAATACAGCTTTTATTTTATTTATTGCTTTTGCGATTACAATAGTCTTTTTTTTAGTGAGCTGGTTTTTATACTCTGTTCAAAATCAAAAAGTAGTATTCATGCAATGTCCACGTGATAATTTTGTCGAACTCTCGTCGTTCGTTGGCTGTTAAGTCGTTAATTTGTGTGACAGCCAATAAGGTAACGACTTAATTCTTTCACGTGATTTTATTACTGTTTCTGCATTTCGAACAGGTTATAATTAGTTTTAGTTTATTACTAACACACCACTGCTTATTGAAAAGTGACACGCTCGGATATAGTAACTGGTGGCCAAATTATTGAACTAAATACTGCAGTACAGTTTGAATTTATTGCGTGTTGAATTTTGGTTACTATGTCGACAGAAATTGTGTAAAACTATAAAAACAGAATAAATTGTGTTTTTGGCTGTCATTTAAAAATAAGCTTATTTTTTTATTTTTCCTAAGGAATATGGCGGGAATGTTAATAAATATAAAATTCAAATTTTCGCCAGATGATTCTGTTATACACCTCGATACATATGTGGCGCTAAAAATTCAAAAATATCGCAAATATTTACTCCCATTTTAATAAAATAAAACCGTTTTGTGCTTGAATCAACCTGTTCGCTAGGTGCAAATTAATGGGTAAGTACTACTGTCGTCAGTCATATTTCCTTCGATCACAGCGCCGCCATCGGTAATAGTACTAATCAACAGGCGGGTACGCAGGGGTAAGATTATTAAAGTAAATGTTGTCTCGATTGCGTGAGAGGGAATAGTTCAAACTAGCATACAGAATTAATATAGATGTTGCATGATTTTAAATATTTTTATTGACTATTTTCATAATAGATATTTATTTCAAGACAGTTCTACTGAATAAATTATAAATAAAAACCTAAAGAAATTTTATACTGATTTGTATAAAATTTAAGGTGATGGGTATTTGTATTAATTATTATAGTTAATAAATAACAATAAAATCGAATACAAATATAATTTTAGGTATATTTAAATAAAAATAGAAAAGCAAATTGCTATAATAATATAGGAATTAATAAAATTGGAGGTTTTATCTGCTTTTAAAAACGACTGGAGGTATATTAACGAAATTTGGTACAATAGAGTAGAATCAGGATCAAATATAGGCATGATATCTAAAAAATTTCTTTCTTAGCGGGTGTTTCTGGGTTAAAACTGGTACTAAAAAACTTAAAATATTTCCTTTATAAACAGAACTTACTTAACAGAAAAACTATACAATAAAAAATGTTTATAGAAAACAAATCTTATTTGTTCTATGCAATTTTTCAATTTGATAAATATTAGGGTAGTTACGGGGGGACACCCTAAAACTAAAATATTGAAATATTTCATTTATTATTCTCTTCACATCAAAAATGAATGTAAGAAAATTTATTTAGAACGAAGAAACATTCCTATCGAAGAAAAAAGAAATTAAAACAAGTAGAAAATCAAAAAATTAAACGATATTTTTATATCTATAGCAAAAAATCAAACTTCGCGTATATATAACATATACGATCAACAAAGACTGACGTCCCGTTAGCATACGGATGACACGTAGCCTCTCTATTTACCCCCCCGACAACAAGTTTCGAGACAACCTTATAGGGATTTGCAGCTAAGCACCCTACCATCTGGTGAGCGTTTCATGAACTTGTGTACATCAGATAACATTTCGTTTTGTGTATTGGTTTTGTATGAAGTTTGTTTTTAAAGTTTTATTATAATCATTGAAAAATGTATAATACATATTGTTGTGTGCCTTATATCAAAGTTTGCTCATTACATTTTAATGATAGTGACTACAAAAAATATTTTCAATTTTGTATTTATTATCGCATATCTTCCTGTTATTGTGTCTGGGTTTGTAATGTACAAGTCGTAGGCATAATGCATAAATCTTTATGAACTCTCTGTTTTTTTCAATGACTCCACACAATATTATATGCCCAGCATTGTAGATTTCTACCCCTTGGTAAACAACACGGGAATTATTATTTCCCCCAATATAGTTAAAATAATCGACAATGGAAAACCGCCATACCTTAAAACCAGGTCACAAAATGTAGTATTTTAGATGTTTACAAGTAATGTCACTTCATAAAATCAGAAAATCCCAAACAATTATTTTGTTTTTGTCGTTTTTTGATTCACTTTTCGCTATTATTTACTAGTAAATGTCAAGTGGTATCTGATTTAGAATGGTTTCAAAAAAATCCGCGTGGCGCTACGATCTTAAAATTTTTCCCCTATACTTTAATAATCTTGACCCAGGGAGGGATCAAGGCTTGAGGTCCCCTCTCCCTCCCAAGAGCTCGAAAAACATGTGGTTTTAGTGTTTTTAAGGAATATACTTTAATTCTAGAACTAAAGACCTTTTTTTTAGTCATCGCTACTCATATTTTGGAAGTGAGGACCTTTTTTTAGATCTCACTTATATTTTAGAAGCGAGGACCGTTTTTTTTAAGTCTCGCTTGTATTTTGGGAATGAGGACCATTTTTTTAAGTCAACATTTGCATTTTGGAAAATACAGTGCACTTGTACCGAGTAAATTCCCGATTCCAACCGTTTTAAAACAATTTTGTCTTCTCGCCCCCTCTACCCCCCTCGACAAAATTCCTGGGTACACGCCTGGTTCTCAATAGTGCATTCAAGTCGTTAGATGCATAAATATTAAAAGTATAAATATTTGAAAAAAATACGCATTTTTACTTCTACGTAATTTTAAAACAAAAGATGTTATTATCTACCACAAAATAATCAGAATTATCTGCGGAAAGGAATTATTCTTTTGTTTTGTAATTTTTCAGAAAATGTGGACAATATTTGGAAGTAGATTTTAAGTTTTATTCGTTAAGAAAATAATAATTTATTAATAATTACAAACATCTACGTTTAAAACTAATTACCACTTCCTTAGTAAATATATGTGCAATGAACAACAAATGACTATATTTTAATGTAATTTTTCATTAACTTTTATTTGTAATTCAACATTCAAATCATGCATTTTTTTTGTAATCTCAGATAAGATGATTCATCGCTGAATCATTTCCGATGTGATCTGCAGCACCCATATCTTCGAAAGTAAATCCCTTTTTTTAGAAAACAGGTTAAACCGCAGCAACAGATATTTTCATCCTGCATATTTGAAATTAGTCATTATAGGGAATATTTTTTTTGGGAAAATCTAAGTGGTATTCAAATTATCTTATTATAATGTGGTTAATAATACGAAAAAATACGCGACATCTATCAGACGGCATGAATAATTTATCGAAACAACGTGTAAGAGAGGTAATTTTGATATTATTTCAAAAATAAAATCAATAAATTCAATATAATCATCCAGTTGGAGTAAAATATTTAAAATGTTAAATGATAAAAAATAATCTATTTCTTAGAAAGGGACACTAAAGTGCAGATATGTGTATTACTTTAACTTTAGACCTATGTAAACTTAACATGAAAAGGGAATCGTAAATTCTATAACAGATCACAAAAGTTGTCACATTATTAGATGAGATGTATTCGAACCATATGGGAAAAACAATTAATCTCTGTCTTTTAAATAAACATTAGTTTTGGTTAATACTCATAAACAGATCAACTGTTTCGCTGGAATCAACGATAGTATTGAGAACTGACACGCTCGAATACGCAGTCTGGCGGTCAAATATTGTATAGGTGCTCTAGTACTTTTTGAACTTATTACATATGTTCTAGTGTTGAATTTTTGTTAGAATGTCGATAGAAGTTATGAAAAACTATAAAAGTAGAACAAATTGTAGTGTTTTTGGCTGTCATTCAAGACAGGACAAAGATAGACATCTTAGTTTTTTTCTTTTGTTAAGAAAAATGGAGGGAAAGTTAATATTAAGTCCATATTTGGTTATGGACAGGAGGAAGGCATAGGAATATATTTTGAGTTAAAAAGTAATTGATACTATGCGAGTTTGTTCATTACATTTGTCGCAGAACAAAACTGCACTAATATGCTTTCACGTGCAAGTTGCATATTTAACTTTTAGCTGCTTCTGTCCAACTAAAACTAGTTTTATTTCATGAAGCAATGAACATAATGTACTTGTTTGCAAACAGAATCCATATATTGTAAATTCAGATGACCGAAACTCAGATACACCACATAAAATTACGTGTCCGGCATTTAACACCTGCTCAACTACAAATTACACTTCAATAAATCTACTGAAGTTAAACTTTAAATACTGTAATTTGATGCCCACCTTCTGTTCGTTGTACATTTCGATACATGTGTAGCGCTTAAAATTTTAAAAAAATCGCAAATATTTACCCGTATTTTCATAAAATAAAATGTACTGTGCTTAAATTAACTTGTTCGCTATTAGCATATTGACAGCTGAGTACTAGACACAACAGCCATATTGCCTTGGATTAGAGCGCCGCCACTGGTAATGTCACTTCTCAATAACAAAGTCAGTTGCGTAGAATGCTTTTTTTATTGGCCACAGAAAAGATAAGTTTCTACTAATATAATAGGGTGTAAAGAGTCTTGCGAGTGTTTATTGTATGTGAATATGTGTCTCTCACTTGGATTAACTATCAACAACATAATTGTAAGTCTAGTTTAAATAATGTAAATATTAAAACCGGTATCATAATTAAAGTAGAATAATTTAATAATATATAATATAATATAATAATAAATATATATAGTTTAAATGTTGTTTAATTCAATAACCCTTAACTCCTTCCTAAGAGTCAATGCTACCAGCTGGCGAACATTAAGGGGCTTTCAGACTTAATCCGCTCGCAAATCTTTGAAACTCATTATGTGGTAGACCTTGAGTTTGAGGTATATACCGAGTAAGTACAAATGAAGTATGTTAATCAGTCAACCGTTCATTTATAGTATATGGAGGTTAGTTTCATATAACAACTTAATAATTTGAATACAAACTGTAGAATATTTATAAATTATAATATAATGACTGTTTTGTCATAAACATTCTATTCTATTTAGTCATTCTTCTAACTACCTAGTCGAAGTCATACTTTCAGGGCCGGCATTTAATTTGGTTTAAAATTGGGTCAAATAATCCAAATGACTATATACTGGGCTTCGAGAAACCAAGCGACCAAAATAAAGATATTCCCATTTCTGGTGGCGCATTTCCAAAATTCGGGAGACTTTTTAAACTGCAGGGCCGCAGGCTTGCCTATTCTAGGTGCGTTCGGCATAAGCTAATAATTAGAGCCCTGCGCGGATAAGCTTTTCTGTATCCGCATCCGATCCGCATCCGCACATCTATGATCCGCATCCGATCCGCATCCGCAGCTTTTGTAAATAACAAATCCGCATCCGCAAAAATATCCGCACTATCCGCACTACAGGTTTTGCTGTCAGTTTGGAAAGAACTAACATATTTCGCCTGTTTAGGTAATCTCTGCTCTAAAACGCTACTGAAAATTTTTGGATTTACCAGATTATTTATTACTAACCTAACCTAAGGGGTCCCAAAGGTTTAAGGCCTAGATGCGCTAATAACTTATCTAGAGAGAGATAATAATTTTGGGGGGCCTAAGCGTTCTTTTTCGTAGGGAGTAAGTGGCGTGCTGCTTTTTTTAATATTGAATTAAAAAAAAAAAATCAGAAAAGTTACTTGATAGAAGGTGCTTTATATTTTTAGGATCAAGTAATTCTCTTACGCCATTTCGCGCATGGCGTTGCAACTTTTTCAACAAGCAACATGTGTCATTTTTCAAATTTTTGGGATCTGCAAGACTTTTTACTTCGGGTAGTATAAAAAAATTGGCAGGTTACATAATAAAATTTTCGAGAAAAAATTATGTAGGTAATTTTGGTATTTAAATAAAACTTACTAATCCGTTTTATGTAAAAAAAAACCTTTATCAGATTTAAAAGCCAGAATTAGAGCAGAGGTAGGAAGAATTACGTCGAAAGTGTACCAAGAAACTTTTGTCCAAAATATTATTTTATATAATATATTCAATAATAAAAAGAAAGTTAAGTTGATTGTCCCAACTCAGTCTTGATCATGGACAATTGTCTTAATAAAAATAACATAAAGTGAGATTGAATGCTACAAAATATCATGTATATACAGACAACCGAAAATAACCGAGGACTGCGTAGTCAGAACACAATTGCTTGTTTCTCCGAAAGTAACTGAAGATTTAATGTTCACGCGGATATTGCGGATAAGCGGATATGACATTTAATCCGCATCCGATCCGCATACGCATGGTTTAAATGATAATTTATCCGCATCCGCAGAAAAGTTGCGGATATCCGCGGATAATCCGCGGATACCCGCGGATTTGCAGGGCTCTACTAATAATCTACACATTCTGCATAGTTTAAACATTTACACAAGAAACTTGTGTAAATTATGCAGAATGTGTAGATTATTAGCTTATGCCGAACGCACCTTCTATAGATCAGTCTAAGCACGTGGTCCGCACAACGTGATCTCATGTGTTGGACGTCGTCGCATATACTATTATGTTAAATAGACGATTTTATAATTAGCTTTATTTAAACTTGGCACCTCTAATTATGTTGTTTTTATGTTCACGGTGTTCCTAAGGTGTGTATTTAATAGGATATCAGTAAGAATTAATAAGTTGTCATCGTGTAATAAGACGTAAAATTATATTTTAAATCTGTCACTTTACGGTTAAGGAATATTGTAATCAGTGTTGTAATAGATACATTTAAAGAAATATCTAGCTAGATACAGATACAGATACCTAATAAAAATTGTATCTCGATGCAGATACTGAATTATAAAAAATATCTAGATACAGATACATGCCAAAAATGTTTGTATCTAGATACAGCTAGATACTTTTGGAAAAACACTGAATAATAAAAATACCATATTTTTTACCCTATAAACAGTTCATGTTAATCAGTATTATACAGGCTGTTCAAAAATTACCGTGACGTCACAAAAAACCTACTAAATTCAAGGTAAAACACTATTCTACGGAATAAATTTGTACTAAATAACATATGTATTATGTTAGCCATGTGTGCTGACGTATGAGCTGCGTATCTATAAGACTAATGTTAGTCTTATAGATATGCAGCTATGTTCTTGTTAAGAGGATGTTCCTTTCAATCAAATTTTAGCCATAATTGAAGTGGAATTCGTGTAATGTTGCGATCATTTTTGGTCACTAATAAAAAATTACTGATAAGAAATATGTGACTTTTTTTTTTTTTCTCATTACATACAAATTTAATTTATAAACAAAATTTCAGTTGACATTCTCACGATTACAAATTAAAGGCTATAGCGGGATAAGATAGTGAAAACTGCACCGCTCCAGAATTCCATTTTTATTTGACCATTCGAAAGTACTTGGTCGAAAACCCCCTCAAAAAAAATTTCAGCCCCCGAAACCCACTAGTTGTTCTCTATGCGAAAAACAACGTTTTTTCGACTTTTATTTTTCCTGGGCGCTTCTTTCATCCAAAAAATCTGAAAAAATTCACAGACGTGCGTTTCAGCACTACAAATAACCATGAAATTTTTTCAGATTTTTTCGACTGAAACTAAGCTCAGGAAAAATCTTTGAAATTTTCAACGATTTTTTAGGTTATGTAAATAATGTTTGGCCAACTTTTAAGTACATACATTTTGTGTATTTTTTTCCCCTCTTTCGAATGGCGGTGTTAGAATTGTCAGTTTCACGCCGGAACAAGCTCAAAAATCGAAAAAACTTTTTTTTTTAACTTTTTTCCCATTTTTTTCGCACATAACCTCAAAAAAACAATGGAGAAATGATTTTTCACACTTTTTTTTGGTACTATCAAGTTCCAAAATTCAAAAACCACCATTTTTGAATCACAGTTTACGCATATGTACAATAAAAACGTTTTTTTCCAACATTTTCCCCATTTTTTTAGCACATAACCGCAAAATGATTTTTCATGTTTTTTTTTTTGGTATTTCAAAGTCCTAAAGTTAATACTACCATTTCCGAATAACTTTGTTTTCACAATTACCAAAAAAACAAACATTTTCCCATTTTTCAGCAAATAACCTCAAAAAACAGTGCAAAATGATTTTTTTCTTCGTATTATTGTGACCTAAAATCAAAACTGCCAGTTGTGAATATCAAAATTACCAAAAGAAAATCATGAAAAATCATTTTGCCGTTGATTTTTGAGGTTATGTGCTAAAAAAATGGGAAAAATGTTGGAAAAAAACGTTTTTATCGTAATTATGCGTACACTGTGATTCAAAAATGGTGGCTTTTGAATTTTGGAACTTGACAGTACCAAAAAAAAGTGTGAAAAATCATTTCTCCATTGTTTTTTTTTAGGTTATGTGCGAAAAAAATGGGAAAAAAGTTAAAAAAAAAAAAGTTTTTTCGATTTTTGAGCTTGTTCCGGCGTGAAACTGACAATTCTAACACCGCCATTCGAAAGAGGGAAAAAAAATACACAAAATGCATGTACTTAAAGTTGGCCAAACATTATTTACATAACCTAAAAAATCGTTGAAAATTTCAAAGATTTTTCCTGAGCTTAGTTTCAGTCGAAAAAATCTGAAAAAAATTCATGGTTATTTGTAGTGCCGAAACACACGTCTGTGATTTTTTTCAGATTTTTTGGATGAAAGAAGCGCCCAGGAAAAATAAAAGTCGAAAAAACGTTGTTTTTCGCATAGAGAACATCCGAGTGGGTTTCGGGGGCTGAAAATTTTTTTGAGGGGGTTTTCGACCATGTATTTTCGAATGGTCAAATAAAAATGGAATTCTGGAGCGGTGCAGTTTTCACTATCTTATCCCGCTATAGCCTTTATATCAGTGATTCTTAACCGGGGCGCCAGCGCCCCCTTGTGGGCGTTTTGGAGGTCGGGCGGGGCGTTTTTAAATTTTTAGCAATTAGGGGGCGCTGCAGAAGTTCGAGTGGGCATTGTGTCAATATAAAAAAATAAGGTATGCTCATTTGCTTAAATAAAAGATGTAAACAATGAAAATGTATGCAGTGAATTGAAATTACTACGAAATGATGTGGCCTATCTTTCGGATATATTCGGAAAGATGAATGAAAATCTCCTAAATCTTCAAGGAAACAATATCAGCCTTATTAAAGCCAAAGGAGTTGTATTGAGCTTTATCAATAAACTCAACTTACTTATATAAAAATAATCTTTGTCGGCGAGAATACCATATTTCCTACTTTACAACAATTAAAAGAAGATACGCTCAAGGATTCTGATTTGGAAACATACTGTAGCCACATTGACGCCCATATCAAAGATATGATAATACGATTCAAAAACTTGCAGGAACTTGTGATACCTGCTTGGTTAATTAGTCCATTTTTATCAGACGTAGAAAGTCTCAGTCAAAAATTAAAAGAGCACTTTATTGAGCTACAAAATGACTGTGAAGCCAAAATAATATTCAATCAATGTGATTATAATGCTTTTATTATATTATAATGTTGTATGTGATATTAATATGACATAAAAGGCAATATATTCATAATGTTTATAAAAATAATAACGTGTTTTATTTCTATTTCTCATCATTTTTTATTTGTAGTAGGAAATTCATTGCATAAAATACATACCTATATAGAGAAAAGTGTAAATTTTAAATTTTGTTTTTTGTTGGGGGGGGGGGGGGGGCGCTGGATAATTTTACTGTGGTAAAGGGGGCGATTCTTTCAATACGGTTAAGAAACACTGCTTTATATGAACTTTTAATAATTTATTCAATTTTACGATCTTTAGGAAACCCACCTACTTATCTTACTGATTTCAATTAGGAAATGAATTTAATTCCACACTAGCATGGCCGGCCCTTGGGTGAGGCGGACTAGAGCCAGGCCTCAAATGAAAAAATTCCTCAAAAAAATTATCAATGTGTATTTTCAATCACTGGATACTTTTGAAGGGCCTTAATTTGTCTTGCCCAAGGCTTCACAAAACCACGGTCTACTCCCAAACCACTTGTGTGGATATAATTTTTCATATGTTTTTAGTAAATTACTCATCAAAATAGTAACAATAGTTATTCAAAAACTTAGTTTTCATTAATAATGACTAGAGCCCTGCAAATCCGCGGGTATCCGCGGATTATCCGCGGATATCCGCAACTTTTCTGCGGATGCGGATAAATTATCATTTAAACAATGCGGATGCGGATCGGATGCGGATTAAATGTCATATCCGCTTATCCGCAATATCCGCGTGAATATTAAATCTTCGGTTACTTTCGGAGAAACAAGCAATTGTGTTCTGACTACGCAGTCCTCGGTTATTTTCGGTTGTCTGTATATACATGATATTTTGTAGCATTCAATCTCACTTTATGTTATTTTTATTAAGACAGTTATCCATGATCAAGACTGAGTTGAGACAATCAACTTAACTTTCTTTTTATTATTGAATATATTATAGAAAATAATATTTTGGACAAAAGTTTCCTGGTACACTTTCGACGTAATTCGTCCTATCTCTGCACTAATTCTGGCTTTTAAATCTGATAAAGGTTTTTTTTTACATAAAACTGATTAGTAAGTTTTATTTAAATACCAAAATTTACCTACATAATTTTTTCTCGAAAATTTTATTATGTAACCTGCCAATTTTTTTATACTACCCGAAGTAAAAAGTCTTGCAGATCCCAAAAATTTGAAAAATGACACATGTTGCTATTTGAAAAAGTTGCAACGCCTAACTAATGCGCGAAATGGCTTAAGAGAATTACTTGATCCTAAAAATATGAAGCACCTTCTATCAAGTAACTTTTCTGATTTTTTTTTTAAATTCAAAATTTAAAAAAGTAGCACGCCACTTACTCCCTACGAAAAAGAACGCTTAGGCCCCCCAAAATTGTTATCTCTCTCTAGATTTAAATAAGTTATTAGCGCATCTAGGCCTTAAAACTTTTGGGGTCCCTTAGGTTAGGTTAGTAATAAATAAGCTGGTAAATCCAAAAATTTTCAGTAGCGTTTTAGAGCAGAGATTACCTAAACAGGCGAAATATGTTAGTTCTTTCCAAACTGACAGCAAAACCTGTAGTGCGGATAGTGCGGATATTTTTGCGGATGCGGATTTGTTATTTACAAAAGCTGCGGATGCGGATCGGATGCGGATCATGGATGTGCGGATGCGGATACAGAAAAGCTTATCCGCGCAGGGCTCTAATAATGACCCATTTTCCTTAAGTGTTGAACCTACTATTGTGGTACCTTAATACTATTTTACGGCCGTTCAAAAGCTACGAAAAACGAGTGAGATTTTTTTGACATTCTATATAAATTTAATTTGTAAACGTCAGAATTTTAATTATTTTCAGATTTTTTTTTTATAGTAAAAACAAAATATTTAAAATGACAATTTACAATTTATAATTAAACTATTATATATCATGATGCTCGGTATCATGGTAAAAATAAAGTAACGATCAAAGTATCTGAAATACAGATACAAGATACTTAAATTTTAATATATAGATACAGATACAGATACATATTTCAAAAAGTATCTTATTTGTATCTATATACTTGGAAAAGTATCTAGTTACAGTATCTAGATACTTGTAACTAGATACATTACAACACAGGTTATAAATTTTCTTATATATATCTTATAGATTTCTTTTTGAAATTGTGTGTAGTGCATAGCTTTTTAGGTTAAATTCAGCTTATTTCTTTTTTCTTTTCTTTGATCTTATTTTTGGATCACATCAGTTCTTTTTAGGACTATTTTGCCTATTAGAATAGTTTATTTGATTCTATTCTGTTCTTATTCTTAAATTTTCATTTAATTTAAATACAAGTGACAGCGTACGAATATTATATTCGTGAAATGGATGCTATGTAAACGTACCTAATACGACGTCACAAAAAAATGTGATGTTTCCAGTGACGCAACTGCACTGACTGGCCGATTACCTTATACCTAAATTTACACCTAAAATAGACAGTACGCATGCGCAAAAAGGTGTGATTGCAGTTGTAGAATACTGCTAAAAAAAGTACTTTACAAAAACCGTATGTAGTAGTACTCCAGCTAGTATAAATATAAATCTATGACCAATTTAGCGGAAGTAAAAAGGTCAATATTTATTTTTAACTGCGTTACTAATCAGATTGGCAATTTCATCCTATTGTTATATTTTTTATAAACATTTACAATAAACTGGTTTAACAGTGAAATCCAACTAAGGATATGTTTTAACCATATCCCATTACGTCATTGCTGACTACTCTACTACGTTGTGCATTATTCATATAAAATTCTTCGGGGGAGCCAATAGGACTTCGTATACAGTTTGATATTACTTTCGTATAAAAGTAAATATCTTCACCTCAACTATGACAGTATAACGCTTGATATTAGTGAAGCAGGTTATCTTGAAAAGATAACAGTGTACAACAATGACTAAAATAGCTGTTTTATTTTTTGGTATGTGTAACAATTTATTATTATCTACGAATAATTAAATATCTAAAATAAAGAAGTTTTTATTGTCAAATATTTACTTATTAAAAAAAGTTGTTTGTTTTTGTTGTTAGCTTAAAACGTTTTTTATATAATTAAGAAATAGTATTTATCTTGTAAATTAGACAAAAAGTTACAGAATTATATTTATTAAATTACGTTTTTAATAATAATACTTAAAAGCAGTGGCGGATTAAGCCTTCGCCGGGCCCAAGACATTTTTGATTTACGGGCCCTCAACCTAGAGGCGTGCAAAGGGGAAGGGGAAAGAGAAACGGTTCGTTGGGCCCTTGAAAATTACGGGCCCAAGACAATTGTCATTTTTGTCTTTGCGAAAGTCCGCCAATGCTTAAAAGTCTTTGCTGTAATTGACATTTGTAAATAGTTTTTTTTTTAATTTGTAAATCCTTTTTATACCCCCATTTGGTATGTTTTAAAACATTTTTAATAATAATAAATATTTAAAGCAACAATATAATTACATGTTTTTTATTTTTATTTCACGTTAATGGCCTTTGCTATAAGCTGTTCACTTTTGTAAGAACAAACTAAGAGGAAATTTTGATTTCAATAGTTTGCACCTTTGAAATTGTATGTCATGTTGGTATTAAAAATGGTAAAAAATGTCAATTTGACATATGTCAATAAAAAAAAAACAGCTGTGGCCACTACAGGACCGACCGCCATCATAAAGTACTTATATAAAATACATTCTAGCAGCAGAGTAGAAATAACTTGGCCTAATAGTTTCTAATAGAGATATTATTTATCATGACCATGGAAACGTTACATATAAGTATGAAAAAATTGAGAAAAAATTTTTCAAATTTTTTTCGTTTTATCAAAAAATGTCTCAAATAAAAGTTGTTATTTATTGCTTTTATAGCAACTTTTGTTCAATAATTTTTTTCGAAATATTTTTCTGTTGCGGATTATTCGCAAAAATCTTAAAATCGACACGAGTAAACTCCCATTTTTTGTCAACCGATTTTTACCAAAAGCTGATCAACTCGTGCCATTGATGGCAGAAGCTTAAATAAGAAGTTTCATAAAAATCCTTTCAGCCGAATTTGCTCTGCACGTGTACACAGACAGATGGACAGACGGACAGCCAGACCGACAGACATCATGCTAAAAATAGTCAAAACGTTATGTAGGGACCTCAATTAGTGGAGATCCATCGAAATCTCGAAATGTCAAAATCGGTATGATCACAATACCTCCCTTATATATGTTGGCGGTCGGTAATGATATCTTAATTATAATGATCATAATCAAGCAAATTTGAAATTTAATTTACAGCACATGGAAATTTTTTAAATGTTATTTAAAGTCCAGATCTAGTTTGTCCTTACAAATGTGAACAACTTATACTAAGGCAATTAGGAAGAACAATTCTAATTTTTCTTGTTGAAAATTTCATGCCTGTGAACCCCGATTCGAACCCAAGACCTTAGCAACGCAGTGCATGTGAGTTACCACTGCGCTACGCCGGTCGGAAATTACATATTTATTTAATTAATAAATAATTACTATAGTTATCTATTATTATATTGTTGATTCATATTGTTTACTATTTTACAATTTTTATTACTAATTTTCTGAAAATTAAATCATAATAGATACTTAGAATTGTTCCATTGAATAATTATTGTCATTGAAGCAAGTTATTGCTTTAAGATTACGAAATTTTGCGGACTTTGATAAATCTATTTAAGAATAATGTAGCTCGCCAAAATTTTAATTCTTGTGACACTGACGAATTTATTATGCGAGTATCGTTATAAAGCAAACCATTGCCTTTTTTTTGTTAAGGCAAGTACTACTTTGTAATCAGGGCTCCATTTAGGCCCCACTCCTATGGGGTCCTTCTCGGTGTTTATGTTTTTTAGGGTTTCGTAAGTATAATCATGAAACTTTAGCGTCATTTGCGTGCCTGTCGACGCAAATAAATATGGTTGATGTGTGCCAATGAATACTGATATATAAATAAAAAATTGTTTTCTGAACTATGTAGATATATTTTCAGAAAATTTGTATAACCCTCAATAAAAAAGAAATAAGCAATTAAAGATATACTAAATTTGTTTTCATATAATTTATATAAAAATATTAAAAACTGTCAATTATAAAATGTTTTGGTGGCTGATTTGCGTTTATAATTAACGTCAGATATATTCCTAATAATCTGCCAACATATTAGCGCTGCCTTGTACTGATTTTCCAACTGGGCAATGTCTTGATGGAAATCACTTTCCGTGTTCATTGCTACCAGCTCCTAGATTTTCAGGGAAGAAATCCAAATGAGAATACAAAAAATTATTCTTTATTTACCCCTGTCCTTTTACGATATCACGGTAGTTGTTTCTTTTCATGTTTTCCAAGAAATGCTGCGAACATCTTTAAATTCGGTCCAAGCAGTCAGTACAGCTGTATATAAGTAAAATATAAAGTATTCTGTTTCATAATTTTTCATTTCTGGCCCAACAAAAATTCTTTTATTTTAGCGTAACTCAATCTAGGAAATTTTTGTCGCAAATACAAGGTGTCTCAAAAGAAATTTTATATTTATTTAGTTTACTGCGTGAACGCAACGAATCCGGGGGCGCGGGGGTTATGTCAATCGGTAGCCTGGTTCTTGGGAATTCAGTCGCTATGGAGCGTTTCTCGGGAGCAGACCGCGCGTTATGCGTGCGAGAGTTTTACAAAAACGGTGATTCGGCGACTGTAGCGCGTAGAAAATTCTGCAGTATTCGAGGTTTTCGTCACTTAAATGATGCGCCAAGCATTCCTCTCATTCGATATTGGGTTAAAAAGTTTGAAGAGACTGGTACAACGCTGGATAAATCAAAATCCGGGCGACCTAGGTCATCAAGAACGGTAGAAAACGTGGAGAATGTTAATCAGTCTGTTCGTGACGACCCGAACCTTTCAATTCGGAAGCGCGCAAGTGCTTTAAATGTGCATAGATCATCATTACATCGCATTATGCACAAAGACCTAAAGCTGCACCCCTACAAAATTCAATTGCTGCAAGAATTAAAGCCCCAAGATGCCAGTCAGAGGCTTAATTTCGTAAATCAGGTGATTGAGCGATTTTCAACGTTTACCAACATTTTGTTTTCGGATGAAGCTCATTTTCATCTTAATGGCCACGTAAATAAGCCGAACTGCCGCTACTGGAGTGCAACGAATCCGAAACGCAAACATCAGAAACCCCTACATTCGCCTAAAGTGACCGTATGGGCTGCGATGTCGGCGCGAGGAATTATCGGCCCTTACTTTTTTGAAGACGAAAGGGGGCGTGCAGTTACATTGAATTCAGAGCATTATGTGGAGATGTTAGACAACTTCTTGGTACCTGAACTGCAAAACTTTCCTGGCTATAACCAAAGAACATGGTTCCAACAGAACGGAGCAACTTCACACACGTCCAATATGTCTCTGCCACGTGTTCGTGAAATTTTCTCAATCAAATTGATCTCCCGGAGAGGTGACATAAATTGGCCTCCACGCAGTCCAGATTTAACCCCTATGGACTTTTACCTATAGGGTTATCTTAAATCTAAAGTTTACGCCAATAAACCGACTTCACTGGCGCATTTGAAAGAAAATATCCGTCACGAAATGGCAGCCATCCCTGAGTCCACCTGCCGAGACGTCATAAGTAATTTTATTGTTCGATTAAATGAGTGCCGAGAACGCAAGGGTCTACATTTAGACGATATTATTTTTAAGAAATAAATTCCCAAAAAGTGTATTTTAATAATTAATAAACATTTTTTCTATATACGGCTTACTTTTTTTTTAATCGATCCACTAAATATAAAATTTCTTTTGAGACACCTTGTATAAAAATTGATATTGTCCTTCGGCAGAGCTTTTACTCTTTTTCCAATTTATCCATTCATCAGTAATTTTAGCGCCCCTTCCATTCGGCGCCTGATGTATTTGCTCCGCCTTTGGCATGCCCGTGGCCACATTTCATTTTTCTCAAATTAATAGTAATTTTTTAATTCAGTTTTTCATGTTACTTTTTTTTACAGGCATAGTCTTTCTTTCAATGGCTACAGAAATATTTTCTACTGAAGGAGATATATGTCCAGGATGTATTTGTCCTGTGGAAAGGAGTCCTGTTTGCGGCAAACAAGTATCAACTGGTATATTAAGAGGATTCGCCAGTATGTGTGTCCTAGAATGCAGTAACAAATGTCGCAAAAATAGTAAGTATCTGACAGTAATGACACAAAATTTATAATAAATAAATAAAAAATGAAGCAAACAACTTCTGCGTAATTTCTGACGTAAATGCGTTATTTGTCTAGACAATACCAATATTTATTTAAGAATTTCAATTCTGTAAGATTGCCAGGAATTTATCTTGAATATAAAAAACATTTTTTTGATAATAAATTTTAACCTGTGCTCTTTGTAAGCAGGCGTGCATCCAGATTTTTTTCTTGAAGGGGGCATATATATTTAATCGTTCAATTACATAAACACCGCGTCTTTTAAAATCGCGTTTTATGGATATAAAAAACATTTTTTTGATAATATATTTTAACAAGTGCTCTTTCAAAGAAGGCTCCCTCTCAGAGTTTTTTCCTCGACGGGGGCTTATGTATTTAATCGTTGAATTACACGAAAAACAGGTCCCTTAAAAACGTATTTTTTAACGTTAGGGGAGCGTACGTGGTACGTGCCTGTTTGAAAGAGAGTTGAATGAAACTTACTGATTAAAGTACGTTTATGAAAAGAGAAACTTGTTTACAAAAAGACTAGTTAAAAAACTAAACACAGGTATTCAAGGAATTTTGCAAGAAGGCTAGGCTTTGCATATTTGGTATTTTACAAATCTAGTATTTCAAAAGGTTTTTGACGTAGTCAACGGTTTTTTTAATACTTAGAAGTAATATTAAATCAAATTTTACGTTAAAAAAAAATCCTGTAACGTAATTTCAGAAGTTGAAACATACTGGGCAATAGTTAAAAGATTTATTAAAAAATATAAATTAAGAATAATAATAGTTAATTTCAAATTCTCTAACATCTGTAATTACTCTGTTATGCAGATGTAGCCTGCTTTACTTCAAAACTCATGAGTTCGAATTTCGTTGAGAACATTCTCTCTCTTTCTGTAAATGTATAAATGGGAACGTTCGTATGTCAATCTATCGGAGATTTGTATAGAAAGGTTTTAAGCTATTACCCGTTCCAACCGCAGAAATAGTAATAAAATCATGTGAAGGATTGAAGTCGCTACCCTATTGGCTGTCGCATAAAATTAAGGGCTCAACAGCCAACGAATGACGAGAGTTCGACAAAATTATCACGTGAACATTGCTTGATTACTACTTCTTGATTCCGAATAGAGTAAAACTCGCTTTTCCCGATTTTATTTTTAAATTTTAAACACATCTTTAGTGGTTGTTTGCTTGATTATCATTTAAATAATAAATGTTCTACCGTACTTTAATTACACAGGGCTGCGAAGGTTGCTTTTAATAATATGTGGTAATTTTAATAGATAAGTAGTGGTAATGCTAGAATAATATATATATTTTTTTATCATGTATCAATTTTTATTACCACACTTTAAATATTGAGTAAATATCTTATTATCTATAACTCATATTTAGTAGGGCTGAATATAAATATTGCAGTTGTCTTAATCTTCATATAAATAAACAATGATCATAATATGTAAACATTTACATATTGAGTTATATCATCATTTACATTATGAGTGATAAAAATCACATACATGCGGTAACGCCAAAAATCATGCATTCACGACAGTTCCACAAAACACAAGAGAAGGGCTACAAGGCGTGCTTTTTTTCCTGAGAAGTGTTAATAGTAAGTAAGTATGTGGACACCGTTATTTTGGACGTTTGCCATTGCTAAAAGTACTAGGTTGGAATAGTACAATATAATGAGTATTAGTATCAAAAAGATATAATACTTCATTTGTGTATAAAATTCTTTTTCCACACCTATTTAATTATATTGCAATTATTAGCATTTTTTCGTGAAAAATAGTACCCTTAAATAACTACAGTGAATTATGGTTTCATAATTCACTGTTTACGTCCAATCACAAACCTACATTTCCATAAATCACTCTCGCTGATCCAATCATATTTGACAATGACAATGGGAGGAGCCAAAACTGCAGTGGTAGCAGGCAACATGGATGACGCTGTCACTTCCATTAAAATTATCAGTTTTGAGTCTAAATTATTTGTTTAACACGTTGACTGCCAATTACGAGTTTTCTCGTAGTTCGCGTTCTTGCCCAGGACGCTGACTACGAGATTACTTAATACATTGACTTAATAATATAATATGACTATATCAAATTGACTTCTGAGACAAGAATCCTGAATCTTGCCTTGGCAGTCAACGTGTTAATAGGTGTGGAAAAAGTATAGTATTACATTCGCGATTACGACCATTATTCACTCAGATGATTTGCGCCACTCGCCTGCGGCTTGTGGGCTCAAACGTCATCTTCGTGGATAATGACTGTCATAATCGCTCATATATATATACTATACTATTACATAATATACTATTTTTATAATTTTCCGAAAACGGACGTTTCGGAAAATCTTCAACGATCTGATTCCGTCTTCAGCGATCACGAGAGTGATGAAAATAAGACGGAAACAGATCGTTGAGCAGTTTCCGAAACGTCCGAAAGAATTTTATACACTCATGAAGTATTATATCTTTTTGATACTAATACTTATTATATTGTACTTTTCCAACCTAATACTCTTTGCAATGGCAAACTTCCAAAATAACGGTGTCCACATTAATATTGGACCATTGCAAAATAATTTCAAAGATATTAGTAAGTAAGTAATTAAAAATTGCCTTTATCACAAAAAATTCTCCATATTTTATCTTGTTTTATACTGAAGTTATTTATCTAAAAATATTATCTATGATACTTTCTTTTGAGAATTACAAAAAAACTTGACGTGATGGAGAAAAACTAAAACTTGAAATGAAATCAGGATTCGCTATTCTACCTAAATCACCCCTTAACAGCAGCGGGAATTTTATTTTATTTTTTCGCAGCCCTGTGTTATTTTTTATTTATTCCTTTTGTCATTATTTAATTAACTGAATATTTCTTTTTCAGAATTTGAGTTTTACAAACGAGGACGTTGTGGTAAACCAAAAAAACCCAGACAACAATATCCTACAGTCAGAGTGGAAAATGATGTTTTGAAACCAGGCAGATATGTACGAGCTGTAAAACCTAGCATTTTCCTAAAACATTTAATAGATTAACAGAATCTATTTCAAAATATCGAAAATAAGCTTGCCTAATTTACTGGCAAACCCAATATTTTTTCCTTGATGTTTTGAAATGGCAATGTTATCTAAGTGAAAAATTGGTGTATTATAAAATAAGTGGGTAATAAATTGGTAAATTGAAGAGTAGTTAATTTGAGAATAATATTTTTGTTTTTGGACATCGCAAGATGGCGGACAATAATTAGATAACTAGTGATAAAATTTATACACCAACAAATGTTATGATAGTATGGTTAAATTTCATTGAAATTTTTTGTTTTTCGAGGGTTAATCACCTGTAAACCTGTTTATGTGTTGTAAATTATTCAAAATATTTTTAAATATCAAAAAAATTTAATATACATACGGATTAAAATTGTTTATTACAACAATAGCTCGCACAAGTGATGAATGGATAAAAAGGTCTAGAGAAATAATAAGGAGGCATAAGATCTCCAGTGGACGAATTCAGGTGGCGGATAATGAATAATATGTTCCTTTTCTTCTCTTGTCTTATCCGTTTCGAATGCTTACCTTGATGGTTGCCATCCGGAAAAGTTCTTTGGATGTTGCACCAAACCATTTCTTCATATTATAGAGCCAGAAAATCCTTGGTCTTCAGAGCATTTTTATCGTTCATTTTTATTCTTTTCCTATGTTTTATTCTATATCACATGTCCAAGATATTCTAGTTTATTTTTCTTTAAGATCTGCTTGATCTTAAAGGCAACATTTTCCAAATGGCTTTATTGTTTTGACTTAAGGGTGTTGAGTATACTCGGGGAGGATTTACCTGACAGACGCCCTCTAGATCAGGGTTTCCCAACCTTTGGGAAACACTGCTCTAGAGAAAGGGTATGGTTCACTCTAGAAGACTATCAATATTAAGCGATGCTATTGGTTCGGATGGTCAGAAAGAACTATTGCTTCATTCGCTCTAGGCACACCTGCAATAGAATCACTTCATATACAAAAACACACACACGTTTATTTGAATATATTCAAATATAACAAAGGAAGACAAAAACTACGGACGTTCGTTGCGTTTGGACAGACGTCAGTGAATTTAAAGGCTTTATCAAGCTAGAGTTAATATTAACGTCTAAACTTGAAGAAAAAAAAATGTATTCGAATCGAAGTCATTTTTGTGTGGTAGTATGGAAAAAAAAATAGGTTTTAAAGACTAGGTAAATGGAACATGATTCAATTCCTCCGTCTTTCCATCCAGGTTTTTCAAAATGCGCTTGCGCTAATGGGTCTATTCTCTCGCTCTCAGCTGATGCATCGTTGTCTTTTGTTTACGTTGAGGTTAGTTTAGGTGAGTTTGGCATAAGCTAATAATCTATACATTCTGCATAATTTACACAAGAAGCGTTCGTTATATAGTTTCTGTGTGCTTTGTGCTGCACGCAGATCGTTCGGCATATACTGTGCAGTGCAGTTTGTATTGCACAATTGTCACAAGTTCAGATCGTGCGGCAGTCTGTGCAACAGTGTTTTTCGCGGGAAAAATATAAAGTTATTATTTCTACAAAACAATATGAGTGAAAACAATCATTGATATCATTGTTTATGCCTGCAGCATTGGAAAATAAATAGTATAGACATGAACCTCATGATGGAACATGTAAATACACTCAAAAAGACTTAAAATTTTCAGGATGCAAGCGGAAATGTACTTTAAATTGATTTGTAGTCATATTTGGAACAGTATTCTCTTCATATTCAAACACTTTTTCCAAAATATTTTCTGGTTTGGAATTTTTTTTCTGAATTGTCTGCCTCATTAAATAAAATTTCTTTTATATTACTTCGCAAAAGCATCGCAAAACCTTCATGCGCCATTTATATATTATCGTACAAAACAATTAGCAGGAGACAGACTTGATGTAATCACTTATCACACACATATAATTCATTTGTTTACAAAAAGAAAATAGGTTAGAATAATAGTTTGAATAATAGCACGATCTGAACAAAGCGTTCGTTTTTAACTTTCTTGCACAGTGTGCACAGTGGTCACGTGACAAAAAACTTGCACGACACAGAGTTAACACAGCACAATTATGCAGAACGCACCTTTTGTTGTATAGTTGTTATTTTTGAGTATAATATTCTTTTTTATTTCACGAGGCTTTCGTGAGGCCTCGCCAGCAAGGCCCTGTGCCACCACACAGCTCTCACACCCACTCCTCCGACCCTGATCACGAGAGTAAAAAATTGAGAAACACTGGTCTATTATCATATACCATACATCTCAAATACCTTTTCGTCTGCACCCACATATAAATTGAGAGATGATAATTTATTTCTGCTTATTATAATATACTTTGTCTTCCTTCGGTTTATATCTGTCTCGAGCTCGTACGCTATAATTGTCCTAAAAAGACAGTAAAAATTATAGAAATAAATTTCAGACAAGCTAAAATCTAGTTTTAATTACGAATGGCCTGTAATACCATTTTTATTACCTGCATAAAAGCTGTTTCGTGAGAGACTTTTGTAGTAAAAGTGGTGAAGGACTCTTACATATTGTACCAAAAATTAGTATTAATGTAGTATTACATCATGTTTTATAAACATGAAAACCTATATTGTGATATTAAGTATGGAGTTTGTATTAAATGTGTTAATAAAAATGTATTCAATATTTTTTGTATTGTAATGTAATAAAATAAATAAATTAATTTGTTATTCTTATTATTTATTTTTTTACTAAGGCAATTTAGCTATAGTCCGTTCAAATGTGAGCATGCAGTACAGGACATATGGAGTAGTTCTTTTTTATACTCTCTAATGGGTTTATAAAATGACGCTATTTTTTCTTGCATGTCAACGTTGCCAGCTCTAAAACGCGCTGATCTGTGAAGACGCAGTATTATACAAATGGTCATTTGTTTATGTTGAGTGTTACTTTGAGATTTATAAGAGTTGATTTTTGTAAATCATACGAGTTTTTCATAATATTATAACTGACACATTTGACACTGTTACAACATTTGGCAACACCGCTCCCATTTACAATAAGAGCAATACTGCATTCTGTATAGGGTAAGGATGTTTATTCCTTGTTCGGAATATGAAATCGCATTCGACAAGTTCTGTGATGTTGTTTGCATACAGCAGGCTCTGGCTTCTCATCAAGCGCTCGTTCTGCTTCTAATTGGATCAGTTCCTCGTGTGAAAGCGGTTCTTTATCAGCATCTAGTAAATCAAACACATCACCTTCTTCCAAATGCTCAAAACCAAGATCATTTGCTAGGTTCAATATGGTTTGTCAAATTTTAAAAAGATAATCAACTTCAGAATCATTAGTTTTCATGCATTCTGGGCATATTTTTATCACATTTATTTTATTTTTTTGCCGTTTAACGAAACATTTTGGGCTGTAAATCGAAAAAAGGCCATAATTAAATAAGGCCGTTATAGCGAAAAGCCGTACAAAGAGCGGCCGTATAGCGAGATATGAGTATATTTGTAATGACAATTCCATGCCTGAACAGGATTCGAACCCGAGACCTTAGCAATGCAGGACACGTGTGGTACCACTACGCTACACCAGTCGGCATTATCATTTTTTTATTTTTTTATTTTTTTATTATTATTATTATTTTTTTTTAATGGCCTTTGCTGCTTTGGCAATTATCCAGGACAATTTTTATTCTTTGAAAATTTCCATGCCTGAACGGGATTCGAACCCGAGACCTTAGCAACGCAGAGCAGATGTGTTACCACTGCGCTACACCGGTCGGCTATTTTTTAAAATACGGAGTGATTATTTAATGGCGCGACGACGTCACTGGAAGTTTTAATAATTTGCCGTTTCATACACATCGTAGCAGGCGATTATGCGTGCATTTTTTTTCTTCATAATCAAATTTTAGGTTATTATAGTCACAGTATTTCTGCTAGGAGGCACGTAAAATTCAGTGACGTCGTCTCGCCATTAAATAATCACTCTGTAGTACACTTAGATTGTATGCTGATTTTGTCATGGTAACTATTTATTATTCTAAAAAGAATAAAAAACAGGATTTACACGTGGAAGATCAAATTGTTAACAATATAAATTAACATGAATTTCCTCAAATTAGTTGCAGTCGACACATAAATAACAACAATAGACATTAATAGTCATTTTTTAATGTAAATATCGAGGGAATTTGTTTTGTTTTGCATATACAAAAAAAACAAAAAAAATACGTGGAAATTTGGTTTATTACTCATATAATAATAGATTCCTATCGCCTACATTTTATAACAAATCCTTAAGTGACATTTTCGCAAATTAAGTGGTTTTACGGAAAATTGTGAAGAAATGGCAACAATCTTACCACTTAAGGAAATTTAGTCAAGGAAAGATCTTGGCAAGTAAAATATAGGATAACGAAAAACTTCGTGGCTAGGAAATCTACGCCAGTGATTTAATGGTACGTATTACCCACACAGATTACAAGTTTCGTATACAAAACTAAAAATCTGAAATAAAATTTATAATAATCTATAGAGCCGTCTCGTGGATATATGGCGCTTTAGTGCAAAGTTGGCACTTATGAGCGCAAGGAAAGTGAAGATTAAGTTTTTAATGAACAATCACCTTCTTTGGCTACAATTTACCGCTGGTGTAAAGAATTTGAACGAGGCAGAAATTCTGTTCAACACCAAAAAGGAGCAGGGTGTCCTAATACACATAACTGTGCTAAATACTCAGTAAAAATACTTCAAATACCTATCAAAGTATTTGAAATAACAAATAGTATTAATCATCACTGATAAAAAGTATTTTCAATATCAAATACTTTTAAAAAGTATTTGAAATAATGTATTTGTAAACTAGACTTATTTGAATAACTAGAGAAATATTTGAAATATTAGGTAATATTTGAAATATGTACTAGGGAAATATTTAAAATAATAAGAAAATATTTGAAATACTAGGGAAATATTTGAAATGTTTGAATTACGAGGACAATATTTGAAATATAGGCTATTCCAAACCTTTAGGCGGAACTAGATTTTGAAATCTAGTAATTTTTATCTATTAAATCGGAATTTTGGTCATTTTGTTTAAGCTTTGTAAATCATATTCACATTGCAAATTCTCGGTTAAATTGACTGTCATTATAAAATGTAATTTTCATTACATTTTGATTTTTTGTGTCATTCTTAATAAAAATTTCCCATTTTTTATTACCGACCGCCAACATATGTAAGGGAGGTATTGTGATCATATCGATTTTGATGAGATTTCGATGGATCTCCACGAATTGATACTCCCTACACAACGTTTTGACTATTTTTAGCATGATGTCTGTCTGTCTGCCTGTCTGTCTGTCTATCCGTCTGTCTGTCGGTCTGTCTGTCGGTCCGTGTACATGTGCAGAGCAAATTCGGCTAAAAGGATTTTTGTGAAACTGCATATTTAAGCTTTTGACATCAATGGCACGAGTTGATCAACTTTTGGTAAAAATCGGTTGACTTGAAATGGGAGTTTACTCGTGTCGATTTTAAGATTTTTGCGAATATTTCACAACAGAGAAATATTTCGAAATAAATTATTTAACAAAAGTTGCTATAAAACAATAATTAACAACTTTTATTTGAGACATTTTTTGATAAAGCAGCATAAATTGAACAAGTACTTTGTGATGGAGGTCGGTCTTGTGGTGGCCACAGCTGATTTTTGACGTACTTACACGCCAAGAGAGTGATGTATGGACTCATGAAGGTGACTCAATAACCAAGAAGCAACGATTCATGAAAAAAAGTAATATATGCAGTATTTTTAGAAGCACGGGGCTGGTAAAGGCAATTGAGCTGGATGAACAGAAGACAGTTAGAACTAAATCGTACACTGAAAAATGTTTGCTTGAAGTGCCCAGTACAATTCCAGAGAATTCATGATAATGCGTCTTCCCATAGAGCTTCAACTCTCTAGTTCTTGGCAGAAAAAAATATAAAAGTCAAAATACCCGCTATAGTGAATAGAATGTGCGACTTTTGACTATTTTTTAGGCTTAAAAAAACTGATGGAGTAGAAGCTTTCATCTGAGGAAGATATTGATGCTGCAATTCATGATTGTTTTGAAGTTATTCCGAAAGAAGATTGGCTGGGAGCTTCTAAAGGGCATATCACACTAGAACACTATCCAAGTTTTACTTTTGTAGTTTTACTTTTGTAGGACAAAGACGCAACTGCAAGAGCGAGAGAATACCAGTTGACGCACGCGCAATTAGAAAAACCTAGATAGAAAGACAGAGGAATTGAATCATGTTCCATTTGCCTAGTCTTTAGAACAGTGGTTCTCAATCAGGGTGACGCGGCACCCTGGGGTGCCGCAAGCACATGAAAAGGGTGCCGCGAGCTTTTCAAAATAAATTCGCCGCTATTCTCGGAATCGAAGACCCGTGTCTTACAGAAAATAAGCGGGAAAAATGTTCTCTCTCACTCGTCATAAAACCCTTGCGAGTTTATTGGACGTCAAAAACGCCCTACTTTGAACGGCTCGCTCTCTCGCTCTCTCTCTATTGTGACATATTTAATAGTAGGGTGCCGCGAAGATCTCACATTTTGCATAGGGGTGCCTTCACCTAAAAAAGGTTGAGAACCACTGCTTTAGAACCTAGTTTTTTTTTATATTATCACACACAAATGACTTCGTTTCGTGATACCTCTAGTGTGATAAGGCCTTAAGAAATGGAAGAAAAGAATAACCAAGTGTATTATTGTTGAAGAAAACTACCCTGAACATATTTAAAATAACTTTCTACAAATATGAAGCATGTGTCTTGTTCTCAATAATTCTAATAATTATTATTACTATTAGTGTATATATTATTAAAAGTTTAATTCGAAACAAATTAAAATTAGATTAGGATCATTTCTGACTCAATATCAAGTCACATTTTTTACCACAAGTTCCGGAAAAATTCTATTTTATCGGCAAATGTCTCATCAATTGCGGTAGACATGAAATTTCGCAGTTATTACGCTCTGAAACAAAACATCTTTTATTATCAAGACAACATCCTACTTGTATTCAACAATTAACTAATTTAAGAACAGTACTTAATGCCCAACTACATGACTAGCATACAAAATAAATCAGCCATTGTAAAAACAAATAATAAAATTATATCATTAAATATTTAGATTATATTTGCATACGCTATAACATGTCTTTTTATTGCTTCTAGGAATTGAGCAAAAAATTATCGATAAAAAATAGTTTATTACGGTCATAGTAACATGACCATAATCGACACTGGATGATTGGATGCTGCTGGACACAATGCTATATAAGAGCTACTTCTCTCTACTGCTTCGCAGTACAATTTAATCTTTGACAATGAAATATATTGTGTTTATCGCAGGTATTGTTAATATTTTTGTTTATAAACATCTACTTTTTAATCTTCATTTAATAAAAATAAGTAAATTAATAATTAAAAATAGGAATGTATAGTTTTGAAACCATTTTAAAACATTTGGTTTATTTGGGTTGATATTAAATTCTGGTTTTCCTTGTATGATTTTTTTATCGGAGTTGATAATCCATAACTGTAACCATAAAAGATATAATCATTTAAAAATAGTTTATTAAACGAGATAATTTTAAAATTACGCAACTAGAAATAACTATCGACAGTTCGAAATTATTTCCGTAATAACCCGCCTGGTTTAAATTCTGGTTTATATAGATCCACTAGCTGGAGTACCCGTACTTCTTTCGGTTTTTTAGATGTAAATTTAGCTGTAATGTAAATGATAAATGAGATATTTAAATTTTAAGTAGAATAAAATAATCGTTTCTTTATTCTAAATTATTCTTTTGTATATATATTTTATGTTAAGTAAACAATAAACGGGATACTTCGTTTATAGGTACCTCTCCTCATAGCTCCTCAATTATATATCTTATTAAAATCTACATTAAACAGAGAGGAATAGTTTCATTTCTAATAGTAGTATTCATTTTTGTTGTTAAGTAAATGATAAATTAATTATTTTATCCTTATTAGTAACACTTCCTTTGCCCCCTAAACATTTTTAATTTAAAGTAAATAATAAGTGAAATATTTCAAGATTTTAATTTTAGGGTATACCCCCGCAACTCAAATATTCAATAAATCGAAAATATGTACAACAATAAAAATTTGTTTGCTTATTATAAACAATTTTTATTATATATATTTTTGCTGTTATGTCAATAATAAAGGAGATATATATACATATTAGTTTTAGGGTGTCCCCTCTAACTCCCCAAATACACATCTAAATAAAGAAAAAATACATAGAAATAAAAGATTTATTTTCTTATTATAAAATATTTTCGTCATATATGATTTTGCTGTTGTCATAAGTAATAAGGGAGATATATATATATATATATATATATATATATATAGATTTTAATTTTATTCCCCAAATATTAATCTAATTGAAAAAATGCATAGAACAAAAAAGATTTGTTTTATCACTATAAAAAATTTTTGTTAATTATATTTTTCTGTTGTCAATAATAAAGGAGATATTTTAAGTTTTTTAATAAACAGTTTTAACCCCGAAACTCCCCCCTAGAATAAATTTTTTAGCCTGTTATTGAGTTGAACAAGACGCTTGAGGAAAAATTATAATAATTTTCTAAGAATGTTTAATTTGTTAGTGTTTTTTTTTTTTTGAAGTAGTTAGAGATTTTTAGTTTATTATTTATTAATCACCCCACTTGATGTGATGCACCCCTTGCAGCGGCTATGAATGTAGATACTATTTTTTTACTTTAATTAAATGTACGAAGTAAAGTTGAGCGCGGACTGTGATTTTTAGCGGGTCATGATGGGTCACGAAGTGCGTAAAACGAGATTTTACACTCATGAGCGTGCGTCAAATTTTATTTATCCACCGTACATGATCGGCGTGAGTAAACATTTCATTTCGTGAGCGAGTGTGAACGTGATATAAAAATCACTCACGCGCATATCTCTAAAGGTGGAAATATACTTATAAAACCCGACGTAACGCAATAAAACGCTATGCGTGTTGTCTCAAATCAATTATTTTCTCTGTATTGTTGACTATAGATTAGAAACATATTAACATCCGACGCGATGTGATGCGCTCACACAACACTCAATCCAAATGATCCAGATCAGCGTGCCAGAGGCGAGCAGGGTGACCAGATTTCAGTTTAAATTAATCCTGAGATTGAAAAAAAAAATTGATGTGAAGTGTGAATATTCACACATTTCAGGGTTTCGCAGGTATATAATAAGTTAAGGCGGTATGCTGAGTGTGTAGGAAAAATTTTACTTTGTAGTAATCACGGCAAAAATAACGATATTTTTAAAATAATTTATCGTCTGTTAATCATATAATAAGATAATTATTAAATTTACGCTCTTACAAATTAAATACAACATTTGTCAAAATATAACTAGAATTTTGACAAAATAATTTCAACATAATAAAAATGCAAAAAAAAAACAGAAATTAATAAAATTCACTCAGTACTCGAACTCGAAACCCTTCGTTTACCAGCGAGTTTTAGCTTACGACACCAGTGCTCTAACCAATAATGCCATCGTACGCCTTGCATGTGAGTGTCTTACATTGGTATAACTTTTGTACTTTGTGAACCAAAAACCACAAAAAATGCGTTATTTTCCGAAAACATAATCTGATCAAAAATTTCTGTTGTACTATTTCGGTTCACACCAATATACATTACTTAGAATTTTTTTTAGATTTTTAGTTTAAACCATCTGGGCTACAGGGTGTGGGACAAAAATTTTTTTGCACAATTTTGGCTAAAATCGCATCAAAATAATTTATTTTTCAAAAATAAAAATTTGATCGTTAATACACGTACTAAGGGCTTTCATTTGATACCCTACTCATAATTTAAAAAAAATATTTTTGTTTTCGATGAGCACATATTTGTTTATATTTTTAGGGGGGTATGTTTTTTAGATGTTTTAGTATTTTTCCTATGTGCGGGTCAAAGAGTTGTATAAGCATGCCAAATTTCAACTCTCTAGGTTTACCCGTTTGGCTACAATTTTTACCGAACAGACAGACAGACAGACAGACAGACAGACAGACGACAAAATGACGGTATAAGGGTTTTTTGGTCATACCTAAAAAACCCTAAAAATCGGCAATACAGTATATTTTATTCAATTTTGCTTTTATTTCCTAAAACATTAATAACGTCCATTGACCGTCAACCGTCACCCGCTACTGTCTGACTCGCACTACCTATTGACAATTAATAGTCCGAGTGCAGCAGTTGGCGACACATAACAGTCAAACAGTTGGTGACTGCTGCAGGCTCCATATATCCAGCTAATCGGCTTTAACCGTTGGAGTGATCGGAAATAGGAAGAGTTAGATATATGCAAGCACTGCGCGCGAGATTTGTAATGATTATATGAATTGCTATAGACCATTTACATTAATTTTAGATAAAATTAGCGTAACCCGGAGATTTTATAACAAAACCCGAAGCCCGAAGAAACGATGTTGAAACCCTGGGACTCCAGGTGAAACCCTGAGACCTGGTCACTCTGGCGGCGAGGGAAGTACGCTACCCGACGCATTGTGACCAATGCGTTATTTTATAAAAGTCAACTTTCCTCAAACTGCAATTTATCAACTCGGAAATACATTTGAAATTATTCGTCATCTTTAAGCAAGTATTTAAAAAGAATATGCAATACTCCAAACGTATTTCTTTGCTGATTTATTTCATGAACATTTTCGTGACATCTTGTAAATCATCATTCTGATACGGTGTTAAGTATGTTCATCTTTTCAGACGAATACTCTTGTAGATATACTTCACTACTCTTGACGAACTGACCAAAAATTGTTTCTTCTCGTCGCGTGATATTGTGTATGGTTCGCATCGTGTATCGTCGGCTGGCGTGGCATTTCAATAGTATTTCCACCTTAATGCCCCGGTTACACGATGCCAGTAACTTGCACAAGTAAGAACTTGCACCAGTCACTGGCATCGTGTAGACGTACATGCCAGTACTGGTGCAAGTACTGGCACCAGTATCTCATGCCAGTCAAGTGAATAGAAGCCGATCCTACTTACTGGCACAAGTAGCCGTGCAAGTGACTGTTAAAAATGGCCGCCATGAACAGCTGATTTGTTCTCGCTGATACAAAAACTTTAAATATACTTAAAATGTCCATGACAAAGTCGTCTGAGGACACCATAAGTAAATTTGTGATTTTATATAGGGAGCATGGCTGCTTGCGGGACTTAACGTTAAACATTTATGGAAGTAAGCATGCTCGAGATGCTGCAATAATCAAGTTAGCAAAGTAACATGAATATCGAGGGTTTTGATTCCGTGGGAGTAAACAATAAAATTAAATCCCTCCGCACAACCGACCACCAAGAAATGGCGAAAATAAAAAAATCTGTTCACTTGGGTATGGGAGTGTCAGGTAATCCTTTGATTTGGTAGATGCGCCACAATATATCTTTTGAGTTATCAATTAATTTTTCTAAAATCTTTTTGAAACAGATTTTTTTTAAATGTAATTTTTGGCGGAAATTCATTTTTGTTTACAGATGTGAAGACGTACGCAACATAAAATTAGGTTAAACATCGAAAATTGGAGCGTTATATAGACGGTTTTACGTATAAAAAATAATTGGAAACATCTACATTTTGCAGTATGTTTCGGGTTCTTTGGTTACTTAAATAAGTTACTGACATACGTGTAAATGATAAAACGACTTGTGCAAGTACTGGCATCGTGTCTTTTTTGCCCGCCATTGGATCTTCCGTCTGTCAATTCTCTATACAGCATACATTTTGGGAACCACTGATGCAACATGTATGTAATGTTATTACTTGCATGAAATGAGAAAAAAAAAATAACATTTAATGTTTAATAATGATATGTCGTTATTGTAATTGCAATTTTTTTTTTATAATTAGGGGGAAATTTGCAACGGTAAAATGAAATATTTAATGCAATGACATAGTTAATAAATGTGAGATTTTTTACATTGATTATAAACAAAATCATCTTATAAATAATTATATTTGATCCCATACAATTGATAATAAACACAGATATTAACAAGATGATGTCATATAACCTGGATTTATAAATGTGTTGGTCACCTTGACTCGAAATAAAAACAATACATTATCTTTCATGACAGTTATGAACACGAACAGTGGCAGTTAAAAATTCTTTCATTGTTTTTTTCAGTGGTCGCCCTTGTGGGCTTCACAATGGCTGCTCCTCAATCAAAATCCAAACCAACCCCAAGTTCAAATTTCCAGAAGAAACCATGCCAGCAGAGTTGTCCCTTTGATTACAAACCTATCTGTGGAGGTGAAGGAAAAACTAAGATAACTTTTGGAAATACTTGCGTCATGGAAAATTATAACTGCGACAAAGGAACCAGTAAGGAAATATAGAAATAAATAATAAAAATATATATTTTTAAAATGTTCTTTTTTAGAACTCACCAAAATCAGTAATGGCGAATGTGCAGGAGGTGCTCCAGTGAGATTATCTTAAATTTTTATTTAAAATGTAAGTATTTTATTTAGTTACTAGCAGTCCCGTTGCCAACAACGTTGGCAAACTGATATCGAATAAAAATCAATATAAGCAGGAATCAATTATTAAAATTTGCATGATTCTGCGTATATTAACAAAACAAAAACGTTTCTTGATTATACCTACGAAATCCTAAAAAGCTGCTTAATTCGTGTCGTTTAAAAATTAATATCGGGCCGGGTACGGCCCGCGGACCATATGCTGTACATCAATGGTATAGCTGTTTCTGATTATACCCAGGAAATCCTACAAAGCCGCTCAATGCGTGTCGTTTAAAAATTAGTATCGGGCCAGACACGGCCCGCGGGCATAACGTTAATTGACACAACATTCTTTAATTAAGCCAAGGTATATACTGACTGGAGAGCTAAGAGCTATATTCTCGCTAAGGCTAAATACATAGTGAAGCAGAGAGTAAAGCAGCGATGAAAGCGGAGAGCAAAGCGGCGAAATTAAATAAATTAATTCCTGTTAACACGCGCATAGTGGAGCATACTGCAGCGAGGTTATATCGTTGTTATAGTCGAGCAAAGCGAGGCGTTCAAACAATTTTGATTTCTCTTGCTATAATCGTTGCTAAAATAGTTGTTTAAAATGGATATTGAGACATTTACAAGTAGTTCTCATTTATAAGAGGTATTTATAGTAGGTTCCGATTGAAATTTGTCCATTTTTTACCAAGTATGTTGAATTTTTTCCAAAATATAATCAAACGTTGAAATACTCATGCGAAAATAAGAATGAAACTTTTCTGGATGTTCGCGGAGTTGCATATAGAAATGATGAAATTCACCATGTATATGTCTACTTTTATTTATTCTGTGAACATTGCACCTTCTAGTGTGTTTATTTTTATTTTTTAGTAAATACCAAATTTTCAGGGAAGAGTTTTCTGTTAGTAAAAAATCCATTATAATTTTGTGAACTTTCTGCTCGATTTTAAACGCGCCACTACGTGTAGACACTCTTTTATAAGCGCGACATTCTTTCGCTGTTTTATTCTCCGCTTTCATAGCTGCTTTGCTCTCTGCTTCACTATGTGCTTAGCCTAAATGAGCTGTTGTCGGAGTACGTCGCTCTGAATGGTGGGGAACGACCGACCACACACCTCAAGTCCCGCTAGCACCCAGGAACTTAGCGTTACGAGGATACACAGAAATTAGGGCTTTTATATATATAATTGACCCACATTTTTATTCTTATTACTCTACATTATGGTTTTGAACTTTTTGTATATGTGGCCAGGCGCGCACCCGGGATTTTTTCTTGAGGGAGGGGGGGCTTAGAAGACAAAAAACACTAAAAACATGTAAATTCTGAGTACTGGGGGGGGGGGGGGGCTCAGAGCCTTCTGGGTGCTCACCTGTACGTGACACAGTTTTGAAGAACCTCGCACGCCAGATACAAGTGAAAATTTATTTTCGTGTTTTTTAAATAATAATTTAATGTATTTAGATTATAAATTTGATTGCAATACTCCATCTAATTATGATGTTCAACTAAACAGATATAACCTACATACCTTGAAAGACCGTAGAACTAAATTAGAGATGAATTTTGTCTATAAAATTGTAAATAGTATGATTGATTCTGAAGATATTTTGAGTCTGATAAACTTTAATGTACCAGCTACAAATCTGAGGCAAATATATACGTTTTACTCTGGAAACTATCATACAAATATTACAGAATTCACCTCTAAATAGAACTATGTGCACATTTAACCATGACTTTAATACTTGCGATATATATTTTCCTGTCATTTTCTGCCTTTAAAAAACTAATGGAATGTAAATTGAGAGCTTAACCCAACGATATGTATTATATTTATATATAAAAAAACTCTTTTTGTTGTATTAATTTTTTATGTAAATATTTATCTTTTTTTTTTAATTGCATCATTGTATTTATAATTAATATCTTATTGTAAATTTTTCGTGGAGGTCTATAGGAACTATGTTCAGTTTGACCACCCAAACAATAAATAAATAAATAAATAAAAAATGTTTTAATTGATTTTTCTTTTTTTAGGTTTAAATGGCAAAGTTTAACCAAGACAACATATCCGTATCTCAGCACATAATTAAATCATGCACGGAATTAATTTGTAACTTTGTATAATAAATATTTTAAATAAAAAATATATTATATTCTAGTCATAAAATTATTTCATAAATTTGAATTAAAATATCTTATGAAATTTCAATAATATTTTTACCGACCGCCAACATATATATTTAAGGGAGGTATATGTTGATGGCCATATATTGTGATCATACCGATTTTGACATTTGAAGATTTCGATAGATCTTCACGAATTGAGGTCCCTACATACCCTCATGCCTTTTAGTATGATGTCTCTCGGTCTGTCTGTCTGTCTGTCTATCTATATGTCTGTATGTCTGTCTGTCTGTCGTACTGTCTGTCGGCACGTGTATACGTGCAGAGTAAATTCGGCTAAAAGGATTTTTATGAAACTTCATATTTAAGCTTTTGATATCAATGGCACGACTTGATCAACTTTTGGTGAAAATCGGTTAGCTAGAAATGAGATATAATTAACAACTTTTATTTGAGACATTTTTTGATAAAGCAGCATAAATTAAACAAGTACTTTGTGATGGCGGTCGGTCCTGTGGTGGCCGCACCTGATTTTTTTATAACCATAGCCAGAACCAATAAAGGCCGAAATATGTATTATTTTTTGATTAAATTAACTACGCAAGATAGCTATGCTTGTTAGCCAGAACAATTAACTATTAAGTTAATTGGTTAGATTTAAGGCTGCGTTTTATTAAAATCGGTTCAATATTTCCAAATTAAATTTGTGCGCGCAGATAATACAAAATCTATCTTTTCAAAACTTGGTTCATGATTTATACACTTCAGAATTGAAAAGAATTTTAATATCGGTTCAGCAATTCAGAAATTATGACATTTTTTACTACGAAAGTAATTTTGGGTCAGTTTGAATCTCTCTCTCGTACCTACATTTCTGTCGACACGGTTGTAACTGAGCAAGATGCCAGTCATACAGATCAATTCTGTAAAAAATTACTGTGTAGTAACGTTACTACAAGATAAAATATTATAAAAAGTATAATGACTTTCATTCATGATAGTAACTAACCTTGCTCATAGTGATCAATTTAGTTACTAAAATCATAGTAACTGAGTTACAGAATTGGTCTGACTATACAGTTGAATTCCTGAATTTTCATCAGGATTACCTCCTCACACTCTTACTTCGAAAGCTGGTGCATCAATAATGTTGCCGAGGAACATAAACCCGCCAAAATGAAGTAATGGAACACACTTATAGGTGAAAAAATTAATAGATGTAGGAGTAGAAGCAACCATTATTACTGGTTACGGTACAGGCGTAAAAATTGGTAATCCCTAGAATACCGATGGTTTTTACAATTTTACTATTTCAGTTCAAATGCCTCCAATTTCCTGTCAGGGTTTGTTTTGCGATGACTATTAATAAATCGCAGGGTCAAACACTGAAGATAGCTGGCGTTGATTTGTTGAGTCCATGCTTTTCGCATGGGCAATATGTAGCGTGTTCGCATGTTAGTTCTACCAACAACATTTACTAACTAGCGCCTAATGGTAAAACTGAAATGAAGAAACTTAATGCCACACGCAGAAAAAAAAAAAAAAAAAACTATGGATACGGATACTATTTCCATCATACAAATATTTGAATAGGGCCGTATATGGTCCGCCTCCATCTTCTTATTTTGAAAATTGAGGGGGCTAGAAGTAAAAGGATTTAATTTAAGCACATAATTTAAAGTTTAGGGAAAATTAGCGTCAAAGTTAATTGCTCTAGGACAGGGTTCGGCAACCAGCGGCTCTTTGCTGAAAAAAGTGCGGCTCTTAAATTTTCAATAAAAATCTGGCCGACACAGAACCTATAGTTACCAAAAAAATCTCGTGTGTTAAGTAAATTTAAAAAAATGTAGATGTGTATAGAAAACGCTGCTAACACTGTAATGTTCGCGACCCTAGCACTAGAAAAAAATGAGACAACTATGGAGGAAACATCACAGGCCATTATATTTAAATATTGGAACTCCTTTCCAGCTAACTATTCTAATGCCAGAAGGTTAGTTTTTGGGATTTAGCCTTATTTGGGTCCACATACAATTGCGAACAATTTTTCTCTACGATGAACTACATAAAAAACAAACATAGAAGCAGACTGCAACATAAAACGGATGCGGAACTGCTTCTGAAATGCACGAATACACTCCAAATTTAACAAAATTGACAGAAAAAAGTCCAAAAATCGCATTAAATATAAAAATTAATAATGGTTATATTATTTTTGCAATACTTTGTTGTATTTACGTTTACATAAATAAAATAAATATTTATAAAAAATATCGTTTTATTTAGGGAAATATTAAAGGCACATTAATATATATTCTCCGCATGGTACAATAGGTCTTTCGAACGGTATGTTAATCACAGTGAAAAAAGGTTTTTGCACGATAAAATTGATCTATGAACGGTAAGTTACTCAATATGCCTAAAAGTTTATGCACGGTAAAATTGGGTCGTGCAGTAAGGTATGCACGTTTAAAAAGATCTATCAAACTGCAATATAAGCACGGTAAAAATGTTCTTTCACGGTTAAAAAGATCTTTGGAATAATAAGTTACGCATGGCGAGAAATTGTGCAAATTTTTTTAATGGGCTATTCATATTGTTCCGTTAAGAGGAACCTCTTTTAATGTTACGAGAACCATGTTAAAGGAGTTGAAAATGTATATCCTTTTATTTATTGTACTTAGAGAAAACAATAACTGTTTTTTTAAAGTTCCATTTGTATATGTGTATCAGTTGTAAATACTGAAATAATGAATAAATAAATAGAATTAAAACTGCGGCTCCCTAAATTTTATTTTTTTGTACGTTTTTTGCTAAAATGGCTCTTTGTTTCCAAAACGTTCCCGATCCCTGCTCTAGGAGAATTTTTTAGTTTTAATATAAGTAAACAGCGAATCTATATCCATATTAATGGGTATCCATCAGTATTGTTCTTAGGATCGTTTTACCAATAACTGAAATAGCAATTTATTTTTTCAAGTTTTTTTTCAAGTTCGACAGAGGGTGTTAGTAAAGCGAAATCGTTTTACTATCTAATAATAATAATAATAATGTTTAACTGAATAATACGTACTTAGCTTAAATTTAGAAAAAATTACACTTGAATCATTTTACTTCTAACCCTCTTAATTATATTGAGTAAAATATTCATTAAAAACAGCACCGAAAATTTCAAACATTGATCTATCTGTGCTAACAATTAATTAATGTTTAAAAATATAAATTTTCCGCCCGGGTGCGGTACACATCTTGCACCCCCGAGTTGCAGCGGCCCTGTGCCTAAGTAACAAACCCAAGCCCATATTAAATATAAGCTTAAAGCCGGCTTCACAGAACAATTATCGGTGGCTGCGACACGCGCTAAATATGAATTGAACCAATCAGAACGTTTGACCTTGCTGTCGCAGAAATTGAGATACGAGTCGCAAGAAGTTAAAATTTGTTTAACTTTCAGCGACAGTATGCTCTGTCTTTTTCTAAAACAGTTCTTTTCTCACTCAACCGCCTAAAGTTTTGAATCTGTCGATCAGCTGTTATTGTTTATGTTAGAGTTTTTTTTACCGCGTTAAATTTTATATGTACATGTATATATCGTAAATCGAATAAATAAAAATGGAAAATTCATTAATATTAAAAAAACATGTCATATATGTATCTTACCTTCTTGGCCTTCGTTTATACATTTCCTTCTTCTCCACACCCAATAATAAATAATAAGCTGTAACATTCGCCTGTCCATAATTATTTATTTATTGTCACAGGATACTGTGTTTACTGTTTTGACAGAGTTTTGAACTGAGCGGGCTTATGTCAACATTGCTTATTCTGTGAACGCGCACAAAACTCACGTCGCACGGAAAGCGTGTCGCTGTCGCTGGTTTTTGTTCTGTGAACCTAGCTTAATAGTCTGGCAAATCTATATGCTGTGAAACACAACCCATATTTTTCAAAATAATGTCAATTCGTCATGGCATGGTGTCTACAAGTTGAACAAGTGACAAGAACTTGTTGCAAGTGGCATATTCTTCATTAACATCCCCGTCCGAAACCATGGTATACATTTTGATTTTTTTAAAATTAGAATGATTTTATTTATGAAAAAGTTACAAATATCTAGTAAAACAAAGAATAATACAAAAAGTCTTAATTTAACAAGGACGTAGCTGTCTCTAGCCACATGATAATGTTGTTTGTATGCGTCCCGTACGATAGAGTTTTGCATTATTAATGTGCGGAATCTTGTCGGAATTCCCTCCTTTTGCTAACATGGTTGCATCTAGACAAGTTTGCAATGTCAGAAAAACATTATCAAGGGTTGTTATGTTTAATGCATTAAATTAAGGTGACCATACGTCCCGAATTCGGGTTTTTTGTCCGAAATTATCCCGAATTTTAGAAAAGGTACTTATTTTCAATATTTATTTTTAATTTTATTTTCCAAAAATTATATGATTCATTCCATAAAATTTAATATTTGACTTTTATTAAAACTTTGAAGTTAGGTACAATTTGTACCACAAAGGTGCTCTTTATTCCCAAGATAAAATACACTTTTCATTATATCAAAACAATTTTTAATAAAAAATAATTATATTTTCTTAAATATTAAATAATAAATTACAATCAAATATCATATCTATTAAGCTCTCGTATTTTATTTCAATCTCTGACCAATATTTTATATTTAATACATTTATATTTAAAGCTTGCTATAAGTACATTCAATGTACTATTTTATGTAAGCATACTATCTAAAAAGTTAATACATATTTTACGTATATCGGTTATTTGAAGTAAAGTCACTGGATTATACAAAGTAGCGCAAACCTTTGTAGAAGCCGACAGACCCCAGGGTTTGATTGGCAACATTGGTTCCCCTATTAAGCAAACTAAAGCAGAAATTTTTACGTTCTTAAGTTTGCGTCTGCGCCGTCACATCTCTATTTCTCGCTCTAATTTAATAACCTCCTTTGTCAGCGGTTTGAATATTTAAGGTTAAGTTTTATTTAAATTTATATATTATATCCATTTTATTTAATAATTATAAAAAAAATAATTGAAATTGTACCACAATTTTGTTATAGTGCATCTTTGATTAAAAAAAATCGTGATTACAATGTTTAAAATAAAAATTTTGGTAATACTAGTTTCTTATTTTTGTACTGTTGGAATCACTGAAAATCATTTAAGTTGGCGACATTTTTAGCCCCAGTATGGCCGCCGTTGCGCTACTTTATATAATCTAGTGACTTTAATTTGAAGAGGACAATAAAATCGACAAATATATCAACTCGAAAGCATCATTCTGGGTACTAATGTTGAAGTTATGATACTTATTAATATTTGGTAATGCATAAAACTATTGATAAATTCAACGATTTTTCTTTGTACTCTTCACTTTTCCTTTGGTTGTCAACTAGCACTCTCCTTGTTTGACCACTGCATAATCTGAAAATAATGCATGAGTTATATTACCAACGTTACAGATGTGTAAGGCAAATAGCATAAATATCAGGCGAAAAAGACTTTGTTACGGGCCCGGCCAATCTTATTAATCTTTACTCGGGTTAGTGTGCAATTACATTGGATGCGGAAACGTGCGATTTTTTGAACGTACGAGAACTGAAAACGAAACAAACGCACGAAATTAAATGAGCATGGTTATAGTACATGCATATTTGCGTGCGATAACTTGCGTCGACGCACAAACATGTTTGGTTTTTGATGCGTCTAGCAGGCCAAAAATATGAGTTTTGATTCAAAGATTTTTTTTTTCCAAAATTAGAAGCAGAATAGAATTGTTAATATGCTGCTGCATAACAATGGGGATTATTTACTTCGTTATTTATCTGTCCTGTTCGTTATCAATCGGATCCAGTGTAACCGTAGCCTTAGGCTATGGTTACACTGGATCCGTGCGTGCGGTAACGAGCGTTTACCCTGAACGTTCTTGTCCTGATCCGAGGATGGGTGGTTTCAATACATACGTGCGACTAGCGTGCGGTCTCATTCAAATTAGTATAAATTAGATGAGTTTAAGTATAAATGTACTAAAAAATTACTGTCCCACACCTTTTAACGCATAGGTATTAAATTAAAACATTGAAAAAATTCTAAGCAATGTACATTGATCTAAACCGGAAACATGCGAAACTTTTTTTTTTTTCGTTTTTGGAAAATATTGCAGTTCTTGCGTTTTTGTCAAAAATTATATTTTTAATTGGCTAATAATGTAATAGGTTTTTTTGTATTCGGGGCTAAGGTAGTGTATGTTTTTTTTGACATGTCACAGATTTAGTTATATATGGTAGTTTTGTTTTATTGCTGAGGGCTTCTTTTATGTCTGATGGTATTTGGTAAGTCTGTCGTTCGGTAGTGTATTTTATACAGTCTCTAATAATATGTTTTACTGTCAGTGGTGTCTGGCAAGTTTCACATTGTGGTCTGTTCTCTTTTTGGAAAATATGTCCGTGTGTCAGTCGGCAATGTCCAATTTTAAGTTTGGTAATAATTATTTGGTCTTGTCTTTTATCTAATGTCTCCCAGGTCTTCGTTTGTTCTTTTATTTGTCTAAGGTTGTTGTTCATCGATTGAGTCCATTCATTTTGCCAGTTGTCTTGGATTTTGTTTGTTATGTGGTTCTTAAAGTCTTCGGTTTCTGTGCTGATTTGGATGGCAGTCATGTTTCAAAGGAAACATGAAACATATACTTACATCTGCCTTCTCGACAATAAGCCATATCTGCAAAGCATTGATTCTGGAAAGTCCTGGGGAAACCAGAAGCATCAATACCGCAAACTGGGCCATCATCTTCATCGCAAGCTCCATCTTCCTCCATCTCGTAACACGCGATTAATAACCCTGCCGGATGATCTGCTAAATTCGACACTGGTTTCGCGAATATTTTATTACATAACAACACAAGAAAACCTGAAAAAATAAAATACAGTTAACTCTTCACAAAAATGAAAACCAACAAAGAAATGAATTGTAAAAAAAGAGAACTAGTTAATAATAAATGTGGTCGGGTTGCGGATATAAATAATACAACTAGATCTAGCTTTAGTTACTTCTCCACATACGTTAATAATAAAGACCGGGGTTATTTTCCAGGAAGTATGCGATGGTACGGTGGTAATTAACAATGGCCCGGTTACACGATGCCAGTAACTTGTGTAAGTACTGGCACAAGTTATTTGTTTCAACTTTTTACCACTACTCCTTCAGTGTTTACTTATAAATAGCATGAAATATAATATATCATTGTAGCTTTGAAAATGGGTAACTCCGAAACTGCAGTAATCATGACGAATAAATATGTTTGTAAAACTTTGCCAAGTACTTCATTTAAGAACCATTTACCTATATTCATGTTTTCCCAAGTAAATCTATCAACTATTACAAAAAATATTATTTAGTAATATCTTTAGTATCATTCTACTTTTAAAAAATGAATCATATTTTGAAGAATCGCTGTTAATAGTCGCTTATGTATTTAACAAACATTAATTGGCAAGAAATGTAATACGCAGTTTATTTTCCGAGAAGAATTTTTTGATAGATATTTTTATGCAACTTATGACGTGAGCTCCAAATTGACGCCTAGCAAGTTGCACATACTTTAAGGATAATGCGCAGAAAAGATCAGCCGATTGTTTCAATTAAATTGTCCTGCTTAATGAACAGTTATGCAATGTAATTAAAAAACATAAATAAATAGAAATTTGGAACCTAGCTCATTATACTAATTTTAGTTAATGCTTTTGATTAATATTTTCCTGGAAGATAGTTAAAACTATCGTCAAAATAAGAAAATAATAAATATATTAAGAACTAGTTTCAGAATTATTTTAAAAAAGCTTAAAATCAATATTTAATATTATTTCCCCCCCTTTTGTTTGTTGACTTTAGCAGCTGTGGCTATTAGCCAGGAAAAACGAAGAGATCAAGGGTTTTTAAAATTAAGTTTATAATTTGATATTTTCTGATTTAATATAGTTATAAATAATTTCATAAATATCTAGAGAGTTAGAAGCAAGAAGCGCCTGAATATTAGTAAGTAAGGATATTTTTGGACAACTAAATTTTGTATGAATAAGTTACGATTGCGAAGATGAATTGGGCATTCAAACAATAAGTGGTTCGAGTCGCTGACAGACAAATTATCACAGGGACAGAAAAGAGATGAAACCATATTAATTCTATGCAGATGATATGGAGAGAAGATGTGAATAAATCTAAGCTGAATAAAAGTGCATACAAAACATCTGCTTAGGTGAGAAGAAAACCAAAGCTTTCTAGGAAGGAGGGGTTGAATTTGACCATAGTATTTGACCATATGGAAGATTTGAAGATTGACATAATCTCATTACTGTTAATATTAAATTTCAATGTATTCTTCTCCAATCATTGTTGAAAGATGGTTGAGAATTTTATGGAGTGATGGTGAGATGTAGATGTACAATATATAGGCAAAGTGTACGCGATTAAATAATGCGTTCCGAAGCAGCTCATCATAGATATTGATGGCTCTACATAGACCTGATGAGATATATGCAAAATCTGGACGCGATTTAGGTAAAGTTATAGATCTGGGTCAAAAAGAACATTGAAATGAATTGGAAATATTGTAACTAAATATTAAACCTACGTACGAGATAGATGAGTATAACAATACCATAATTGAGAAGTATTCTTGCTGTACCAATGCACTCGGTAGTTACGCTTTTGGAAGCGCTTGCGTCTGTTTTGTGAGATCTATCAAGGCAACTTCTGAGATTGTTTTAGGCAAAGCAAGTCGATCAAAAGCATCAATTGAAGCTATCCCTATAGTAAGAGAAAAGCAGCCCTTAAAACTTAAGAAATGAGAACTTAGAGTAATCTCGGATAATAAAGTACAATGGATCAAATCCATAATTAAATATGTTAGCATAACCATCGATATTTATAAATTGGTTATTGTAAGCAAACTTTAAAATACAGAAGGTGTTAAATGCCTCTCTCTAGCGTCAATACTTCAGAAAGAAGTTTTAGAAGCTTGAATGATGTCAGAAATTTGAAAGTGAAAAGTATAATGTAAAGAAAGCTTTAAACCGAGTCTTAAAGGCGTTGACAAGGAGTGCTTCCAGAAGTACGAGTAAAAGAAGCGTTATAGCTGCTGCAGGGAAATATTTATAAGAAATCCAAATTGATTTAAAACCAATTTTAGGGTTTTGTAGGTATGACCAAAAAACCCTTATACCGTCATTTTGTCGTCTGTCTGTTTGTCAGTTAGGTAAAAATTGTAGACAAACGGCTAAACCTAGAGAGTTGAAATTTGGCATGGTTATACAACTCTTTGACCCGCACATAAGAAAAATACTAAAACATCTAAAAAACATATCCCCCTAAAAATATAAACAAATATGTGCTCATCGAAAAAAAAATATTTTTTAAAATTCTGAGTAAAGTATCAAATGAAAGCCCTTAGTGCGTGAATTAAGGATCAAAATTTTATTTTTGCAAAACAAATTATTTTGAATAGTTTTTAGCCAATATTGTGCAAAAAAAAATTTTGTCCCACACCTTGTAGCCCAGATGGTTTAAACTAAAAATCAGACAAAATTCTAAGTAATATACATTGGTGTGAACCGGAACAACAGGAATTTTGGATCAGATTATGTTTTTGGAAAATAACGCATTTTTTGTGTTTTTTGGTTGACGATGTACAAAAGTTATAGTTATGTAACACACTATACTAGAAGGCGTATCCTGGTCTAATGGTTAGCTTGCTCGCTTGCTACGCAACAAACTAAGGTTCTTTCACTGGCAGAGAAGACAATTTAATTTTTTGTTTTTTTTTCCATTTTTATTTTGTTAAACTTCTAGTTATATTTTGGCAAATGTTGCATTTAATTTTTAAGAGCGTAAATTTAATAACCAGTTGGAATTTTTGGAATTATATTTTTATTCTATGTGTCATGTATACGAAACCAGAGGGGTGGAGCATATGATTTAAAACATAGGCGCAATTTTCAAAATCTTCAAAACCTTGCTATTTGAAAAAAAAATACTGCACATATTTAGAAACCTAAATAATGGTATTATGTATTCTAATTAAAATTAACAAAAATAATAATAATAATAATAATAATAATATAAAGTTTGTTTTTAAAGCTCTTAGATTAACAGACGATAAATTATTTTAAAAATATCGTTCATTTTGCCGTGATTACTACAAAGCAAAATTTGTTCTACACACTCAGCTTACCGCCTTCACTTATCATATACCTGCGCAGGGCCGCCCCTAGGCGGGGGCTAGTGGGGCACCTGCCCCAGGCCCCGCGCCTCTAAGGGCCCCACACTTCGACCGTCAAGTAATAAAATAATAAAATACATTAAAAATATTATTCCAAGTTTTATAAATAGTTGGAAAAAAATTATATTTTCATTGAATATAACCCAGCAAACATTGAACTAACGGCCGAACGCCGGCAAACTGCTTTTACGCTGGTACATTGCTGGCACCAGAAGTAAGTGCAACGCCAGTATTAATAATGTACTTCACATTTGTATTTCGCACTCTGCCTATACGAAGTACTTTACCAGCATTTTATAAGCATTCCTTATTTGTATTAATCCAAGGTTATTTCTAGCGGGCCAGTGCTTATGTTTATAACTTTTTTTGAATGTAATAATTTGAAAAGTCTGACCGTTCTTAGTCATAAAACACCCTAATGGCGTGGCCTTCGAGGGTCGGTACAAGTGATATTCTGTTAGTTCAAGTTGGGACGTGTTGGTGAACAGTTTATGTGTATTTGAATAGTTATTGATTGTGAGCATTATACAGTTTTTTATTGTGATTTGTGTGTGTTTTGTTAGATTTAAGGACGTAGTTTACACAAACTATTTCATATTAAATTGTTTAATTTTTAGTTTAGTTCAATCATAGTTTTTTCATGTAATAAAATTTTCAATTATTAATAAATCTGATACAAGATTATAAATATGTCATTTAAAAAATATAATTTGTCATATTTCATTTTGAATAGTGACATCTTAAATATTTTGTAAATATAATACTAACCTAAAATAATACAAACTTAATCCAAAACTGTAAAGCTTTTTTTACAATATAACCAAGTTTCTAAAAGTCAGTAATACACTATAAAAATCACCAAAATAACCAGATCTAGTTTGTTCTTACAAAAGTGAACAGCTTATAGCATTAATGCTTATAAAATTTGTTTATTGAATTTATTTTAACAAGTATGATTTCTTTAGGTTGGCACTCTTCAAGTCAGGGGGAAAAGATGTGGTAGATAATACAAGACGAATATTGGCGAAAATTATTAGTCACCCCTTATCTTTAGGATGAAATTGGTTTGACCGAAATGGCAGAAAACCATTTTCTTAAAATTCTTCATTAAATTAATAAATTAAAGAAACTAATTCCTGTTATTCCTGAAATTATATTTATTTAATATTTATAAATAAATCAATAAATTATAACTGTTAATTCAATTTACAATCGGCTAGTTTTACCATCGTTGAATAAATTTATTTAACAACTTAAGTTAACAATATCGCATCATTCTATTGACAGCAATGTTAATTTCTTCATTAATAGTTTAAAACCGATGCGATATTGTCAACTTTACTTGTTAAATAAATTTATTCAACGATGGTGAAAATGGCCAAATGAGTATTTATTTTGCACCTAACCATTAATTTATTTTAATACTGGGTAAGTACACATATATTACATTTGAAACACTAGAGAGTGGGTATAATATAAGCACTAGTCTGTCAGAAATAAATCTTGCAACTAATGCGATTATTTTGCACTTTACCGTTGCTGGGCCAGCAACTGATACATCAATGGGCCAGCTAACGGCCACGGGGACACCGGGGTACTGGCCCAGTGCAAAATGCCAGCACTGGACCAATGCGAAATGCCAGCACTGGCCCATTACTTTCAATGCACTTTACCGTTGCTGGGCCAGCAACTGATACATCAATGGACCAGCTAAGGGCCACGGGACACCGGGGTACTGGCCCAGTACGAAATGCCAGCACTGGCCCATTACTTTCAATGCCGGCGAGTATGTGCTTTACCAGTACTGGTCCGGATAAAAATGTTTGCTGGGAAGTATGTGTACTTTGTTAATAGTTAATAATATTAAAGAAAATATCGTTATTCAATATATATATATATATAGATGGGGCTCCGCAAATTTAGTTTTGGGGCCCCGCAATTACAGTTTTGCCCCAGGCCCCGCAAATTCTAGGGGCGGCACTGTACTTGCGAAACCCTGAAATGTGTGAAAATTCACACTTAACATCAATTTTTTTATGTAAATAATATAATATAAATATGCGTAAAACTATACTTGAGAAATGCGTAAACTTAACTATGAAAAATTCTTGACGCGGAAATGTTACTCCATAACTTCTGATAAGATAATCAAATCAATTACCAAATATTTAAAAATAGCATCAATGAACTAATAGTCAAATCTGTATTTAGTGATAATCAATGATGGAATAGCGAATAACGAATAGCGATATTTCTCTTATTAGCCTGTTGACTTCTCGAACTGTGAGATCATATGTATTAATATTCTGTAGAAGTTAGTGATAAGAAAAGTGTTAATTGCTTAATATTTTCAAACATACATATGCATTAAAGTCATATCAATAGTTTTTAACTAATAAATAGGAAAAAATATTATTTTGCAATTTTAAAATTATCTTTAGATGCAAATTTGTTTTTATTATTACAGAGAGATTCATTAAATTTATCTAAATACAAACAATAGGTCTTGTGATCTGTTTAAAATATTCTGGTTACATCTGGGTCCAGGAGCGGACTGGCCATATAATTATCCGGAGTAATTACCGGGCTAGATCGAACAAGGGACGTTTTTGAACCGCCAAGGAAATATTTGCATAAAATGAAATACGCCCGTCTGAGGCACATTGCTACCAATATTGCCTCCTTATGATGATGACTAATAGGATTGTCCGGGTTCAAAAAATATGCTCATGCGTAACTGTATCTGCAATTCGGTAACTTTTGGGTTAGTGTCATAAAAATTAAAATTTAGTAAATAAGTAAAAAAATAAAATTGTCTCCTCTGTCCGGGATCGAACCCTAGTTTACTACTTAGCAAGCGAGCAAGCTAACCACTAGACCAGAATACGCCTTCTAGTATAGCGTGTTACATAATCAGGGCTGCGCTAAGCGGGGGTTCAAGGGGTGCATGACACCCGGGCGGCACGTTTTGGGGGCGGCACCAGAGATGTAACTAAGGTATGGCAGACATTCTTAGGTTTTTGTCCCATATTAGATTCTACTGGAGAGAGGTTAACTACATTTATAATAGATTTTTTAAATCAAGAAACTATAAACATTAACGATATGCGGGGCCAGAGCTATGACAATGGCGCAAATATGAAAGGAAAACATAATGGTCTCCAAAAAAATTTTTTAGATATAAATCCTAGGGCTTTTTATGTACCGTGTTCATCACACAGCTTAAATTTGGTAACAAATGACGCCGCAAAGGCGTCTTTAGAAATTACTAACTTTTTTACTTTAATTCAAGAAATTTATGTTTTCTTTTCGTCATCAAACTATCGTTGGCAAATTTTTATGAAAGAGTGTCCTTCATTGCCGTTAAACCAGTGTCTGAAACTAGGTGGGAAAGTAGAATCGACGCTGTAAAAGTTTTAAGGTATAATTTAGAATCCATTTATGACGCATTATACATTTTATTTAACGATTCATCTAAGGATGCTAATACTAGAAATATAGCTCATTCTCTCATAAAAAAAATTAAATCATACAAATTTATATGTTCTATACTTATTTGGTATAACATATTATCCAAAGTAAATGTAGTTAGTAAATTTTTACAAAAAAGCGACTTAGTTTTGCCAACTGCAATTGAGATGTTAAAAGATCTTAATTTCTTGCAACAATGTAGGTCCGATGATAATTTTGAAAATATCTTAAATGAAGCTAAAAAAATTGCACAAGAAATTGATTGGGAAACCGAGTTTCCAGTGATTGACATTGTCAGACCTCGAAAAAAAAAGAGAATATTTTCGTATGAAAATGTAGATGAAAGTCCTAATCTGCCATTACAAAATTATAGAATTAATTTTTATTTCACTATATTAGATACAGCAATATCGAAAACAAAAGAAAGATTTGAACTAATGACAGCAATGACACTTTTCAGTTTTTAAACAACATGTATTCGTTGCTGGAATTCAATCGTGACATGAAAATAAAACATTGTATAGATCTACAAATAAAATTATCTGATAATGCAAAAAATGAATCTGATATAAATGCAATAGATTTATGCGATGAAATCGAAATCTTATTAACTTTCATTAAGCCCGACATGAATGCTTTGGCAGTTTTAGAGTATATAGTAACTTATGATCTTACTGCAATTTTCCCAAATGTAACAATTGCATTAAGAATATTTTTGACCATTCCTGTAACAGTGGCATCTGGCGAAAGAAGTTTTTCCAAGCTTAAATTAATAAAAAATTACTTAAGATCATCCATGTCACAGGATTGGTTAACAAATTTGGCTTTAATTAGTATAGAAAATAAAATAGCAGTGGATTTAGATTTAACGGAATTAATTAATGAATTTGCGACCCTAAAGGCAAGAAAGGTGAATTTTTAACTATAATATAATAACTATATATATGTACATATAAAGTTTCGTTTTTGTTTTTTTATTTGAAATTAGTGGTACTCGCCTTGTTTTTTTTGACAAGCTTTTTTAATTTTAATTTCTTTGAAAAATGATATAGGAAAAAGTTGTTTGTAGTGATGAATTCTATATATAGTTAAATTTTAGAAGATAGGTTAAGAATCACTATATAGTAATCTATGTATGTTTTTTGTTATCCTGCGTAACATAGTTTTTTCGAAAATATATGTATACTTGTTATATTTAAAAAATTGCATTTAACTTATTAGGGGCGGTAATTTTTACCTTGTACCCCGGCGCCAACACACCTTTGCGCGGCCCTGTGCATAATTATAACTTTTGTACATCGTCAACCAAAAATACACAAAAAATGCGTTATTTTTCGAAAACATAATCTGATCAAAAATTCCTGTTGTACTATTTCGGTTCACACCAAAGTACATTACTTAGATTTTTTTTTAGATTTTTAGTTTAAACCATCTGGGCTACAAGGTGTGGGACAAATTTTTTTTAGCGTTATATATATTAAAACTCATCTAGGGATACAGTCAATTAAATACATTTGAGTCAAGAGGGAGTAAAATGGAAACAAAACGGGTGGTCTATGTTCAGAAGTGAGCTTCAATGGTTGTCGAATGATGACGTCAATACTTATGTCTTAGGTGCGGGTCGAATTACTAATTAACTTAGTAAAACTCTGGTACAAAATTAATGAAAAGTAAGATGTCTTAAGTGATTACCACTTTATGGATCTATGTTAAGGTTAACCAATTAGCTCTATCATATGGAATTATGACTTTCTGAGACCTGAATTCAGAAACTGCTATTAGGTATATTCCAACGAAAAGTCGAATAGTTTTTGATAAAATTTGTGCAGTCAACATATGAAGTACCCAGTCAAATTGCCGGACTGTGCAAGGGCGTTTTGCGGGTCGCTTAATTTGATTCGACTTCGTTTCTTTTACTGATCACTTAGATTTGACGTTCTATTTTTGGTCATCGCTTCGAAAAATGGTTTTGGAAAAATCCAACCATTGGGGTGACAGTTCCAATCCCAGTCCGCTCTAGTCGAACAAAATTAGAGGTGCAGAAGAACAGATTAAGATGGCAGAGACATATTAACCAAATGGGTAATATGAAGACATTAAAATAAATATTTAAAAGGAAGATAGAGAAAAAAATACCAAAAGGATGACCAAGTGCATGATGGACGAACAATTTTAATCGTATTAAGTTGCCACGAGCATTTTTTTTTTTTTTTGTTTGATGTTGGCTTTAGCTAAACAGAATGATCAAAAGCTTTAATCAAACTTTAACAGTTATTAGAATTTAAAATCTAACTGCTTAAACCAAAGAAACCGACTATAGAAACTGAATTAAAACAACTTAAAGTTGATTGAATTTGACAATATTGTAACAAAATGGAAGTATTTGGTGGTGAGTTTTTGGGACGGTCAAGAGCTACATACGCTTTTTAAAAGTAGTCCGATCAAAATTATTTGAGAACTGTATGACTTAAGAGTTTAACCACGCCTATCTCATTAAACGCCATTGGTTCATTGAAAATAACGCTAGAATCTAAGAAAAATTCATACACAGTGAATACTCACAAGCATGAACAATGACAATGCACGTTAGAAGTTAGGACTATTTTCTAAACATTATAGAAATTATAAAATCACTATCATTTCAAATTATTAAAGGTAATCTTTATTTTTATAACGTTTTTGTTATCATCTAACAATCAACTAACTTCTAATCTTTCTTATAATAAAAGTAGTGGTGCAATAAAACCACATTGTCAAGATATGTAATCAGAAATATCCTGCCACAATAATTATTAGTAGAAAAAATAAAAATGCACTCCTTATAATTCAACACTAATGATGCTACATCAAATTCCAGGAAACATACTAAATATACAGGAAGACAAAATTGTGCATTTTTAATATGAATATTAAATTTATTGTCTTATATTAGGGTGACCATTCGTTCCGGATTTTTTGACACTGTCCCAGATCTTGATACTTTGTCCTGCATCAGTTCCGAAAAATAACCCGGCTTCGTAAAAACGTTTCCAAATCAAGTTTTATTATATTAAAATTGCCTCGACTTTATTTGACAATTTTGGCGGCAATTCGACGTCTTGCTACATTCGTCGCCGGTATACTTCGACCGTGTATTTTATCACGATGACGTATTCCTCACGCGATATTTCTTGAAGCGCTACAATCGACTGAGGCTAAAAAGCCAAGTACGGTCTAGTAGATATTTAAAATATACAATTGTTTATTTACAACCCTTGGGTTTGGACGAAGGAAAATAAAAACATGCTAATTATGTTTCCGTTGAATTTGCGATGTCCAAAACACCCAACTCAAATAAAAGAATGGGTAGAATAAAATAAAAGAAGAAGTATAGAAACTGCAATCAAAATTAGTTTGTGGAATAGAAATGTTTCCTATCCTATGCGGACATTGATGGCAACGAGAAAGCAGATAAGGCAGCGAAAGAATCAACAACAGAAGAGATAGTGCAAGTGCAGATGCATCTCGTAGATACAAAGTCGCAACTGAAAAAGAACATTTTTGCAAAATGGAAGGAAGAATGGAGGAACATCCAAAACAACCACCATAGAACCATCAAAGAAGAGGCCAAGTTGTGGGAATTTAGACAAAACAGAAAGGACCAAACAATATTGACAAGATTGCGACATGGACACACTTTGCTGACCCATAAGTACATTTTTGCAAAATTTGACCCCAGCACTTGTACTGACTGCCAAGTACACCTAACAGTGGATCACATCATAATCTGCTGTCCAAAATATAATACTGAGAGAATTAAAAATAATATACCGACAACACTAAAACAAGCAGTGGCTCCAACCAAGACTTCAATAAATCATACGCTTCAATTCCTTAGAGACATCAACATCTCCCACCTCATATAATATCTGTCCACCCATCTCTTTATTTACTCAATGTTTAAATACTCCCAGTTTTTTTAATACTTACTACCTATAATTGTAACCAATATACATGTATATAATATTATTGCTCTAAAAATGTAATTGTACTCAAGTGCTAATAGCCCCGTAGCTAAAGCACTTCAATTAATAATAATTAAAAAAAAAGAAACGTTTATTTTTGTTCTCCAATTTTTCTATATTGTTTAGAATGTTCAGACAATCCTCTCGTTTCGGATTGCAACGTTTAATAAATGATTAACCTATCTTATAAGCCTATGAAATTTTGAAAATTACATTTGTTAACCAACTACAAACATTTGTTAACAAATACTTAAGGACTGGAATCTGGAATATATTGGCGAAACGCCATAGCCAATAAAGAGATCTACAGCAACTCACAGAGCAAACAGAAAAAGACAAGAAATTAAAAAGCGCAAATAGAAATGGGTTGGTTAAAAGCTTTTCAAAAAACACATAATATTGCAAGGGAAAGCACTAAACTGGAATTCACAGGGCTAAAGAAGAGTTAGGAGTCCAAAACGGACATAATTATACACCCTAGAGAAAGGAGAGAGCTAACGCAAGAAAAGATAGAGCTAGAATATTCAGTGAAGAACTACGGTTTATCGTTCATTGCTTTGCTACGTATTGGTATGCCAAATGATGTCATTTCGGCCGTCGTTTTTCTTGACGAGATACAGTACCTATATATACATATTAACTTTGCCTATATATACATATTAACTTTAACTACAGTCTGTTTCAAACGGTTAGGCGGAACTAAATGGGAATTTCGTTCTTTTAGGTTGTCACGAAAAGGGACCTTGCTTGGGTTATTTCATTTTTCACGTTGGAATGTCAAAATTTAAAATTCCAACAATGAAACCATGGAAACGAATGACATATGTCAAAATTAAATTATTTTTCTTACATATTTTAATGACAAAAAAATAAATAAATGGGATATTTGTATTAAGAATGACACAAAAAATCAAAATATAAAGAAAATGACATTTTAAAATGATATTAACCTTAACCAAAAAATGTTTGTTGCAAGTATGATTTACAAAGCTTAAACAAAACGACCGAAAAGCATGATTTAAACTATGAAAGTAACTAGATTGCAAAATCTAGTTCCGCCTAACCGTTTGGAACAGACTTTATTTGCTAAGTTTTAGGACGGTGGTAAATCTTTGAAATAAAAATAAAGTAAATAAATAATATAAAAACCAAATGACCACAGAAACAAATATCAAATCATTAAAAAATGGTAATAAATAAAAAAGTTAACACTTCGTTTGTAAGATAAAATTTGCAGTAAGAGAACTTAAATAAAACAAAGTTACTTCTTCATTTTTAAAATGTATTCTTATTATACCATTAATAAATTAAGGTAATAAAAACAAAATACCATAAAAATAAATAAAAATCTTACCAATAATAAACAATAACACTTTTTTGTTTCTCATGACCGTTTTAAAAACACAAATATAAACTTTTTAAAACTTTTTTGGCGGGATTTTATTTTACGTTTTCAATGTTTTACTATATAGTATCCGTATACAATCGGAAGTGAGTCACTATAAGTTGCTGTTTTGAACAAACATGAGTCTAGTAACGGAATTGCGGTCCGCAATTGTCAAAAGTATGCATACGACTCGCGCATCCAGCATCAAGAGCATTGACGTAACATTTTACTGGCCGGATCAAGGATAGTGTCAATCAAAAAGGATCGTATTGATATGTAGACGCATTAATCAGAAATCAAGCATGCAAGGCTCGTGACAAATCTTATATATCAGGACCGTATTAATTATATTTCAACAAAAACTTTCGAAAACTTAAATAAATATTTAAATTTATGGATATACCACTAAAGATGGTAATTTTTCGAGCTTATAATCATAAATGTACTCCAGTAACAATCTCTAATCACTTTGGCAAACATTTTATTAAAATTTTACATCTTTTACGTCTACCAAATCCTAGCGCTAATAGATAGGAATTCGTAGGCCTTGGTAGTGTAGAGGTAGCCTCCTGCTTCAAGAGCCAAAGATCCCGGGTTTGAATCGCGGTCAGGACATGGATGTTTGTGAGCCAAAGTGTAATGGGGAGTTAGGTCCAGTTCTGTGTTAAAAAAAAAAAAAAATCCTGGTGTTAATAGCTATAGATGCCGCGTTCCAGAAATTATAAAAAATACAGCAAAATCCTGTTTTGTAATAAATAAATCTCAATGCATTTACGCCAGCAGATAGAGAATATTAGGAGGATAATGTAGTTAAAGGCCATAGAATTTAGATGAAAAATAGTCGGATCAATTTTTTTTTTTTTTTAAATTTCATTTCATTCAACTATTCACATCGCTAGGATCGATAACTGTTGTTTTATAGGTATTTGTTGATATTTTTCATATAAATAGTGTTTCGGTTGTGGGGCCATAATTGGTCCTATATATTAATTAATTTTTACAAGCAAGGGTTTATTTTAAAAATAAAAGTGTAATCTAGTGCAGTGGTTCCCAACATTTTTGACTTGCGGAGCCCTTTTTAGAATCAATTTCTATGGCGGATCCCTTTAGGCCTACCCTATGTCTTCTCCTACAAATTAATGGTGTTTAGAAGTAATGTTACAGGGGAGGGAGTAGATTTTTTCACTATAAATTTCACTATAATTTTACATTAAACAGATATACAGATTTTTATAAAATGAAGCAAATAATCAAAAACACGTAGATTATTCAAACAACAATGCATCTCGCCGATCACATTCCAGATCGGCTCAGACATATGTCTGAGCCAAGTTGAATATATATTCAACTTGGCAAATTATCGTTCAGAATGTAATTTCCAGTTTTCTTATTTTGATTCTGTTTTTTATTTCTAATTCTTTTAATTTTATTAAAATTTTATTTATTTTATTTCCTGGAACGGCTGTGGAGCCCCTGAGAAGTGCATGCGGAGCACTTATGGCTCCGCGAAGCACAGGTTGGGAACCAATAACCAATGATCTAGTGAGTATTTGAGTTGAAATTTGTATTTTTATTTATTTACTATCATTCGATAGTGATGTGAAATTAGATAAAGTTTAGGTTATTGTAAAACTGATAATGAAAAATCAAACAAAATTTCAACACACGGACACTTCGGGATCATTCTTTATCTTCAAATTAAAAAAAAAATCAAATTGATTCGACTTTATTTGGTCTAAATTCTATGGCCGAAAAAAAAAAATTTATGTCGACCTGAATCGTTCCGTGTCGGTTTTGCCGCGAACACAAAGGAATTCGCACTACTTGTTTGGACGTGTTCTAAGTACTTTTAAGGGAAGCATGGCCGTTTGATACAAAGTTTACATTTACTAGCAGATAGTAAATGTTAGTTAATAAATTCCTCTAATTATTTTTCGACATGTATCGGCAGCTTAGCTTTTTCAATATATTTTTTTTTTTTTTGTGTTGTATAACAATAAGAATTTGTAACAAAAATTTAATAAAACGACAATATAAAGTTTGTGATAGCATAACATGTTTTCTCAGTAATGTCTGAGTAATTTATCGCAGAAAAAAAAATACAACTGCATAAAATGGGTTAGATTGCGTATTTAGAATTCCCCTAACTGATCTTTTTTTTTTGTTTATTTTTTTATTTTTTATTTATTTATTTTTTTTATTAAATTTAATTTACGACACGAAGCCACTGAGATTTGTACATATAACACATATATATGCACCAAGTACATCTGCGCGTAGCATGCTGAATTTTCGGACAGTTCACAGAAAGACTGCAGTAAGTTTACGATACATAGGTTTCAAACGAGCATTACCTTAAGCAATACATTACAAATTTCACTTGTACTCCTTTCTTTTGCTCTATCAGTTAATTAGAAATCCTAGATGTAGTCCAGCAACAATCTTAAATCTCCTTGGCAAAAATTAGTTTAATATTTTACTACAAATCTTGGAGCTAAAAGCTATAGATGCTGCGTGCCAAAAATTTTAAAAACGATAGCAAAACCCTGTTTTGAAAAATGATAAACATAAATCAAATCATTAACGTCAGTAGATACAGAATATTAATTAGTATTTGTCGAATTCTGACAAATTCTGTTGCTAATAAGCATAGATACTACACCACTATATACACCTTTTTCGACGTAAAATTAGTGATTCGAATAGGACAAAATACTTTTGGCATAATACTTTTTATTCAAAGGTCGAAAAGGTTGCCAAGTTTTAAAACTAAAAAATGGTTGTTCAGAACTGAGTAAGATAGAAGGAAATTCTTGAAAAGGTCAAAATCAATCCAGGGTTTTCGATCCACTATAGACAGAGTGACCAGATTTAAGTTGAGGTAAACCCTAAATTTGAAAAAAAAAAAAAAAATGGAAATACAGTATATTTTATTCAATTTTGCTCACCTCCAAAAAATACAACTGATGAGCAAAACAAAAAAAGGTCTTCACCTCCAAAATATAAGTGATGAGAGAAAAAAAAGGTCCTCACCTCCAAAATTAAAGTGATGAGTAAAAAAAAAGTCCTCGCGTCCAAAATACAAATGATGAGCAAAAAAAAGTCCTCGCCTCCAAACCCGGAGATTTTATAACAAAACCGGCGATTAGCCTCGTTGCAGAAATAGGCAGATGTAAAATAAATAAAAATAAATCAATTATAACAAAACCCGGAGCCTTGAGATTCTGGCCGGAAACCTTGAGACTCCGGGTGAAATCCTGAGACCTGGTCACCCTGATTATAGATGATGATAGTGGTCTCTAGATGGCAGCACTAGCAGAAGTCTTAGATAAACCTAACGATTACTAAGTTCCCTACGCGTTTCGTTGAGTTAATTTTCCTCCTTAAGACATCTCTGTTTCAATCTATTGGTATATTGATATGATTGATACAACTTTATTAGAATCAATGGCGAAGCTGACAAAACATTTGTTATGGGACAGAAATATGCATGATTAATTATTGTTAATTGATATCATTCTAAATATAAATTTCTAAATATATACGCAGTTCCTATAAATGCTTAAAAAAACTCTAAATAATGTAACTCATATCAACACAGTATATATTCATTCAGAAATATTATAATAAATAGAAAACACAAACAATAATTTTATTATATCCAAACAGTGAAAATACAACAATTTAACTAATGAGAAATATAAGCCGAATGATGGAGTGGAAGCTATTTTACTTCCGAGTAGGAGCAGAACAGATATTAGATTACCTGTATCCTCTCATTTTATTTTTTCATAACTGATATAACTTGCTTACGGGTCTATTCTCTAAGCATGATGTTAAAATCTTAGCGTCAGAAACTGACGTTAATTCTTTTAACACCATTTTTAACCTAAATGCTATTCGCTAAACATATATGTGTTAAAATTATAGTGCGGCGGCGTTAAAATAGCCAGTTAACGTTCTACAATAAGCGCCTGCCGAAACGGTGGCTTTAAAAGTTAACGCTAGTGTTTAGTTTGCAAAAATGGCTGATCCTATTTAAGTAAATGTCATGCTATTAAAAAAAAAAAATGAATAAAACATAAGACGGTAGGAATATTAATCAACTTTCTATTACTTTTTAAAGTGAATTCTTTACAGTAGAGATAAGAATGACGCTTCATAATTTTTGTTATACAAGTAACCCAGACGCAAGTTCAAGTAATTGTATAGAAAGGAAGTAAATGGCGAATTGGAGAGCAGTTTTGGTTTTTGTTGAGACACAGAAGTTAAAATTATAATCCTTTGAAAGCTACAAAACTTCACTCATGCCTCCACCGTGTTTCAAAATATCGCAGTACATTTTAATGGTGTATTATTTGAAGAAACAATTGATGAGATTGATAATGACGATCACAACAGTGTTATTCCAGGGTAGAAATAGCGTAATAAATGAAATTAAATAATTAATATCACCGAACACCTTTTTAAAAATAGAATCAACATATAATTCACATATTATTAAAAAATTAGATAAACTGTTATAATACAATGTAGTATATAAATTGACTAAACAAAAGTTGAATAAAGTTATATTTTGGTAATACACTGTGGAAACCAGTTATAATGAGTATCACAGGACCAAACATTTCTGTTCTATTTTTAAAATAAATTTCGCCACTGTATATTTAATTCAACACCGAAATATTAGGTTAAGATTCTCTTGGCATTTGACTAAATAAATACTCCTGTTAAAATTCAACGTAACAGCGCATGCGCGTGCAGTAAATATTAGCCTCTCTACAGGGTTAGTTAGCGCCTCGCGTTAACAAATATTGTATTAACGCTTACCTTAACAAATGCTCTTACAGAATAGCATTTTTGGATAATGACCTAACGTCAATAGACATGGAGTTAAAATAAAAATATTAACCTGACGCTAATTTTAACGCATTTCTTACAGAATACACCCGTTAATCCTCAAGCATAGTGGCGTAGTTACAATGGTGAGGTCACACTTAGGCCAGAAAAAAGGAAATGAAACATAGTAATTTTCTTTTACAATGTAAAGAAAAAAAAAGCACTAAATTAGAAATTTCGTAACATACTAACACTAACTAAGCCACTGTTTAAGTTTTTTCTATTTTTGTGGCACCAGACTGTTGAAATATTTTGCAATTTGAATACTATACTTGCGTTCTTTTCCATATTTCTTGACACTTTTTTTTATATGTCTGCATAGTCTTCGTTTGTCCCCATTCCACTCCACTTCTTGCTACTGCAGAGCTTTGCTCTTGCAGATATACTGTTTTGTTTTGCTACTGCTTTGCTTTGCTACAGCTACAGTTTGAATTTCTTCTTTCCATGATCATAGTCTTCCTTTGAACTTCATTTTTGATGTCCTTGCTTAAAATATGCTCGTTGGCTCTCTTTTAATATCCATTCTGCAGATATGTCCACACCAATACATCTGACTTTGTTTTGCTATTTGCTTTATAGGAACTGTTTCAATATTATCAATATATTCTGCATCCCTAATTCTATCCAATTTCGTTCTATCTGGTTATCTTCTTTCTCAATCTCATTTCTGTTGTCTACATTTGCATTTAGTTTTTTCCATCGTCGTCCACGATTCGAATCAGAAATCGTCAGAATTGGAACTGAAATCTTTTTGTTAATTTGTACCATTGAAAAACTTTTTGTGCTTTGGTCTCTGGTTGTACTTGAGGTTTGTTTAGGAATGCATGTAGCAATAGGAATAAGAATAGGAACGTATTTTAAACTGTTAAAAGGTTTGCCGGCTGCTATTATTCTTTCGGTTATTTCCTCTTTTGTTTTCCCACTGTTTGCTAGAACTGATATCGTTGTTTAAAAAAAAAATCTGTGTATAATCTATAATACATGGAATGGTCATCGCTGATCTAAGACGTAGTTCAATTAATTATATCCAAAATTTGAAACTAGATTTATTTATGCCTAATCTTTATTTTTATAATATAAATTATCAAATAATAAATATTGATACATTTATAAATAGCTCATATTTTAAGATAAAAATGGATTTTTTTTCAAAGATCTTTTGCGATGTAAACAAAAGAAAATAAATATTTCCATTCATTGATGATTTCTAGAACGCATGGCGTTGCTCTGATTTAAAAACAATTGACTTTTTATCATTTGATCAAGGTTGTGACAGATAAATAAATAATAAAAAATAATTGTTCAGTCTGCGATTCTCTTTAATGTAATTTTTGATTTAGTTTTTATTTTTATTGTATGACCTAATATCTTCAATAAAAGATTGTCTGGTCAATATATGAGATATTAATGCATTAATAATTTTTTCCGCGGACATTCAACGTAGTCTATCATATATTCTTTGAAAACAAATACTACGTCAAAATATAGTATATTGTGCAACTAATGCGGAATATGCATTATGCGCGTGTTGTTCACTATGCTTTTCCTCCGATTGGTATTTTTCATTGTAAATAATAATCAAGAAAATGAAATGGTTAACAGCCATTAATGCGCGCGCAGCCAGTACGGGAATGAAAATTCTCGGAAACTGCACATGCGCATTGCTGCGAATTTATTCTTTCCCGCACACTGCACATGCGCATTGAAGGGCATTTATTATTCCCGCATCGCCAGCGCGCGCATGCGGGTAACATGCGGAATTAAACTAATTTCCTGTCAACTAACAGTACCGAAATGAGACAGTTTCATAGTGATTATATTTGGAGGTTTCATAGTGGTTAGTTTTTTAGATATTTGTGCTTTGGCAAATAATATCCACATTCGTGATTTAAAAAATCAACTTTTATGCCTTATATTGCAATTTTAAAATTTTGCTATACTTAATCAGGAGATTTTGTGAATATTTAGTAAGATAATTTCATCTCTATAAATAGATAAAAAGTAATTGTAGCTTTGTCGTTAATATTAATAAAAGGAAAAATTGTTTAAATTGAAAGATGTGCATTTCATTTTGGTAATTTAATATTGTTTCAATAAATATTAATCATTTTTAAGTTGCAAACTGCGCAACATATTATCATGCAACTAATTAGTACCAATAAATATTTTGATAATTCAATGCTATATAAAACAAGGATGTACAAATTAAAACAAAATGGCTACATATTTTTTACTTCTTCTTGAGTAGGCACTTTGAAATTGAAGTGCCTTGCCTATGAGATCAGGCCAGAAACGTCACAGGCGCAGAAACCAGAATTCATACAATCGTTTCGTTGCTAAGCAATGGACGTAGAACTAGCTGCAAACTGCATTGCGATTGGTTGACGTCATTATTTGGGGCATATACTATGACATTAATAGCCTGATCTCACGAGAGAAGCACTCAACAATAATGCAAGTAGTTAAGTCGGAACTAATCAGAAATTGCTAATTCTATTGAGAATTGACATTACCGGTGGCGGCGCTGTGTTCCAAGGCAATATGGCTGTTGGATCTAGTACTCAGCTGTTAATATGCTAATAGCTAAATAAAACAGGTTAATTTAAGCACAGTACAATTTTATTTTATGAAAATGCGCGAAAATATTTGCGAAATTTTTAAATTTTTAAGCGCTACACATGTATCGAGGTGTATAACAGAAGGTGGGTATCAAATTACAGTATTTAAAGTTTAATTTCAGTAGATTTATTGAAGTGTAATTTGTAGTGGAGCAGGTGTTAAATGCCGGGCACGTAATTTTATGTGGTAAATCTGAGTGTCGGTCATCTGAATTTACAATATATGGATTCAGTTTGCAAACAAGTGCATTATGTACATTGAAATAAAATAAGTTTTAGTTGGACAGGAGCAGCTAAAAGTTAAATATGCAACTTACAGGTGCAAGCATATTAGTGCAATTTTGTTTTTCTGCGACAAATGTAATTAACAAACTCGCATAGTGTCAGTTACTTTTTAACTCAAAATATATTCCCAAATCTTCCTCCTGTCCATAACCAAATCTTTTCCCAATCTGGACTTAATATTAACTTTCCCTCCATTTTTCTTAAGAAAAGAAAAATACTAAGATGCCTATCTTTGTCCTGTCTTGAATTACAGCCAAAAACACTACAATTTGTTCTACTTTTTAAGTTTTTCACAACTTCTATCGACAATCTAACAAAAATTCAACACTAGAACATATGTAATAAGTTCAAATAGTACTAGAGCGCCTAGTAAAATATTTGACCACCAGACTGCGTATTCGAGCGTGTCAGTTCTCAATACCTAGTAGGGACATAAATACTGTTACAAATATTTTATGAAATAAAATGAAAACTACAATTAAGTTTTTCACCAAATTTTATTGACATTTTTACTTATATATAAGTTATTCATAATTGGTATAATTATTCAAAATGACCACTTTTGGCTTTACTGCAGGCTTTAAGTCGTACAGGCCAATCATCGATAGCCGCACGTACGATTTCCATGGGAAAATTGTCTACAGCTCGAGCTAAAGCCTGTTTCACAGATTCAATATTTGGCTATGGTTTGTGGCAAACCATGTTCTCTAAAACGGTCCATAGCTTGTAATCTAAAGGATTAAAATCTGGATTTGCAGCGGGCCAATATTCTCGCCGATAAAATCAGGAACATTGTTTAAAAACCACGTTTGGGTTGTTTTAGCCTTATGGCCTGGAGCATAATCGTGCTGGAATGTCCATGACTGATCTTGAAAGAGAGTATGATTGAGGGGTTTCACAACATCTTCCAGGACCGTTTGTTGGTAGACTCTAGCTGATGTTTTCACCCCTTTTTCTCAAAAATGAAGGTCAGTTACTCCATCATAGGAAACGCCTCACCAAACCATCACTGAAGCTGGGTGGTGACCTTTTTCTATCCTTGGAACTACTTTCGAGGCTTCAGTACATGACCTGGCATAAACCCTGTCATTTTGTTTGTTGAATTTTTCCTGTATAGTAAAAGTTTTCTCGTTGGTAAAAAGAATTTTCTTGTGTTTGTCGTCTGCGTACTTGATTAACAAGCGTTTCGATTTTTCGACCCTATGTTTTTTAAGAAGCACAGTTAGTAATTGTCCAGTGCGGCGTTTGAAGGCCCCAAGACTCAAGTCTTGTTTCAAAATGCGCGCCATTGATTTTCGCGAAATTTTTATTTCGCGGGACATAATTTTTTGTTTTCGCAACGGATTTCTTGTTATTCTAGACTTAACAGCTTTGACAGCTTGTGGTGTGCGTACTGTTATCGGGCGCCCGGATCTTTTTCGGTCTTTTATGTCCCCAGTTTCCTCAAACAATTTAATGCACTGATACACAAACATTCGACCAATGTCGAGCGGACATAGCGTCTTAAAAATGTTTGATTTTTCCATCACATTTATAAAGCGCAATAACTGCAGTTTGGTTTTCTTTGTCTGACCATTCCATGGTAACACATAACACAAAATCAAATTCTTTCTACAGTAAAGTAATTTATAGGTTAACTCACGATTACAAACTGTCTAAATTTGGGTGCGCTCATTTGTATTATTTTTATTGGGTTCGTTCATTATTGTAACTGTATTTATGTCCCTACTAGGTACATTACGTGCCACTATATAGATCACAATCATCAGCGCCTTTGGCCCAGCGTTGTGTACTAGGAAACTATTTTGATAATATAGGAACTACCTCCACCTTATTAATACTACACCGTGCTTATTACCAATATCGGATAAGCGAAAAGAGCTAAAGAACATCCTGTTAATTGATAAAGCAGATGGAGATGGCTACCAAAACGATAAAGGGAACGGTACACATCGACTTTTGAAAAAACTTCACAAAAAAATACACTAAGTGCCGGTTTCTGAGAGCTTAGCGGAGTTTAACCATTTGGCTAAGCACGGTTACAATATAACAATTCCATAAGTAACCATAGCAACCATTTTCTGACCATTTGGTTATAGTTAACTAAGCTTTCAGAAACCGGCCCTAAATTGCACCAATGTCACCGAACATACAGCCTACCTTAAATGAAAGAACAATAAGAAAAATTTGATTACTTATTTTGTTTCTAAAGATTAAAGTAGGTTAATTTATAAAGAGATTTAAGTATCCCTGTTTTAATAAGAACAACATTAGCCAATATATAATTTTTTGCTAGTCATAATTTTAGATAGCATCAATTAATAATTGTATGATTGACATAAGAATGACAGTTACCACCAAACAAATGTGATAACATATTTTTAAAAGATTAGACATAGTCATATATAATCATAAAATTAATTCAGAAATTTGTATATGCGCAAGCAACCAGCACTTTCATTGTGACAAGGATTGCTGTCAACTGTCTGCAACATCAAAACATTTGCGCCTTGTATTTAGCTTACATTGGAAACATTCGCGAGCATATTGAGTATAAACAATTACAGTTATAGAGTCACATACATAGGTGCGCTACAACCAGTGGCGTACCCCCCCCCCCCCAAGAGAGCGGGAAATACTAAATTTTTTAACACCATGGTCTTAGGTAAGTATTAGGTCGTCAAGGTTGAAATTTGTAGAAAAAAGGCAAAGTTGGTTAATAACTTACAAATATGAGGAATTATTTTATTCATCAGAGTATGCACCCATATTGTCTATACACTTTTGCCATTTAACCTTTATCTTACGTAATTTAGTTCGCATAGTATTACCTCCCGACCGGAATTAATTTTGCAAGCGTTACATAAAAATAACAAGCCTCGCACACTAAACTGTACGTTCGGCTAACAACGAATACTATTAGCGTACAGTATACTGTACGCTCGGTAGATAAAGGTTAAGCGGCAGGTTGTTTGGTGGTATAAAACCCTGGCGGACGAGAGTCAATGAATTCCTGGAAACCCAGTTTTACAGCATTGTAGATTGGAATTAAACTGTTTTTCTATTAAAAAGTTGTCCAAATTGCGGAAGAAGTGGTAGTCAATGGGAGCTACGTCTGGTGAGTATGGAAGATGAAGAAAAAGTTCCAACTCCAATTCTTGTAGTTTTGCCGCAGTCATTTGTGCAGTGTGTGGTCTAGCGTTATCATGCAATAAGATAGGAGTCGATCTGTTGACCTATCTAGGCTGTTTTTCTTTAAATTTTTGCATCAATTCGTCCACTTGGTTGCAGTATATTTCTGCTGTGATCGATGAGCCAGGTTTTTTTTTCCTTTTTTTTTGTTTGGTTTTTAAGTTACCTGTACGAAATTTGGCGAACCAATTTGATATTCAGACCAATTCTGTAACTTAGTTACTATGATCATAGGAACTAAATATCTCCCTATGAGCCAGGTCAGTTACTATCATGAATGAAAGTCATTGTACTTTTTATAATATTTTATCTTGTAGTAACGTTAACACAGTAAATTTTTACAGAATTGATCTGATTGTTTGCTGCGTAGTAACACTATATCCAAATACACTATTAATGTTTCGCGCGGTCTGCGATGCCGTAGTTCCACGTAAGAACTCATACTTCATAATAGTGCGGATTTCTGACCGTTCCATTTTCAATTTTTAAAAAAAGTTTTTGATATTTTTGAGAGTATACAATGACTTCTTTAAACAGGCGAGATAAGTAAATATCCAACAAAAAAAAAAAAAAACAGAACGTAAAATAGTAAGCCAATGTCAAATAATAAGCTGTTAAAGTTGGCAATATTATTAACTACAAATTTCCTCCTGGACGACCTGATATATGTATTTTTAAAAATAGAGATAAGGACCTTTTTTTTAGGTCATCTTTAGTATTTCAGAAGCGAAGAGCTTTTCTTTTTTTATATCACTTTTTTAGAAATGAGAATAATTTTAATAATTTTGTCTTCCGGGTGCAACCATCATATTGCCGTCCTTAAAAAAAGGCCCAAGTCTAAAAGTCACTTGGGCTCAGGATTTATCCCCCTAATCCCCCTCCTGCGTACGCCACTAGTACGGGGGAAGGTAATTCTGGAGTACTTAAGAGTGTGAAGTACTTTTACTGGGAACAACCACTGAACTGTTGGGAGTAACTCGGAGCTACTCTTTTTGATAGCCTGGAAAGCGCCTATTAGCTACGGCACTGTCAAGAAGACCATGGACGTAGGAACAGATTCACCCCATGATGACATTCGTGTATGCGCCTTAGTTTTAGACGACCCTCATATCACACGTGTCAAGCGTACAGCTGATTATTTCAAAATTCCTTTATATAAAGTAAGATAAATTAATGGTTACAAATAACAGTTAATGAGTTCAAATGTTGGACAGTGGACTATAGATTATTTATGTTATCATAGAATAACATATAAATATGTAGAATCTTGGTTAGATTTCTATAAATAAATAAGAGAATATTCTTAAAAACAAAAATTAATATATGTATAATTGTATAACTTTTCGTAAATCATTGAAAATACTTGACTGCATTGACATTAATATGTCCTTCAGGTATTATCTTCATATTCTATTAAAACAGATCACCGCGACATTAACCTTTGAACTAGAAAAATCTACAGAAATGTACAAAACTGAATGGAAATCCCAACTCTCTTAGCTTGTCAATAACAGGGAAAAGTAAACATTATTTATGTACTTTTTGATTTCAATGTTAATGATTGTTGCGTTACCTATAGACAAATCATAAAATCTTCACAAAAAAATTCTGTCAGTTGAGATTTTTGACCTCATACAAGGTCTTTATCCTCGATCGCCTCACAGAGAGATCAAGAATGCCAATACTCGTTAGAGTATTCGCTAGAAGAGTTTCTCAACAGGGGGTCCGCGAGTGTCTTCGAGTCGTAAGTGCAATATTGATTTTTTTCTCAAAAACCAGACAAAAAATTATTTACTTTGTTTAAGGGGGCACAACAGTGGCGTAGCGTGGGTTTCAGCCGCCCGGTGCGGATGCCAATTTCGCCGCCCCCTTATTTAGGTATTTAAATCTAAAGGGCTCAAAAACTTATAGAATTTGCCGCCCCAAAAAAGAGCCGCCACCACCGCCTCCGCTATGCTACACCACTGAGATTACATACAATTTTTCGAGTTTCGAGAATATTCAATAATTTAACAATCACAACACGCACTTAAAGAAAATAATGAATTGTAGCAAGTTAATTTAGTCCATGTGAATTGGACGACTAATGTTGCAGGTGTTATTAGACAATATTGAACTCTATTCTTTATATGAAAGAATCGATTCTCGCTGAATATTCGTTGTGAACAATCTGAGCTAAAAATAAAACACGGGGAATTACCGCAAGGTAACCATCCCAACTAGCACAAATTGCTTTATAAAAATTGTTACAGCAATCTTATACAACTGATAGCTTTATAATTCAGCAACAAGAATGTCTATCGAGCAACAAAAAAAAAAAAACACTTAAACTTCCAAAATAGGCGCAGGTTTATAAAACCTTTTGGCTATATTAATATTGCATACACAAAATTTTAAAAACCTAATGGCACTCTTTGGAAATGTTCTTAAAATAGTTATAAAATAAACAATAAAACTTTTTGATTAGTTATATACTAGCAACTTTTTATCTGTTATATTTATAGATTTGCTCTTTTGTAGTTGCATGTTAAAACAATTTTGCAACTGCGATACATATAGATGAAAAATCTTTATACAGTATAAAATCACTACGACAATGAAACATATATGCATTTTTATATTTATCCTATTGCTACTTCTAAACTAAAATTTTCTCGCGAAGGCCAATTTACTGTGAAAATATAAGGTAAAACATTAAAAAATTACAACACACAAAGAAATATTAATTTTTATCTAATTAACTCAATTAAAAATGTTATAGAAAAAGAAAAAACAAAATTTTATTAAAACTCTATTATTTCAATAAATGGGGAAAGTTTGTATTCAAGGGTAAAATATTAAAAAGTAAAAGAAAAATGCAAAAAGAAATTTTCAAAGTAAAATATACATTCAGTCAAAATGGACGTAACTTTGTATTTACATTGTTCATTAAAATATGGCCGATTTGATTATAAAACCTTAAGAAACCCGTGTTAAAGAAAGGGTATTCCCCGGTTCCGTCACAGATTAAATAATAAAAAGTTCTGTGCTCATTTTAAACGGCCCGAATTGTAGGTGCGACAAAAATATGAAAAGAAATGGTTCAAATTTTTAGTTCAGATTACAAGATATTATTTATTGAGGATTTTTGCCGCCCCAAAAAAGTGCCGCCCGGGGCGGACCGCACCCCCCGCCCCTACATCGCTACGCCACTGGGGCACAATAAACAACTACTGTGAAATTACTATTGAAATTATATCTTTCAAACCAGACACAAAAAATAAATTACTTCTTCTAGCGTGAATAAGGCGATATAGTAAACTATAATTTAATATAATAAATTATAAGACCCGCAACCAAACGTTATTTCACCTAACCAAATTTAATACTATCTTCTTTCGTAGTTCACCCTCACCCAATCAGATTAGCATCTACTTATAATACGAACTTTGGAACCATTGATACTTTAAATTCTATCAGATTACGGTCCCGTCGAATGTGCATAGAAATTCTCAGATATACTAGCGTCGGCGAATCAACGTAGTTACGTCACATGACGTAACAAACGATTGCATTGTTCCAGACAATACAGTCGTTTGTTACGTCGCGTGACGTAACTGCGTTGATTCGCCGACGCTAGTATACCTTACTTTTCGGACAATAAGACGTACCGGCAGGGCAACCCTAACCACAGGGCTAAATGGGCGACAGCCCCGGGGCGTAAGACTTTTAGGGGCAGCATTTTTATTGGCATTTTTATGTACAAAACGGGGCACTTGCCGGAAGCGCAATTGCAGAGATGAGGACCTTTTTTTTGCTCCTCACTTGCATTTGGGAAAGTCAAGACCTTTGTTTTTTTGTTTAATCAATTAATTTTATTTGCCAAGGGCGCCAAAAACATTGCTACGGTTCTGGTTACGTATTTTCTTATGAAGAGGGGCGCATTATTTTTAGTAGCCCACGGGCGCCGAATATCATAAGACGGCCCTGCGCACCGGACGATAAGACGCACCCCAAATGTATGAGACAATTTTTAGAAAAAATATTTATTATTGCGATAACTTGTACCAGCAACATTCTGTTCATCTTCATTCTCTGTACTATCACTCGTCTCGTTAATGTCACTGTTTGTATTATTTTCGTCTGAACTATTGTTCTCAATCTCTTCAAAAACCAAGTCATCTTCGATACTATCTAATGCGTTGCTTATGCCGCATTTCTTAAAAGACTTCGTCATTTCTTTTACAGCTTCTCATGAATTTTTTACCCAGGTACTTCTGAAATTGTTTCATACAACCTGTTGCTGTAACATCGTGATTTGGCTTTATCATTCGTTTGATCCACTTCCCGCATAAAATTATTAAATGATTTATTAATCAACACACCCAAGGGTTGTCGTTGACCTGTAAGGCCTTGTAAGGCTAATTCGGTATTCATTTCTATTATATTTTCTTAGTTGATTCTGTTTTATGTGCTCTGAATTGATTCCACGCTAACTTCGCACACTTTTTAAACAAAGGACCTTGGGTCCATAAGACGCAAATATTAAAAAAAAATTAAACCTAAGAATTAAATTAATATTTACCACAATTAATTAACTAATCTAGCCATCAAATTTGTTTACACTGCGTATTATAATAAATTATATTAAAAAATGTTTGATTTGTTATATAAAAATTATTATATTTAATAATTCTATTTTTTTTATAATTTCAAGAATTGTTGGGTTATCGAGTTTATCTCATCGGGATTTTACAGTCGAATACGCAACAGACCGAAGGCTTTCAACATGGTATATATATTAAACAAGGCCAGAATCCAAAAGCAGTGTTTTTACAGCATCTGTGCATATCTCAGTGACTAAGACAAAATGAAGTTTTTTGTTGTTATTCTCTTGATCGGTGAGTTATTGTTTTGTGAAATATTACCAAATATTACCTGTGTAAATATATTTGAATATTTCAGTTCTATAAATAAAAATATTTTTAGTGTATTGTTTTAATAAAAGTTTTGATTCAATACAAAAAAATATGTCGTTTGTCCTTTTTCGACTTACAACATAAAGCTTTCCCATGTTAAATTTTCCATTGTATATTCTCCAGTATGAGTTTTCCACGAAAACTTTATTAATAAAAACTACAGTGGAACTTCAATATTCGTCCACACCAACATTCGTCTTTTTCGATATTCGTCTTGTTTTTTGTTGAATTTTTTTTTTTGATATTCGTTCGAAAAGTCAATATTTGTCCCACCTCCCACCACCTGATGTAATAATGGAAAGTGACCCCTTCCAAACAATAGCCTACCCCTGTAAAATATTATAAACTCTTAACAACAATCATTGTTTTTTTCATCCAAAAGATAAATTTTATTTTGTAGGTATTTATCTAATTAGAATGTATTTGCAATGATTTCCGAGATCGATTTTCAAGGAATTTTTGTGTTTTTTATTTTTAAAGAATAGATAGGCAAAATTCGGGGCTAAGGACGGATTAAACTATTTTTAGTTAATTCTTATGAGAAAAATTCGTTTGATATTCGTCCTTTTTAATATTCGTCCTACCCTCAGGAACAGATTAATGACGAATATTGGAGTTCCACTGACTCAGTATTTTAGTCCCAATACATTGTAATAATTTTGAGTCAAAAAATCCCAATTTGTTTGAAAAAGGTCACATAATATTTTTTGTATTTATATTTGAAAATAACAAATGAAAATCAAACGTAAAAAAAATATTTAAATCCTTGTGATTTTTTCTTGTGGCCCTTCATGATAAATAAAATGTATAATTTCAATAACATCGACTCCATAGACGATTTAAAGCAAAAAATAATTAAAATTGTAAATAGTATGATTGATTCTGAAGATATTTTGAGTCTGATAAACTTTAATGTACCAGCTACAAATCTGAGGCAAATAAATACGTTTTACTCTGGAAACTATCATACAAATATTAGACAGAATTCACCTCTAAATAGAACTAAGTATGTGCACATTTAACCATCACTTTAATACTTGCGATATATTTTTCCTGTCATTTTCTGCCTTTAAAAAACTAGTGGAATGTAAATTGAGAGCTTAACTCAACTATATGTATTATATTTATATATAAAAAAACTCTTTTTGTTGTATTAATTTTTTATGTAAATATTTTTCTTTTTTAATTGTATCATTGTATTTATAATTAATATCTTGTTGTAAATTTTTTGATCACTCAAACAATAAATAAATAAATAAATATTTGTAATAATATTCATCCGCGGACTATTGCAATAGATTGGGTTTTTGTTTAGCTAATAATGGAAATTTGTTTGAAAATTCAATTTAGATGTATTGGCTATTCCAAACATTTAGGAAGAACTAGATTTTGAAATCTAGTAATTTTTATCTATTAATTCGGACTTTTGTTCATTTTTTTTAAGCTTTGTAAATCTCACATTGCAAATTCTAGATTGATTTTCATTATAAAATGTCCTTTTCATGGTATTTTAATTTGATGTCATTCTTAATATAAATTTCCCTTTTTTTTGTTTTAAAATATGTAAAAACGTATTAAAATGTTTAATAAATTTCATTCTTTTCCATGGTTTCACTGTTGGAGTTTTAAATTTTCAAATACCAAACGTGAAATGTGAAACAACCCAAGCAAGGTCCCTTCTCGCGACAACCTAAAACAACTAAATTCCCATTTAGTTCCGCCTAAACTTTTGGGATAGCCTGTATCTATTATTTTTCGGTCTAGGGCTCAGACGTACTTAAGTTAGGCCCCGTATGGAACTGGTTCCCAACCGATGTGATTTGGCAAATTACTTAAAAAACTTTAAATTTTACAAAAAGATTATGTTTACTTTTTGATAAACTCTTGATCATGACAGAATTTTCGAAATACTAGTACTGTAAGGTCTATTCCAAACGTTTAAGTGGAAATAGAATTTGAAACATAGTAACTTTTATGGATTAAATCGGACTTTTGGTCACAAGCTATTGTAAATCATACTTTGAATATTATAGGTTAAGTCGACTGTCATTATAAAATGTCATTTTCATTACATTTTGATTTTCTGAGTTATTCTTAATACAAATTTCCCATTTTTTAAAGTTGTTATTTTTCAAAAATTTAAAAATGGTTTAAATATTCTATTTTTTATAATAAATGTCACTCAATTTCCTTTTGACATTTTGAATTTTGACATGAACGTTTTCTGTTAACATGAAATAACCAAAGCAAGTTCAGTTCTCCTAACAACTTTATTATAACACAACTTAAACAAGTAATTCTCAGCCTCATCTTACTGGAAATCGCCAAAAAAAAACATTTGTTTTTTCGCAGAATGTTAAAATATCTAATTTTTTACTAGGACCCGTAATTTTTTTTGTAAATTTACATTCAAAAGTAAATATTTTTTAGTTCCTAGTACAAACAAAAATTTATAATTTTATGTACTAAGTTCTACCAACCGTAAATTATTTTACAAAAAATATCCTATTATAGTCCGTTCAAAGGTTAGAATGCTGTACATGGCAAATGGAGTAGTTCTTTTTCATGCTGTCTAATGGGTTCTCCCAATGACTCTGTCCTTCCCTTTCTTGGCGACATTGCCGGCTATAAAACACGTAATCTGTGAATCCACGGTATTCTACTAAGGGTTACTCATATTTGTGCCACTTAACCTAATTTTTGTAAAAGTGAGACAACCAGTGATGGGCGTTTACACGTAAACCTTAATTGTTTACGTTTACGTGTAAACTTATGTAAACAATTGGTAAACTTGTCAACAATGTAAACAATGTAAACTATGTAAACTGTCAAATAATGAGGTTAGTTTTAGTTATTTAATACGAATAATAGAGTTGATGAACAAGTATATTCAGTTCAAAACAATAAATTTATTTAAAAAATTGTGGGAAGAAACCGAAGGAATAGCTATGAAGAACTAGGTTTTGTTTTAATTAAAGAAAATCAAAGAAAATTTTGTATAACGCCCTATGTTATGCAAAATTTGCAATGAATCTTTTCGGTACTAAATAATTTAGGCTGATTTTCTTAAAGGTGAAATTTAATGTATTTTGTTATTAAAAAAATAAGACATTAAGAATTTAAGACAAAATAAGAATTTTTTACAGAAAAATGTTTTTTATTTTTCATATTCATATTTACTAACCTGCATAATGATGCAAATTCGATTTTTATTAATATGTATATTGTTTCATTAAAATTTTATTATTTATAAAAATGTATTGAGAATGAGGTTCTGTAATTCAAAACAAGTGCGCATCTCTAAATAATTGTTTACATTGTTTACGTTGTTTACATTGTTTACAAGAGTTTTTGTGTTTACTTTACATCAATTGTTTACGCGTCAACAATGAGGTAACTTATATCATGTAATTTACGCGCCCATCACTGGAGACAACAAAAGAAACATAAAATTAGACACTTTTACAACATTTGGAAACACCGCACCCATTGCCATTAGAGTAATACTGCATTCTAATGTTTGACAGACTATAGATATATGGTTTTATAATTTTCGCAGACCGGTGGTTGAGAAATCTGCTATAGACTACAATTAATACACTTTAGACAACAATATTATTTTCTTAGAAACAAATGGAGGGGAAGGGTTATAAAATTTCATATTTTTCTTTTTAATTTTTAAATCACCTCTCCTCCTTAAATATTTTTCAATCTAGTGCTATTAAAACAAACCCATCAGCTTCTACACACAAAAAAAACTGTGAATTTTTTGTGATGAATTCTATTAAAAACATGTCTATATTTCAGGTTTGGCATTGACCGTTGAATCAGCTCGCCATGGACGTAAAAGTAGACAGGTTAATGAAGGAGATGAAGACTTCTGGAACAACTTCCAACCAACACAGAGGCCAAATCAAAGGCCATCAACTACCACAACAAGAAGACCGGCACAGCAGCCAGGTCAACCTACTGCCCGACAACAGGCTTGCATTAACAGGTGTCTGAGTACTAACGAATATAACCCTGTCTGTGGAAGTAATGGGCAACAGTATCAAAATATTGGAAAATTGAACTGTGCCAGAGGTTGTGGAATAGGTAAGTCAAATTTCATTATTTTAGGAATGTAGCAAGATAATTCACTCACTCATTTTGTTAGCGTGGTACCGTGAGATCGATCCCCAGTGGATCGCTGTAATTGAAAAGGGGTCATGTCCATTTTTTTCATAAAACTACCTTTTACCAGATTCTGCCCATTAATATGTCTATTCATGTATTCCGTATGAAAACGGGTCTTTTTAGGGTTTTGTAGGTATGACCAAAAAACCCTTATACCGTCATTTTGTCGTCTGTCGGTCTCTCTGTCTGTTCAGTAAAAATTGTAAACGGCTAAAGGGAGGGAGGGAGAAGTTAAGACTGTTTTCTAATCATTATAGAAATTATAAAATCACTGTCATTTCAAATTATTAAATGTAATTTTTATATTTATAACGTTTTTGTTATCATCTAACAATCAACTAACTTCTAATCTTTCTTATAATAAAAGTAGTGGTGCAATAAAACCACATTGTCAAGATATGTAATCAGAAATATCCTGCCACAATAATTATTAGCAGAAAAAATAAAAATGCACTCCTTATAATTCAACACTAATGATGCTGCATCAAATTCCAGGAAACATACTAAATATACAGGAAGACAAAATTGTGCATTTTTAGGATTTTGTAGGTATGACCAAAAAACCCTTATACCGTCATTTTGTCGTCTGTCTGTCTGTCCGGTAAAAATTATAGCCAAACGGCTAAACCTAGAGAGTTGGAATTTGGCATGCTTATACAACTCTTTGACCCGCACATAAGAAAAATACTAAAAAATATTTTTTTATGAATTTTATTTCGAAAGCCTAATACCATTATTTAAGTTTCTAAATATGTACAGTATTTTTTTTATATAACAAGGTTCATTATGATTTTGAAAATTACGCCTATGGCTTCCATTGGTTGCTTAAATCATAAGCCCCGCCCTCTGATTTCGTATACATTCAAACATAGAACTAAATAATAATTTCAACATTTCCCACTGGGTATTAAATTTATGCTTTTAAAAATTAAATGCAACATTTACCAAAATATAACTAGAATTTTGACAAAATAATTTAAACAAAATAAAAATGCAAAAAAAAAGAAAAATTAAAATTGACAGGATTCGAACTCTAGTTTGCAAATTCAACGACCGAAAAAATTCAACATAGCAACGACCAAACGCTTTACGCTACGAGTGCTTGGTTATCTACTGTGTTACATAGCAAATTAAATATTTAACATATTTTAGTTAAAAACACAAAAAATATTTATTTGCGTTATTTTCCGAAAACATAATCTGATCAAAAATTCCTGTTGTACTATTCCGGTTCACACCAATTTACATTACTTAGATTTTTTTCAGATTTTTAGTTTAAACCATCTGGGCTACAGGGTGTGGGACAAAATTTTTTTTGCACAATTTTGGCAAAAAACGCTTCAAAATAATTTATTTTGCAAAAATAAAAATTTGATCGTTAATCCACGTACCAAGGGCTTTCATTTGATACCCTACACATAATTGTAAAAAAAAAAATTATTTTTTTCGATGAGCATATATTTGTTTTTAATTTTTAGGGGGATATGTTTTTTAGATGTTTTAGTATTTTTCCTATATGTGTGTCAAAAAGTTGTATAAGCATGCCAAATTTCAACTCTCTAGGTTTAGCCGTTTGGCTACAATTTTTACCGAACAGACAGACAGACAGACAGAGAGACAGACAGACAGACAGACAGACAGACAGACAGACAGACAGACAGACAGACAGACAGACAGACAGACAGACAGACAGACAGACAGACAGACAGACAGACAGACAGACAGACAGACAGACAGACAGACAGACAGACAGACAGACGACAAAATTACGGTATAAGGGTTTTTCAGTCATACCTACAAAACCCTAAAAACATGCAAGACATCAGAAAACTGTATCAGTACATTCCTAGCGACAAGAAAGTTTTCTGCGATGAAATCTACGAATGACAAAAACAGAATTTTGCCTATAAAAAACAATTAACATTTTGAAAAGTCTGAAAAGAACATTGAAAAAAAAAGGGAGGAAAAAACTTATTTTACTTTATTATGTTTTATAAATGGAACTCTCTCAAAACTTATTATTTGGCGGGTCACATTTTATTTGTCATTTCTATTTTTTACAATCTTAAATTCTTGGTTACGCCGATTTACACGTATTTATATCGGCATAAATAAGTGTGTAAAAAGCTTAAAGTAACAAATAAAGTTACACCACTCCATTTGTTACCAATAATAATTATTGTCTTTCGTTTCAGATGTCGTTGTGGCGACCAGAGCTGCCTGCAATCCATTGACGTAATTTATGTATATAGTATTTATATCTGTGTGACCGTATTTTATGTATAGTTTTAATTAAATAAATATTTTTTGTGTAAGCTGTTTGTGTTTACCTGTCATAACTATGTCATTTGAGTTGTAAACAATCTAATAGTTTTCTAAGAAGTTCCTATGATTAGTGAGAACAAATAAAAATACAATTACAAATCAATAAATAAAGTAATAATTAACTTACTAAAGTTATCAACTTTAGTAACGTCACAAACATTGTAAATTATGGGCGATGAAGATGACGGCCTCCACTATTTTTTTAGACACAATGATGAACTATTTAGTTATATTTGGATGCATCTTTGAATGCATCATCTCTATCATCATTAGCGTAATTTAGTCCAATATTGAACATTGAACTTACTTCATCCAACCGATCGAACAGAGAATTATAGTAGAGTTCAAAGACGCACACTAAATGAATTAATAAAATTAGATGGAAAAGAACAAATTAAAACTTTTTGGAAGAATTGTACAATTAAAAATGCTAATGAAAGCATAAAAGTTTGCTGGAAAGAAGTTAAACAAGAATGCTTAAATGGAGTTTACCATTAAATATGACACTACAGCCAATTCCGTAACTATTCGCGACTCAAACTAACGTTGGCGGCGCTGCGTACGACAGTTGATGGCCAACGAGAAGCGTATATGTCAGACGTTTTTTCTTAATATTTATCTGTCCAAACAATATTTCGGCAAAAAGTACTATATTTAAGTCACTATATTTAAAAATACGTCTTAATTCACATAAACTGCAGCACAACACAAAATTATACAAATATACGCTTCTGTTTAATTTACCAAGCTACCACCAGATGTTTCACTGTTATTTGGAGTCGCGAATACAGGTGCAACAAGTACACAAGCATAGGGCACAGGACGAAGGAGGGTCTAGAAATCGTCAATGTGGCCCAAATTTGTGTTTTAATCTTTTTTTCAATCTAGCACAGGGCACAAAAAAGCTACTTTGTATAGCAGGAAAAAAGTGACGGTTAAGAATTTACTGATGAAGTATAAATAGCTTGGTTGGTTTCCAAGGTACTTAAGTCGATGTTTTAAAGTCTAGGCAGACAACTTTACAGATTTATGAAACACCAAATTGAAAGCCCCTCAATTGAAGACAAAATCAATTCTTGCATTCATTTTTGATGTAAAGAGAATAATAAGTGAAATATTTCAATATTTTAGTTTTAAGGTGTCCCCCCCGTAACTACTCTAATATTCATCAAATTGATAAAATGCATAGAACAAATAAGATTTGTTTCCTTATAAACAATTTTGATTGTATAGTTTTTTCTTTTAAGATAGTTCTATTTATAAAGGAAATATTTTAAGTTTTTTAGTACCAGTTTTAACTCAGAAACAACCCCTAAAAAAGAAAATTTTGAGATACCATGCTTACCATATTTGAGATACCATATTTGAATCCTGGTTCTATTCTATTGTACCAAATATCGTTAAAATACGTCCAGCCGTTTTTAAAAACAGATATAACCTCCAATTTTATTAATTACTATACTATTATAGCAATTTGTTTTTCTATTTTTATTTAAATATATCTAAAATTATATTCGATTTTATTGTTATTTATTAATTATAATACAAATACACATCACTTTAAATTTTATATAAATCAGTTTAAAACTTCTTTAGGTTTTTATTTATAATTTATTCAGTAGAACTGTCTTGAAATAAATATGTATTATGAAAATAGTCAATAAAAATATTTAAAAACATGCAACAACTATACTAATTCTGTACGCTAGTTTGAACTACGCACACGTGTAGGGAATACGTCACACGTGTGCGTAGTCTCATATGCGGGTCTATTCTGTATCTTAAAAAGTTAAAAATTAACCTCAAGGTCGAAGTTAAAAATTTTTAACCACGCTTTACAATATTTTGTTATTCTGTAACTCTATGGCGTTAAAATTTAAACCTTGATGTGGTTAATTCAGTAGGTTATATTTGGAATTTTAACTCCAGCCAAATACATGGTGTTAACTTTTAACCACCTATAGTTCTAACCTCTAAACGTCAAATAGCCAGGAAAAATCCATTTTTAAAATTAATTATGGGAAGTCTGTTTATTTTAAATCAATTATTAATAAAACAAATTGAACAAAAAGAGGTTAATAAATGAAAAATTAATATAGGTAAATAAAAAATATATAAAAATGCTTTTTAGGAGATCAGTTCGAATTAAACGAGAGCAACTGCATGATATGAGAGACCCTTTTAATTTACCTGAAGAAATATTTTAAAATATTTTCATTTTTCTAAAACTTACGAAATATTTCGTTTTACATGTTATTATTATTATTTTTTTTTTTTTAATCCGAGAAGAATCAAAAGATTTCCCCTTAAATTGCAAGTAAATATTGAAAACTTTGAAACTGAGATACATTTTAACAAGAGAACAATTTTAATTTCTGTTTAAAAATAAAAATAAGGTAAATATAACCTGAAAATAAAAGTCTCTTAATATAGAAGAAAGAAAGAAAATGTTGATACATTTGCATGTTATGGTAATATTATAATATATTATTTACTTTCTGCACCCATAATTATTTATGTATAAATATTGTGCATTTCCGCAATATAGATTTATTATATTTGATCGTTGTTCATTCACGATTCAACCATAACACTTGTTTACATTAAATCCACAATTACACAAGCAAAATACCTTCCCTTGTAGATAATTTCACAACATACTTTTAACCATAAGGTTAAAAATTTAGAACTTAACGCTTGGGTTATAACCTGAGATACAGAATAAGAAGCAAGGTTAAAATTTTAATGTCTAGTTAAAATGTTACTTTTTAACCATCATTTTTAACCAAATCTTTTTAACCACAAAAGATACAGAATAGACCCGATGGTGCGGCTCTGATTGGTCAGAAGGTACGAGACAACCTTTACTTTAATAATTTTGGATGGGAGGTAGTAACTAGAGATGGGAATTTCGGCTCAGTTTGCGGAACCGGATCAGTGGAGGTCGTTAAGTTTGTTGAGCCGGTTCATTGATCCGGCTAAGTAAACATGTTTTCGAGACACAGGTCGGTCGTTAGTTCGTAGGTAGAACGTCGCTTAGAGCCGGTTCTTGCAATATATGAACTGTAAACATGATCCCGAGACACAGGTCGGTCAGTCGTTCGTTCGTAGGTAGAACGTCGCTTAGCGCCAGCTCTTGCTTAGACCCGGTCAGTTGTCGGTCGTTCGCTCGTAGGTAGACGTCACTTAGAACCGGCTCTTCCTTAGACCCGGTCAGTTGTCGGTCGTTGGCTCGTAGGTAGACGTCGCTTAGAGCCGGCACTTCCTTAGACCCGGTCAGTTGTCGGTCGTTCCCTCGTAGGTAGTACGTCGCTTAGCCCCGGTTCTTATCTAACATTTTTGAAACAAACAATTCACTTTATGTAGCTACTGTATTTTAAACCAGATGTGTTAAGTTTATGGCGATGTTTATTGCCCTTATAAATCGGACATCTGGGATTTGGGCAATATTTTTAATATTTTTATATAATATGGTTGTAAGAAAATACAGACTAAGCCTATTAGTTTCAAATAAACTGCCCTACAAATTGATGACAATAAATAATACAATTTATGATAATACATTACAAGCCGACTTCTCGCGAAGTTCAACATGACATCGATCCAGATCCGGATCACTCCGGTCACTGCTCACAATCGCCCGACCAATCGTATCCTTGAAACTATACAATGAGCCGTGAGCCGGCTCATTTCAATTTGGTGAACCGTGTCACTTCGGTCAGTGTACTGAGTCGGCTCAGTGAGCCGGTTCGTTCATGAACCCATCTCTAGTAGTGACAGATAGATTGCTAAACACTACTGCGCAAGCGCTGCCTAACAATGACAACTGAGTTTCCGTTACCAACATAACGGAACTTGAAAAAAAATAGCCCTCGTAGTACCTACTTATTCTAAACACAAAAGTCCCTATATGATATTCTCCCCAAAATCGCAATTTTTTGAGTTATTAAGCCTGTAAACACAATATAGTACATGCCCCTTTTTTAGTCGGTTACTCATAACTACTTCGTTAAAGTATTGAATATTTTACTTTGATTAATTTAATATTGATTTAAATATTTGTAATGTCATGAAGATTGCAGTCTCGTGCTTGTATTCTTGAACATTTATTCAGTTACAAGATAAGAGTAGAATTTTAATTATTTGAATAATACTTGATGAGTAATATTATTTTTATTTTAAATTGCATTAGGTAACATGACACATGATACGAATATTTTAAATAAATATGAAAAGTAAATATATTTAATTACTTCGGGATTTCTGAAGGTACTAAAGTGATATGTTTCAATTATCAAAACCAACGATTTGGTAACATGGGGATTTTCTTTTGGTTTCTATGTGACAAATACAATGTCACCAAGACATGATTCTAATTTTAATATTATAAATCGTATCTGGATTCATAGCAACAATCTTTTTTTTCAGCTTCTTTAAAGATTATTCTCCAACAACTAGAATTAAATTAACTTTAATTTTCCCATCTACATTTCAAACATTACCTTCTAAACTTTAGGAAGTATTACCTCAACGATAAACATTAATCGTGTTCCAAATAGTTGTAAGAAAATCTCTAGCTATCAGTTGTGATCCTCAGCTTTAAGGTACATACAAGATTTTAAGGTATGCATATTTTAACTCATATTTAGTTAAAATATTTCTAATGTATATATGATAGTATTTTATATAACAAGAAAATAATGAAGACTGTATTACACGAAGAAGTTGCAATTGTAAAACTTAAGAAATGACGTCGTTAAGATGGCTACTGAACGATCAGCTGATTGTAACCTACAACAATGTTTAAATAGTCTTTTATTTAGCAAGCATATATTATTATTATATTATTTATTTTACATCGGCCTTTATTTCTGCAACGAGGCTAATCGCCGATGCCAGGGGGCGAGCTCCTACACCTGGATGAGGGGTGAATGATTGTGAAAATGAGAGTAACGTAAACATATTATTCTCGCCCGAATAATATCACCAACGAATCAGGCTCGAACCACCGGCCGCCCAGTCACGCCTGTTTCCAACAGTCTAAAACCGCACGACTTAATGCGCTCGGCCACTCCGTTGGCTTAGCAAGCATATAACAGATGCTACATTTCACGAGAATAAGAGTTACCTCCCGAGCCGTAATAGAGGGTAGTAATAAGGTGGCCATATTTTTTTTTAGTTAAAAATTCAGATAGCTCATAGACGGGGGGGGGGAGGTATCTTTGAATTAATCAAATATAATTGTTATATTCTTTTTTTTTTAATACAAAAAATTATTATAATTTATAATAATTAAAAATTTCCAATCACAGATAAGTATCTTATATTATTTAAAGAACATTATTATTATAACATTATTTTTTTAAATGAATTCAAAATTTATTCATTAAAATTACTGAGTAGAAATCTTTTTATATTTTTCCGAACTATGGATCTATTTGAGTAGGTCAGTTTTGCTTTGAAGCATTTTGTAAAAATCTGCACAGTTTAAAAATATGGCTCTTGAAAAAGTGCTGGAATGATACATGTTTTTTAATAAAAATTTGTGACTAAAACTTATAAATTCTTTTTATAAAAAACATGCTTCCAGGGACAATTACAGAATTTATTTAAATAAAAACAACACAAAAAATTAAACTAAATAAACAAAAACTTTTCGAACAAAATTTTCACAAACACACAAATAAAGACGATTGTTTTTTTTTACAAAACTAACAATCAGAAATAAACTTAATATCAATCTATATATCAAAATTTGCAGCGAATTTTTAACTATGTAATGGAATATTTTTAACTGTAGAAAAGGCTAGGTTATTTAAATAACCATCTATCTATTATAGACGGTATCTTGTAAACCAATAGAAGCATAATTTCGTACCATGCGGCAAATTGTAGCTAAAACTTCATTCTAAAAATATGTTCTATAGTGAAAACTACTTATAGTTATTGTACTTGGTAGGTGCTACGGGTAAAAATGATTTAATTCGTAAAGAACACCTGTACCAAGTAACATTCCATTATCATCAAGTATAATATTTTTCAACGAAGGTTCTAAACTATAAACAATAAAGTCGAAAAAATGTTGACGTATTATTTGAACATTTCTACACAAAACTGTTTAAGTATAAAAGTTATTTGAAACTCAGAAATATATTTAAAAAATTACAGAACATTGTTATGTGATATCTATTATTAAGTTATTGAGCAATAACATTTTTCAAATAATTTTAACAGTAAAAAATATCCTATTAAATAGATAAAAATTTGGTATAGAATTTGATGTATAAATTCAGTGACGGCGCTAGCGGGGGTCCCCCCCCCAAATTGCTCTGGTCCCCAGTTGCCCCCCTCCCAGAAATGCTTGGAAGAAAATGTGTGCGCAACAAGGAAGGTTTAAGTCATCACTTATCTCACGAGGGTCGCTCAAAAGTAAGTTAATCCGTGTGGTTGGCGGGAAAAGTCTGGGAGTCTCAAGGAATTTGCGTCTGGGTGTAGTGGCAGCAGTATAAAATTTCTATGCGCGTGCGTCGATCGACCCAGCAGTCAGGCTCCAGCCACTATGGAGACTCCACTTGTTCCTATCGCCGATTGTGAAGTTCGTGGTGTTATTCGTTTTTAGACATCAAAAAATAAAAATGCTACTGAAATTCATCGCGAGTTGTGTAGTGATTATGGTGAAGACGTTATGTCAAGGCCAATGGATTCTCGTTGGCGCCAATCATTCATTAAAGGGAAAACAACATTACGCGATGAACAACGCTGCTCGTCAGACTCAAGACCTGCTTGAGGAGTTTCGATGGGATGTTTTCGGACATCCGCCTCAGTGACGGATCTTCGCATGAGACAAAAAAGACATTTGTCTTGGGCCCGTAATTTTCAAGGGCCCGGATGTGGGAGGTAAGGTCCTTTTTTTTTGTTCTTCACTTGGATTTGGGAGGTGAGGTCCTTTTTTTTTGCTCTTCACTTGGATTTGGGAGGTGATGACCTTTTTTTTTGCTCTTCACTTGGATTTGGGACGTGAGGTCCTTTTTTTTGCTCTTCACTTGGATTTGGGAGGTGATGACCTTTTTTTTTGCTCTTCACTTGGATTTGGGACGTGAGGTCCTTTTTTTTGCTCTTCACTTGGATTTGGGAGGTGAGGACCTCTTTTTTTTGCTCTTCACTTTGAACTCCTCTAGGTTGAAGGCCCGTAAATCATAGGTTGGGGGCCCGAAAATCAAAAATGTTTTGGGCCCGGCGAAGGCTTGATCCGCCACTGATCCGCCTTACTCCCCTGACCTTGCACCAAGTGACTTCCACCTGTTTCCACAGTTGAAGCAACGTCTTGGGGGAAGACGCTTCAGAAACGATGATAATTTGAAACAAGAAGTTGAAAGATGGCTAACCACTATGGCGGCAGAATAGTATGACACTGGATTGAAAAAACTTTTACCACAGTACCAAAAATGTATTGAAAAACAAGGCGATTATGTAGAAAAATAAATTTAATATGTGCTTTTCAAAATATACTTTCACTTATTTTTAAAAAAAATAGTGTAACTTACTTTTGAGATGATCCTCGTATTTTAGAAATGAGGTCATTTTTTTAGGTCATCACTTGTTTTAAAAGTGAGGACCTTTTTGTTTTTAGGTTATCACTTGATTTTATAAGTGAGGACCTTTTTGTTTTTAGGTTATCACTGGATTTTATAAGTGAGGACCTTTTTTTAGGTCATCACTTGTATTTTCACCTGTCCATTAATAACGATAATAAATGATGCCCTCCTCAAATTTTACCACCAGATTTTACTCAAATATTTCCTGGCTCCTCCAGATTTGAAGAGCTAGCGCCTTTATACAGTGGCGGCGCGCCACTTTATAGATTTATACTAATTTTATTTCAGATTGTTAGTTTTGTATAGGGAACTGGTTATCTCTGGAGGTTATACGCAGATTTAATTCTTTCCACAATGAAAATTACGAATATTGTTGATATTAATTCTAATCAATTTCTCTAAAGGCAAATTCTTTGCTTGCTTGCATATTTTCTGAGATTCTTGTTTATGCATTAAAATTATTTATAAGATTCAGGTATGCATAAAATGTATATAAAAAATTTAACAAGAATAAACTGAATCATTTATTTCAGCAAATTTCAGGCGGATCTGTTGATTCATCTTAAAGGCAATGACTGAAAACAACAACTGTGAAATATTTACTAATTAACAAATAAGACGTAGCTAATAATTAATATTTTGATATTTTGCAATATACTTGTTAACATTCAGTTTTTCTCACACAACAAATTGACCGAGGTCAAGTTTATGTTATTTTGCCGCAAGAAATGTTTATAATGATCAGACATTACCAGTCACGTAGCCAAGTGAAAAAGTCATTATAATTTCTAAATTGTTAAGATTATTTGGAAAAATACGTAAAAATAACTGTCAAGCGTATATTTCTTTTCAATATTTCATTAAGATTGGAACTGGCTCTTCCAAACTATAGCCCATTTATATATGGCTTCGAAACTTGGACCTTAACAAATTGAGATTGTTAAAATAACAACCTAAAGAAATCAACAGGTCGCGAGCAGTTCTCAAGCTATTCGCGAATAGCTTACGAGCAGTTCGCAAGCTATTCGCGAGTAGCTTGAGTTTGATCATTGATCATTTCCCGAGATCATCTTTCACTTTATTAATAATAAAGTCAGGTTCGCCCGTAGTTCGAAAGAACTTCGCTAAGATCGAATTCAGAATAGAAAAAGAAAACAAAAGAAAAAAAAAAACTGGCTCATCGATCACAGCAGAAATATACTGCCACCAAATGGACGATATGATGTAAAAACTTGAAGAAAAACAGCCTAGATTGAAGAATAACAGATCGACTAGTATCTTATTGCATGATAACGCTAGACCACACACTGCACAAATGACTGGCCAAAATACAGAAATTGGAGTTGGAACTTCATCATCCTCCATATTCACCAGATCTAGCCCCCATTGACTACCACTTTTTCCGCAATTTGGACAACTTTTTAATAGGAAAACAGTTTAATTCCGACAATGCTGTAAAACTGACCTTCCAGGAATTCATTGACTCTCGTCTGCCATGGTTTTATACCACCGGCCTGAACAACCTGCCGCTTAAATGGCAAAAGTGTATAGACAATATGGGTGCATACTTTGATGAATAAAATAATTTCTTATATTTGTAAGTTATCAACCAACTTAGCTTTTTTTCTATAAAATTCCTTGACGATCTAATAATTTCCTGTGCTAGTAACTTGCTTGATAACTTGCAAATGGTGAATATTGTTTAACAATAACTTGAAACTTTAATTAGTTATACTTTTGTTTTTTTTTTTGTCGCACAGCAACAGTGACTTTTTATATTGATAAATGATTCATAATAATAAAGATAATAGTAAAGATATTTTAAGTATAATGATAGCTCTCCTTATGACCTCTCAAATAATCATCTTATTAAAAAATACTATTCAACAGAAAAGAATTGTTTTTTCATTCTAAACCACTTTTCTCATACATACATATATATTTTACTATTAAGTAAATAATAAGTGAGATATTTCAAGTGTATAGATAACACTCCCCATGACCCTCTAAATATTCAGCTTATTGAATATAAAAGAAATATTTTGGTATCCTAAACAACTTTTATGATAAACATTTTTGATGTAATGTAAATATGCAAGAAATTAGTTTTAATGTGTCTATTTTTTTTTTTTTTTGAGGTTATGTTGTTTATACAATTAAAATACATAGAATAGAAAATATTTGTTTTCTTATTATAAGCAATATTTGTCACACATTTTTGCTGTTGTCAACAATAAGGGAGATATTTCAAAAGATTAGTTTTAGGGTATCTCTCCGTAACTTAACAAATATTCAACCAATTGAAAAAAATTGATGTTAAGTGTGAATTTTCACACATTTCAGGGTTTCGCAGGTATTTAGTAACTGTATGATGATTATTTGGGATGCCAAAAAATTTTTGTCAATATATTGAATTTTAATTCGAATGCCTAATACCATTATTTAAGTTTCTAAATATGTGCAGTATTTTTTTTTTATATAGCAAGCTTCATTACGATTTTGAAAATTGCGCCAATGGTTTCCATTGGTTGCTTAAATCATTAGCCCGGCCCTCTGATTTCGTATACATTCAAACAGAATTAAATTATAATTTCAACACTTCCCACTGGTTAATTTTATCCCATTTACGCTTTCAAAAATTAAATGCAACATTTACCAAAATATAACTAGAATTTTTGACAAAATAATTTAAATTAAATAAAAATGCAAAAAAAATAACAAAAAAAGTAGGTAGGTACAGCTCACTAAGCGACAACACTACCACTCTACTACGAAGGTTCACTCGTTCACTATGTTAAATAGCGGATTAAATATATTACATATTTTAGATAAAAACACAAAAAATGCGTTATTTTCCGAAAACATAATCTGATCAAAAATTCCTGTTGTACTATTCCGGTTCACACCAATGTACATTACTGAGAATTTTTTCATATTTTTAGTTTAAACCATCTGGGCTATAGGGTGTGGGACAAATTTTTTTTTGCACAATTTTGGCAAATATCGCCTCAAAATAATTTATTTTGCAAAAATAAAATTTTGTTCGTTAATCCACTTACCTAGGGCTTTCATTTGATACCCTACACTGAATTGTAAAAAAATACATTTTTTTTCGATGAGCATATATTGTTTATATTTTTAGGGGGGTATGTTTTTTAGATGTTTTAGTATTTTTACTATGTGCGGGTCAAAGAGTTGTATAAGCATGCCAAATTTCAATTATCTAGGTTTAGCCGTTTGGCTACAATTTTTACCGAACAGACAGACAGACAGACAGACAGACAGACAGACAGACAGACAGACAGACAGACAGACAGACAGACGACAAAATGACGGTATAAGGGATTTTTGGTCATACCTACAAAACCCTAAAAATCATAAAAGAGAAAAGGTTTGTTTTCTTATTATAAACAATTTTTGTCATATGCGTTTGTGCTGTTCAGTCAACAATAAGGGAGATATATCAAAAGATTAGTTTTAGGGTGCCCCCCCCCCGTAACCCCCCAAATATGTATCTAATTTAAAAAATGCATAAAACAAATAAGATGTGCTTTCTTATTATATATATATTTTGGTTACATAGATTTTTCTGTTACGTCAATAATAAGAAACATAAGGAAGATAACAGTTTTAACCCTGAAACACACCATGTTCGAGGCCTGGTTCTAATCTATCATCATACCAAATTTCGTTAAAATGAGTCCAGCCGTTTTCATGTGAATCACTGACAAAAAACAGACAGATGGAGTGACAGACACACACAACCTAGAGGCGTTTAAAGTGAAGAGAGAAAAAAAAAAGGCCCTCACCTCCCAAATCCAACTGAAGAGCAAAAAAAAGGTCCTCACCTCCCAAATCCAAGTGAAGCGCCAAAAAAAAAAGGTCCTCACCTCCCAAATCCAAGTGAGGAGCAAAAAAAAGGTTCTCACCTCCCAAATCCGGCCCCTTGAAAATTACGGGCCCAAGACAAATGTCTTTTTTGTCTCGGGCGAAAGTCCGCCACTGGGTGAGTGGGGAGGAATGTATTGTACATGTAAAAATAAGTAAAAAAAAATTTAAGGTTGTTATGCGATTGTCTTTTGTTCTCAAGTTATAACGAAATTAAAACACTTTCTATCGAACATCGTTTTAATTTCGGTGTGATAACAAGTTTTCAAAAATATCACCGTTAACTTGTAAACATAGTTATTTATTTATTAAACATAAGACAATAATAATGAATTTGACACTAATGATAAACAGGATGACACTAATGATTTATTTATTAAACAGGAAGATAATCGTATAACAACGTTAGAGTTTTTTTTACTTATTTTTACATGTACAATACATTCCTGAAATTCGGCCCATTCCTCCCCACTCACCCTGTATATATAATAAAAGTGATTTAGGAAAAAGAAAGGATTCTTTTCTGTTCAATAATTTTTTTAATAAGATTCATATTTGGGGAGCCACAGACATCAATTATTTTTTTTGCAGGTAATCACTTGAAAGGTTTTGAAACCAAATATTAGGACGAAAAAATAAATAAACAGATATAGCCTCTAATTTTCTTAATATAGATCAGTGGTTTCCAAACTTTTTCGGTTCCCAGCGTCCTTAATGTATCAGAACTTTTCCGCGGCGCTCCAAGTCAAAACATTGGTCTAACTAACGCAGTTGGAGGAATATAGGGATTTGCAGCTAAGCACCCTACCATCTGGTGAGCGTTTCATGAACTTGTGTACATCAGATAACATTTCGTTTTGTGTATTGGTTTTGTATGAAGTTTGTTTTTAAAGTTTTATTATAATCATTGAAAAATGTATAATACATATTGTTGTGTGCCTATGTGCAATTCATTGAAAAGAAGAAACCCGGAAATATCGTTTCATTTGTTTCCACTAATATCAGACACCGTATGGTTCGAAACAAAATTGGGAAAGCAAGAGGTTAGGAATCGACGCGATGTTTAGATAAACAATTTAAAAATTGGAAAAAAAGTGAGCCCTTATATCAAAGTTTGCTCATTACATTTTAATGATAGTGACTACAAAAAATATTTTCAATTTTGTATTTATTATCGCATATCTTGAAAATTCCTGTTATTGTGTGTGGGTTTGTAATGCACAAGTTTGTAGGCATAATGCATAAATCTTTATGAACTCTGTTTTTTTCAGTGACTCCACACAATATTATATGCCCAGCATTGTAGATTTCTACCCCTTGGTAAACAACACGGGAATTATTATTTCCCCCAATATAGTTAAAATAATCGACAATGGAAAACCGCCATAACTTAAAACCAGATCACAAAATGTAGTATATTAGATGTTTACAAGTAATGTCACTTCACAAAATCCGAAAATCCCAAACAATTATTTATTTTTTGTCGTTTTTTGATACACTTTTCGCTATTATTTACTAGTAAATGTCAAGTGGTATCTGATGTAGAATGGTTTCAAAAAAATCCGCGTGGCGCTACGATCTTAAAATTTTTCCCCTATTGGAACGTTTTCGCGGCGCCCCTGCAGCCCAGCCACGGCTCCCAAGGCGCCACGGCGCACATATTGGAAATACATGATATAGATGACAGATAATATGAAACATTGGTTTTCAAACGGTGTGCCGCGGATACAAAAAATATTGAAAACCACTCATATTGGAAGATATGACTTAAGGACGGATATATCTCCAAACGATAGTATTTTGAATTATTCCTTTACGAATATTTTTAACTTTTAAAACGTTGAGTTTAAAAAATCCCCTTGGCCTTTTCAAAATACTATCTAATCATTGAAACAGCTCGTGATGGGATTTTTCAGGAATAAAATATAAATGTATTATCAAAAATTTATCATTTTATACTATTATTTATAGTTCTAAAATGTCCCCAGTTCCAAAACAACTAAATTTTTATCAAAATCTCTGAAGAAACCCGCGCCTGAACGTTGTTTTCTAAAACAACCAGTTTAATAAACAGTTTACGCAAATTCCTATCTTGTATATCATTTGTATTTCTCGGGAAATTTCCCTAATTTACTTCGAATGTTGAGTACCACAATATATACGCATATATAAATGTTCTATGGCATTGGGGGACCAGTCTTGTTTAAAACATAAAGCTGTTGGTATTGGTTTGTACCTGAAAAGTGCTGTGTAAAAATGCATATTAAAATTTTGTTATTCGCTTGTGGTAAGTAATAATGTGTTAACTTATTAAATTAAACATTTCTTTAATAACAACTGTAAAAAAACTGTTTGTTATTGTTAAAATTAGGTTATGTTAGATTTATATTTGTGTTTCTATTTTTATTATTGAAGTAAGTTATTAATTTAATTTACTTAAGTCTTGATTATCGGAAGTTATTCATTAAGAAGGTATTGATAAATATTCATATTTTATTATTTATTGTGTACATTGTTACTATTTCAACACGCGAATAAAAAAAAATCATAATTATTTGTTGCGAAGATGTTACAAAAAAATGAATTAATTATCAGGGACGTGTTCTCAGAAATTATAAATTCAATTTACAAACTAAAACACAATGTATTTAAAATGCGAAAATGATTTTGTTGAAATTATTTGGAATAATTTGGAATAATTGAACAAAATATTTAAAACAAACTAATGGATAGGAGAAAAAAAATGTAAGGATTAAAATTTTTAACTTGACTTCTTTCATTCTAAAATTGGACAAAATTTCGGTATTGTAACACAAATTTTAGGTTTTATAAATCAAAATTTGAGTTCCAGCTCAAAGTTTGTCCATTGTAACTCAAAATATGGTTCCTTTAACTCGAAGTTTGAACCCTTTAACACAAATTGACCACTACAAGTAAAAATTTTGGAACTAACTTAACCCTTTACCGCATAGTGTGCCATATATGGCACATTCCGATTTTTATTTTTTATTTTACTTTGGAACTTTAAACTGAATCAGAACGTTACTTTATGAATATATAATTCATATATGTTCATATATTCCACATACATACACAGCAATGGATCCTGCAGTATCTCAAGTAATGGGCTGCAATAGATTTGAGGATATCAAACGGAATTTGCACTTCAACGATAACTCTGAATTTATTGAGAAAGGACAACTAGAATATACGACCTTTTCTTTCAAAAATTCGAGGGCGACTGCTTTTAATCCCTAATGAAGAACATCTAGCAATTGACGAGCAAATAATACGGAATCATTTTCTTTTGTAACATAATGTAGAATCATAATGTTCCATGTATGGCACAAACCCTAAATTATTATTTTAATTATTATTTTTTCATAAAAATAATAATTAATATTTTAAATATATTTTTTTAATTAATTTTTCTATCAATAAGAACCAATTACCTAATGCTCATGAATTATTTCAGCCAAAAATAAAAATTCATGCAGTTAAGGGTTAAATTTAGTTCCCTAAGTAAAATTTTGTGATCTTCAACATTTTATAAAATAGCTTACAAACAGTTTTATAAAACAGCTTCAAATTTTCGGGTCTCTAAACTTAAATGTGGCTCAAATATTTTCAGTATTTCAAAATTTTGAGTCTTTGACTAAACTTTTGGGCTCTCCAACTCAAAATACGAACTCTAGGTCAAAATTTAACTCTGTAAGTCAAACGTACTCTAGATTTGGATTTTTATTATAACATTTTACTACTATAACTTAAAACATGGGCTATAAGAGATCAATAACATAAACGCATTGCATGGACATGAACTTGAAAGGAATATCATTATTCTGTTTATTATTTATTTATTTATTTATTTATTTATTTATTTATTTATTTATTTATTTATTTATTTATTTATTTATTTATTTATTTATTTATTTATTTATTTATTTATTTATTTATTTATTTATTTATTTATTTATTTATTTATTTATTTATTTATTTATTTATTTATTTATTTATTTATTTATTTATTTATTTATTTATTTATTTATTTATTTATTTATTTATTTATTTATTTATTTATTTATTTATTTATTTATTTATTTATTTATTTATTTATTTATTTGGCCACACCAACAGGATTTAATGCCCCAATAATAGGGTGGCACTATTTACATAAATTACAATTTTAAATAAATTTAACTGACATAACAGAGCAGTTACAAGTGAATCCTTATAGTTCTAAATATTATATAAAGAAAACGGAAATAGAGAACTGGGTAGACGTTATAAACAACGAAGAGCAGATTTTTTAAATGTTGAGATATTAGTACTGAAAAGGTCTGGAAAGTTGGGGTTGCAGAGATATGAATTATATAATTCAGATAAACGTGAAACAGGTGAATTCGAAGCATAGTTTGTGCTTTCGTAAGAAACTAAGAGGAAGTTATTATTTCTAATGTAGTAGGCAGGAATTATAAATAGATGTCCGTATTATAAACAGAAGATTGATACTCCTTTGATTCATCTTCATGCCCAGGAAATGCGCTTACGCTATGGATCTATTATAAACCTTTGCCACAATTTGCCTTTAAATTAAACTTTAACTAAGTTGGCACCTATTTCTCAATAAATAGGCTTTCGAAAACTAAGACCCTGTATTTCATAATTGGGCACTCTAACTTATCACAGTTTTAAAAGTAGTTTTATAATTTGTAAACATTTTCTAATATTATAGTCTATTGAAAGAAAACTAAAATTGCTTACGAACTAAGAACCAAACTAGTTTGTAAACTATTTCAATTAATTAAAATGTCTGGTCATCATCTAAATCTATTAGTTAAATTATACCTGTTTAACAATTCACCTTGACCCACACAAAAAAAAATTGTTGTCTAACTTGCTCATACAAAAATAAACAATAAGATACTAAATTTATTTTCAAAAAAATAACTTGAACAGTATATAAATAGTGGTTTTAACAATTTATTTAAATAACCACAATTATAATGACAGAGTGTTTACAATTTAAGATCAAAAAGATTGTAATTGTTCTCTAGAATTTTCAACATCCGGTAACAATTCGCGGAAAATTAATCATGATCTATAAAGTGAAATCATTGAAGAAAATAGGAAAACAGCTAAACAGTCATAAAATTTGTAATTTAAATTTTAATGTTAACCAATGTAGTCACAATTGTTAACAATATAAACAATATTGTTAACAATATAAACAATATTGTTAACAATAATTATAACAAATATGTATTTAATGAAAAAATTAATATTCTTTTTAGGATTTTGTAAGTATGACCACTAAAACCCCTTATAACGTCACGTTACTCATGTGTCTGTCTGTCTGTACGGTACAAATTGTAGCCAAACGGCTTAACATAGAAAGTTAAAATTTGGTATGCTTATACAACTCTTTGACCCACATATACGAAAAATACAGAGAGTTTAAAAAATACATCCCGAGATAAATATAAACAATTTTGTATTTAATATTTTTATTCTCTTAATGCGTAGATAAACATGCAAATTTTTATTTCTGAAAAAGCAATTTTTTTATGGGATTTTTGCCAAAAATATATAAAAAAAACTTTTGTCCTCCACTCTATCTTCCAGAAGGGTTGATCTAAAAATTTGAAAAAAATCTCCATAATGTACATTGATGGGAACCGGAATAGTTCAACAGGAATTTTGGATCAGATTAATTTTTCGAAATTTGTTTGTGGCCCTGAAGAAATATTATTTTTTTAAAATTTATTGTGTGGTATCAAAAGAAAGCTCTTAAAACGTATATTGAGGAACGAAAAGTAGTTTTAAAAATTCGTTTCTTTTAACACGATTTAAGTCAAGAATATGCCAAAAATGTTCTTGCCTCGCCCCTTTTTAGCCAGGGGTGTTAAACTAACAATATGAAAAAATGAATGTGTATTATTCTCTATAAAATAAAATTGTTTTATTTCAGTTACAATATGCTTAATCCACACTATCACGGCTATACCACGGCCCCAGTCAGATTTCGTCTTTCCTGAAGAGGATGAAACAGAAGATCGTTATGGAAACCGTCCTGGAAGACCAAACAGACCAGGTGGTCGTCCAAACAGACCAGACGGTCGCCCAGACCGTCCAGGAGGTCGCCCAAACGGTTCAGGAGGTCGCCCAAACGGTTCAGGAAGACCTACACCTAACCCAAGACCAACGCCAACTCCAGCACCACCAGTTGTACCAGATGGAACTGGTACAAGACCCAGTGTATGTGTAACAAATTGTCTGACAACACAACAATATAATCCAGTTTGTGGTACAGACAGGATTACATATAATAATATTGGAAGATTGGATTGTGCTGCCAAATGCGGAAAGAGTAAGTACTTTTATCAAATACCTATAAACTCGTTTCCTGGTATAGGTACATGCTTTTTATTCATAAAACAACAACAGTATCCACACTGTTTAATAACATTATTTATCTACGACTATCAAATAATAAATGTATTATGTGTCCAACTGTAAATACATAATTCTGTACATATTGCAACAAGTGTAAAAAAGGACGCGCATGCGTGCTCACCTCGGAAAAATTAACGTTTTTTAATAATGGTTAAAATAAAAAACATTGTAAATTTTCCCTATTTTTATTAATTAACTGCTCAGTTTCGGCTTTCGACATTTTCATTGCTTTGGATTCTATGTAAGACTTAGTATTTATTTTGACCATAGTTATTTGGTCTCCTTTATATTTAATATAAGATTATAAGTATTTGTTATTGATGAGTTGCTGGAGTTCTAAAAGTTGTTAATAACAGTGTGTGATACCTACTTATGATTTAACATTTTATATTGTTATTATTAACATTTGTTTTAAATAATTTTTCCTTCTTTTAACAGACGTCCAGCTTTCGTTTATGGGAAGGTGTGAGGCTATAGGAAAATAAGTTAGAACTAACCAAATAACTGAGGACAAGACTGCTGTATTAATCAAACTAATAAGACGAAGTTACTAAGTGACCTAAATTAACAAGACAAAAGACTGATAATACTGTATGATTGCTATTTTTATTGATTTTATGATTGCTATTTTTATTGATTTTATGATTGAAATAAATATTTTAGAAACAAATCTTTCTTTTTGATTAAATATATATATAAGGTGAGTCGGGAGAAAAGTGCCAACCTGCGGAAGTGTATACTACACATACACATAAGTGTATGACTAAAAAACTCAATGGTGTAATTCGATTTTTATTTGTTTTCGAATTATTTAATTCGCTCTTTCATTACCGACCGCCAACATACATAAGGGAGGTATTGTGATCATACCAATTTTGACGGTTCGAGATTTCGATGGATCTCCACGAATTGAGGTGCGTCATCACAGACAGACAGACGGACAGACAGACCCGTCCGTCTGTCTGTCTGTCTGTCTGTCCGTTCGTCCGTCCGTCCGTCCGTCTGTCTGTCTGTCTGTGTACACATGCAGAGCAAATTCGGCTGAAAAGATTTTTATGAAACTTCATATTTAAGCTTCTGCCATCAATGGCACGAGTTGATCAACTTTTGGTAAAAATCGGTTGACTAAAAATGGGAGTTTACTCGTGTCGATTTTAAGATTTTTGTGAATATTTCACAACACAAATATTTCGAAAAAATTTATTGAACAAAAGTTGCTATAAAAGCAATAACTAATAACTTTTATTTGAGACGTTTTTTGATAAAACGAAAAATTTTGAATAATTTCTGTAAAATTTTTCGAAATTTTTTCCAAGTCTCAATTTTTACCGACCGTCAACATATATAAGGGAGTCTGAATTTTTTCATACTTACATGTAACGTTTCCATGGTCATGATAAATAATATCTCTGTTAGAAAATATTAGGCCAAATTATTTCTACTCTGCTGCTAGAATGTATTTTATATAAGTACTTTACGATGGCGGTCTATCCTGTGGTGGCCACAGCTGATTTTTTCATATTTATATGTAACGTTTCCATGGTCATGATAAATAATATCTCTGTTAGAAAATATTAGGCCAAGTTATTTCTACTCTGCTGCTAGAATGTATTTTATACAAGTACTTTACGATGGCGGTCTATCCTGTGGTGGCCACAGCTGATTTTTTCATATTTATATGTAACGTTTCCATGGTCATGATAAATAATATCTCTGTTAGAAAATATTAGGCCAAATTATTTCTACTCTGCTGCTAGAATGTATTTTATACAAGTACTTTACGATGGCGGTCTATCCTGTGGTGGCCACAGCTGATTTTTTCATATTTATATGTAACGTTTCCATGGTCATGATAAATAATATCTCTGTTAGAAAATATTAGGCCAAGTTATTTCTACTCTGCTGCTAGAATGTAATTTATATAAGTACTTTACGATGGCGGTCGGTCCTGTGGTGGTCACAGCTGATTTTTTTGATAATCACCTAACAGGAGAACAGTACAAGGGCGCACACAAGGGGGTGGTCCAGTGGGTCCGGACCACCTCTATGATTCAAGGCGAATATTTGTAATTATACCATAATAAGTAAAAAATTAAGATTTTACAATTTTGTAGTTTAGTTTATTTTATATGCATTTGTACTAAAGTTTTGCAATTTGTAATAAAAATATATGGGAAAGAAATTGTTTTTACATTTAATAAAAGAGGATCTTAAAAATGTTTATGAGTGACTAAAAACTATATTGATGATACCCTTTTATACTTTTTGCTTTACACAAAACATATAGGTGTTTTACCAGCCCAGTTTTGAGGACCACCCCTAAAAAATATCTCTGTGTGCGCCCCTGGAACAGTATATTTTTTACAAATTTTTACTAAAAATTTACAAGGTATATTAGAAGATATTCCTTTAAACATAAGAAATGTAGGGTATTATTATCAAGGTAGAGCTCCACATTATGCTAGTCAAGTCACGTAATATTTAAATGGAACTGTTCCAGGACGATGGATTGGTCGCGGTGGTCCTATATTTGGCCGCCAAGATCTCCAGACTTCACACCATTAAACTTTTATTTGTGCAGCTGGTTGAATAGTCAGGTGTATACATTATTGTGTGGCAGACTAGCGCGAGCATCTTGTTAAATTTTCATGAATTTTGCGAACTAAGTAGTTGTTGGTTTTTTGGAACCGGCTGGTTGACAAACTCATTATTAAAAATTAAATTACATAAATTACAATTAAGTAATAAAATGAAACATATTAATTACCTTTAAAAAATAATTAGGCAATAGAACTCAAAATAAAACACTCGGTAAAGTTTCAAAATATTATAATTTATTAATACATATTTCGGCTTATGAAGCCATCATCAGAATACAAAGTGTTCATGATAAGATAATAAGAGGATGGCATCATAAGCCGAAATATGTATTAATAAATTAAAATAATTTGAAACATTACCCAGTGTTTTATTTTGAGTTCTATTTTCAATATGTTTCAACGAGAGCCTACAACTGAATCTATTAATTTTAATTAGGCAATATTTTACATTGAACTGTTATTGTATATGTACAAATGTACCTGTATTTTATTGCTTTTGCGATTACGATTGCGACTCTGATTGGATGTTTGCCGTTTAGAACGAGTAATGAGTTCCTGTAACATGCTATTAACTGTCTGGGGCCTTCCACATACATCTAGTAAACACATCTAGTGAAATGATGTCGTATAGGCAGTGGTGTGTTGGAGCCGGCTCACGCAAACCGGTTGTTAAATACTAATGAATTTGGCGAGCCGCTTTTTAAAAATATTGGCTGGTTGATAAACATAATCATTATTAAAAATTACAGTTCAGTGTTAAAGTTAAACATATTTAACTACTCAAACAAAAAAAAAATTATAATAATAATAATAACACAGTATAATCGTAGTAGAACCGAATATTTTCATTTATTGTTTTTACAAATGTGAAACAAACAATTCTATAGGTCGGTATCTCCTCCCGTTTTTTTTTTTGTTTTATTTGGCGATTTAGTTGTTTACTATTTACAAGTACAATTTGGATTATGTGAATTTTATATAGCACTCGAATTCAACCAATAGATAATCATATCTGTTCATTTTTTCATATTATGCAATATTTAAAAATTAACAAAACTCTGATTAAATCATTAAAAATTGTAATTTCATTCAAGTCAAGTCAAATCAGATAGGCAAAACCTTGAATGACTTAACGCTTGAAAACTTGAACAATTAAAATTTAAATAAACACAAGAACTGATACAATATATTAATGCAAAATAGGAGTAAACAAAAACAGCTTTGAATTTGTTTTGTTTAAAATTAAGATTAAAACATTTAAAACCTTTTTAGATATTTCATACGCAGAACCGGCTGCAAAATTTGCTGAACCCTGTACAAGTTGTAGCCAATTTTAACGTTATAAATTCTCTTTAAATTATTTGCTGTTTGAGATTCGTAAATCAAATTAATAGTTTCAATTCAGAGTTTATATTACAAACGCCACTGAGTCTCCCAGTTTAAAACGACGGCCTGTAGAGGGTAGGAGTGCCCGTCCATCTGACAGCAACAAGATGTCCTTATGTTGGACAATTTATACATATTAGATTATTTAATTTATATTATTTAATGTAATTATAATGTACAGGGACACTAATCACCATTGTAGTGGATGTGTCACTAGAAGAAAAAAGTTCACGAGAAGCTCGTGAGAAAATGTCAACGTTCCAGAGGGGCCATGATACTTCTTCAGTTACGGTTTGGTAGGGCGAGAGCTATGACGGTACCATTAAGCTTATTTTTTTACGAGAAGGGGTGAAAACGTCGATGAAATTCTACTAGAAACCCGTGTTAAGGTCGATAGATAAATAACTGAACAACTCCCTTTTCGCTAGTTACAACTGGAGCTTCCAGCAAGATTCATCGCCAGCCCATAATGCGAAGGCTGCGCAGCAGTAGCTAGAAGTAATGGACTATATTTCTCCTGCTGATTGACCACCTAGTAGCTTTTACCACAACCCCCTGGACTACAATTTTTTGTATGTGCTTCAGGACATGACAAGAAGAAAAATCCTAAATCGCTAGTATTAAAGCACTTCCTGATGAAGGGAATCGGAGGGTTTTTCTGCAGAAATCCTTCGTAATTCTATTAACGTGTGACCGCAGAGACTTAAGCGCTGTGTAATAGCCAGAAGTTAACACTTCGAGAACTAATTGGTGTTTCTTGTAAGATTTGAGTTATCCAGGGGGTGCGACCGGACGTCAGTTAACATTTCATCCTCCTGAGCGAGCGTGAATGTGACTCAAATATCGCTCACGCACCCACCTCTACTACCTAGATGAGACTCAATTCTCAGTTCCAGGATATATAAAATAATATTGGCAACCTTTTTACAGCAATGACGACGCTCTTTTAAGTCAAGAACCTAATTAAAGAAATATTAGAAATAACAGTATAATACAAGGTGTCTCAAAAGAAATTTTATATTTATTTAGCTTACTGCGTGAACGCAACGTATCCGAGGGACGCGGGGGTTATGTTAATCGGTAGCCTGGCTCTTGGGAATTCAGTCACTATGGAGCGTTTCTCGGGAGCAGACCGCGCGTTATGCGTGCGAGAGTTTTACAAAAACGGTGATTCGGCGACTGTAGCGCGTAGAAAATTCTGCAGTATTCGAGGTTTTCGCCACTTAAATGATGCGCCAAGCATTCCTCTCATTCGACATTGGGTTAAAAAGTTTGAAGAGATTGGTACAACGCTGGATAAATCAAAATCCGGGCGACCTAGGTCATCAAGAACGGTAGAAAACGTGGAGAATGTTAATCAGTCTGTTCGTGACGACCCGAACCTTTCAATTCGGAAGCGCGCAAGTGTTTTAAATGTGCATAGATCATCATTACATCGCATTATGCACAAAGACCTAAAGCTGCACCCCTACAAAATTCAATTGGTGCAAGAATTAAAGCCCCAAGATGCCAGTCAGAGGCTTAATTTCGTAAATCAGGTGATTGAGCGATTTTCAACGTTTACCAACATTTTGTTTTCGAATGAAGCTCATTTTCATCTTAATGGCCACGTAAATAAGCAGAACTGCCGCTACTGGAGTGCAACGAATCCGAAACGCAAACATCAGAAACCCCTACATTCGCCTAAAGTGACCGTATGGGCTGCGATGTCGGCGCGAGGAATTATCGGCCCTTACTTTTTTGAAGACGAAAGGGGGCGTGCAGTTACAGTGAATTCAGAGCGTTATGTGGAGATGTTAGACAACTTCTTGGTACCTGAACTGCAAAACTTTCCTGGCTATAACCAAAGAACATGGTTCCAACAGGACGGAGCAACTTCACACACGTCCAATATGTCTCTGCCACGTGTTCGTGAAATTTTCTTAGGCAAATTGATCTCCCGGAGAGGTGACATAAATTGGCCTCCACGCAGTCCAGATTTAACCCCTATGGACTTTTTCCTATGGGGTTATCTTAAATCTAAAGTTTACGCCAATAAACCGATTTCACTGGCGCATATGAAAGAAAATATCCGTCACGAAATGGCAGCCATCCCTGAGTCCACCTGCCGAGACGTCATAAGTAATTTTACTGTTCGATTAAATGAGTGCCGTGAACGCGAGGGTCTACATTTAGACGATATTATTTTTAAGAAATAAATCCCCAAAAAGTGTATTTTAATAATTAATAAACATTTTTTCTATATACGGCTTACTTTTTTTTTAATCGATCCACTAAATATAAAATTTCTTTTGAGACACCTTGTATAACCAATAGGTACTTACTAAACTCTTTTTTCTTCGGCACTATTAGTATGGTTGCTTTTTGTCCCCGCACATAATTTCTCCTAAATATTGAGTCTTTCTAAGTATTCTATATATTAATACTCATTAGATATTTTGTTACTTGATTTCACCATCATTTAAACTGCTTTAACTCTATAAAACTGCTCTTGCAATTTAATTATAAAAGCAATTTCTATATTGTAATTGTTAAATATTTTTCAACAGATGTTCAATTTAACTTTTATGGGCGATGTTCTCCTTTAGTACCAGGACTCCAACAAATAGTACCAGGACTCATCAGGTGGTAAAATAAAAAAATATTAGCAAAAAGTCCACGTAAGTATATACTATTTATAAAAAATAACTTCTCCTTAAATTTGTCCATAGGTTGATTTGTAGCATTTCTCCATGTTTCCCTGTTGTCAGTCTTTTCAGTTCCAAGTGTTGCAATTCACACCTTCCATTATGTGTTTCATGCAGAGAGTCGAACCGGAACCGAACCGAAAACCGAAATTAACCGGAATTTTTAACAGAACCAGAATCGTAACCGGAACGTAAAATTGCTAAATTTAAAAACCAAAACAGAAACCGGAACGAAATGAAAATAACGGCTAATTTCGGTTAGAACGAAAAAAAAAAAAACTGTTTATTTCGGTTCAATTTCTTTTTTTTTATTAAATTAATTCATTAATCGCTTTCTTTAATTCTCCCTGATGAAATGTAATGCTTCTTTCGTAAGCGTAAGAGTAACCCCTACTCCTTCATTTGACACTGCCTACCTATATTTATCAGAATATCTGAAATTCTTTTCAGAATTTACTAAAAATTAAAACGCATTTCTTGAAATGTATCTTAAAAAAAAAAGAAAAAGAACTAGGAATTATTGTAAATGAGAAAGAAGGAAATTCACAAACGATTTTCAATGATTCGATTAATTTGTCTTTGTCACACCAAATTAATAACTTCAATCCTTCTAGAGAACCAAAGAACACTAATGTGATAAAATACTGGTCGGAGAAAAGTATTATTTTCCCTGAATTAGCAGATCTTGCAAAATAATAATGGCAGTACCAGCTACAAAAGTTAGTGTAGAAAGAAATGTTTCGGTACTAAAACTTATATTAACTGAAAAAAGAATGAATTTATCAGAATCTAATTTGGAGAATATATTAAGGTGTCGATTAAATATGAATTTTTAATTTAATTTTTATTTTAAATTTCAAATTTATTTTTTTCATCTGAATGAACTGTGATTAATAATTTTAATATAATATTATTTAAAAAAATGTTTGTGTTATTCTGTTTTCTTCCTTATAATATTACGATTCTACGAACTGTTATTTTTTTTTTTATAAGAGAAAAGTTGTTTATTAAAATTTAACTTGTTATTTGAACGGGAACCGAACCGGAACTGAACCGAAATTTTTCGACGAACCGAAACCGAAACCGGAACGGAAAACGTTTACTTGGAACGTAACCGAAAACCGGAACGAAATAAATTTCGGTTCGACTCTCTGGTTTCATGTACTCTAGCCTTGACCAGGGCAACCCTAACCACAGGGCTAAATGGGCTACAGCCCCGGGGCGTAAGCCTTTTGGGGGCGGCATTTTGGCATTTTTATTGGTGTTATGTACAGAACGGGGCACTTGCTAAGGGCGCGATGAAGAATTGCACAGATGAGGACCCTTTTTTAAATGCTTTTATTTGTATTAGAAATTTATTTTCTACTATAAATCAGAAGTATTTTTTTTTAAATTTTTTTAAAATTTGAATAAATGCTATGCTGCATCTTTGGCTAGTAGCTCCCAAAGAACATACAAACTTAGAGCTATTAAAAATATTGAATGGAAAAAATTCCTAAAATTTAGCTTCACAATACTTACAAAACATTTAAAATTCACAGAATTTTTGAAATTTGAAAAAATGGTGTACAGCACTTTAGGCTATTAGCGCCCAAAGAACAAACATACTTACAGCTGTTAAAAATATTGAAACGTAAAAACATTCCAAAAATTTACTTACACAATACTTACACAAAAATTAATATCAGCATAATTTTTTGAAATTTGTAAAAATAGAGTGCAGCATCTTTGGCTATTAGCACCCAAAGAACATAAAACTTAAAGCTATTAAAAATATTGAATCGAAAAAACATTTTCAAAACCATTTTCCTGCACAATATTTACAAAAATCTTAAAATCCACAGAATTTTTTGATATTTGAAATAATGGTGTACAGCAGTTTAGGCTATTAGCGCCCAAAGAACATACAAACTTACTTAGAGCTGTTAAAAATATTGAGACATAAAAACATTCCAAAAATTCACAATACTTACAAAAAATTTAAAATCCACAGAATTTTTGTAAATTTAAGAAAATGGTGTGTAGCATTTTCGGCTATTAGCGCCCAAGGAACATACATACTTAGAGCTATTAAAAATATTCAATCGAAAAAACATAAAATTTACCTGTACAATACTTACAAAAAATTTAAAATCCACAGAATTTTTGTAAATTTAAGAAAATGGTGTGTAGCATTTTCGGCTATTAGCGCCCAATGAACATACATACTTAGAGCTATTAAAAATATTCAATCGAAAAAACATAAAATTTACCTGTACAATACTTACAAAAAATTTAAAATCCACAGAATTTTTTGAACTTTGAGAAAATGGTGTGCAGCATCTTTGGCTATTAGCTCCCAAGGGATGTCGACTCAGTATAGGATGTCCCTTCTTAACCCTTCAATAGACACTCAACTTGTTTCATCACTATTGCACTTTTTCAAATTTTACTTTTTATAAAACTGGTAAAAATGTGTACACACAGCATTTATGGCTACTAGCGCTTAAGGTAGTTATTAATTTGAGGGTATTTTATACAAAAAATGCACTGGTCAACATGTGTTGTTACTTAGAAACGATTGTGAACGAGAAATATTTGGAAGGATTAATGACGTAATGTCTACTAAAATTATCAAATAAAGGTTTAAGTAAAGAAATTAATCCTCTTAATTAGTTTCGCTAATGAGAATTTTAATGTGGATTTTTTTGCGTAGTTCTGTATTGCGTAAACAATAAATGGGCCACGATAGTGCACAGCAATTTAAATATAAAAATTTAAAAATAATTTTTTAAATTTATAATAATTTTGTTAACCAGTATTAGCATTATAGGCTATTCTAAACGTTTACGCGGAACTAAATTGCTTTTGCGTAGTTCTGTATTTTAACAATAAATGTATTAACAATAAATGGACCACGACAGTGCACAGCATTTTAAATATAAAAATTTTAAAATGTTTTTTAAAATGTATTACAGGGTTTCGAACCGTTATTTTTTTCGTTTCGGTTTTCGTTCCGGTTCAATTAAAAAAATATATATCAGTTTTCGCTCCGGTAAAAATAATGGTTTTTTTTGGTTTTCGGTATTTGTATTAGAAATTTATTTTCTACTATAATTTAGAAGAACATTTTATTCTTTATTTTGTAATAATCATACCAAGGCCGCTGCCAAGGGGGGGGGTCCCGGTCAATTCGAGCCCTGGTCTTTTAAAAAATAACTAAACAATTAAAAATCGTGAAATGTTATATGTGTATTTCTTTACATATTTTAGGAAGTCCTGGAACAGTCCATAAATCCCAGTTACGTCCAGGATCTGACTTTAAAAATACAGCAATTAAAACCAGTATTTTTATTATTTTTATAAATATCTGTGATATATTTTAAACACTAGTCTGTAGAATTTATTGTATTAAGGTTTTATAAAAAATCACAAATAAACAATAAGAAACTAATTTTATTTCTTACACCTATACATGCATCCATTAAAGGCAGTTCTTAAAATAAATAAATACAAAACATAGTTAATAAATTTACGGTAAACAGCGAAACATTAAATATCACAAAAGTCTAAGTAAAAAATCCGAAATTGTAAATATTGTTCGTTTCAAGGCATCTAACAAAAGTTAGATATTAGGATGAAGAGTCTACGACTTTTTGCACCTTGGACCAGAGAAATATAAGGTATTGGCATAAATATAGGCACGAGTATAATATATTGACGGCAATTTAAATAGTTCCCAAAGTGCAAAGAATCAAAAGGACGGATACAATTTATTTGGATGGCGATCCTATTTTTTGTTTATATTTTTTAACAAATCCCTGAGCTAGTTTGTCACCTAAACGGTGTTCTAAAGCTTTGACCGCCTCATTATCTGTAACAAAAGAAACAAAACTTTATTAAAAAAATGATTCATTAATTTAAGCCAGTCCGTATATTTTAATAGAACAGAAAATAAGCAGAAGTCTAAGAAATACTGAGGACCACTGACGGCTTGTGACGCCTGTAAAAGGTTAGGTGACGACTTCTTTTTATAAAATTCAAGGTGCAAGAATATATTGTATACTAGGTTATTACCCGTCAACAATGACGGATATATAATATAAAAATTTGAATTGTTTGTATGTGTATTTGGTTTTAGTTTTTAACGTATCTTAATTTCATCGCCGGTCAGCGAATCACGGGACAGGATATCACCCGTTAGCCAATCACAGGAGAGGGTGTCACCTGTCAGCCAATCTAGAGACAGGGTGTCCCCAGTTAGCCAATCATGAGAACCTTAGGAAAAATTGACGTCATAATGTTACCGACACTACATACAGACACTAGTTAGATTATTTATTCATAAACTTTTTAAGATGGGAAAACGTTTCATTTTTACTCAGTACAGTAATAATTTGAGACGTTAATTTATGCCTACGTAACCCTAAACATTTATGTATGTAATTATATTCGTAGATTCTTAGAGAATAAATCTGCAAAATATTGTTCATATCGTTCAAAGGATATAAAAGTGTCTAAAGTTTCTTTTTTATGCCTACGATATCTTAGATATTTCTATATATAATTATATTCGTAGATTCTTAGAGAATAAATCTGCAAAATATTATTCATATCGGTTAAAGGATATAGGCGTGTCTAGAGTTTTTCTTTTATGCCTACGAACCCTAAACATTTCTATAAATAATTATATTCGTAGATTCTTAGAGAATAAATCTGAAAAATATTGTTAATATCGGTAAAAGGATATAGGCGTGTCTAGAGTTTCTCTTTTATGCCTACGAAACTCTGCACATTTTTATATATAATTTTATCCGCAGTTTCTTAGCGAATAAATCTGCAAAATATTTTTCATATCGATCATAGAAAATAGGAGCGTATAGAGTTTCTTGTTTATGCCTACGAAACTCTAAACATTTCTGTAAATAATTATATTTGTAGATTCTTAGAAAATAAATCTGCAAAATATTGTTCATATCAGTCAAAGAATGTAGGAGTGTCTAGAGTTTCTTGTTTATGCCTACGAAATCCTAAACATTTCTATACGTTATTTTATCTGCAGATTCTGAGGAAATAAATCTGCAAAAAAAATGTCATATCGATCATAGGATATAGGAGTGTCTAGAGTTTCTTGTTTATGCCTACGAAACCCTAAACATTTCTATATGTTATTTTATCCGTAGATTCTTAGAAAATAAATCTGAAAAATATTGTTCATATCGGTCAAAACATATAGGAGTATCTATAGTTTCTTGTTTATGCCTACGAAATCCTACACATTTCTATATGTAATTATATTCGTAGATTCTTAGAGAATAAATCTGCAAAATACCTGTAAATCAAGAGACCTCAAGAGCCCCCAGTTAGCCAATCACGAGAAGCTTAGGAAAAAGTGACGTCACAATGTTACCCAGATCACATACACACACTTGCTAATTATATATGTACGATTAGTGTTTTTTCGACAACACACCTATAGAGTGATTTTTTATGAATTTTAAGCAGTTTTTATACACATTGGCATATTTAAAAATTATTATATTATTAAATTAAAAATATTTAACAAAACCCTACCAGATGTAGACATTTTGTTAAAGTTCTGAGCCTCATAATATTAAAATAGGTCCTGTAAATCCTGGTTATAGTTTTTCTTGGAAAATGAGATATTAAAGAAGTATGAGACATTTTATTAAAATTTCTTACCTGTTGATTTTGGCCTGTGTAATTCCAAAAGAACTTGAGGAACATTTTGAATTGGTTCTACAGTCTCAGGAATTTCCAAAAAATGTACATAAGCCTCTGCTATGTACTGATTACTCATGATAAGATCCTTATCTTTCACACTAAATAATACTAAGGCACATCTATCAGCTCTCTGTTCAGGAGATAGTTCACTAAAAATTCAACAAATTAAAACTGATCTAAATTAATATTTAAAAATAACTTACATAGTAAAAGTCTCATCATACAAAGGAAACAAATTCTTGTAATGAATTTTTGTCTTAGGTTTTTGAACAGTAGTAAACTTTTCTTCAGGTAGAAAATGAACTCGAATAAACGAATCAGTTGAACCATTTGAATCCATCGCAATCAAGTTTCTGGCGTTCATTATTTCAATCTTTAGCGTATTTCCTTGGAACTTCATTCGTACAGTCAGTTGTCCGAAAGGAGATTTGGTTATTTCTCTTTGTTCTTTCCATCTTTCTAATTGCACCTAAAATAAATAATTTAAAATAACTAAAAAAGTAAATGATAAAAAATGTCATTAGTTGTTCAAAGATCGTTGGAACTGGAATTCCCTCCATGACATAATATAAGTGTTTCTTGTTAAAAACAGTGTTTACCGATTCTATTTTAAAGTATCGTCAGTAATTTGCCGGAGGGATTTTTTTCTGGTTGCAATTAATATTATAATAGGGGATACGCATAAAATTTGTATTTCCTTAAAACTACATTATTTTGATATGTTAATGTTAGTTATGTCACCTAACAAAACAAAAATTACATTTTAATTAATATTATAGCCAAATTTTGAATTAAAATATTGTAAATTTGAAATAAGCCGACCACGGAGCGAAGGTTGCCGAGTAAAACGACTGAGTATGACGTCAAACGATAGGGGTTTCACATCACAGATACAGCTACAACATAATCTTTACACGTGTGTATTGTATTGTTCGAGAGTTTTGTATTTGTTTTTAAGCAATTTTTCACGCATTTATTATTAAAATGGCAGATAAAGATTTTGTTAGGGCTCAGAGTGATAATTTACCCAACATTGATGCATTTATGCTCATGGAATATATGAAAAATAATGAATGCTACAGTGCTGAGGAAATACGTGGTGTCAAAGTAATTTTTATTTTATATTCTATAACTTTATGTAAACAAACGCTGCAACTCTGTAAAATGTAAATATTTATGTAATTTAGATATCAGAATTTTACTACATTGTTTACATGAAGTTACAAAACGTTAGAGGCATAATTGAAATACTGCAATATAAGTTATCTATTTTAATATAAAATTTAATTCGGTAAACATGTATAAATTGTTTTTATAGAATTAAACTTTATTTTAACTAAAATCACTCTAACTTTACATAACCCATGAAAGTTATACAAACAAATAAGTTCACAACAGACTATGTACGCCGGTAAGCTAGTAGTGTCATACGTCAGTTAGAAGGGGTATGACGTCACACGTCGTTTTCGCGCGCTACATACATTTATGATTTTTTTAAGCCTTCAAATTACAAAAAAATAAAATAAAAACTGTTTTTTATGTTTATATGCAACAAGAGGAATATAATAAAAAATAAAAAAAAATCATGCCTATCCCCTAATAGGGTTTCCTGCGCGTTATTCGTGCGCCTATTCGTTTGCAAGTGAGGCCGATATTGTGACCAAAACGGCTGGATCTATAGAGTTGAAATTTGGCATGCATTTATAGTTCCTTGATCCGTATATAGAAAAAATTTACTGAGACTTCAAACACATCAACAGAGAATCATGAATTTTTTACGATTTATTTAAAAAAAAATACGGTATATCAAATGTAAAGTCTTATTATGAATTGATAGAATCTATTCAAACTCTTAATTTAGAGCGATCGACAGCAACTGATCCATTTAAGGCTTGAAATAAGTGCGAACAAGATCATATACTGGCCATGGAACAAAAATTCTTCTAAATTTTCATCCATGTTCGTCTTTAGCGAATTTGAAAACAATGCCCAGGGGAAGAACGATCATGTCCTATATTGTTTATTATTGAAATATTACTGTTAGCCATTAATTCGTATTTAAAGTTTTCGAAGGACTAAATATACGAAAATAAAGACTATTTCAAGCGTTTAAACGGAACTAATTGAAATCTTCATTTTCCTAAGTTGCCATAAGCTCTCTTTTTAACGATGAAGTGGGCTTTTGCTAAACAATAGCATATCACTTAATCAGTAAAAGTTTCTAGAATTCAAAATCTAGTTCCCCTTAAACCAAAAAATAGCCTAGGCGCGCACACAAGAGGGGGGGGGGGTCAGGTCCGAGTCATAATGACAATCAACCGATGAGTTTATAAACTTTAATATTTGATTTTAGAACTATTCATATGTTTTTCTCAGTATACCAAACAAAAATAAATAAACAAAAAATAAAACCAGAAAAATAAAGGTTTCAGATTATAAATCATTTATGATTAAAAAAAAACAAATTTCATACCCCAGGTTTCAAAAATTTGAATAATATTGTAATAATGTTTCTTAATAATAGTTTTGCATTCAGTTTCGCTTATGAATGAGTCGTTTCCAGACAGTATTAAATTTCACTCAACCCACGTTTGTGTCTATTTTATAATGTTGACTCATTCTTACCTGATGAATCAATTCGCTAGTCTCCATTCCATTCAAAGCCAACAAATGTTCAATCCTCTTCAAATCATTACAATCAGCATCGTCAGTCTGTGTGTCACCACTTTGCTTGAAGCACCCAACCATTAACTTCAAAGTCTCGTGAAGGTTCGCAAAGAAAGATGGCGGCCTTCGTTTCTATAACAACAAATAATATTAACCATTAATTTAGTACATAATTTTTTATGCACAGCAAGATGGCGATTTGCACCTAACACTGCCCATTTATATAACTACAATACCAAGTACTACCTTATATTCTATAAAACAAATTGATAAATAAATTCCTATACTCGTACTTAATAAAAATAAACCCTATACGGGGAATAAAAGTAGAGCAAGACCGAGGCAATTGTTATTGACAGATACAGAAAACTTTACCGAAAAAAACTTGATTTCGTGCCTGTGGGGGAAAAAGACAATAAATTAATAGCTATGCGTAGGATAGGGTGACCATTCGTCCCGCATTTTGGATTTGGGAGTTCAGGACGTTTTTTTTTTTCTCTTCACTTGGATTTGGGAGGTGAAGACCTTTTTTTTTGCTCTTCACTTGGATTTTGGGAGATGAGGACCTTTTTTTTGCCCTTCACTTGGATTTGGAAGGTGAGGACCTTTTTTTTCTGCTCCGTCCCGCATTGCTTTCTTAAAAAAATGGTCACCGTAGCGTAGGAAAGATTTGGCTACTCATTTTATCCAGAAAATTTATATTGCTCTGGAGTAATAAACACTGTACTAACCCTGTGATAAGAACATAATTGTAACTATAAACCATATTTTATTTCACTGCCTAATTTTTAGGTGCATACATAAATTTATAATTAATCTAAATGTAAATACATAATAAAATATATTGTAAAATTGATAGCTGGTTAATATAGTCGAAAGACTAAAGTACCATTCATAGCTCATGTTTTAACAGATAGTACTAAATTCATAGTGTAAATGCTAACGCGTAAGAATGTTTGTTCTACACAAATTCGTATAACCATTGATAGCTCCAATTTAATGCATAAGCGTAAGAAACTATTTAACGCATAATGTTAAAAGTTTTTTATACTTCAGACTTCTAACATTAACATTAATATTATAACACTGACAACTGTCAAAATGAAGGAATATATTATACTTGAAATTCGAATAAAACTTGTGGATGCAGCTTGTGATATAATTACAGTGGAACCTCGATATAACGGACCAATGCGGGCGAGGGGGTGTCCGATATAGCCGAATGTCCGTTATATTAAAATAAATTTTCTGAATAAGCTATTTATTAACTATCAAATAGAAATATATAATAAACGAAAGTTCTAATTATACTTATTATACTAAAATTGCACGTTATTCGTCTTTAGATGATATGTCACTATACGCCCGTTGAGGAGAGTCGGCAATGTTTGTTTTTGAACTTCCTGGTTTCGGTGACACTGGCTTGAAAAATATATCAAATTTTGTTTGGATTTTTGAAGTTTGTTGTTTCTTAATTATTAACTCTCTAAAATTACGAATTCCCGCCCGCAACTCTGGTGATTCCCCGAGTGTGTAAAAAATAAAATATGTATTTTTTTCAACAATAAAAAAATTAATCTAACAAAAATTCCTTCTGAACTATTATGGTTTCCATCAATGTACATTATTGAGATTTTTTTTCAGATTTTTAGACCAACACTCTGGGTGGAAACAAAAGTTAACTTTTGAAATCAAAAAGTTAGGTTAGAGCGAGTAGCTTCAGGAACATTATAGCTATTTTATTAAATAATAACTTGGTTCTTTTTAGAAGTACATTAATGAAAAAAACTATACATATATTTAATAACAAGACATTTTTATTATAAATTGTTTAGTAATTTCTATTGCGTATAGATGGCAGCTAGATCGATTTATCTATAAAATATGTAGTAGAAAATGGTACGTTTGTGTTGTGCTTATCCACTAACATTATGCTCTATGAATAAAGCGTTATCTATTAAAACATGAGCTATGAATAAGGCTTTAGAGTCAAAAAATTAATAAAAGTACAAAATGAAAAAAAAAATGTTCCTTATGGTTCCACCACAAGCAGCTTATTAGAGAAAAGGTACAAGCTATTTAGAATGAGATTTGACTTCGGCGATTCAGCCTTATCTTTTCAAAATATTTATTCTAAACTGAAATTTAAATAAGGTATTTGATAAGTATTCATTCTGAAATCGAAACGGTGTTCCGGATCGTGAATTTATGGAAAATATCGTTCCGGTTCACGAATTTATTGAAAACATTGTTCCGTTATTGTTCTTTTATTTATTTAGTCGCTTAAAAATTTTGAACTGGCGTTCCGCTTCGTGAATTTTTCCATTTGGGGCTCTGGGTTCTTCACCTAGAATGAATATTAGATCTAAAATTAGAGACTATTATACTTACATCTAAATTCGACTGCAAGATTTCATATAAAATCTTAGAAAGATTCTCCCAAAATATTTCCAAAGTTCTGTTAAAGTTGTCTTCATTTAAATACTCATGTAAAGTTTGAAAATTGCTGTCCAAATATCTCATTACTTTATCAATACTATTACTGTCCTGGTGTAAAATCTCAGCTCCTTCAATCAATAGTTTAGTCATAGCTGGACACATTTTAAGTGCCACTGTTTCAAGAAGTTCTATAATCTTATTACGGACTGTATCAATAGCATTTTCAATTACATTATGTAAGGTCTGTCTACATCTGTCAGCTTCCATAGGGCTGCGAAGGTCTGAGAGTTTTTGGATAATGTCTGCAAGGCCTAGTTCTTCAGTAAATGGTTTTAGTGATTGGCGTACGTAGTCGATGTTATTGATGGCTAGACACCATTCGCTGGTGACTTCGAATTTTTTCTCGTAAGAGTCTTGTGTGTCTCCCATTCCTTCTACGCGAGATGACATGGTATCCGCGAAATATACACAGCAACGACAGATGTCCTAGGAAAAAAAAATAAATAAAATAAACGTTTAAATATTATTATTACGAATACGATCCTGAAAGTATTTTACCCAAATGGTTAGCACTGGAGCGGCGCTAACCAGAGCTATGAAGTGATAAAATTTTAATGAGATAGATTATTTAATTTCGTTATTGCATCCATTCTCATTGACGCCTGAATGTCATTTAAATTATCAATGGTAGTAATAAATTTGAAGATGCTAAATTTTACATTTACATTACACCTATAAAGACATAAATCTAATTCAAAGCATAAGTCTAACGTCCTAACTCTAGTTATTATTATCACTTAATTAGTGTATAGGTCCAATATTTTAATAAATGTAAAAAATAATAAAAAAAATCGTATTATTTTTTATTGTTACCACGAAACAATATTGTAGATAGAATATAAAATAATTCAGATAAAGTATCGTTTAAAATAATGTTAAATGTAAACTTATCTATATAAAATGAAATAATAAATGAGTTTAGTGAACTGTTACATAATGTAATATAAATAGTACATGTACTTACATCAATAATTTTTGCCACGAATGTATAAGTACCTTCGACGTCAGGCCAATTAAGTTGCTGCCAAAATGTTTTGACCTAACAAAAATACACATTAGTCACAATTGTATTAAAATAAGTATCGTAAACAGCTCTTATAAAATAACATAGAGTGATAAACAGAGTTGTAGTCCTGTGGGAACGCACAGGAATAACTTCCATTTATGATCCACAATAAAACGCATTGCACGAGTATAAAATTTTATCAAAGGCGTATAACTTTTTTGTTTATTATAAATAGATGTTCGTATGATAAACAGAACAACTCCTGATACATCTTTATGCTCATGAAATGCATTATGTTATGGATCTATTATAAACCAAGCTTTATTGTTGTCGGTTCTTAGAAACTGAAATTATCTACAGTGTCATGATTTTTACAATAGGTGCGTTCCGCATAACTTAGGGTGACCAGACGTACTCTTTTTTAGAGTATTATACTCTTTTTTGCCAAAAACATCTCCAGCCCTTTTAAATACTAAAATAAATTCAGAGTAATGCACATTGATGTGAACTGATCGGAATAGTACGCTTGGCATTTTTCGTCAAATTATTTTTTCGTTACCAAATTGTTCTAATTTTTTTTTTTAAATTTTCTAATTTAAAATTCTCTTACACACGACTTATGTCAACCAGAAAATTACAGAAAAGTTCATATGCCATTTATACATTTTTATCGAAACATAAAATTTTGTATTACTAATTATTATTTAATTTAATGAAGGATACTGAATGAAAAACTCTTAGGCAATTGGACAAAAACATTTTGTTGATTTGGATGCGATTATGGCAAAAAAATTATCAGACATCTAGAATTTTACCCCCCCCCCCCCTTCTTTCACTTATTAAATACCTACGAAACCGTGTTTTTTTTTAATTTAGGACTACACCTCTGCTAATAGGATGATCAGTTCGTCTTACGCATAATTGAACTGTTCACCTAATTATCAATTATTAATTTACATGAAACATACCTGATAGAAAGTTGTTAATGTATCAACAGCTGAAGAACTATACTTGACACTAGAATCAACAGGAATCAACGTATCAACCTCAACTGCTTTCTTAATAATCTGCAGTGTCTTATAAACTGCGATATTTAACCACTGAGCTACACCAGCATGGAACCAAATGTGGAAATTTTTTATAGCAAAATTATCACATTCTCCAGGACACAATCCTTGACCAAGAACCACAAATCTTTGCAGTACCAAATACAGTTCGAACAGTGTAGTACCCATGGCTAATGGTGTTTCAGGATCAATGGTATTTTGAGCTCTTCCTGGGTACAGGTTTCCAGGGAATATTAGTTTCTCCAGGGAGTTACATATTTTCATTATGTCTGGTTCTATTACAGCTGCCATTTTTGCTTCATACACACAATATAATACTTTTCCATACTGTATATTTACATTCCTAAAATGTAAACGAACGAATTAATAGATTTTCTCTAAAAATGAAAATTTTTGGTATAACATATAAAATAAACAAACAAAATAAATACAGCCAACCATAGGCATAATCAGTGTTGAATCCAAGAGGAGGGAACCACCCAGTGGCAAAATCCCTCCAATGACAAAAATCAGTAGCGGCTGGTGGGTAAAATATTTGGATGGGGGGGACTTTTTGATCCATATATTGCAATGGTGCATCTAGCCCAACAGTAAGTTTCAAACGGCTCGCATGAAATTTCTGCCCCTTGTTTTTTTTTTTTTTAGTATCACCCTCCCACCTGTCCTTAACTTTCCTAATTTCCTGAATTTCGGCCGCCCGTCCTCTGTGATTTTTAAATATCTGGTCCCCAATCCAACTCAATCTGGCCTGTGAAACGGTTCATGACAACTGGGGCCGTAAGACAATTCGGGCCGTTCACAATTGGGGCTTTTCACAACTGGGGCGATGGACAATTCGGGCCGTACACAATTTGGGATTTTCACAACTGGGGCCATTAACAACTTGGGCGATGGACAATTCGGGCCGTACACAATTTGGGATTTTCACAACTGGGGCCATTAACAACTTGGGCGATGGACAATTCGGGCCGTTCACAATTGGGGCTTTAGACAATCGGGGCCATAACTATAAGAGCTACAGTCTTCTTTTGTTTAAAATTGGGAAAAATGGGATCGCTTTTTCATCAATTTAACTTGTAATGGATCCCATAATTATTTATCAAATTTATCAAAACCCTTATATGTTTTTGGGGTTCGGATTAACACGGCTCTACTGTCATTTCCAGCGATAAAAGAAATGATCGAAAAAAGAATTTCAAAACCTGTACTGCAATGGACGCTAACGGGGAGACAGAAAAGAACACATGGAAAAAAGAAGTACGGCTAGCTATGTCGGAAGAAAATCTGATGATTGCGTACTGTTTGGTGTCAAGGGACGCTATAAAACCGACATGGTGTAAAGGGTATGAGTAACGCGCTCTATGGAGACGCGGGAACGCGAGATTTCAGAGAGTCGGGGTCAGAGAATGATGAGCGAGAGACGAAACTGTGAAGTGTTGAGTCTGATGAGATGATATTTCTAATAAGAGTTCTGTGTGTGTGTATGTGTATAGTTTTCCCAAAATATGATATGTATGGTGAGTGAGATTAAATAGTATTTTAAACAATCAACACAATATTTCAATATCAACAACCGAATCCCATACCTCTGAGGACCGCTACCCCTCAGAAGACGAAGGACGGGCGAATAGGGATACAACATCCACCCTCCCCAGCTGCAATTTTTGCAGATAACCCTTCCCGAGGATACTCAAACGCCGTATCTAGGTCGCCAATATAGCGGTGGCCGCCGCGGTGTTTAGTGGACAATGGAAACAACAATATTATATCTAGACATTTTGATTTTAGAGATTATACTTACTCTTGGAAAATCCTGTCATAAAACTCGATAGCTTTCTGCAAATCAGCCCTAACCAATTGTATCAACTTAATCATATGTTGCAGTTTAGCTTCATTCTCAGTCTCTGATTTTTCTTCTGTATTATTTTCCAAAATATGTTCAAACCAATGGCTAGCTCCTTGATTAATAGCCTCAGTCAATACCCAACTAATATCCCAATCCTTAATCTCACTCCTCTGTAACCATGGATAAGAAATTTCTGGAAACATTTCAATACTTTCCGGTGGTTCAAGAACCATCAACTTCCCCAAAAGTCTTAATACTTCAACAAGTTGCTTCATCATATTTTTATCACCAGTAGTTTTCTTTCTAATCTTACGTATAATTGCAAAGCAAGAAGGTAATAATTTTTTGGTTGCATCCCAGAACAATTTAACATCTTCTTCACTGGCTGTTGAGGTTTGTATTGGTTTTATTAGTTTGTCCAGTAGGTTACAGAAGAGTGTGTAACTTAAGGGATGTTCGAGGTGGACTAGACAATAAACGGTCCATTGGGTGAAGGCTAGACAGGTTTGACTTAAACCACTCTGGACGCCATGTTGAGTGATCAGTGCATCCGCCTGGGGACTGTACGTGCCACACCAATAATAAGCTGCCACCTAGAAGATAAAATAATATTAATTAATTTCCTGAGGTACAGTGAAATGTCCGAATTGAGAAAAGATTTGGTTATGGACGGGAGGAAGGCGTTAGAATATGTTTTATATAACGACAAAAAAGTAACTACTATATGCGGGTGTGTTCATTGCATTTATCGGGAGATGATTGCAGAAAAATAAAACTGCACTAATATGCTTGTACTTGTTGCTTGCACCTGCGTTACAGTTGCTTTACACGTCAACTGCTCGAAAGTTTAGCATGAAGTAAATTTATTTGAGTTAAAAGTGTTAAGTGCGGACCGTAACTGGTAGATTTTGGGTGCACCCCTAATGAGGTAGTACATAAGGGTGCTAATCCTCATTATTACTAATTATTATTACACCAATGCTGGAGAGAATTAAGGAGAAGCTTGTTGAATGAAGAAGGAAAATCCAGATGGGAGAAAAATTTAAGAAAATATTACAAAAATAAGGGGCTCTCGACAAAATTAATAGAACAAATGAGGGAATTTGGAGACCAAGTACCGTAAATCATAATATCAAGAGAAATTGAAATACAGATACAGGCACAAACGAACAAAATAGAAAACGGCACCTTTTCCACATATATAGTCAAATAAGAACCATCAACATGCCAAGGTATTTGACAGAAAACAAAAATATACAGCTGACAGCAAGATTTCGATGCGGGAATGAGACTCGGGGAAACCTAACTCGGGGAATGAAGTCGAAAAAATAAATTGACGAAAATCTCCAAATTTATTTATATAGAAAAATGCTTATGTTCGTACAGACAGGTAGTTTTTTTTAGAGTTAAGAATCAACAGGCATTTTTATTTCCTCACTTCAAAATTATACTTATTGACCCAATTTCTCTTTTAATCTCAAAGTATTCATATCTTTATAGTTGTTACATATAGCAAATACATCTAATAATATCCTGAAAAATAATACATCTTACTTACTTTAGATAATTCCAGTTCATGTAGCAGTAATATTTTAAGTAAGTGTCTATGCTCTTGAGCAGCTACTTGAGAATTTTTTTCTGAACTGAAGGCTAATCTTACTTTCAGAATACCTCTACGGTTTGATTTACCCTTTTTGTCAATGCTGTACCACATAGTCAACCCAGAAGCAGGAATAGCCTAAAATAAAAACAATTAAGTAAAATAAAATAAATAAATATAAAAATAAATTACCTTAAGAGGAATATTAGCTTTTCCAATCAATTCATTCTCGTGTTGTCCTGTAGCGACTGTTAAAGCTATTTCTTTAACCAATTTTCTTAAACCTTTCACTCCTTTGACTTGGCCAACTTTACCAAACTTTTCTTTGACTGTTTCTGCTGGGTCGAAGTCCCAGACTTCAAGACATAAAGTATCGTCTGCTGCCTTTTCAGTAATTGGCCTTAAAAGATATTTTAAATAATTTAGGTTTAATTACGCACATTGTTTAGGAGAAATTAACCAGGAGATCTATTCTGTAAGTTTGTCGACAATTCCTTTTACAGTATCCTCCAGAATATTCTTATAGTACAGTATGCATAAAAGGGGCCTTGATAGTGTGAAAGCTACTGTCGACAAGTTACAGAAAAGAATGTTGCAAACATTAAACAGTGAACGGTAAGGACAAATTTAGTATCGATATCAAGTTGTATAGTTCATCTTATTTTTGAGCCCTAAAATTTATCCCAAAATAGCTTAAAGTACCATTCATAGCTTAAAGTACCATTCATAGCTCATGTTTTAATAGATATTACTTAATTCATAGTGTTAATGCTAACACGTAAAAATGTTTGTTCGACACAAATTCGTATAACCATTCGTAGCTCCAATTCAGTGTATAAGTAAAATAGTTACCATTGTGATCTATAACACTTTGCCATTTATCAGGAAGAGAAAATATTCCCGATTTATAAAATTCCTGATTTTTTTAAGGAAAAAATTTGTTCAAGGCTCATTTTAACATGGTTCATATCACTAAGTGTCCTGTTTCTTAAAAAGTGTTCCAGTGACCGAAATAAGTTATAGTCGGAGGGTGAAATGTCTGGTGAGTAGGGTTGGTGTGTTAGAACCTCCTAAACAAGCTCGGAAATATTTTCACGTGTCTTTTTTTTCATGAATGAGGTCAGGCATTGTCGCCTTGAAGAATAACTCCTCTTCTATTCACAATTTCTGGCCGATTTATGATCAAGTTCTGATTCAGTCAATCCAATTGTTCACAGTAGAGATCAGAATTAACACTTTGCCCCGGTTTTAACATCCCATAATAAATTATTCCTTTATACGGCCTTACAGATCGAAGTTCATCATCCAAGCATAAATTTCCTGATTTAAATTTTTTAAACCACTGTTGACATGTGCGTACACTTAGTTTATCACCATAAACAGTGCAAATGTTTTATGTAGTAACTGTAGCAGATTTCTTTTTATTGTACTCATACAACATTAAACAGCATAAAAAATGTATTGATGAAAATTCTTCCGCCATTTTAAAATGCAAGGGTTTAAAATGAAACGAAAACATTAATTAGGTAGTCAAGATTATAAAGTTTAATCAAAACGCAAAAGACATCTGTTTAATTCAGCGAATAAGTTGGGACTAGTTCGCATACTGCACTAATAATAAAGACGAAAAAACTTTCTGGTACACCTAATATATTCATAATTTTAAATTTACATTTATGCTCATAAATGTACTTACAGTGCAAAATGTTCCTCCCAGGTGGGATTCAGCGTACAATCCTTCACCGAAGTATTATACCTATGACTCATATCACTCATAAGGTACAATGTTACAAAAGGATCACTAAGTCCATTTGAATCCTTGGCCACCAATTCCTTGGCTTCGATAACTTCAACGTTTAGAAGTATCTCTGGTGCTTCTTTTTGTTCAGCAATAGCCATGAGCTCAGTGTGCTTGTCATTGCCCATCTTGAACGCATCTTGAACATAGGAATAAAGAGCTGTTTGACCAATTTCAACGGATACATCACAGCCTACGTTATGTAGGATTTCATAGAGAATTTCCAGATAAAGCTCGTCGATCTGCGAAAACAAAAATTTCAATATTAAGATAAATATTACATAAATTATCTAAAATACTCAAAGACTGGTGCTTGTAAATAGTTCTGAAACATGGGTTCTAAAGAGACAAAAATTCACTTGGTTGTTTCGAAATGAAGACAAATTAAGAAGTATCAAAGTAAAGAAAGTATCAAAGTTATTAAGATCTACGCTCTATGTCAGCTTAGAAAAATATGTGTAAGAAGATAGGAGCTGTTTGTCCTTGTTTCTGATTGGTTTAGAACATCACCCCTATTATAATGTTAAAATATTGTTTTTAGTCCAAGTTGACAGATGTTCAGTGTCGTACATTGTATTTCATAATATCATTGTCTTCGAGCACAGATTATTATTCGGGAATATTGCATATGCATAGGCTGACCAGATTTTTTTTTACAGAAATAGAGTATGCTTAGTAGCCAGAGCCGTAACAAAGGGTCTCACTCTAGAAAGACAAGTGATGAGCAAAAAAAAAAGGTCCTCACTCTAGAAATATACAAGTGATGAGCAAAAAAAAAGTTCTCACTCTAGAAATACAAGTAATGAGCAAAAAAAGGTCATCACTCTAGAAATACAAGTGATGAGCAAAAAAAGAATATATTGAGAGTTATTTTATAAAAAGTAAGAATAAAGAGGATATTACTTAGAAAAGAGTATAATACTCAAAAAAAGAGTACGTCTAGTCAGCCTATATATACAAGCTATTCAAAACGATTAGGCGGAACTAACTGGAATTTTCGTTTTTAGGGTTTTGTAGGTATGACCAAAAAACCCTTATACCGTCATTTTGTCGTCTGTCTGTCTGTCTGTCTGTCTGTCTGTCTGTCTGTCTGTCTGTCTGTTCGGTAAAAATTGTAGCCAAACGGCTAAACCTAGAGAGTTGAAATTTGGCATGCTTATACAACTCTTTGACCCGCCCATAGGAAAAATACTAAAACATCTAAAAAACATACCCCCCTAAAAATATAAACAAATATGTGCTCATCGAAAACAAAAATATTTTTTTTATATTCTGAGTAGGGTATCAAATGAAAGCCCTTAGTACGTGGATTAACGATCAAATTTTTATTTTTGCAAAATAAATTATTTTGATGCGATTTTAGCCAAAAATGTGCAAAAAAAAATTTGTCCCACACCCTGTAGCCCAGATGGTTTAAAATAAAAATCTAAAAAAATTCTAAGTAATGTATATTGGTGTGAACCGAAATAGTACAACAGGAATTTTTGATCAGATTATGTTTTTGGAAAATAACGCATTTTTTGTGGTTTTTGGTTCACAAAGTACAAAAGTTATACCAATGTAAGACACTCACATGCATGGCGTGCGATGGGTACATGCGTTAGAGCACTCTTAAACTGCCTGGAAAACGAAGGGTTTCGAGTTCGAGTACGGAGTGAATTTTATTTTTTCTGTTTTTTTTTGCATTTTTATTATGTTGAAATTATTTTGTCAAAATTCTAGTTATATTTTGACAAATGTTGTATTTAATTTTTATGAGCGTAAATTTAATAACCAGTCTTATTATATGATTAACAGACGATAAATTATTTTAAAAATATCGTTCATTTTGCCGTGATTACTACAAAGTAAAATTTGTCCTACACACTCAGCATACCGCCTTCACTTATTATATACCTGCGAAACCCTGAAATGTGTGAATATTCACACTTCACATCAATTTTTTGTAAGTTGTCATTAGTTATTTTTTTATATATTGAAGTTGGCTTTTCCTGAACGAAATGATCAAAAGCTTCAACCAATCTGTAAAAATTACTAGATTTGAAAATCTAGTTCCGCGTAAACCAAAGGAACAGACTTTATTTACATATATTATAGACATATTATTTACAAGGTATATTTTGTTATTATCTACATATTTAGACTTTTATTTATATTTTTGGCGCAGATTTTATGGAGAAAATTCACCATGTAATTTCTTTTTACGCAGTTATATATTTTTTAGGTTATTTGACTTATAAATATTTGTTTACACCTGACAATTAACAGATCAAGATAGAGGACTAATGTGAGTGAGGCCAAAAGACAGCCCAGCTGATAGTGCCCAAAGAAGAAGTTATTGATATAATTTTTAGACCTTCATATTTATATACATATATTTGCAATAAATATTTAAATAAGAAACTTTAGCTTTGAAGATATATTGTTTGTGTTATTGTTTCATTTAAACTCTTTTAGCCAAATCTCTCTTTTTATATATAATACATCATTTTTAAAAATTAATATTTTTTTAACTTTTTCAAATTTACACAAAATACACAAAATACACAAAAATACACTGAATTTATGTCGTATAAATAACGTATGTGTATTATCTGCCTTGTTTATTTTAATACCTTATTAACAAATTCCTTTCTTATAACGGGTGTTTTTTTTAGAGGTATAGAACTTTAAATTGCAATAAAACAACGATGGATTATTCGATTGACATGAATTTTTTTTTATTCGAAAGATAATCTTGTGGCATTACATTAAATCATACCAACAAGACGGCGCAACATGTCACACAGCTCGTGCCACAATCGATTTATTGAAAGACACGTTTGGTGACCGCCTAATTTCACGTTTTGGACCTGTGAATTGGCCTCCAAGATCTTGTGATTTAACACCGCTGGACTACTTTCTGTGGGGCTATGTAAAGTCATTGGTCTATGCGGATAAGCCACAAACGCTAGACCATTTGGAAGACAACATTCGCCGTGTTATTGCCGATATACGGCCACAAATGTTGGAAAAAGTCATCGAAAATTGGACGTCCAGATTGGACTACATCCGAGCCAGCCGTGGCGGTCATATGCCAGAAATCATATTTAAAATGTAATGCCACAAGATTATCTTTCGAATAAAAAAAAATTCATGTCAATCGAATAATCCATCGTTGTTTTATTGCAATTTAAAGTTCTATACCTCTAAAAAAAACACCCATTATTAAAAAATCACGTGCTAACCCAGTTACTACGCCCATGCTCTAGTTGTAACTTATTTTAAATTTCCCGCTATACTGTATTTGTCCTGTGTATATCGTAATCGGTTCGCAGCGCTATCTACCCTTTTCTTATTTGATATAGAGTATAGATGATATGTAGTTTGTGATAAAAATTAATTGGCTAAGATGGATTATACCTGGAGTAAATTAACGAGAGTTACCCAGCGGTAGAACCTCAAAAAGCAGTCGCGCAAAATAGAAATTACCAAAAACGATTATTATTATAAAATTACTATGACAATTATAATAAGATGAACATTATTTGAGAATATATTCGCATTAATGTTTTCTTCCAAAAAAATACAAATTTGACTGAGTATGACATATACACCGATATGAAGAAAATGATGATTTCGAAAAATGAGTGCGTCTTAAACTGTTACGAATTACCAAACGTCGATGATTAATTCCATGAGTGGAAGAGAATAGATCCGATGGGAAGAGATTTGACGTATATTAAGATACCCCATTTTATAATATTTAAGTTAGAATGTTGATAGCAAATTAAAACCTCACCGGAATCGAAGACGCATCCTAAAGATATCGCGTCTTAGTCCCAAACCATTGAACTATGGAGACGTGAAGATTGTATATGATATCGTTTGACGTATTGTCAAATGCAATTAGCGTTTCAGTTATTCGAAATGATCTCGAATTTACTTATATAATATTTAACTTACTTTGCAAGACATTGTACGAAACAATAATAAACCAAATTCACCAACATGCAATCAAACAATCATCAAAATTGTTTGACCAGGTACTGAAATACTGTCAACTTCCAAGAATTTTAGATAATACTGAATTACTAAATATTTTACAAAAATATTTCGATATTTGCATGTTAATCATAGGCTTTATTGAAGGGTAAGATAACATAGTTGTGGAATTAAAGATGGAAATCAAAATCCGATAAATTGTGTAATCAGGTATTTTGACAGTTTAAGGACAATAAATCATCTTTTACAAAAATCTTTATCTAATTAAGACCAATGTGTTTGTAAACAAATACGCATGGTAGAGCAAAAATGTTATTGATAACAGAATTTTATTATATTTTTTAATCAGCTGACAAAAAAATAGGGACTATAAACTACAGATAATTACACAGGATAAGACACATTAGGAGAATTAAAGAGGACAGAATAATGAAGAAGTATGAAGCTACCAAAAAACTGTATTTAAAACAGTAGTACACAGAAAATGAGAGGCATAAGTAAGTAATTAAGTTATCTTAGTTATTTGGAATAAGCCAAAACTTAAAAAAATTTAAGTGAAGTGTGAAATTTTACACATTTCAGGGTTTTGCAGGTATTTAATAGGTGTAAGAAGCCAACATAATACTGGATGTCTAGGTATATTTATCACAACAAAATTAATAGTTTTTTCATAATCACTTTTATCCGTTATTTGAGCACTAAGAGCTTCCAATTCATTTTTTTAAACAAAATTTAAATAATTGCATAACTGCATTTGCTTCGTATTCAAGTCTTCATTAGATTAATAAGAAATATTTTACAGTGTAGAGTGTAGTGGAGTATGGTGTGAGTATACTAGCGTCGGCGAATCAACGCAGTTACGTCACACGACGTAACAAACAATTGCATTGTTCCAAACAATACAGTCGTTTGTTACGTATTGTGCCGTAACTGCGTTGATTCGCCGACGCTAGTATAACTCAGTTCACAACTATTAAAAAAATATATTATTTTTTTAATATTTTTAATTCCAAACAAATACACGCACTATCTTAGCTATAAATACAAAAAATCCATAACATTATTAGCCATAATTTATCCATGAATTAAAAAAATAAGTATTTTTTTTCAAAAACACAATCACAATCTGATCAAAAATTCCTCTCGTATGTTTCCGGCTCAACGTTACCTATGATGTTTTCAGATTTTTGGTTTAACCCTTTTTGGTACAAGGGTGCACGACAAGAACTTTTGCACATTTTTGGCTAAATTCGTGTTAAAAGAAACGAATTTCAAAAAACTATCTAGCGTTTCGTAATCTACATCTTAAGAGCTTTCGATATCACACAATATATATATATATATATATATATATATATATATATATATATATATTTTTAACGATTCAAGAAAATCCAAATTTTTCGAAAAAATTATCTGATCAAAAATTCCTGTTGAACTATTTCGGTTCCCATCAATGTTCATTATGGAGAATTTTTTTAGATTTTTGGATCAATCGTTTTGGGAGATACGGTGGAGGACAAAAGTTTTTTGTCACAGTTTTGGAAAAAGTCAAAAAAAAAATGATTTTTCAAAAATAAAAATTTGTTTGTTGATCCACGCATTAAGAGGTTTCATTTGGTATGCCACTCAAAATTAAAAAAATAACATTTATTTTTTTATTAAATACATATTTGTTTATATTTTTCCCGCGCTGTATTTTTTTGAATTCTCTATAATTTTCCTATATGTGGGTCAACAAGTTGTACAAGTATGCCAAATATCAACTTTCTATGTTCAGCCGTTTGGCTACAATTTCTACCGTACAGACAGACACATGAGTGACGTTATAAGAGTTTTTTTGGTGGTCATACCTACAAAACCCTAAAAATACTAATTCAGAAACATGGTACATTTTTATGGCCATAGGGCAAAGGTTCTTATCTTAAGTAATATTCTTACGGTCATAGAAGCCAGAGTAATTTTCGTTTGCTTCTGCAATTCATCCTTTTTCATCCCCCGAAAATTATTATATCCTAAAGAAGTTTGTCTTTTAAATAATTTTCTTCTTAATGTTTCTCTTTTATCTATATTATTTTCTACACCATTTCTCTCACTGTGTGCTATATCAGAACAAGAAGAGGACGTCATTTTTACACTTAAATTTCACAAAAAGGACACGAAAAGGTAAAACTAAAAATAATTATATAATGTCACAATATTTTGAGTGTTTTAATTTCACTATCATAAAACTATTGTCTTTTAGAGTACACTCTTTTAACTATCACAGATTTTTTATCAGTTTTAAAACACGTCTATTCGGGAGCGAATCATCTTGGTTAACTAGATGAAAAACAGTTGAGAAGATCACTGCCAAATTCTATTCGTGGCTGACCTGCGTGATACACATTATATATGACAGGGTTGAAATTACAACTGTGGCCACTTACGATGATTAGAAGGTATGGATATTAAAAATCAATATCATCGGCAGTGAAGGTAGTTTTGTTGTACTAGAATCAAATCATTTAGATCAGTGCATACAAACATAAGTTTTCTTAGATCTTAAAAAAAGTATGATCACAATCACTTAAATTAAAAACCTTTTCCCAGAAAATGACCAATTGAAATAACAAAACGAGCATAGTTCTAAAGTTAGGTAGTTCATTTTTAGGCTTTTGTAGGTATGACCATCAAAAAACCCTTATAACGTCACTCATGTGTCTGTCTGTACGGTAGAAATTGTAGCCAAACGGCTTAACACGTTTGCGGACAGTTTTGTACAATGAGATGTACCCAAAATGTCACTTTTTTAAATTTTTGTTTATAATAGGGACATTTACTGTGTTTGGTATGTTCCTGATAGGACAGTTTATACTAGCTTTCATATACTTAAATGGAATTAAAACCTGCCCCAGCCGTCATTTGTATATTTGAATAAAAAAGTATGTCGGTTTAGACCGTCATAACCCGAGCTAGGAAAAATATTCGACGGCTATAGCCGTACTGTCCGCGAACGTGTTAACATAGAATGTTGAAATTCTTGACTCCCATATAGGCAAAATACTGAAAGTTCAAAAAAACACATCAAGAGATAAATATCATGAGTTGAAAAAGAAATTACATAAGGGTTGGCTGTGGAAAAATAAAATAATGTCTATTGCAAGCTTTATATAACAATTGATTAACTAATTTTCAATAGAAACAACAGTAATGACAGTTAAAGCTTGCAGTACACATTATTTTATTTTTCCACAGTCAACCCTTACGTAATTTCTTTTTGAACACATGGTATAAACAATTACGTATTTAATAAATAAAATATATATATATTTTTTTTTTAAATTTTGAGTGGTATACCAAATGGAACCTCTAAAGACGAGGATCAACAAACAAATTTTTATTTTTGAAAAATCAATTTTTTTTATTGGATTTTTGCCAAAAAACTTTTGTCCCCCACTCTATATCCCAGAGTGATTGATCAAATAATCTGAAAAAAATCTCCGTAATGAACATTGATGGGAACCGGAATACTTCAACAGAAATTTTTGATGAAATAAGTTTTTCGAAAAATATCGATTTTTTGTGTCGTTGATAAAAAAAATATTTAAAAAAAAATTTATTATGTGGTATCAAAAGAAAGCTCTCAAGACGTAGATTAAGGATTAGTTTTTTGAAATTCGTTTCTTTTAACAAGAATTTAGCCAAAAATTTGCAAAAGTTCTTGTACCGCACCCTTTTACCCAAAGGGGTTAAACTAAAAATCTAAAAAAAATTGAGGTAATGTATATTGATTTGAGCCGGAAACGTACGAGAGGAATTTTTGATCAGATAAGTTTTTCGAAAAATGTCGATTTTTTTGTGTCGTTTATAAAAAAAGTATTTTTTTAAAATTTATTGTGTTGTATCAAAAGAAAGCTCTTAAGACGTAGATTACCCAGCAAACATTTTTATACGGGCCAGTACTGGTAAAGCACATACTCCCCGGCATTGAAAGTAATGGGCCAGTACCCCGGTGTCCCCGGGGCCGTTACTGGCCCATTCATGTATCAGTTGCTGGCCCAGCAACGGTAAAGTGCAAAATAATCGCATTAGTTGCAAGATTTATTTCTGATGGTTTTAAGTAAAAAGTATGAGTGAAGAAGAGTGCTTATAAAATGCTGGTAAAGTACTTCGTATAGGCGGAATGCGAAATACAAATGTGAAGTACATTATTAATACTGGCGTTGCACTTACTTTTGGTGCCAGTAATTTACCAGCATAAAAGCAGTTTGCCAGCATTCGGCCGTTAGTTGAATGTTTGCTGGGTAAGGATTAGTTTTTTGAAATTCGTTTCTTTTAACACGAATTTAGCCAAAAATTTGCAAAAGTTCTTGTACCGCACCCTTTTACCCAAAGGGGTTAAGCTAAAAATCTAAAAAAAATTGAGGTAATGTATTTTGATTTGAGCCGAAAACGTACGAGAGGAACTTTGATCAGATTGTGTTTTTGAAAAATATGGCAGTTTTTGTGTTTTGACAAAAATTATTATTATTCTTTTAATTAATGGTTAAATTATGACTAATAATGTTATGGATTTTTTGTATTTATAGCTAAGATAGTGCGTGTATCTTTTTTTGAATTAAAAATATTTAAAAAATAATATATTTTTTTAATATTTTCGAACTGAGTTACTCACACCACACCAGACTACACTCTACACTGTAAAATATTTCTTATTAATCTAATGAAGACTTGAATACGAAGTAAATGCAGAAGAAAAAAAAAACGCTGGGATATTTGACAAATTATTTAAATTTTGTTTAAAAAAATTAAGTGGAAGCTCTTAGTTCTTAAATAACGAATAAAAGTGATTATCAAAAAAACTGTTGATTTTGATGTGATAAATATACCTAGACATCCAGTATTATGTTGGGTTCTAATACTTGTTGGGTTCTACCTACAAAATCCTGAAATGTGTGAAAATTCACACTTCACTTCAATTTTTTGTTCTTTTTTTCATAAAAATATGTCTCTTTTATTGTTGAAGCCCCAGAAACTTAATTGCAATCAGGCCCCTTTATGCAGGTTGACCATGTATTCAGAAAGATTAGTTAGGAAAACTTACGAAGCAAAACTTCGAGCAAAAGGACAGTCGTAATACCACGAAAAACATGCCAAGAAGAAGAAGATGAGAAAGATATATTTCAAAAACAATTTATAAACTTGACCCAAATGATCCTTAATTAATATTCTATAAATTCCATAAATTAAGAAATCATTTATTTTTACAGATAACCCAATTTTAAGAAAATTGAGCAATTAAATTATTTCACTGAATCATATTCAAATCTTATCTATAGGAAACAAGATGGCTATTGACATTAAAATAATAATAAAACAAATTGATAAATACAATGGTAAACGCTGTTTACGATAAATTTAAAAATTTTGGCAAGAATATTCTACCAGACAACATAGCTTTAAAAATAAATAGCAAGGTACTTTTTACGTATGTCAATATAAAAAGTTTTTTAATTTAAGAACAGCTGAAAAATACTTGCATTTCATATTTTGTTTCGCATTTCTCTCTGCATGTTTCTCAATGAATGTATTTATAGATTTCGTCCTGGATAGTCATATTTTTATTTTAAAATAACTCGGCCAAGTTTACTATAATTTAATTTAGGATGCAATTAAAATATTTTTATAAAATATGGTGTCTATTTTAGTTTAATAGTTCGAGCATATTTACGTCAGTTTAATGACACCTAATTTTTATAACTTAACATTTATTAGATAAATAAATTAGGCGATTAGTGTTTTGGCATTTAATAGAAAAAAATTTAGGTTTTGGAGTGAAAGAGGTTAAGTGAGAGGAAGAAAAAAATGAACGTTGAAGCTAATACAGTGGTTCTCAACCTTTTTACATTTTAAGGTCCACAGGCTACAGGTTAAATCTGTTCTACATTATACTTTTCTCCTTAGCACTACGGTTTTTTTTGCGTAGTATTGACGTAAAAAGTATAATATGAAACATAATACTTCCTTCAAACTTTCAATGCTATCCTGTATCCAACATAACTTTTAAAACTATCTCCAGTCAGATTTTGTTTGAAGTAAGTATGGATACTTTTCTAGGCGTACCAACTTTACGTTTATGTTTACGTAAATAAAAAACTATACTGGCCATTGGTTACTATATTCAGTGTTGTAATGTATCTAGTTACAAGTATCTAGATACAGTAACTAGATACTTTTTCAAGTATCTAGATACAAATTAGATAATTTTTTAAATATGTATCTGTATCTGTATCTAGATATTTAAATTTAAGTATCTTGTATCTGTATTTCAGCTACTTTGATTGTTACTTTATGTTTATACCGTAATACCGAGCGTTTAATTATTAATTGCCCTTTTAAATATTTTATTTTTACTATAAACAAAATTCAGAAAACAATTGAAATTCTGACGTTTACAAATTAAATTTATATGGAATGTAAAAAAAATATATATATATATTCTCACTCTTTTAAACGGCAGTAAAAATAGTATTTAGGTACCACAATAGAAGGTACAACACTTAAGAAAAATTGATCATTATTAATGAAAATTAAGTTTTTGAATAACTATTGTTGCTATAGTGCGTTCAAAGGTGAGTTTGCAGTATAGCTCTTATGGCAAATGGGAGCGGTGTTGCCAAATGTTGTAAAAGTGTCAAATGTGTCAATTATAATAATATGAAAAACTCGTATGATTTATAAAAATCAACTCTTATAAAACTCAAAATAACACTCAACAAAAACAAATGGCCAGTTGTAGAATACTGCGTCTTCACAGATCAGCGCGTTTTAGAGCTGGCAACGTCGACAAGCAAGAAAAGGATAGCGTCATTGTGTAAACCCATTAGAGAGTATGAAAAAGAACTACTCCATATGCCCTGTACTGCAAACTCACCTTTGAACGCACTATATTTTGATGTGCAATTTACAAAAAACATAAGAAAAATTATATCCACACATGTAGTTTGGGAGTGGACCGTGGTTTTGTGAAGCCTTGGGCAAGACAAATTAAGGCCCTTCAAAAGTATCCAGTGATTGAAAACACACTTTGATAATTTTTTGAGGCATTTCTTCACTTGAGGCCTGTCTCTAGTCCGCCTCACCCAAGTGCCGGCCTAGCATGGCCACACTAGCATGTGTGGATATTAAGTTCATTTCCTAATTGAAATCAGTAAGATAAGTAGGTGTGTTTCCTAAAGGACGTAAAATTTAATAAATTATTAAACGTTTAATATATACATATAAATTTAATTTGTAAACGTGAGAATGTCAACTGATATTTTGTTTATAAATTAAACTTGTATGGAATGAGAAATTTTTGTAACGTCACGGCCATTTTTGAACTGCCTGTATAATACTGATTAACATGCACTGTTTGTTTAATAAAAAATATGGTATTTTCATTTTTCAGTGTTTTTTCAAAAGTATCTAGCTGCATATAGATACAAACATTTTGGGCATGTATCTGTATCTAGATATTTTTTATAATTCTATATCTGTATCTGCATCTAAATACAATTTTTCTTAGGTATCTGCTCTTCACAACTGAAGATCATATATCCTTTAATATGGATATGTGATATATTTGTTGGTGGGTATTCGTTATAAGTTAGTTCGTAATGTTTTTTACGTAGTGATCCGAGTTCGCCAGTTCATTTCGTAAAGTATCTGTATCTAGATATTTTTTTAAATGTATCTATTACAGCACTAGATATATTATTTTAATTAAATTTAAACTAGCATAATTCAACGAGATTCATAAATTTGTTGTCATTTCCAAACTTTAGTCTCTAACACCAAATTGTTAAGTTGGCAGTGAGAAGTAACAAATAAGAAAGTGTTGAATGCTTCTTTCTGTCGTTTTTAGGGTTTTGTAGGTATGACCAAAAAACCCTTGTACCGTCATTTTGTCGTCTGTCTGTCTGTCTGTCTGTCTGTCTGTCTGTCTGTCTGTCTGTCTGTCTGTCTCTCTGTCTGTCTGTCTGTTCGGTAAAAATTGTAGCCAAACGGCTAAACCTAGAGAGTTGAAATTTGGCATGCTTATACAACTCTTTGACCCGCACATAGGAAAAATACTAAAACATCTAAAAAACATACCCCCCTAAAAATATAAACAAATATGTGCTCATCGAAAACAAAAATATTTTTTTTAAATTCTGAGTAGGATATCAAATGAAAGCCCTTAGTACGTGGATTAACGATCAAATTTTTATTTTTGCAAAATAAATTATTTTGATGCGATTTTTGCCAAAAATGTGCAAAAAATTTTTTGTCCCACACCCTGTAGCCCAGATGGTTTAAACTAAAAATCTAAAAAAATTCTAAGTAATGTATATTGGTGTGAACCGAAATAGTACAACAGGAATTTTTGATCAATTATGTTTTTGGAAAATAACGCATTTTTTGTGGTTTTTGGTTCACAAAGTACAAAAGTTATACCAATGTAAGACACTCACATGCATGGCGTGCGATGGCTACATGCGTTAGAGCACTCATAAACTGGCTGGAAAACGAAGGGTTTCGAGTTCGAGTACGGAGTGAATTTTATTTTTTCTGTTTTTTTTTTTGCATTTTTATTATGTTGAAATTATTTTGTCAAAATTGTAGTTATATTTTGACAAATGGTGTATTTAATTTTTATGAGCGTAAATTTAATAACCAGTCTTATTATATGATTAACAGACGATAAATTATTTTAAAAATATCGTTCATTTTGCCGTGATTACTACAAAGTAAAATTTGTCCTACACACTCAGCATACCGCCTTCAATTATTATATACCTGCGAAACCCTGAAATGTGTGAATATTCACACTTCACATCAATTTTTTATTTCAGAAGGAAGTTTTAAAAATTTATATGTCAGAAGTTTGAAACAGTAGTAAAAAGTATAATGTAAAAACCTTAATATACCCATTATGTGTCCAATTTTACTCAATTATTATTATTATTTATTTGTAAAGAATTGAAATATAGCTTGTACAGCTATCTAACTTTTAAAGTTACCAACTTGTAAAAGTTTAGTTATACGTAAAACAAAATAATGTTTTAAATCAATAAAAATACTTTTATTTGACATGAATAAACTCACGTATAAAGTATAAAACTTATAAAATATGTACTGAAATAACATTTTATTTATAAAATTCAATCAATTCAAACTTGAAGTTTTGTCATAATAGGATCGGGAAAAATCAATTACTACGCAAGAAATATAAGATAGATTACAGTGAGAAAGAGACGAAGGGGCGGATGACAGAATAAAGATATTTTTTAGGATTTCGTAGGTAAAACCAAGGAACAACTATACCATCAGTCGGGTGTCTTCTCTAGATTTTGTAGAAAGCAGAACAAATGGTAGTCGGATGGTGCGATGTCTAGACCATATGCTCCGACTACCATTGTTCCACTCTCTACAAAATTCCTTTAACGGAAAAAATTTCGCATTTGTGGACGATATCAAAATTCACCTGGACAGATTTTTCGAGGGCAAAGACGGAACCTTCTGGAGAGATGGCATAATGAAATTGCCTGAGCGTTTGTCCAAAGTGATAGAAAATAATGGACAGTACATTTGATAGTAAAAGTTTTTTTTAGAATATGTATTTTATTGAATAAAAGGTGAAGAAAAAAAAAAAAAAAAAAAAAACGGACTTATGTAACAACCCAATTTTTATGATCCTCTGGTATCTTTCCGCAACACGCTGTTCTTTCTCCTATTTTTCCTTGCCCCAATTTTCTCCAGAAAAAAATCTATCTAATTATACCTTAATGAAATTTCAATCAACAGTTTAAATTAGCAATCAATTTTTAATTATGTTGTACTGACAGAAATTACAACGCTTGCGAAAATATACACGTGTTCAAAATATGTACTGTAACTACAACAGTTTACGCCAGAACATGTTATAATACGTAAAACTGAAAGTTTATTTAGCTAGTGACTAAATTGTAAACATTACTACGTCAGTCATTCATCAAAATAATCGAAATGTAAATATAATAATGCTTTGATATATTTTCAGGAATTATATAATGCATTCGACAAGAATACCTGGCGTCGATCAACACCGTCTGAGATAAATGCATAGAGCTCTCAAAACCTACCAAAAAAAAATGTAAAACATCGCTAAATTTCTCTCATTTTCCCCTGATTTTTTAATCCGCCCCTCTGGCATATAATTAGTGGGAAATAAATGGATATTGTTTTCAAAAATAAAGTTAATTAGTTAAAAACTCTGTGCGAACAGAAAACAAAGGTAATTTGTGCCTAACGCAGCCATCTAAATGACTAAACTACATTCTAAAAACAATAAATTAAACGATAAATAAATAAATAAAATCAATAGAAATACGCATACTCAATAAAAGAAATCTTTCACGGGCAAATACAAATAAATAAGATAAAAAGTCTGCTCTAAAAATTGAACAGACGCAGGGTGATGGTAAGAGGCTGTAAAGGTGCCAATTACCATCGAGTATCACAGTCTAGAAAATAAAACAGTAAGTTCAATTCTCTCAGGAAGAGTATCATCCTGTCCATGAGTACTCTTTCGTCACCTAAAGCAACTGACAGGTCATAGCATAGTCCTAATCTCTCCTATGACCTGTCAGTTGCTTTAGGTGACAGAGTACTCATGGGCAGGCTGATACTCTTCCTGAGAGAATCGAACTTACTGTTTTATTTGTGAAGTCTCACACCTTATTTGTGAAGTATTGCACCATATTTTAATGTGTTTTATTTGTTCTAATGTGTCAAATTTGTTATTTCGTTTTTGCTGTCAAGTCAATAATAAGGGGAGATATTTCAAAAGTTTAGTTTTAGGTTGTCCCCAGTAACTTCCCAAATATTCATCAAAGAAAATATGTTTTCTTATTATAAACAATTTTTGTAATAGACATTTTTCTTTGAAGTCAGTCATAAGGAAGATATTTTAAATTTTTTAGTCAACAATTTTAATCCCAAAACACCCCCTAAGCATGAGAATTTTGGGACACATCACATCTCATTTAGTTGACCGCGAGGTATCCGTATGGTTGCCGATAAAAATTTCTTAAAATCTCCCCGCTTTTTGGGACACATCACATCTCATTTAGTTGACCGCGAGGTATCCGTATGGTTGCCGATAAAAATTTCTTAAAATCTCCCCGCTTTTTGGGACACATCAAATCTCATTCATTTTGTCCGTACTTTATCAGTGATGACAAGTTTGCAAGCTGCAAGAACGAGTTCATGTATCGCTTGGCGGCCCTATCCGTGATGTCAAATTTGTGAAAAAATTGTTGATGATAAATTTTGAGATGGCCTGTATTTGAATCCTTTCCATTTGAAGAAATTGATTTTTTGCGGATATCGTCTTATAATCAACTGAAACGTGTAGAAGCCAAGAGGCCGAAAAAATAAAAAAAATATATTAAGCTTCCAAATTTATTAATACAGATATTATTATTAATATTTCACGCGATATCTTTGTTTTAAATTTTAATATGTTTCCTATATGCGTGCCAAAAATTTGTATATGTATGCCACATTTCAACTCACTGGATCTAGCCGTTTAGCCACAATTTCTGCAGTGCAGACAGACACATGAATGACGATATATAGGCTATTCCAAACATTTAAGCGGAACTAAATGGAAATAAATTTTCTTAAGTTGTCACTAGCTAACTTTTTATGTATTGAAGTGGGCTTTTGCTGAACAAAATGATCAAAAGCTTCAATCAATCGCTAAAAGTTACTAGATTTGAAAATCTAGTTACGCTTAAAGCAAAGAAATCGACTATAAGTATTCTTTATTATACCTACAAAACGTAAAAATAGTCAAACTTGTCATAAATTTGATATATTACACAAATTAACCCGACCCCAAATAGATAATTAAAAATTTCTTATCATGGTAGCCGAAAATTATTCTTAATAAGGAAGTCATCACTTTGACTGCAGATCAAAAACCTGCCGACTTTTCGCACACTTGAAAGGCAAAACAATTGCTCAGCTGATCAAAATAACATGCCCCAAATATATCCTAAACTTTATATATATTTTTAATCAAATTCACAAAATAAATTTAGCTTTTTTAAAATATCTAGATATGTTTAGAAGAGTTACATAATGTTAAGTAATTGATTAAAATTAGACCACAAAAAGATGTCTATTCTTAAAGTGAATAGCGTAATGTGACAATATAAACAATGAAAGTGAGCAAAGAATCAGAAACATGCCAAAAATTTCATTGCATTGACATGAAATAAAACAAAAAATTGTACAAAAATAAAATGAGTTTGACCTGAATGTATGCAACCGGCATGACATGACAGTAAAGCTGACAACTGTATGTAAGGCGCAATTATGTAACGTAACCATTACCTATCGCACAAAATTAGAAACACGTGAAAATAGCAGAACTTTGCTATGCGGATAACATGGTTATAATAGCAAAGAACAAAGACAAACTTCAAAACAACTTGAACCAATACAATAAATAATTGAAGAAAATACATATGAAAATTAGCACACAAAAGACAAAAGCAATGGTAATAAACAGGACAAAAATGCAACACAAAATAAAAATAGATGACAAAATAATAGAACCGGTAGGAAAATTCCAATATCTAGGCACAGTTTTCGCGGAAGATGGAAAAATGGATGAAGAAATTATGGAAAGAGTAGGTGCAGCAGGAAGAATGTTCAACAGCATCAAAGCATCGTTCTTAACTAATAAAAAAGAAATACCAACCAACATCAAGGTAGAGATCTTCAAAAAAGTGACAGTACCAATTTTGACAAACGTCTCAGAATCCTGGACCACTACAGAGACGCACAGGTTCAAAATAAGAAGCTCCGAAATGAGATTTTTAATCGATCGAAGTATTTAGAGAAAAACTAGGCACAAAACCAGTAGAGACTATAATAGAAGGACAGCTAAGATGGCTGGGAGATACACAGAATGAGTGAAATGACAAAATAGTAAAAAGAGTTTTTGAAGCAAGAACAGTGAAGAAAGTTAGACCAGGAAGACCGAGAAAAACTGGCACCAAGAAACAAAAGAAGCTGCAACGAAGATAGGCGTAAAGTGGGCGGAGATAAGAAAATATACAAAGGACAGAACACGATGGAAAGAAGTATGGAGAACGACACCAGAAAATAAGTAACTCGACTATAGCCTTACACCGCAAGGTAGAAAGGCTTCGGAATTAAGTAAGTATTTAAGATAATTAATGTACAAGTCCAATATTTAACTATTTTAATAAATACACAAAATCACAACAAAATTCATCTTATATTTTATTGTTACCATGTAACAATACGTTTCAGTATTGTCCTTTTATTTATAGTATAACTTGTCAATAACAATGTGTAAAAAATAGACAGCGTAATTTATTGATCAACCTTCGGATTTGCAATTTATTAATACTGTTAATAAAATAAAATACTCACATTCCATCCGATAGGTAAATAGTCTTTGATTTCTTTAACTTCTCCCTCCGATTCTGTATCACTAGAGAGTTCCGATTTTGTATCTCCTTCCGGTTTTGGGGGTGGTTCCGGAACTTCGATTTCCTCATCTTCTTTCTTTTCGTCCTCACTTTCGTCCTGTAGTTTGGTTTCTTCCTGTTCTGTATCTACAAACAACGCTCTGCTATCAATTGTTGGAGTGAATGTTTTGAGTTCTTCATTCTCAAGGATCTCATTATGTTCTTGGATGAGAACACCGAATTTTTCAAAAAATCCACCGTCCGCTTGTTGAATTCTAGAACAAGATATGAATTAGTAAATATATGGAAGATAGTATAACATGTTGTGAAAATGGCTGATGATAGATGGACCTGAATTATATTCGAATAGACACCATGAGATCCTACTAGGTATCGAGATAGGCCACTTGCTAAATGGACAGACAATACCAAGGGAATTATCTGAAATTGGCAATTGCTTGCTCAAGATAAAAAGATTTGGAGAAGCTACTACTAAAGGTTTGGAATTTAAATATTGACCGCTGTGGCGCTGGGATCTCAACTTAATTTCCCTATTAAGTAAGGGCATATAATTTATATTTACAATATAACATGTTGGTGACCATTGTTGCTACTTATGAGTCTCACGATATTTTAATGCTATACACCATAGGTTCTCAAACTGGGGTACGCGTACCCCTGGGGGTACGCGAAGCATCTATTGGGGGTACGCGAGATCATTCATATAAACGGTGAGTCAAGACAATAATCCTTCTAAAAAACGCAAAATTGAAAAAATAAGAAAATACGATCTTGATTATATTAATTTTTGATTTACGGAAACAGCGGTAAACAATGAATCACGACCTCAATGTGTAATTTGTTTCGAAATTCTTTCAAATCAATGCATGAAACCTTCATTTTTGAAACGTCATCTTAATACAAAACATTCAACTTTAGAAAATAAGCCTCGGGAGTATTTTGTACGAAAATGTACCGAAATGAAGTCTGTAAAAAAAAATATGTCGTCTTTTACCAGCAATACTCAAAAAGCAGTGGAAGCGTCTTTTTTAGTAAGTTTAAGAATAGCACGTTGTGGAAAAGCTCATACAATCGGTGAAGAATTGTTGTTACCTGCTGCTAAAGATATGGTTACTTGTATGTTTGATGAATCAATGGCTAAAAAATTAGATACAATACCGATATCTAATGACACCGTACGCCGCCGAATTGAAAGCATGGCATCAAATATTAAGGAAAATTTGATTGTTGAGCTTAAAAAAAGCAATTTTTTCGCTATCCAAATAGATGAGAGCACAGACATTACTAACTACGCTCAATTGATGGTTTACGTGCGGTATATATCTGAAAGTCGTATTAATGAAGATTATTTATTTTGTGAACCCTTGGCAACCCGTACAACTGCTGCTGAAATTTTCCAAAAATTAAATCATTATTGTTTTTAATACCTTTTTCAACAACTTATCTCTGTGAATGTGGGTTTTCCTCCATGGTGATTTTAAAAAACAAATATCGAAATAAATTAAATATCGATCCTAATATGCGGTAAAATTGAGTAATCGAGAGCCCGATATTGAATCACTTATTTCAAGCATGCAGCTTCATCCTTCCCACTTAAGTTGGTAAGTGTATTTTCATGTATGTTTTTTTCAGTCAAGTCTGCTTTGTTTAACAATTTTCAAATTGTTCCGATTTTTTTTTTTTACCTTTTTGGGGGTACGCGCCTGTTCTGGAATTGACATAAAGGGTACTCAAAAAAAAAAGTTTGAGAACCTATGCTATACACCAAAGTTGTCTATTCATTTTGTATTGCAATAGAATAGGTGATAAACTAAGTGTACGCACATGCCAACAGTGGTTTAAAAAATTTAAATCAGGAAATTTATGCTTGGATGATAAACTTCGATCTGGAAGGTCCTATAAAGGAATAATTTATTATGAGATGTTAAAACCGGGGCAAAGTGTTAATTCTGTGCTCTACTGTGAACAATTGGATCGACTGAATCAGAACTTAACCAGAAATCGGTTAGAAATTGTAAATAGAAGAGAAGTTATTCTTCAAGGCGACAATGCCTGACCTCATTCATCAAAAGAAAATACGTGAAAAAAATTCCGAGCTTGATTGGGAGGTTCTAACACACCCACCCTACTCACCAGACATTTCACCCTCCGACTATCACTTTTTTCGGTCACTGGAACACTTTTTAAGAAACAAGACACTTAGAGATATGAACCATGTTAAAATGAGACTTGAACAATTTTTTCCTTTAAAAAATCAGGAATTTTATAAATCGGGAATATTTTCTCTTCCTGATAAATGGCAGAGTTTTATAGATAATAATGGTAACTATTTTACTCAATAAAGTACATTTTTATCCTTCGATTTGTTTCTATTTTAATAATACCAAATAAACAAAAAAACTTTCCGGTACACCTAATATTAATTTATATATATTTGTATAACATAAGTTAATTATTGTAATCAGTGGCGGATCTACATACGGGCTAATAGGGCTTAAGCCCTGGGCCCCAGATCCGCAAGGGGCCCCCAACCTCTCGGACATATACCTATTATATTCTATACCAAGCATGGCTTATAAGAGAAAATATCAAAAAAAAAAATTACTTTAAAAAATTGATGTGAAGTGTGAATTTTCACACATTTCTGGGTTTTGCAGGTATTTAGTAACTGAACGATGATTATTTGGGATGCCAAAACAAATTTTATGTCAAAATATTTTTTTATGAATTTTAATTCGAATGCCTAATACCATTATTTAAGTTTCTAAATATATGCAGTGTTTTTTTTTATATAGCAAAGTTCATTAAGATTTTGAAAATTGCACCTATGGTTTCCATTGGTTGCTTACATCATAAGTCCCGCCCTTTGATTTCGCCAAACATAGAATTAAATTATAATTTCAACACTTTCCACTGGTTATTAAATTTACGCTTTTAAAAATTAAATGCAACATTTACCAAATATAACTAGAATTTTAACAAAATAATTTAAACAAAATAAAAATGCAAAAAAAAAAACAAAAAATAAAATCAACAAGATTCGAACCCTAGTTTGCAAGTTTCTTATATTATTAAGCGTATGACAAATCCAACCATGCCACGAGAGCTACTGATGTGGTATGTTACACAACGTATTAAATAGTTAAAATATTTTAGTTAAAAACACAAAAAATGCGTTATTTTCCGAAAACATAATCTGATCAAAAATGCCTGTTGTACTATTCCGGTTCACACCAATGTACATTACTTAGAATATTTTCAGATTTTTAGTTTAAACCATCTGGGCTACAGGGTGTGGGACAAAAAATGTTTTGCACAATTTTGGCAAAAATCGTATCAAAATAATTTATTTTGCAAAAATAAAATTTTGATCGTTAATCCACGTACTAAGGGCTTTCATTTGATACCCTACTCAGAATTTAAAAAACATTTTTTTTTTTCGATGAGCACATATTTGTTTATATTTTTAGAGGGATATGTTTTTTAGATGTTTTAGTATTTTTCCTATGTGCGGGTCAAAGAGTTGTATAAGCATGCCAAATTTCAACTCTCTAGGTTTAGCCGTTTGGCTACAATTTTTACCGAACAGACAGACAGACAGACAGACAGACAGACAGACAGACAGACAGACGACAAAATGTCGGTATAAGGGTTTTTTGGTCATACCTACAAAACCCTAAAAATAACACAAAAAAAATAAAAACACAAATTTATTAATATTTATTAAAAATCAACATAAGTGAAGCGCCAGCTAATAAAAAAAATAATATCCAACATTAATAAAAATGTAATAAATAATAATTAACCTTTATTACTGTCTTTTATTTTTAATTTTTTTTTTCTGAAACATGTGTAGGTGCCCTAGGTATTTTTAAGCCCTGGGCCCCCGAAAAAATAGATCCGCTACTGATTGTAATGCTATTTCAGCACTTGAAGAACCTAAATATTATTTAGCAAAACGTTGTGATCCTATAATAAATATATTGTCCAACAAGCCGTACGAGTTTTATTTAATCATATTGAACATACTCTACAATCATTAATAAACTGAAATTCAACCCGCTTTCTTTTCCTCCAGACAGTCCAGACTTGGCCTTGTCCGATTTTCATCTTTTTGGGACACTTGAAAAAGCGTTACGTGAACAGCGGTTTACCTCGGACGATGAAATTAAAGATGCTGTGCATCAGTGGTTTTGCGTGCAACTGAAGAATTTTTTGCGACTGGTAATGGAAAGCTTGTAGATCGGTGTACTATATGTGATGATAAACAAGGTGACTATGAAATTATACTTATTTAGTTTCTGTATCTTTTAATTTAAAAGATAAATTAATTGCTTTTATTTAATAAAATACCCTTATACAACTGTACAACATTTTTATTACTGAAGATAAAATATAACGTTAAATTTGTTGATACTACATGATCTATAATAGTCTGTATTTAGAAAATCAATGGACTATCTTATATGGGAGATATTCGATTCTCTATCAAAATTTTAAATGGAACACTTTTTATATTTATATTTAATATGCAGGACACATAATTTAGGTAAGAGGTGCGTAAATTAAGTAACCGGACTGATTATATTATTATTATTATTATTTTTTTTTTGAGTAGAATTACAATTCAATATTGTCTCCTTGGGCAGCCACATAGCGCTGGAGACAGTTCTTCCAATCCTCATATCAGTGCTGGAACCATATATATATATATATATATATATATATATATATATATATATATATATATATATATATATATATATATAAATATATAAACAAGAAACTAGTTTATATATATATATGGCTGGAACTCGGATACCGGAATAGCTTTCAGCTGGTCGCTTACAGACGTTTGAATGTTTTAAAATGTCCTAAAATGAAGTCCCTTGAGGTGATTTTTTAATCTTGGAAAGAGAAGTCACAAGGACTCCAATCAGGCGAATAAGGAGGGTGAGAAGCCACAAGAATGTTTTTACTGGCCAAAAACTCGTTTATTGAAATTGCAGATTTTTCTCATCCCCAATTCATTGGTCAAAATCTGATGAACGGTAGTATGAGTCAAATTCCCCGATCATTCTGACTGTCAACCGACGATCTGAACGCACAAGATCCCGGATTCTGTCGACATTTTCACCGGTTCTTGAAGATGAAGGTCTTCCGCTGCGTGAGTCATCTTCAATCAACTCTCTTTCTTCTGAAAATGCCTTAAACCACCAAAAAACCTGGGCCCTTGACAAAACACTGTCTCCGTAGGCCTGCTGAAATTTTTCAAAAGTTTTCGTTGCACTGTGCCCAAGTTTGAAGTAAAACCTGATAGCATACCGTTGCTCGAAATGAATGACATTTTTAGAACGCACTAGAAAAAACTCTTTTACGAAAAAAATCGTTACGGACAACCAAATTACTCTAGCGAGTTCAAAATCTCATCAAGGCGTATCACATGTTCAAGTCCCGCGTCAGAACAAATGTTGCCAGATGTCCCATATGTTGCCAGATCAAACACTATGTTGCCAGTCCGGTTACTTAATTTACACACCTCGTATACAACCATGCCACACAAATGCCATTTTGATTTAAAATAAATAATAAATTAAAAATATAACTTTCTGAAAATGTACGTCTTATTCTCGTTTTCTGGTTTTTCCACGTATGTACAATCTATAATAAGACTTAAGATTTTTTCTCGGTGGGGGGGGGGGAGTTAACGCCCAAACCTACCCCCTTGGCTACGCCCTGAAATTGGGTAATATAACTTCAACCACCTGTATATAAGAGTATTGAAAATTTATATCTTACTCAGTATGCCAAACTGTAGACTGCTTCGACTCTTCAAAATTGTGTAGCCCACATTTTGAGAAAAAATGTTTTATATTATATTTCACCATGATTAAAAGTTCTCTTCACTTACTGAGTTAATGAAATAAAACATACTGTTGTAAATTATCAATTTGGAAATTTAGTTGACCACAAAAAGATAAAACAATTTATTGAGACATTTCTCAAAAAAAAAAAAAAAAAACATTGACGTAAAGTGTGAATTGTCACATATATTAGGATTTAGTAGGTATATAATAAGTGACAGCATTTTTATATAAATTTAACCGATCGGCACATATAGAGATGGAAGTATTGTAATCGTACAATTTTTTTGTAACAGGAATCAACTATTTTTGTCGGTCTGTGGACACATGTAGAGCAAATTCGGATGAACAGAATTTTAAGAAATTTTATATTTAACCTTCGAATGTAGGATAAGTTATATGAAATATATACTAACAAATTCAAGTTAATTTAATGTTATTTATGAAATTTATTTTAATCTTATTAAAATTTGCAATTTACAGTATTAAAAAAATATATTTTTTTACTTACGATTCTTGTCGGCAAAACACTGAAGTAAGCAAACCGCACTACTCAAACGGCCAGAAAAAGTGAACGTTTGGTAGGAACGCAAACCATTGGTCCTTTTTTTATAGACGGGAACCTTACTGCCCAAAAATATCTGGATTTGTTAGAAAATAAAGCAATACCAGCATTAAATACACTTAATTCCAGATGAAGTGTGGTTTTAACACGACGGTGCCCCAGCGCATAATGCCAGAATAATTGAGCATTTTTAAATCACACATTTCCTCGATGTTGGATTAGAAGTGGCGACGAAATAGAATGGCCCGCTAGACCGACTTTTTTTTGACTGAGGTTCTATGAAAAGCAACATTTGTAATGGCCAAAATTTAACTATAGAATAACTAAAGGTAGACTAAAAAATGAATCCCACAGAATATGACCCATGCAATTAAGGGGGGGATATGGTCAGAGCAGCACATTTTATACCCATTTTCAAGATTTTTTTTTAGAAAACTGTTAATAGTAACTTGATTGGGATAATACCTACAGTAAAGAACAACCTTTGAAGAGTATCCAAAAAAAAATTTATTGGAAAATATCGAAAATTAAACTCGTGACATGAATTTGAAATTTTCGTTCAGGACAAAGAGTTGGTTTGCGGTGAGACACATAACTAATGACTGGATCATCTAAAACAAAAAAACCAAAAATATTTCGTTAGTTTATGAGTTTCTTGAGGTAACGCTGTCGAGTTTTTTCAAATATCTAGATTATTTAATTTTTGGTATAAGTTTGAAGTCAAAAAAACGAAAAAAACGGAAATTTTTTTTTAGAAATTTCTGTTTTCAGTTGTAAAAAATTCCATAAAAAACAAAAAACGCAAGAAAAAAAAAAATATCTCGACAGCGTTACCTCAAGAAACTCATAAACTAACGAAATATTTTTGTTTTTTTTGTTTTAGATGATCCAGTCATTAGTTATGTGTCTCACCGCAAATCAACTCTTTGTCCTGAACGAAAATTTCAAATTCATGTCACGAGCTTAATTTTCGATATTTTTCAATAAAATTTTTTTTTGGATACTCTTCAAAGGTTGTTCTTTACTGTAGGTGTTATCCCAATCAAGTTACTATTAACAGTTTTCTAAAAAAAAATCTTGAAAATGGGTATAAAATGTGCTGCTCTGACCATACCCCCCCCCCCCTTAATTAATGTTATGCAAAATAGGCAGTGATTGGAGGAATATTTGAAAATTTGTTGTAGATTATTTTTATTTTGTTTTTTCCAAGTTTATTTTTTGTTTGTTTGTTTAATAAATATATTCTTAATTTTTCATTCCTATGTTTCCTAAAAAAAATGTTTTGCGTTTATTTATCTCTACCCAGCAAACATTCAACTAACGGCCGAATGCCGGCAAACTGCTTTTATGCTGGTAAATTAATGGCACCAAAAGTAAGTGCAACGCCAGTATTAATAATGTACTTCACATTTGTATTTCGCATTCCGCCTATACGAAGTACTTTACCAGCATTTTATAAGCACTCTTCTTCACTCATACTTTTTACTTAAAACCATCAGAAATAAATCTTGCAACTAATGCGATTATTTTGCACTTTACCGTTGCTGGGCCGGCAACTGATACATCAATGGGCCAGTAACGGCCACGGGGACACCGGGGTACTGGCCCATTACTTTCAATGCCGGGGAGTATGTGCTTTACCAGTACTGGCCCGTATAAAAATGTTTGCTGGGTATAATCGAGTAAACTATGCAGAATGTTCTATTTATTTTTATTTTATTGTTTTTTTAATTTAATGCCTTTTGCTGCTGTGGCAATTAGCCAGGACAATTTTTATATGTGAAAAATTCATTGCCTTTGCCTTTTGAAAAATTCATAACGGGCTTTGAACTCGAGACCTTAGTAACGCAGAGCACATGTGTTACCACTACGCTGCGCCGGTCGGCATATGTTCTATTTTAAAATAAACGCATTTTACATTGCTGTCAATCAACGGTTGTTATAGAAATGAATTCTCTATGTTCTATGATAAAATAAACTGACAGTATAACTAGGGCCGAATTTAAGATGAATGAGGCCCTAAGCTGAAAAATTTTTGGAGGCCCTTTTTATCAGTTTCATTTAAGATCGTACGTTTTTGCAATTTATATGCCCGTCCAAAAGTGAGGCCCTAAGCTAGAGCTTGTTTAGCTTAATGGTAAATCCGGCCTTGGGTATAACTTCATTAATTAAAAGCTTTCATTCAATATTCAACATAAATTTAAAAAAATCCTAACCCGTTTAAAAACTCAAATTTAGACTATGAAAATATTCCATTCAAGATAAAAGTTAAAATCCGCAAACTACATATGACTTGTACATTGTTTATTCTAAAATTTAATGTGCATAATACGTATTATCACTAAAGTGCTAATTAAATAACTGTAATAGACATAATGCTTATTTGTACTTGTTTCTTTATTTAGACAAGTCATAAATAAGGCTGTAAAAACCCAATGAAATGTTTTCGGAATAAAATAACACAACATATTATTGCTCATACATTTATTAATATCTACCAGTTACAACTAGATGACAAATTAATATATAATATCACAAATATAACAAATATGGATATGATTGGAAGACTTGAGGAAGACATATTTGTTCTTAATTTATTATTCTACAACACTATTCATTTGCGATATAAAATGGAAAAGACTACTTTATAAATCAGAGAACAGTAATAGAATGCTAAGATAATATTAAAATTAAAATTATTTGTTCATATTTAAATATAAGGGGTCATGTTCATAATCTTTTACTAACTCTTAGTAGCACTACAAAGGCAAGTATACTAAGCATTACTAAAAATTAATGTTCATAATATAGAATAAATGTTAGTAGTGCTTAATAGTGTCTAGTAAACTGTAATTTAATAGTACAGATTTAGAAGCGTGGAGAGGCTATATTAAATAATATTAAAATAGTGATGTGTCCATAATATTGACTGATTTTAATGATATATATGAGAAATTTGCGAGATGTTCGTGAAATGAGTGACTTACGAAATTAATTACTAGGATTAATTATATAAAAAAATTATTAGAATCATTAAGTGAAGAATTAAATTTGCAAAAGAGTAAAAATATTAATTTAAACCTCAAATGACAATATAAATCCTGAATCTTCAAAAGGTGCAAATATTTCAACTTAATCCCAAATATGTATTGCTTTACGTTATTTTGCTAAATGTTCATATCAACAAGATATAGGTAACTATAGTGCGTTCAAAGGTGAGTTTGCAGTACAGGGCATATGGAGTAGTTCTTTTTCATACTCTCTAATGGGTTTACACAATGACACTATCCTTTTCTTGCTAGTCAGCGTTGCCAGCTCTAAAACGCGCTGATCTGTGAAGACGCAGTATTCTACAAATGGCCATTTGTTTTTGTTGAGTATTATTTTGAGTTTTATAAGAGTTGATTTTTGTAAATCATACGAGTTTTTCATATTATTATAATTGACACATTTGACACTTTTACAACATTTGGCAACACCGCTCCCATTTGCCATAAGAGCTATACTGTAAACTCACCTTTGAACGCACTATAGTTAATAACATGAATAATTAGGTACCATTACATTTTTATTTATAATTCTTTTAAAATATTCATATTTATTGTTTAAAAAATCGATAGTAAAATCGTCATCTAACGCTGTCCAAAAAACAAGGTTATGTTTGTGTTTTTACCGCGATAATAGTTCAAGCTAGTAACGTATCTTCCATCTCTTTTAACATGTTGTACAGTGCATGTGTCTATTTCTTTCTATCAACAACAGAAAACGTTGCCAAACGTACTTTACTCTATTAGTTAAAAGATCGTAGTATAGAGATTATGAACACTACTAACGTTTGAAACCTAAGTTTTCGAATTACTTAGTTTTATGATCTCAAACTGAATTCAATCATAATTACGACAAATATTAAAAATAAAAATATATTTACATTTAATCGTATTTTTTTGAATAATTTTATTATGTAAGGATATTAAACTAATACATGGTTGCATTCAGAAAAAAAAATCGCTATCGAATAGGTACAAAAAATACATATAAACCCATTTGAAAAAATATAACTTTGTACCCTAACTTGATAACCACTGGTTTAAAAAATTATTTTCTTCTTTAAGTAGATGTCCTCTTGGTCTCCTACAACTTTGTTCAATAAAATTTTTTTGTAACTATAATAACTATAATAAAAGCTAAAATTGGCGGTGGTCGGTTTCGCTGTTATATTTTTTTCATCAAACCATTTTTATAGACAAAACATTTTATTACTGTTTCAAAGATTTATAGATATCTCTTAAAAAGCACATTGTATACTTAAAGCAATGGTTCTTAACCTCTTCAGTAATTGGAACCCTTTAAAATTTCAAAATATGTTCTCGTTCGTTCAATAAATTAGAAAAATACATTTTTTTCAACGTAACAAAGACAAATATCGATGGTGTAGTTCTAATACATCATAACCCACTGTTTTTGATTTTGGGGTTTTGAGTTATTCCCATGGTAAAAAGTGCGATGAATTGATTGGAAAATACCTCGTAAGCCGCAGAGGATTGACTTTAGTGCTATACCCTGTGAAAAAATACCTCTTATCCAAAACTGGTACAGTTTTTGGTACTGGGACTGGTACCTCGTAACCCACCTTTTACTAACATAAACACGTTAAATTACTACTCTTGTCAGAAAAGAAATACATTTGTCAGTTTGAATATAATAAACAAATTTATCAGTTTTTCAATCATTAGGAACGTTTTTTTGCCCTCCTGAAAAGTTGAGTTTTTTGGGTTACGAGGTATTAGAATTACACCATCGATATGGCAAATAGAAATTTAAAAAAAGCTCTTGTTTGCATCTCCGGAAGAAGCTCCTCGCACCCCAGGTTATGAACCACTGACATAAAGACAAGACAATTTTATTTATCTTGGAATAATTACGTAATAAAGGAACATATTAAAAAAGAATTAAAATATATTAAAATTAATAATACATCAAAATAACAATATGCAACAAAAATAAACACAAAGAGTTTATATACTATTGAAAACAAAATATATTATTTTGTACTTTTCATAATATCTTGGTTCTTTTATTGCTTGTAGATTATTATTTGAAATAATAATTGGTATCTATCCAGTAATATATAATAGCAGCATATTAATATTTTATAACAATTAGACAGACATACATATACAAATATATTTTTTTTAAATTTTTGCTTTTTTAATTAATAACAGATTATATATTTTCAAAGATGCCAATTAATTTGCCAATCAATAATATTTATTAAATTCTATATAGCAATTCAATTTTTTTTACAATTTTAAAACGTTTTGAACATTCATAAAATATCATTATAATTGTGATTTCAATTTAGATATTGCCAAAACATAGGTATTTGATGTACACATAATCATCGATACCATGGCTGGATCCTTCTCGACCAATACCAGATTCTTTGATTCCACCAAATGCAGCTTCCGCAGTGGAAATAAGCCCTTCATTTATACCAACCATACCAACTTCCAAATGTTTAGCAACCCTAAATATTTGTTGTAAATCTTGTGAATAAAAATACCCTGCCAGTCCCCTCGAAGTTTCATTAGCAATCTTCATCACTTCTTTTTCCGTGTCAAATCTAATACATGCTGCAACTGGTCCGAAGACTTCTTCCTTATAGACTCTCATATTTGGTTTAATATTAGTTAATATAGTAGGATAATAAAATAGATCTCCCAGTTCTTTGGCATTGCAGCCACCGATTGAAACTTTTGCGCCTTTATAAATTGCATCATGAACATAATCGTCTACTTTATTAAATTGTGCCTGGTTAACCATCGGTCCTATTGTAACATCTTCATCGAAGCCATAACCAATGACAAATTTTTTTACTTCATTCTTAAACCTCTTAATAAATTCATCGTATACTGAAGTATGTATTAAAAATCTGTTAGATGAAACACATGTTTGTCCGGAGTTTCTAAATTTAGAAGCAACTGCGCCTTTTACAGCCAGATCGAGATCTGCACTTGGAAATACAATAAATGGAGCATTACCCCCTAGTTCAAGTCCAATTCGTTTAATTCCAGAAGCGCATAGAGAGTATAGAATTTTTCCAACTTCTGTAGAACCAGTAAAAGAGATTCCCGCAACATTTGGACTTGTACATAGTAACTTACCAATAGAAGCAGCATTGTCACGACTGCATGTTACAACATTAAAAACACCATGTGGAAAACCAGCTTCGTGTGCCATTTTTGCAATCGCTAAAGCTGTTAGTGGTGTATCTTCGGCAGGTTTAACTATAGTGGTACATCCAGCAGCTAGAGCTGCCGCAGCTTTTCTTGTAATCATCGCATGTGGAAAATTCCAAGGTGTTATTAACCCAGCTACTCCAATAGGATGTTTTTGTAAAAGTAATTGCTTTGTTTTAATTGGACTTGGAATTATTTCACCTTTAATTCGTCTGGCTTCCTCGGAAAACCATTCCACATATGAATTACCATACGCTACCTCTGCCCTTGATTCTCTAATCGGTTTTCCTGATTCCAAAGTCATAATTCTTGCTATTTCTTCAGTACGTTCAGTCATTATATCAAACCATCTACGAAGTATATTTGATCGTTCTTTTGCAGTTGTGTCTTGCCATGTTTGAAATGCTGTATAGGCTGCATCAATTACTTTTTGGACATCAACCACATTCATATCAGGTACTGCACCACAAATTGAACCATCTGCGGGGTTTACAACTTCAAAAAATGCCCCATCTGATGCACTAACCCAATTTCCGTCGACATACGCCTTTTGATTTTGCATTGCCATGTGTCGGACAAAATTTATATTTCGCAGATTGAAAATTTTTGATATCACACACTGCCGCACTAACATTTTGCTTAAATTTCTAGAGTTTTATTTGATAAATACTTCAATCAATTTTAATCATTTAAACTTCAAAGTCAATGTCAAATTTATCAGGTGTTGCCAACTCTACTCTACTGTCAAAATCAAACAACTTGAAAATTTCGAAATATATAGCGGTAAAAAATACAGGAAATTTTTTCTAAATATACTCGTTGGAGCATTAAATTTATAAACAAATTATGCAATACATAAAATATCAATTTAAAAACCTGTTTTGATTCTCATAAAAATACATACCTCATACAATCCTCCCAAAGATGTCTATTTTAAAGTAAAGACATGCAACAATAAAGAGTAGTATAATTTTAATAATTTTATGTGATTCCTAGACAAATTACCATTTATGTGGGTTTTATCCACAAGATAATTAAACCTTGAGTTACTATTCAATAACAACAATTAATTCCCAGGATTGTAAATTTTAATTGTTAACCATGAATCCTAAATATAATAGGTTTTTAATAAGAAATATTCTTTTGGGAGTAAAATTCGAAAGTGTTTAAATTTTTATCAAAAATAGAACAACTATATTCTATATACCAGTTTATAAGTAGGTTACAACTCGAAATCAATATTTTGTAATATTTACGAAAGAAAAAAAAATCAAGTACATCAGAAATAAAAATAAATAATGAAATAAACGCATTTCTGTGAGTGATAAATAAATATTTAAAGCAAATTGTAGGCGTTAAAGAACAAGACACGTTGTTCTTTTCTAAGAATAATGTAAACATGTGAGATCAGAAAATAAAATTAATTCTATGATTCTGTGTCGGTAAAATATTGTATTTATTTGTTTGATGAATTATGTCCGTACGTAATATAATTAGTAAACTAATAGGATTCCATTACATTTATTAATAAATACTAATTACATTAAATAACACTTACTTTAACTCATGATCTGTTTTCTTAATTTTTTTTGAGTTTTGCCTTTGTGCATTTTCGTAAATAATCTTCCACATCGCATCTTCTTGTTCCATATCCATTCTGACCGTATTTTTCTTTTCACGTTTCACAAAAAATCACAAGCACTATTGTTTTTATATGCAAATATCTCTAACCATAAGCAACAGTCGACTGGTTTAGACTGGCCTTCACAAAGTTAAAATAAATAAAAAAATGTAGGATACCTCTTAAGTATACTTTGTCAGTGTTGGTTAATAACTGAACTGTAGTTCTGAGTAAGGTAGGAGATTTCCAGCCTCTATTACGTCACCACATTGTTGATCTCCGGAAACAATTGAAATTTTAGTGAAATTTTACATGCGTTGAATTCGGGAACTATTTGAGAAGTAAACAGCAATAAAATTTTCTAGGAATTAAAGGGAATATACCACTTTCTTACAATTCTGCACAAGCGCGTAGGAAAAAGGAAAATAGTTTCTAGTTTTAAAATATCTTCTTCAAATGTTTGATTAGTTAATTACTTAAAATCTAAAATTGTATGATTTTGTCACTGTATTTTTAAATGTAAATGTTACAGTCTAAAGTATAAGTAAATAGTTAAGTCGATCATGACTTCAGTACTTGTTTTCTTAAGAAATTAGTCATGCACATATTTTTAGATGTTGTCACAAATCAAGATACATTTTGCAAAAATGTACAGATATTTTTTATACATTAATTACTCTTCTGTAATTTATATTAAAATTAAAACGTTATTTCCCGTTTGTCGCGGATGTATAATGGTTTTTGCGAAGTAACAGACAATAAAATAACAATTTGAAGGTGACTGTATAGCGCAGTTATAAATTGTATCAAATTTCTATTTACATTGTTGATATCAGTTTTATGCGATGACATGCACACGGAGAAGGCCCTTGGGTGAGGCGAACCATGCCCAAGCCTCAAGCCTCAGGTGATGAAAAGCCTCAAAAAATGGGTCAAGATGTACCTTAAATCACCGGATACTTTTGAAGGACCCAAATTGTAACATTTTTCCTCACGCCTAACAAAACTACATCCCATAATAAGCAGTAAGTATGAATGTTTAAAGATACTCACTTTTACATAAAATTATAATATTTATATTTAAAAAATTTATGTGAAGTGTGTATTTTCACACATTTCAGGATTTTCTAGGTATTTAATAAGTGTAAGAGGCCAACAGAAGTTGGATATCTAGGACAATATTTTTTCTATAATCACATCAAAATCATTTGTTTTTTATAATTATTTTATTCGTTATTTGAGTACTAAGAGCTTCAATTTTTTCAAACTTAAGATAATAAATATATAGTACTCTAGGGCAGTGCTTCTTAAAGTGGTGTTCCCACAAGAGGGCCGCGAAGAACCACAAATATAACACTTAATTATTTTATTATTTAAAAATGATATGTCGCTTTAACTTTAATGCTACATAAATATTATTCTTCATTATATATAGATTATTGAATGATATGAGGGTAAAAAACTATATGTATGTATATATTTTAACTAACATTGGTTCAAAAAAAAAAAATAGGGAACCGTGGGTTATTGATTTGAGTTGCAGGGGAGCCGCGAAATCAAAAAGTTTAAGAAACGCTGCTCTAGGGTAACCATTTTCAATGTGGGACGGAGCAAAAAAAAATTGATGTGAAGTGTGAATTTTCACACATTTCAGGGTGTCGCAGGTATTTAGTAACTGAATTATGATTATTTGGGATGCCAAAACAAATTTTATGTCAAAATATTATTTATGAATTTTAATTCGAATGCCTAATACCATTATTTAAGTTTATAAATATGTGAAATATTTTTTTTTATATAGCAAGGTTCATTAAGATTTTGATAATTTAGCCTATTTAAGCTTCCGTTGGTTGCTTAAATAATAAGCCCCGCCCTCTGATTTCGTATACATTCAAACATAGAATTAACTTATAATTTCAACACTTCCCAATGGTTATTAAATTTACGCTTTTAAAAATTAAATGCAACATTTACCAAAATATAACTAGAATTTTGACAAAATAATTTAAACAAAATAAAAATGCAAAAAAAAAAACAGAAAAATTTAAATTGACAGGAATCGAACTCTAGTTTGCAAAATACAAAGAAATGACGAAACCCACTACGCTACGAGCAATTTCTTATCTACTGTGTTACATAGCAAATTAAATATTTAATATATTTTAGTTAAAAACACAAAAAATGCGTTATTTTCCAAAAACATAATAATAATAATAAATTTATTTATTAATTAGCTTCTATAATCTGATCAAAAATTCCTGTTGTACTATTCTGGTTCACATCAATGTACATTACTTAGAATTTTTTCAGATTTTAAGTTTAAACCATCTGGGTACAGCGTGTGGGACAACTTTTTTTTGCACATTTTTGACAAAAATCGGGTCAAAATAATTTATTTTGCAAAAATAAAATTTTGATCGTTAATCCACGTACTAAGGGCTTTCATTTGATACCCTACTCAGAATTTATTTTTTTTTTGTTTTCGATGAGCACATTTGTTTATATTTTTAGGGGGATATGTTTTTTAGATGTTTTAGTATGTTTCCCATGTGCGGATCAAAGAGTTGTATAAGCATGCCAAATTTCAACTCTCTAGGTTCAGCCGTTTGGCTACAATTTTTACCGAACAGACAGACAGACAGACGACAAAATGACGGTATAAGGGTTTTTTGATCATACCTACAAAACCCTGAAAAACGCGTATTTTAGACAAATTAAAGTGACACCCACTGTTCTAACAAAATGGTGAATTTTGATCAAAATTGTGTTGAATTGCAAAGAAGAAGTTCCAAATCGACTTAAATCACAACCGCCAAATAGTCCAGATTTAATTGTATTGGATCTTGACTTTTTCAATTATATACAATCTTTACAACATACAGCTTCAACGAATACAATCGACGAACTAATTGAATGCGTACAAAATGCATTTAAATCCTTGATAATGTTTTTCTAACATTGAAAACTTGTCTGGAAGCAACCATGTTAGTAAAAGGTGGGAATTCCTATAAGATTCCGCACATTAACAAGGCAAAACTTCATCGTAAGGGATGATTTCAAACATTATCATGTTCCATACAAGCTGTGGAGACGTGGAGACAGCCACGTCCTTGTTAATTTAAAACTTTTTGTATTATTCTTTGTTTTACTAGATATTTATAAATATTTCATAAATAAAATCATTCTAATTAAGTAATTAAAATTGTAAATGTATATCATATTTTCAGACAAGAAGAAAATCAAAATGTATACCATATTTTCGGACGAAGGCAGTAGTATATTATCTTTGATTTTACCTATTCTTCTACTTTCTTGCAGTGTTTTCCGCTGTCTAATATCCAACATAACTGGCCTATGGTTAGTGGATAAGCAGAGTTCGTTATTAGAGACTATCTGGTCAACATAATCTCGTTTGGACTTTAGATCAAATTTTACGTTGGACTATAGATATTGAACAAAGTTGAATGGTCTAACAATATATTTGCCTAGCTGATTTACATTACGCGTTTAGAATTTGAATATTATGTAAATCAAAATAAATAAATAACCGGTTTTAGTTAAAAATTTGGTGTGAACGCGTGGAATTCATAATTCATATTTTTAGGGTTTTGTAGGTATGATCACCAAAAACCCTTATAATCAGTGATGGCATCCTAAATTTTCAGGAAGCGGTTCTATAAAGTCATGTGATATCTAGGAACCTATTCTGTATTTTTAAGAGTGAAAACAAATCACTTACTTCCATTTATTAAATATAAGGAAAAATGTTTAAGAGCGTATTATTAATAACCTATAAAATAAATATTACATTTGCAACACTGCAGGGCACGGCGCACGATTCAAAACTGAAGTCAGTGTAATTAATTTATTTTTAATAATTCTAACAACCAGTTCCCTAAGGTTTCAATAATTTTAAGAAAAGGTTCGTGCCAACCGATCCAAACCGGTAGGATGCCTCACTGCTTATAATGCCACTCATGTGTCTGCATGGCTGTACGGTAAAAATTGTAGTCAAACGGCTGTAAATAGGATATTGAAATATGGGTTTTGGAACTTTTTGACCCACATATAGGAAAAATACATCGAGGGATAAATATAAACAAATATGTATTTAAGAAAAATTAAATATTTTTTTTAAATTTTGGTTGGGATATCACTTGAAACCTCTTAATGCGTGGATAAACAGATTTTTATTTTTGAAAAAATCTTTTTTGTTTTAAAGGATTATTGCCAAAAATATGTAAAAAAACTTTTGTCCCCCACCCTATTTCACAGACGGGTCGAATCTGACAAAAACTTAATAATGTACAATGACATGAACCGAATAGCTCGGCCGAGCTTTTTGATCAAATTAGTTTTTCGAAAAATATCGATTTTTTTGTGATAATGAAAACAATAATTATTTAAAAAAAATTATTGTATAGTATAAAAGAAAGCTATTAAAACGTAGATAAAGAAACAAAAAGTAGTTTTTTAAAATTCGTTTTTTTTTTAACACAATCTAGGCAAAAATTTGCTAAAAAGGTTTTTTTCCCGCATCCTGTAGCCCAAAAGGGTTAAACTAAAAATCTCAAAAAAAGGTAACGTACATTGATCTGAACCAGAAACGTACGAGAGGAATTTTCGATCAGATTGCCTTTTTGGATAATATTGCCGATTATTACTACGGCTCTGGGTACGAAGCATACTCTATTTCTGTAAAAAAAATCTGGTCAGCCTATTAAATGATGTAATATTTGAACGAAACTGCATGTTTAATCAAATTAAAACATCTTGTACCTAAATCCCACAGCAGTGTAAGCCACAGGCTAGATTGACCATTGGTCTGAGTATGTTGTGTGTAAAGTTTTTTTCATTATTTTAAATTTATTTTTCATGTGTACATTTGTTTTTTAAGATCATTATTTTTATAATAAACAAGTAATTTAAGAAATCCTTCACTTCTATCTCAATGTTAAACTATTACCAAACAGAGAACAAAAAAAAATTATTAATTAATATTGCTGTATAAAAATCTAGCGATGTTCGCATATGAAGATGAACACGTCTGATTTCCGTGTTAATGATAAGAATATATATTATAACAATAGCCTATAATTACGAAGATCCGCGTCCTTGATTTAAATTATTAACAACTATTAAATATTGTCGCTAAATATAAAAGAACGTGACACATAGTAGAGATTGTATCAAATAAATGGTAATAAAATGTATATCAGTTCACAAAAAAGATTTAATTTCATTCCAGGAATTTGATATTTAAATAAGTGGGTTAGTTTTTGTAATTAGATTCTTTGTTTAAACTAGGTTTTACACAGTGGCGTAGCGTGGGTTTTAGCCGCCCCCTTATTTACAAATTATTTACAAAACAAATTAAAATATCAGCGCCCTTGGCAACTGCCCCAATGCAGTAGTGTAGCAACAAATTTTGGGCCCTCCCGCAAAACTTTCGTCCCCCCCCTCCGTAAAAAAATAATGGTATGTTAAGAAAACAACACAACTTTTTTTGAAAATATTACCTTAAAATAATGTTTAAAAATTTCTCACAAACTAAATAAATAAGATAAATTGAAAAAAATAAAATTAACGAAATTGTTTTTTCCCTGCCTTTATAGCTGCAAATTGGTCGATGACATCTTTTAAATTTATTTGAGCAGCTTCTTCTGCTTCAATGGCTAATATGCTTAGTGCTGACAAACGTTGACCTGTCATCGTTGTCTTTAAATGATTTTGAATTTTTACCGACCGCCAACATATATAAGGGAGGTATTGTGATCATACCAATTTTGACGTTTCGAGATTTCGATGGATCTCCACGAATTGACGTCCCTACATAACGTTTTGACTATTTTTAGCATGATGTCTGTCGGTCTGTCTGTCCGTCCGTCTGTCTGTCTGTCTGTCCGCCTGTCCGTCTGTCTGTCTGTCTGTGTACACGTGCAGAGCAAATTCGGATGAAAGGATTTTTATGAAACTTCATATTTAAGCTTCTGCCATTAATGGCACGAGTTGATAAACTGTTGGTAAAAATCGGCTGACTAAAAATGGGAGTTTGCTCGTGTCGATTTTAAGATTTTTGCGAATATTTCACAACAGAAAAATATCTCGAAAAAATTCATTAAACAAAAGTTGCTATAAAAGCAATAACAAATAACTTTTATTTGAGACGTTTTTTGATAAAACGAAAAATTTTGAATAATTTCTGTAAAATTTATCGAAATTTTTCTCAATTTTTTCATATTTATTTGTAACGTTTCCATGATCATGATAAATAATATCTCTGTTAGAAAATATTAGGTCAAGTTATTTCTACTCTGCTGCTAGAATGTAATTTATATAAGTACTTTATAATGGCGGTCGGTCCTGTGGTGGCCACAGCTGATTTTTTTCAATGTACTGAAGGCAGAGCCGCAGTAAGGAAAACTTGCGCTAGGGGCAGAGCCGTGTTTTAGCGCCCTTGGCAAATAAAAACAAGGTTCTCACCTCTCAAAATTCAAATGACGAGCAAAAAAAAAAGGTTCTCACCTCACAAAATCCAAGTGACGTGCAAAAAAAAAGGTTCTCGCTTTCGCAATGGCGCCCCTTAGTCAAGCCCGTCAGCGCCCTTTTCCTTAGTGCGCCCAGGGCCGTCGCCCCCTCCCCCCTTACTTCGGCTCTGGCTGAAGGACCTTTCTGCAGTGGCCACGCTGACGGGTAATGTCAAATGTAGCATAATACCCTTTTCACACTAGAACTTTAAGATCGGATGTTAAAGTGAATGTATCTTTAAACGCTAATGTGAAACCGTATGGCCTCGTCTAAATACAAGCGATGTTTAAGACAGAGATCTGCGTCTTAAACATCGTCCGCATTGCCAACTTAATTTCTATTATAAAAAAGTACTCCTTGAATTTGTGCTGTCAACATTTTATATTATCATAAACAAGAATACTGTATTATATCGACGTTATAAGTAGTTTATACTTATTGTTATAATAAAATTATTTATTTTAATAATGTGTAAAGGGTATTAGTGATGCAATTACTTCTGTGAATGTACTACTTACATCGCAATATGTAAATGTTAATAATTTGACTAAATCTTTTCAACGTCTTTTATATCTGATTTTTGAAACAAAATCACTTGATTTGGAAATTCATTGCCAATATCCATGGGGTATTTATTTTTGAAATTTTTAGAATACATAATTATACATAATTATTTTCACATATATTTCGTTTTGGTTTTTTTTTTTAATTTTGATTGGGCCCCTCTGGTTGCGGGACTTACGGGCCCGTCGCTATGCTACTGCCCCAATGCTAACGTCTAGTTACGCTACTGGTATTGGTACACAGGTTATATAAACAAACTTAATTTTTCACAGATAAAGATCGAGGACTGACGTATGAGAATCAAGTCAAAATTCAACCTGACTAACGTCCAAGAAAAGAGAGTGAGACAGTCATGTTACAAGGTTTAACACATGAAATTTGCCTTTAATAAAGTAATTATTGACATTAGTCATTTTATTAATTGTTAAGATGAAAATATTCTTTCGATAAAATTTCTTCTAGTAAAGTCCCTAAACACTTTTGGAAGAATTTCCACTTTAAATGTTTACTCGTCAAGATATTCATGTTATTGACTCAGTCATATGTTTCGGTAAAAATCGTGATTTTTGTTATGTAAGAAAAATTTAAAAAATTGCCCAACCTTGACATTAGTTATCCATAAAAAGCTAATATCTTGACTGTACAACTTACAAATGATAGACAATTTTTTTTATATTGAAAATAATTTATGAGTTTTTTTAATTTATGAACAATAAAAATCTTATTGTTCTTTTATCAAATAAAATTAAATAGTTTTCAATAAATTTGTTACGATTAGGTAAAACACCATTATTAATAATCAAGTTTAACACCAATAACATATTACAGTTTACACGTGATGAAAACGAAAAGGGAAAACGAAAAGACCAAAATGAAAGAGAAAAAATATATATAGGATGTTTACGGTCTTCTTATTTCTACACGGGTGATACTACAGGTCAAAAGAAGGCGAAAAACCTTAAAACACCTTAGTAAAAGTTTTATAATTAGAAATATTAATTAAAAATTTAAATTACTCCCTTATTATTGAATTAACAGCAAAAACTTATATTACAAATATTGTTAATAATAAGAAGACAAATCTTTTATCTAAATGCATTTTTTTGATTGGATACATATTTGGAGAGTTATGGCGGAAAACCCCCAAAAATTAAAACCGTAAAAAATTAATGTCTCTTTTATTATAAAACTTTTACTAAGGTAAGGTAAGTTTTAATGTTTTTCGCCTTTTAACCTGTAGTACCACAAAAAAAAAAATAGAAATGTATGTTCCAAAAAAAAACAATGAAAAAGGCTGTCTATCTGTCTGTTTGTCTGTCGGTCTGTCTGTAAACCCCGAAATATAAGAAAAATCATGGTTCCCAGTTCCCATATTTTTTTTTTGAATTAGATGAGTTGTGTCCGTAGATTATAATATGATGAGGAAGTAATGGGATTCGGACTGATCAGAAATAAAACAATATTTTAACTTCGCTAACATCTCGATTTATATTTCAAATCTTCATCAGAGCTTAATCAATTTTTACCAACCGCCAACATATATAAGGGAGGTATTGTGATCATACCGATTTTGACATTTCGATGGATCTCCACGAATTGAGGTCCCTACATAACGTTTTGACTATTTTTAGCATGATGTCTGTCGGTCTCTCTGTCTGTCTGTCGGTCCGTGTACACGTGCAAAGCAAATTCGGCTAAAAAGATTTTTATGAAACTTCATATTTAAGCTTTTGACATCAATGGCACGAGTTGATCAACTTTTGGTAAAAATCGATTAAATGAGAGTTTAGTCGTGTCGGTTTTGAAATGAGCGAAAAAAATTATTTAACAAAAGTTTCTATAAAAACAATTTTTATTTGAGACATTTTTTGATAAAGCAGCATAAATTAAACAAGTACTTTGTGATGGCGGTCGGTCCTGTGGTGGCCCCAGCTGATTTTTTTTTTTTTTTGTGAAACAATATTTGTCACGAAAAGAGTCGAATAGAGCTCACATCATTCGGTCACAAACTAGCTTACTTAACTTAACGCTATTGTCCAAATACCTTTCTAATTAATAAGTATTCTCACCTATAATTTTCAGCCTCAGAATCCCATACCAGTTGCCAAAACATTGCAAAAACAAAAATGCAAAAATCTATTTTTCACAATACCAAAAAACTATTCTCTTTCAAAAACCTGTCTTTCAATCTACTTAAGAACTGGTACTGCCCCTAAGTAATTTTACTTATATATAAATTTTAAATCTTAAGAACCTGTTATTATAATAATATATTAAAATTTGCAAATACGTGGGTGGGTTGGAATTCTTTCTGGTATTTGAATCACAAATTTCTTTGTTTTGCTTCATTTGTAATTCAATACAATAAATATTACAATAATATCAATCGCAATTAGTAATTGTATCAGTAGTGTGTTTAAACGTATGTAATTTAATGTGGTACATTAGAAGCTGAGTGTCAACCATCTAAATTTACAATGTACAGGGTGTTAGGTAAATGTCCGGCACAATTTAAAAGACAGCATGGTGACGTAGAATGCAATCGATTTTTCCTTTGCCAATTTTCTCTTAAATGTGAATTTCGTCCAAAAATAAACAAAGAGATGCCCCAAATTTTGAAAACCACTGACTTTTTTTAAATTTTCATATTAATCCAGAAGTTGTGTAGTTGCCATAGGGAAAAAAATATTTTAATTGTACTTCAATAATAGAATATCATTTGCTTTAATTATATTTTTTTTGTAACATCGAGGCAACCTGGTAGCATGCGACATGTCGAACGGTCGCATGCTACCAATGTGCAGCGGTCTGATGGGAGCCGTGCGACATGTTGCTCGTTCTCGTTGCTTGGCGGTAAACATCAAAGAGTTTTCTTGCGACACGCTACCAGTTCTGAAAGCCACATGTTCGCCATTTTGATATTTGATAGTTGTTATTATAGAAGTATTTGTTTTTTAAATTAACTAGTGTTGTAAGCGTTGCTGTATCAACAAAAATTATTTAGCAACTTAAATTTATTTAAGATAAGTGATTAAATATAAGTTTTGATAAAATAGAGTATGAGAAATATTGATAAAAATAATTAAGTAAGGTTATGTTTTTGTTATGTAATTAAAATTTGATATAAAATAGTATAAATTAATTTGATATTATTTATAGTTATAAAATGTAATAATATTTTTGCGATCCGCCATATTTATTCAGTAAACTGACAGATCTCGCAACAATAAACAGTAGCACGCTCCCAGTGTTGGTGTAGACACTAGCTTGTCAATGCGACATGGTCCGACGGTGTCGTCAGACTTGTCGTATGCTACCATGTTGCCTCAATGTAGACGCGCCATAACAGACAAAATATTAGTGGTTCCTAAACGGTGGTACTGCATCGATTATCAAGCGATATACGCATCTTATCCAAAAATGGTTGAGGACTTTTTAGCTCTAAATGGGCCAACAATGCTGCCTTTAAAATTGTGCCGGACATTTACCTAACACCCTGTATACGTTCTGTTTGTAAACAAGTGCATATATTGTCCTGTTCATAACCAATTTTTTTTTTGCAATTTGGACTAAATATTAACTTTTTCTTGATTTTTTTAGGAAAAGAAAAAAATTAAGATGCCTATCTTTGTTCTGTCTTGAATGACAGCAAAAAACACTACAATTTGTTCTGCTTTTATAGTTTTTCACAACTTCTGTAGACATTCTAACAAAAATTCAGCACTAAAACATACGTAATAAGTTCAAACAGTACTAGAGTATCTAGTACAGTAATTCGACCACCAGACAACTCGAGCGTGTCAGTTCTCAATAGTAGCAGTACGGTAATTAGCTCAATATCGATAAGACTACAGTGGAACGTTACTAATACTATTTATACAGAATCCTCAATATATGTACGTCGTTCATTATTGAGAACTGACAATAACTGAAGTGACGCCTAGCGAAATATTTTGGAATAACTTAACGGAATAGGATTTTGTTGGATGGGCATTTAATTGCATTGTTTCTATGTGTTAAAGTGAAGAAAAGTGAATAAAATGTCTTTAAAATCGCAACAGAAAATTAACTGCAATGTGAATTCTTGTGTATCAAATGGCAAATGTCAAAAAATCCTATTCCAATCGCCATTTTGTATGCGAAAACATTGCCTCTATAGGTAATGTCACTTCTCAATAGGAACAGAAACTCAATATACATCGAATATTCGTACTTACGACGCCTGAACACTAACAAAATCAGAGCCGCAGTAAGGAAAACTTGCGCGAGAGGCAAAACTGCGTTTTGGCGCCCTTGGCAAATAAATGTAAGCAAAAACAAGATTCTCACCTCCCAAAATCTAGATGATGAGCAAAAAAAAAAGGTCCTCACCTCACAAATTCCACCTGAAGAGCAAAAAAAAAAAAAGGTCCTGACTTTCGCAATGTGGCGCCCTTTTCCTTAGTGCGCTAGGGGCCGTCGCCCCCTCCGGGGCGAAAATTATATATTTCCTGATAACTTCTCATTTTCGAATTAAAAATTAATGTGCTATACTCTGTTCAAAATCAAGAAGTAGTAATCATGCAATGTTCACGTGATAATTTTGTCGAACTTTCGTCGTTCGTTGGCTTTTGAGCACTAAAACTTATGCGACAGCCAATAGGGTAGCGACTTCAATCTTTCATGTGATTTTATTTTTATTTCTGCATTTCGAAGAGGGTACATGCATGTCATTTCGTCGTCGTGCAACGTATATTGAGGATCCCCGTATATTGAATATCTTTATCTCTGTCATTTATTAACGTAATTCCCTGAATTATATCATAAACTAACAAAACCAATTTCAATAACCTACTACGTGGTATCCAATTTATAACGTTGTTATTCTCTAAGTTTATTAACCAACACTGACCTATTCAGAACTAACAATACGCGATTAAGCACTTAACTAGAGAATGACTTTAGCTGAACTGATGATGTATTTCAATGCCACAGCAAAATTGTTACTAAATGCGTAGGTGGCATTTGCATTAAATTGTTCGATTTCTATTTAAGTAAACAGTACACCCAAACGAGAGTTTAAGGAACACTAAATTAGAAAAACCAAAATTTTGTCATAGGAGTAATTGGGAGTATAAGGTAATTAAAAAGAAATTATGTGCATAGAGGTGCACATAAGTTGAAAATATGGACCCATGATTAATGTATTGAAAAGAATTTGGAAGCCCTAAAAATGTGAATTCCCCAATTTACAGACTTTTATTGAGGATAACATGAACAGACAGAATAGAAAAACCTTTAAAAACTAACGTACACTATCTGTAATGTATCCTTCATTTATCTCATTAATTATAATTGTTACTAACATATATTATAATCAATGGCGCAGCCAGGATTTTGCCTTGGGGAGGGCCGAACCAAATTTAAGAGCACGCGGGCCGCATACTGCCCTCAACCTATTTTTTTGTGGCCCCTGAAGCGTTAATGAAAAACACTTGAGCTTATTTAGGGGTAAAATATATTTAAAACTGTAAAAAATACTCTCTTCCCCTTTTCTGTTCATAAAAAATTTTCAAGAAACCCTTCGGGATATTTCCGTCACTGCTTATCAGTTTGTATGTAAAATAGACCGCGACCCAAATCAGTTCGACACCTCTGCCATTGAATTATATCAAATAATAATTCCATTATTTGTTGATAGAAAAAAGTAATTGTTAATCCATGTATCAAAAACTTTCATTTGATATCCCTCAAAGTTTTACGATATATTTTTGAAGTCTCAATATTTCTCGTACTTAATTTCAGATCTCTAAATCAGCTGCTTGGTCACAATTTCTACCGTACGAACACACTTACGTGACGGAATAAGGATTTCTTGATTATATCTACGAAAACCTAAAAATAACATGTAAATATGCATTTTCTGTTAATTTCAACACTAATTGTAATAAAATATATATTGTAAAATGCATAAGTTATTTTGCTGTACGATTATGTTAAATTTGTTAAATTTTCATTTCCTTGGTTCTTAAGGGGGGGCATGTGCCCTCAGTGCCCCTCCCCCCTGAATATGCCACTGTTGTTCAGTACAACTTAAATCAGTCCTTTTTGTGTGTAAAACATCGATTGAGAAGTGATATTACCGTTGGCGGCGCTGTAATACAAGGCAATATGGCTGAATTGTCTAGTATTCAGCTGTGAATATGCTAACAGGGAACAGGTTAATTTAAGCACAGTACATTTTTATTTTATGAAAATGTATCTATCGACATTCTAACAAAAAATCAACACTAGAAAATATGTAATAATTTCAAACAGTACTACAGTCGCGTAGTACAATATTTGACCACCAGACTGCGTATCCGAACGTGTCAGTTCTCAATTGTCTCCAAAACTATTCTATTTATTATAGGGATTTGCAGCTAAGCACCCTACCATCTGGTGAGCGTTTCATGAACTTGTGTACATCAGATAACATTTCGTTTTGTGTATTGGTTTTTTATGAAGTTTGTTTTTAAAGTTTTATTATAATCATTGAAAAATGTATAATACATATTGTGGTGTGCCTATGTGCAATTCATTGAAAAGAAGAAACCCGGAAATATCGTTTCATTTGTTTCCACTAATATCAGACACCGTACGGTTCGAAACAAAATTGGGAAAGCAAGAGGTTAGGAATCGACGCGATGTTTAGATAAACAATTTAAAAATTGGAAAAAAAGTGAGCCCTTATATCAAAGTTTGCTCATTACATTTTAATGATAGTGACTACAAAAAATATTTTCAATTTTGTATTTATTATCGCATATCTTGAAAATTCCTGTTATTGTGTGTGGGTTTGTAATGCACAAGTTTGTAGGCATAATGCATAAATCTTTATGAACTCTCTGTTTTTTTCAGTGACTCCACACAATATTATATGCCCAGCATTGTAGATTTCTACCCCTTGGTAAACAACACGGGAATTATTATTTCCCCCAATATAGTTAAAATAATCGACAATGGAAAACCGCCATAACTTAAAACCAGATCACAAAATGTAGTATTTTAGATGTTTACAAGTAATGTCACTTCACAAAATCAGAAAATCCCAAACAATTATTTATTTTTTGTCGTTTTTTGATACACTTTTCGCTATTATTTACTAGTAAATGTCAAGTGGTATCTGATTTAGAATGGTTTCAAAAAAATCCGCGTGGCGCTACGATCTTAAAATTTTTCCCCTATATTTCTACTATTTCTACTCTATTTCACGTTTGAGGTGTCGTTTTAAAATTACATTCTGAAGGTTATGACGAAGCCAGATTTCCACTTTAACTTAACTGAATAGTTTTTTAAAACAGTTTTATCACTTGAACAATGTCGCTTTATCAAGAGTAGGCAATCGTAACAAAATGTTTATTTGTACGAAAAAAAAAAGCCAATATTGTTTACAATGAAGTAATTTAAAAATTAATTACTGTTGTGGTTAACAAATTTTATCTTTAACTCCCCGAGCAGCGCCGTGTAATCTGCTAGTATTGTATAAAAAATGTGCCAATCCTACTGGCCATGGGGGGAGCCCCCCCCCCCTTGTCTGCGCCACTGATTATAACAATCATTGTTGCCAACATCTAAAATATTAAATTCTATGATTCACTTATTTTTGTAAACATTTTCCTCCCTTATCATTAATAAATAATGATTTGTATATTTGTTGTTTGAGAACTGACCGCTCCCAAACATTAACATTGTACTTTTGAACCTTTATACTTTGTTAATTCATGAGTAACCAAAATAATACGAGGGTAGGTCAATAAGTCCTTACAAAACAACTGAAAAACATATTGTTTTGGGCAGTGGCGTTAATTAAGTTGCTTAGGGGCCCTGGGCGGTTAAATTAAAATGGGCCCTCTATTATTTTAAATAGAATGGAAATATTTGTATATAGGCTTCGGTAGCCCCCCCCCCCTCCCGGCTGCGTGGGCCCCGGGCGGCCTCCCAGTCCGCTCGCCGCTTAATTCGCCTCTGGTTTTGGATTGATTCATTTTTATTTCTCAACATAGCCTCATTTTTGCTCGATACAGAAAAAGCCTTCTTCAAGTATCTATAGTGATACTTCAACATACGAACTTAATTCGCTCCTGACCGAGGTTCGTATCTTGAAAAATATGTATCTCGAAATCCAATTCTTCATTAGGTCTTATGAGAAATAAATTAATACATTCCCAGATTCAAACATTTTAAAAGAATTCAATAAATAAAAAAAAAACTGTTCTTAACTAAATGAAGAAAATACAAAGAAATGCAGAAGGAGAGAGAAGAAGCATTTTTCAATATATTCAATTTAATTATAAAATCTTTGGTTTTATATGATTAGTATGAAAATTATCTTCCATTAAATTGTAAAAAAAATTATTTTCTTGTGTCTGGCTTTGTGATTCAGGAGTTTTCGATTTATTGCTTGTAGTAGTAGCCTGTTAGCAGTGCCATAACTAGGCAGGAGCGACAGGGGCACAGGCCCAGGGCCCAGAAATAAAAATATTGGCGTAATAATTGTATTTGTGTGAGGATCTTTTTTTAGGTCATCACTTGTATTTTTGAAGCGAGGACCTTTTTGTTTTGTAGTACATCACTTGTATTATATAGTGTTGTTATATAGGGGGGCCCAACAGTGGCGTAGCGATGGGGGGGGGGGACAGAAGAGTACAAATTACCTGGGCGCCGAAATTAAGAACGATAAGGTGATTTTCAATTAGGGGCGCTGATTTATCTGGTTATCCCCGAGCGTAGGAATACCACGCTACGCCACTGGGGCCCAATTATAAAATCTTGCCGAGGGCCCGAAAAAAGCTAGTTATGGCCCTGCCTGTTAGTATCTTGTTTTTAGTACTAGGACAAAAAGTTAAAAAAAAGTATTATGTAAAACCGGCTTTTGTTCCTTTTTTGTCAGTAGCCTGTTTCTAAAACTATTAAAAGACGGAAAACAAGATATAATGTAAAACAAGCATTAGTTTAAAAACAAAAGCATTCGTATCCCGAGTCTAGATTCGTATCTAGAGATTAAAATAGGATATGAAAATAGTTTGTATTTCGAAAAGTTCTTAAGTAGAGGTATAACTGTATGTCCTATTAATTTTCTGGACATTATTAGTGTGTCGATTTTCTTCTGTTAAGATAATATAACTATTTAATTTATTATTATTTTTTTTATTTATTTATTTTACATCGGCCTATTTCTGCAACGAGGCTAATCGCCGATGCCAGGGGACGAGCTCCTACACCTGGATGAGGGGTGAATGATTGTGAAAATGGGAGTAATGTAAACATATTATTCTCGCTCGAATAATATCACCAACGAAGGAGGCTCGAACCACCTACCTCCCAGCCCAGACTGTTTCCACAAGTCTAAACCGCTCGACTCAATGCCCTCGGCCACTCCGTTGGCTATTATATTTATTATTATTATTTATTATTTTTGGTTTTAAAAATTAAAGAAAATTCTCAAGCACTTATTAAAAAAGTCTCAAATTAACTTGTGTTTTGTTATAAATTGTTTCATGTCTCAGTTCCATAAAGAAGAACACTTGGAAAGAAGTATAGGCTGCAACAACTTATCATTCAGAGAAAGTACCTGGCAAAAGACGACGTGTTTAAACCAACGAAGTTGTAGAACTTAGCTGAAGAATCACCGAGAATGGTGCGGATGCACATATACAGGGTGTTTATTTTAATTTGTCCACTATTACTACCTCGAGAATTATAATCCATATATAAGAAAGTTGCACAACGCATTTTAAGAACCATTGATCGAAACATGACATTCTCTTATAAAATAGCAATTTTTGTCTAATTTAACTAACCTCGTAGCTCTTATATTTCTAGAGATAGCAATAGTGAACAAATTAAAATGAACAACATGTACAGATCTATTATTCTGACATCTTATATCAAGTTAAAATTGATATTTTCCAACCCTCGAAAGAACACGTCGCATAAGAAAAATTAAACTAAAATGTAAAAAGTTTATTTAGATCAATAAACTAATTTTTTTTTGTCTAAATTTTTTGTAATAGATATTTTTAACGGATAATTATTCATATCGAAATTTTAATTATATATGGTGTTTTATAATTATTTTTATAGCTACCTTTAGGCAACTTTTAATAATATACAAAGAATTAAAAAAAGAAATTGTAATATTTAAAATTAACAGTTCTTCCCGTAACTAATCTGATAATAGACATTTTAGGCCCAATAAAAAAAATTGGGATATCTTAATGACCATCAAATTTATCCGCCATTTGCGCGAAATAAAAAAAAAAGAAGAAAAAACATAATAAATGTGAACGTTCAGTTTATTAGTAAACATATACATTAGTTATTATTTTTAATTATTATTAACATTAGAGGTTGCATCTTTGAATAGTAAATATATTTACAAGTACATAAATTATTGTATAAATAATTACGCACAATTTTCCTCATTTATCCTATAATACCTACTTATATAATAAAAATTGTTTTCTATTTATTTATTGGAAGTTATAAAAAATGAAAAGAACGTGAGAATGTTTCGTCCTTGAATTGTTTAAATCAGTAGCAAATATTAATTCTTCTTCTTCTTCTTCTATTTTTATTGGCTTGTGTTTCCCATTCCGCCGGTGCTTAGCTGCATTATGAATTACAAATTTCTTCTTATTACGTGCAAGTAGAGTAAAATTAACAAATTAATTAATTAATTAATTAATTCTTATTAACAGCGATTAAAATCTTAATTTGGTTCAAGAAATATTTATGAATCTTTTACGCACGTCAAATGTGACGCATTGGTATTCCAGACAGATGAAATGACGAACAAATGCTCTTAATTAGTATGAGAAACTTGTGCAATGTTTGTAAACAAAGGAAGTACTGTTTAGTGAATGTTGCGCCTGAAAGTTATGCAACTAGATTGGCGCACATGTTTAGCGGTACAGCATATCTTTATGAACAATCTGACTAAAAAACGTGGATTTTTAGTGATTTTAAAAGATATGTCCAGGGGCGCACAGGACTCACCGGTGTGTTCCCAGTGAGTTACCGGTTAGTGATTTTTTTCCTGTATGCATACGTTGATCTACCGGTGAGTTACCGTACTTACTCATCGGTCGCCATTTTATTAACCGGATTTAATTTACGGTTAGTTGCTCACCGGTTGAAATTTTGACAGTTATATCTGTAGTAATATAGAATCGAGCATAAAGCAAGTAAAAAAATATGAAATTGAGTGTTAAGTCAGTTTTATTATCAATTTATCATTTTATTGAGGAGACGCATATAAAGCACTTCAGTGGGGCACCCAGGAATTATTTAAATTATTTTAAATTATGAATAAGGTTCTCACTTCTAAAATACAAGTGACGACCTAAAAAAAAGGTCCTCATCTATTTTTAAATAGATATATTCAGAGCCGCAGTAAGGAAAACTTGCGATAGGGGCAAAAATGCGTTTTGGCGCCCCTTGGCAAATAAATGTAGAGTGAATTCAAATAGAGTTGAGTTCATCAATAAAACTGTGCAGAAATGATTTTTCGTCTGGACGGGTCTAATTTACTTATAATAGGGGTGTTAGGTTTGTTGCTGCTAGCCGTAGAAGTCTTGTGTGAGTTAGGAGCTTTCAACGTGTTTATATAAAAATTTATTTTTCTATTCATAATTAATTTGCCTTCTGTCTATTATGACTGACATATTTATATTAAACAGCATTTTATTTATATTTTAATATACAGCTTTTAAATCGTTCCTTAACTAATTCAATAAAAAATATTGTTTAATTGTCCCATTTTGTTTAAAAATATTTTATTTGTCTCCGCCACTGGCGTTATCTTGTTTGCGCAATTTTGTAACGGTCGTGGATCCTTCTCTATTTGAATCGAGTCTAAGTGATAAGCAAATTCCCAGTGAAGAGCATAAAAAAAAGGTCCTCACCTCCCAAAATCCAAGCAAAGAGCAAAAAAAAAGATCCTCACCTCCAAAATTCCAAGTGAAAAGCAAAAAAAAAAGGTCCTCACTTTCGCAATGTGGCGCCTTTAAAATAGATAACTTATATTGCAGTATTTCAATTATGCCTCTAACGTTTTGTAACTTCATGTAAACAATGTAGTAAAATTCTGACATCTAAATTATATAAATATTTACATTTTACAGAGTTGCAGCGTTTGTTTACATAAAGTTATAGAATATAAAATAAAAATTACTTACAGGTCTGCTTTGACACCATGTATTTCTTCAACACTGTAGCATTCATTATTTTTCATATATTCCATGAGCATAAATGCATCAATGTTGGGTAAATTATCACTCTGAGCCGTAACAAAATCTTTATCTGCCATTTTAATAATAAATGCGTGAAAAATTGTTTAAAAACAAATACAAAACTCTCGAACAATACAATACACACACGTGTAAAAATTATGTTGTAGCTGTATCTGTGACGTGAAACCCCTATCGTTTGCCGTCATACTCAGTCGTTTTTACTCGGCAACCTTCGCTCCGTGGTCGGCTTATTTCAAATTTACAATATTTTAATTCAAAAATTTGGCTATAATATTAATTAAAATGTAATTTTTGTTTTGTTAGGTGACATAACTAACATTAACATATCAAAATAATGTAGTTTTAAGGAAATACAAATTTTATGCGTATCCCCTATTACGAAAAATATATTTTTTTTCGCGATTCCAGCGCACAAGGCAAATGCGGAAAGTATTTTCAGCATGATGAAGAATATTTGGACTGATGAAAGAAATAGACTCTTGCGAGAATCGGTAAAAAACTTACTGAACAATTTTTTAAATATTGTGTGGACAATAAAAGTTTGTTAAAATAAGTGAGAAGCAAAACCAATTATAATTTTGCTACTCGTTCGTAAGTAAATTACGTTTTGTTCGTCATATAATATGTTTTGAAATAAGTATATTGTTTATTTTTGTTTATATTGTTTATATTGATTTTTTAAATACACGTATTTCGTATCTTAGCAATTTTTTATTTATTGAATATGTTTGGTTTGTTGAAATGTCAAAAATATAGTATGCGTGAAAAACAAACCAAGCAGTTGTTGACAAAAAAAGATGAGAATTGCGAGTTGAACAGATTCTTTAAAAGTAAAAAAAGACAATTTTAAATTGAAGAAAAATCCACAGAATTTGACTTTTTTTAAAGAAATGTACTCTTTTTGGGCTGGGCCGAGTTGGTAACCCTAGATATAAGCAAATCACCATTAATCGGGTCAGATGTAGAAATATTGATGACGCCCTATGTTGCACTGGAGAACTTTAGGTAAATTATAAATGTATAATTAATTACTTAAACCCCCACTCTTTCAACCAAGTTCTTCATACATTAATTATTACAAATATTTACAAAATAACAGTATCTGTAAATCATATAATTTATTCTAAGCAATACCCTTCTTTAACAATTGCAACAACTTTTCAACATATCCGATTTAATCGTTAATCGTGTAATTCTGCCATTGACCCCCACGATTATCCCTATTATCTTGGCACAAGTGCATATAGTTAACCAACTCCATAATGGACTTCACATACTTAGAAACACACTTAATAAATATATGACCAACTAAGCGTGATTTCCGGTAGAAAATGTAATACGGTATTTTAGGTTCTAACAAAAAAATGTTTCTGGCTATTTTACATAAGTATGTAGTTTTAATTCAAATTTTTGTAAAACAGAATTATTAAAAAATACTTCTCCCTCCGTTCGAAAATATGGTATACATTTTGATTTTTTTCTTGTCCGAAAATATGATACACATTTACAATTATAATTAATTAGAATGATTTTATTTATGAAATAGTTACAAGTAACTAGTGAAGCAAAAAATAAGTTTTGTAAAAATAAATAATCAAAAAGATGCCCCAAATTTTGAAAACCACTGACTTTTTTTTATTTTTCATATTAATCCAGAAGTTTTCAATAATAGAATATCAAATTTTCTCCATGTCAACTACACCAGTATTTCTCAACCTTTTCTGGCATGGGACCCCCCAAAATAACTTAAATATTGTCGGCGGCCCCCCTATATATATGTATATGTGTGTGTGTGTATATATATATAGGCTTACCATAATTATGAAACTCTAAACCGAGACAAGAACGGGAGCTAGGGCAAAGGAAAAAATTTAACCACAAAAAATTGTTTTATTTTAATTGTTTTATTAAGTCTTACAAAAGAAATATGCAGATGGTCTGCTGCAGCAGAAAGTTAATTATTTTATTTATTGTACCAGTACAACAAATATTTTTAAAAGCCGGTTCTAACTTATAAATTGTTGTTGCTATACCAATATAATTCAATATTCATTTAGTCAATAATCGGGATTTATGAAAATGATTTAAAAAATAGTTTTGTTTCTCTAGTTATAGCCGATAGTGTATGCATGTACATATGTGTTTCTATATTGTCCATAGAAGCACATTCTACATAACAATGACTTACATTATAAAATTAACAAAAATTTCTACAAATACCTTTCCAGTCGCTCCAATTTTGGTCTGCATGGAGTCCAAACACTATAACACACTATTTCAAGTATTTTCTGCACTTTTATCACTTAAAAATAACTAAAAACGTCAGAAAAAAATGAAGACGCTACTTGCAAAAATCACGTATCACTACATATCAAGATGGTTAATCCTGATAAAGCTCATTAAGGAATATTAAGGTCATTAACAATTAATACATAAGGAACAGAATTGCTTAAAATAATTCTTTATGAGAATAAACACATATATTAATATTTTATCAATAGTATACAGGTGGTTGAAATTGAACTACCGGGCCCAATACACTATTTTTTATTATTGAAGATGAAGTATAACATTAAATTTGGAAGTTACTTGATACTACATGATCTAAAATAGTTTATATTTTGTTACTTTATATCTTTATATAAATAGTTATACATTTAGATTGAGGATTTATTCAAATTTCAGAGCTATAGCGTTGGAGACACGGTCTCTATGGTAAAATGGGAGGACAGAGGTGATAATAGAATGACTTTTGGGCTATCAATGATAATTCTGAGATCTCAGAAAGGGATGAAAATTACTATTGGAAGTATAATGGAGTTATCTCTCGAGAATTTTATACAGGTTAATTTTTTTATTTACGGGTTCATTTGGAGGGCTAAGGTGTCCCCCCGGGCATTATGACCTTGAGGCCCGGTCTTTCCACCTTCATTTAAACCACTAGGTAACTATCCGACAGATAATGTTATCTGGAACTTAATCTTCTGAATAAATGTCATTACCAAGCAGTGAATTCAATACATCAGTCTCATTATCCGTTAGATAACTATCCGATAGATACATTTGTATTGAAAGATGGGATGACATTTATTCAGCACAGAAAGTATCATATAACCTGTCTGTCAGATAGTTACCTGGAGCAGTGTTTCCCAACCGCCGGTCCTGTAGATATATAGAGGGGAGCGAGGGAGGGATCTCAAGGTGTATCAAGATAGAGGAAACACGTTTATTCTCGAAAAGACGTTGTGTGAGGAAGTTGGGAAAAAAGTTTGGTGACCAGAGTTTACCCAAATAATTGGATGATAGTATTTAAATTTTCGGAATAAACCGGAAGTACAGGATATCAAGGACAACTTCGATTTTTTATATAAGAACGTATGGCGTGTTGGGTATAATTTGATAAAACTTTTGAAAAAAAACAACTTTTATATAAACATGTTTTTAATATCTGTTACGATTACTATAATGGCTTGCAAGTATTTTTATTTACAAGTGTTCCATTGTTCCAAGTTGCTTTCCATTTTGAACACTTTCTCATCCTTACTCTTTAGCGAACAGTAGCTCGGAGCATAACAAAAAATATTGCAAGTTCAAGTCGTACCTACTTGAAAGTACTTGAAGTACCTCCAACGCGAACCGTTTTATTTAGTTTAAATTAGTTGTCAAAATAAGTATAATTTATTTTATTTAAGTTTAAAAGGTATATTTTAATGAATATAAATGTCATATATTTATGAATATATCTTGCAAAATTGAGCGTTTTTTCTATTATAATTTCATGCTTGATTTTATTTGACTTCGCGGCCCCCCGACGAAGCTTTCACGGCTCCCCGGTTGAGAAACGCTGAACTACACAACAACTGGATTAATATGAAAAATTTAAAAAAATCAGTGGTTTTCAAAATTTGGGGCATCTTTTTGTTTGTTTATTTTTGAACGAAATTCACATTTTAGAGAAAATTGGCTAAGGAAAAATCGATTGCATTCTACGTCATCATGCTGCCTTTAAAATTATGCCGGACATTTACCTAACACCCTGTATAATATTGTTTTTAATAAATTGTATTATGTTGTGATTGGTGTTACGATTTTCCTTTTTTTTTTACTTACAACAAAGTGGCAATGATAATGATAATATTGTCACAAATAATATAATTACAACACTTGGTTGAAAATAATTTGCGGAAAATTCCTGTTTATTTCCTTATTATTTCAGGAAACAGTATGTCACAATAAACAACGTTTTTTTTTTTTCACATTATGTTATTATTTCGCGTGTACTGGAATATTTTTGCTATTATCATGTAAGTAGTTTACTCATTTTTTAGAATGTGACAGCAATACAGTAATACCCCGTTACTCGACTGCCTCTTAACTCGACGTTTTTGCCACTCGACGTAAATGTCGAGAGTGAGAGTCGACGGAAGCATCGTTATCCGACGCGTGATCGAGTACCGATCACGTGATACATATTTTGGTAAACAAAGCAAAATGAACGCATGGCCAGCAGTTCGCGCCTAGATATCTTAACGACAACAACTCAGATTTAGTGCAGCTATGAACTTTTTTTGTTTTTTGCTAAAATAAGTGATTTATATTTATAATTATGGGTCTAAAGGATAGAAATGCAAGCATAGACTAATTTACCTGACATTTTTTGTGCAGTGATACAAATCTACAGCGTTTCTTAGAATTTCTTAAGACTATAAAATTAAGAAGCGTATCAATCCATTCTTCATTCTTACTTAACTTTTGCGAACCGTGACTGAGTGAAAGTAATTTAATAATAAATCCAGTGTATTATTATCTTTTTTTTACCATGGCCTGAATTTGATTACTCAAAATTAGACATTAGGGTTCCTGTCCAAGACTAAAATTAAAATAATTTTAATTTTAATGGTCTCATCTAACATAGGAAATTAATAATTACTCTTTCGATATCAGATATAACTGTCAATAATTACAATAATAAATATATATGCAACGAGCAATTAAAAGTTACAAAAAAAAGACACACACACACAAGTGTACAATAGCAAAAACTAAAACTAGGACCAATTTTAAAAGATTTTTTTCTCAGGTACTATAAAAAGTTGATTGTTGTAAACAAAACATAAGTTTGCTTATATTCACGCCGTGTTTCACCCTACATCCGAGCAATTACATTGTTTCCTGTTGTCTTTTATCGACCTGTTACGATGAGTCACAGGTGTGGCACCATAGGGCACCATGAAATAATAGGACTACGTAAAATAGTACAATGGTGTTTCATAATACTAACACGTGACTGATACAAACATGTCTGAACTTGGGTAATTTGATCTTGATTTGTGGGTTGATTAGTTTTATTTGTGTTATACTTTTAGCACGGAACGTTCTTAAGTTATTAACAATTTTAATGAGGTTTGCATAAGAGTACTAAAACCATGAAACCATGAAAGTGTATTTATTATTTGAAAATATGTACTTTTTATAAAAATAAATATAATTGACAGAGGAGTCCGTGTATTCTCGGTGAAACATATTAAAAATAAGATTAATAAATAAAACACTTAACTCTGGAATTCCCTTAATGAATGACCAGATTGACGTTTACAACTCACCCTTAATAAATCGGTAAATAACTATTTTCTCTTTTTTCCCTTATCTGCCAATATGGTTTACACTTGTATTCCCTACCATAATATTTGTTCCCACTAAATGTATTTGTTAAAAAATAAGTTTAGTTTGTAATTGAAACTCCTGTTGATGGCGTCACTGCCGAAATACGTATAGAGTATATTAAACTGATATTTGTGAAACTTACCGAGTGTTTTATTTATTAATCTTAAAATAAAAATAAATGTTTTTAAAAAACCTCGTCATACTATTAAAGGTATATTAATTGATTTTTACCAAGTAACCAAAAATGTTAGTGTGGTTTTGTTATTAGATCTTTTTTGGTCACCCAATATCAAAAATATTTTTGTATGGAATATTATTAAAAAACTAGCTGTAGTACCCGTACTTCGTATGGTTTTTGTAATGCACATTTTTGATGTAACGTCATTTACGTTAGTAGTAAAAATGTTAGTGTGGTTTTGTTATTAGATCTTTTTTGGTCACCCAATATCAAAAATATTTTTGTATGGAATATTATTAAAAAACTAGCTGTAGTACCCGTACTTCGTATGGTTTTTGTAATGCACATTTTTGATGTAACGTAAATGATAAGTGAGATATTTCAATTTTAAGTAGAACAAAAAATAATCGATTCTCATAGCGCCCCAAATATGCATATATCTCTTATTAAAAACTGCATTGAAAAGATGAAAAAATTTTTTTCCTCACACATATTTTTGATGTAAATAATGGTGAGATATTTCTAGGGTTCAGTTTAAGGGTATCTCCCCCATAACTCCCCAAATATACATCCAATCGAAAAAGTATATACAACAAGAAAGATTTATTTTCTTATTATAAATGATTCTTGTCATATACATTTTTGTACATCAATAATAAGGGAGATATTTCAAAAGTTTAGCTTTAGGCTTTCCTCCCGTAAATCCCCAAGTATTCATCTAATACCATTTTCACACTAGATCTTTAAGACGATTGAACTTAAACTTCATCGATGTTTAATATCGGTTTGCTTTCACACTTGATGTTTAATTTGAAGAAGAAATCTCCATGTAAAGCTAGTATGTATTGCCAACATAATTTCATATCGTTTGAATTTATTCTGTCATTATTTTGTATATCGAGGTTAGGAGAAGTTTATTTTTTATATTTATTTAAATAATAACGCAAATAATCTTCTCATAACCTCGATATATAAAATGATAACAGCTGAACATAGATAAAAGAAGAGAAGCACAAATTCAAGGAGTATTTTTTTATAATGGGAATTAAGTTGGCAATGCGGGCGAAGTTTAAGACGCAGATCTCTGTCTTAAACATCGGTCGTGTTTAGACGAGGCCGTACGGTTTCACATTAGCGGTTAAAGATCCATTCACTTAAACATCCGATCTTAAAGATCTAGTGTGAAAAGGGTATAAATCAGGCATGTGCAACTTACGGCCAGCGGGTCGGATCCGGACCGCTGACTCATTTTGTCCGGCCCGCGATAGCTATCCAAAATTCCATTGAATTTGGCCCGCGAGTATATCTTTGTTTTCAGAGATCCAATGCGGTTAAACGGTTGATGTTGATGTGGAACAAGCTCCACGTTCTCTGCAAATGGAACTACTTGAACTACAGGAGAACTCAGATTTGCAGTAAAAAATGAAGTACATTTCATTAATTGAGTTTTATAAGAAATATTTCCTAGTTGACAAATTTACGAAACTCATAGCTTGTGCTCAGAAGAGAATTACGCTCTTTGGAAGCACTTACAAATGTGAACAGTTTTTTTTTTCTCGGTTGAAGTTCGTTAAATCAAAACAAGGACGCGAATAACGGATGCACACCTAGAAAACACGTTGCGTGTTGCTACATCCGTTGTTTCCCCAAACATTGACAAACTTTTGAGCAATATGAAGTCCCAACCGTCCCATTAAAATTAAATAAACATTTTGTTCTTATTTAACAATATTTATGCATTATAAAAGATTTTTTTCTTGTATTTTTTTTTATGAATGTTATGAACTTTGAGTTTTGAAAATTTAAATGTTTAATTTTTATAATAACGCCAATTTCAGTGAAGCAATTAAAAAAAAAAACTGTTGATTCTAAAAAAAAAGATCCTTAAAAAGTTCTGGCCCGCGAATGTATTTCAGATCGCCATCCGGCCCTCGGTCTTTTGGCAGTTGCACATGCCTCATCTAAATGAAGAACTTCATAAATAATTTTCTGTTAAGTCAATAATAAGGGAGATATTTTAAGTTTTTTAATAAACATAACGCCGAAACACCTCCTAGAATAAAAATTTTGAAATGCCTTGTAGTTTATGTTCAAATCCTGGTTCTACTCTATCATCATACCAAATAAAGTGAAAATATGTCCAGCCGTTTTTGCGTAAGTCTCGGATATACAGACAGACCAAAAATTGATCTTTTTTTCGATCTTTTAAAAGAATAATCCATGTCTTCTAGCTAGGGACTTCTCAAGTAAATAATTATCAGATCAATAATTCGTGTAGTAGGTACTATTCCGGTTCACATTAATGGGCATTACTCAATTACAGAATATTTTCAGATTTTTAGATTAACCCCTCTGGGTTAACATATAGATAGACACATGAGTAACATTATAAGGGTTTTTAGTTATTTGGTCGCCCTAAAAAAGCAAAACGGTATCCCGAGAACCGCCAGACGAGCAAAAAGAGAGGTCTAGTTTTGGCGTCCTGGGCCTGTACACTTTTCGCCGTTCTCTATTTACTTTCGCAGACGTACGAAGGAGTTCTTTTTATCTTCAATTATCTTAGTATGATTAGTTTCAAATATCTAATCATAGACCACCACAGACATATTAGTGGTTTTAATGTCTGTATAATCGTCATCAAGCAAAATGTGACACAGTCTGCTAAATCTAGAATTATTACAACATCTAAGATGATAACGAAATGTTACTAGATTCATTATATTGTTGTTCTTTTGTACTTTTATTAAAGAACGGACCGTTGTTAAGCATGGGCGACCGGGGCAATTGCTCAGGGCCCCGTGCTTGCACAATTAACAATACAAAATGGATAATGAAATGTTCCTTGCTCGAAACTCTTGTTTAAATACTTGAAACTTAAATCAACTAAACTAGATCTTATTAATGAAATCAAACTACTCTTTGGCAGAGGCGCGAGCCCCCGGTAAAACAATAATTCCGGGCCAGATTCCGTAAAAATAATAATCCCCCTTCTATTGAGTGACAGATAAAAGTCTTCGATAAAAGTTCTCGATAGAAATAATCCTTTTTTTTTGGGAGTGTGGCTTAAACCCTAACATTTCTCTGGGAGGTTCTGGTTATTTGTAAAATAAGTTTTGGGCCGCAGTAATTTGTACGGGCTTCCGCATCTCTCGACGATCCTGATTTTTAAACCCTTAGATTTTTCCGTAGAAATAAAGAAAAATGACTTAATAAGAAGAAGCACAATATGCAAAACAAAATAAAATAACGCAATATTAAATATGAACGAATTGAAATATATTCACCCTTACATTTTATTGATTTAAATAATTACTCACCGTTGATGGACATCTGGAAAGACTTTATGCCTTCTTCTGAAGATTGCGTTGGTGCTCATGTTGATGTTAGGCGGTGTTGGGCACGTGATAAACCATCTCCAGCCTCTCGACTTCTTGTGGTGTGTCTGAATGACTGGTCGACTCACCACGGGCTCTGGAAGGAGTCGTTCCGAAGGCAGGAAGGTGCAATTATGATGCACATTTATTCTACGAGATACAGATTAATAACATATGTAATCAAGGATTTAATTATTTTATTAAAAATCATTTAAATTGGCGTACATTGGCGTACCAAAAGATTGTAATTAAACTTAGGGTGAAAGAATTTTGGGGCGGCAAATTTTCACCTGATATGCAAGATATTTGATATAAATAGTTATTTTTAAATATAACTTTTAGCGTACCATGAAGTCCCTCTCTTTTCATGTTAATTATTTACACTTCATTTTTGGTTAAATTTAAGGTAAAGTTTACACTTACATACTAGTTAAATTGTAGTGTTAGAAAATAAATAGTGTTAAAGTAGAGTGTCCATTCGTCCCCCATTTTGCGGGACTGTCCCGCATTTTAATATTTTGTCCCGCATTAAGATGCGAACCGCAAAAGTCCCGCATTTTAACATTTTGTCCCGCATTGTACCGCATTTTAACATTTTGGAGGTGAGGACCTTCTTTTTTTTGCTCTTCACTTGGATTTGGGAGGTGAAGACCTTTTTTTGCTCTTCACTTGGATTTGGGAGGTGAGGGACCTTTTTTTGTTTTGATCTTCACTTGGATTTGGGAGATGAGGACCTTTTTTTTTGCTCCGTCCCGCGTTGCCTTCTTAAGAAAATGGTCACCCTATGTTAAAGTAGTGTTAATTTTAACACTGAAAAAGGAGTATGTCATAAAAATAGCACTATCTGAATAAATGAAGATTTACATGGTGATTTGGTTAAAACAGGTGAACTTTTTTTAAATGAAAATTTAGCACTAAAATTTTAACCAAGCTAAGAATGAATTTTTACACTTTTGAATTTTTTTGCTATGAATTTTCAAAGATCGGCATGCCAAATTTCAAATCTCTAGGTCCAGCCTTTTGACACAATTTATACCATACATAAAAACAAACTGACAGACAGACACATGATTGTCGGTATAAGGGCTAACACATACTTATAGAAAAAATTGATTAATCCAAAACTGTGTAAAAATTGTGAACACAAAGGTAGAAGCACACTTATAAAATATCTCCAAACATTAAATTAGTAAACTGATATAAGTAGCAAGAGAGACGCGACAAGCGACAATTCCCACTGGGCGCCAAGCAGAGAGGGCGCTGAAACTGTGTTTCATTCTTAATATGATTCATGCAACATAGAAAATATAAGATAGGTAGATACGTTAAGAGGTTAAAATAAGCAGAAAGTTCTATATTGTAATAAATTATTGCAGGAAATAGATAATTTTTCCCTCGCTACGCCACTGAATGATATTCAATTTTATTTTTTTAGTTTCTCAACACCTTTATCCAAAAGTCTAAATGTTTATTGTGCATTGAACGCACCCAGTTTCTTGTGGTCGACAAATTAAAAATTTAAACGATGGGACTCGATTATGTGGAAACACAGCCTCAAATATTCAAAAATTTCACATAGTTTTAAATAGCAATTTTAGATCAACGTACGCTACTGAGTAAGAAAAGAAAGTATGCACAATATAATAATAAACAGATGATAACAAATGTAAATAATTATGCAGTAATTAAATGCATATTTATAATTTATAAGTTCATATCTTACAGTTTAATACAGGGGTGTAACTACAGGGGTCTCAAATTGAAGCTATACTTCTAGCCTCATACATTTACCGGGCCCTAACTTTTTGAAATTCCAATCTAATGTCCATATTTACAAACATTCATAACTGTATAATGCTTCGTTATATCAAATTGCCATAAAAACGCTCCGTGTCTCAGTTTAGCGAACGTAACAACTGAGAATCAACCTGTTTACTTTGTGATTATAATCAACTCTTGTCAGTTCGCTAAACGAACAGCAAGCAAAATACTGCGATCTGTAAGTCAACATACTCAACAGTTGCTTTATCCGCCAATTATTAATTTAAATGAGAAATAAATTATAAGAATAACATATGACATATTGGATTTCTGGATCGTCCGAGTCACCAACTTTGAAATTCTCCTGAGAATGTTGCCAACCTTAAAGACAGTGACGTACTCAGAAAAATATTTCGGGAGCGAGGGGGGGTTATATTTCACAACATCGGAATTTATACGTATTGAAAAGGCGAACAATCTTGAAATGCGGTATTTATAATTTTAGTTCTTTTCGATTTTTCGGGGGGGGGGGGGGGTTATTCCCCTAATACCCACCCTAAAGAAAAGTATCTTACAAAATATTGTAGAGACAGATGTTGAAGAAGGAATAAGGTCCTAAAGGCGCAAATAGCCTTCGTTTTTGTATGCTAACATTTTTAATTAACTAACGTCGAAGAGGTCTTGACGAAGGATGATTACCCGGCTCAGAAACCTAAAGAAGATATTTGGAGATATATCCAAGGCACCATTTCTGAATGCGACAACGGATGAGACAAGAGAAGAAGATTGGTATGCCATCATTTATTATAGCGCAGTGTTTCTCAACCTTTTCTGGCATGGGGCCCCTAAAATAACGTAAATATTGTCTGCGGCCCCCCTATATAAAGTCTATCAAGATAGAGAAAACACGATTTTTCTAGTAAACACGATATGTGAGCAAGTTGGGAAAAAATTTGGTGACCAGAGTTTACCCAAATAATTGGATGATAGTATTTAAATTTTCCGGAATAAACCGAAAATACAGGATATCAAGGACACCTTCGATTTTTTATATAGGAACGTATGGCGTGTTGGGTATATTTGGCTAAAGCTTTTGAAAAGAAACAACTTTTACATAAACATGTTTTTAATATCTGTTACGGTTACCTATAATGGCTTGCAAGTATTTTTATTTACAAGTGTTCAAAGTTGCTTTCCATTTTGAACACTTTCGCGTCCTTACTCTTTAGTTAACAGTAGTTCGGAACATAACAAAAAATATTGCAAGTTCAAATCGTACCTACCTGAAAGTACTTGAAGTACCTCTAACGCGAACCGTTTTAATTAATTGTCAAATAAGTATAATTTATTTTATTTATGTTTAAAAGGTATATTTTAATGAATATAAATGTCATATATTTATGAATGTATCTTGCAAAATTGAGCGTTTTTCTATTATAATTTCATGCTTCGATCTTATATGAATTCGCGGCCCCCCGGTTGAGAAACGCTGGCGCACAACATTTTTTGTATTCATATCTGAAAATAACAGTTGCCATGCACAAATGAAAATCAAACGTCAAACAAAGCTTATTTTCAGGTTAAACATAAATTAACCAATTTTTTTTTTTTTTTTTTGCTTTAAATCGTCTATGGGGTCGATGTTATTATTATAAATTTTATTTCTTATGAAGGGCAACAAGGAAAAGTTACTATTTTAAAAAATAAATTTAAATCTTTTTACTTGCCCGACCTTAATATATAAGGGGCAAGTATTGTAATCGCGAAAATTTTCGATGTCGAGATTTTGACGGATGACCACGTTTCATGGTCCAGGGAATCCAAAAAACCTATTTTCGAAGTGCCGTCCGTATGTGTGTGTGTGTGTGTGTGTGTGTCTCTGTCTGTCTGTGTGTATACACGATAACTCAAAAACGGTTTAACTTAAAGAGTTCGTTCTGGTACTAAAAAATTCTCCTATTAAATAGGAAGAACCCTATTGTTTTTTATGAAAATCGGTTGACTAGAAATGGGAGTTTACTCGTGTCGATTTTAATATTTTTGGGAATATTTAGCAACAGAAAAATATTTCGAAAAAATTTATTGAACAAAAGTTACTATAAATGCAATAACTAATAACTTTTATTTGAGACGTTTTTTGATAAAACGAAAAATTTCGAAATTTTTTTGTAAAATTATTTAAAATTTTTCCAAGTCTCAATTTTTTCATACTTATATGTAACGTTTCCATGGTCATGATAATTAATTCGTAACTAGTAAAGCAAGCCTTGGACAAAAATTTGTATACAACATAATTTGATGTATTTTTGAAGATTTATCTAAATATATAAATTTTTTTTTTTTTTACTTGCCCGACCTTAATATATAAGGGGCAAGTATTGTAATCGCGAAAATTTTCGATGTCGAGATTTTGACGGATGACCACGTTTCATGGTCCAGGGAATCCAAAAAACCTATTTTCGAAGTGCCGTCCGTATGTGTGTGTGTGTGTGTGTGTGTGTGTGTCTGTCTGTCTGTCTGTGTGTATACACGATAACTCAAAAACGGTTTAACTTAAAGAGTTCGTTCTGGTACTAAAAAATTCTCCTATTAAATAGGAAGAACCCTATTGTTTTTTATGAAAATCGGTTGACTAGAAATGGGAGTTTACTTGTGTCGATTTTAATATTTTTGCGAATATTTAGCAACAGAAAAATATTTCGAAAAAATTTATTGAACAAAAGTTACTATAAATGCAATAACTAATAACTTTTATTTGAGACGTTTTTTGATAAAACGAAAAATTTTGAAAAATTTTTGTAAAATTATTTAAAATTTTTCCAAGTCTCAATTTTTTCATACTTATATGTAACGTTTCCATGGTCATGATAATTAATTCGTAACTACTAAAGCAAGCCTTGGACAAAAATTTGTATAGAATATATTTGATGTATTTTTGAAGATTTATCTAAATATTTAAATTTTTTTTTTTTTTTAGTTTACATTTTTTTTAAAATTTTTTTTTTTTATGGGAGGGCAAGTCTAGCGGAGGTTTCCTTTCGCCACTGGTTTTACATTTGATTTTCATTTTTGCATGGCAACTGTTATTTTCAGATAAACACAAAATATATTGAGTGTCTTTTTTCAAACAAATTGGATTTTTTTTATCAAAATTAGGCACGATGTGTTCGGACTAAAATACTGAACAATTTTTATTAATAAAGTTTTTGTCTAAAACTCATAGTAGGGATAGAATATGCAATGGAAAATTTAACATGGGAAAGCTCTATGTTGTAAATCGAATAAGGACATACGGTATACGTAAAGTTTATATTATTTGATACGTGAGCACAAAAAGGGGTGGCGGACCCCTGTCCTAGCTAGAATGCGGATTAATTCTTTTTAAAAAGCGGGACATTCTTAAAGCTCCGCAAGATAATGTATTAAAAATACACTATTGTAGTTAACAAGAACTTACATATTAAAGTCTGTCCTCAGATCCCTGCAGGATAGGTGTACAATAAACTCATCGATCTTATTTTGTCTATTCGTGTTCACATAACTATGATTATTATAAGTTAAAGCCGGCCTTAACATTTTTAAATCTACTGTTCCATAACGACACTTTTCACATTCCTTGCATTTAGTGAGATCTTCACTTTTAATACTGCATAAAGAACCCATAGTGGCTACCAACAAATAGTCTCTCATTCTTGCAAAAATCAAGTAAAACACAATTTAGATTGTTTAAATCTTTTGGCGCGTTGCACTGTATACACAATCTTTTAAATTGTTTTTGAGAACGTATATAAAATAATATTTAAAGTGTCAATGTTTATATTATTGTACACTATTTTTTTAGTACGAACTTTCCGTATAAAAAATTAAAATTTAGGACTCCTGTTTATTACTTCTGACTTCAACAATAGAACTTCATAAAGTGAAGCAAACCGTGACTAGATTTTAGTTCCTGTTTGTATTCACAGTACAGAAACGTACAAATGCATGCAAGGAGTAGACGAACTTTTGTGTAATGTGTACAATTGTCGTCTGGTATTTATTTATACTTTTTTCATGTTTAATAATGTTTTATCCTACCACATATATATTATTTGATAAGCGACAGATCAGGGGATTCCAAGTGTAGGATCATGACTAACTTCCGGGAATTATACTTATCAAACTAGAATAATTGCTAAATTTTGCTTAAAAATATTTAGTTAGCTACTCTCCGATTTGTATGCTTTCTCGAGGGGCCGGAGCAACGCGGGAAGCAAGGTAAGCAAGGCATTAGGGCGCTGGATGCCAGAGGGCGCGCCAAGTTTAAAGGACCCTTTTTTTAGGTCTTCACTTGAAATTTAGAAGTCAAGACCGTTTTTTTAGGTCTTCACTTGAAATTTAGGAGGAAGGACCTTGGTTTTTAGGTCTTCACTTAAAATTTTGCCCTCTCTGGGGGCGCTTCATTATATCTTGCATAAGGGCGCCAAAGACCCTCGCTCCGGCCCTTACTCGATACCTTTAAAATAATCAATATACGTAGGGTATTTGTAAAGTTTGACTATTTTTAGCATGATGCCTGTCGGTCTGTCTGTCTGTCGGTCCGTGTACGAAAACGACAAAACATACTCAATATGTCGTATGTAGATAGACAGAACCAATCAACATTTGTTGGATTTAATGTATTGTTTAATAATGAATATATATTTTTACCGACCGCCAACATATGTATATGTATAAGAGAGGTATTGTGATCATACCGATTTTGACATTTCGAGATTTCCATGGATCTCCACGAATTGAGGTCCCTACATAATGTTTTGAATATTTTTAACATGATGTCTGTCGGTCTGTCTGTTCATCCGTCTGTCTGTCTGTCCGTCTGTGTACACGTGCAGAGCAAATTCGGCTAAAAGGATTTTTATGAAACTTCATATTTAAGCTTTTGACATCAATAGCACGAGTTGATCAACTTTTAGTAAAAATCGGTTAACTAGAAATGGGAGTTTACTCGTGTCGGTTTTAAGATTTTTGCGAATATTTCAGAACAGAGAAATATTTCGAAAAAATTTATTTAACAAAAGTTGCTATAAAAGCAATAACTAACAACTTTTATTTGAACCATTTTTTGATAAAGCAGCATAAATTAAACAAGTACTTTGTGATGGCGGTCGGTCCTGTGGTGGCCCCAGATGATTTTTTTTTTGTGAAACAATATTTCTCACGAAAAGAATCGAATAGAGCTCACATCATTCGGTCACAAACTAGCTTACTTAACTTAACGCTATTGTCCAAATACCTTTGTAATTAATAAGTATTCTCACCTATAATTTTCAGCCTCAGAATCCCATACCAGTTGCCAAAACATTGCAAACACAAAAATGCAAAAACCTATTTTACACAATACCAAGTTAATCAACTTTTGGTAAAAATCGGTTAGCTAGAAATGGGAGTTTACCCGTTTCGGTTTTAAGATATTTGCGAATATTTCACAACAGAGAAATATTTCGAAAAAATTTATTTAACAGAAGTTGCTATAAAAACAATTATTATTTGAGACATTTTTTGAAAAAACAGCATAAATTAATCAAGTACTTTGTGATGGCGGTCGGTCTTGTGGTGGCCACAGCTCATTTTTTTTCATTATGATAATTTTCTAATTATTTTGTAAATTTGTTTCTAGTGCCACACCATTATTGGGTTTTTACCTGTTGTGTGACCAAAATTGTTATAAATAAATAAATAAATTTGTTTATAAAGCATGGCTACTTGATAAAGAATGCTTTATAAAATTTATAATTTTTAAATTTCCACGAATGTAGTTGGAAGATAGTTTACTTACCCTACCACGTAGAGTTTTAAATTCTAAATAAATGTTATCTCTTGCACTTTTTCTCTAAAACAATAAGGGAAGCAGGAAATAGCATATTTATTAGCAGTATTTTACATGTTAAATCGTTATTGTCGACAAGTCACCACCCTGTGAGTATTTATACCCCCATAATAGTGTATAGGTACACTATTGTAAAAAAAAGGTACTTACATATTAAAGTCTGTCGTCAAATCCTTGCAGGATAGATGTACAATAAATGCATCGATCCTATTTTGTCTGTCCGAGTTCACATAACTATGATTATTAAAAGTTAAAGCCGGCCTTAACATTTTCACATCTACTGTTCCATAACGACACTTTTCACATTCCATACATTTAGTGAAATCTTCACATTTAATATTACATAAAGAACTCATAGTGGCTACCAACAAATAATCCCTCATTCTTGCAAAAATCGAGTAAAACACCATTTAGATTGTTTAAATCTCTTGGCGGGATACACTGTGTATACCATCTTTTAAATGGTTATTGACAACTTTTATAAAATAATATTTAAAGGGTCAATGTTTATATTATTGTACACTGTTTTTTAAGTACGAACTTTTCGTGTAAAAAATTAAAATTCATTATTCCTTGTATATCACTTCTGACTTCAACAATAGAACTTCATAAAGTGAAGCAAACCATGACTGTAGTTTAGTTACCTACTGTATTTAGCCACAGTACAGAAAAGTGTAAATGTAAACATGGAGTTTACGAACTTTTGTGTAATGTATAAAACTGTGATCTTTTCATATATTTTCCATGTTTAATGATGTTGTTTACACACACACTGGTAGCGCTAGCGGTGGTTCCGGGGGGCACCCCCCAATTGTTTGGAAAAAAATGTATTTTAGAAGTGAGGACCTTTTTTAGGGTTTTGTAGGTATGACCGAAAAACCCTTATACCGTCATTTTGTCGTCTGTCTGTCTGTCTGTTCGGTAAAAATTGTAGCCAAACGGCTAAACCTAGAGAGTTGAAATTTGGCATGCTTATACAACTCTTTGACCCGCACATAGAAAAAATACTAAAACATCTAAAAAACATACCCCCCTAAAAATATAAACAAATATGTGCTCATCGAAAACAAAAATATTTTTTTTAAATTCTGAGTAGGGTATCAAATGAAAGCCATTAGTACGTGGATTAACGATCAAATTTTTATTTTTGCAAAATAAATTATTATGATGCGATTTTTGCCAAAATTGTGCAAAAAAAAATTTGTCCCACACCCTGTAGCCCAGATGGTTTTAACTAAAAATCTAAAAAAATTCTAAGTAATGTATATTGGTGTGAACCGAAATAGTACGACAGGAATTTTTGATCAGATTATGTTTTCGGAAAATAACGCATTTTTTGTGGTTTTTGGTTCACAAAGTACAAAAGTTATACCAATGTAAGACACTCATATGCGAGGCGTACGATGGCGTAACGGGTTAGAGCGCTGGTGTCGGAAGCTAAAATTCTCTGGAAAACGAAGGGTTTCGAGTTCGAGTACGAAGTGAGTTTTATTTTTTCTGTTTTTTTTTGCATTTTTATTATGTTGAAATTATTTTGTCAAAATTCTAGTTATATTTTGACAAATGTTGTATTTAATTTTTAAGAGCGTAAATTTAATAACCAGTCTTATTATATGATTAACAGACGATAAATTATTTTAAAAATATCGTTCATTTTGCCGTGATTACTACAAAGTAAAATTTGTCCTACACACTCAGCATACCGCCTTCACTTATTATATACCTGCGAAACCCTGAAATGTGTGAATATTCACACTTCACATCAATTTTTTTTATATTTTTTCATGTTTAATAATATTGTATACAAACATTGTCGGCATTAGCGAGGGGTCCGGGCGGTCAGCCCCCCCCCCCCAAACTGCTCTGGCCCCCAGTTGTCCCCCCCCCCCAGAATTGTTTAGAGAAAAATGTATTTTAGAAGTGAGGACCTTTCTTTTACGTCATCACTTGTATTTGGCCCCACCAAATTTTACTAAAAAATTTCCTGGCCCTCCCATATTTAAGAGCTAGCGCCGCCATGATATTTGAAAATCGACTGATCAGGGGATTCCAAATGTAAGTCCATAATTAGTATCCGGGAACAGAATTTTGATAATCATTTTTATTCGATATTTGAGCAGTGATGGGCGTTTACACGTAAACTTTAATTGTTTACGTTTACGTGTAAACTTATGTAAACAATTGGTAAACTTGTCAAAAATGTAAACAATGTAAACTTTTTAAACTGTCAAATAATGAGGTTAGTTTTAGTTATTTAATACGAATAATATAGGGTTAATGAACAAGTATATTCAGTTCAAAACAATAAATTTATTTAAAAAATGGTGGGAAGAAACCGAAATAATAGTTCTGAAGAACTAGGTTTTGTTTTAATTAAAGAAAATGAAAGAAAATATAGGGCGTTATGCAAAATTTGCAATGAATCTTTTCGTTATTAAAAAATGTAGGCTGATTTTCTTAAAGTGGAAATTTAATGTATTTTGTTATTAAAAAAAATAGATTGAATTTTTTAAAGAAACAAGTTTTTTATTTTTCATATTCATATTTACTAATTTGTATGTAACACCTGTATAATGATACTTTTTCATTTAAAATCGTTTCATTAAAATTTTATTATTTATAAAAATGTATTGAAAATGAGGTTCTGTAATTCAAAACAAGTGCGCATGTCTAAATCATTGTTTACAATGTTTACATTGTTTACAAGAGTTTTTGTGTTTACTTTACATCATTGTTTACGCGTCAACAATGAGGTAACTTACATCATGTAACTTACGCGCCCATCACTGTATTTGAGTACTAACTAAGAGCTTCCATTTAATTTGTTTAAAAAAAATTTAAATAATTTGCGAATATTACGTCATTAGAAAATATATTTTAAAAATCTTAGCGATTCATTTCTGCACGCCTAATGATCGAGTTTATGAGTGCAAGCTCTTTAAACAGGCGATTCGTTCTCATCTGTTAACAATTTTTTATTATATTTTTAGTATCAAAAAAAGATAAATACTGCCCTAGTCATAAATAAAAAAAATCCATAACATTATTAGCCATAATTTAGGCATGAATAATTCATTATGAAATTACATAAATAATTAATTTTGTCAAAGACACAAAAACTGCAATATTTTCCAAAACCCAAATTGATCAAAAATGCCTCTCGTACGTTTCCGGCTTAGATCAACGTACATTACTTATAATTTTTTTAGATTTTTAGTTTAACCTCCTTGAGTAAAAAGAGGCGGGACATGAACATTTTTGACTAAAATCGTGTTAAAAGAAACGAATTTAAAAAAACTACTTTTCGTTCCACAATACACATTTTAAGAGCTTTCTTCTGATATCACACAATAAATTTTAAAAAAATCATTATTTTTTTCAACGACACAAAAAATCGATATTTTTCGAAAAACTAATCTGATCAAAAATTCCTGTTGAACTATTCCTGTTCCCATCAATGTATATTATGGAGATTTTTTTCAGATTTTTAGATTAACCCCTTTGGAAGATAAGGTGGGGGAGAAAAGTTTTTGAGAATCATATGATGTTTAAAAATCATATTTTTATTATAAACAATTTTTATTTTATACATTTTCTGTTAAGCCAATAACAAGAGAGTTATTTAGTTTATTAAGTTTATTAATAAACAGTTTTAACCCAGAAACACCCCCTAGAATAAAGATTTAGAGATGCTTTATAACTTGGTTTTTAAATCCTGGTTTTACTCTTACCAACGTGAAAATATACCCAGACGTTTTCGCGTGATTCTTGGACAGGCAGACACAACTGGGCCGAATAAGAAACACGGAGTATATAGATGAATTAGGAACAAAACTAGCAGAAAAAATAATAGAAGAAGGTCAACTAAGATGGTACGGTCATATCCAAAGAATGGATGATGGTAGAGATACTAAAAGGATTTACGAAGCCAGGGTATATAAAAGAGAACGCCGAGGAAGACCTTGGAAAGAATGGAGTGACGAAATCAGAAATGCGGTAGAGAAAAGACATCCTCTGGAATGAAGCAAGAAGTAGGACACAAAATAGAAGTGAACAGAAAAAAATGTGGCGACGTTCTCCCGAGAATGAAAAAAAAAAAAAAACAAATACAAGTAGAAAAAATAACATTCAAACTCACACAAAACCCGACACCAGGGAAGGTAAAAGGGCTCAACAATTAACACCCGGTTTCTGAAAGCTTAGTAAACTATAAAAAAAAAAAATTATTATTATTATTATTATAATGGTTAACTGGTCAATGGTCAACTACGGTAACAATATAACAATCCCATAAGTAACCATAGCAACCGGTTTCTAACTATTTAGTTATAGTTAACTAAGCTTTCAGAAACCGGCCCTAAGTAAGTTAGTATCAAATATTATAAATCTCGTTTTCGTTCCTGAAAAAAAAAAGACAAAATGTCGTTCTTTAAAACAATTCGGTTAATATCGTTATTTTGTTTTTGTTCCGCTTATAATTCTTACTTTCTACTACGAAATTCAAAATATATTGTATTTTAAACGTTCTGCGAATTAATTTAGATGCTAGTTAAACAATAGTAATTTTTTAATTAGTACCAGGAATAAATTTAAAATTTACATGGAAGGTAGTTAACATTTAACCTTTTTATAAGTGTTAAATACGTCTGGGATGTACGCACGAGAAGTTATTTTTATACCATCAAAACCACAACAGTTACGATGTCTAGTACAAAAATAATATAGGGTACTGATAACCATTATTTATATAAGTAATTCCCATTAAAATTATCAACACTACGGTAAACTCGGACTAAATGCGTTCACCGGATTTGATAATAAAACATTTTCGCGCACCGGATTCTGTAACAGAATTGAATCACTCAAACATAGATATGTAAATACTACATTTATCTTTAACTATGAGCACTCTGAGATAGATTATACAGTGCTGTACCGAGGAGTTCTGGCCAGTGGTGTCATTGTTGATGCGTAGACTAGTGACGTCAACCCGCTGGCGAACATATCCGCAGCTTATTTCGTACGATTACAATACTTTCCTTATTGATAAATGACATTACCGGTGACAGCGCTGTAATCGAAGGACTGGCAACAGTAATGCTTAGCCAACATATTAATTTGAGTGGAATACGTTTTTATTTTATTAAAATGCGAATAAATATTTGCTATATGAAAAAAAGTAGAGGTCTTAAACACCCAATTTTTTGAATTTATATGACTGGATAAGCTAAACACTTAACAACGGAAAAAAAATCGAAAAAATCGTAAGCGGTTTCCTCTTATTCTTTAAGATTTTTTCGATTTTTGACCATTTTCAAAACTATTGTAAAATCGACAAAAAAGTTTTTTTTAAATTTTTATAAATAAATTTAGTTTTTGGGTAATTGCCATTGCTAATGGCCATTAAAAAATGGCCTTTACTAGCAGACCCGTTGCCAACAATGTTGGCAAACTGATATCGAATAAAAATCAATATAAGCAGGAATCAATTATTAAAATTTGCATGATTTTGCGTATATTAACAAAACAAAAACGTTTCTTGATTATATACCTACGAAATCCTAAAAAGGTCAGTGTCTGTCGTTTCAAAATTAGTATTTATTTATTTATTTATTACTGCTGCCCAATAGTATTACCCAAATAACGTAGTACTAACAAAGTAATAACTGTAGTACAAAATATTAACAAAATATAAACAATATATTTATACAAATACAAATGAGGAATAAACAAAAAAAAATATATGTATTTTACTGTTTACAGATTTCAATAGTTTTACAAATACAAAGCAAATATTAATAAAAAATGAAAACATAAAAATAAATAAATAAATAAAGACATCTATGATATAAGTGTTTCTTGAATATACCTAGGAAATCCTAAACAGCAGCTCAATGCGTGTCGTTTAAAAATTAGTATCGGGCCGGACACGGCCCGCGGGCCATTTGTTGTACATTTATGTTATAGCTGTTTCTGATTATACCTAGGAAATTCTAAAAAGAAGCTTAATGCGTGTCGTTTAAAAATTAGTATCGAGCTGGATACGGCCCGCGGGCCATATGATGTACATCAATGGTAAAGCTGTTTCTGATTATACCTAGGAAATCCTAAACAGCAGCTTAATGCGTGTGGTTTAAAATTAGTATCGGGCCGGGTAAAGCACGCGGGCCACATGTTGGACATCAATGGTATAGCTGTTTCTGATTATACCTAGGAAATCCTAAACAGCAGCTCAATGCGTGTCGTTTAAAAATTAGTATCGGGCCAGATACGGCCCGTGGGACATATTTTGGACATCAATGGTATAGCTGTTTCTGATTATACATGGGAAATCCTAAAATACGCTTAATGCGTGTCGTTTAAAAATTAGTATCGAGCCAGATACGGTCACGGACCATATGCTGGACATCAATGGCATAGCTGTTTCTGATTATACCTAGGAAATCCTAAAAAGCCGCTCAATGTTCAAACGTTTAAAGTTTGAAAATTAGTATCTGGCCGGCCACGGTCCGCGGGCCATTATATGTTGCATAACATCAATTCAACATACAAAACATGCCCTTGACACAACATTCTTCTGCAAGAGTTGTAGCCTCGGTAAGCTGTTGTCGTTCCCCTCCACTCAGTTCGTGACGGACCGCATGCCGCAAGACCAGCTAGCACCCAGGAACTTAGCGTTACGCCACGACTGACATCCAGATAGACAGGCCTTTTATTTATATAATTAAGCCTATTATAAAGTGAAGTTATACCACAGCGCAGACAAGTTTTTTTTTTTTAATTTAATTTTTCTTAATAGATTCTTCAGAAAGATTTTTAATATCTGTTAGCCAAGACGAACATTAAACGACAAATTATGGGAAATAACTGGACGGGAAAAAATCAAAACAATGTACAGGAAATAGGGATGGATAGGATTTAAGAAAACCATCTGAAATCATTACGAAACAAGTACTATAGTTTAATGAACCAAAACTAGGAGTGCGACAAAACATTAGAAGGAAAAGAAGTATTAGAAAAGAACAAGATCCAGCTAGTAGGTCATTACCAAATAAAATACATTTAACAATACTGTAAATATATTAATAATACATTATACAAAAATGTAACATATATAAAATATGCTTCTTCTATTCTATAACTTGAAATGCTGCCAATTGGAAAGCTGAATTATTTTACAATTTATTCATAATTTAGCATATTAAGCGTTAATTGAAACACTAAAATACCCTTTATTATACCTGTATTATCCCACTTTCAAAACACAATTTTCAAAATCCCAAATAAATTGCATATTTTGATATGTATTTAAAAAAATAAATAAATAAAATTCAGTTACTTAAATAAAATCTTTATAAATCATACTTAGAACTATATTTCAATATACCCTTATTTATAAAGAGATAAAATAAATTATTTTTAAAATAATTATGCATTTCCTTTTTCTGAATTATTTACAAGAAAAATAGTTTGCCATAATTGGTATATCTGTGTTTCTATCACATGGTGTTTTTGTTTTAAATTTGTTAGTTCGGCTTTCAATGAATTTGCCTTCTCTTTTAAGGAACTTAATTCTAACATGTATGAAGTTTTCTTTGCCACAGCCTTATTTAGTCCCGTTTGAAGAACTTTAATTTCTTTCTGCCTCTCTGTAAAGAACATGAAATATATAAATACATTTCAACGATTGATACAAGAGCAACATTATACAACAAGTCGGGGTCTTCGTGAACAAATAACGCAAAATAATTTAGTTTAAATAACTAGACAGTCCTCCAATTCAGATTTTTTGAACCAAATTCATCAAAATAAAATCTGATAAGAAATAAGAACACGAAAATTGAACTGGGTTGCCCATGTTTTCATCTCAAGAATAAATTTTGAGTGGAATTCCCAGGAAAAACGTCAAAGGGATCCTTTATAATTTGGCGAAGAACAGTCCTGTGGAAGATTAAAGGTGGACACATACTTAAAAAACTCGACACAACGCAACGAAATGCGACGCGTGTTGACTCAAATCCAATGTGGTTCTTTACAGTTGTTGACTGTATTTCAGAAACATACTAATAACCCAGACGCGATGTGACGCGCTCACTCAATACGCAATCCAAACGATCTAGTTCAGCATGTTGTCGGTGATGAGGAAAGCATTCCACTAGAAACAACGTGATCAATGTGTTTTAGTCAACACGTGCTTCTACGTTCGCTACGATGTAGACAGGTACTTGTGCAACTTATGAATTATGTCGCTCCAGTGTAAACGCGTCATAGGGGAGACAGAATAATGCTAATAATATAATATACTTACGTAAAACATTTTCGAGAAGAGATGACATGAAATCAGAGACGGTTTCTGGTTCAATGCTCATATTTTCAGAAGAAGTAACATTTTCAACAGGAGCTGCATCCAAACTCGATTCATCTAATGATGTTGAAAAGGAAACTGAACTAATATGACCTTTGTACTCACTATCACTACTAGCTAATTCTCTGGTCATATCATCGGCTACTAACATCTTATGCTGGCGACTCAGTAAGTGCTCACGCTTGTTGTGCAAATTATAAAACCACTGGTCGCACATATCACAGTACAAGTCATCAGGTTCATCCTTAAAAAATACAACAGAACATAGAATTAAAATTCTAATAAATAAATAGAATGGATAAAAAATAATTCTTACATCAAAATCATCAGTTCCATCCATATCACTCTCCGACATCAAATTATCAACAGACCTCTTTTTCCTTTTTCTCGCTAAATACAATTTATAAGCATCAGATTGTCGGTAAGCCATCAGTTCCTGTCGATACCTCATCTTGTCTTCTAAAGCCTTTTCAATGTAAGGCTGTTTTTCTTCTGCACTTAGACTAGACCACTGATTACCAACCACTCTTGTTATTTCATGAAATGCTAGCTTATCTTTGTACAATTTCCGCCTTTCATTCAAAAATATATTATAACTAGTCTTTGGTGCTTTCGGAGGAAGGTTTAGTAGTTCGGGTTTGCGCTTTCTACCTAAAAAAATTAAGATTCTTAAAAAAGAAAATATAAAGTTTATATATGACTTAAAATTGATCTTAAGTGTGATTTTCACACATTTCAGGACTTTGTAGGTATGTATCTAGTAAGGGAAACATTTTGACTGATGTCAGGTCAAAAACAATTTTTATTTATTTATTATTATTTTCTTTTAAATCAATATCTTCTTGAAGTGACATACTCGATTGCTTGGGGAGTGTTTGGAGAAGTCTTTTAACTTAAGTATCAAGAACTTTTATTTAATAACCCAACCTAACCTAACATGAAATAAAGCTTTTTTAAATATAATTTTTCTACTTTAATCTAGGCTTCAAGAAATTCATTTAATATTAGACAATAATTTAAAATACATATTTCTTTTTTCAATGACCTAAAAAAATTTGAACAAACACAAAAAATTCCAGTTGTTCTACTTCGGTTTATATTAATGAGCATTACTAATAATTTTTTTCAGATAAGATCAACCACTCAAGGTAACAGGACAAAAGTTTTTTGGAACATTTTTAACAAAAAAATCGCGTCTATAATAAAAACAAAACAATTTTCAATTGATAACACACATATGAAAAGTATTTTTATTTTTCCATTTTAAACTTGTAGAAAAGTCATAAATACGAAAATAAAATATTACGCAGAATCTTTGATCCCATTCAAATTAATGGTGAATGGAGAATCCGTAAGAACAAAGATATCCGAGAACTGTACTCAAGGTCAAGTATCACCCAAGAACTCAGAGGCAGACGATTACAGTGGATAGGACACGTTACTTGAGGATGAGGGAAGACAGAATGGTTAGGGAGATATGGGAAGGAAGATTGAATACCAGTTGGAAGACCTCGCAAGAGATGGAGAGATCAGCTAACCGAAGATCTTACAAGTATTGGTATACAGGGTACTTGGCAAAACTTGACAATGAATAGATCGAGATGGAGGGCTTATGTGAGTGATGCCAAAATTCAACCTGACTGATAGTGCCCGAAGAAGAAGAAGAAGAAGAAAGATATTAAAGCAATGAAATTTAGTATATATTTGCACCTCAAAAAATAACAATCAGAAAACATTATGAAGCAAAAAAAAATATCTTATTCCATAAGAAAGATTATTAGTCTATTCCAAACGATTGGGCGGAACTAGATTTTCAAATCTAGTAATTTTTACAGATTGACTGAAGTTTTTGATCATTTTGTTCAGGAAAAACCAACTTCAATATATAAAAAAATAGCTAATGACAACTTACAAAAATGAAAATTCCAGTTAGTTCGGCCTAATCATTTGGAATAGCCTGTAATTATTAAATATTTAAGTTTCAAACGTCATCCATTAGTGACATTGCTGGCCACAGACGTCAATGTATCTCTATACGTCAATAATACTCATAACATTATAATTTTCCTTAATTTTTAAAACAGATCAAAATATAAAATGATATATAAACAAAAAAAAAACTTTATGTTCGACAATATTAACAACATGAATGAATGAATGAATGAATGTTCATGAACTTGAGGGTAAAATAATAAAAGTAGGTAGCATACTAATAAGCAAAACATCCAGTAGCGGCATCTACATCACAATGATGTAAATTTTAGAATGTAAAAGTAATTATATTTTTTCCCCAAAATCGTAACGAAATTTACAAAATTAAATATGCCAATGTGCTTAAAAACTGCTTAGTATTCATAAAAAAAAAATCACTACATATCTATTCATATGTAAATATAGGCAGTTCCAAAGCTTAAGGCGGAACTAAATAATATTTTAATTTTTGTAAGTTGCCACGAGTTCACTTTTTAATGATTTAAGTGAACCTTTGCTACACAAAATGAACAAAAGCCTCATTAAACCGATAAAAATTATTAACAAGCTATATTTTACAATTTTTTTTTCGTAGTCTGTTTTTTCTATATGTTACAAAGAACTGTATATTCATGCAAAATTTCAACTATTTAATTCAAATTGTTTGGCCACAAAATTTTACCATACAGACACATGAGTAATGTTATACCGGTTTCTTGATTTGACCTACGAAACTTTAGAAATTATAATAAAAAATTAACCAGTCACTGTGGCGTAGTGGTTACTGTAGCGATGCACTAATTTCTAGGCCATGGGGGTTCGGGTTCAAATTCCGGTTATGGCATGGATATTTGTGTTGTCTAAAACATGTGTTGGTAAAAAAATTAAAAATATGCAGCTACTGGATAATGGCCTAAGAAACTTTAGCTTCTAATATCAAGCCAATTCTGCTGTTTACATTTAAAATCTATGACATACCTTTCGGCCATCCTCCTCGACGTTTCGTAACAGGTTTTGTATTTTTATCTATCAAAATAACATTTGTCTTAAACTGAGATTCTTTACTATCTATCTTAACTTGATTTAAATTTTGATTATCAACAGATAAATTTTCACACATATTTGTCACTGCTGTCGATTCATCACTAGAACTAGCAATATTTTTATAACTTATTTCTATAGAAATTGGGGTTGTTTCTGATGGCACTGTAGTTATAGTAACAGTTCTTGACGAGTCTATATCGCATTGTTGATCAGAATAATCAGCAGTATCAGATGTTAATTCCGAACTGCTTAAATTTTGTTGTAATAATAATTCAGCAGCAACCTTATGAAAATCTTCTTCGGAGAGATTAATATTTGATGATAATACATCTTTCAGGGACATACACACCAAACTAAAAATTTATATTCAGTAAAAAATAATTGCGTTATTATGTTTTGTCTTACCCTTTATTTGTTTCCACGAGTATTCCATTTTGTAATAAATCACTAGCTGCCGTAGCAGTCTGCGGATCATCTATTTCTAAGTCTGGTGGGCCACGAATAACTTCAACCTTACCCTCTGATACCTGTTCATTGCAATCCGTAATCTTATCCGTTTCATTTTTAATAGCTATAAATTCACTCTCCGTACATTTTAATTTAAAATCCATGCTATTTAAAGATCTTGATTAACTTTGCGTATATAAATACACGCATTGTTGGTATAAAAACTATACCATTATTCAGTATTATACAGTAGAATTTGATATTGCAACATCATTTTAAAATTCGCAAATTTTATTATAATAGTTCACTAGCTGAAAACAAGACAAATACGTGAAAACATAATAACCATAAATAAGAAATTGTCTGTTTTTGTTAGTTTATATTGAGAAAACAGGTATTTTAAACTTAAAATTAAACGTAACTATTTTTTTGACAAACTGATTTTCAGGTTAGCATCATCAACGCACACATGAAGTAAAATTATATCACATATGATATATAATTAATTAAATAAATGGTAATATTATGGCGTTTTTACCTAAATTATTCAAACCAACAAGACTCCATCAACTTTTACGATTAAATTTCAGTTTTCGTTCAAATTACATTTTGGCACGGACTGTACACTCCACCCATCTTTTAAACCAATGGAAGAAAAACCCGCAAAATTTAAGTTTTCATAGACATTATTCAGAAATTTCAATACCAATTGGTAAATTAGAAGGAAAATTTCAACTCTCATTCACTTGTAAAAAGTGTAATACTAGAAATACAAAAACTATATCTAAAATTGGTTATTATAAAGGTGTAGTTATCGTTACTTGTGAAGGTTGTAAGAATAATCATCTCATTGCTGATAATTTAAAATGGTTCGAAGATATTAAAGGAAGGAATATTGAAGAAATATTAGCGGAGAAAGGTGAAAAGGTTGTTAAAATTAGTGCTGGGGAATTTTTAGAGGATACAAATGAAATAATTAAGGATGACAATAATGTAGTTATAACAAAATAATGTTTTATACTTATATTTAATAAAGATATATAAAATTAACATAAATTTCTTATAAATTGTGATGTACAAACTAAAATCTTTATATTTGGCAGTAAATATAATATAAAATACTTTTTTAAGTATCACTGCGTTAAAATTATGGTATAGTTCAGCAATGGCGAATAAATTAACCGCGGGAAGATATCGAGCGGCCCGCACAAAAGATCTTTGTGGTTTGGTTTTTGGTTTTTTTTTATTCCGTAGATATGTATCCGAGTTGTATTTCTGCGTAGATAGTCGTTCTTTTATTAATTTTTCATTCAAAAGCAGATGTAAACAAATGATTTTTTAATATATAGCTGCAACTGCTCAGCAAATTTGCAGCTCTTTTGAAAGTGACTGCTTTGACTGCACGCATGCGTACTTTACGTTACAGATTGGCGATGTTATTTTATAAACGTTTTGTTTTTGACATTTGTAAAAGGATTTTTCATTTAGTTGTAAAAACTATTGTTGAATATAAAAACAAACCCGTTCTAATTCTAAAAAAATCTAAAGAAAGATTTTACAAACCAGTGTTTCTCAGCCGATGGAATTGTGCCTAATTGAGTAATAAGATTACGGGTATACATATTATGTACAGTGGTGGACAGGCAAAATTGTAACAACCAGTTCTTTCAGGAGGAAAATTTCACTGGTTAATAACAGGAGTATTTTTTTCACTGTATAGCAACATTAACAACCAGGCTGCATTATGAAAAACATATAAATAAATAACCGGTTCATTAAAATCGGCTCCAGCCCAGCACATATACAAAAACAGGCATTATGTGTACATAGTGTGAAACGGTTAATATTATATACTAGGTCTATCTCATGATGCCACACTTTCAAAGCAAGTGAGCTAACCACTACGCTGCTGCAACCACAATTATATCAATGTAATAAAAAATTAAATAAAACGTTATAATGTGGCATTTATTATATGTCAATTTAATTTTTTTATCGTTGATGGGCAACAAATACTTATTCACCAATCAAAGCAAGGGATTAACCTATACTGCCCTTTATCTGAAGTACTGTTGGCCGGATAAGATATTCAGGTGTTTATTCCGATGTTTATCCTATCCGAGCATTGTAAAAGCGGTTTATTGACTTTATACCGGGAATAGAGTTATCCGAGCTTTATCCAAAGATTATAAAAGCAGCCCTAAAAAGAATAACTTTTACTGTTATAACATAATTATTAGTTTCTTCGCTTTTATTAGATAATTATTTTAATAAATTTGGTTGAATGAATTTCCAATCAACTTTGCAAAATCCGACTACAGCCTGTGTAAGATTAAATAAACAACAATAGGTTTTCCACTAAATTAAATAATTTTTACCAATATAATTCTTAATTTCTTACAACTTTAATTAAGTTTATTATAAATTTTTGAAATTAATTATGTTCAAAAGCTATAGTATCAGGTAGTCAAGGATGAAATTTGTAGTTAATAATATTGCCAACTTTAACAGCTTATTAATTAACATTGGCTTAATATTTTATCGTTCTGTCCAACTGTCCAACAAAAATAGTTGGAAAGGTACATATTTCGCCTGCTTAAAGAAATCATTGTATGGTCTAAAAAATATTAAACTTAAAAAAAAAATTAATTTTGTTGAAAATGGAACGGTCGGAAATTCGCACTATTATGAAGTATGAGTTCGTACGTGGAACTACGGCATCGTAGACCGCGCGAAACATTAATAGTGTATTTGGCTCTAGTGTTACTTCGCAACAGACAATATCAAATTGGTCCGCCAAATTTCGTACATATACCTTTAAAAAAAAAAAAACCTGGCGTCGATCGCAGTAGAAATATACTGCAACCAACTGGACGAAATGATGCAAAAACTTAAAAGAAAAACAGCCTAGATTGGTCAACAGATCGATTCCTATCTTATTGCATGATAACGCTAGACCGCAAACTGCACAAATGACTGTGGCAAAACTACAGGAATTTGAGTTGGATTTCTTCATCATCCTCCATACCTACCAGACCTAACCCCCACTGACTACCACTTCTTCCGCAATTCGGACAACTTTTTACTAAGAAAACAGTTTAATACCAACAATGCTGTAAAACTGGCCTTTCAAGAATTCATTGACTCTCGTCCGCCAGGACTTTATACCACCGGCCTGAATAACCTGCCGCTTAAATAGCAAAAGTGTATAGACAATATGGGTGCATACTTTGATGAATAAAATAATTCCTTATATTTGTAAGTTATAAACCAACTTTGCCTTTTTTTCTACAAATTTCATCCTTGACGACCTAATATATATACATAAAAAAATTTGTAATTATTATAAATTAAATTATTTATAAATATTCATTATTTTATAATTTGTAATTTTGATTGCGTGAATAAAGTATTATTATAAAAAAATTAAAGTGAAAGTGGAAAGGTTGTACGGGTATCGGACATAAAATAAAGCACAACTCAATAATTATTCTGAAACTGGTCAGCTGTAGATAGTTGTGCTTTATTTTATGTCCGATACCCGTACAACCTTCCCACTTTTACTCATAACGGACTAAAATAACGGACGACCATCTCCACATCCACACACACACATAAAAAATGAAGCGTCTTATTTTTTAAATTAGTTATTAAAAATGTTTAAGCTGTAACTTGAAGCTACAAACGGGCCCATAGGACCACGGGTAAAGTTTCGCCATCGCTGGTATAGTTTATATACTTAACACTTTAATTATAAATGCTTAACAATGGCACCAATTAAATAATACATTTTAATCTTTGATCCTTGAATGGCCGCAAGATTAAGGCACATTTTGTTCTTAAAAAATTGTTCATAGTAAAAAGTTTAAGTAGGTCTTTTTGTTTGGATTTGTAAATATAAAAATATATAAAATTTGTTCGTATATGTTATAGTTTAAAATTAAATATGAAAAATTGTGTTTATAGAATATTTTAAAATACTTCTTTGTTTAAAATTAACTTATTTCATCCAGTTTTTCTTTTTGAATCAAAGGATTACTGGGATGTTAAGAATTTTTCGATGTAATTAAAAATAGTTTCGTTGTAATAAAAAGCACCAACAGATTATTAATATTGAATTGTTTAAAAATATTTTTACTGTTTTTTTGCAAAATATTATTGCACTTTACGAATATTAGGACCATATAATCATATGACTAGACTTGTTTTGGCTTACTAACTACCGCATATATATTATCATTATATACCTGATGCGCTACTTGTGTTTCTGTAACTTTTGGCTGTGGAATTTGTGGTGCTTTTCTAATCATTCCATATCCCAAATGTGAATCATCAGCCAATCTAACAGCTTGCATATTTATTTCAACTTCATCGTATTCTGACCAAGATGGATGAAATTGAGTTGGCTGAGTTTGGGGAACAGGTGTTACTTGTTTGTAACCAGAATTAAGTTTGCTTGAGGAACCGAAAAACTGGAGTTTGTCATACATTTCTTCACCAGGATTTATAGGTTTTGAAATTATTTTAGGGGTAGTTTTACTTGGAACTATCTCAGGTTTTCGACTCCACGACATGTATTCTTCCAAATCATCCACATCATCTACACTTTCTGTGTGTTTTATTTCTGACACACCTTGCGTTTTCCATGCCTCTTTTCTGTACTCAATTTCATCGTACCTGATATTTTCATCTGGCATTATTTCATATTCATCATCAGGAGTTGACGGTTCATATTTTGAGGAAATTACGGTCACAGTTTTTCTTGGAGGTTTAAGAGGTTTTGGTTTGGGTAATGGTCTACGATCTTTCTCGAGGTTATCGGTGAATGTAACTGTACTTTTTGTAGAGCTTTGATTAGAATTTAAATCAATATCATGTACACGTGTTGAGCTAGTAGGCGATGGTGGTAACGGACTTCTAGATCGGGCCTCCATGCTAAGCGCAGCTTGAAACTGGTTGTCTCCGCAATCTAATAAGGAATTTGTTGACTCACCCCTCAGAATTTTTTTCATACTCTTCATCCTAGTAGAAAGGCACCTGAATATTTCTTGTTGATTTGAATATTCTAAATGGAACACTCCTTCCCCACTTTCGCACCTACGTCCTGCTTCAAAAGTAAATTTCCCTGATCGATAACCGTATCTTCGAATGTAGCAATAAGGCCATTTGTATAATAGTTTGTTCGTCACAGTATCTTGTAGTTCTATTGCACTTGCTGTTAATATTAAGATGTATGCTTTGTTCGGCTCAAGACCACATCGTTTTGATGCATCTGAAGGCCATAATGTTACATCAAATATACCTTCATTTGTTGAACAATATAAATCATTATCTTCTTCAATACTTGTAATTTTTGAAGCATCGTCTTTAAACGCAACAGATTGTATCGCTGTTACCCAGTCGTGTAGATCGTTGCACTGTGTTTCAAACTGTGATTGTCCATTTTTAGTGATGATTGTAAATATTGTACGTGATGTTGCTGTGACTTTAACACAATTTTCTAGGGTTATTATTCTATTGATTGCATGTTTTGAGACATCCTCACAACTATCATAAATTTCTAACCTTTCAATACCCGATTTACTTTGTTTGAATAACACACAAAATTTTTGTGGCCATGATTTCTGGAAAATATGATTCATTACAAAATACGCAATTACAAAATTAAGATTTAATACTTACCTTTAGAACAATTTTTCCTTGTGGTTGTATTAATAAGTAACCACAATATACCTCTTTATCTTGTTCCATAATGTAAATTGTTATCTAATTATAAAAACTAATAAAATGAATACACTTATCACATTACATTAAAATTAGAACCTTTAGGAAATGTTTCCTTTCAAACCCTTATCTTTTTGACATTTCCTCTGATTCAATCATGCTTTTTCAAACAGTGTTGCCAAAAGATTACGAAATAAACAAACAAAAAAATGTTTTTAAATTATTGTACAAAATTTAATACAAAAAAAAAAGAAAAAAAATAATAACAAAACACAAATAAGTAACCTTAAATCATTAATGATATCAAAATAATTTCAAATATTTGGTAATAATAACAGTTTATACAATTTTAATCCACAAAAAAACCTTCGCTTTCACTTTTTTTAAAAAAATACAACAATTAAAAGGACAAAATACAAATTTTATTAAACAAAACAGTATAAAAACAGTGCGATAATATTAATAATATATAAAATGGCATCGTCGCATCGGAAATTATTCAAATAATTAGGAAAATACCATAGATTTAACATCCCCACCAGATTTTTTCCCAAGGTGCGCCATACCAGTCACTTATATTTTTATAAGCAAGGGTCATTCTTTCTTTTTACTCTCAATTACACCAGTAACTAAAAAAATTAACATGAAGTTAATAAAAGTAAATTTGTTAATGAATAAATTTATACATAGTAGAATTTTACGAGTTATGTAGAAAATAAATAATCCTGCTATTGTCACTTTTGAGACCTGAAAAATTAAGATTTAGTTAAAAAATATTAATAAAAACAGATTAGAATAAAAATCTACAAAATCGCTATCAAGTGTTGGTGAAAATATCTTTTATTTTTTTAATTTATGGTCGATTCTCAAGATGCATTCATATCATTTTTTAGATAAAAAAAAAAAAAAAATCTATTTAAAGTCTGCAGTGATGGGCGTTTACACGTAAACTTTAATTGTTTACGTTTACGTGTAAACTTATGTAAACAATTGGTAAACTTGTCAACAATGTAAACAATGTAAACTTTGTAAACTGTCAAATAATGAGGTTAGTTTTAGTTATTTAATACGAATAATGGAGAGTTAATGAACAAGTATATTCAGTTCAAAACAATAAAGTTATTAAAAAAATGGTGGGAAGAAACCGAAGGAATAGTTCAGAAGAACTAGGTTTTGTTTTAATTAAAGAAAATGAAAGAAAATATAGGGCGTTATGCAAAATTTGCAATGAATCTTTTCGTTATTAAAAAATATAGGCTGATTTTCTTTAAGGTGAAATTTAATGTATTTTGTTAATAAAATTATTAGACTGAATTTTTTAAAGAAAAAGTTTTTTATTTTTTATATTCATATTTACTAATTTGTATGTAACACCTGTATAATGATGCAAATTCGATTTTTATTAATATGTATATTGGCTTGTCCTAATTTTATATACTTACTTTTTCATTAAAATTTTATTATTTATAAAAATGTATTGATAATGAGGTTCTGTAATTCAAAACAAGTGCGCATGTCTAAATCATTGTTTACATTGTTTACGTTGTTTACATTGTTTACAAGAGTTTTTGTGTTTACTTTACATCATTGTTTACGCGTCAACAATGAGGTAACTTACATCATGTAACTTACGCGCCCATCACTGAAAGTCTGTTCCAAACGGTTAGGCGGAACTAGATTTTGCAATCTAGTTACTTTCATCGTTTAAATCATGCTTTTCGGCCGTTTTGTTTAATCTTTGTAAATCATACTTGCAACAAATTTTTTTTGGTTAATATCATTTTAAAATGTAATTTTCTTTATATTTTGATTTTTGGTGTCATTCTTAATACAAATATCCCATTTATTTATTTTTTTGTCATTAAAATATGTAAGAAAAATAATTTAATTTTGACATCTGTCATTCGTTCCCATGGTTTCATTGTTGGAATTTTAAATGTTGACATTCCAACGTGAAAAATGAAATAATCCAAGCAAGGCCCCTTTTCGTGACAACCTAAAAGAACGAAATTCCCATTTAGTTCCGCCTAACCGTTTGAAACAGACTGTACTCCACTGAAATCTTGATTTCATCCAATGGTGGCTGGTTCATAAGAGCTGCAGTCTCACAAGAATGAAATATATTTATGAATTAATGCATTTATTTTATTTTCTCTACGTTAGTTAATTTTGAACTAAAAAGCATTATTACTGTAGCACGCAGGGCTGCGTGAAATACTTAGTAAATGTATTTGAAATACCAAATATCAATTATATTACTTGAAATAACAAATACTATTAATTCACACTGATAAAAAGTAATTGAAATAATGTATTTGAAATACTAGAATTACTTCAAACACTGTATTTTTTTGAATGGCTCAAGTATTTGAAGAAACTAAAAGTATTTCTAAAGTACGAAAAATATTTGAACCCAAAATATTTGAAATATCGCAAAAATATAAGAAATATTTTAACACACATAACCTAGAACCGAAATAATTACGATAATGATTATAATGCCTAGATTAGTTTTAAAAAATAAATAAGTAGAAAAATATAAAATCTTCTACTTCAAAACAAAGAAAAAGTTCTGCAGTTTTGGTAAATTATATATGGTATTAAAGACTCAGTTCAAAGTTTTATGTGAGTAAAATAAATTTCTTTGTGTCCATCAATTACTATTCCTTTACAGCAGTGGTTCCCAACCTTTTTTGTGGTGAGCACCCCTTTGAATGTGAAAATAAGCTCCCGCACCCCCATAAAAAATGTGTTCAGATTTTTTCAGTTGAGTCATATTTATATGTCAAATTGATCAAAATAAAAAGTGAAGAACAAAAAAAAAGTAAATCGCATGAATATTTCTTAATTGATGTAGCATTCAGCGGTTCAGCATTATAAATTTCTATAAATCGTCTCGCACCCCTCCAAAATGCTTTCCCGCACGATTCCTAAATTACCTTCATATTTCGGGTTCCATGGCAGTCCAAACTTTTAAAATACTAGGGAATTATTTGAAATACTAGGCAAGATTTAAAATACTAGGCAAGTAAGTGAAATCCAAGAGACATATTTGAAATACTAGGGAAATATTTGTAATACTAGGAAATAATTAAAATACCTCTAAACTGTTTCAAATACTGACACCAAATAGCGACTACAAATACCACAGAAAAAATATTTGCAAATCCAAATACCGAGACAATTTTTTAAAAATATTTTTTCAAATATCAGAATAATAACATACTTTTTCAAGTACTTTATTTCAATTATTCCTATCTCTAGTAGTACGTAAAACTGGACATAAGGCTACTTTAAGGGAAGTTGTTTATAAGTTGAAATTCACAATGAAACTGCCTGCTGCGCTCATTGCAGCCATAATTTGCTAATGGAGTATATACCAAGGATTCGTGATACCCACTGAGTGAGAGTGATTCAGCCACGGTCTGGACGACAATTATAAAAGACTGGCCCTTAGTTTTACGCTTCTGGTTAGAGCCCCTCCAATAGAAGTTCTCATGAGCCGCCACTGGTTCCAACGAAGTTAATGGTAAAAAAATGATTTTATCCGAGCACTCAAAGTCAAGTATCATACAGGAAATGAAAGGTAGCCTATTACATAGGTATGGACACATCAGGAGAATGAAAGAGGACAAAATGATAAAAGATTTGGAAAGACGGAACATACTCGATTATAGGGAAGACCTTTCAAAACATGTAAAGATCAACTAAAAGACATCTAGGAAGAATTGGTGTACAAGATACCTGAAAAGGCTTGATGGTTAATAGATCATAATGAAGGACTTGTGTGAGTGGGGTCAATTCAATCCGAATGTCACAAAAATAGTGAGCATGACGAGGACAAGGGGGGAAAAGAAAGAAGGGAAAAGAGAAAATGAGAGATGTAAATGCAGATCCACTCATCGAACTTAGGACGGGGTAATTGGGAGACCATTAATGCTCATATACACACATCAAAATTTACACACTTGCGCGATTTGGGATGGATTCTAGTGGGGGGGGGGGCAAATTTATCCGGAAACAAATGAACATTGTTTTCTTGATTTCATTGAATATCCTTCAATCATTTTGATGAGTGTATGTATAGGCTATTCCAAGCTTTTAAGCGGAACTAAATGGAATTAAAATTTTCTTAAGTTGTCACTAGCTAACTTTTTATATATTGAAGTGGGTTTTTCCTAAGCAAATGATCAAAAGCTTCAATCAATCGGTAAAAGTTACTAGATTTGAAAATCTAGTTCCGCTTAAACCAAAGAAATCACCTATATAGGCTATTTCAAACGTTTAATAGGAAATAACTGGAATTTTCATTTATACTTGCCCGACCTTAATATACAAGGTGTCTCAAAAGAAATTTTATATTTATTTAGCTTACTGCGGGAACGCAACGTATCCGAGGGGCGCGGGGGTTATGTCAATCGGTAGCCTGGCTCTTGGGAATTCAGTCGCTATGGAGCGTTTCTCGGGAGCAGACCGCGCGTTTTGCGTGCGAGAGTTTTACAAAAACGGTGATTCGGCGATTGTAACGCGTAGAAAATTCTGCAGTATTCGAGGTTTTCGCCACTTAAATGATGCGCCAAGCATTCCTCTCATTCGACATTGGGTTAAAAAGTTTGAAGAGACTGGTACAACGCTGGATAAATCAAAATCCGGGCGACCTAGGTCATCAAGAACGGCAGAAAACGTGGAGAATGTTAATCAGTCTTTCTTGAAGACGAAAGGGGGCGTGCAGTTACAGTGAATTCAGAGCGTTATGTGGAGATGTTAGACAACTTCTTGGTACCTGAACTGCAAAACTTTCCTGGCTATAACCAAAGAACATGGTTCCAACAGGACGGAGCAACTTCACACAAGTCCAATATGTCTCTGCCACGTGTTCGTGAAATTTTCTCAGGAAAATTGATCTCCCGGAGAGGTGACATAAATTGGCCTCCACGCAGTCCAGATTTAACCCCTATGGACTTTTTCCTATGGGGTTAACTTAAATCTAAAGTTTACGCCAATAAACCGACTTCAATGGCGCATTTGAAAGAAAATATCCGTCACGAAATGGCAGCCATCCCTGAGTCCACCTGCCGAGACGTCATAAGTAATTTTACTGTTCGATTAAATGAGTGCCGAGAACGCGGGGGTCTACATTTAGACGATATTATTTTTAAGAAATAAATCCCCAAAAAGTGTATTTTAATAATTAATAAACATTTTTTCTATATACGGCTTACTTTTTTTTTAATCGATCCACTAAATATAAAATTTCTTTTGAGACATCTTGTATAAGGGGCAAGTATTGTAATCGCGAAAATTTTCGATGTCGAGATTTTGACTGATGACCACGTTTCATGGTCCAGGGAATCCAAAAAACCTATTTTCGAAGTGCCGTCCGTATGTGTGTGTGTCTGTGTGTATACACGATAACTCAAAAACGGTTTAACATAAAGAGTTCGTTCTGGAACTAAAAAATTCTTCTAATAATTGGGAAGAACCCTATTGTTTTTTATTAAAATCCGAAACCGGAACCGGAAGTTATTAAACTTTAAAAAAATTCGTAACTAGTAAACCAAGCCTTGGACAAAAATTTGTATAGGACATAATTTGATGTATTTTTGAAGATTTACCTAAACATTCTTTTAAATTTTTTTAAAAAAATTTTATTTTTTTTTTTGTATTTTTTTAATATTATTTTTTTTATGGGAGTGCAAGTCTAGCTGTGTTGTCCTTTCGCCACTGGTTTTTAATTGTCATGAGCTCTCTTTTTAAAGACTGAAGTGAATTTTGCAAAACTGAATGATCAAAAGCTTCACTTAATCAGTAAAAGTTGCTTTAGATCCGTCCCTGGAATTGTGGGGATAGAGTAAATTGTCGGAAACTTTTTTTTATTCTAGATTAAGATTAGCAAAACTTTTTTATATTTTTTCATTTATGCAGTTAGGCAGTATTTAATACTCCTTTTCCCACCGTAGTAAAAAATAATAATTTTTATAATCTGGCTCTGCTTGTCAATCCTTTGTTTTCAATGTTATCACCATAGATTGGATATTTGTTTATTTACTTTTTTTATTAAATAATAATACTGAAATCAATAGCAACAGATTTATATGTCAAGTTGGTGAAAAATAATATTGGAATTTCCGTTAAGATAATCGTTATCAGAATGTGATGATTTACAGCTGCATATACTTACATTAGCTCGTCCTTCAATAGTATGATTATTAAAATATTTTCTAAATCCTGTTGGTGGTTTTTCAGCTTCTACCATTTTGTGAATTTTTAGGGAAACAAAAAATTATAGGCCATAACAATAATTGTTGTATTTTATATTATACAATCATGTATGCCATTGAATAGAAAATTATAAAAACAAACGACTAGATAACTATATGCAATATATTGTAGCAAGCAACATTAAATTTACTTGCTTGTTAAAATTTAAAAGTTCTATTAAAAAAACATTGAAACTATTGAGTAAGTGAACAAATTAACGAAATTAGTTTTTAGTGCATATCCTAGAAAGTGGAATGTGTTACAGGAATACATGAAATATATTTTTGTTAAGGGATGATACATATATAAATTATTTGCCAAGCTAAATATTGATATTAGAGTTGCTAGATTTTCATTACACGCTGGGGAGTATGTCGATCCCAGCAGGTTCTCCATGTTTCCCCTAACACAGGAAACATTAATGGAATAAATATTGTCATATGAATGTTTAAAAAGTCCAAGAAAAAGTTTTTGGACTTTGTATTTTCAAAGAACAAATTTCGAAAAATTCAAAACTTAATTTAGAAATACAATACAGGCAGAACTTGATATACGCCGGATCAATATACGCTGATTTACTTTTACGCTTGCGCTGAATTAACTATCGCCTGGAATTCCCCGATCTGATCGGGAAAGTACCGCGACAACTGGACTGGACAGCGCTCTAGTATCATCGCGTATAAGTATCCTTCTACAGGTCTGGCTTATATTTATTTATTTATTTAACCAGTGACTATACAGATTTGTACAGTAGTGCACAAATCCAGTTACATAGTACTGGAAAAAAATACAATACAATTATCATAACAATAATATAGAAATACTAATAATGAATAAAATAAAGAATAAAACAATAAGATACAATAAAACTAGTCTAATTTATTTTTATATTAACAAACTTTCTGTAGTTGTCGTAAAAGATATCTACATCTCTATCAGAGACTTGCTTGTTTACTAGACTGAGCATTTTGTTCAGTGGTGACATAGACTCTGAAATTTTGAAAAAGTGATCATTTTTAATTCCCAATCTTATGTCAGGGACTCGAATATTTAAATTTTGAAGAAGTTCTGGGACATCTAATTTATAAATAATTTAAACGCGAAATTCAAAGTGTGGATGTCGCGTCTCCATTCTAATGTTTGAAATTTCTTGCTATTATTGACAGCTAGGTTTTTTGACTGGTTTGCATATCTAGTTTAGTTATTCGTAATTAAATTAGTTTATTTGTTTCCATAAAATAAGTGTTTTTTTTCATACGCATATACCAAAAGGTACAGTAAAACAAATACCATGCCTGAGAAGAGAAGAAATGTTAACTCAAGATGGACTTAAAAGGGCTAGAATTTCTATCTCCCTTGAGAAGATGGAAGTTATTAGACGAATGGAAAGTGAGGGAAAACGTCCAGATGTCTGTAGGATAATGAATTTACCGCCTTCAACTGTTACTACCATTATGAAAAATGCAGATAAAATCAAACAATCTGCTCAGTAAACTACTGAAGTAAACGCTAAGTACGAGTCAACGAGTAGTAAGTCAAATAGATAGAGTAGATTCAAATAGAGAAGGATACACGACCGTTACAAAATTGCGCAAACAAGATAACGCCACTGGCGGAGACAAATAAAAAAATTTGAAACCAAATGGGACAATTAAATTATATTTTTTATTGAATTAGTTAAGGAACGATTTAAAAGCTATATATTAAAATATAAATAAAATGCTGTTTAATATAAATATGTCAGTCATAAATGACAGAAAGCAAATGACCAGACGGGGAAAAAAATATATATTGCAGTAAAATTTATTTTATAATTAAATTTATATCGATCATATGTACTCTTAGAGATGCCAGTTGCAGCAATCACTCGTTCCCGGAAATTTGTTACAGGAATTATGAAGTTTTTCAGATTAACTTCCTCCTTCATGAACTGCATAACATTATTAATTTCGCGGCTCTGGCTATGAAGCCCTTGTCCTTTACGTTCCACTAATTGCTTCTGCATTTTGTAAAACACTGTTTTTAAAATCAAAACATAAATTAATTTCATAACCTCAACTTATCCTACTGTTCTATTACCAAATATGTGTTTATCTACTCACGTCGTCATTCACTAACAAATAATTCGTATTAAAAAATACGATTTTAGATTGTAGATGTATTCTAATAATTTTAGATATTTTATATAAACATGTTGGAAGCTCCTAACTCATATAAGACTTCTACGACTATGAGTAACAAACCTAACACCCCTATTATAAGTAAATTAGACCCGACCAGACGAAAAATGGTTCCTACACACTTTTATTGATGTACTCAACTCTATTTGAATATACTCTACCCTTTATGTCTATTATTTATTTACTTGGAACCTCACTATAAGTTAGGTTCATTTTACGCCAGTTCGGTTTACGCCAGTTCTCCTAGGACGAAACGGCGTATATCAAATTCTACCTATAATTCATTTCAAAATAAGGAAAATAAGAGCATTCAAAATAGAAATTAGGATCATAGGAGAAAATTCTTGTTTGTAGTTGCCATCCTCCATGTGTTAAGACAGTGGTTTCCACACTTTTTCGGTTCCCGGCGCCCTTAATGTATCAGATTTATTCCGCGACGCCCCAACTTAAAACTTTCATCTAAGTTACGCAGTTGGAGGAATATCGGAACATTTTAGCGGCGGTCTTGTAGCCCAGCCGCGGCGCATAGTTTGAAAATCCCTGTGTTAAAAGGATTAGAAACTAGTGGTGATGCATAAATCCACACTAACAGACTTGTCCTACATGGATAGTAAAACTAGAAATCAGTTCAGTTTTTACTATTTTTTGTAAATTGATACAACCAAATAGATGTTTTTTTCCTTTTTAGATGTGCTATCAAGTATATTTAAACAGTATTTTATCTGTACGGAGATAAATAAAAAAGCTAATGGACAATTTTCATGATATCAAAATTCAAGTGCCACCACTATTAATAACATTAGATAAAACTTAAATAAACAATTGATAAAAAACTAAATTTTACTTCCTATAAAAAATACAGAGAAATTACACTTTATGGAAACCATTTGCATCCACCGTAGGTCACCATACTTCAAGCAATTCATTGGTGTGTATATAAATAATTAATAAATGGCTAAAAAAAAAAAGAGGAAGGGCATACAGGCCTATACAATTGTTCATTTAATACCATATGCGTTTACAGATGAAAAATCCCAAATAGTTTCCCGACGCACAGCAAATTATTCAACATAAGCTGCTTTCCAGGTGCGTCATTTACGTACTTAACCAAGCACTTAAGTACGCAAGAGCATTAAGCACAGTTTCCAGGTACATCGGTGCAAACAGCTAATAGTATAACGCATGAACGCTTTATTCGTGTTGAATGATAAACTTACAATCAAAATCGCGCTCACACTATGTAATTTAATTTTTGTAATTAGATTATCAACCGATTCGCAAAATTCATGAAAATTTAACGCGAGCAGTTCTGTTCATCCAACACATCAATGAAGTAAGCTCACATAAATGATGTCAGATGGTCAAAAAGCACTACTGAAAAACAGATAAAACTAGTAAATGTGATCCCGAACAACCAGTATATTAGAGATACAACTTACTTATTAGATATTTACCTTCTTAATGCCCAATTGCAAAGATGAAGAATAACTTTATTCATTGAATAAGTTTGAAATCAACCATTCAGATTATCCGATTTCACGATGTAACCCTACCCCACTCTTGTCGTCTACCGTCGGGTCATCTACTAAATACGGCCCGCGGGACAAATTCGGCATTTTTTAAAACTTACATAAAAACAGCAATTTAAAATAATCAGAAAATCGCAAAATAAAACATAAGTGTAACTAAATAATATTCGATTCTTAAAATAATTATTTTTATTATTAATATCACCAATATTAATAAGCTTGTTTTAAAACCCTTTCGTCCCGAGTGGTACATATAGGTACCACCAGGTTTTAAAAATTCAGATAGTGATTCATCTAAAGAGAAGAATTCTAGAGCTGCTAATTTGCCTTCAAATACCATCATAAATGGGCAGGATTAGGAGCATTCTGAAACTCAGCCTTCCTCTGATTCTGAAATATGACAGTTATGTGCTACTGGAAACGAAAGAAGTCGTATTCTTGATTGGAACATTTCCGATATTACATTTGAGCCTGCCAAAATGCTTCCGATTGTTGATAGACTTTGTAAGCTTACAGAAGATAACTTACCCAGCAACTGATAACTTCCCAATGCTCATTTTTATGTTACAAACATATTTTGAATACATTTTTCAAAGTGTAACTGAAATGCTTATTGTGTTATTTAGTATTCGATGGTACATATTAGATGAGAGGATAAATCTGACGCTCGATTGACACATAAACGCATGCGTTCCAGTGTAGCGGGTAACGAGGATGAAACGAGGAAACCACTGTTGTGTTTACATGTACTTATATGCAGCGCACACATTTTTAAATAAATTGAAAATGTCTGTGATGTGATTAATTTGCAATAAAATATTTTCAAAACAATATAATTTAAATGTCCATTTAAAAAGTATTCATAAGATAAACTTTAATGGTAATCGACGAATATGGCGAGTGGTTTCCTGCATCATGTATGTTTACAAACAGGCAGGACACTACTGTTTATGATTTTTTTTTTCGTAAAATTTTCAAAAAAATCGGTTTAATAAATTGCAATTTTTTATATCCGATATAAATGAAGTGTTTTACAATGTCTGGTGTGCAGTGATGGGCACCAAACTTTAAAAACTTTAGAAATAACCCTCGAAGAATCAAAATTTATAGAAATGTTACCAAAAGCAATAGTTTTTTACTTTCGGACAATGACATGAAAATATTTGGTGAATATGTTTTCACAAATTATTATGAGAAGCCCAATCTTTGGGCTTATACTTATAGAAAATGTTTAGAAATTAACAAAGAAAATAAAAAACTGAAACACCAACTAGATACGACAAAATTTGAACCAAGCAATAAAAAAATTAATAAACAAATTTCTATACTTAGTACCAGGAAAAAAATTAAGAAGTCGCATATTTTAAAAAATCGACAACGCAAGAGGAAGAAAATATTATTGAAAAACTACAGAAGTAACTTTTTTTGTCTTAACTGTGTGAGTAGTAACACACACACACATACACACACACACACACACACACACGTGTAATTTCATTCATTTTATCTCCTTTGTATTTATTTAAGCAAATTATAATTTAAGAATCAATTATTTGTTGCTTAACAAAAATTTTATGACTATAGACAACACTGTGATATTTGTTCCTTTTGTTTTTTCTTGTTTTGTATTATTGTTCATATTAGCTACGTGCTGTTCTATTAAATAAATAAAAAAATAAATAATAAATTGATGATTATTATTGTCTTATTATTGATGTATTAATGATAATCTTAAATATATCCACAATAAATCAGAATATTATATTTTTAATCTCCGCTCAAGATCATTTTGAAGCATGCGCACATGTGTCAATCGAGCGTCAGATTTATCCTCTCATCATATTAGTACCACACTAAAATCCTGCTGGTACACATATGTACCATACTCCCCCGCCCCCCTAAATAAATAATATCAATTTTAATAGCCGAATTCTATCACATGACACTAAATTAGCATGAACAGATCTAAATTTGTATTTAAAACAAATTTTTTATATTCAGGGACGAAAGGTCAGGCGCCAAGAGCCCAGCTGAATTCAAGTTTTCCGGACCACCATTTATTTAAGCAAGTTAGATGTGGCCCGCTTCCGACCAATTTGGAAACCCTGGTCTACACAATCGACATAGACTACATAGATTACATGGTCTATGCGATGTTTACATGTAAAGTAGACACCCAAAAAAGGCGTAGTGGCTATCTCTGGTTTTTAGTGCTAGGTGAAAAAATGTAGTTTTTGTCGAGCCCTGCTTATGATTATGAAAAAAAAAGTTTTTTAAGAAGATCTAGCAACTTTAATATTTGGCTGGTTAATATCTGTTGGTAAATCTAGCTATAGATGGAGCAAGCAAGAGTTTATTATATCAAGGCAAAATACTCTATACGCACTTTTATTCAAAATAAAAACACTTTAAATAAAGCCCATAATACACTTAATACTAGTAAATAAATTATACCTTGTCGTTGGTCACAATTTTTTAGAATATTTCAAAACTATTGATTCATATAACAAAAATTATTTAACAAATAACAACTGATGAATAGTAACTATGTGCTATTTTTGACCAAAAATGTTGTATAAAAAACACTTATCAGATTATGAAAATCTTTGTGTTTGATAGATGATACAAAAACTATTATTGGAAAAATATGTCGTTGCTATTCACAAATATATATCAAGAAATAACTTTTAAAATGGTGAATATTGACCACAAAGTTATAATAAACCTAATGAGTTGACATGATCGAGTATTAGGACATATAAACCATAATAACAACAGTAAAACAACACAATAAAAAACGACATAATTCATTTAATTAACTAAACAGTCAATAGTAGTTTTTAGACTTGAACACTCATACTGCTTTTGCAGTGTAAATCAGTCTCATTATTAAATTTAAACAACCAATCTGGTTTCCATCGTACATATTTGTAATACACATTTCAACGTATCATTAAATATAGAGACCTACAAAGAATAACCACTCAATAATATGAAAACGTGAAAGTACATATAGTCACATTGGAGGCGTTGCTTTTCCCCATTATAATTTATGGACTGCGGGGTAGGTGTTAGAGGAAATATTGGAAAGCTAAAATCTTAATTCTTGTTGATATTTCGTTGTTTTTATAATCATTAACGAATTTATATTAAAAATAATCATGATAAATACAGTTGAAGTTTCAAATAAAAAATTTTCAACATATATACACAAAACTTTTGTTGCTTAAATATTGAATATTATAGTAAAGTCAGATATACTTTGCTTATTTGGATTGATTCAAGGTCAACAACGCATCGCTTGAAGTAAGAAGACTATTTGCTAACCACATACCTACTAACCACATATCTAAAAAATATTTCTGAAGTTCTTACTAGTTTTGGTAACAACCCTAGTGAAAGATGTGTCGCCTTAATACGGAATTTAGTTTTGTATAGTTTCCAAGCTGTTTGCATCTTGCTAAAGATCATTTTGCGTAGCTAATAGAGAGTTATTGCAACCTCTTTTCTACTGATCTTTTAATAAAGTTTTCCTTTATTTGACATGTGCACATGCGCAGTTGATATATCCTTAATTTCTTTCTTTTATTAAAATACAGCCTACCTATATTTAATTTAAATAACGGCAAAGCATTTTTTTCTTCTCTCAATGTTATTCTTCTCCGAGAAATTGCGTCACGAAACCCTTTTGCGAATGGTTGTGCCGTATGGGAAGAAGTTAAAAATAGTCTGCTGCAGTTAACTCATATAAGAGTTGCAGTTAACTTCTATATTCATTACGATTTCGATCTATCAATTTGGCATATTTGTCAAAATAAAGTATGAAGCAAGAGCACCGTTGCAATAACACTCTTTAAAAAATCATGAAAAATTTTAATACAGGATACTTTATTAGAGGTTTCTTTTAATAAAGTCAGCTTTTTTTCACTTTGCAATATCTCTCTAATAATAATAAATACTACCTCCGTTCCAAAATAAGTCTCCGATTTAAGAATTTTATTTGTTTCAAAATAAGTGTCCAATTTCATAAAAAAATATGCAAAGGGATATATGTATAACGTATATTTTCACAACTAAACTAAATGTGAGGAAGCTTGTAATCATTGCCTCCTCTATGAAGCATGGTCAATTCCATACACTTCTGCAGTGTAATGAAACAATTGTCTAGTTTTTCCGAGGTTATTTCATCCCATGTTTTATGCACGGCCGCAATGAGTTCATCAATACTGGACGGGGACTCTTTGTGTTGTAATGATTCGGAACGGAGGGAATAATTGTTATCAATAAAAATATATTTCGAAATTGATTTTTAATTCTGTCCTCAAAGGAATCATGTGGAATAATAGACCTGTAGAATGTTTTTTTTTTTTTTTTTTTTTTAATGTATATTACGTAGTTTATACACATTGCCATATTAAATCGTGCAAATTTCGTTGTTTTGGCAAAAAAATAAAAAATGTACATATATAAATACTTTAACATTTTAAAATTTACGTCATTGTGACGTAGCTGCCACTAGTGCATGTCCTGCTTATTCGTATTCGACCTACGTTTATTATCTTACTCTCGAGTATATGAACATTCATGCATTCATGTTATCTCTTGCTTATACTTATACTTATTATTTTATAAAAAATAATGGGTATCATTAACGTCATTTGCGCACATATTAATCTAAGACAATTCTGTGGCTAGCGTCACTAAAGAGCGGCGTTTGAAACTGTTTAATATTTAATAATTAATACCTTTTTTTATGGAACAAAAAAATATTTTTTTAGCTTCATATTTTCTGATTGCTATTCTTTGAGGTGCAAATACTAAATTAGATTAATTTAATACCGTGCGTGTTGCATAGATTTATACATTTTTATGGCTTTTGTATATAACTGGTTTAGTAATAAGTAATAATGACAATTATTGACCATGAGAAGCTTTAAAAACTGATATATATATACACCGTTTTCAATTGCAATCAATGACAATATACATATTTATTTATAAAAAAAAAACAAAAGCTAAAAAGTAAAACGCACACCAACATTGAAATATTTCCAAATATTTTGCCTGAACCACCGACATACGTTGTTGGTAATGCACATATAAAAGTAAAATACAACAAAACGAGAGCATCATAAATAATTTTCGGATTATCATGTTGTTTTAGTTTCATTAATTGAATTGTGACAAGTGGGACGAAACATGCCGGACCTAAACCGGATATAATCAGATGGAGCTTTGTCCGGTGAGTAAGGAAGATGCGGTAACACTTCTAATCGCAGCGCCTTCATTTTCTTCTACGTGATTATTGTTGCATGTGGTCTTCTCTGAAATTAACTACGCAGACGGAAAATTGAATATTATATACGTACAACACAACACTAAAGTGAACTTCGGAGTAATTCAGAAACGAATCGTTTTTAATATGTATTTGTAGGCAATCTACATTTCATATCCACCTAGTCCCATGTAGTGAAGCTTCTTGTTAGGTCTCTATATTCAATGTTAATACACATTTCAACGTAACCTAATTTTTATAAGATAGACAGTTAAAAATCTTATAAAATTCGTACCTTTCACACAATGATTCCTAAGTGAAATTATAATTTAAGAATAAATAAGAATAAATACATGATGACTTTATGGTCAATATTCTGAAGTACCGATTTATAAATTATACGGAACCTGCTTCATCATGGCTAGTGATGCTATCCATATCATGATCACTATCGGCGTCGGAGCTAGAACTCACAGCCGGATCTCCAGCCATAGCAACGCGAGCGTATTCGTCCGTATCTATAGACTTGCAGAAATGGATGGCATATTTCAATTTCTCTCTTAAAACAGGCTATAACAAAACAATTCAATATATATTATGTATATAAAAGCCCTAATTTCTGTGTGTCATCGTAACGCTAAGTTGCGTGGTGTGAATGGGTTTTGCGGGGTGTGGGCGGTAACGAAGTGAGTAGTAGGGGGCGACGTATACGACGAAACAGATAGCTTACCAGACACTAGAGCAGAGCATTGCAGTACATACGGTGACTCGAGCGAAGGTTGTTGTGTCAGGGGCATGTTTTGAATTGATGTTACGCAACGTATAATGACCCGCGGGCCGTATCCAACCCGATACAAATTTTTAAACTTTAAACGACATGCATTGAGCGGCTTTTTAGGATTTCCTAGGTATAATCAGAAACAGATATACCATTGATGTCCAGCAAATGACCCGCGGGCCGTATCCAGCCTGATACTAGTTTTTAAACTTTAAACGTCATGCATTGAGCGTTTTTTGATTTTCTAGGTATAATCAGAAATAGCTATACCACTGTAGTCCAGCATATGACCCGCGGGCCGTATCCAGCTCGATACTATTTTTTAAACGACGCGCATTAAGCGGCTTTTTAGGATTTCCTAGGTATAATCAGAAACAGCTATAACATTGATATCCAGCATATGGGCCGCGGGCCGTATACAGCCCGATACTAATTTTTAAACGACACGCATTAAGCGGTTTTTAGGATTTCCTAGATATAATCAAGAATCGTTTTTGTTTTGTTAATATACGCAGAATCATGCAAATTTTAATAATTAATTCCTGCTTATATTGATTTTTTTTCGATATCAGTTTGCCAACGTTGTTGGCAACGGGGTCTGCTAGTATATGCATAGTTGTGTAGTTCGTACTGTCCGAAGTCGCACTGTACGAGTTATTATTGTAATTAATATATTATATTTACCTTGCAAGAATAACGTGGCATTTTTAAGAGGAAAAAGCATGTATAACTTTCCGGTAGAAAATGATCTGGTGGATTATATTTATCCAATACTTGTAGAACAAAATCACGACCCCTGAAATCAGCTATAGTTCTTGGTAGCCTGGTCCTACCCCACACAAAACGAAGGAATAAAGAACGTTCCTGGTTGGTAAATTCTTCCATTACCTCCCAGAACCACTGGACTAAGGGGGCGCTACTATCAATACCTGCAAAAAAATGTATTTTAAACAACTGTTAAAATTATTTGAAGTCAAATTTACCTTTATATGTTGCAACTGATTTAAGTAGTGTTAGAGGTATATCAGGAGATCCACAGACCATAGTTTCCAGTTCATAGGCACTAAATAAAGACAATAAAGGAACGGGAACTACCCTCGACATCCCATCTCTGACTGCTTTCACTTGTTCATCAAATTCACGCAGCCTACAAAATAAAATTATTTAAAAACCTTCACACAACCAACTAGTACGCATTAGCGATTATATAACAGCGTGTTATTTGGCTGCAAGGGCTAAATAACCGCTGCCGATTGAAGGTGTGTTCGTTTGTGTTGCCCAACCTACACTGAGCTACACCACAGCTACACTATGGCGTTCGTTTGTGTTCCGATAGCTGTACGTAAAGTGTTCGTTTGTATTTATGAACTTGTTCAGGACAGGCAAAGTCTACACTTGCTCGGGAGTGAGTGTAGCTTCAGGCAACCTGTAAAAAGGCGGCAAACTTAATCTAACTTGGTTATAATCTGTATTTGGTCTAGCGGAAATTTTTAATTTACATCTATCTATCATATATAGACCATGAATCGAGTAATATGAACAGAAGAAAAGTACTTTTCCTACAATGCTGGTATAATAACTAACATAAATAAATTCAGAAGTTTTATAAAATCTGTCAAAACTTGCATTTTTATTATTTATTTTTATAAAATTTATTTCAGCATTTAAACTGTTCATATTATCTTATTTATTTACTATTACTTTAGTACAAATTTGTTTTAAACAGTGAGGTTATCAACTTTGTCTGGAAATATCATTCGCCTGCCTGGAAAACCGTTCGTTTGTATTCCTGTTTCGAGCAGTTCGGAAGAAGTTTTTAGTTGCACTGTGACGTCAGCTGCTCTTGTCCAGGACAAGTTTGGTGCAACACAAACGAACAAACCTTGAGTGAGCACACGAGTGGAAAAATAACCGCAAATTATGAAACAGCAACAATCAGATACAAATAAGTCAATACACAGTGGCTAATTTTGAAGAAAAATCAGTAATTTTTGCTATTTTACTTAGCATTTGTAAAAAGTGATTGGTGAAGGTGGTTGGGAAATCTTGCTCTATACACAAGGCTAGTAAGAGATAAGCAAGGTTCACAGAAAATTTTGAAAGCAGCTATTTAGCCTCTTGTGTACATGCCTATTACGTCTTACTTTAAAAAGAAAAATTCAGTAAACGACGTTATTATTATTGTGATCACTGGTTAGTAGAACCAGCCGCTTTATAAAATTAAATATTAAAAATCCCGAGTTAAAATGGTATTATTTACTGCATTTCAGTCGTTCGTTAAAATCACTTTCGGATATTAAAATTAATTTCAAAAGAATTTCAGTTATTTTTCTTTTTGTATTTCTTACACTTAATATCTAAAAAACTGAGGAAGGCGTTAGAAGAAGTGGGTGTTGATGATTATTTTCCACCATTATCCACCATTTTCTTATTGTATTGCGGCGATTAACATTGAGTGGGGGTAACGGCGAAATACAAGAGGTATTCCTCCTATTGGAGCAGCACACGTTTGCAGTTAAAAGTTTGCGAAGTGTACTTTAACTACAGACATTTTTGTATTTTTAATATGTCATTTTTTTTTATAGCATTGTGTGCATGCAAAAAACTGTAATTCAAATTCTTTTAAAATGAAATTAATTTTTAAAGAATTCCAAAAACAGAAGATAGATATAACAAACTGCATATTCTGTACAATACAAAAAAGGTTAATTTTCTTCTACATACTTGACTAATATATATTAAATCATAAAATGTAATATTTCTATATTTGATATTATTTTATTTGTAAACGTTTGCGGTTAAACTAATACCCGTGCGCTCGTATTAATTAATAACAATACGTTCTAGACAAGGTGGTTAAAAAACCGCAACCACTTTGCGGCAAGCTCTAAGACCCATATAAACTCACCTATAATTGAGAGCCAGTCTAACATATTCTAATCTATTTTCATGTGTTATTCTCTTGTATTTACTACTTAGAGAAACATCAGCTCCACTTGCGGAAGGCGTTGAGAAAGGCATCTCAAGTGTTTGGAAGAGTTTTTCATCAGGTTCCATGTCTCTAATACACAACAGTCCAGGCACATAATCTCGATCAACTTCGGTCAAGTCCGCCGGCGTTAATTCAATCCCCGATAGCTGTTTCCAGACTGGTTCGGCTAGATTCAAGCTCAGCGGCGATCCTGTCCTAATTGCTATACCCATTAAGACACCTAAAAAATCAAATTAAATTAAAATGATGTATTTAAGAGATATTTTAGTGGCTTACCTAAGAATCTAAACATATTAAGATGTAAAATTGACTTGGCGTTGGGATTTAGTAAGAAACAATCTCTGTTTGTTCCAGCTTCATCTCTACCGTTAGGAGTAGGTATAAGTAATGGAAGACTTCCGTTTTGAAGTTCATCACACATCTCTGCTATACTTTCACTGTAGCCACCACCGCAATCATCTACACTCTCCCCTAAAAGCACCAGATAATTAATAAAATAAAATCACATTCCCCTACTTTTACAGGCAAACGCTAAATAACAGTTGAAGACTACATCAATGTATATATGTTTATAACCAGAATGGTTATATTGTTATGAATATGGTCCTCTACCATATACGGTGCCAGTCGGTGGAAACGGAGCAACGACTGTAGAAACTTTTAGAGCCCACTATTGACGGCAAAACAAATCTGGAAAGAATGACGCGTACTACTTGTGACAGGAGGTCGGTTCCAGCATGTCAACTTCAGAGTATAGTTAACAAGTGACTGAGTTTAATGCAGCTCCGGACTTACTTGAATTCAGTGCAATCATAGAGTGATTCAGTTGACTAAATACTTCCGAAAGTCTAAGATTAAGTGTACTGACTAATGGTATTAATTGTTTAACCGACATTATCCTAGTAATAATTTGTAAGATAGTAATGCATAAGTTTGTTTTATCTTATTTTTTAATGTCAAAAATATGTAGATAAAAATTAACGTAAAATATTAAATTAATTTATACTAGGGTCTTCAATTATTATTCTGTATAAGCTTATACTATTCTAAAAAAACATATCATGCTATATAAAAATATAACATACCAACGAATTTAACTTTCCAGACTCTATGTGGTAAAGCCAGAGCTTCCTGAGTTAGGAGTGGTAGCTTGGCGACCATTTGTCCAAACACAGATTTCATGCCGTCGACACCTGCCAGCCCGCCTTTAGAACGTGATCGCTTTACCTGTATCCTGTTTAATTCAATCACTGGACCATGCTGCTTATCTCTTACCATAGTTGCTTGTACCACCTAAATAGAACAACACTATATACTATTCTAATCTAGGAAAGCACTAAAAAACGCCAATATTCAATTTAGGAAAAGAAAAAAAATCTATGTCTTCACAAGTTAACTAACTGACTAAAATGAAAAATTTGAATTCTAAACAGCAAAATTTTTTGAAAAATATGTACTTGTATCAAATATTGAACAATACACAACTATGAGACCAAAAAAAATAAGACTTTTTGAATTATTAATTTCTATACCTAATTTTTTGAACAGTTAGTAATAAAATTTCTGTTAATTATGACAAATTTACCTTGCGGAAAGTAGCTTCTTTGATGGAATATACTAATATACTTCTTAGCTGGTCCAATGATCCTTCTCCAGTTATCGGAAACATCGCAATGCATGGACAGATGAGTTCAGCAAAATGATGAAGCAGTACCAAACGGCTGTACAGTACAGGTAAAGGTATATCTCTAACCAAATCATACTCTAACGGTGCTAAATTTGGCAATCTTGCAGAAACTGTAGGTTTATTAGTAGACCAAGCTAGAGTATGGGCCGAGCCACAAGCTACGCTTGTGATCTTCTTCCCTTGCAGTGCTATAACAAGGCGTGGCCTATGTATAGCATTAGTGGTGCCATCTCCAAGCTGACCTTCATCGTTATCGCCCCAAGTGAAGACTTCTCCTTGATCAGAACAAGCCACACAATGCAACGAACCAGTAGCAATAGATATAATTTTCTTTCCTTGAAGAGCAGCAATTTTTCTCGGTCTTCTAACATGGTCATCCGTACCATGGCCAAGTCGATGATAATCCCCTTTACCCCATGTATAAACACTTCCAGATCTAGTAAGAGCAACGGAGAACTGTGATCCACATTCTACTTTAACAACGCCTAGTCCAGCAAGGCTTTCAATTTTCATTGGAACCTTGCAACCATCAGAACCACCTCGACCTAATTTGCCATAATCACCATCACCCCAAGACCATACATTATCATCATCAGTGATACACAGTGTTTGGGCATCTCCTGAACCGCATGCAATATCAATAACTCGAAAACCAAGAAGTGCTTCGACTAGTTTTGGTTTAATCTGGTCTTCACTATCCCCATGACCAAGTCTCCCGTACCTGCCTTTACCCCAAGTGTAAACTTGTCCTGAACTGGTTATTGCAGCAGAATGGGCGCCTCCACAAGCTATGTCAACTATTTCTAATCCATGGAGAGCTTCTATCAATTTTGGTCTTTCATAACCACTTCTGTTACCATGCCCTAATTTTCCATCGTCACCTTCTCCCCAGGAATAGATATCATTATCTGCTGATAAAGCTAGGCAGTGTTTACCTCCTGAATTGACAGCTACTTTTTTGATAAATACATGTTGTATTGACTCGAGAAGGGTTGGTACTAATACAGAATCAGTTCCACCAATTCCTAATCTACCACCTGCACCATATCCTGTAGCATACACTTTACCATCTGCTGTTACAGCTAATAAAGTTTGTTCTCCTCCTACTATTTGTACTGGTCGAAAACTGGATAATGCTTCGCAAGGTGTTGGTAGTTTCACTTTGGCGCCTTCTACCCCACCTAACTGCCCTCTGTGGTTATGTCCCCAACCATAAATTGTCCCAGAACCTTCCCAGGACAAAGTCCAGTCTTCCGGACGGCGATTCAACCAAGTCAACAATTGTTCATCGTGTTCTTTTTTAAAAACATCGTGGCTTTCATGATCCCATACTTTATCAGATGTATCCTGTGATAATTCTGTTATTTTCTTTCTAACCTCAAGACAGAAATTTCTTGGTAATGACGAGCGATGAATTAAAGCTTTAGCTACTCTAGCAGCGTGGCAATACCTTCTAAACCATGCCCACTTGTGGTTATCATTCAGACCCAAAAATGAATCAAGTTCGAGATCACAAGCGAGTGCAACAAGAACTTTAAAGAAATCTGAGTGCATGAGGTGTATTCCAGATCTAACAGATAGATCCTCGTACTCATATTGACGTAAAAGTGCTTGGGGCAATTCTTCTAATAAGCTAGCTAAAGCACTGTCCGTAGATTTACTTTGTAGAATTTCTGTTAGAGCAGTATTCTCCCCAAAGTCACCACTAGATGGAATTAGCAATCGATGTAGTTTTTGCAAAGACCACATTCTTTGAGCAGCTGTCAATACACTTAACTGTGAGCATGCAGCCAAAGCTGTAGCCAATCTAGCCATCAAACTTAAATCTGCAGACTGATACAATTTTGGATCCAATAAGCACATTACTAGATCTAAAGATGGTTGGCTTAAAATAGCTCTATCCGATCCAAGTTCTAGTGGACTCTGTGCAGAAACAACTGCATATACTGTAAATCTCCATCCCCAACCATTTACTGATCCATCACTAGTAAAAGTCCATTTAAGTTCATCTCCAGGAATCCTTAATTCTGAAGACCAATCAGTCCATTCTCTTCCAGATCTCGTGCATACAACTCTACCAGCAGCATCCATAATTTGAAGTGGATCATGGCGTCTCTCTGTAGAACATCTTCTGTCGAATTCTAGTTTTAGTGCTTCAGCGCCTGGCATTTTAACATGTCCTCGTAAAGTGACATCATCAATGTAGGGGTGACTAGTTTCTTGTACGATTGGATGCGGGGCAAATAAGAAAGTATGGGAGTTACTAGCTGTGTCTTCTAGTTCAGTAACGCATAATTCGAGTAACATGGTTCCAATAATTTGGTTTGCTGCTCCTAAACTGATCAGTATGCTGGATAGTGTATCTTTCGTGTGATCTCCTTCAATTCGATCAGCTACTGATAGTTTTAATAAATCAACCAACATTCTAGCATCACTTTCAGTGAGTAAAGAAGTGAATTCATCCAATCCAGGTGCTACTCCTTCACCTACAACTTCGGCGTGAGAAGTACAAGTCGCAGCAATGACAGAAAGAGCACTTGTCGACATTTTAGATTGTCTGGATGATAAACTCATACTGCAACTACTTGCTGTCATAGATTGTAGAAGAGCAAGTGGGCTATCTTCACTTTCAGGTGTTGTATGATGACTACTGATTGTGCCAATTTCAGCTAATGATAAAGGTGCTTCTCCACCACCTTGTACAACATCGTTTTCATGCAAACGTTGCGTAGTAAATTCTTTGGACGTTAGCATATTATTAGGTATGGTATTACCATCTGCTGATGTTTCAGAGGTTGACATCTTTGACACCATATTACTGTGACTGTTCAAAGAATGCACAAGACACTGTCGTAGTTGTTGAATGTGTATTGCGTTTAATATGTGTTGAAGTGCTTGTTGTTTAGCAGTATTGCTTTCTAAAGACATTACTATAGAACTGAGAGATGGGCGTCCTGCTTTATTGCTTTTTGATTGATGTTGCGATTTTTCTGAATCGTATAATCCAAGCAGGGATGAACCAAGTGGATCTTTGGCTGTTACAAATATAACAGGTTCGTGTCGGGAAGTAGTTTGTTGGTCAACAACTGTCCAAGCTAGTGAATGTGAACTTCCACAAGCCACTCGGTTTACGACCACGTCATCTAAACCTTGTACTAAGGAAGGTTTTCGATTTACAACGGTTGTTCCATTTCCTTGCTGTCCATGGTCATTGTCGCCCCAAGCGTAGACTTGTCCAGTATCCGTAACTGCTAAGCAGTGTAAAGCACCAACAGCTACATGAACAATCTTCTTCTCCTTCAGTCCTTCGATGATCGTTGGTTTACGGACATGTGCATCAGATCCATGACCTAATCTAAAGTAATCACCTTTTCCCCATGTCCAAACTTCACCTACTTTTGTCAAGGCTAGTGAAAATTGAGCACCACATTCTATTTGTATAACTCCTAAATTATTTAATCTTTCAATATTATGTGGTATCGTACATCCTTCTGAGCCACCACGGCCCAATTTTCCAAAATCACCATCACCCCAAGAAAATACTAGACCTTCATCCGAAAGTGCTAAGGTTTGGGCGTCTCTACTACCACAAGCAACTTGTACAATGCGGTGTCCTAATAAAGATTGGACTAGTTTTGGTTTTAATACTGTTACATTATCACCATGTCCTAATCGTCCATATTCTCCTAAGCCCCAAGTGTATAATTCACCACTGCTTGTAATAGCAGCGGAATGAGAACTACCACACGCTATATCTCTGATTCTTTTGTTTCTTAATGCGTCTATTATGCGTGGCTTATCCAAATTTAAACGATTCCCATGTCCTAATTTACCATCATCACCTTCACCCCATGAAAATACTTTTCCATCTAAAGTCAAGGCCATGGCGTGTTTTCCTCCGGAATGTACAGCTACTTTTTTAATCATATACTGACTCAAAAATGCAATTGGTCTTGGTTGGGAGACATTATTATTATGCCCTAAACCTAGTCTACCATTGGTACCTTCTCCACATGCATACAACTTTCCTTCATGTGTTACTATGAATAATGATTTTGATCCACCAGAAATACTTAATGGTTTGAGTTTGCTTAAATATTCTGAATGGGTTGGTAGCTTAACTTTTGAACCCTTCATTCCACCTAATTGATCTTTATCGTTCAAGCCCCAGACATAAACTCTACAACCTTGAACTGAGTCGTTGTTTTGTCTGTCTGTGTCTTGGCCACTGTAGGACTGTGATATACTTTGATCGTGCGAAATATCCCAATCATTTGCTAGGAAGGAAATCGAAGACTTAAGTTCTACGGTTTGCGGTTTTCGTTTACCAACAATTGATAAACCATGCACTTTACAATCAATTCCTCCGTTTCTGCATTGTTTTATTGCAATTTCAATGCATGGGTAGTACTCCTCCATGTTTGTTAATAGATGCACTACTGTGTCCGAGTTTTTAACATTGATAACATTCAGTTCTGACAGTGAATGAAAAGTAGTTCCACCGTTCACAACAACTAATGATGGCATATAACTACTGTCATTTGGGTCAACGATCATTTTAAGATGTTTAATTACTATGTTATTATGTATTTCCAGTCTTATCCAATGTTTTCCTTGTGTTCCACAACTCTGCCACGACCAATTAATTTCCCCAGCATTGTTAGAACTGTCACGTGATGACACTGAAGTGTTTTTGACACATTCATTCCAATCTGTGATCAAAGTTTCAGTATCCAGAGCATCATGCCTGAAGTATCTGCCTGGTTTTCCAGCAAACACAGCTGCAGAGCCCGGTTCTGTGATTCTATTAAATGAATGTCTATGTGCCTTTTTTGTATAAAAACAATGCTCGCAATAATTATAATTATCACAGACTTTACACTTGAAACGAGATCCTTTTATAGCGTTTGTACCGCATGAATCGCATACTATCCCGATGTGGTAACTTGGGACAATTTCCATTTCAGAAACTAGCCCAGTCCAGTTATTTTGTTTTGGAAAGTTGACGGTTACATTCAGTCCATTTGCTGAGATTCCGGTAACAATTCCTACACTGTCGTGTGTTACAAAACCCCATTTGTAACGCGGAGTTGCAATGCTTGATTTCACTTTTACTTTGTCTCCTACTTTTATAGTTGGTGGAGGTGGTAAAGATGGTGGGAAACCTAATATTTCAATATGGATAAATCGTACCCAGTAAGTACTTCCTTTGTTCTGCCAGTGTACTTGTAGGTTCAAATCATGCAAACCCTCTCTGTCTATTTTAATAACTTTACCAACATCACCCATTTGTACTTCTTCGTAAGTTTTACAACATCTAACTAACATACCAACTTGTACATGATCTCTTATATACATTGCATATTCATCATTTGAAAGAAAATCTGATCTTTGTAAAAAACCAACACTAGTTGCATCTTGTATTATATCTCCTAAAGATGTTGAAGCAATTTCATCTTGTTCTGATATAGATTCAGTGTCTGATCCAGCGTCAAATGAACTTAAAGTTTCAGAATCAGAATGATCGTTTTCAGGATGTTCTAAAAGCCAAGCAACTACAGTTTCAGGAGTTAGTGGTACATCTGGAATAACACCGAAAGATTTTATGGCGTTTTCTACAATTTTTTTCTTAAATCCCATTTCTGTTAATTGGCATATTAATGGACTAGCAGGCATTGCTTGTGAAAGTCCTTCGTATTTTTTCTTTTTTAAACTCTTTTCACTGACTACAGATTGGACAGAACATTCGCTTGTAGGTGTTGGTTGCTCGCTTGGGGCTTCCTTACAAATAGTAGTAGTTGTTGGTTTATCATTATTCATAACTTTAATAAACTGGGTTCCACCATTACAAACCGTAGCGAGATATTGGCTTAAATTTGTTGCTGCTAGTAACATTTCTTGTAGACTAAATATTGCTTTTAAAGGACTTGGTTGGATGGCTTTGGTCAATAATTTTTGGACTAACAAAATAGGAGGCAAAGGTTGCCCATCATCATCCAGAGATGTTTGTTCGTAACTCTGATCCATTGATGTTATTTGATACTTTAAAATTCTTCTTAATTTATACTGATAATTAAATAATACTCTACATGAATTTAGTGCTGCTAACATATGTTGTTGATTTCTTAAATATGCCACATTAACATGCCCTGGCAAATTAGTAGGCCTTCTTTCATAATTTACTGTTGAAGTTCCGTATTTATTCAGTAATAATGCTGTCCAAACTTTTATAAAATTTTCTGACAAAGGTATTTTGTCTAAATTAAATAATTTATCAGTTAAAATTCTTAAATTAGTTAAAGGTACTTTCTTAATTGATCCTCCATCATGCATTTGGATACCTAGTTTGCCTTTTTGAGTTACTCGTGATATTGTTCCATGTATTGATTCAATTTCGACCAGAGCTCCTATTCGAGGACGTACGTCTGTTCCTCCAATTATACTCAAAACAGCGAGCATCATGTACGACTGCTGCTCATGAGTTGTGTTTTCAGTTAAAGTTGATATAAGAGTACCAGTTGTTAAATACTCGGCAGCTAAATTTAATTTTTGTACAATAATAGCATTCAAAACTTGATTCCATCCAACTATACCGTGCAAAATTCTCAACAAATTTATCATTTCTTGTGCTAAAGTACTGCTGTATGACTGTGTAAGAAGAACTAAAGATTTACATACAGTGTTTCTAGCGGATTTTGTTGGAGTATCGTAAGTACAAGTTAACAATGTCGTGCCTAGCATCGATAACAACTTTTCAAGCACAAACTGTATATCTGGACAATCCATATCCCAGGATGGTAATACAGCTTGTAAAAATCTGATAGCTTGTATTTGTTTTGGCAAACTAATTTCCTGAGCTTGACCATGATAAGAAATTATTCGTAACAACAAATCTATCCAAGGTCTCGTACTCAAAGCTCGACATATTTCTTCAGAATGTGTTATACTTCGAATTAATGTCAGCGTACACCAATCTTCATAGGATTTTGCTAAAGTTGGTTGTACGGTACTGTCTCCACTATTGTGAGCAGATTGTATTAGGCTGTAATACAATTTACTCAGTCCTTTTATTGTACAAGTGTTATTACTATTAGTATATAATCCAGCGCATATTGATATATTTCTTAGTAAATTTACACTAGCATCTCTTAGTAATTTTATAAGTTGATTATCTTTGTTGGATAATGGACTAGTTTCAGTGCCATCATCTGAATCAGGGTCTGAAGTAACGGGTGAAGGAGGTGAAGCAAGGGCTAAGTCGTATTTACCCTCTTTACCCATGCGGTAACTGTTAGTTGACCCATTAGCCCATTCAACGCGCACCTATAACAATTATTAAATGTTTGCTAAAAGATTTCTCAAGGTAATGTTAGGTAACATCATTCGGTGCCTTTACATTGTATCAACTCTTTTAAATTTCAATATTTTTCCGCTGTTTTGGGATTTTCAAGTGCAAACTTTACCATTAAAAAAAAACACTATATATCTTTGCAGTAGATAACCTTACCTCATAAAATAGTAGTAAGAAGATGGCATTCAAATAGCGACATATTAGGTACTGAATTCTTGAAAAATTTTCCCAACTGATAATTGAGAGGAACTAACCAATAGGAACTCATGAAATTGAGTGGTGAAACAAAGCGAAAATAGTTCGATTTACATCAATGTGCATTGCTATTATTTTTTTTTTATTTTTATTTTTTGAGCGGCTAAGTCGAGACTATTTTTGTATAAAATTTAGAAAATTTATAAAAAATATAGATACGTAGACTTCGTTGAACTTAACTTCATCACAGGCAGATGTTACCAGTTCCCTTGCGCAGAAACCAAATTTCGTCCATTACGTTATCAACAGTTACTTTAACACATTTCAGAGGCGTCACTTACTTTGATTTGTTTTTGACTACGCGTATTGTGCGATGTTGTGTGTTTATTTCCGTTATTCTTATTTATTTCTCGTACGTTTCAAGGCATACCGTGTACTAAAATGAGTAAAAATTTATTTGAAATACATGATTTTGTCTATTTGGTATCATTTGTTTAAAACCCGTATGTACGTCTAATTAATGACGTAATTTATGATACCCTGTGATGAAGTTAAGCTAAAAGAAGTCTATCTATCTGCTCTTCAAAGATTTTCATTTGATACTACACAAATCAAAAAAACAATAATTTATTTGAACAAATTTCATTAACTAAATAAAAAATAATCTGATCTATAATTACGAGGATGCTATTCCGGTACACATTAATGTACATTACTCTGATTTTTTTCAGATTTTTATATTAATACAACTGGTAAATTAGGTAGGGATTAAATATTTTTGTCATATTTTTGACAAAAATTGCGTCATAATTTTTTATTCAAATACCAAATTTTGTCCGTTAATCTATAAATAAGGCTTACATTTGATGATCCACTCAAATTAAAAAAAAAAAAATCTTCTGAAAAATATATATGTATAGTCTATCCCAAATCTTAAGAGGATTAATCGGGACTTTTATTATGTCACAAGCTCACTTTTAACGATTGAATGCTGCCTTTGATAAAAAAAAAAAAAACGGTCAAAGGCCCCATTTAATGATTAAAAGTTTTAAAAACTCAAAATTTCATAAATCTCTTTTAAGACCATATTTTGTCAACCCGTAAAATAGTAAAAGAAAAAGTACTCACCCATCCATCATCTCCTAACTCTCCAATAACTCTCCCTTCACTAGGACTGGGTCCATCTTGATCTCCCCATTTCCAATCCACACCTCGTACAACACGAGTTCCAATCTTCATTAAAGCTGCTAATTCAGGTCCAGATAGTGCACTAACTTTTGGTTTAGTAACTTCAACCATATCTTCATAAATAACATAACATTCAGACGTACGTCTTGCATTAGAATTTTGCTCAAAACCTGTCTGTCTCAGTAGGGCCAACACTGAACTCAATAACCCACTATTAATCAACAAACTTAATTCACTGTACATATAAATATTAGATGCCAACATTCCAAGAATCGCAAGCAAAAATCTTGCTCTTGGTAAATCTCTGAGTAAGGTATATGTTCCTAGATTTGAGTTTACTTTTGAGCTGGTTGTTTTGGGTTTATTAATTCTTGATGTTGAGTCTTTTAATATGTAGTGTCGAAGTGAATCAATACACCATTCAGTTACTGACGACTGTACAAGTAATATTTCTGTTTTCTGTAGTGGTGTCACAAGTTGTATATTTTCTAAACAATGGTGAATTGTATCGTTGGACGGATTACTGGCTAGTCCTAAATAACCATTCAAAACAGCGTATCTCACTGATGGTATTAAGTAATGTTGTTTTAGTAACTGATGTATCATCTGTATCCCTTCTTTGCGAATTTTGCAACGTTGGACTTGGCAATACATAGCTTTGCGTAATGTATCAATATCACATTGAATATCTTGCGTAACGAATTCTAATATTGCAGTCATTAAGTGGGAATTATCGTTTTGTAAACTCTTGATTTGTTTCTCATTTATTTTGTTGATAAGACTGTTCAGTAATTGTCTACTTTCAATTTTTTCATATGTTTTATCTACTGGTTCTTTTAGCTCCGTTGCTGAATTTTCTATTTTATTTTTTTCCTCCAATTCAATTTTTATGTCTGTACAATTTTTTGATTTTTGATCACTCTTGCTTGAATTGAAAGACTCAGATGCAGCTTTGCTTTCAGCTGCTGTTTTGTCAGAAGCATTTTTTATTTCATTGTTAACATCATCAGTCTCACTTTTTGGTTCCCCGGAATATATTTTACTGTCAGAAGGACAGTTTTTCATGGTGTGTTTTGTTATGTCGTCTATTGAACGATTTCGTTCAACACTTTGGGATTGGATGGAGGCATTAACAATATCTTCAGGTTTTTGAATGTCTGAAGTATGTGTTCCACATTTTAAGTTTTTAATAATTTTCTTTACAAGAGTCTTCACTCTTGGTTCTTTATACAGGACGTTAACTTTTTTAAATGCGTGCATTTCAAGACTAACTGAAGGTCGTACTTCGTACAGTAAAAACCTACATTTTTCTAATACGGGAATGCAGACTTCTTTATAACTTCGACTTTGTTCCTGTCTGGTTTTAACCAAATTCCATTTTGTAGCATGAACTAACTTCACCATATCAGTTAAATATTTATTTAATTTAACATTATGTTGTAATAGATACTGGTCAAGTAATGGTAGTAGTAAATATCCTAATCCAAGATGTTTAATTAATACAGCATATAATACTCTTCCTATTTCTTCTACTGGATGATCAAATGAAAAATCTACATGTGTCATAAAATTATTATGTTTGCAATACTGATCTACAATAGCTAAAAATGCTGATACTCTAGTATCAGACAATCTACTTTCAGCTAATGCATTTATAAAACTATTAATACTAGTGAGTGATAATTCATTTGATGGTTTAGCATTTTGACCAAAATCAGTTTTGGGTTCTGTTGGAGTGTTACCAGCTGTTGAATTAGTGCTACGTGCTTCACCTTTTTCTTCTTCATAAGGGTTTGGTGGTTGGGCGACTTGTAATCCAGCTGTTAAGAATGGAGCGTTGAGGCAAATAGCAGAACTTATTTCAGATTGTTGTGGAGGAAGGCTTTGGCGCATACAATGTGCATGTAAACCTAGTAGATATCCTAAATTTCTCTCTGTATCCAATAAAGTAACATACACATTAGTACTATCAATAGTGTCTTGCACTAAATCTTGTTCTGATTGGCTGTAGGTACCAACTAAAAATGTTTCCATCAACTGCAAAGCATGTAAGCTGTGTGGAACGCTATTAAATTTGGCGCTTGCATCTTTTCCTGCATATTTCTGTAATAGATCCATCGTACAAGCATTTTCACATCTGAAATCTTGTACGTCGTAGACTTTGTTGTTGATAACAATCCATAAACCACCGTCCAAGTTATGGTTTTCTAAATCAGATTTTCTGATTAATGGTAGTTCCTCTGGAGGTTTGTGTACATGTTGTACTCTGGCTGTTATTACTCTTGGCCAAACAAGATCATCTGAATCTGCTAAGTCAATAGCAGGAGCAAGACGGCATAGTTTATCTAAATCTGATAATAAACCATTAAAAGCTCTTATCCAATCCATGTTCTGCAAAAATAACACCAACTTTTGCTGTAGCATAATTAAACAAATTACTAATTCTGGTAAAAGTATGTTTACTATATCGTCTTTTAGTATTTGTGTTACTACATTAAAATGCTTTGATGAAATTGAAGATATTTCATTTGCTAATGTTAATGTTTCAGATATGTGTGAACACAGCTGGTAAAGGTATTTTTTTAACAGAGATTCTGCTCCAGGTAAACTTTCTTGTGACTTGGAATAGATTTTTGAAATCAATAACCGTTGAAATTTTATCAACAGTGACATGCTTGGACTTAGTTCTGCTTTAAAATGTAGCAATTTGCTTGAGGTGCTGAAATTTTTAAGTCTATTCAATGTTAAACCACTTCCATTTCGTAGTAATTGTTTAACGAGATGTAATAAAGGAATTGCTGTTTCTGAAGATGGAGCTTCAAAAGTTCCTTCAGCTTCTGCAAGTTCTGCTAATTCCATTTGTATAGCGCCTTGTAAAGCATTTTCAAGTCCACCATCTGCCATTAAGCTTGATACTAATAAATCAGTCATGAATCTTTGTCCTACACTAACAGCGGACGCCTCCATTCCAGTAGAAGGAAGTAGGGAACTTAAAGTTTTTGCTCTTTCATTCGCAGTTGGTAATAGGACGCTCCAACCTGCTTGTAACATTGCTTGAGCAGCTTGCTGGATAGTAGGTAAAACACTAGCACCACTGGCTAAAGCAACAACTTGCGTCTTAAGACTTGCTAGTAGTTTAGAACCAGTACCCAATCCAACGGTGTGAGGCTCAACGTTGTAACTTATTAAAGTGTGCAACTGCAGATTAAGCAAATTTAAAGTAGCAACTGCTATAACTTCTTTGTCTTGACTATGAGGAACTCCGGTTTGTTGCGGCTGTCTTGAGTTCTCTCTTACGATAGTAAGAAGTTGATCCAATAGTCTAAACGTTTGTTCAGTTAGATCTATAACAAACGGGGTTCTGATACTTAAGGACCAAGAACCACAGTCGGACCAAGTGAAGCTTTGCATTGGTCCACAAGTGATTCCAATAACATTTTTGCCTTTTAAACAATTTATTAGGGTTGCTTGTTGAACAAATGCCGGTCCATTATCATTTACTTGACCATAATCATTTTTACCCCACCCGTATACTTCTTCATCTGAAGTTAAGGCTAAGACGTGGCTTGAGCCAAGACTTAAAGAAGTTACATGTTTGCCTTCTAAGCTTTCAATAATTTTAGGGAACCTAACATGTTCGTCCGTTGAATGACCTAGCCTCCAGCCATCACCTTTTCCCCAACTATAAACTCTTCCATCTTTAGTCAAAGCCAAACTAAAGTGTGCACCACAATAAACCTTAACAACAACTTCATCTTGTAGCTTATCTACTAATTTAGGTGTTTTAGAACCATCAGATCCACCCCTTCCTAATTTTCCATAATCTCCATCGCCCCAACTGAAAACTTTTCCTTGATCCGTAACACACAAAGTGTGGGCATCTCCTGAACCACAGGCAACGTGAATCACGTGGTGTCCATTTAAACCAGCTACAGGTGTAGGTACAGCACAGTCTTCACTATTTCCATGTCCAAGACATCCATAATTATCCCTTCCCCAAGTGTACAGACTTCCATATGAAGAAATAGCTGCACTGTGAGAACCTCCACAAGCTATGTAGACTATATCTTTATCTTTTAAAGCTTCTATCAGTGTTGGTTCATCTTTAGGTGATGTATCACCATGTCCTAATCTTCCTCCATCACCATTTCCCCAGGAATAAACCTCAGCTTTATTGGTTAGAGCCATAAAATGCTTGCCTTCAGTATGTGAAGCTATTTGGATTACTTCTTTATTTTTTAAACCTTCCACTAATTGTGGACATTGTGTTTCTGAACTATAATACATTATATAAACCTTTCCATCATTTGTTAGGACTAGTACGCAATTTTCTGCGCAACTTAGTTGTTTAACGCCAAGTTCAGAGATGGCATCACAAACTTGGGGTGTAGTGCCTGCAGCCCAGCACAACCAGCCAAATCCTACAACATTTTGGCAGAGGGAAGTTGATGAATTTAAGTTGTGTGACTTTAGAGGTATGTGGGGTGTAGCTAAGCGATCTAGGTGAGCCATTATAAATACAGCAGCCTGACGTAAGTCAACAGGAATCGTACCATCTTCTGGTAGTGATAGAAATCTTAAGAAACATTCAGTTGGATTAGTGCACGTAAAATCTTCTTCGATAACACTAGTACGTCTTTTACTGCAAGGAATATCTTCAAATCTCCTTAAAAATGGTATTAAAGGTGCACTTGAACTGTTAGGAGATGATCTGTTATCTTGTTGATAAGTAGCCTTATCCCATAAATTAAGCAATAGTAATACAGAATCTAGTACACTGCAGAGTGTACCACGTTGCACAGCCAATTCTAATAATAGACATAGAGACGTATTTTTATCAACTAATGGTACTTCACAGTGTTGTTGGCCACAACTAACACCATCTGTTACAACTTGACGTAAGAATTTAGCAGAACGTTCAACAACCTCAAGCCATACAAAAGACACGCAAGATTCGTCGAAAAGTGTACCCATTGGAAGTATTTGTAATGCTTCTAATGATTCCTGAAGGAGTTCAGTACATAAATCAGCATCTTCTCCTAATCTCCAGGCTCTTTTTAAGAAAGCAAATGAAAAATTTAAGGCAGCTCTTGAACCAACTCTAGCTAATCCAGCCGTTGGATCAATAATACTAAATCCTTTACTTGTAGATGCGGGTTTAACTTCAGGTATATTTTTCTTACGGCAAGATTTCTTATCTATTTCAGTGTTATTCACAACCCTACTGAGAGCTATAAAATATCTTTTAAATATTACTAATCTTTGTTGTAATCTAGTAGCTGATAATGAAGAATTAGAAGCATGAGAGCAAAGTCGATGTTGTTCAGCATTTAAACTTAACAGACACGCAGATAACTGTTCTTTAGTTGGTGGTGAACCCCAAGTCCATGAATCTAGTAAGACTTGAGGATTAGTACTGGGGGTTTTATCTTTTTCTTTTAGAGTTGTTTCTTCTGCGTCCAGTTTCTGGCATGGTTGACAGTTGCATCCGGAATGTGGACCACATATTCCATCGCAACAAGGACATGTCAGAACCTTTAAATAATTTTTGAATAAATATTTCGTAATATGTTAATATACAGGAGTTCAAAAAGATATTTATGTTACTGGGTAATCATTCTTTAATAGATTATCCCAAATTTTAAAATTAAATATGTGTATGTCCATGAACATGTAGAGATATTTTCTTTGATACGCTGAAAAATCTTACACATTTATCTCATTGCTAAATTATTTAAAGTTTGCTTAAGCTGCGGGGGGTGTTTTAAATATATAGAAAACTTACACATTTCGTTATTTACGTAAAATTACACGTACGTCAAAATGCAGTTGATGAGCTAATTATTAGTTTCAAATTCAGACTCAATTGAGAAATATCGCGCAAAATAATTGTTGGTTTATGTGTTATAAGTAGGGTAACCAAGCAGTGGGATTCCGCTGCGCCGTGAATTCTTCAAATCAGTATAACTCGGAATTGCGAAGCGCTACGACGTCTAAATTGGTTTCAAACGAAAGATAACGTCGAGTGAAAGCAAATACAGTTTTGGTTGTAAAATTTTAGACAGTATTTGGAAAAATTAAAAAATTAAACAATGTCGGCATATATTCGTCGAAAAGCCAAGACGAAATCGACCCAACGATCAAAATAGAATATACCGGATCTTGAGTGATCTAAAAATGTGCCACCCACGAAAGATGCAGGGATTATAGAAAACACATGAGACCTGATGTTGCAAAGCTGGAAATGAAGCGCAGTAGAGTACAAAAGTAGGATCACGCTGACGTATTCACGTAAGCCCTAGCGGTTGTGTTTCCAAACACAACCAACACCTATTTTTCTGGTTTAGAGGTTTGTGGCCCAAAAAGTTTGGAGACCACTATTCTATAAAGTATAGGTAAACTGGAGACCAACGCTGTTCAAAAGTGCAGCGTGGCTTGACTTCAAAACAGATGTTTGGGCGATATTAAGAAAGTTGTAGGAAGAGATGGCGTCAGTTAGTCAAAGATAGAAAGAATTGGAAAGTATTAAGAGGCCTACGTTCAGCACTAAACATCCACTGGCTGAAGAAGAATACAGAGGCGTCTCGAAATAATACTAGGCGGGACGTCATTTTTTCTGTTTTTCCACAAACTGATAAGTGAAATAAACTATAATAATAGGTTGTCCAAGCAATAAAAATCAATAAAATAAGATAGATAAGAACGAAAGTGTTCCAGCGACAAAAATTTCCAAACAGCATGCACTCACAAGTAGTTTAACGTTGACGACGATAAATATGGACCAGTTGGAAATATACCTAAAAGAACTAAAGGTGAAAATTTGGAAGTCGGACGTTAAAAACGGGGAAGAATGGAAAGGAATCCTTGAAAAATCCACGAACCAGACACGTTTGTTGAATCATACTCGATGAAGAAAATTAATTTTATTATAAGTTTGTAATTTGTGGTACTAATAAAAAAATTCCCATTAAAAAATATGGATTTTTTAACCAAATAACCAAAAAGTTATGTCAGAATTTTCTGTCGATATCTTGAAATTGACTGATTAAAAGTTGGTCACCCTATTTTTGTTATAAGATTGTTTATTACAAAAGTTACAAAACGAATCGAACTTTGTAAATCAAAAGTTAGCTATATTTTTATTAACACCCTGCATTTCTAATTATGAGTTAAGCAAAAAATATTCAGAAAAGATCAAGATGGTGGATTAGATCTTGCGGAAATAATTGCGTCTAAAAATGACTTATGTAAATGAATGAGAGATATAAGAGATTGCAGTAACCTAGAAGATTGCTAAAACAGATTTTGTTAATCTACTATTTTAATAGATTAGTAAGAATAATCGACTGTTAAAAAGGCACCAATAATTAAATTTATACCAAAATGTACTACTTTCTAAAGAAATGAATATTTATATCTTTTTGTAATGTCCTGTATATATACATATTTTAGTCTATTATATATCTTTTTTAAAGTCTAAAAATTAGAGATAGACAATACCACGATGTTTTCATTTAACTGAAATGGAAAATGAAATATTTCAGAAAGATTTTTGAGGTTTGTCTATCCCTGAAAACAAGGATCAACTAAAATGTAGTGATGCAATATTCTGTAATGATTTGTTATTGTTTATAGATATTTCAAGTTTTTGAATACTGTGCAGATATACATTTCGACAGCTTTACACTTCGAAAAGTTATGTTAGTAAAATTAGCAATTACAGACTAAACAAGAAGATATATAAACAATATTTAAGATCAGTTCTAGAAACATATTATTTCAGATTTTCATGATATATTTACTACACCCAATTCTGTTTTTACATGGACTTTTGTTACACAACTATGATTTAATACGAAGTCTCCATGTAGAAAATTATCCTCAATTATAGATTTCCAACTCAACACATATGAAACATTTCACTTCAATACGGAATAATTTCAGCTGCTCTACATTGTAAAGCTAGAGGTATTGTGATCTTTAAGGAGAAAAAGAAAAAAACAAAAAAATTGATGTGAAGTGTGAATATTCACACATTTCAGGGTTTCGCAGGTATATAATAAGTGAAGGCGGTATGCTGAGTGTGTAGGACAAATTTTACTTTGTAGTAATCACGGCAAAATGAACGATATTTTTAAAATAATTTATCGTCTGTTAATCATATAATAAGACTGGTTATTAAATTTACGCTCTTAAAAATTAAATGCAACATTTGTCAAAATATAATTAGAATTTTGACAAAATAATTTCAACATAATAAAAATGCAAAAAAAAAACAGAAAAAATTAAATTCACTCCGTACTCGAACTCGAAACCCTTCGTTTCCAGCGCATTTTAGCTTACGACACTAGTGCTCTAACCCATTACGCTATCGCGTGCCTTGCATGTGAGTGTCTTATATTGGTATAACTTTTGTACTTTGTGAACCAAAAACCACAAAAAATGCGTTATTTTCTGAAAACAAAATCTGATCAAAAATTCCTGTTGTACTATTTCGGTTCACACCAATATACATTACTTAGAATTTTTTTAGATTTTTAGTTTAAACCATCTGGGCTACAGGGTGTGGGACAAATTTTTTTTGCACAATTTTGGCAAAAATCGCATCAAAATAATTTATTTTGCAAAAATTAAAATTTGATCGTTAATCCACGTACTAAGGGCTTTCATTTGATACCCTTCTCAGAATTTAAAAAAAATATTTTTGTTTTCGATGAGCACATATTTGTTTATATTTTTAGGGGGGTATGTTTTTTAGATGTTTTAGTATTTTTCGTATGTGCGGGTCAAAGAGTTGTATAAGCATGCCAAATTTCAACTCTCTAGGTTTAGCCGTTTGGCTACAATTTTTACCGAAGAGACAGACAGACAGAAGACAGACAGACGACAAAATGACGGTATAAGGGTTTTTTGGTCATACCTACAAAACCCTAAAAATGGATTAAGAAATAAAATTAAAATAATATTTATTTAATTACTTTACTAATTTCTTTCATTAATAAAGTATAATACAAAAAAATTCAATCTTTCAAAACATCTAATCAAAAAATCTCAGCTTTCTATTCCGATTCACATTACTGTGCAGTACTCAGACATTTTTCAGATCTTTAAACCAGTCTCTCTGGAAAATAAGGTAGGGAAAAATCAAGTCAAACTTTTTTTTCAAAAATAAATTTTTGTACTTTTATGCACACATCCACAGCTTCTGATAAATATTCTTTCCAAAAATACGTTACTTACATTTTTCTCTAAATATGTTTTCTATACATAGGTCAACGAGCTATAAATGCATGTCAAATTTCAACTATCTAGATCCAGCCGTTTGGAAAATTTCTACTGTACAAATACATGAGTGACAGTATAAGGGTTTCTTGGTTATACCCAGTGGTGTCACCCAGTTGGTTTCCATCAGTTTACGGAAACCAGTTGTTAAAATTTACGGCTGTATATTATAAAATTTCAGTACATATTTTTATCTGTAGTTGTTAAATTTTTTACACCCCCATTTTTTTACAGGAGGCATATTTAATAGATTGAACAGAAAAATACAAATACAGTCTATTCCAAACGATTAGGCGGAATTAACAGGAATTTTCATTTTTGTAAGTTGTCATTAGCTATTTTTTTTATATATTGAAGTTGGCTTTTCCTGAACAAAATGATCAAAAACTTCAGTCAACCTGTAAAAGTTACTAGATTTGAAAATTTAGTTCCGCGTGAACCAAAAGAACAGACTTTTATATCAATTTTCCAGGAGGGGGACGATTGCCTCTTCCTTGAATCTGTCGATACTGTCCCCTCTCACTATGGAAACCGATATTGTTCATAAATGCGGGTGACACCACTGATTACGTAACATATTTCATTTTGTAATACGGGGAACTTCATTTTTAATGTTGTGTATTTACAATATCTTAGGGTGGTAATACTGAAATGGCACCTTTCAAAATATTTGACAAATAATTGACATTAATGACAATCTGACATTTTTAATTTTATGGCCCGGTTGCACAAGTCGTTTTGTCGTTTACACGTATTCCAGTATCTTATTTAAGTAACCTTGCAAAGAACCCGAAACACACTGCAAAATGTAGATGCTTCCAATTATTTTTTATGCGTAAAACCGTCTTTTTAACGCGCCAATTTTCGATGTTTAACCTAATTTTATGTATTTTATGCGTACGTCTTTCTAAACAAAAATGAATCAGCGCCAAAAACTACATTTATTAAAAAAAGGTGTGAAAAAGTTTGTTTTTGTAACCGCGAAAATACATCAGCTGTCCATGGCGGCCATTTTTAAGTCACTGGCACGGCTACTTGTGCCAGTATATAGGAACGGCTTCTATTCACTTGACTTGCATGAGATACTTGTGCCAGTACTGCATGTACGTTTACACGATGCCAGTAACTGGTGCAAGTACTTACTGGTGCAAGTTACTTGCATCGTGTAACTGAGCCATTAGATTGAATTTAAACTTAATACAATGAAACCTAATAAAAAATTGTTAAGCCAGGTTCACAAGTTTATATGGTTCCATAATAGTTCATTTCTTCTTCTTCTTTTTTGGGCACTATCAGTTAGGTTGACTTTTGGCCTCACTCACATAAGTGCTCCATCTCGTTCTATTCATTGTCAGGTCTTGCCAAGTTCATTTACAACACACAATCATTTAAGTCGCCAGATCTACTAACGTATTACAAAATGAAATAAAGGCTATTCCAATTTTTTAGGCGGAACTAAATGGGAATTTTGTTCTTTCAGGTTATCACGAGAAGGGACCCTGCTTGGGTTATATCATTTTCACATTGGTATGTGAAAATTTAAAATTCCAACAGTGAAACCATGGAAACCAGTTTGGATATTGAAGTTACAGTTATGACCAATAAGAAAAATAATAGAAAGTAATTTAAAGAAACCGGCTAACATAAAAGACATGGGAGCATATGAAAACCAAATTAACAATATAACATTTTTCATATGGTTTGTTTATTTTATTGATTTGATTGGTTTTCAATGTCTGGGTCCAACTATTTTTCCATATGAACTGTAGCTTTTTTTACACCTATTATGTGGAAACGTATCTATCATGTTAAAACAGAAATGGTGTATTTTAAAACCAATTACGAAATTATTTCAACAGCTGGGCTGCGGAAATGTATGTAAGTAGACAAATTAAAATTTTCTTGTAAATCTTTAGAAGGTATGATTTAATTTTAACTGATCCTTGTTGTTGTAGAACCTTTTTAGAGATATATAATCATGTTTTCTTATTATCGTTTGCGTCTAAATGCACATTCTACCGCTATCTACCACAATATGGGTATTTTTTTAACACATCGGGCAAACAGGTACTGAATGCTATTCGCATGCCAAGCTAATCAGTGCCTTCATAGACTGATTCTATATTTAAAAGTCTCAAAAAGCTTTTTGTATTTTTATGAAACTATGATACAATGGTTTAATGATTTTTGTTTGTATGATTTAAAAACTAATTCTATTCAAGAAAAGCATTTGCAGTGAGCCTTAAATAATACTAAGAAGCAATCATTCCTATTTACAAATTGATGAACACTTCGAGTTCAGTAGAAATAATAAAAAAATTAAAAGCTTCAATAAAAAATTTACGTGAAGAGTGAATTTCACTCTTACTATATTAATATTTATTTATTTTTTCTGTCAAATTAAGTTTCTTAAAATACGCATTAAGAACTTTCAGGTAATGCCTCGCATGAAATAAAAAAATATTGTTTTCAAAAATTAACAAAAATCGATATTTTTCGAAATAATCCAATCTAATTTTTGTTTGTACTATTTTGTTCCACGTCAATGTGCAATTTTCCCATTTTTCAGAGTTTAAGCCCAATCCCTCTTGGTTACACGATATGATTATAATTTTTGGAAAAACTTTAGATAAAAATCACCAAAATTTTCTTAAAAATAACATTATTATCCTTGATCTGTTTCAAAATTTATTCAACAATCCAAAAAATTCGATATTCGAAAAGAAAATCTGTTCAAAAATTCCAAGTGTACAAAAAAAATGAGTTCCTTAAAAACGTGTTTTTTGAGTCTTTAGGGGGGCTCTAGCCCATTAACCCGCCCTGAATGCGCACCTAATGTGAATTACTTACAATTTTTCAGAATTTTAAACCAATCCCTTTAGGTCAGTGGTGACGAACGTACAACTGGTCACGTATGACCAGTACAAAAGAAGATATTTGTAGTTCTGAAGATTCTAAAGAGAGATTCTAAGATGCGCATTAACGAAACTGGGTAGAAAAATCTACAAATATGATAATAGCGAGATGTAATTCAACTATTACAAACAGGTTTTATTTGTAACAATACTTGTACTATACACGTCAAACACAAGGCCGCTAGCTCAGGTAGAGTTAACGAGATTAGCAGGGGATTTCACACAAATACACCCACAAAAGCAGCGGATTTTTATTTACGCATTATATATTTAACCCGCGATTTGAATCTATAAAATTTCAAATTCAATTTTGGCCCGTCTGGTATAAAAGATATGCCATTGCTGCTCTAGGTTATAGGGTCATTATTCAAGTCTACAAGATATTTTTTGGGCGACCATATCAAATACAATTCTCTTTTATCATAGTACCGGCCATAAAGTAAATCTTTTTCGGCCTAGGCCGATTCACTTATTTTTCTGGCCGCTGTATGCTAGAGCCATCTATGTGTCATTTTTTAAGTTACAAGATCTCCATGGTTACATTGAAACAACTGCCAGTCAAATATTTATAATTGCAATAATTGTTCAGTAACCATAAATTATTCAATGTAAATAAATAAATATAATTTTTTTTTTTAAATTATTTTGGTCGCCCAAAAAATATAATGTGCACCTTGGCCAAAAAGATCTTCTTCGTCCTTATCTGTTTGAAGATCTCGGCTGCGCCTCGGCCTACAAATTCAGATTATTTGATGCCTCACAATGAATTTAGGCGCAAATAGTCTTTGTTTCTGCGCGAAATTTTAACTAACTAACCTCACAATGATTTTTAAAAATTCAAAATTGGATAATTTCGAACAATGTCTTTTTGAAGTCTCAGTTTTTTTGTAAACAACTGAATATGTGTGCCATATTTCAACTCTTTAGGTACAGTCAATTGTCCATTGTTTCTACCGTACAGAAACATAAATGGTGGTATGTTTCGTGGTTATACCTACCAATCCCCTTTAATTAAATGTCTTATGCATAAACTATTTTTGAAAACAAAATTTTTAATTTAGGGTTATTAATATAGTATAGTGTGTGGGAGATAGCAATTCTTAGTGTTGTTTTATTCGAAATCTAATTACGCAGTTGAGTTAATCTAAATGACCCATAATATTGTTGTGATGATTAACTATTCTAGAAAAATATGGTGGGATTTAAGATCTAATAACAGACCTGCATAATATGGATCTGTGGGTGTGTCACTGAAACTTCTACTGAACTGTGAAAACATTCCTAATATGTAACTGATCCATGACAGACATTTCATGAAGCATGTGGCATACACATAATGAAGCAAATTGTACTTGTAGGCAGTGGTCACATAACCAGTGTTAATAACCCATTAATTTCTTTGATTACCCTTAGCCCACAATAATATTTCCCAGATTCCCCTTTCCGAGCAGTTACCCCAGAGCTATTGAGAAGTCCGTCTGAGAACGAGCCAGTCAATTCGCCATCCTGAATCAACCCGTTCCAAAGGCTCGCCAACCCATCCAGCGACTGCAAAGCTGTCTGAAGATCTATCTTCAACCATTTGAAATCTAATCTTGGCTGGGCACGTAATGTTGTCTCCACAGCCATAACGATTTCTAAAAAAAAATCATGTTATTTATCTATCAACTGTCATGTCAAACGTACATTGATGACATTTACCTTTGATTGTTTGTATCAACTAGTTGATTATTTGTAATTTGTAAGGTGTGCATATTACATTTCGCAATTTTATTATTATTATTGTTTATTAATCCATACATAAACGTCAGATACAAAATAAAATTTAGATGTCTGCCATTTTTCTTAAACAACTATCAGATAGCTTCTGAATTTTGATTGGTCGACGAGACTCTATTTATATCGGCGAGATAATGCAGATTCCCATTCTACCCGCTAGAAAAATCAATTTTTGAACAGTCTTCTCTCAAATTTTGTGTGCTTAAGTGTCAAGATGACAGTCTCTTATACAGAAGTGATTCTTGTTAGTTTTATATTAATATTACCATTTTTGTATGAGACTAGTGATACATTTCGTTATTATTTAAGATTTTTTCTTTATTATGCGTTAGTTATGTTTAACGCAATCCTTTTAATACCAATAATGGCATTTAAACCTGGCGATGTTAGAAATTTACTGTAAGTGAGACGTGCCCTGTGTTTATAAATAAGTGTGTTAATAATTTGACATGTGCCGATTATGTGTTTTATTTTAGTTTAGCGTCAGCTCTGTGTAAGCACATCAATACTTTGTTGGGGATGAGATGGCACTTGAGGGGTAGAGAATATTTGGAGAAGGAGCAGGCCTGCATTGTGGTAGCTAACCACCAGAGTTCTATTGACGTGTTGGGTAATATCATGTGCCCAGCTATATATAGAATGTTTTAATAATAACACTCTTATGGCAATGTTTATTGTTTCTTTTTTAGGAATGCTTGATATATGGCCTGTCATGGACAAGTGTACTGCAGTTGCCAAGAAGGAGCTCTTTTATGCCTGGCCCTTTGGCCTGGCAGCTTGGTTGTGCGGCCTCATATTCATAGACAGGGTGAATCCAGAGAAAGCCAGGGAGAAATTGAAGGAAGCTACTGATTATATCAAAGTTAACAAAGTAATCATATAATTGTTTTTTTAATCAAGTGGAATGAATATTATCATTTTTTTTGTTAAATGTAGTAGGTGATAAAGTCTTGAATGCACTATCTCTAAGCTAACAATTCTTGATTGGTGTGTGGACATGTATGACTGCTTACTTAAAGATATGATAATTGGTGTTTCATGGTACTTATGGTATTTTTCAAATTCAGATAAAACTTTGGGTATTTCCTGAAGGTACAAGGCGTAACACTGGTGATATTCATCCTTTTAAGAAGGGAGCATTTCACATGGCAATTCAGGCTCAGATTCCCATCTTGCCAGTTGTCTTCAGCTCTTACTACTTTCTGGATTCCAGCAAAAAATATTTTGATCAGGGTACTACTCTTATATTGCATGAAATCTTTTAATTATAATTTTATTAGTTTTCAAAATGTTGAGGGTCACTTAAAGCACCATAACAAACTCCCTAAATTTTGTCATAAATTAAAATTAAGCCAATTACAGGATAACAGGGACGTATTCAGTTGCACTTTACCACTTAGAAATAAGTATAGTCGGTGTTTTAAAAGACCTGCATAGTTTTGAAATAAACAAAAAATCGTAGTTAGTATAATGCAAAAACTAAATTGCAATATAATTGTCTTTAAATTGTATAGTTTATCAAATATTTAGAAGGCTGCACTTAAAAAACATTCATTAATTTTTTTATATTAATTTCTTTAGGAAAGATTTTCATAACAACATTACCACCTATATCGACGGTCGGGATGACGACAAGCAATATTGACGAATTAATTGAGACGACGCGGAAACAGATGTTGGAGACGTTCAACAATTCAAGTAAAGAAGTCAAAGATGAGTTGATAAAACCTCTGCCGAAAATCTAGTCTTTAGTTGAAGTTATTTCACCTAGTCAGCTCCAACACTTGCGCCCATAACCTTGGTTTGTTACTTATAATAAGCAAACGCGATTTTTGGAAGTAAATAGCATGTGGCAGTAAAATATACAATTACTGCATCAAGCAGAAGTTTGTAAAATTTGTAATGGGAAAATTAGGTGTTAATTAAATGACAAATATGACAAAAATTATACATTTGCGTTTCTTAAAAGTGCTCTAGACTAGTGATTCTCAAACTGTGACCCTTCTGGGGGATCTAGAAATCTCATGGTATAAGCCGCGAATCAGTAATCAATAAAAAAATTCGGGGTTCGGGGGCCGCTAATTATTCTAATTTCCCCCAGGTGCATTGATACAAGTGAGTTTGAGAAGCACTGCTCTAGTTCACTGTTTTGTAATGATGGGTCGCGACCCAATAAGTAACAATTTTGAAAGGGCTATAGGTTTAATTTGTTTTTATGCATAGATGATCAATAGTAGCATAGCGAGAGTTGGCGCCCTATGCAAGAGATGAAATTTGTGCCCCTCCCTCACTATCAAGGTGACTTTAAACGAGTATTTAAAAGAAATAATATTTCTAGAAATAAATGCTTGGCAATGTTCACCTAATTTTGAAAAGTAGGTTGCGTATCCCGTAGCTCATCTCTCATTGGTTGCAAGTTTAAAAATAATTTCCGCAGTTTCTTTGTCGTATTCCGTCTATTTTTCTGACAATGAAGAAAGATATAAAATAGAAATCGCGAAAATTTTTGTCTTCACTAAAAATGTAAAAAGATATTAATTTTTAACTCATTTTTGGCGCCCACTCTCGCTACGCCACTGTATTTTGAATACGTCCAAAGAATTTTAATGAATTACGAGGCCAAAAAGGTTGACAAACTCTGCTCTAGATACTAATGGGCATAACTTATAAGAATTCCAAGAATATAAATGGTTTTTATCAACAGTTATCAAAATGTAACCACTGGTTTTTATGGTGCATCTACACTGGAGCTACATAGTCTTACGACATTATTGGATAAGCGTCCGTCTACACCGTAGTTGAGATTGAGCGACTTCTATTCTCGCGAACGCTTTTTTTCGGACGATATGGTGTTGACTGTCTAACACAGTATTTTTCAAGTCCGTGAAAATTCTAATAATATATAATTTAATAAGATAATATTTTTCGTGTATAATTATTTACGGATAGTAAGAACTACATAAATTTTTACTTGTACTTGTAACTAGAAACAATTTACTTTTTTATTGAAATTTGCGAATGTTTACAATAAATTTTACTTGTAAAATAACGTTTTCACCGGTCCGTGTAATTTTTTTTGTTTTGCCGGTCCTTGGTTAGATTTATGTTGAGAAGCACTGGTGTAACAGACTGTTGTTGGCAGTGCCGGATTAAGGATGTATTAGGCCCTTTCGCTGCAAGTAATATGGTGCTCTTCAAAAATTGTAAATAATAATATAATAGGTAAAGTCTGTTTCTTTCGTTTAGGCGGAACTAGATTTTCAATTCTAATTACTTTTACAGATTAAGTGAGGCTTTTGATATTTTAGCAAAAGCCTACTTCAAACCATAAAAGAAGAGCTCATGATAACTTATAAAAATGAAAATTCCAGTTAGTCTCGCCTAAACGTTTGGAATAGCCTATACAGTTTATCGTTTTGATGCGTTATTTATCGAAATGTCAATATTTTGTTTCAACCAATCAAATTTGAAAATCTTCCCTATATGCTAAAGAAATATCGTTGAACAAAAAGATTTTTTCACATTTAATATATTTGAAAATATACATTTTAATTTTTTTTAGAAAATAACTGCGTTTTTTCTTATTAATAAATTCTTCTAAAATATCTGAAAATTAATTAAAACGTCATTCTCAATAGACATAAAACAAAGTTTGTTAAGGCGATCTTGTTCCATTTTTGCCCTCCGTCTAAACATTTTTTATTTATTTAAGTTCTGAAAAACTTTATATTTCTCTATTATTTCTGACGTGGAATCAAAAGACTAGGCAACAAAAAAATTAGATAAATTTGTTTTTATATATTATAATAGGTGTGTTCGATTTGCACATTTGCAGTTACTGTTTACTGCCGCGTTAAAAAAATCTGTTCGTTTGGTCGCAGTAACTGCAAATCTGTTTAATTTGTCGTAATTTACTGCCAGTTTATGACTGTACTGCGAAAAAGTTACAACTGTTTCTCTTGCGGATTATTTGTTACGGCTGTTAACGCTTTAACGCGGCAGTAAACAGTAACTGCAAATGTGCAAATCGAACACACCTAATGTGAAAAAAAAAAAGCAGGGCGGGAGTTGTATCGAAGCCACCGCCACAAATTTTTTGGGCGTAGAATACTTCGCGTTTCTATTAGATGAATGAATATGCATAGTTAAGGTTTAGAGATTTATTTTAATATTTTTTCGACGGTCTAATCAAGTTTTCTCACAAATATTATTATAGATATCTATAGATATCGCATTGACGAAATGAAAGACACGTCGCAGTACGTGCTATCAGGCCGCAGTCCTGAGTTATACTAATTTTAATGCGCGCGCCGTTTTGACCACCAAATGGCAGACGAGTTCGCCGCTTACTATTGCGTCATCTGACTTTCAACAATAGTTCGGCAGACTCTTTAGACCTTCCTCTTTTCAACTCGGTTATTATATTGTTGCTAGCTTTTATAGTCTTGAAATTATTGAAAGAAATCTATTGTCCACTTTTTTAGGACACGGACTTTACCGAGAAATCCAGTACTGGAACGTAACGATAGACATTTTACGTCAAAAAGAAAAAATCAAAAATATAATTTTTTATCAATATATCAACTAGAATCAATTTCAGTTTTTAATAAATATCTCATTATTTTTATTTGGATTTTATCAAGGGACCTAGTACTGGAACAAAACGATAGACATATTCTACGGTCATATAAGAAAAAATCAAAAATTTATTTTGTTTATCAGGTTTTTATCAACTAGAATCAATTTTAGTTTTCGATAAATATCTCATTATTATTATTATTTTTGATTGCATCTATGCGATGTAGTCCTTGGGCTACAGCCTTTGAAGTCCATACCTTAATCCCGCACTGGTCGTTGGAAGCCCAACGGCAAACTTTTGATATTTACCGTCTGAAAATGGTCAACATGTGTCGATGGACATACATATGTTTTTGAAATTTCGTTGTCGCTCCACATTGTCACAGGACCATATTTCTCCAGTGTAGATGTTACAGTCAATGACCGAATGGCGTGCAGTGTTAACAACGATCGGCCAACGACAGGTTTGGCAACGTAAAATTGACCATGACGTCTTTAACGTTGCTATTAAAAAAATATGATCAATTTAGCTAATTAAGTTAGGTTTAGTTAGTAAAAATCTAGGACAGTAGAAGCCGAAAGGCTCGAAGTAAGCTTAAAGGAGTTTGTGTAAAAAAGAGATTTTTTTTGTTGTTTTTTTTTTACATAAACTCCTTTAAGCTTACTTTGATCTTTTCAGCTTCTACTGTCCTAGATTTTTATCGATTAAACCTAACCTAATTATACTAGCGTCGGCGAATCAACGCATTTACGTCATACGACGTAACAAACAACTGTATTGTCTGGAACAATGCAATCGTTTGTTACGTCGTGTGACGTAAGTGCGTTGATTCGCCGACTCTAGTATACCTAGTTTTTGAGCACACAGTACTTTATTTATGTTTGTCATTGTTCGGAAAATGTTACATTGGCCGCGAAAAATGGTAGCTGACGTCAATTGCCGGACGATAACGAGATTGGCCATTAATTTCGGGAAACGATAGTTTTGGCTGGTCAATGTCGTCTATATCCGAATATGGTCATTAGCCGTAACATAGATTCTGTATAATACATTCAAATATAAATTTTACGAACTTACCTTTGTATATATATGTTGGCGCTAATAGCTTTCAACGTAGCGTCTTATTAATTATACTGTATATAGTACTAGATTAGGTATTAATTACTTCCAAAAACCGTAAATTTCAATTTGTAATATATATAATTTCAGTATTAAAACCAGTATCATACATTCAATTATTTTGTTTACTCAAAATGGGTGTAATTATTTATAATTTTTTTATTATTTTTTTAAATATATTTCTGTAAATATATAATCATGTAATGGCATCTATATATTTATATATTAAATAGATTAAGTTTTATCAGAGATTTTTATTCAGTCATATGACCTTATCATTGTTTAACAGGACCAAAGTTTGGGACAAAAAAATATAACAAAATACATTGTTTGAATATAATAATTCTAACTACAAAATTATAAATTATTGTAATGTTTATACATATTAACTTATTTTCAAATACAAAAGATCTAAATTATCACTACATTTTAAAACTATTTTCTTAATTGATGTCTAAGAAACTCTTTCTGTTCGTTTCCCCGTCGGTCCAAGCCTTAGCAATTGATCTTTTCAATTCATCATCGCCAGTTTCATACCTGAAAAGACAAAACCATTATGCAAAAATTATCACTATTAATCTATAATAGTTAAACAATATCAAGAATTGAGTCATACTATTAACAAACAAGTGTTTTACTATTCAAGTGACGATTTTGATACGTAATTTAATTTATCTAAATTGTTTTTTGCTTTAAAATAGTATCGGAACGTGGTAAATTTATTAAGATATTTTTTATTGATTATATTTAATAACCTATTTCAAAGTTTGTACCGATAATTCCTCCGAAATATCTCATCATAGATATGGTTGGAAGCTCGATGTAGATGTCTCCGCAAAATTAGGTCAAGGGCCGTTTTATGGACATAGTATTGAAATTGCGGACGTGCTACCGACAACGTTTAGTTACGCTATTGCGTACACTACGCTAGTTAATTAATATTACTCAAAATTATGTATTTAAATTCATTTAAAGTATTTTATTTAGAGACAAACGTGTAAGAATTTTTTTTTTTGTCCCGTGTAAAAAACATTTCGAGTTGTTGTCCTTAATGGCGCACAACCAGAACTCACGGGCTTAAGCCCCTCCCCCCAAGAGCTCCAAAAATAAGTCATCTCATTTTGGTGTAAAAGGTTATCGCATTTTTTGTATTGTTAAAAAAGTAATTATTTTTTAATTTAATGTGGGGTATCAAATGAAAGCTTTTAAAATAGTAGTTTTTAAAATAGTATATTATGCAACGAGCATGGAATGATGGTCATTTCACACGAGTATTCCATGCAAGTTTCATACTATGCTTTTTCCACGAGTTTTTTATTTTATTAAAATTTATTACTTACTAAATTTTTATTCAGTTCCCTTTAAAAACTAACAATAATTTGACAGTTGCTTTCAACCTATTTATTACGTTGCCTAGCAACGATCATATACGTATCGTATGGAATCATATAAAATTCAGTTAATCGCTAATAGCCAAAGCAGCTAAAGCCAACCAATAAAAAGAAAAAAAAATCAGTTAACATAACAATACTTGCGTCATCTGATTAACTGACTGACCAAGACCAACTCCCTTAAAAAATATATTTGCAAAATTCGATAACTTTAACTGTATTATTTAATTTTAATCCGGTTTCTTTCACAAACTAACAATAATTTGACATATGCTTTCAACCTATTACGTTGCCTAACAACGGTCGGCCATTGCTACTTATACCTGGTATGTAATGAGCTCAACCTGTTACGTAATAAGCTCATTACATAACAGGTCAGCGGTGTGTAGTAAAAATGAGTGGGGAAAATGCTACATTTACTAATCACTGACACGTCTGTAATGAACGTACATATATCTATATAATCGTGGAAAAATATCTTTTTACTTGCCCGACCTTAATATATAAGGGGTAAGTATTGTAATTTTCGATGTCGAGATTTTGACTGATGACCACGTTCATGGTCCAGGGAATCCAAAAAAAGTATTTTCCGAGTGCCGTTCGTATGTGTGTCTGTGTGTGTGTGTATCCACGATAACGCAAGAACGGTTTAACTTAGAGAGTTCATTCAGTTCTAAAAAAAATCCTATTAATTGGGAAGAACCCTATTATTTTTTATAAAGATCCGAAACCGGAAACGGAAGTTATTAAATTTTAAAATTTAAGAAAATTCGTAACTAGTAAACCAAGCCTTAAGGACTACGCCCGAGTATGCTCGGGCGGCTATTATGTGCGAAAATTCCCACACCCGAGATAACTCGGGCAAGCTTTACCTGCAGAAAACATCACTCCCGAATGTACTTGGGCGAAAATAAATACGATTCATGGTATGTGGAATTCTTTGCATTAATAAGGCATAATTTATTAATTATGATGAATAAAAATGAATATTTTTTTATGAATTTCTTTTATTTCTCGACCCACACTATGCACCATAATATCAACTTTCAATCCCATTTTGGGCCCGAAATGGCTTTTATGAAGGATATATACGTTCAGTAAATAAAATTCATTCATAAAAAAAATTGTTTTTTTTCCATTTTTAAATTTTTTAATGATTACTGAAGAGGTTAAACAAAAATTTATATAGAACATAATTTGATGTATTTTTGAAGATTTACCTATTTTTTTTTCTTTCTATCATTTTTTTTTTTTTTTTATGTGAGGGGAAAGTCTAGGGCAGGTTCCCTTCGCCAGTAATTTTTTTTTTCTATTTTAAGACAATTTTTCCAAAAATATTGATCCCGACACAATTATTCAGAGTTGTTGAAGTAATTTGTAAGATATTGGAGTAATGTACAAGTTAACTGGAATAGTACGCTCGAAAGTTTTTCGATCATTATTTTTTTATTACTTATGTTGCAAAGCGGGTATGACTGTAAGTATTGAAGTTTTCGCGCATTTTGTAAAATGCGTAACGAAAGTATAACTTTTACAGTTGGTCAGCAAATTACTGGACTACTCTCATATCTAATAACTGAACCACTGTCACTTAAAAACCTTTGTTTTCAGTAATAATCTTTCATAATAGCTCATAAAGAGGAAATTGTTAATGTTTTTTTTTTTTCATTTCCTAAATGATACATCTTAATATCGCATTTCAAAATAATATACATAAGAAAATTTCAAGGGCGCCGTGATAAAAACATAATTTATGATTGAAACAATAAATAATGACAAATTAACAATACTTCAACATAATTCAAATAATGTCAAACAAATTATAATAAAAATTAACTTGCCGATATAAGCCTGATAATCACGGTTTTAAAAAATTTGTTTCGGCATCTTAAATAAAATAACGTTTTCTTCCGATTCACAATTTCGGAACAAATAATGTATCATTTTCATTCTGGTGTTGGAAGCGTGGAACAAGAAATTCAACCAATAGGATCGCTCTATATTGAAAAAACCCGTACCATGGTGTCGTAGGCGCGGTGTGACAAGCGCGGTGTCGCAAGTTCAGAAATTTCAACTCTAGCGCTGGCCGCACCGTCGAAACCATAGAAACAGATATATTTTTTCGGAATGGTGAGATCTTTAGCGAGACACTTATATTAATTTCCTTAAAAAAATAAATAAAAAAACGTAAATTGATCTAGCAAAATAGCGACTTTTACAATGTTGTCGGCAGTCATAAAGTTTATTATTATGGATTCGGTTTCAAATATCTGGTCTGCAGAAATGTCATGCAGTGGGTATACTAAAAATATACCCCCAAGCAGGGGCCAACAGAATCTTCATTCTAAACTGTGATGTCAAGTAAAAAAGATTGTGTATTAAATTCTTTTCTTATAATTGAAGAAACTGTATGTTTTTTTGTGTCTCATTTTTTGCAACAAGTTAAAAATCTCCCAGTTGCCTTCTGTTTTTATGTATATATGGGACGTACCCACCATCGCTTTTCTTCATATCGCAATAAGTCTAAATATGCATAAAAAAGAGCTAGACGTCTCCTTCGATTTGACGACATATTTAATGAAATTGAATATCCGTTTACTACAAATACTTGTATAAACTTTTAGGTTAGATTTGGGTTGGATACAAATGTTGTCAAAACCGAAAACGCGCACTTATCATGCCTCCAACCCCACCATGAAATTCGAACTTGTAAATGTAACACCACACCTCTCACCCCTGTCACGCCTTTGACACTACCATGAAAATGATGCATAAATTAAATCAAAATAAAAAAAAATCAACTTGCGAACATTTTACTGGGCTCGTCCTGTTTATGTTCCAAAGAATAAATAAATAAAAAAAAAAGGTTATTTAATCCTAAAAAAACGTGCCGCGGCAGTCTTTAACAATTTTTTATTCACATACTGCGAACGGCTCACGAAAAAACAAGTGCCCACATGTGTGGAATAAACTATTTAAAGCATTTTTCTATGACAGTTAAAAAAACTGTACTATGTTTCATTTGTTTTTCTGCATAGAATTCGTGTTTATGGTGACTGTTAAAAAATGTAACAAAAGTTAAAAAAGTCTGATAAGTGTTTAATTTTTTCACACTCTCCGTAAGCATAATATTTCGGGTAATGGGGGCTACACAACGATTTCAATGGACTTGCATGGGTCTAAGGGGGCGACAGGACCAACTCCACGGACTGTAAGCGTGTCTGTGCAGCCCGAAAAAGAATTTGGGTTCTAAACTCCCCCCCCCCCCCGGAAAAAATCTAGGTGCTGGCCTGTAGACAAATTGTATTTTTTTTGCGAATATTGTCTTACAATCACTAGAAACGTGTAGAAACTAAACATGAGGACAAAAGAAAACAATATAGCAGCGGTCGCCAAAGTGGTGGTCCGCGAGAAAATTTTGCTGGTCCGCAGAGAAATGTGGAATATGTTAAAAGCCTGTGAACAGATTTTGGAAATGCAGGCTGTTCAGAAATTGAAAGTAATTCCTATGTCTGCTAGTACTATTCGCGACTGAAACTAACGTTCGCGGCGCTGCTTACAACAGCTGATGGCGGACGAGAAGTGTATATGTCAGAAGTTTTTTCTTAATATTTATCTGTTCAAACAATATTTCGGCAAAAAAGCACTGTATTTAAGTCACTATATTTTAAAATACTTCTTAATTCACATAAACTGCAGCACAACACGCTACAAATATTATCCAAATATACCAGGTCTACAAGTATGAAATGCGGATTTTTTTAAAAAATAAATCACATTAATTTCAAAAGAACTGTAAAAGTTTATTTATTCGAAGTATGCTCCATTAGAAGTTATACATTTTTCCCATCTTTCAGGCAATTTGTGAATACCTCGCCAGTAGAATTCTTCCCCTTTCCCCGCAAACTATTCATCTAGCCATTCTTTCACATTTTCATATGAACAAAAGTGCTGCTCGGCAAGTCCCCCATCGATGCGAACAAGTGGTAATCTGAAGGGGCCAAGTCTGGTGAGTAAGCGGCATGGGGTAGCACTTCCCACTTGAGTGCCTCCAATATGTTGCAAACTGCTTTTGCCTTATGTGATGGAGCGTTATCGTGCAGAAAGATTACCTTGTGCTGTCTTCTTTCGTATTCTGGTCGTTTTATGAGCAGCGAATGGTTCAATTCGATCAGTTGTTGTTGGTAGCGTTAGGTATTAACTGTTTCACCAGGTTTTAACAATTCATAATAGACCACACCCTTTTGGTCCCACCAAGTACAGAGCATTGTCTTTTTGCCAAAGCGATTCGGTCTTGCAGTTGATGTGGATGGTGAGCCTGGGTTCACCCATGATTTTTTGCGTTTGGGATTTTCAAAATAAATCCATTTTTCATCGCCAGGACTTTCTTTTGTATCGTGCAAGCAAAATTTTGTTGGAAATATTAATTAATATTTTAGTTATATTGTGTAAACAAATTTGCAGACCGCCGGTCGGCTTAACAGGAAAAGGTTTATGGCAGTCCCTAGTGGTTTATGGCGGGCTAATTCCTTTTAAGTTAAGCCGACATCTGGGGTCCATATTTTTATTAGTTCTTAAGGTGTACTAGAACTGAATATTAAGAATTCAGTCACTATTTAGATTTCGTATAATCAACACTGTTCTTCCCAGCCACCTGTTCAAAATCAACCGAGCTGATTCACCATTATGCTCATGTGATCAAAACAAAGTTGCGATCTTAAATCACCTCATATTTGAATGTGATAACTACTCCAATCTACAAACAGAATTCTATAATGAACTAATCAAGGAAAAGATACAACTTCCCACTCGGATTGAAAATCTTATTGCTGTCTATCACCGAGACATCTGGAAATATATTTTTAAATTTATTGTAAATACAAAAATTATAATTTAAAATGTATATAGAAAGTATTGTAATGGCTAATAGTATTAGTACTCATGCCAATTTTTTACAAATAAAAAAAAAAAAAAACACTGTTCTTTTTCATTTTGTTTAAATAAACTTTACTAACCTACCAGCTCTCTTTTATTTTATTCTTGTATCACATAGAATAACGTAATCCCAACAAATTTCACAAGTGTTTTTGCGTTTTTCCATCTGCCTCTCATTCAATGCATGTGGAACCCATCTGCCGACTTTCTGGATCTTACCCATCTCTCGTAGGCGATTGGAAACAGCTTGTTGACTAACGCCTAACTGCTCTGCTAGTTGTTTTTGTGATTGACTATCGTCTTCCTGTAGCAATGTTTCCAATTTTGTATCTTCATATTTTTTTGCTGGTTCTCCATGTTCTTTGTCTGTAAGATCAAAGTCACCACTTTTGAAACGCCGAAACCATCGTTCACACGTATCTTGCGATGGAGCATATTCACCATAAGCTTCTCGAAGCAGTCGGTATGATTCAGCAGCAGTTTTTTTCAAATGAAAACAAAACAGTAGTACTGTCCGCGAATGCTCTTTATTTGGCACAAAATTTGACATTTTTAACACAGTAAAACAAAACTATATGATCACTTTTCAAATTATAACCTATACGCATTTGACACTTAATGATAACTTAACAAAACTCCATATATGTTGAAACTTTGAAATATACACTCTGTTTGCGCGGCAAGTTTGAAAAAATCCGCATTTCATACTTGTAGACCTGGTACGCTTCTGTTTAATTTAGCCAGTCACCACCAGATGTCTCACTGTTATTTGCAGTCGCGAATCAAGCGCAAAATCGAAGATATGGCCGAAAATATTAAAAATCAGTTAATAAAAATGGTGAAAAAATCATCATTTTATTCAATATAACTTGATGAATCTACAGACATTACAAACAAAGCACTCCTTCTTTGTTTTGTGAGGGTTGAGTGCGAAGGACAGTTACATGAAGAACTACTTTGTTATTAATTTGCCGGGTAGAACAACCAGCTCTGAGATTTTTGAAGCACTTAATAGTTATTTCCTGGATCATGCACTGATATGAGATGGCGCCGCAAATATGACTGGACATCTTTCAGGAATTGTTACAAAGGTGAAGAATGTTGGTCACCCAGCCATTTTATCTACACACTGCATAATACATGGTGAACACATGGTGAACACACCGCGAAAAAAATTTCCCCGGAACTACACGAAGTATTATCAAATGTAATTGAAATTGTAAAGGAAATTCGACACAAAGCACTCAATTCTCGAATATTTGAGGCACTTTGCGAAGAAACGGGTTCCAAGTATACTCATCTTCTTCATCATGCTGAGATGAGATGTCTGTCGAGGGGCAAAATATTCACCCGTCTTGCGGGAAGAATTCAAATTATTTTTCCAGCAACAAAATAATACGAAATTGCAAAAATTCTTGTCCGACAATGAATAGTTAGCAAAGCTTGCATACCTGGCAAAAATTTTTTTCCCTGTTAAATGAACTAAACATGTCCTTGCAAGGACAACTTAAGGACGTGTTCACACTACGAAGTAAAATGGAAGCGTTTCAAAAGAAAATATTACTGTGGCAAACGCGGTTGGTTGAACACGTTTTCTAATTTTGATGAATACATGAGGAGAATGATGTTATCCAGCAAGTGGTAACCCTAGTTAAAAAGCACTTGGAATCACTCACAGTATCTTTTGATCGTTATTACCCAAAGAATGAAGACCCCAGACATGGTAATATGTGGATAATAGATCTTTTTGCAGCGAACATTCAGGATAGTAATAAAAGCATGCATCTAAAAGAAAGCCTCATCAACCTATCGTCCGACGAAACTCTCCAATTTAAATTTTATTCATCCTTATTAAGACCTCAGTTCTTGCTTTCCATAAAAAGTGAATACCCTCTGCGTAGTGAACAGGCGTTGAAAATTCTGATTCAATTCTCCACAACTTGTTTATGCAAAAAGGCCTTTTCATCTGTCACAGCCATCAAAACATGGTACCGATCTCGGCTTGAAATAAATGCAGTTCTCCGTTTTGCAGTAACAACATTGGATCCAAATATCCATAACCTTATTTCAAGCAAGCAGGAACATCCATCACACTAGGAATGTATAATGCTAAAAGTTTTATATATTTAAACCATCTTTTATTATTATTAACTATGTACATTTTATGTGTTCTTTGATCAAATTTTTTTACAAATGTATTTAAGACTTAAAAAATCCTATTAGTGGTCCGCAGGATTTAAATTATGAATTTAGTGGTCCGTGAGGTCAAAAATTTTGGCGACCGCGGCAATATAGTCTCTAATTTTATTTATACATAGTACTTGAAAGTAAGACTAAAAATCAGCTGTGGCCACCACAGGACCGACCGCCATCATAAAGTACTTGTATAAAATACATTTTAGCAGCAAAGTAGAAATAACTTGGCCTAATATTTTCTAACAGAGATATTGTTTATCATGACTATGGAAACGTTACATATAAGTATGAAAAAATTAGAGACTTAAAAGATTTTACCAATTTTTTTGAAATTTTATGTTTTATCAAAAAACGTCTCATATAAAAGTTATTAGTTATTGCATTTATAGCAAGTTTTGTTCAATAAATTTTTTCTTAATATTTATCTGTTGCTAAATATTCGCAAAAATCTTAAAATCGACACGAGTAAACTCCCATTTCTAGTCAACCGATTTTTACCAAAAGTTGATCAACTCGTGTCATTGATGTCAAAAGCTTAAATATGCAGTTTCATAAAAATCCTTTTAGCCTAATTTGCTCTGCACGTGTACACAGACAGACCGACAGACATCATGCTGAAAATAGTCAAAACGTTATGTAGGGACCTCAATTCGTGGAGATACATCGAAATCTCGAAATGTCAAAATCGGTATGATAACAATACCTCCCTTATATATGTTGACGGTCGGTAAAAAGTGAAATATATTTAATTATTATATTTATCTTTATTACGCTCTGAATTACAGATAGTTCAAGAATAAGGATACGAAAGTGTTAAAATCAAAATGGAACACTTTGAACTTGTAAATAAAAATACTTTAGTTTCAAATCGTTATAGAGCAGTGTTTCCCTATCTTTTTACTCTTTTTAGCGATACGGCAGCGGTCTAACGCAACCTATACAATACAATGAGACCACGCACATACAAGCGTTTCGCTATCTGAGAACGCCACCGAATGCAGCGTTCAGTCTAGCGATCACCAAACACTGGCGGCCGAACTCGACAAGTTGCGTTAGGCCGCGCGATATTCATTGTTTATATACCACAGAGTGAATATATTTAAGAAAATAATGTCGAATATAGATAATTTAACAGAAAAAATCATAGATCAGTAAAGGATCATTTAATTTTGTATGACTTAGCACATCCTGATTACAAGAATATTAGGAAAACAAATAAAGTGTGGAACGAAATAGGAAAAGTTTTGGAAATTGATAGTAAAGTCTGTTCCAAACGGTTAGGCGGAACTAGATTTTGCAATCTAGTTACTTTCATCGTTTAAATCATGCTTTTCAGCCGTTTTGTTTAAGCTTTGTAAATCATACTTGCAACAAACATTTTTTGCTTAAGGTTAATATCATTTTAAAATGTCATTTTATTTATATTTTGATTTTTTGTGTCATTCTAAATACAAATATCCCAAGCAAGGTCCCTTTCCCAACCTAAAAGAACGAAATTCCCATTTAGTTCCGCCTAACCGTTTGAAACAGACTGTAAGTAGATTATTATTTTTCCTCTACATACAATTAATTATTCTATTGTATTCTCGCAATCAATATTATCATACAACTATATACCGTGATTCATTAACTGATCGCTACCGCTACCGCCACTCCCACCGCGTTAGTGTGAGGAGACCTGATCGCTAGTCGTATCGCTACCGCGGCCGCTTTGGTGTTTGGAATCCTTAATATAACGAAAAAAATTATTTAACAAAAGTTGTTATAAAAGCAATAACTAACAATTTTTATTCGAGATATTTTTTGATAAAGCAGCATAAATTAACCAAATACTTTGTGATGGCGGTCGGTCCGACCGCCAGCTGTGACCACCATCACCACCACAGGTCCTGTGGTGGTCACAGCTGATTTTTTTCACAAGATTTCGCGGCATACTTGGAAAATTTTGCGGCACAAAATTTTCTGTTTGACGTTATAACAATTGCGCATGTTAATTTTTAAATGTATTATCAATTTCATGTTAATATTTATCATTAGTATTATCATTTTACTCGTGCCTGTTTATGCCGTTAACGGCAAAAATGACTTTATAACTATTTTGAAAAAAAAATATCTGTTTATTTATCACAAGGTCGTCATATTTACTTCAAATTAAAATTTGATTTACGTTGCAAATAAAAGAAACCTGGACGCTAACAACATCCGAAGAAATATGCTAGGTACCAGGGTGGGATGAAAAATAGTGCGAACTCCTAGGCGATAATGGTACTGGTAAAATTTGATGTGATGTTATGTTCTGTCACATACCGGTATAGGGGAAACTTCCTAAGCGCCCTGACATCTGGTGGCGATTTTCGGAAGATATGAGAATGACATTGTTTTGTTTTATTCAATGGAGAAATACGTGTTTATTTGTTTTTTGTGTGTTAATTTTGTGAATCATGGCAAAAAACGTGTTGTATGCCGCAATGTAAATCCCACTTAAACATTCCATAGTTTACCTAACTCGGGAACAATATCAATTGAATCGACATTTGGAGGTAGAAACAAATTGGATCGTAGGTCTCTATCAGTGCCGGCTCCACACGGTAAGCAAAGGATGCGCCGCATCGGGGCGCCGAAATTACCTTTCGGAACACTTTTATAATTAAAAATCTGACGACACGCCAAAAATCTGATAATAGAATTATATTTTAAACAAGTCTACTCATATAGATATATTATAATCACAAGTGAATAAAACTTTAATTTGCGCTAGTTTAGTTTTAACAGTTACGCCATAAACTACAATCTTAAAGTCATAAACCAAAGCAATGCCGGCTCTACAATGGATACAAAGGATGCGTCGCATCAGGGCGCCACGATCAAGGGGCGCCATCGCAACGAACGATTGAGCGGCACCGTTTTTATACTGACGAGCTAAACAAAAAGTCTTCGACAATTTTTTCTTCACAAAGAAATTTAAATTTTTGAAAAACGGGGCGTCATTTTTATTTTCGGGGCTCCAGGTACCTATACGCATAAAACTAGTGCTTATTCGTATCGCTTGTGTGACGTATAAAACTTAGAATTCAGTTGCATAAAATCAGTGAATTAGTTCAGATCAATTCCGGTGATTTGCTAATATGGTGTATCTCAAAATAGCGAATATTCCAATTTCCACTTTATTACTACTGATACCCCACAAGGGCAAATAATAAATGTTTTAAATAATTTTTTATGATCGCCTTATGTTTACAAGTTAATGGTGGTATTTTTGAACATTTATTTTAGATGATTTTTTGTTGTTGTTATTTTTGTATTAAATAATTGTATTTTCAATAAAAAATGTTTAGCCTTTTCAATGAATATTTATCCCTATGTTGCAAAATAAATGGAGGGCAACTTGCTGTCAAAATAGTTTATCGTTACTAGGGAAACCATGCATTATAATAATTTCAATGTTGCACGATAAAAGAAATTCACCGTATTATTATATGAAAGCGTACTATTTACACTTAAAAATAAAATGTAATACTTATAAGCACTTAAGTATTTTATTATTACCTGTTTCATAATTTCTAATGAAAATATATTGTGTCAATACAGGGCCGCGCCAAGCGGGGGTGTTAGGGGTGCACAGAACCCTGGTGGCAGGCCTTAGGAGAGGTAAATATTGGCAAATAGGGGTGGGAGAACAAACAAAATTCTGGTTGACTTTCTTAAAAGATATTAAAAATATTTAAATAAAACCATTAAAAAAAAAACACTTTTGGTCGACTTCTTTTTTTTTAGAGAACAAGCGTATTTCTGGGTGACTCCTTTTTTTGTATAGAACATACAAATTTCTGGTCAACTTTTTTTTTAAGGGCGCCGAATCAATATTTGCATCGGGGCGCCATAACCCCTAGAGCCGGCACTGGTCTCTATCATACACAAATGTCTCTATGGATCCAAAAACTATAAATGGGCAAAAATACAAGCTCATAAATGCGTGTTTGCTTGTTACATTTTATGCAACGTTTCCTGGATCGATTTAATTTGCCAGTCCGCCACGATCCCACCCATGTATTTTTTAACGAAAAATACTTCGAAAGAATTGTCAAAATAATATACAATTGCAAACCTGTCGAAAATAATCCCAAATGTAGACCTAGCAGTCACTGAATTGATTGCTCAAGATTTGAAGAGAGCAAATGTAAAAAACTGGAGCGAAAAATGGGACCGAATGGACGAAAATCTTGCAGGAAGCCAATTGAGATTATAGAACTACAATGATGATGATGATGCAAGCAAAGTTAATAATTAGAAATATTTATTATTTTGATAACAACTTGATAAGAAAATATGTTAGAAAATCTGTCATACGCAAAACAAGCACTGCTGTGTAAAGAAACTAAGATAAATAAAAATATTTACTATTTCACAAAAATACTATTTTGAAGTGGGTTAGATATTTTACTTAAATTCCAAGAACTTTGAATCTGAGATAACATAACATATTTAACAGACACAGAATTTTAAACTGCATTTGATAAACGCAATATCCGATTGTCAAAAATGTATATATGTACAATACATTTGAGATGAATATAGAGTTGTTACTTTATCCCTGGACTGCACTTATAAAAAATTGATGTGAAGTGTGTATCCACACATTTCAGGATTTGCAACTATAATTGATTAAATTTTTTTACAACTAAATCAATTTCTGCTAATTGAAATATTAAAAGCTTTGATTTAATACATCACAGAAAATAAAATAAAAAATATATTGATTTCAATTTTTTTTAACTTAAAAAAAAAAAAAAAAAAAAACTATAATACAGTGGAACCCCGCCATTCGTACACAATTCGTTCCAAAAGGTAGTTCGAATGGCGATTTGTACGAATGACGAATCATTTTTTCACATAAGATATAATGTAAATTGGATTAATCAGTTCTAGATCCATAGATGATCGTTTATTTAAACCTATAAAAACAATAAATATACAGTACTGTACATGAAATACATAAATAAAAATTGTCATCGCCGAGCTCGTGGCGCCGACCGCACGCTGTCCGAATAGCGGGCAAGCGTACGAATAACGAGTTGAATTTTACTTGAATAAGTTGGACGAATATTGAGTTGTACGAGTAGTTAGGCGGACGAATGGCGGGGTTCAAACTGGAGGTGAATACCTCCAGTTTTACTCACTTCAAATGTGCATTGCTCTGAATTTTTTCAGATCTTTTGACTGACCATTCTGGGTTACAGGGTGCACAGAATATTTTTGACAAAATTCTTGTAAAAATAAAGTTTTTTAAAAATTAATTTATGATCCTTATGCCCGTATTCACTAAGAGCCAATAAGAGTTATGGAACCCATAAATGAAACAATAAGGTAAATTTGTATTCACCAACCCTTAATAGCTATATTGTTTCCATTAATCTCTCTTTAAGTTATAGAACTGAAAATCGCCCAATAATTTTCTTATTGATTGTATATTTCCTTCCTCCGTAAAATTCTTACTTCTTTTTCTTTTTAAATTTTTTTAAATATACTTGCATTTTAAATTAAAATTACAAAATCACCACTAAACACTTTTTAGGTTATATTGACCAGTTTCGCGCGAAATTTTAACAACGTTACAACCTAAACATGAAAATTATCTATGGCAATATGTTAAATCTCCCTATTCGCGACTCCAAATAACAGTGAGACATCTGGTGGCGACTAGATAGATTAAACAGAAGCGTATATTTGTATAATATTTTTAGTGTGTTGTGCTGCAGTTTATGTGAATTAAGACGTATTTTTAAATATAGTGACTTAAATACAGTGTTTTTTTGCCGAAATATTTTTTGAACAGATAAATATTAAGAAAAAACTTCTGACATATACGCTTCTCATCAACCATTAACTGTTGTACGCAGCGCCGCCAACGTTAGTTTCAGTCGCGTATAGTTATTTATTGAAAGATTTGGGTTGGTGAATACCAAACTGTATTATGGAACCCACAGCTTATATGGCTCCCATAACTATTGGACCAATAATAAGGTCTTGGTGAATACGGCCATTAAAGTCTGTTCTACATTTTACTTTTCTCCTAAGCACTACGGATTTTTTGCGTAGTACTGACGTAAAACGTATAATGTAAAACACAATACTCCCCGACTTTCAATGCTATGCGATATCCAACACAACTTTTGAAACTCTAGTCCTACTTTATTTGACGTATCGATACTATTTCAGGCGTACCAACTTTAAGTTTATTTTTATGCTATACTGTTTTACTTTTTCTGACATTTTTAATAATCCTGATTGAGATCTGACCTTGTAAATAAAAAGTACACTGGCATATAATTAAATATATACTAGCATAATTTAATAATATTCATAAATTATTTATTATAACCAAACTTTTATCTGTTATATCAAATTATTATTTTTAGAAAAAAAAAAAAAAAATAATAATAATAAATAATCTGATCAAAAATCTCTGTTGAACTATCCATATTAATTCAACACCGGCATATTTAAAAGAACAGATTGAAAATTGTTTTATTTTTTTTATTTTATTATTTTGTAGCCTATATCTAGATAGCTTTGAATGCTCTACTAAACAATGAACGAAGATGGTATCGATGCCAAGGAGAACAAAATGCACCATTTAATTTTGCTACTACTGTATCTTTTGGTGGAGGTTCAATTATGGTGTGGGGTGAAATATGTTTGGGAGCTCGCACAGAGTTAGTGGTGATTGATGGCGGAGCGTTAACTGCAGATAGGTACATCAGAGATATTCTTCAAGACCATGTTGTACCTTTTGCCCTATATATCGGAGAAAATTTCATCCTAATGCAGGATAATGCGCGCCCACACGTCGCCCACTGTGTAACAGACTTATTAAATCAAGTGGGTATAACAATGGGTTGACCAGCGTGCTCCCCTGACCCCAACCTGATTGAACATTATTCGAAAAAACATCGTACTAGAAGATTACCTGAGAGATATCAACAATATGTACACTACAGGGATAATAATTAGATTTTTATGTCCCTTTAAATTTGCCGGTGAGTGTATAAATCGATCCATACTAATATAAATCAGTTTTTTTTTTTCTAGTTTTTGCACCGACCCCTTTGGTAGGGTAGAAGATAAGTTTTTTGGAACATAAATAAAAAATCATATCCGGTCTGTAAGATTACGGACAAGAAAAAAAAAGGCGCGATTTTTCTTAAATTTTTTTCTGTCCACCTCTATAACCCAGAGCGGTCGGTAAAAACAAAAATGAAATAAACTCAAAATTGATCGATGAGATTTTTTTTTTTTAATTATTGTCATTATTATAGTCTTTATTTTAATTCCGAGTAGTTTCAAACCGTCGCGCTAAAATAACCGCTTGCGATTGGCTAGAATCAAGACAATTTTCATGGATGAAAGTTTAAATGTGTCAGTGAGTTGTTAACATTTAGCTTGTTTCTTTGGTTTAGGCGGAACTAGATTTTCAAATCTAGTAACTTTTACCGATTATGTGAGGCTTTTGATCATTTTGTGTAGGAAAAGCCCACTTCAAAACATAAAAAGTGAGACCATGATAACTTTCAAAAAAGAAAATTCCAGTTAGTTCCACCTAAACGGTTGGAATAACCTGTACATTCTACGCTTGTTGAATAGTTTTCGTTAAATTCGAAATTTGGCTTCGTGTTTTCATACCTACTGTCAAATTTATATACCTATGTTTTTTTTATATATATTTAAATAAAAAAAACTATAAATTTTCCGCCAAACGTTTCCATACCTACAACGTACATTGTAATGGCTTTATCAATGCTCCACCTAATTTAAAAACAGACTACAGATATCTATAAAGACTGAAATAAAGGAAAATACACACTTCACATAAATTTTGATTATATATTAGCGTGTGTGGCCGTTGTCTCACCCAAACTTCACCTCTCCCTCTGTCTCTTCATTCCACGCCAATCAATACTGTCTACGCTGTGTAGACAGTGCGCTTAATATCGCGTCTCAGGTGTTCTGTCTGTGTTATTTAGTTTGTTATAAAATTTATGAAGTTTAAAGGCATAAAAAATCGGCTTCAGCCTGCGGAAATATTTTCTGAACACAGTGATACAAATCAGATTTTTGTAGGACAAATATGTACAAAGTTCTTAGCATTTGTTTTTTTTTTTAAGAGAATTAAATTCCATATAAATTTAAGTTTTCTCTTGATTTTACATATTTAAAAAATTCAGGGACCCTGAAATTCAGACCTGTTTTACTGTAAACGATGCCATGAACATGTTGGTATATTTCTTTTATAAACGCAACTGTTCTTTAGTTTTGATGTAACATACTTATACTTATACGATTAATATAGACTTTATAAAAAATAATTACTTACATTTTTTTCATCATATTCATAAGTTGCTCGTTTGGGTCTTTTGAGTCATCGATTTTGTCTGGTAGATATTTTTTGTGATCACTAGCTTTCTTCTCCAACTGAGTAACGTGAGACCATTTTTCTTCAGCGACCTTAGCAAGCATTATAGCAACCATATCTAAAAAAATATATTCATTAATTTAATGCTTTTCTTTTAAAAAGCTAAATGTTTACCTGTCTTAACTTTCCAAGAACTTTTGCTGGGATCAATATTATAAAGCAAATTTTTAACGGTGAAACTGTAATTCTTATTGTCCAAGGCTTTGATATTTAGCTCAACAGCACTGTTTGAAAAGGTACATTTAACATTTTCTGCTGGAGCGTTTTGCACGTTTGGTACAGTTACATATAATTTAAGGAATCTATTGCTTTGATCCCATGCTAAAAACAACACAAATTGTTAATTTTTACAGTATAAACTTGAAAGTATATAGTGTTTTACCATAATTGTTTAATTTAGCTTCGTAGCATCTATCGGTGGAATTTTCAGGAATCGGTTTTTCTGCAGGTTTCACATTTTTGATGGCCTCTACCAAATGTACGGATTGTGAAACTAATTTTCTAATTTCAATGCTTAATATGTCTTTTACTTTCTGTCTCGTTGCTTGTTTTTGTAATAATTCTAATTCAGCAATGTCTTTCTTAACCTTAAACAATAATACGCAAAAGTTTTATTAATTAATTACACAATATTTATTTGGTAAATTACCTCTTCGAGTTTCTCACACATTTTTTATATTGTTGAGATTTTCTACAAAATTTATTCAATATAATACACTAGAATTTAAAGGAATGTTAAATTGCGTTTGTCACAGTGACAGCTACACGTTTTGTTTTGAAATATTTCTAGAATGTTTAGAATAAACTATTATAATTCTTCTTTTCAAAATATATGTGGCAAATATTGAAAATTCAAACGGTTTATTGTTTGTCGGTCAATATTTAAATTATTACAGATGAAAATACGGCAAGAAAATGAATTATTCTTATTTTATTATATGTATTTGTTCTTAAATTCGTTGAATGGGAACGAAATTAAATATGATCGAGCATTTTTAGAGATTACTTGACTTTGTGTTTAAAGAGTAACAAAAATAAAATAAAACGGAATGTAAAAAATATTCCGGTACCGGGAATCGAACCCGAGCCTCCTGGGTGAAAGCCAGGTATCCTAGCCACTAGACCATACCGGATTATATAAAATATAGGGACTGAGAATCAATATTACTGGAAAGTAGGGTGGAGCACTACACCCAATACCATATTTATTTCTATGCTATTTTTACACATATTCATAACTAGCTGGAGTACCCGTACTTCATCCGGTTTTTGTAAAGTATATTTTGCTGTAACGAAAATGAAGTAACATTTCAATTTCAAGTAGAAAACAATATAATCGTTTCTTTATTCTTAACTACTATTATTCTTTGTTTTTGATGTTAAGTAAATAATTATCTCCAAAATATCTTATTAAAAACTGTACTAAACAGAGAACGAATAGTTTTTTTTCTCATATTCATTTTTGCTGTTTTTATAAGTAAATGATTACAACCTTACAAGTAACACTACCCTTGCTCACTAAATAATTTTCTTATTAAAAACTGTGTTAAAGAGAAATAAAAAATGTTTTCTTTCATCCACTTTTGATGTAAATTAAATAATAAAATTGAAATATTTCCAGATTTTAGTTTTAGAAAGTACCCCTGTAATTCCCAAAATATTCATTCAATCCAAAAAATATACAAGGAAGATTGTTTTTCTTATTACTAACAATTTTTGTTATATACGTTTTGCTGTTAAGTCTATAATAAGGGAGTAGTCCAAATATTGTTATAAGCTAATTTTACGATAAGGGCAATGAAAAAAATATTTTAAAAAATCATGTTTTCCTAGTTCCAGAATTTTAAACATTCAAACCGCAGATTTCTAGCACTAACCATTTTTTAATTAGGATTTATCAAAATTTTCAAAAAATTTAAATAAAATAAAAAAATTTCAAAATTTTGTTTTGCTTTAAAATATGGTTACAAGTAAATTAGGACCGCAATATCAAAAATTCAACCGCAGACCGCAGGTCTTTATCGCATTTCGTTTTTGAGATTAGTTCATGCGAAGATGACAATTTCTGTAAATCACGCCATATTAAAATTTGTCATAATTTTAAAATAGACAAAACGAATAAGGCCTCCAATTTTTTCTAGTCTAAATAAAATGCGAGGAATCCAAAAATTCTAACCTCAGGTAGTTTTCTTTAACCATTTTTGTGTTGATTTTTTTTTTAAATTCACAATAAATGTAAATTATGCTATATTTGACAGAGGAGTCCGTGTATTCTCGATGAAACATATTTAAAATAAGATTAATAAATAAAACACTCGGTAAGTTTCACAAATATCAGTTTAATATACTCTATACCATAGGTTCTCAAACTTTTTTTTTTTGAGTACCCTTTATGTCAATTCCAGAACAGGCGCGTACCCCCAAAAAGGTAAAAAAAAATCGGAACAATTTGAAAATTGTTAAACAAAGCAGACTTGACTGAAAAAAACATACATGAAAATACACTTACCAACTTTAGTGGGAAGGATGAAGCTGCATGCTTGAAATAAGTGATTCAATATCGGGCTCTCGATTACTCAATTTTAACCGCATATTAGGATCGATATTTAATTTAATTCGATATTTGTTTTTTAAAATCACCATGGAGGAAAACCCACATTCACAGAGATAAGTTGTTGAAAAAGGTATTAAAAACAATAATGCTTGTTTGGCTAATTCTGGATATTCACTTTTAGCCATGAGCCAGAACTCTTCAAGTTTCAATTCATTAAACTTCATTTTTAAATCTCCATCGCACGATACTTCAATCAATGACTCTTTATTATTATTATTGAGATTTGATGGATACTTTTCAATAGCGAATGGATTCCTTATCCATAGCATTTCGGAAAAATCTTCTTGAAAATATTTTTGAAAAGATTCTGCGAGCATTTTACTGTGAATTTTAATATTTTTAATAAGATTATTGTCAATTTTTGTTTCATGTTCCGACACGAAATTTTCCAAATTTGGAAACGACTGCAGATTTTTATCAGACACACATTCCTCCATCATTTTTAATTTCATTATCAATGCGTTAACTTTATCATTAACCGAAAATCGATTAATTCCACTACCTTGCAAGGACAAATTCAAGTTATTAAGACGATTAAAAATGTCTGATAAATAAGCCAGTGTCATTATCCACGACTCGTCAAGTAGTTTATCACGCAATTCAAAATTAGTTTCCATTAAAAATAGCTGTACTTCAGAATATAGCTCGAATAATCTACTTAACATTTTTCCACGAGAGAGCCATCTGATTTCTGTATGAAAGAGCAACTGTATATGTTCACTACCCATCTCAGCACATAGTTTTGTAAACAAACGAGAGTTTACAGCTCGTGATTTTATATAATTTACTACTTTGATGGCATCTTGAAGAACATTTTTTAGTGCATCTGGCATACCCTTAGCTGCTAAAGCTTCTCTATGAATACTGCAATGAGTGAACGCACAATTTTCTGTTACGGCTCTTACTTTCATTGCCACACCTCCATATTTTCCAACCATAGCCCGAGCACCATCTAAACAAAAACCAACACATTTTTTCCAGTTCAGTTCATTCTCTATAAAAAAATGATTTAACTTTTGGAAAATTTCAGCAGCAGTTGTACGGGTTGCCAAGGGTTCACAAAATAAATAATCTTCATTAATACGACTTTCAGATATATACCGCACGTAAACCATCAATTGAGCGTAGTTAGTAATGTCTGTGCTCTCATCTATTTGGATAGCGAAAAAATTGCTTTTTTTAAGCTCAACAATCAAATTTTCCTTAATATTTGATGCCATGCTTTCAATTCGGTGGCGTACGGTGTCATTAGATATCGGTATTTTATCTAATTTTTTAGCCATCGATTCATCAAACATACAAGTAACCATATCTTTAGCAGCAGGTAACAACAATTCTTCACCAATTGTATGAGCTTTTCCACAACGTACTATTCTTAAACTATGGCTTTATAAGTGTATGTTTATTTGAATGATCTCGCGTACCCCCAATAGATGCTTCGCGTACCCCCAGGGGTACGCGTACCCCAGTTTGAGAACCTATGCTCTATACGTATTTCGGCAGTGACGCCATCAACAGGAGTTTCAATTACAAACTAAACTTATTTTTTAACAAATCCATTCAGTGGGAACAAATATTATGGTAGGGAATACAAGTGTAAACCATATTAGCAGATAAGGGAAAAAAGTTATTTACCGATTTATTAGGGGGTGAGTTGTAAACGTCAATCTGGTCATTCATTAAGGGAATTCCAGAGTTAATATTTTTGTGAATTTCTCGGTATTCTAAAAGGTTCAGTTTAAGGCTTTTATTGTGTATGTGTAGGATTTTGAAGTCATTGACGGAAAGGTTATGATTATTGGAGATCATATGTTGTGCTATGTTGGACTGTTCTACTTTGTTATTTTGGATGGCTTTCAAATGTTCACCAAATCTTGTAGCAAATTTTCGACCAGTTTGGCCTATATATATTGTTGAGCAATCTTGGAACGTTGCTTGATAAACTCCACTTTTGTTGTGTAAATCAGTTTTATCTAATTTATTATTAACGAGTAAATTTTTAATTGTATGTTTATTATAAAAGACTGGGGTTATATTTGATTTCTTTAATTTTGATCCTATTTTGAAACTAACCTGGCCGTGCAAGGGTATTTTTTTATAAATTTTTGTATCAGGTATACTTGGGGGATAAAAATATGTTAATAAAAGTTTTTTGCGCTTTTTTCTAATAATTTTGTCAATTTCAGCCTTGTTATAACCGTTATTAATAGCAATTTTGTAAATAGTTTGTAATTCCAGATTGTAGTCTTCATCAGAGAGTGGAACATTTAGTAATCGGTCTACATAACAATTGAAAGCAGCCATTTTTGTATTATAAGGATGTAAAGATGAAGCAGGAATGATGGTGTCAGTATATGTCGGTTTTCTATAGATTTTGAAGTTGAGTTTAGAACAAGAATGTGAGATGGAAAGGTCTAAGAAATTTAAAGAACGATTATTTTCTATCTCCATATGAAATTTTATTGAAGGATTGATATCGTTAATATGGTTGAAAAATAATTTTAATTTCCTATTACTACCTTCCCAAAGACAAATAATATCATCAACATAACGATACCGGAATTTAATACAGTGACAGAATTTGTTGGAACTACTAAAAATAATTTTCTCCATATGATCCATAAATATTTCTGACAATAGGGGGGAGAGAGGAGAACCCATAGGTAAACCATCTTTCTGAGCATAAATTAAGTCGTTAAAAATAAAATAGTTTTGGTCTAAACACAGTTCTAATAAATTGGATATTTCTTGAGATTTAAAGCAATCTATATTATTATTTTGAAGATAAGTTTGGACAATATGTTTTACCTCATTAATGGGAATAGAAGAAAATAAGTTGACTACATCAAAGGAAAATAAAATTGCGTTTTGGTTAATAGGGATATTCTTAATTTTATTAACCAGATCTAAACTATTTTTTATGGCAAATTTGGATTTAGAGTTTAAAATTGAGGGTAATTCGTTATTAAGTTTCTTGCATAACTTGTAAGACGGGGCATTAACATACGAAGCAACTGGTCTAATGGGACAGTGGGGTTTGTGTAGTTTCGGTAAGCCATATAAAACTGGAGGAGAAGGATTCATAGAGATATATTTGAATTTTTCATTTTTGTTAAGAACCAATTCACACTTGCTTAACAAAGATTTTAATTTGTTTTGAAAATTACTTGTTGGATCTTTAGTTAAAATTTGTAAATTATTAGTGTTTAAAAAATCATTAACCTTCGACACAATCAGTTTTTTTCAAGAATGGTTATTGTGTTTCCCTTATCTGCCTTACATAAAATAAGATCGTTATCATTAATTTTTTGTTTAATATTTTTTAAAGTCAAAATTTCTTTCTTAGAATTATTACATTTATTATTGAATTTAATAGAATTATTAATAATAGAGGAACAATTATGTTTTAAAAACATTTTTTGTTCTAATATGGCTATCTCAGTATCAATACGTAGATTGTCTATATCTTTATTATTGAGCAGTTTTTTAGGAGCATAGGACAAACCTTTAAGTAGGAGACCGATTTTGAAAAAACAGTAGATGAAATGTTGGATATCCTAGGGTGGAAGTTGATATCTGGTATATTATTCGTATTCGATGTATGGGATGAAACAGGCAGAATTTGTAGCTTGCAGAGGTTAAGTAGTTTCTTATTCTGTCTTAAGTACATCTTGTGCACTTGAAACTGAATTTCTTCTCTTACATCTCGGTCCAGTACGTCGAATTCTATGGGATGTAGTAACATCGTCAATCGGTTGTGAATTAGCTTCAAATGTTGATTTAGATGGAATCTAGTTAAGTACCATCTTTTTATTTCTTCCTGAACCCAAGCTTTTTTGGCTGTTTGCATAGCTTTTCCGGCGGACGTAGATGTATTCTTGCATCGCAGATAAACGTAATTAGGAAAGACACGTTTTTTTAATAAATCGGTAAATAAGTTTTTTCCCTTATCTGCTAATATGGTTTACACTTGTATTCCCTACCATAATATTTGTTCCCACTAAATGTATTTGTTAAAAAATAAGTTTAGTTTGTGATATTCTGTGGTTTGTAATTGAAACTCCTGTTGATGGCGTCACTGCCGAAATACGTATAGAGTATATTAAACTGATATTTGTGAAACTTACCGAGTGTTTTATTTATTAATCTTATTGTAAATTATGCTGTTTAAAAAAATGACATAATCTCAAAACGCATTAAAAGATTTAAGCCCCAAATTTTTCCTAGACTAAATAAACTACGGAGAATCCAAAAATTCATCCACAAGTCGTTATCTCTAACCGCTTTTGAGTTGTGCTTTTTTTAAGAAGAAATAAAATATTCCTTAGTAATAGTAATAATAAAAGTTTCCTTATTATAAAATATTTTCATCATAAATATATGTCAATAATAAGGGAGATATTTTAAGTTTTTTAATAGAGTTTTAACCTCAAAACACCCTCCGAGAACAAAAATTTTGAAATGCCTTATAGCTTATGTTAGTATCCTGGTTTTACCCTATCATTTACTCACCAAACTACCTGAAAATTTGTCCATTTTTGCGTGAATCACGGACAGACAGACAAAAAATTGTTTGTTTTTGCGGATATTGTCTTATAATCATCTGAAACGTGTAGAAACTAAATACGAGACCGAAAAAAGAAAAAAGCAGATATAGCCTCCAAATTTATTAATATAGATTAATTTGAATCAAAGTCGTATAAAAAATTCAGCGGAACAAGGAATCTGGGTGTAGGAGGCAAAAATAATAAATCATGTAAAATTAATAATTGGATTATTTCAAGTTTATTAACAAATAACTAAAACAATATTTATTTGGACTAATAAAATAAATACACAAGTAAAATCTTAACTATTTGACATTTTAAAACATTAAAAATTTATTGTCTTAAATCTGGTAAATATTACAAAAATATTAACAAGTAACTGTTAATTTTAAAATTTCATTAACATGTGAAAATATATTTATCAATAATAAAATAGATTTCATAAACATTTATAGTCATTTATAAATAAGGCCACCACAAAATGTCCATATAGGACAAATTGGTTTTTGGTAAAATTACATTTTTCTGAAATCGGAAGGTATTTTCGGGCTGTCGAGACAACTAATCAGTTCGAAACTCGAGCTGCGCCCAAAATATCTGGACGGTTGGTCACTTTATTTATAAAAAATCAACTGTAGTTATATCTTAATAATATTAACCCTTTGCGGTTTGGTGCCGTCATTGAAGCGACATAATTTAATCTTTTTGTGGTTTTATAACGGTTTATAATTATAGATAAACTAGCTAACCCGTCTCGGAAAATCCCTGAAAATAATTTAATAATCATACTGATGAATTAAAACAATTACGCATTTGGCTTTAGCAAAGTTATCAATAATATAATTATTTTTTGCATACTTATATTCAATACACAATATTATCAAATTGACAATTTTGTTTGACTCAGTGTCGAACGAAATTAATTTTTTATTAAATTAAATTTTCAAAAACTTCCTTGGCACGATGTAATGTGCACGCATACTGTAAAAAAAATCACAAACAAAGTATCAAATTTGACAAAGAATCGCAAAATTGCCACCTAACAATAAATTGCAAAATATCCAATGTTGTCCATTTCAGTGCCTTGACACATGAATGTCATATCTTTGTTGAGTAAACTTTGAGAGTATTATGTGTAAAATCTGTTCCTTTGGTTTAGGCGGAACTAGATTTTCAATTCTAGTTACTTTTACAGATTGATTGAAGCTTTTGATCATTTTGTTCAGGAAAAGCCAACAAGCCAACAAAAAAATAAAATTCCGGTTAGTTCCGCCTAATCGTTTGGAACAGACTGCAAGAAAGAGAACCATAGTGACTTTTCAGTGTACTAGAAAAATTCGGAAGATACTAGTATTGTCTTAGCTTGTAGGATGTCTTTGAAATTGATTTTAATCTATCTCTCCTAACATCATAAAAACATAATTTCAATCATAACATAAAAGATCATCTCAAAACATAAAAGATTGCTTAGAGGAAGGAGTTTGCAAATCTATCTAACACATTTATTTTAGAAAGAGATCAAAACATAAATAGCTGAGAACAATAATAGAGACAGAAATAGATACCTACTCTTAGTGAAGACCAAAATAAATACATCGTCAATTCAAAGATTAAATAGATATTTCAATAAAAAGTAATTTTATTATCATATATAGCAGTAAATTATAACTAATCCTTTTATTTTAAAATTCGCCTGTTTAAGAATTTACGTTGCGTATTACAAAATGATACTACAAAGAAGCCACGCACACAGAGGAGGGCTCAAAAAACACGTGGTTATTGTCAAAATGCAAGTGAGGACCTTTTTTTTTAGCTCAACACTTGCATTTCGGAAAATAAAGTGCTTTTAGCCAGCACTTTTTACTGAGTAATATCACGATTCCTACCATTATAAAAAAATTTGTCCTCTGAGCCCCCACCAAGAAAAATTCCTGCGTACGCGCCTGCTTCAAAATATACTACTATCTCTCTCGTTCAACCCTTCTTCATCTTCAACGCTTGCGTTGGTATACGAATAGCGCATCCACTGCTTTATCATCGAAGGTTTGAGTCAACAATACAGCCTAATAAGTGTAGAGAATAATATACACATATAAGGTTTTTATAAAAAACCCCAACTTCCTAATAGGTATAAAGCTGCATTCAGAGCTCAGTAAATTAACACCCTGTGCGTTATGGATAGTTTTTAAACGAGTGCAATTGGTATGATTGGACAAGCTCGTACTATATCGCTCAACAGTAGTATAGCAACGACAAAGCACGAGCATGTCCGATCATACCAAATGACCTCGTTTAAAAATTATCCATAGCGTACAACGTGTTGATTTACAGAACTCTGAATGCAGCTTAAGTGAAAAAATGTCCAACCGCAAAGAGTTAAACTACATAGCGTATACACGTTCTCAATTTAATAATTAGTCTCTAAAAATACATTCACATTAAGTTTTTTTATCATTTACAAAATCAACAATGCATTATGCAAAACCCAAATAATAAGAAATGTACCTACATTAGATACATTATTATTTTAATAACCAAATTCCCGATATAAATCTCGTATACAGCTAAGTGAAGAGTCGTTTGCCAATAATTTTTAAATACTCATAACGTATAGAGAGAAATCAGACAAATATGTTCTATAATAACACTTTGTAAATCCATAGCTGCAATCTGCAATCTCTAATTTTTACCTGTATAGCTCTGACGACCCGTATAATTCTTCCACAACATTCGTGCTATCTGTAAAATTCATCAAATTAAGCCGAAATTGATATGATTACTATATCTCTCTCTCTACATATGACGGTCAGTCAAAACCTCAGATGAACCACTATTAGAGAGGGAATCGCGCCTTCATACTCATGTAAAATATCGTACCAGAGAGACTGACAAAGAAAGATATATAAATACGTACATTTGGTCTCAAACTAAAGTCGACATGCGCACAATACGTGTTGTCAGTCGGTAATTTAGGTCACATACGGTAATAAACGTCATTCTATCTCAGACAAACCAATAAGTTCGGTTATTCTGAACTCTTTGCGCATGTCGATTTTAATTTGAGACAGCATGATATGTCGTCTTTCTCAATCCCTCAAGTTCCGCAAAATTCGCGTTATGCCTTCTCTATTAGTAGTTCCTATGAGGTAAAAACTTGCAGCTATTTCTGAGTTATGAGTCATTAGAAAATAGTCCATATTTTGATAAGTTGACATTCGACGCATCAGTCATCCAAACTTTGGATTAAAGTGTACGTAAGAAACAAAAACTTGATGTGAACGAATGGTTAACATTATATGGGGTTCAAACAGCGATTCTACACCATTATAAGCATGCCTATGTATACATAGGCTGACCAGATTTTTTGTTTACAGAAATACAGTATGCTAAAATAAGATCATCACGGTAGAAATACAAGTGATAGCAAAAAAATTAAAAGTTCCTCGCTCTACAAAAATACAAGTGTGACGAGCAAAAAAATATATATATATTTAAGGTTTTTTTTTATAAAAAGTAAAAGTATAGAGGATATTACTTAAAAAAGAGTATAATACTCTAAAAAAGAGTACGTCTGGTCAGCCTATGTATACATGAAGTATCTTAACCTTTATCGGACGAACGTGCAATATATTGCACGCTGTGTGTATTCCTTGCCGGACGAACGTGCAATATATTGCACGCTGCTTATGTTTACTTTATTTAGGTGCTGCAGGACGTTTGACATCGAATTAAAATAAACAAACCTTCCAAATAGAAACTAAACAAGATAATAAGCACACGTGCTTCATAGAAATGCAATAAAACTTATACCCAGACAATTTTCTAGGAAAACAAATATCGTACTTATTGAAAAATTTCCGGCCGCCAAGTAGTACAATTGAAAATAAATTCAGTACGATAAAGGTAATACCAAAATGGTACAGAATCACTGTTCGAATTATTAGTGTAAAGGCATATAATATGTACGACCCATAGTTTCTCTCTTCTTCAAATATTCTGTAGGAGGTAGATGATTGTGAAGTCTGCATTTCAGTTCCATAACGTAATTTTGGTACATACAACGAGCTTTACAACCCGTTTTCCGATTTTGTACACATTCCCAATACTTATGATTACCTAAAGGTGTTCCCACTTTACCACTTGGTCTAAATAGGTTTGAATCTACTATTAGATGTGGCATTCCTTTTCGACTCTGCGTAAATTTGAATAAAGCTAGAAAAGAAATACATAGAATAAGAAATAATGTAATAAAATTAAAAAAAAAAAAAAAAAAAAACATGCAGTACTCCGGCAAACTCCATCTTGGGCCGCTAATACCTTAACGTTTACGGACATAGTCTACCTTAAAATTATAGTTACGTAATAATTAGTATCAAATCTAGACAGCCGAACAGTATCCGTCGAAAGTTGGCAATCCTGTACAGTGTTGCTTAGTTGTTCTGACATTTTGGCTTTCATTAAATATGTGTTTATTGTTATTAAATGACACTTTATATCATACGATTATATATTTTTATGTCATACCCGCTGAACTCATATCAGCACCTCAGAGGTAAATTGTATTAAGTCGCAAATGATAAATAGCTCAAAAAAGACGATTTAAGATTGTTTATCTCCTTGCGTTGATCGACTTGATACAGTTTTAAAGCAACGTATATTGAAACTGGCTAGAGCTATAGTTCCAAATTATTTTTCACTCGACAGACTATAAAGTATTGAGTCACTTGGCACTAAACTGTCATTTTTGATAAAAATGTGACTTGATACAGTTTACCTCTAGGGTGCTGATATGTATTGAATGATAAAGTCCAAGAAGGGGCCCATTTTCATTATATAAAACATGGTAATACGACATCACTTGGTATTATTACGCAACTATAACCTTAACGTAAATAGACTATATTTATAAATACTGCCCTAATCTGTCATAAGATAAAAAAATAAAGAAATTGGTACTGAGAATCGAAGTCGTGAGAAAAATTTACATTTTAGTTTAGCTAAGATGTTTTCTCTAAGTACTAAATTCACACACTAAATGGAATGCATTTGGCTGGCTAGTTCAGATTAAATTTAGTTAGAGACAGCGCGAAATAAGCTAAAACCATCAATGCGCATGATTCAGTTGGTGAGTACTACCCGTAAACATTGGCAGATATTGTTAGAGTGTTCAAAAAATTCTCACAGGACGCAGGAGCATTTGAAACATATCTATTTTACCAGATAGACTAGGTCCAAACTAAAACGCGTTCTCGGCGTAGCTCACTTAAGTTTTTTTCTGAAGTCGCGTGACTTTTAGTCAAGATTTTCTTAAAAGTCATAATTATTAGCAGTCGGCCGCTGAGGGATGCAAACCTGTACCATTACTTTCTCGTGCCCAATATACTAGTAGTAAGGCAGAGGATCAACGCGTATATGGGCTAATGATTAATAGCTAATTTATTAAATAAAATGTTTTGGAAATATTTTTAGCAAAAATCCACGATGAATATTATTTTTTTAACGATCTTTAAAAAAAATAATCTCATCGAAATCTCCGATTGTACTGTATCGGTTCACATCGATGTGTATTAGATTTTTAAACAAGCCCCTTCAGTAAATCAAAAAAAAAAGAGAGAAAAATAATTTTTGCTTATTAATTTACGTTTCAGGAACATTCATTTGATATACCACTCAAAATTCAATGTTTTTTCCAAGAATTTGTATTTTTCTTATATGTGGAAAAAACTATTGGCAGCTATTAACGTCCATTCCTGGTCATAAGTCTCTACTTTCTATCTCTACGCCACTTTGTCCTGCATCGTCGATCCATCGGGTAGGTGGTTTCTAGTAGTGTCTCTAGGCCGCCAGACTAGTACCATCATTGACTCTGACAATTTGGTCAGCCCACTGCAACTTCAGATGAGTGATCCTTTCAATAATGTCGCACACTTTCTTTGCTGTCTAATCCAGATATTTGTTCTACGATCTATAATGTATGTACATGCCTAATATCAGCTCTCTAGATCCGGCTATTTGAACACACTTCTATCGTACAGACTGACAGACACATGCGTGAGCGTATAAGGGTTTCATTGTTATACCTGCGGAACTTAAAAAGGAGACAAGTAGAACTTTTAAAATAAATATTTATTTATTAAACTACATAAAAATATAATTAATGAAGTACGATTGTCTATATTTAATAAAATTAATGAATATGGCACGAAGCATATTTTATGCTACTGTATTTTTTGTCTAGAATTTTTACAAAGGCACTTGTGAAGAAAACAATTCAGTTTCTGAGAAATGTCTAGCATTTGAAGCTGCCATAAAATGAAATATAAATATACATTTAAATATATTTTACATATATTATCCAATATATAAAATGAACAACAAATTAAAACATGAACATGCAGTAAAATGACTAAATATTACACTCTAAAACTAACAACAATTTCGTTCTTACAAACTAATTGAACATAAATATTTTTTATGTAGCTTTAACTTTTGGTTTGGATTTGATCAAAATTTAACGAATAGTTCAATTAATAGGTAAGAATTCTAATAAAAAAGTTTTGTCAAACAAATCTTTGTCCCTGATGATAAAGCTACAGTTATCGCTTAACTAAAATTCAGTGGTCTGTGGCCGACAAACTGGAACATTTCAAGCATAAATATCCTAAATAAGACCTATCGGGCAAAATTAGACACTTTTCATTGCGTTTTCTAATTGTTTATGATAAAATAGGTAACCAAATATTTAGTTCTTTTGTTCGAGTATTTTTTCAGTAAGCTGAAAGTAAAGTTGTAGTAGTAAAGATTGGTATCCTAGATGGCCTAAAAGCGTCAATAAAATGGGAAATTGAGACCATCCCTGTCTGTATATCGAATTCCACCATCTTGATCTAAAGAAAACAGCTGGCATAGAAAACAGTGGATCGTTGCACATTGCAAGTGCCCTCGATCTGTGGTGGTATTTTAATGAATAGAATTCTATTCTATCATTGCCAATAACGCGATTCCGGTTGCCAAGTAACTATAGTTTTTTTATCAACTATAAAACTGAACTCTACTACTCGATATCTCACCATAGGTTCCACGACTGCAGATCGTCAAGATTTGGGATGCAGTCGCGTGTATTTAGCTTCAATAGTTTATAGTAGAATGCAGTTAAAAAACTATTGAAGTTTTGCGACTAGTGACTGCTTGTTAATATCCGATAAACCCGAAATTAAATTTCCTAAGCCCAAAGAGCGTGAGATGGTTATTCGAGATGTTTCTAGTTAAAATAAATTATAAATCATATAGCAAAAAATTTAAAAAAAGCATACCACGTCGGTTTGTTCAGGAGACGAAGCAAGAAACGGTACAGCCAAATTTTGAAGAACATTTTTTGTAAAACTATTATAGTAGGTGTTCAGAGCGAAAGAAAGAATATATAATATAAAATTCCCAACATCTAGGTAATGCATACGGGCAGAGAAATGAGTTCTCTGTTTCTAGACTTCTATTTTGTATATTAAAGCCACATGCCTAGCGTTTCAACCGATCCACTTAACCGTATAGGAATCGGTACTCTGAAGTGAAGTCCGGGATTTGAACCCGAGCTCTGTGCTTTGTGGGCAACCATCTTACCACGGAGCCATGGTAAACGAAAGAAACATAATAAAACATAAGAAAAATTTTGATAACATTTTTACAAAAACCTTTATTAACTTCTAAGACAGTGTCGTGGCAACCCTATTTGGCGCCTGATGCAAATAAATTTTGACTGCGCCTGTTTTTCCTTATATTAATGTTAGGGACATGTTAAGCTCCATCGATACGGTGTGTGGAGCGGGTGCACCGTTTGCACTACGGTTCTGTTATAAAAATATTCATCCATTCGTTACGCCGGAACTGTCCGAAAAACAAAAGTGTTGGTTGTCTCCTACGTATCGGTAGATTCTAGTGATAGTTCGTATACTGTGATAGTCACGATGAACGTCCATTATAGTGACTATTCCGACCCACAAATACATCTGCAAGACGATCACTAACGTGGTCGTTCGTAGCGAAAGATGTAGTATCTGTATTACTATAATCACATTCTCTTTTTAATTTATTTTTCGATAGTTTTAAAGAAGACTATAAACGTCACAGAAACGATTTAAAACATTTACGTTATTAGTTTTGTTCAATTCAATATTACTACACTATATTCCTTGAAGTAATTTTGTTTTTTAATATTTGTGTAGTTAAACTTTTAAAATGTCTGTTTAAGTTTAAAAGTGAATTATATGTACTAAAATTTTGACCACGCTTAGTAGATGTCGGACCATTGGCGAAACATACATTATTGTATGTGATGTACCAAGCTTGCAAGAAATATTCGGGTTAATATCATTTTTGTTAATTCATCGGGATTTGTATCAGTAGCTGCTCGCCAGGCTAGGCGTTACTCACACCGTACTTCAAACCCGTGCACACCAAGCACCAATGCTATATTAAAATTACCTGGAACGTAGGTTTAACGCTTTCGCCATTGGTAATTTGCCAAATATACACTTTGATTATTTAAAGTTAGATTTTTCTTTTTAAATTCAACCAAAGTATTGTTATTGAAGTAACCTTAAAAAACGATGTTTAATCGAAAAATGTTAATATAACTTGCAATCGTGCAGTTGCAGTTTGCACTCTAGATAATAAACATTTAATAATAATATAGCTCTAATTTATTCAATTCAGTTTATACCGCAATTGATGATATAGCAACATTGAGTTGTTCTGATGACGATGAACCTGATACGAGTTCAAAGCAGACTACTCATCGAATTCAAAATTTTGTAGAAAAGTCACTTTAGGATGAATCGCACAGTTGCATATAATTTAATTGGTATATATTTCATACCAAATCATTTGCAAACATTTATAATAATAATTGTTCATTTTAGAAAAGGGTAGCATATTTAATTTTAGCCTCAAACGTAAACAGTTGCTTTGAATTCTGATTCTAAGTATTTATTTTTGAAAAGCAGTTCTGTGGCTAATTGCCACAGCAGCAAAGGATATTAAATTTTAAAAAAAAAAGAAAAAGCAGTTCTGACTTCTACGCTTGCATGTGTTTCTAAAACCAACTATTGTACTGGTGCTTGAGGAGGAAGCATTTGTGTTCAACGCACCGATGTACCTGGAAAGTATGCTTAACGCTTTTCAGTCAAGTGCTTGGTTGAGTAGGCAAATCACGCGCCTGGAAAGCAGCTATTGCACAGGTGCTTGAGGGGGCACAGGTCGGTATGTTTACGTTCTACGCACCGATGTACCTAGAAAGTGTGTTTAACGCTCTTAAGTACTCAAGTGCATGGTTGAGTTTACAAATCATGCGCCTGGAAAGCAGCTTATTATGTCTTCGCTAGTACGAGTGCGAAAGGAGAAAATTAATAAAATGTTGAGTTTAACATATATCCTTGAACTGAAATCTTTTAAAAATTCAATTATACCTTGTATTTAACCTTTTGAACGGTCTTACAAAATTGTTACATCTTGAGTGTATTCTGCTTGAATGTCCAGTTTGTCGGCGACCATGACCTAGTTCACATTACAAATTATACTATACTAATATCAGACTACTCTTGCTGGGCACAGTCGAGACGTTGTATGATGTCATTGAGTTGTGAATGGTTGTGTCCGCTATAAGAGAGGAGCATGGGTCCACTGGCAGTAGTAACGCACCCTGCACAACTCAATTTACGTTGCATCACACACACCCATGTAGTCTTTGTATCCTTCTGATGACTAAGAGTGTACATGTGACCATTGTGAATCACTACCGTTCTGCCTTTTGGTGTTTTGAGGAAGCGTAGACCACCTACAGCAAATACCCATACTCAACACTCTTAAAGCTTACACTGTATAACATTGTTCGCATACAGTTTGTTTAAAAAAACTAGATAAAACTTGGCAATTAAACCTATAGTATTAGCTTACTTCTGAAACCTAGCCTTGATGCTTTTAAAAGCAAGGTTGCAATTTAGTCTAACAGTGCATAGTGTCTGTTTACTTCTACAATCAATAGAGAAGAAAAACGTATGACCACAATTACGAGAGTTGGAATTTTAGTAGTGACAGCTGTATAATAACTACAGCTATAAAGCATATACCTATTTAAAATTTGTACAGCCTTACAATGTACTACCAGCGTTGTGTAATACTTCTCGCCAACGATCTGGATGTTGCAGGATATTGATAACATCTGTTTGGATATTTCGGATAGGTGTTATCTAAAGTCCTTAAATAAAGAAAGATACTTACACCCACTATGCGCTAGTGGATGTAGCTGAATCTAAAGTAATCCAAACACAATTTGTTTCAAGTAATGAAAACAGTGTAGATATAATACAGCTATATATAACACATTACCGCAAATATTAAATTTAAAAATAGATTGCATCTAAAAACATTTGATATAATTTTATGTGTTTAATACATAAATTAGTTCCATAAATTCTTAGGTTCACAATACTGATAACTATATTGAAGGGCTGGAAAATTTTGAAACATATTTTTGGTATCTGTAGATATTATACAATTGACACTAAAAATCCCAAACCTATTATTATTATTAGTGCAAATACATTTCATTGTAGTCTCTTCGATTCATGTTGATCTCCACCTTACTGCTACTGTATAAGCACGAATCATTTCACTGCAAATAAGTGGAGGTCCATGTCAATTTCCATTGATTCAATCGGGCTTCGAAACGGTGTTAATGAGACAACAATTGTTCTATCTCAATTTTAACTATCCTGAACGTAAATATTTATTACATAAATTACTTACAGATCCATATATTTACAAGGTTGTTTTAGAAGTAAGCCAACTATAACATTACTATAATACTAAAATTATCATATAACTCTGTAAATAATTGAATGTTTTTGACTACAAATTTTACCCAGGCAGTTTAAACAATGTGTAACTGTCTGCGAACAAGCTTAATATAATTCTAATCTAACTGTGTATGTTAAAGCATTTATGAGTAGCATGAAATTGAACACACTGTATGCGGAATACGAGATTTAACGTTTTTAATGGACCAATAAGTGAATGCGGGAAACAAGAATTGATGTTTTAAATGGGTCCATGTCGCTTTAGAAAGCAGTAAGCATAAAATGTAACACATGTCTTAAGTTGAAAATTTGCTCAAAAACCAACAGATGTTCGCGTACGTCCTTATTTACCGCACGCACATGATTCTAAACGAATAGATTGCTTTGCAGTAACGACAAGCGATAGATTCTGAGAATACTGAATAACAGACGTAGAAAAAAGATCTTTAAAAGTGGAAAACTAAACAAGTTACAGAGAGCGTTCAAAAAAAGTTAGTAGAAGTAGTAAAGAAAGGCTTGTGAGTGCTGAAAATAAACAGCGAAGAACAAGCAAAGGACAGACAAATAGAAAATAATATATTAATAAAGTCGAAGGCTTTAATGGCATGTATTGCTATTATAATAGGCGCTTTCGAGGCTATCAAAAAGAGTAGCTCCGAGTTACTCCCAACAGTTCAGTGGTTGTTCTAAGTAAAAGTACTTTACACTCTTAACTACTCCAGAATTACCTTCCCCGTCCCCTGAAGTACCTACCTATATCGTAGAACTTGGATTTTATTTGTACTGGGGATAAACAGCTGATGCAATTCAAACTTGTTAAAAATTTATCACGCATTTATAATTGTGTATTTTTTACATTGGGAACATCCGTTTAGTGTGTTTACTTCTTACAAATTTCGAACGGGAACAAATGAAAATTTGCTCACCATGTATAAACCCATCATGTTTGCTGATATAGCTCGATTCATTTCTGATGAATCTGCGAGGGTCATAGATCCGCAATCGTTTGTTTCTGGTGGGAATAGCCACATGATGCGCTTTCCAGTTAGGTGTGAAACACTACGAACTACACTGAACTGTTCTGAAATTATTACACTAGGAACAGTTTATTCCAGAAAGGCGCAAGTTCAATGAGATTTGAATCTATCCGTTTATCCCCACTCCAATCGAACTCGACGTTCTGAAATTTAGTTAGGTCCTTCAGGGGAAGATGGAAGGTAGTTCTAGTATAGTTTGGGAGCGTGGAGTACTTAAACTTGAAACACTAACGAACTGTTCGGAGTAACTCCAAGTTACTCTTTACAGCAACCTGGAAAGCGCCTATTGTCTTTCAAATCTGACTGTACTAGGTCATGCCTTCTCAAAGCAACGTCCACGGGAATGTATTTGGCAGTCGCACCAGATTTCAATCGAGTATACGTCCACACTTATCGAGTATAATTGTTTGCTAGGTGTGCATTCGGCCTAAGAAACGTTCGTGTCCGCATACAGTGTGTTCAGATAGAAAGTATTTTGAAAATTAAAAATAATAGCATAATTTGTTTTAGATTTAATTTAATATTTAGTTGTTATTGGATGATTATGAGGAAATATGATGTGTTTAAGGATTTGGTTAGTGAAATTAAAACACAAATTTCTTACTTTTAAGTAGTTTATTTATGAAAAACGTATACATATACAGTTATACGATATTTTGATAATTCTAAAAGTACATTACGTCTACTTTTTATTATATTTCCTTAAAAATATTATATATTCATATTATATTCCTCTTCCTCTATTTTAAATAAAAATTGTGGACTATAAATAATTTATAAATAAGAGTATAAAATAATAAAGTATAAAAACTAAAATCAGACCTAAGTACGGGATCAGTTCATTTCAAAAATACTTTAAATCAGTCCATAAGTAAAAGGAATTTTTGACTAAAATTTTCATATTTTAAAGAAAATTTATAACTTATATTTATAAGTAGGTTAAAATACTTTATAAATAATATAAAACTACTACTACTCCCAAGCATATTTAATTAAAAAAGGCAGAGAAAATGGCCTCCACTTTTTATCTTAACTTACTATAAATTAATCACAAAATTTTTTAATCAAAATGAAACATAATTGCACCTCCATCAGTCAAAATAAAAAAACTTATAATACAAAAAATCAGACTTTATCAAAAATTTTCTAAATTTCAGATCTAATATATCCATTTTAAGATTTTTAGGAACTTGAACTCCCAAAAATGGCGACCCTTTTAAGAACCTGACCTAATAAGTTAGGACAATGCGTTCCTAACTATATTAACTACCTAAGTGATATATTATGCAAAATTAAATTGCTTAAGTATAAACGTATACCTAAGGTTGGAAAAATTTTCAATTATCACACGCATTAAGCGAGATATATAAATTGTGACTCCACAAAGTGTATCAACAGGCTAGTGATACTAATGATTTAGTATCAATTCCTAACACATTACGTGTCCAAATCGCGGCGCCACTGTACTTTTTCAACTGAAATAAAGCGGAATTAGGCGTCAACTTGATTTGTGGACACGACTCATATTACGCGCAGATGTCTCGTAGTATGCTAGAGGTTTCAGGTGAAATTATACATTATCAGACCGTGAAGTATAAAAATGCATCGCTTTAATTGCAGCAGCCTATACAATGGAACCCGGCTGTCTATTGGTCTCGCCGATATTTATCCGGAGCAAAACCGGTCTACGGCCTATGCCTATATGAACATGTTAGTGTTGCTTCCGAGCAACATTGTAGACAAAAATGCCAGGGTCAATCAACTTCAATACTGCAGTTTTCTAAAAAAAGTTTCGTTCACGACGTTACTTTATGAATTTTAGGCGGAAAAAAAGATTGAGCACGACCCGGTAATGTATAAATATACTTTTAATGGCGCATCTACATTGGAGAGTCAAGAGACATGATTGCGCGATAACGTCGTTGGATAAGCATGTCTACACTTGCATAAGCATGTCGCGGACTTTTAACTGTCGCGAATTCTGTTCGTATAAAGCTGACATGGCGCTGATTGTCGACATACTACTCTGACAAAAAAGTAGCGTGAATTTGCAATTAAAAAAGCCCGCGCTAATATGTTTTTTAAAATCTTTTTTTCATAAGTTGGCAGCACTGTTCCTAATTACTGTGTCAAACATGAGCGCCATCTGTCAACCAGTTTGATTACATCGGCTGTTTTAGTTAACATACTTCAGTAGTGCGGCGCAATTTTTACAATGAACAAAACTACTGAATAAAGAGATTGCCTTAAATTTTGTGTTGCGAATGGAATTACGTGTCCCGATTCGTTAAAAATGTTGGAAAAGTGTAATGGTGAATCAGCTTTATCAATATCACGGGCGTACGAGTGGTACAAAGCATTTAAAAACGGTCGAGAGATCGTTGAAGACAAACTACGTTCCGGACGGCCGCTTCAACCGACGAAAACATCGAAAAAGTAAACGAAATTGTGCTAGATAATCGGCGTTCTAGCTTATGAGAGATTTCACGTGAATTGGAAGAACAATTCGTGGATTTTACATGATGATAATGCACCATCGCATAGACCAGTAATTGTGACTGAATTTAAGGAAAAAAACGGGACAAATATCATCGAGCAACCACCGTATTCACCACATTTGGCCCCATGTGACTTCTTCTTATTTCCGAAATTAAAATTGCCGCTACGTGGAACACGTTTTGAGTCGATCGAGGCCATAAAAGAAAATTCGTGGAAGGCTATACCGGAAAGCGCCTATATAAGGTGTTTCGAAAACTGGAAAATGTGTGTTGCATCAAATGGGGCCTACTTTGACGGCGACAAATTAAATTTTGATGATTAAATGAAAATTGTGTGCTTTATTTAACAATTCCCGCTACTTTCCTGACATAATGTATACCTGTAGCTAAACTCAATTTTAACTACCTTTGAACTTTATCGGCAGTTACTGAACAGAATGTATACTTATACGGAATACAAAAACTTGTATTCCGACAGACTTGTATGTAAACAACTAAAGTATTAATCGCTACACACTGCGCATGACTCTCCAGTATAGACACGGCATAATGCATCGCTAAACTGTTGCTTATCCTCTTCACTGAACTTTAAAAAAAGAATAAATATCTTAGATATTGAATAAAACACTGAATCTTTCTGAAATTACGTTTATTAAAAACTAGATGTACATTTCGATTGCTATGCAGTCATCATTAGTACAGTAATTGAAAAAATAGTAATAATAATCGGCAGTATGGTAATGTAAAAACCTTTATACCTCCACAATGGATATATATTAGTTATATTATATATTAGTTATAAGATTTAATTATAGTACTACTGATGAGTACTACATGACAACCGAAATGTAAATCTTGTTTCTAATAAACGTAATTTGAAGGAAAGATTCAGCGTTTCACTCAAAATTTACACCTTCAATACACCATTTATCTTATATTTGTTACTGTCGAAGTAATACAAAATACTCATTTTGTATTATGACGACATAAATTAGATGGAATTTTAGTTTCCACTTTCTTCGTTATCATAATAATTATTATCTTCTTTATAATAATTATTTTCATAATTGTAGTCATTATTATAATATTCATCTTCGAAATAAGGCATTGGATGATTATGTGCATTGGGCCATTTAACAACATTTGTTCCAACTGTCCAACAAGTAGCGGGGCATTTTCCTTTCCCTCGATGAAACTTGCAGTACCAAAATGTTTTTGTTTTATAAGTTGCTTTCTTGAAGAATACATTCCCGTCGATTCTCAATTGGGGTACACCACGCTTGCCAATAATACATTGTAAACGTCCTACGGAAAATAATTCAAATCAAACAATTTATACCAACACCTTAAAATTTACATAAACTACCAACTGTATGGCAAAAAATAAAAATAAAATATTAAGAACCACAGGTTTGTTTACAACAACGCATGCCATACATTCCAAAAACACAAATAATTTATCGGGGTTTTAGGTATAGTGTTTGATTTGTATTATTTACCTAGTTTTTATTTATTTAAAATTATTCTAAATATGTACATAAAACAATCACTTATGAAACAGTTTGTTCACCAGTATTAATATGTGCATCAATGAATTTTAAATATGATTTGAATATGTTTACTTTTAATAAAAACTCTATTTTTCACTTTATTATCACTTTAACACTTTTCACTATTTCATTTTTAAAATAAATTTAAGTAATCTATTATTATTTCCTCAATACGGTCAATGAAATGTACGTAATGACATGCTATGCGATTTTGTGTGAATTATACTTTAGAATTCTTGAATGAAAACATTTCTTTAAATTACTTTTATTAAAAACTAGATGTACATTTTAACTGTTATACAGTCCTCATCAATATTACAGCAATCAAAACCAACTATCTATTTTATATCACTAAACTTGTTTATATAAAATGGGTAGGTCAAAAGTTAAGAAAGATACGAAAAATACGCATATTCTAATATGTTACAGGAAAATGGACTAGGTTTGTCATAAGCAGGTTTATCATTTCTATCTCCAAACATATTTAAACTGAAGACACTATATAGAGTCTATATAAACTAGACACTACCGTATACTGACTGATAAATATATGTGTGACCTGTCCGGCTTATTTGATCGAAGTGTGGATGAAAGACTACGAGGACATAATCTCAAACTTTGTCGTGAACGATTTAAGAAGAAAGTGCGTGAGTGCTTTATTTCAAACCGGGTATTTCATGCTTGGAATAGCCTACCAGCCGCTATAGTCATTTCAACAAATGTTAATAATTTTAAGAACTATGTTGATAATATTTTGTAATCTTGAAATTTTTTTATTTTTGTATTATTTTTTGTCATTTATATTATACAAAATTTGTTTGTATATTTTGTTTTCTATGAGAGCCACATAAGCCTACGGCTTCAGCTTTCTATGCTAATAAATAATAATAATATATACTATGACAGTATGGCCAATTGTAACCGCGCCACGGTTGAAATCAATAGCGTTATAGCGCTTATTTGGTCTCCAAATGGTAGTTTCACATGGAAGCGTTTTAGCCTCAGAGGAACTACTAATAGAGAGGTCATCGCGCATTCATACTCAAGTAAATATCGTAACCAGAGAAATTGACAAGAAAGATATATATTTTGTCTCGAACTAAAGTCGAAATGTGCACAAAACATGTTCTCAGTCAGTAAATTAGGTCACCTACGGTAATGAACGTCATTCTGTCTCGGAAGAAATAATGAGGTCGGTTCTTTTGAGTTCTTTGCGCATGTCGACTTTAGTTTGAGACAGAATATATCTTTTCCTTGTCAATCCCTCAGATTACACAAAATTTGCGTTATGCCTTCTCTACTAGTAGTTCCTCTGAGGTTTTAGCGGACAGACACTACCTCTAACCAATAAGAACATTTCATTTCAAATGCAAGTTGATTCTACTTCAACTTTTAAAAGAAAGCGTCTGGAGGTATGTTTTAAAGTGTACCACCATCTAATTTGTGCGGACAAAAATAGCAAATGTTCTGCGAAAAGCATCTTTTTTGTACATTTGAAAACAAACTTACGTACGTTTTCTATTAAAAGATGAATTAGAATCAACTTTTAGCGGTCTAGCCTTACATTCCAAATGAAACGTTCTTGTAGGTCATATATATGTGAAATTAAACCATCATAATGATAGCGTTGTCATCATTGGTCCAGCATCTTTTAATGAATAAACATGATTTATATGGAATTGGTCCCGAATGTAAACTGTGTAAAACTATGGCCGATATTTCTTTTTAATTAGTATTGTTTTTACACCAATATCTAACGTTTTATTAATAACATCGCTCGCAGATTCAATATCTTACAGGTAAAATAGGATGCGCGTGCGCATAATTTGTATAATTTTCAATGTTTGTTGTTCAGAAGATATAATGCGCACCCGCTAGCTCCTGTCTGTTAAAGTGTTTATGCGCAAATACCGCTATATCTGTTCGTAGAATAATTATCAATGACTTATCAGACGCAAGCGCCGAGTAATTTTAACGCATTCTTACAATGTCTACGCATACGTATGATGATAATAAACCATTACGCCAGTGGTTCTCAAACTTTTTAATGTAAAGACACCCCCAAATCTGTAAAATTTACGGCACCCCCAATATTATGTGCATGAAATTATAAAAACATTTTACATTGCAGTATCGCTCAAAATTGTGACGCTATAGGCCGTTCAGTTTCGAAACAAGACAATAAGTCATCAAATCGAAGCAAACTTCAGCTATTTTACCAGTGGCGGTCCGAAACACAAACAAGGTACCAAACAAACAGCTGACTAATAAAATAATAAGTCATACACCACGCCACTGCTTTGCGTGCGCGCAAACGTAGTAAGCTCTCAATCAAAAACACGTTTCAGCGCAGTGTGTTGTTTCGAAAATGTACGGCCAATAATTAAGAACGCGCTATACCGAGTAGTGATTTGAAAATTATCAAAGTTAATATAGGCATCCACGAGTTATACCTGTTTGCATTCATTCAGTTGCGTCAAACTGTATTATGCGTATAATATATACAATGCTAAATTTCATACCACGCCCGCGGCACCACTACAAGTAATGAACGGCATCCCAGGGTGTCGCGGTACCCACTTTGACAACCACTGTATTAGACTCTACAAACATACCTATAATCAGCAACCTATATTACTTCTTCTGTGAGCCAAAAGTTTTTTTTTAAGGCTGTTTTAGGATACATATTAATTTTTTGTCCTATGTAACACTTATTGCAATAAACACATGTTTATAAATGTAGGATTGTTCTAATTGCGGAATTTTGTTATCAGTTCTGCTCAATCTATCTGATGTGGCGTACCGGTAGGTTTTATTTCTAAGGAGCCATGTACCGGTACCATATTTGTGCCATATATTATACTATTGGTTTTTCTTTTTATCTTCTGGAAACTCCCCTCGTACCGGCAACAGATGACACGCGTACCAAGTCATCAGAATTTAATTTTAGTGGATAACACTGTTAATATTAAATTTCAAGAATAAAATTCTAAATTTGTGGACAGTTAAATAATGGTTTTGAACATTTGGCTCACACATCAAAGGAGAATCAGCAACAGCTTTACTTAGTTTAACTACGGGACGCCAATTAAATATAAATCATGTTCATTCAAAAAAATATACTACAGGTACTAGATTACATACGTTGAAGAATAGATGAAAAAATATTAATTCCTGCTTAATACTTGCTTTAAACCAATCATCCTGTCTGATATTAGACCTAATACGTTTCAAGAATTAGTGGATTTTCAAAACCCTTCTTAATTTTTATACTCCACTGGATAAGTAAGTTTAGTTGGTAGTTTTAATTATTTTGTTACTGATGAGGACTATATAGCAGTTGAAAAGTACACCTAGTTTTTAATAAACATAATTTCAAGGAAATATTCATTCAAGAAGTAAATCTTCATAACATCGATTTACTTTGCACGATTTTAGTAAAAAGTGAGACAAGTATTATAGGATTCAACGATAATATTAACGAGAATGGCTAAGATATATTTTTAAAACTATAAATTTGTTTTTTATGGTTGAAATATGTCTCCCGATATGATTTTTGTCATTTTCGTTTAAATATTTTGCGAACATAAGATTTTCCCATGGGTTAAATAATAATGTAACTAAATTATACACATACATACAAAGAATTGCAATTAACAAAAGTATGAAATAAAAAAGGCTCATTACCAAACGTACCAACAATATTCACGAGTTTTAAGATATTTCCAAGGCATTAATAATTCTAAGATTTACTTGTTCGAAAATGTAAAATACAGAAAAATACGTCTGAATATTAGCAATAACTAATAAACTAATACTTTTCTTTTGTAAATGAGTTGATCAGTTTATAAACAATGACGAACTACAGTAAATAAAAAAAAGAAAACAAAAACTTTGCTGCCGGCGGAATTAGAATGAAATTTTCTGCAAAAAATTAGCATTTTTAGCAATTTGCATATAAGCTGTTCCAAATAATTAAGTGTAACATTTTTTTCAATTAAGTGGAAATTTTTATTATTATTAAAAGTTGTCACGAGCACATTTTTTTAATAATTGAATTGGGCCTTTGCTAAACAAAATGATCAAAAGTCTCATTTAATTAATAAATATTTTACTAGTTTTCAAAATCTAGTTCCGCTTAAACCAAAGAAACTCAGTATTAAATATTGTTGGTTAATTTGATATGAATGTCTGTACTGTTAGAGAATAGTAAAACTCACCTGGCGTATTTGTATCTGACGAAACATAAGGTTTCGTATCTGATTTCCAACAAACTGAACTTTGTGATTGATCTCCCATTGAAGACGATTCACCCATACTTGTATCAACCATAGAACTCATATCAATCTCCAAAGAATGTTCGCTAAAATCATTAACTTCATCTGGTTCTTCAAGTGGTTCTTCCTTTGGTTTTATAGCATCAATAATATCAGGTTCAACTAATACGCTAGTAGGTGTATCATCATCAACTCTACTAGGTGTCGGAGGACTTTTATCGATGTGTTTTTCAGGGTTTGGTTTGAATATTTTGTTCGGTATTGATTTTTTTGCCGGTGGTTTTCGTTTGACTGGGCCTAATGGATCCGTTAGAGTTTTTACGTCAACTAACTGTATGTTTCGTACACCATTTTGATTAGCATGGGGAGTGTCATTCTAAAAAGCATTCATTACGATACAATTCTAATTAAAAAAATTGCATTTATAATTAGTGAAAAAATATAATCTAAAGTTCAATGTTACAACATCATATTACATAACAGTTTCACAAAAGGCAGATAAATATATCTAATCAATAAATAAATAAAATGAAACCTTGTAAGACACTTGTTAATAAAACAAAATACAAACTACAATGCTCAATTGTTTTAAAACAAAATAATTACAGCGGTTAGAAAATAAGCTTTCACTATTTAGAAGTGTTTAAACGTAAAACAAACTTACAATAGTTCCTTCTGTGAGTCCTTTAATTTGTAAAGTCTCTGCAACTTTCATAAAAGTACTTAATTCCTCTTGAGATACGTTAACTTCACCTTGATACATAAACTGGAGCAAGTCTCTTAACGCTGTGTAGCTTACATCTTTCAATATAACAATCGGGTGCTTGCATGGATTAACGCTAAATAGTTCTTTGAAATATTGGCTACATACTGACAGAACTATTTTATGTGCTTTCAAATATTTTCCTTCAGCAGCTAATGTCACATCAACTAAATCCTCAGATTGAAACAAAGAATGAAATCCATTACTAAGATTATTGTGGAAATTGTTCCAACAGAGAGAAAATTGGTCACCAGACATTGTACTAATTGAGGCGTATATATGTACGATGATTTATTTCTGAAATATATAGGATAATTGTTAGATTTTTTTAAAAAGAATACACCTTAAATTGTTAATATTTTGTATCTTTGTTTCTCTTAAATATAACCTTGTTTTTATTTTGGTTTACTTACTTTCTTATCTTCTGCTTGTAAAATAACACAAAACATACAAATGTACGTAAATGTTTATATATAACATTGGATTATGTAACAAGATTTGGATAACTCGCAGCGTTTCAAGGAAAAAAGTGTTAAACGCTAAAATATACCACCGCCATACTTTAGACTTTATAATTTACATATTAGACGTTGTATCTTTTTATATAAAAAAACTTCAATTAGATCACTAATTTTTATTTATTCCACGATTGATTTTTAAGTTTATTCTAACGGTTTTATCAGTAAAACTGACGAGTGTTTTCTAAGATTATGCCGCCATTTTATTTCAGTTATCACCCCTTGCAAGGTACTTGTAAAAAAAGTAAATAAAAACAATAATAATAACAGTAATACTTTATTTGCATACATGTACATAAAAAGTGTAAAAATACTTTTATGAGATGTATAATTAATTAAAACAAGAATTAATAAATATTTTGTCAGCTGTATAAAAATTAATTTAATAACTTCTGTAAACTTAAAAAGATTACATTAATTTATCACTTGTATACAACTGATAAACACTTTTACTTAAAACAGGCCCAACTGTTCTTTTCAATGGTCCAAACTCTATTTTAGTCAACAAATTCTCTCCTTTGCCCCCTATTTTTTCATATTCCTGTATAAGACGCCTGGGGGTTGGATATTTTTCTACAATTGCTAAAGCTTTATCAACAGACATTCCTTTAAGTTGCACAAGATGTTTGACAAATAATTCTTTAACTGTGTGATCTTTACTTTTAGCTCCAGCTTTATTAAAATCTTTGAAAGTTAATAAGGATATTAGGTCATCTGAAACTGTATGTTTTTGAAGATCCTCTTTTGGGCAACTTATCAAAGTTTTATTCTGAAAATAAAGAAAAATTAATTTTAAAATTGGGTTATAAATGTAACATTTTTACAATTAGTACAGCTAATGTTCCCTAAAAAAATGAAATGACCTAAAAACGATTAGAAACGATACAGATACCGACCAAAAATTTGCTATAGCTTGCAAATGCTAATAACATAATTACAGGTTTTGTACTTATGAGCTCTTTTGTTATTGTTTGATATTTACCTCATAATATTTTTTGAGCATTAAAGAAAATCCAGCTACATACTGCATGGAATGCCTATGACTCTCAGTAAACTTAACTTGAAATCCATCTTGTACCAATGTATTAGAAGCAGCCTGCATTAAAGATGACAATGGCAAACCAGTATGAGTGTTGCTACCAAAACTCTCAATAATATACATTAAATTTTGTATTCCTGATTGTTTCAACCGAAATTTTTGTTCATGAAACCTTCCATCTTTAATACTATGGCCAAGATCATCCATCCTTTTTCTTTCTGCCACATAAGGAAGAACTAGTTCACTTTCGGTTTGTCTATCGCGACAAATCCAAGTAAAATCACCAACTTTCATATGCCTGATTTCATATAAGATGCCAAGTTGATTTAATTCATATTTGGTATCATCATCTATTGGACCTTTGTTACTCCTAAAATTAAAATAATGAAAAAGTAAAGTATGTCCAGAATTTATAAGGAATAATTGTATCAGATTTATGTCCGGTTACATGAAAGTGTTAGAACTAGTTATAAGCTAAACCTAAATATAAAACACAAAAATACCTAGCAATGCATAGCGTTTTAGTTTTAAGACCTTTATGCAACCAGCCATTAGAGAATAATATTAATTGAATTAGTTGAAGGCATTTTTAGAAATATTTTAAATAAAGGCCATTCAGTTAATGATTTAAAAATATATTATACTATATTGATAAGTATTTCAGATTATAAGGCCATCTTCAGAATACAAAAACAGTCCCTAATGCAATAGGAAAACGCCAAGAAGAAATACAAAATGTAACAATGGTTACTAAATCAATGGTGTTATTCTGAAAACAACTTGTTCACTTTAGCGCTATAAACTTCCAAAGTGGCCCGATTTTAAAACAATTTTATTTTGTAGCCTCTGTTAATATACTTCACTATTGGATAATAAAATCGCCGTTACACCTGTCGGCGTTAACACAGAAGTTTTATGTTAAATTAACAGTAGTGTTCAGAATAACATCAAATGCTGTTAAGCTTACCCTTCAGTTTCATGTGTATCAACTATGAGAATAGTATCAAAACTGCCTGGTGCAAAAATTATCTGCTCAAAATTAGAGACTTGACTTGAACAGCTTTGCTCAGTACTAGCTTGGCTATTGCTATTCGTTTTCTGACTATTTTGAGCAGATCTGACTACTGTACTACTAGTACTGTTTTGAGTATTTGAAATAAATTCTATATTTAAATTTTGACTACATCCATAAGTCATATTTTCTTGACTTCTCTCAGTAGATTTTACTACTGTGCTGTTTTGTTTACTTGTATATGAATTTTGGCTACATGTAACAGATTCAGAATTCTGAGAATTAGAACTAACTAAATTAGAACTTACAGTCCTAATTTGACTATTTATGGAGCAAGTATTAGTTTCCATTTCATGTATATTTTCTGTGTCCATTATGTTATCAGGTGGATCTTTATTATTTCCAAACATGACATTTAACTGAGCATTTTCTTGACTTTGTATTAATCGTAAAGCAACTTCTTCACCTTCAGAAGTTAAACAGTATTTAATTGGTTTACCCTTCTTTTCAACCAAGTTTTTAGACACTAAGTTTGACATAGACGACCAGGCTGTGTAAAAGGACCCAGGCTCTGGTTTTGTGAACGATTTGTTACATATTGCACGTGCATCATTTATAATTTCTTCTTTTGTACTACAGCCTGAATAATTTGGTTTTTGGCTGTGATTAAGTAAAGTTATTATTATGGCATACGGTCCCGAAGCATATGCTGGAGTATATAATTTTGTTTTTTTGGGAGTTTTTTTCTTAACGATATTTTTGGGTATTGGTTGGAGTACTCCTTCAGATTGAGCTTTTTTTGGAGTTTTCTTGCTGCGCTTTTTCATTTCTTGTAATAAAGGTTCTTCTACAAGTATTGTAGCATCAATATCATTCGCCTTATGTTTCTTTAATTTGTTATCCAGCATTTCACAGAGTTTAGGGCCAAAACCTTTAAGCATCATACAATCTCGACCTGATTTTAGCGGAATAGGGAACTTCTTTAAATTTTTAAGAGCTATATTAAATGTATGTTCCATTTTAGAACCATTTTCCCGTGCTTTGTCTTTCCATTCTGTAAGCCATTTTTCAAACAATGGATTTGGAGATTTCAGCTTAACAGTTGATCGATTTTTTGTCTTTTTATCCATATTTTTTTGCTTATTTAGCAAAATTTGTAGTGTTTACAATTTAAACGAAACTTAACCTAAATATTTCTGTGTGATGTTCACATTTAAATTGCGCGCTGCACTTCATGCAAATTAAAAAGAAATTTTTTGTGATATCGTGTGTTTATTAACATTAAAAATTTCACTTTAAAATTATTTGAGAGTGGATAGTTAAAATATTTCATTAAAGACTATCTTTGACAGCTACAGTATCAAAATCTGTCAAACTTAAGGTTAGAATAACATGACATTTGTCTCTAACCTTATTTGATTAACCAAAATAAACATAAAATGGCTTTAAATAAAGATGAAAACAGCTGGAGAAATAATATAATATTTCAATTACAAGAACGAAATAGGACTCAAACTAGTTGCTTCAATGATCTCATATCCTTACGTAAGTAAATAACGATAAATATATTTGTTTGTACTCAACCGTGTGTTTTACAGATAATAGATTATTTGATAATGCTAATTCTCTTCGAACTGAAAATCTCCAGTTAACAATTCAGAATGAAAAGCTTCAGGGTTTGGCTGGTTCAAGTACGGGTAGTTCAGGCGATTGTAAAATACATGAACAGCGACTTCAAACTTTAGAACAAAAATTATTAGCTCAACAAGAAGAACTTACTGAGCTTCATCGGAGGAAAGGAGAAAATTCACAACAAATTATTGATTTAAATAAGAGCTTACAGGAAAAAGCTAAACAAATTATAGCATTAGAAACTAGGTAAATTATGTTTTAAAAATACCTGTTATCAATTTACGCTAGTTGATGTTATAAATATAACTATTCTATTAAATTTTTTAGCCTCATGGAATCTACAAGTACGAATACTAGTCTTAGGGCAGAAATACGTATGTTCCAAAATAGTTCCAGAGAATTAGAAAATTTAAACCAAGTTTTAAGAGATGAGCATCAGGCATTACAAATTGCTTTTGCTTCTTTGGAAGATAAACTTAGGAAAGCCCAGGTCAGTACGTTAGTTTTTAGGGTTTTGTGGTTAGATCAAAAAACCCTTATACAGTCATTAATAGTTGAAAATTGACATGTAGATATAGATCTTTTACCTGCCTACAGGAAAAACTGTATTTTGAAATATCATCACTGGAAAAATATTTAAATTTTGCATCGATTATCAAATAAAAGCTCTTATACATAGATTACCAGATGAAAGTAATTAAATAACATTTTTTGACCCATCTTTAAATTTGTATTTTTATTATTTGTATGACTATTTCTCAAAAACTAAAAAAGATAATGTATTGTGGTTCGAAGTTTTGGAATCCTGAGGAGTTATATGGTCTTAATTCAAATTGAAAACAAATTATGAACAAAAAAATTTTTTGCGATCTTTTGGTCGACCGTTGCTAGACAATGTAATGTATAGGTTGAAAGCATATGTTAAATTATTGTTAGTTTGTAAAGGAAACCGGATTAAAATTAAATAATATAGTTAAAGTTGTCGAATTTTGCAAATATATTTTTTTATAGAGTTGGTCTTGGTCAGTCAGTTAATTAGTTGATACAAGTATTGTTATTTTAACTGATTTAACATTCCGTATGACACGTACATGACCTTTGCTAGGCAACGTAATAAATAGGTTGAAACCAATTGTCAAATTATTGTTAGTTGTGAAAGGGAATTAAATAAAAATTAAATAAGAAATAAAGTTATAGTCGTGGAAAAAGCATAGTATGAAACTTGCATGGAATAGTCATTTCTCACTCGTATGAATTGCACTACTCGCCTGCGGCTCGTGACGCAACTTTCATAATCGTGTGAAATGACCATCATTCCATGCTCGTTGCATAATATATTATTCTGAAACAATTCAAAATTTATCTTCCTTACAAAGGTCCTAATTATCGCGTGTACAGATTATCGCATGTACTGTTTCTTGTACTTTATATTATTGTGTATTGTACTGTACTCACCAACTTTATTCTTCGTTCTTCTTGTGATGAAAATGTTTATCTAATATATTCAAACCGTGAATAATTGATACGTCTGTTGGTGAAACACTGCTTATGGGATGTACTGTATGCCAACAATTTAGAAATAATTATGAAAACAATAAAATTCATCATTATTCTAGTTTAATAATTATAAATTTGGCTTACATCCAACATATCTTGTTAGTCTTTCATGCATGAATTAAATTTAGTAAATATTATATATGTTTAGCCTTAAATTTAACAGGAATTCTATTCAACCCAATTAATTTGCGCTAGTGATGTCATTGATCAGTGTAATTTATTTGACTTCTAGGATGAGAATAGACAACTTGTAGATAGACTGATCAAATACAAATCAAAAGATGCAGATAAAATGAACGAAGAAAACGAGAATTTTTTAAAGTAAGTTTAAAATAGTATATTATTTTATTTTAATTTAATTTATTAAAGTGCATTTAGTTCTTGTATATAATTTAACAATTGTTTTGGTTTTGATTTCTAAATAAGTTAAGTTAAATTTAGATTTTGTATTGGTGTGGGCTTGATGCTGGAGTATTTTGCTTTAGTTTGTTATGAATATTTGCTTTTGTATATTGTAAAAGTTGTATCTATGCATTGTCACAATTTTTCTAGCTTTGGATCGAGTTCCACAAAATTTTTTACGAGCCCATTCAGATTTGGGTAAGTTTAGAATGCTTCTTAAAATTGCATGCATTGCTTTGCTTCACTCTAAATGCTCTTTTGAGCGATGCTGTAAGAAAATTGTTAAATTAATACAAGATTATAAGAAAAATATGTAATATACAGATGTAAAAAGCGCTTAATCTATTGCTCATATATAATTTAAATTTATATTTATAAATATTTCTATAATTTGTTATTAGATACTTTGGATAAGAGCTTTCTTTTAGTTTTTGAAATATGAATATAATTAAAAATGCTTTTTCGTCAATTTTGAGCAGTTTTACTCTTTGTCTATTTGCCTTTTGTTGCTATGTTACATCTATATTTCTTACAACATCGCTCAAATTTTTGTTTCGTGTATTATGTTATAACTTTCATTTTATTTTGTGTTCTAGAAAGAGGCAAGCTAAAATGCAGAAAGAATTAGAAGAAGCGGCGAAAGATACAAGAGGTTTGTCACCAGAAAAAGTTAAGGATATGGATGGTCCAGGTTTCTTTTCTTCGAGTTTACCAACTCATGCTTCTATTAAATTCGTAAGTACATTGCTTTATTAATTATTTTTATTTAAAAATGAATTAAATGCTTATTAAACCTGGTTTATAATAAATACATAGGACAACCATTACACAAAAATCACTGCCCTCTTTGTTTTGTTTATTAGAAACAGATGTTCAGAAAAGTGAAACCCTCTTGCGTCATTTTAATGGTTATGCTATGCATTAAGTTATGGAACTATTATGAACGAGACTTTACACTTAGTTCTGTTTTTATGCGGTGGGTACATTTATTTATTTTTAGTTAATTCGCCCTTATATTAGGTGTACCGGAAAGTTTTTTCGTTTTTATTACAGTGCAGTATGCGAACTAGTCACGACTTATTCGCTGAATTAAACAGACGTCTTTTGCATTTTGATTAAACTCTGTAATCTTGAGTACCTAATTATTGTTTTCGTTTCATTTTAAACCCTTGCATTTTAAAATGGCGGAAGAATTTTCATAAAAATATTTTTTATGCTGTTTAATGTTGCATGAGTACCATAAAAAAATCTGCTACAGTTGCTACATAAAACATTTGGACTGTTTATGGTGATAAACTAAGTGTACGCACATGTCAACAGTGGTTTAAAAAATTTAAATCAGGAAATTTATGCTTGGTTGATGAGCTTCGATCTGGAAGGCCCTATAAAGGAATAATTTCTTATGAGATGTTAAAACGGGGCAAAGTGTTAATTCTGATCTCTACTGTGAACAATTGGATCGACTGAATCAGAACTTGTCAGAAATCGGCCAGAAATTGTGAATAAAAGAGGAGTTATTCTTCAAGGCGACAATGCCTGACCTCATTCATCAAAAAAAGACATGTGAAAAAGTTTCCGAGCTTGATTGGGAGGTTCTAACACACCCACCTTACTCACCAGACATTTCACCATCCGACTATCACTTATTTCTGTCACTGGAATACTTTTTAAGAAACAAGACACTTAGAGATATGAACCATGTTAAAATGAGCCTTGAACAATTTTTTCCTTCAAAAAATCAGAAATTTTATAAATCCGGAATATTTTCTCTTCCTGATAAATGGCAGAGTGTTATAGATCACAATGGTAACTATTTTACTCAATAAAGTACATTTTTTCTTCCTTTTTTTTTATTTTAATAATACCAAATAAACGAAAAAACTTTCCTGTACACCTAATATTATTCAGAACCTATTTCATTAAATCATTTTACTATTTTTTTCAATATTTTCTTCGGTATAGGCTATTCCAAACGTTTAGGCGGAACTAGATTTCGCAATCTAGTTACTTTCATCGTTTGAATCGTATTTTTTGGCCGTTTTGTTTAAGCTTTGTAAATTATACTTACAATAAACATTTTTTGGTTAAAGTTAAAATCATTTTTTTATTCTTTTTTTATCGACCTTGTTGATAATTTGAAAGTTAATATTTTCGGGAATTAGGTCATTAAATAAAAATTACAAAATGTTGAAAAGACCGGTTTCGAAAATAGTATATTTTCTTCTTCAGTTTATCTATTGATAATATTAACAAATTAGTATGTATTACATAATATTGTACATTCATGTGTCTACAAAAATAAGTCTAAAGTACTTACTCAATCCAAAACTAATTTTTACATTTTAACTCTTTTTTACCGTTTTAAAAATAATACAATATAACTTCTAACTTTATTTATTATTATTTATTTTGGATGTATGAGATGGTCTTCAATTATATTTTTTTGGAAGCATGGTGTGAAGAGTACATACACTTAGTTTTGGATTGAGTAAGTACTTTAGACTTATTTTTGTAGACACATGAATGTACAATATTATGTAATACATACTAATTTGTTAATATTATCAATAGATAAACTGAAGAAGAAAATATACTATTTTCGAAACCGGTCTTTTCAACATTTTGTAATTTTTATTTAATGACCTAATTCCCGAAAATATTAACTTTCAAAATAAAATCATTTTAATATGTCATTTTATTTATATTTTGATTTTGTGTAATTCTTAATACATATTTCCCATTTATTTATTTTTTGTCATTAAAATGTATAAAAGTATTTGATTTTTGGCATGTGTCATACATTTCTGACTTGCGACTGGCGTAGCATAGTGGTATCACAGGCGCTCTGCGTTTCTTAAGGTCTTAGGTTCGAATCCTGTTGAGCCATGAAATTTTCAAAAATAAATAAAATTGTCCTGGTTAATTGCCTAGTAGCAAAGGAAAAAAAAATGTTTTATAATTTACTGAAATATAAAATATAACTTCATGTAGACCAGTGTTTCTCAAAGGGTGTGCCGCGGCATATTACTATGCCGCAAAATTTTCCAAATGTGCCGCGAATTCTTAAAAAAAACTAGCGTCGTGATTATTTTAACATCATTGTCCGAATATTCGTACAATACCATTAATAAGAATAAAGTACACGAAGGATCTTTTTATGACGAATTCAAATTTACATATTCTGAATACAGGGGCGTCTGTATTCAAAATGTCTTCTTCTATGACTACGTAGGTGTGCCGCGAAATTTTTCTTTGGAAAATGTGCCACAAGACTTAAAAGATTGAGAAACACTGATGTAGATGCTCCATCTTTAAGAAAACTTTGAAAACCTAGTCTTTACAAACTTTGGCGAACCGTGTATTGGGTATCTGTGTAAACCTTTTTTTTTGTTTTAGACAGATTGTTAAAATCGTACGATAAAGAAAAGTTTTAGAATTGAAGTATGAAAATCAATTGATTTTGGTCAAATATAAGTAAAACGTTAGTAAAATGTATTATATTAATATTTGTGAAATATATTTATTGAATTAAATATTTTGTTAATTTTTCTGTTTTATTTGAATGTAAGAAATTGAGAGAATGCAAGAAAAATAATAAAAATATTAGGTCAATGAGATATTTTTAGAATTTTAAATATTTTAGTTCTTTTGCATCTGTTGCATCTAATTGCAGCTGTTGCCAAGAATCATATTAATAAATTACTCTCATTAATTAGTCTCCGAATTACTAACTGTCACTTAAGTAGGTAACACAGTTTATGTCACTTAAAAAGTTTAAAACCCATTTCTCACCGAGAAATATGATCTGATTAGCAGTTAAAAACTGAAGTATGTTTATATTTATATAATGCATATTTAGGTAATTCTGTACGAGATATTTTCCTTCTTGTTATAAATAAGTGAAGTATTCTAATGTGGTTTTATCGAAACGTTACGTTTTTAAGAGGGCTCTTTTAAGTTTTTACAAAAACTAACAAAGAATTTTTTTTTGGAGCAAACCGTTTTATTGCTTTTCAAAATATTCGCCTTTAAGATTTATACACTTTTGCATGCGTTTAAACCAATTCTCGAAACATTTTTTCCGCTCTGAAGTTGGTATCTCTAAAACATGTTTTTCAAAGGCTTTAACAGCTTCTTGCGGTGATGAAAATCGCTCTCCACGCATTTTTGGTTTGACATTGGGGAAGAAAAAAAAGTTGTTAGGGGATAAACGGGCAATGATACATTAATTCGATGTTTTTATCCTTCAAATAATCAATTGTTTGACTTTCTGTGTGGGAGCTTGTATTGTTATGATGAAGAATGATGCGACGTTTTTGGTTGTTTTTCCCGATTTTGTCGATGACTTCTGGCAAACAAATTGTTGTATACCATTCAGCATTAACAACCGAAAAAACAAGCGATCAGTTTCTTGGAAGTACTTCGTGAACGAACAACTTTTGTGGGTTTCGGTTCATCTTGGAAGACCCAAACACTGGATTGTTGCTTAGTTTCCGGTTCATATGAATAAATCCAAGTTACGTCACCTGTAATGATGTTGTATATGGACTTTGCAGTGCCTAGGTTGATTTTTTTAAGCGTTCCCTTACACTAATCAACACGAGCCTTTTTTTTGAGCTTCGGTCAAATTATGCGGAATCCATCGGGTACAGATTTTTTTCACAGCTAAATGTTCATGCAAAATCGAATGTATTGCAGTCTGCGATATGCCAAAGGATGCCTCTATTTCACGGCAAGTCACATGCCAATCATTTTGCGCACAGCATCGATGTTTTTTTTTTAATCACAACCGATTTTGGTTGACCTTGACGAGATTCACCATTGACGGACGCACGATCACGACGAAATTCTGCAAACCAATTGTAAACAGTATTTTCTGATGGTGCTTCATTACCAAAAGTTGAACGAAGCGAATCTATGCATTGTTGTTGAGTTACGCCTTTACTAAAATCGTAAAAAATTCTCCAACGAAAACCTCCACGAGTTATGTGCAGTTTTACCTGCCATAAAACTCAGGACTTTTCTGCTATTCGTATACACCATTTGGTTTTACAGGTGTTATGCCTTGCTTCTGTGACGTATTATTAAGAAGGACAATAATTAATTTTACTTGCCAAATGTTTTTTGCTATGTTTTTTTATATCTTCAGTTTAAATTATAAATTCAAATTGGAAATTTTGTCACACACATCAAATAAATGGCTCATATGTTCTAATACTTTTTATTTATTTAGGATGCACATGACGGTGAAGTAAACGCGGTAAAATGGAGTCCTGTTGATCGAATCGTAGCAACAGGAGGCGCGGATCGGAAGGTGAAACTGTGGGACTTGTCGAAAGGTATGTTTAACATTTATTTTCATTTAATTTGATCATATCATTTCATTAACACTTTATTTCATTACAGAATGACACTATAAAATGACAGTATTGGGGTAGTATTTATATTAGTACGGTAACTAAAATTAACAAACTAAAATATAGATCAGATCAACTAAAAGTATACTGTTGTTAGAGATGACACCAGTATCCTTTTAACTGAACTGAACTATTAATTTTAAGTAACAATATGGGTTAGTAACTTTTTTCTGTTCCAGGGATTATTTTATAGATCTAATAAGCTTGTTTTGACAAAATAAAAATAAAAATTCCTAGACAAAATTAAGTATTTCAAAAGACTATTTGTAAAAATAAATCCTGTGATAAATATATTTTTATATGAAAACAAGTTTGCAAAACAAGCATATAAGTCGCTAATACGCAAGAGTAAAATTTATGCAATAAAATTTGGCAAATGTGTCCTTTTTTGGTCAAGTTCAATGCTTCACTCGGGGGCAGTTTTATATAGCCCATATTTTGAGTTGGGATTTAATTTACTTTCAAACCAAGTGACTCTTGGTGCATAAGACTCGTTTTGCGGTTTCAACTCGAAACCGCATTGAAATGAACACGTATATATATGAGGAACGAAAGGAGAGTATTTATTAAAAATGAAATTAAAAAGTATAAATTCTTGTACATAAATGACCAAGGAGCATGAACGAGCAAATTTGATAGTTGTGGACGTAACTAACACAAATAATCATAAAAACGCAAAATGGAACATAAGCTAACGCTATCCATCGTTTTTTTGTACAGCAGAATAAATTTCATATAAAATGTAGCCGCTTATAAAACTGACGAACGAACAAATTTCTATCTTATGTCCATCACTAGAAGTTTATTTCGAAATATGGAACAACACATATGGTTCTATGTGTTAAATGTAATACATCATTTTTATGATGGCGTCACAAGTGCAAGATGGGCGACAGGCGTGGTGTTATGTTTGAAAGTTTGAATTTCATTGTGGCGTCAGATGCGTGGTAAGTGCACGTTGTTGACTTTGCTTGTTGTGTCAAACCTACATATTAGTACTTGGAGAAATTTGCTTTTGAATTTCATTAAATATGTAATCAAATCAAGGAAGACGTATGGCTCTTTTATATATCAGGTCGTCAAGGATGAAATTTGTAGTTAATAACATTGCCAACTTATTATTCGACATTAGCTTAATATTTTACCGTTCTGTTTTTTTTTTCTTGGAAAGTTACACATCTCGCCTGTTTAAAGAAATCATTGTATGCTCTAAAAAATATCAGAAACTTTTTTTAAAAATTAATTTTGTTGAAAATGGAACGGTCGGAAATTCGCACTATTATGAAGTATGAGTTCTTACTTGAAACTACGGCATCGCAGACCGCGCTAAACATTAATAGGGTATTTGGCTCTAGTGTTACTACGCAGCAGACAATATCAAATGAGTTCGCCAAATTTTGTACAGGTAACTTAAAAACCAAACAAAAAAAAAAAAAAAACTGGCTCCTCGGTCACACCAGAAATATACTGCAACCAACTGGACGAAATGATGCAAAAACCTAAAGAAAAACAGCCTAGATTGGTCAACAGATCGACTCCTATCTTATTGCATGATAACGCTAGACCACACACTGCACAAATGACTGTGGCAAAATTACAGGAATTAGAGTTGGAACTCCTTCATCATCCTCCATACTCACCAGACCTAGCCCCCCACTGACCACCACTTCTTCTGCAATTTGGAAAACTTTTTAATAGGAAAACCGTTGAATTCCGACAATACTGTAAAACTGGCCTTCCAGGAATTCATTGTCTCGTGCGCCAGGGTTTTATACCACCGAACAACCTGCCGCTTAAATGGCAAAAGTGTATAGACAATATGGGTGCGTACTTTGATGAATAAAATTATTCCTTATATTTGTAAGTTATCAACCAACTTTGCCTTTTTTTCTACAAATTTCATCCTTGACGACTTAATACATATTTAAATTTGCTACGTTACACCGAAATATTTATAAATAAAGGGGCTATAAGTTAAGTTACAATTTTGACATAAAATGCAGCAAAATGTGTGTTCTTGACGGTGTGGTTAGAGTTGAAAGTTTAATTTTCTGAATTTACACCACGCTTGTGACTACATCGCGGTATGTTTTTTTTTTTTCAATTAAAGCGGTTCTATTGGTTGAATTTCTTGTAATACGCCTCCAACGCCTGCATGAAAGTGATGCATAAAAATGATGTATAAAGCAAATGAAGAACAAACATGAACGAACAAATATAATAGGTCTGGTCGTATGTCTCACCTAACTCAAACGATCATAAACGTGTAACGCGGAACGGAGACGAACATTATATAATTTAAAATGTATTTTATAAAGTCACGTATATAGTTAACGAACGAACATAATCAAAAATGATAAATGTGGACCAAGTGGCGGACTGGTCTGCCGGGACATTGGGCAATTTCCAGGTGGGCCGGTCCCAATAGGACAGTGTTTCCCAATCTTTTTACTCTCGTGACACATATTCCAAAGAAGAAAAATTTCGCGGCACACCTACGTAGTCATAGAAGAAGAAATTTATAACGATAGTTTTTTACCGACCGCTAACATATATAAGGGAGGGATTGCGATCATACTGAATTTGAATTGAGGTCCCTACATAACGTTTTGACTATTTTTAGCATGATGTCTGTTTGTCTGTCGGTCTGTTTGTTGGTCCGTGTACACGTGCAGAGCAAATTCGGCTTAAAGAATTTTTATGAAACTTCATATTTAAGCTTTTGACATCAGTGGAACGAGTTGATCAATTTTCGGTAAAAATTGGTGAACTAGAAATAGGAGTTTACTCATGTCGGATTTGTGCGAATATTTCATAACAGAGTAATATTTAGAAAAAAAAAAAAAATTTAACGAAAGTTGCTATAAAAACAATAACTAACAACGTTACAACTTTTTGATAAAGCAGCATAAATTAAACAAGTACTTTATGATGGCGGTTGGTCCTGTGGTGGCCACAGCTGATTTTTTTTTCTTTAAGATATCGCGGCACGCTTTGAAAATTTCGCGGTACACTAATGTGCCACGGCACACCCTTTGGGAAACACTGCAATAGGACTTGGATCAGTTGGACCGGTCCTTTATCCAATGATGAGCCTATGAGGCCGATTTATTCGAATATTCCAGGGTCGAAAATTTTTGTCAGTTTGCTACTGTGTGGACCCATCAACAAGCATAAACGATTATATACGTGCAACGTGGAACAAAAAAGAACGCTTTCCATTGCAGTAAAGGAAACTGTTCGTTTGGGCACGTATGCGTGCTGTAGATGTGGATAGTGGAAATGGTAGTGCACGCCCAATTTTGGTTTGTTTGTTTTTACTTGTTCGAGTTTATTTTAGATGTTTGGCGTTTTGATTGTGTTCGTTCAGGTTTGTTTTGTATATTCCTATTCGTTCATTAGGCGTGTACGCCGTTTAAGCTAGTCTCTTTTCGGATCTTAACAAATTTTACTCATTACGTATTATGTGGTACTAAGATATTTAATAAGATACTAAATTATTAGGTATGACTTTATTAAAAAGGTTTGACATAAAAAATCTTGACTCTAAGAGTTAATGTTTAAATTAATTATTTAATATCTCTCTTCCTGTTAATAAATTTGTTGGGTGTTGACGTTTTTATATCTCTCTGATTTAATAATAATTCTTAAAGTGTTGTGATATATTTTAATAGACTTAGATGACTAATAAATTGTTAGGCTATTATTAGTTTCAAGCAGATGTCAATGGAATACTTAAGTTCTATTATTTAACTCTTATTTTTCAATTATTTCCTTTACTTGTTGTTGTTAATTTGATTGTAAATAAATTATTTTAATATTATTTATTGTTTATTTATATAAAAACCCTCTTTTTCTTTAATACTGTCATTTCATTCTACACAATTATAGAACAGTGCTTCTTATATTAAAAAAAAAATCTTCGACTCTTTCTCGTTTAGTCTAAAGCAGAGTTAAACCAAATAGAACAAATTATAGTCTGATTTTCATAGCAGACAAACACTTGAAACGGAATGTTATAACAATACATGTATTTGTTTTTTGGTTCGTCGTCTGTTTAAAATGTTTGACTATAGAATGCGAATAACACGCAAAACTTGGCAACGCAAATATTGGCTTTTGTAGCTTTGTAGCTATTATTTGGTCAAGTTCTTGCATAGAAGAGCCAGGTTGGCACCTTGTATTTTTAAGTACAAGTTTTTTAAAATATTTACTTGTTTAATCCGTCTTTTTTTAATCAAAATTGGTTTTGAGGTTTGGGTCCTCCTCACAAATTTTCTCTATTTTCAGCTATTAAGTGTTTTACTCTTCGCCTTGTACCAGTCTCTATTTCTTTCATTTAAACTGTTTCTTACTATATTTTTTAATCTGTTTTTCGGGATGTCTTCCTTTGTATCTTGTTTTTCTATACTCTCTTTGGTATTGTGTCGTTTAATATTTGATATACTAGCGTCGGCGAATCAATGCAGTTACGTCACACGACGTAACAAACGATTGCATTGTTCCTGACAATACATTTGTTTCTTACGTCGTGTGACGTAACTGCGTTGATTCACCGACGCTTGTATACCAATATTGTCTTCATCAGAGTTATGTGTTAGATTAAGTTCAAATTAATTCAAACCACTGCAGGTTTCTGGTTTTAACCCTGTACTAATGTAATCGAACCTAATCATTTAGTTTGAATTTAAATGATCTGGGGATATTTGATGAGGTTCGGAAAGGAATGGTAGTTTGTTATTTTATAAATATTTTGTTAATGATGTGTAGGCAGGAGCGCCGCGTTGTGTATCGGCCAGCATTCGTAGGACCATACTTTGCTAGTATGAATCCCAAATGTCACAGGTGTTTGCACACCTGCGTGATTTGGGTTCGATTCTAGTAAGGGTTGGTCTTTTGAATGTTTGCAGACTGGCGGTTGATGCATACGTGGCGGCCCTGTTTACATGATATTGGTGGGGTGTTTTGGTTTTTTTGGGGTAACAAATTATCATTCTTTTCTTGAATTCATTGGGTATTTTACTGAATACCCTTGGACCATTTTGATTGGATGAGTGGATATTATGCGTGTTAAATATTAATTTACAATACGCCATACTAACTCTGATCAGTGTAATACATTTAACAGACGTATGGCGCAGTTGAGTTCAGAATGTGGACTACTACCTGGCTCTGCTATTTTTTTAATTTTTCTAGCAATCACCACTGGCTATGTTTTTAAATCAGTTGCAATTTTTTAACCTTTTTACTTAGCTAAAGGATGCAGAAGAACTGTTTAAGAAACACTGTTTTATATTACCTTAAACACTACACTTTTATTTTGAATTATTTTGTTTCATGTATGGGTTTAATTAAACACTTTTGTGCTCCGGATGCGGCTTACAATATGGCAGTATTTTAAGTTTCTTCTTCCATTGTTATTTGTTCGGTCTGAAGCATAATACTGCTGATTTTATCCGCAAGAAAGTGTTGTATTGAAGGAAACAAAAAGAAATATTTTTGCTAGCCACTCTCCGCAGAGAGCTTCGCTAATGGCATAGCTAGAACGTTGCAAGGAAAAGAACCTGAACCCAGAAGATACAAAGCTAAATGCAAAGAAAAATTGGCTGGGGTCGATTTTAAATTTAAAGTATCGCATATTTAAAACGTATGCTTCTGTGCTCCAAATAGATAACTGTAAAAATATTTGACTTGATCCAAAAATCATTTATATTTGTAATTTAAAGTTTTGTAAAAGATGTTGCGTTTCTAATAGATGGTTGCTAGAGAACGAGTTAAGTGATTAGAATTATGCCTAACTCGAGTCAAAATAACATACAAAAACATATCATTTTAACTTAGAACTAATTCGAGTTGAAACATCTAAGGGCCGGTTTCTGAAAGCTTAGCTGAGTTTAATCTTTTGGTTAAACTTGCTGACAATATCAGATCAATTCTGTAAAAAGTTACTGTGTAATAACGTTACTACAACATAAAATATTATAAAAAATATAATGCCTTTCATTCATGATAGTAACTGATCTTGCTCATAGTGACGAATTTAATTACAATTATCATAGTAACAGAGTTACAGAATTGGTCTGTATAACAATCCTATTAGTAACCATAGCAACAATTTTCTAACTATTTGGTTATAGTTAACTAAGCTTTTAGAAACCGGCTTTAAGTCATTCTTTAGCAATTGACCATGAAGATATTTATTCTAAATCAATTTTTTTTTACTTACTTCCATATCTTTCTATTTGATTATTAGGAATACTGACTGTAAAACTGTTGGGGTGGTTGATTACAGGTACTGCGGAAAATCGCGGTGTTTTAGTCGGTAGTAACGCGGGAGTTATGTCAGTGGATTTCGATTCGACCGGAACTTTAATACTTGGTGCCTCTAATGACATGGCCAGCAGAGTATGGACCGTCTGCGATCTACGATTAAAGGTAAGATAAATTATAATCTTAGCCTGTTATACTACTTGTACTAATGTAACACAGCCATGTTGAGGATAAGTCGAACTAGAAGTTTGAATCAAAATAATTGCCTTTTGTGAGTAAAGAATGAAAGAGGTATAAAACAAGCAGAGCTGTGGAGTTGGAAGTCATTTTGGTGCTGCGGTAAATATGTCCAAATTCCCTATTCTGACATAGTCTCAACATAAATTTCACAGATTATGTAAATCGAAAAAATTCTCTTTAAATATAATTTATTTCCATCAGAAATAATTAATTAACATCAGTGTCGACATTTGTCTCCGGAACGACTAGAAACATATCATGAATAAACACCATCACTAGCTGATTTCCTATCACCTGCTACTAAATGAAAAGCTCTTATCTTTGGCCTTAGTTTAGTAATACCCTTTTCACACTAGATCTTTAAGATCGGATGTTAAAGTGAATATATCTTTAAACGCTAATGTGAAACCGTATGGCCTCGTCTAAATACAAGCGATGTTTAAGACAGAGATCTGCGTCTTAAACTTCGTCCGCATTGCCAACTTAATTTCTATTATAAAAAAATACTCCTTGAATTTGTGCTGTCAACATTTTATATTATCATAAACAAGAATACTGTATTATATCGACGTTGTAAGAAGTTTATACTTATTGTTATAATAATATTATTTATTTTAATAATGTGTTTAATAAAATACAGAGCTACAATAATTGAGATAAAATGTATCGACTTACATGTTAATACAGGTGTAATATATTCTTTATTGTAGAATGAAATGAAATATCCATATTTGTTTATAATAATTCAAAATGTGCGTCTGCGCAGACAGTTCAAAACTGGTAATTTCCTGACGGTAACTTAAGGACAAAATTACTGTAGCTGATGACAGCACCAGAGATTTAAACATCAAGTGTGAAAGCATACCGATCTTAAACATCGGTGAACTTTAAGTTCACTTGTCTTAAAGATCTAGTGTGAAAAGGGTATAAGTTTTGGAGAAATGATTTTAATAATATTGACAGATGTAGCTGTTAACCCTTGACGGAACTTGATGAATAAATAGTAAATAACGCATTTGGTAATATTCCACAAAATATTTTATTAAATCTTGATATAATTTTCGACTTGTTAGGCCATCTCCAAAAGAATGAATGTTATTTTCAAACTGTCAAATTTTTAAATTTACTTCCTTACAATGGTGACCGTTTTCTATTAGATGTTTTCGATAAGTTAGATGATTTGGATTTATTATATTTCCACGCTCTCAAATGTTATTTAAATCTGACTTTAAAATTACGTTTTGTTTGCCCTATGTAATACAGATCGCAATCATTACAGTGGATTTTGTAAATTCCTGAATGAGAAGTGACTTACTTTGACTTACTTTTGTGGGGAACTACGATATATATATATATGAAATGTCACGGTTGGCTGATTTATTTATTTCATTTGTACTTACTCTGTACATCCCTCACATTATGGGTTCCAAGATTTGCGAGCGGATCAAGTCTGGACCCCCCCTATTAGTCCGCTAGCTGGTTGCTATGATTCTTGGAAGGATTTAAAGGTTGTTCAATTAAACTCAACATTTTAACTAGCCTACTTTAATTACGATTACGGTTTAAATATTTACACTAATTACAATAGACTTACAATTACGTCGATACAGCTAAATCCAAATGAGACACACATTCGCACACACTAGACACACTTTACACCAAACACTAATTTAACCACTACATGTTTCTAAATATTGTCTCCACCTTTTAGCTGGTCACTACACTAACGTTCATACGGAATTACATTGTTACTTTATTTCGACTCGCCCAAACACTCTAAATGTCTCTAACCCATGTCTCTTAAAAACCAACTCCAAAACATGGTCTTAACCATACGACGGGTCAAAATCCTCTACTGTTAACATCTTAACGTTATGATTGTTTAACATCAACTCCCCTTAAAACATGACTGCTCTAAAATGCTTACATCGCCTAACTGTTAAATGTCATTTCACACCTCTTGATTATCTGTCTTATACTATCTTAAATTAAATAATTTATTGGTGATAACTCAGATAAATATCCTATTAGAAAATAGCCGAATCATAATATTTATATCTCAGACAGAATTTAATTATTATTTATGTGCTTATGGTTGACGTATATTTTTAACACAATAATTTACGATTCACTTTTCATGTTACATTGACAAAAGTGTCAAGTTGCAATAATAAACAATCTCCCGTTATCTTAAATGCCCTTTCTAAGAAATAGATTATTTTTGTATCGTTTAACAGATTAAATATTTTACTCTAATTGAATGATTATAATGAATTTATTTATGAAATTTTATTTATGAAATAATACCAAAATTACCTCCCTTACACTTTGTTGTTGACTAATTTATTTTTGAGGGTATTTTTATTATAAAAACCTGTTTTAATATTATTTTGTTTTAATATGTTGGCAATTTTAAACTGTTTTTATTTATATAATTTATTTTTTTATAAATACTAGGAGACTTTTTCATTAAATAAATTTCTTTTAATAATATAGGTTTATTTTTGTTTTTAACATATTATCTACTATTTTGGGAATGCACTCATTATTTTGAGCAACTGATTTTTTAGTTTTTAAATCTTTGGAAAATTGGCAGGTGATAGAGTTACAGATAATAGTCTTTCTAAAAAAATTTGGAAGGCAGACGTTTTAATATTAAGGTAGTTATTAGATTGGGCTGGAATGATGGTGTCTGAATAGGTAGGTTTTCTATAGATATCGAAATTGAATTTGTTATTGATTTGCGTTATGGTTAAAGCAGTGATTCCCAAGTGGCGCCCTGGGGCGTCGTGGCTGGGCTACAGCGGCCCCGCAAAATGTTCCAATATGTCTCCAACTGCATTAGTTAGACCAATGTTTTGACTTGGGCGCTGCGAAAAAAATATATTAAGGGCGCCGGGAACCGAAAAAGTTTGGGAACCACTGGGTTAAAGTATAAGGAAAGAACTACTAGAGATCGACGAAATTATGACATGAACAGTGCGTAATTACTATTCCCTTCATTCAGAATCTACATCATAGTAAGTAAAATTATAGAATATAGGTAAATCTTTTTAAATTTGCAGCACCAAGATGGCTCAATCTAAAGTCACTGGATTATACAAAGTAGCGCAGGTCTTTGAAGAAGCCAACAGACCCCAGAGTTTGATTGGTAACATTGGTTCCCCTGTTAAGCAAACTAAAGCAGCAATTTTTACGTTCTTAAGTTTGCGTCTACGCTGTCACATCTCTCTCTCTCTCTCGCTCTCATTTAGTAACCTCCTTGTCAGCGTATTGAATATTTAAGGTTAAGTTTCATTTAAATTTATATATTATATCCATTTTATTTAATAAAAATTAAAAAAAATAACTGAAATTGTACCACAATTGTGTTATAGTGCATCTTTGATTAAAAAAATCGTGATTACAATGTTTAAAATAAATTTTTTTGTAGTACTAGTTTCTTATTTTTGTACTGTTGGAATCACTGAAAATCATTTGTGTTGGCGACATTTTTAGCCCCATTATGGCCGCCGTTGCGCTACTTTATATAATCTAGTGACTTTTGACGTTATGTAATCTGAAATGTAGAAGGAATTTTATTATATTTTTATGTCTTGATTTGTGATTTCTTATTTTATTTTTACTAATAATAAGGGATGTCTTTTCAATATCTTGAAGGATGTCAATTCATTGTCTATTAGCTTACTTCAACTTAATACCACCAGATAGGGTCTCTCTTGTGGCCATTTGCCTATTATATTAGGTGCTTTCCTTTTATCACAATACTTAAGTAATCTTACTTTACCTAAGTTAATCTAAGTTGTAAGAGCGTTCTATTTTAAGACTACAAAAGATTTTTTCTTCCTCCTTACCCTTGCTAAGGCATTTGACTAACTCGTAAGCTTAGCTACGCATTTTTAGTGTTTTGTAGGTATGACCAAAAAACCCTTATACCGTCATTTTGTCGTCTGTCTGTATGTCTGTTCGGTAAAACATATTTGATGCGATTTTTGCCAAAATTGTGCAAAAAAAATTTTGTCCCACACCCTGTAGCCCAGATGGTTTAAGCTAAAAATCTAAAAAAAATCTAAGTAATGTATATTGGTGTGAACCGAAATAGTACAGCAGGAATTTTTGATCAGATTATGTTTTCGGAAAATAACGCATTTTTTGTGGTTTTTGGTTCACAAAGTACAAAAGTTATACCAATGTAAGATAATCACATGCAAGGCGTGCGATAGCGTAATGGGTTAGAGCACTGGTGTCGTAAGCTAAAATGCGCTGGAAATGAAGGGTTTCGAGTTCGAGTACGGAGTGAATTTTATTTTTTCTGTTTTTTTTTGCCTTTTTATTATGTTGAAATTATTTTGTCAAAATTCTAGTTATATTTTGACAAATGTTGTATTTAATTTTTAAGAGCGTAAATTTAATAACCAGTCTTATTATATGATTAACAGACGATAAATTATTTTAAAAATATCGTTCATTTTTCCGTGATTACTACAAAGTAAAATTTGTCCTACACACTCAGCATACCGCCTTGACTTATTATATACCTGCGAAACCCTGAAATGTATGAATATTCACACTTCACATCAATTTTTACTTGTAAAAGGAAATCACCTATTGCTTCCTATTATTCGTAAATTGTATATTTTCTACGAGTGTAAATAAATTATTATATTAAATTTATAGTAAACTTAATTTTTATATTAAAATTTTTGAGAGGGGAAAAAGTAAGTGCCTCAGGGCGGTATAAGTGTAAATCCGCCACTTCTGTAAGATTTCGTAGCCATGAAAAAGTTTCCACTTAAACATATTTTATCTATAAATAAGTATTTGTGGCTTTACCGAAGTTTTACGTCTGATGTCCGCATTGCTTAGAATTATGAGTCCCTACATAATTTTCTGTAAACCAATTATTATTCTCCATTAATATTATTACCGACATTAACATGATGTAAGTGTTGTTATTACTAAAATTTATACACGTTTCCTCTTTTATGAATTCATTGCATTCTAGAACACCATCAAAGGACTGACTTTTATGAATCATTATTTAATACCATATATGGTAGGTTATTTCCCTACTATATATGATCGTCTAGTTATCAGCTTAATGACTTGCTATTCTAATTGGCATGCGGCATATAATTATTATTATTATTAAATTGAGCACCATATTGGTTGCACGATATTGGTTTTTATGGTAAAATAAAGTAATAAAGTCATGAACCAACTTTTTCTGTATGTCACTGGGACGTTTTCGTATATAAATAAAATTATTTTATGATTAAATAGAAAGATGGTGACAAGTACATACATATGTACTACTTCTGGGTAGGGTTCAGAAAAAGTAACTGGGTCAAAGGCTGTTACCGTTTTGTGGAGCAATTTTATAATGGTGTAAGTGCAAACAAAAACATTTTCTCTAAGTTGTAAAACTACTGGCAGCCTAGTTGGTGTTATATAGCCTAGTTTTTGGTGTTTCATAGGTATAAGCAAGAATCAATATATACCACAATTTTTAAAAAGTGTCCGATCAAGGTCTAAAAGTTTAGCCACGCCTATCAGGTTTCAAACAACGAACAGCGAATTGTCGTCTGATATCTATTAAGTTGTTAAGTAATAGCATACAGTTAAAATTATTCTATTAGAAAAACATTCGGTGCAAAATTTGATGCATAGTTTGTTACTAATTTTATTTCAGCTTGTAAGTTTTGTATAAGAAACTTGTAATCTCTGGGAGTTATACCTTAAACCAGCGTTTCCCAACCTTTTTTCAGGGCAGATCGGCAAGCGACCTTGAAAAAAATTCGTGGACCGACAAGTTTAGAAAGTAATGTGTATCGCAAAAGTTTTATATTTTTTATTGCACTAATTACAAACACAAAAAAAAAACAACAAACAAAAAATCAAATATAACAAATGATTACTTAAGCAATTAACAGATTTAGGACCGAGATTTAAATCTCAAAATTAAGTGGGTTATAATTTACTATACTCTATCTCCGAAAGACTGATAGTAATAAAATTTATTATTTGTAAAAAGTTATTGTATTATCATACAGAAGCGGCAAAACAAAAGCGAGAAAATATGAATAGTTCGAAACGAAATATTGTTAAAAACAACCGAGTGTGCCGCACATATTATATGGGAATACGAACTAGGGTTAAACACAATAGACCATAAAAATTTGACCCTAAAATTTTGAGGAAAAATATGGTCACAGGGGTGTGTTTAATGATATGATAAATATGGTCACAGGCGTGCGTTTAATAAAATGATAAATAGTAATATAGAAATACACAAAACCAATTTAAACGTGTTTAAAATGTGCACGCCACTGGTAACTTCCTGACAAAATGATTTATTACTATCAGTCTTTCAGAGATAGAGTATAGGCGAATACTTGCATGGTAAAATGAAATTTTTTTAGTGAATAAATTTATTGTGAGGCAGAATCTCGGCCCTGAATAAAAATAAAATATGTATCGTTTATTGTGGAAAGTAATTATTATTGTATTTTATAAATTAACATATTTTTTTGTTTTATAAATTTAAAAATAATTCTGCGGAACGGCAAAAAATCTCGCAGACTGGCAAAAAATTCTGGCGGACCGGTGCCGGTTAGGAAAGACCGGCGGTTGGGAAACACTGCCTTAAACAATATCTACCGTCCGATGCATAAATACAAATAAACGACGTTAAATAATCCAAGTGATATTTTAAATTTAAATAATTTATGTAGTTTAAAATAATGTATTTCTGGTTGAATCTTTATCTATAAATACAGTTACTTTTGAAATAAATTAGACAAAAGATTAAATAATACCGTGATACATTTTATATTGTATCTAAAAGCTTTTTAAAAAGACTGTGGTAATACCAATAGTGTGAAATATTGTGAAAATGACAGTGATAGATCAAATGTTGTTTGGCAAGAGACCGCATTAGATAAGAGAATCTGGTGCAAAGCTAAGAGTTTTATGGCTCAGCTCTCAACTATCTAGATGTGTTAGGCAAATGATAAACTAATAGCAGAATCGTTAAGATCTTTCTGCAATCACGACCTGTCGTATAATATTGCAGCAGCTCATAACGACTATAGTCAGTCAGAGATAACGTGTAGACAGCTTTCATACAGTGACGGGGTTGGATAAATATTTAAGGGATGATTTAAGGGCAAGAGACAATAGGATTAAGGACTAAGGGTTCATTTTGGATTGGAAAAACATTGTTACATAATGTAGGACTGCTTTGAGGGTTATTCGAAATTTAATTAAGAATTTTTGAAAATGGCATATAAAAATAATGAAGAAGTAAATGTAGAAATAGTAGTAATAATAATAAATTGGCATACACTGTGAAATTTCACACAATTTAAGATTTCGTAAGTATTTAGTATGGGAAAACGTTTTGGACTACTTAGCGCAGTGTTTCTCAACTGTTGGTCCATTGGCCACTGCTGGTCCGCAAAAATTTTTAAAACATATTTAATAAAGTAATATTTTTTTTGTAAAATAATACAAGTTCTGCTAGCCGTAGCAGAACTTGTACTTAAAATTATAAATTTTTACTTGTTCTAGTAACTAACAAATATTTACTTTTTAATGTAAATTTACAGTTTTATAATAATTTATACTTGTAAATTATAATGTTCACCCTTCCGAGTAAAAAATTAAATATTTTGTAGGTCCACGTAAAGAAACTTGTCTTTTTCCCGGTCCGTGGTAAGATTTGGGTTAAGAATCTTTGGGTAAAGAAAAATAAAATGAATAAGTCAATGCAGGAATAGTAATAATAATAACTAGAATAAATATGAAGTGTGAAATTTCATACATTTCAGGATTTTTTGTTGATATTAAGTACAAATGGGGCATGTTTGTTCAATAGAAACTTTTGAAAAGATATTTTTCCATAAACTTATGTATTAAGAGCTTTTATTTAATACTTATATTATTTTTGTATTTTTTAAAAACATACAAATTCGAGTTCATTTAAAAAACGTAGCTACTACTCCAGTTTACTTTAAGACGCTTTTCTGATTCTTTTTTCCATATTTTTAAACAAACCGTCTAGAAGACATGGTAGGAAATAAAATGAACATTTTTGGGGAGAAATTGCATCAGTATTAAAAGATTATTAAATATTAATAAATGATGTTCGTTAATTTAGACTTCTAGATATTTCATGTTTGATGTGGCATATTAAATTAACAAAACAAAAAAAAGGTAACCTTTAAATACATATTCAAAAATTATTTTCACATTGATGTGCATAGTCTGTTTTTTCAGGTTTTCTTACCAGCTAAAGGCGAAAATCTCATCCAAATATTTTTTTTCTCCAATAATTTTGTTCACTAATCAACGTATCAAGAACTTTTATCGTTGCCCTGGTCTTGTGGTAAGACGGTTAAAGAGCATAGGGACGTGGGTTCGAATTTCCCCATTTCCTTTAACTTAAGAATTGATTTTTAATCTTTCGATTTATGCAGTCAGCTCTAGAGTCGGCTCATTCTTAAATATTTAATACTTATAATGAGTACCTGCTTATACCAAGATAATAGGATCAGTCGAAACGCCACATTACTACGTGGCTTTCATATCTGTGATCGGAGGTCTCGAAACGGATATCTTATATACTCTTCTCGTATACGCCTACCTAGGCTTTGGGAACCTATTATTATTACTATCAAGAAGTTTCATTTGATATTCCTCAAAATAATATATATATATATATATATGTGTGGGCAAAATATCTGTATTGGCAGGCCAAATTGTCTAGGTTCAATTGTTTGCCCACAATTTCTATCGTACAAACAAATATGTAGACACATACAAGTAGGCGGACAGACAGATAGATACATAAGGTATAAGAGAGTGACGGTAAAAGTAAGAAAATCTTAAAAATGTAAGAGAAAGACACTGATAAAAATAACACAGAAAGCAAAGCAATACCTAAATAGAAAATAAAGGAATTTATTTATTTATTCTATTTTATTCCGGAAATTAAACGGAGACAAGTCTTCTATAAATTCTCATACGTTACAAATTGTTCAGAAATACAATATGTAAGATACATTGATATAGAAACAAATAATAAGATTCACTTACATATTCATAAAATTCAATATTAAATAATGAAACAGGTGAGAATTACTAAGAGAGCAAGGACTTAATATTAGTTTTAAATTATAAAAACGAAAGGAAAAAATGTCACAATTATTAAAATATTGATCAAAAAGAATCAAATTCTGTCCAGTGGTGAATTTCTACCCGCGTTAGTACGTATTATTATAAAAAAATAAAATAAATTATATTATAATAAATTGTAACATCATAGGTTTAAAAGAACTGGCAGACTTAAATCTTCCTGAAAGTAAGATTACGAAAGGTTTTAGAAAATAACGTTTAGCCAATTGCGATTTGGTGTGGAATGATGGACAAGTTCCAAAGGAATTCTGGAAATTGCCCATTGACTAATCGATTGCATTGAAAATCTATCATACCGTTTCTTAATTCACCGATTTTTTTTAATCGAAGCGCATCTAAATTTACCGATGTAAAATCCGATTAGCAGTTGGTTCCATCGGATGAAAAGACTAACTGATTGATGTAAGACCAACTCTATCAAAACTTGGCCATAGTAAAATGTTTCTAGAAATCATCATTGAAATATTTATTCACTTGCATATTTATTTTTTATTTCGGGATTAATCCTGAAGTCTTTCTACCTTGCGATGTAAAGCTATTGTCGAGTTACTTATTTTCTGGTGTTGTTCTCCATACTTCTCTCCATCGTGTTCTGTCCTTTGTATAGTTTCTTATCTCCTCCCACTTTACGCTCTTCGTTGCAGCTTCTTTTGTTTCTTGCTGCCAGGTTTTTCTCGGTCTTCCTGGTCTAACTTTCTTCACTGTTCTTGCTTCAAAAACTCTTTTTACTATATATTTCTACTATACTATCTGCTACATAATTCATCACTTTGCGCTGTATTGTTTTGTCACGTATTAAAATAATTCTTCATTGGAAACACTTAATTCATCAGAATCAGACGGATGTTTTATTTTGCACTTATTTTGAAAATAATAACAGCGTCATGACGTTAGCAAAAATTTTAGGTTAGGTAAATGGTACACAAATCCATAAATCGTTCCAGATTCCAATTCTAATCATATTGCATCCGTTCATCGATTGCGTCATTGATTGAATTAATTGATTAATTTGCTGATGAATTCTGGAACTTGCCCTATGTTTTCAAATCTCAAGGTAACATAAAAGTAATGTCTAGATGGCGAAAAATATTTGTCATCTATAAATAGGTTTAAGTGAAGCTTTAGATTTAAATAAGGTTTTAGAAATGCTTTGAAATTTACGCCGAAAATTATTTTGATGTGGGGATATGTTTTAGAATCTTGAGGTTGCATAAACATTGAGCCTCTTATGTAAAGTATTGTGCCGTCTGAATAGGTTCAAGAGCAGTTAAAAGCGTAAATTATGTTTTAGAAGTGCTTAGAAACCTTCGCCTTTGATTATGAATTTTGTGTGTAGTCGTCTTGTAATCTCTCCGAGTTTTAGCATGAAAGCAGTGCGCCGCTGGTGGAAGATATTCCATCCTAACAGGAGGTGATCTAGGCACTATTAAATATTTAAAACCCATTACAAACCTGCATTAAATAAGCCCATTTCACACGATAGCGCTTCATACAAAAATAACATAAATACATTTACTTAACGAGGCGTTACGAATACTCTTATAAAGCCGAGATACAGTGACATAGACAAAGATAGAAATAATTTACTATCTATTGTTTGTAGTCAATCAGCTGATACAAAATACGACGGTGTATTGGCAGTAAAATGCTGGAAGCACGTCCCAACTAAGAAATGATAGCTATAAACAAAACACAATACTAAATCTAGATACATCTGATCAGGTTTAGATTAGGTTTGGTTCAGGTATTTCAGGAAGTACTTAATAGTCAGCGTTTTCTAAGTTATCTGAATCAATACTTGGGTCTAATATATCAAATATTCTCTTATTGCTTAAGCCTTTTGAAGCTTAGACACTTGCCGAGAACCACACAAGTTGTAAGAAATATTCTAAAGATTTGTTATTGGTTGGGAATTACTACAGACATATTTTACGGGATAACACCTAATAATTTATACTCCACGCAAAAATTATCTTTGGCGGCAAAGTTGTCAATTCTGTTTACATTTCCGGGTACCCTCATATCTTATTACATATTCATTAATTAAGGCTTAAGAGGTATGTAATATTTATAAAAATATTAACTTACATCTTCCCGAGAGAAAAAAAAGTGGTTTTACTTAGCATGTTACCTACAAGATTTCTCATAAGAGCGCCGCAGGCGTACCAACCGCCCGGGTGCGACCATCGTATTGCCACCCTAATAATGGGAGTTTAAATTTGCAAGAAAACGCAAATTTAGAATTAAAAAAAATGGAAACGGGCCATAGTGCCGCGGGGTCACCTCCATCTTTTGAAAATATTAAAATGCACTGAATATTCACAGGAAATACTACCGAACATTTCAAACACTGATTTATTTAACAATTAATGTTTAAAAATAAAAATATACTGTCTCTAAAATCTGCCGCCTGGCTGCGATGTACTCCTGGCATCCCCGGGATTGTTGTGGCCCTGGTTGTAATGGTTTGAATACGTTCCTAGACAGGGAGATGTTAGGCCTATGCTATATTCGGTAAGTTGCTTTAGGTGACGCCAGAGAACTCCTGGTGAGGTTGTTCTTCCTGAGAGAATCGAATGCCGGGTTTACATTGGTAGAGTAAAAGAGCTAGTAACTAGCACAAGTACTACGCGCTTTACTCTACTATCTTATTTTCAGGATAGTAGGTGTTCATACGCAATTGACATACATATCTTATTTTCTGGATAGTAAGTGTCAAAATACATTTGACATCTTCACTGTGATTTTGTAGTGAAATTATCTTTTTGCAAAAACTAGTTTATGAATGTGGATATACATCCTCTCCAGCGTGATGCCATTAAAGAAGTGGTATTTTGAATTACATCATTTCTTGTGGAGGAAATAATTGATTTTCTTATTGAAGTATTCGGTACAGAATATAAGCGTAAACAAAATTGTGTTAAAAAATGGATTGATAGAAGAACTACCCATGGCGCATCAGTCCTTCTATTTCATGAATTAGCCATGGAAGATCAAAAAGAGTACAGACTGTGTTTAAGAATGACACCAGATGATTTTAATAGGCTATTAAATTTAGTTAGTCCATTAATACAACGAACTGATACACTAATAAGGGATTGGATTCCAACAAAAATAAAATTGGAATTAACGCTTTATTTCCTAGCCACAGGAAATAGTTATTGTAGTCTACAACAATGTTTCTCAACAGGTGGTCCGCGGACCACCAGTGGTCCCCAGAAAAATTTTAGTGGTCCGTGAAAGTTTTTATATGTGTTTTTTGCAGTTTTATTTTTAATTTATTTTGGACATTTTTTAATGTAAATAGTTTATATTTTGTTTATTTTCTGTAAACTTTCTGTGATTTTCTACAAATAAAATAAATGTGTTTAGTAGCTCATTAAATATATTTGTTTTCATGCAAAAAATAAACCAACAATTATTATTAGTAGTCCGCGTTAGAAAATTATATATTATTCTGGTCCACGGTGCGTTTTTGGTCGAGAAACGCTAGTCTACAACATCTTTTTCGTGTATCAAAGGCGGTTATTTCACAGATGATTTCAAAAATCATCAATTAATAAATCAATGTTACGCAATTTATGTAAATAAATTGTAACTTACCTGATATGGTTTTTTTTCTATTTGTTATGACAGGTTACCGCTTGCCGCCAATTTGAAATGAATAAATTTTGCGTAGTGGGGGAAAAGACAGTAGCTAGTAAATACGTAGACGAGCTAGCTGCTATCCTAGCCCAACTACTGGCAGCTATTACTCTACTAGTCACAATGTCAACTGTTTACACAGGGATAGTAACTAGTTGCTAGTTACTTGCGCTAGTTACTAGCTCTTTTACTCTACCAATGTAAAGTCTTGCTTCCTATTTCAATGTGTTTTATTATTTTCTGTGATATCCGATGGTAATTGGTCCTTTTACAGCCCCATACAAACACCCTCCGTCTGTTTTTCGAACAGATTTTTATCCTGGGTATTTGTGTTTGACCGTGCAAAGTTTCTTTTATTTCTACGTATATAGAAATATATTTATTTATTTATTGTTTTATTTTAAGTAAATTATAATTTAGCTAAAGAGTGCTCCAAAATTTTTAATTAATTAACGTTTCTAAAATTTAAGACGCTAAATGGGGTGATTTTAACAAAGGAACTGAGAACGAAAAAGAAATGTTTTTATTCGAAAAGAAAACTAAAAATTCCGTTGTTTTATGTTCTTGGGTATTATAGTCTTTTAAAATCGGTTTTAACAAAAATTTACAAATTCACAAAAATTAACAAACCGGTTTCACTACATAATATTATTAACAATTAGAAAATGAAACTGTGTTTATAATACATATTTTTTATTAACTAATTAGCTGGCATGTCTGGTATTTGTCCTTCCCTTCTACATTCTCTCTGCCGTTCTACTCCCCGTACGTATCGACGGCTGAAGAGTGCCTGTGTTGTGAGCGCCTGAGTATGTTTTTAGTTTGTTTATTAAAATTATGAAGATTTAAGTCATGGAAAAGAGACTTCAGCCTGCGGATAGATTTTCTGAACACGATGATTAGGTTAGGTAAACTAGACTTTCGTAGGATACGTACAGAATTTTTAGCATTTATGTTTTTAGGGAATTTATTTCCTATTTATTGCACTTTAAGGGTTTCGCTTTTAAAAAATCAGGGACCTTGAGTCATAAAAACAGGCCTATGTTGCCATAAATGAAGCTATGAACACGCTGGTGTATTTTTCTGTTTAAATCGGTATAGCCGTTCTTTAGTTTTGTGTTAACATTCATACATAATGAACTAAATGAACTAATTTATATATCAGTACAGTTATATAATTAAAATTTCTACTATCAAAAACCTATCTATCAATTGGTAAAAAGATAAAAAGATGTATTAGTGTTAGTGGGAGTATGTAGCCGAATTATAAGTTATATATATATATATCGAAAATATTCACATCTAAAGTTTCAAAAGAAATCAAATGATGTGTGCCCATTAAGTTCTACCTGTAGGCGGTCGTATATAAGATGTTATGATTATTCTAATATTTTCTGAGGACCAGCATTTTTCTCTGGGGAACGGTACCGGACAGAGAACCATAGTTTGCTATAGTTTCTAATTTATATTGTCTGGAAGTGGTTGTAAATATTATTTTAAAATTACGGTTGTCGGTTGACGAGAACCACACGCGTAGCGCGAAATGCGATTAGATACATAACTAACATTTACTGTGACCTAAAGCATTTTAAAGATTTGATCCAGTCATTGAGATCGCAATGACGATATTGCCACCTTATAAAATGTTCAGTCATGCGTACTAAATATCTATCAGATTTATTTCAAACACCTTATGGGAAAATAAATTTGTTATTTATTAAAAACACAATGTTGAAACTTTAAATAATAGATAAGGAAGATGTATCTTAACATTTTTACCTGAGTTACCAAAGTGTAGGAGAAATAAAGACAAATATGGAGAGAAATCAGTTAGAATTTTTCGCGTAAACCAATTGTGTTTATTTCTACGTAATCTAATAGAGCTGTGGCTCTCAACCAGGTTATTATTGGAATAAAAAAGTGGTTTTATTCAGCATTTTGCTTACAAGATATTGTAATCAGGAGAGCCGCGAGCGTACGCGCCCTAATAAAATGGGCGCGAGTTTAAAAGTCGCAAGAAAACACTAAATTTAGAATTTTTAAAGATGGAAGCGGGTTAGAGGGGCACGTGAGGCCCACCTCCATCTTTTGAAAATACGAAAATGCACTGGATATACTACCCAACACTAATCTTTCTATTACAAGAGATGACTTCTGGCAAACAAATTGTTCTACACCATTCAGCATTTACTGTTCACCGATTGTCTAAAGGAAAGGTTGCGATATGTCCAGTACAGCCAAAGAAACAAACGATCATTTTCTTCGAGCTTCGTGAACGAGCCTCGACAAGAGCTTCGTGAACGAACAACTTTTGTTGGTTATGGTTAGGTTAGGTTAGGTTAGTCTTGGAAGATCCGAGCAGTGGATTGTTGTTTAGTTTCCGGTTCATATGAATAAATCCAAGTTTCGTCACTTCTAACGATGTTGTATATGGATTTTGTAGTGCCTAGATTTCTAGAATGTCGCGAACTTTCTAGAATTATTACTGATATAATACGGAGAAATGATGCTAGGCTGCCTTTAATTTATAATATTTTTTATAAGGATGCCAATGGGTGCGTTTTGTTGTTGGCTGGTTAGAAGTACTAGAATTGATGCGCAAGAAAACGAAAATTTTGATCGTGAAGTAAACATGGAGTAACGTTCTCATAGCCATATGGTTGTAGAACAAATAACGAACATATTTCACCTAAATGCACTAATATTTTAGGGCACAACATGAGAAAATATCTAAAAGTGAAAATTATTTTGAAGCAGTAATACCCATCTTTTACTCTAATACATTTAAAACCCAAATGAAATCAACTGCATTGAAATATTATTTTTTATCTCCACCACACTTATTCATTCCAGTCGTTCGACCTCAAATCATCGAATGAGTAGAATGAATAGAATGAAAATATTGTCCCAACAAAACGCGTATATTGGTTAAACCGAAACCAGAATTGGCACAACAAAACGCACCCATTAGCTCCGAAGTTTTAGAACTAAACACCCGGAAAAAATCATACGTACAAAAGAAGATATTTGTAGATCTGAAAATTCTGAAGATGGATTCTAAGATAACTACGGTTGGAGCTAAGCGAGCTAAGCGCATTCACGAACAGAGTAGGTAAATCGATAAATATGTTAATAATATCGAGATTGAATTCAATTATTACCTGTTATATACGTTAAATACAAGACTGCTAGTTCAGGTAGAGTTAACGAGATAAGCAGGGAGTTCCACACAAATACCTACACCCTAAAGCTGCAGATTTTTATTGAGGCATTATATATTTGCACCGCGATTTTAATTTATAAAATTTCAAATTCTCTTTTGACCCGCCCAGGGAAAAAGGTTCGTAATTGCTTCTATAGCACTTCAGAAAGCGCCGCGGTGCGCACAAATGGTTAAGTTGCATGGAGCGTTATTGCTCTTAAATGAGGTTTGCCATCAACTTATCCATCATGTCTTTTTACTACAATTTTCTATTTTTCTCTGTCCTTATTATCTATGTTTTTCGTCATGGTTTCTACCTCTTAATTTTTGATAAAACTGAAGTAAATGTCTTATTCTATAGGGATTGTAAATTTATATATTTTCCTTACCAATCTTCGCTATCCTTATCTTAATATTTCATCCTTAATAAACTAATTCTTCTCCTTGCATCCTTCTTGTTAGGGAATCCTTTCATCCTAAGACAAAAGACAGTCTATCTATTCAGGCGGTGCGGGTGAATTTGGTCGGTTTGAGTTAGTGCTGGATAAATTACCTGTTCATTCAGCAGTTCGTGGAGTTAATGAAGATTCTATTATAAATAACCCCCGGTGACACCTGTTGGCTGCCGCTCATATCGCTCATCTCAGATATCACTCACAGTTGTGCGGATAGGATGAATTGATGATTGTTTTATTGCTTTATTGCATCACTAAATTATTAAATCTGATTAGTAATTTATTGTGGTTGGAGTATTTGAGAGTTTTCTGATGTTAGGGGTGTTTACGGAACCAAATGATCGATTGATAAAGTTAATTGCAAATGGTTTTAACCACTGTTTAGTTCACATTTATTTGATTGTCATCGTCATCCTCTGTGCCAGTACAGCCTTAGGTGGTTCTTAGCCTCTTTTGTTAGTTTTCTCCAAACTGTTTTGTTATTCGCCATCTTATTTATATTGTTATAAAAGCGTTTAGAATCGATCTGTTAACCTCCTAATAAGTAATATGTTAATATACGAATAAGTCATTTAAAAAAAAAAATCACCTCATCTGCTAAAATATAAATTGAACTCATAGCAAGTTTTTGGTTTCTCTTACCATTCTCTCTCTCTCCCCCCTGTTCCTCTTATCTCTATTCTTCTCATCATTATGGTCATTCTTTCCTCCCAATATTTTTACACAATTTTTCTCTTTCCTTTGTTCTAACCCTTTTTAGGGTTTTGTAGGTATGACCGGAAAACCCTTATACCGTCATTTTGTCGTCTGTTTGTCTGTCTGTTCGGTAAAAATTGTAGCCAAACGGCTAAACCTAGAGAGTTGCAATTTGGCATGCTTATACAACTCTTTGACCCGCACATAGGAAAAATACTAAAACATCTTAAAAATATACCCTCCTAAAAATATAAACAAATATGTGATCATCGAAAAAAAAAAAAAACATTTTTTTAAAATTCTGAGTAGGGTATCACATGAAAGCCCTTAGTAAGTGGATTAACGATCAAAATTTTATTTTTGCGGAATAAATTATTCTGACGCGATTTGTGCCAAAAATGTTCAAAAAAAATTGTCCCACACGCTGTACCCAGATGGTTTAAACTAAAAATCTGAACAAATTCTAAGTAATGTACATTGATGTGAACCGGAATAGTACAACAGGAATTTTTGATCAGATTATGTTTTCGGAAAATAACGCATTTTTTGTGTTTTTTGCTTGACCATGTAAAATATTTAATATCTTATGTATCAAAGTAAACCAGTATCCTTTCATGGTGTTCCGCGTTCTAATTTGCAAACTAGGGTTCCGGTCTCCAGACAATTTTATTTTTGTTATTTTTTTGAATTTTTATTTTGTTTAAATTATTTTTTCAAAATTCTAGTTATATTTGGGCAAATGTTGCATTTAATTTTTAAAAGCGTAAATTTAATAAGCTGTTTCAATTGTTGAAATTGAATACAAGAAATCAGAGGGGCGGAGTTATGACTTAAAATAACCAATGAAAGCCATAGGCGCAAATTTCAAAATTTTAATGAACCTTACTATATAAAAAAAAAATACTGCACTTATTTAGAAACCTAAATAATGGTATTGGCATTGGAATTAAAATTAACAAAAAAAATATTTTAACATAAAATTTGTTTTGACATCCCAAATAATCATCATTCACTTACTAAATACCGGCGAAACCCTGAAATGTGTGAAAATTCACACTTCACATCAATTTTTTATTTAAATTTTTTCTTGTTTTAATTCCTTTTTATAATTATTAATAGAAATATATTAACTATATTGACTAGTTGAGTTGGATTAATTAAATGAATCACCATTAAGTCTTTGAATTAGTTTAGCAATAATGATCAATAAAATTTTTATGATCACTGATAAGATCATTGATCTTTTGTCATCTGAAGGAAAAGGAAAGTGTCTATGGGAGTAGGATGCTGAAATTACATATACAAATAATTAAGGATACGACAGTTTTTCTGATGATGAGAAAGAATGCGATAATCTTATATGCAAACAGTGTCAGTCTATTTTTTACCTGAGAAATCAATCGGATTAATATGTTAATTTATATTTTATGGCGTGTTTTATTACCGTACTATTCGTGTTATTGCAGAATTTAAATTTATGCTTCTGGGCATTGTTAATTATTTTGAAAAAACTAGGCGACAAAGTTTTTTGTGTAGACTGCTGTCTAAAAAATTTACATCCGGTACTACAAAATTAAAACATGCTCCATATTGTAAGGTTTCTTGTAAGGAAATGAAGACAAGAAGAAACAGTTTTTGAAAACAAGTATTCTATAAAGAGTTGCATAAAACTGTACCATGTAGCTCGTCATCTGTCATTGGGCGCGTTTAGCGAACGCAATTGTTGAGTAGCAGCGCAAATCTGTACTTGGTGATTACAGTCAACTGTTGCACGTTCGCTAAATGGACAGTAAGAAAAAAACTGTCACTTGTCGATTTAATTTAGGTTACTATAAAGAAAAAAATCAGCTGTGGCCACCACAGGACCAACCGCCATCATAAAGTACTTGAATAAAATACATTCTAGCAGCAGAGTAGAAATAACTTGGCCTAATATTTTCTAACAGAGATATTCTTTATCATGACCATGGAAACGTTACATATAAATATAAAAAAATCAGCTGTGGCCACCACAGGACCAACCGCCATCATAAAGTACTTGAATAAAATACATTCTAGCAGCAGAGTAGAAATAACTTGGCCTAATATTTTCAAACAGAGATATTCTTTATCATGACCATGGAAACGTTACATATAAATATAAAAAAATCAGCTGTGGCCACCACAGGACTGACCGCCATCATAAAGTACTTGTATAAAATACATTCTAGCAGAACAGTAGAAATAACTTGGTCTAATATTTTCTAACAGAGATATTATTTATCATGTATCAACTTTTGTTCAATAACTTTTTTCGAAATATTTTTCTGTTGTGAAATATTCACAAAAATCTTAAAATCGACACGAGTAAACTCCCATTTTTAGTCAACCGATTTTTACCAAAAGTTGATCAACTCGTGCCATTGATGGCAGAAGCTTAAATTTGAAGTTTCATAAAAATCCTTTGAGCCGATTTTGCTCTGCACGTGTACACAGACAGACAGACGGACGGACGGACAGACGGACAGACAGATCGACAGACATTATGATAAAAATAGTCAAAACGTTATGTAGGGACCTTAATTCGTGGAGATCCATCGAAATCTCGAAATCGGTATGATCACTATACCTCCCTTATATATGTTGGCGGTCGGTAAAAATTATGTGAAGTGTGAATTTTCACACATTTCAGTGTTTTGAAGGTATTTAATAAGTGTAAGAAGCTAACAGAAAGCCGGATGTCTAGGGATGTTTTTTTCTATAATCACATCAAAATTAACAGATTTTTTATAATCTTTTTTATTCGTTATTTGAGTACTAGGAGGAAAAAATTCGTCACAATAAAATTTAAAATAAAAAATTCCATCGATTTTTTCTGCATTTGCTTCGCATTCAAGTCTTCATTAAATTAATAAGAAATATATTGATACATAGCTTCTTTTTTTGAATTTCAGAAACGCATTTCTTTATATTAACAATGTGTTATTTGAGAAATTTAACGTTATACCTCATCTTCAATAATAAAAAAATAGTGTATTGGGCCCGGTAGTTCAATTTCAACCAACTGTATACTATTGATAAAATATTAATATATGTGTTTATTCTCATAAAGAATTATTTTAAGCAATTCTGTTCCTTATGTAGTAATTGTTAATGACTATATTCCTTAATGAGCTTTATCAGGATTAACCATCTTGATATGTAGTGATACGTGATTTTTGCAAGTGGCGTGTTCATTTTTTTCTGACGTTTTTAGTTATTTTTAAGTGATAAAAGTGCAGAAAATACTTGAAATGGTGTGTTATAGTCTGGAATTTAGTGTTTGGACTACATGCAGACCAAAATTGGAGCGACTGGAAAGGTATTTGTAGAAATTTTTGTTAATTTTATAATGTAAGTCATTGTTATGTAGAATGTGCTTCTATGGACAATATAGAAACACATATGTATGTACATGCATACACTATCGGCTATAACTAGAGAAACAAAACTATTTTTTAAATCATTTTCATAAATCCCGATTATTGACTAAATGAATATTGAATTATATTGGTACAGCAACAACAATTTATAAGTTAGAACCTGCTCTTAAAAATATTTGTTGTACTGGTACAATAAATAAAATAATTAACTTTCTGCTGCAGTAGACCATCTGCATATTTCTTTTGTAAGACTTAATAATAAAACAATTTTTTGTGGTTAAATTTTTTCCTTTGCCCTAGCTCCCGTTCTTGTCCCGGTTTAGAGTTTCATAATTATGGTAAGCCTATATATATATATATATATATATACACACACATATACATATATATAGGGGGGCCGCAGACAATATTTAAGTTATTTTGGGGGGTCCCATGCCAGAAAAGGTTGAGAAACACTGCTCTACACTCTACACATTTGAACTAGATTCTCAGCTGCTTTTATTTTATTACATTTTTAATTTCGAAAATGACATACTACTTTAGCCATAAATATAAGAAATCCCTAACATTATTAGCCATAATTTAGGCATGAATTAAAAAAATTATTCATTTTGTCAAAAACACAAAAAATTATTTAGATTTTTTTTCAGATTTTTAGTGTAACCCCTTTGCATTAAAGGGTGCGGTTCAGTATTTTTTTAAAGTATTTTTGGAAAAAATGTTTGCTAAAAAAAAAAAAAAATAATTTAAAAACAACTTTCCGTTCCTTACATAAATTTAAAAAAATATATTATTTTATTCACGGTACAACAGGAATTTTTGATCAGATTATGTTTTCGGAAAATAACGCATTTATTGCTTGACCATGTGAAATATTTAATATCATATGTAACAAAGCAAACCAGTATTCTTTCATGTTGTAATGGTTAGCAATCCCGCGTTCTAATTTGCAAACTAGGGTTCCAGTCTCGAGACAATTTAGTTTTTTTTTGCATTTTTATTTTGTTTAAATTATTTTTTCAAAATTCTAGTTATATTTGGGCAAATGTTGCATTTAATTTTTAAAAGCGTAAATTTAATAACCAGTGGAAATTGTTGAAATTGAATACACGAAATCAGACGGGTGGAGTTATGACTTAAAACAACCAATAGAAGCCATAGGCGCAATTTTCAAAATTTTAATGAACCTTACTATAAAAAAAAAAAAATACTGCACATATTTAGAAACCTAAATAACGGTATTAGGCATTTGAATTAAAATTAACAAAAAAAAAAAAAATTTAAAACAAAAAATTCTTCATTTTTCGAAAAACTAACCTGATCAAAAATTCCTATTGAACTATTCCGGTTTCCATCAATGTACATTATTGAAATTTATTTAATATTTTTAGATCAACCCCTTTGGGAAATGGGTCAAAAGTTATTTGATATATTTTTGGCGAAAATCACATAAAAAAATTGATTTTCCGAATTGAAATTTGCTTGTTTATCCATGCATTAAGAAGTTTTATTTGATATCCTACTCAAAATTTGAAAAAAATATATTTTTTTCATAAATACATATTGGTTTACATTTATCTCGTGATGTGTTTTTCCCATATGTGGGTCAAAGAGTTGTATAAGCATGCCAAATTTCTACTTTCTATGTTCAGCCGTTTGGCTACAATTTCTACCGTACGGACGGACAGATATATGAGTGACGTTATAAGGGTTTTTTGTGGTCTTACCTACAAAAGCTTAAAAACAAAATTTGTCGCTTAAAAAATTGGTAAGCTTTTTAAATCAAGTTAGACTTGTTTAACAAACCGTCGAAGTTAACTTACTCAACAGTTGCGTTCGTTAAATGCACTCATTGACTTCAAGTCTGTGATGTTATTGTAGTTTTTCGTCTTAGTTTTGAGAGCTTCATACATTTATTTGACTGTGTTGGTCGACATCAGGTGGTCTTGGGTCATCTTAATCTGTTGTCTTGTGAATTGTATGCCAGAACTTAACGCCACTGGCATAAAAAAAGACTAGTTCTAACTTCTAAAATCCAAACAAATGCGACCATATTAGTCGATCTTTGAATTCAGCATAATACTTAGTTATGAAAGACTGTAAAGTGTTGTAGACCTTGCTTTGTTAAGCATTAAGTTGAATTTTTGTTACTATCCATTTACGTGTTATGGGGACAGACAGACAGACGAGTATTTAAATTATCTATTGGTGATATTTTGTGTCAATTATAATTTAATCATCTCCAAATACAGCGTCAGTTTACTCAATCACAATATTTCCTTATAGATATTATCTGTAAAGGGAAGAAAAGCGATTTGAATAAGCCCATACTTCTTAAGCATGAAAGCTATCTGTACGAATCTCGCGATAGTCCTTCCTTCGTAAGCCAGAATACATCGCAATTAAGCGTTTCTATATACCGTATCTTGTTGCCATTGTATTCTCCGTTCTACGTGTATTAATTTTCAATAAACAGGTATGGATGCCTTTCCTATTGCCACTGCTTATCGACTCACACTGTATATATAGTTTATCGCATCCTATGTCAGGTTATCGGAGTTTGTATTATATATTGGAACTTAGTTTCTAGTTTAGATTTGTTATTAAAACAACAGTGATTAAATATAACTTTCTACCAATAAATGCAATTTAGTTTAACAGATATTTGAGAACTGCCAAAGTGGGGATAGTAAGGTGTCACAAGAAGTACCCATATTATATTAGAGTAAAGAACTTTCCTGGCTGTGTGTTGAGGGAGTAGTTGTCGATCTAAATGAGGTAAAATATTCGCATTTAATTAAAATAATTAGCAAAAGGTACTAGAAAATATCATATTCATCGTTTCTGTTGATGTATATACTCGCTGCATGTCGACAATTGTTTGTGCCAAAATAGCTCAAATGGTAAATTTCTCCTAGATTAATTTATGGAAGCGATATTCATATTCATGAATATTTATTATAATAATAATATTTATTTGTAAAATATATATACAAATACAAAGTTCGGTACAATATATTTATATACATAACGCAGAAAAACAATATAAACAAATCATTGTCACAGAAGAGATAAAGTATCTTGTGGTGACTTAGTTTAATATGCATAGCGTTAATTCGTCATAGCAAAATAGTTAATCAGGAGTAGATAATACTTTATATTACATTTACAAGGTATTAAACATTTTTAACCTAGAATCGCGAATCAATGAAGATAACCACCGTTTGACATGTCCAGTATAATAAGATTGACTATGGTGATATAAAAGGTCTTTCAGTTGTAGTGGAAACGCATTATACAGTTTTTGTCCCATTATTGGTAAAGTTCTAGAAGCAATTGCTTTTTTTTATTTCAATATTTTTCAAAATTTATTAGTTCTGCCTCTTGTGCTGTAAACATGATTCGGTGGAAGCAATAAGTCTTTCATGAGCAACCTCTCTTTAAAGATAAATTGGGCAAAATATAATAAGAACAACTCAGAGAGATTGCGTAAATTAGCAAGCACAAATAACCTGGATGTTACATATCTAAAGGTTTTTTTTTAAAGATTATTTTAAGTAAATTTTTATCTTTTTTAAATAATGTTTTAATTATTTATTTATTATTTTATCTAACTTATTTTATTACTTTCATTAAATGCGAATATAATACCTAAATTAGATTGGCGAATATTTTAACTACTCCCTAAATAAACGTAAGAGAGTTTATTACTCTAAAACGGCTATTTCCACATTATATAATTCGCGGAACCTTTTTCACCTTAAAAAGTGGTCGAACCTTGACAATTTTTGCTTACTTAATCGTTGGGCAATATGGAAATCGATACAATTGGCCATATCAACGAAACTTTTTATATTTAACACCAATGTTATAGCCGTGCTTCTGTACAGCTGTGTAACTTGGAAGACAACGGTAACAGAGAACAAACTACAGGTGTTTAAATAAATATCTCAGGAATATACTACGTACCGTACGAGCCACGTCTTAGTGAAGCTGGCCCAACTATCAAAAATAGTGTTTTCAAATTAAATATTTATATTAGAAGGGAAATCTCTCACTCTCTCTCATTTTCTTTCTTTCTTATGTTTTTCGATCTATTGCCTTATAGGGGGATTTGGTGACATGTCCAATAGTTTTCGTTTTCGGAGCTTACGCTTCTCGATCTTTGACCAAATGCATAGTTTCTTGCAGTATGTGGTTGACTTATAGCTTAATTTGGTCGACCCAGGATGTGGGATATCTACCTCGATCGATGTCTATCTACTATTCCATGTCTACTATTCCTTTACCTTTCCATGCCGTCTTCTCTTCTCAATATATGATAACATAATTGAAAATATCGGAAAATATATTAGTGAAATACTTTTAACAAAGTACTGTTATAAGATAAACCTTTTCTCTTAAATTATATTTACTTTTTTTTTTAACATAAATTCACAATTTTAATGATTCAAATAGTTGGGCCAACTTCACTGAAACGGGGCTCGTATAATCTGGCAAAATGTGGTCAAATTAACCAGAGAGCTTTTTGAATCCTGATTTATTATCATTTTAAAATAGGTTTAAGCGCTTATGAGTGCAAATAAAGTTTAAATTTAGTTTTTCGTGAACAAGCCACTTCTTTGGCTACATTTCCCGCTGATATAAAGAATTCGAACGGGGCAAGAATTCTGTTTAACACTAAGCAGGATATCTGTTGCCGAAAAAACATTGCTACTGTTAGGAAGATAATTGAATAATTAAACCCACTTATTCGGTAAAAGAGCATCAACTTAAGATTGGATCCTCATTTATTAACAGAATAATACATATTCCTATTTTGATGAACATAACGCCAAGCGAGTCTTGTATGGATGCATGAAGATGGGGAAACTTCAACAGTAACAAAAAAACAGCGAGCCATGAAAAAAATAATGCATGAAGTATTCTATAGAAGTACGGGCCTGGTAAAAGCAATGAAGCTGCATGGACAGAAGACAGTTATAGCTCAATGGCACACTGAAAAATATTTGCCAGTACACAGTAGAGTTCCAGAGAAAGGGATTATATTACTTCATGATAATGCTTCTTCTTATAGGGCAGCTTCAACATTCCAGTTTTTGGCGTAAAAAAAGATAAAAGTAATAGAACACCCGCCAAACTCACCTGATTTAGCAATGTGCGACTTTTGGCTATTTTTTAGGCTTAAAAAAAATACGGAGGTTTTCGTCTGAGGAAGAAATTGATCCTGCAAATCATGACTAATTTAAAGGCCCGACGGTAGGTTGAGAGTTTTTAAAAAGTAGAAGAAAATAATGGCCAATTGTATTTTTGATGAAGGGAATGAAACTACTTTGAACATATTTTAAATAAAAACCTAAAAATATTAATCATTTTAAAATAATTCGAAGTAATGCAGAACCCCAAATTTTATTGGCGAAAGACTTGAGTTCCGCAGGACACAAGTTGGAAACCATTACTCACAAATAATATTGGCACCTTTGCGGTATTAAAAACAAATATTTCATGGTAAATACCTATGGCCCATATATCGTGTTACATTCCGTATATATATGAAACAAATAATTGCATTTGAAACAGTGTTACAGCATGTTAAATGCTGAACGTTGATCAATGAATCGATTTGTGATTTAAAATCCTGATACAGAAATTATTTGTAACCACATATTTTCATAATAACACACATTTATTTCCATGTTAAGCAAGAATGCTAACGCATGTTGTAATTTTTGTTTCAATCAATCAACACTAAAAAATATAATCACTTTATATTAACCAACCTAACCATTACCTACTAAAAATAATCATTACTAATAAATCTGATCAAAAATTTTATGTTCAACCAACAATTTATTAAAACAACACTGAAATTATGAATGTTGCTGATTTATAACTTAAGAGGGTAGGTGATTTTTGTAGTCAATATGTCACACATTGTAGATATAGAATTATGTGTTATCGATCAAATTCTTAAAACCCCTTCTTGCTTATTGGCTCTGTATGGTGAGATTTTAAAATTGCCTTTATGCAGGCACGTATTGAGGAAAAGTATGCGCATGTGAAAAATATTACAATGTGCAAAACATTAAATGAGATCTTGATTAGATGAGTTACGTCCGTAAGTTAGTAATTATAGTTGAAGGTAATGGGATTCGGACCAGTCAGAAAATAAAAACAAATTTATTTCGCTAACGTTTCAATTTTTATTTTAAATCTTCATCAGAGCTACAAAGGTATATAGAAAAATACAATTATTAAATCGGTAAGTTTACATGTATAAAATTATGATAGTGTTCAAATTTAACAAGTCAAGTAGTTAAAATAAGCATTACAAAATTGTCGGAATTTAAAATATAACATAAAATAATTATTAAATAATAAAAACATATCAAATATGAGTTAAAGAATAAAAAACAATGTTAAATTTACATTACCTTAGTTAATAGTCACGAAATAAAATAACAATTGTAAAATTAATAACGAACACATCATATTGTCCGGTTATTGAACTCAGAGATAAGCAATGAATAAGCCACGTATGAATTGAAGATTTAAAATAAAAATCGAAACGTTAGCGAAGTTAATAAATTTGTTTTTATTTTCTGACTGGTCCGAATTCCATTACCTTCAACTATAATTAAATGAGATGTCTTTAAAAACTTTTTCCAAAGTCAGGTATATTATATTTCTAACATTATTTTAGACTACAGTTCGGCTATCTTAAGCTAGACCAGTGATGGCGAATCTATGGACCTCGGTGTGTCAAAATTCGGAAAAAACATAGTTTAACTTGAGTGCCGTGTCCCGTCCAAAAATAACCATAATTTTGTAATATTTGCAGCCCTAATAAAAAATAGTTATGTATTTGATATATTTATTTGTTAAAAAGCAAAAACATATCATTCTTTACATTTTTTGTTTCTGAATTGCATATGTTAAATCTTCAATTGAAGGTTGGTATTTCGTGTACTTCAAACCCAAGCAAGCGCTACTGACTTCATCTGGCTTTTATTCGTTTTAATATTATTTAACGCCGTGAATAAGGTCTAACAAAAGTACGTAGAGCCATTCGAATAAAGCCATCGCCAGATTTTTTAAAATGCTAAAAGTGTTCGGTAATCAGTTCCAAACACTCAAAATTTTCTGATCGTAGTGGCACACTTTGTCATTCTCCAAAACATTTCTATCCAGATTCTCAAGTTTGAACCTCAAGTCGACAAATACTTGAGCCCAGATGTTCACTGTGCTTGGCCTAAGACCGTCCGTAAACGATGCGTGTCACCCAAAATGTCTAAGCGTGTCAGCCGTGACACCCGTGTCATAGGTTCGCCATCACTGAGCTAGACAGTGGGAGACTGTAATGTGCAAAGTGCGACCGTTTTATGACAGTATTATGAGTGAGACAGAAGTTGTGGTATCCCAGTATAGTTGAGGAAAATTGCACGATTGACTTTTTAACGCACAAGCCCTTCCCAGTTTGCTTTGAAAATTCATGTTTCGAGTGATTGTACCGCACTACTGCTACACGAATACTAACGACACCGCCTCCTACTTTTCTGGCTACTACGCAACGGGCCAGCTTAAGATAGCCGCACTGTAGCTGACGTGTTTTTGTTATATACAGTTTTACTGTAATGTAAATTATGAGTTAGGTATTTCAATCTCAGGTCCCCAAATATTCATCTGATTTGCTCTAAAAATTCCGTTGAAGAGAAAAGAATTGTTTCTTTATTCTAAATTATCTTTTATATATTTTTCTGTTAAGTAAAAGATAAGTAGGGTATTTCTGTTTTATAGATATTGCTTCTCATAGCTTTCTAAATATTCATCTTATTGTAAACTGCTTTCAACAGAAAATAATTGTTTGTTCATTGTTAACAACTTTTTTATATACATTTTTGATGTTGTTATTAAGTAAGATATTTCAAGATTTTAATTTTAGGTTGCCCCCCCCTCCAACTTTCCGAATACTAATACAATTGAAAATATATGTAGAACAAAGAATATGGGTTTTCTTATTTTAAACAATTTTTGTAATGCGGTTTTTTTCTGTTGTCAATAATATGGGAGATATTTAAAGATTTTAATTTCAGGTTGCCCCCGCCAATCCCCAAATACTTATCCAATTGAAAATATACGTAGAAAAAAAAATATGTGTTTTCTTATTTTAAACAATTTTTGTCATGCGCGTTTTTGGTGTTGTCAATAATAAGGAAGATATTTCAAGATTTGATCAAGGGTGTTCTATCGCAACTTATATTAAATATTATATATTCCTCCAATTTAAAAATGCGTAGAATAAAAATATAAATTTTGTTATTAAAAACTATTTTTGTTTCATACATTTTTATGTCAATAATAAGGAAGACATTTTAATTTTTTTAGTAAACAGTTTAAACCCCGAAACACTCCACAAGAATAGACATTTTGAGATGCCATATAGCCTATGTTTAAATCCTGGTTTTACTCTACCATCGTAACAAATTACGTTCAAATGTGTCCAGCCATTTATGCGTGCATCTCGGACAGACAGACAGAAATTGATTTTTAGGCGGATATTTTATAATAATCTGAAAAATGTATAACCAAAAAACAGATAAAGCCTTTAATTTCATTAATATAGATAATATTTAAGTCAGGTATACCTAAAAATAAAGGTTTTCCTGATATATTGTATACAAATAATAATAAATTTTTAGGATTTCGTAGGTAAAATCAAGAAACCTTTATACCGTCACCCATGAATCTGCCAGTACTGTAAAAATTGTAAACAAACGGTTGAACCTAGAGAGTTTAAATTGAGCACGCATATATATTTATTTATTTATAATAATATTCAGGTCAATTTCATACTTATAAATGAAGGGTATCCTGATATCTTGCATAGAAATACATAATTTTTACGTGTATTGATGAAAGAATTTTTAAAAAGCTTTGCGTTTTGATGTGATTTTTAATAAGTAAATAGATGAACATAAAATATGTTTGAGGCGATTGCAATAAAATCTATAACTACGAGTATACGAGTAACTACGAGTAACTAATTCATATTTTCATTTCAATTTTTATTTTATAATTATATACATATGTATATTTTAAATGTTTTGGATTTCATATTCATCGATGTGCTTCTTATTTAAACTGAGTCCTTCTCTGTATATAAACCTATATTAAATTGTGAAGAGGAGACTTTGATAAATACAGGAGCTATGTGATTAGGGATCATTATCAGATCACATGTTGCATAAATAATAACGTGATTATCGTCTGAGAAACGCCTGCTCTTAGTAGAGCGAGCTGTGCGCGCTTAAAAACGACTCTAATAATTGAACTCAAGGAAAAATTACCTAGTGTAGATATTCACACGTTAGAATAAGAAGTAACTCGATTAAATTGTTGCAAAAACTAACACGCATCTTTATGCAAATTTTTGAAAAGAAAAATATATTATTATAGGGGAAATTAGCTTGTTTTTTATGATGGAGATGATCGTTATATTATATTTAATATATATATATATATATATAACATCTGGTTTATTCACACCTTGCTATATGGCCGCTCTTTATACAGCTTTTTGCTACAACGCCCTTCTTTAATTATGGCACTTTTTCGATTTACGGCCCAAAATGTTTCCTTAAACATAAAAAAAAAAATAAATAAAAAAAAAATATATATATTAAAATATGCCCAGAAAAACTTATGATTCTCAAGTTGATTCTCTTTCTGAAATTCAATAAACCATATTGAATCTAGTAAATGATCTTGGTTTTGAGGATTTGGAAGAAGGTGATATGCTTAATTTACTGTATGCTGATAGAGAACCCCTTTCACACGAGGGACTGATCCAATTGGAAGCAGAACGAGCACTTGATGAGGAGCCAAAACCTGCTGTATGCAAACAGCTAACATCAAAGAACTTGTCGAATGCGCTTTCTTATTTTGAACAATGAATAAACATATTATAGTCTAACGCAAGGCAATACCTTGCGCTAGATTATTTACGCTTGTCCAGAATATTCTAAGTAACCGAGGAATAACTGTATCTATCAAAGGCAAAACAAGTACAAAAATTACCATTAAAAACGACTTACCTCAAGGCTCTGTATTGGTTCCGCTACTCTTCAATCTGTATACCAGCGATCTATCTGAAACTTGCTCTAGGAAATTAATTTATCCTGATGACCTGGTACTTGCAACACAACACCCAAATTAACATGGATAATGTAGCCAGTACATTAACATTTGACTTGTCCATACTCGACAAATATTACCATCAATAGCGATTAGTTCTGAATCTTAAAAAGAAAGTCATGTACGTTTCATTTCAGTAACAGACTTGCCTTGCATGAACCTTATTTTGCCGGTACGAAATTTAAGCACAATAAACGTCCTACTTATCTAGAAATCATTCTGGACAGATCTATTACATACAAAGAAAATCAGACAAAGGTGTCACCAAAAACAAAATCACGGAATGTACTGCACCAAATGGCCGGATCCACATGGGTATCCGATGCGTAACAACGTCAATTGCACTAGCCTTCTCGTTGGCTGAATACTGCTCTTTAGTTTGGTACAATAATGCCCACACAGGCAAGGCAAGCACTAACTTAAACCATGCGTATCATTATTGGAAGTGTAAAATCAACTCCACCCATTTGGTTCCCTGCTCAACATCTCTTCCAAAACTTAGAAGATTGGATGCAGTAAAACGAGAATGGAACAAAGCCAGCTCATCATCAGCATAGGATCTGCTTATTGGATAAGAGTTAGGCAAACTGTTCGATGTCCGTCTTAAATTCAGGTCCCTAATCTGGAATGATAGATCCATGAAAACAGCAAATTTACCACAACTATGGGACAACAGGTGAGACAGTGGCGATGTAAGAAATAGGGAGATTGTGGATGATCCTAAAATCTGATTTTCGGGGTTTTCTCTCCCAAGGAAACTTTGGAGTAAATTGAACCGTCTTAGAAATGGTCACGAAAGGTGTAACGACATAGGGATTAAAGAATTCGCTTGCATGTGATTGTCGCTCTTATTTTAACTATGGACCACATCCATTCATGACTTCCCTTTAAAGGGCGTATAACGCTACCCAAGTTTTATTTTGAAAGGTTATTTTAAAATCGGTTTTTAAAGTATTTTTTATTATGAATGAGGAGGAAATAGTAACTTTGTCGGCGTCATTAATAATATTGTCAGCAACTAATAAAATGATAAACCTAGGAACAAAAAAGTAAATGTTGGACTAGATCATGGTTAAAAAGAATAGATGAAAGGGGCTGTTTTAACAATTAATTAGAAGAATTAAAATTAGAAGATCCAAACAGCTACAGAAGATTTCTTTGAATGAGTACAAATACATTTGAAGAACTTCTGCAACCAAATTTTTAAAATTTTCATATAAAACCTTTTTTTACTGTTTTTAATTTTTACATTTTAATGGCGGGTTTACTAAATTAATTAATTCTTTTTCTAATATCATTTTTGCTTTAAATACCTATCACTCTTCGAAAATACAAACTAAACAACAAATTCATGGACGTAAACAAAAGACAAAGAAGCATCAGCTGAGGGCGAGATAACACCAGTTGACGCACGCGCATTTTGTAAAACCTGGGTATAAAGACAGAGCAATTGACGCGTGTTTCATTTGCCTAGTCTTTAAAACCTAGGTTTTTTCTTCATGCTATCACACACAAATGACTTCCATTCGAATACAAAAACTTTAATTTTCCAGGTCTAGACGTTAATAATACTCTAGTGTGATAAGGCCTTAAGACACTTCCAGGATGGGTTAATAGAATTTAGTAGAGTTTCTCCTGAAAGCATAAACTGGTTTGTAGAGCTCGACGCTAAAGTGTAAATGTTTTATGTATTTTAATGTATAACGAAATGTAATTACCAATTATTATTCTAGCTTCTTAATATATATCATCAGCAAGGTCATGGTTACATATATATGTGATTACAGTGATAAATTACCCCTACGTATTTACACATTTCATTTGCTTTTGGATAGAACTGCATTTTTTTGCTTTGGCTTCGGTATCCTGTAAAACATTTTGATTTTTAGCATGATGTTCAGATATCAGTAGTTTATCGTAGCGTGAGGTAATCTCTATACCTGTATTGTAATAGCAATAACCAGGTATGAATAATTCATCCGTTCTTCCTAAATATATCACCTAACTCCGCGTTCCATAGCGTTATCGGTAACTATATGCGCTGTTCAAGATATCCGTGTTTGTTCTCGCACTAACACACACCACAAATTAACATTCGATAAATTGTCGTCATTAATTATTAGGTACTTGCAGAGGTTGCACACTACAGTACTGACTACGCGATATTCTGTTGATATATACAGATCACTGTTAGTTATCGTTTGTCAAATAGTAAAGGTGATCTATGAAACTTGGTCAAGTTTCTATCTACTATAATATTAGTCTGTAGAATAGTATTTTTAATATATCTTTACCATATGTAGGCTTAATAAAAGGGATGATGTACGCCCATGACCTAAAAAAAAACAAAGTCTTCATTTCTAAAATACGAGTGATGACTAAAAAAGTCGTCACTTCCAGACTACGAGTGATGTCCAAAAAAAGGTCATGAGCTCTAGAACTCAAGTGTATTTCTTAAAAACACTAAACCCACGTGTTTTGGAGTTCTTGGTGGGGGGGGGGGGGGCTCAAGCTCGCTACGGGTGCGCGCCGGGTATGTGATGAACTTATTTTGAAAAAATGTAAAAAATAAAATTGTACTATAAAATGTTTCTAGCACCCTGCGTAATATATGCTTAAATATTGCAGATAATTGTATACAGTGGCGTATCCAGGACTCATGGTTGGGGGGGGGGGATCTCAAGCTCAATACGGGTGCGTGCCTGGAATGTGATGAACTTATTTTGAAAAAATGTAAAAAATAAAATTGTACTACAAAATTGTCCTAGCACCCTGCGTAATATATGCTTAAATATTGCAGATAATTGTATACAGTGGCGTACCCAGGACTCATGGTTGGGGGGGGGGGGATCTCAAGCTCAATACGGGTGCGTGCCTGGAATGTGATGAACTTATTTTGAAAAAATGTAAAAAATAAAATTGTACTACAAAATTGTCCTAGCACCCTGCGTAATATATGCTTAAATATTGCAGATAATTGTATACAGTGGCGTATCCAGGACTCATGGTTGGGGGGGGGGGGGATTTCAAGCTCGCTACGGGTGCGTGCCTGGAATGTGATGAACTTATTTTGAAAAAATGTAAAAAACAAAATTGTACTAAAAAATTGTCCTAGCACCCTGCGTTCTTTTTCAAAGATATGTCCGTGTGTCAGTGGCAGTGTCCAATTCTTAAACGTGTGATGACAATCTGGTCTTGTCTTTTGTTCGGGGTCTTCCAAGTCTTTGTGTTGTCTTTTATTTGTCGTAATTTGTTGTTTGGTTAGAGTCCATTCGTTGTGCCATGTATCTTCGATTTTGGTAAATATTAGTTTTAATTTGTAGTTTACTATGCCTTCTTATAAGAAGGTAATTTATTTTTTGTGCTTCATTTATCTGAAAAGTAGCCCTTCGGGATATTTGTAATTCTGTCGCAGCATATTATTCTTTTGTATGAAAAATGGCCCCCAACCAAAATTAGATTGATACCTGCTGTAGGATATTGAAATACCAAAAAAAAAAAAAAAAATTAAGATTATTTCATCCTTTACTGATAAAAATGAAATTTTTTACGCAATATGTTTTTTTCTCAATATTTTTATTATATGTGGGGCAAAGAGTTATATACATGTCAAATTTCAATTCTCTAGATTCAGCAATTTTGTGGCAGTATAAGAATTTCTTAATCGAACCTACGACAACAAAAAATCACAGAGAACATAGGAATATTCATTTTATACCGTGCGATCAAAATTTCTTGTCAGTTACATAACAGCAAACAATGAGTTTAAAAATATCAAAACTGTGTTCTAATCCACAGCTGAAAATCCCAATTTAACAAAGAACCAATCAGATTGCTTCGTTGGTCCGAACTCACCCGAGAATCAACGAAAATATGTGTTTCTAACTTAATACCTGTTGTCAACTCATTGGCGTGTAGAGAAAAATAGTGTTCATTTAATAATCAATTCGTATAAGGTAATAAAAATAGAATGTACGCCTATGTGTACATGTCTTTGGAAATAAGTTTGATAACTAAATGTTTCTGTCAAGTGTTGCATAACGTACAAGATTTCTTGATCGCTCTGTATTAATTTCAATACTGATCCTAATAAAAAATAGTCTATATGTTGTACAACGTCGTGATTTTACAGTACGATAATTTTAAATGTTTTAAATTTTCATTTCACTTGCCTTCAAGGCGTGACACGTGTCCCCCCCTCTTAATACGCCAGTGCATGTATATGTATGTATAAGTTCGAAGGACGATTTGAGGCACTTTTGGGGATCTTATAGAGTTTTGGGGCCCGACCCTGGTAGCGTCATTATCGTTATCGTAAATCCGCATTTAAATCCAACGAATAGTCTAGTATACATTATATACTAGATATTTTCGCAGTCCCATTTTAAAATGGCTGCAGAATTCCCTGCAAATAGCATGTGTAAGTAGCTGTAAAACGTTATTCCGTGATTTAAATATGTAACGGTTTCTGGAGTATATAGCTTATTGTACAATGTGAGATATTAACACTTGTAATATATTTATAATGTGCGTACGTTAGAATATAAGGATTTTCCCATCAAAAGTTCTCAGAGTGGAACGGTCACAGAAGAGTCAACCCCCATTTATGTACAATTCCGACTTATCTGTACAGTGAAAGCGACAATAAATAACATGAACGTAAAGATTTCAAAGTGAATTTATGGAATAGTCTTGAACCATCGCAATACAATTAGATTTTTAAGTCTTGAGCGACACGATAGTTTACATCTTCTCAGGCAAGGTAAATAAATTCGTATAGATGGCGCAGATATGCTAACTCGAAGAACGGGATGGTAACAACAACAGACAGAAAGAAGTATTCAGTATGTGTAGGCAACGGTTCTCTTCTTGGACATAAACATATATATCTTGGAACATGCCGGAAACTTGGAACCCTAGTTGTATTTCCTCAACGGATGTAACACTAGATCAATTAGTCAGTAGTTAGATGTGAGAAAGAATCGTGCTCTTCTGTCGAGAACTTACGGACTGTTCTGCCCTCTGTCCTGTCCACACGCCATTCATCCTAACTACGTCTCTACATCAAGTTACTTTACTTTTATACAACTTTACAAGACTGTTATTTAAATACGGGTCTTTCGGAAACTAAATAAAACTTTTACCTTCATAAAATAACGTCTCCTTAACTTTTCCCAAAGTAAATTTCGATAATTATTTTTATTTCCCGATTTGTTTTGATTGCTATTGAGGTAACAAAGATTTTGTTTTTGGAAAATATCGCATTTTTTATGTTGAAAAAATTGTTTATTTTATTATTTATGGCGATTAGATACTTTATATCGGTATCGATATGATTATGTTATATCTATTCTGGTATTGGTATCGGAAAAGACTATCAATACTACTTGGCATTGATTGCTTTAATAGAAAAAATTTAAGTGAAATGTGAATTTTCACACATTTCAGGCTTTTGCAGGTATTTAATAGGTGTAAGAAGTCAACATAATACTGGATGTCTAGGTATATTTATCACACCAAAATCAAGTTTTTTTGATTATCACTTTTATTCCTTATATGAGAACTAAGAGCTTCCATTTAATTTTTATAAACAAAATTTAAATAATTTGCCAAATATCCCAGCGTTTTTTTCTGCATTTGCTTCGTATTCAAGTCTTCATTAGATCAATAAGAAATATTTGAATTTTAAAATATTTTTAATTCCAAAAAAATACACTCACTATCTTAGCTATAAATACAAAAAATCCGTAACATTATTAGCCATAATTTAACCTTGAATTAAAAAAAAAAATAACAATTTTTTTCAAAAACAAAAACTGCCATATTTTCGAAAAACACAATCTGATCAATAATTCATCTCGTACGTTTCCGGCTCAGATCAATATACATTACTTATAATTTTTTCAGATTTTTTGCTTTATCCTTTTTGGTAAAAGGGTGCGAAACAAGAACTTTTGCACATTTTTGGCTAAATTCGTGTTAAAGAAAACGAATGTCAAAAAACTATCTATCGTTCCGTAATCTACGTCTTAAGAGCTTTCTTTTGATACCACAAAATAAATTTTAAAAAATATATTTTTTCATCATCGACAATCAATCGAAAAATGTATATGATCAAGAATTCCTGTTGAACTATTCGGTTCCCAACAATGTTCATTACGGAGATTTGTATTATATTTTTAGATCAATCCCTTTGGGAGATAGGGTGGGGGACAAAAGTTTTTTGCACATTTTTGGCAAAAATCCAATAAAAAAAAAAAAAATAGATTTTTCAAAAATAAAAATGTGTTTGTTGATCCACGCATTAAGAGGTTTCATTTGGTATGCCACTCAAAATTTTAAAAAAATATTTATTTATTTTTTAAAAACATATTTGTTTTTATTTATCCCGCGTTGTATTTTTTTGAATTCTCTATATTTTTTCTAAATATGGGTCAAAAAGTTGTACAAGTATGCCACACATGAGGGTATAAGGGTTTTTTGGTGGTCATACCTAAAAAAAAAACAAAAAAAGCATAAAAACTTGTCAAATGATTAATTTTTTTCTAGTTCGTGCACATATTAGAAATTACTGTTGCTACTTTGATGAAAAAATAATGAAAAAAAAACAGAAACTTAAAATCCGGTAATGCCTTTGAAATTATTTTGCAATGGTCCAATATTAATGCGGACACCGTTATTTTGGACGTTTGCCATTGCTGATAGTACTAGGCTAGAATAGTACAATATAATGAGTAAAGTAATGGCTGGAATCATCACTTCTCGTGATCGCTGAAGACGGAAAGAGATTGTTGAGCAGTTTCCGAAACGTCCGAATATATTTTATGTACTCATGAAGTATTATATCTTTTTGATACTAATACTCATTATATTGTACTAATCTAGCCTAGTCAAAATCAGGTCTCGTTATACTTAACAATCAAACATATTACCTTCTGTACATGATTTTCAAATAAAAACTTTATTTTTGTGCACATTGCCACTTTATATTTGGTTTTAAAAAATGCATTATTTTTCCCTTGCTCTGAAATCATAAAACATTATTTCCGATTGAATATTTAATAAGCAAGAATTATCCCCTGAATAGAAAATAAATTTTCCGTTAAAGGAATAAGTAGACCCCTAAAGACATTTCAAACAAATAAATAATAAATAATTAGCCTTAAAATTTATTTTCTGCGAGATATGTTGGAAATCTTAACGGATGATCCCCTAAAGGCGGAACTACTTCACACAAAAGTATCTTTATGTCAAATAAATAAAATATAATTGCAATTGACATTGTAAATTTCACTACAGTACTTGTAAGTTATTACTTTTAAACCGGTATGTAGATATTTATTTTCAGCTTGTATTACATAGTTCAGTACAAATTTTTTGCTGTAAATTTAAATTCGTTATTTATTACATGACCGACAAATAACAAATTCGTTATTTTTTGAATGATAAAAAATTTAGTAAAAAAGATTTACTGCCTAACATTTGACAGAAAATTTGAAATAAAAAAAAAGAATCGGAATAAGAAACAAAAATTATAGTATATTATTTAACAAGCGTATTACATGAGTCGTAGGTGAGGGTTGTAATCATCCGAGTGTGATATAGTCATTATGTGGGTTCAGATACAATATTTTATAAACAACTAATTACTTTTAACATTATAAAAATGGCATGTACAAGGTGTCTCAAAAGAAATTTTATATTTAGTAGATCGATTAAAAAAAAGTAAGCCGTATATAGAAAAAATGTTTATTAATTATTAAAATACACTTTTTGGGGATTTATTTCTTAAAAATAATATCGTCTAAATGTAGACCCTCGCGTTCTCGGCACTCATTTAATCGAACAGTAAAATTACTTATGACGTCTCGGCAGGTGGACTCAGGGATGGCTGCCATTTCGTGACGGATATTTTCTTTCAAATGCGCCAGTGAAGTCGGTTTATTGGCGTAAACTTTAGATTTAAGATAACCCCATAGGAAAAAGTCCATAGGGGTTAAATCTGGACTGCGTGGAGGCCAATTTATGTCACCTCTCCGGGAGATCAATTTGCCTGAGAAAATTTCACGAACACGTGGCAGAGACATATTGGACGTGTGTGAAGTTGCTCCGTCCTGTTGGAACCATGTTCTTTGGTTATAGCCAGGAAAGTTTTGCAGTTCAGGTACCAAGAAGTTGTCTAACATCTCCACATAACGCTCTGAATTCACTGTAACTGCACGCCCCCTTTCGTCTTCAAAAAAGTAAGGGCCGATAATTCCTCGCGCCGACATCGCAGCCCATACGGTCACTTTAGGCCAGAGGTCGCCAAAGTGGTCTATATAGACCCCCAGGGGTCTATTTAACAAAAGCGGGGGTCGATCTGAGCCAGGGGGTCGAATGGGGGTCGATCCGAATTGGAAGGGTCGATTGGGGGTCGAAGAAAAAACAGTTCTTAATACGCAAATCACACATACCTAATTGAGTATGTAAAATTTGTGAATGTTTTTATAATTGACTTAATATCAGTTTCTTTATAGAACATAAATTAATAAACGTATATTTATTCGGGTGAAACTAGTATTTACGTACCAGCGGGCAGTGGCACGAACTCTGCACTTCTGGTTTATAGGTCTCCAAATGACGAGTGTTGACGTTACAAACGCAAATATCATACGCAGTTTCAGCTATCTTTGCAAACTGTGAACAGTGTTAGATAAAAAAAAAATAAAGAACTTTTCAAAAAACTTAAAGAAAAATTCACATGTCGACCAACTATAAAAAGTTTTATGAAGCAGTCTACTAAAGTTGAAACTGAAGGAGGATTAATAACTTTGTACAAGATTTCGCTTAATATAGCAAAGAGGGGGAAACCACACACAATCGCTGAAGAAGTTGTTGTAGCTGCAATAAAGACGTCATTGAGGATGTAATGAAAAAAGACTCCGTTAAAATTTTAAAGTCATTGCCATTAAGTGCAAATTCTGTAAAACGGCGTATCGACGAAATGGCTCAAGAAATAGAAAATACGGTAGTTTCAGAGCTAAAAAATTGCAAGTTCTCTATTCAACTTGGTGAATCTGTTTTTGGTGTTTCTGCTATTCTTATGGTGTACGTAATACATTTCAGTAAAATTAAAGGACAAGTCATTGATGAATTTTTATTTGCTAAATATCTCGAAACTGATGGAAAAGGAGAGACAATTTTTAGATGTTTACAAGAATATTTAAATAAATATGATATTCTGCTTGAAAATATAATAGCGGTAGCCATAGATGGGGCACCTGCTATGGTAGAGCGTTACCGAGGTTTTGCTACATTTCTCAAAGAAAAAGTGCCCGGTATACGTACTATTCATTGTGTGTTGCATAGAAACAACTTAGTAGCAAAATATCTGAGTCCAGAGTTACATAAAGCTTTACAGTTTTGTATTAAGTGTATCAATCAAATTAAAGCCCAACCTCTTAAATCAAGATTATTTTCCAAACTTTGTGAGGAAAACGACGAGTTATTTAACCAATTACTTCTGCACACCGAAGTTAGATGGTTGTCTAGAGGTGTATGCTTGCAAAGGCTCGTTGAGTTATTTGACTCCACGACAGAATTTCTCAGCGAAATAAACCCTGTTCTGAGTGATGAACTCCAAAACAATAAGAACCATATTTTTTATTTAGCGGACTTATTTGGAAAATTTAATGATGTCCAAACAAAGCTGCAAGGAAAAGATGCAACAATTATCCAAGCTCGAACAATACTGTTAGGCTTCCAAGTAAAATTAAATTTATTTAGATCATCATTGCTACGTAAGGATTATCAGTATTTTTCAAATCTGCGACAATTAGAAATAAAAGAAGAAGACTTGGTAATATATACAAGTCATCTGCAAAAATTGAGCGACGTTTTAAACTGCGCTTTGTTGATTTGGAAAACATTGACATCCCTGATTGGATTATTGCGCCATTTTCTGCTCAAATTGAAAACGTGGACATCAACCTGCAAGATGAGCTTGCTGAATTATTATCGGATCTTGAAGCAAAGATGCTTAAAAATTTAACAATAAGCAAATTTTGGACAAATATAAATATAATGCAAAAATATGTAAAACTTTACGAAATAGCTCAGCCATTTATGCTAGCATTTCCAAGTTCCTATATGGTTGAAGCCGGTTTCAGTCACGTAAATTCAACTTTAACTAAGTACAGAAATAAATTAAATGTGGAGTTTCGAGGGGATTTAAGATTAAAATTGACCAATTTTGAACCTATTATAGCGAACCTTGCAAAAAAAAAAAAAAACACCAGACACACCCATCTCATTGATTAAGAAGCAATAAATCTGTAGTTACTTTACTTATTATTTCTACTTATTTATAATTACTTATTATTTAATAAATATTAAGGTATTTAAATTTCAACATTAATATATTTTTCATAAAACTATTGTTACACAATGTACTATTACTTTAATAAATGTTTAAAATCATAAAATAAATGTACAACCACAGTATCTAATAGCTTTTTATTTTAATTAACTGAAAATTACTTTTATGGGGGTCGATGGAGATTTCGAAAAATTATATAGGGGTCGATGATCAAAAAAGTTTGGCGACCCCTGCTTTAGGCGAATGTAGGGGTTTCTGATGTTTGCGTTTCGGATTCGTTGCATTCGTTGCATTCGTTTCGGATTAGCGGCAGTTCTGCTTATTTACGTGGCCATTAAGATGAAAATGAGCTTCATCCGAAAACAAAATGTTGGTAAACGTTGAAAATCGCTCAATCACCTGATTTACGAAATTAAGCCTCTGACTGGCATCTTGGGGCTTTAATTCTTGCACCAATTGAATTTTGTAGGGGTGCAGCTTTAGGTCTTTGTGCATAATGCGATGTAAGGATGATCTATGCACATTTAAAGCACTTGCGCGCTTCCGAATTGAAAGGTTCAGGTCGTCAAGAACAGACTGATTAACATTCTCCACGTTTTCTACCGTTCTTGATGACCTAGGTCGCCCGGATTTTGATTTATCCAGCGTTGTACCAGTCTCTTCAAACTTTTTAACCCAATGTCGAATGAGAGGAATGCTTGGCGCATCATTTAAGTAGCGAAAACCTCGAATACTGCAGAATTTTCTACGCGCTACAGTCGCCGAATCACCGTTTTTGTAAAACTCTCGCACGCATAACGCGCGATCTGCTCCCGAGAAACGCTCCATAGCGACTGAATTCCAAAGAGCCAGGCTACCGATTGATATAACCCCCGCGCCTCTCGGATACGTTGCGTTCACGCAGTAAGCTAAATAAATATAAAATTTCTTTTGAGACACCTTGTATAATTGAAAAACACAAAAATTCTTAGCGTCAATTTTAAAACTTCAGAACTGACGTCATAAAGATGGCTACTAAGCATCAGCTGATGTTAACCTACAACAATGTTTAAAATATATTTATCTAAGACATAATTATCAAAATATATTTATCTAAGACATAATTATCAAAATATATTTATCATAAATGCATTATGTGGCCAACTGTAAGTACATAGCTGTTCATATTGCATGGCGTGTATAATTTGACGCGCATGCGTACTCATACGTGAATAACGAATGTTTTTTTTGAAGTTAGAGTTGCCATGGCTCCGTGGTAACACGGTTGTCTACGGAGCTCAGAAGGGTCTCACGCGGGTTCGAATCCTCCCAGTTTCTTCGGATTTTTATTTTCCGATATTGTGCAGTTTGCTCTCAGCCTCAAATATTAATACTTAAAATGAGTACCTGTTTATACAGGGATAATAGAACCGGTAGAAAAGTTACACTGACTATCTGAGTTTCATATTTCTGGCCGGTGGTCTAGAATTGGAGAACTTACTTTCTCTGCCTCAATACGGGAACCTATTATTGATTTATTATTTTATTTAAGTTAGTTAAAATGCTATTTGCGCACATAGCTCATCTTTATAATTAGAATATTATTTATATCAGAATAAATAGAGCAAATAAACGTTGTTATAGGTTACATTTAGCTAATGGTTAGGTGGCCATCTTGATGACGTAGGTTCTGACTTTTTACAACTGACGCTCAGAACCGAGATGATGTGACATCTGCGACTTATGTCACTGGCCCGGCAGCGAGAGGAGTCCAGTCCGTTTGATTAACAATAATTTTAACAAAGATAAAAAAAAGTTCAGAGCCCGCTCGCCACGATTTTAACAAGTTATTTGATAAATTGTTTTCATATCGGTAGAGAACGATATTTCTCAAAATTAAAGCTGATTTAAAATTATTTACGTTCAACAATAGCGCAGAAAAGGTGTATAGCCAGAAATAGCTAGATGTGGATTGCATATAGATTGCCAACAAAAAAATCAACAAATTTAAATTACGATGGAATTTAAATTAATTAATATAACGTTTTGTTGATTTATATATAAGATTGATGAACAACACGATGTATGGCAAATAATGGATGAGGTACGCATGGAAGATATTGAGGGAGGAGATATCGCTTTGTACTTCTGTTCAATTCACAATAAATGCGTACACGGGTAAAAAATCCCAGACAGTAAACAATATGACGCACGAACGCATTATTCGTTCCGAACGACAGACATCAGTTCAAGATAGAAATCGTAATCACAAAAGCAATAAATGAAATACAGGTTTCATTTAACATTCTTACAAAAATGGGTCAGTTAAAATATTGTCTAATACATTTTTTTTGTATTAAACCGGCTCGAAATATTTTTAACAATCGAGCCAGTTCCAAGCTGATTAATAAAGCACGGCAGGCGTTTGGAATATTCAACATTATCTGGAATGCTGGACTGTTCTGCAAGTCCACAAAACTATTTTTTTAATTCTGTCCAAGTCGAGGCATGCCAGGTCAAACAGAACCCTGCATATACTAAATTTTCCGTAATATTTTATTTCTCTGACCACTTTTCTATAAAAAAAGTGTTTTGATTTTCCTTTGCCCTTACCATCGTTGCAACTGCGTAAAAAGGCGGCATAAGCTTGGTTAGCCCCAGGCAGCAATTTTGACGGGCTGTCCCAGGGCCAAACTGTTCGGAAGGCCAAACTGTAATGATGAAATTACGTCGCTGCGGAATATTAAAGTCCTTGCAGACCAGCATTGGTCCGCGGGTCATAGTTTGAGTAGCACTGAGTTATAGAACTTGAATCAGTCCTTCAAGAAGTTGATCTACTTATTAGGCTTTTTAACATTATTTTATCTCGAAAAATTAGATATTGATCAAGAAAAACGACGAAAAGAGAACAATCTCGAACTCTTTGTGGCATAGAGCAAAATGAAGGGGTAGTTTTACGAATTAGAAGAAAGGGAGGATCGATAACACTGGTCAACAAATTTAAACTTTTTTTTTGCTGACTTAGATCTGATACTTGTTTTTAACCAATTTTGGGGTGCTGATTTCAAAAATGTTTCTGCCTATTACGTCAAATTTTTGTTCTATCGTATTTTGTTTTTTTTTCACCTTTTCACGTTCTGATATACGGCTACTTTAACTTCGTTTTTGTTGTCCAATATATTTCGTAGGAACGCCTTACATGCAGGTACTTGTTACGAACCTTTGGTGGAGCGAACAAAAATCATTGTACCCCCTCTTCATATTAAACTGGGTCTAATGAAGCAGTTTGTAAAAGCGTTGAACAAAGAAGGTGACTGTTTCAAATATATATCTGAAACATTTCAAAGTCTCAGTAATAAGAAGCTAAAAGTTGGCATTTTTGACGGACCTCGAATTATAAAATTAGTGAATGATCCACATTTCACTGTACATATGGATGATATGGAGAAGAATGCATGGCAGTCTTTCGTGGCGCTCATCAAAAATTTTCTTGGGAATAAAAATGCCGAAAACTGTGAGGGTCGTTGAAAATTTGATTGAAAATTATCATCATCTGGGGTGCAACATGAGCGTGAAATTTCATTTTTTAACAGTCATCTTGACAAATTTCCTGTCAATCTTGGAGATGTCAGTGATGAACAGGGTGAATGTTTGAAGAGAGACGTTATCAACTAAGGTGGGATACTCACATGATGGCTGACTACTGTTGGAGTATTAAAAGAGACTTATCGGGAATGGTGCACTCCAGAAGATCTTACAAACGACCATTTAATCCTTAAATTATTTTGTTTTAACACTCCAATGCATTAAAATGTAATTAAAACTGTTCCCATTTTCTTTGTTCCACTATAAATAAAATTTTAAGAATATTTTCTAATTATTTACTCTTTATTGCTCGCCAAATTTGTACCAATTACAGTATCGATGTCTAAAATTAAACGATAGAAGTATTATTTGGCTGAAAATATGTATTTGTTGTAGAGCAAAAATTTGATGTGATACGCAAAAACTGATGTGATATTTGAGTTCAGCAGCACCAAATTAGTAAGAAACAAGTCTGAGATGTAAGTCAGCAAAAATTGTGTTGACCAGTGTAATAGGGGAAGTATTTTAAGATCGCAGCGCTATTGCGGCATACTTGGAACCTTCAAAATAGACATTCCTTACATATAAACAACGTGAATTTTAATGTTTACTGGTGGTTTTTGTAATTTTGCTACAATATTAATACTTGTTTGTATGCAATTATATTTTTATGCAAACATTTTTTATAAAAAAAGCGCGATAGAATGTCTATTTCTGTAGTTGCTAAAATCCCACCAGATGTCATATCGCTTAGCAATTTTTCCCTACTATAGGAGACTTTTTCCTTATCTATTGCTGAGTTTACCTAGAAAAACATGACGCACCATAGAGAAATAAGGAGATAAATTAAATCCAAATAAAAGTCCTAGATATGAACCATACCAGAGTGATATTGAAAGCATCAGTCCATTCATTTTGTTCCACCTGAAGAGTTATATGACATATTATGCATATCTAAATACATTTGCGAAACAATGTACTAAAAACAACAAGGAAGTATTCGTGATAAAAAAATGTAATTAGAAATTTGTTTAAAAAGACAATTAATAAATTGAACACGCGGAAGTGCTCACATATCTTATGCATAATAAAGAGCAGGTAGCTAGTAGGTATGTTAATACGTTCGTTAAAGATATCTAGGCCTAATCCCATTGAAATAGTGTATGTGAGGTGCACCATTTGTGGCTATTTTAATCAATTTACATGTATGACATACCCTTTAGGCTACCCAACAGACCATGGAAAATGAACATATGTTTAATATCTGATTATAATTCAATCTGTTACATTATAAATTTTACTATTCTAGATTTAAGCAATTTTAACATGTCATTTTATTTTATTCGTAAGTCGTTTGCAAGTGTGAGGTTATGTTCCGTGGCTGCCGGCCGATTTATTATATCATAGAGAAAATCACGATCAGGAATATGTTAGACCACAATAACTTAGCTCTTAAATCAGTGTATTATGTCAAAAACAAGGAACTGTTAGGTTTCTGATAACATATTACTAAAACATATGTTCTGTCCAATTTATGATCGTTTATTCTTTTTCTCTTATCTACTCTGAACGTTGGATTTCATGCAAATTAGTAACTTGTTTGCTGCCTTCTGAAATAGTTTTGTGGATGTTACTTAAAACCATTTTCTCTGGTTAGCTAGCTAGAAGATTTTTAGTTTTCTGGAGCCTCTTCTCGCTACACTTCCCGTACATGTTGGTACGATTTTTCTAAATTAAGGTATCATCATCTTGAGTTTTGTCCCATATTCAGCTTTTAAATTAACGTATCACTTTCATCATTAAGATCATGATTTTTTAGAAGGCATTTGACGCTGTATGGAGAGCTTCCAAGAAACGTTAGATTCCACGAAAGTTTATTAGAATAATACAGCTCCTCTACCAAGATTCCCAAGGTACCCATAAATGAGAAGATTAGAGACGAAGATTCAACGACAATTAGAATACGTCTTTGAAAATAAATTAAAATAAAACTATGTAATTAATATGTGGATTTTAATCGAAAGGTATAAATAAAATAACTATCTAGCTATCATAAAGGTACCCTAGGCATACTTATACCTGTTTACGCTGGGGTAAAGCAGGGGTGAATTTTTTCGCCTATACTTTTCAACATTGTTCTGGACGATGTAATAAAAAAATTAGACGGCTGCAGTTACGAGATTAGGAATTTAACAAGCTACTTGGAAGACTTAAAATATGCCGAAGATATCTGTCTTATGTGTTACATCTGGTTCTTTAACAGCAGTGGTTCTTAACCTTTTTAAAAGTCAGCACCCTCTTGAAACTGAAAATAAGCTCTCGCACCTCCTTGAAAAATGTGGTGATTTTTAATTTTTATTTAGGAAAAGACATTTATTGCAAGATAATTTTTTTATTGCACAAACAAATAAATACATTACAATACATACTATGTTATTACATACAAAACAATATCTACATTTTTTTTTATTTGAACAATTTAAGACACATCCACTACAATGGTGATTAGTGTCCCTGTACATTATAGTTACATTAAATAATACATATTAATTTATCTAATAGGTGTATACATATATTTTGATATTTTATTCGTTTTATATTTGTGGGGCGAGATCAGTTTCTTCTGTGAACTGTATTATCCGTTCTGTTATTTCCATATCTACAATTTTAATGGATACGTTGTTGTAGTTTGTTCATAATTATCCTTTTAAAACGAGGCTCTTTTTTTGAAAGAGTGACGCATAAGGCATCAGATGAATTTAAGCGATTTCTGGCTTTATATTGATGTGCAAAAGTGATGAATTTCTCATTTCACAAAGGTAAGTGGTGGCAAATGGTAAAAGTGTCTCTAATGCTGCTTTTGCCAATTCTGGATAAAGTTCTAACTGCGTTCATCAGAACTGTTCTAAGTTTCAATTTCAATACGTGCATTAGCTCGTATTGAGATAAGATCGTCTTTAAAAAAGCTTTAAAAAAATAGTTGTCGTCCATTGAATTTAGGTCAAACAAAAATTGATTGAGTATCTATCTATTAATTTTGCCTATATTTCCCGTGGAAAAGTATCCATCAAATCATTCACTCATTTGGTGGAGGTGTAATTTTAGGAGTGGGGGAGAAGACAACAAAGCATGTTTCTCATAAGTGGTTAGGCGGTAATTTTCATTAAAAATTTAGAAACTTCTCTCGCAGCCCTAGAAACGCTTTCTTGCACCCCCAGGGGTTCCCTCGCCCCCGGTTAAGAACCACTGCTTTACAGCCTCTTACCATTAGCTTTTGTTCAGTTTTACGAATACACTTTTATTCTAATTTGCTGGTGTTTGTCCGTGCATTTTCTTTTTTATTATGTATATGTACAAGATTTTATTTATTTATTTATTGTTTTTTTTTTTATTCTTTTTAATATATACTTTAATCATCAGATGGGTTGTGTTAGGGGCAAATAGCCATTGTTGCTGTTAGTCAAACTTTTTAACTAACTAACATGTCTCAGACTACCGAAAATGTGAGAATAAAACTTAACATCCTTCGCAAGAGTAGCAGAAGCCCTTCTATTAATAAACAGCAAGAAAATCAAGTCAATGAGGATCACTCCTCAGAACACAGTTATTTTCATTATTAATGGTTAATCCATCGAATATGTTAAGAACTTCACCTAACTTCATATTTCAGAGAGGGTGGAGTTGATGATGATGTTCAAGCTAGGATTAATAAAGCCAGGAAGGATTTTGGCATGTTGAAAAATACTTGTAATTCTGCACAGTTCTTAAAGCCCAGAAAACTCTAATATATATATATATTTATATATATATATATATATATATATATATATATATATATATATATATATATATATATATCTGTATTCTTCTATGGTTGTGAAATTGCGTACGCAGAAAATACAAATCGTCAGTAAGTGTCTAGGTAGAATATTAGGCGCTTTCCTTTTACCACTTTACTTAAGAAATCTAAGCTAAGCTAAGTTAATCTAAGTTGTAAGAGCGTTCCATTTATAAGACACTGGGTAAGATACACTAAGTTTTTTTCCTTCCCCCTTTCCCTTGCTAAGACATTTGACTAACTTCTTAGCTTAGCCAAGCATTTTAACTTGTAAAAGGAAAGCAGCTATTATGTATATTCTAGCCCAGTATGACTACCAACGAATGTCCCTGGGAGATAGCAAACATCACACCAATCGGAAATTAGATTAAACTGAGGAAACGACATTAGATTGTTCATACTCTAAGAAGAAGTACCAATTCTGTTAGTAGGACAGCGCTTGAGTGGAATCCTTAAGGTAGTTGTAGGTGAGACAGTCCTGTTCACACCTGGAGTTCCATTTTCTGCAAAGAAGTCAATGAAAGTGGCATATCCTGGGTAGAGCTAAAACACCTTCTAGGCCCCTCTCAATCTCTACTTACCTACGCTACTGTTCTAATGTCACCTTCGGGTAGTCCGATATTTTCATTTTAAAGCTCAATTTCCATTGGTTCTTTCGGGATAAAAGAATCGTGACATTGCCGATACAAAAAACTAAAGATTCCTGTTAGGTTGGATTTAGTTTAATTTTCGGGATGTTTTGTGAATTTTTGTTTCAATATTCGATTTAATTCTATGAACATCAATTTTTGAAACACGGAACATATGGTTTCCTGAGATTTCGCTCACGACAATTCAGTATGCATACATGTTCACCAGCCTGGGGTGGCGAGCGAGTAACACATTCGTAGATAGAGATATATTCATAACCAGTCATGCATGGGCGCTACAATTAGGTTGTACTATTAAAACAAATAATACTATTCAATATGTTATAATTTAAAACATTTACGCCGAATGTTATTTAATTTTGAATACTAAGTTATTATCCATCTCGCTCTAGTCATTTAGATGTACAGTGTTAGGTGCAAACAGCCATTGTTGCTGTGCTCAATGGAACTCAAAAAATGTAACTAATTAATTGATTATCTAGCTCGCTTCGTTTTTTATACTGTGGTAGATTATCTTTATTATTGTGAGTTCTCCGCTTAGGAAACACCAATAATTTGGCTTCGTCTTTAAATATTGTGAGCCTTACATAAGGCGAATATCCTAAAAACACCAAATTAAAGCTTGATCTGGGTGCTTTTATAGAGGTCTTGTATTGAGAGAGGAAGAGTGACAGTGCAAAGAAATATGAGCAGCTTGAATTATTTTTGATTGTTTTTTTTATTGAATGTAATTTACCCTTATCATGGTTCCACAATGTTTGAAGGTTCAAAGTCTCAAAGTTTAATCCATTTACTGACAAGCTGGTTTACTTATCATGACCATAGGCGTTTATGAAAATTATACCGATTGCACCGACTGCGTTCCAAAATACCTTCGGTAAATGTGTCTCGCGTTTGGTTATTGTACAGAACTATCCGGGTAAACGAATTGTCGATTATCTCTAGACGTCGGTAAACGTGGTTTAGCACACGATTCTGGTACGAAATTCAGATGTTTGTGGTAATAAATTAACTTATTTTATATTTTATATATCTACAATAGGTGTCTCTGGACTCCTTTCTATAGTAGATGTTGAAAGTACGGGGTCCAGACTACGAAAGCAAATTCAAGGAGCAGAATTCAAGTACATGAGACAGGTATATTTGCCGGAATACGATTGGGGTCAGGCGAGGAAATGGTTTCTTAATAATTAAGAGGGATTTATTTGCTCTTCTAACGACGTTGATAACGTGTGCAGTTCATTATGAAGTAAGTGTGATGGTAATACTCAGGTCAACAGGAGGTTTAAAATGTTTAAGGACAATGTCACCGAGGTGATAATGCGTGTTTAAGTTTTTCCGACCAAAAAGTAATACTCAACATTTGGATGTATTCAAAGGGACCAACCAACTGTCACACCATTTATCAATGATATTGAGGTTCTATTGGAAGAGCAACCAGTTGCTACAACCATTGTACATTTTGAGATCTTCAGCATATATCTGGTGGCTGGAAGTTATGTTTGAAAATATATCGTTCACATGTTTGAAATTATATCGTCCATAATAAACAGGAACAGTATAGGTCCAACCACCGTGCCTTGTGGTACTTCGCTATAAATAATAAACACTGTTATATAAAAAAACTAAATAATCACATATATAAGCGTCTTTTTTGTTTGTCCTAAACCACAATAGATCTAAATAACCTAATAGTTAAATAAATACTTACTTGATATTTAATTACTCAAATTACTTCAAAAAAGTTTGGGATACCCCTGACGTAAGTAGATGAAATACATGGGTAGATGCGTACAGTGAGCTAACGCTGCTATTGCTTTAGTGTAATGATTAATAATTTTGTGAATAAACACATAATAATTTATAATTTTCCGTAGCTTCATGTTAAGATGATTACCTATGGAGCACAAGTTTAAATTCCTGGTTCCACTAGGGAATTATCACTTTCCGATACTTTGCAGTCGACATATCGGCTGAGACTTCAGTATTTAATAATGCTGGATGTCGAGAAACAGAATGTACCTAGTCTACTCTTTACGTCACCTACTTGTTAATCTGTTATTACACACAATTTTAAATATGGTGTGACAGATATAATCGTCTTTGTTAAAAATCTGTTATAGTACCTTATTTTTTATGAATTTCGTTTTCTGTTGTTGGCGCCACTGTTTAACCACTATATCCCTTGACTTGTGTAAAGAGGACTCAAACACACAAACAGTATTGGTATGGGTGTATAGGATCAATGAAACCAATATCCTGATCCTCCTTTACTATATATAATCATGACGAATGCATAGAACAACTATATAGCTAGAGGCCATTCTAAATGATTTATTCCAAACAGAGGTAGTTTATAATAAATTCTGTTTCAGTACAGTTCTTGTTCTCTAGTTCTATTTAGTTCTTGTTCTCTTCTCTATAGAATACAGGTACCGAAGGCTATTGTATTCTCTTGCATTTATCCAGAGAAAAATATTATCTCCTGATACAATACAGATTCACAGAAGTTTTACGAGATGAAACAGTTGCTATTAAATAATGAAACAATAATAGAAATCTACCATCATTTCAATTTTCTTATTTGTTTATTCATTTTGTTTATTGTTTTCATGTGATCGATATATAGAAAGACCAGGCACTTAACAGGTTAATACCGGGTTTACAGTGGTAGAGTAAAAGAACTAGTAACTAGCGCAAGAACAATAGGGTAGTCGGCCAGTCAGTTCAGTTGTGTCACTTGAAACGTCACATTTTTTGTGATGTCATATTGCGTACGTTTACGTAGCATCCATTTAACGAATGTAATATTCGTACGTTGCCACTTGTATCGAAATGAAATGAAAATATGAGAATAAGAACAGAATAGAAACAAATAAACTATTCTAATTGACAAAATAGTCCTAAAAAGGACTGATGTGATCCAAAAATATGATCAAAGAAAAGAAATAAGTTGAATTTAACATAAAAGGCTATGCACTACACACAATATCAAATAAAAATCTATAAGATATTTGTAATAAAATATGTAACTAATCCCAAAACTGTTAAATAAACAACAAACTAAATAAAAAATTGTGAATTTTCACACATTTCAGGGTTTCGCAGGTATTTAGCAAGTGAATGATGTTTATTTGGGATCCCAAAACAAATTTTATGTTAAAATATTTTTTTGTTATTTTAATTCGAATGCCGAATACCATTATTTAGGTTTCTAAATATGTGTAGTATTTTTTTTTATATAACAAGGTTCATTAAGATTTTGAAAATTGCGCCCATGGCTTCCATTGATTGTTTTAAGTCATAAACTCCGCCTCTCCGATTTCGTATACATTGAAACATAGAATTAAATTATAGTTTCAACAATTCCAACTGGTTATTAAATTTAAGCTTTTAAAAATTAAATGCATCATTTGCCAAAATATAACTAGAATTTTGACAAAATAATTTAAACAAAATAAAAATGAAAAAAAAAACAGAAAAAATAAAATTGTCTCCAGACTGGAAGCGAACCCTGGTTACCAATTTAGGAAGCGAGAATGCTAACCACTAGACTATAAAAGCTTATTTGTTTACTGAGTTACATAACGTATAAAATATTTTACATCGTCAACAAAAAAACACAAAAAATGCGTTATTTTCCGAAAATATAATCTGATGCAAAATCCCTGTTGTACTATTCCGGTTCACACCAATGTACATTACTTAGATTTTTTTCAGATTTTTAGTTTAAACCATCTGGGCTACAGGGTGTGGGACAAAAAATTTTTTTTGCACAATTTCGGCTAAAATCGCCTCAGAATAATTAAATTTGCAAAAATAAAATGTTCATCGTTAATTCACGTACTAAGGGTTTTCATTTGACACCCTTCTCAGATTAAAAAAAAAAAAATAGTTTTCGATGAGCACATATATGTTTATATTTTTACGGATATATGTTTTTGAGATGTTTTAGTATTTTTCCTATGTGCGGGTCAAAGAGTTGTATAAGCATGCCAAATTTCAACTCTAGGTTTAGCCGTTTGGTTACAATTTTTACCGAACAAACAGATAGACAGACGACAAAATGACGGTATAAGGGAAATTACTATGAGATAGATATGTGAACATAGGTGTCAAAACAAATTTGAACGTATTATAAAATGCCGGTAAATGTAAACAAAATATTAAATAAAAACTAAAATTTGTAAATCTTCAAAATAACTATTGAACACATTAATACGAAATATGACTTCAATAGGTATGGTTTAGTAAAATAAAAGATTGACCAGCAATATTAGTCTATAATTCAAATGCAAAAAATTGATTTAGTTATTTGTTCGCCACTAAGTTTGTCATTAAAGTTATGGCGCAAAATGACGTGCGTTGACTGACCGACTGGTCTATATGTGCCTTACTCTACTATCTTACTTTTGAACCCTATGGAAGCGCGTAGAAGAGGTCTTAAGAAATGAACAAAATGCAGGTTCATTTCTCAAGAAATTGGACTGATGGGAGAATTTTAGCCGGAATTTAAGGCCCTTGCAAAGAATAGAACCAGATGGCGATGATTTGTAGAGGACCTTTGTTCCACCTAGGAGCTACAAGAAATTATATATTATAGAGTTGGTATAATGGTCAAAAAATTAAAGAGTATGTTTAAATCTTCTCATTTATGAACTGAAATAGCTGCTAATAGCCACAGATTCTCATAATTATTTTTGTTCGTTGGTATACTTGGTTGGTCTTCTAAAATTCAGTTTTTGCCGTTTTCCTTTTTTAACATCGTTGCATTTTTTACAGTTGGCAATTCTTATCTTGTATTTCCCCTTATTTGATATTAATTCTCCCTCTGTTGGTAGTGCATGCAAATGCACGTAATCACATGAAACTGCATTACAATCATGTTGGTAGTCCTGAAATCTTCGGCTGTAATCAATCAAGGTGACAAATGGTTTGTTATCGTCGCTAGCAGAACACGAGAAATTTAATGCCACCATAATATAAATTATACTTTAAGACACATTTTTATTTATGTTACATACTGTGTAATTTGGAAGATTGAGAGTGGATTTGAATTGTAACGAACGAATTATTTGATTTAAATTATTACCACAATGCATCGAAAATAATAAATCTCATTCTCGTTCTCTTCTTGGACACTATCAGTTGGGTTGTTTTTTTGGCGCCACTTACATTCACCGTCTTGATCTGTTAAGTGTCAGGTATGTTGTAATACTTGTTAGATCTTTTGTCAGTTGATCCTTGTATCTTCTACGAGGTCTTTACTCTGCTTGACGGATCTGTAACTTTTGTTTCCAGATCCTTTCTACCATTTGGTCCTCTGTCATCCTCATTATCAGCTCTATCCCTGTGATTTATACCTCACATTTCTTGTGTGATACTTGGTTTTGTGTACATTATGTTAGGTTATCTTCATTCTTGTGGCTTCTCCTTTGATCAATAATTTGAATGCAATCAAAAATTGGGCGCAATATTTTGTTTTCTGAAACTGTGAGGTGCTTTCGATCGGTTGTTAAGGTTCTTTCTTAAGGTCCATGTACTGTAGTTTGATGTTATTTTTTGGAAGAAGTTTTGTTTTGAAAAGAGGGCAGAAAGTAAGACGAATTAGCAATTTAAATTCTGATTTACATGATTGATTCCAGTTAGCTGTGTCGAGTGCAGGCCCGAGTCCTGGCAAAACAATAATTTCGGGCCCGTAATCACTACCACCTTCATAGATTTTATACAGGGTCCGGCAGAGAGGTATGATGTTTTTGAAAAGACTGTCACACATTTTATTTCGAACCAGTTTCAAAATTTATTGTTTTTATACATAACTGGTACATTGCCATTTGCAAAAAATTCACATTTATTTTCGAAAAAATAATCAACTTCGAAAAATCACATCAGTTAGGTGGCGTCCGTTTTTGTCGAGGCATTCTTGTAGACGGGTGGCGAAATTGTCCATACAATGTTCAAGCATGTTTTCGCATGTTATGTTTTCGGAAAGCTCTTCAAGAGTACGTGGTTTGTTAATGTAAGCTTGAGCTTATAAGTAGGATTTTTTAATGGTTTCGAAATCGTCACTGTGTAAGCACCACAGAACGATCCGTTTCAATGAAGGTGTTGTAAATAAATACACGATGTGCTACAAACCAAAGCTCCATTGTTACTGAAATGGCATCTGTTGACAAGTAGATATCAACCATTCCGAAAACAGTGTGACCAACCAAGCGCGCGTAACAGTCATTTCAAAAACATCATACCTCTCTGCCGGACCCTGTATAAATAACATTTAAATTATTTTATACTGAATTGTAGTTTTCAAACTGGTTAACATCGAAAGTACAGTCAGTAAGTCAGACGAGTAAACATTTTTGTGAAAGTTTTTGAAGTGAAACACTTCTATGGGTGTGTTTGTTGATTTAAGTGTAACAGAAAGTAACGGAGGAAAAGTTACGGTCATTTACCCCTCTCGCCACCCACTTTTCACCTCAAACCTCTGACTGAACATAACATTTGACCAGCATACGTGGCAGGTAGCTGTGTATTATATAGCAAACATTGCAATATCAAAACATTGAACAGTAAAAGCCAGAGAATAAATTAGGTTTTGTGTTAGTTTTCAGATAGATTCACTAATATAATTAAAAATCATTTTTAATGTAAGAAAATAATTTTTGAAAAGAATTTTTGGCCTTATATGTCATAGTTTTTGGACTACTATGGCCATTATCCAGAAGATGCATTTTATTTTTGAAAAATCCATGCCATAACCGGGATTCGAACTCGAGCCCTCATGGTCTAGAAGTTAGTGCATCGCTACACTAACCACTACGCCATGGTGACCGGCTATATGTCATAGTTAAAATATCTTACTTTTTCACAGAGGTCAGATGTCACAACATTCGTTACGCATTAATTTGCACAGCTGTGAACGCTGTCATTAAACGTTAAAACTATTTATTAAATTAATACACAACGCACAGTGTATAATTTTAAAGCTGTGAACGATTAACACAGAGTAAAACGATTCGGATTAAATTGCAAGTTTTGTTTTGAAAAACTTTAAAATTGATTTAAATCATGATATTTAGTATTGTGATGAATATTTTTGAAAATGCAATGAGATAAAAATATATAAATATTTTTAAAACATTTTCGGTCAACAAAAATGACAGGTAAAACTCGTATGTGCAGATAAATACCGCATATCAGACACAATACTATTTCAATTCAAACACACATCATTCATATTTGTAGTGGTTATCGAAATAAATTGTATTTATGCCGTGTACATTCATGAAAATACGATCTGGTACAAACGATATGTTTAAATAGTAACTTGAACGTTGCACCGAAACCAGAACATAAAATATTATTATCTGTAAATGGAGATCGGAATGAAAAACTACAAACATATTGATATATTTGTTTCTGTTCGATTTAGGTGCGGGCGGCGTTACATTTGATCCATTAAGACAAACAATACACTTTATGGAATAGTGAAATACAGTAATACGAGGGTTGGACATTAACTAAAAAAAAAAACAACTTTTGGTTTTTAAATTATTACTATTATTATTCATCATCATCAAGCCCTGTCCATCATCGGGTGATTTTGGACTGCCTCTAAAAGGAGCATAGGCTGTCAATAAAATTTCTCCATCTAACTCGTCTATCTGCTATAGGCTTCAAGTCGGTGATGTTATAAAGTCTTTTGTATTGGTTTTGAGAGCTTCATGCATTTATTTCTAGCAGGGTTGAGCGACGCCAGGTGTTCTTGGGTCGTCCTCTACGCCTACTGCCCTGAGGGTTGTATGCTAGTGCATATCGACACACTTCGCTAGGAGCCCTTCGATGTGTGTGCCCTAACCAACCATACTTTCTTCTTTTTATTTGCAAATTAATGTCCATTTGACCAGTTCTTTCCCCCAATTCTACGTTTGATACTCTACGTGGCCAATAAATGCGAAGAATTCTTCGAAGACATCGATTTACAAATACTCGCACTCTTCTCTTGATAGCTTCTGTTACGAATCAAGTCTCGCAGCCGTACAGAAGAACTGACGTCACGTATGTCCTGAATATGGTAGTTTTCGTGGAAGTACTGTAGATCGCAGAATTCCATACACGGCTAAGTTGGATAAATGCGCCTCTCGCTTTGCGTATTCTGCTTTCCACATCTAAGTCCGCGCCACCGTCCACAGACACAACACTCCCCAAGTACTGGAAATCATCCACACGCTCGATTTGACGGTTACCGAGCAGTAAAGGTCTATCGGTTTCTGCATTTATCCGCATTTCACTATTATTATTAAATTTTCTTTTATTTTTGGGGGGCACAAACACGAGCAGCTTTAAGACAATACGATTAAGGTTTCCAATCCGAATATCCGGATTATCCGACCGATTCGGACTATTCGGATAATTTTCATTGAATATCCGATAATCCGGTTATTTTTTGAATAAACAAAATATTTTTTTTTTAATTTAACTTGTTCTTTTCTTTATACCTTTTCGCCATTACTAGAGTTCCTTTAAATCACATGACGAAATATGTAAATGAATTAAAGCTTTCATTTCGTTAATCAATCTATTTTTAGAATTAAAGCTTTCATTTCAAATTAATCAGGAAAATCAAAAAAACAAGGACAGATAATTTAAATATATTATTTAATGCACTTCTTACAATAAAACCAACATCTACTGCAACAGAGCTCGTTTTTTCAATTGCAGGTCTGACTAGAACAAAAATTAGAACTCGCTTGAATTTTGAAACTTTCAATGCAATTATTTTTTCAAAACACGCACTTTTAAAAATGAAATAAATTTAATTATATAATTTTTTATTATTATTTTGTGAATTATTATTGAATTATATAATTAAAATACTTAAATTCAATTAAATAAATGGGTTATAAAACACCATTAATATTGGATTCAATCTATTATCTTTGATTTCTTATTTGTTATCCGAATATTTTGAATTTTCTGTATTCTGGAAACCCTAAATACGATCTATAAGATTATTTTGTAAGTCCTCTGCTTATGGATCCCAACTGGATTCCTGACTTTTGAAAAAGCTGAGTACTTTCTTGGGCGCTAAACGACAGATATTTATAGGTAGCAGATTTGCCTGTTCAAGATACGTTAGAATTTGGCGAGTAATGGTTGTGCAACTGGACAGGATGTGTTCCACCAATTCTGCTTTAACCTGACATAGATCATCTTTTAATTTCCTTTTTAAGGTATTTTAGAGAGAAGTGTCCACTCAGGAAGTCCATGATTTACATCAAGTCCTCTGTGTTGAGCTTGGACAGTTCTGTTGCTCCAGAGCAAGGGTCGATTGCATTTTTTAGGACGCATTCATATATACACCTAGAGTTTAGCAGTAATGTGTTGGCTACGCTGGATACAACCGCTCAACGGGCTACCGGTGGCCGACCCGAGCTCTAAAGCTTGAATGTTTTTATCTTACAAAAGTGTCAAATAAGCATTAGATGTATTCGGACCATATATACATAATTATTAATCTTTGTCTTGAAATATAAACATTAGTTTTGGTTATTTTTTAATGAGACACTATCTACGGTACGGAAGTAGGTATATTGAAAAATCTTAATTAAAAATGGTCTCTTTTAAAATTAATATTCCTATATTATTATTATGCTTAGAGGTGTTACAAACCTGTTAAAACGTGCTACTTCTGCAGACTAGAAGTTGTAAAGCAAACTCATAACAAAGTAATAAAATTTATACTGCTGATAAATAATTGTAAACATCGGTTATTCGCTACATCAAAGATATTTTATTAATATCTATGAAATATAAGTGGTTTTCAACAAATTAAATGATAAAAACAACAAAATATCATAAAAAGTGCCTACCAGTTTCTTGTAAGCTGGTAAACAGAGATGCCTGTTTACTTTTAGGCGAGGAATCCATGCGCCTACAAGTACCGACTATCTTTATATGTGTTCGAGTACATTTAAAAATATAGTGTTCCTACAGCCGCAAAAAATATAATGGATGTCCCAAGATTAACGCAAGATTTGAATTAAATAGAAAATACAGTTTTTAGTCTTAGATTGTTTTTTTTTCATTGAATCATAAACTACATAGGATAGGGTTGTTTATGGAATAACACATCGGGCAAATGGCCTCCACGGCTTTGCTGGCACATACGCACTCTTTTGTCGATTTTTTTCATGAATTTTGCATAAATGTGGCTGAATTTCGTTGATGCAGCGTTTAATTTTCTTCTGTAATGCACGGGTGGTTGTGGGCTTGTTGACATAGACCTTTGACTTCAAATAACTCCATAAAAAGAAATCTAATGGTGTTAAATCACACGATCTAAGGGGCCAATTCTGATCACCGAAACGAGAGAGTACACGACCAGGAAATGTCTCATGCAGTAATTGAATTGTTTCACGGGCTGTATGGCATGTGGAACCGTCTTGTTGAAACCACATATTGGCCACACCAATATCGTCCAATTTCGGCAGAAAGAACTGTGTTATCATGTCGCGATATCGAGCACCAGTAACAGTCACTGCTTGACCAGCCTCATTTTCAAAAAAGTATGGTCCAATGAGGCCTCCTGTCCAAAATCCGCACCAAACAGTGACACGTTGTGGATGCATTTGTTTTTCGACAATCACATGTGGGTTCTCCGAATCCCAAACACGGCAATTATGGCGATTAACAAAGCCATCAAGGTGAAAATGTGCTTCATCGCTTAGGATGATTTTGCTCGAAAAATCAGCATCCACTTGTTGATGTTCAATAATCCATGAAAACACGTTGTTGTATCGTGTAGCGCTTCATTTTTACTAACCCTAAACTCTTAGCTGTCAAATTGTTTTTTTTTTTCAGGGTTGCCAACAATTTACTGCACAAATGGCGGCAAATTCAAATCTTGCGTTAATCTTGGGACACCCTTTATTTATTGAAACTCCGGTACGCTTGGAGCAGTAACTTTAAACTTTTCGTACGTACTATTATAGTTTAGTGTAAAGTTTTGAAAGTATTTCTTTCCAATTACTTGAAAATTAATAACTGGCGATCGTCGTATATTTGATAAAAATACGTTTCAATTCACCCTGCTAGACATGTTTTACAACCCCTAACCCAATTTTCTCATTTTCTCTTAAATTCAATAGCCATAAACTGCTGCTCACTTGAGTAAAGCGGTCACGGTATCGCTCTATGAAATTTATACTCAGCCACGCGTACTTATAGAGCTTGTAAAAAGTTTATAAACTTGATTCATTCAGCAACCAATACACGTCACAAAAAATAATATTAAGTAATGGGATAGTTTCTTGTGTGTACACTATCTATCATTTTTAGGGTTTTGCAGGTATGACCAAAAAACCCTTATACCGTCATTTTGTCGTCTGTCTGTCTGTCTGTCTGTCTGTCTGTCTGTTCGGTTAAAATTGTAGCCAAACGGCTAAACCTAGAGAGTTGAAATTTGGCATCCTCATACAACTCTTTGACCCGCACATAGGAAAAATACTAAAACATCTAAAAAACATACCCCCCTAAAAATATAATCAAATATGTGCTCATCGAAAACAAAAATATTTTTTTTAAATTCTGAGTAGGGTATCAAATGAAAGCCCTTAGTACGTGGATTAACGATCAAATTTTAATTTTTGCAAAATAAATTATTTTGATGCGATTTTTGCCAAAATTGAGCAAAAAAATTTTTGTCCCACACTCTGTAGCCCAGATGGTTTAAACTAAAAATCTAAAAAAATTCTAAGTAATGTATATATATATATATATAGGTGTGAACCGAAATAGTACAACAGGAATTTTTGATCAGATTATGTTTTCGGAAAATAACGCATTTTTTGTGGTTTTTGGTTCACAAAGTACAAAAGTTATACTAATGTAAGACAATCTCATGCATGGCGTGCGATGGCGTAATGGGTTAGAGCACTGCTGGAAAACGAAGGGTTTTCGAGTTCGAGTACGGAGTGAATTTTATTTTTTCTGTTTTTTTTTTTTTTTTTTTTTTGTGCATTTTTATAATGTAGACATTATTTTATCAAAATTCTAGTTATATTTTAACAAATGTTGTATTTAATTTTTAAGAGCGTAAATTTAATAACCAGTCTCATTATATGATTAACAAACGATAAATTATTTTAAAAATATCGTTCATTTTGCCGTGATTACTACAAAGTAAAATTTGTCCTACATACTCAGCATACCGCCTTCACTTATTATATACCTGCGAAACCCTGAAATGTGTGAATATTCACAATTCACATCAATTTTTTATATGGTAGTCGGCATAGAATAATCGACTGGACATCACCATACTCTACTAGAAGTAGATGTAGACCAATTACAAGATAGATGGACGATATTAAGATAACTGCCGGAAATTAGTTTTATTTAGTCTGTGACAGAAAGGTTTAGAAAAACATTGGGAAGACGGCAGGTAGATAATGATGGAATACTGTAATATTCACCGCGATTTTTCCAATAATCTGTAAGGGACCAAAAAAGATTTGATGCAGATATTTATGAAGACCGTAAGGTTACATTTTAATCTTGCTTCAACAAGACTTCTACTAGACTTAAAATGTTACACATAAACAGTCGGAATAAGATGTTTATAATTAAGATCGGAACCAAACAATGACTTAAGTTTGTGGTATTATTTAAATAAATAAATACTAATTTTAGTTAAACAATAACTTTATTAGTTTATTAATTTACACCTGTTCAATGGAGCGTGTTCGGACTGACTGCCTGTAAGTAACTACAGTCTTTGTCCGGTCATTCTCATACTTGTCCCAACATTACAACAACATAAATTTAACATATTATATCTATATATTACATTTCTCTTTATTTTAACAAACCACATTAAATGTGCCTTAAATCTAACATACATCTTTACACTTCCTTATTTACAAATCTAATTTCCCTAGTCCTTGTTTACAAACTTTATTAATTTTGTATTCCATAAAACCTTGTTTGTTTAACTACTCTACCTGATTTTGTCCTATAATCATTGTTATTGTCTAAATCTATGTTATTTCTTACATTTTCATCCTTCTTTGCTTCATTTTTATAATCATTTCATATACAAGGTGTCTCAAAAGAAATTTTATATTTATTTAGCTTACTGCGTGAACGCAACGTATCCGAGGGGCGCGGGGGTTATGTCAATCGGTAGCCTGGCTCTTGGGAATTTTGTCGCTATGGAGCGTTTCTCGGGAGCAGACCGCGCGTTATGCGTGCGAGAGTTTTACAAAAACGGTGATTCGGCGACTGTAGCGCGTAGAAAATTCTGCAGTATTCGAGGTTTTCGCCACTTAAATGATGCGCCAAGCATTCATCTCATTCGACATTGGGTTAAAAAGTTTGAAGAGACTGATACAACGCTGGATAAATCAAAATCCGGGCGACCTAGGTCATCAAGAACGGTAGAAAACGTGGAGAATGTTAATCAGTCTGTTCGTGACGACCCGAACCTTTCAATTCGGAAGCGCGCAAGTGCTTTAAATGTGCATAGATCATCATTACATCGCATTATGCACAAAGACCTAAAGCTGCACCCCTACAAAATTCAATTGGTGCAAGAATTAAAGCCCCAAGATGCCAGTCAGAGGCTTAATTTCGTAAATCAGGTGATTGAGCGATTTTCAACGTTTACCAACATTTTGTTTTCGGATGAAGCTCATTTTCATCTTAATGGCCACGTAAATAAGCAGAACTGCCGCTACTGGAGTGCAACGAATCCGAAACGCAAACATCAGAAACCCCTACATTCGCCTAAAGTGACCATATGGGCTGCGATGTCGGCGCGAGGAATTATCGGCCCTTACTTTTTTGAAGACGAAAGGGGGCGTGCAGTTACAGTGAATTCAGAGCGTTATGTGGAGATGTTAGACAACTTCTTGGTACCTGAACTGCAAAACTCCTGGCTATAACCAAAGAACATGGTTCCAACAGGACGGAGCAACTTCACACACGTCCAATATGTCTCTGCCACGTGTTCGTGAAATTTTCTCAGGCAAATTGATCTCCCGGAGAGGTGACATAAATTGGCCTCCACGCAGTCCAGATTTAAACCCTGTGGACTTTTTCCTATTGGGTTATCTTAAATCTAAAGTTTACGCCAATAAACCGACTTCACTGGCGCATTTGAAAGAAAATATCCGTCACGAAATGGCAGCCATCCACCTGTCCACCTTGTCCACCTGCCGAGACGTCATAAGTAATTTTACTGTTCGATTAAATGAGTGCCGAGAACGCGAGGGTCTACATTTAGACGATATTATTTTTAAGAAATAAATCCCCAAAAAGTGTATTTTAATAATTAATAAACATTTTTTCTATATACGGCTTACTTTTTTTTTAATCGATCCACTAAATATAAAATTTCTTTTGAGACACCTTGTATTATTTCTATGAAAATTGAACTTATTAATATTTCCGTCATTATAATGTTCAGAAACATTAATATCAGTCATATTTCTCCTTTTGTATCTATTTGTTTCCAAATCTTTAATAATAACCGATCGCAGCGTGTTATTTAATTTAGTTACCTGTGCAGGTCGCCAACTTTTTTTCATATGGTCGCAATACATAATTTTATAATTTGGTTTTAATTTGTAATTTCTTATCTTTGAATTTTTATCATGATAAAATTTAGTTTGTTATTTATTTCTATTCAAAGCTTCTTCAAAATTTTTAACTGCATATGATTTCAAAAAATTTTTACTTATAGGTAATTTTATCCTACCGACTGCGCCATGTGGTATTATTTAAATAAATAAATAATAATTTTAGTTAAACAATAACTTTATTACACCTGTTCAATGGAGCGTGTTCGGAGTAACTGCCTGTAAGTAACTACAGTCTGTGTCCGGGCATTCTCATACTTATCGCAACATTACAACAATATAAATTCAACATATTATATCTATATATTACAAGTTGCGGTGAAAACGACTCAACTTTGCCTCCAAAAACTTACAAAGATTGACATATCTTGGAATAACAGCAATACACACCTACTGCCAACCATTTTTGCTCTGTTTTCTCTCTTCCTTTGCACACTATCCACTCTCTAGCCTTAGTGCCCTGGAAGCGCGCTTTTTTCAGCTGGAAGTGCAGAGCTTATAAGAGTGCTTTAAAATTACTCTCCACTTGCTAATGATAATAAACCCTTTGAAATTACTCTACGAACAGATCTATTATCAAGTCCAGTATTAAATTGAATAAGAGTGGAGATAACGTCAACCCTGTCGTACACTTGTGAGCACAGGGATCTTGTCAGCTAACTTCCTCGATGTAGAACACAGTAAGTAGTGTTCTTGTAGATTTATCTTATCACATAACAGTTCTCTCTGGCTGCATATGATGCTTAATAAAATCTTCTGATACTTTCTGTGTCGTTGCACACATCATTTGACCGGTAAATATAATTGATAAGTAGTACAGAATTATTGTTTACAGAGAATAATAAAAATTATAATTTGATACGATCAAAATTATTTATTTAGCTACTGGAAATATAGAATCATTCAACCTTAAAATCAGTTGTAGATTTTCTAATGCAACAACCACTAGCTACTCTTATTTTATTCTACGCTGGTATAAATAAGTTAACATGTTTTCTGCTTTATATATGAGTAAAAATATCTTGACAGAATTAATTTTATCCATGCTGGAGGGTTTTAAAAATCTGTGCATCAATACACAAAATAATATTCTAGCGTGAGTTATTCTCGTATTTTTCTGTAAGTAGACTATCGAGTGAATTTAATATTTTAACCATATTTTATTTAAATTACATCTAGGCATGTTATGACAATATAATGGTGTAATTATGTGTCATAAATTTTACACAGATGCGTATAATATTTTATGGAAATATATAACTACTTAGAAAATAATTGAGTGATTGAATCGATTTACTTTTACCTTTTTCAAATAAGGGGTTGATTTTTTTCACACGTTGTGAAATAAAAAATATGAGTTGACTTAAATTTTCAGACAAATAATGATTGCTATTATATGGCAACTTCTTTTTTAAGAATTGGTGGGTAGAACCAAAAAACCCTTTGATTACTGTGTCTATCTGTTTGTATACCTCTATGTTACATATTGTGGTCTAACAGCAAGACCCAGCTGGTTGAAATTTGGTATGCATGTATAATTTCCCGATACTGGGATTTCACACATCTCTAAAAATATATACATAAGGAGGTACCATTCAGAATGTATTTTGAGATAATTGCAAAAACCGTAATAATCCTGCTAGCAATAATGTTTTTATCACTTATTTTTAAGGTCCCGAGTATTCAATTCAAACATCTCATTAAAATTTTAATGAGCAAGAGTATGAAAAATCGGTTATTTAAATTTGGACAAATTACATTTTGAAGGAGCTTAGTTTACAAATGTTGGTTTAAATCGACGAAACAAATAAAATCTGATTTTTTATCATTTTGAAATATGCAAACCACAAGTTTAATTTGTCAAACAAATATATACAATATCTTAGGAACTTCTACAGATGATCGTAGATCGCGTTTTTGTACCATTTTACATAATTTTTGTACATTTTACATGATAAATTCTTAATATATACGTAGATACAATCAAAAAGAAACAGGATCGAATAAACCACCAGATAATCGACTCAGAGCCTCAAAGAATTCAACAATTCTAGATATTTTCGCGAACCGGACTGAATACTTCTGACCTCTTCAAAGAGACTAGTATTTATATAAGGGTTCTGATAGAATTTCCTGGAATGAAAGTCTAAAATTGTCCAAGAGTATTTCAGTGTTTTAATTTATTAGGCATTAATTTTGAACAACAGTAATTTTGAACAATAAAATGTATAAAATAATTTTGAAGTTACGTTTTGTAATTTATGGTTTCTATTTTTCTATTATCTGAATTTTAAAATCTCTTAACTGTAAAATACCTTTAAAATCTCAAAAAAATGCTGTGACACAACGACTGCCTTTCAAAGAACTTAGAGTTGATATCTGGTGGTGTTAAGTGATTTGTTACAATGTAGAACAGGCTTTAGGTAATTCCCCTTTGACAAAAATGCCCCTCAAAATATTCAATTAGCCTATCTGTGGGCCGTACGCGCTACGTTGGGAAACGCTGGAATAGACTGGTTTGACAGAGCAGATCTAGAGAATAATAAAAGGAATAAACCGAACGTACGGTTTTTGTTGTATTGTTTTGCATGTTATTTTTTTATCTTGTGTCCAACTATAAAGCCTCTATATTCAAAAGCAATAAATAACAAAAACTACAAAGATTCCTGCCATTCTACCAATCTCAGCAAATAAACTACCCCTAATGGAAAAATCCAACAAACACATATACCAATTTAAAGTCCCTCAGGGAAGATAGGTACAAAAAATACAGTAATTGCCCGATAGTGATATTGCAGACAAAATTGTTGTTCTCTATATCTCATCCCGAATTACTGTGTACATGCAGCTGGCTTGTATGTAATAAGCCGGGACATGGCGAATTGTCTGCGTGATCTCGGGTAAGTTAGTGTCTGCGGTTGGTTGCTGCGAGTCCGACTCAGTTTAGGATATTACAATGGTCAACGGTTGAATACCACAAGGAAAATCGGACACTAATGTTAAATTTGAATCAGGATTACTAACGATGGATTAAAAGGTGGCTTTATTCTGTGGTTAAGGGTAGCTAATTGATTTAATCAGGATTAATCTATAAATACAATTGTAATAATAGGTGAAAGTGATTAAAATATACAACAAATTGATGGGAGGTGTGAATTTTAAGACATTTTAGGATTTTGCAGGTATATCATAAACGAAAATGGCCAACAGAGGATCTGGGATAATATATTTTGCTGTAATTGAATTAAATATTTTAAAAATCATTTGTAGTCTGTTAATCTAATTCAGTGTTTCCCAAAGGTGTGCCGCAAAAAATTTCAAATGTGCCACAATATCTTTTTTAAATAAAACGTCGTTTTTATTTCAACATCATTGTCCAAATATACGTACAATACCATTAATAAGAATGAAGTACACGAAGGATCTTTTTATGACGAGTTGAAATTGACATATCCTGAATACAGGGGCGTCTGCATTCAAAATTTCTTCTTGTATCACTACGTAGGTGTGCCGCGAAATATCTCTTTTTTGTTAAAACAGGGTTAAAACCTTCGTTAAAACTAGGGCAAAGTATTAATTCTGATCTCTACTGTGAACAATTGGATCGACTGAATCAGAACTTGACCAGAAATCGGCCAGAAATTGTGAATAGAAGAGGAGTTATTCTTCAAGGCGACAATGCCTGACCTCATTGCATTAAAAAAAAGACACGTGAAAAAATTTCCAAACTTGATTGGTAGGTTCTAACACACTCACTTTACTCACTAGACCTTTCACCCTCCTACTATCACTTAATTCGGTCACTAGAACAGTTTTTAAGAAATAAGACACTTAGAGATAAGAACCATGTTAAAATGAGTCTTGAACAATTATTTCCTTCAAAAAATCAGGAATTTTATAAATCGGGAATATTTTCTCTTCCTGATAAATAGCAGAGTGTTATAGATCAGTGTTTATCAACCTAAAACGCATCGCGGACCAGTATAATTTATAATTTTCTAACGCGGACCACTAATAATAATTGTTGGTTAATTTTTTGCAAAAAAACAAATATATTTAATGTGCTACTAAATACATTTATGCCGACAGGCGTAGCGTAGTTGGAACACATGTGCTCTCCGTTGCTAAGGTCTCGGGTTCAAATCCCGTTCAGGCATGGAATTGCCGAAGAAGCAAAGGAAAAAAATAAAAATAAATAAATAAAAAAAAAAATGCAATTATTTTATTTGTAGAAAATCACAGGAAGTTTACAGAAAATAAACAAAATATAAATTATTTACATAAAAAATGTGCATAACAAATTTAAAAAAAACTACATAAAACACTTATAAAAACTTTCGCGGAACACTAAAATGTTTCTGGGGACCACGGATGGTCCGCGGACCACCTGTTGAGAAACATTCTTATAGATCACAATGGTAACTATTTTACTCAATTTACTCAAAAAAAGTACATTTTTTTCTTTCGATTTGTTTCTATTTTAATAATACCAAATAAACGAAAAAACTTTCCGGTACGCCTAATATTTTGTTGATCATGTCAGTAATGTGACTGCAGCCTAACTGTTGACTATTTTAATTTATGAATTAACAGTGGATTATTTTAATTTGTTAAAAGAATACATAAATTGTAAATTTTTATAAAATACGTGTCTGAACAGGTTCCGAATCTATGGTCTATATTTTTCAACAAATATACATTTCCTTCTGTTATCTAAGACTGTAAAATTCATTACGATGCTACTATACTTTAAATCTTTAGTAATCTGCATTTTGTGTCCAGTTGTTATCCCAGTTTTACTCGGATCCGGCGTCTGCGGTTTGTAATTGTTTTTTTTATAATGTTGGTATCATTTTTCTTTATGAGGTCATTATAATTTTTTTATAAATTTATTCACTGTATCTCCTGCTTAAATTGCAATGATTCTGAATATTGAATGGTACATTGATTATTCAATAATTCGTTAAGTTTTTTATAAATTTGTTTTTAAGATTAAATTTGAATTGCGTTGTTTAATAAGTGTTGAGAAATAAAATTTTATGTTTATTGTTTGGAATTACTGAGAATTGCTTATTTTATGACTCTATTTACACCATATTAAATACAGAGATAGTGTTAAAATTGCTAAACCTGGTTTATATCTTCCTTCGCTTTATACTGAATTATAGTATGAGAGACGAAATGAGAGCTAGCAAATAATGTAGTTAAGTTCAGTCTGTATGTGGTGCGTATTATTATTATTTTTATTAGAATTATTATTAGCTCCTAAACATCATACGTAGTAGTCTCATCAAGCTGTTGTGGGTGCATCTAGGTTCGATCGAAACGTCACGGTTGGCTAAATGAATTTAAGTAATTTCGTTGTACTTCATGGTACTTACTTTGAAGGGCCCTCCACATAGAGGATTCCAAGACTTGCGAGCGGTATCAAATCTGAAATTCTAAAGGTCCTGCGGTCGGTTGCTTAGATTCTTCAAGACAGGAATAAAGGTGTTTTAATTATGGTCTTCATTTTACTTAATCTACGTTTGATGTTTAATTAAGATCGAAGTTAATAATTACACTAGGCTTACATTTAATGATGTCTACGAAATCCCATGAGAGAGACTCAAACACAAAACCTCACAATCACCGTTATCACTTCACAAGCCGCTAGACACCTCACAACACTTACAGTGTTTAACCCGTTATCGAGATTCGTTCAATTCGTTAAAGACTGTCCTTAACACTCCCAGATTACTTCTGGTTCACCCACTACACGCTACCGGGCTTCTTAACCAAAATGCTTGGGAAGTTCGTGCGACTCCAGTGATGGTTTACTCACGAATCCCTGTGTCTCACAAGATTTTTTCAGCCCTTTTCTTAAAACTAATAATTTGATCTCTGAACCCCATTTTTTGTCGTTGTAAAAATAATTAGCTCTCCAATTAACAATAAAAATCTTTTAACTTATCTTGAAGACTCACTAACCCCCAATAATTCATAACCCCAAATAATTAATTTTGACTCTAATTACCTATGAAGTCCATTTCAATGAAAATATGGTCGCATATCAGCGTCTGTGTAAACATTTGCCCATGTTATTTGAGATAAATAATAACAATCTTTTAAACAAATCATATAATATACGACCGTAATTCTCTACCCTTGTCTTTCAACACTTAACTAGAAAATTATATGATACCTCCACTAATCTTTGAGGATGTTTATCTTAAAATAGATTAGTTTTTATATTTGAATAATTTGAATATTTTTAACTAATTGAATAATTTTATTTTAAATAATAATTAAATTTGATTTCTGAAATTACCTATTCCACTGTAGGCCATTACTATATTCTGAGGAAATAAAGATCCAGGTCTACAATTTTCATGTTGACCCAATCTGCCAAGGAACTATAATAAGGAGACAATTTGATAGATTTTTTAACCTTTTTAATTTTAAGGAAATATAATGATATCCACATGATCATGTAGTGCTGGAGGTCTATAAACGGAGAACTTATTTTCTCTGCCCTATGCGCGTCACCTAAGCTCTAGAGAATTATTAAAACGACGATTGTCCAGACACAACATTTGATTATCAGCTTCACGCCAATACATTTCAAAGAAAACAATGTTTATTGTTAAACATATAACTTTTTTTATGCACAGTCATCATTTAGATTAAGATATTTGACATACTTTGTGACAAGTTTTCCGATAACTTTGTCGTAAAATTTTGTTGCTTATGAGTACAGCCAGTTTGTTACTTTCGTTTTTAATTCGTCGTCATTTTCCAGTGGTCTAGATCTGCAGCAATATTATTTTTGCTGCATTTTGCTGCAGCTTTATTATTTGGTGCAATACTGACCACTCTTAGATTGTTCCACTGCTGTCGATTGTTTACTACTCTAAAGTTGCGTCCACACTATGCCAATCGCCAAAGCACTTTACCAATTGGCAGGTATGTCCACACTGTTCAAAGTAGAGTGCATCAGTCTGTTATCAAGCCTGTTCAGTATAGCTTGTAAAATACTTTGTGTAAGCTTAAGTTGTATTTGTAAGCCTATTGGCGCAGTTGGCAAGTCCACACTATTAGCGTCGGCGCGGCTTTCTTTGATCCAGACCGTCATCAATCGGTTTGCTGTTGGCATGTTAAGTGCAACTTAATGCACTGCAACTTTTGCGGTGTTGTCTGTCTATATAATGGCAAGTCGTTTGGGATCACGTTTAATAGTTCTGCGCCTAATAATTCATTTTCGGTACCCAGTAGGGTTTCTTGTCCATCGGCCATCGTCTTTTTTTTCTTTTTGTTTTTCTTACGATTAGGAATTTCTTCCTGGATTTTAGGTATTTATGCGGTAGATAAGGTGAACCAGCTTTGTGACCATCCTTTGGACAGTCGTCCCAAAGGTCTTCTGCCAGTAGGTTATCCTTTTGCAATTATATTATGACGTTTGGTTTCCTTGATACGGAAATTACTTCTGATTCATAATAGATTGTTCTTATAGTTCATAATTATCCACGGCAACCGTAGAAGAATCTAGAAAACTCTTGAACTTTAGAAAACACGAGTTTTCTTGGTAACCGTAAATAATATAACCTTAATTAAGAGTAAATACATTTTTCCTAGTAGAAAATTCTGAGACTTGTCTGAAAATCCGAAATGTTACTATATGCTAGTCTCTATGTTCTCTTATACTTTTTTGCCCGATCGTTCAATATTTTTTTTCTCGGTTTGTCTGTATCTCAGGATTGTTATTTGTTTACTTATCTCCGTCTCTGCTCTCGTTTTTGTGACATACGTTCAGTACGGGCAGAATCATTGCTTTATACATTTCTGTCTTCATTTCGTATGTATTTTACAAATGTCTAATCATGTAATCTCTTTCAAACATCCTGCTATTCTTGGTATTAATTGGTATTAAACAATTGGTATCATACATCTGATGTAAGGTCTTCCATAGCTGGATATCTCTATTCCCAAATAGTTGAAGCATATATCTTGTTTTATTGATACCCCATGTTCTTCTAATTCAAAGCTCAAATTAGAGACTAATTTTAATTTAGAAATATATAGCAATATTGTTAATGCTGGTTTTACTGCGTATCCAAGAATCTATATGTATAATTGCAAAATGTTCTGCAGCATATGTCATAAAATGTGGTATTTCGATAAAATCAGCCATAAGTACATGTTAGTCTGAATTTTATAGAGTTTAAATATCTATTTTAAGTTAGAATCCTATTAATGTATAAACAAACAACATAAACCTACGTATTCAAACCCACATGCACTCATAGACACAAATATGTATATCCCACACACACTACAGTACCATCTGATTCAAAATAAAACAGACAATACAAAAACATCTAGACCTATTAATTTAATATTGTATCACGTATGTTACAATACTGATAAAGGGTATTTCTGGAATTATTTTTAAAACAGACATAAAGCAACGATATAATGTTACTCGTATTTTAGCTAAAAATTGTCAGAAGGTTGTTGTAGGTGGAATTGTTTAAAAGCAGTTTTAGATCGGCATCGGATATGTCTAAAATAGCTTATTTTCTGTTTTTAAACCTACTTCCTTCCGAAGGTTGGCAATCTTGGATGTTATTTTCGATTATCAATGTTTTAAAGATGTTTTCTGCCACTGTGCGTAAAGCAGGCACTTTACTCACGCATTACAGTGTGTAAACTAGCAAACTTAAGCATTCGTGCGTAATCTGTTGCCTTCGTAACCAATTGTCAGTGCCAAAAATTATCATATGCACACTGTAATAAAATACGTAATTGTAAGTTGTGAATAAATGAAAATGTTTTTATAAATTACATAAAAAAAGCCAGAATAATTGATTAAAAAATATAATTTTCAAATAACAGTTAGCTATTGGTTAGCCATATTATGCTGTCATAGTAACTTGTTCTTATAGATATTGGACTGCCATCTTGTGTGGAATTTTGGTACTAAATACCAATATGGTGGAATTTCAGTAATTTTCCTCCAATTTTTTTGAATTTATTATTAATATTTTCGGTGTAAGATAAGATGTACTTACTTACTTACTTAATCCTGAAGCCTTTCTACCTTGCGTTGTAAGGCTGTAGTTGAATTAGTTATTTTCTGGTGTTGTTTTCCATACTTCTTTCCATCGTTTTCTGTCATATGTATATTTCCTTACCTCCTCTCTTTATGCGTCTCTTTACAGCTTCTATAGTTTCTTGATCTTCCTGGTCTAACTTTTTCACTGTTCTTGCTTCAAAAACTATTTTTATTCTTTTGTCTTCACTCATTATGTGTATATGTCCCAGCCATCTTAACTGTCCTACTATTATGGTCTTCACTGGCTTTGCGTCTAGTTGTTCTCTAAATACTTCATTTATTATTCTGTCTAATTCTGTTTTGCTTCCAATTTTATTTTGAAATCTCAATTCAGAGCTTTTTATTTTGGACCTGTGCATTTCTGTGGTGGTCCAGGATTCAGAGTCTATGTCAAAATCGGTACTGTCACTTTTTTGAAGATCTCTACCTTGATGTTGTTTGGTATATCTTCTTCAGTTAGGAACGATGATTTTATGCTTTTGAACATTCTTCCTGCTGCGCCTACTCTTTCCATAATTTCTTCATCCTTTTTTTTTATCTTCAGGAAAAATTATGCCTAGATATTTGATATTCTCTACATGTTCTATTATTTTGTCATCTATTTTTAGGTTATAAGAAGCTATCTTTTGTGTTAGATAAGATCTTGTATGCAATACGTCTGTAAAGGATTTTTTCAATAATATACATGTTAGCAAGTTTATTTTGCAATTAAATTTAGATGCGCGAGGAGAGGACGCGGCAAGATCATGACGCCCGTGTTAGGATCAGGACTAGTTGTTGGTCGTCTCTTGTAATATTTAACGATAGCAACTATAGTGTAATGACATATGTGTGACAGATTGTAAACGAGCATTTATTACAACAGACGTAATAAATGCTCGATTGTGGTTGGGTCTGTGTGTTTTTATTAATATTATTATAAACACTAAGAAGCGTTTACATACATGTAGAAAATACCTCCCTTTGCAAGTTATTTGTTAATTAAAATTTTCAATTAAAATTTTTGGCGCACGATGACTATTTGCCTTATAATATAAATACTAGTTGTATGTTAACATGTATTTATTCCATTGAACCACTTACTATCCAAGATTGATGAGTTTCTCACAAAGAAATTAATTTGTTGTATAGTTTTTTCTTCTCTGATTTTTTGTTTAGAATTTCATGTTCTTCTAATCAAGCTCTTTGATTTTTTCTATTTAGTGATTTCATTGAAGCATACCTATATTCCACTTTCTGTGCAAGGTGACCGCTTTCAGCAGTCCCATCGGTGGTTACTTTAGTCAGGTTCGACTATATACAGATAGACTGATTTCGGGTGTCAGCAAGTAATGATCGAATTGTCATGATGATAGCCAATGTTCGGAACAGATAAGGTAAAAGAAGAATAATAAATCTATACAAAAAAGTGTACTGGTCAGATTTTTTTTGTATGTTATTATGTTGCGTGTCTCAGTGACTGACAAGTTATAACAGCTAGCATATTTAACATCCTGTTTAGCCACCTCAGTAAACATATCGTTTAACAAACATGTAAATTATCACGTTATATACACGAACATCAAAAGTAACAATCAATCAAAAATCCGAGCTTCACTGTTGCATATTTAAACATGGCTGCTGCTCTATTATGTTGTAACTGTCATTTTACAGAGGGATCATTTTCCAATTTAATCCAACACACCTACGATTAATAAATTACCAGGTACTTGTGTTCTTTAACACGCAATCGAGCCTGACGGCTAGGTGCATCCATGAGATTCTTGATCGTGAAGGAAATCATACAGATTAATCATACGATTGGGGTTAAACTGGAAGTAGATGGATCACAAAATTATTTACAGTAGTTCTCAACTTTTCAGATCTAATATCTTGGTAATTACAATTTTTTCAATATATTGTCACGTGGGTGGTTTGATTGAGACACAATACCTGGTTTCAACATAACAAATTTATTAAACATTTATCAAAATTACAATACAATGTTTGAATTGGTCCATGGAGTTGGGGAAGTCTTCGGTCCATCCCGTGTTGGTCAGGATCGGCTTGGACCTATCTCCGAGGTGGGGGCTACCCATCCGGGAGTCGAGGAGCCTGGGGAAGGCTTCTTCCACTCAAATAGTGACTGCTTGCTTGGCTTCACCCTCGTTACCAGAATCTGGCGTCAGTGTCTTGGTCGTCACCTTGTGGACTAATACGTGCAGCGGAGTTGGCTATGTTCCACTGCTTCCATATTCTGTTTCATCCAGTCTTTTTGTAACGAAAGTTTAACCCAGTTCCAATATTTATTCGTCATGACAAATATTTCCTCATTACGAAAATGCAGTGTCTGCATTTCGTAATGAGGCCACATACGACAGACGCTGACGAATAGTTTTTAATCAGACAGCTGACCGTCACAATGTCTAGATGTCGTAATTCTGACCTAGGATTACCTATGTGACAATATTATTAGATAAAGGTATTGTAAATTGGTAAATATTAAAATTTAGACATCTGCCTTAAAAAACGCAGGGTTTTTATTCGGTAGGCCAAATGACGAAATTCCGACACTACCAGATTGGTGTCTATAAAAGATTTTCCCTGAATAAAAAAAAAAAAAAGGAATGCAACAGTAGGATCTCAGTTTTTTCAAGAAGTATTCAATAACAAAGGAATAAAACAACAACCAACGTAGTATATCCTACCTTTTAAGTTTTTATAAAAACTAAAAGAATTTTTTTTTTTAAAAGTTATATTGTTTTTAAAAATATTCGCCTTTAAGATTTATTCCATTTTGCATGCGTTCAAACCAATTCTTGAAACATATTTTCCACATTGAAGTTGGTATCTCAAAAACATGGTTTTCGAAGGATTCAACAGTTCTTGAGGTGATGAAAATCGCTGTTCACGCATTTTTTGTTTGATATTAGCGAACAAAAAAAAGTTGTTAGGGGATAATCAGGTGAATACAGGCAATGAGACTTGAATGTTTTCTCCTTCAAATAATCAATTGTTTGCTGTGCTGTTTGGGAGCTTGCATTGTCATGATGAAGAATGATGCGGCGTTTTTGGTTGTTTTTCCTGATTTTGTCGATGACTTCTGGAAAACAAATTGTTGGTTACCATTAAGTATTAACTTTTCTCCAATCCTCTAAAGCAGCGGTTCTCAAAGTGGGGTCCGCGAACCCCTAGGGGTCCGCGAAGCGATTTCGGTAGGTCCGTGAAAAACGAACGCATATTGCCCTGCCTTGGAGGAAAATTTAATTCAGGAACAGTTTATTGATTTAATAAATGATGGGGGTGCAAAACATGTTTTCCGTGGAACTTGTTGTAGTGATTTTTGGATTGAAATGGCACAGTCCTATCCTGATGTTGCAAAGATGGCTATAAGAGTCCTCATTCCATTTGCAACCACCTATGAGTGTGAGTCGGCTTTTTCTACACTACTTAGTATCAAGACAAAATCTCGAAATAGATTATGCGCGACAAATGACATGAGAGTTGCACTGGCCAAAACAAAGCCAAACATAGAAGAATTAGTTCAGGCAAAGCGAATGCATCCATCCCATTAAAATTTTTATTTGTTATTTAACGATTACATAGCATGTAATATTGTATGTAATATTCTGAATACATAATTGTTTGTAAAATAAATGTTTTATTCACTGTACTGTTCCTTTTTTTTTTTTATTAATAGGGGCCGCGAGCTCTCGAACAATTTTTATAGGGTCCGCCACGCCGGAAATTTTTAAAAATTTGAGAAACGCTGCTCTAAAGGAATGGTTGCGACATGTCTAGTACAACCGAAGAAACAAGCGATCAAGTGCTCTTCGTGAACGAACAACTTTTGCGGGATTGTTGCTTAGTTTCCGGTTCATATGAATAAATCCAAGTTTCGTCACTCTGAAGATCAGTTTGCTCAAAGATCCGATTAAAACCCAATAGTACACTTATGGAATGAATTGGAACGCTGAGTGAGAGTTTGACCAAAATTGATTCGGGAATTTCAAACTGCTCTTCGGAAAGAATGCAGTAGACCATGAAGTTCTTTAAAATATGGCGGACCCGTTATTAACAATTTCATGATAAACTCGAAACTTGTATTATGTAAGTGTTCCGGATTCTTTGTCGAGTGTACATACAGTTGTCTTTTGATATAATATATGCGCGTTTATTTCAATTACAACCTGTACTACGTACCTCGCACAATTAAACAAGTTCTTTTTATGTGCCGACAACTATTCATTTATAAATAATAATAATAAATAAAATTAATCATTAGATTTATAGGCGTTTTAAATTTCATCTGAATTGATATATACCATAAAATGAAACGTTGCATGAGACTAAAACAAGCGTGATAAGGTTTTTATTTTTACCGTTCAGTATTGAACCCACCCAGGAGCTCAGCTGCTGTAGGTAATCTGATTACAAAACCTAGTAATATAAACATGTACTAACCTGTATTTTAACAATTTGTTACTTTGTGAGTTTCTCCATACTTTTACTTTTCTAGTCTAACGAGAAGCTATCGAAATTAGTCGTACAACTATTTTCGATTGGTTAAATATCTTTTCTCCACGACCCCTATAAAATTTACCAATTCTAAAATCAATTTTGACTGCAGCAAGTTAATACAAGTGTCTCAAAAGAAATTTTATATTTATTTAGCTTACTGCGTGAACGCAACGTATCCGAGGGGCGCGGGGGTTATGTCAATCGGTAGCCTGCCTCTTGGGAATTCAGTCGCTATGGAGCGTTTCTCGGGAGCAGACCGCGCGTTATGTGTGTGAGAGTTTTACAAAAACGGTGATTCGGCGACTGTAGCGCGTAGAAAATTCTACAGTATTCGAGGTTTTCGCCACTTAAATGATGCGCCAAGCATTCCTCTCATTCGACATTGGGTTAAAAAGTTTGAAGAGACTGGTACAACGCTGGATAAATCAAAATCCGGGCGACCTAGGTCATCAAGAACGGTAGAAAACGTGGAGAATGTTAATCAGTCTGTTCGTGACGACCCGAACCTTTCGATTCGGAAGCGCGCAAGTGCTTTAAATGTGCATAGATCATCATTACATCGCATTATGCACAAAGACCTAAAGCTGCACCCCTACAAAATTCAATTGGTGCAAGAATTAAAGCCCCAAGATGCCAGTCAGAGGCTTAATTTCGTAAATCAGGTGATTGAGCGATTTTCAACGTTTACCAATATTTTGTTTTCGGATGAAGCTCATTTTCATCTTAATGGCCACGTAAATAATCAGAACTGCCGCTACTGGAGTGCAACGAATCCGAAACGCAAACATCAGAAACCCCTATATTCGCCTAAAGTGACCGTATGGGCTGCGATGTCGGCGCGAGGAATTATCGGCCCTTACTTTTTTGAAGACGAAAGGGGGCGTGCAGTTACAGTGAATTCAGAGCGTTATGTGGAGATGTTAGACAACTTCTTGGTACCTGAACTGCAAAACTTTCCTGGCTATAACCAAAGAACATGTAGGCGGTTCTACATACGGTGCTACAAACATGATTCCAACAGGACGGAGCAACTTCACACACGTCCAATATGTCTCTGCCACGTGTTCGTGAAGATTTTCTCAGGCAAATTGATCTCCCGGAGAGGTGACATAAATTGGCCTCCATGCAGCCCAGATTTAACCCCTATGGACTTTTTCCTATGGGGTTATCTTAAATCTAAAGTTTACGCCAATAAACCGACTTCACTGGCGCATTTGAAAGAAAATATCCGTCACGAAATGGCAGCCATCCCTGAGTCCACCTGCCGAGACGTCATAAGTAATTTTACTGTTCGATTAAATGAGTGCCGAGAACGCGAGGGTCTACATTTAGACGATATTATTTTTAAGAAATAAATTCCCAAAAAGTGTATTTTAATAAATAATAAACATTTTTTCTATATACGGCTTACTTTTTTTTTAATCGATCCACTAAATATAAAATTGAGACACCTTGTATTCTAACAAAAGAGCTGGAACGTTATTCTAAAGCACTTATCTTCTTATGCATTTTGCGTATATTTTATTCCTTCATTAGTGAAGGTAGAATTATTTCAACTAGTTGTAAATATATTAATGTTCACTATAAAGTATGTATTCCTCCGCGCTGATAAGTAGTGTGGACGGTATCTATGAGCGTATGAATACTATTAACAATTGCAACGTTTATTTACAAAATAACGTACTAAAAAGTTTTAAAATAGTTTTTTTCTGGTGGTCGCGAAGAAAGTAGACCCTAGTCACCGACCCTAACCAACCGATTCATAGACCCTGTGACTCGGTTGGAAGAGAAAATTCGATGCTCGTGGTTCCTCACGCTCGCCTGCGGCTCGTGCTAGAAATGTTTCACTCGTATCGAATTTTCTTATTCCAACCTTGTTACAGAATATACTATTAAAAAGTGGAAGACAGGATTTTTAAAAATACATTTACAGAAAACTTTGAAACCTACAGAATGATAATAATCCTACAGATTTATTTTTATTGCGAATGATAAACAAATTGCGAGTTTTTCAATACAATCAACTTGGAACGTGGATGAACGATAGGTACATCTATCAGTAACAAATATCTGCTACGTAGAATACGTCAATGTCTTTTTGTGACAGTGTCGTTTATGTGTAGCAATGAAACAATGGTTAGCAATGAATGTCATTTATTTCGATAAAGTTCATTAGATTTTACATAAGCACCACCGGTTCTGAAAGTGCTAGCGCCGAGTTGGCACCGTACGCTGTAAATTTACAACGCTCTCTCCAGCCCCGTACTCGCTCGGTGTCTCTCATTTGCCCCTCATATTTTGTCTGGAATTTTGTCTTCTGTTTTCCAACACCCGAATCTTATATGGTTTTACGTACTTCCTTGCGACATTTTGAATTTAAGCCGAAATATTTGTCACTTTTTCCACTTTTGCACTGTGTTACAGATATTAGTTTGCTGTTTTTGTATTTTGGTATTGTAGAACTCCTTATATCGGATCGTTTAAGGGGTCAAGCACGCGTGATTGTTGAGTTATAGCCATTCTCGAGTGGTTAATCGAGATCTTCAGTAGCTGACTGAAGATAGTTACGTTGTAGCCGAAATGTGATAATATAATTTGTGAAGTAAATAATATATATATATATATATATATATATATATATATATCGTATAATCCAGCGGTTCCCAAACTTTTTTTACCGCGACCCGGTACGAGGTTTTAAAATTTTTCGCGACCCACCTATGAAAAAAACATTTATTTACAAAACAAATTTTACTTTAAAGCAGTAGCTTTATAGTAATAAAGAGTAATAAATAGTAATAAAAAGTATAGTATAGTAATAAAGAGTACAGTATAGTAATAAAGAATACAGTATAGTAATAAATAGCACAAATACACACGATTCTGATTAACTGACGTAAAAAAAAATAATATGTACAAAAAAAATCTTTTTTGTGTTTTTACAATTTTTTTCGCGACCCGGCAAAATTTTTCTGCGACCCGGTGCCGGGTCGCGACCCTCACTTTGGGAAACGCTGGTATAATCTATACCCTCTTTTACTTATCGGGTGTTGAGGTTTACTGCCTGTTTTAAATTTCTTTGATAAATATGTTCCAGTTTGTCTCGTGCTAATTTCATGGCTTTGGTTCTTGTAACATTTTTCTTTTTAATTATTTTTCCTATACAGTAATCCCATGTCTTTGGTGGTATTCCTCTGTTCCTTTTAGTAAACAATCATTTATTAATTTTACCTCGTCCTAAACTTTACGTTAACTATTAATATTTCCTTCCAACATATTAAATCCACCCGTATTAATAGTTTCCCAACAAATATGCACAATACGGCTGATGTAACACCAATAGTATCCCTCTCCATGACGAAATTCTCGAGCTTTTAATTTAAATAAATTGTAAAAGCCACAGCTAACGCTACATTTATATGTTTACCTGTATAGATGTAACCTAGATTTGAAAGTCTTTGTGTAAATTATAAAAAATTCTTGTCTATTCTTGTAGTTTCCATTTGTTAAAGATGGTGTGAAGAGTAATCACATTTGGCATTTTCCTATTTGCTGGATGATATATGGTTTTAGTAGTTATTCCTGCCACTTGCTTTAATTCCAAAATCCACCTTAACGAATACTAATTGCTCTGGACATTAACACGCCGATGGAGGTTATAGGTCGAACCAATTCTAATACAATATCTTGTGCGTCCACCCCTGTTACTTATGAGTACATTCCATTAGGCTTCAACACGCCCCTACAAGAATAACATGGGACCCAACACAAAAGGATGACATTTTCGACATTACTTTGGAGAACTGCCTCTTTGAAATTCCTTAACGTTGCTAATTAACTGGAATTAACGCTCGGATAAAATTCTACCAAGATTTTATTCAAGTAAAAACACAAATTACAATGGGGTACAACAGAGTTTTTAGGGTTTTGTAGGTATAACCAAAAAACCTTTATACCGTCATTATGTCGTCTGTCTGTCTGTCTGTCTGTTCGGTAAAAATTATAGTTAAACGGTTAAAACTAGAGAGTTGAAATTTGGCACGCTGATACAGCTCTTTGACCCGTACATAGAAAAAATACTAAAACATCTAAAAAACATATCCCCCTAAAAATATAAACAAATATGTGCTCATCGAAAAAAAAAAAAAAAACTTTTTTAAAATCAAATAAAAGCCCTTAGTACGTGGATTAACGATCAAAATTTTATTTTTGGAAAATAACTTATTTTGACACGATTTTTGTCAAAATTGTGCAAAAAAAATTTTTTTGTCCCACACCCTGTAGCCCAGATGGTTTAAACTAAAAATCTGAAATAAATCTAAGTAATGTACATGGAATTTTTGATCAGATTATGTTCTCGGAATATAACGCATTTTTGTTTTTTTTTTTTTTTTTGTTCACTGTAAAATATTTAATTCGATATGTAACATAGTAAACCAGTTTCCATAGTCTAATGGTTAGCCTTCTCGCTTCCTAAGTTAATAACTAGGGTTCATAGAGGGTTTTGTCAAAATTCTTTTTGGTACATGTTGTATTTAATTTTTAAAAGCGTAAATTTAATAAACAGTGGGAATTGTTGAAATTATAATTTAATTCTATGTTTCAATGTATACGAAGTCTTAGAGCTTATGACTTAAAACAACCAATGGAACCCATAGGCGCAATTTTCAAAATCTTAATGAACCTATATGCTATATAAAAAAAAATACTGCACATATTTAGAAACCTAAATAATGATATTAGATATTTGAATTAGAATTAACAAAAAAATATTTTAACATAAAATTTGTTTTTAAAGCTCTTAGATTAACAGACGATAAATTATTTTAAAAATATCGTTCATTTTGCCGTGATTACTACAAAGGAAAATTTGTCCTACACACCCAGCATGCCGCTTTCACTTATTATATACCTCCGAAACCATGAAATGTATGAAAATTCGCACTTCACATCAATGTTTTTTTAATTTCCTCTTTTCACTTTTTCACCCATTTATATCCTCCTCCTGTTTCCCCCAAAAGTTCCAGTGTGCTTCCTATTTCTCCACAATCTTCCAAAAAATGAACAGGAATTTTTGATTAGATTAGTTTTTCGAAAAAGATATTTTAAAAAAAATAATTGTGTGGTTACAAAAAAAGCTCTTAAGACAAGATTAAGGAGCGTAATGTAGTTTTTTAATATTTCTTAAGCAACACAATTTTTTCTAAAAATGTTCTAAAAAAATACTTGTTCCAAACCTTATAATCCAGGGGAATATAACTAAAAATCTGAAAAAAGTAATGCATTCTAATGCGAACCAGAATGGTACCACAGGAATGTTTTAACTGATAATTATTTCGAAAGTTATCGAATTTCTTCCAACATCATGCTTACAATATTTATCTGATTGACTGGGGAACTGGCTCGTAATTAAGTACACTTTTAAGTGTCATGCTTCCTTGACACGTGATTTTTCTTTCAAAAGTTATCGAAATTTACGATTTTTAATATGTACCCAAAACCTATTATCACTTATTAAATTACTACAAAATCCAAAAATGTGTGAAAATACACATATCTTTTAAAATGTTAACAGTTGGAATGCACTCATATTAAATGTATTGATTCATAACATTAAGTTATGTATTTCATTTATTCGTGAATTGTTTCTGGTTGTCGTTTTAGGTTTTACTATAAAATTTGACGCAGTAAAACGTGGTCTGGGTCTTTAGAATTAACACACTATACTCAGGTTACATTTTAATTTGCACGAGGCAATAAAAACCAGTCCAACTCTGCATCGTTCATGGGGTGAATCGGTGCTATGACCCTAGACAAGGCAGTGGCGTAAAATAAATTTTCGGGTTTCGCATTTTTCGGGTTGCTTAAGATAATGTTGAATTGACAATACCAACTGGAACAAAATAGAAAAGACTACCTTGTGGCAAGCCTGATGTGTAATGTTTTGTCTACAAAACCTGAACATTTTGAACATCCTTTTTGCCCCCGTGGACCGGTCAAAATAGGATAAATATTTCTCGGACCGGCTGAAAGCTAAGACACAAATAAAAACCAATATATATAGTATTTTATTATTATATAGGTATATGTTATACAGTTATATAATTACTATTTTTAGTGCAACATCTGGGGCTGCTTATTTGTTAGAAAATTTGATAAACCTGGCTGCAGAGTTGTTTCTGAGAGACGAAGCACTGCGTTAACATCCATTCGATTTCTGTTTGGTTTTTATAATTGGCATGGCTGAATAAATCTTTTCGCACAAATAAGAAATCGAAAAAATGACTAATAATTTGATAGCTTTATAACTCAAATATGGATATTCTTCTTTTAGCGATTTCCTAAATTAGGACAATGACTGCATTTTATGTCTGGACACCAGAGTGTCCATCATAAGACAACTGGATCAGTTTTTCTTTTTCACGAGGATCAAGTACACATGACTTTATATCTTTCAAGAATGGATTATTAATCCAGAGGTTACCTTTACGAGGATCCTCATTTTCAGGCAAATAATTATTAAAATTTTCATCTAATGCTCTTAAATGTTGACTTGTTGTTGAATATAACTTTCTGGTTGACAACAGCAGCAATCAAAAATTCTTCCAAAAGTGGAAACATTTCTATATCTTCCTCTTATAAGCGACTATTCCAAAGAGCTAGCTTCTTCAGAAATATAAAAAATAGTCATGAGAGGCGTTGTATTGGGGCTAGTAAATATTAAATAAATCGTGGATCGGACAAAAGTTAGCTTCTGCGACTAAAAAAATGTGCTATATACTCGTGAATAGAATTGTGCATCTACATGATTCGGTCAAAATATTTCGCGGACCGGCTCCAGTCCGCGGACCACGGGCTGAAGAACACTGGTCTAGATCAGTGGTGCCCAACCTACGACTCGCACGACATTTCTTCCCTTCGTGACAAAGCTATTTTTGGAAGTAATATCCCCACATTCTCAAGTGATTTTCGTAATTTTTCACCTTCCTCCGCCTGGTCCAACTCAATCCCGGCCCGTGAAACATATTTAGAATTAAAAATGGCCCCATAATTGGAAAACGTTGGTCACCATTCGTCTAGTATAAATTAAATATTAGAGTAAAATGAATTTAATCAAAAATAATGAAACAACTCAACTAAATTGTGTGTCAGTTCGCATGTTTCTGTTTGTAGGTATCACGCGACACAACAAACTATCGCTTCAATGTTGTTTTTTTTTTTTTACTGGAATGCAAGAACTGTGTCCTTATTAGTATCCGCAGATTAGGACGCAAATAATCCGTATCTGTATCCGGATTTATGTGATCCGGCACATCACTAATGTAGACCCGGTTTTAGATGTGGTCTTCTAAATCTGAAATGAAAAATTAAAAGTTTATAACTCCTATTGAACTTGTCGACAGCCCTTAATGCATTATCGTAGTTGATAAGTCAGCACAAGTGATTCATAGCTATGGTTTTCATACTTGAAGCTCGTTCAAAGTTGAAACGTGAAATAGTTCTAAAAGATTCGTGTTGGTGGCGCCTCTGAGTTACTTCCTAGATTTTAATATTCCGGAGCGGGCGTACTAAAAGTCCTGGCGCATACCGCGGTCGAGTTGCATCTCTTGCCTCAACCTGACGTTGTAATTAAATTATACATGAAGATGCCTCCAGTATCTCTCTACTCCATCCACTTCACTCGCACTCGCTCTATAATTTTAATTTTGTTAATTAGCGACGAAGAAAACTCAAGTGATTATTATACACTTATTACACTTACACGTTGAGGTTAAAGAACGTCTAATTACTGTATTTATCGAAGGAAATTTAACTAAATTTAATTTGAGATTAGTAGGCGTACTTTGCTATTATGGATAGATTTTCATCGATGCTATATAGATGTTAGGAACTATATGTTTCAGGTTCTTGGATAGTCACGATAGTATGTACATTTTTAGGCTTTCGTAGGTATAATTAAGAAACTCTTATATAGCCATTCATGTGTCTATCTGTCTGTACGATAGAAACTGTGGCCAAATGTCTTGACCAAATGAATTAAAACACGGCATCTACACATAGATCTTGGAGCAAATAAATAAATAAAGTAATGTAACTATATGTGAACAGGAATGGCAATATTTATTAGAATACTAGTGCACCCGTTGCCAACTGTGTTGGCAAACAAATCATTACCTTAATGTGGAACTTGCTCGACACCTCAGACTTCTTTCTCTATCCATACGCCTAACTTCATCCAATTCAAATTGGGGGTAGATTTACAATATCCCACTGAACACTGCGCATGCGTCACACACACGTCATTTGTTCAATATACAGAGATTCTAAACAGGTGGGACTGTGCAGAACTTTTAAAACACAATTTATTTTTAGGTGGTTTATAAAAAAAATAAAATAAACAGTTATCAACCATAACCTAAGATAGTGCTTTTAAGGTGAATCACTGTCCCTGGCCCTGCACATAACTGTTAAAATACATTTTATTTTTAGGTGGTTTATAAAAAAAAAAAATGAACAGTTATCAACCATAACCTAAGATAGTTCTTTTAAGGTGAATCTAATCTAAACTAAAAGCTAAATGATATTTTAATGTGATAAATAAACAGAAACCATTGTTTTAGAGCAACTGATAATTCTTGAATTATTTATTGTAGTCGTTTTGTGCTGCCATCTATATAGAGTTTGCAGTGGGATATTGTAAATCTTGTCCAAGAAATCGTAGAAAGTAGAAATAAAAAAATAATAAAGCATTGAAAAAATAATAATAAAGAAAAAAAAGTCACATTTTTGTTACTTACTTTCATCAAAACCAAATATTTTTTAAAATAATTATTTTTCTGCTAATAATAATTTTAATCAAAAATGTCGAATATCACGGAAGGATAACGTTTTTCTGTGTTTTGTTTCGTAAAAAAACCGATCCGTGTATTTCACAATTAAATTAATAATTGTGAAGTTATTTTTTAATGAAAAGCACAACTGTCATTTTTACTAATTTATTGTCAACACTCAAAACAAAAATTCACAGCACACTACTGTCCAATACATAAATTAATATATTATAATAATCGTTACATTTCGGTACCTCGCTCAATTGTTTCTGACAACTTCCACGCACCCACGCAGCCAAGGACACAGGTTGGCGTATTATATTATAGATTACCGACCGCCATATGTATATGGAAAATATTTTGAATCATACCGATTTTGACTTTTCGAGATTTCGATTGATGTTCACGAATTAAGGTCTCTACATAACCTTTTGACTATTTTTAACATGATGTTTGTCTGTCCGTGGAACCGTGTAGAGCGAATTTGGTTAAACATATTTTATAAAACTTTACTCTCATTAGCGGCGGCCGGTGAAGCATGTTTGGGAGGGCAATTGGTATGATCGGACAAGCTCGTACTATATCGCTCAACAGTAGTATAACAACGATAAAGCACGAGCGTGTCCGATTATGCTGATTGCCCTCCCAAACATGCTTCACCGGCCGTCGCTGACTGTCATAAAATGCCACCATTTGATCAACTTTTGGTAAAAATCGGCCAACCGAAAGAGGAAGTTTACTAGTGTAATTTTTTAGTTTTTTTGCGAATATTTCAAATGAAACTGATGTAGAACTAATGTTTAGAAAAAATGTAGTTGAAGAATGTTGCTGTACCTGAGAGTTATAACTTTTATTTGATTTTTTTACTACGGAATTTTGGTTTAAGTGGAACTATATTTTGAATATAGTAACTTTTACCGATTAAGTGAGGCTTCTGATCATTTTGTTTTGCAAAACTTCAACCCTTAAAGAGAGACCTCATGACAACTTAGGAAAATGAAAATTCCAGTTAGTTCCGCTTAAACGTTTAGAATAGTCTATATTTTATTTGCTAAATTTACCATATGGATGGCGTTCGGCGTGTGTAAATGCCAACTGGACTTTTTGATTTCGTTTCAAAATTTTAAAACACGTTAAAAGGTGTCTTATTTACTTACATAATCTGTGGTGCCGATCGGTTCTGTGGGGGCCACAGCAGTTTTTTTTTTTTTTTTTTTTTTTGTGGTAGTTATTTATAGTTTGTTTCTTTGATTTAAGTGCAACTAGATTTTGAAAACTAGTAACTATTAACATTTAAATAAGGTTTTTTAAAAATGTGCCAAAAACTTTTTGTCCTCCCACACTGTTTTTCAGAGGGCTGGTTTAAAAATTCGAAAAAATTCTGAGTAATATACATGTGATCCCGAATAGGTCGAAAGGTTTTTCATTATCATCAGTTTAGTTTTTCCATAGTAATTATTTTTTTTGTATCGTTAATTAAAAAAATAATAATGCAGGGTATCGAATTCAAGCCCTTGAAATCTAAATTAACGAACAAAAATGTATTATCAATAATCTTTTCGAGAGGTTTGGATTAAAAATGTTAGATAATTTGAAGAATTGCACATTGATGTGAACTGAAATAGGATGAATGAAATTTCTGATACGATAGATATTTTAGAATATACAGAATTTTTCGAATTTTTGATGTTTATAGTACTTAGATCAACGAACGAAAAATTTATTTTAAAAAATTGTTTATTGTGATTATGGCAAAAAACTATTGTCCCAGAAATCCAGTATTTGGGTCCTCTTTTTCACTTACTTAATATGTACGAAATTCTGAAATGTGCGAAAATTCACACTTAAAACCATTTTTTTTCCTTTTTAATAATATTAGCCAAACCATATGCTTATCTATCTTATATCTAATAATCTTATAACCAATAATCCCCATATTAATTTCGCTATTACGATTTAATTATATATCAAGAATATTCGCTGCGAAGAATGTATAAATTAAATATTACCAAACATGTTTTTCTCATCGTTCACAAACAAATTTGTTGCCCTATAATAGGAGTATCACAGCATCCGGAGCTAAGAGCTGTCGTTAGTTTGTAAAATGCTACTTTGTATGCCAAACATGTTTGTCAGTTCCTCTTATTATTGATCTCTTAACTCGATATCAATTTTATGGCCTTATATTAATTTGATGGCAGTCTTGTAAGAGGATACTGCTGCTTACAATGACGTCAGATTTGTTATTCAAATAGCTTATTGTTTTTTATCAATCATTATTACTCTCTTAAAACTGAACAAGAAAAATTGCTACATAGGAAATGAAAATTTATATTGATCTGTTATTTGTTTGCTTCATTTGTTAATTATCGCTCAATAACTTTAATATTCAGGTTATGAGTTCAACAACGAAGTCGATCTTCTAGCTAAAGCTTCTGTTAAATATTCCTCTAAGACCCGGTTTTTCCACCTTCAGGTAAAACTCTAGGTAACTATCCGACAGATAAGGTTATCTGGAACTGTATCTGCTAAATAAATGTCAATACGAATCAGTGAATACGTCAGTCTCATTATCCATTAGATAAATATCCGATAGATAAATTTGTACTGAAAGACGGGATAACATTTACATTAACATTAATTTTAGCACAGAAAATATCACACAACCTTATCTGTCAGATAGTTACCTAGAGGTTTACCCGAACGTAAAAAGACCGGACCTAAATGTTATAGGACGATTATGTCAATCTTCAAATTTGTCAATGGCAACAAAAATGATTCTCTGCAGTTCAAGAGATGATACTATGGTCAAATTCAACCTCACCGACCCAGAAAGCTTTGTTTTTCTTTACAACAAAGCAGATCTTTTATATACCCTTTTATCCAGCTTAGATTTAATCACACATTTTCTCCATATCTGCATAGAATTAATATGGTAACTTTTCCTTTCTGTCCGTGTGATAATTTGTCTCTCAGCGACGCTAACCACTTATTATTTCAATGTCATGTTGCAACTGAAAAATATTCATGCAAAATTTAGTTGTCCACAAAATTTCCGTATCGACCAATATTCAGACGCTTCTTGTTACTAACTCACTAGATATTTATGAAATTATTTATAACTATATTAAACCAGAAATAATTTTAAAATCCCTTAATCTTTTCCATTATTACCTGGCTAATAGTCAAAGCTGCTAAAGCCAACAAACAAAAGGAAAAAAATATTGATGGATATAGTTTTTACTTCTGGATGGAACATTATTAATAATTAAAAAAAAAAAAAAAAAAAAAACACACACAAAACAAACTTGGTTAAAGTTCCAACAAAGCTTAGACTATGACTGGAAGAATTATACAAAAAAGGAAATAATGGAACAGTGGGAAATAGAGTGGCAGCGCACATCAGAGAACAAATTAAGAGAGATCAAGAACACTATTGAAAATACCCGGCTCTAGGAGAGAACAGATACTTATAACCAGGTTAAGAATAGGGCACTGTCAACTAACACACAAGTTCTTGTTTGACAGCACATCAACCGATAGATGCCCTACCTGCCACACAAAAACCTCAGTAAAACATGTCCTCACCGAGTGTCCCCAATATGACGAAGAAAGAAGAAAGCATGCGATGCCCAACAATTTGTGCGAAGCCCTGTGCAACGACCCAGTGCAACTACAGAAGACCCTTAATTTTCTGATAGCCACAAAATTAGACAAATATATTTAACTATGAAATAAATGTACTCATTATAAAATGTAATAAATGTAAAACCAAAAATTGTAAACCAATGTAACTGTTATAAAGACGCTAATAGCAGCACGCTGATGCGTCTCTAATTATAAATAAAAAAAAAAAAGTTCCACAAAATTAATTTATTAAATACTTAATATATACGAGGTCTGTTCAAAAAGTATCGCGAATTTTGAATTTCCGCGGGCTACGTATGTATATTCGATTTTCGATTTTTTGTGGCGTTATGTTGGTACTCATGTCTCTCACTTATGCCGACAAGTTCGGCCATTTTGAATGTTCAGTTAATTTTTGACAGTTGTTTTGCTTGCACGTGTTTTGGCTCGTCTTCGATTTTTGCCTATACCAAAAAATGGATCAAAGAATCTGTATCAAATTTTGTGTGAAAAACAAAATTAAGTGCGCGGACGCATTCTGAATGTTGACTGTGGCATATGGTGAAGCTACCTTGGACCGAAGCAAAGTTTATCGGTGGTACAAAATGTTCTCAGAGGGCCGAGAAGATGTGAACAACGAAGAGCGTGCCGGACGCCGGTTGCTTGTGCACAAATTTTTGGCCAAAAACAACACACTGATAATGCCGCAGCCACCGTATTCCCCAGATCTGGCTCCCTGTGACTTTTTCTTGTTCCCGAAACTGAAGAGGCCCATGAAAGGACGACGGTACGCTACGAGTGAGGAGATAAAGACGGCATCGAAGGAGGAGCTGAACAAGATCAGAAAAAATGATTTTTTTAAGCGCTTCTAATATTGGAAAAAACGTTGGCACAAGTGTATAATATCTCGTGGGGATTACTTTGAAGGGGACAAAATAGGTATTCATGAATAAATAAATAATTTTTGAAAAAACACAAAATTTGCGATACTTTTTGAACAGACCTCGTATTTTGGCTTGTTAAGCCATCATTAGAAAAATGAAATGAAAATGAAGAATGAAAAATAAATAAATATATAAATAATAATAATAGGTAATACTTAATAATTGATATTTGACAAAAAAAAATTGTAATTTGTTAAATATAATTTTGTGGGTTTCAAATAAATTTTATTTTTATATAGTTTTGTGTAGAAATGTTCAAATAATACGTCAACATTGAAATTTTCCGACAAGAATGTTTATAGCTCAGAACCTTCGTAGAAAAATACTATACTTGATGTTAATATACTGCCATTTGATACACGTGTTCTTTACGAATATTAAATTATTTTTACATATAGCGACTTTTTACATATAGCACTTTTATTGAGAACCATGACAGACGGTGGCAAAAATGAAACACGAAGTACAATAGGTCTGTTCGTTTGTCTTGTTCTGACTTGTCCTTAAAACTAGGTCGTGACGTCATCAGAACATTATTTCACAGGAAATAGATGATGGTACAAACGAACGTATTTTGAACAAGTTATTGCAGTGTAACCTAACCTAATACAACTATCATCTGCTATCACTTTTATTAGACTATTTTCTATAAAAAATATATTAGTAAATAAAACAGTCAACATTATAAAATCGTTGACTGAACATATGATTCTTCAATCAACGATAAAATACATAATTTATACGTTATAGTTGATAAATGTAATTATTATATTTAAATATATAACATTCATCCTCGATTAAGGCTTCACCTGTTGAATATTTCACCAAAAATGCTTTTTTCAAAATTTTTTTTACGATTTTAGGTTATTTAAACAAACAAAATAAAGTCGTCACTAACTTATTCTCACTTGTCCGAACTTGTACTTCCTCTAGACGTAGTACAGTTTAGACAACTTAGAACCTGTTCTGAATTGACAAACGAACAATACTTGGACAGTTCAGAACATACAAACGAACGCTTTTTTGGAATTTAGACAACTTAGAACAGTTTGGATAACACAAACGAACACACCTAATAACTGTAAGTAATTTTCACAATAGAACAAAAAAGCTACAAACTTATTTATAGAATAAAGTTTAAACCTGCTGTCAGAGCTCTTTAAATTAGTCGACTGATCATTGTGCGTTGTGGATATGTTTAGTAGATAGATTTAACATTCAAGGCAGCGTTTACAGCTAAGGAAATGAGTGCGTTACGAATAGTGCGATATCTGTGTGTCTTTAAACGAACTACGGTGGCTTCGTAAAATGTTTATTATCTTTTATTGTTTTCCAAATTCTGCAGTCCTTGATTTTTACTAACTAAACCTAACCTAATTACCTAAATTGATCATATTTACTGTTCGTCTTTGTAATTTTGGGCGAGATTTGTTGTAATCGGCGCGATGACATTTTGTTAGATTATATAAAGGCATACCATGTAAATGTTCTCTCCGATGTAGACTGGGATAGCCAATGGGTTTATATGTCTTATTAAAATAACTCACTAACTATAAGTTTGGAAAACTATCGACAATCGACAACGTATAAATTTAGAGCTCTGAAAGATTGCTTGCGTTACCATATGACGAACTTGTTAGTGACAATCAACAGTGCACAAGTCATAGCCTATAGTGGACTAATTTAAGAGCTCTGAACGCATCTTTACAATATGCCACATCGTACGCAGATATACATAGATTTCTTTACTAGATGGCGTCCATAATGCAAACCGTTTAATTACAATTTCATAACAATTTTTCTTAAAATTTAAAATAGTTTATTAGATAGATAAAATTTCGCTGCAAGTTTTGATCTATAGATTATAATCTATAGATTAATAATTATTAAAGCTGTAAAAAACAAAAACAATATTTTCAATAATTGTACGAACCGGAACGATATTTTTCATAATTTCACAAGCCGGAACACTCTTCCGGTTTGCTTCGGTACTTTTAGAGCCTTGAGTAAAACGAGTTCTAATTTAGGTAACCTTAAATCTTCGTTTAAACAGGAACTCGAAATCAGTCCTACCTATAAATTTTCTATTAACTAATTGATCTGCAAGAATCAGATTCAGAATGTAGTACTTGTCTTAGTCCGCATTGTTTAGGACCTAGATGTGGTCTAATTTCCAAAATTTCATATCGCCAGGGTTTGGGTTACAGCAATGTACATGCAGCTCCATTGATGCCTAGTATAGCGTTCTGTATTCGAGCTTGAAATTGTTGGGGTGTGCTGGTTGACATCTTAAAAAAATTAATATTTTATCCCGTATTTAAATGTTGTTTTTGTTTTTTTTTTTAATAATGAGTACTTCTAATGTAAATTGATGTAAGCTATTAAAATTTCTCTCTCGCAAAAGTTTTAAAATGCAGTACCTGTGTCTAGTATTATTAAATTCAAGTAAAGCGGCAGTTTTCCTAATTTATCCATTATAATTTCCTGGCAATATTCCTTGATTACATTTTCAAAATCATCTCCAGCTCCTAAATTAGCAATAAACATCCTGAAATATTTTTATTAAAAACATTTCACAGCCCCCTTGAATAGCTTTAGTGTGAAAAATCCAATAAGAGCAGAATATTCTTCCAACAATATCTCAATTGGATCACGTTGAAAAATTAAAATTCCTTTTATATAAGCCAAGTGGGCACTTATTGGCTCTAGGATGGTTCTGGGACTTTAGAATCATGTGCAACGGAATGAAATAATTACCATATTACCCGCAAAGCCTTCTGCCCGCGATTTAATCTTCAAGATAAACAAACGAAAAATGCAACCAACGAGAAATTCTAGCGCAAACACAGAAAAGCAAACATTCTCTATAATTTCACAAAAACGTTTTTAAATGAACCTGTATAGTTAGGAAATTGCAAAATACTTAGATCAGAGGTTCTCAATATTATACAGTAATCTCAGCAGTAATGAGATTAAGTCAAAAGGAAAAGAAAAATTTGGATATAAATGTGTGACCTTAACGGATCAGTTCTGCGATCTAGATCAGTGCTTCTTAAAGTGGTAGGCCGCGGCCCCCTCGGGGGCCGTGGTGTTCCCACAAGGGGGTCGCGAAGAGCCGCAAATATGACATTTAATTATTTTATTATTTAAAAAGGATAAGTAGCTATAACTTTAATGCCACATAAATATTATTCTTCATTATACATAGATTACACTGGTCAACACAATTTTTGGTGACTTACATCTAAGACTTGTTTCTTACTAATTTGGTGCTACTGAACTCAAATATCACATCAGTTTTTGCGTATCACATCAGATTTTTGCTCTACAACAAATAAATATTTTCGGCCAAATAATGCTTCTATCGTTTAATTTTAGACGTCGATACTGTAATTGGTACAAATTTGGCGAACAATAAGGACAGGATAAATAATTAGAAAATATTCTTGAAATTTTATTTATAGTGAAAGAAAGAAAATGAGAACAGTTTTAATTACATTTTAATGCATTGGTGTGTTAAAATAAAAATACAAAATAATTTAAGGATTAAATGGTCGTTTGTAAGATCTTCTGGAGTGCACCATTCCCGATAAGTCTCTTTTAATACTCCAACAGTCAGCGATCATGTGAGTATCCCACCCCACCTTCCTTGATAACGTCTCTCCATCTATTTTAAATTCTGATGGAAACGTTCACCCTGTTCATCACTAACATCTCCAAGTTTGACAGAAAATTTGTCAAGATGACTGTTTAAAAAATGAAGTTTCACGCTCATGTTGCACCCCAGATGAGGATAATTTTCAAACAAATTTTCAACGACCTCCACATAGTTTTCGGTTTACCTCCACATAGTTTATTCCCAAGAAAATTTTTGATGAGCGCCACGAAAGACTGCCATGCATTCTTCTCCATATCATCCTTATGTACAGTGAAATGTGGATCATTCACTAATTTTCTAATTTGTGGTCCGTCAAAAATGCCAGCTTTTAGTTTCTCATTACTGAGACTTTGAAATGTTTCAAATATATATTTGAAACAGTCACCATCTTTGTTCAACGCTTTTACTGTTCAAACTGTTTCATTAGACCCAGTTTAATGTGAAGAGGGAGGAAAATGATTTTTGTTCGCTCCACAAAAGGTTTGTGTATTATGTTTGGGTCTCCAACATTTAAATCTATTCCACCGGCCAATTTTTCTGAGCCCAATACTTATTAGAAACCTATTGAACAACAAGTACAAACCTGAACATTTAATGGATGCAGCAGTCATACTAAGTACCTTACCCTTGACCTTGCAACCACCGCCGTTGTAAAAAGTCTATAACAAGTACCTGCATGTAAGACGTTCCTACGAAATATATTGGACAACAAGAACGAAATTGAAATTAAAGTAGACGTACATATATCAGAACGTGAAAAGGTGAAAAAAATACAAAATACGATAGAACAAAAATTTGACGTGACAGGCAGAAACTGTTAACATTTTTGAAATCAGCACCCCAAAATTAGTTAAAAACAAGTATCAGATCTAAGTCAGCAAAAAAAGTTTAAATTTGTTGACCAGTGTTATTTAATGATCTGAGCGTAAAAACTATATGTTTGAAAAACCAAATAAATAAATAAATAAATATATTTTAACTAATCTTGGTTCCAAAAACAAAAAATAGGGGGGCCGTGGGTTATTGATTTGAGTTGCAGGGGAGCCGCGACATCAAAAAGTTTAAGAAGCACTGATCTAGATAGCATAATCACCAAAGACGATGGAACTGAGAACGACGTGTTAATATGCAGCTAAAAACCTAATTACACTTTTGGGACCCTCGAAGCTTCGAGAAACTTATAGACGTATATATCAACTAGAATCGTCAAAGTCGTTAGTCTTAAGTCGTCAGTTCTGATCAAACATTATTGCTAATGCAGAAATTTTGACTAGGAACTACACAAGATGTACTAGCGAGGAAATAAAGTTTCTTAATTATTTATTTATTTCGTACGACATTGTTAGTGCAGTATTAAATAAAAAAAAGAATAATAATAACAAAATAACTTGAATTAAATAGTGAATTCATGTCGCAGGGAAGAAAGCAAGCAACCGAGTAAAAAAAAAATGATGTGAATGAATTTTCATACATTTCAGGGTTTCGCAGGTATTTAATAAGTGAATGATGATTATTTGGGATGCCAATACAAATTTTATGTTAAAATATGTTTTTTGTTAATTTTAATTCGAATGCCTAATACCATTATTTGGGTTTCTAAATATTCGCAGTATTTTTATTTTATATAGCAAGGTTCATTAATATTTTGAAAATTGCGCCTATGGCTTCCATTGGTTGTTTAAGTCATAAACTCTGCCCCTCTGATTTCGTATACATTGACACATAGAACTAAATTATAATTTCAACACTTCCCACTGGTTATTAAATTTACGCTTTTAAAAAAATAAATGCAACATTTGCCAAAATATAACTAGAATTTTGACAAAATAATTTAAACAAAATAAAAATGCAAAAAAAAGACAAAAAATAAAATTGACGGGAATGGAAAAGTAGTTTGCAACTTACGAAGCGAGAACGTTACCACTGGACTACGGATATTCACTCGTTTACTGTGTTAAATACCGGATTAAATATTTTACATATTTTAGTTAAAAAATGCGTTATTTTCCGAAAACATAATCTGATCAAAAATTCCTGTTCTACTATTCCGGTTCACACGAATGTACATTACTTAGAATTTTTTCAGATTTTTAGTTTAAACCATCTGGGCTACAGGGTGTGGGACAAATCTTTTTTTGCACAATTTTGGCAAAACTCGCATAAAAATAATTTATTTTGCAAAAATAAAATTTTGATCGTTAATCCACGTACCAAGGACTTTCATTTGATACCCTACAAAGAATTGTAAAAAAATATTTTTTTTTTTTCGATGAGCATATATTTGTTTATATTTTTAGGGGGACATGTTTTTTAGATGTTGTAGTATTTTTCCTATGTTACTTATTAAATGTTACTTATTAGAAACACCTATTTTACTTATTAAAAATGTATATACATACATAATAAACAATATTCTGCATTACTTTCTAACATTGGCAACTAAATTAACCAATTGTGACGTCATTTTATAGTTATCTTGAACAGACTTTATATATTTGTTATGAATTTATTGTTTGGGGATCCCTGATTGATTCTCTTCTGATTGATCTAAGGAGAGGGAGTAACAAGGGCCTGCGTTTTAGAAAATGAGATGTTAACATCAACTAGTTGAGGGCATCAATTGATTGCAGCATCCGAAAGACTAACGTGATCATGTCGTTTTACTCTTAGTATTGCAACTACTCTATCATTTTAGAGGGAAAGTAAACTGCATTCTTAAATTAAGTCATTTCAGTAATTTAAATCTTCGTGAAGACAATTGCTTTCTAATTTAAAGCAGATTTCGAAAGGAAAATTTAAAAACAAAATTATTTGGATATTTATATGCAAGTAATATTATATTCAACTAGGTAATCTGTGGAAGCCAGTTATTGGTTTTTACTGTTGGCTTTCTTTGAAATATAAAATAAACCAGTGGCGAAGGGAAACCTCCGCTAGACTTGCCCTCCCAAAAAATAAAATAAAAAAAAACAAAATTAATTTGATTTTTTTTTTTTTTAAATATTTAGATAAATCTTCAAAAATACATCAAATTATGTTCTATACAAATTTTTGTCCAAGGCTTGGTTTACTTGTTACGAATTAATTATCATGACCATGGAAACGTTACATATAAATATGAAACCAGTGGCGAAGGGAAACCTCCGCTAGACTTGCCCTCCCAAAAAAAAATATATAAAAAAAAATTTAATTAAATTTTTTTTTTTTTAAATATTTAGATAAATCTTCAAAAATACATCAAATTATGTTCTATACAAATTTTTGGTCAAGGCTTGCTTTACTTGTTACGAATTAATTATCATAACCATGGAAACGTTACATATAAATATGAAAAAATTGAGACTTAAATAATTTTACAAAAAATTTTCAAAATTTTCAAAAAAGAACGAGTCTACAAGATAACAAAAAATCCGACTGTGAAAAGAGTAAGATGGTATGAACCATTAGAAAAAATGTCGAATTTGCAAAATTTTGCTAGAAACCTTAATTAAACCACTAAATAGAATGCCTAAACTTTATGAAGCAGTTATTAAAAACAAGGGTGGGCACAAACAATAAGGGTGGCATCAAAATTTAAACAAATTTAATAATATTATTATTATTTTGTAATTTATGTATTTATTTTTTATTGCTGGAGTACACGTGTTTCGTATTGTTTTGTTGTAACGTAAATGCTAAGTAAATAATTTTTCTTCAATATATTTTTTTGTTAAGCCAATGATAAGAGATATTTTAAGTTTTTTAATAAACAGTTTTAACTCCGAAACACCCCCATAGAATAAAAATATTGAGAAGCCCTACAGCCCATGTTCGAATCCTGGTTTTACTCAGGGCCGGATTTGAGGCGATTGGACCGATTGCGCCAATCGGGCCCCGCGCTTGAAGGGCCCCGCAGCACATCAAAATTTATATATTTAAAACTAGTAGATGTTACAAAAATAAATATCTAGGTATATTATTATTAAAAATAAGCTAAAAGAATCATTAGAATATCGTTTTGAACAATTAAAAAATCATTATGAATTATTTGGGGTTTTGGGAAGGTTTCAAAATATGGAAAAAGTAGAATTAAAAAAACTTACAGGAGATTTAGAAATTGCTCTGACAGATTCTAAGATTACACAAAATGATACATTTATTGATATTGTTAAGGAAGCAGACTTAGACGGTAATATGTTAGTCGAAGAAATGGAAGCTCTAAAATCTATTCTTTCATCAAAATATTTCCAAAATCCATTAAAATGTTTCAATTTTTATCTAGAAATGACACATTTTCCAACCTTGCTCTTCGAATATATTTAACAATTCCAGTGAGCGTTGGATTTTGATACTATTTTAGAAGATTTTTCATAACAAAAACTTAGGAACATGTATTCATAAAAAATCAGTTATATTCCTTCATCAACATATTAGAAGATTTTTTATGGCAAAAATATATGTAGTTATATTAATTTAAAAATATAGAAATACTAAAACATATCTATGTTTTTTTTTTATTCAATAAAATGTAGTTGCTTTTATATTTGGTACAGATTTTTTAATGTAGAAATTTGTCTACCTTATGGTTCATGACTTTTGATTTTTATAATTGGATTTTGGATTTTGTTTTGTATAAATATTTAAAATCTATATTTCAATATGTAAATTCTAACTGTTAATTAATTTAGTTATTTAAAGTTTGAGAAGCCCGCAAAAAAAAATCCAATTGGGCCTCGCACTTATTGGATCCGGCCCTGGTTTTACTCTATTATTATAACAAATACGGTGAAAATGTGTTCAGCCGGTTTTGCGTGAATCTCGGACAGACAAGCAGACAGAGAGACAAACAGACAGACAGACAAAAATAGATTCTGTGTGGATATTTGTACAATAAATATAAGTACATTTGTCTGTGTTACACTTTTTAACTGAGTGTATACAGTTCGAGGATGTCAAGGAGAGGTTAGGCCTGTGTTATGACCTGTCAGTTGCTTTAGGTGACGACAGTGTACTCATGGACAGGCTGATACTCTTCCTGAGAGAATCGAACTTATTGTTTTATGTGTGAAGTCTTGCACCTTATTTTAATGTGTTTCTAGTTATTGACTGTGATATTCGATGGCAATTGGCCCCTTTACAGCCTCTTACCATCAACCTGAGTCTGTTCAAATTTTTTTTGTTATATTATTTATTTGACTTTTTATATTATTTATTTGTGTTTGTCAGTGCAAGATTTCTTTTATTGAGTATGCGTATTTTTATTTATTTATTTATTGTCTAATATATAGTCTAGTCATTTAAATGGGCTGCGTTAAATTAGTAGTGTTAGTAACTTCTTCGTCACTATCGTCGTCTTATTTGCTAAGTACCGCATCTACGATATTACCTTCCGTAACTAGTCCACAAGTAAACAGTTCGTCATCTATGTCGAACGAATTCGTCGATGTTATTATTGTTAAGAAGCAGCCGTTATGACAACGGCAAATTGTCTACTTTGTAATCGAAGTCCACTAATGACTTTTATAAAACAATTTGAAATTGTTTTCGTTGCTACATGATTCCAAGTTTTTCTCAATAAATTGATAGCGCGCAAAACCGATATAAAGTCTTTAACTTTAAAACATACAAACATCAAAAATTCCCTTCACTAGCTAATATATGGTCATAAGCTCTTTCGACAATTCGGAGTATTGGGATTATCCCACCAGCGGGCTACGATTTCTCCGAATGGATAGAATTCAATATATCCGTTAAGCAGTTCGTCGTAACCATGAAAATTTGTATTGAAATACCTAGAAATTTGTAGTTGCTTGTTATAGCCCCGAAATCGTTAAATCCGCGATCGTTGTAACCAACTTTACTTTAAACAGTAGTCATCAGAAGATTTATTATTTATTTCCTGATCTAAAAAAATATATATAATTTATTAGTTGGGCTAAATAAGTTTGCGCAGTAGTGTATATAGAATCTTAAATCTCCTTGCTAAGGCATAGGGCTTTAACAAATTCTCTCCATCTCGATCTATGGTGCGCGAGGATCTTAAATTAACGCCAATATTTGCCGAAGGTTTCAATCTCCTCCAGGACTGTTCTCCTCCAGGTGATAGAGGGGAGGTACATTTCCCGTCCTCCCTGCGAATTCCTCTCCAATTATGACGCCTATTTTAGTATACTTCATTTAGTTTTATTAATAATTATCCTGTTAAGTTATCTATGTTATCTCACATTTATTATTTAATTTGTTTGAGAATTTCTAGACTGCTTCTTTTTAATTTAACCTAACTTTCAGAACATATATTACATTGTCAAGCTGCACTATAGAATTTATATTGAAGTCAGGTTTTCACTTTCTTTAATAAACTTTGTTAAAGTTATTTGTCTTCATTAAACCGTCTCATATGGGTAAATATTTTCTGCTGCGCTTTACCTTATATAGTTGTACTATGCCATATATTTTCAGGTCGTTTTTGAGCTTCAGTAATTGAATTTTATTGAGTTTTAAATAGGTCTTGTGTAGCGTCATTTGTCAGAGTAGACCTCCATTAACGTGCATAATTATTATGAGTATGTTGTTAATTATGTGAACTAAATTGGTTGGGCGAAGGAATTATCTGGTTCAACTCCTAATTAACTTTTCAAATTGATGTTTACTTCTACTTTATTGTTCTTTTTTTAGTTTTATTTGCCATGATTTGATACTAATTGAGATATATATAAGATTAATTGCTAATTGTAAGAGGAACAAAGCAGTAAAATGTTTAAAGATATATTTAAACTACAAGGAATTTAATCAGAAATGTTTGGTATTTTTGTGACAAAAGTTTATTGTCATGTAACTACTACAGCAGAGATTTAAACTCTTCTCATCATTCGGCAAACTAATAACAAGGCATTAAAATTGTATAGTCTAAAGCTGCGTTCAGAGCTCTTTAAATTAGTTGACTGTTCACTGTGCATTGTAGATAAGTTTAGTAGATAGTTTTGACGTTCAAGGCAGCGTTTACAGCCACAGAAATTAATGCGTTACGAATAGTGAGACATCTGTGTCTTTAAATCAGGGCTTCGAACCGGAACTGAACCGAAAACCGAAAAAAATCGTTATTTTTGTCGGAATGAAAACCGGAGCTGAACCGAAAAAAAAATCGGTCTTAAATAAAATACATTTTATTTAATATTTTTTTTAAACTGATGAGCAGAAAACAATCGTAAATTTTTTAACTGATAAGTAAAAAAAATCCACTTCTATTATTTTGGGGGGGGAGGTTAATGCCCCTGGCAGCGGCCTTGGTATGATGGTATGATTATTACAAAATAATGAATAAAATGTTACTCCAAATTATAGTAGAAAATAAATTTCTAATAGAAATAAAACCATTTAAAAATTTATCACTCGGAAATGAACCGAAAACTGAAAAAAAAAACCGTTATTTTTGCCGGAACCGAACTGATATATTTTTTTGAATTGAACCGGAACAAAAATCGAAGCGAAAAAATAACGTTCCTAAGCCCTGCTTTAAACCAACTACGATGGCTTATTAAAATGTTCATTATCTATTATCGTTTTCCTAATTCTGTTATCCTAGATTTTAACTAACTAAACCTAACCTAATTACCTAAATTGATCATCTTGTTCGTCTTTGTAACTTTGGGCGAGATTTGTTGTAATCGGCGCGATGTCATTTTGTTAGGTTATGTAGAGGCATATAACGTAAACGTTCTCTACGATATAGATTGAGATAGCCAATGTGTTTTTATGTCTCATTAAAACAACTCACTAACTATTTTTGGAAAACAATCGACAACGTATAACGTATGAAATTTAGAGCTCTGAACGATTAGTCGTGTTACCATATGACAAACTTCTAGTAACAATCAACAGTGCACAAGTCATAGCCTATGGTCGATTAGTTTAAGAGCTCTGAACCCAGCTTAAGTTTGGAAAACTATCAACAATAGACAAATTATAACGTATTAAATTTAGAGCTTTGAACGATTTCCGTGTTACCAGACGACAAACTTGATTATGACCCATCTAATAGAAATTATATTTTATTACTAATCAATGAATTTAAAAGGTGCAGAATTTTACTTTTATAAACTACGCCTATTATGGCATATTAAATTAGTAAAAAACTTTAAATTTAGTTCAGAACCTAAGTATGCCCTAACACTACTTAACAGGAAGTGTTTTAATTCTTTCGATTTACTTATAGATCAGCTCAGATACTGATACATTAAAAAAATTAACTTATATTTTGGGTAATTAGCAGAACGGAAGTTATAATAGTTTTGCGTTAATTTGGCGGTGAAAAATAATTTTTTTATGAATTCGAAAAATTTACCAAATTTGCGGCGCTCTAGCGAAGAAACCGTTCATCCCACAAAACAACGTATGAAAGCTTAATTATAGAGAAATTATTCGTCGGTTCAGTATAGATACATTTTTTTCGAGTTTTGCAATGGAACGGAGATATTTACAAAATAACAGTTTTTTGCAAGTTTTTCGAGAATTTTTTCTAACACCAAGACTTATTGATCCCATCAATTTCCAAAACTTTCTCCAAAATCTTTGTTTCGAGCACCAATTTCCTGGACTATTATGTTTTGTGTTATTGCTGATTTTTATTAATATTTTGTTATGTTATTGTTATTGTAATATATTAGGTGTATCGGAAAGTTTTTTCGTTTTTATTATTAATGCAGTATGCGAACTAGTCACGGCTTATTCGCTGAATTAAACAGACGTCTTTTGCGTTTTGATTAAACTCTGTAATCTTGTGTACCTAATTATTGTTTTCGTTTCATTTTAAACCTTTGCATTTTAAAATGGCAGAAGTTTTCATCAAACATTTTTTTATGCTGTTGCAGGAGTACTATTAAAAAAATCTGCTACAGTTGCTACATAAAACTTTTGCACTGTTTATGGTGATAAACTAAGTGTACGCACATGTCAACAGTGGTTTAAAAAATTTAAATCAGGAAATTTATGCTTGGATGATGAACTTCGATCTTAAACTGGGGTCTTAAAACCGGGGAAAAGTGTTAATTCTGATCTCTACTGTGAACAGTTGGATCAACTGAATCAGAACTTGACCGGAAATCGACCAGAAATTGTGAATAGAAGAGGAGTTATTCTTCAAGGCTACAATGCCTGACCTCATTTATTTCGGTCACTGGAACACTTTTTAAGAAACAATACACTTAGAGATATGAACCATTTTAAAATGAGCCTTGAACAATTTTTGGTATAACTAGGGAATAGGTACCTACGCAACTGTGGAATTGTTATGTTAGTGTGAGTTTGTTTTGTCATTAAACTAGAAGATGGGTAGCTCGCTTCGCTCGGCTTCTTCTAACCAAACTCTTACTAACTTAACCTAACCTAAGATAGTGTTTTGTCATCAAACTAGAAGATGGGTAGCTCGCTTCGCTCGGTTTTAGACTTTTACTAACTAAAACTAACCTAATTATCTTGTTTTTATGTGCATAGTACTTTATTTTCCCCCATATTAGCCCAATTAAAATTGTGTATCATTGTGTATGATTTTATAAACCAGAAACCATTGTTTTAGAGCCACTGATAATCCTTGAATTATTTAGTGAAATTGTTATGTGTCTACAAAGAAATTTTGTAACGGTGTAGATACCTATTCCCTAGTTTAGCCCAATTTTTTCATTCACAAAATCAGGAATTTTATAAATCGGGAATATTTTCTCTTCCTGATAAATGGCAGAGTGTAGATCACAATGGTAACTATTTTACTCAATATAGTACATTTTTTTTCTTTCGATTTGTTTCTATTAATAATACCAAATAAACGATAAAACTTTCCGGTACACCTAATACAAACTTTTCTTTTCCATAATGTATTTATATTGTATCCATACGTTTAATAAATAAATAGGAAAATTGATGTGTTTTATTTTCAAGATTTTTTTCACCAATATAATTTAAATATGAATATTTTGAATACTTATTATCGTTGTTGAACCTTACCCTAGTTTGAAGAACCCCTCTAACACGCTGTGGGTTAAGAAATTCCCTCTTGCATCTGGCGAGTGTAGGATCAATATACGAGACCTGCATCAATATCAACTGCGTTACCATTTGGCCGATGTTAGCTACGAGATTTGCCTTCCATATATCACAGCGGGAGAAATAAGAAACAGGCGAGAATAAAGAATTACAGAACACCATAGACACTATTAATAAAGTCGGACGTTTAAATGTTATTATGGACTCTTTTTGTGGAGTAGTTTAAAAAAATTAAAGAAAGTAATTCTTTTAAAATATCGGGTAATGAGGCGATACTTACGGTTTGATACCGGAGATCATTACTGATTTTCTTAGCCGCTCCATTGCAATAGTCTTTCGATCGCTTACCAATAATGGTGAATTAGGTTAAGCCCATCGACGTGCGTGATACATACGTAAAGTAGCGGTCATAAAAATGTACTCATCTAATAAATTTGTTTATGTCTTATTCTTTTATATTAAAAAGAGGTTTTTATTCGATATTATATTTTTGTTTTGTTTTATATTTATAGTTACATGTATTTAATTTTAATTTACTTGAAGATTTTTCTAAGAATATTTAGGCGAGGAAACGAAGTAGTGAACTTCCCATTTTTGGCGCAGTAAGCTGGATTTACATGCGGTTTGGTGCATTCGATTCGTTAGAGCCTCAGGAAATTTTGTGAACCAACGCGATCAATGCAAAATGAAAAACCGCATTTGTGCATAAGAAAAATGCATTGGAAAAGTGCATTTTCCAGAGTTGCAAAATCAAAAATTTATAACTCGGTATAAATTCACTAAAATAAGTCAAATTTTGATATTCGGGGGTTTTTGGAGTCGCTGAACACGAATATCGGGACGAGAGAAGTGTCCGAGGTACCTGGTGCCCAGGGTGGACACTATGTACTTCGTCTCCTAGAGTTTTATGCAAATTTGATACAAAAGCAGTTGAATCACGTTACTCGGGGGTTTTTGGGGTCGCTGAATCCGAATATCGCAATAGCGAACGTCTCCGAGGTACCTGGTGCTCAGGGTGAGCGGTACTTACCCTCGTCTTCAGGAGTTTTATGCGAATTCGATACAAAAGTAGTTGAAACACGTTACTCGGGGGTTTTTAAGGTCGCTAAATCCGAATATCGCAATAGCAAAAGTCTCCGAGGTACCTGGTGAGCGGTACTTACCCTCGTCTCCTAGAGTTTTATGCGAATTTGTTACAAATGTGGTTGAAATACGTTATTCGAGGTTTTTCGGAGTAATGTAACAATGTTTTTTCAATAAATACTTTTTATAAAACTCCTGAAGACGAGGGTAAGTACCGCTCACCCTGAGCACCAGGTACCTCGGAGACGTTCGCTATTGCGATATTCGGATTCAGCGACCCCAAAAACCCCCGAGTAACGTGATTCAACTGCTTTTGTATCAAATTTGCATAAAACTCTAGGAGACGATGTACGTAGTGTCCACCCTGGGCACCAGGTACCTCGGACACTTCTCTCGTCCCCATATTCGTGTTCAGCGACCCCAGAAACCCCCGAGTATCAATATTTGACTTATTTTAGTGAATTTATACCGAGTTATAAATTTTTGATTTTGCAACTCTGGAAAATGCACTTTTCCAATGGATTTTTCTTATGCACAAATGCAGTTTTTCATTTTGCATTGATCGCGTTGGTTCACAAAATTTCCTGAGGCTCTAACGAGTCGAATGCACCAAACCGCATGTAAATCCATCTTACTGCGCCAAAAATCGGAAGTTGGGCTGATTTTTGTGCTTCATTGCCTCGCCTAATTACTTAAATTCACATACAATATAGTTATTTCATATTCAGTGTGAATCAAGATGGAGGGAACACAATTTTTCTCGAAAACGCAACGTGTGAACAAGTTGGGAAAAAATTTTATAACCAAAGTTTCCCCAAAGAATCGATGGCAGTATTTAAATTTTCTGGAACAAATTAGAAGTACAGGATATCACGGACAAATTTGATTTTATAAATAGGAACGTATATCGTGTTGGTATCTTTGGTTAGAAATTTAGAAAAGAAACAAATTTTACTTGAACAAGTCTTTAATATCTTTTAAGCTACACGTATTCTCTATAACGACTTGAAAGTAAAGTAGTGTTCAAAGTGTCTTCCATTTTAATTTAAACATTTTCACATTCTTACTATGAGTTATCTGTAGCTTGGAGCATATATTTCTTTTTCTCAACTGGTCACATATTGCGTTTTTGAGAAAAATCGTATTCTCTCTATTGTGATATATCCTGTGTAGGATGCTTATTTTAAGTTGTCCACTATTGCTATCTCTAGAATTATAAGAGCTACGAGATTGGCTAAATGAGACAACAATTTCCATTTTACAAGAGAATGTGAGTGAGCAAAACTAATTTTTGTTTCATCCATTGGTTCTTTAAATATGTTTTGCAACCTTCTCATTTTAAATAGGAAGACACAATTGTTTTCTGCTTATTCGAAAGAGTATTTCAGTCTGGATTCAACGCTATAAACAAGTCATAGCCTTACACCACAAAATAATTGAGAAAGCACTCTTATTACAACGAGATTTCTTTATTATATTGTAATATCAATAAAAGTGCCCCATTAAATGAAAGTTTCTTCTCGGCAGTAAGAGTTAATGTAAAAATTATTAACAACAAATATACAAAATATGTCTTTTTTTAACATTAAAACCTTCAAAAGAAAAGTGAATTGTAGGGGTAAAATTATTTATTTCATGCAAAATATGTCCCTGCCGCGTCTAATTATTGATGGTTGTATATAATTTTATACTTTATTAATATAGCATCTGTTCTAATACTCTATTTATGATTGTTTTTATATATGAATGATGGAAATATGAAAACAAATTATATAATGCAAATGAAGTTGCAGCTGTATATGGCAACCTTATTTCTGACAGTGGAATAATGTAATTGAGAAATATATTGAATGTTGTTGCAAAAAATACATTTGATGGTTTATGGGATATTGGATGGGGGAAATAATAAGTCTGGTTATCGGTACAAAAGAGTTTATTCGAAGTAATATTGCTAGATACATTCGTACACTAACTTAAGAATAATATTAATGATAATTAATACGAAATGTTGTTAGAATTAAATAGATTATTATGGTATTGTTCGTAGTTGGATACAAAATATCTTAATACAACTACATGGAACCATTAGCCGTTGAAACATCGTACATTACTGAAATATTATGTAGGATGTTCCATTACACCAGCGTCAGCATTGCGGTAGTCAGTTTTTACTGCGTATAGTTCAACTATTATTACAATAATCGTAAAACTGTTCAATTGACACAGTATACAACAGCAGCACCTACACTTAGGTCGCTGCTACTGAACACTCGTCATAAACCTTTGAATTATGCGTTATAATTTGCAAGTGAACGGTTATCCTTGCACTTAGCCTGCGGAGAGCAGCGCTAGGACCCCGGCGTGAGTTATTACAACTGTCGACAGTCCTATAAAATGTTATTTATGTCGCAATGTGTGGGCAATGCATGGTATGTATCTAACAGCGAAATGGTCCATTTGCTATAAGGAAACGAGGACAAGCTTGTATTGAAACATTCACTCCTAGATATATAAAGCTAAGTATTGTAAATCATTCACGCGGCTTAAGTTGTTAAATTCATTCATCCATCATTTGATCGTCCTCGAGTCCTTTTATGCATGATTATCTTCTCCTTCTCCTGCCTAAAGCCATGGCCACGGACACAGCTATGTCGGAGACGGCGGGAGGAAGCGTGTCGCGATCCGCTATCTAATTATGCCGAACTTAGTATTGTTAATCAAGCGATGATGAGCTGGGCAAACATGAACGCGACATGTTTACCCAGTGCTATGTGCGATTGGACCGGCAATCGGCGACATGCCTCCTCCGTGCCGCCCTCGCCCCTCGTCATCTTCTAAATACTGTCTGGGCCTTGGGCTACCCTTACACCAGAAAGCGGTACTGCAGCGGCAATGCGATTATGCATATCAGAATTAGATAATGGGTTACAAATAAATAGTTAGTATCGTAATGTTTATAAATAACATGAATTGATTTCGTTATCTACCTAGTTCAGGTGAAGAGGCGCTGCAATCAACGTCTGCGTCGTCCTTATTCTCTGATCGCTCATCGTTAATACAAAAAAACTTAAAAGTATAAAGTAATATGAAGTATCATTTAATAATATCTTGTTAATTACTGTAGTTATATTGCTAGAGGCACTCGAGTACCAGAATCTAAAATTTATCTAGAACAAAGACATTAACTCTTGCATGCAGGGAAATGTGAGTGGAGTGTGTTGGTCCCGCAGCGCCGTGCGGGTTTTGCTAGGCGCTAGGCGGAGCACCGGCCGCCCCGCGCGCGATCTAATAACATTGCTGATTTGGCAACTAAGTTAATTACACCAGTTAAGTATCTAGATGGCGGCGTCTGTTTACACTTCCGTCGAGCGTCCGATCCGAGTGCGTCGATCACTCGACTGCATGCTGGCAAACGCGCCCCTAGACAATCATATACTGTACTGTTCTTACAATTATAACATATATCACATGATTTTAGTTGAAACCGGAAGATACAAGAGAAGGCACTGTGATATAAAACTTGATGATATTATTAACTAGGGATGGACGATGAGCGTATTAGAATCTGCGGCCGTAGCCCGCATCGTACAACTTGCAAAGGCTGTCTGTGCGGCTGACGGACATGCTTGAAGGCATGCTCACACTCACGGACATGCCGTCGTGATGGTGCTTCATGCTGGATCTCCGCCGCTGCCAGATGAAAGTCCAAGCGGCGATCACGGCCAGTTGTGCCGCCAGGAACACCGTACCCGCAACAATCATACCAGCCATATTCACACATAATCCATTAGCGATGTCGCTCTGCATGAACACCGTCTCGGTGGCGAGGGAATTCTTGCTCTGGTTCTTCTGATGTTCGAAACCGAACTTGTCTGTGATCTGGATAGATTGCACCAGCAGGAGGTCATCGCGGAGCTCGGTGGGCACGGTGCTAGTGGCACGACGTCTCCTACGCTTGCCGTATGAGATGACGGATCTGAGCTCGCCGGTTGTTTCCTCCTGGTCGCACTGCACGGGTTCGCAAGATGGCATACATGGAGTTACGAGTGCGCGGAATTGGACCACTTCTGATGATGGAAACTTGAACGCATCAAAATGAGAGAGAAGTATCTGCAACAAAGATGTTATTTAGAGACGTTTAAGTTTATATTAATTGCTGTTTAATGCGCTTTTAGTACGTTATAAATTTATAGGCGTTTAAGGTTCGTTGTTTTGTTTTTTGTTGTCGGTTCTTGTAGCCTTTATTTTCTTATATCGCTCTATATGAGTAACAGACTCTAGTGGTTTATTCATGGATTTATATAGTGGTAGTTGGCTCGCTAATATGGCTGTTCGCGTCGTTAAGAGCCTCTTTTATAGTAATGACCGGTAATGAGCCGTAATTTACTAGTATTTTATTGCAAATTTACCTTTCCGGTGTTGGCAGACTTGTACAGCGGTCCCATGATGAAGTGATCTGTTGGGCAACCATCTGAATCGATCAGGACGATCTCGCTAGAGTCTACGCCGTCCATGGCCACGAGTTCCCGAACAAAGATTTCATACGGACTGTTGGGATCCAAGATCTCGAATCTGAGAGCGAGCGGGTCTCCTACTTCAGCGGTTGGCATCACGTCTCCACCGTCACGGTTGGTGATCTTCATTGCGACGTTCGGAGAATCAACGGTGACTTCTTCGGACAGAGCAGGTTGGATGTCTCCGTGCACGCCGAGATCAACTTCATTTGTGACGCTCTTATTAGTCAGATCGTATTGACATGTAACAGCAAGTCCCAGATCAGAGCTTGTAACGATCTTGTCGTGGTGTTGAATGACAACATCGTTGACATATCTTCCCAGACCATTCTTTCTGACGTTGCACTCGAGGTTATCGTAGGGCATATGTAACTCGAACTCGAGGCTGCTGCGGACGTCTTGAACACATGAGTTGGGGCTGCCTTTGGCGTAGATCTTGCCGTTAAAGAGTTTGCTGGTCTGTATGCGTGCCACCATGTCTCCGGCACGGCAGTCAATACTGACGTTGTAGCAGGAGCTAAGTTCGTAAGTGGCTGCTTCGGGCACGTCCAAGTAGGGATTCTGTAACAACGGACAACAGTTAGCGGAATTGTGAAAACGCGCACGACTCTCATGACGTTAGAGAGTGCACCAGAGTGAGAATACTTGCCTGGATATCGGTGAGAGTAGCTCTGGAGTGGTGGCTGAGACGGCAGACCATGTCACCGGTGTCACCGTAGTCGTAGGAGTGGCATCTGTACGGGGAGTTGAGACAGAGCTCGCGGCACTCGTCAACGGAACCGACGTCCTGATACACGCTGTCCACTGTTTTGAGGATGCGGCCGTTGAGTTTCTTGAACTCGCACAGTTTGGTGGGCTCTTCCACACAGTTGTTTTCCAGGTAGTCGAAGCCGTCAGCGGCTTGGAACAAGGTAGAGCCGGCCACCGTCATGCGGTCCATGTCTGAGAGCTCGCACTGTCCGCTGGCGTTGTGGTAGTTCACAGATCTGTAACAGAAAGTTTTGATTGAGTGTGGCTGTCCTGTCTGGCATGGCATGGCGAGAAATGCGACGGTTCGCGAACTTTTCTCCGGCGCGTTGGCTTTCTGCAGCGTTAATTAAATGTAAATTTAAGACTTTAATTGTGTCTAATCTCATTCCGCTTGTTGCTGATTGAAATCGTTTGCGTAACCTTTCAGAGATAATTAAAGCAATCCTCTCTTTAATCAGGGAAGTCTTTGAGATGGTTTTATCATTTTCGTGACCGTTCGTGTGTGCTTGCTACGCTTTACGTGAATGTTATTTTAAAATTTCTTAAACGGGCATTCAAAGCAGCTACCAGACCACGGGCACGGCGCGGCTCGGCGTTCGCCCGTCTTTATCAAGATACGGAGACTGCCTCGCCTTCATCCTTGCAGTAACGTTCGTCTTCCGTCGTTCAACGCCTCCGTACTCTCTTTCCGTAGATTTAGAATCTTACTAATAGTTTTATAGCGGGCACAGTACCGCCAGTTTTCTGTTAGTTTTCAAAACAAAGGACTCTTTAAACTCTTTTAAACTAGTATAATTATCCGGGTCCGTTTAAGTAAACTGTAAGCATTTGGAAAAGTTCTGTTTCGATACGAGTATCGAATTTATTGTTTGCAGTTATTTCAAAGTTTAATCGAGTGTAAGTTTTGTTTTTGTTGAAAATAGAGCGGGGTTGAGGTCGGGGTTGATAGTCCCCATGTGTTCGGGCGTGGGCTTTTTGAAGCGCTCGCTGCGCTGACCGAAATATTAAAGGTGTGTCAATATCGAACACTTTGAAGCTTTATCATATGATATATTGTTTGAATTTTGCATAAATTTGCATAAAGATACATGATGTGTTGGGAGAGATGAATCGAAGTTATGAAAACATAATACAAGTACAAATGGGTAGTAAATGTAGTGTGAGTAATAGACAAGTCGATAGTAAATGTGTTTTACATTGTTTGAAGAATTAGAGTGCTGCAAGCTGGTGCAATGTCATTGCGCATTAAACTGACTTTGAATTAGAACGACTCTAGCTTAGACTTGTTCATGTTGGGGGTAAAAATCCTATAAAACGACCGTTTAAGTCACGGTCGTCCATTACGCCCTTTCTTCCCACACTGTATCGATAAAGCCATAAGACAAAACAAAACACAATAATATCTTGCCTACACCTTTCTACCACTTGTATTTTTAATGTGGAACGCCTGGCATTCCAATCTCTGCACCAGGTAAAAACTGTTCAAATCCAGAACACACACCATGTACATACATATACACGGTAAAAATGATTAGCCATAAATCGAGGCTGCACTTATGGTAATAACCATACTTTAACACCATACAATACGCACGACCATTTATAATCAACAATAGAAACACAGGGTTGGATCTATAGGAAAACAACCTGCACGATACGTGTTCGCAACTCATAAACTAACCGCAAATTTAAACGAGAAAATCTATTCATATTATTTTATAAGATATAATTTAAGTAAAAATGGGCTGTTGAGAGTAAAAATAGATCTTCAAAGAAGTCTAAAATGCCACTTTTTTACTAATACAAATCGTTACTTTACTTGGGAATTCTATATAAATACTCCAATTTTCATCATTGCTTGACAAACCTTTCTGGGATTTGGTCTTCTCATTTCTCTTCTAGTTTGTCCTATTACTAGCGACCGTTTTCCAATTTTTAAATTTCTTTTTTCGTTTGATCTTTATCCAATAATTAATTCGTCTATGGCCTTCCAATATATTCCGAGTTACTATTTAGAGATTATTCTCATTAGATCAATATTGTTTTTGCTCCAGGTGTCGTACCCATCTTAACCTATTGGTTTTTATTGCTCGGGCTATATTAAAATCTTTATAACTTTGATAACTCAAAATTGACTCTATCTTCGTAATATAATGTTATCAAATGAACAACATTTATCTATTAATGCACAGAACGTTTTAATTCCTTTGTTTAATTTTTAGAAATGTTTAATTAAAACGGAAATATTGCATTCAAAACTCTTACATCGCAAAATCATAATACATAAACAAAAATGTGAAGTTAATACTCCTATATGAACCAGAATAATGGAAGACTGACTAAAGCTTTATTAATTCCCAGGTCTTAAAAGTTGCTTACATAGGATAATGCGTATTTACAGGTTTGTTTAGCTCACAAAGCATGACGAGGCATTGATGCCATTAAAAAATTATCTCAGATATTTGTAGCAGTTTGAAATGGCGTGACGATACAATACCTAATAACATTAAGAAAAATTAAGAATTGAATCCATGAGGTAATAGTAGAGAAGGAATTCTCATAAATACTTGGTGTAGAACTCTGTTGACAGAATGTCAACGTTTGAACTACATACGGAGATAAATCAAAAGTATTGTCACCAACAGAGATGATGAAATCTTTTCGATGCTCAGTGTTCCAGCTAGGATTTATATTATGTTTCATTTTGATCACATCGTGAATGTGCTTCTTCGATTGTTTATTCGTTAACCTGAGTTTCCACGTTAGTATTTACCAATAATTTTTCTTAATGCCTCCCTGTACGTTCTACGTATGAATTTATAAAAGCCATGCATTCAGCAGGTAGTTTGAACATTGCACGAATGCCCATGGGAGGTGTATAACTCGTGAACAAATAGAACAGAAGAGAGCAAAGTAGAGAGAGGTGGTTTGTTCTTTTTAGGAACACGCTTCTTACACGATTATATCTCCCTTAATATCTGGCATTATATAGACGCTTGTCTGGTATCAGATACCGACTTTGATAATATGGGATAGCGTTAATGTTTCAATCGATGAATAAATAAAATCTATCAGAAATAATTCACACTATATCCAAATGTGTAACTCCTTATTCTGTATTTTTATTTTGGACAAACATGTCTTTTAAAATTCAGTTTTAATTACCTTTCGGGTTGTGTCATTTAAATTAAAAAAATAATTTAATATAGAAAAATATAAAGATTTTATTACCTCACCTAGCAACGCAGCTCACAAAATACTTCTCCAGTAATTTATGTCATAATATAAACCCATATATCTTGTTTAAAATGCATTAAAATATTTCGCGGTAGCTCCAAAATTGTATGCTGTTTTTATTTCCAGAAAATCTGGCTGTAAGCCAGTTGCGATTGTCTCATTATTTTTTCCATTTGAGGTTTGTACAGTGGTAAAAAACCTGTTAGGTATAACCATCTTAGGGATTAAATGTCATAACGTGATTCAATGTTAAGTGTTTAAATGTTTTTTTATCTGTTACTGATGGACGAATAGCTTCAGCTATATGTACGTGGATTGAAATTATTAAGAAACGGATGAGAACTTACTTTATCATAAGAAAAATTGAGAGATTTTTAAAACAAATATTAAATTGATTATCATTATAAATGATTTTTTGTATCCTAATAGATTTAGATTCGCTACAAATAAAACAGTAATGCAAAGAAAATTCAAACATCTGAGGAATAGCTTAGGAATAGTTTTAGGAATAAGCCCAAATGTCAAATCCTGTAGAACAAAACTTTATCCATGGGCCTCTTGTTGCCCACTGATTGATTTAATGTGGGCCGCCAATAAGGAAATATAATATTTAGCGTCCTTACTTAATCCACTCAGCAACTTACGGAAAGCCGGGTAAGATTTATTAAACTGGCTGAAGATTCTCAAAAATAATGAAAAAGACAATGGGCAATCGTATTTTATATGCATCAGCCTCAACTGCTAGCTTTAATAAAATTAAAGCCTTTAGAATCGAGCGCAACTGTGTTTGTCTTTGAAAAGGTCTGTTGGCGGTTGGCAGGACTATACAAAACAGAAAGAATTAAAAAATAATATTGTACTAAAATTTCATAACATTATTTTATTTCTGGAAAGATTGCGACTGGTGAATTTGCTGTTGGCAGCATTTCATACAAAATAGAAAAATTAAAAATACATGCTTTTCCAAATGGTAATGTTATAGTCTTAAAATTATTTGAAATACATCTCCCTTTACAACTCACGTTTAAAATATGCGGCGCGAAATTGTTTGCTTTAATTTATTATTCATCATCATCCTTCATCCCGCGAGGGAACATATGGCACCAAAAGACGTTACCAAAGCTAAAATTTGTTAGATGATAGGTTCACTATACCTGCTCATTTTGACTATTGCACCTAAATAATATGCACTATTTTATAATTAAAAGTTTTAAATCAATTTAGGTTTTCACTTGTGTGTCATGAGCTATGGTTTTGGTTTACAAACTAAGATCTTCACCAACACTTTTTATTGGTCTCATTTCGAAGATATCTTTTTAACTCATCCCTTGGTCAAATTTGTTTTCTTCAGTTCCCGGAAAACTCTTTTCCAGGTAGTTGGCGATCTTTCTGCTCTTCTACTGACGCTACGTTATAATCAAGAGCTTGTAACGGGTGTTTTTTTTAGAGGTATAGAACTTTAAATTGCAATAAAACAACGATGGATTGTTCGATTGACATGAATTTTTTTTTATTCGAAAGATAATCTTGTGGCATTACATTTTAAATATGATTTCTGGCATATGACCGCCACGGCTGGCTCGGATGTAGTCCAATCTGGACGTCGAATTTTCGATGACTTTTTCCAACATTTGTGGCCGTATATCGGCAATAACACGGCGAATGTTGTCTTCCAAATGGTCAAGCGTTTGTGGCTTATCCGCATAGACCAATGACTTTACATAGCCCCACAGAAAGTAGTCCAGCGGTGTTAAATCACAAGATCTTGGAGGCCAATTCACAGGTCCAAAACGTGAAATTAGGCGGTCACCAAACGTGTCTTTCAATAAATCGATTGTGGCACGAGCTGTGTGACATGTTGCGCCGTCTTGTTGGTATGATTTAATGTAATGCCACAAGATTATCTTTCGAATAAAAAAAAATTCATGTCAATCGAATAATCCATCGTTGTTTTATTGCAATTTAAAGTTCTATACCTCTAAAAAAAACACCCTTTACTTTAATATTTTCAGCTGGATTCCTCAATAGTATGTCTTATTCAGTGCCATTTTCTTTTTCTAATTGTGGTTTCAATTCGAGTTTCATTGTTTTGAACAGAAGATCGGTTCCCCAAATATGTCATATTCACTGACATTTTCTTTATCTATCTGTTCTTTCAATTCTTGTATATTTTTAGCAGATCTTCATTGCTTATCCTATTACACCAAAAATATTGATTCAAATTGCTTTGAGCAGATACCCACGCTAGATTGTGTATTAAAGAATTGCCAATAAGAGGACTATAGGTAGAATTACGAAAATCTCTGGAAAATTATTGCAGATAGCTTGTTAACATGGATGATAATGGCAATGACTCTTTATTAAAACCGCGACTAATGTGTATTCGTGCTAAATTCAGTGACAGTTGCACATTTTATTAAATATTTAAATTGAGTATTGTTGTGTTGCACTTGTGTGGGCTTCGCCTCTGGCTTTTCCTTTCTCATACATCAGATTCTTTCTTATTTCCTATTAAAGTTATATTGAAATATGAATAATGTCTATATTTACAGTTGTAATCTATCAAATCAATAACCATATGTTCATACATCTAACCAACCTCGAGCTAAAATGCTAATGTAATCATAATGAATCTCATCATTGGTACAAAACTTCTATATCTGGGTAAATAGTGATAACTGTTCGCATTCCCTATTGTCGCTTTAAGCGTTAAATCTAACTAGAACACATGTTTTACATCTGTTGGTGTTTTTACTAATTTTATGTTGGTATGTGTCTGTTATGTCTTCAGGTATATTGTTTAAATTATTAGTTGTGTGGTCTGGATGTGTTGATGGGTTTTTAGAATTAAATGAATTTTTAATAAGACAGTTCTTGCTCGTAATTATAGGGGAGGGTGTTTGGTAATTATAAATAATGTTTGACCTTGATGAAAAGTCTTGTTTTTAGATTTTTTAGTTACATATATTACATACATATATTAAATTGTAATGAGTTGAGAAATAGCCGTTATTATTTACTAAGAAATACATTTAAAATGGCAAAGCAACTCGAAATAAACTAAGTGAAGAGTAGGAACTAATGACGAATGACTTCCAGATGAATATGGATTAGAAGGATATGGAGACAATTATTGGAACACTTGGGGTATATTTAGGGTAACGAGAAAATAAACCCAACAGAAATGCCAAAGAGAGGTTTAATAACTTGCTTTTAATATAAAACAGAATCCAAGTTTTTTTGCTGCCCGATTAAAATGATATACTTCTCCAATTAATAAGAAAACAAAACTGCTATTTCTCACAAATTTTCTCTAACAAACATCATTAAATCATCATTATGGCTCATATATAACGTTTTTGTTTTGTTTGAAAAATGCTGAATGTACGAGGTGTCGTCAAATACAGTCCATGTACTTCCGAAAACTCCGGTTGTCTGTTATACTGACAATATTAAGATTTACGAACAAGATTGTCCGGTGGAACACTCTACAACTCGGACTTGTACGGGAAGAGATTCCGGTATAAACGACCTTTTTACGTCAATGAAAATAAGTAATAAATTTATGTACTAACAAGAAGGGATTAGAGATCGTTATTTTTTAGGGATTCCACATCTATATAAAAAGAACTTTGACATTAAAAACATTTCTTTCTGGATCTGTACTGGATCTTTCCCTTTAACTCGTAGAATATTTGGATTATATGTAATCCACCACTTTATTTACTTGGTTTTTCAGTTCTGTCTTTAAGCAAGAATATTTTCACTACCAGAGGACATGTTCAAACTTGTCTAATTTAAGGGATAAATAAATAATAAGAGGAAATAATAAAAACACTCAGTTATTGTTACTGTTTTGTATTAATACGTATTACTAGGTCATCTTCAGAATGAGAGTAATTACTAGAATGTCTCATTTTGAAGAAGTTTGGGTCTATTATAAACCAGGCTTTAACATAAACTGCAACACAGCCTGAGAGTAAAAAGGCTAAAGGATTAAGTAAGTTATTTATTTCCAATTTGAGCTAATGGATTCGTTGACTTATTCAGGCGTTTGGACTACTAAGATAACTACATTATGAAAATATTTCCATAAAATTAGCTTGATAAAAGAGACAAATAATATATTATTAACACCCTATATCGTGGGTTGATAGCGAATACTTCACATTACATAATATGTAAATAAAGTAATGATCATGTAATATTTACATGCTGGCAGCGATAATAAAGCCAGTTCTCCTCCAGTAAAGGATTCATTAACTATTAAAAACATTAAAGGAGTGTCCAAAGCTGGAGGCAGACGCATCAATACAATTAGTAACAACAATTTCAAATAACACTCTATCAAAGAAAACTGTATGCAAATCGCTTAGATAAAATCAATGTAATATAACAAATGGTAACACAATAAAGGGTTTAAAGATCTCCATATCGCGCGATCATACCAATTTATAATGACATTTCTATGCCTTTAACATAAGTTATCCGGTGTTTAGACCCCTTTAACTTGATGTTTAATGCTAAACGCGTAGCTGTTTACTGCATAGTCCAACAAGAGAAATGGGATTCGACTTTAAACCGAACCCGTCCGTTGAAGAAAAGCTTCAAGAAAAAAATTGTTTAATGGGATGGTTTTGTATGATTAATATGTAGTATTGTTGAGTTTTAGACAGTTGGTATTTTGTTAATAAATCATAAGGGATACTAAATGGTATTTCGAGTTAAAATTTTAGGATTTTATATAAAATGGTTTTCTACGTTTCCTCAATAAAAAATAGTTAATGGCTATGACAGAGCTTTTTACAGACAACAGTGGCGTGCCAGAATACGTGAGTAATTTGAACACTATACAGGATTAGTTTAACATTACGTAAATATGCTGGGGTCGACTGCTGGCAAAAATGCTTTTTACAGAAACGATTGAAAACCAAGAACTGAAAATCAAACTACAAGTGTTTGATGGCTAAGTTCTTGAGGAGAAGTGCCTTGATACTGGTGAAGATATGGAGAGACTTAACTATAATTCAGAATACTAAAATAAAATTAGTTAAATCTATTTTTTACCATAGCAAAAGCATGACTGCGGATACGTGAATTATCAGCATAGGTAAAAATAGGAAAATAAATTCGACAAATAGACCTATAGGCGTATTTTGAGAGTATCATGGACAGAATAATGTACAAATGCCTCTATTTTAATACAGTTATAAACCTGTAGTCGACTGCCCATGAAGATCTGTCAAAGATATTTAAGATATTGTGGATAGCTAGCTAGGCAAATGAATACCATGGAAAAGAAAATATTGGAAGGCAAGGTAAGCATCCAAAATAAAGAATCCCTAATAGATGAGCTGACCAAATAAAAAAAAGTCCACTCATTGCATGAAGCAACACAAGTGGATCAAGATAGAGAAATGTGGCGAAATAGGGTGTAGCTATCGAGTTGTGTCACCATTATCCTTCGAGGAATTTGTAATGAGCGAGCTTGAGGTGGACAAAACTCAAATATGGCTTTAGAAAGAGATATTTCCTGTTACTATCTAGAAGATCATTTTGATCTTATTATAGACATGATAAACGTTTTATGAACTTAAAAAAATATGCGTTTGAAATGAACAAGGTAGTATGTGTCGAGAATGGTTGTGGCTCGTCTAGTTCTTGTGTGAACTACTGAGAAGCTGACCAGGATTCAGTTCCTGACATTGGTAAAAAGATCGTAACATTTTTCAGATCATTTCTCCCTCGAAGGGCATAAGGCAACCACCGAGATATAATGCCCCAAGAAAATTTCCTCAGAAAAAAAAAAAATATTGGTTCAAAATACAATCAGACAGAAAAAACAGATATTTAATTTAAAGAATCTAATAATTTAAGCAATTTAAGGAAGGCGTATAGACCCAACAACGCAGATGATATATTTTTGCAGGTGCAATACACCTGCATTCATCTATTTCATCCTTTGTTGTTCTTTCCAGTTTTGAGTTCCTAAGAAGTCTTTTGATGTAAGAGTTTATCTTACAAAAGGTTAAAAAACCCTTGCAAAAACATCATTTGATTCAAGTATAATTGTTATTAACCTCGACTAAAACAAACAGGTATATCTACCGCATAATTACTTGTTTAGGTCGTGAAGAAAGTGAAAAAGATCATTTGAATTTCCGAGAATCTAATGAATAGTAAGATGTCACTAGTAAACAGTGACATTACGTAAAGCTTCCGCGAATTCATTTTAAGGATAATCCTTTGCGTTCAAACAAGCCGTGGACTAGACTTTACAGAGACGTACTAACTCTATAACTAAACCCGTTAATTATTTAGTTGTTGCTGTAATTAATTTGCATATACAGCACGAGCAGATAACGTTAATGTATTAGTAGCTTTAACAAAGTTTATGTACCGAGTTTTTCCATGTTTTTAAACCTGATTCGATTAATTGTTATGGGGATTTTAAAGTTTGGTTCGGGATTTTTTTACAATTGGGCACAATCTAATCACCAGGAAAATTCAATTCACAAAAAAAGGAAAACGAGATTACCAAAAGAATCTAGCAAAATGGTTAAAAATTGCTAGGTATTAAGAAGTCGATAATCTCTCTTAAACTCTAATCTGGCAATTAAACGAAGAGTATCACAACTAAAAATTTGTCATTTTTGAGTTATTAGCGTAGTAGATGGAATTGTTTCGATGTGCATTTATGACTAGTTCAGCCTCATAGCTCTTTTTGCCGCAACTAGAGAACTAGTTTTATCATTGGTGCAGTTATTGGAGTAACACTACATCAAAACCTTTAAAATTGTCGTCTGCAAAATAACAAATGTTTAGTTGTGATGCTGTTGGCACAAATGATATTAGTTCTTCTTTGTTATTAATTTGCTTTCGAATTATTTTGTATGTGATGAGTTGCTCTGTTAATGTTACATTATTAACACGGTATCCAAAATATAATTAAGGCAAGTACTTGATTCTGTTTTTGATGTTAATTACTTTTATGACTAAAATTAATCATCATAATGGTTTAATAAAATATATTTTAACATTTATTTAGGATATTATGCTACATTGTTATCAAGCATGAACCATTTTTCAATTTTCAGGATGTAACCATCAGAAACATTCAGACAAATTAAATTTGATGCTATATGGCTTTTTTAATCATATTTCATCTAGTATTTTACAATTAGCACGATATGCTTATAGTTTAGTAATTCGCGAACAAGGGTAGTTACAAGAGTAGGTAACAACTACATGCAGACCATCAGAAAATAGATTGTTTTTATATGATCTATTTTAAAGAAAACCCTCTTCTGGGATATACTTTTTAGTTCTTAGGGGGTTCTTCATTTTTCCTGAGTTATTAGCAACTTAGCTGAATATGCCTTATTTTAGGACTTACAAGAGGCATGTTGGATTTCCTCAGTGTAGAGATTTTAGTGCCTAGGTCATCGATGAAGGAAGTGCAACGCAATGTTTGTGGAGAATTAATGATTATACGAAAGTAGTAGAAATCGAATTAGAAAAAGACATTTTCTGTTCTCTTGGAACATTCTGCCTATGATCAAAACTCCCTATGATATCGAAAGACTTTTTTCTTGTAGAGGGTTGGCCACCAAGATTTAAAATCTATTATTATCTCAATAGAATTTTTTTAAGAAGTTGAGGCTTTTTTAATACTTTCAAGAATGACAAGATCTCATCTTTATTCTACTTCCGATTTTCCCTTATATCTGTTTACCAGACATAACGTTTTTCACATTAAAATGATGCTCTGTGGGGCCTATAAGTTGAATTCATAAAATCTCATAATTTCAAAAAAATTGTCATTGAAGTCCAGATCCTATATCATCGATTATTGTATTTAGATATAGCCAAGTTCGTCATCATTTGAGAAATTTTCTTCTAGAGATTATGCCTCTCCGTATTTACGTTTATCCACCATAAACTCTGCCTTGTTTTCATCATTAGAGCTTTAAAATTGGTATATAATAGATTCATAGCACAAGTGCATAAGCTTAAAGATGAATAAGTGGACTATATTGTCTCTTTGTTGTAACCAGATGTTCCTATAATAAACAGAACAGTGTTACACCATTGATTCATCTTTATGCACTTGCGATGGGTTTATGTTATATATCTATCATAAACGAGGCTTTATAGTGCAGTTCTGGTTAAATCTATAAGATACAGACGATCGTATCTAAAGAGTTGTTGTATGTGTTTTTATGGACAGTTTCTTATAGATTTTATCTGTAAACTTACAGATTTGCTCAAATTTGCAGTATTAGTCTTGGGACTATACTAACCAAAAAATTTTAACATTACGCAGTACATTTTTGGAACTATCATTCAGGCTTGTCAGTTAATGTAATGTTAGCACATTTGTGAGTTGCTACTATATTACCTCAGTTCTTGCTTTGATTATTAATATATTGTCCTTTTATTATTCTTATTGACATTTGATTGTGCAGTTTCTATGTAATTTTAATGTTATAATTATTGAATGGGTTGCTGTTGTGTAACATCTAAAAACATTATAACCTAGTGCGAAGTTTTGTGGTTGCCCTTTTACCACATGCTTGAAATATTCCGCTTTTTAAGCAACTCTGGTAAAACCTCAGCAGTTTTCATTTAAACACGGCTGATATAACGTTACAGAAAACCTTTACAAATAAAGACAAAACGTTTTATTTGTGCAGACTGTTTTACTCTTACACCAGCATTATTAAAGTCACTTTCAAAAGATATAGGAAATAAATTCTAACAAAAATTTAATAATGAGTTTGTGGTGTGGTTTGTGGAGTGGTGTGGTTTAATTTTGAGAAAATAAATTTTGATTCCTGTAAAATATTTTAGAAAATAAATGGATATACAGCTGGAAAGTTTGAATTAAAAAAGAAATCCGGAAAGTGTGACAAAAAAGAACTCCTGGAGAAGAGGAATAGATATATAAAAGAAGAATAAATTGTGGAGCGAAGAATTCTGGAAATTATAGGTATTAAAAGAGGGAAGGAGATGTACTGACACTAATAAAAATCAAACAATCTAGAGCCCTAGACAACAAACTTTCGGTTGTTGTTCTTTAAAAAATAAATGATTTAATTAGTTACGAAAAAAAAAGAGTATTTTGTTTTTGTTTGGTCTTGGGACATAAGATCAAATCAACTTAGATGGTTGAATCATATACAGTTAAGTTAAATTTTTTGGCGGTTAGCAACAGTGGCTATTTGTGTTGGATCATGTATAATAAATGTGAGATAATAGGGTAACGAAACAAGTTTTATCGTAGACAACAAGAAAGGGGAGAAAAGATAACCTAGAAAAAGCTGGATAGAAGATATCCGAATATAGATGAACGAAAAGATTCAACAAAGAGTAACGTAAAACTTGGTAAATATAATAGACAATATGTCTACTACAACTACAGACAACAAAAAAGCTATAAGAAACCATAATTCTCCGATTTGGTATCGCTGTCTAATTCATAACTCATAACAAGTTAAGTACAAGATTCAACAACCATTTCAATATATCTCCTTTTTAATACTGATGTTTAATGTTATATAATCCATTTCAAAATTCTAGTTCCCAAGGTGTTGGATAGTAGTAATGTTAGGAAGCATGTAGCAATTTGTATCTACGTTTTCATTGCATTCCCTTCTGTTGTGGAATGTGAGTACAATGCGATATGAGAAGTTTGTACGAGAAATGAGAACAAAGTTCATCATTCACCTCGGGCAATCCAGGCACAACTACCGAACAAAACTATACTTTAAAACAGATATGAACTGAAAGAATATAAAACAACAAAATCTATGTGTTTCTTAATGTTGTTTTGTCTTGAAAAATGTTTGTTTATTGTTATTTTAAATGAATGTAAAAGGATTTTATTTCATTTTTAAAATAATTTGTCATATGGTAACAAAAATTTATTTTATTCTAAAAAAAAAAATATATTACATGCAGTGAAAGAAAACATTACAGTTGATGGTAAAAAAAATAAAAACTTAAGTAATCTGTCGTATTGTCAATAAATGAACCTTGTGAAACTCACTTATGGATAGAAGGTTGTTAAATAATACAATTTTATTATGTAGTACATATTTATTTATTATACTAACTGCAGAATCAGCTCTCACCATTGTCAATGTTTGACAATGGTATGATAACACAGAAAATGGCGATGCAAAAACTAGTCAGTATAATAAATAATTCTGTGCAACATAGTTAATAATTTTAGGTTCACATCAATAATGGCTATTTGAACCTAACATAACAAAATGGTACAATTTAGCAACCTTATACCTATAAAAACATCAGGTTCTAATTAGAGATGGCGAAGAAGATAAGCAAGCTCTTGTAATCAAAATTATCAGTCAGTAGAGACTAGTTTCATTATGAACAGTCTGAATACTGTAGTTAAGGTAATTTCTGGTAAAAACTGGTGCACAAAGGTTGAAAATTGTAGCACAAATTAAATATTTCAAGTTGTAGCATCCTACTAATATTTAAATTTTACTCAAAATAATGCACAACAGGAAATTAATGACCTGCACAAGTAAGTACCTTTGTGAAGATGAATGAATTACATAATGAAAACCTAAGAATCAAGATATTTGATGATAAAATGCATTTTTCCCATCAAGCTGTACAAAATGGCAACATGAATGTATTCCAAATCTTTATAAATATGTGTCTATGAAACTGTGAGTAAATAGAAGCATTCTATTAATGTTAAAATCAGAAATGATAAAGTCTTAGGAGGCTGGGTAAGAAGAAATCATAGATATCATTAAAAAAACGCAAGTTCCAATATTTCATGCAATGCTACATTTTAGAAAAAGTTACAATTAATTATACAAGGGAATATAGAAGAAATAAGTGAACCTGAAAGAAGAAAAACATCTTGGTTAAATATAACTCCAAGACCGGTATCGGCAAATTACCATTTCTCTATTTTGTGCAGCTGTAGCCAAAGTCAAGATAGCCAGTCTCCAGTATAATAAGGGAAACTAAAGGCTAGCAAAGAACCCCCAAAAATGAAACGAAGAATTTACAATATATAACCGAAGTTGCATGTTAGCAAAAATACTTAGTTTGTTTAACTAATGGTTGAAGTGTTGATTTTATTAACTAACAACCATTATGAATATTAATTTGCATAAATGATCTAACAACTTATAAATATTAAAACATTTTTTATAATCATTTAAACTTTTAAAGTTTAAAGAACGTTGTCAGGTTAATGGTCTTTGAAGTGTCAAAAAATGCTACCTTTACAAGTAGATGATGAACGATTTTTGCTGACAATTATGCTAATCTAAAAGCTAATTTGCTGTCAGTTATAACATGCAACTAACTTCTCATCAGTTATTACCAACCTACACACGCAATACCAACCCCCCAATGAATAAAAAAATAACAAAACAAAATTAAATCTCTTGATGAAAAGATATAAGTATGCAAATTTTAAGTTAGAAAATTGTTGGAATGCAAGACTACGTCATATCCTGTGATATGTTTTAATGTTCTAGCGCTAAATTTTGACAAGATGAATTGATATTATAGCAAGTTATGCAAAGATATAGGGTAGGCATTAAAATATTTTAGATAAATTGTATTTTATGAGGTCTATTAAATTAACAAGTATGATTTTCTATCGTTAAATCTAATGTATTCTATATTTATTTACTTTAATTTCGAAATATCTAAATCAAAAACGATTACGATAGAGATGAGTTACTTTTCGAAAATATCCATTTATATAAGCTTATAAATTACCATTTTTTAATTGTTTAGAGGATCCAATTCTGCACATTTATTTCTGTCAGTGCAAACAACTAATAAATCTCTGCTTGTCATGAAAACATAACTGTTTTAAATGAACGATCAAAGGAATCGTTCAAACTCAAATGAATATATGCAACGGTTGAAAAAAATTAATAAACGTTTGCCGCGAATATTACAAAATTTACTTTTGATGTTACGTATTTATTTATAAATGCATATGAGTTCGATCAGCTTCGTTCTGGCTTCTAGGAAAAAAATATCAGAAAGGAAAATGTAATATTCCATAAAATACAAATGTTAATATTGTTAAAAATAATACCAATACAAATACCAAAAACCGAATTAAAAAGTTTTATGATGAATCAAAATGTATTTTCTTAAAATTAAACCGCACCACTGCCACCACAAACTCATTATTAAATTTTTGTTAGAATTTATTTCCTATATCTTTTGAAAGTGTCTTTAATAATGCTGGTGTAAGAGTAACATAGTCTGCACAAATAAAACGTTTTGTCTATATTGTACAGTTCTTAATAATATTGTTAAATATCCTGTTTGTTTGCCTTTAAATTTCATTCTAAAATAGTCTAAACAGCAGTGCATTTTCACTGTTAACATGACGTAGCTTCTTCAAATATTTTCTTAAGTAGTTCTTATTTATTTATAAATTACTTTACTGTTATTGTGGTATTTTGCTTCTTCGTCACACCTCAGTAATCTGTCATTGCTGTTCGCAAAATACTTACTGATTATTTTCACGGTTGTATTGTCATAGAATTTGCAACTTGGATAAATAAACATTTATAAAGAAACTCTTTAAGACATGTTCTATTTTAAATTACTTATGACGTTCAAGTAAACATTTCATATATCGATTTAAAAATAAAATGTTTAGATTAGTAGATAGCTTAGTTTTTAAAATATACATCAAATGGATTAAATATTATTTGTATCACTAAAAGGAGTCATGTCATTTTTATCTTGTATTTCTTTTTGACACAAAGTAAACTTTGTAAAGCTTTAAGAATCCCAAGTATTACAACAAGATTAAAATTACTTCAACGTAAATATATGCAACTATTCATTATTTATTGCGTATATTTAAATTATATTCAGTATTCAAACGATTCAACATTAGATGCTGGATAAATTTTTGTAATGAATAATCTTTTGCAAAAGAGTCGTCCGATAATTTAATGCCACATTTGAGGAATTATTTTGGTCTTGCTTTAAGCATCGAGGTGGGATGCCATGTATATAGTTGCCCCATTGTTAGGGTAAATGCGCGAAAGAAGAATGGCTCGATGTTACAAAAAACGTACTTCATGAGCCCTCTGAGTCGGCTCTTCGTATGACACAGTACAGGAAGATGTGGAAAACCTTAATCAAAGAGAGAATCCATAGGTAAATCCCCCATATAGATCACAATACATCACCGATGATGTCGTGACGAAGAAGAGAATTTACCAAGAAATTGTTTGTAAATTAAAAAATAGGACTGAATGGCATATGCTACAAAAAACACTAAAGAAGTAAATGTGTCCGAATCTTTTTCCATGAGCAGATTGCAATGTGTAGGGTACAAATGACACCAGTAATAAAGTAATTTTCCCAGCACATTAGTCATGTGAGGTCCGCACATTTACCGTAACTACTGCATGTCAGTCAATGGTGATGAATTAACTATGCTAATGCTTGGTATTTTTGTTCCCAGATTTTTTTTGTGTTTGATGAGTGCGAGACATGGGTAATTAGTAGATTATAGTAATGTCTTGGTACAATTTTAAATGTGTTACAAACGACTTTATAGAATAATGACTTTATCCTGGACAGCGAAAAGGACACATTTACTTAGACAATATTAAGCCCCAATTGCTCTGTTTTTTCGTAAATACCCGCATTTTTAATTTATAAGGGTATATCACTCGAAGATCTGAGGAATTAAAGAAGACCATAGACGTGAGATAAATTGACAGGGATAAATAATGTGGTCTCCAAAGCGCTGTGTGGAGATCACGGAGAACACATTCAACAGAAGTAGCTGTTCGAACTGATCAAAACAAGAAAAATATAGTCCATAATCAAAAAACTAGTGGTCGACAGCTGGTGCCCTTTTCTCTTTTTCTTCGCCAGATAACCCAGTCCAGCCAGTCGCCCTCTTGGAGATTTCTTGCCTCTATCACCTCTCGTACATCCTGAGTTTAGATACTTGCTGGTTTCTTAGACCTTTTGCACATTGGAGAGGCTCTAACCATAAGTGTATATTTTCTGCTGTCTTTATGACTGTTTATAGTTGCTCTTATAATGTCATTAAAACGTATCTTGTATTGTCGTTAATGATTATAAATCTGACGCCAGAAAAATAACTTCCGGTGTACCCCAAGGTAGTCAGCTAGGGCTTCTTTTGTTTAATATTTTTATAAACGATATAAATATGTGCTTTAATAAATGTAACTTTCTTCTTTATGCCGACGATTTGAAAATAATTCTGCAAATTTAAATTTTCAATGATTGTAATGATCTTCAATCTGATTTAAATAGACTATTCGAGTACTTACAGCTAAATAAATTAAAAACAAATATTTTAAAATGTTCAAAAATATCATTTACTACAAATAGAAACACAATAGATTTTAATCATAATGTTAATGCAGATGTTATTCATGTTAATTTTGTTAAAGATCTGGGAATAACTTTTGATCAGAAGTTAATATTTGACGTACATATTCACAATATTATTAAAAAATCTTATAAGATGTTGAGATTTGTTAACAGATTTCAAAATTTAAAGAACATAATACACTAATTTCTCTATTTTTCTTTAGTTAGAAGTTAGTTAATTCCACAGTTAGTTAATCTCCACAGTATCTTTACATAAATCGCATTAAAAATATACCAAGAAATTTTCAAAATGTATCAATTTTAGATTCAGCAATATAAACTTAATACTGCTGTCATAGTGTACTGCTTTCGATAATGGTCTGATAGATAACCGCTTGGTCTTCTTACTGTCTCGTCTTATTACTTATATGTAATACTGTACATAAATCTGTAAAACGTAATTACAGAACTATCAGTTAGATTAATAAAACATAAACATTTTGTATATTTGCTGGTGAACCTTTGCCATTCTGTAATTAAATACACATTTAAACACACTCAGGATCTTATTCTACATTCACACAGATACAGAATGCTTAGTTTGCTGCGTGTTCATTTATCGTGCGAGTAAATTAACAAACATAGGTTCTTTTGGAGTGTGCTAAAGTCTATCTAGTAATTAATTGGATAAGAGTAAATACTGCCTGCTAATAACTTGTTGCCACTACCATAGATATTCCACTAAGATATATTCTGCATGTAAATGAATGAGTTTACAATGTATTTTTCTTAATTTGTCTCGAGACTCTAAGATGCTATTTATTACCAGATGAAGACTGGTTAGGTAACTTTCCTTTATTTTTATTTGTTATATATTATTAATTTATTCACAGGAGGATACTTGAAATGTGTTTAATAATAATTTGAACGACTATTTAAACAGTTTTTTATTATTATATTAATTACACTGTAATTTATTTTTCGGAATTTCAAAAAAGAGAATTGCTTTATACAACCTTGCAGATATAAAACTAAATCTATGTAAATTAACAGTTAGGATGATAACTCTATCATTTTACATCCGCATCATTGGTTTTACAAAATTTACATTACCCATTAAACTACTTATGGATACCAATAAATTCTGCTCTACATGCTACTCATTTTTGAGAAAAACGTCTCCTTGGGGGTATTATTGTTATTCATTAGACCAGAAAATAAGGAACTAAGTCAACAAAAAATGTACTTTTAAAGAATAAAACAATGTTCTTTGATGCCCTTCGGTATCTATGCGCCACTTGTTGATCATTTCAGTCTCCTGAAGCCAGATTTTGTTCCAATATAACCTGCTGCACTCCTTTTTTATGTGTTCTTTGGTTTTACTATTTTTTGTCCCTCCCACCACTGTACTTATTTTGAAATTTATTATATAAGACCATATCAGATAATTTGTTTTTCTTGGATCAGTTTTATGTTGCTATGATCAGCACTTCTTGAACGTTCTAGGTTAGGTAAATCGCACCAACTAGTTGGAACCACCTGTTTGTAAGACACCATTATTTAGTTTGTAGTTGTAGCAAGGAATATAGCATTAGGCGTTTACGTTTAGTCAGTCAGATTTAATCCGAGCGATCTGAGCGCTTCCGATCTGGACAAAAGGCAGTCGGATCGTACATAATAATTTATTTTTGTCCACCCGGGTGATTAAAGCTCTTAGAGCATATCTAGCCAATGTCACAGCACATTTGAATCTCACAGCCAATTTGAAACTGATGTAAATAGCCAAACAAAATAGATGAAATAGGTGCTTGTGACAACAGCGTTGTTACAGGGGACTACATTTTCTTTGATTTTTTACGCTTTTGTCCATTATCGTTTGCACCATACATAATATTTATAATTTCAACTTCGCCAATAAAAAATCTTTTAGCCCATTCTGTCATTGGCAATAAACTCATATTATAGGAAAACGCGGCAGTAGTGGCAATCAAAGACAGAAATGTGACAGTTTCATTAAGTTCCACCGCCACCCGACGTCAATACTTAACTTCAGATTTAATATTGCCTACCAAAATGTTACCAAAATCTGAGAAAGCTGATCTAATATTGTGACATCACCAGATCAATCGGAGCAATCTTGTGGATTGATTAACAGTAAATGCTTATTGTAATAGAGTTAACGACTGTAATATTTATTTTTTTGGCTACAATCGAAAAATTATGTCACCTCCAGACCACATAACGCAACAGACAGATACACCTTTAAATAAAGGTCATTGGTGTTTCAATTTTGGGATTTTAGTAGTTCGAAAGCAGCTACTCTACTTGTTTAGCTATCCACCGAGTTTAAAAGGTTCTTCGTCAGTCATTATTTTTCGATAGATTTGACCACCGAATTTGATAAATATTTTCACAAAAGCAAAAGTTATGTAGTGGTCCAATATAAATTTACAAGGTGTGTTCTACTCATTGGTAAAATACCAACTGGCAGAAATAATTCGCATAAAAAAAACAAACAATTATACAAAGAGTATCTGGTTAAAATCAACGTCTTGGTTTAAAACCTGTGGCGCAGTAAAGAGGGTATAGTCAGTATACATCGTTATTCCATTACTAAGAAAAACGCTCGTAGGTAGTTTAATTTTTAAGTTCAGAGCTATTTGTGATTCTAATTTTCTCATGTTTTATTTTAAATAATGTTAATAGGTATTGTCCTCACAAGAGGTCATATCTCTTTATATACGTGCTTGTGCGTTATACTTAAAAAAACTTAAAATACTCTTTATGACTTAATCGTGACAAATGATTTACAGGAACATATTTGTTAGTGATCACTTTACAAGAGTTATAAAAAGTATCGACATAAAATGGAAGTTAAAAACACTTGAATTCCAGTTTCAATTATCGGTTGAAAAAAGTGAAACAGATAAAATGCATTGTGTGGGGAAGTGTACGCGATACAAAAACATTATCCAATTTAAGAGACGGCAGAAGATTGTTACAACTAATGAAATGTGTTTCATACTGGTGTGGAGAATCGCTTTTAATGTCCGTGAATCTAGATTAGAATTTGTAACGAATGGTAAATTACAAAAACGTGAATGTATGCAAAATACAACATAAACTATATTAAAAAATTTAGCATTAATTGTTAAAGCATACAATGGTGGCAGAAAAAATAGGTTCGGATCAATTTTAAAACACCTTGTTATTGAAGACCCGGCAATTACATATACATATATTTTGTCTTCTTAAATGAACCAATTACGCAAAAATCCACTTAAATAATAACTCGTGCATGGAAAGTATGTTAACGTTACAATAAATTTGTCCAATAAGCCATTCCCGACACGGAATCCTAGGAATCATCTTTAACCTCATACTTGACGCTGATAAATAAAAATCTTTTTTCTTTTCTTTTTCGTATAAAATAATCTAAGGTTGAAATTATTGGTTATTAGGAAGCTATGCCAGCATTTACAAGAAGCAACGTCGGTCGGCTTCGTCAGATATTCGATGCAAATAACATGCTATATACATGAAATCGTTAAGAAGATGATTCAGAGGTGTAAATGTATCAAAGTAGAAAACCCTTTATAATTATGCAACGTTGCATCGTTCCAAATGATTTAAAATGCAACAAATTATCACGAAAAATATGTGTTGCAACACTTATTTATTATCTTGCACAGAGGAGTAATAAGTAAAATTATATTGGAAATATAGGGAAGTTGAAGATACCAGCTTGATTTGGCAAATGATATTTAGAGAATTCAGTGGGAGTAGATTGTTTGATTAGGTTTTGGTATTTTATATGTTTACAGCTTATCGCATATCTTTATTAGCTTTACTGCTTGACCAATATATACCAGCTATAGTCCTCAAACATTTGTAGACAAATGTTTGTATTTGGTTAGGCAGTTTTCCTATAAATATTAAAGGAATATAACTGAATAGATTTATTAATTTAACTGTACATAATGTATCCTTATAAAGAGGAAGAGTTGTAGCTTCCACCATGTCTTTTAGAGTCCAATATAGTAGTTGACAAATGTTTGTAGTTTGATAGGCAGTTTCCCTATAATTCTTCAAGGAATATGACAGAACAGATTTACTTACTGATCTACACATGATGTATTTTTATGAAGAGGAAGAGTTTTGGCTTCCACTATGATATCTTTTCACTAGGATAGATATCGGTAGATAGATAGATATTGATAGTAACATGGGATGTCTTAAATCAATAGTGGAAAAATATCCAACAAAAAATATTGATGATTTACATTATTGATATTTCTATAAAAATGTTATTGACATTGGCCTAAACAAAAGCAGTAAGTCATGACATCCGGCAAATATATATCGATAACCTACCTCTTCAAACCGTTACAGAATACGTATACCTTGGTCTTTTATTCCGATTGAGAAAAAGTAATCAAATTACGGAAATTATGCGAAAAATAAGAGAAAGTTGTATTGTGTTTGGAAAATTAGGTTTTATCCTAAAAAATAGTGAGAATCCTAAAGGATTAAAAGCATATAACACATATATTTTCCCCGTTGCCTCACACGGTCTAGAAAATCTACTCTAAGCGTTGCCCAAAGAGCTATGGGATGTATTATGCTATGGGATGTATTTTGCTATGGGATGTATTATGTGTTATGGGGTGACAACTTGAGAAAGAGAGATGCAGTAACGAAGATATACGTAATATTACTAATGATATAGTAGAGCGTATGGCATACCTCAAGTGGACCTGGACAGGACATGCAGCCAGGTAAGGCCCCAGTCGATGGGCCCGTAGAGGAATAAACTAGATATCAATGCTGTTCCAGTACAGGTAGATCTCAGAAGAGATGGTTGGATGATATTAAGAAAGTGGCAGGAAGAAAATAATCAGTTAGCCAAAGATAAGAAGAAATGGAAAGAATTAACAGATGCCTATGTCTAGAAGTGGGCATCCACAGTGTGGGGACGGCGAGTGGTATGGACCGTGTGGCCAAATGGTTTTCCCGCACCGGCTAGATGTTTGGCCGGCCAACTCGAAGAACCAATGCCCTTTCGGATGATCGCTGGGTACAGCGAATGAACTCAATAGGTGAAAAGATCGGTGCCGGTGGTTGATCTTGGTGCGCCGCAGCAACTACTAGAATGCTACTTTGCCGATCCTTTCAGCCATCCAGTCCATTCGCTCGGTGCCCGGCGATCATCCAAAAGGGCACTGGTTCTTCGAGTTGGCTGGCAGAACATCTAGCCGGTGCGAGCGCACCATTTGGCCGTACGAGCCATACCACTCGCCATCCCCACACACAGGCTGAAGAAAAAGTTATTGATGTACGTATTATCAAAAAAAGTAAAAGTACTGTCATTATTTTACATAGTATATCTTTAATTTTAGAAATTCTGAAAAGGAAAATTGATTTTCTTTCGAAACTGTCAATAAAATCTTTACTACGCTGAAATAAAAATAGAGCTGGACACTTTTTTAGTGGAAAAATCGGAAATAAAATCGAAATACACATAGATTATACATTAACATCTTAAAAACACTGATAGTTCGTTAAGAAACATCGATATCTAAAAGATATCGAACGTATTTGTATATATTTGTCGCTATATTTTTTCAATATGTTGGAACTTATTGGCAAAAAAATGCAAATAATTGATCTAGAATAACATTTATTAAAAGATTGAGGTACATTCGATTTAACGTGTTCAAATGAGTTGCCAATGGTCAGATATTCGCAATACAAAACATGTCCAAATTGTAACAAATAGCTTTTCCAAACATTTCGAAAACAATAAACAGAACGTCGTCGCTATTCGCTATTGTTTGCATCAAAGCATAATTAATATTTGAACCGTTTATGCGTTCTGTAGCGTAAGTCATGTGTAGTATACTTTCATTGTGTTCCCAACTCATATGATTCGTGATTTATGACTATATATTACAAACAGAATGTAATACTATACAAATTACACCTGTCTAAAGTGTAATGAAGCATGGAGATTTTTTTTTGTGATGTTTTGATCGTTTTTTGATTGACTTTAATTGAATCTATATAATGGTTTTATTGAATTTTTACATTAACGATTTGATTGGTAAACTATATCATACGTATTTTGTGATAAATGATATGTCTATTAACGATATATGATAGAGATATTATAATATAATTTGAATTAATTATGTACGTCAAGATTCAACACTGAAATGAATTTATTAAAAAAAAAAAAAAAAAATACACATGGCCGGTCAACATCAATAGACTCTGTTCTAACAGGTTCCTGACTTTTAGGTGGTGTATAGGACAGAGTAGATAAGCACTCTGTATCTAGACTTTCCGAAAATGAAAATTTTGATCACTCTTGTTATTCTGTATAATCAAATAATATACATCTTTAGGTTTTCGTAAGCAGAACTGTTTATATGCCTATACGGTAAATAATATGACCGGGTTGACCTCTTTATTAAGTTTTTAGGCCATAGGTTGCTTTGCAACATTTTCGCATGTTTTCCTGTTCTCAGTCAGTCTTTTCAGTTCCACGTACGTGTTTCAATTCATATCTTCCATTATCTGTTTAATGTACTCTATCCAGTTCCGTCTTTTCCATAGGGGCACATGGGGCACGAGCCCAGGGCCTCCGGTTTGATAAGGGCCTCAAAATGCCGAGGTCGTCGTTTACACGGAAAAAGAGGAGCTCAATTTTGAATGCATTTTTACTACAATTTTACTACTTTTATTAAAAAACCCTGTAAATGAATCGGCGGACTTGAGTATCTCAGCCTTACATACTCTAATAAAAGCAGATAAGTTAGAAGAAATTTTCCCGAATGTGAAAGTTGCTATAAGGATATTCCTTTGCTTAATGGTCACCAATTGTAGTGGAGAGTGCATAGATAGTGATATCCTTCAAAAATTAGACTTTGAGGACATAATAGAAGATTATGCACAACAGAAATCCCGCAAGAAACCATCATCTTTAAAGTAAATCCAATTTTCAAAAGGGTCCCAAACTCTGTGTGTCCAAAAGCCCCTGCATAGCCTAAGACAGCCTTGACTCTAGCCTTTGTCTACCGCTACAGTTTTTTCTCTCGACTGCTCTTTCCAGTATTGTTTTCACAAGTCCTTCATGTCTAATTATATGTCCAATCGAAATATTTCTTCTCTTCTGCAAAATTCTTCACAGACATAATTCCTCTTCCATTTTCCGCAATACTTCTTCGTTTGTCATTATATGTACCTTTAATACCACGAATTCTTCCATCCTTTTTTTTCACTTCTAGTGGTCTAGTTTCATTCCCGTACAGTAAAATGCTCCAAACAAAAGTCTTAAGCAGTTTTTTTTTAGTATTTAATTTCATTAAAAAAACTTTTACTGTCCCACTATTCCCAAATTATTTGAATTTTTGAAAACCACCTACGTAAGGTGGCCACTTTGATGTGGTCTCTACAGTGATCACTAAAGCCAGGTTTTACTGTATATATTTTGCCCATTGTAGGATAATCTTCAGCCTTGAAGATTTTCTTTAGTCATACTTTCTTTATCTCATTACATGGTATACATTTCTTGAGTTTTTTTATACAGCAAATTTCTTAGTTACTTATTTTAATAACAATATTCTTTTACAGGTGAGATCTTATTCTGATTTTCTTCTGTGTATCATGTGAGTACAAATTAACTTTTTATTTCAAAAATAAACTGATCATATGTTATATAACAATGCTTACGATACATTAACCTAGCAAATAATAAACAAGAATCTAAAAAGAAATAAATAGTTTAACACAATTATAGAGCGCTTCCAACATGTGTTAGAAACTTTTTTGTTTTTTATCTTTTCCGCGATTTCTGTTATTTTCAACCGTGCTTATCTTGCTAAGGAACGAGTTGTAGTAAAAAAACTGTTAATGTTACAATTTACTAAGAAACAACTCGCTGAGTTATTACTCAAAATGTGTTATTAAAATTTTTAAAAACTCGCATTATGTGAAGAAAGAATAAAACAGATTATTTTGTAGAACTGATTTTATTGTTAAGCACCAGGAAAAATCCAAGACCCTACAAAAACTGTAAGACCAGATTGGTCGTCAAATATGCAAGTCATATATTGCAGTGTTTGCAACTTTTTGGTCCACGACCCTCTTTTGCACTTAAAAATTTCAAAGGACCCCCCGAAGAATAAGTATGTGTAGAAAATATCCCGGTGGGGGATGGGGTTAATTTGAATTCAGTAGGAGTTAATTTATTTAATTTAATTCCATTGAAACACTCATAATTTTGATTAATAGCAGATTTATTTTTAGTATCGGTAAAAATTAGAGTAATAACTTATCTTTGGTACATCTTTGAACAAAATATTCCATGTAGGTATATGTTTCGACATTAACTTAACTAATTGAGTTTACTAAACATGTTTTAAATTAAATTTAATGTGATGGGTGAGCCTGCTTATTTTGGCTCAATAAATTAAACCTGGGTTTAATATCGGTCAGTGCAGGTATCATAGAGATTTCTATGTTGCTAAGACGAGGGCGCTGCTTTGTTTTGATGTTGATCATTACTAAAAATTTCACATAAATAAGTGGTTGCAAATGGTAACAGAACTGCCATTGCTAATTCAGCGAGTAGTGGATACTCTGTTTTCAGACTAAGCCAAAAAGAATTCAATGATTGCTTACTAAACTCGGTTTTAAGTTTTGTATCACAACTAAATTCGGCAAATTCTTCTTGGACACTTAATGGGAGATGTTTCACTTATTCTTTTTCTACAATGGTTATTACACTCAGATAAACTGTTCAGTATTTTAATCTGATAGAAAATATTTTTTTATCAGACAAATGATCAATTATGATTGTCTTAATATTATCCAAATTATTTTCAGTGATAAAATCATATGTACATGAAAACATTACGAACGTGCCATTTTCCACACTTGATTTCCGTAAGTTTATCATTTTCATAAACGCATGAATTTTATCATATTAAATTAATATGTTCGTATTTTCACCATGCAGGGACATATTTAGTTCATTTAGTTTCTCGCAAATAGCCTTTGTTGCTGTGCGCCAGAAATTTTAACTAACTAACTCATTTAGTTTCTCGAATATGTCTGACAAATAACACAATTTGCAAACCCAGATTTCATTCTGGAAGAGATTAGAAAAATTGGACTTTGTTTCTGATAAAAAAATCATTATCTCATCTTTCAACCCTTTTAGTCGTTTTAAGACTCGTCCCTTGGACAACCACCTTACTTCTGTGTGTAGTAAAAGTTGTTAATAATCCACTGCCGTATCCTTACATAAATTTGCAAACAAACGACTATTTAAAAAAATTGTCATCCATTTTTCTGCGAACCCCCAAATATTTTCCTCGACCCCACTTTGAGTATCATTGATATATTTTACAGATGCGAATGAGTCATTTTTTAAATGTGTGTTTTGCCGACCGGCGTGTTGTAGTGGTAACACACTTGCCCTGCGTTGCTAAGGTCTCGGGTATATTTTTTTACTGGTGGGCTGCAGTTGCCTCCCGTTGATCTAGTGGTTGCTGGTAGAACAATGTCTTTGAGTCGGGTCCCTGCCCTTAGTGCAATATGCAATAAGATTCTTATTTATTCAAGTGTTAAATGCAAAAAAGTGAAACCACATACCCAACTAAAGCGTACAATTTAATAAATTATAATGTATTTCTACCACTATAAAAACAAAAATTCCCTAGTGTTACTTTGATAAAGAAACTACACAAACTACTATTCGATTGTTGGATTGTTGAATAACTTTTTTGCATAAGAATAAACAAAATTGTTTTCAAATGATATATAATAGTAAAAAGTACGCATAAATTTAACGTGGAACATTCCATGGCATATGCAACGAGAGCGTGGATGGAATTGCACCACTTAAAATTCCTGTAAGTTCTTTGGTTATGGCGCACTCTTCTCTACCCCAGATCGCAAACGCATTTAACTTGAAAGCATACGATTTCATCCACTCTGCACTTCGCATTGTTTTAATGCATTTCGTTATACACGTTTTACCCCGCTTACTACCACCCGGTAAACCTGTATACTCAGATGTAGTGGAAAATCAAAAAGATTCTACAGTCTTAAAGAGTGGGCTTCCTGCTGCATTACATGAATTTCAAATAAGGTACAGGTGGAGTAATCACTACTTTCTGAGAAAACCACTGATTGCTAATGGAGCAAGGGTATTTTTGGAGACAATGGAATACAAGAATTTTTACAATTGTTGTTACATGATGAGCAAGGAAGGTTGATGCAAAACCGAGGTTTTAATTCTGTTTACGTACAGTCCATATAATGAGACGTCCTTGTTGATTTTTGGCGAACTATGAGAAAGAAAAGGAAAAACTAAAAATAATTAGAAAATTTACTGTAAATATTATTACGCTACTATCTAATAATTTGTCCAATCTCCATTATTATTAGTTATTGCTTGGCATTTTTTCGGTACATTTTCTACCAGCTTTTCGTCATATGACTTGGTAGTGATCTCCATATCTGTCGTATTTGACGAGTTAGCGGATCCAAATTTTGAACGTTTTTTGTTCGAAGCTTATATTTCATGCACCCGCAAACATTTTCAATAGGATTTGCATCGAGCATTAGAGAAAACCACATCACTCCAATCGCGGTCTAAAATTTTAGTGGCCCAAACGAGTCCTTTTTCGACATGTTTCACCGATAACTATGGTTTTTGTTTGGTGCTCCTGAATTTAATACCATTTTCGATTAAAAGACGGGTTATTAGACTTAACTTAATGTTCTATTTTAACAGAATTGGGTAATTTTATATTTTGATAGGCGCTAATAACTATTGTGTATCTTATTCGCATTAGGGTATTACAATAGATGTAGACAATTATAATAAATATGGCACGTGATGAAGATAAAATAGTAAATAATACTGGACCTGGAGAGACTTGTCTTATGTTCTGCTTAGGTATTAACGTTTTTTATGAGGCGTCTTTAAATACCAGTAGTTTATATTTAAGTTGGTAGTGGTTATATGAGATACCCCTGTAGCAGTAATTTCTTTTTTCCCCTCATTAAATAGATGTCTACTTAATCGAAGCAGTTAAAATCTAATACACACAACGATAATACAAGTATTTAACTAAGGTTAAATATGAGTTGCTATAAATCCGTACCTTAATCAGAAATCTACGTTTTTTAAACGATCGTCTGCACTGTGTAATTCATTCTTTTGCCAAGCTCGAACTAAGTTAATCTTTGATAACTTTATTTCAGTTTACTCAGTAGTTATATTACCATTTGACTGTCATACCTATAATTATATGATATAATAACTTATTTAGATACAAACGTAAGATAAATACAGATTTGTTTTTTACCCATAATTATAACATTCATTGATAGCTAGATATGCATCTTTTAACGATTGACAGAGCACACTATCGGTTAAAATCTGCATTAAATACAACTAACTTCGCACCATAATCATTATGAGATTTTTTTTTCAGCAATTCAATATGTAATTGTGTGATTGTGTATTTTGATTACATTTTCTAGAGTGTAATTATAATTACAATCTTTTTATTTCCCTTACACACGCTATTTGAATATTTCTGTTTGTTTTATTTTTACATGTGGGGTATCATCATTATATGCGGCGAAATAAATATGATATCATTCTGTATAATTGGTATTCATTATGATCGTATCTTTGTTGCTGATTTTTTTATATAGGTTAGTAGAGACATCTGGGGTTTAAATGTTTAATTACACGACGTACAATGAAGTTATTAAAATCTACAGGATTTATTTTATTGCATACGTAAGGATGAAAAAATTCGTAATTACTGATACAAGAAATATTAATTAAAATAGAAACAAACCAAGGGGAACTACGATAACTTTGCCCTTGGTTCATCAAGATCACCATATTTCCTCGACGAACCTTACGAATAAACAGGGCAAAAGTTAGAGTCAAAGAAATTTCTAGCGATAACCGCACAATAAGGCAGCATTTCTTTGTCCTTTGCTCCACCCGAGACGTTAAAAGACTTATTATACTGAGTGTTTACTTGTTAAGGTGGGTTCGGGAAGCAAGTTAGGTGTGATCCGTCACTCTGTCAACTCCAGAGCGTTCAAAAAAAGGCCTAAACGCGTTTCCTCGAGCGGTCTGGAGTTAAACAGAGTGAAACGAAACACTGCGAGCTTGCTTACCGAACCCACTCTTTATTGAACATGAACTGATACAAGAAATATTATTAAAAATGGAAATAAACCAAGAAGAACTAGGATTATATTGCCCTTGGTTCATCAAGGAATTGATGGAGGAATGAACTTAAAAGTTAATGGCGATATATCCGAACCTAATATAGCTAATATATTGTTATTTTTAGTTATTAAGTTTGAGAAACAATGACCTAAACTATCTAATTTTCAAGAACATGCTTCAAAAGTGTCAGTTTGTGTACATTGGCACCAGTTGGTTCTGCCCTCATCCTGTTTTTTGTTACCTTGTTCGTATTTTGGGTTCATTGCTCTAACTAAATAAATATTTGATCTGTATCACTATAAAACTTAATCAGAATTAAGAAATATGGCTTAATAATATACGTATGTACTACAGTCATTAAGTAAAATTTTAATCACATAAAAAATAATTAAACACCAGTTGTAAAAAAAAATATTACGATTCTCGTTCTTAAAAAATCAAATCATTTATAAGTTAATCGAATGTCTGATTAAGATTTCATGATAAAATGAAACGGATATTTGGCAAAAAAATTAAAATACGTCCTTGCTATAGTTTTAATTTTTTGTTTTATAACAGAACCGTAATTTTTGTAAAAAAATGCACGTTTTTAACAATAAATATTAATAATGTTAATGTGCTTTTTGTATACAAATTATTCTATGTAAAAAATAAACAAAAAATAAAACATACATTCCAGTTTTGTTGTAATCCAAAACATTGACTTCTGGAATACCCAGCAATTCTAGGAAAATTCTAGATCAAATATTTGGTGTAATACATCGTTTTTAAAGGTTGTAACTTGTTTCGTTACCCATGTTTCGAAGTCGTTAAGTGTGGGACGTACTATGTAAAGCTATTTAAACAAGTCTAAGTGTAATAATTTTATAGGTTATTAGCAAGTTACATTACTGTAATTAATCTATAATTTTCCCTCTCATAAAACTGAAACTAATGCTTAAAACACATTCTAGATTAACAACTTCATTTGCTTTGATACATTTCTTATTAAATACGTTGAATTATTGGACCGTGCAAAATGCACAAAGTGAATAATAAGAAGAACGAAATACCTGTCTTGTGCATCCTATAAGTTAGTGTTTTATTGGACATATGGTAGCAAGGACATTGGTAATATAAATGCCTATAATTTACATTGAAAATATTTCAGACTTTGAATTACATGATCAGTGGAGCATGAAATTTTAAATAAGGTTATAGAAATTGTAAGAAATATGTTTTTAAAGAATTTTATGCGAAATTATTGTATTGGCTAGCGTAAAAAATTACAATTTCTTTATAATTTAAAAAAAAAAAAAAACTGGTTTTTACGGTCCAAATTGAAAATTATTGGTTGTGTAAAATATATCCATAAAAAATTTATGATATATTCCTTCGTGGATGTCCAAACTTTGAGGAACATTGATTGGCATATTGATTGAAGACTTAGAGTAAACCAACAAAACAAATTTTATGTTTTGAATATTTTAAAAAGTGGTTTTCGAATACTTATAGATAATAATCTTATAGATCGCGAAACATATACATCGGCAAAAAGAAATAAATATGTGTGTGTGACATAACAGAGCTAGGATTTGACGTACAGTACAAATGGACATATGGTTAAAATGGTTGATTTTAAGTGGAAAAGAAAATTTTCCTGGGATCATGAAATTATACTAAACTCTATTCACTGAGAACATGTCGTGGATGTAAACATTAGAACTCCGTCACTCTGGCAGTCACGACATTAAAAGTGATTTAAATGTCTTTTTGTCCAATCAGAACAAGAGTGTCGTATTTCGAATGTTTTACTCGGCTGCATATTCTCCGCGAATATAGTATAGGAGTAGAGGTAAACCACCTACCAGATTAATGGACGATATTAGACGAAGAGAATTGCTGGAAACTTTTGTTATTTAAAGCTAGAAAGATTTTAAGAAGCAATGGGAGGTCTATGTTCAGTTGTGGACGAATTCGACTGGTAGATGATTTCATTTTAACGCTGGATATGTTGATATCCACTATTCTACAGAAAGTAACCTCTTTAAATGTAGCAAATGTTCTTTTTAATTGAGTTGTTTTTGTTGGTATGAACTGGGACTTTTGGTTGTTATTGGTACTAAAATGAAAGCCGATTATTAATTGAACAATTTAGATATATCAATGCTTCCAGATATTTGGCAGTACTACAATATATTAATAACAAGTGTTTTAAGTTAATTACCGCCCAATTTCACTGTTGCCAATATTTTCCAAAATATTAGAAAAGATATTGTCAACTCAAATACTGGAATACTTTGATAGTAAAAAGTTGTTGAATAAGGCACAGTTTGGATTTAGAAGCGGTAAATTCACAACAGATGCAATATCATCATTCCTTTCTGAAATATCGGGTTCCATGGAATCTAGAGAATACTGCTTGGCCACATTATTAGATCTTTCAAAAGCTTTTGATTGTGTCACCCATGAAATACTATTAGAAAAGTTAACCTTATATGGATTTGACGAGAACAGTAGCAAGTTGATTACATCCTACTTAGAAAATAGGACACAGATTGTTTCATTTAAAAATGTCTCGTCAAATCCCTTAACGGTTACATCGGGCGTTCCACAAGGATCAATCCTCGGTCCTCTCCTCTTCTTGATTTATATCAATGACTTCCCCTCCTACATTGGTGGAACTAGTATTTTATACGCCGATGACACAACGTTGATTGCAAGATCGCCATCACTTGTTTATGTTACCACTATTAATAACATCGCAATGCAGAGAGCTAAGTACTGGTTCGACACTAATCGACTCTCCCTAAACCTCAACAAGACCCAACAAATTCTTTTAACACTAAAACCAAACAATTTTGATAATCCGAAATCCGTGAACTTATTGGGGGTTCTAATTGATCCCAAACTCACTTGGGATCAGCATGTCAGTGTTTTAGCAAAAAAATTGTGTTCTACAATATATTTGTTAAGAAACCTGACATCCATTGTAAGTACCGACGTTCTGAGAATGGCATACTATGCATTATTCCATTCCCAAATGACATATGGCATTACAGCATGGGGTCATTCGGCAGCAGCTAACAGAATTTTTAGTTTACAACGACGCACAATCAGAGTAATTACACGTTCACCCTACAGAGCTGATTGTCGCCATAATTTTATTTCTTTAGATATAATGACTTTTCCATCCGCGGTCATGTACCATTCCCTAATTTCGACCCATAAAAAAATATGCAGTTTTCAAACTCATGCGGAAATACACCAATACAACACAACAGGCAGGTCGAATTTATACCCAGATTTTCTGAGACTTACTAAATCTCGTAATTGTGAGAACTTCTATGGAGTCAAACTACTTAATAAGTTACCAGTGAAACTCAGAAGTTTGGGTTATAACGAATTCAAAAAAAGGATGAAGCAGTTTTTTACTGAACATCCATTTTACTCCACAGAAGAACTATTTAAATATAAGTTTTAAAAATGTAATAAAAATCTTGAAATCATATAATAATTGTATAATTAAATGTATATGTCTTGACTGACTTAAAACAGATTTAATGTAACTAAGTCAATAAATATATTATTATTATTATTATTATTATTATAATACATCTTGCCATAAAAGTTGTTACAGGCTGGTTCCCGGACATTACAACAAAATTTAGACTGTCGTGTTTAAAACGATTTATACTCAATGGAACATGGAACAATTGGAACGTCGAGTGAGATCGAGGCCAGTTAGGTCAAAATCGTTAGGAAACTTGATACTTAAGGAAGAATGGAGTAGAATAGCTTATGAAGTAGCGAGACATTTTGTAGTTCATTTTCTGTCAAAAATATAAAAGCTATTACTTTCATATTATTACTTTGTTATGTATTGGTTTGCAAAGTTTGGTTTACAGAAGGGTCATATCTTTGTAGATAACTTCCTTACCAGGACATACGATCATTCATTCCTTAGCTCAGTAGTGTTCAACGTTTTCCATGTTGGGGCCACATTTAATTTTAGATATGTTTCACGGGCTTGATTGAGTTGGGCCAGGAGCCAGATATTTAAAATCTCTTAAGGATGGGAGATAGAAAATCCGAAAATCACTTGAGAAGGAGAGAAAGAAATCCTGAAAATCAATTGAGAACGGGGGAGGAGATAAATTCCGAAACCAGCTTGAGGACGTGTGGTAGTAATTCTAAAAATCATTTGAGGATGAAGGGGCAAAAATTTCGTGCCGGCCGTTTGAAACTTGTTGTCGGGTCGGATGCGGGATGTAAATTGGACACCACTGTCTTAACCTACGATTCAGCAAACAAGGCGTACAACTGTATATTTATTTTTCGTTAATATAACAATATGTGGCGCGATCCGTGAATTACATTTTTATGAAAAACTTGTAGGATGTTTCTGGATACTTTCTGGAGGATCCTGTTGTTAAAGCTATTATCGTTTTATTAGATACAGCTATGTTATAAATTTATATTTTTGTCTTTGGAGTGTATTCTGATGAATAAGAAAATCAGTATAAATCTTGTATGTTTATTAACATCTTTGATGTAAGATTAACATATTAATGCAGCAAATAATTTTGTTACACGTCAGCTACATAATTCACTTACAGTTCATTTAAAAAGTGGCGTTTAATGTTTATATTATACGGGCCAGAAGCTAGCTTGTATGATATATGTGTAGTCGCCGTCAAAATACTCTACATTATAATACGAGCGATCAATTAAAAGTAATTTATCACAGGGTTCCATATAACAGCGTCCTTGATAGTGTCTCATTAGTGCAATGGGAACTAAATATCACTTAAGGCAATCATTTAAATAATACCCCTGTTACGATCGTAAATCAGCAGCGAGTTTCTGTTAGTGAATTTATACAGTACTTTACACCTGCTCATCGAATCAGCCCCATGCAAAATTCATCGCGCAGTATAACGACTACGTCGAACAATGGCGTAGGGAGCATACTTAACAAGGGATTGCATTACCACAGATTACACAATTTCGTTAGAAAGGATTAAAATAACAATAACAGTAATAGATTTTAAGTTAGTAAGTTAGGTCAGGAGCGGTGAACCTATGCTACGTGAAAAAGGTAATGTTGGTACGCAGGCTAATTGAAAACTATTTTTAATTTCGTGTTTCATTTTATTTGTTGGCTTTAGCTGCTTTGGTTATTAGCCAGGTATAAATGAACAGATTACAATGTTTTAAAAATTACATTTATAATATGATATTTACTGCTTTAATATAGTAAATAATTTCATAAATATCTAGAGAATTAGTAGCAAGAAGCATCTGAATATTGGTAGGTACGTATATTTTTTGGACAACTAAATTTTGTATGAACAAGTTACGATTGCGAAAATGAATTGGGCATTCAAACAATAAATGGTTCGAATGGCTGACCGATAAATTAACACACGGACAGAAAGAAAGGGGACGAAACCATATTAATTCTATGCAGATAAGATGGAGAGAAGGTGTGATTAAATCTAAGCCGGATAAAAGTGCATATAAACGATCTGCTTTGATGGGAAGAAACCCAAAGCTTTCTAGGAAGAAGAGGTTGAATTTGACCATAGTATGATCCTTCGAGCTGTAGAGAATCTATGTATTCTTTTTTAAAACATTGTTGTATGGAATTTAAATAAGTATATTGCGGCTTATTTTTAATTTAAAAGTAAATTGTATGAATGTCATATAGGACATGCTAGAAGCTACCGAAAAGAAAATCAAAGCTTTTGGTGGACTTAAGGTGTATCTTTTGGAGCAACTGCGCCAGCAACGTTGAAGTCATTGGGAGTCCTTGTTGCCAAAGTAATAGGGTTATTCTAAACAAAGGTGTTTACTTTAACATATTTGTAATACAATATGATCAAAATAAAGACCTGTATGGGTCACATGTTCCTGCTGGTCAGTGCCAACGTAGAAATATTATTACTACTCTAGTAATGATATACGAGGTTTGTAAATTAAGTAACCGGACAGATTTTTAATTTTTTTAATTCGAACAGAATTACAATTTAATATTGTCTCCCTCAAAATAACTTCCTTGGGAAGCCACACAGCGTTGGAGACGGTTTTTCCAATCCTCATAGCAGTGCTGGAACTCGGATACTGGAATAGCTTTCACGTAGTCGGTTACGGAGGTTTAAATGTTTTCGAGTGTCCCAAAATGATGTCCCTTGAGGTGATTTTGGGAAGAAGAAAAAGTCACAAGGTCTCAAGGCGAATAAGGAGGCTGAGGAGCCACAGGAATGTTTTTACTGGCCAAAAACTCGTTTATTGAAATTGCTGTGTGACAATACATTGGTCAAAATCTGATGAACGGTAGGGTGAGTCAAATTTAACTCTTCCCCGATCATTCTGACTGTCAGCTGACGATCTGAATGCACAAGATCCCGGATTCTGTCGATATTTTCATTGGTTCTTAAAGATGAAGGCCTTCCGCTGCGTGATTCATCTTCAATCAACTTTCTTCCTTCTGAAGATGCCTTAAACCACCAAAAAACCTGGACCCTTGACAAAACACTGTCTCCGTAGGCCTGCTGAAGTTTTGCAAAAGTTTCTGTGCCCTGTTGCACTGTGCCCAAGTCTGAAGCAAAACTTGATAGCACACCGTTGCTCGAAATAAATGTTTCATTTTTAGAACGCACTAGAAAAAACTATTTCACGAAAAAAATCGCTACGGATAACAAAATTACTCTAGCGAGTTAAAGTACTGAAGGCGTATCACATGTTCAACTGCCGCCCTTCCAAGTCCCGCGTCCTAAATGTTGCCATATCAAACGCTAGCAAGGATTACTATTACGTAATTGCCAACAGATTTTAAGAACAGATTAGAATAAAATTAATATAGTGAATATTTCTGATGTTTCAAGCGATGCCCGTGACTGTGAAGTGATTCGTCTAAATTTTGTGCTATTATTGCTACTAATTGCTTTAACCTTGCGTTTATAGTTTCCCCCTCCAGGGTTAAAAGCTCCTTCCTTCACCCCCGCCCTTGGTGAATTTCTAGATAGCAATACTTTTACACCTGCTTATAAGATTGAACCGTATGTAAAATTCAAAGTCAAGCCATAGCTCCTCTATAACGAGAAGTCCACTTGCAGTTGAGTTGCGATATATTTATATACGGTGTGTATTCTGTTAACGAACACAAGAGATCAAGGACGTTCATGGAGTGCCGCGACCTTGGGGGCTTTTACTCTCGTTCAGGCACCAGGAAGGTTAAAGACATACTCCGCTAACAGATCTGCTACTGAGTGAAATCTTGGGACCACAGATCCGCACTAAGATTACTTAATGGACCACAGCAATTATATACAACGAAAAAAAGAAGATTTATGATTTCTCTCAAGTTCAAGGATTCTTATCATGTTTTGTAATGATGCCCAAAAGCACTAAAAGCTCTTTCTTCTACGTGTGCCATTTTCGTAACGAAGGCTGCCTAACAGCATGGCAATTTTAATTTTTGACATCCCGCTACGAAATAAATTCTTAAACTTATCTACTCCGAGGACCCGCTCTTGAACAACATTTTTTTTTTTTGCGGACCCCATTCCAACCCTATGCATTTTACGTTATTGAAATTTAATTTCTGGCTCAATAATCTCATAGGCACTACATTATAATAATTATTGGTAAAAATGTATCGCTGGTTATTTTAATAAATGGTCTTGCGCATTTATAGAGAAGAACATTTTTATTAGCATATAGAATAAAAAACATAAAATGAATAAAAATAGTAGTAAAAATAATTGAAAATGTTACAAATTATAATACGTTAAACTCATACAAACATATCTTGGTTAAATATTGGTCAAAATAGATCTTATTAAAATGTTTTCTGTAAATAATTTACAGTTGATTTAATTTTTACTAATTATTGTTTAGTTATGTCAATAACTAGATAGGTAACAACAATTACAAAAAGTCTTGACCATGCAGGATTTTTGTTAAATGAGTTATTTGAATTAAAGCGAAAAGTTGGAAGATGTAAAGTTAATGTCAATATTGTTTCGCGGACCCCCCAAGGGTCCACATGTTTAAGAACCGCTGTACTAACCCATTGCCTGAAATTCTATACCCAGCAGCCTTTCTTCTTCTCATATAACGTGTAATTCTCATATAAAAAAAAAATCGACTGAGTAAGCCTTGGAAGAGAAAACATAAGGCATGTTGGTGGGTTGTTTTTTGGCTTCGCCACATGAGCCCTTCTAGTTGATTTGTTAGTTTTTCCAAGTATTTGGTAGGCTAATATTTAACTTCTATCAGCTGATGTTAAACGGATGTCAATTTCTTGATTCTTTGTCATTCTGTCCTCCTTTATCATAAACACTTGTCCAATTCTCTGTACTCATCTACCTCACTTTTTCCTTTATGTACAGTGTTTGGTTCTGTTCATTTTTTGGGCTTTATCATTGATTTAGGTGGAGAAGTTCAACTTAGTACTTTGTTTTTAAATAAGTTGTTGTTAATTATTAGCGTTTTGCAAAATATATTTAAACGTTTTAGTTTAATAAATATTGTCCTTAATTAATTCTGTCCAATTTTAAACTTTAAAGTTGACATTTCACCCCAAATTTCCTAATCCAATTTTTCTTAACCCCAGCTAAATCCTAACTAAAACTAACTCAATACTAAAAGATAATATTACTTTAGTGGCCCAAAAATAACTTTGCCTAAAGCATAGTTCTAGATTCTACGGTCCAGTTGAATAAGTCGGCCTATCTCGAAGTAATAACAACTTAGTACAGGCCTGGTTTGTTTATATACAGAACAAGTCATTTATTATGCATAAGAATTACATTACAATCTTTGCTACCCTATTTTTGAAATGAATACAGTTTTTATGCCTTGAGGGAATTAAATGTAGAAGATTGTAAACCGAAATAAAATCGGAAGTAATCGTAAAAGTCGGAAGTTACGATATACCTCGATTTACGACTCATAGACTTAGGCTATGAACACTTAGAAAGATTGTTTCCGGCGCTTGTTGGCGTATGTTCTTGGAACTTGTTGATGCCAGTTAGTGCACACGTAGAAATATTGTTACCGGTGCCGGTTTATTAAAATTTCTTTATTAAAAAAACTCGTAATAAAATATTAAAACTTATACTTCGGATAATTATTTTAAAGTGTCGATAATTCGCTACATCAACGATATTTTATACTATTTATATAGGAACCTATTATTTATTTGTTATAATAATTTTTGACTTGGTTCCAAGCAGAGTAATAAAAAATGGAGTACATGTACTATAGGAAAGATAATACCATTTTTTTTTTATTTTAATGGCCTTTGCTACTAACACAATAAGTCAGGAAAATTCTATATTTTTTTTTATTCCATGTCTGATCGGGATTCGAACCCAAAACCTTAGAAACGCGGGTCACCAGTGTCACTACATATTATTAAATAGGTGCCAAATTTGAATTTCACACTGTATATATATGTTACTATTTTTTGGGCGGCATAATACAAAGTATATTTAACGCAATTAAAATAAATTTTAAACCAATTTTGCAACACTTAACTTCTTGTGGTTAATAGATCCAATTATTAAATTTTTCTTGTTGAATCCGGTTTCTAGTTTTCTGTTTATATTTTTTGCGAGAAGCAACTAGTACTATTTGTTTCTAACTACACGGATTCTACTGATTTAATCAAACTAGTTTTTCTGTAAATGTCAACACTTGGAAAATAAACACATTTTGGTTTAAGACTTATTTTTCATTAGATTTATTTCAGTGTAATAAGATCAATTATATAACATTAGGTGTCAATAGTCAATATAGTTTAATGAAATTTAGTATACCACATGTTTAATACTGGTTTAACATGCCTGTTTAACGTTGGTTGATTGTAGCCAAACTTATATTAATTATTAAGTACAATGCAATTATAAATAAAATAAAATTTTAATGCATCGCTCCCATTATTTTTATTTTTTTCACAAAATCGTCTTCTTCGAAAAAAGTGACTTATGTAAGATCTGGGCAGATAATATCTGTAAAAACATAAATTGCTGATATTTCACCTCAGCAATCATTCCTTTTCACTGTTCCTGTTCGCAGTGGAAACGTAAACCATTCGTCAAAGCGATACAAAGAAGATACAAGTATTCGAAATAAAATTCTTTTCTTTTGCTTCTTATGCAGTATGTGGATGCTCCTGGACGAAGGCCTCCCCTAATTCTTTCCATTTATTCATTTCTTTTGCTAATCGGTGCCATTTTCTTTCTACCACTGTCCTAATATCGTTCACACACTTCTTTTGGAGACTACTAACGCTGCATTTGGACAGGATTGGTCTCTTACATACCCATGGCAAAGTGTACTGTTAGAAACGAAAGTTGAGAATACCTTGGACAGTAAAACCTACAAATGTTTAGGTCCTCAAAGAAATTAAATCGGCGATGTCCTTAATTGTATATGATCGAATCTTTGACTTTTGGCTCACATTAGAACCGCAAACTTAGAGGAAACTTCGCTACCAAGAGCCTTAACTAATCGTAAGATTAAAAAAAGAAACTAAAAAATATCTTATTGCCAAGGCTTTCTACTCTACTGAGGAATACCTACGAAATGATTTTGGTGACTTAAATGAGGTTGCTTTTCGTCCAAACCTCACATTATGTTCTATCAATTTGAAATGTTTTTTGTTTATTTTTCTTTTTACAATTGTTAAAATTATATTTTTATATTATTGTGATGCATATTATTCAATTTGTAATTTGTGTAATACATTATGGACTTTTGTAAAAATGTACAACATTTAATACAATAAATATATTATTATTATTAATATCATCCTAGGGTATTCATGCTTAAGAGGTAACTACAGCAAGAAGAGAAAAACTAGAAAGGGAATAACATCCACCAAGTCATAAATTGAGCTATTCTCATGGTACCGTGGGTGTTGTCAAAAGTTGTATAAAGTGGGTGTCAAAAATAAGACTCAAGCGTAGTTGAAGCTATAAAAAATTATTAAACACTTTAGCTCCTCTTTCACAGTTTATTTTTTCTGATATACATTCTTAAATGTGATGTTACGGATATACACGTTTTGCAAGTTTGTTAATTTATGTTTCACGATATGGTTTATGAAGATGAATACGTGATATTCAACTTACTTTGATATTTTAATGAATGGTTTTAAATCGTGACTTTGCAAATATCATGATTGTAGATTAATATCTAAAGAGATATCAACTAACAAAAAAATTGTACAGAATTCAGAAAATAGTTCACAAAAATGGAAAAAAATAAAAATTTACGCGTCTAAAAAAATTCTATTCTTCTAAGAGTGTCTATTCTAGTGTAAAAATTATTAATATGTCTCCCAACCGCCTTTTGTAGGTTGAATGTAATATCAAAATTGCCCCTAATAAGGAATAAGGTCCACTTGCGATTTTTAGTCACGTGTTACTTAGTCGAACAAATAGAACACATGATTCTCAGAAGGAGTGAATCCACATGTGACTAATAATCGTAGTGATTAAAAGTTCGTAGCCATCCTTATCTTTCGAGCATCGCAACTGTCGTGAATTACGATGTCACATGGAAGGAAATGAACCTGCATCCACTACGGCTGTTTCACATTTCAATCCTTGCCCAGCGTCTCTTTAATCTAAAACTTGCATTTACAACAAGTTAAAATGTCGGACAACGAATCAGTCTGTGACTCATCTTAGGACATTTTTGACACGGAAAAATTAATAATAGAAATGGAAAAAATTATATGATACAAAAATAAAGGAATACAGTGTTATAGTTCAGGCCGATCGATCGACAAAGAACCGATTAACAAATATATATCTAAAATATATCTGACAGAGGAGTCCGTGTATTCCTCGGTGAAAAATTAAATAGAATAGAAAATAGAATTAAAAAATAAATAAAACACTCGGTTAGTTTCTACTCTATACGCATTTCGGCAGTGACGCCATCGATAGGTTTCAAAGAACTTGTTTTTAGCAAATACATTCTGAAAAATCAAATATCAATGGTAGAGAATACAGGTATACCATAAACATAATTAGCAGATAATGGAATAATATTTACCGATTTATTAAGGGTGAGTTGTAAACATCCATCTGGTCATTCATTAAGGGAATTCCAGAATTTATTTTTGTAAATTTCCCGGTACTCTAATAGGTTCAGTTTAAGACTCTTATTATGTAAGTGTAATATTTGAGATCATTTACAAAAAGGTTATGACTATTAGTTAGGGTGACCATTCGTTCCGCTTTTTGCGGGACAGTCCCGCATTAAGATACGTCCAGCAAAAGTCCCGCATTGTCCCGCATTTTGTAACTTGAATGAGGACCTTTTTTTTGCTCTTCACTTGGATTTGGGAGATGAGGACTTTTTTTTGCTCCGTCCCGCATTGCCTTGTTAAGAAAATGGTCACCCTACTATTAGTAGTCATATGCTTTGCTATGTTGGACTGTTCGACTTTTATATTTTGGATGGCTTTCAAATGGTCTCCAAATCTTGTAGCAAATTTTCGACTAGTTTGATCCATATATGTATTGTTGAGTAATCTTGATACGATGCTTAGTAAACTCCACTTTTGTTGATAAATCAATTTTATCTAATTTATTATTAACAAGTAAATTTTTAGTTGTTTCCAAATTAAAGAAATTAAATATAGTCTTTTATAATAAATACACAATTAAGAAAAGATTTTTAGAAGCAAAATTTTCCTTCTTTCTACGCCTGTGTTATTTTACAGTTTTATTTTAAGTGCTAATGTTTTATTATTTTTTTTTTACATTAATTTTTATGCCATTAATTGTGTACGGCTGTTGAACATTTGAAATTATTTTTATTTACATATTTCTTCTCATAATTAAAAAAAATAATAAGGTGCAGACGTCCCTTATTTAAAAAATTAGCACCTTGCAATTATCCTAGAAAAATTGAAAATTCCCATCATTGTACATTATATTTTAATTTAATTACTCATAATTTACGTGGATAATTCATTTGAAAATTAAAAATTTAGGATAGTAGAGCATTTTAAATTAGATTTAAGAATGTTGTACATGTCATGAAATATTTATAGTTATATTTTGCAACTTAAGGTTGTCGACCCCCAAAACTTCCTGGTTAGTGTTTTTGCATTTTTTATGCATAATATGTTGCAAAATTTTTCACGTAGACGATTTAAGTGATAGATGACATCTGTACAAAACTAGTTTGAGAAACAGTTCACGAATTTTAAAAAAATTGAAGGAGTAGATTATTTGAAGATACATACAAATGTGTTTTGTTAGATGTTTGCCTAAATTTATAGGGAATTGAACTTATAAAAACCTGGGTTCAACTACACTTGATTTGCACACGAATACTGTGCAAATCAATTCAGGCTTGCCGGTCCGCCATGAAAAAAGGTTGGGAAACGCTGCTGTAGAGTCTAGGTTCTGGAGTGTACATACCCCATCAAAAACTCTTTGTAACGAAAGTGGCATATTTCATTACTTTGTCTTTCCGGTTCGAACCAATCCTAAATTAAATTCCATCTCAGGTTACTGATAAAAGTTTTTAACTTGTTCGTCTCGTCCGCTTTACACCGTCAATGAAAAATGTGAAATTTCAGGTGATATAAAATGAAAACTTCCTCGTAAGACCCCCCTTTAATATCTTAGGATACTGCCATGAAATATTTCACATTTCTTTAAGCATTCTTTCAAGAAAAATCATCTACTCTCTTACTCAAATACCGGGAAAAATATACTGATAACAGAATGAAATTTTTAATAAAAGAAACATTATTTTTATAATAATTTATTTAATATTTTATATTAAGATTTTTTGGATTTTAAAAGTAAAATTGTATACCTTGTATCATCAAAGTTCAACTATCATTATTCAACAACGTCGAAATAGACCAGGGTGTTGCATATAAATATTTGGGTCACGAAATAAGAATTGGCAAAGACAATCAAACATGCCAGATTTCCAGAAGAATTTCACAAGAATGGGCAGCATTTGGCAAGCTCCGGAACATTTTCCCATTATGCCTTAAAAGGAAAGCTTTTTAACTACAGCACCTAGACAAAATATTATAACCACATATGAATTTTTAAAAATTCATTGTTTTACACAAAATCAACAAAATAGTAATACACCAATTTTATTTTTATTTTGTATTTTAGTATTTCAAATTATTTTAGTAAATTTATAAAATGTTTTTTAATATTTTGTGTTGCCCCCTTTGCTTTTATTACTGCCGCAATTCTTCGAGGCATACTTTCAATACATGCCCTAATACAATTTTCAATTTCTGGAGAGCCATGCCATACTTTTTTAATATTATCTATTAAAACTTGTTTATTAGTATTATTTAAATCATAAACATGTCTTTTCAGGGGGTTCCAAACATTTTCGATAGGACTGATATCCGGCGAATTACCTGGCCAGGACAAAATCGGTACTTTTTGTTCTTACAAATCAGTCTCAGAATAAAAATACAGAGTTGAAGATGTATAAAATAGCTTATCTTTTAATAAATTTACGATATGTTAAAGAAATAAATAAAGTAGTATATAATTATATGCTGGCATTTTTAATAAACAGTTGTTTTTGTAAGTGGTTATAATATTTTGTCTAGGTACTGTATGTGTCGCGCCTGTTCAGACTTACGGTGCTGAGACCCTAACTCTAACAAAAACTTCAGCTAAAAAACTTCAAATAGCTCAAAGAGCCATGGGGCGAATCATGTTAGGCATCACCCTAAGAGACAGAATACCTAATGCAGAAATTCCCAACAAAACCAAAGTAACTGACATCCTTGTGAAAATAACTGCAATGAAATGGAGATGGGTAGGACACCTTGCCAGAATAAAAGATGGACGCTGGAATAAACACATGTTCCAATGGAGACCTTGGGCAGATAGATGGAGTCGAAGAAAATAACCTACTCACTGGACTGACTACATTAAACGCATCGCTACGAATTGGATGCACGAAGCCCAAGACCGAACAAGATGGGAAATACTAAGGGAGGCCTATATCCAGCGGTGGATCGAAACGGCTGATTTATGATGATGATGATGATGATGATGATGATATCAGTCGACGAAATGACATTGATAACGAAATAAAAGTAAATCAAAAATGCATAAATATCGCTGTTCATATGCTCATCCGTGAATAATGAACGTTTTATACACGACAAGTTTTTTTAGTAAGTTAGTTAGTTAAAATGTTTGGCGCTCAGCAATGATGGCTATTTGCGCCTCAAACGTCTATCTGTTTATTTTTGTACGATTAACCTGCTCATACCGTCTTTTATACAGTCAGATCATTAATTCATGAGCGTTACATAATGGTAAACAAAGGGTTTTAACTTGTATTCTAATTCACAGCTGAAAATCCCAATTTATCAATGAACCAATCAGATTACTTCGTTGGCCCGAACTTATCCGAGCAACAACGAAAATCTGTTGCTAGATCTCTGTCAATTATGTATAGATTCGGAAAGGGACTGTTTGAGAAAAAAAGGGTTATTGAAAAAAGTTATTTTTTTTTGAGTCGCCATGGCTCTGTGGTAAGATGGTTGTCTACGGAGCACATGGACGCAGGTACAAATTCCTCCACCTCTTTCGGATTTTTATCTTCCGATATTGTGCAGTTAGCTCTGGGGTCGACTCAGCCTCAAGTATTTAATACTTCATGTAAACAGGTATTCACGTAATGAGTACATGTTTATAAACGGATAATAGAAACGATCGAAACGTCACACATACAACGTATCTTTCATATGTATGGCCGGCGGTCTAGAAACGGAGTATTGACCTTCTCTGTTTCTTTTACGCCTGTATAGGGTTTATCACTGCATTTCCTATCATAGCTTGGTGCATTTTTATGTAGTTATTTAAAAAATAAGTGTTCTCAACTGGTAAATATTTCTAAATTTTTTTGGTTTCATTTATTTCGCAACGTCTGCATAAATTAATAATTACCCTAACTTAAAATATATATTAACCTTTTTAATGTTAATTAACAAGCTAGACAAACCCTACATCAACCCCCTGCTTTAATTACTGATTTCAAAACCAAAATGTTCAATTAACGTAGTACAGAGACGCACAGAAGTGGAGCTCTACTATATTATTCATTAATTAACAAATTGCAATCAAGCATTCTGCAATGAAACATCTACCGTATATACTACCAACCCAACAGAATAAAATATTTATTTGTACTTTGCGTGAAATTAAAAAATATCTTAAAATGTTGACATCTACTTTAATTAATTGTTTTGTTGTTTTCATATTTTATTATTGTTTCCTAAATTTGAGTGTATTTTTATAGTGATACAAATAACAACTATTTCTTAAGGTGGTCATTGTATGGGTGGAACAATTAATTGGATTAGCAGTGAGACAGTGATAGATTTTAACACAGTTCTTCTCGAACTTACTTTTAGACTCTTAGGGGCAACAAAAAACTGCTATAGATCACTGCATTTCCACTGGTACGCACAGAAACATTTGTCTATCGAACCAAACCATTGCCGGAGATTTTTTCACAAAACAAAAGAACGTTGAACTCAAAATTAAGAGAAAGAAACATAAGTTTCGATTACGATGGTACAGTAGCTTAAGAATTATAGATATTTGATAGTCTTACATTTTAATTCGGAAGATTTTACGCACTGGTTAAGCTAGAGCTATGCGGGTGGTTTCAGGACAGGTGTAGGTCATAGAAAAGATGGTGCTCTCTCTAAAGGCGACGAATTGTGTTTTTTTGTGAAATTTTGCACCGTATTTTCCAATGATCATATACGAGAATGACTTAAGACTCCTGTTGAAGCAAGAAGAACTATAGAACGAAAAGTTCTTCGTCGAAAACTGTCCAGTACAATAAGATGGATTGTGGATTGTGAAAATTCCATAACGGTTGTTGTTTCATCAAAACTGTGATGGTTAGGACATGTAATGAGATTACCCTTAAACGGAAAAAAAAAGGTTCTACTCTAGTACTCATTAAACATAGCATTAAAAAGATACATTGTGGTTCTGATGGTGGAATATTTTAGAAGTCTTTTTGGAGGCCATTTTTCCAATATTGTGAGGTTATAGCTACCTTCAATGGTTCTTAAAAGATCTTAAACAGTCAGTCAACGTTGTGACCTACGTTTTCTTTTTACTTTAAACTTTTTCCTGCACTATGGTCTTCTCTAAATCCCCATATCTTGAAGTGATATAAGAACTGTAAAATGTAGTTATACATTAAGGAATAGAGTCACAATTGGCGTTTAATTTCGTCTAAGATGGATGCGTTAATTCTTTTTGCTATCCGAGGAATTCTGAGCAATATTCACAAACAATACAACTTGAATGTATCTATTTTTTTTTTTTTGTCATTTTGGCGTATTGCTTAAGTTTCCTCTCCGTAAAGAAATATTTAGAAACGAATCATACAGTTAGCAATAAGATTTTTCAGAACTGAGATAAAATGATAATATAGATAAAAAAGAAGAAAAAAAATAGATTTTACAGGAAACAATAATGTTGTCGGCGACATTAGAACTACCAGAATACAATGGTTGGAACACTATAGAAATCCCAGCAATAACTACTTCTTTATGGTTTTTTGCATTACTTCCATTGCGGCAAGATACAGAAGATCACATCACGTGAATAGGAAAAACCTACAAGAAGCTGCAGAAACTTAACGCAAACAACTGGCGTAGATGTACATTGGAGCTTGCTAGCTAGAAATCTTTAAAAATACTGTAGTTAGAGATGTTACGGACTGCTGCAGAAGGTTAAAATAGAGGTGAGAAAAATACCTAGCACGATTAAATGACAACTGGTAGACGGACGAAGAAAACAACTTTAAAGCCGCCAAGACATCTAACCAGATGAGGAAGGCAGAAAATAAAATGGAGAGACGACATCATGAAAATAGAGCTTTCTGTCCTAAGATCGCTCAAGACAGGACACAATGGAAGACATGGAAGAAGCCTTTGTCAAAAGATTGGGATAGTTTAAGTCAAATAATTATTATTAATTTCGTAATTAGATGGAACATGTTGAGGGGGAAAAAGTTTAATAATTTATGATAGCGATTGTTTTTCAGATAAGGGTCATTCTTCTTCTTAAAGTGCCGGACAAGTTCGTATTGGGAACATTCCGAGCGTTGGCCATTTCCCCGCATACAGTTGTGTTGCGTGTGTTGCCAGTGTAACACTATCGTATGGGACCTACAATTTATTATCGTGGAATCCGAACCACTAATTATTTTGGGGAAATTCAACTAGGGCTTTACCTCGGTGGTTGCCCGATGCCTTCTGAGGGAGAAACGGTCGGAAAAATTTAAGGTGTTTATACCGATACCGGGGATACCGCTCAATAGTCTACACACCAACTAACTGAACCACGACATGGTCATTATCTAATGAAAATGCTGAAATGATTTATCATAATTTTATTGCACTTTGATAGAATAGTTAGCTATTGTTTCTTGTCAGCTATGGTCACCTGGCAACATCTATTAAATCATAATGACACAGTGATGTCAATAGCCGATGTCACGGATAGTGCTTCTAAAAATTTCACGAACAGAGATGTATTTTATGTCTGACTATTTTTGGACGCTACCAGTCATCATTCATACATTAATTCTTCCTTTTTTTATGTTAGATATTTCAAGGTGTCTTATGCTACAAATACTCTTCTTATCCCTCCTGTTTTAATTTGTTTGTAACATTATTTTATTTTGAACGTATACCCCTTTTCTCCGTCACTGTTTTTAGTCGGAGGTGTTTGTAGTGTTGGGCAAAGCCATTGGCATTTCTTCTATTGGATTGTGTTAAAATAATGGGGTACTTTAAAGACGTGTGTGTAGTCAGCCGTTTATGTGGCACTTTGCACGTATATATATTTCAAATGTAACCTCTTGTATCGTGTCAGATCTAACAGCAACCACACTATAGACACTCACAACTCTATGATATATATATAATTCAGACGGCAAAAATACTGGATAAACCACTGACCATTTGTGCAATACTCACAACTCAAAGTAGCTTAAACCAGACTCTATAAATGTTAGGGGAATAAATGTTACTTTTATTTCTACAAAGGTCGTTCAACTACATTTTTGACAACGAATTTTATCAGTGATGGAGACGAAATAGTGTAGGTTCTAAAATACTCGGATAAGTTTCATGAAATTTCAGCATTGGAACAGAGAATATATTTCTCCGTTTTTAGACCTCCGGTACACAAATCCACGTGATTGTTGTAACGTTTCAACCAGTATTTTATGTACAGGCTTATTTTAAGTATTAACTGTACAGTAATGGAAGAAAATAACGTTCCGTCTAATCCCCAGTGATTAAAAATTTCTTATATAAATATAAAACTAACAAATGTGAAATAAAGTTTGTAACAATCTATATATCAAAATTAACAGTGAATTTTTATCTATCTAATTGCATATTTTTAATTGAAGAAAAAATTGTTACAAAAATGTTATCGCTCAATTATTTTATAATAGATATAATGTTCTGTCAATTTTTAAATATATTCGTGGGTTGCAAATAACTTTTATATTTATATAGTTTTGTATGGAAATATTAAAATAATACATCAACATTTTTTCCGATGTGATTGTTTATTGTTTAGAACCTTGGTCTTATACATATTATAGTTGAGGGTAATGTAATGCCATTTGGTACACGTGTTATTTACGAAAATTAAATCATTTTTATCCCAGCACTAGTGTTTCTGATTTCTCGACATTTTTAATTTCTCGGGAAATGAGAAATTAGACTTATTTTCTCGAGAATTCTCGAGAAATCTCAAGAAAAATAATTATTAGAATATATATATTTTTTTAATGTTGAAAATATTGTAGAGGATAAGAACATGTTAAAATTATAGTCAACTTTAAAGTACTATTTAAGTATTCATTTAAATAACATTAGAACAAATGGATAACGGGGCTTTAAAAATAAATACGAAAACGACTCGTAATTGTATATTAATTGAAAATACATATGTATAGAGAAATTTTCAAAAAATTAAGAAATTAATAATAGTAATAATAATTTTATTTAACTTGTAGGTAATCTTTTACATAACAGTTTTAAACTGAACAAAAAATGAAACGTAATTGATTATAATAAATAATACACTAAATTTAAATAAAATATTGTAACAATAAATGCTAATTAGCTAAATATTATAAATCGCTTCTTATCTGTTGTCACAGTTGCGTTGCGGGAGACAGAAGACAAATTTTATCAAAATTAAATTATAATCAGTGACTCACTAAACATCTTTTTTTAAAATAGTTTTTTAAAAGCACAATGCGTTTAACGTGGCCTGGAGAAAAATTTACATTTCTCGAGAAAAAATTTTACATTTCTGGAGAAATGAAAAAAGAGAATTATAGCTTTTTCTCGAGAAATTCTCGGGAAAGAATTTTCGAGAACAAACACTTCCCAGCACCTATATTGAGAACAGCGCCAGATTCAAGATGGTGGCAAAAGTAGACTACCAAGTCTAATAATTATGATAGTTTTACTAATAGAACAAAATAGCTAAACACATAGTAGAATAAAGTTTTAGCTACAATTACGTCGTAAGCAAATATGCATCGATTGGTTTAAAAGAATGCGTCTATAATGCAATTTGTTGATTTACAATTACATAACAGTTTGTAATACAATTAAAAATATCGTTTTAGGTAGATAATAATTCGTTACAAATTTTGATCTATAGATTGTTACTAATTTTATTGTTAGTTTTGTAAAACAAAATTGTGAGAACTATACGGTTGTGCGCCCACTTAAGGAAATAAAATGTTCTTCTAGAACATCATTATATTGACGATACAAGCGTTAAGCCTCTCAACCAATTTCTTAAAATACCAGTCCTCATGCCAACTCGATAAACGTTATTTTTCTTATCAATTGTAATACCCCGTAAATTATTTTTGTCTTATGGTTCTATATCAATTTTTTACTTACGCAGTTGTGAATTGTTAAATCTGAAGAGAACAACACTACACAAAACCTGAGATGACAAATTATTAAGTTGAATACTATTTGCTTAATAACGTTCCGTCAGATACTATTCGTCTAGTGAAATGGCGTTTAAATAGAAAAGCTATTATTTGCCCAGGAAGAAGCTATTCTCCTAAAATAACTATTTGCCAACGATATATAGATAATGAATCAATGTTTCGTATAAACTAGTTATTAGTCCTAAAGGTAAACGTTCCTTCTTAATGTGTTTGATCTTAAAAAACCTGAAGCTCACTTTTCCATTAATTATAAAAAATACTTCCTGCTCTAAGAAATTAAATCCTAGACTCACTTGAAAAAGTAAACAAATCGATTAGTTTTTTGCGCACGTTAATTATATTTTAATTCTAACAAGACAAATGGCAGATACATTTATATAAATTAATATTTTATTATAATTTATTACACAGATAATAGTGGCTTTTGTTGTTAATTAACGACAAGAAATGTGTATAAAAATGTATTAAAAAATAAAGTATATTTTTTGCAAACTGATTAATCTACATCTAAATTTCCTGACAGAATAATAAAAAAATTGGTGCTCATTAGTTTAGACCTGTTAAAGGTTATCTATAATCTGGAGTCATATATTATTGATTAATTTTAGATAAATATATTCAAAAACATTGATCATAGATTGTTATATGGTCAAGTTTTCTTTAGGTGTTCGGATGTTTCTTTTCATGATTTAATCTGTAATATGGACATCTTGATTTGCTACGGAATTTATATTTTTATAATGTTCGTGTTTTATGGAAAAAAATGTTTGTTTGAAGATTTATCTATTGATACAGCTAGAAATTCTATAGCGTTTTATAGAAAGTGAAATCTTCATAATGCATTAAATTGAGATTAAAAAGTCGGTTCAAGCTCCTCGGTATTGAAATTGATAGTTCACGTTTGAATATTTATGCGTTCCTTAAGCGCAAATGAGCGTCAGTTTAAATCACAGTCAGAGCTATTAGATAGTGATCAGGTTGGGGCTAGAGCCGGACTGTTCTTGATGCCGATGGGTAGATGACTCGTTCATCCTGGCTGACGGATGGAAAGATTTGAATTGACGTCCGCAGATATTCAGATAGTATAGACAATGGACTATTTGCACGCAGATCACTATAGATTATGCAGTTTTAAAATTAAAAATTAATTAAACGATTTGGTTAATGAAAAAATCTAGTTTTAGATGGAGAGTACATGTTACTTTCGAATTATGCCTGGTTTGAAACCTGGTGCAGGCATAGGCTGACGGAGAGGCGAATAAAGCTATGTTGGATAGAAGTTAAAGAATTTTTACGTTACTCCAGCAATTAAAAAACAAAAATTTTACTACACTACCAACAATCACATGCTGTAGAAACTTGGTCGTCAAACTTATAATGACAAAACTGTCGTCACCTAAACAGCCATAGGTATGTCGCAAAAATAATAGACAAATACTTAATAAGACTTACGTCATTGATATTCCTAAACATAAAGCTAAATTAAAAAGGTCTTGGACTGCTTAGATTTTAAGAAGAAACGATGGCCGATGAACATAAAGCACTGCTGAGTAGGCTGCCTCAATTTTTGACTTTAAAGTAAAGTAGCCTAGTAAAGGTGAACCTGGTCGACCTCGTATGAGATGGAGAAACATCTTCAGGGCTACAGGAAAAGAGTGGATCAGAATAGTTAACGATTACCAACAGTGGAACAATCTTAGGGACGGGTATTTCAAATATTGGGCTGAATAACGCTGCTGGTATTCAAGATAATCAATATACATGATATTTAGAGTAGTCTGGAACTTAACTGGGCAAGATTATGTTAGTGACAGACAGTTCCCAACGAAATAGAGAAAGAGAAAGACAATAATATTGGTGATATTTGCATTTCTGGAATTATATTTTATTTTTATCTGGGTGATAAAGGAGAAATGTGGTCCTGTCAATGGCTGCTACAATTAACATGGGCAGAAAAAAGAAATTATGCCTCAGTTATAGAAAAAATTAAAAATTCATAAGGCTATCGTCAAAACTTCATGATAGAATAGATACTTTCTTTGATCCTGTACAACGACGAAACAGTGACAAATTTAAAAGGTTAATTCTGCAAGGAAAATTGGATGGTAAAAAAGTCTCGTGGTCGATCTTTTACAAGATAGACAGATAAGACAAAAGTAATAACTGGGTGATTTAGCATAGAGGTCAAAAAGAGGAAGAACATCGAAGTTGTTTGAACGTTAATATTTAAATTTGTTTGAACGTTTATAGTGAAGAAATCATATGTCACAACTTTTGTAGCTAGACGAAATTGACAGAAGAAGAACATGTACAGTAATATTTCAGCTGATGAATCTATGATTCCACAAGGTGATTCGGAGTACGAGTTATTCGTTAGTTGAATTATAATTTTCCATAAGTTTCAATGCAAAGACCTTTTAATCAGTTCCGCAACGTTCACAACAGGAGAAAGAATTGAAGATTCACTGTTTATACTTTATATAGTTCACAATCCATACAGTCCATAGTTTTCATTCCATGGGAGACTCACCATCAGGCTGTCTCCCTGGAAGGTTCAACTGTTCTTGTGGTGTTGCAGGAATCTCGGAGTTTCAACAAACAGGAGTTTCTTCTTAAGTTCTTTTTTTTGCTGGAGAATAATTGTGAATAGATATAAAGAATTTCTCCGATATTGGCTGGATTTCTCCCTTCTTTAAGATACGTTTGCAGTGGTTTAAGCGCTTACAAGCGTTTAGAGTGTTAAAGTGTTTTGGGATACCCTTACAACTACATACTGCGCATTATCAATTTTGCCAGGCAAGGGTTGCGCATCGCCCTACGATTCGTTAAAAAATATTCGTGGGCCGAAATATTCTTTAGCAGGGGAATTTTTAGCCCAGGTATTACTGTACCTCTTTGATAAACATGCTGTTCGGTAATTCTAGTCCCGTTATGGTATTCCATCGCTTCTAATTTAATTTAGTTTTTAAACCAATTAACAACATTAAGAATTTACTACTTGAACTGTTACAATTCAATAAAATATTACACCTGTTCCTGTACTGAAGTCACAGTAGGAACTAAGCAAGTAATTACAGATGTAAATAAAATATCCTATTCTAGCAATCATAGCCTCTAACCGGTACTCTCTAGTCTCCATACAGTGATATATAAATATACGTATGAGAACCACACGAAATAATAAATTATCAATGTAGATAGCGGGTAATTACAAGTTCACACTACACTGCAAAATGTAAAGAATTACAATTCTAATTCACGATTAAATCGTCGGGATATCATAATTTACGTTTCGCTTCAACGTTCAGCGTTCATTCCCTTTTGAATATGAGTTTACGGCGCATTTCAACCTGCAGGCGCCTATAAGATTCATTTAAATCATACACTTTACAAGATACACATCAGGACTCGCATGCATTTTTTTTTCAGAATTTTTAATTTATTCATTGAAAGAGAATGGGATTCTACTTCCTCCTTTTGGTCAAGGTAGTTGCAATAAATATTAGTAAGTTCCTAACGTCCAGGTGATCCATAGGTGGCATATTCTTTTCCTTCAAATACAATCTCACCAAGTCTGTGGCTGGTTACTAACATACGATAGCAATTCTAATTTTTAATACAGCAGATAACCTATTCCAAACTTTTAACTGGAACTAACTGGAATTTTTCAAGTTGTCATGAGCTCTCTTTTTAATGTTTGAAGTGGGCTTTTGCTAAACAAAATGATCAAAGCCTCATTTAATCGGTAAAACCTACTAGAATTTGAAATCTGGTTCCGCTTAAACCAAAGAAACAAATTATAACAAGCTATATCTACGAGGTGAAATTAAATGAAAATCGCCTAGTAGCGCCAATAATTTTTTGGAATAGCATTTAGATTAGTTTCGGATTTTTTTTTTAATCTCTTCAGTCGTTCGTAAACGTTGTCCTTTTAACTCTACCGTTCTGGGACTCTCCTATTCCGAAAGAAGTACATTCTGTACCCCAAAAATATTTACTAATAAAAGAAAAAATATTAATTGAGGGGACTAGAAGTAAAAGGATAAGCACATAATTTAAAGTTTCGAGAAAATTAGCTTCTTAAAGTTAATTGCTCTAGGAGAATTTTTTAGTTTTAAGATAAGTAAAACAGCGAATCTCTCTCCATCTTAATGGGTATCCATCACTATTGTTCTTAGGATCTTGCAGTAAAATGATTCAAGCGTACTTAAATAGTTTGACCAATAACTGAAATAGCAATTTATTTTTTCAATTTTATTTTCAAGTTCGATAGAGGGTGTTAGTAAAGCGAATTCTGCTGAAATCGATATACTCAGACCAATTCTGTAACTCAGTTACTATGATCATAGGAACTAAATCTGTCACTATGAGCAAGGTCAGTTACTATCATGAATGAAAGTCATTATACTTTTTATAATATTTTATCTTGTAGTAACGTTACTGCAAAGTAAATTTTTACAGAATTGATCTGACTATCTAATAATGATAATGTTTAACTGACAAAAAATGTACTTAACTTAAATTTTGAAAAAAATTGCACTTTAATCATATGACTTCTAACCCCCTCAATTATATGTGAATTATGATTAATATTATCTATATTTTTGGGCTCATTACAAAAAAAAAAGAAAAGTCTTTATTTTCTACAAATGTTTTTGGTACTACAGGGTTAAAAAACTGGGCCAAGTCAAGTGAGTATGGTGGATAGGAAACGAAAGTTTTTCGCTATAAACTGTCGAACCATAAAGGAATTATGAGGTGGTGCGTTGTCGTGATGCAACATCCATGATCTATTTTGCAGTTATCAGGCTATTCCTTCTTTACTGACTCATGTAATCGCTACCGAACTCCAAGATAAAGCTCTAAAACGCCGGTACCACTTAAAACACGCAGTTCGATTTAGAGCATCTTCTCCAAAAGTTGTTTTCCCAAGTTCATGTGTTTTTGTTGTTGCCTTTCTAAGTTAAAAACAAAGTGGGGTTAAGAAATCGAGTTACAAAAATCGATATAAAATTCAAACGTAACAATATCGAAATATTATCACAGATTGATAACTATTAGACATAGTGAAATAGGTGGATAAACAGTAGAATATCATACATAAAATTGTATGATATTCAACTGTTTATTTAAATTTAGGCAAATATCCATGTTAAATAAACAAAAAGACATCTGGTAGCGATATTAGTAAATTGTCGATTTATATAGTGCCGTCTAATGGAGTCGCTCGACAATTCTCTTTTAGTTTGAGTATCCTAGAGCTACTAAGTGGTTTTGATGCATTATTAACTTTCAAACTCCATTTAGTTTTTATGAGGTAACTCCACTTACTTAAAGAAACAATAGATGAACTTCCGAGAGATATGATACTAATTTTTTTTATTATAATGACAATATTTGACTTTAAAACAAGACAGTGAGTAAGGGAGGTTTAATTATTTTTTAATGCTAATGATTTTTAAAAGCTTTTAGGTTAATAAGCCATATTTATAAACAAAAAAGAAAAAGTTCAGGGTCAGATATGGAAAAAATTTAACAATGGGGTTAAATTATACACAGTATAAATTATTAACAGTGACAAACCTTTTTAAATAGAGGGACGCGTATACGTATTTTGAACCCCTAACACCGCCTTACGGCACTAGACGTAATAAACTTACAATAAGAACCCTTGTAGTAAGACAAATATATATTTTGTTTTCGCGCTTATTAATCAACGTAGGATTAACTACAAATATAATAGTCCTGCGGTAATTAAACTCTCTGACAGTATATTCACTGATATTTTAGTAGAATATTCCTATTGTTTATTGTATTTGGACACAAAAAATTACTTGTGCCATCTGTTGATGAAAAGTTGAACTACTGAAATTTAAAAAAAACATATTTTCTCATTGCGTTGTTTACAACAGCTTTTATTTCTGCTTTGTTTAAAAGTATTTTTACAAATGTAATCGTGTTATTTTACGTTATTGCTATATTTTTGCAAATAAAGTATATTTATTTTATGGTCATGAATCTTTGAAATCAAATTTTTAGTTTTTATATTAAAGTACTTAAAACTTGGTTCCATGAGCAATATTATGACAATAAGCAATATATCCGTGCAATTTAACCTTAAATATTTGTTTTTTGACATTTCAATAGTATTTTCCATCAACAGATGGCTCTACAAGTTTTGTATTAGTACGTTTCACAGCTTTTAAAACGCGGCACAGGCACCATAAAATCGCTGACTTCACGGCTTAATTTTATAATCATAGATCATGACAGTTTATGGTTAATATTTACCCTGTGACAACAAAGAAAGGAGGGTACTAAACCCCTGCACGCTTTCCGGTTATATGGAAAACTGCATTTCCACTTGCACAAAATATTGTGTTTTTCTCTGTTTTATGTCGGGTTGCTAACGTAAGAGTTTTCTTTGCCCTTTTATCAAAAGCAAGTTAAAACAAATTTAAACTCTTAAAAATTATAGGCATGCGATTCGCAGGGTCCCTAAGGGCTCAAACGGTCACGTGATCTTGTAATAAAAACATATGATTTTCCGCGTTTTAATGCTGCATACCGAAGAAAAAAAAAGTTTGTGTCATAGAACCCCTATAAAAAAATGGGTTGCATGCCAATCATTGGCCCAAGGGTGGAAATTTTCGGAAAAGTTATGTGAAAATTTTAATCACCCAAAATTTTCCACATTTGGGCCGCATGCCAATTTTTTGACAGGGGTTCTATGACACAAACTTCAATTCTTTTCATCATATATAATAGATTTTGTCTTAATAGTAGAAGAGAAATCATTGAAATATATGAAACATAGTAATGGACCTAACACTGAACCCTGCGGTACTCCATAGATAATTTGAAGCGAATATGACTTGAAATTATTTATACAAACAAACTGTTCTCTATTTGTTATATATAATTCTATAAGTGTACAGGAATAATCTCTTTGTTCTTTTATTACAAACATATGTTAAAAGCACTCAAATCTTTTGTGAAATCTTATGAATATGCCTTGTACTATATTATGGAGCTATTGTAAAGCAGGCTTGATAAGAAAAGTACTGTATTTTACACAGATTCTTATATATCGCCAATATTTTTCCCAGCCTGTTTTTGCTGTGTCATTATTTGATTAACATATTATTTATTTTGGTAAAATTTTCACAACACGTACAGAAATAATCCTGAAAACATAGACATAAGTGTGAAACAATATTGTTTCTGTGTTTTTATCTATAAAGGGTTCGTTCGTTAGTTCTAAAAAATTCTGTGCATTATCTAAACCCAAAGTTCGATACATAATTTATTCCTAATTCAATTTTTTGCTTCAATTTATAAACTAACAGTATGTTATAGATTGTAGAGAGGAAATAATAATTTTCCTGTTTAATGCAGAGTAAATTTCCTTTATAATAGTCCTCGTGGCGACCCAGGGGTTAAGAGAGGGTGAGAGGGGTAAAACCGACAAGAACTGGCTCCATAACCAAACTTTGGTAATTATAACGGCGGTCTGTCTTGCTAGGTTGACCAGTCGCCTCCTGCACTGGGTGGAATGAGAGAGAGATAGTAATTTAATATTGCAGGACTCTGCTGATGGAACATTTCTTGTCCAATATAATTGCAATTACTGAATTCTTGACAATATTGAAGGATATTAGTTTTCTAATTAGAAAGTTTGATTTCTTGGAAAATTATCTCAAATATTTTATAATCGACAGTATAATGAAGGGATTCCTACAGTAAGATCCGAGTAAATTCTACGGTGTAGCTAAGCGCTGTTTGGTTTTAACGCACTTTAGCTACCAATTTTCTCAACAAAAGTATTATATCGAACGCCAAAATTAAGGTAGAAGATTCTTAACACGTTGATTGCAGCGCCAATTTTCGTAATAGGATCCCTGATGGTATCTAAAAATACTATAAAAATTCACATGGCAAGTAAGCAATGTAGTACAAATATTGAACGCAACTTCATTTACATACATGTGTGGACGGTTGCATATATACTGACAACTTGAGTGTCCATTTTCTAATAAAATTATGAAGTGTGGGTTTTGTTATAGAGATAAGCAAACTTTTATATCAAAAGATAAACTTTAAGCATTTAATTCGTTCCAGAAGCAACGTTTTAAGGAGGATCTTGCACTGTTCACACAAGGAAATCACTGTATTTGTAAATAATTCATAAAGGGTTACGATTTTACAAACTATAACACAACAGAATCAACGAATGATATTTGATCTTTACATACAGGGTGCCCGTTTTTTCGAGCCTAACCATTTGGATCTCGTGAACCGTAAGATATACGAAGTTGGTCAAATATTGAAAAAACTGCGATTGAAATTGAAATATTTTTTTATGTTTAATTTGTGCAGTAAGCTATGGATGAAAAACAAGAGTGATAAATCAAAGATAAAAATTAATAATTGTTAAATACTCTTTATAAATAATGTTTAATTTGATTTCCATTATTTTCTAAACAAAAGAATTAGCTTTCATTATTGATTAGATATTAATATTAAAAATAAAAAATTATTTAAATTTCAATCGCATTTTTACCGACCGCCAACATGTATAAGGGAGGTATTGTGATCATACCGATTTTGACATTTCGATGGATCTCCACGAATTGTGGTCCCTACATAACGTCCGTCATAATGTCTGTCCGTCTGTCTGTCTGTCCGTCTGTCTGTCCGTCCATCTGTCTATGTATACGTGCAGAGCAAATTCGGCTAAAAGGATTTTTATGAAACTTCATATTTAAACTTTTGACATCAATGGCACGAGTTGATCAACTTTTGGTACAAATCGGTTGACTAGAAATGGGAGTTTACTCGTGTCGATTTTAAAATTTTTGCGAATATGTAACAACAACAAAATTTATTTAACAAAAGTTGCTATAAAAGCAATAACTAACAACTTTTATTTGAGATATTTTTTGATAAAACGAAAAAAATTTGAAAAATTTTACGAAATTTTATCTATTTTTTCATACTTATATGTAACGTTTCCGTGGTCATGATAACTAATATCTCTGTTAGAAAATATTAGGCCAAGTTATTTCTACTCTGCTGCTAGAATGTATTTTATACAAATATTTTGTGATGGCGGTCGGTCCTGTGGTGGCTACAGCTGATTTTTTTCGATATTTTTATTATGTAAAGATATTGAACTAATACATGGCTGAATTCAGAAAAAAATACGCTATTGAATAGGTAAAAAAATATGTATAATCCCATTTGAAAAAATATAACTTAGTACTCGAACTTGAGAACCACTGGTTTAAAAAATATTTTCTTCTTTACGCAGATGTCCCCCATGGTCTTCTACAACTTCGTTGCATAGTATTTTCTTGTAACTATAATAATATAGCTAATATTGGCGGTGGTCGGTTTCACTGTTACACCCTGTATAATTATTTTAATTTGACAGATTTTACTCATGCTATTCAATAGATAAAAACAGACTAAAAATGTATGTAAAGATCATATATTTTTGGTTGATTCTGTTGCATAATTTTTTTAAATTATGAATTCCGTTTATGAATTATTACTTTTTTTTTAATTTGATTTATTTGCGAAATACAGTGATGCATGTACAGTGTAGGATCCTCGTAGTTATTTTTTTTTGTTCTTGACCTCCTTGGATTGTCAGATATTTGAAAACAATTCATAAACGAAAAAAAGAAAACTGATCAATGGTTTTCTTACAAACAGATTTTTCCATTGTTGGTGAATCATATATCAATTATTATAAAATATATTTAGTATGGAAAATGTGTTAAAATTTCGTGCATTATTTTATAGATAACGAATTTTTAATACACAAAGCACATGTTCTATATAAAAAAAAAATATTGGAGATTTTTCCAATTAGTACGAAACCTAATTAAAATAGCGAGCTTGGTTAGTTTCAAAAATAAAAACAGCAATTATAACAACAAACATAGGCGATCGAATCCTGGAAAAAAATAATCAAACGTTTCTAATTCTGGAATATTATTCATGGTTATCGAATGAGACAAATCGAGCTTGGTAAATGTGTTTGTTCACACGAGTTCGTATATGAAAGTTTAATGAACGAATGTACGTACAATACACTGAACATTGTTTCGAATACGCTGTATTTGTTTTTGTTAATATAAATAAATTATATAGTGATAATGTTTGTCGATATGGAAATTATTAAATAACGCTTATATTAGCTTAAAATCAAGTTGAAAAGTGTCACGTAACTTTCAAAAACAACAAAACTGAGGCATTTAAATACAAGGTGTACTGTTTGGCAAATATCTCGTGAAATGGGCGGTCTTGGTATAGTGGGCATAGCGAGAGCAATATGATAGACAATGATAAACACAGAGAACAGTCAAAGAAACAAGTATCAATTCACATTATGACACTTGTACTTATTATACCCTTTTTAAACTAAAATTTTAAGACAAGATGTTTAAGTTATGCTGACTTAACGTGCTAGTGTGAATGCGCATGACCTCACTTTATTACAGTCTTAAGGTTTGTTCGTTTGTGTTGCACCAGACTTGTCCAGGACAAGAGCAGCTGACGTCACTATATAAGATAGCATTGGTGGGGGAAGCTGAGGTGTAGTTCAGTGTAGTTTGGGCAACACAAACGAACACACCTTAACTCAGGATCGCCACGTTGGAGAGAGGCGCCTTTGTGAAAAAAAATTATTTTGGCCCCCCACTACCAGAAAAAAAAAAATTAAATAAACAAAATAAAATTCTAGATAAAAATAAATTTATTTCAGGTAACTAAATTATAATATGTAGATAAATACAACATATTGATAGGTTCGTATAAAAAAATGTCCATAAACATTCAAGAGTTTTTTTCTTTCTTTTTTTTAATTAAAACCAAATTCACAATAAATATGTATTTTGATGATTGTAAATATAAATAGCAACGCATAATTATCGCATATATCAATTACATATTAGTTTTGGTAACTAAGGCCAACAACTTTGAATAAAATATTATTTAATATTTACTTTTCTAGCTTCCGCTACAAAATTCGTAACTAAATCTTTAAAATCTAATGCATTTATGGTATCATTTTCGATTGATATTATCGATAGTCTGACATAGTGGAACGTAAATAATTTTTAATCAGTTTCAATTTTGAATTAATGTTATTTTTTATAAAACATTACACTCTTAATTTTCTCAAGCAAAGACATAATAAATATCCCGATTATCCGATTTTTTTTTCATCGCTAAGTTTGTTGTGTATATCTTTCCAGTGTTTTGTTAAGTCTTCATTACTCCATTCTTTTAATTTTCTTATGTCGCGAATAAGTTTAAAATATTCATTGTGATTTTTTAATTGTACAAATCTGTCTGTACTTCTTACTGCCTAATCTAACATCATGAAAAAAAAAGGTTTTAAAGATTTGTTTAGCATCATTCAGATATTCATCTAATGCTTCGTATTAAAACATCCTCTATTAAGTTCTTTTGCTACTTTGAATTCTATATGTTGTATAAAAATTTACAATTATATATTCTTTGAATTGGTGCCCCCTATAATCAGGCGCCTTTGTGCTGTCAACATTTTATATTATCATAGACAAGAATACTATATTCTATCGAAGATATAACTAGTATATACATATTATTATTATTGAATTAGTTATTTCATTAGTTACTTTAATAATTTATTTAATACAATATAATAGAGAGCTTCAATAAGTAAGGTAAAAATGTATCGACTTATGCATTAATGCAATCAACACATTTTAATTGTTTTCTACTGTGTATAATATAGCTACGATTTGTACACCCAAATGCACAACAGTTCACTATTTTAACTAATTTGAATTTGTATCTACACAATGAAAACTAAAAAACTATGTACCTAACTTTAAACTATGAAAACTTGGTCTTAAACTATGCACTAAACTATAAAAATACGAGTCCAAATACAATTATACAACAAAACACAATTGTTTATAAGAAAAAAAAAAAAAAAATGTCTCGGGTGTGCAATGTATGATTGTGTACACAATACATATGAATCGTATAGAATACACGTAAATTTTGACCAGGATTATGATGGCGCCCAGTGAAAAAACACATGCTAACACGCTTAGGGCTCAAGGTCGATTGAAAATTTCTGGTAGAGTTGCAAATTTCATATTAAACAGGTTTTTTATTTTTATTATTTCCATGATCTGAACTATATTTTATCAATCAGTGGCGTAGAAACAGAGTACTAACAAGTAGAAACCTATTTAATATGAAATTTGCAACTCTACCAGAAATTTTCAAACTCATTCATGCACGAAATCAATTGAAAACACATCATTATGACAAATAAATATAACTTTAATGCATATAGAATTGTTTTGAAATATTCATAATTAAATTACACACTATGATCAAAGAGAATATATTAAAGTAAACAATGCATGTAGATATAAAAAAAAAATTAATTAATTTTCCAACAAAATGCAGAGTAATTTTTTGTCTAAGTCTTGTTTTTTTTTGTGTGACTAAGAATTAGGTTTAGAATATATTTTACACAATTAATTGGAAAGTATACAATTTATAGAAATTCGTGCGAAAAATTTTAACTGTAGTATTGATTTTATCCAATGAAAGTTAAACCATTGATAGCGAAAAGGCCGGTAAAAGTGAAATTGTGAACATTTTTTAAATATAAATATATAACAATTTAACATTCTGGGTTTAAATTCTGGATTTAAAATTATGCAATAATGTAGATCGATAATGTAGTATTTATTTTGAGAAAATGGGGAATAAATTAACTTTTTGAAATAGTTACAGTATCTAGGACCATAAATGAATATTTGTGTGGCGGAGTATAATATTAACGCCTATTGTCAACTGACAATAACTGAAGCGCCTCTAGTGAGATTTTGAGAAACTGACAGGTGGAGGATAGTTGAGTTTGTTTACTCTTGTTTCATAGCGAGTTTTTAAAAAATGTCTTTAAAATTGCAAGAAAAAATTAAATGCAACGTTGTTGTGTTTATCTTTGCAATGCAAAAGTAGGTCGTGATAGAGACCTAAGTTTTCATCGTGTTCCGAAACGTGGCAAAAAACCTTATTACCTTTAATTATAACCCTAGAGCCCTTGGGCACTGAGAAAACGGAAAATTTCATTTAACGTAACCCTCATATTTAATAACAAATTAATTTCAATAAATATCACATGAAGATACCATTGAACCTGTCAAAAATATCCTATCTGCGTCAGCCATGATGTACAATGCAGTGGCGCCTCTATCGGTAGTGTCAGATAACAATAGTACGGAGCCCCAAAAAAATATTATCGGGGGGATTTGAAGTTACGCCACTGAATGTAACACGGTAATCTAAAGCCAAATTAAAGCCCAAGTGATGAACCATACTAAAAGAAGTTTTTATTGAAACATTTATGATTCCAATTCATGTAAAGCAGAGCAAATAGTTGGACAAGTATAAAAACGAAGTGGAAACATAAATAGCAATGATAATTTGAACGTAACCATGTTCAGTAAATATTTTGCTATCGTCTTTTAAAACTCGTTTATCTTAAAACAAATAAATCGAGATTGTATCAAGATCTCCAAGGCCTTCTGATGTGTTAAATTTCACGATCTACTCACATATCTGATAATACCATTGAAATATTACATACTGACGGAATAATTGAGTTGTATCAACATAAAATATAAAAAACGAAACCCCTAATTTTAAAGTCATAACATTATATTTATGTATCAACTTTTTTTTTCTTCACCCTCGAATTCTATCGTAAATAAAATTCATGTATGTGAAAGATATAAAATACAGATAATTCAATTTCAAACGTGCATATTAGCTTGTCGTAATTTTATCATTTATAATGGAGGGCTTTGAAAAACTGAAATGAAGTCGACTAGAAAATTATTCAGTGCAAAAAACAAAACTATCTAGCATCTGACAGCAAAAAACACTTTATTAACTTCTGAGATGTTTAGTTTTGACTAGTTTCAATACAGAATGTCGCGGAAATACCGAAGCTTCGAGGTTATCTGGTTTTTGACTATTTTTGGCGTGGTGTAACTCATGTAAACTAATGCATGATTGGCGCCCCTATGTTGAAATATTTAAACTAATTCCACCTGTTTTCTAACGAACATAGTCTATTACTTTTTAAGTTATTATTACGCTTTTCTTTGCTGTTTAGATCAGTGCTTCCAATGCGTCCAAAAGCAGCACAAATAATTTGTCTATAATAGATAATACAGTGGACCCTCGGATTTCAAAATTAGTCAATTCTAGACGAATGTTCTAGAACCGAAACTATATTTCTCATAAGCAGTAATTATATAAAAATATATGTAGATCATTCAGAATATCTGAAACGTAAATGCGATAATACATACAATTTAGAAAGTAAATATCAAAATACTGCCTACGTAGTCCAGTAGAACGAGAACGCGAAATTCTTAGTTTGACGTACTCGATACCCGATAGGTAGTATTTTGATATTCACTTTCGAAGTAAGCAATAATATAAATTATCCCGTTCCAAAAATCATAGGTTCGTGCCATACATGGAACATTATGTTACAAAAGAAAATTATTCCGTATTATTTGCTCGTCAATTGCTAGGTGTTCTTCATTAGGGATTAAAAGCAGTCGCTCTCGAATTTTTTAAAGAAAAGGTCGTATCTTCTAGTTGTCCTTTCTCAATAAATTCAGAGTTATCGTTGAAGTGCAAATTCCGCTTGATATCCTCAAATGTATTGCAGCCCATTAACCATAATACATGTTAATACATGCCATGTGGCATGTATTAACATTCATGAAGTAACGTTCTGAATCAGTTTTAAAAGTAAAATAAAAAATAAAAATCGGAATGTGCCATATATGGCACACCATGCAAAGAGTTAAATTTTAGGCTGTGTTTTTTAAAATAGGTGAGTGTTTCAATGTTATAATGAAATTTGGGCGCTGGGGTAAAACGAAATAAATGTTTTTCTTTCAAATTCAACGCATTTTTTTGAAATTATCAGCAACCACATAGATTTCGTCAGCGGCAAAGTTGATACACGATATACATAAATAATAATTGAAAGAATTTAGAAAATATTTTAGTAGTTCGAAAAGTATAAAGATATTTGTGCGTGCAGTTACACAAAATCCGTCTTTTCGGTATATTTAACGCATTACTCGAGAACTGATCCGATTTTCAAACGGTTTTTTCCATCTGTAGTTACAACATTTGGTCAAAATTCAAGCTGTGTTTGAAATCGGTTCAATAGTTCCAAAGTTATAATGAAATTTGTGAGCGCGGGTAAAACGAGATCTATAGTTTCCTTCATATTTAATGCATCTTCTTGCAATTATCAGCGACAACATAAGTTTCGTCTCTAGAAATTGGTACACAGTTAATAAGAATTGAAAGAATTTAGAAAATCTGTTAAGTAGTTCCAATAATATAACGATATTTGTGCGCTCGGTTTTATAAAATCCATCTTTTCGGCTTATATTTAACGCACTACTCAAGAACTGCTGATTCAATTTTCATGTGTTTTTTTTTTTTTATCTGTAGGAGAATTGAAAGAATCTGCTCAGTAGTTAGAATCTGACCTTTTACATATTTATAGTATTGTTTTCTGTCCGTTCACCTAATTACGAGTTGGTGGTATCTTGTAGGTTCCAAAAAAAATGTAGATCAATAATAAGGAATTGTCCCCGAGCGAACGGGACGAGGTAGCGTGTATATATTAATTATAAGTGGTTGGTTCATAGAAAACGGGAGTCCAGGTGGTTTCTTTCCCTGGACTGTTCATCTGTTTTAATTTTAAATGCGGAGAACCGATCGAAATTGCCTTATATAAATTAAATGATTTTGAAAACATGTTTGTTAAGTAAATATACGCATTCTCGAATGTTTATGTAGTAATGAAAATAACTCTTAAGAAAAGTACGCATTCCCATACGTATTTATATTAAAAATAAAATCGTTCCACATTTTATTTACTTTTTAACTTAAGTCTTAATTAAGTAACCTTACTTAACTGAAATACATTTCAGTAAGCATAGAATGCAAAATCAACTAGCTAACATAAGATTTTAAACCGCTCTCACGATGAGTACAAGTTCGTGTAGGAAAATAAAACCATCCCAGTTATCATGCACTTTTGGCGTGTTATAAAAAAATTTGTAATATTTCCCAACGGTGCAGTTTTGTTTGGCGGCATTTCTCTTTGGATTAATTCAAGATTACTACTCTAGTGTAGATAGATGTTGTTTGCGTTAGGTTCATTTGCATGTGGCAAACTTACAATTCTTATTTTGTTCGTACTTATCGAGTCCCTCGAAGCGCCGTTGTATTTTCAACTCGCATGTTCAATTACAGCAGTAAATTCAGAAGTTGGGTCTGTCTGGATACAAAGTGCACATTTGTTTGAAAGTGCCGTGACACCAAGTGAGACGGATAGATCAGTAATGAGTGTGTTTACTTGGAACACATGAGTTAGCATTTCTACCGCAGCGTGTCGCCACTCCTTGTTTCCTTCACCCTGTTGTTATAGAAACTATAGGTACAATGGTACAGTGGTGGTTTTCCTGGGAAGGAGCATCAACATTATTGATAACATTAAATATTCCCGACAGTACCGTTGCAAAGGTGAGACGGAGAGAAAAGTGCCGTGAGATCTTAAGAAGGCGGAAAATTTTGTATCTACTTCTCATAAATAAATTAGACCATACATAAACAGACTGTAAAGATGTATGTGAATTTTTACTGATGATGTCATGATGAAGAATACGTTTGTATTACTCTTTACTTGTGCAATAATTGCTTGGTCTCTTAATCGGTGGCACGTTAAAGCAATCTACGCCCTTAAGCACTTAGTTCATTTGCTCTGTGTAATAGACTTCAGAACAAATTGCTCTAAATAAAATCATTTAATAGTTTTAATATTTACAGGTTTAATTTTTAAATTATTTAATAGATTATTTGTTACGTTATTGCCAATAATCATTTATTGGAAGGTAAAAAAATATCCACAAAATCTTTGTTATGACAATAAATTGTTAAACGCAAATGCTATTTTAAAAACTTTTGCAAAATGTGCTCAATATATATATATATATATATATATATATATATATATTAAAATAGTACATTTATAATAGCAGTTTAGGTTTGCCTGGACTCATTTACATAGCAACAACAATAAGAACAACAGCAACAACAACAACAAGAACAACAACACAAATTTAATAAAACAAATTTTTAAAATAATGCTCATGCTTTAATACACACGCATTGTTTGGTCCTGTGGTAGATAGTCTATGTGTAACATCCCTTTCGCGTCCCAAAAAAATAGGTTCCGTGATGTGATTGGATCACTTCTGCCTTTTCTCTCAGGGAATGGCGAGGAATCCACTGTTTGGCTGTTCCTTGATCTCTAGCGTACAAATATGAACCCACGTCTCATCCATGGTCACGAAACGACGTAAAAAATTCACCGAATTTTTATTATACCTATCCAAACCAGCCAGAGAAAGTTGACATCGAATGATTTCTTTTTCCGCTTACAGCAAACGAGATACCTATCTTGCGGATAGGTTCAATATATCCCTCGATATGCCAGCTATCTCTAGTACCTTTGAGAATTTAAGTCGTCGGTCATTTGATAGTGGATTTTGTCAACAATTTTCGGTGTTATGGCTGTGTTTGGGCAGCCGCTACAGCGATCATCATTGACAAAGATTCTTACTATCTTGAACCCATTCATCCAGCAATAAATGGTTACATACAAAGGGGCATCTTCATACAATGTATTAACTAAATTGCCATGGATTTCTTTTTTTGCTGACAACTCTTTTTTTACAAGAAACTTAATGACTGCACGATATTCAAAATTTTCAATTTTTGATACAAAACTAACTGCTTCTCTTTACTGTTTAGACCAAACTAAACATCAGAACGGCATAAAATTGTACTGACATACTGACATGTAACCTCACATATAAATTTTACGTCTAGGAAATCGCATAACTTTTCATCCAGTCCTCGTTACGCACTTTTATCGACTTCCGTTAACACAAAATTTTCCCTTACATTTTTTCTTTATTTTAAAATTATATTTAGGTTAAATCAAAGTGTGAATACAAGTTTGGACATTATATACTCATTAATATAATGTTCATTGGGAAGTGGTGAGAACGGAAAAGAATGGTTTTGTCTTAGGCGGCAGTTAACCTCGTTCCGCCGCTGATAGAAACTATAGGTACAAACCTTATTGGAAATAAATTAACTATTCCCGGAATAAACCCATTAGCAACACACAAATAGTATACGGGTTACGGTGTTGCTTTCTTGGAAAACCGATCACTAGAGCTTTTAGTTTGATTCCGGAAGATATAATTAACGAGACGCTACTGAATTTGCATTGTATCCCTGTGACGAATTATTGTAACAAGCAAATGCAACTTTGACTTTCTCTGTACACCCAGTTCCTTTACAAGTGACTAGGTAGTAATTGTGTGCACAGCAGGCGACTGTTTAAGCTATGCTTCTATTCGCCTTCGGTATGAACCACAGAATATTTATCATTTTCTAGGGTAATTTGTCTAGGCGGTTTCTTCAGTTTACTGCTAAAATAGGGAATTTATGAGCACACTTACTCAGTCTTTTCATACAAATGGGTGATAATTTTGTAAGTTTATAGCCTAATTTGTTTTTCAATGTACATTTGCAACTACTGGTAAATATTGAATTTATTATGTTGGCAGTAAACTTTATGTCAACTTTTACGGAGAACTTATTAATCTTGCATTAACAACTGCTATAATTCGGAATGAGATTGACAAACGATATTTTCCTTTGACTTTACTTTTATATTTTGATTTATGGCGGGATTTTATGAAAAATTCCACTTACCGGCAGGTGAATTCGGTTTCTCCTAGACACATTTCGAAGCACTCCTGTCTTGAGTTGACGACTTGTTGACTTTTGGTAAAGCCGGTCAGTTTGTATCCTTGGACGCGATCTATGCACCAGGATTTCTCGCATGGTTTCACACCCAAACAACTCTTCTGGGCGTAGATTGTGAATACTGGGAACTGACTCTTAGTAAGAGCTCCTGAAAAGAGAAAAATTACCATTATAACAAATTATTATTGCTCTATTTATGCAGGTGAACTGTCGATCTTATGCTGCATTTAGATTATTTTCCTAGTATCAAATCGCATATTACTAGGTGCAAGATGGTATTTTGGCGCCTGGACTATATATTGTAACAAGCCTGTACCCTATATTAATGTGTAAACTAACTGGTTCCGGTGTATAACCTTACCAGCTCTGTGTGGTTTCATACATGAGACGTTTGAAGCTACCGCTCTATTGCTCCATTACCGCACGGTTCTGGATACAAAGGACATTCTATAAAATTACGCAAGGGCAGCTGTTATGTAAGGGCAAATGGGAAATGTCTCCAGAAAAAAATAATCTCTATATTTCTTTAATTTTAATGTTTTGAAATTTTATTAAATTATTATTTCATTTTTAATTTCAATAATTTAAATCCTTACAGATTGTTTGATTTTATATTGCGCTATTTATTTCGCGCGATTTTTTTATGAAGAGCGTTGGGCTATACAACAGCGCTTTATTTTTCCTATACTACCTATATCTATATGTAAACTCCCTTTGCCTCGTACCGTAAGGGAAACCATAGTTCTATATTATCCATAAGAATACATTGGGATATTGTACAAAGCTGTGAAATTAGCTACACTATGAAATAAGTGCTGCATCTTGCCGAGCTCGCGCCACTTATTGAAATGTGAATAATTTAACAGTATTTACAATTATGTTTAGCTAGTATGGTTGCTGTTACTGTGAAACAGCAATAATTGACCATCCAAACTTGGATAAAAGTAAGGATAAAGCTTTATGTATTTTAGGTAATATAAGTAAAAACATGAAAATAGAACTTTAGTTTATTTTATCTTAATCTAATTCAAATATTAAATTTGTTTGTTTTACTGCATTAAGCCTAAAATTGTTACAAAGTGTGGTGTATAATTAAAAAGTTCAGTGCCACTGCCGGTTTTAATTTTAACATTACAACCGATTTCGACCACAAAACTTTATGTATAGTTAATTGAAATTATTGATACTCCATCAGAAGCTATTGGCGCTTATGCATCCTAATAAGTATCACATGGTTGATCTGAATAATCTCCAATATGAAAACAAAACTGTATAACTGGTAAGCTTTTGTACTTTTTGTTTAAACTTTGATAGCCTCTTCAGTTGCTGAGCCCTAGAAGCGCCACTGAAAGTACGCAGCTGGAAATAGGCAAACATAAAGCTTTCATTACACGGCGCCTATTGTCATAGATGCGTGTAAAGCCTCGTTTATAATAGATCCATAGCACACGAGCATGGCATAAGCATACAATTGAGTATATTGTCTGTCCATTATAAACAGATGTTTGTATTAGGTCGTCAAGGATGAAATTTGTAGAAAAAAAGGCAAAGTTGGTTGATAACTTACAAATATAAGAAATTATTTTATTCATCAAAGTATGCACCCATATTGTCTATACACTTTTGCCATTTAAGCGGCAGGTTGTTTAGGCTGGTGGTATAAAACCCTGGCGGACGAGAGTCAATGAATTCCTGAAAGGCAAGTTTTACAGTATTGTCGGAATTAAACTGTTTTCCTATTAAAAAGTTGTCCAAATTGCGGAAGAAGTGGTAGTCAGTGGGGGCTAGGCATGGTGAGTATGGAGGATGATGAAGAAGTTCCAACTCCAATTCCTGTAGTTTTGCCACAGTCATTTGTGCAGTGTGTGGTCTAGCGTTATCATGCAAGAAATTAGGAGTTGATCTGTTGACCAATCTAGGCCGTTTTTGCATCATTTCGTCCAGTTGGTTGCAGTATATTTCTGCTGTGATCGATGAGCCAGGTTATTTTTGTTTTGTTTGGTTTTTAAGTTACCTGTACGAAATTTGGCGAACCAATTTGGTATTGTCTGCTGCGTAAGTAACACTAGAGCCAAATAGACATTATTGTTTCGCGTTGTCTGCGATGCCGTAGTTCCACGTAAGAATACTTATACTTTATAATAGTGCGAACTTCCGACCGTTCCATTTTCAACAAAATTAATTTTTGATATATTTTAAAGCACGACAATGATATCTTTAAACAGGAGAGATGAGTAACTTTCCAACAAAAAAAAAAAACAACAGTAAAATATTAAGCCAATGTCAAATAATAAGCTGTTAAATTTGGCAATATTATTAACTACAAATTTTATCCTTGACGACCTGATACTATAACCAGAACAATCATACACTATTGATTCCCCTTATGCAAATACGATGCGGTTATATAATTAATATAATTTCTATTAACAGCCTTGCGGCTATTAAAAAACGTATATATATATAAATTAAACAAACAAAATATACCATACAAATAATAAACAAAAAAAGAAAGAACAGAAAAATAGTTTGATTTTGTCATCAATTATACTATACAGTTATTACATTATTAGAAATAACGTTTTTATTAATAAATTATTGTAAAAAAATGTGGCGACAGACTAAATTTGTCCAAGAACAGCTGACCATTATTGGTCATTGTTGACCATGGTTATTTTATGAACCACGGTTAAGATTTAAGCCTGGTTTATAATAGATATGGAACATAAGCATAAAAATTACACTACTCTCTTTGTTCTGTTTATTACAAACAGATGTTTTGAAGGGTCAAATCCATTGTTCAATGCATATGCGTTTATGCTATGGGCTTATTATAAACCATGCTTTACACTTTTTTGCAGGGCACGAAATATACAAATACGTATCTGTATATGTAGCTGCCTCATGTTTGTGACTATGCAGGCATAGTGGCATCTATAGCCGCGTACAATGTATTATTATTAATAACTAATTCATGTGAGCAAATTGTAGTGTAGCAGAATCTTATAAAATATTTCTTGAGAAGAATGTATGCATTGATAGAATGTCTTTGACTGAGATTACTCTTTGACGAATGTTTTAATTACAAGTCTGTGTGTGGTTTCAAGTTCAAGATGTCGTTCTAATGTTCTTCGAAGTCGTTTGTCTCGTCTTTGATATGGTATAAATTGATTACATTGCGTAATTCAATATTAAATACATTTTATTGGTTGTTTAATACACCACGCAATCCACCTTAACACATGTTACACGAATTACTTTTATTACCATTAATTAATTAACATTTGTGGCTAATATTAAGAATTAATTTCATGTTGTAAAGATTGTTTTAATAATGAGTTTTCACACGCAGGATAAAGTCTGGTTTACACTGCTGGTAGAATTACATTATCCAGCTTGGTTGTACTACACTAAACAAAAACAGTAGCGCTAGTTACGTAAATTTAAACAGCAGAGACTGTCAAAAGACTTTTTAAGACTATTTAGAGCTTTTTAGCTTCTTCTGTTCTAAAATATTACTAATTTAATTACCAAGTTTTTAGATGCACAGTGAAACCGGACTGTATACTGCATTTCAACCATACTGCTGAGATATTATAAATTTTATTGATTCGAGACTTCCTGCAATAAATCTGATAAAAGATCCATAATATCCACAGAAAAATATGAGAATCGAAGAAGATTACCATGAATGAATTGAAAATGTCAACTATTAAAGAAGCAAGCTTTAATTCTTTGGTCACATAATGCGACATTTTAGATCAGCGTTTTCCAACCTTTTTTCACGGTGGACCGGCAAACGACCTAGAAAAAATTCGCGGACCGGCAAGCTTAGAAAGTAATGTGTATCGCAAAAGTTAAGAATACGTTTCTTTATTCTTAAAGCAAATTATTACTTAACAATTAATCTCGCGGACCAGTAAAATAATCTCACGGACCGGTGGTTGGGAAACACTGTTCTAGATAAGGCGCGCACCCAGAAATGTTTCTGGGGGGGAAGGTTCAGAATATAAAATTGTTTTATAAGAGCAATTAGTGCTGACCAAAATCACCTTATTTTTCAAAATGCAAGTGTTAACCTAAAAAAAGGTCTTTGCTTCTAAAATACAAGTAATGACCTAAAAAGGTCCTCCCTTCCAAAATAAGAGTGATGACCTAAAAAGAAAAGGTCCTCGTTTTGAAATTACGAAGGATAACTAAAACAAAACCTCAAGAGCTCTAGAAGTCAAATTTATTCCTTAAATAAATACACTATAAATACGTGTTTTTTGAGTTCTGGGGGGGGGGGGGGGATGAAATTCTAAAATGGTACTAAAATTCTTCTATTTATAGAAGTTTCTCAATAAGGGGTTTTATGTAGCTATTTGGTAAGTATTCAAATAAATGTTTTAAGTTCAAAGTATAATATTTTATTTTCTCTGCAAGTATAACCTAGCACCAACATTATAACCTCTGAAAATATTCATTTGCAAATAGCAATTTTATTATAAAATGGATTTCCATATATTTGTACTCTTTTTTAATACTCAATTATAATTCAAATATACTGTATATAGCAAGAAGACATAAATTTGAGCAAAAATTGATAATAACCCAATATTGTTTACATATGTTGATTGATAACTATCCTTTTTCGTGTCAAAAGTTCAGAAGGCGATAGTGGCGCCGTTTCGGTAATGTTAGTCGCAAATAGTAGTTTTCTATCAACAAGTACATTCGAATATGTTCCAATTTTGCACACTGATTTTTCATTGTCATATTTTTTGTTTGTGGTCCTGTTTAAAAAACTTGTCCATGTTGTGTTCTGTAGTGTTATGATCCAGTGTCAGTGATGTATAGCCATAGCAGATAATAGCATCCATGATAGATTGTCTCTGCAATCGATAGTTTTACATAACTTAGTATTAAGTAATTAATTACTGACATTGAAATTCTTTTAAAAGTGATTTATAGCACTTCTTGTACTTGTCAATAAATTTATAAACATAGGTTTTTGAAAGAAAAAAAATCTTGATTGAATTTTAGGATAAAAAAGTTATTTTATATTAAAATTTATTTTATAATTATATAGTTTTGACATACAATAAATTGGATGAAGATATCAAAATTGTATTATGAACACCCTGTTTATAAGAACCCCATGGCTTAAGAGTTTGAAATGCCAAAATATACCAAAAACCCTTTTGGCGTACGAGCGCTATTTGTGTTGTTTATGCCTGGGCTACACCTGCATCTATCGTCGCTAAACTTCGGTTTAACGTGACATACACGCTAATGTGGCCAGCTACTATCGGTTTGCGTTCACAATATTAGCAGTGCGCGCCACTAGACACATGACGATAACTGAAGTGGCGGTTTTAGAGCGCACATCAAAGGAACTTAGCGCAGAGCGTAGTATGTTCTGTTGGCTCGTATCGTTGTTTATCCGGCACCATTTCTGGTTATGTTATACATATTTCTTTACAACTTATTTGTGTCAAAATCAGATAAGATTATGTTTGAATTTGTAAAATTAAATGTAAAAAATAATTTTAGGGTGCAGTTATGATGGATATACACCATAATTTTATTTAATTTACAGCAAAATAAATACTCTTGTACCTTGTAAACGTAAATAAAGTGTAGTGGCGAAAACGCAGGTATGGCCACAAGTAGCGTTTTAGCACGATATCGATAGATGCAGTTTACCACGAATTTATATAGCGCGCAATTATCGGCAAAGCTTATAACGCAAGTGTGGCCCAGGCATTACAGTAACTTGAAAAAATTCATCTCGGCTAAAAATGGAATTAAATCGTGAACATTTTCGAGCGATTATTTTCGACGTTGATTAACCCAACAACAGTGCATCGATGAACTTAATTATTTTGGCGATGAAGCACCATCAAGAACTACTATTTATTGATAGTTTGTCGACTTCAATCGTGGCCGTAGTTCACCTAAGGACGAATTACGTGTAGGTCGTCCAAAATCGGTTGTTGTTCCGGAAAACATTGATGCTGTGCGTGAAATGATACTGCAAGATCGTCATGTGACTTATCGTGAGATTGAGGTATCCTTCGGCATTACTGGGACCAGCATACATTCACTATTGCATGAACATTTGGCCCCCAAAAATTTATTCTCGTTGGATCGCACATAATTTGACAATCGGAGTAGAAAATGCCTCAATCGGAGTAGAAAAAGTGCTTCGAAAATTGGTTCAAACGTATGCAAAAGTGTATTGATCTTCATGGAGAATATTTTGAAATTCAATAAAGCCACTTTTGTTGACAAATAATTGTTTTTGATCTCAAATCCCAAAATATAAATGGCAACCCTAGTATAAATTTAATTTTAATATTTTTTATTTCTTAAACAATGCAAAATTACCCTTATCCTTTCTTATCCCTTTCAAGACGACATCAACAATATGGACGAAATAATTGACACAATTCGGGCAGTTAAGACATGCTGGAAAACGTACACGCACAATCGGGTCTATTCTGTATCTTTTGTGGTTAAAAAGATTTGGTTAAAAATGATGGTTAAAAAGTAATATTTTAACTAGGCATTAAAATTTTAACCTTGTTTCTTATTCTGTATCTCAGGTTATAATCCAGGCGTTAAGTTCTAATTTTTTAACCTTATGGTTAAAAGTATGTTGTGAAATTATCTACAAGGGAAGGTATTTTGCTTGTGTAATTGTGGATTTAATGTAAACAAGTGTTATGGTTGAATTGTGAATGAACAACGATCAAATATAATAAATCTATATTGCGGAAATGTACAATATTTATACATAAATAATTATGGGTGCAGAAAGTAAATAATATATTATAATATTACCATAACATGCAAATGTATCAACATTTTCTTTCTTTCTTCTATATTAAGATACTTTTATTTTCAGGTTATATTTACCTTATTTTTATTTTTAAACAGAGAAATTAAAATTTATAAATGTATCATAGTTTTCAATATTTACTTGCAATTTAACGGGTAATCTTTTGATTCTTCCCGGATTAAAAAAAACAAAAAACAAAACATGTAAAACGAAATATTTCGTAAGTTTTAGAAAAATGTAAATATTTTAAAATATTTCTTCAGGTAAATTAAACGGGTCTTTCATACCATGCAGTTGCCCTCGTTTAATTCGAACTGATCTCTTAAAAAGCATTTGTATATATTTTTTATTCACCTATATTAATTTTTCACTTATTAACCTATTTTTGTTCAATTTGTTTTATTAATAATTGATTTAAAGTAAACAGACTTGCCATAATTAATTCTAAAAATGGATTTTTCCTGGCTATTTGACGTTTAGAGGTTAGAACTATAGGTGGTTAAAAGTTAACACCATGTATTTGGCTGGAGTTAAAATTCAAAATATAACCTCCTGAATTAACCACATCTAGGTTTAAATTTTAACGCCATAGAATTACAGAATAACAAAATATTGTAAAGCGTGGTTAAAATTTTTTAACATCGACCTTGAGGTTAGTTTTTAACTTATTAAGATACAGAATAGACCCGTATGGGAGATATAGACCTGGACCTTTACTTTCCGGCAGTGAAAAGACCTTGCCCAATACAGTATTAGTACTACGACTTGACGAAAATGCTGACATTTATTGGCCACTATTATTGGTGCTGGATTAGACTATCCAAGAATAAAAATTACGATAAAAGGTTTTTCTGATTGGTAAAGTTGTTAATAATCCATGATATTCATACCAATACATGAAAAACCTTTGCGAAAGTCTTTCTTTTATCATCTTGGCCATTAATACTTAACGCAATTTATGCTTAAATAAATTGCCCTATGAAATATGTTGGGCAATATAAAAACAATCCTAAATTTCGTTAACATTTGTTAGTCCTTCCTCAAACTGGTACCAACATCAAAAACGATGTATAAAATAATTTATAATCAAACATCCTCTTGAATCGTTAATTTATTTTCGTATTAACAACAATAGAGGGCGTTGATGTGAGTGCGTTTCAAAAGCGACCTCTGACCCATTAGTTTGATGACGTGTGACGAAAATCGTGGAAAATCAGCCAGGGTGAATGTCAGTAGTGTCGGTCGTTGGCACTCTTCATTTTAAATGCGTTCACTACATGCATTGGCACGTTATCACGTTTGACAACCACTGTATTAGAACAGAGATGGACTCTCAGGAATTCTATACATGCGGAAATCTTTTGTTGACGGCTTAACAATAAATAACTATTGAAAAAATTGTTGTAAAGCGATTTTTTAACTTAGAATACAGCTATAAAGGAACAATACTTTGCGAACATTAAATACTTGACATTAACAAAGTAAGTAAATTTAATAAACACAATCAATTAATTTCTATAAAAGAAAATAAACATTGTACTTTCTTATGTCTTCTTGATACTTCATCTCTACAAAAATACGCATCTTCCGTACTAACGTTCTATCCGTACTTCTGTATGGATGTAAACATGGAAGGTAAATCAGATAACCTCCCGCTAACAGGTTTTCATATACAATCTGAGTAAAACCTTTAACATATTTTGGTCAAATACAATCTCAAATACAGATCTACGGAGTCTAGTTAGCCAAAAACCAATTGCGACAGAAATAATGACCCGGAAATAGAAGTGGATTAGACACCTGAGGAAGCCTGACAATACCATCTCCAAAAAGGAAATTGAACCCTCGAGGAGAGCGTAGAAGAGGTAAGCCTGCAATTTCCTGACGCAGGTTTATTTCTCAAGAAATTGGACGGATGGGAAATCTTGGCCGGATATTGAGGCCCTTGCAAAGAATGGAATCAGATTTTGGCGATGCGTCGCAAAAGCCCTTTGCTTCACTTAGGACCTAAAGGAAATCATATATGTCTTCTAGATCAGTGTCTCCCAACAGGTGTCCGCAGAAAAATTTGAGTGGTCCGCGAAAGTTTTTGTATGTGTTTTTTGCAGTTTTTTGTTGTTTTTTATGCACATTTTTATGTAAATAATTTATATTTTGTTTATTTTCTGTAAACTTTCTGTGATTTTCTACAAATAAAATAAATATATTTAGCAGCACATTAAATATATTTGTTCTCAATTATTATCAGTGGTCCACGTTAGAAAATTATATATTTTACTGATCTGCGGTACGTTTTTGGTTGAGAAACACTGTTCTCGATACCTAAAAGCCTTACTAGTATCACTAAGGAAACGAGGGTAACAAGAATTACACAGTTCGCGGGACTAGGATGACCAGGTATCTTTTAAAGCGAAGATGTTCCCTTTCAGCGCTTCGTAGGTATGTCAAAAAATACCTTTATAACATCACTCACTCATGTGTATGTCTGTCTGTTCGGTAGAAATTGTAGCAAGTGAACATAGAAAATTGAAATTTGGCATGATTTTACAACTCTTTGACCCACATATAGGAAAACTACAGAGAGTTAAAAAAGACACTACGCCAAAATAATAAAAACAAATATGTATTTATTGAAAAAATAAATATTTTGGGGACAACAAATTTGAATGTAAATTAGCAAAAACGTAAACGCGCAACATAAAACATAAGCGAACATTCGTAGGTATTCCAAAGGAATGCGTTCATTTGGAATCGTGTGCGTCTAATATGGATGGTAGAATTGATGAAAAATCCATTCTAGCTTGTTAGTATTCGTTTCAGATTGTTGACAATATATTTGTGTTTGTTAAAGTTCGTTGTCTTTGATATTTCACTGGATGTGTCTGCGTTTCAAGCTAGAACGATCACTGCGATATTAATTATTTTAATTACGCTAAAATGCATCTGCAATGTCATCAGTTGCATTCCTATATTTGTAACGTTTCAGACACCAAGACTGATTACAAGTTTACGTAAATATCTCATCAGTTTTGACAATAAATCTCGCGAATTCTTACTGTCAAAAATATAATAACATTTGTTTTATAAAATTAATGACTTACTAATTTAATATTAGGTATTATATGTGACAGTACGTTCATATATCTTGGCTGGTTGTTAATTACATGTGACCAAGCTAACCAACCATAACTCTATGTATCATGAACATGAGAGTATGTTTGTGATTAATTGATATTTGGATATATTTAATTTTCAAATATACCAGATTTAATTACCCTTTATTAATTGACCGTATCGAATTTTTAACAAATATTGATATTTTAAAGCTGACGTACTGGGGCACAATAAAAAGTGTACATTTACAACGAATGATTATACAACCTTGTTTTTGTCAAATGTAAAATTGTGAAACTGTTTCACGATTGAAATCGCCAAGCTAAAGCTCTTGATGGTGCTTTATTGCCAAAAGTCGAATTAAGTTCATCGATGCACTGTTGTTGGTTTAATCCACGTCGAAAGTTGTAAAAAATAATCGCTCGAAAATGTACACGATTTAATTTTTAGCCGAGATGATTTTTTTCAAGTTACTGTAAACACAAATAGCGCACGCTCGTCAAAACGTTCTGAGTACGTATACCGTCAAAAATGTCAAACTTTACGATAGAAGCGTTAGTTGCCAGATGACAGCACAAGTTTAGCGCAATCCTGAAATATAAGAGGCAACCCTCGTATATTATACACAGAGTTAATTAAAGTTCTCAAAATTGTTACTAACCAATATTACTGACATCAATCTAAACGGCACATTATACAATTAATTGTAATTCAGATTAATTTTTCCTCAAAATTCTGAATAATGTTATGTGTTTTTGTACCATAATATTTTATTTTATGGATTAAAAACTCCGAAGGATACGTTTTAATAAATGTGACCTTAAAGTTTTTTCAATAAAAATTAAAATTAATCCCTTCTTTGTTTTAAAATTACATACCCTCGTCTTTGAGGTTTAATTTTAAGTTAATATAGAAAATGGTTTGATTACTGTGTTACCGTGTTATCGGGTTATCGTAAAGGATATTTTACATGAATGCTCAGATTTTATGGCTTGATAAATTATAAGTGCTTCCGAAGAATATTAATTTAATAACAACTGCCTTAGTATTTAATTTGTGTTATTTGATATTTTATACTCTATAAGATTTCAGTTAATGATTTTACTGTCTGCAAAATTTTGAAAGAGTTTCAGTGTTAATAAATTGCAGAAATATATAAATATTAAACAAGCCCATCTTGCACAAATAATTGACTAAAATATATAATTTAATGAATATATGTCTATAAATTACATAATTAAAGAAATCTTTCATGAGCCAACATGAATTATTTAAAATAAAGTATCTTCTAAAGATTTATGATAAGAGGGTATAAAGTGGTTAGTCCCTATACTAGCGTCGGCGAATCAACGCAGTTACGTCACACGACGTAAAAAACGAATGCATTGTTCCAGACAATACAGTCGTTTGTTACGTCGTGTGACGTAACTGCGTTGATTCACCGACGCTAGTATACCAACTACTATCTGATATCAAAAACAAAAATAATGCTTAAAATAATGCGATATAAGTCAAAAATATGCTTTAGTAAAATATATTTTGTCACCTAGACTATCTTCAGGTGGGTTGGTTTCAAAATCTATAAAAATCAGCGTAAAACTACTATTTCGCTTGAATTTCCCACCATGGCGGTTGGAAATAATGGCTGGCAGTCACCAACTGTTTTTAGATTTTTAAACTATTTCGCTGTAACTTATCGATAGTGAGCGGCTGTGACGTCATGATGGTCTGATTTCAACTGCTGTGTCTCTACTTCTCTAGAAGCAGTCAGCCAGAGGTCGACAACCAAGAAGAAGCCTTGGGTGATTAATTTTTACCAGTGTAACTTTTCATGACACATCATCCCTCACCATACTCCAAACAAAAACGAACTGTAATGGGTTAAGTCTGAAAAATTTTCTTCGTCTTCACCGTTTCGCAAGTGACTTTTTATCAACTCGAAAAATCCTTCGCTTTCTCGACTAAGGCTACGGTTACACTGTATCCGTGCGTGCGGTAACGAGCGTTTACACTGAACGTTCTTCTCCTGATCCAGGGATGGGTGGTTTCAGAACATACGTGCGACTTGCGTGCGATTTCATTCAATTTAAACAATTTTATTTTAAATATCTGTCACTGAACAGCAAAAACATATAAAACAACATTACTTATAGTAATAAAACAAATTATTTTTGTTATATGTATTTTTAAATTAATATTTGTGGAGTTACGGGGGAACACACTAAAACTAAGATCTTGATATATCTCCTTTATTGTTAACAGCTAAAACGTGTATAACAAACATTGTTTAGAATAAAAAGACAAATATTCTTGCCCGAAGTACTTTTTCATCTGAACGAATAATAATTTTTACGCGAATTACGGAAAAAACAGAGAGACAAAAATGGATTTTTTGTTGATTTTGTTTCTGTAGAATAAAACAAATCTTACGAGTAAAACTCATATTTTTGGCCTGCTGGACGCATCAAAAAACAAACATATTTGTGCGTCGACGCAAGTTACCGCACGTAAGTACGCATGTACTGTAACCATGCTCATTTAACTTCGTTCGTTTGTTTTGTTGTTAGTTCTCGTGCGTTCAAAAAATCGCACGTTTCCGTATCAAGTGTAACTGCACACTTATAAATATTTTATTTGAGACTGCTGTTGACGATAGGCGTATAATTTCATCGTTTTCTTCTTTCTCCTCTAATAAAAACGCTATTGAGAAGTGACATTACCGTTGGCGGCGCTGTAATTCATGGCAAAATGGCTGAATTGTCTAGTATTCAGCTGTCAATATGCTAACAGGGAACAGGCTAATTTAAGCGCAATTCATTTTTATTTTATGAAAATGTATCTATGGACGTTTTAACAAAAAATCAACACCAGAACATATGTAATAATTTCAAACAGTACTACAGTCGCGTAGTGCAATATTTCACCACCAGACTGCGTATCCGAGCGTGTCAGTTCTCAATAATAGTACCTAAACCCATTTTCCGAAATATCGCGGTATTTCCCCGCTCAAAACAAACAACCAGTTCGTATGTTTGACACCAGACCATAACTATTTAGAGTTTGATATTTTATCTATTATGTCACCTATACCTATTAGTTTTCTAATATCCATTGATCTTTATTTCACACGTAATTTCTCTGCCTGTTTTAATGTGGGAGTAAGTTGAAAAATATGTGTATACAATTATAGAACGTAGCATATTACGGATTCTCTCTGAAACTTTGGCTGGTGTTGACAATGTTTGATTGAAAATCCCTGTATTCTCCCTAAAAGTGTAATTTCCATACCAAATTGTCATCTAAATTCCAGTAACTCATTAACATCAGAGGTTCAGAAATATCTGTTGAATAGTTGTCGGTGCATACGATTCAGAGTGTGATATGTGTTCCAATGGGGACAACGGTCAAACAATACCGTTCCCGTGGCGTATTGCAACACTGTATCGGAATGCGACAGCTGGCAGGGGTGATAGACTCACAGCAAGGTAATTAATTAGACGAACAGTGGTCAACGCAACAACATTGGTTTCGGACAAACTACCCTGTGGCCAAACAAGTGAATCAGTGTCTCTATATCTCTCTATGTATGTGTGTGTCTTTGTATGTGTGTGACCCTGTGCTTTATATGCAGATTGACATATACAGGACCCCTGATTAAGCCGTGTGACGCCTACCCTTAGGGGTGTTGCGCTAACACAGTGAAGATACGCGAAAGTTTTATCATACAAAGTTTTTTTTGTTGTTTTTTTATTATGATATGGCTGATGGATCGGTGAAATATGTGGAAGCTCGGGGCAGTTTTTTTCTACAATGTATGTTTTAGGGGTTATACTGAATATGTATCGAAAATAATCAGAGTTTAGTTTACCGGGGTTTAAAATACTTTTTAAGGATTTTCCGGGGTGCATATATTATTCAAAATGCAGAATAACGATTATAAAAAACAGAATGGCAAAGATCTTAGAAGGGTTATTCAATATTGGCCTTTGGTAAGACTTTTTAAGGTAGATCAATTGACAGATCTATCGAATATTGGTATTCAATATACTTAGAAACGGAGAACTTACTTTCTATGTCTCAACGCGCTTATCTAGGCGTTGGGAACCTAGTATTTTTATAAAAATTATAAGAGACTTAGAAATAAAGTGGCGCTTCATTACAACATCTAATGGAAACGCCGGTATCAAAAGCTTAAATGATGGTGTTATTCTAAACACATTTGTTAATTTACAGTTGATGTAAATAAAACCGCACTGCTAATGTTGATGGTTAGGGTGGGTGTTAAGGCAACAATAATAATGTCAACCAACATATAGCGACGGATGTTAAAAGAGGAGGCAAACCCTTGCGTCCGGGACTCGAACCTAACAATATCAACCCCAAAATTGCGAATCCCCAAAACTCACTACTTTTGCTTTCTGGGGCAGGCCACATATGTTCCACGGCCGCCGGTTCTAAATGATTAACCACAAATTTTTAAATCCTTTAAGGCCCGGTCTTTCCACCTTCAGATAAAGTCCAGGTAACTATCTGACAGATAAGGTTATTTATAACTTCATCTGCTGAATAAATGTCAATACCAGTCAGTGAATCCAATACGTCAGTCTTATTATCCGTTAGATAACTATCCGATAGATACATTTGTATAGAAAGAAGGGATGACATTTATTCAGTAGATGAAGTTATAAATAACCTTATCTGTCAGATAGTTACCTGAAACTTTAACTGAAGGTGAAAAGACCGGGCCTAAACCTGTTAAATTATCAGAAATGATAGTAATAAACAGTTTTTGTATTTGTTGTTATTCGGTTTCTCCAACAAGCCTTATATTGTTGTCTTTCTCTTACACGCCTTACTCGGAAGATTTTTTTTTTTTTTTTTTTAATTACCCATTACTTTTAATTTTGGGGGACTGCAGCGCTTATGCGTCAGGCTGCATGGTACCCAACAAAATAAAATTGAAAGTTTGTTTGATAGAGACTAAAAGTCAACTCGACTGAGTCCCAAGAAGAGAACGATCTTTTCCATTAATACCTTATAAAACACGTACAAACACAGAACTCAACACGTTCGTATTACAGTTTACTATTTCTTGCATTTGTTTTCACAATAAAATCATTTGTCGTGACAGAATGAGAATCAATTCAAACACCTGTTTTTTTGCAAATAATCCGTTTTTAGATAAATGTTCAACTTGAATACCTGTGGTTTTATTAGAATTTTATAGTTTTATACACCATTTATCGTCAAAATTGCAATATTTTATTAGCTGATAATTGGTTGGAAACCCAAGATATTTTGAAATTCAAAATGTAATAATTTTTAATGAATTTTTGTTACAGATTCTTTAGATAATGAATGACTACTTATGGTAGTATTGAATAAGGAAGTCTCTGATGATTTTCTGGTTAACCACTTCCATTATTATAATTGTTTGGAAGACGTAACGCACTGTGGTAAAGGTATTAGAATTTATTATATTCAACATTTGGTTGCTTTTCCCAACTTGGATTGTGTACTCTAAGTAAAAAAATCCAGAAGTACCTTTTAATCTGAAAGCAAAAGTGTATGACTCATGCATTCTTCCTGTCGCAACCTACGATATAGAAACAATAAGTTTGATGGTTCAATGTGTCAAGCAACTAAAGGTCACCCAGCGAGTCATGGGATGCGCTATAAGTTTAAGGGTGAAACGAAGATATTCGCAAAAAATAAAGAAAAATATCACTGCTATTGGCCACAAATCTGCATCTCTCAAATGGATCTGGGTTTGTTATATGGTCAGACAAGGTATTAACCAATGGACAGTTAAATAGTTCATGGGCGTCCAAAAAATTTCAAACGTGGTGTGGGCAGACCTGAAAGAAGGTGGTTGAACGATATAAAAAAGTAGCAAGTAGATATATCAACTGGCTAAGGACTAAAGGGGATGCCTATGCTCAAGGGTAGCAAAAAATGTAAGGCTAAAAGCAGAAGAAAGAACAAGAAGACATTTAACATAAACCCTTTAGAAAACAGAAGTTGCGATGCGGTATGTTCAGAATTAACCAGTAAGTAAGATTCATTATTTTATGTTATACGATAAATAAAAAACAATATAAAAACAAAATATATAATTTTTTAACATAATATCTGAGAATTTGTTATTGTCCATCTTGGCATAAGGTAAATAATTTCTGAAAGTAAGAAATCCTAATGATACAAAATAACGAAGAAAAACAATTTCTAAGAAGTGGATAGATTTATTTATCTGAGAACTACTGTTATTACGAGAAAATCGGAAATATAAGAATACAATATAAGAAGAATACAAGCCAGCCTACTGGCAGGGAATCAATGTTTACAAAGCCTAAATGGATTACTAAGAAAAATACTATATCGACTGGATTGTAGTTAAGGCTTTATAAAACAGTTATTTGACCAATGGTGACATCTGGCAGTTAGTATGTATATTGAGAATTGTAGAACAAATGGCACTTGAGATATGGGAAAGAAAAGTATTGAGTAAAAATTTCCATGGAGAACAAGTAGATGTCATATGGGAAAGACGAACAAATCAAGAACTAAGAGATGTATAAGGATGCAAAAATCATAGTTGTCAAAACACAAAGAATTAGATGAATGGGGCGCATAGTCAGAATGTCACAAGAATGGTTACAAAAGAAATTATTAGTCAGTAATATCAAAGGAAAATAACCAACGGAGCGATTGAAAGAACTGAAAGATATAAAAAGGGTGACAATATCTGGATGGAAAAAGAAAGCGATAGATAAAGGAAGTGAAAGAAAATAACTAATAATATTTCATACTAAGAGGAAGAAAATTTATTATCGTTATGGTGATAGAACTTAAGCCTTCATTTTTGCGCAGAATATGCCTGATATATTCACCAATATCTTAAAGATAATGTATATGAAAACCTAGTGTACTATTTCCTAATTTGAGCCTTAATTTTCTTTGAGTTTTCCAACTGTAAAACATGCTTTTCCGCGGTCACTACTGTGACCGCATTATTATGATAACACATGGCAACATTGCGAATTACATTGTTGCCTACTTTTTTATTAATTAAAACAAGCGCCAGCTATTTTCTACGCTATATAATTACACACACTTATTTGGAGTGTACTACGGCTGACCATTCTTTCCGTTAGGCCTAGTTTTTTTATTTTTAAAATTATTATTAAATACATGACTTGAAAGAAAATTAATAATGACTGTTATATTTATTAATATACGTTATTAAGAATTTTTATTGTACTATTATATAGAAAAATTTAATGTAAAATAGTTTATATTTTGACGTACCTTTATCATAAATTTATTTAACCGTGTATAAAGAACAAAATATGAAAACGTATCTAGTATTTTTTTAAATAATTCCCAAACGCCGAGTAACTTAACTAATGTGTGCACAAATGATATAAAACAAAGAATTTATTAAAACGTTAGCATTTACAACTATATTCGGATTAAAATATGCGCAGAAATATACATATCTGTACAATACGGATAACATTTACATATTACAGTACTAATATAGTCTTTTTCTACTGTACCACACTGCTACACATTCAATAGCGAATATTTAAATTGCTGTAACTAAATTTCATATGTATATTGACATTATTTACATGAATACGTATGATTTTAAACATAAATTAACAGATAAGCCATTCAAACAAGAGGTTAAATAACTATAGATCCAATGGTTAACAGTAAAACACATTGAATGGAGATTGAGAAATATTAGCTCTGTTCTTATTAAATTTATGTTTCATAATGACAACGATGGACCTCATGTACTTTTATAGACAGAAACTTTTAGTCATAATATTCTTGATAATTCCGTATTCAGTTTCAATTATAAAACCCAAACTGTGTATTTTATTTTTTGTTCTACAATAACCTTATTAGAACCATCCTTTACTTTCGAATAACTGCATCTTCTTCCTAATAATATAAATACCTACAAATTATAATAAACGCATACCATAATAGTAAAAATCTGATATGACATATTGCAAATTTATTCAAAGTTAATTTGTGGGAACTAGATTATTATCAATAAATCAATATTCTGCATATATCTGTTTACCTAGCACCATTAATAACGCGGTAGAGCCATCTATGAAAGGTAGGAAAAAGGCGTTACCTTACAGAAATGACCAGGTAATATTGAGTAAATAGTAAAAAATTATTCTCTATCGACGAGTAAATTGATCGCTTCACCTAGATCTAAGTTAATCATATGTAATATAGTTGTAGGATGCTGGTAATGCCACTCTTGAAAATTACCAATGCGAGCTACTTAATAATTGACAAATTACTTAAATTTCCCACGATGGTAATACCGTTATTTTTCGTGTATTGGTTCATTTATATAAATGGAAAATAAAGAAAATGTACAAGAATGTTAAATTATTATTTAAATTTGCAGGTTTTGTTGTAAAATAAACGGTTTCCTGTAACTATTTAATGAAACAAATAATTAACACAAATTATTTCATTAGTATTCAAAGGATTTTATCTTTTTACTAAGAGAAAAACGAGTCAATTTTGAAAAAGATAAATTATAGAATGTCTTGTCTCTCTCTCTCTCTCTCCTCTTCTATTTTCTCCTTTGTCCCACTCTCTCTCTCTCTTTCTCCTTCGAACACAGGGCCCGGATATTTTCAAATTGTGACCATTTACCAAAGATTTGTATTTTCCCAAATTTGTTGATCCATTTCGTGATCACTGTGTGATGTTATTGATCTTGCTTTATTAAGGTATATAATACATACATAACGTAGTGCATGGGCATATCCATAATATTTCACATCTGTTTGTAATAAACAGAACAAAGAGATTATTGTGATTTTTATGCTATGGTTATGTTATGTATTTATTATAAACTAGGCTTTATACTGCTGTTTCTTAGGAGAAGCTTTCTATGTTTTGATACATTTTGGATCTATTAGGCCCGGTCTTTCCACGTTCAGGTAAATTTATAAGTTACTATCTGACAGATAAGGTTATCTGGAACTTCATATGCTGAATAAATCTCAATACCAATCAGTGAATTCAATACGTCAGTCTCATTATTCGTTAGATAACTATCTGATAGATAAATTTGTATTGAAAGACGGGATGATAATTATTCAATACAGAAAGTATCACATAACCTTATCTGTTAGATAGTTACCTCTGAAGGTGAAAAGATTGGGCCTAAATATTTTAGACCATACACCCTGCCAAATAAATATTTAGATAAGAAGAACTCCTACCATAATGCCCTCTTCCGCATGTCCATTGTAATAGCCTTCTTGTAATTGTATGTCACATGTTTCCAGTATTGTGTTTATACAATTTAAGTCTTACGTCTTTAGTTACTATTGATTCTTTGTAAGTGATTTTCCCTCCAGCGGGTATTAGCGATTATCAATTATCTGTTTTGTTAACTGCTCTCTGGAATAGCTTTGAACTACATCGTACCATAATTTCAAGTTTTTAAGTCGAAATTCTTCTAGCTCTCCGAGCATCCTTCATTTTGCTTTGAATGGTAATAAGTTGTTTTTGGGATTTCGCATGATGTGATCTAGATATCATTTGGACAGGCTTTAAAATTTGCTAGTATTTTTTTTTTTACTGTGATATGACTGTGGTATGTTAAGAGCTAAGTCAGCTGAAAAATTAAGAGTTGCCCAAAGATCGATGGAGAAATTACTATACATTACTAAGAATTAGTCTAGCTGATCAAAAAACAAATCAGTGGATTCAAGAGCAAACAAAAGTGACGTCATCGAAAGAATTGCTCGTCTTAAATGGAACTGGGCTGGACTTCAAGATGACAGATGGACAAAGAAGATCCTAGATTGGAGACCCAGTGATACCAACAGAAACAGAGGAAGACCCCCAACTAGGTAAACGGATGACGTAAAGAGAGTTGCGGGGAACTGAAAATCTAAAGCACAAGATCATTCCGAATAGAAAAAGCTTGAGGAGGCCTACGTTCAGCAGTGGATAAAAAAGGCTGGTTAACGATGATGAAATGATGATGAGATGTTGGTGATTTTACTTAGTTAAGCATGTTTCGAAACTATACGGAAGTATACTGGAAGTATACTTCCAATATATAGAATATATTCCAGTATATTCCAGAATACTGGAGTATACCGTAAGTATACGGAAGTATACTTACTGTAGTTTGGCACAATCTGATTTTTAGAGATGAATTTTATTTTGAAGAAAGGCCCAAGTGCGAAATTAAATGCATCTGGGAGCTTGAATTCTTGGTGAATAATGTTTTCCTATCAAGCTAACCTGATATTTGAAATATTTCGAAGGTTATGTCATATTCTTGAAAGGTGGTCCTCTTTTCATGACTGAGTACTGACAGATATTTAGTATTTTCATTTACTGAAGTTGAGTAGGTATATTTAATTCAATTTTTCTTAATTTTATTTGTACTAAATATATAATTATAAACATACCTGTTGACAGATAGTGACGAAATATGAGTAGAATTCTTTTATTAAAATGCCTATGTAATTATACGTTTTAAATGTTGTACAGCTAACGGGAATCACACACCATAAAATATCTGACACTGGACACACGGAATTGTAATTATAATAATATTAACAACTAGTAAGTCAAAACATATTACAACGGTGTAAAATCGTGTGAAATATGAGATAAATGTATATAATATACACAACTTTTTATTGGTACTTTAGCATTTTACTAATCCTATAGTTAGCACCTAACTAACTCTACAATATAGACGATTTACACAGGTGTTCCAGGAGGAATTTGCCAAACTTCAAGGGTGTGGGCTTTCAATAATTTTAAGCAAAGAAAAAATCAACATAGTTGCAAAGTTATGGCTTTTAGAAAGAAAAATGTTGAATATCATTATGCGAAGCTAAGCTAATCTGAAGTCTAGTATATATGCGTCATCTCTAAACCTAAAGGCCTAATATAACACAAAATGACGGCATGAAAAGTTTTAAGATGGCAATGTCTGGACCGTATTTCAAATACGAGGGATGGTTGAAAAGTAATCAGTCTAGGCAACAGATGGCACCACCAGTATCGAATTAACCCCTTCAGTAATCATTAAAATATTTAAAAATGGCAAAAAAAAACATTTTTTTTATGAATGAATTTTATTTACTGAACATATATATCCTTCATAAAAGCCATTTCGGGCCCAAAATGGGATTGAAAGTTGATATTATGGTACATAGTGTGGGTCGAGAAATAAAAGAAATTCATAAAAAAATATTCATTTTCTCTCGTACCTCGTTTGAATCATCGTAGCTGTCTTTTGTCTCGCTTCCAACAACCATGAATCGTATTTATTTTCGCCCGAGTACATTCGGGAGTAATCTTTTCTGCAGGTAAAGCTTGCCCGAGTTATCTCGGGTGTGGGCATTTTCGCACATAATACCCGCCCGAGTATACTCGGGCGTAGTCCTTAAGCGGTTAAAGTTGTTTTTCATAAATCCTAAATGACTACTGTAAAATTTTTAATCAGCTGCGTCATTTAGGTATTGTTTGACAGTCACTGAAAGCGAGCAACTTTTCCTTTTTTACAAAAATGAATAAAATCAAATATCGTGCAGTAATTAGATACTTGTATTTGAAAAATAAAACAAATGATGAGATCAACATCGAATTGATGTTTATAGGGACTCTGCACCGTCGATATCAACAATTAAATATTGGACAGCTGAATTTAAACGCGGTCGTAAGAGCATTTTTGATGATGAGCGTCCAGGCCGTCCAAGAGACGTCATCACGCCAGAAATGGCCGATAAAATCCATGATAATCGACGATCGACGAGTGACTAAGCGCGAGATAGCCGAGTCTGCGGGCATCTCAACCGAATGGGCGCTCAACATTTGGCATGAAAATTTGGGAATGAGGAAGCTCTCTGCCAGATGAGAGCTGCATTTGCTCTCAGTCGACGATAAATGCGATCGTCTGACCATTTCTAAGGAATGTTTGGCGATGTTCAACCGCGATAGGAAGGACTTTTTGCGCCGTTTCGTAACCGTGGACGAAACATGGATTCATCACAACACACCAAAGACCAAGGAACAGTCGAAACAGTGGACTGTTTCTGGCGAATCGAAGCCGAAAAAGGCCAAGGTGGGTCTATAGGCCAACAAAGTCATGGCCATAGTATTTATGGATGTACACGGTATCATTCACATCGACTACCTGGAAAAGGGCAAAACGATCGCGGATGTATATTTTGTAGAGCTGTTGGACCGATTCGACGCCGATTTGAAGCGAAAGCCCCATTTGGCGACGAAGAAAGTGCTGTTCCAATGGCAAATCTCCATGACTTGCGCTACGAATTGGTTTCTCATCTACCATATTCGCCAGATTTGACCTCTTGCGTCTATAATTTATTTCCAAACTTGAAGAAAAAGCTTGGTGGTAAGAGATTTGGGTCGAATGTGGAGGTCATGTTGAGAAATAAATTGAGTTTTGCTGCAAAAGTTGTGTGTTCTTGTCTAGGCCGATTACTTTTCAACCGTCCGTCGTACAATCTACTTATTGTATTCAATGTATTGGAAATTTTGTGTTATATAAAATAATTTCAAGCCGTTGATTACTCTTTTACTCAAAATATTATCCTGCAACATTTTAGTTAATTCAGCAGTAAATTAACTTTTTAAAAGAATAAAAGTTGTGAGATTATCTTTGTTCATACACAAAAGTGAAATTGCTCCAGGGACCAGCTATGTACAAGCTTTTTTAATTATTTTCAAAAGTCCTTGGTAGAAATCTGTTAGAAAGAAAGTTTAAATTATTTTTAAGGTAATATTTAATTTAAAGAACAATAAGATTTTATTGAAATCCTTTATTAAATATAATTTTATATTTTCAGTAAAAGGAAATTGTAATAATATATTTATTAGATTTTTGTACAAACAGTTCTTTGCAAATGGAAGATTTATGGAATTATATTTCGTTATATTGTATTATTTATTTATAAATTGCTTCCTTATTTCTTTGTGTTTCTTTTATTTATTTTTCTGTATTACATTTTTGCAGCAAAAATAGACAACTTTACTCTGTATTGTAAAATATAGGAGTCAAGTTCAATTTTACACGCTTTCTCTATCAAGTATCAAGTGATTGATTTTTGGCTAAAACATTTAATTTATAAAATTTCTAAACTAGACTGATAAAAAGTTAGAATTTTAAATCCGTTACAATTCTTTTTGTATAATTCGTATTTGGTGTCGAGTTATTTTAGTAACATAAACAAATTTAATAAAATTAGCTCTCTCTAAAATGGAGTACTTAACTGGCAAAACGCCATATTTATCCAACGGAGCAACAATATTTTCTTTATAATTCCACCCACACTGATATATGGCTGTGAAACATGGTTCTTAACGACAGTGTCGGCTTTTACTTTGGTTGCAGTTTTCCACAACCTCACAGACAACGAGAAAAATATTTAATTTTGTGTAATAATAATCAACACAATATATTTGTTATAATATATAAAATGCTTCAAAAATATGCTTATAACAATAAATTTATTGTGCACATCTGTCAAAGTAATCACTGAAATTACATTGAATACATTCGCTGTCGTTTATCTGGTTATTTTTTTTGCGTACTTAAGAAATATGTACAAAAGGGCTATAAAAATGTGGCCTATTTTGATGACAAATACACTGGAAACTGATAAAAATTAAAAACTATATATGCGAACGACAATATCAAATAATACATGTACGCTTGTGGTCAAATGTGTCATGTATAGGTAGGGTATAAACATGGTGAGATAATGCGACAACAAGATAAATTGAAACGCATTTCAATCATTTATGCACGATTTGTACAAGCCAAATGAAAATGAAAAATTCCGATGATAAACATTTTTTTCTAAGGCAACAATTTTGGATGCCACTAAACTATATGATCAAAATATTATCTATAAAATTATTTCCAAACTGTAAATTTAAAATCATTCATAAATTTTCAGATGTATCTCCAAATAAGTTTCTAATTATTAGTTATGATTATTGGAAACGTATAATCGAAATTCTATCTGGCAATTCAAAAGCAAAGCCGTTTTAAGTGTATATTATTATCTGTCAAATATGGCTACTTCAAAAATTTGATTTCGTAATGTGTTATCAAAATATCTACATTATTGACATTTCGAAACTGCTTCTTAATATGATAATTTGAGAAATGTATTTCTGTTCATATTCAAATAAGACTATTAGCCAATGTAAAAATATTTTTAGTTTCAAATTACTGATAATTAATGTTGATTAATATTATATTATTATTCATTGGTTGATTAAACATTTCGTGAATGAATTATATAATATCCTCTATAAAGTGTCTGGATATTTACATTAAATGTTTAGTTAATCAAGAAATTGTTAATGATGGGACGGGCCTTCGCAGTGGCGGCTCTAACGGGGAGGTCTGAGGCGGGGAGCGTCTAGAATTGCTCTGGCTCCCAATTGCCCCCTCCCCAGAAATGGTTGGAGAAAAATGTGTGCGCGACAAGGATCTGTTTTTTAAGGAGAATTGAGAACCTTTTTTTTAGGTCATCAATTGTATTTGTCTATTAATAACGGTAAAAAATTATGCCCGCCGCAAATATTTCCTGCCCCCTCCCAGATTTTACTGCCCTCTTCTAAGAGCAGTTTCAAGTCTACAACTCCCACGGTGACTCAATCCGGGTTGGTGATAAATTTATTATGTGATGTTAGAAAGTATTTTGTTCAAGTACTTTATGGTAATGGTCGGTTCTGAAGTGGACATAGCTGATCTTTTTATCACCACTTCGATCCGTCGTCCGTTTTACCGACCGTCACATATAATAAGGGAGGTATTGTGATCATACCGATTTTGACATTTCGAGATTTCGATGGATCTCCACGAATTGAGGTCCCTACATAATGTTTAGACTATTTTTAGCATGATGTCTGTCGGTCTGTCTGTCCGTCCGTCTCTCTGTCTGTCTGTCTGTCCGTCTGTCTGTCTGTCTGTGTACACGTGCAGAGCAAATTCGGCTGAAAGGATTTTTATGAAACTTCATATTTAAGTTTCTGCTATCAATGGCACGATAAAAATCGGTTGAATAAAAATGGGAGTTTACTCGTGTCGATTTTAAGATTTTTGTGAATATTTCACAACAGAAAAATATTTCGAAAAAATTAATTGAACAAAAGTTGGTATAAAAGCAATAGGTAATAACTTTTATTTGAGACGTTTTTTGGTAAAACGAAAAATTTCGAATAATTTTTGTAAAATTTTTCAGTCTCAATTTTTTCATACTTATATGTAACGTTTCCATGGTCATGATAAATAATATCTCTGTTAGATAATATTAGGCCAAGTTATTTCTACTCTGCTGCTAAATAAATACATTATTTTATATAAGAACTTTATGATGGCGGTCGGTCCTGTGGTGGCTACAGTTGATTTTTTGTCATTACTTAATTTTTTTTTGTTATTGCTTCGATCGTTTATTTTTAAACTAGCATCATAAAAAATACGAGTGACAAATGCCAATAATTTTCGAGGGTTGTAGTAGGGAATCAATAAGTAGTAATCAAGCAATGTTCACGTGATGATTTTGTCAAAGTCTCATCGTTCGTTGGCTGTTGAGTAGTTAAATTTATGCGACAGCCAATAGGGTAGCGACTTCAATCTTTCACGTGATTTTATTACTATTTCTGCATTTCGAACAGGGTATAGTACTGCTAATCCCTAGGTTCGAGGATACTGTCATTTTTACTGACGGATCAAAATCCGGAACCAGGGTTGGATGTCCGTTCGTTGTCTTGAACCTACGTCAACAGTTTCAGTACTGTCTGCATTCCATAAAGAGTGTCTACACTGCTGAGCTGTACGGTATTTTCAAGGCCCTGTGTTTTGTTTCGTCAGAGCAAAGTTGGTCAAGTATTATCCTGACGGACTCGCTGAGCACTCTGAACAGTATTCAAGATCCAGATCCAGTGCATCCTCTTGTACTAAAGATCCGGTTGCTACTCCACAATCTGAATGCTCAGTATGTGAGGGTAGAGCTGTTTTGGATACCGGGAGATGTTGGTATTAAAAGCAAGGAAGCGGCTGATGTAGCTGCAAAAACCACCTCCCACAGACCTATGATTGATGTGTTTCATATTTCCAAATGACGCAAAGAGTCATCTGAAACATCTGGTTTTAGCCATGTGGCAACATGAGTGGAGCAGCATACAGAACGTTAAGTTGAGACAGATTAAGGGAGACGTTAAACCATGGGAGTTCTTCCTGCATGATTAACCGCAGAGAGGAAACCGCCATCACACGCCTCCGTATAGGCCACTGTTGGTGGACGAGTCCCCTATCTGTGAGACGTGTAACACAGATTTGTCAATTTTACACATTTTTAACTTAATGTGTACAGTTTGAGGATCTCAGGGAGAGGTTAGGCCTGTGCTATGACCTGTCAGTTGCTTTAGGTGACGACAGAGTACTCATGTACAGACTGATAATCTTCCTGAGAGAATCGAACTTACTGTTTTATGTGTGAAGTCTTGCACCTTATTTTAAAATATTCTATTTATAGACTGTGCTATTCGATTGGTCATTGGCCCCTTTACAGCCTCTTACCATCACCCTGAGTCTTAATTTTTCGAACGGACTTTTTATCTTATTTGTGTCTGTGCAAGATGTCTTTTATCGAGTATGCGTAATTTTATTGATTTTATTTATTTATTGTTTAATTTATTGTTTTCAATATGTAGTGTAGTCATTTAGATGGGCTGCGTTAGGCGCTAATAACCTTTGTTGCTGTGAACTAACTAACTATAGTACTGCTAAATTTCTGGGAATATTGAATTATCTAAAATATTTCGATAATCATGGATCCTCATTTCAGTACCAACCTTCGCACAGTATATAAGCATAGAAAATACCATTGTTTTATAAAACTCCAGCAGTCTCTTTTCTTGTTTTGTTACTTGTTTTCTTATAATTTCTTCCATTCTCTGTTTTATGCATCAATGTCGGCTACAAGTGACTAATGTTACTCTTACCTCTCTTACCCAATATGTGGCATGCTATGGAGTTTAATTGATTTTCTTTAATATGTAGTGTTGAGTAAACTTTATAAAAAATTCATTGTGATGAACAATCAGGAAATCGTGGAGATTCCTACGCGTCTAATAAACTGATTGAACAAAAATACTTCCCGATGTACTGTAAAATTGTTCTTTTAAATTCGAAGAATCCTTCGAATTTCCTCTCGAGTACAATAGAAATTCTTTAAAGAAAAATACACCTAAATACGCTAAGAATCAGATAATGAAATTCAAACCGCGTTTGATTCAATTATTCTGAAAACGAAAAACGTTTTTTTCGTTGTTTGTTTGTGTGATTGTTTGGTTAAACCTTCTGTAAGTGAGTTTATTGCTCTTTGACTCTAGGACTCATCCTATTATAGACAAAGATCAACCGTCAATATGATGATGATGACTTCTACTCATGGTATTCAATTACAGAGGAAAATTTATTTTTTATGTGATTGTTTAGACGGCTGGAGTAAGTTTGTTGCCCCTAGAAATTACATGGAACGAATTTTATAATACCTATAACCATTGCAGTTTTTAATTCATTTAGATTGATATACGAATGAACGTTTAATTTTTTTCATTTTGATTGAAATCAAGTTTCATGAGCCTCGGTATTTACTTTCGGTCAGTGGCAACTCGTGGCTATTAATAAAGGAGCTAGTAACTAGTAAGATTTTTATTTAGCTGCGATTGGTAGTATTGACAAATTGAATGTTTACATGTTGATGCAGTCTTCAGCCATATTTGATTATGTGTCAGATTGACTTTCAGAGTAATATTTTTTATTTTCAAAGGAGTTCTGCAACTCTTCTGTACCAGCCATCATTGCTTTTGGTATTTACTATTCTTTTCCGTTCATCACGCTTACCAAATTAACATAACTCCTTCTTTGCTTAACGTTTTATTATATACTTTACAATTTTTGTTAAAAATTATATCGTATTTATAAGAGAGCAATTAAACTCAGCGTGACCAACGTAATGTAATCAAATACACATAAAGCCTGTCACCACGTTCACATTAAATGTGTTTAAAACAGTACCGCTATATTTATTTGACAATGTATATAAAGTTTGCGTCATTTATGAGCTAGACACCGTTTTCAATCAACATAAAAACGAAAAGACTCGGCGATACAACGTTTAATAAACATTAAAAATGTAGACAATGATAAAAATGGTTACTGGACACGGGAAATACAGGGACGGAGTTGAAAATATTACAGTATTTTCAATACTACTAACAGTCTAGTTCGTATTGCTCAATATTGTCATAAACAAAATGTTACAGTAGAGAGTGAGGATGTTCTTCCTAAATTAACTGCATTACGGATTATTATGCTTTGTACATTTTTGATATGAGTCCGATATGTATTCATAGCCTAATATATCAATATGCGTACGATACACAATTATACCTTTCGTTTATACCAAAAAATAATGAAGCTTTAATGTTTAACTGCTCAAATCACACCCAGCATCTACAGTTTTTTATTCAGATCTCGTGAGAATCCTAACTGCTCCACTCAACTAAAAAACAATTATTTTTAATCCCATTCCAGCTGTCTGTGACAAAATATGATGGTTTTTAACGGAAAGAAAGATATGTAGAATAGTTTCTCCATTAGCTATACGTTGGTGGAATAGTATTAAACTGAAGCCAACAAAATAGGAAGAAGATGAAGAAGCTTTAATGAACAGATTACTATGGAGAACTTCGATTGAAGCTATGTATACCCGGCTGGTAGTGCCCAAAGAAGAAGAAAAATCCAAGTTATTAACACTATTGTCTAAACTTGAAGCCATATCGGGGAGTGAGTTTGCTTTCTGGTTGTGTTTCTATAATAATTTAAGAGCATAAGTTACTATATTGCATATTATTCTTCTATATTCTTATCATACTCCCGTGGAGTATTGGGCACCGTCAGATGTTTTTGTGCATGGTTTAATGGCAGGATTTCTAATACTGAGCACTTTTTAATATATTGTCTCCTTTAAATGTGTTGAGTTCTGTCCATTATTTTGGCAAAAGTTCCTGCCTAAAATTTTGTATCTTTTGCTTTTGATTTCGTCTATACCCACGAAAAAACTTTTGTTTCATGCTATTTCCAAATGCTTCTTTTCCATTTAGCATCGGGTCACCTTCGTTTTTTTCATTTACCTCATGAATTCAATTCTTGAACTTGTTTTGGGTTTTTGTCAGGTGGCTCTCTTAAAATATCCATTTCCTGTATATTACTGTGGTTCCGAATTTCCTCTATCTAGTTACTTTACATAACTCTCCATTGGATATTCTGTTTCACCAGTATATTTGGCCAACATCTATATCTTTGATATCTCTGCTTTAGCAATATTGCCTGATACAGAGTGATATTGATTTCTGTGCTTCATAGGTGTATTTAATCTAATTTATGTACATATGTGGCTTAAGTAACAAAACATATAATTTAATCCATCGATCTTAATGTTGAATTTTGGTCAAAATTCACGCTTAGTACCCCAATTCCTCCCTTAGTCAAGAATCTCATTTCAGTTTAAAATTATCGTTCTTACATTCTAGTTTTTGGTTTTTATTATAAAATTGTCTTTGAACACTAGGTTCTGGTTTAATAGCACCTTCCGTCTAGCACGAAGGCTGACAGTCATGTGGTGATATCACATTGGAGGCTATATTGGACGTTAAATCATCATAATTATAAAAACTTGAGGTATATTAGCACCATTTCTGAACCTATCTACTCACGTCTTTGGAGATCAACGTCTTGGGGTCATTATTTGAAAGAGTTGAGCAATTTTTTTATTTTCAAATAAACTGACGTGATCTAATTAACTATTCAAAAAACTGTTTGAATTTTTAATGGAAGCAAATATCAATATGTAATTCTTTATGTTTGTTAATGTTTGCATGGAGGAGTTTGTTTAAATGTAAGTGTGATGAACTCATCTGTTGGTTTTTCACACATGTAAATCAGCATGAGTGGTATGTAGCGCGGTGTTTGGTGGTCGGTGTCTTGAGACATGATCGTCCGATGTGACCAGCACTTGAACATCTGCACTGTATCAAACACTTCGGTATCTATAGTCACTTCTTGAATATCAATTGATTTGTTCCCACGCCGGGTGTAACATGCGTAATCAGTTAACACACCTCGCGACATGATCTGTTTACTGCTTCATGTGAATAAATAGCAAACTGACTAGCAGTGACGTCCAATAGGGGATATTAACAATTTGAAACATCCAGCAGTAGAGGACCACCGGCTTTTATCTGAAGGTTTGTCAGAAGTGGTGAAAACCAAATTTTATTAAATTATAAATATTTACACCGCAAAAAATCTTCTTTAACTATTATATAACGACTCATTCGCGCAAACCAAGTTTTAAATACTGTTTTCTTTCTTCTTACGATATGTTTTTCACTTACATTTCAAACACATATACCGCTACTTTCCAAAACCGCTGCTTCCGAAAACTTCTGGTTTAAAACGTCAATGCAAAGACGTGTGACGGCGATTTCTTTTTTGTGGTTGCTACTGAAGGAAAAAACTGCAGGAAAAGACCCACGATTTAATATCTTCTTTAATATGTCTTAGTTTATGGTTTTATGTCCAACGTACAGCCCCAGGGGCCCTATCAGACCCGAAACTTATTTTAAAACGGCACGAATTTCCTGCCCCCTGTCTTTAATTGATTTTCTGAATGTTTACTCGGCGTTATCAAGTGATTTTTTAAATTTCTATCCCTGCTCCCTCTTTAAGTGATTTTGTGTATTTCTACCTTCCGTTATCAAATGATTTTAGGAATTTTTACCCCTCTATCTAAAGTAATATTTGATTATCTGGCACCCGGTCCAAATCAATCCGGCTTGTGAAACATATCTGGCGTTAAATACGAACCATATTGGGAAAAGGATTAGACTGCGCTGGTTCATTGAATAAAACCAAACTCACATCAATCATTTGTTAGTAGTTGGGCCCAGCTACTCGAAATTAGAGTCTGGCAATTATGGTGGATAGGAAACTTGTTGATGAAATAAAAATGGTTAAGAGCAGAGGAAGAGTGATCATCCATCAGTCCATGGAAAGTTTTAGCTACATAAAGAGAGAAATATATAATAAAATTTATTGTGACTTTTAAATATTTTTACTCAGAGATAGCCAAATAACGACTGCTTTATCAGTTTAAATTTTGTATTCTATCTCAGAGTAATCGCTGCTCTAGTATTCGTCAGTATAAAGTCTGACAATACATATGAACATTCGCTTGTTTTTATTTTAATTTTGCAGATTTGACAAGGATTATAGATAAAAGAATAACATCCTGAAAGATCTCGAAAAGACCGAATGCAAACCAAGATTCTGTTTGTGAGCATGTAGTCAAAAGCTCATCTTAAATCGACTTCTGATGCACTGATTCTGATGGACTGACAATCTGATAAATAAGCTACATCTTTTGAAATTTAATCTGATTAATTAGTTAAAAAATACAAAGTACCAGAGTTGAAAATCAAGTCTGAAATATTTATACAGCACTAAAAAAACTGCTAATTGAATTAGCTTCAAAATACCTGTTCAAAGATAAAACTTTAAAAAAATAGTGCAAAAAATAGATATAAAAATTAATTAACAAAATACAAATATTAATTAAACGAGTAAAAAATACATATGATTCGTTAAAATATTTATAAAACATTTTTTAAATTTCTGTATACCATGATTTTGAAAAAAAAAATACTTGAAAGAAGAAATCTTGAATCTAGCAGTTTAACCGTTTTATTGAGTCATTTTTTTCTGAAAAATGTTTTTTGTCAACGACCTCTGTCAAAAATAAAAACACTTTTATTTTCATTCAGTATTTCATAATCGTGACATTTTTATAAACGTTATGAAGTGTTATAACCTTTTTATTATTTGCATCTCAACGACACTATATTTTTTTATATTTTTAACCTGTTTGGACTTAAGGGGTCAGTGCACCCATTTTACTCAATTTTATGATATATGTTCTACTACCATAGATAGATAAAAAGAATTATAGCTAAATAAAAAAAAAATCTATTTCTGTCGTATTTTTCAAAATATAGCCACATTGGTAAATCAGGTTTTTTAGAAACTATAGAGCAGGGGTCCCCAATATTTTGTTGTAGAAGATTTTCTTTCTATTAATCCGACTCAACATGAACTTGTTTAATTTATGTGACTTTATCAAAAAGTTGTTAGTTATTGCTTTTATAGCAACTTTTGTTAAATAAATTTTTTGGAAATATTTTTCTGTTGTGAAATATTCGCAAAACTCTTAAAATCGATACGAATAAACTGCTATTTCTAGTCAACCGATTTTTACCAAAAGTTGGTCAACTCATGCCGTTGATGTCAAAAGCTTAAATATGAAGTTTCATAAAAATCCTTTTCGCCGAATTTGCTCTGCACGTGTACACAGACCGACCGACAGACAGACAGACAGACAGACAGACAGACAGACAGACAGACAGACAGACAGACTTGCATGCACTTTCATGCTATCTCTTGCTAACATTGACAAACATAACATTTGTTTAAACAATTTTGAAATATGCAAAACAAATAGTTTTGTATATATCAAAAGTAATTAACAGAAAAAAAAAATTGCATATTTTATACACATTAAAGTGACACCCGCTGTTCTAACGAAATGGCAAATTTTGATCAAAATTGTGTTGAATTTCAAAGAAGTTCCAAATCGATTTAAATTTTCAATTCTATACAATCCCTGCAACATACAACTTCACTGAATATAATCGACGAACTGATTAAATGCTTAAAAAATGCATTTAATGCATTAAACATACAAACCCTTGATAATGTTTTTCTAACATTGCAGACTTGTCTAGAAGCAACCATGTTAGAAAAAGGAGAGAATTCCTATAAGATTCCGCACATTAATAAGGCAAAACTTCATCGTAAGGGACGAGTACAAACAAAATTATCATGTTCCATACAAGTGTGGAGACAACCACGTCGTTGTTAAATTTAAAAAAAAAATACTATTCTTTGTTTTACTAGATATTTGTAACTACATATTTCATAAATAAAATCATTCTAATTAATTAAAATTTTAAATGTATGTCATATTTTCGGACAAGGAAAAAATAAAAATATATACCATATTTTCGGTCAAAGGGAGCTCCATATTCACATTTCAGAAATATATGTTAATGCGATCCTATAATTTGTTTTTTTTTTTTTTTTTTTTAATACAAGAAAATTAATTCCGGCCTCAAAGGGTTAAGCAAAATATGATTTTGACAGTGAGCGATCAAAAGTCTGCCCGTTCTATTCCTATTTTTACTGTGCAAATTTATATAACCAATGTATACTCCACGTTTTAATAAGACAGAGGGCATTGTAACAAAATTTAGCGATAATTTACGCATTATACGATAATTGAACCTCTCAATAAAACTATTTTCCGTGTAGGTTTATATATTCTCCTTTTGTAGAACCGGCGGTGCTATTCCTCTCTTCAACAGCAATGTAATCCCACGAATTTCGATATAGATAAGCCGCTGTTCAGCATTCTGTATATAATTTAAATTGTTACAAAACATTTCCATTTAATATAAAACTATCATCAACATTATCAAACAAATTTTCAAGGATTTTAGCCGCAGGACTGTAAGAGCTGAAAGCGCGTACAGTTAGCTTACTATTTTGATCTGATCACAGGTAAATCGACTGAAACTCGAGATCATACACAGTATAGGTATTACGTACTTTCATTTTATTATTTATTGTGGAAATTTGTAGTTACATGAGAAATATATTAAAACATTGTAGAGTTACAAAATAAGAACACTAACGACTTAAATAAACCATGACGGATAGAAACAGACATTACAATTCTAAAAACAATTTTAAAACATAATAAGTGCGTAGTACATCAAATTTATAATACAACGAAGGGTAGGAATGGTACACATTTTTCCCCAGAATTTGAAATTTTATAGATTGAATTGGCGGGTCAAATATATGATGCCTAAATAAAAATCTGCCACATTAGAGAGTAAGTAAATGTATGGAATTCCCTACTTATCGCGTTAACTCTACCTGAGTTAGCGGCCTTGTATTTAACAGGTAATAATTCAATTCCACCTCGCTTTTATTACCATATTTGTCGATTATCTAATCTTTTTTGTTAATCCACTCGCTTAGATCCAATCTAAGTTATCTTAGAATCTCTCTTTAGAATCTTCAGAACTACAAAGATGTTTTGTACGAGTTATTTGAAACCATCGTACAGGTCACTACGGGTTATACGTTTGCCATCACTGGCATAGGGCTTGATATCTAGATACCAAACCTAGTTTGGTAGATAATTAACAACTAACAAAAAACATTAACTTCTTCCCAGATCTGTCGACTGTATTTTCACAGGCCGTATTTTTTTGGCAACTATTTTTAGCCTGAAAAGGCACTTATAACATTTATCAAGTTGCGGACCACGAATATTCAATCGATTTCGCAAAAAAAATGAAAATTTAATTTTATCACACTTTCTCCCTTTCCCATTTCCATTCTTCAGTTTCTGGTCACGGTTTGCTGGTAAGTCAAATTAAAATTTGGTTCCTCTCCAGATTTATTTTGACGTAGACTGCGTGATTGTCGTCAGCTGGTATCGGAGGTTTCCGGAACCAAATTAGGATAGAGTTGAAACTCTTACTGTTACGCGTACAATAGTTGGAGGCACATGACAATAATATCACAAGGTAGACCATAGATGTACGCGTGATACTTAGTGTGATTTATCGCGTCCTTCAGTTTGAGACGACGCAAGCACATGAAAGCACGCAAGACAAACATGACGTTATTCCGTGCCACTTCAGCAGTCATAATTCAGAAATTGGAAAAGCTATACACTTGTTTGATAGCCTAAACGATTTCCAATAACAAGTTGTGCTAGAATAGTGTGCAAAAACAGAACAAAAACACTGAACTAATATCCGTAATACAGTTTGAAAAAGAAAGAGTGGCAAAAATTTCTACTTAACTTCGAAATGTTGTAACATTTGCGAAGGAAAAATGTAAAAGCATATAAGATTTGGATATTGGCAGAAAAAAGGCAAAATGAGGGGTCATTAGGCGGTACCGGACGAGCACGGTGCTAGAGAGAGTGTTGTAAGCCGGCGGTAAATGTGTAAAAACGAATAAAATGTATCGAAATAACATTAATTGCTGACCAATGTGTCATTACTACATATAAACGACACTGTCACAAAACGATGCCGACATATTCTACTCAGCAAGACTATTCCTGACACTGTCCTGCCTGATATTTTTAACATATTTTTTTTTTACAGCAATGGAGAACCCAAAAGTATCACGCCTGAAAAGGTTTTTCGTATTGTTAGCCATTAGCCAATATTGTGGCCATTTTGTTCCCTTCCATTTAACGCTTACTATCGCCACCATATCTAAAAATTGTGTATGTACTTCATCGTTATAATTTATCTATTATGCACGACTTGTAGAAAGTTCGAATTGTTAATTGTTCTAAACAATTGGATTTAACCGTTGGGCAAATCGGTCGAAAGAATTAAGTTTGCGACCATCTTCCCATCCAGACTTGACTCTTTAATGATGCCATGGTAGAAATCCTTACAATAATTTCCGATGTTTTTTCTGATCACCTAACTACCATATGTCCCTGTTTATTATTTTATCTTCTCAGGATCGGGCTATTTAGTATGATAGCTACTAGCTGATCAACACCCAGACAACGAATCTACACAGACAAACTTCTGTACAATTGCATTTGTAAACAGTCAATTTTGCTGACTTATCCATGTTTTAAGTTCAACAAAGTTCAGTCAAGAACAGTAAACAAACATTTTATCAGAACTGGTGCTTCTATTAAGCATTCTGTAGGCCGTATTGCTAACTCTATAGAATTACTGCAACTTTCCATCAAAACGAAAACCAAACAACTACTATACATCGCCCTTGCATTATCTGAACGCTTGTTGCTATCCCTAATACATTACTTAGTAATTTATTGATAAATGTGGTATATGATAGACTTTGATTGTGAAACGAACAACGTCCAATCAAAATGGGAAATCAACATAATCACACAATCCTTGTACTTAAATGCGTTTCTAACATAAATATATGTATGAATATAATTACCCACAAACCAACGTCCACAAAGTATCTTTGTTGACTTCATCCGTTAGGTCATGTATATCAAACTACCATATCTAACAGATCACAGTTGTGTTTCTTACGTTATTTCTTAAGTATAGCAGTGTTAAATAACACCGTATCCAATTCAGAAACAGTATTATTTAATTTCTACTGGAAGTAAAAAATAAAATCGTGTCAATTGAAAGAACGGTTGGAGAACATTTAGTCAGTTTTTTAAATGTGTACGCTATGGAATCTAAATTTGACAATTTGCTGAATGGAATTTCCGGAGTAATTTCGAAATAAAAAAGAGTGAAAATTCTGGTTTAATGAGTAAATCAGAGGTCCCCAAAGAACTCTCACGTGAAAACAAAATATCAATTTGGTTACAACAAGTTATGCTCGTATTCATAAATGTTCTTTACTGTATATAATAATAGTTTAGCACTGTAGGCCTAGAAGGCCCATGACTTGTTGAACAATTGTTCTCCACTGTTGCCTATTTTTCGTCTTTTTCTCCCACTCACACTATCTGTTCCAGGTTCTTTCGCACCGCTACCATCCACCTTCCTTTCGGCCGGCCCCTTCTCTTTTTTCTACTACTCCGCCCCTTAACATTGTCTTTATAACTCTATCTTCAGAAAGTCTCGGCACATGCCCTAACCATCTCAGTCTTTGCCCTTTAAGTACACTCACTATATCTGGCTCCCCGTATAGTTCCATAACTTCTTTATTTGTTCTGCGAAAAGACAGTACTCCCATTTTCTTTCCACCATAGATTTTTCTTAAAACGTTCCTTTTCCACACTCCCAACCACTTATGAGTTTCGACCACGACTCACTTCCATACAGAACTGTTGGCCTAATAACTGACTTATATACCCTAAGTTTAGTCGATCTTGACACTTTGTTCGATCTGATAAATTTATATGAGGACCCAACACATTTACTACCTTTCGCTAATCTAGATCTGATTTCCAGGTGTTCATTGTTCACGTTTGATATTTTCACGCTTAAGTACACAAAACTGTCCACCGCTTCAAACTCATAAAGCCTTCCTGTATCTGTCCTTACACTGAAGCTCCCTCCCGGCTCAATTTGAACCCCTTTAATAAACATATACTTAATCTTTGCTACGTTAATTTTTAACCCCACTTCACCTGCAGTCTTTTCTAAATTTGTTACAATATTTCTTAGTTCTTCTTTTCTCCTCGCAAATATGGCTATGACATTAGCATAAGCTAAGCATTGATGTTTCAGATGGTAAATAGTTTCTTTGGTATGTATGTGGCTTTTTCGTATGACCCACTCCAGAGCTAGTTAAATAGCATTGGAGCCACTGTCCCTTTGTCTAAGCCCTCTTTTGATTTCGAAGTTTCCCCCCCCTGTTGTCATTTTACCTTTTGTATCTGTGAGCGTCATTTTTATTAATTCCACTAATTAATCTTTACGATATACCGCGTCATTATATCGAAACAGGCCGTTAAGATCAAATTTTTTTATAGAAAATATCTATAGTAGCGTTTACAATAACGGACGTTTATAAAATACGGACATTTACTTACTATTTTTTAACTATGTATATGTACTTTATAAACTATATTGTTATCCCCTGCCATCTTTCAACAAATGATTTATAAAAACTATTAATACAAAAACTAAAAATCAAAAACAAAGGAAGGCCGATTGCAAGCATTCAAGGCCGGGGCATTAATCTCCGTGATATTCAGTTTTTTTCCTGCATATCAATAAAAACTTTTCACAGCTCATTAAGATGAATTCCGTCTGATTTCATGACCACAAAATTTATCTGATGTACATACCAAAATAATTGAAATATACTATTGATACTTAATATTATTTGGCTTATGATTCTATTTTTTGCCATACAAAAATTGTATGGAGATGATTATCAATAATAGAATTTAAAGATTGCTACGTTAAGTTTTTTCTGTGCATTGTGATTTTGATTTCAATACGTAATCAAATTTAACATGATATGTACGTTTGGAACAACAAAAATTATAAAGAATTAGAATTTTTGGTTGGGTTCGTAAACCTTCGTGCTCTTATTAATAATGTTGGTGAATGCCGACAAGGAATAAGACGCAGGTTTCAACTTTCAACTTCATGTTTCAAATGAGTAAAATGTAGACAGATCGCAATACAAAATATTTCTGGTGGACAACATTGTTTTCTCCACATCCATGTAGCAGAACGGTGGACTATTCAGCAAACGATAAAAAATAAGATTAGATTATTCAAAATTCACGGTTGGGGATGATTTCTGACAATGCACTGGGCAGCAAAGCATAAAAATGTTTTGGACCTCGAAGAAACTAAACTGACGATGATACTGTCCTCAATTCTGTATGATCTAGCAGTTTGATTCTCGGGCTATATTACCAGAAGAACCGTAAACCTAGAGAAGACAATTGCCCATGGTTAATTCGTCAGGAAAAGACGACTCAACAGATTCTTACAGCGCTAACATGAGTAAACTCCCATTTCTAGTTAACTGATTTTTACCAAAAGTTGATCAACTCGTGCCATTGATGTCAAAAGCTTAAATATGAAGTTTCATAAACATCCTTTTAGCCGAATTTGCTATGCACGTGTACACGGACCGACAGACAGACCGACAGACAGACAGACAGACAAACAGACCGACAGACATAATGCTAAAAATAGTCAAAACGTTATGTAGAGACCTCAATTCGTGGAGATCCACCGAAATCTCGAAATATCAAAATCGGTATGATTACAATACCTTCCTTATATATGTTGGCGGTCGATAAAAATATTATTCTGTTGGATATATGTTTTTAAAATATATATTTTTTTTCGCGGACTCTACACATTTAACTGCAGACCAACAGCGGTCCATGAACCTGCGATTGAGAAACACTGCTCTAAATGTCTATTCTATGTAAGCATCACGTATTTGAACTACTCGTACAAACGTACGTCTGTAGTTTCTATCATCGTTTGTTAAATTTTAATATATTCAGATAAACGTTTTTATATATGCCGCGTTGAGACGGTAGCAGTTACAAGAGCGGCTGATACAGAGTTTTCTCAATATCCGAATGGCATTGCTTAATTTTGATAACTTCCTCGGTTGAACCAAATGTTCTTTTAATCATTAACTCAAATATACCAATATATCGCATTGGAATAAATTAATATTTTAAAAACATTCAACCCTAATAAAATATCCGTTATAACAAAACTGTTTGCGTTTATAAATCGTGTTATTTTTATTCTCGAAATAAATTTATTTAAATATGTAAAAACCGGACCTATAATTGTTATTATGTGTTAAAATTATAGTATATTATTTTTATGTTTGAGATATAAAAATTTAAATTAAAATACTCCGTTACTTTTCTGGGGTCAAAGTAACAATTAATTAAATTAATTCCAAATTCTTAACTAGTAATTAAATCTAACAAGTAAATACTGGAAGTACGACAGTAAAAAATTGCATATATTCTTATTGTTTAAGATAGTTCTATTTGATACACATAGCGGTGTTCTGATTATATTTGGGAGATTTAAATCAGCAAATTTAAATGTCATGCTTCTAATTATTTAACGGGTCACGGAAAGTTATATTTCATTCATAATATAAAGTATCTTTAAATATTTAAGCAAAAACATTACACAAAATTATGTCATTTTTTATTCAGTTGACTTAGGGAATAGAATATAACATACAGGGTGTATCAATAAAGAGGGAACACGATTTTTCTTGAAAACATGACGTGTGTGTACAAGTTAGGGAAAAAAATTGTTGACCAAAGTTTACCCAAAGTATCGAATGGTAAAGTTTCTTTGGTTTAGGCGGGACTAGATTTTCAATCCTAGTTACTTTTACAGATTGAGTGAAGCTTTTGATATTTTTTAACCATAAAAGGAGAGCTCATGACGACTTACAAAAATGAAAATTCCAGTTAGTTCCGCCTAAACGTTTGGAATAGCCTATAGTATTGAAATCTTACAGAACAAGCCGGAAGTACAGGATATCAAGGACAAATTTGATTCTTTAATTGGGAACATACATACGTCGTATTGGTCATCTTTGGATAGAGATTTTGAAAACAAACAACTTTTACTTAAACATTTTTTTAATATCTTTTACGGTTTACGAAAAATTGTAATCTATGTAACGACCCAAAAGTAAAGTTTTTTATTCACAAGTGTTCAAAGTGCCTTTCAATTTGATTTAAACACTTTCGCATCCTTACTCTTGAGCTGTAGCTTGAAGAATAATAAAAATAAAAATATTTCACTTTTAAATTACTTTCAAATTTTTAAGTAAGTTCAACTTGAAAGCGAAATATTTTTATTTATATCAGGTCGTCAAGGATGAAATTTGTAGTTAATAATATTGCCAACTTTAACAGCTTATTATTTGACGTTGGCTTAATATTTTACCGTTCTGTTTTTTTTTTTTTTGAAGGTTACACATCTTGCATGTTTAAAGAAATCTTTGTAAAAAATATCAAAAACTTTTTTAAAAATGAATTTGAAAATGGAAAGGTCGGAAATCGCACTATTATGAAGTATGAGTTCTTACGAGGAACTACGGCATCGCAGACCGGGCGAAACTTTAATAGAGTATTTGGCTCTAGTGTTACTACGCAGCAGATAATATCAAATTGGTTCGCCAAATTTCGTTCAGGTAACGTCAAACAAAAAAAAAAAAAAAAACTAACTCATCGATCACAGCAGAAATATACTGCAACCAACTGAACGAAATGATGCAAAATCTTAAAGAAAAACAGCCTAAATTGGTCAACAGATCGACTCCTATCTTATTTCATGATAACGCTAGACCATACACTGCACAAATGACTACTGCGTTATACAATAACGGACGTTTATAAAATACGTATATAAGTTTTACTATTTATTAACTATGTATATGTACTTTATAAACTATATTGTTATCCCCTGCCATCTTTTGATATTTGTTATAACAAATGATTTATAAAAATCATTTACATCATCAAATCATCTACACAAATGGCAAAATGCTACTCAGAAGACAAAATTGTTTGAAAAAGCAATTTAGTTATCAAGACAAGTGTTGATCAACAATTAACCTAAAAATAATAAGTTTCTCATTTCCAAAATACGAATGAAGACTAAAAAATAAAAGCTCATGAGCTCTAAAATTCAAGTATATTCTTTACAAACCCTAAAACCACGTGATTTTTTAGTTCTTTGGGGGGGGGGGGGTTACTCAAGCCGGTGAGTCCCGCCTGGGTGCGCGCCTGATGATATATTATTTCGACGTCAGCGACGTCATCCCATACACTTTACATAAGAATTTACGTTTCAATTTTAAGCGTGTACAATATAAAAATAATTCTTTTTGTAACATGAGTACTCCAGAATTATTGTAAAAAAAATCTGGTGTGTCTTGGGTTAATTTCCCCGGGACATGCAACACGAAAAAAGACACAATTCTCGGGACTTTTGTACAGAAATTGTTGTGACCCGAGACTGTTCAGAAATCTCATTGAACATAATCTAAACAAAGTAATCTACATAACAAATTATTTGTTTATAAATTTTTATGTTTGTGACGATTCTTAATCTTTATAGAGATGTTAAATGAAGCGCAAAATATTGTGATTTAATTAATTTTGAAGCAAGTTAATTATTATTGAGCAATGTGATACAAACGGCCCATAACAGTCGTATTACGTTAATTTAACAGTACGTTTAATGGCATTAGACTTACTTGTTTTTAACGGTTTCAATTAGTTTTGATAATTACAAGAGATATCGCGTTTCTTTTGTTCATTTCAGTTACAGTTTCAGTACGTTTACTACGATGTTTGTATGTTTAGTCACTGTAAAATGATTTACATTCCATTTTAATCATCGTCATTAATTAAAACAATAATTTAATTATAGTTTGTTTTCGGATGGATAAGTTTAAAGGGACTTAAAAGCAACAACACAGACAAGTTTTTTTTTTAATACGTTAACAAATGTGTAACCTTTCTGTGCATGCTAAACATATGCGTAGATAAATGAAATATAATCATCGTCATCATCATCAGTCAACAAGTGATGTTCATCATTAGACATACAGGCTGATTATAAAATAGAGTCATGACGTTAGCGATTTAATTGTACCTGTGCCGTATTTAAAAGCTGTGAAACTTACTAATGCAAAATTTGTAGCGCCATCTGTTGATGAAAAATTGAACTAAATCTAAAGGTGGGGGTGATTCGAACCATGTACTCGCGTCCCTGTGCTCCGAGACAACCGTCTTACCACGGAGCCACAGCAACTCTTAAAAGTTCAGTAGTTCAACTTTTCATCAACAGACGGCATAAGTAAATATTTGAAGTAGGAAATTTTATAAACTGATGTTTGCCACGATAAAATCGATACCGTTTGCGTCTCCAATTCTCTGTCCTGTGCCACTTGCCAGCCAATATCTTGACATCATCCACCTTGGTAGGTGGTCTGCCTCGGTTTCTAGTACTGTCTCGAGACCGCATATTCAATACTCTCGTGGTCCATCTACTAACGTGTGAAAAAAAAAAGTCGTCTGAGTAAGCCGTGGAAGAGAAAAACAACAATATAAGGCATCTTGGAGATAATCGAGCAACAACAAAAACAAAAACTGTTTATTATTTTCATTTTTGACAATTTTTGTTTAATTATTTAATTCAATTAACAGGAGAATCAGAATCTGTATTGATGAAGGCGATGATTACATATCCCATCTTGTTTAGTTTATAAGAGTTGCCGTGGCTCCGTGGTAAGACGGTTGCCCACGGAGCATAGGGACCCTGGTTCGAATTCCGCCTCCTTCTGATTTTTATCTTCCGATATTGTGCTCTATGGTCGACTCAGTCTGAAGTATTTCACACTTAAAATGAGTACCTGTTTATACAGGGACAATAGGACCTTTCGGACTTTCATATTTATGAACGGCGGTCTAGAAATGGAGAATTTACCTTCTCGGCCGCCTATCTAGACATTTGGAAACCTATTATTTTAATAATTTTTTAATTTATTTTATTTATACTTATTAAAGATTTATTTATTTGAGGTTGTTTATATAAGTGTTTGTGTCCATTTTTATTTGCTATTTTACAAAATAATAAATAAATAAGTTAAAAAGATTTTTTTTAAAGAAAAAGTGTTTAAAGTATTTTGCTCTTTAGCTCTGTAGTGTGAACACTTATGCGAGTATTAGTTGATTTCTTAGCTTCGTGCGGAACCAGATCGTAATTTCTTTTTTAATATTATCTGCTAGCTTCGCAAATAATTTTAGATTTTTTGAATGTTGGCTAATCTGCCCAAAATCTTAGCAAAATTTTATATTTTAGCTTTCTGTTTCTGAAGGTAAAAACTAAAATCTTTAGTTTGTTTAGTATTGTGTTATTATTAATTTACCTAAAACGAATATTTTACAAATCAAAAATTACGTAATTAAATTGACCATGTAAAAATTAATTGTACAAACAAATGTTATTTATATGATCAATAGTTAAAACTGTGGAAATTAAATATAACATCAAAAGAATCAATTAAATATAAACTGTAACAGTGTTCCAGTAATTTCAAAAAAAAAACGAAAGTCTCGTAATTAAATAAAAATAAAATAAAAAAATGATATTTTTCATACAGGTACAAAAAATTCATTTACATACATTAAACATAAAAGCTAATTAAAATTAACAACAAAATTTTAACAGTGAGAATTTAAATATAAACACATAGTTGTGAATTAAATTTAAGATAAAAAGATTACACTCACTACATAAAAGGTGAAAATGCTTAAAAAGAATAAACAGATAATATAATGAAATGGAAAAAGGTTTTTTAAAGATTATGATACATAGTTATACTATGCGTTTTTCATTAAGCCTGGTTTATAACCGATATGTTATGGAACATAAGCATAAAAATTACACTACTCTCTTTGTTCTGTTTATTACAAACAGATGTTTTGAAGTGTCAAATCCATTGTTCAATGCATATGCGTTTATGTTATGGAGTTATTATAAACCAGGCTTTTAGCAGCACAATGGATCAATTTAGGAGGTATCACAAACTGCTAGAGCCATATATCATGTTAAATAGATAATTTCCAAATTAGCATTATTTAAATTTGGCACCTCTAATTATTTTGTTTTTCTGGCCAAGTTGTTTCTGAGGTGTTTATTGAGTATATCAGTGAGAACTTATAAGTTGTCATGGTGTAACTAATTGTAAAATTGTATTTTAAATTTGACACTTTACCGTTAAGGGATATTATAATTTAGGTTATTCTAAATATAAAAATAAATTTTAGAAATGAAGTCCTATTGTTTAATTATAGATCGCACTTTAAATGCTGTAACAGATGCAAAAATATATTTTTTAGCGGCCCTGTTGCATAAAAGCCTTAAAACTAAAACTTATTTTTTTTAAGAATGCCAAGAGCTATTTTGATCTTGTTTTTAATTGGGTAAGAACGTGGAAAAGTTAACACTGTAGAAAAATAGATTTCTGTCTCAACTTATTCTATTTATTTTAACCCAAAGTTGTAAACATAGGCGTACAAACTGAGTTTACAGTGAATATATTACTATCTATTATTTAAGTAAAACGGAGGTATATATTTAAATAATGTTAGAATATAAAAGCCAGTGCATAAATAGATTTGAAATTAATTTAGAATATATATATATATATATATATATATATATATATATATATATATATATTAAATGAAATATTTTAAAATGAAGTCGTATGAAAATGAATTAATGTACGTACGCCTCTGGGACCAAACACAACAGTTGTTTTGCTGTCAACTGTCATATTCTTAGCTGTCAACGAGAGCCATAATAATTTGTGTTGTGTTATAGTGTTGATTAAATATAAACTTGAAGTGAAGAAGAATCCATTGATGATTCGGACTGATTTCCAATATTATTTTATATATTTTTCTTAATTATTTTTTATAAGTTTTGTATAAATAATAAATTTTAATTAAATTTTCAATTGTTATATTATTTTTTATATGTGACAGGTTTGTATAAATAATATATTTTAATTAAATTTTAAATTATTTGAAAATAAGAAAATAAAATTATTGAACTTATTTTTAATTAATTTTAATAGTGCATTTATATATATTTTACAATTTATTTAGAAATTAAGAATAATAGCAATTTTATGCATTTAAATTATAGTAGTAACTTTTTTAAAAACATTAATTTTGAAAGGTCAGATTTGAATTTGCCGCTAAATGTATTTAATTTTAAATTATAAAATTTAATTTGATAAAGTGTGAAACCGGCCGCGTTCGCAGCTCCATCTACTTCGTTCTTTAAAAAAATAGAGCAAAATTGCTTAGCAGCGCAATGCGTTTTAATTATTTTTAATAAGCTTTAGCTTACATCTAGTTTTAAGACTTTTATGCAACTGGGCGTAAATGACATAAATAACAATCAAACTCATTGTACGTTGTGGATAAATTTAGTAGACAGTTTTAACGTTTAATGACAGCGTCCACATTTCTGAAAATTAGTGAGTAACGAATGTTGTGATATCTATGTTTTTTTTAAACCAACTACGATGAAATAAATGCATGTGACTTTACGAACCCGCCATCAGCGAGATTGTGATTTCTTACTAAATTTGAATAACACATTTATAACTGCAACTACAGCAATTCTTTTTCGTTTCACGATTTCCGAAATATGTTAAAATTTGTGCGACAGTATTTTTGAGGTTTTGTGAAGTAAGATAGCTGCTTAATTATAATGAGTTTATATGTCTTTCTCATTAAAACAACGCACTAACTATACGTTTGGAAAACAGTCGACAACGCAAAATCTATTAGATTTAGAGCTGTGAACGGTCGTTTGCGCCATATGACAAACTTGTTAGTGACAATCAACAGTGAACAACTCATAGCGTATACTCTATTAATTTTAGAGCTGTGGACGTAGGTTTAAATTACAAATATAGCTGCTAAATACTTTAGTTGTGTCTTTACACCTCTTTTCATCGCGAAACTCAACATGGTGGCCGTCAACATTGGTTTGATCCACCACTCGTTTTCTTTTTGCACTTCGTAAAATGTGATTTGAAATTTATAAATATGTTATAATGGTTGTTCTTATCTGTTAGTAGACCTTGATATTGATGCAGATAATCCAGTTTTCAATCATAATCATCCGTTTCTCTTATCTATGATTTATTCGTCCATCAGTTAGTTACGGGAGTCATTATGAATCCTGACGTATCGCCAGGCTCATGGATATCGGTTTAAAGCGAGCCGACAAGCACCGATTGCATCCGAGAGCCACTCTGATGTATGATATCGTTGATTAAATGTTAATTGTCAGACAGTTGAATCTCATTAATGACAAACGTTAATCGTACCATAATATCTCATCAAAAGAGACAATTTTAAACAAAAATATTCACTACAGCAGACTTTGAAAAGGTGAAAGATACATTATTAAAATCGATACAAAAATGATATCTTTTAGTTGTAAGAAGAACGAAACAACAGAATGACATGAGAGAAATTAAAGGCTGAACAAATGGTAGTTATGATTGGAATGAAGCTGCTAAAAGACTAGACCAACCTCTTTTCTTTCTTTAGGAAACAGGCCTACTCATCTAACCCATTTCAATTAGGCAGTGCAGTACTTTTCAGTATTAGTGTGAAAATTAACTCTGCTAAGCAGTCTTCGTCAGCATGAAGTGTATCAGCACTTGTTATTGACGAAGGCTGCTTGCAAATCGAAATGTACATCTAGTATTATAAATACAATATTGAAGGAAAGTTGCAGTATCATTATTTAATATTTAAACCTTCAGAAATCAATTTAATTTTTATTTTGGATATGTGCATACTACTAGCAAGTAGAATAGAACCACTCGCCAACCACATAAGTTCTAATGTTACTGGTCAGGTTCAAGTACTTAACAGTTACATTTTGAAAAATGTAAAGCGGCAACTGATAGAGTGCTTGTGTAAACGAGTTCTATCGGTTTTCGTCAAAATATTTCCTAGTCGAAGTATCTGTTCAGCTTAATGCAAATTAAAAATTTCCATACCAAAACTTATAAACATATTTTTTAAGTAACCAAATAGTTTTTATGATAGAATATATATTATATTTTATAACCTCCAATTAATGTGACACCTTATCCTTACTAGAAATCAAAAATATTTGGAGTGCAACACAAGGAGCATTATTAATTATAATTACAAAATTCCAGAAATGTTTCAATTTTTTAAACACATTCCTGGATTGTAACCGTTAGTTTGATATTGAGAAATAGTTTCAAATTAAAAGTTTTTATAAAATTTTCAACGTTAATTAATTTATTGATTTGTAGTAAAGAAATTCGTTATCTTTGATTGGAAAATTATTTAACTCTATTTAAAAAATTGTCTAGGTTTGGTTCTCAACCAATCAAAATGAAAAATTTGCTGAACCAAAACACAAATTACCATGGAGTAAGTAATACAGTAACAAATGGATACAATGCTTAATTTTTATAAAGTAGCGCGGGTTACTGGACTAACATATGGAAGCGAATCATGGTTAATGTAAAAGCAAGATGAGCAATGAGTACTTCCGATGCGATTTTTACGTAGTGCAGCTAGATATTGATATAAAATATCCATGAAGAACATTACTCGCCAAACTTTATTGTAAAAACGGTTATTGTAAAAATATGTTTTAAAATCTTACCTGGCATGACGTCCGCATTCGAGCTAAACAAGACACATAATCCGGTCTCGTAGTTTACACTTTGACAGCTATCATTTCCTTGGCAAGTCTCCAAACAATCCGTCAACATCAAAGTCCCGGGGATCGAATCCAGAACATTACTAGGTGCGGAAAATACGAAACCAGTAACAAGTTCAAAGCCTATCATGTCAGGATCACATTCTTCGAGTGGGCCCGGAGCTGATGGAGGTAAACCTTCAGGTGCTGAGACAATGTCACTTTCAGAATCTTCTTCAGAAGGTGCTGATGGTCCAGTTAATTCAGAATCGGCAGGTTGTTCTTGGGATGCTACTAAAGCGAGCACCGCTAATAAGGCGGCTATCCTCCAGGAAATCATGATTTAGCTGGAAAGAAAAAAAAAAATGTTAAAAAAATGGTGTGAAGTGTGATTTTTGATATATTTCAAGGTTTTTTAGGTATTTAATAAGCGTAAGAATGCTGGATGTCTAGGACAATATTTTGTCTATAATTACATCAAAATCAACAGTTTTTTGATAATCGTTTATATTCGTACTTATTTGAGTACTAAGAGCATTTAATTTTTTTAAACTAAATTTAAATAATTTGCGAAAATTTAGCAACAATAAAATTTAAATTAAGAAATTCCAGACATGCTGACCAGCGTATCGTAGTGGTAACACATGTGCTCTGCGTTGCTAAGGTCTCGGGTTCGGATCCCGTTCAGGCATGGATTTTTTCACAAATAAAAATTGTCCTAGCTAATTGCCACAGTAGCAATTAGTAAAAAACAAGAATCTAAAAATTTTTTCTGCTTCGTATCTATAGGCTAAGTTGTCCCGAGCTCACTTTTTCCTGATTGAAGAGGGCTTTTGTTAAACGCAATTATCAAAAGTCTCACTTAATATGTAAAAGATACTAGATTTGAAAATCTAGTTCCGCTTAAAGCAAAAATACAGGCTCTAAGTCTTTATTAAAGTAATAATAAATATATTAATACAGTAATACCCCGTTACTCGACTGTCTCTTAGCTCGACGTTTTCGCCACTCGACGTAAATGTCGAGAGTGAGAGTGAACGGAAGCATCGCTATCCGACGCGTGATCGAGTACCGATCACGTGATACATATTTTGGTAAACAAAGCAAAATGAACGCATGGCCAGCAGTTCGCACCTAGATATCTTGACGACAACAACTGAGATTTAGTGCAGCTACGAACTTTTTGTTTTTTGCTAAAATAAGTAATTTGTATTTATAATTATGGGTCCAAAGAATAGAAATGCAAGTATAGCTAAAAGGAAAACATATACATATATGATCAACTTGTGCCATTGATGTCAAAAGCTTAAATATGAAGTTTCATAAAAATTCTTCTAGCCGAATTTGCACTGCACGTGTACACAGACAGACGGACGGATAATAAATAGCATATTTATTATTTTACATGTTAAATCGCTATGGGCGACAGGTCAATTCACCACCCTATATTCATGGAGTCTAATAAAAACTTCGTGGTGTAAAAATATTGTTTGATTTGTCTGTCTGTAATAAAATATGGTAGTGTTGATGTGTTTATCATCCCTAAACACTCAATGTATTAATCAGTTCGTTGTGTAAACGTTAAATTATACGGTAATGTAAGCTACAAACAGTGACGTACGTCATTGGGTCTGGATATTAACTGATTTGCGGTGGAATTTGCATATGGAAATTCAATGTCTGCTAGCGTGCAGTTACCGGGCTATCAGATATAATCACAGAAAATTTCAAGTTAGGGTTTAATGAAGCTCTGTTCATTGTTCAATCACGGTAGATTGATTGCGCAATTGATTTTTCAAATTACATTTGATTTCCTTCAATGGAAACAGATTGACTGAGTGTTTCATTATGTGTTTAAAAGATTACAGGTTAATTAGTGGATTGATGATGATTGTTTTTAAATGAGAATTGAATTAATACTGCTGTGGGAATATTCAAAGCCCTGTATATTATTTTTGAATTGAATTTTCATGGTTGATTTTACACAATCACCGACATTGTTGAAATTGTGTAACAGATTTTTTAAATATGGTTGTCAGAACTAAAAAAAAAACTTATTCTTCTCCTTTTAAATCCAAGATAGCTTGTAGTCTTCTTGACATTAATTTTGCTGGATTATCATTTCTTATAGCCCTATTGGTTTCCATTTCACTAATTATTATTAGTTCTATAAATCGCAACTCTATAAATCTGCATATTTGTTGCAATATTTTTAATCTCCAAAACTGGTTCAATGACAAAGGACGATTAGTGCGTTTTGCCAATCCAATGATACCATGCTAATGAGAAAGTAGCCGGGAATGCTTTAAAAATTGTATTAATACACATTTTGGAAACTCCTTTTGATGTGAATACATCTTCTTAAATCTGACTATCACAAAAACAGGTCAGACTTCAAACGCTTATATCTCAGAATGTACGCAACGCCGGTGGAAGTTAATGGTGTCAATGGATTGAGGAATGATGTAAGATTTCTTAAGATTGCATCAGGCGTGTCCTTTACGCTTCCTCCGCGCCTCCCACGAGAGGGTTACGTAAGCGGCACTAATTGGCGTGCTCTGTCAACTTCGGAAGCCCATAGATTGTAAGCGCGTGAGCTTATTTTCGTGAAATTAACGTTAGATTGTTCGTTTCATCGAGAACTATCTTAAGATGTAATTTCAGTCCAATAGGATCAGAATTGTGGAAGTTATGAGTGTATTATTGCCACACACCAATTCGGAAAGGTGCAGGACTTACAGAAGACACATGAGAGCCGGCGGCACAAAACTGAAATGGAGCACAGTACAGAAGAAGGACCACGCGGATGAGTACACGTAAATCCTAGTGGTTGTGTCCCAGAACACAACCTACCCTGATTTTTTTGCTGCTAATTTCATGATTCTTTATTTTTCTTTCTTATACTTCATATAAATAGGCAGTTGGGTGCAAGAGGTGGGTCCTTTCTTTGATCTATTATCTGCCAGGAGGGTTTGGTGGAGGGTTTGGTGGAGCACGATAGTTTTTATTTTCGAAACCTTTTTTGTGATTTTAAGCCAAATGTAAAGCATCATTTTACCAAATAATCCTCATTTTTTCTACTCAACGTTTGGGATATCTGCTTCAAAGACGACGCCTGTCTACTTTCCCTTGCAAAATTAACCTATCCATGTTGGCATCTCTTCAAGATAAAAGTGCAAACCATCAAATAACTATGGACTCATCGTCTAAATGGCACAAAAGAGCAAATAATGTTATCTGTTTCTGGATAAAGTTATCATATACCTATCATATATAACTATGTTGCTATATGATAACTTTGTTGTCAGTATGATGTTTAGAACGGTCTTATTTTGTATGATAGCTTTATGATAACTATATTTTCGGTGTTTTATTCTGAATAAACATGTAACTTGGAGTTTTGTTAACATTTTTGATGTTTTAGTTTTCGTGTCATCCATTTAGCTTCTAAGTTTTACTTTAAGATTTTGTTTTTTCAACGAGGTGAGAAAGACGAATACAAATATGCCCTGAGCACGATTCGAACCCGGGACCTTTGGCACGTGACGCTACCTCTACACTACCAAAGCTGGCAATTTTATTAAATTATATCTGATGATATAACGGTGTGGAAACTTTTTTTGGTTACTGTACGTAGGTTTTCGTGGTGTAATGTGATACGATCGTGGAAAATGAAATGAGTAATGTGTTTAAATCAAGTTAATGTATCCCGTGATATTTGTGACACCCCATACATCTGCCATAATGACTAATATTCATCTCAAGACATCGTAGAGAATTCAGTGAATTTTCGTAGCGCAAGTTTCTGCAGCGAGATGAGAGAGTATATTACAGTAAACTTAATGAAATGATTGAGATAATTCACAACGATCAGCGCGATTGTCGAGAGAAGATCTCACATAGTTGCGGTATCAAGTAGATTTATTATAGTACCTAAAGTTTCCCCGTCAAGTGGAGTGTCTAGGCATGTAAGGTCGGGGCCATACGGGGCATCTCTCCACTAGTATACGATACCGTTAGCACCGTATTCCCATGCAAATACATCTTGTGGGGTATACAGATTCTCTACTTCACGTTTAATTGGCAGCGAATTGCTGCAAACCTCGCTAATTTCACTTGCTTCACACAACAGTGATATGCAAAATTTTACACACGCATTCTCTCACGAACACACTATTTTAAAACACCATTTGTAAATATAAAATTTAAATGAAAACCGTGCTGAAAAATAATATTATTGAACTACGAATTTTCCTGCTGAAATGCTATTTGTTTTCTATTCTTTTCTGTGGTGTGCAAACATAATAACTTGTTTAAAATACAGTAAGAAATTAGAAGCTTTCGATATATGGGTCTCCTAACTTTTATTGGGAATATCTGAGGACCAATTGTATAAAAAATGAGGAACTAATATCGAGAACTACTTTTCAACATTTCAGTGAAAATTAGTATCTGGGCTAGGTAATGAGAGGAAAGTAGTATGAATTACAACTTTTGTCGTTCATAGAAAGAACTTAGGTGACAAAAGTCAGATCGTAGAAGAATCTCATGTTATAAGACTCTTTCTGAATGGTTCGGGTGCAATTATAGTTAATTTCGAGTTGTTTTATCAAAAGATCCAGCTATGATAAATACAAATCTAGGAAGTAGACACCGTAAAAGTATTCGGTTGTTTTTCCTTCTTCTTTGTTGGACGCTATCAGTTGGATTGTCTTTTGGCCTCGTTCACATAACTCCTCCATTTTGATCTTGAAATACCTAGCACTTAATCTAAGTATTTCGTATACCACTTGTTAGATCCTCGTTAGATCTTCGGTTTGTTACTTGTTGTTTTATGTAGAGCGATCATCAATGACGATCACTATTTTAACGCTTTTCAGTGTTAGACATTTTCATTCCTAGTTGTTTGTACCCTAGCTGTACATGACGCATTTCATGATAAACGGATATAATTTGACATTGATATTGGTCTGACATACACAATTTATAACGTACTTATTATCAGAAAAGGTTCTTTTTATTACCATTTTTGTACATTATGTCATTGGTAAGCAAAAAACGGCCACACAAATTATTGCAAATGTATGTTTTTAATAAATTGCTTTGTCAATATCACATTTTAATGCTTTTGTTAGTTTTCCTATGTATAGTGGCGTACATAGGTGGCGTAAGTATCAACCTATAAAATTAATCTCAGCGGTTTTCTAATGAGCGGGATATTCAAACGCTTATCAATCATTTATGAACGCTCTGTACTTGAAGGTTTGCATCTAATTTCTAAGTACATATACTTATTATATCTGGTACTAGTTAGTAGTTGGTCCCTTTGGAGCCTTCAATTCATATTTATATCCGTACCGTTTACGGAACAGAATTTTATCTATTTTTCCGCACGTGCAAGTCTTCTTTTACTTATATACTTTAATCTAGATACGCAAATGAATTGTGATAAGCACAAATATCGATAGATGGTGCCACCAGAAATTATAACTATTGTTTTTCGTATGTTCTAGTCTTCTTTTATCGTAGTATATACTTTAATCTAGTCACCAGAAATTATAACTAACTATTTAGCAAGCTGATCCTGCCCTATCTTGCGATGTTTTCTCTCTGGGCGAGAGGTATTCTGTGTTTCTTCCAGATCCTCATTACCATTCTGCCTTCTTTTATTCTCATGTTATGATCTACCTCTGGCACTGTCTACCTCTCAGTTCTTGTGTGATACTTGGCTTCTAGTACTGTTATCCATTTACCATTAATTTGAATGGGATCAAACATTCGGTGTAGTAGTTTTTTTTTTGTATAGTTTTACCCGAAAATTTGTGTTTTACTGTTATCATGTTCCACATTTTGGTAATTCCTGTTATACCCCTTGATCTTATAATACTGCACATGATTAATTCAATAATGATAGGGTACGCATGTGTGTGCGTGTGTTTATATGTGTTAATGTGTGTAGATTGCTATCTGTGTTGGTTCTAGTGTCAAAGACCCCTGTGTTGGATAACACGGTTTTGTGGTTTCGAGATGTGTAATTTACCTCCATGTTGGACTCTTCAGGTTGCTTCGGTCAGTTGAAGACTCACACAAACATATGCACACTAACATGTATGTATACTTAGTCACGTATACATACATATAATCACATATACATACGTATATAAACACACATGCAAGTGTACACATGTAACTGGTATGTGTGTGTTGGAGACGTCAAGCTGGCTTTTATGAAGAAGTGTGGATATGTAATGATAATATACTAATGATGCGAGTTAACGGCCTTGCATCTACAGGAAGGGATTCAGATACTATTTACACCTAGGATAATAATAAAGTTTTTACAGATATTGAAAGGGGAAGTAAATAAAATATCAATCTTATGATTTACTCCGATAAAATATCTATAGAACTGTACTCAAAGCTGAGTATCACATAAGAACTGAGAGGTAGACGATTTCAGTGGACAGGACACGTGATGAAGATTAGGGAGGACAAAATGGTTAAGAAGATACGGAAGGGAAGATTGAGTACTCTTCGACTAGTGGGAAGAAATGTCGGCCTTGCAAGAGATGGAGAGATAAGCTAACCAGAGATCAAACAAGTATTGGTGTACAGGACACATGGAAAGATCTGACAATGAACATATCAAGATGGAGGACTTATGTGAGTGAGGTCAAAAGTCAACCCGACTGACAGAGCCCAAAGTAGAAGAAGAAGAAGAAGATTAACTATAGAAAAAACAATCTGTTATATACAGGATATTGAATCAAAAATGTCATAAATATTAGGGGCATATTGAATAACAAAAATTAAATCGGAAAATATTAAAAGAAAAAAATCGGCGCCCTATTATTTAATAGTAAGGTAATACACTGTCGAAAGAAAAAAACGTAATAATACAAAATCGTGATAAAAATGAAACTATGATGTAACTATAGTTCATTTCTTTGGTTTAAGCGGAACTAAACGGAAGTTTCGTTTTTTCTAGTTGTCACGAAAACAGACCTTGCCTACGTTATTTCATGTTTCATGTTGGTATTTATTATTAAATGATATTTATTATAAAAAATAAAATATGTAGTACATTAATAAATTTTTGTAAGAAAATTTTAAGAAATAAGATATTTCTATTAAGAATGAAAAAAAAAAATGAAGATGTAATGACGATGATTTTATAAAGAAAATTCACCCTAACCTAGAAATGTTCAATATAAGTATGATTTACAAAGTTTAAACAAAATGGTTAAAAGCGCAATCCAAAACACCTAATGGAAACAAGAGATATCTTTGAAACGGTTTGTTTTCGGAAGGTTGCAATGTTCTCTGTTTCTTCACCTCTGACACTGTATGAATCCATGTGGTGGAAGTGACGTTTCAGCCGATCCTACTAGCCCTGCATATCGAGCACACAGAGGAATGTCAAATCCCAGATAAAATTGTAAGATTATTTCTAAAATTCAGTATGTTAAATTCCTATTATCCGCAATATGTACCTTACAGACAAACAAGTAGAGACATGAGTGACAGTGTTAGGCAGACATAGCCAAACTTTTACCTTCTCATAGTTAAATATTATGTCTGGCAGAAGTCGTCGATTGTCTGAGTAAAAGTAAATAAATAAATAAAATAAATAAACAAATATACTAACACTTAAATGAAACTATATATCTATTATAATAATTTTCGAATAAATTCAGATCTTAGCACTGATTAACTATGTTTAAGCGAAAATTTTGCAGTGATCGCTGTTTACCCGTAGTTGACCAAAATATACACATCCAACCAAGTGGGGTGTAGTATACCCTAGGCTTTTCTCATTTAATATAAATTAAAATAAGGTAAAATTTATACAGTTAGATGCTGTCAAGCCTATAGAACAATATTACAAAAAAAAAAAATTCAAAGTAATTATTTAATGCTTTTTTAATAATTTTTTCAATAAAAGTCAAAATCACGCCAATTTCTTTCCTAAATTGCATCATACTTCAAGTTGCGTCTCGTGTTGACTGACAACATTGCATCTCTCGTTCACACCAACTATCACACATACAAATTTAGCTAGCTCTCTGATTGGTCTATGTATTTTGGTGGGGGAGACAATTTCTTTCTCATTTCTCAAGCAAAGCTTGAATTTTGAATTAGTTGCTATTAGATACTTCGTTATTTATTTATAATTCGTTCGTAATGCGCTGTTGCCAAATATAATTTAGACATATTTTTTTGTAAATGGTGTTTTTGATTTTTTTTGTCGATTAAAAATTAAATTATTGTTAAATATTAACTAATTCATAAATATTGTCAACAGATACATCATTTCCACTATTAATATATTGGGGTGTGACACACCCCATTTGGTCAAGCTTGGGTTAAGTGCCTATGCCTCTACGCCTCTGAATGGGACTCGCGATCTGGTACTATCCCGCGGGCTCTTGTTTGGCCATGCCTGCTATAATGATCTTTGAGTTTTAACCCATGGATTAAGAATGAAGACAATTGTCAAATATTAGCAGTAATAAGGCAGGAGAAGGAGAGACAAAGTGCAAAAAGCAGAAGCCTTACAAATACACTATGCAGAGTTCAATTACATTTCGTTTATTTAAATTCTTTATCACATATTTATATAAACTTTTTTCCAATTGCCTTGTTTGTTATATTTCTATCCTGTACAATATAATTGCCTCGTTGATCTATCTCAATAGTAAGTTCACTGACTTAATTCGAAATCGTATTCGAAAAGTTAGGAATTAACTTCAAAAGATTATCAATTATCCTTAGTTGAAAAATTCACTTAAACTCATATAACCATCTGTTTTGGTGTAAATTACACATAATGCTATTGTTGTTTTCTTTCTAGGAAGCATAACTTGTTTCCTCTGATTAATTTAACCCAATCCGTCTCTGTCGCATGTTCAAGATCTCAAGATTTCCTCTCATTATTATCCCATCTGTCCATTTCTTCCGTATTTGTGTTGCGGTAACCTCCAAGCTATCTTTTCTCTAGATGCCATTGTTTACTTGTGATGGATGCGAGGTGTGACTGTTGAGCACGACTATACTGTCGCGCTTTCTCCCCGTATTATGTCACTGTCAATAACCTCGACCTCTAAAGCTAACGTTCACTTTCAAGTAGCTTCTTGACATTACTCATGTGTGAGAGAAAGTATGTTGTTTTATTGGACTAGGTCACGGAATTATATAATATCTGTTAACAAGACGACTGTCTACAGGCTATAACATTGAACTTGACGAAACGAGCATTACTTCACAGTATTTGATCATATTGTCGACTATTAAACTTTGTGAAACTCACTTCTGTATAGAATTACAATGTTTTTCAAATTCGAATTTCACAGATTTGTTAAGTGATTGCAGTGAGTACCGTTAACATCGCGTCACACGAAAACGTCGTTTTCGTATTTGATATGGCAACTTTATGGTTAAAAAAATTGATGTGAAGTGTGAATATTCACACATTTCAGGGTTTCGCAGGTATATAATAAGTGACGGCGGTATGCTGAGTGTGTAGGATAAATTTTACTTTGTAGTAATCACGGCAAAATGAACGATATTTTTAAAATAATTTATCGTCTGTTAATCATATAATAAGACTGGTTATTAAATTTACGCTCATAAAAATTAAATACAACATTTGTCAAAATATAACTAGAATTTTGACAAAATAATTTCAACATAATAAAAATGCAAAAAAAAAACAGAAAAAATAAAATTCACTCCGTGTACTCGAACTCGAAACTCTTCGTTTTCCAGCCAGTTTAAGAGTGGTCTAACGCATGTAGCCATCGCACGCCATGCATGTGAGTGGTTTACATTGGTATAACTTTTGTACTTTGTGAACCAAAAACCACAAAAATGCGTTATTTTCCAAAAACATAATCTGATCAAAAATTCCTGTTGCACTATTTCGGTTCACACCAATATACATTATTTAGATTTTTTTTAGATTTTTAGTTTAAACCATCTGGGCTACAGGGTGTGGGACAAAATTTTTTTTTGCACATTTTTGGCAAAAATCGCATCAAAATAATTTATTTTGCAAAAATAAAAATTTGATCGTTAATCCACGTACTAAGGGCTTTCATTTGATACCCTACTCAGAATTTCAAAAAAATATTTTTGTTTTCGATGAGCACATATTTGTTTATATTTTTAGGGGGGTATGTTTTTTAGATGTTTTAGTATTTTTCCTATGTGCGGGTCAAAGAGTTGTATAAGCATGCCAAATTTCAACTCTCTAGGTTTAGCCGTTTGGCTACAATTTTTACCGAACAGACAGACAGACATACAGACAGACAGACGGACAGACAGACAGACAGACAGACAGACAGACAGACGACAAAATGACGGTATAAGGGTTTTTTGGTCATACCTACAAAACCCTAAAAAAGGGAAAAGAAATAGCACACAATGTATAATCGGATTCACGAAAAATGTCCGATTATTAAATGACGGGACCGCATTTAATATTGAAAGAGTAAACTTAACGTAAAATTTGTTTGAATAAAACTTGCAGATTTTAAAATTTTCTACAAAAAAAGATTCTTACACTTTTTTTTCATGAATGATCATTTGCAAGATATTGAAGTTTATTAATTTAATGCCCCTATTATTTTCGTAAATCCGAATAGAACAGTAAACACGTAGTACTAACATACATACATGTTACAAATATAAAAATAAACCATATATTATATAAAATACACATGTTTAGAAAAATAAATAAGTACTTAAAAAATTATTATTTGTTGTTTTTAATTAGAAATTTGTCCATTGTCAATTGTACCGCAGTTTTCTTTTTGTCTTGATATAAAAGTTTATAACAAGCGGTGCTATTGCGTATATTATTAACAACACTGAAACTTCTATCAATATCCGGGTCCGAATTCTCGATAGTGTCAATGAGTTCTTCCACTTTGCCTAATATTCCACTTACTGTTTTTAGTTGTATTTCGGTTGTTTCGTTCTCGGTTTTTGGGTCTTCTTTTTCAGTTCTCATTTGCTCTTGTAGTTCTAATAACTCATTAGTTGTGAGTTCGTCCGCATGTGATTCTAACAAATCGCTAATATCTTCAGTGTCCATATTCAGTTCCAATTTTTTTTTAAATACTTGTGAATACACTGCTGTGTATTCACACACAGAAAAGCACTCGTAAAGACGTGTACATATTCGGCTGCGTTCGACGTATTTACTGATTCTTCTCTGTAAGTGTGAGTGAAGGGGGAAAATTGAAAGATAGAAGTTGGTAACACTGTATTTCAAGCTTCATACGCATATCTTGCCTAAATATAACTTCAAAACAATCAATGAATATTGGTCATTTATATAACGTTAAGCGGGCGCTGACTGTATATGTATAAATATTGTAATTAGGATAAAATTTATTGTAAGGATACCAATCCTTTGTCATAAGTTGTATAACTGAAGACAAATAAATGCTGTTATTATTATTATATAATAGATGAAAAGAATAAATTGTGTTCTACTTGCCTTGCTTCAAAATTTCTCAATAATACGCACAAAATCGATTTATACAAATAAAACTTTTACTTTTCAAAGTTGACAAACAAAATTTGCAATTTTTTTATTAGATATATTCAGCAGTGTATATGATTCACCCTTGTGAAACTGACCCTTCTTCACTTGGTGAAGTTCATCGATAAGTCAGAGTTCGTGGAGTGTTTTTGTTTGCGTATCGGCTCTATACTCGCAACAACATTATTCAATTTCACGGGACGTTGTTTGCGACCCGCATCAATATGAATAATGATTGATGCCGTAGGGATGTACGGACAGATTATTTCAATATTCATTCAAATGTGTTTGGTTTCAGCCCCACAGGCATTCACAATTTCCTACCGAATCCATATTGTTTTTATTTTTAGTTATGCGTTTGACGCATTTAGTTTATCACTAAAAAATTCCAATCAAATTTGCTTATACGTTAGTGCTAATCATGGGCGCTCGCATTAAGAGAAAAGGGCGCACTTACCCCCTGGAATCTCCACTTTTAAGTGTTTTATTTCAAACCCTTATACTTTTTTGTTCAAAAATTGACTTATTTTTATAATTCTATATTTTATGTTATAACTATTTTTATTATGTCTATTTTATATTTGCTATCAAATATTAAACAAATTTTAGTTCATTTGCATTTACACGTTATTATTGCATTAAAAAAGAAAGTTATTTCTAATAATGTAATAATAATTGTATAGTGTATTCAAAAGATAAATTCAAACTCTTATGTTCTTTCTTCGTGTGTTCTTTCTTTTTTGTTTTGGTTAAATTTTGAATAGTTCATTTTGTTTGTTTAATTTGTATGCATTTGTTTTTTTATTGACCGTAAGGCTGTGAATAAATTATTATTACTATTATTATTATTATTATTATGTCCAGAAAGACAATAATTCCAATTAATCCACCTCTCGGAAAAGGTTAATTACTGGTCGGATAACAGTAAAAACATTGATAGAAATTGTACTTTGTTTTTTTTTTGCTTCCTTTTGTAATAAATGTCATTAATGCCAATTTTCAATTTGGCAATGAACGCAAACTTCTTCAGTTTCTATTTAAATAGTGTTCTGTATTTATTTAATTTCAGTATTAATGTTTTTATTTAAAATCATTTTTCGTTAAATATATAAACATGGAAGTGACACAGTTATGCAGTGTTATGGAAGCATTGAGGAGAAAGTAGGTCCACATTGAGCTAGGTCAAGATCATGTTTATGACCTAAGACTTTCTTTTATTTATTTAGATAAGCACTTCCATTTCCTGTAACAGTTTCACTTTCGGTGGAAGTACTCGAATATTTGAATGTTTATAAATACAGTTGAATTTCAATACATTGATCCACTGGGAAATTATTGGTGGAAACATTTGATATAGGTAACAAGTCAACGAGTACCCTGTCATAATCTGTTCTTCAAGAAGCAGGTTACAAGTTAATCTCATCCGGAAGTTTCATGATGATCTCTAAATTACTAAAAGAACGTCTTTTGAATGTTTGATTTAGCAGTAGAATAATTTCCATGTTATTCAACTTGCAAATAACCCCCCTGTCACTTGTAACATGCATAATTCGTCAGAGCCGTCTTAATAAACACAGAGGATTATGTAAACTTGCGCCATTTCTCATCACATCCAGCAATTATGAGTAGGAAGGATGGTTGACATGCGTCACCGTCTTAGAATACACTGTAGATGAATGCTAGTACCGTACCAGGATTTATGCAGTGAAGGAACTAGACGGTGACCATAGACGTACAAAATTAACACAGAAAAATGAAGAATAAAACACTGTCTTATTAAGAATCAAATGACAAGGTCATGTGTTAATTATAGACAATTTAGCCACCAATATTAAAGCCATATTGCGGCAAATTCAGTTGCGATGGGTAGGACAAATAACTGAGTTTGGTTCTAAAAAACAATACACAGGTCTTTTATCTGAAATTCTAAAATCCGAAAAGTTCCTAACATTTTAGTGGATGTTTATTTGAGCAAGTTTATGTTTGTAGTTTCAGTTAAAAATAAATAGTATACTAGTTACTTTATGATCTATCTCTGTCCCTTCGTCTAACACTGTACAAATTAACTATAATATTATTTATTGTCTTTATTATTCTCGTTGTGAATATTTACTAGATTCATTGTAAAAATGTGTCATAACTGGCAGTTACCACTGTATTTTCCATTTTTTACCACTATACATGGTAAAAATATGGGAAATATTGGGACTGTTAATACAGAACGTTACTGACAGCAACTAGTTTGAGTGATGAAATAGAGAGACATGCCACGAAAGGAACAAATGACCTTATTTGTGCATTGAATTGAGAAGTTCTCTTTTATGTGGCATATTCATCAGTCCCGTCGGAATACCAAATGCTTTGGCCGTTCCAATATCATATGGCTGATAATATCGCACTTCAAAACAATAGAAGAGATTCAAAAAAGCATTGAAGACTTTATCGCAATCTTTTGCGTGAAGAGATTCGTCAACTGCTCGACAAATGGAGCAGTCATTAAAGTTAATGAATTAATTTTCATGAGGTTTTTGTAAAACCTTAGCACTGTTGTATTCAATTCCTAGCCTCACCATTTTTGCCACTAGGGTCAAACTGACATCATTCCAAAAACTGTCCAAAATTTTGTCCTATATTCATTGGTGCTTTAGGTAGTTAGAGGTCCTCAAGTGAAGTATAATTATGAGTCTCCCTTTTTCAAATACTTCCTTTAGGACCTTCCGCGATTTAATATTGAGGCCTCTTAATTTGAGGCCGCAAGCGAGCGCTCCGTGCACTTCTGCGGTGATGCGTTGCCTTTCTTATAATTTTGTGGATGAAAATATTAATATCTTTATTTTGAAATGTTTGTCTCTGTTCCCAATTCCTGTAAAATGTTTTGTTAATCCTGTTTTCGTACGCCCCAAAATTTTCGTAGATTTATTAGGTATAGTGTCTACACTCTGCCTAATAGATAAAACGGTCCTATATTGCCTCTACAAAACATTAGTGATTTTTAAGCGAAACTATTGTTCTTGTAACTATTACCTCTATTACTATGCACTATCATATATTAATGCAACATAGGCGTGAAACAATATTTAAAACTATTTCCCAGTTCCCTTCCACTATTTACCGCCTATGTGTCTTGGTAACTCATTCAGAATACCATATACGTTTCATATCTACTATAACTGTAAAAGCAAACTGAAATATGGAAATTAAAGCTGAAATGAGGTGTATTCCTTACAAGTCTTACATCATATATAGTGCTCCCACAACCTAAGGCTTTCCTAACATCTCTCTTCATTCTCTTAAAAAGGAAATTACAAACCTTTTCATATCTACCAAACCGCGATGTAGTGGTAAAATATGAAAAAAAAGTATGAAAATAATGTTAATACATTGTAGTGGATAAAATTTATGATGTTGTTAGTTGGTTTTATGACTGCTTATAGTAGGACAATTAGTTTTCAAATTCATTCATGCATACGAGAGATATATGCATGAAAAATAGGTCGGTAAATTTTAAATGAAAATTAGAGCATTCTGGGGTCAAAGTACACCTTTCTAGAACTAATATTGAGACACATTTGGATAAAAACTATGTCCTTTAGGAAAATACTAGACCAGGGGTGTCGAACTTATGACACGCGTGTCAGTGATTTCCTTGCGAGGTAATTTTGTTGACACGAAGGGGATTTGAAAATTACATTATTTTAATTGATTTAATAATGGTACGTGGAATTAAAATTTAGTATATTGCAGAACATTATTTATTTTAATTTAATGTAAATAGTAAATTACTTATATGTTTGTTAGTTCATTTCTGGTGCGCAGCAAAGATGGCTATTTTCGCCAAATGAATTACTTAATAGGTTATATTGAACCATGTCAGCAGTCACCAGGAAGTAAAGCTTTTGAAATATGGATCTACGGGTGTATACTCAGAATCTTCTGATTCGACTGAGTCAACAACGAAGAAGTTGTTGCCAAGAAGGATTTTGCCAACCTTAAAGAAAAGGAAGCTAGATTATCTATTAGCTAGATTAGTTATGATGATAAATAACGTATCCTACATAATATTATATGGAGTAAGGTTGAAAAGAGAAGAGTTCCTAGAAGACCAAAGATTTCCTAGCTTGTTACCCTGAAGAAATGATTCAGGGATACAATTACAACATTATTTCGGATGGTAGCTAGCATTGTGCAGACTGCTATACTGACAACCAATGTTTGTAATGGATGAGACAAAAGAAGAAGACAATTGGTACGTCATCACCAATTATACCGTGTGTCTCTCTGAATGATGAACATGAATATAGGAAATCAGTTTTTTGACGACTTGCTCGCAGTTTCAACTAACAATTAACAGAATATGTTCAATCAAAAGCGTCTAATTTTCGGAAACTAACAACATTGAACCAACAGTGAACTTCTGTAGCTGATAATGATGACGATACTATTGTTCTTTTGTTTATAACAAGATGAAAACCACAAAAAGATACACATTCCATTCATGGCACTCCAGGGGAGGAGATGGGCTCAAGGCCCTCGCGTCTGTCAGGTGTACAAATGTTTTGGGTCGCAAATTTAAATAGAGCTTGAGAGCGCAATATGTTCAGTTGCGGGGGGAGCAATAACACCAAGCTCTGTCACTGTGCCACTCTTAAACAATTATCCTTTATATGCAAACTCTCATGCAAAGAAGCATGTAGAACTGCATACAAAAAGATATACTTTGCTGTCCTTCCATATTCTAACATAGGTGGAAACTCAGACAGTGGCATACGACAGTTGCTTGTTACTTCCACCTCGTGTTATTTCTCTGAACTATCTCTTTATGAAGACGTTTCCTAATGGCCTGTTACAAAATATTGCAAGGTTGTTGACTGTTTATTTCATTCTACGTCCTTTGCCATTTGATTACAGAAACTAGAAGCGGTAAACTCTTAATAAATCAATATTTATTGGACATTTATTTCTGTATGATACTAAGTAGTTACTGAGTAGTGAAATTTTATGTGTTTCTTAATATATTTTAACTACTGACATTATACTTCATGTATATCGTATATTTTCTTGTTAAATTGATTCTAAGTAGAATTTATTGATGGCTTGATTGAGTAAGAACTACATACCTCTGTGAAATGATAGTAGATTAATGCCCACTAGTTCGAGATGGATTCAAAGGTATTACCTGTAAAAGGAAAAATATATTAGAACAATTTGTCACTACATTTAAAACAGTATTATATTTTTTAACCCTTTGAACTCGATAGTATACCGTCGCTGGTCCACTGGACGCATTTTAGAACGAATTATGTTCATCAAAATTCGACGAATAGCTGCGAATGATCAGATTTAAACTACGAGCTGTTGAAATGTAGACTATAATAAATGCATCGAGTACAAAAGTTTAAAATAAAGAAAATTGATAACGCAAGTTTTAATTTTCATTGTTTATGCTATCCCATCGTAAAGAACAAGGCATAACAATTGAATTATGAAAAACAATAAAGCAATAGACACTGAACATTTTACTCTCCGGAAAAACTATTATTATTGCAATTTTTCAAGCATGAAATTTCTTACATCTACTATTAATATTCTCAAGAAAATGCTTGATTTCTCATCATAAAAGAATTGTAGGGTTTGAAACAAAGATCCATAAAGAAAATTGAATCACATCAACAGAAAATCTACATAGATAATTTCCTGAAATTCTTATTTGTTCAACAGTGAAAAGGTAATTGGCAACTGAGATAACCTGCATTTGCAAGAAAGAAGACGTTAAAAATAATATTTATCCAGTGGATAATTAGTGTGTTGGAAGAGAAACGAGTCATACATTTGTTCCCATACACCAAAGATTCAATGTATTATGTACCCTAAAGCCGGTTCTACACTATGTATCCAATAACGCACACTAGTATTGGCCTTAATTAGCTTCAATATTTGCTACAAATATAAATTTACCAACTGTCCCTTCTAGTCAGGGTTGGTTTCCAATTTTGTCAGTGTTTCAGTAGCCTTTCTTGTGCTGTTTTATCCAAATTCATTAAGAAACTCTTTATACATTTGGATATAATATGGTGGAAGAATATGATCAACAACATAAAGATATACATAAAGATTAGGAAAATATATGGTATAAAACTGAAATATCGGCTAGCAGAAAGGTAAAAGATAGTTGATAGAAGATTCAACGAGCAGGCGCAAATCCAAGAAGGGTTCTCACGTGCTTAAACACCCCTTCAGCTTAAAAAACACGCTTTTAAGGTATATTTTTTTCTTGTAATAGAACGTGAGCCTGCCCCAAGAAAAAAGATTTTATTCTGATTCCTTCAAAGAAATTTTATTGTCTTCTGAGCCCCGCAAGAAAAAAACCTGAGTGCGTGCCTGCTTACGAGTGTTGGTGTACGAGATACTTGAAAATATTGACAGAATAAGGTGAATTATATGTATGAGGCACTAAAAGGCACTAATTTGACGGAGAGTGTTTAGAAAACAAGAAATCTAGTCCGGGATTCAAACTCGGTACGCTTTTAAACTATTAAAATCTATAGTGCTACAGTCGATTTTATTTATAATTGAAAAAATAGTGCTGAATGGTAATCTGTTAATTTCGGGTAGACCCATTGATCCATTTTACGATAAACCTGAGGCACAAAATATCAACAGGAACAACCAAATTTAAAGGTCAATAGAATAACAGCTTTGAGATGGATAGCCTTTCAATATTTCAGGTATATACTAAAAGACCTCAAAATACAGGTCAATGTGTCTTCACCAATGGTGCTGAGACTCTTACACTCTTACGAAAATCAGCAGAAAATTTCAGAAGTTCAATAGAAAGAACAAAGATTGGTGTTACACGTCTAAATCGTATATAAAATTTTTGGATCAGGCAGCAAATCATCACAGTTCATACGTCTGAAGTGGCAGAAGGGACAGGCCGGCCACATTGCTAGAGTCATTGACGACAGATAGTCTAGGAAATTACTACGATGGCGGCTTAGAGACAGTACTAGAAACTGAGGCAAGCTATTTGCAGGTTAGACGATGTCAACTGACCGGCCGAAAATTGCCTTCAAGTGGCAAACCAGAGAAAAGTACAAGCCTATGTTCAGCAGTGGACATAAATGGCCATTGCCGCTCCGTGGTTATGTGAGGCCATAAGCAAGCTTTTAAATTGAGGCCTTCAAAATGCCAGGTGATATAACATACACCTTGCCAATTTTTTTAAGAACATTTATCACCTGAGGCCTGGGCCTAGCTCGCCTCACACCTGTTAGTGACACACTGATGATGATGACTTGAAACATGATTTAAACCCGAGATGAAACCTTTATAAAACTGCATTCTATGCATTACAAAATAACTTTTTTTTACCTTTATCAATAATTTTTCATAATACATTCTCAATCCACTCCAATAAATTGTTGAAAGATTTAAGTACCAAACTGAAGCACTACATGGGACAGAGTCTAGAGCAGTGTTTCTTAAACTATGAGGCCCCGACCCAAATATGGGCCACGTACGATGTAAAAGGGGTTAAATAATACTAAATAATAGGTTCCCAACGCCTAGAATGTTGTATAAGTGGCAGAGATTGTAAGTTCTCCGTTTCTAGGCCGCCGGGGGTTGCCTGGGTTTATTTTACTTAATATACATATATTCCCTGAGGGTCGTATAACAAGTGGTGGATGTTTTTATGGGTTGCGAGGTAAAAAGTTTAAAAGAGATCAAAAAGATTCAGGAACTTGACTTAGGCAATATCGATAATAGTTCTAATGTTTATGCGTTCACATGTATGTACAACATGTAAGCCAACCATTTGTTTTAAAAATGTGTGACAAAGTATCATGCGTCCAACATTGTCATTTAATGCATGGTGTATTACCGGCTTAACTAATACTCAAATATAGCAGCGTCAAACGCCCACTTATTATAAATTGCTTTTATAAACAACATTTCTAATGAAATATTTTATCAGATACTGTAAATTAATGCTGACCACCCATAAAGAAAACGGTCATAAAACTACCAGACTAACTTTATAACACCTACATGAAATTTCTCTGCTTAGTTTAATCGTTGATATATCACGGGATTATTAATGTACATTATGATTTAATCGGTGGAAGACATTTGTTTACAAACTGACAAAATGGAGATTTGCATAGATTTATGAAGATATTGCATCTTCTTTTGTGTAACGGGATGTTGGATATCTATAATTTATATTGTCATTTCAGAATTCTGAAAGAGACAAATTAAATAAATTATATATTTGCATAAATTTATAGATGGCTTTGTATTTCTTCTGTTGCGTAATACTACTGTTATTCTACTAATTTATTCAGGTATGCTGTTATTCCCATTTTGGAAAAATCCTGTGATCGACAACACGTCACGATTTTGAAAATTACGTACTTCGAATTCTTATCAAGCAGGAATGTAGATATACTAACACTATACTGGATTGTATCACAAAACTGAAGTGATGGATTATTACAATTAGTAGAATATTAACAAATCTATTAAAAATAGTGTACCATGATGACATTGTTTGCTATAAAGCTCCAATGTTATGGTACAGTTAAGGACATAAAAAAATAGGACACCTTTTTAATCTAGTGTGTATATTTTTTCTAAAATTTATTTGTTTAAATCAGGCTTTCTAATTATGACATCTGTTAAATATTAACTTGTCAATATATTGTCAACACTGCAAAACAGGTATGCCCGCCATTAATAATTTTGTTAAGGCTAACATAATTGCTAAAGCGGAAGATGGATGAAAGAGCGAATTGCATGCTTTTATAAATAAAATTGATACACGTTTTTGGTATAGACTCCTACTATTATCTGTCTCATTTTGTAATACGGAACTAACAGTAAAAGTTCATTTTTTATGTTGTATATTGACAATACATTTATAATATTGTCATAGTATTGGTTCACATGGATACGCCAAAGTCTGTTTACATCACAACAGTCACCAAAGTAACCAGATCTAGTTTCGTATTACAAATTGAGACGGATTATATTCAAATTTGAATAGATAGATTCACACTAGACAAAAAATGATGTTCTATTTTTTTATGTCCTTAACTGTACATCATGGTTCAAATTTATCAGAAAAAAAAGCTTTAAATTAAAATATTTACTGTAAATGAGTATTAAATTTAGTTTTTATGAATTTATTAAATTGAAAATAATATTCTGATCAATTTTTATATTACATTTTTTATGGTTAACCAGTTAGGAAGCAGAAAATCGCATATATCTGTTTTTACATGTTAAATCTCTATATATACCTGGTTAATTCAACACCCTGTATATTTTCTTTTAAATTCAGAATATTTAATTTCATTAATTTAATGTTTTTTTGTAATAATAGTACATATGTACATAAAAAATATTGTGTAAGATCTAAACAATAATAATACTAGGAGGAATATTACTGTTCACTGGAAGATGAATTATCTTTCTTTTATATGGATCGGTCGAAACGTTACACTGACCACGTGTCTTTTACATCTAAAGCCGGCGGTCTATAAACGGAGAACTTACCTTCCCCAATCTATTATGAATCTATTATTTTTATTTTATTATATGGAATTAACCAGTTAAGAGTTCAAGTTCATTAATATTGCCACCACTTCTTTTTTTTTTTTTTTGAAAGAAAACTGTCTAATTTTTTTTTTTTTATAAATTCTGACGTTTTTTCAACGTTCTAGTTAGGTTTGAGAGTGTTCAGGTTTCAAACCGGATTTTGCTCGAATTTTATTCGAGTTTTAAGTTGTTCGAACATAAAATAGTTTGAAGTTCCATTGTACAGTAGTACCTCGGGTCACGAATGCCTCTAGTCACGAACAAATCGTCCTACGAACACAATTTCCGAACAAATTTTGACTCGACTCATCTCAGCATACGAACGCACAAACCAAGCTTTGGACATTTTAAATGACAATGTGATGTCCAATTTTCGGAAAATTATCCAACTAGGAAAAAGACAAATGTCTCTGAATCGTTATTTTGTGAAAACACCAGCCACCGAGCCAGTAATCTAACCACTTCCCAGGATAAAATTACGAGAAAAGTACCAGAAATACCACTCTCCTTCGAAGAAGTAATCTTCTTCTTCCTCCTCCTCAACCATCTATGTACCTGTGCCAGTAACTATCAACCACAAAAGTAAAGTTATAGTACTGTATGTTTTATATTATATATTTTTGTCACACATAAATCCATAAAAGAGTCAACAAACAATATGTTTCTGGGGGCGGGCGAACGGATTAATTGTCCATTATTTTCAATGGGAAAAATTGTTTCGGTTCGCAAACATATCGACTCGCGAACGGAGTCACAGAACGAATTAAGTTTAATTAACAACAACAAGGGTTGTACCGATAAAATTTGGCGCCTGAGGCAAACCAATAACAAAGGCTCCCTTAGTCCAACTTTATTTAATTGACGAAAAAGAAAAAAAAAATATGACGAAATCATTTATTTTGGCACCCCTTTTATTCGGTTCCTGAGGCGGTTGTTTAGCTGCCTCACCTATCGGTACGACCGTAAGACCGTAAGGTTGAGTGTAAACTCAATAGAGTAAGACGGAAGATTTTTTTTTGTGTGCGACCAAAAGATAACCCGCCTGACAGTACCTAAGAAGAGTGAGAGTTACAATCAATATGACAGTTTGGTTTGCGGTTCTGTTTTCCCACAAACCAAATATTAAATGGTTTTCTCTGTTAAAACCGCATAGAAAAACGTTCGAAAAGATTCATTGAACTTAACTGTACGCCACGTATTAAATTAAACTACATCAGAAATGTAATTGTTTTTTACTCACTTCCTATTCGAAGCAAACTGTGAAATGTATTTTTTTTTTTTAGTGAAGATTACTCTTGTTCTGAACGTGACAAAAACACTTTTACTTTGTACGTAACAGACCCCGAAATTGTTACAGTAAGCTGAAAATAATTGTTACCGTTTTGTAATGCATTAGAAACGGTTTGAGATTTTTTTTGAGTAGTTTTATAATTGTGGTTACACTTTCTGTTTTGGAGTATAATTTTAAAATTTTAAGAATTTTTGTTAAATTAATTTTTTGTTTCAGGTAAGGAGGAATTATATCTTACGGTTTTCTACCAAAAATGTGAGTAATATCTTTTTTAAACATAATTTGATAATTTTTTGTAAATTTAAATTTAGCAAATTATAATTACATTTAAGGGGGGGGGGGGTATGGTCAGAGCAGCACATTTTATACCCATTTCCAAGATTTTTTTTTAGAAAACTGTTAATAGTAACTTGATTGGGATAATACCTACAGTAAAGAACAACCTATGAAGAGTATCCAAAAAAAAATTTATTGAAAAATATCGAAAATTAAGCTCGTGACATGAATTTGAAATTTTCGGTCAGGACAAAGAGTTGATTTGCGGTGAGACACATAACTAATGACTGGATCATCTTAAACAAAAAAACCAAAAATATTTCGTTAGTTTATGAGTTTCTTAAGGTAACGCTGTCGAGATATTTTTGTTTCTTGCTTATTTTTTTTTTATGGAAGTTTTTACAACTGAAAACAGAAATTTCGAAAAAAAATCCGTTTTTTTCGTTTATTTGACTTCAAAGTTATACCAAAAATTAAATAATCTAGATATTTGAAAAAACTCGATAGCGTTACCTCAAGAAACTCATAAACTAACGAAATATTTTTGGTTTTTTTGTTTTAGATGATCCAGTCATTAGTTATGTGTCTCACCGCAAATCAACTCTTTGTCCTGAACGAAAATTTCAAATTCATGTCACTTCATAGGTTGTTCTTTACTGTAGGTATTATCCCAATCAAGTTACTATTAACAGTTTTCTAAAAAAAAATCTTGAAAATGGGTATAAAATGTGCTGCTCTGACCACGTTCTGTTACAATGGGCGCGTTTAGCGAACGGAACTGCTGAGAAACAGCATTCAAACTGTATACTTGATGATTCCAGTCAACTGTTGCAAGTACGCTAAACGAACAGCAAGCAAAATACTGCTGACTGTTCATTTGTCAATATTACTGAGGTTATGATAAAGAAAAAACAAGATTTTATTAATAATTTATCCTTTATTTGGCGTCAATAATTTCACCTCATCTATTTTCTAAATTACCATCACTTATTTTTATTTTACTTTTGATAATATTATTTTGTATTACTTTTGGTAAGTTAATTGTTGAGTTAACGTGGTTTAAAATGAGGTAAAATTAAAAAATTATTCTTTACTTCACACATTATTTTATTATAACTAGACGTACATTTCGGCTACAAAATAGCCATCGTCAGTTCGCTCAGCTACTAAAGATGGCTGCTTAATAGCTGAAACGTACGATTGGTGACAATAAAATAATTTGTTTTACTTCATCCACTTGCTGCCGAAAGCGTACAAATTTGTCACTTACTAAATTGGTAAGCTGCTTACGATAAGCGTAAAGTTAGCGGGGTTGTCCAGCGAACCGCTGTCAGTCAACATACTTAACAGTTGCGTTCTTTAAACGTATCCATTGATATATTATCAAATTTTGTCCTTATTTAGCTGTACGAGTAATAGCATACTTCTAATGGTATCATATTATTATTCGACTTTTAGAACTGGGCGAGCGTATTGTTAGAAGCTATAACTACTTTTTACAAGCTATAGGTATATACTTTTCATTTTTTTCTTTGGTGTGAAAACATGGAACTTCGATAAAAATATTCTTAACAAAATTTTAGTGGATTTATTGACGATATTATGGACAGATTGGGTAAAACAGTCCTGCAGAGAGTGGAATCTCTTTCTACAGCTACTATACACCATCAAAGAAACTCTGTGCTCCTGCTGGAATTTTTCGTTATTGTAAATTTGATTTAGCAAATTTTCACTATGTTTTATCTATAAAGAATTCAATACCTTTCTTGTTGACTATATGTTGTTATTCTCTACTGATTTTAAAAGACGCAAAAAGCTAGCTTCTAACCAATAGTTTTATCATCTAGAATACTTGTCTTATTCCGTTATGCTTTTGTAATATTTTCTTTCAAAAATTACTTTTCAAGTCTTATGGCATCCGGATCTTTAGACCAATAGAAATTAATGCAAAATGGAGATGCCATAAGATATCTGAATACTGAGAACTGCAAGATGGAAGAATTTTATGAATGACACCAATAGTCAAACTAACAGATGGTGCCCAAGAAGAGAGATATGGAGTGAGAGCAAGTGAAATGTTAGATTATTACCACAACATTAGTCTAACTTTCGTTTAATCTGGAAATTAAATAAGTCTTAAATTGAATAATGAAAATGCATGAATAATGTTTTATGAAATGTATTACCGTTAAGAATAACCAAGATTGATTAGTTTCTTTGTCATGGATCTTTAAAAAAGCTGAACTTTTATCAATTTTAGGACATTAACGTTCTATTTCATGTAGTATCAGTTATTTTTTTCTTCTAGAAAAGTCTTTTCCACACCATAACATTTTATTAAACCATATAAAAAGCAGTAACATATTACTTATATTCTGTCTCAAGATATAAATCTATATTCTGGCACGAACTAGAAAACATGTGATACAATAACAGAAAAAGTTGTCTTAATGAAAATACTGGTATGTTTTTTTCGAAAGAAATGTCGTTCCTTGTCGTTCGGTCCCCGAGAAATTACGTAAGAAGTACGAGAAAACATTAGGAGTCTTGATTGAATTGTATGAGGGTGGCAAGACAATTGAAAAGTTTTTACAACTCTGCCTCAAGTTTTGGTCTGAGATAGTAGGGATTTATGAGAGAACATTTTTTTTTTTATTGGAACGTGTGTTGTGGGTCTTTGATCTTTTAAGAGTCAAAAGGTGATTTTAACACCCGGTTTTTTGATGTGGAATGTCCACTTCAAAGGATAAACGTGTTAAAAGAAGAAAGCGTTAGTCTATTAGAGAGAGTATATTAACTTTACATTAAACACAGTCTGGGAAAAGTAGATTAGATAAATTAATCTTAGATTAGACTCGACAAATAAATACATAGAATTGTGGTTTTTAACCGGCGCTCTGCGGCACAAAAGTGAGATACGAGATTTTGTGTGGTGTGCTAGACATTTAGAAGATAGCTTTGTAAACATTATACCAATATAAAAAATAGTTTTTATATTTCGACTGGTACAATTGTAATTTTGGGCACAGCAACTTTAAAATTGGAAATCTGAAACCTCCTCTCAAGTTACATATCCAAGCTGTTCTACGACTTCAAAATGATCTATTTATAATTTTTCTTTGAATAATAAGCTGGAGGAAATTATGCACATATGCTGTTAGACCTAAGCCCCTAAATATTCTAGTTGTTCTGCGATCTGGTACATTAATTCAGGTTTTGTTTTCGTCCTATATTGTGGGATCTCCAATATCATTTAACAGACCTAGAATATGCAGACGATATCTGCCTGCTCTCTCATAAATTCGACTCCCTTCAGGACAATCTGAACCAACTTACTCAACTAGCCAAGTTTACAGGACTTGAGATTAATATCTATAAAACAAAAACCCTGTGCATAAACACCACCAACACAAGACAGTTAAAAATTGGCCAGGAAGATATTGATGATGTAGATGAGATTTGTTACTTTGGCAGCATAATTGCCCAAGATGAAGTAGCAATGCTGGATATTAACCAACGCTTGAACAAGGTCAGGCAAGCTTTCGGTATGTTAAATGCTGTCTGGTGATCCAATTATATTTTAAGAAACACAAAGCTGCGCTTGTTCAACACAAATGTGAAATTGGTGCTATTCTACGGATGTGACACCTGGAAGGTTACCCGTGTAATCACTTCCAAATTGCAATCCTTTGTAAACAGATATCTCCGCAGAATCATCCGACTGTTCTGGCCGGAAAGAATATGTAACGCAGAGCTATGGCAACGAACAAACCAAATAGACATCCAGAAGGAAATAAAATTGCGCAAGTGGAACTGGATAGGACATGTCCTGAATCTCTCCTCAGGACATGTCCTATCCATTTCCAACTAGCGTATTTCCAATTATCCGTACTAGCGTGCCTAGAATGGCCTTGCATTGGAATCCACAAGGCACACGCAAAATCGGAAGGCCAAAAACAACCTAGAGATGAACTCAAGAAGCGAGGAATTATGGAAAATCGTGGCTGGAGATTAAACATCTTGCGGTCAATAGAATTTGCTGGAAGAGTCTTGTGGCAGCCCTATGCTCCACATAGGAGCCAAAGGAACATACTTATGTATATTTAGTCCTATAAGAACTATATTATTAATATTAATAACCTATAAAATGTGCAACAGTGTCCTATAAATTAACAGCTGATGAGAGATATGCATTTTAATTTCTATTGCCATATGTGTTCAAGTTGTTTTGTAAATAAATAATTAGAAAATTAAATCTTAGTTAATCACAAAGTAGTGTGTAATTAACGTAAGTATATACCTCGGGCAACAATGCACCCGGAAATGTAATATTATCCAACATATTAACAAATAACTCGGTCAAATATTTTCTATTTTACGTGTAAGTGTATTTTTGCATGATCCCAGCTCGGAATACGCTCAGGGCAAATACCAATATATTTACATACCGATGTATATAAAAGCTTGCAGTTCATATAACGTTAGAATACAGCAAATGAGTTATATAGTATACAGTTATCCTTAAATGAATAATCATTAGGCTCTAGAGTATTGTAGACGGGCCACATCTGTGCAAATACCAACAACAACGTAACTTTATACATTGTACCTTAAGGGAAAACTTAGATTCCACGCCTTTGAAAGGTGTCATAAAAGCCAAATGCTATAAGATCTAATTTTATCATTCTTAGTGCTTCCTGGATATTCCTTTAGAGAAAACAAGGTCACTTGAAATATTACATAAACGTGGTAATTCAGATTACGATTACAAGTGTTGGTAATGGCTGTAACAATAGTTGTTAGCACTGAACCTTACTGATACCATAAGGAAATATTCTTGGTGAAAGGGAGCGCGAGATTTAAATGATTTAAAAATCAACTAATGGCTAACCTTAAGTATCGAACGGTAGATTTACGACCAGTTTCACTAACTGCCGATTACTTTATCATCTATTAATTTGTTAAATAAAACAAAAAAATTACTACCGAGCTCATGGTATTTATAAAAGCGACATTAAACGATAATCGATCAAGGACTAACCTCAAAAATTTAACCAATAAACTTTGGACAGCAATTATTAGTTTTATTAATGTCCAGTTGTACCGGTTTATTAAATTTTAAGCATTCCTTAAATCACAAAAATACCTATCAACGTATTGTATTGTATTATAAAGTATTTTAGCTATTTAAGGAATGCTTAAAAAGGAAAACTGGTGCAACTGGGTATCCGAAGATTCTTATTAGGCTAAGCTTTTTTGAAAATTGTTCTGCTTCTCTCAATATTAATTTTTTGGCCAATCCAGCATAGGCCTCTACTCTTTCTTCCATATTTCTACCTGCTATTTTTTGATAGCGTCCTTTTTTGGGTCTACTAACACTATATTTGGAAATTCTTGGATGCCAGTGAGTTATCATTCGATAGTTTTCCATCTAGCTACAAAAATAACCCAGTTCCATTAGAAATGTTATTCAGTGTCCTAAATCATAGATATTGATTTTTTTGTGGATTTATTTCTCACTGCAGTTCTCAGAAATTATTTTGGCCTAGCACGAATGGGAACAAATGGATGGAGATATTGCATGTACCAAAAATTTGATGTATTTAAGAAGTTTATAGTGGTTAAAATATAAAGGCTGAGGTGGTGGGACTTCTAATGCGAACCGATGAAAGTAGGCTATGGAAGAAAATTCGTTCTTTGAACATATAACTACTATAAAAATATCCACAGATAGACAATTTGAAATGGATGGGTGAAGAGCTAAGAGGAATCTGAGAAACACGAGCTGGCAAAGAATTGATGAGACTTCTGGCGAATGGATGAAAGTAGGCTATGGAAGAAAATTCGATGGATGGATGGATGGATGAAGAGTTAAGAGAAATCTGAGAATCATAAACTGTCAAAGAATTATATTAGGTGGAATGAAATCGAAGCGCATCCGTTTAATTCCTCTAAGGAACACTCAAAGCTTCTCCGACGAACCCGGTTTCTAGCCAGAGCTTTGTCTGCCTTCTTAATGACTGTCCTTCTCTACGTCATGGATGTTTAGTTCTTCTACGACATATTTATACACGTACTGTTTGAATTATTTTTAAGCACATTACATACTCGTATATTTTAAACCCGATCTTTAATAATAATCACGTTTACATAATATATTATTGTGTGATAATTCTACAATATCAAATTACATAATAATGACCCAACCTCCCCTCTGTGATAAATATAGTTATATATACTCCCCCATGTAAATTAGATATATGATTTAAGAACCTGTATTATCTAATACAACTAAGAGGTACACCATGTTCCTATTATCCTGCTCTGAACATCATTATAGTTAACAGCATGATTTCAGTAAATTATTTATTATTAAGATGATGTATTAGTACTACATGACATTATTAGAATAGAAGGAATTTCTATTAAATATTAAAAAAGTGTATCACATTACACAAAGTTTAATCAAGTTATGATTCTTGTGTTACTGCAGTTTTCAGAAAGTTTAAAAAATGTTATAAACATGATGTGTCAGGGACTGAGTGGTTGACTATTAGTGGAAATAAAACGATAGGCAGAATGTCGATTTTGTTTTTGATCTTCTTTAACTTTAGGGATTCCATTTAGAAGCTACTTTGGTATAATTTTGGCATTGGTTCGATTGCACACATAATTATTCTACTAAATTGTGCACAAACTGATGAAGATGAAACAGGATAGAATGGCACAAAGATATAAGACAGAGTGAATATTCGTTATTCTTTGAAAAGATCTCGCAAAAGAACGAGAAAATAACTTTAAAATATTCTGTAACCACCTTTGAAGCATTCTTGATTTTGGAACTGTTACGGTGCAGAAGGTATCATCATCAGTGTTATTTAGACGAGACTTAAGTTATTCAATATTGGACGTTCTTGGACATTCCTCAGATAATTTCAGGACAATTATCTGCTAATCTAGTCCACCGCTTTCTTGCATTTTGCAATTAGGTCTGTTGTCTTGGTGTATAATAGTAAATCACATCACTACTCTAGACCAGCGGTTCTTTAACTGTGGTCCGCGGACCCCTGGGGGTCCGCGTAGCCATTACCGGGGGTCCGCGAAAGTTTTCGTTTTTATTCTAACTAATTTATGGCCGGTTGCTAAAGTAAGAATTATCCCTAACTCAAGTTAAAATCATTTGTTTTTGTAGCATACAAAAACAAATTATTTTAACTTGAGTTAGGGATAATTCTTACGTTAGCAACGCGCCATTAATAAAAATCCTACATGGTCAAGACTTTTTGTATTTGTTGTTATCTAACTAGTTATTGACATAACTAAACAATAATTAGTAAAATTTTAATTATTTTTATTCAGCTGCAAATTATTTACAGAAAACATATTATAATAAGATCTATTTTGACCAATATTTGACCAAGATATGTTTGTATGAGTTTAACGTATTATAATTTGTAACTTTTTTTTATTCTTTTTACTACTATTTTTATTAATTTTATGTTTTTTATTCTATATGCTTACAAAAATGTTCCTCTATAAATGCGCAAGACCATTTATTAAAATAACCAGTGATACATTTTTACTACAACGTAGTGCCTATGAGATTATTGAACAAGAAATTAAGTCTCAAGAACGACGTAAAATGCCTATGGTTGGGATGGGGTCCGCAAAAAAAATGTTATTCAAGAGGGGTCCTCGGACTACATAAGTTTAAGAACCCCTGCTCTAGACTTTCAGACAGCAAGTTTTATCGTCTATCAACCATAATCTGTTCTTGCATGAGTAAATCCAATAAAATCAAAGTTTTGAGTAATAATGTGAAGACCTCAGTACAGCTGTGGACGAATTCATTTGCTAGATAATGACTAATGCATTTAATTAACGACTTAAAACAAGCCTTAATTATTTATTTGTGACTATAAAATTTTCTTTGTTGAAGCATTGTATTTGTATATAGGTTCTTATGTCTCATCACTGGAGCTTAGAGCCTGAAAAATCACTTTATCGCAGTCAGCACTAAAAAACTTTTAACCAGTGCAGAGAGTGTGGCCACTTATTACCTATATCCATATATTACCCATACATGCACCTTTATTCCAATTAGGTTTTTGGTTGTTTCAATTTTGTTTAGTTTTTGTCAGTTTGTTAAGCTTCTTTTAAAATAGAACGTTTTCAGAATTATATACGTTCACCTTTGCTTGACTTCTTTGGAAATTTCAGTCAAAAGTTTGTTGAGCATAATTTATTCATAAAAAAAAAAAACATATTTCACATCGTGGTCAAGACCATTCGTGCCACAGAAATCGAAAATAGTATGAAAATAGAACAAATGATTAGTCACACTATTTTAAAAAATTGAAATTATTTCCCCATTCCAGTGAAATCGTTTCCTATTTCTTATCTAGTCTTTTAGTGGGAGGTCTTGTAGTAAATAGACTGATAAACACAAAACAAAGGAACTCTATGGATATAAATAATAGTAAAATGTATATGAATAATAGTAAATAATAGTTAATATGTAGAAAATTCCATATATGATTTACAGGAATAACAATAAAATTCCGGTCCATAACTTAAGCCATCATCACCAGCCCGGAGGTCTAAAATATATGAAGCGACTACCAGGAAGTGTTTTCGTTATCACCCACGTTATTTTAATTTACAGTATTTTAGCTAATAATCATTTCTCATACATCCACAAACCTCGAAGGTAATACTGAGTTCAAGTTGAATTATTTTACTGCAGATTTGAATATTGGTTGACGCCCATTAATTGATTAAGTACTGAATAAATTAATGAGATTTCAAATGGTTTCTGTATGGGTTAAATTCTGTAATAAAGTATTACTAATGAAAACGGACAAGATTACTAATTTTAATAGCTTGGAATTACACCGGTTTCCTGATTAATAAATTTATAGTTTTTATGGTTGTTATAAATTATTGTAAGTTCATTTGTATTTTTGTGGAGGTGTTACTTTTAATCATGTGTGGGATCTAGTTTTCTACGATTAAACCTGATCAGATGTTAACGGGAATTTGTGTAAATTTCTTCACCTTATTTGCCGAATGAAATGCAAACAATTACAGTGGGATAGTTGATGATATTACGTGATAAAAGTGAAAGAATTGTTAAAAGTATTTAGCAAGGAAGACTGAACATTCTTCGGCCCGTGAGATGACCTCCCAAAATTTGTTATTTTAGCAAATATTAACTTAGCATAATGTTAAAGAAGATTGGAAGAAAAAACAAAACATCCCTCAGTTTTTGGGAGGATCTAGCAAAATAGATCAGAGAGTCAATTCTGTAAGCTTTTCGGCATTTCTTCTTACAGTGCCCCGCTGAAAGCGTTTTCATTATTTTTCATTATTTTCAACGCCTCTTGTTAGCATTTCTTATCTTATCGATAGTGCACTTTTAACAGTATCGTGTCGTTTTTAAGATGATACCTAGGAATTCCTGTTTGAGAAGTGATTTTTTTACCTTGCTTGTTTACATAGGTTAGAATATGGTTTTTGAAATGTGTTTTATAAATACAAATATATATTTTTGTTGTTTTTTTTTTGCCTTAAATGTTTTAGTTATGGCACAGGCATATATAATTTATGATTTGTTAAATGTATTGGAAGTAGAGGAGACAAGGCGGTTCGGTAATTTAATGAGAATATAATTTTTTTGTAATTGTTTCTGCATTATTTAACTTATTTATATTAAACATACAAGATATTTCTAAAAAAATTAACTAATCTAAATAAATTGTGCGGTTTTGCTCCAATACTCTAGTGACATGTGCAAATCTCTCCATTGATCCGAGGACAATGTCATCCTACAGTCAATATTCTCGAAGGAATTCGATATATTTTCAAAATTATTTTTAATATTTTGTAAGACTTCTTGCATTTCTATTCAGAATAATCCCTGTTACAAGTCTATTCTGACTATCACAATATGCCAAAATTATAAATAGCGCCTCTTATTTTCGATAATGTCGAATACAAAATAACATAGCATAGGGGACAATCCAGTGTGCGTATGTGACAGGACAGTGTACAAGCGATTGTCGACAACTTACAGAATAGAACCCCAATTAATATATCTAGGGACATTTAGATACTTAAGATGTAGTTATTGATATTAAAGGTTATGTGAGTGAGACTCAGTTCAATACCTAACGAAGAAACATAGACGAACTAATAAAATAAACTTGGATAAACACAAATTCCAACGAACCTCAAAAATTTGAAACGAAGACCAACAAGGAATTAATTGCAAGAACTAACAAGCATTGGATTTTCTTTAATGTACCATCAGTTTAGTCAGCAGTTCCATCATGCACACGTTTCGCACGCAGACAACCAAACAAATAGTTTCCTTTGAGGTCCCACCAACTGAAGAGAAGCTTGCGTTTTTGTTCCAGGTAGCGCGTTTACAATCGTTTGTGCTCGTTGATACGTCCACCTAGTTAAACCTATTTCTTAGTTTGACTTAGGAAGTATTAATCTTGTTACTTAATTTATTCGATAAATCTTCCTCATCTTGAATTGAAGGATCAGTTGTAATGACCAGTTTCTGCTTAGAGCAGATGATCAGTTATTAAACAACGTCAAAGTGCGAAAAGTGGTTGACTGCATACCAAGTACCGCAAGGTTGAGGGAAAGACCTCGAGCAGTCGATAGACAATATATAAGACCTCCAGAAACTGAAAGCTAACAGCTGGTGTAGATTGACTCTGAACTGTACAGTCTGGAAACGAATCGATAATAATGCAAAAACCATGGGGGTTTCAGCTATTCATATCTTCCTTGGTTTGCCAGAATCTATTTTGTTTTTGGTTTAAACTTTTTAGTTGGTTTCCAGTTTCTTGACACATACACATCTATCAAACACATGTGTTCGCGTATGTTTGGAAGAAATGGACACTGCTAAAAAGTGTTCAAGAAAAGGCGGGCTCACAACGTTTTATCTTCAGATATCATCAGGAATGTGTACATTAGCTGATTTAAAACTTAAAAAAGTTGTGTCATGGACTGTTGAACTTTGAATAGACGTCTTTCAAAATTGAATAATAATAGGTTTTTTCATTTTGCTAATACAAACTTTTTTTTCTGTAATGTAATAAGCTATACATATGTTGTCATTTAATTTATTTGCCATTTTAATTTTTTCTAACTACTCAAATTTGCTTTAATGAAGTACTTGTTAACAAAATTAACCATATGTGTTAATTATTTTTTTCGATTTGATATTTGGTAAACTTAATTTTCTTTTTTGCACTCTCCATTAATTCTTTTTTTTTGTAAATTGAAGTGACTTAAGATCTCGTTTTTAATGTTATTCAAATTCTTAAATGAAGCGTGGAGGTATTTTGATTTGTTTAAAGCTTGTAAATATCAGATGTTAATCTTTTTCGAACCATTGAATTTGTGAAGAGAATTTTTTTAATGGTGGCACGAATTGATTTTACATAGAAATTCCCTGCCTAAGCAATTTTGTGTAATTTGTTTTTTACTACTGAATTTTCGAACATCTTATTTAATGTACTCTCCCTTGACATAATCCAGGGGTCCCCAAACTGTGAACGGCGGTACGAATCCGACCTGCAAGAAGAATTCATCTAGCCCGCGGACATTTGTTTTTTATTAAAAGTTTTACTTATATAAAGACTTTTACTTATATAAATTATATTAGATTCATAAATTTATTTTTATTTTATTATATGGCTAGTTTTAGGATTTTATAGGTATGACCAAAAAACCCTTATAACGTTACACATGTGTCTGTCTGTCTAATTTTCTGTTTGTGTATCTTTCTGTATGTCTATCTGTTTGGCAGAAATGGTGGACCCAGAAAGTTCAAATTTGGCATGCTTGTCAACTCTTTGACCCACATATAGAAAAAGTATTGAGAGACCAAGAAAACACATCGCGAAAAAAAAAATCAAATATATATATATATATATATTCAACGAAAAAATATTATATTTTTAAAATTTTGAGTGGGGTATCGAAAGAATCCTCTTAATATATGGATATACTAATACATTTATATTTTTGAAAAATAAATTTTTATTGAATTTGGCCAAAAATATGTTATAACTTTTTCCCCATCCATATTACTCATAGAGGTTGGACTAAAAATTTGAAAAAACTCTCAACAATCTATATTGATGAGAAACCGGAGTAATTTACCAGGAATTTTTGATCCGATTATTTTTTAGAAAAATATAAAATTTTTGCGTCGTTGAAACAAATAATAATAATTATTTTTGGATGTATTGTGTGGTATCAAAAGAAAGCTTTTCAGATGTAGATTAAGGAAACAGAAATAGTTTTTTTTAATTCAATTTTTTTAACATATTTTTGCCAAAAATTATGCTGTAAAACTTTTGTCCCACACCGTATAATGCAGGAGGGTTCTCAAAATATAACAATATTCTGAGTAATGTACATAAATGAACCAGAAAAGTACAACAAGATTTTTGGTCTGATTATTTTTGCGGAAGTTATCGACTTTTTGCAACGCCTTGCCAGTAACATTTAATTGACTAGCTGTAAAACTGTGCTGCTCTCTTGAAGCGTGCCTTTCTCGTAATTAACTACACTTGTAAGTCTCTAGATAGAAAACGTAGATTATGTTTTTAAAATTTATCGGACGATTTTTAACATATACCTACTCACAATTTTTTATCTCTTGCTAGATACTTGCAAAACCCTGAAATGTGTAAAATTCACACTTCACGTCTATTTTGTAAATACATGTTTTTCATATTTTGAATGATAGTAAAATAAGAAGTTAATATTCTTTACTAGTTTCTTTACTTTTGTCCTTTACACTTATCCAGTCCACCGTAACCGTTTGCGTCTCATTTGTTATTGGTGCTTTTCAAAGAGTTCTTTTAAATTTTATGCCATTTTCGATTTTTCTTTTGTGTTTGTAGTTTATTTCGGTACCTCATTTATTCTTTTATTTTTCTCAAACAAAAGGATAATTTAAATTATTTTTTAAAATTCGTAAAGTTGTTGTTTCTTTAAGTTAGTTTCTGTTCTGTTTTTATCACGTCAGCTCTTGAAATTCCGACAATTCAAAAAAGCTCCTAATGCAATTCCCGGAACACTTTAGTCTTAGATGGCAGCGTGCAGGTTTTTATTGGTAACCGGTCGTCATGGTAACGCAACAGATGTACCATGTAACAGCTAGTGAAATACTTGTGCACTTCTACTAAAGTCTAGAGTACAGGTAGCATGCAGAGACGGTATCAGGGAATTCGAAAATTAAGACTTCGATAACAATGTTATTAAATCAATTTGCTATTATATTTAAAAAAAAAAAGAGAAGGTCTAAAGCAGCGTCCCTAGTTTCAAGCACTGGTGCTCCGCGAAGATATGTGCGATGCTTCATAAACATTTATTTTTTATTCCGTGTATTTTTTAATTTTGTTCCATTTCGTTGCTCCTTAAAATCACAAGGCTTAACACTAGATATATTAAGAGTTCTCACAAAATATTAAGAAACGTTGGTCTACGGGACATAAATATTACAACAGATTGTAATAAAAGGAGCCACATTACATTGATTACATAAATATAAAAAATTGTTCAGAAAAATTGAAACGTAAATGCAATAATAAAAATACGTATAACGTTGAAGGTAAATGTCAAAATACTGCCTCACCGGGAATCTATATGGTCTACCTAAGAATCTCGCGTTCTCGTCCCAATTCCATTGGACTACGGAGACATTACTGATTATGTAGACAACTGAAGAAGAGATCTCTTCTTATACTCTGTAATATATTATTGAAATTAAGTTTTGGGATTAGTTCATGATTGGTGGATTAGTCATGTAGCAAAAATGCTCCGAACAAATTGGTGGTTATATACATATTTTTTAACTTTCATCACTATTTGTTGCAATAAGCGAACTAGTGCTAGGCTAGAGCAGTGATTATCAACCCAAATCTTAACGCGGACCGACAAAAAGATAATATATATTTTTTACGCATACCGGTAAAATATCTTTTTTTTTACTCTGACCAGTGAAAATATTATTTAACAAGATTAATTTACTGTAAAATTTACAAAAAGAATACTGTATTAGATGTATGTTTTTAATATTTTTGCGGACAGTCATAAGACATAGCTGCGGACCAGTGGTAAATAAACACTGGGCTAGTGTAATTCTAAAAGGACTCTTTACAAGTGCTAAGAACCACCAAGGAGTCTCCAAGAAGTCACCAAGTCGTGTGACATATTGGAAGGCTCAAGTCACCAACAGTGGTGAAAAAAACCAAAACATTCGAAGTCAACAGCAAATACATCTATTTAAATTATCTCTTTTCTCAATTGTGGGGCACTGTCAATAGAGTCGACATTTCGATTTCGTCTTTTGTGAGGTCTCACCCCATTCCGAAGTTTTTTTATTTTTTTATTTAATAGCCTTTGCTGCTTCGGCAATTAGCCAAGATAGTTATTACGGTCGACCCTTCCGATGTTCAAACGCTTTGTTCTCTTCCATTCTCATCACATTTCATGTCCACTGTAGAAGTCTGTCAATTACTCCGTGATACTGTCAAATAGGTATTCTCGATTTGGTATTAATTTTGATGGGACCCAAATATGTGGCGTAGTACTTTTGATTCACTGATTGCAAGGTATTGTCGAACTCGCTTGTTTAAAGTCCAGGACTTGGACCAGATTTTTGAACTGTATAAAGCGCTCTATAGTTTGGATGTGGTATTTGTGTTTCTAGTAAGATGAATTGTAATTTAAAAAAATCTTATTCTAATTTATGAAATGAAAATGAATTTGGTTTCATTGTATCATATTTAAAGCTTACTCATGTTTTGGAACGAGGAAGCAATTCAAATAATCATAGCCAATGATCTTCACTGCGCATTAAATTACCAGATCAATTCTCCGAAGAATTCATTAACACCTTTCTAAATCTTTAAATAAAAAAAGTAATAGCAACAAATTAATAGATAAGTCTGAGCTTTTTCCCTTAACAGATTACATTTCTTTATTGGTCATTTCCATTATTTCTCAAGAGATGGAGCTACTGTAAAAACAATCGTATCTCTTCCTAGTCGTGATCATAAATGGTCGAAAGTGAAAAACTCCTTGAAGAGCAACTTGTGAAAGTTATCAACGTTCACAGATCTAAGAGCTACGGAGCGCTTACAACAGATGGATGTCAGAGAAAATAATGCTCGGCCAAACGAATTATACCTCATAAAAATTATTTATGAAGAGAATATTGTTAAAGTTGAAGCTGTGAAGCATCACTTGATGTAAAATATTGTTTCAAATATTTTTTCTAGAGCATTTTTGATGAGTTATTACCGTGTTTTTAATTAAAAGTGTCACGAGATTTTTTTAAATGAAAAAAATTAAATATCTCATTGTCAGTAGGCAGAGTGACAAGCAGACCAGCAGGTAAATAGCAATATCATTTACAGAATAAGTGACTTCAAATATACAGACACCATGATAAATCAGCTTATTCTATTTAAACTAAATATTAAAAGCAGAATTCAAGCTCCACTCGACAAATAAGATCCGGTATGATTGGAAGCTCCATACTTATGTATATCTTTGCTATTGTACGACTCTATATTTATGTTTGCTTCTGCTATAGTACTCCCATACTTTGTTTCCAAATAATGAACCTTAAGGACGTGAAATAAATATCTCTCAGTTTGAAAAATGAACACAAAATTTTTGATTCTATCCAAAACAATGGCAATGAAGACAAGAATAAACATTTCCAGTGGGAATGTCCAGTTTTATTTATTTTTAATACCGGCATCTCGATATAGGTCCCGGGATTTTAGCAAAACGTTATATTTATTTTTTACTTTTGAACAGGAATTTGCGCTTCTGAAGGCTGTCGAGTACATTCACAGTACACAGAGAAACCGAATACACCATACCGATTAAATAAGTGTTATATAATATCTACAGAAAATGTATTCGACAAGCCGAATGATAGAAGAAATTCTACAAAACATTAATAACTGTATTGTTGATAAAAAATACATCTCCATAGTATGGGAACCATCCCACGTGGGCATAACAGGCAATGAAAAAGATGATATTGCAGCCAAAGAAGCCACCAAGACCACGGAACAGATAGATATGCCTATTCCAACTAGAGATTTTAAAGCCACTATAAAGAAAAATATAAGAAATAGTTGGAATAGTCAATGGTCAGAAATAGATGAAGCTAACCCAAGAGGATAGATTATGATGGTCATTTATTTTTATTTGAAAGTTAATGCCATCATGGTTTAAAATAATTTTCTTGATGGTTTTCTTATATTCAGACAATGTCTCTAAATGATTGTCATTCTAACACATCAATTTTTTCATCGTGCAAAACAATTGCATCAATCTAGGTAGATCATCTAGTAAATGGCTGAAAGTGAAAAAGCTCCATCGGTGGTTCTCGAAGTTTATCTATAACTGAAATCTGCACGTAGCGTCTGTGTGGAAGGCCATGTTAACATAACGATGACGAGCAGATATTGCTCTTGGCATACACTGAACTCGAGGACTTTCAGTTTCCTATTATCACACACGTTTATAATGTAACATTTATTTTATTTCATCCTATTGTTCAGGTATCTAATCGAATCAATCTAATCGTATTTGATGAATGTGAAAAAATTTATACGGAAATAAAAATGTGTTTCATTAGACTAATTAGACCGCCCAGGGCACTAGGCCAGGAAGGGCGGTGGACGGTCAGGTCATCACTTGTATTTTAAAAGTGAAGACCTTTTTTTCTCTTTACTTGGATCTGGGAGGTGAGCACCTTTTTTTTGCTCTTCACCTGGATCTGGGAGGTGAGGACCTTTTTTTTTGCTCTTCAGTTGGATTTGGGAGGTGAGGACCTTTTTTTTTGCTCTTCACTTGGATTTGGGAGGTGAAGACCTTTTTTTCTCTTCCCTTGGATCTGGGAGGTGAAGACCTTATTTTTTCTTTCCCTGTGTCCCGGTTTCCCTTCACTGAAATCTGGTCACCCTATCTTTAGGTCATCACTTGTAATTATAGAGTAATTTTTTTTTTTTTATGAGGGTGGCAAAAAAATCAACGCTCTGACAACGGTGTCATTTTTCAACAAAGTCTCCATGTACTTCAACCCAGTTTTTATATCTCTTAATTAACATTTAACTGCCCTTAGAAGAATAGTCCGCAGTTTTTGCAAAATGCCCATTAGCTACTTCCTGTAACTCTTCATTAAATATGTTTTTTTACGTTAAATTTTCTACCCTGAAGGATGTTGAGTTTTGAAAAAAAAGAATAGTCACTGAGGGCCCGGTGATATAGGGTAGGTCAAGTTCCTTGAACCCACACTCCTTCACAGTAGCTTTTGCAACGGCGGCAGTGTAAATTGGCCTGTTATCCTGACGGTATGTGACGTCATCAAACAATTACTCGTCTTAAATGGAACTGGGCTGGACATGTGGCTAGACTTCAAGATGACAGATGGACAAAGAAGACCCTAGATTGGAGACCCAGAGATACCAACAGAAGCAGAGGAAGACCTCCAACTAGGTGGACGGATGACGTAAAGAGAGTAACAGGGAACTGGAAATCGATAGCACAAGGTCGTTCCGAATGGAAAAAGCTTGGGGAGGTCTCCTTTCAGCAGTGTACAAGAAAGTCTGATTAATGATGATCCTTTCGGTCTTGTGCCATTCTAAGCACTGTTTCCATCGTATCCTGTAGTATTTTCGATGCTATTTCGATTTAACACTGTGGAGATCTACTTCATCTCCTCTTACCATTTACATTTCCTTGAACAATAGTTTTCTCTAGGTGCTCAGTTCTTGTTATATGGCCCAGTAATTTAAGGATACGAGTATATATAACAGAAGATAGGCGCAGGTTTTATTTCATCGAGCCCAGATGTTGGTGCTCGTAGCTGTCTACGAAATTCTAGGCATTCGTCTTCAGCAGTACATCTCAAATGCGTCTTTCTGTTCTCGCTGTCAATAATTGTTCAGGTTTCAGATGCGTATTGAAATTTAGAAAATACTAAATAATTTACGAGACTAACGATTATCCTCAGAGCCATCGCGTATTTCCCCATAGTGCCGCCTATAGAAGCTGTCAAAGAGCAATGCAATTAATTCACACGATTTATACATGATTTTGAAGCGATATCTTTCTCTTGTTAGACTGTACGTTGTTTTTTCTTAAATATACATTTAACTGTTGTGCAATTTATCACCTATTCGTAATAATAATTCACCTTACTGTTGTTTATACATGAATACTATCCACAATAAAACTCGATGGTGTTAAACATTGTTGATAAGATGTACTTGGTAAAAACCATCGCGCCTCTTTACAAACAAGTTCATTATCGCAATGAAGTTCGTGCAATGACCACGTTGACCATCATTAGCCTCGCGACATGTATCTCAGGACCTTAGTTGACCCTTAACAACCTTAACTCTTGTACTCTTACTTTCGACATAGACAAGACCTCGGCAAGGTCGTTATGCGTCTCAATTTACCTCATACTATATTATTTCTCGACTGCACGCATGTCTTGTACGCAAAGAACACATGTCAACATATTTTTTTAAACTCATATAAGCTGGGATTTCAGGTCATTATACTAGATTTTTACTTCTTGTTATTATTTTAATTAGGTAGTCAAGTTACAGACAACCACAAGAGACGGGTAAATAATACACTAAGACCCTTGTTCACTATAAATTGAGATATTTAGTTTTTTTAATGAGTACATTAGATTTTCTTACAACAGTTTTTATGTTTTATTTCACTTAATAAGGGTAATTTCGTCTTATGGACACACATGGTTTTTTAAACATTGCATAATAGTTGTGATGGTAAAGATTAACAATGCATGGTATAACAGTTTTTTAAAAGGTTGTTATGACCATCACTTTTGATAATTATCTTGTTTTAAACAAGATACTAAATTTTTTAAATTTTGTATGGAAAGGATTACGAAAATGAGATCTTGACATATGATAATAGTAGATGCATGGCTTCGAAACAGACTAACAAGCGATGACAGCAACCATAGAATTTGAAAATAAAATGCTACGTCAAATCTTTAATCCCATTCAAATGATCCACTGTAAAGGATTCTTCACTATCAAGCTTATATAGCTAGTTTTAAATTTATTTTAAATCAGATTTAACATAATTTTAGCATTCGCGTCTTTCTCATCCTCAGCACCTGTCCTATCCACTCTAAGAAATCTTATAAAATATTTAATATATATCAAATTTGTAGTATTGTTGATTTATTGCTTGTTAAATCTTGTTCGTCCATTTCGACTTCAAATGTTAACAAACAAAATAGTCGCTATTGGTGTATTGAAAATCCAGAAGTCTTTTATCGGCGTCTATTACACACTCGAAAGATTTACACAGTCACTTTTGTATTAGTGTTAGGGTTATTAAAAGCATTTTTTCCCCTTAATTTGTTACGCACATTATACCCTCGGACTTCGAATGGTTTGCTGTTTTCATGACTTCAGGTATCACTGGAATGAGCTGAGAGCACCTGACAGATAAAAATTGTTTTGTTTATGATATCAAAATTGCATTAAACGATGGCGTGTCGGCTTGAAGTTTCCACATTAGTTGAACAACGTTCAGTGATCCGGTTTTTGCTTTCTGAAGGTGAAAAACCGGCTAAAATCATTTCTCGAATGATTTTACAGTATGGCGAAAGTTGTATGAATCGCGGAAATTTTTATAAGTGGATAAAACAGTTCAAAAATGGTCGAACCTCAGTGACTGACGAGCAAGGTCCTGGCCGGCCAGTTGAAGTATCAACTCCTTCGCTTGAAACCCACATTGACGACATTATTCGTGAAGACCGACGTATTAGTGTTGAAGATATAGCAAAAAAAGGTTGCAGTGTTGGCACAGTTCATCACGTTATCATTGACAAGCTCAAGTACAGCAAAACAAGTGCAAGGTGGGTCCCGAAACAATTAAGGCAACAACACAAGGAAACAAGACTCAAAGTGTGTACAGACTTGAAAGAACGCTATGAAAGGGAAGGCTTTTCTAAACAAGATTTTAACGTGTGATGTAACTTTTGTTCACCATTTTGAACCAGAATCCAAAAGACAAAACACGAAATAGAAGCACACCAGCTCACCTGTCCGAAAGAAATTCAGAGCGCAAGTATCAGCCAGAAAAGACATGTTGACCGTCTTTTGGGATACCCGAGGTGTCGTCTTTTGTGATTATTTGGAAGATCAGCGTACAATAAACAGTGCCTACTACTCAAACATGCTGATGAACAAAGTAAAGCCAGCAATGAGAGAAAAACGTCGTGGATCTCAAAAAAAAGGCGTGATAGTGCTCCACGCAATGCTCGCCCTCATACCGCCAAGCTGACCCAAGAAACCATTAAAAAATGGGTTGGGAGTTACTACCTCATCCTCCCTACAGTCCAGATTTGGTTCCCCCAGATTTTTGTTTGGTCCACTCAAGGAGGCATTATGTAGAAAAAAGTTCAGCGAAAACGAGGAAGTCAAAGAATTTGTGGGAAACAACAAGACAAAGATTTCTTTGCATCATATGTAAAAAAACTAGTTTATCGTTGGGACAAGTGTATTAATATTCGTGGGGATTATGTTGAGAAGTAGTAAAAGTCTCATTTTGTAAAGATACACAGTTTTTTTTCTATATCAATTTGTTTCTTTATTTATTGAATGTCCCTCGTACGTTATTGAAAAGCTGAAAAAATTCTTTTTTTTATGGTGAGAAAAATGTGTTTCAATTAAAAAAAAAAAATAATAATAATAATAATAATAATAATACAGATTAATATTATATTTTCAAAACTGCGACATTTTGTAAGTGCTGATTTTTTGTATACACATTAATATTATCTATAGCTTTTATTTGAAATATATTTATATACCACGAAGCTATCAACAGTACTGTCAGTCATAAAAAGTAAGATGTTTACAACGAAATATAGATTCTATAGACTGATATAATCAGAGACGAAGTCAGATTTAATCGAACGAAACTGAAAGTTACAAAATGTCCATTTTCGCCCCATAAAATAATCGTTTTGATTCGAAACTATTCAACATTTCAAAGTGTTCTAGTGAATTAGATTCTCGAGATAAATTCCAACATACACAAATTAAATTACAAGAGAGTGAATTTTCTAATCGATACAATCGCGATTTGTACCATTCTCAGTTTGTAGCAAGTCGCCATCTATAAAACGGATCGGAAACTAGTCTCAATATAAAACATTACGAGGCATCAAAGGCACACTAGAGCATATCGTAAAAGGAAATAGTGAAGTTAGATGCTTTAGGCATAAAGTTAACTTCCTGGGGAGATAGGGGGCGAATATAGAACCTAACTATTTGTTACCAGAACCTCTAATTGGCACGGCGGAATCTTAGCATGACTCACAATGGCACGCAATCGAACTATCGATCAAGAAGAAGACCAGCATAAATTATATCAATACAAGAGTAACGGTTCACAGGGCTTCGGATGTCATTTATCATAGTTTCTCTCCGGCGAAAGACAATATTGAATGTTTACACTAGGGAAGAACGCTATTTTGATTCTTTCTGTTTGACATTACAAAAAGACTATTAAATATCATGTACTAAAGTAAACATGTAGTAATACAAAATGTCATTTACAATGAAATGTGACCAGAAAATTACTTTCAGATACATTTATTTTTAAAATTATTGGATTTTTCGGAAAGTTCTTAGAGATAGACAGATCAATTCTGTAAAAAGTTACCGTGTAGTAACGTTACTACAAAATAAAATATTATAAAAGTTTAATGACTTTCATTCATGATAGTAACTGACCTTCCTCATAGTGACAAATTTAGTTACTATGATCATTTTAACTGAGTTACAGAATCGGTCTGATATACAGTTCGGCATATATCTCCTGACTGGACGGAATTTGTTATGCGTAAGTAGATAGATAGATAGATAGGTAGATACAAAAATAGAGAGAGAAAGAGAGAGAAAGAAAGAGGGAGAAAGAGAGAAAGAGAAAAATAGAGAGAAAGGGAGTGAGAAAAAGATAGAGGGAGATAGAGAGAGATAAAGAGGGAGATAGAGATTATGAAAGACAGTGACAAATACAGGGAACAATAAAAAACAAGTATCAGTTCACATTAAAACACTTGTACATTATACTTGTTAGTTAGATTCACAAACTTAAATATCACCCGTCACAGTTGGACATCAAAACTGTAGAAACGCAGCTGCTTGGTTTATGTGAGTACTGCATTTGCTGATCACTTTGTCTACTTGTTTATTGGCCAGAATTCCCCAGTCCCGTGCCCTTGCGTCTTTTTTCAAATTTGTGCTATTTCAAGTAAATTGTAAACAATAACGGCTCACATCGACCGGCGTAGCGTAGTGGTAACACATGTGCTCTGCGTTGCTAAGGTTTCGGGTTCAAATCCCGTCCCAGGCATGGAAATTTCAAAAATAAGAATTGTTTTGGCTAATTGCAGAAGCAGCAAAGGCCAATAAAAAAAAAAAAAAAACGGTTTACGTGCCAAATTTTTCACCAAATATAATAATATTAAATATCAGCTTGTATTTATGCACTTGACTGTAGATGTGTGTCTAGGACAGAATGCAGTTCGCCAACTCCTATAATCCCTACTTCTAATTTCACGCGCATGTTTGACACCGAATCAAAACAAATTAAAACTAGTAGCATATCTATTGGGGCTCAAATTGGAGCAATACTTCTGGGCTCAGCAGCACGTTAGTATTTAGGGGCCCGCAATAAAATACTACCTGGAAATTCTAAGGTCCAACAAATGTTTTGCTTCCTAGCCAAAAAATTAATTGGGAAGAACCCTATTGGTCTTTATGAAGATCCAAAACCGGAAAAGGAAGTTGTTAAATTTTAAATTCCAAAAAAAAATCGTAACTAGTTAACCAAGCATTTGAAAATTTGTATAGAACATATTTGATGTATTTTTAAAGATATGATTATTTTTTTTATGTTGGTGCAAGTCTAGCTCTGGTCTACCTTCGGCACTGGTTTTTTTAATATATAGATCAACCTTTAGCAATATTTTGTAAGCTTTATTTTTGAATGATTGCCATCGTTCAGATTATTTTATGATTCTGTTCTCCGAATATTTACCACATTTTGTAAAATATGTCCGTTCTTTATTTATAGTTTTCGATAGCTCCTAGGTGGGGCAAAGGGTCTCTACGAAGCTCGACCATCTGGTTCTGTTCTTTGCAAGTGATTGACTTTATTCCAAGTTTTTCTTATCCTATCGCATCCTGTTAAACGGATCTGCGCCAAGTGATCGCTTCAAGGCGCTTCGGTCTTCTTCTTCTGTGTGTCCCTTGAAGATCAGTCAAGTGCCTGTTTGACGATGGTATCATCTGAAGTATGTCCTATCTATTTCCATTTTTTGAGCATTATTTCTCTGTCCATTGGTTTTATTTGATGTTAAATGCTTAAATTTAAGTCGACATGTACACTTAACTGTCTAAACAAGTAGGAAGATTTAAGAAAAAATGTCCGTTAAATTGAAATATATTCAATGTGTATTTTCACTATTGATTTAATTTTTTAACTATTTATTTATTTATTTTTTTAACATTTTATTAACAATTTTTATATACTTTTTATATTTGCAAGCTTTGAAAATGATTCAGAGAGAATCGAAACTAGTCAGCAAATAAAATATGTTTTAACTATTTGACAAGAAAAGAACTTAGTTTTATTAGACCGATACCCCAAAAAATTAATACTTAATCAAACCATGTAATACGGTCAAAGAATCTATTTCTACAACTTAAATATAAAGTTTCATAAAAAACTCTTTAGCCAAATTCGCTATAAATGTGTCCACGGATCGACATACAGACATATAGACAGATATTATACTGAAAATATTCAAAACTTTAAGCAGAGACCACGATTCGTGGACATCCCTCGAAATGACAAGAGCGGTATGATCACAGTATCTCCCTTATACCTACATGTGGCTGTCGGTAAAAATGAAAATCAATCCCAAGATTGAACTGTGTATTTATTTTCCTTTGTTTACAGCTGTGAAGCAAGCTAGCCATCTTGTTTTGTCACGGATTCAATATTTCCACATATGCCCCAGTGTTAGATTATAATGTGTAATAATATATTTAGCAAGGCTGTAGGCACGTCACGATCACCAAAGAGAATTCTAATACAGCACCATCTGTTACGATATTTCAGCAACCATGTTATGCATGAACTTCAGACTTATCAATTCAGCATCGGTACACTTTGATCAAATTTAACAGTGTTCAATCATTGCCGATAAAAATGCCAGCGAGTACAAGTACGATACACCGCCGCAGATGTTGAGATATTGAGATCACGAGCAGGTTAGATCAGGTTAGATCTATCTAGGAAATCATACATACATACATACATATATACATACCTCCATTCATTCAACACCAGTTTTCATAAATTCAATTTGAATTTCATGTTCTGCCTACTAGGATTTTGTTATTAGATTTTCATTACAGAATAAAAAATAAGGGGAAATGGAGTGTTTTATGTCGAACATTACAAATAGAAAAGATGCAGATATTTTTAAATTCCTATCAACATTTTTATAAAAAGTTAGAAACCTAGTTTGCCTTTATACTGGCTTTTATTAAATTTTTTATTTTTATTACAAAATCTATAAATATTTTCTTTTAGACCGGGAGCTCATGACAGTTTTTGGTCTCCGATTTCATACAGCATGCCTTTTGGAGGAGAGAATATTTACCCTGTGACAACAAAAAAGGGATGGTACTAAACCCCTGCACGCTTTCCGGTCATAGGGAAAATTGCATTTCCACTTAAACACAAAATTTTTGTGCTTTTCTCTGATTTAATATTGCTTGCCCTTTTGTCAAAAGAAAGTTATAACAAATTTAAAGTCTTTTAAATATATGCATGCGATTCGGAGGGTCCCAAAGGGCTCAAACGGTCATGTGATCTTGTAATAAAAAAATATGATTTTCCGCGTTTTCATACAGCATGCCTATAATTAGAAGACTTTAAATTTGTTATAACTTTCTTTTGACAAAAGGGCAAGCAATATTAAATCAGAGAACAGTACAGTGGCAGTGGCGAAGCTAGAATGTCTTCACGGGGGGGGGGGGGGTATTTAAAAAAAGTGGACATCTAAACCATATATTCTAACGATTTACGGTAAGTTCATCGAAAATCAATTCATCGAAAGCAAATTCATCGAAAACGAGTTCATCGAAAACGAGTTCATCGAAAGCGAATTCATCGAAAATTAATTCATCGAATGATCAATTCATCGAATCGTCAGTTCATCGAACCTTCAATTCATCGAAAAAAAAAAAATATATTTTGTAAATATTTGAGAGTGCATTTTTAATTGTGGCTCTGTTTCAATTTAATATGTATTAAATATAATAATATGTTGCTGTTTAAATATAAATTAAAAGTTAAATTTTTTCAGTGTTAATTTTAATCTCGCTTGTCCTTTATATATAGACATGACTAATAATAATTATAATAAATAATACAGTAATCCTCTGAGATACGTAATTAATGCGGACCGTAGACTTTTGGGTAACTCGAATTTTACGTAAGTCGAATTGTAATTTTTATAAAGGAACAAAAGAAATATAAACTACATAAATACAAATATAAAAGAAACAAGACAAAAATAAACTGAAATATATTTACATATACTATTTTATATGTACATACATACAAATAGAAAATATTTTTTTTTTTTGTAAACTTGTATGTTACTCTGCTCAAAATTTTTTCCATTTTTTGAAATTTTCATTTTACGTAACTGCGAATTTACGTAAGTCGCGTGTTACGTATCTCGGGGGATTATTGTCTAACAATATTAATGATACTTGTTGTATTATCTGTCACCACATTTTTAATATATAATTTTTGCAAATTTAAATTAAGTTTTAGTGAGATCATTTTTGGTGCACATTTGAGGATAACCAAAGAATCAAAGAATATATATATTTTTTAAACCATATAAAATTTTGTATGCAATTATTTCTTAGTCTGTCTACTCTTATTGACCACTGCTTTTTTGACTTTCCGATCCTCTCGGCATTCTTCTCAAATATTTACGAAACATTTTTTTTCGATGAATTGATCATTCGATGAATTGATTTTCGATGAATTTGCTTTCGATGAACTCGTTTTCGATGAACTCGTTTTCGATGAATTTACTTTCGATGAATTGATTTTCGATAAGCTCGTCAGTTACCTATTCTTACCAATAATTTTCTAAACCTTTTTTTTGTCATCACCGGTTTTCAAAGTGAGGACCTTTTTTACCGACCGCCAACATATATAAGGGAGGTAATGGGATCATACTGATTTTGACATTTCGAGATTTCAAGGGATCTCCACGAATTGAGGTCCCTACATAAAGTTTTGACTATTTTAAGCATAATGTCTGTTGGTCTGTCTGTCTGTCTGTCGGTCGGTCCGTGTACACGTGCAGAGCATATTCGGCTAAAAGGATTTCTATGAAACTTCAAATTTAAGCTTTTGACATCAATGGCTCTGATAAAGCAGCATCACAAGTACTTTGTGATGGCGGTCGGTCCTGTGGTGGCACAGCTGATTTTTTAAGTCATCATTTGTATTTTCGAAATGAGGACCTTTTTATTATTTTTTTAATAATTTAAATAATTTCTTCTTTTGAGCCCAAGAAAAATTCCTGGCTGCGCGCCTGATTTCAATTGACGCTTTCTGAATTACAATTTAATAATCTGAATCACAGTTGGAAAAAATGTAGTCGCTATTTATTTCCAAAATATTATTGATTATGAATTGTAAACGATGTATTTGTGATTTTATTCGAGTGTATTCTGGAAATGTCAATCAGATGGGTGACTAAAGTTTGTCGACATTCCAGCGATTTTTTACGGCACATCATTATGCTCATTGGTTGATAATCACTGGACTATAGAACTAAATACGTTATTTAAATCCAAATATGGTATTAAAAGCTGAATGTGATATTTGATATTATATTAAATAATTTGTTAAAATTAAATCCCTGAAAATCACATTTAACTTTATAGTTAATTTCATTTTCAGTAGCCTTGTTTAAGTTTTGAAAATTCTAAACTGAATAATTGGATAATTAGTAATTTGATAAAATTAATTATTAATTATTTTGAACATAGTTGAGTGCAAAAATGACGCTTCAACTGACAGAACAATATTGCAAATAATAGAATCAATTAAATTTGTTATGTATCAACTTTCAACTATCAGTTATCAGTTTGGTTGTTAAAAGTTATAATAGTTAGGTTATATTGTGACTTCCGATACAGTTAATTAATTTTATGTTAAAAACCAATGTTCCATTGACATTAATGTTGTGGAATGAGGAAATGTGCGTTTGGCTTTTTGTCCTCAACACATAAAGAAAAGAAAAACAAAAAATTCTTAATGGACGACAGAAACATTTTATAATAATAGTATAAAACGGACATTTAAATGAGGATTTTTGATGATAAAATTAGGTTCTCACGACCTTCTTGTTCGTAGTTTTAGATTAAAATGCAAAAGATACTGTTGGGTATGCTAAATTCATTGTTGCTATAAGAGGAGTCAAAGTAAAAGATGAGAGGAGTAATACACGAATATATAAAAAATCAGATTAGATTTGTTCTAAGGGACAAAAGTATTTCATGGGATCCTGGTTGATTCTGGAATGCCATTTGGTTCCTGATTTAGTTTAAATCAGTAGTTTGCAACCTTTCATGTCCGCAAAATATCGCATAATTTGGTAGTATACAAATTTAATTGTTCTTGTTATTAAAACACAGGTGTACCTTTTATAATGACCCCTTAGGTTCCTGGTTAAACAAAAAAAATCGCTATTTGAAGCACAGCCCTTTTTAGGGTTTTGTAGGTATGACCAAAAAATCCTTATACCTTCATTTTGTCGTCTGTCTGTCTGTCTGTCTGTCAAACGGCTAAACCTAGAGAGTTTGAAATTTGGCATGCTTATTCAACTCTTTGACCCGCACATAGGAAAAATACTAAAACATCTAAAAAACATACCCCCCTAAAAATATAAACAAATATGTGCTCATCGAAAACAAAAATATTTTTTTTTAATTCTGAGTAGGGTATCAAATGAAAGCCCTTAGTACGTGGATTAACGATCAAATTTTTATTTTTGCAAAATAAATTATTTTGATGCGATTTTTGCCAAAATTGTGCAAAAACAATTTTTTCCCACACCCTGTAGCCCAGATGGTTTAAACTAAAAATCTAAAAAAAATCTAAGTAATGTATATTGGTGTGAACCGAAATAGTACAACAGGAATTTTTGATTAGATTATGTTTTCGGAAAATAACGCATTTTTTGTGGTTTTTGGTTCACAAAGTACAAAAGTTATACCAATGTAAGACACTCATATGCAAGGCGTGCGATAGCGTAATGGGTTAGAGCACTGGTGTCGTAAGCTAAAATGCGCTGGAAAACGAAGGGTTTCGAGTTCGAGTACGGAGTGAATTTTATTTTTTCTGTTTTTTTTTTTTTGCATTTTTATTATGTTGAAATTATTTTGTCAAAATTCTAGTTATATTTTGACAAATGTTGTATTTAATTTTTAAGAGCGTAAATTTAATAACCAGTCTTATTATATAATTAACAGACGATAAATTATTTTAAAAATATCGTTCATTTTGCCGTGATTACTACAAAGTAAAATTTGTCCTACACACTCAGCATACCGCCTTCACTTATTATATACCTGCGAAACCCTGAAATGTGTGAATATTCACACTTCACATCAATTTTTTTATTATCGATTCATATATACTGTAAACGCTAAAATAAACAATTTATATAGGCATACCTAATTTTTAGAAAAATTGTAAGCTTATTAATTACCGAACACTTAAAATATAATGACAACTGTAAAAAATACATGAGAGAAAGACGGAAATAATAATAAAGATAGAGCAATCTGCTATGGAGCCGATATGGCGCATGATAATAATGTAAAAGGGGCAGCTATAGCGAGTAATTATTCGTAGCATACTTGTACAGTAGTACTTACATATCGTTTATAATCTGTCTAAAGCCCGGTATTTCGAACCATAGATAAGGTTTTAGCCTCCATCAAGTTTTATTTATTTATTTTTTATCTCCTATGTTCATACAGATACATAGTTTTAAATTAAGTTTAAGAAATTTAAAAAAAATAATTTTTACATGTTTTTTCTCGCAAATTTGAGTGTATATTTTAGATGTTTTTAATACAGCATGTAATTATTATGCCGCCCACCTGAAAGCAAAAATCGCTGACTTTTGGGCGGTACCGCCCAGATTAAAGATCACTGGTATAAACCATTTGTTCTCCGGCTTTTTTTTTATTGGAAAGAATGATATCCGACCCAAAAAGAAATTAAAGCAAAAAATATTACAATTTTGTAAAAAATATATTTTTATTCAATTGCATTATTATTAACTTTTGTGTAACGTTAATTATACAGAATATACTTCATCAAATACAATAGCTGCCGTCCGGCGTAGCGTAGTGGTAACACATGTGCTCTGCGTTGCGAAGGTCTCGGGTTCGAATCTCGTTCAGGCATGGAAATTTTCTCAAATTAAAATTGTCCTGGCTAATTGCCACAGCAGCAAAGGCCATTAAATTAAAAAAAAAAAAAAAATACAATAGTTGTTTTTAAAATGATTTCATTAGTGTTTTTCAAGTATATTTGGCGCTTTCATTTTTTTATATCACCCTTAATCTTGCTCTGTTAATTGCTAAATCTTTCCAGTTCGGTTGTATACCAACACACGCTAGATCTTACGTTAATTGATGGCGCTTCATATACACATACATACATTTCTGAATATATTCAAATATAAAAAACGAAGATAGAAACTACGGGCGCATGTTGGGTATGAGAAGCTCCCAGACGTCATTGTATTTTACATAGAACTGTATGACAAAGATATCTGTTTATGGGTTCTCTGTCTATCAGTCGGCATGTACAATCTCGTGAACTATACAATTTGTGAGGTATATCTACGTGCCGAAGATTATTTAATCTTCCCAATCTATTATCCTCGCACTTTGAGTAATTTACGCGTCCAAATTTACTAATAAGGGCCACAGTATGTTACAGTGTATAGTTGTAAGCCTTGAATCTAGCCGCCACCGGGCATGGAGCAAACCCAATATCTCTAAAGTAAATCACAGTAAAATTTTGCTCGAAGCATAAATTATATACGGTAAAGCTACATATCTTTACGCATTTTCCTCGCTGAATAGAATAATAACAAAGAAAGTCGTGAAAATTTTACTTTGTATAAAACTGACTAATAATTTTCATGGATTATATCATAAAAGCCTTCAGGTTTATTTTTGCGTGTGGTCAGCAATTGATATGCGTGTATGTTGCATATAAGGCTATCGTACCCGGAAAATGTACATTTAAATTAAAACCGATTGTAGTTAAATTAGTTATGGTAAGTTTGTTTTTATCAAATTTGTTAAAAGAAATGATAAGATATGGCGGTTCTAGTCAAAGTTATGTTTATTAAAAAATTGTCTTTAGGGCATACCTTTTGAAGTAAGTTGTAGTGTCTTAAAAATCGTATGAACTGACCTGAAAAAGAAAAATGTTTGTTAGAAAAACACAAATTATTATAACATATTATTGATATATAAAAACTTAAAAAATTTAGTTCAACATCAGTGATGTTAAAACTTAATATCTTATTATTAGTTGACACTATGATAAAAATTTTGAGAGAGTTTCGTATTTTTATATACTTGAGTACCGTGATAAACTAGATGCTGTATCCTCGGTGACCCCCCCCCTTCCCCTGAATTTTTGTAGCTATAAAACCTGGCTAATGTACCTACTTAAACCCGACTCATGTAGCTCAAATTTTGGGTAATAAACATGGTATATGAACCAAAATAGAACAGAGGGAATTTTTAATGAGTATTTTTTTCATGTAGAGTACGTATTTGTCCGCAAATAATATTATAGGTCATACCGGGAAATCTAATTGTCCGCAAATAATATTAAAAGAGTAACGAAATTAGGATAGATTTTTTCTTACTGCTACGCGTAATAGTATGTTATTGACCAAAAATGTACGCGTGATACTTACTGCGACTTGAGATTTAGACGGCGCTGGCACGTGTGAGCACGCGAAAGCACGCGAGGCAAAAATTACGCTATTCCGCGCCACCTTGGAAGTCATAATTCAGCAATCAGAGAGACTACACGAGTGTTTGACCGTTCAAACGATTAGTAATGACAAGTTTTACAATATTAATGTGCTAAAGCAGTAACTTAATATCCAGAACATAGCACATAAGTGGAAAAAGCGACATAAAAATTTGGCAACTTCGAAATATCACAACATTTGCAAAGAAAATATGTAAAACGATATAAGATTAGGATGATGGTAGAGAGAAGACAAAGTGCCGGAAAAACTTAGGGGTCATTAAGCGGCGCCGAACGAGCACAGCGCTGGAGAGAGCATTACAAAACAACGGCGCAAACTTTAAGATCGGCGCTAGCACTTCCACGCAGAGCTGGTGGTGCCTATGGATATCGAAGAGACGGAATCAGCAATGAAATTGTTTTATTACTACACATAAACGACACTGTCACTAAACGACACTCATATACTCTATATTCAGAGCTCTGGGGAAGGGGGGGGGGCGTGTTTAAACCTGTGAAAACTCCCTCTCTGGGTGCGTGCTTGCCTACGAAACTCACATGTGTCAATATTAACACGTCAATAATTTTTTTGCTTTCAGTATAAGCAACTTAAGTTACTCTCATTAAAAATTGAAACACTTAAAACATATACAGTTAATAATAACAGTATATGCAACATGTTATTTTGGACAAATATAACCATACGGAACCTACACTGTAAAGTATCGGTTTATGATTTTTTCCTCTCTCCCAAATGGCATGTAAACGCGTGCCGCTCGTATATAAATTTCAACAATATTTACATAACAGTGTTTCATGTACCATATGATTAAACATTTACCTTATACATTTTTTTTATTTATTTATTTTGAGTTTCATCTTTAATAATTTAAATATTATTTATATTAAAAACGTTACGGAAGTGATAAAGTAGAGAATTTATTTAAGTATGTTGAAATAATGATTGTTATTAATTCTGAAAATATGGCTAACTGCGTTTAATGCGTTGGAAAATAATATGCGATTAAAAACAAATGTGTACGCTGTTTTTGCCTCAGGTTTTGCTTTTAAAAATATTGCAAGATATACATTAATGTTCCAAGAATTACCATTATGAATTTGTTTGTTGAAGACTTTAACATATGTTTGTTGAATATATTTTACAACATATTAAAGATAATCTTAATAAATTCTTAAACACCGGAAACAAGACCATAACGAAATATCATAAATTGAATTCTATTTGTTTTCAAAAACATATATAGTGGAAACCAGAGATCTACGCGTTTTTTGCGGTTGTCTACTTTACATGTAAACATCGCATGGACAACATAATCTTTGTAGTACATTGGCGCACCCAGGGGGGTCTGTCCCCCCCAAAAAAGACGGAATTTTATCAATGGGCTTAGATACATATAGAGATGAGGACTGAGGTCGGACCTTTTGTTTTTGTTTTTTTTTTTTAGATCATTATTTGTATTTCAAAAGCGAGGACCTTTTATTTTTTAGGTCATCACTTGTATTTCACAAGTGAGGACCTTTTTTTTAGAACATCACTGGTATTTCATAATTTAAATAATTTTGTCTTCCCCCCCCCAATTCTGGGTGCGCCACTGATGTAGTATATGTCGACTATGTAGACAACATTGAAATTTCTTAACTCCGGATTTACTAACCTAACTAACTTTTTTTTTTTTATTTAATCATCTAACTTACGGATATGAAGTATGGACCATCAATAGCAGAAAGAGAAATAAATAACTACCTACAGATATGGATTTCTGGCAAAAAAGCTGTAGAAAATTAAAACTAGACAGAATAAAAATAAACCCATGGAAATGGGCGTGCCACAAGGTTCTGTTCTTAGTTCCACATTATTCATTCTATATTCTAATGACTTTCCCAATTATTTTAAAAATATTCTGAACTTAACTATGACTGCCTTTGCCGACGAACTTTCTAACGAAATGCAAAACTGCTCTTGACACGGAAACATCTTTTGCTTCAGTTATGACTGAAATTCATACTTGGACAAATAACAGTAAATTAACTTTGATTATAGACAAAACAACTTGCATCGCCTTACATCACATAACAAAACAAAATCAAGTAATTTTCTAACATACGACGGTGAAAATATAAATCTCTCCAAAGATACGAAATTACTTGGACTCTACATAGACTCATAAAGTGGACTACTCACATAGATAATCTTTGCCAAAGGTTATGCTCCTGTTTATGTCTTAAAAACTCTAAAATTGCAGTGCAGCAAAAGAGTTTTAAAAAATCTATATTTTTCGTGTTTCTATTCCTATCTCAAATACGGCATTATATTGGATTCAATCAGCTGGATGGAATAGAGTTTTCGTGTTACAAAAATCTACAATACGAATCCTAGATTCACTAAATTTCGGAGACTCTTGTAGATAATCTTTCGAAAAGTTGAACATATTGACAGTCTCTGCAGAATATATCATGTCCCTTGTCATTCTAGTGTATAAAAATAGAAATATATTCCCATTAAGCGACAATCACTCTCACGATACAAGAAATCTACTTGTTCCACAGGTTCATAAAACATTTGGTTACCAAAAAGGAGCGTACTTTAATTGCTGTAAATACTTCAATTCATTTTCTGAGAACCTTAAAAAGGTCGAAAACATAAAAAGCTTCAAATTTAAAGTAAAACGCCACCTATTACAAAATACTATCTATAATGTTGCTGACTATAATACTGTGTAGTATTTTTTATATATATTTTTTGTATTTTTTGTGCCACTTTTTATATTTTTTATATTGTTTAATGATTTATAAATTAAATTTGTGTATGATATGATTTTCATATATAGTTTAGCACTATTGTACTCTATTGTAATGTCTGTATATGGAAAATACAAATATAAACTAAACTAAACTAAGAAATGACATTTAGAAAAAAGGCAAAAATACAAAAAAAAATATAATTGACACGGACGAAATCAAACTACTAATCTGGTTCGGTCACGCAAATAGAATGACGAAAGATAGATGGCCGAAAAGGATACGAACCTAAATATAGATTGTAACTAATTTTATATCAGATTGTTAGTTTGAGAAACTTGCGTAAACTATAGTGTTTTAATTTGTTTCCACTGTATATCTCCACTATTTCTTCCTCTATTCTCTTAGCGTGGTATCGTGTTTTGAAAGCAAACCTCAACTTGTGTGCAATCCTTTCACTTTCAAAATTATGACAAATTTAATTTTTAATTTTTAATAATTCCTCGCGTTTTTATTTTTCTATCATATCCGTGAGAACACATTACAAATAATTTCCTAGTATAAAAAATACAATAGAAGATGTACAGAGAAATAATATTTCCTTAAATTAATTAATTGATTGTGGACAGAATAACTGTATATGTTTCCGTTCTTGTTTTAAGTAACAGTATAAATGATTTAATTATATATTTTTAATAAATAATACAATTAGTTTGTTGGGTTTTTATTGTTTTATGTGTAAAGCTACAGGCAGGGACTTGAATGATATGGGAAATTAGATTTATGTATATACTTCCGGTTTTAATCCAAGTTAATAATCATGTGAGTACTTTTATTTTTTAATTTCCAAACAAATTTCCTGAGAGAATGGTCTTGAGTTTATATGATCTGAGTTTAATATCGCATGTTAAAGATTTAAAGAAAGCTGTATTTGAAAATAGCAAATCCTACAGTTTTTCCTACGCTTCAAGTGAGATCATCCAAGTGGAAATAATCCTACTAATTATCGCTAGGTAAATAATATCCGTATCAACTTTCAGAGGGAAAGAAATGCTTAGATCAGAACAATCGAACCCTCAGGCTTATTATTTATTGTACTGTAACAACGAAACATTCATCAAAAATTTTGTTTTGTAATGTCATGAAATTTACAAACCAGAAAATGAAAGTATAGTCATTTACATATTTAGTTATTTAATTTACATTTAATTCTTTTCTTTCTATACCGTGTTATTCCAGGATTTCCATTTATATTTCGGGATTTGAGATAAAAAACAATTATTTATCTACAAAAGTGGCTTTATTGTTTTTCAAAATATTCTCCATGAAGATCAATACACTTTTCATTCGTTTGAACCAATTTTCGAAGCACTTTTTCCACTCCGATTGAGGCTTTTCCCACTGCGATTGTCAAATTATGTGCGATCCAACGCTGGTTCCACTAATGGACGACGATTTTGGACGACCTTCGCAAAATACGTTCTTAAACGAACTACGGCCACGATTGCAGTCGGCAAACCATCGATAAACAATAGTCCTTGATGGTGCTTCATTGCCAAAAGTCGAATTAAGTTCATCGATGCACTGTTGTTGGGTTAATCCACGTCGAAAGTTGTAAAATATAATCGCTCGAAAATGTTCACGATTTAATTTAATTTTTAGCCGAGAAGAATTTTTTTCAAGTTACTGTAAACAATACAAATAGCGCTCGTACGTCAAAACGTTCTGAGTACGTATGCTATCAAAAATATCAAACTTAAAGATAGCAGCGTCAGTTGCCAGATGGCAGCAGTTTAGCGCAATCCCGAAATATAAGAGGCAACCCTTAAGGAAACATTTCTTTTCTGTTCAGTGAATATTTTAGTAAAAAGATTATTTAGGGGGACAAGCGAAGTGTTAAACTAAAAAATTAATAGAGACAAATAATCAATATTTATAAATTTTAATGTTTGATTTTAGGAAATTTCATCTTTTGTGACTGGCAATCTATTCTCTAAGCTTTTGGACATTTCTTTTTACAAGGTCCTGTCAAAAGTTTCTGTAGCATAATGGACGTAATAAGTGATAGGATAGTGTGCAAGTGACTGTCGATAATTTACAGAATAGAACCCCTGATCGTTTTTTATTTTTCTGAACTTTTCCTATGTAAATCCCCAGAAGCTTAAACAAGTCAAGATATTTTGTTCTCTCTTTTTTCCTCCTCTTTTTTTCATCTCGGTAAAATAAAGCTAAATAAATGTTCTTTTAAATATGATTATTATATTATTAAGTTTTATTTACTCCAAACAGAGTAATATTCCTGATTTCAATAACTTCTCAATTTAATTTTTTGTAGTTCACTTTAATCTTTATTTGAGTTCACCTCTTTGTACAACTTATATCATGATAGCGTTTTTTTCCAGCAATAAAAAATCAAGTAAACACAAAAAATCTAATAAAAGTAGCAATAAAAAGGTCTCGATTTAGTAACACAAAGCTCCGATATCGCCATTAAAAACATGCGGGTAAAAAGGCATTAAAACCATATTGACATGTCAAACGTTAGCTTTTAGCAAAAAACTCAAAAAGCCAATGTATCATAGAATCCCAGTGGGATCACAAATTTAAATCAACGCACGGTCACAAGTCGGCATTTACAAAGGTGATACGAACAACTTACGAACAATACTTAACTATGTATCAACTTCAATGTTGACGGGTTCCGATGTCATTCAACATGCAAACTTTATTGCAGCTGAGATACAGCAGCTGAGTGATCTTCTGTTGATATGTAAGCTAACCGCATATTATGTGGGGTTGCGTAGGTTTCGGTTTGCATACCGCTCGATATCTACCAAAGGAATCTACGAAGGTTGTAAAATATACATAACTTTATATAATTTTTAAGAAAAAGTGAATGACTTCCTGGGAAATACGGAACTATTTTTAAGAAAAATATTTATAGAAAAGAATTTCCAAGAACAAAACTATGTTAGAAATTTCTAGATATAGACAAAGGCTTTGGCGCCCAAATAAAGGGACAAGGGGCACTTGCGCCCTCACTGGTTTCCACTTTTACGTGTATTATTCCAAACCATTATGCTGTTTTGTTCTCTTTTTAGGGTTTTGTAGGTATGACCAAAAAACCCTTATACCGTCATTTTGTCGTCTGTCTGTCTGTCTGTTCGGTAAAAATTGTAGCCAAACGGCTAAAGCTAGAGAGTTGAAATTTGGCATGCTTATACAACTCTTTGACCCGCACATAGGAAATATACTAAAACATCTAAAAAACATATCCCTCTAAAAATATAAACAAATATGTGCTCATCGAAAAAAAAAAAATATATTTTTTTAAAATTCTGAGTAGGGTATCAAATGAAAGCCCTTGGTACGTGCATTAACGATCAAAATTTTATTTTTGCAAAATAAATTATTTTGAAAAGATTTTTGCCAAAATTGTGCACAACAATTTTTGTTCCACACCCTGTAGCCCAGATGGTTTAAACTAAAAATCTGGAAAAAATCTAAGTAATGTACATTGGTGTGAACCGGAATAGTACAACAGGAATTTTTGATCAGATTATGTTTTTGGAAAAAAAGCATTTTTTGTGTTTTTTTGCTAATAATGTTGAAAACTTATAGTTATATAACACACTAAACTGTAACGTGTATCTTGGTGCGATGGTTACGGTACTAGCGTTCTGCCCAAGAAAATGAGTTCGAATCCCACGAGAAGAGACAATATTATTTTTAATTTTTTTTTTGCATTTTTATTTTGTTTAAATTATTTTTTCAAAATACTAGTTATATTTTGGCAAATGTTACATTTAATTTTTAAAAGCGTAAATTTAATAACCAATGGAAATTGTTGAAATTATAATTTAATTCTGTTTGAATGTACATGAAATCAAAGGGAGGAGCTATGACTAGAAACAACCAATGAAGCCATAGGCGCAATTTTCAAAATCTTAATGAACCTTGCTATATAAAAAAAATACTGCACATATTAAGAAACCTAAATAATGGTATTAGGCACTCGAATTAAAATTAACATAAAAATATTTTAACATAAAATTTGTTTTTAAAGCTCTTAGATTAAGAGATCATTTTACAGTGAATACTACAAAGCAAAATATGTCCTACACACTCAGCATTCCGCCTTCACTTAATATTTTTAGATTATATATCTATCTAAGAGGAATTTTTTGAACCTTGCTATATAAAAAAAAATACTGCACATATTTAGAAACTTACATAACAGTATTAGGCATTCGAATTAAAATTAACAAAAAAAAAAAAAATTTTAACATAACATTTGTTTTGGCATTCCAAATAATCATCATTCACATACTAAATACCTGCGAAACCCTGAAATGTGTGAAAATTCACACTTCACATAATTTTTTTATATTTGTCTATTTTATATTACTATTTGTATTATGTGTATTTGTTATCAAATCTTAAACTAGTTTTACTTCATGTGCATTTACTTGTTTCAAGTTTGAGTTGAGGGCTGCGCAATACTGAACCATCTCGGGCCTCGGAAAGTGTAAGCATGGGAGCCAATGATAAAAGAAAAAATCTATCTTACAAAGGAATACATAAGTGCTGACATGTTTATTAGCATAACTTAGTCCTAAATATTTTGAACAAGAACATCCACTCGTAAATTCCATTTTATCTTACAAAAGTGTCAAATAATTAGTAGATCTATTCGGTCCATATCTAAATAACTATTTACCTCTGTCTTGAAAATATAAATATTAATTTTTTTAGAGAGATTAGACTATTTAAATTATTAACTATAACTATCAAATGAGTATTAAAATAGACCTGATGACCAAGGTCAGGGGTTGTAACATCACAATTTTTCAATTAAGAGAATGAAATCTCTCGAGTAGTTCACGTTTTGACACGAGGTTAATACCAGTTTAAGGGGAGGCAGATTTTGGCCACTTTGAGTGAGAGACTTTTTTTAAGTGGTTCTTAAATGATCTTTGCAAGGAATAGTACTCGCAGAGTGTCATTCAATTTAAAATATAACAAGTAATTCCATATGTACTTTAGTATATACCTAAATAGATGTAAGAGACAATATTCAGAGACTTGTGGGTGACAAATAGATTTTTGGTTTATGGGGATTTTGGTGTCCAGAGGACAAATTAGTGTTTCATATGGAACAAGTTTCTCTAGTGTTTAGTTTTTATGAATGTATCTATAATTTGGATTAGCTCTTAACAACCTAATTGTAAGTCTTAAGTATATAATAATGTAAATATTAAATCCGTAACCGTAACTAAACTAGGTTAATTAAACTAGGTTAATGTCGATTCAGCAGCCCATAAGTCCATCCTAAGAATAATTGAAACCAGTCAGCGAACACGAGAGTTCATATCCGAAACCGCTCACGGATTTTAAACTCATCATGTAGGAACGCCAGAGTTTTGAGGGATATACAGACAAAGTACATTGAAGAAATTTCAGTATCAATGTAGTTTAAATCATATTCTGCAAACTGTGACCTACATAAGGACGGCCCCACAAAAAAAAAAATTATATTGAATATTCTATGTTCAATTAGAATAAAATAAGACACGATGTAAGCCACATGATTTGTTATTATTAAACAATTGCAGTGCTTTTTGTTATTGTTATTTTGTTGAGTATATGAGTAAATTTTTTTAATAGGTTATGTAGAAAGAATTTAAAAAAAAAGAAAAAACAATAAAATGATGAATGTGCCAACATGTGCGGTTTTATAAAATTTATTAAGCAACTTAGTATACTTAAACTCATCATAAATCGATGTGATATTAAATAAAAGTGATTTTATTAAAGGTAAGAGTTTAATTAAACATTAAACTTATTTTAAAAGCACTTAACCGTACGAAATACCAATAAAACATAGCATTTATACACATAACAGTTCTTACTGTAAGGTATTAAATAGGTTTTTGCTACAATTATCTCATTAATTGAACTACATAAGCGATGTCAGATGGTATCAGCTGTGAAGACTTCCCCTACGTTATTTAAGAACTGACCCGCAACCGTAAGAACGTTAAACGTTACGTTAATAGTAAGAAATGTGTAAGGAAGGAGTTTACTTTTAATGTTATTTAGAGAAAGAGAACGTTTTACACTCTTGTGCTGTCCAGTTTTTCAGGCCATTTAAGGAGTTTTCGTTGTACTAATGCCGGATATAAACTACTACAATTTTTTCACTTCAATATTGACGTATGTAAAGTATTTAATTGAAATTCTTGTGTTTGACTGCAACCTAATTTTGTTGAAACAGAACACAGAAAATATAAAAGATAAAAAAAAAAGAATTGCCGTAGCTTCATGATAAAGTTGTCGACCATTAGGTCACAACAGGATGCAGGTTCAAAACTGTAATATTAGATGAAAATCAAAAAATTAGTGAAGGGAACCTGCATAGACTTGATAAGGGTTGAATAATAGGATCGATGACCGCGGAGTTTTTTCAAGGAATATTTAAAGGATTATTACTTATTTTACTAACTTATTTATTTCATATATTGAATCTACTGACATATTGTTTTACCCCACGACTATTTTGACCTATTTCAACTACTTTACAACGACTTTACGTTATTAGATCGGGTTTGTTTTTTCATTTTATAACCAGCTATTGTACTTCAAATTCATTTTTTTTTACTCTTTTGAAAAAATAAAATATTTCGGTTTTCATAATAGAACAAAATAGCAAAAAACTTAGTTGTAGAATGAAGCTTCAGGCTACAATTTGCCGTATCGTACACAAATATGTATTGAATGATTTACAGGATGGTGTCTATAACGTAGTTTATTTACAATTACATGAAAATTTTACAATTTTTTTGCAAATAAAAATTACTTATTATATAGATTGCAATTCGATGCAAATTTTGATGTATAGATTGTTACTAATTTTATTTTAGATTGTTAGTTTTGCACAAGAAACTATACGGTTAGCGCCTCTTTAATTTATAAACAGATATCGATAAATGAAGTTTTTAACAATATACAATATTTACTGTGTTCAATAAAGAAAAAGAAGAGATCCGGTATAATGTGGTCGAACTAAAAAAAAATCTTTCCTGCCCTGTGCACCACTTAGGCTTTGGGAAGCTGTTATCATTAATGCTTATGACATGATTTTAGTCCTTAGGTTGCTATTTAGTGTAAAGTCACTTTAACATAAATAAGGATAGTTCAGAAAATGGAATTTAAATCATTCTGTACATAAAAAATGATTGATACAGCTATTCGTCATAGCAAATTAATAACTGAATATTTCCTTTTATTTTCCGCCAGAATTGACAAGGTAGTTAATAAACGATATTTTCTAACATTGTCGGTTCAAAAATTAAAATATAAATGCAAATAACTTCACTAGTCTTGCGGTAAATATGCATTTTACTGCTTTTCTTGACAAGAGAAATTAATGCCTGTTCACAGAATAACAAAATGTTGTAACTAATTGCTAACATATGTCAAATAAACAAGACAAATATGGTGAGACTACAGAGAAATTTATAATACATATTATTATAATGAGTTTGATGTTCAGAATTACTTCTGTCATATTGTAACAACAATTTGTAATGCTTCAATAAACATGTGTGAACACGCACATTTAAAAGCAAAAGGTTTAAACCATTTCCTGATCAAACACACTTTTAAATATTCAGATTATGTCGTAATAGTAGTATCACTTGCTTTACATTACAATAATTTTAAGTATTGTAAAAAGAAGGAAATTGGACTCGTGCGCAATAATAAAATTGTCATTAGTAGCCACGGGTTTTTCTATTTAGTCTATGGCCATTTCCCTTCGTTTCCATTAAAGACAATCGGTCTTTTATATTATTCATATCTAATTTGAAGACTCTTTGCACGATTAAAGAAACTAATAACATCCTGTCGACGTTAAGAAAATTAAAAAAATATTTATTGGTGTATTAATCTCTTCACTTTGATAATTGCCTCATGTTACACGTCTTTGGTTTTTTAGTAGTTACAAAGCAACCTTAAAGTATATCAGAAGTATACTGAAGTATCAGAAGAACTCTGAAAATAAAAACGCAAATGAGTTCTGATATACAAAAAGTATTATACTGGCTACGATCGCATAAGTTAACCTTTAATGATACAAAATCTTCGTTCATTTATATCCAAAATAAAAAAACAATTACCAATTACATTTAATGACATATATATCATATATTCCAATAATGTAAAATATTTAGGATTATACATGGACGAAACATTATTTGGTCTAGCCATATCACTCATCTATCTAAAAAAAATTCACCAGTGGTCGGTGTTTTAAGGAGACTTTCTCACTTTATTCCGTCTTCCACTCTTCTTCATTGCAAGCACCGAGAAATCTTGTTGATCTATTTTGGTTAAATAGGTCCACATTTTGCTTCTTGGTGGTGACATTTTTAATTAAAATACAAAAATAACCAATAACATTTCATAACCTCAAACGTAGAGGAAAAAGGCATCAAACGCCAGCAACTTCTAAACCGTTCAACGCATGTTTCTTGACGTACTATGTTCTGCACCATTGCGGTTGCGTACCTCTTCTACCAGTTTTTATAAGAGTACAAATTTTCGAGATGTTTCTTATTGAAAAAAAAAAAAATAGAAATATTTATATGTGTATAAATAAAATTTTACGATATTGTTTTAACAAAAAAAAAAGAAACTATACGATACTGGGTCAAATGTACTGATATTAATAAAGTATCGGACGATTAGTATCGATACTAAAATCGCGATATCGAATGAAAAATATCGATACTGGTATCGTATCAATAGTATCGGAACATCCCTAATCGCACATCATCTATGGCTATCATCGTATTTTAAGCTATAGATATGCTCACTAAAGCAAGAGGTCCTAATTTTCTAAATGATTGGCCCATGGTAATACATAAGCTCTGCATTCACTTCGTGACGACGTTAGATTCAGTAAAAAAAAAATCGGCTCTAGTAGGCTTTGAATTTTAATAAAAAAAAGTTGGCAATTATGTGATGTTTTTGCCCATTTACTTCTTTTGCTTATAAACTTAATCTGTATTTTTCAATAATTATAATACAAATACAAATATATCTTTAAGAATATATGTTTGTTTTGAATTTATCCTCAAATTCGGACATTAAGTGTCTCTTGAAATATATAGGAAAATGATATTGACAACTTAATTTAAAAATAAGTAAATTCCATGGCTGTCTAGATGACTTTGTTTCTCGTTCGTATTGTATAAAGTTTAATGACAATGAAATCGTTTTGCCTTACTGAAGTTGATGGTAGGTTGCAAGTAATTAGAAACTATAAACGGATGAGTCTTATACTTATTAATTTTATTAATTTTCCTCTAAATCTATTATCATACCACCAACTAAAAAAGATGGTAGTCTATTAACGTGTTATTAGTCCAAGTAAGCAACAATTGTTTTAAAAATGCTTGTTGACTGACATCCGGACAGGAATCTTATTAACGCGTATACGATCCAGCAGCCTTGTAATACTTGATACCATTTAACATATCATGGCATGTCATATTCTTATACCATCTACGTCATACGGTTATACTAAACATGCTACATATCATAACATGTCATTTACTTTTATAAATTATTTGACGCTACTAAAGATGCAATAGAAATAGTCATCCATCTACTTAATTGTATGTATATCAGTACGCAGTGAATATCAAAATGTTCACAATGATTATGTAATAGAGAAAATATTTGTCTGAAAGCATCTGTAGTTACAAGCACCTTAATATCCTTTAGTCTCTGAGAAGATCTTGCGCGATAAGAAAATTGGTGGAATTGGTATACCTAGCAATTAATGAATGAGGACATCCAGTGTTAGTTTTCTTGTACCCAGATTTACGGGCAGACCCTTAAAAATTACTGCTCCGTGAATAGTTATTATTATAAATTATCAAACCCATTCAAACAATTTTAAGTAGTCAGGAAAACTTGAAATAAAACACTTATGGCCGGTTTCTGAAAGTCTAATTAACTATAACCAAATAGTTAGAAAATGATCGTTATGGTTATTTATGGGATTGATATATTATAACCGAGTTTAACCAAAATATTAAACTCGTCTATGCTTTCAGAAACCGGCCCTTAGTGTAAGTTCCACTTAATATACCATATTAGCTCGAATATAACGCGATATTTTTTGATCAATTATTTTCTGTGAATAAATTGATTTGCGCTAAATTCGAGATCTAGGTAATAAAATGTAATATAAACAACCTTTCTTATTAGTACGCCTATGCCTCCACACTACCATAAGAAAGGTGAAAAAAAAAGGCCTTTGAAAGTTATTGAAGTCAACTGGTTACGATAAGTCCAGAATTACTGTTATGCTTCCCATTACTGCTGATGGACAGAAGCTTCAACCTTACGGTATATTGAAACGTAAAGCAAAGCCCAAAGAAAAGCTGCATTCAGGAATAATTTTTCTGGGCCAAGAAAAAGGTTGGATAACAGAGGAATTGGTATTAGACTGGTTAAATGTGATATGCGGAAAACGGACAGGTTCTCTGAGAAAACCTCGCCCCTTGATGCATTTCGAGGCCACCTTACGTCAGGTGTTAAGGAAAAAATTCAGGTTTTTAATTTCGATAATACCAGGTGTTATGACACCTCAGTTGCAAGTCTTGGATATGGTGACCAATAAACCATTTAAAGACAACTCACGAAAAGAATACAACAAATGGATATTAGCGGGAAATCACCCATTGGCACCTTCAGGAAAAACAAATACATCCTCAGTCTCAATTTTAGGGGAATGGATTGCGACCGTCTGGCACAAGATCGAACCTGAATCGATAGCAGTGGCAGACTAAGGAAAATTGCGGGCCCTACTAGTCCAAAAAATCATAAAATAATGGAAAAAATTCATAATAAAACCGTCTTACGGGCCTAAAAAATAAGGGCCCTAGGCAGTTGCCTAGTCTGCTTAAGTCAAAGTCCGTCCCTGATCGATAGTGATGGTTTTAAGAAATGCTGCATTTCAAATAATTTAAATGGTTCTGAAGATGACATTTGACAGTGGGAAACTGAAAACGAGCATACTAACGATACCGATGCGATTTTCGGAAAACTTTTTTTTTCAAAATATCTTCATGAAAAATATTGGTGTCGCGTTAAATTTGGGGTCGCGTTATATTCGGGTATTTTATAATATATTAAGTGGAATTTACACCAATGTCCGGTTGCATAGAAGTCTTAAAAGTAGATGTAAGCTAGAACTCGGTGTAAAACATGCGTGTAGCAACAATGCGTTTAAATGAGATTTAGCTTATCTCGTCTTTAGTGTAACTTGGTATTAGTGTTTTATTTCAAAATTTCCATTATTTTTCAACATGTTCCATCGAGAGGTAACAACTATATCAATCAATTCAGTTTTAAATAGATTTTATTTACTTTTTTTATAAAAAAAAAAAACAAATGTTGATCTAATTAGATACCGAAAAATGCACACAAGCTAGAAATAATAAACAGAATTCAAGCTACTAATTCATTTACAGAAACTAACGGACCTCTCTCTAAATGGGCGAGCTTTGATATTTTAGATACTTGGGTAACTGACACACAGAGAAATATAAAGAACTTATAAGAGTTATGTCAAAAAAATCTACAGTGCTACTAGGTTTATGAGTTCAAAATAAAATTTGATTTGATTAAATCTGCTTATAATATTTGATAATGGGAAAATTGTGCTGTAGTTTTAAAAGTTGTCGAACCACTGTATCATCCAATAACATCCCGCGTATTATCCCGCGAACTGTCAAGTTAACAAACACGAGTTACAGTCTGCGAGATGTAAAGAATGGTGGTTATTGTATTCAAATGTATGAGACTGTGAGGCTACCTTGGCAGTCCATCAGTAAGTCAGTTGTATGAAAACGAGAGTCAAATCGTTAGCGCAACATGAGGTATATAAGAAGTACAAGTTCGGCGTGGAATATGTTAGGTCATGTTAGGTAGACGTGGCTTATAGAAGTATACTGTAACGTATATGCGTTGACATCCAAGTGTGGCAATGACATTGACGATCATTCAACCGATGATGCTTTTCTCTGAACACTGTCTACTGTACTTGTCTCACAGCTGATACAGACTCGTTTAAACTTGGAAGCTCATAGATTAATCAAAAGTTTGCTATTATCTACCAAAAGAAGAATTAAATAATAAATCCTCGTGGTAATCAGCATAATATCAAAATAATGAAGAGGAGTAATATATTAATTTAATGCGAGGACAGGTGCATACTTACTTTGCTTTCTGTCCATTGAATTTCTATCATTTGTCACATTCTGATAGAACCATAAACTACGATTATCTTCTATCGGACATGAAAATTAGTTACACAGCTAGCACCAGATTAGGAACTTTGACTGTGTGACTGCCAAGCAGTTTTCGCAGTTGTTGTTTATAATAGCCCTGTTTGAGAACAATTACTGGGCAATCTTTTAGTGGTAATTGGATTTACCTGACATGATGCATTCTAACAAATCGTCATCATTAAATCCAGCGTTAAATTGTCCATGTTTTAGATTAACTCTAAAACATCCCTAAACATTTCCCAAAACATCGCCATTGCTGAAGATGAGTAGTGGCGAAACTATAGGCCCGCTACGCTCGTAAGTGCGGATGAGCACCCCATTTAGAAGTCTATCGAACCTTTAAATGACTTTTTGTTTTCTTTGGTCCTTCTAGACAAAGTTGACAAACGTATTAGTGGGCTCAAATAAATACTGGAGGGGCGTGACTACAAAATATGAAGCTGAGGGTTAGTGGCTACTCTCATCTACAACTGTCCGGCGCTTTTCCTTCATCGTTTTTTTAGTTTGGATGGATTTTTTACCTGCTCTCGGATGCTATTCAATAAACTTCCTGCTCCACTGACCATAATCTCGGGTCATTATGTGACCCACCATTATTTTAGTTTAGCTGTGGACCGTATTAGGTCTATTACGCAGATCTTTTATCGAATTTCCCCTATAAAATGATTCTAATAAATAATGTAGCAGTTTCTGGCTAGTGCTTTTATAACCAGGAAATATTTATTGATCTCTTCTAGGATTATTAATTTTCAGTTTTTCTTTTTCATACTTCCGGTTCTTTGCATTTGTGAGTTTTTCTAGTTGGTTTCCGCAGGTTAGGGTTGCGACATCGAAATTTTCTATTCCAACAAATCATGTCTGAATTTTCACTCACAGATCACTCAAAACTGTTATAGAGTATCAAGAGCTTCTTCATCGAACTCAGTTTCTGGATGATTATTTCCTGGAAATATTTATTGCTTTCTTCTAGGATTATTCATCTTCAGTTCTTCTATGGCATACATCTGCTTATTTTCTGTGGGTGATTTCCGCAGGGTATGGTTGAGCAATTTAAATGTCCTATTCCAACAAATGGTGGCTAAATTTTCACCTAGAGATAACTGAGAACTAGCCAGTGAAGGCAGCTCTGTGTGACAACTAGTTTAGGCTCGGTATTTCGTCTTTGGTTGGTATTAGATTCGTTTCAAGTATCGTTTAGTAATAATAAGTAGATAATTAACAGAAAACTAACGAGAACTTGAGAAGACTAGTGGTTGTATTATGATGAATAGAAATCTATTCTATTCTATGATGGCCAATAACGCGATTCTATTGGCGGTTGCCAATTAACTGTTTTTTTTTTTTTGTGATTTATAGAATAGAATTCTGTTACTCGTAATCCCACCACAGGTTTTAATCCTGCAGGTCTGGTAATTAAACGTTATAAAAATATTATTTCTATTTATTTATGATATTAAAGTTGCCTTTTTGGTTTATGGTCTGATTTACACTGTGTAAATATTATTAATTAAACGAGTCCCCTGGGAAATGCGTTCCCAAACAAAACTGCTTGTGCAAATATAACGTACATCTGAGTCGTGATCGAGTTGGCTGTGATACCAATCATTTCCTGAACGAAACACTTGTAATAATATATCTTGCTCTTTGCATTTCCTGCTTTACTTTTCGATCGCACACAACTTTTTACATAAATATTTATCATCACATCGGACAAATTATGTTTTTCGTGATCGCTCCGTTTCTCGTACATCACGAACGAAGAGTCGCTAGTAACCGAACTGAATCGAATAGAAACTGAACGCTAGGTTAAAGATTATTTACTTAAGGCGACGTTTGAAAGTGATCTATTGAAATGTAATCATTCTTAATGGTTTCAGTGGGTATCTTGAAATTGAATATAAGTTATGCATGTCAGATTCAATAATAATATTAGGGTATAAAACGAAGAGTAGTTTAGATTGAAAATATTGATGCATCATCTTTCTGCCAAGAAATAATATTTTGTAGATCCTGAATAGATGACAGCAATGGTATAAAATGCAACAAAATAAACATAAATATAAAATTTGATTTATGTTAAAAGTGGGAAAGGATAAACTACTAAGATCTTAAATCAGTAATATTTACACCACGTTTAACCTTTGAGCATTCGAGTCCTTCAGTTGTGTCACAAAAGAGACACCTTATTATACATTTTATTTGTAGAAATCTTATTAAAACTAGTGACATAAAAATAGCTGTGGCCACCTCATAATACCACCACCACCATAACTACCCTAAAACTTAAAACGAGAAGGACAACTACACAGGAATTTTGAAATCATATTTTGTTATCTTATGGAATATATTATCTTTGATAAAAATCATAATGCAAACGTGTAAAATTTAATCGTCTGTTACAACGCATCAAGTAGTACAAGCAATAACGCGTAAGTAATTTTTAGAACCTGAGCCGCTCGATCAAGATTAATATCTATTCGTTTCTGCCAGATAATAAAAACTAAAACATCGTTTCACTGGTGTCTTATCGTAAAATTGAGATAATTAATTACCTGTCTTGTAGCTGTAATTAGAAATCCTCCATAACAACATTGCTACCTGTCTACAAGATGAGACCATACCAACGCATCTCATTAATTCAATCTCAAATCAGCCAAATGATAATTGTTTATTAAAGCTACAACCATTATAAACATATTTAAAAACAGTGGTTTTGTTAAAAAACTGCTAATGTGACCACATACGTAAGGCCTGCTACGTTAACCACTTTTCAATGGTTTCTGTAAAATATCATTCTTTCTGCGTAAGGGACCACTTTGCGCTGGTCCATTCTTTAGTTATTATATGAGGAGTTAACATTCAAAATATTGATTTGTCAGACAAAATTCAAAATTGAGATATATGTGTCAGTGTCTTTCTCTTAGTTAAATCTATACAGGGTGTTTACGGTCTTCTTTTTTCTTTTTTAATGGGTGAGACTACAGGCAAAAGAATGCGAAACAACTTGAAACACCTTAGTAAAAGTTTTATAGTAAAAGAGAAATTAATATTTTGTTTTTAATTTTTGGGTTTTTTCCGCCATAACTCTCCAAATATTTTTCCAATCAAAAAATGCATTTAGATAAAAGATTTGTCTTCTTATTCTTAACAATATTTGTTATATAAGTTTTTGCCGTTAAGTCAATAATAAGGGAGTAATTTTAATTTTTAATTTTTAACCTCCAGATATTTATCCAATCAAAAAATGAATTTAGATAAGAGATTTGTCTTCTTATTCTTAACAATATTTGTTATATAAGATTTTGCTGTTAAGTCAATAATAAGGAAGTAATTTAAATTTTTAAATTTTAACCCCAAAAATAAAAAATTTAAATACGACAAAATAAATTAGAAATATTGTTTGTATTCTATTCTATTTGTTTAGCAAATAAACATTTATTATTTACGAAGGAAATTTTGGAAAACATTTTTGATTCAAATGTGGATTTATTGACACTATTTTATCTTTAAAATTCTTAAAGTATAAACTTAAAATTTTGTAAACAAGTTAAAGTGTTAGAATTCTTAGCAAACTTGCAGAATCTTGTTTCTAGTATTCTAAGAAGAGCAGTCTATTCGTATGGATAGTTGAGGTGCACGTCTCAACTTTTTCTCGCAAAAATTAGATTACATATGTGAAGCAATACCCAACAGAAGCGTGCCTGATATAGTTCGCCACAAGAGGAATCCTATGCATCTCTGTATCTGTCAATATCCGCTGTCAACTCCTAGTTTATTACACTCGATGTATAGATATCGCATATTTGATGCACACCACCAATAATTTATAACGTTGGGAAATAAATTTCTCACTAGTGAATCGGTTCTCTCATTTGGTTGGATGATCTGTAGTGTTATTACTGTAATTATCGGCTTTTGAATTGAATTCAATGTTATTCTCTCTGTCCGTATGATTATAAACCAATGATTTAACGTACAAGGTATTTACTCATCGATGGTTGATGGTGGTATGTTATATGATTCCTACCAAAATTGCCCGGTTATGATCGCTAGTATTATGATCACTACTGCAACAGATATTTCTCGATAATTACCAGTCGCTTCCACGTCGAGTATATTTCGTTTTCAATTTCGTTTGATGTGAACTACTGAATACTAAAATTATAAATTATAAAGTGACTTGTGTTTTGCCGCAGCGAATTTACAACGCGATTAATTAATATTGTTTATTTTATATATAAAGTGACTCTTAAATAACTTACGTTTCCGAATATATGTACTCGTGGAGGACTCACTTGACCGACCCCTGCCAAAGAAAGGGTATGGTTCTATGTAAAAGGTCATAAAAATCTGAACAACCAAAGCGATACTATAGGTTCAGATGGTGAGAAAGAACCATTGTCTCGTTTCACTCGCTCTAACCTACCTGCAATAGAAACGCTTCATATACAAAAAAGACACACACGTTTATCTGCATAAATTCAAATATAACAAACGAAGATAAAAACTACAGATATTCGTTGGGTATGATAAGCTCACAGACGTTCCGATGTATGTTTTTTTGTATATGGCGCGTTTCTTTTGTAGTTGGGAGTAGAGTGAGTGAAACAGTATAATAGTTCCCACAATCCGAATTACATACGTTGGGTATAAGAAGCTGAATTTTATATAAAACTGTGTGAAATAAATATATATTTGTTTATCGGTTCTCTATCGGTTAATCGGCATGTAAAGTTCCTTAACTATATAAATTTATATATACACAGTATTTAATGATATGTCGCCATTTATCAGGGAGCTCGTTGGTTCATGTTGCATAGAATTTCATTGGTTTTGACTTGAAAAATTTCTCGACGAACTTCCAAACCTGGTTTGTTAAATTTTTTGAAGCCTAGCATAGTATTTAGCAGCTCCGAACCTAATACTGATAGGAGATATATGTCCTCATTGACGAGTTTTGATCTAATAATTTAAAAATATGATAATCGCAAAGCGCGCAAGGTCATGTGAGTACGGTGGGTTAGGTAAAACAGACCAAACAATCTCCAATAATTTTCCCTGTGTTAAGCTCGCCACTTACACGCATAAGTCGACCTATTAGGCTTGCCAAGCAAAGTTGGATAAAAAGTCTGTTGTCCGTCAGCACTTATTTGGCAATTTGTAGAACAACTTAAGTAGTTACAGAGCTGTTGCATTATATGCGAAATCAAAATTAAAAAACTATATCGAAGGACAAAAAGTTGGTTACAAAAAAGGAGAACATATTTACACGTAAATTTATTAGAAGAATTGCGACTAGGGCCCTTGGAATGGAAATCTCTTGATAAATTTCTTAAATCAGCCATGTCTACACACAGTTTTTATCCCCAATACTATTTAATCATTGCAAGTTGTCCGATTATGGGAAGTTCGCATACACACGACTTGACGTATAACGATATAACTTGACGCAATTGGTTTCGACCGATTTCCAATTTCAAGCCCAACTCAAGCCCCAAGTTTAAATAAGTCTCCAACGCATGCAAGTATGTTCATCTGTGCAAACAAAATCGGCGGACTGGAATGCGTTATATAGCAGGTTTTTGTTTTGTTGGAGTCATATTTGTAGTAGTCTAGAAAGCAATCATTGCCTCGAAAATAGTAAAAGTTGAAACTAATCAGCAGTTATTAAATAAAAACAGTCCACAATCTAACCAGTTATTAAATATCAAATATTTCCACAAAGTTGATTTGTCTATTTACAATGAAATCTGTACTGATCAAAGTTGTATTTAAATTATTTCTGTTGGCTGCAAATTTGGCTTCCGTTACTGTCAGAACCATGGTGCTTCTTGTGAGTATACATCTTTTCCTTTTACTGTATTTTGATCGTATTGAATGCATCTTTATCTCTTCAGTCGGCTTGTTCTTTTGAGGTTGTCCAAAGACAAGAATTTATACGCTTCGAATTACTTTCTCAAATAGCACGTCCATTACCATACGGCACTGCGATGTTCATTAGTGTTTTCATACTTATCTAGAAACTCATTAATCACTGTGCTTTTTTACGTGGAAAAATGAAAACCACATTAGTGCGCGAATACAGGAACAGGCGCGGAAGAGAGTGCTGGGCCTGATTGTTTGCGGTGTTGTTGCCTACTGGCTCACTGCTTACTGCGATAATTACTAAATGTTGCACTCACACATGCAAGGGACGTGGAAGGATCATATACAGGATGTTGTATTACAAGTTTCAGGTAACTTCCGGGTTAAACAAAACTATTAATATGTTCCAAGGATTATATTCACCTACAAATCGATCACCTGAATATTATTTAAACATCTATATCAGGGTTTCCCAAACTGTGCTCCGCGGTGCGTCTGCGAGCAGATTAGATAGAAAAGTAAATAAAATAAATATGATCAGATGTGAAAATATTGTTTGGTTTTTTTTTCAAAACAAACGTTTCATTCAGAAATGATACGCTACTGAAGATAACAAAAGCCAGTATAATAATATTTTATTGCTCCCAATAAATGTTAATAAAGACACTCGAATCTCAATAGTTCAACTGGTCATTGAAAAAGTTTTATCCATTATTAAATACAAATATACAGTTGAATGACTGTTATATTACAGAGCTGGTATATTACAAGAGCGGCATATAATACAGTACAAATTCTTTAAAATTTGCCAAATAATAGATAATGGATGTTGTTACGTTTCATGCAATTGAAATATGAATTACCTATATTCTTTATATCTCTTATTATTCAGACAGGAAGTCAGTAAGTCATAGTAGCGCAGTGTTATTTATTTGTTTTTGCTGCAATTATTTTTCGATGAAGCGCAGACTAAAGTACGGATTGTTAAAAAAAGCTGCCAAAGTCTCCGTTTCAGAACGGCCAGTAGACGACAAGTGTGTTCAAATATTATAAAGATAGTATTTCAATTGTTTTTTCTTACGCTTAAGACTTATGTATTAAGTTTTTTCGAACCGCTACATACATATAAGGGAGGTATTGTGATCGTACCGATTTTGACATTTTTAAATTTCGATGGATGTCAGGGATTGAGGTTACTATTTGGCTAAACGGATTTTTATGAAACTTCATTGTTAAGCTTCTCACACCATCAGTTAATCAACTTTTGGTAAAAAGCAGTCATCTAAAAATGGAAGATTTTTGGCTGTCAGTCCTGTGATGGCCACAGCTGATTTAAAAAAATATTTTTTCGTTATTTTTAGTTTATTTTTATTATAGTAATAATACTTAATAATACTTATTAAGTATTTATTTTGTCATACGTATATGTAATGTTTCCACAGTTATGGTAAATAATTTCTGTGTTAGAGAGTATTTTGTTTAAGCACCTATTTTTTGATGAGTTGTGTACGTAGGTCCCACCTAGACATATTTATTTAACTCTTTGTTAGGCACAATTTACTAAGCAGAAAGTAGAATCTTGTATATTTACAATAAAATTACAAAAGAATACATAGACAAAATTTAAATTTTTTCGATTGATATAATTTATGATACAAAGTTACGTAAGTATATGTTGTTACTGCACATTGTCTATTATGTCTTCCCTTAATTTACGAAAGGGACAATTAGTATGGTCAATTATCTGGCAGTAAACAATTTCCATCTGTCCAATTTCCAATCTTAATTTCAATGCACATCCCGTATTTACATAAACACCCTTGTACATAATCAAATTTCTGTTATGCGTTTGGTTGGTGTCACCCAGTATATCCGCCCTTGCATTCATGTTTAACCATGTCCGTCCGGGCTTGTTGCACATTGCCCGCAAATGAAGATAGCAGTAATTAATTATAACCTAAACGCTCTGCATATATAGCAATGCAGGTTATTTAATCATTACCATGAACGTTAACTTAGTTAGATTGTACCCCCAGTATGTTTGCATACACTTAAGGAACTAGCAGGTACATAGTAACTTGATCCAAGAGTATATTGGGTTTTCTCTATGAGTTGCCAGCCGACGATAAGTATTGCAAAACACACTAGATTTCTTGGAACATCCCATGTTAGTTCAGTTTGGTTTAATTAATATTTAATATTGTGAACATTTGCTAGTAACTTGTTCTAGACTTAAATAAGGCGAAGCCGACTACAAACTTGAATCCTTCAGATCACTAGCTTTTGTACCTGAGAACCCTTTTTAAATAGAATATGAAAAGCCAGATGCTATACTTCACTGTCATCATCAATACCGTACTACATATTAGACATTGTTGTTTATTCTCTTTCCTTCTTATCGACTTACAACAAGCTTGGCGAATCTCACGTTTCAAATAATATCGAAACATCATCAACCATGGCTCGATATCCCCTTTATTGGTCTTGGTTTTCTCAAATAACTTCTCCCGCTCAGTTCAATCCTGAGCAAGCGTCTTTTACCCTCTTACTTTTAAATCTCGTTACATTCCTAATATATTACAATGCTATAAAACTATAATGTTTATTAGTGAAAAAAGCCTTTTTCTTTTTTAGTTATCCCACCCGCTCTAAATCTCTGTTCAATTTACCTCATATAATATTCTGTAGGATACGGTTCCTCATCATATGTCCAAGATATTCTAGCATCATTCTCTTCAAGATTTTCAAGGTAGTAACATTCTACTGATGACTTCAACGTTGCTGACTGGGTCAATATTTCAGCAGTTCAGCTGTTTCAACACTGACAATTATCAACAAAAGCTTGAGCTTTTTTTGTAGCTTCTAACATGGTTCAATCACAAAATTCTTATCACAAATTATTAGGTCGTCAAGGATGAAATTTGTAGAAAAAAGGCAAAGTTGATTGATATTTTACAAATATAAGGAATTATTTTATTCATCAAAGTATGCACCCATATGCATATATACTTTTGCCATTTAATCGGCAGGTTGTTCAGGGTGTTATAAAACCCTGGCGGACGAGTCAATTCCTGGAAGGCCAGTTTTACAGCATTGTCGGAATTAAACTGTTTTCCTATTAAAAAGTTGTCCAAATTGCGGAAGGGGTAGTCAGTGGGGGCTAGGTCTGGTGAGTATGGAGGATGATGAAGAAGTTCCAACTCCAATTCTTGTAGTTTTGTCACAGTCTTGTGCAGTGTGTGGTCTAGCGTTATCATGCAATAAGACAGGAGTCGATCTTTTGACCAATCTAGGTTGTTTATTTTTTATTTTAGTTTTTGCATCATTTCGTCCAGTTGGTTGCAGTATATTTCTCCTGTGATCGATGAACCAGTTTTTTGTTGTTGTTTGTTTGTTTGATTTTTAAGTTCCCTGTACGAAATTTGGCGAACCAATTTGATATTGTCTGCTGCGTAGTAACACTAGAGCCAAATACACTATTAATGTTTCGCGCGGTCTGCGATGCCGTAGTTTCACGGCAGAACTCATACTTCATAATAGTGCGAATTTCCGACCATTCCATTTTCAACAAAATTATTATTTTGTTTTTTGATATTTTTTAGAGCATACAATGATTTCTTTAAACAGGTGAGATGTGTAAGTTTCTAACAAAAAAAAAAAAAAAATAGAAGGGTAAAATATTAAGTCAATGTCAAATAATAAGCTGTAAAGTTGGAAATATTACTAACTACAAATTTTATCTTTGGCGACATGTATTAACTATGTTAATTAATAATTTAATACATTAGTAATAATAGTAAATTACTTTCAGCCTGCGTTCCAACTAAAATTTCTAGTGTGCTATCACTGGCACGTGGAACATAGGTTCACTACTCCTGCTTTGTCTGACCTTCCTTAGAATGATCCTCCAGGTAAACTTGTCCTTCGATTATGTCCCCTAGTTGTGAATTTGGAGTATCATTAGATTTTTGGCATTATCACCCATAGTATTTTGCTCTGTCTTTCTTCATTTTGCCTCATCCTTCTGTTATTATACTAGTGGGGATTCTTCTACCTTCCTAGTTCTTACCTTATGATTTATTATTCTGTCACTTAATCTAATCTCTTTAATAATTCGTAAGAAATTTATCTCTTGTACCTGAATTCTGCTTTGGTGCTCTTAGTTTAAGTCTAAATTTCATTAATTTGTCCTTGTGCATATACTGAATTGAAAACAATGGTTCAAAAATGGTTCTATGTTATTTTCTCATTTTTATAAAATATCATTATTATTTTTTTGTCCTGGGGTGTTTTATTCAATAAATATTATATAATTTTTTCCTATTCCGATTTTTTTTAAATGAAACCGCGTAAAAGTTCCAAAAAAACAGGAGAAAAGAGGTCTTTATCCTATTACTTATAAGGTACTTCTTGTTAAAAGCAGAATTTTTCCTGGTCTTGCATTCTTCCACGATCATGTTCGATTCGATTGCCCTAGCATAAAAAATTGAATAGATCTCCAACACAATTGATTACATTATAGAATAGAGCATGCCATCAGGTTTGTTCTGATTCCCTCATCCGCGTCACGTCTGATAATCAGAGTTCAGAGAGGTAAAACTCCCAAGATATATAACCAACTACGAATATCTAAGGTTAAGATCTTTATAAACTTTGTTTATGGTTAAAAGTTTTAAAAATTCAGTCCCCACGTGGTTTGCTACACGGAAGCTTCTCAGAGTAATTATTTGGAATCCTTTGAGGATGACTTAAGAATGCTTAATTGATGAACATCAATATGGACCCATAATTGCCTGGGTAATTATATCGAGTAACCTCTTCTTATTTTGATAGAAGAGATTTGATGCCGGTTTATAGAATACGTTCTTCGCTAAAAACTTATCACGTTTTATAATAATTATGTTGTGTTACGGTGTTTATCGTGCGTGTTTAGTTCGAGAACACTTCCGTGTGTTGGCGCTGTACGGCTACTGGATTTACCTGGGATCTATAACAACGTGTTATACAATTATCGACGATCAGAGGCGGGACTTTTGCATTTTGTAATTAAAATTATTTATTTGCTGCTGTCTTTAGGTGATAATATCGACGGAATATTTAAAATATTCACTGCTAGGGGGAAAATTAAGAACAAAGTGTTCGAGTATGTGAATATATACGATGCTGGTAGATTTAGTCTCCGTTGCAATCAAAACTTGGTGGTTTAAGTAAGGTTACAATTCTTGGAAATATACGAACAGTATAGAAGTTTAATAATAAGTAAATCTTAGGTCATCCAACGGAGCTACTTTTGAACTACTCGTTGAAAACGAGAGTTACCAAGGGGTAGCTTGCGTTGTACTTCCAATGTATTTCAAGAACGCGGACGGATTATCAACGGGTAGCGCGGAACCTTACTGAATTGCATTGGATCAACGTGTATCTTCGGAGTAGCTCTGTGTATGGATGGCCTTAGTTGTAGCCTAAATTGTGACTTATATGTTATGTTTTTTCAATCTTCTACTTTATATTTAAGTTCACTAGATTTAAACAACATGATTACAACACATGTTCAGGGATTCTGCTAGACAACGTGTCTATTAGGAATAAAGATTACTTAAAATTTAAGTTTAAGTTTAAAAACTTATTTTGAACCTTTGATACATTGAAGAAATTCTGTATTACTCAAACAATTTATGTAATGTTTTAATATGGGGGTTGATAATCTGAGCAAATGGTTTGTTTTGTCAAATTGATATTGCGACACGCTGAAGTATTAACGTCAAGTTATTGGAAAAATAAAACTATTCCACTACTAGTCGAAAGTTATCTTCAACTAACAGAAATTTCCCCAGTACGTAATGTATCTCAGGTATTACCGTGTTTCGAAGCTCCATTCCATCTGTCATTACCGAATAATTTCTGCTTCAGCGATCATTCGTTTTTTATAAATCCAAATCCGAATAATATGGAAAATTTATCTGTCATAGACAAAATTACTCTAAAATGGCCAAATGCACACCATATTTACACTGATGGTTCTAAATCGAAAGATGGTGTAGGTTGCGCTTATTTAGATCCACAGCGCAACCATAATCATCAAGTCAAACTCCCTGACCAAACGTTTACATACAATGCCGAATTGATCGCTTTAAAACTAAGTTTAGACTATTTAAGAAATCATATTCATAATGAATTCGTAATACTTTGTGATAATAAGAGCGCTGTCCAGAAACTAAAATATCCAAACTTTTCTAAGGATAATAACTCTTTAATTTATGATATTTTAAAATCTGTACAAGATCTAACCTTTAGGGATAAATCGATAAAAATATGCTGGATCAAGGGTCACTCGAACTCCAAATTTAATAATCAAGTAGATATTCTAGCAAAGGAGGCCGTTTTAAAAGGAATGCCGCTACAAATACCACCTAGCAACAATGAAATTAATTTAAAATTAAAAGAAATTGTTCTAAATCAATGGCAACATGATTTCCTACAATCACTTAAACATAAAGCATCATATTATAGAGAAATTCAGACAACACTACCAAAAAAACACTGGTTCTCGTCAGACCAAAACAGGGCTTTCATCTGTACTATAATACGACTAAGATTTAATCATAACCTCTCACCTTCTCATCTGCATAGAATAAACTTGAAATCAACCCCGTACTGTCAATGTGATGACCAGTCTATTGGTGACGTTAACCACTTACTTTTTAAATGTCCATTATATTTCGGTAATCGTATAAAATTTTTAAATAAATTAATTTCAGAAAATATCCCATTTCCAACAAACATTCAAACACTTTTGGCCACAAAATCGATGAAAATTTATAATATAATCTTTGACTACATCAAAGTAGAAAAAATTAAAATGTAATAAAATCGTATTTATACTTAACATTAATACTAATATATTCTGGCTAATAGTCTCTTAAGGACAAAAATTTTGATAAAAATAAAAATGAAGAAGAATAAATAAATTTTATATTTGTATTTTAATGTCTATTCTAATTCGTAATTGTAATTTTATTGTTATTAACTATTATTTTGTATTTTATATGTAACTTATATTATTATTGCTATATTATTTTATTGTATACATCACTGTATTAATTAACATACGTCCGTAGTTTTTATCTTAGTTTGTTATATTTGAATATATTCAGATAAACATATGTTTGATTGTGTATATGCAGCGCTTCTATTGACGCTGTGCGAAGAGCGAATCAAAACGTGTGAGAACGATAGCATGGTTTAATTTTTAGACCTTCTAGATTGAACCATAACCTTTTTCTAATGGGCGTCAGTCAAGCAAATCCTCGCCAATTATATGGATTTCACTATATTAATAGCCAATGACTTCAAAAATGGCATTTGGAAACATTAAATAATATTTATTGTCTGATACACAATGATTTCTAATTACTTCCCATTTGCGAAGTAATAATATTTATACTGACGCTACTTTTCTACATAATCAATTATTAGTAATTAATTTTTGTTCCCTATTTATTTCTCATTTAAATTTTACTACCCTATTTAAATTTAATTTTTTCCCCTCATTATTCGTAAACTAGAAGTTTTACTACCAGATTTTCTTTTTTTCTAGCTTATTCTTCCTTTCTTGAAATAGTGATTTAATTACTCAGTACGCAAAAATAAATTAAATTATTGGAATTTGCACAGTATTACCAGTTTTGTGGAGAAGGAACTATACATTAAATAAATCCAATTACTGACATTACTTCTTATGTTATGCAGGTTTATCAATAGTAAATTAATTGCTATAATACATATTCGTCTCAGTGTAATAACACTTTCGCTTTTTGTATAATAAAAATTAATATTAAGGCATTTCAGTTTTAGGGCGTAACTAATTTCAGTGATATTGTTGGTCATATAAATAAACCAGTGGCGAAGGGAAACATCCGCAAGACTTGCCCTCCCATAAAAAAAATTAAATTAGATTTTTTTTTTTTTAATTTTTAGGTAAATCTTTAAAAATACATCAAATTATGTTCTGGCGGTCACCATGGCGTAGTGGTTAGTGCACTGACTTCTAGGCCATGAGGACTCGGGTTTGAATCCCGGTTATGGCATGGAATTTTTCAATGAATAAAATGCTTCTGGATAATGGCCTCAGTAGCTAAGTCCAAAAATATAAATTAAAAAAAAAAAAATTGCGTTCTATACAAATATTTGTCCAAGGCTTGGTTGACTAGTTACGAATTAATTATCATGACCATGGAAACGTTACATATAAGTATGGAAAAATTTAAATAATTTTACAAAAAAATTTCAACATTTTTCGTTTTATCAAAAAACGTCTCAAATAAAAGTTATTAGTAATTGCATTTATAGTAACTTTTGTTCAATAAATTTTTTCGCAATATTTTTCTGTTGCTAAATATTCGCAAAAATCTTAAAATCGACACGAGTAAACTCACATTTCTAGTCAACCGATCTTCATAAAAAACAATAGAGTTCTTCCCATTTAATAGGAGAATTTTTTAGTACCAGAACGAATTCTCTAAGTTAAACCGTTTTTTTCAAAATGATTAAAAGCCTCATTTAAACGTTAAAAGTAATTAATTTACAAAATCTAGTTCCACTTAAGTCAAAGAAACGGATATAATAATAATTCAAAATGTGCATCTGCGCAGGCAGTTGTAAATAAAATAAGAATAAAATTATAATAGAAGATGGCAGCACCAGCGATTTAAATATCTATAGTCCGTTCAATCGTTAGAATGCAGTACAGGGCAAATGGAATAATTCTGTTTCATACTCTTAAATGGGTTATCTTAATAACACTATCCTTTTCTTTCCTAACGAGGTTGTCAGCTGTAAAACGCGCTGACCCTTGAAATCGCGATAAGACAAAAACATAAAATTATGCATAATATTTTGAGTTCAATAGGGGAAACTATTCGCCCTGACATCTGGTGGCAATTTGCGGAAGATATGAGTATGACATTTTTTTTTTTTTTTTTTTGTGCAATGGAGGGATACTTTTTTTTTTGTTTGTGTTTTATTTTTGTGAATCATGGAAAAAAAAACAATTTTGTTGTGTGCCGCAATGTAAATCGTGAATAAGGAAGAATCCCTCTTAAACATTCTATAATTTACCTTAGTCGAAAAAAATATCAATTGAAACTAAGTTTGGAGGTAGAGAAAAAGTGGATCGTAGATCTTTATGGACCCAAAAACTAAAAATGGGCAAAAATCCAAGTCCATGTACGTTTGCTCATTGCATTTTATGGAAAGTGATTTTTTACGTCGAAGAAAAGACTGAGATAAAAGCACTTATCCCACCCAAAATTTGCCTAAATCATCAGTTGATATATTAAAAGACTCTTATACTTTTTCAGATAGAGATGTTAATTTTTACTAATATATTTACCATATTTTTGTTGCTATTATATTGACAGACAATCAAAAAGAATTAAAAATACAATGAAAATCTAAAAAGTTTCTTGAAATTTCTTTAGAATAGTATATTATTACATATCTTGTAAAAAAAAAATCTCGGAAAACAGGAAAAAAACAACTCGTCTTCATTTTCACCATGTAAACAAATACACGAGTAACAATTTAATGTCACTTTCGTGTGTTCCAGCTTTGCCGCATATGGCGCTGCGATCTTAAAAAGTTTCCCCTATAGTCGACTAATTTAAGGGTGCGCACAACCGTACAGTTTCCTATACAAGACTAACAACCTGAAATAAAATTAGTAACAATCTGTACATCAAAATTTTCAGCGAATTTTTATCTATCTAATAGGATATTTTTAATTGTCAAAAGAACTGTCATGTAATTGTAAATAAACAACTTGCGTTATAGACGCCATCTTGTAAGCCATTCGACGCATATTTGTGTACCATGCGGAAAATTGTAGCTAAAGCTTCATTCTACAAATATGTTTGGAGAAAATTTGTTCTATTGTGAAAATTACTTACAGTTATTGTATTTGGTAATCTACTTTTGCCGCCACCTCGAATCTGCCGCGGTTCTCAATATAGGTGCAGCGGATAAAAATGTTCCATTTTATGTAAAGAATACTTGTACCTAGTTGCATTTCATTATCATCAAGTATAATATTTTTCGACGAAGGCTCTAAACTATAAACAATCATGTCGAAAAAAATGTTAACGTATTATTTGAACATTTCTACACAAAACTATATAAATATAAAAAATATTTGAAACCCACAAATATATTTAAAAAATTACAGAAAACTGTTGTGTAATACCTATTATTAAGTTATTTAGCAATAACATTTTTACAATAATTTTTTCTACAATCAAAAATATCCTATTAGATAGATAAAAATTCTGTGCAAAATTTGATGTATAGATTGTCACTAATTTTATTTTAGATTGCTAGTTTTGTATAAGAAACTAATAATCTCTGGGGGTTGTACGTAGCGTTAAGAGCTCTGATCGTAGCTTAAAGTCCCCTATCTTAAAATTTTAGTGTGATTGTCTTCACTCAGTAGTGCTTTTTGTCCATTGGTCATCATAATTTCATCAACCAAAGTTCATTTTAATTTAATATGTTTAGTTACGCCAATGACGCAAGTTGCTGTATATCTTCTAGTATTTGTTTTTATAGAGTATACTAAATTATATTTTTATTGCCCATAAATCTTCCTAGGTAAATTATAAAATTTTAATAGTTATATTATAGAAAATTTGATGACTTAACTTACCCACATGTGTAAATAAAGGTGTAAATTATATACTAGTCGTTCTGTTACTGTTACGAAAGGCAACCGTTTCAGATGCACTCACCTGTAAATAATAGAAATAATATTAGAAATAGAAAATAAGTAAAATATTAAAAACTTTTATTTTAACATGTTTCATATTGTGTGCGGTTTTAGTAACGGGTATTTATATTTCTCACAGCTACTATCTTGTATTTAATAATATAGAAAAATAATATTTCGTGATACTATTCGGATATTTATTGAATTGTCCGGTTCGATAAGTCCGGTAAACATTGTTACGTCATATTGTTTTTTTTTCAGTGTTTTAAATCTGTTGTAGAAAATTTAATGTTTTGTATTTTATTAACAATTTTATAGATGGTTTTATGGATATTTATTTTAAATTTATGGGATCATTCGGATGTTCTCCATTAACCTCAAAGTAAGCGTTGCTGCAAACAGAACAACATTGTACGTATATTGTATATTTAGAGCCAAATAAAAAAATGTACCTTTATTGCAACAACTTAATATAGAACATCAACTCAGGTCAGTAAATATATCAGTTTCCTCATTCATTAAAGGGGATAAACGCAAGAGTCGTTAGAGTGTTGGTATTACTGTGTTTAAACCTTAAAAAATCGGAGATTATTATTATTTGGTTTATTTTACATCGGCCTATTTCTGCAACGAGGCTAATCGCCAATGCCAGGGTGCGAGCTCCTACACCTGGATGAGGGGTGAATGATTGTGAAAATGGGAGTAATGTAAACATATTATTCTCGCCCGAATAATATCACAAACGAAGAATTGAACCAGCAACCTCACAATTGGAAAGGAAATAAAAAGCAGAAAAAGCAGACTACAGATAAAGATTCGTAGTCTATCCAGTGACAAGGACAAAAATTGGAGAAACAGCTGATCAAAAATATTGAGTAGTTGTTGACTGCTTTGCTAACGAGATGAGGCCAGTACGCCACCTGCGCAGAAACCAGAATTCGTACAGTCGCTTGGTTGCCAAGCAACGAATGTAGAACCGGCTGCAAAATGCAGTTTGCAGCCGGATTTTTTTTACCTTATTGTTTGGCGCATATACGATAACGCCTCTGGCCTCAATTCGTGAGAAAAGCACTCTATTTCTACGAATATAAATTTTGGCAGTGTTTAGGACTAATATCTTTATTCTATATATTCTTACACTGATACAACATAAAAAACTGGTCAGATATTTGTATTACAAGAGAGGGTTTAAGGGGTTTTCACCGCCGTAAAACAATATATCTTCTTTAGAATAGCTACTTGCCGAGAGTTCAGCTGCCGATTAGTGGATTGAGGACCGATAAACAGACATTTTTTTCACACAATTCTATGGAAATTATCAATAAAGTATTTGAACTACTCGTACTGACGTTCATACGTAGTTTTTATCTTAGTTTGTTATAATCGAATATATTAATATAAACGTTATTGTCCGCTTCTTTGGTTTAAGCGGAACTAGATTTTGGAAACTAGTATTTTTTATCGATTAAATAAGGTTTGTGATCATTTTGTTTATCAAAAGTCCATTTCAATAATTAAAAGTGAGTTCGTGACAACTTAAAAAAATAAAAATTCTATTTTGTTCCGCTTAAACGTTTGGAATAGCCTATAAGTGTTCTTTTTTTGTATAAGAACTATTCTCATAGTGGTGGTGGGATAATCACAGTGTACGATATAAATGAGCCTAGAAATGGAGCCTGTAAGTGTCTCGGGTATTGTGACTGTTGACGATCAGAGGTCGTACATTAAGATCGAAACGTGGCAAAAACCCGACAGAAATCCACAGAGTTTTAAGTGAAATTTGCGATGACTTAACAGTGGACCAGAGATTTTGAGCCGGAGTTGCAAACACAGTCCAATGAGTAAAGTTCAGGTCCTCACGGCCAAAACATTTTTATTTTAAGGTCGAACAAATGATTTTTGCTTACGATTACCAAGTAAACATCATGGCAGACAGAGTTTCATGTGGGACAAGTGTCACAGCAGTTTATTATCGTTACTTTATACAAAAATTGCGCAGAAAAATGCAAAAAACCCGACCTCAGTTGCTCAAGGTTGAGCCATTCATTCTCCATGAAACGCGTGAAAATAGTTGGGAAGTGTTATAGTCCAGACATGAGTTCACCAGACTTTGACTTATTCCCAAAGCTGAAAAAACCTATGCGTGGACATCGTTTTTGGTTAAGAGCTTAATGCTGACGTTACCCCAGCAGTTCGACAGATGAACAGAGATGGTGTCCAGGATGGACACCATCCCACGATGGACACCACCATTTGGGACGAGTCCCAAACGTTGGGACTCGGTAATTGAGAAGCAGGGAGACTATATTGAAGAATTGTAAAGTAATAATGTAATAAATGTAAAAACAAAAAGCACACGTATATTCGTCTTTGATGTATTGTTTGAGTACTGCTTTTACAGATCATTACAAATCAATCTATAGGATTCTGTTTCAATATTCTCACATCTGATTCCAATCAATTGTTGGCTCAACATTAAATTGAACTGCGTTCCTTCTTTATATATAGTTAACAAACCGCACTGGTATCAGATATTTTTAATGAACAATTTCCTAATACATCTCTTAAGATCATCTCGCTAGTTACTATGAAAGAATAAGAATAATGCAATAATACTTTAAACTAAGCATCTAAGAATTACCAATAATAATTTCGTACTATAAATTTGTAATCAAAAATATCTGTAATTCAATAACAAATAATAATCAAATTACCAATTATGGATCGATATTTGTTGGTTAAAGACATTTGTTGTGCGAAGGTATGCAGATTACATAATGGAAGGAAGCCAAGCCGTTACTACTGACTTCTCGTATCATTATAGAGCCAACTGGATTAGTTGGCTATCGAACAGATATTTACTAATAGGAAACTAGGTGGATCGGAACTAATGATAATATCCGTTTCTATTCTATGCCAGTTACAACACGTACAGAATGCAATATTTTTTTTAGTTTTTTGAGCCTTTGAGCAACAGTAAATAAGTAGCAAACTTAAACAGGTTCGACAATTCTTACAATCAAGTTGAATTCCACAATATTAAAAAATTGATTTGACGTGTAAATTTTCACATATTTTAGGATTTTTTAGGTATTTAATAAGTGTAAGAAGTCAACAGAATGATGGATGTCTCAGACAAAAAAAAATTCTATAATCTTATTAAAATCCACAATTTTTGATAATCATTTTTAATCGATATTTTAGAACTAAGAGCTGGCATGTCATTTTTTAAAACTAAATTTCATTTCAATAACTTGCGAAATTTACGCCATAAGAAAATATAGATTAAAAAATCCTAGCGATTTTTTTCTGCAGTTGCTCCATAACTAAGTCTTCATTAAATTAATAAAAAAATATACTGATAATAAAAGATTTAAGTTTATTATTCGATCACTCGCAAATTACAGAAAATGATAAATATATATTGATTTAGATTTAACTGAATAACAATTTGGTTATAAAGTGATGCGGCGTCTTCGAACGCTCAATCGTTATTTTTAAGTCACGTTAGCGGAGGGATACTACTGCCGTAGATCACGTGTAGCAGAGGTGTTTTGCTTTCGCGGCAAAATATACTCCTTTTACACTTCAAATGTTTTCAATTTCAGAAACGTATTTCTCGCAATTAACGATGTGCTGTTTGATACCTTAAAAACAAGGAGTATACTAGCCTACTGATAGAATTCTTGTGTGCAAGTTCCTTAAGAACACAACTCGGTTTCCGGATTTTAATTTTTTTTTATTATATATTTAATATCAAAAATAGAGATACACTACCTTAGTCATAAATAAAAAATCCATAACATAACTAGCCATATATTAGCCGTGAATTAAAAAATAAGTTAATTATGGCAAAAACACAAAACTACAATATTTCCCAAAATCGAAATCTGATAAAAAATTCTTGTATGTTTGCGGTTTAAATCAATCAATATATATTACTTAGAATTTGTTCAGATTTTTAGTTTAACCTCTTTCAGTTAAACGTCGCGCTAGAGTGATTAAAAATATAAAATAAAAACAAAAAACTACTTTTTGTTCCTTAATTTACGTCTTAAAAGTTTTATTTTGATACCACACAATAAAATTTTAAAAAATATCTATTTTTCAATGAAACAAAAAAATCGATATTTTTCGAAAAACTAATCTCATCAAAAATTTATGTTGAACTATTCCGGTTATCATCAATGTACATTATGAAGATTTTTTTAGTATTTTTCCTATATGTTGGTCAAGGAGTTGTAAACGCATGTCAAATTTCAATATTCTATGTTAAGCCGTCGGCTACAATTTCTACCGTAAAGACAGACAGACACATGAGTGACGTTCCAAACGTTTTTTGGTGGTTATATCTGCAAAACCCTGAAAATGACAGCTGTTACAAAGTTAGTTAAAAAATTTACTAGATTTTAACAATGATCACATTAAATTTACTATGGAGAAAGAAAAAAATCAGTCAATAAATTACTTATCTGAAAATATTAAATTTGAGTTGAAAAATTGAGCGTATGTTGTGGTTTTCTTATAACAAAAACAGTTTTTTTTTTGATTTATTGCGTCTGTCATAAAACTTACGCAATAATTTAGTTAAAAATTACGAAATAATTATTTAGAATCTTGTTAACTAAATTTGTTAGCGCCCAATACATAAATCAAAAAAGATTTATAGTTTTTAATAATAACATTTTATAAAACAAATAATCGAACACCTACGTATTTAAAATAAATAAACTATTAATAACTACATTTCTCAAGACGTAATCGAGAAATGAAATCTGATTTAACAGTTCTTAAGATCTTATTAACACACAAAGCGTAAAACAAACACGATAAATACCTATTTAGATCAATTCAGAAGCGAAAGATCTGTCAGAGAATAAAATAAAACTTGTAACATGTTGGACAGTGAAATAAGAAGAATTGAGAGATTATAAGAAAAAGCTGAATATATTTCAGTTTAATTTTTATTGTCTAAGAATGCTTATCAATCTATGTCAGATAGTTTTTTTATTATGAATTTAATGTGGTTTTTTTTTGTTGTAGGTATGTACAGACAGAGTTGAGTGATTTGAACGATTTTTCAAGAGAAGCTTGCGGGTAACCAGAGCACTAACACATACAGGTAAATAGCTTTAATATTAGTTGTTCGAAAAGTTCGTAGGGATTTTCGTTATAAATAAGAATACGAACACTACTTTGAATATTTATACAGGGTTGCGTCATGGGAACTAGATGTTTTTTTAAATAAGCAGTACTCCATTAGTTTTTGGTTTAAAATGTATTTATTTTTGCAAAAAGCAAGCAATTTATATGCCATTTCACTTTCAAAAATTTATATCTGATAAATGACGGCCGTTCTGTCTAATGCCTGTAGTACACGATGCGATTTCTCGCTTTGAATCTCGTACGATTTATAGTACACAAATTATTGTATCGTGTACTACAGGATTTTCGTTTGTATAATATTGAAAGACTTATGACAGAATGAACCAATAATGGCGCAGTATAAGATGCGCATATTCATGTGACTGTAGCGAACAACTGTTCATCTGTCAAACATATTTTGGTTATTTAGTACCAACTTTAGCAATATTTATTCTTATTTTGTTTAAAATAAATTGGATTTTGCTTTTGACATTCTTATATTGATGTATACATTTATATATATGTTTGGATTTATCCAACATCTTATTATCCAACATACTTAACTAGTGACTTACCTAAGGTGATCATTAAACATTCCAATCCGGGAAGAAAATACCGGGGGAATTATTATTATTATTATTTTTTTTTATTGTTTGTAGAATTTTTTTTATACATTTCTTGTTCACAAACTACTCTTGATTACAATTTCTATACTTCTCATTTATTTATTCAAGTTGTCCTCAGGTGTCCTAATTTCTACTAGCAGGAGGTTATACTCCTGTAAAGTTTTCATTTAAACTTTATAGTTTTTCTCGTAAATCTACCGCAAGTTAACAAATGCATAAGTTTTGTTATGTTGATGTATGTGTCGTTGGCGTCCATTTACGATGGCATACGTAACACACCGAGATATAACGCAGCATGTATAGTACACAGCTCCAGAATACCAATATCCACGAGTCTCATTCATAAGAAATATCGGGGCCTTTACAAACAACTTTTTACTATCCTTTAATTCTATCACAACTAAAATATACTGACTTAATATTATGTTGCTTCCAAGTACACTATGAATAAAGAAGATGATTGTTCGAGAAGAAAGAAAAAAATTTTAAATGGTGAAGAAGACAATAGGGCATTAAGAAATTTATAAAAATTGTTAGAATGTTTTCTAAGTACGTTGGGAATATTGTACTGGATAGAATCGAAAGCTGAATCTTAATATGAAGAAATACGAATACACACAGGTACTATACAGGGTGTATCATGAGGAATGTACCAAACTTCAAAGGTGTATTACTTCATGTGAATCATAAGTGTGCATTTTCACACATTTCAGGGTTTTGTAGGTATTTAATAAGTGTAAAAAACCAACATAATGCTGGATGTCTTGGAATATTTGTTCTATAATCATATCAAAATCAACAGTTTTTTTGTTGTTGAGTACTAAATTTGTGTTCACAGCTTTGAAATTAGTAGACTATGCACTGAACGTTTTGAATAAATTTACTGGACATTTTTAACGTTTAAGATAGCGTTTACAGATATGAAAATTAATGTGTAACGAATGTTGTGACATCTATGTTTTTTCAAACCAACTACGATATTATAAATGAATTTATGAAACTTTTTACGAATCTGCCATTCGCGAGATCGTTATTTCTTACTAAATTTTTGTAACAAAATTATAACCGGAACTACAGCAATTTTTTTTCGTTTCATGATTTCCGAAATTTGTTGAAATTTGTTTGACAGAATTTTTAAGGTTATGTAAAGTTAGCTAATGTGTGTTTATATGTTTGTCTCATTAAAACAACGCATTTACTATAAGTTTGGAAAACGGTCGACAGTGGGCAACGCATAATCTATTAAATTTAGAGCTGTGAACGGTCGCTTGCGTTACCATGGCAAACTTGGTAGTGACAATCAACAGTGTACAACTCAGAGCGTATAGGGTATTAATTTTACAGCTGTGAACGTAGCTTTAATTTTTTAACTTAATTTGTTTATTTATACGCAACGTACAAGATTAAATAGTTAGATTTTTACAAATAATAATGATATTAATAATTTGTACAATTGATAAAGACCCATGATCAGTCATTATAAGAATACAAAGACTGTCCTTCCTCATGAGCCCCCAAAAAGTATAAAAATATAAATATAGCACTTATTAACAGAACCAGGGTTCTTTGCTATTGACAATTCCACAATTGTCATGACCAACATTGAAGCATGTAAAAATGTTACGTTCCCTAACCTGGGCAGAATTAAGTAAGAAAAGAACATGAAATTAAAAGGGCAAGATGAACCTATTAGAACTTTTTTTAAAGTCTTTTATAAGTTTTATACATTTTTATAAAATTTTATCCATTTAATGTATTTAATTTAGGGTTTATAATTTTAATTTCATTAATTTAGGGTTTCCATTTATATTTTTTTAATAAAATTTAAATAATTTGTTTATATTTTGTCATAATAATAATTAAATTAAAAAATTATTCTTTTTCTGCATTTGCTTCGTATTCAAGTCTTCATTAAACTAATAAGAAATATATTGATAAATCGCTTAATTTTTTTCAATTTTGGAAACGTATATCTCACTATTAAAAATATGTTATTTGTTTTATAAGCATTTCACTACTATAAATGATTTATTACTCTTTGATACTTTAAAAATAAAAAACTAAAGTAATTGAAACAACAGGTTATATCACAACGTATGAGTAGACGGAGCTTACAGAATACTACACTCTACACACATGAACTTGTTTCTCAGCTGTTAATTTTTTATTATTATTTTTTTTTTTATTATTTTTTTTCCTATTTCTGCAACGAGACTAATCGCGGATGCCAGGGGCAAGCTCCTTGTCCTGGATGAGGGGTGAATGATTGTGGAAATGGAAGTAATTCTCGCCCAATTAATATCACCAACGGGGACTTGAACCAGCCACCTCACAATTCAGGCTGTTATTACCAGTCAGAACTGCGTGATTTAACGAGCTCGGCCACTCCGTTGGCTTCTTTTTATTTTTTTTTAATTTAAAAAAATACACACTACCTTAGCCATAAATACAAAAAATCTATAACATTATTAGCCATAATTTAGCTATGAATTGCAAGAAAATTCATTTTCAATTTTGGCGCTTAGCATTTAGAATAGACAACCTGTTTGTAGCTACCAAAAATGCCATCTCAGCTATATTTTATTATCCATTATTATTATTAAATTTTGAGTATCTAAAATTTAATTCGAAATACGGAAATGAATGATTTGTATTATTATAGTATAATGACAATTAAAAATGGAAACCAGATAAGAAAAAGAAGAATGGAATACAGAAGTTAACTGTGTAAATATAATCAAAAGATACAAATCTACAAATAATTTTTCAATTAGTATTCAATAAACGTTATGCAAATTGAAAATGACATTCCTTTAATTAATAAACAACATATTAAACAGTTAATAATACCTAGAAAGTGTCATGATGCATCAGTTGATAATCAGAAATGTCTAACGTATGACAAACTAAAAAGTAAATGAAATTCACTGGAATTTAAGAATGTGGGACACAAGAATGATACATGAGGATAAAAATAAACGAATAAAATTGCATATAAAGGAAATGTAGGTTTCTAGTAGAGAGTTATGTAAAAAATTACTTAATATAAACAACGGTATTCAGAGTTACTGACCAAGTTTGTAATGGATAGTTTTCTAACTGACAATCATGTTAAAGAAGTTTATATGGAAATGTTGCATGAATTACTACTGTACTCAATTTCATCTCATGATTATGAGAAAATTAATTTTAATGTAATACTCAACACCAGTATTACACCATCTGACGTCAACATAAAGATTAAATATATATATTTTCTGCCACCGGGCGTAAAGAATGCACTTTACGCAAGCATTACTGTCTTAAATAGCACTATTGAGTTAGGTGTTGCCATGGTAATTAACTGCCAGTGCCAAAAATTATCAAATATACACAGAGCGGACGGTAACTTCTTTGGCGTCCGGGGCAAAACCAGTCAAACTGCGCCCTTTTATTAAAATGTGCTGTGGAATATCGAAGAGCGAGATTTGAGTCACGTGTACCTTCCAAATTGTTCAAGGACAACAATATAAACAGACATAAAGAAATACAGTTGATTCCGCTTAATCGGGACACATCAGGACTACTACATTTGGTCCCGATTAAGCGGCTGGCCCAATTATGAGAAGTTCTTCAAAAATTACAGGATAAGTGTTTTTTTAATATTTTATTTTATAAATTGCACAAAATTATACGTATACATACATATTCAAAAATTATATGGGTACTACATAATAAAAAGTAATCAAGTTCTGAAACAATAAATTACATAATAAATTCTGAACTTATCCCGTGCGAAGAACACGTTCTTCTTTTCTAGCAGAGTTACTAGCAGACCATATTTATTATTCTGAAGCATGATTCTGGACCTAGCGAGATGATCGACTAATTCTCAAAATTAATTTAACAGTAAGATTTAATTTAATTTAATTTAATTTATTAGAAATAACAGCACAACACCCGAAGTCCAAAATGTGCCTTTATACATAAGTATATATATAAGTTCAGTTGTACATTTTATTGTATTAATTATAATGCTATCTTAACTCTAACTAATAACACCAATAATATGATATGTTATTGAATATTTCATATTACAGACAAAAAATAAAATAGAAATAAAAAAAAAACCCAAGGATAAAGAACAAAATTTATGGGATAATGAACAAAATTTAAAATTTAAGGCAATAAGATGCAATGCGGAAAATTTGGTCATATCCAAATTAATGAAGATTAATAAGTAAATAAAGAAGCTTAAAGAATGAAGATATCATGAATAATGTACTTACAGATACCAAACAGGAGAGGCGGACGTATACACTGAATAGGATACGTGAAGACGGATGAAATAGATATTATCACTGAGTAATCTTTTATTTTAAGATCTCTACTTTTCTACAAAATATGAAGAGATTATATGACGGAAGATTATTGATATATAAGACACCTGATACTATAAAATGAAAGATTTATGTGAATAAGGTTTAAACTCGACCCAGTGACCATGAAGAAAGCCACATCATGATGCTGTGAATAAAATTTTAAGTATGGGTAATGGTTAGCAAAGCTAAGCATAACAATGTTAACTCCATCTTTGCAACTAAACAAAACACTTTACCATATTAGGAAGCATATCAATTCAACTCAATAACAATAATTTAATGAAACTGTACAACATATTCCACGTATCAAATGCAAAATGAAATATTCAATTTAATATTTGATCTCTTGTAACGATACAAGCTCTCATACTTGCCGCATTATGACAGGTGGAAAGATCTGAAGCCAGTTTTAAGATTGTATCGAAGCGTTACCAGAATTGCAACTTAACGGTAGTTTTTTAACCTCAGGTTGGATGCCTGCATAATTTGGCTGTTAGCGAATGGTCCGTCTTTTTTTAGAGTTTGACCAAAGAAGAACCGTTGTTATGTCCGTTTATTAAATCGAAAAATAAAAATGACTTTTTGTAACATCATTGTATTGAATGTGATGTTTATCGGTATTTAGTGTATAGCTTTTTGAAAATATTGAACGTTGTAATTTGGGAGGCGTTGTTTGGAGTCGTTTGATAATAAAATTGAGTTTATGTTTAAAAAAAAGAAACGTATAACAGCACGAATTGTTAATCGTGAGTTTAAAAATGCATTATCATGATTAACTTAAGGTACCTTTAATGCCTTAAGGTCAAACCTTGGTAATACAAAATTACCAACAGTAAGCTAAGCAATAGCTAAGGAGTTTTACAGGGCATGTAGGAAAGGTAATAATACTGATTTTGATTCTCCGGAACTGGCAAAACTGTAGGGATGAAACTACACCAGATCAGATGTGCCATGCTCTATGTTCAGTACAAGTTTCAACCCGACATCGGTAATACGTTCTGTTCTACAACGAGTTACGAGAGTGCGTGTTTTGGTGGTCAAAAAATGGAACAAAGAAATATTGAACTGCGCAATTCAATCAAATTTTGTGTAAAACTTCAAAATAGCAGAGCACAGACTTTCCGAAAATTGAAATGGGCTTATGGAAATCAAGTTTTATTTAGAGCACAAGTTTTTGAGTTACACAGAGCCTAATTTGTTGGCCGTGGTAGATGTACCTTATTCTGAAAGAGTTTCAGGTGCAAAGACTAAAGAAAATATGGCAGTGAGGTTCCTGGTTCGATCCGATCGACGTTTGACAATATGATTGATTAGCAGCGAGTTAAATTGAAGTCCGTAAATGCTATTTCGATCAAGGAATTAGACATGCGTAATATTTTGCGTTGTGTAAGCTTTGTGTAAGTTGGTATTCTCTGTAATCGAGTTACTGGCGAAGAAGTGGGTTTTTGTGGCTTCGCAATTCCCTTACTTCCCAATCTGAGTCCGTGTGAGTTCTTCCTATTCCCAAAAATTTATATCCACCTCACGGGTCGTCGCCTTGGTCTGTGGATAACATCCAGAAATTTGTAACTGACCTCCTAAAGGCACTTCCACCAGAACTGGAACTGCTTTCAGGAGTTCCAGCACTGCTTCCAAGAGTGGAAGAAACATCTCCACTAGATTTTAGCTTTTGAAGGGTACGAAGACGATAATGTGGTTTTGTAGTGAAGTTTTGTCAATGAAAATTATTATAGGATCAGTCTTATTACGTTTTTACACATCTCATATGTTGTCGTTTCATTATTTTTGTTAATCTGTTGGATTTAAACAATATCTAAGTTTCGTTTTGGTATCTAGTATCTCCACTTTATATTTTTCAAAGTTCAATTTTGTAACCATGAAAAAATTCAGTATTTTACATGAATCTGTTTTCAAGACATCAAACATTGAAAATTCGTTTTTGTGTCAAAGGTGCCTCTTTCACGCCTGTCAAATCTGTCCGTCAAACGTCATTCAGTTTTTCATTTCCCAGTCGTAAATCTTGTCAATTTACGCTCAATTTTGCTAAGTTTCCATCCTGGTCTTGGCAGATCTTTTTGATACCAACACATTTTATGTAAAATGCAATAGATTTCAAACTGAAAATAAAATAAAATCTAAAAGATTTTTTGCAGAATGAAATTTAAACTAATTTATAGGTATTTTGAAGAACAGTGGTTGTCAACGTTTTCGATTTTGTTACCCTGATATATAATCACGGTTTTATAAACCGTTCAATTATTAGATTACTGTACAGGTTAAATGGAATGTTTTTTTTTTTCATACTCTTTCACTGTCTTTTTCTTTGCTTGTGAGGTTGCCAGCCGGCTGTTAAATACTTTGATCTGTGAAAACGCATTACAAATGGTTATTTTTTTATACTTTTATATTTAATTTCAATAAAGTAACAATAAAAGAATATGAAACTCCGCATCATATTTTGGGTTCATTGAGGTATTAGACACTCTTACACCATTCCCCATCGCATTTGCCGTAAAAGCATACTGTATTGTGACAGTTGAACTGGCTATAGACAAAACGGCATAAAATCAATTAATCATAAAGTCGCCTTCATTGATAATCTATTAAATAATAAATTCCTAAATAAAAAATCAATAAATCTATCATTACACTTCTAAAATTTGAATAATAGTTTTTTAATAACAGTCGACATTATCAACATTTTCTTCATGTCTGTAATTTATCAGTTTAAAAGATCCACACGTTTCCAGCTCACGTTTTTAAAACGGGTGGGCCAACATTGCAACCTGACATATTTATATATTAAACACAATTGATTCAGACTTCGTAAGATATCGTCAGGTACATACGGAATTTTTAACGGTTCATTCTACCTCAGGCAAACAAAATGATTCACTGACTGGCCCTGACTAAAAATAAAATTACGTTTACTTATCGTGAGAGCGTGGGTTTTAACCTGACTGGTCAATGGACTAACATACTGAACTTGGAAATCAATGGTCATTTTTTATTGAGATCTTATCTTTATTGTTTTGGTATTGTGCTATATTGTTCTATACTGCAGCATTGTAAATTCTGTTTAAATATAAAGCGATTTTGGAACCGGCCTCGTAAAAATTCTTCGTAAGTTCTTTTATTTTATCAAGATTAATAGTGCAACAAAAAAGTTGTTACTTAAAAACATATGACACAAGAACTTACACCGTAAATACCAGATTTCAACCAATGCGATTTTTCCTTCCGAAAATACAAAATTACTTAAAATTACTGAAGTTTCGTAGATTGATTACTAACAAACACAACCAAGACTGGTTTTTTTCGGTTTCTTCCCCTTCACTTTTATATGGCACGAAACTGTCCTCTGTTCAAATATTCCATGATAAATTCATCATCATCGCTTTCAATAGACGACGAATCAGTTAAAAGTATCTCGTTTAATAAATATCGTAGATACATATTTACATATATATATATATATATATATATATATATATATATATATATGTAATGTGCAGAACATCACTGAATGATGGGATTTGAAACAGAACTTATTTGAGTAAAGTTTGTCTTAAATAATCAACTATCAACAAAAATAATTACTAATCGCAACCAGTTACGACCAGTTTTTTGGATGGTTTAAGGCATTTTCAGAAGGAAGAGAATTGATTGAAGATGCATCACGCAGCGGAAGGCCTTCATCTTCAAGAACCGATGAAAATGTGGACAGAATCAGAGATCTTGTGCGTTCAGGTCGTCGGTTGACAATCAGAATGATCGGGGAAGAGTTGAATTTGACTCACACTTCAATTGTCACACAGCAATTTCAATAAACGAATTTTTGGCCAGTAAATACATTCCTGTGGCTCCTCAGCCTCCTTGTTCGCCTGACTTGAGTCCTTGTGACTTTTTCCACTTCCCAAGATTGAAAAATTATCTCAAGAGACGTCATTTTGGGACACTCGAAAACATCAAGATAGAATACTAGAGATATTTGTGCATCAAGAAAACCATGAAATATGCAGCATTTTCGTCCTGCACCACATTTCGAATGCTTTTATACAGTGAATTGGCCTGCCGGGGTACCAGAAAATTTCCCAGTGAGCCAGTTTCAACGGGACTAGTCCTTGGATCAATATGGTATGCGCTTGAACCAATGGGGCTGATTTATTTTAATTTTCCAGCTCCGGCAAAATTTGCCAGTCTGTTACTGTTTCTATACGTTCCCAATCATTTACTAAGATGCCTTCAAAGTGCAAAACAAAATCGAGATAACAAGAGACTTTACCGTAATTTATAATACCTTGCTCATATTCACCAAATTAATAACTGGAGGAGAAAAGCATTGGACAGAATTAGGAGGAACGACTATTAAGGCTAATTCTGGGCTCTAGAACAAAAAGAGCAAACTCCTTGCATGAACTGAAACAGGAACTTCTATATGATAGCTAAATATGAATATCTATTGTGACGAAGATATTTTTTAAGTGTAAAAAAAATAATCTTAAAATATCTTTCTGACAGTACTGAGTACAGGACTGTTATTCCCTGAGCACAAATCTCAAAATCGGGTATGGTGTTCGTAGGACTACTACGTAGTCGTACTAAGTAGGTAAATGGATTTGGCACGTAACGTTTAAGTGGCGGGCTATTAAAGAACTATATTGAATGCTGTAGAATAGAAGAGATGTTTGGATTGGACAAATTATAAGACACGAGGCCAGGTGAAAACGATACTGGAAAGAACAGTCGAGGGAAATAACAGTAGGTGTAGACCAAGGGTAGAGTACATAAAACAGATAATGGAAGATATGAATTGCAACACGTACGTGGAACCAAAAAGACTGACTGAGAACAGGGAAGCATGGAGAAATGCTGCAAACCAACCTATGAGTTGAAAATTTAAGGAGGAGAATTGATCAGTATTGTCTCCAATGTCTCCTAAACGGTATTGCCCAACTCTCTCCTAGATATATAACTTAGTATAGTGTACTTACGATTATCTGGTTATCGGGTAAAAGGATTAATGTGCTCTCACCTATAACAAAATAAAACACTATTACAATCTGCTCGTTAAGACACAATAAACGATTTGTTTGCTTGTTAAATCAAATAACAAAATAAAGCAATATAATTTAAAGTAAGTAAAGACTAGTAGCATTAATAATCATCTATATAACATATTTTTCAAGGTTATCGCTCTATCTGTATACCATTCAACACAGGTATTTAACTGACAATTTCCTTATAGATATATAATACATTGTATGTACTTTGTGAAACAAATAAATTTAACTGTTATACACTGCTTGGAATGTTACCCATCTTGATAGATTTAAAAGCAAATAAGAAACTACATGATTTCTTAGATATGATTCGAGAACAGTGACGGCGCCACGGAAATTCCTTTTAGAAAGAGAAAGAGAGGGAGAGATCAAAGAGATCTAAGAGGAGTTATATTGTTGATGATGTTGAAAAAGATCAAATTAGTAAAAAAACTTTATTTAAAGCAAAGTATCACATAATAAATTGTGGTAGATGCTTATAGCGAATAGGCACGTGACAAAGATGAAATGATATGTAATGGCAATAGGGATGTAGGGAGGACGAAAACCATTTGGCCAGTAAGAAGACCTCGTAAGAGATCAGTACAGAAGCTGACAGAATATCTAGCGAATATATATGCCGATCGATCAATTGAGAACCGATAAACAAATATATATTTATCTCACTCAATTCTTTTAAAGTTACCAATAACGTATTTAAAATACTTGTAACAACGTACGTCCGTAGTTTATATCTTCGTTTGTTATATTTGAAAATATTCAGATAAATGTATGTGTATTTTGTATATCTGTCTTTTTGTATATTAAACTTATATTGAATGTCAATTCTTTCCAATCTGTTGTACGCCACTGTGTGCATATAGTGTCTTAAATAAGTCCGTAATTATAATTTAATTATCAGGTACCTATCATACTTCAGTACGTAAGTCTATATTTAAAATCTCGTGGGCATTTTCAATGTAATCTAATGGCTACCGTGTTGGACGTCAGATTGCAATCTGCAAACATATATAATCATACCTTTTGTATTAACTTAAATATTTTTTACACACATCTTAATTCTGACACGAAAACTCCGGTATATGTTTAAAATGTGATAATTTGCTTGAAATTTTAATTATTTAATAACTTTTTCACTATAATATTTTACTTAAGAAACAAGATAAACTCAAGATGTCAAGGATAAAGTTGTTTTTAATGTTTATAATTGTTGGGAGAAGTTAACATAATTATTTTTGACTAAGTTTGATTAAAATCTGCAGTTTTCTACCATACTATAATTGTTTAATTACTTTATTTCATGATACTAGAGAACTATGTCATACATATTACCAGGCGCATATCCAGGAACTAGAGGGGGGGGGGACTTCAAGACGAAATTGTTTTAAATGAGGGCAATCATTGGGAAGTTATTCGTAAATAAGTACTGGTCAAATACACTTTATTTTTCAAAATGTAATCTAAACAAAAAAAGATCCTCCCATCCAAAATACAGGTGATGACCTAAAAAACAAGGTCTTCACTTTCGAAATACAAGTGATGACCTAAACAAAAAGGTCCTTATATCCAAAATATAAGTGGTGACCTAAAAAAAAGATCCCCACTTCTATAATACAAGTGATGACCCTAATGAGCTCTTTTTGGAGCTCTTAGAGGCGGGGCCCATCACTTATATTTTGACAAAAACATGTAAAAACCAGATGTTTTTGGAGCTCTTTGTCAATACACTTTATTTTTCAAAATGCAATCTAAACAAAAAAGATCCTCCCTTCTAAATACAAATGACCTAAAAAAACAAGGTCTTCCCTTTCGAAATATAAGTAATGACCTAAACAACGTGGTCCTCGTATCCAAAATACAAGTAATGACCTAAAAAAAAAGGGTTAATTTTGATCCAATAGTCAATCTACAGTATTTATTTTTGCGATCTTTCCCTATTTCGTACTTGGAAAGTAATGTGGTGGCACGTGCCCAAAAGGGGGGCTCCAAAATACAAGTAATGACTTAAAAAAAGGTCCTCACTTCTAAAATACAAGTGATGACCCTAATGAGATCTTTTTGGAGTTCTTGGGGGCTCATCCATATTTTAGAAGAGAGGACCTTTTTTTAGGTTATTACTTGTATTTTGGAGCCCCTATCCTGGGCACGTGCCACCATATTACTTTCCAAGTACGAAATAGGGAAAGGTCGCAAAAATAAATACTGTAGATTGACTATTGGATCAAAATGAACCCTCGTTCTTAATCACCGAAAGGATAAACAATTATCCTGCTAAGCTAGGAAAGTGGTATTAAAATGGCCTATAAAAATGAACAGTGTCAGAATATCTGGCATATTATTTTTAAGACACCAACGCTATGAAAATTGTATACTAAATAATCAATAAATACAGCGGAACAATAAAGTAAAATGCCTTTCCATACCTTTTCCATTTCTTATAGTAGATGTAGCAAGTTTTAATCTTACTTAAATTAATAAATATATCCATACTCTGTAGGTATATATATATATATATACAGTGAATTTATCTTTTAATGCAACATGTGCTATGTCATTACCATGGATACAGTTTTTGACAGCAATATAAATCGTGTTCATTTTCATTTGCAACATAGATAATTAGTGTGTATACTTTTGCTCATTGCTGATTTAAAAATTAATAAACATGTATACAGATGAAGAAAAAATAATGATGGTAACTTGGTATAACTCCCAAATGAGTTTAAGAGAAGTTTCTGCTGTATTTAGTGCAACTTATCCAGATCGGCCAATACCAAATCCCTCTACAATTTCAAGACTAGTTAATAAATTTCATCGCGAAGGATGTCTTTAGTCAAAACATAATAAAAAAATTGATGTGAAGTGTGAATATTCACACATTTCAGGGTTTCGCAGGTATATAATAAGTGAAGGCGGTATGCTGAGTGTGTAGGACAAATTTTACTTTATAGTAATCACGGCAAAATGAACGATATTTTTAAAATAATTTATCGTCTGTTAATCATATAATAAGACTGGTTATTATATTTACGGTCTTAAAAATTAAATACAACATTTGTCAAAATATAACTAGAATTTTGACAAAATAATTTCAACATAATAAAAATGCAAAAAAAAAACAGAAAAAATAAAACTCACTCCGTCCGTACTCGAACTCGAAAACCCTTCGTATTCCAGAGAATTTTAGCTTCCGACACCAGCGCTCTAACCCGTTGCGCCATCGGACGCTTTGTATATCAGTGTCTTACATTGGTATAACTTTTGTACTTTGTGAACCAAAAACCACAAAAAATGCGTTATTTTTCGAAAACATAATCTGATCAAAAATTCCTGTTGTACTATTTCGGTTCACACCAATATACATTACTTGGAATTTTTTTAGATTTTTAGTTTAAACCATCTGGGCTACAGGGTGTGGGACAAAAATTTTTTTGCACAATTTTGGCAAAAATCGCATCAAAATAATTTATTTTGCAAAAATAAAAATTTGATCGTTAATCCACGTACTAAGGGCTTTCATTTGATACCATACTCAGAATTAAAAAAAAATATTTTTGTTTTCGATGAGCACATATTTGTTTATATTTTTAGGGGGGTATGTTTTTTAGATGTTTTAGTATTTTTCCTATGTGCGGGTCAAAGAGTTGTATAAGCATGCCAAATTTCAACTCTCTAGGTTTAGCCGTTTGGCTACAATTTTAACCGAACAGACAGACAGACAGACAGACAGACAGACAGACAGACAGACAGACGACAAAATGACGGTATAAGGGTTTTTTGGTCATACCTACAAAACCCTAAAAAGAACAACATCCCACGTGCTTACAGAAGAGAAGCAGTTGGAAATATTATTGCAAGTGGAAGAAAACAATCAAAATACTTTAAGATCAATTGCACAAACCGTTGGTGTAAGTATTGGATCTGTTTTTAACTTCTTAAAAAAAGAAAAGTTTCGATCATGTCTGTTTCGACTGTCTGGTCGTTTTCAAAAAACGACCAGACAGTCTCGAGCCGTCCAGTTCCTACTGCCATGTCGACTCTAAGTGTTTGGAATGGATTTTCATTTCCTGCATTTTTTTAAAAAATAATATTGACCACGTATCTAAACTGAGGATGACTGGACTTACCAGTCGAAACGTCTCTAGAAACTATTTAATAAATTATTGACGAGTAAACAAGAATTTTTATTTTCCTACTATATATATACATATATATATCTCTCACAATCTCTTTTTCTCAGACTCAGTCCATCTCTCTCTTTTTCTCTCCATGTCACCCCATTCCACTCCATCTTTCTCTGTTTATTTTTCTCTCTTATTTCTTGAAATGTCTAGGTCATGTTCATTGTGTCGACATAAAAGGAATTATCAATAATCATATGTAGTTCACATACCATCTTAATTAATAAAAATTAATAATTAAAAATATTTTTCATTCTCTTGAAATGATTATTAGTCATTGATATCATTATTGTGTGGACCTATATATGGGAACCAAATGTTTCTTTTTTCTTCTTAATTAGTTGTATATGGATTCCAGAGCCGGTACTACTAAGAAATATAAAATTATATCTTAAGTCAGAAGTATTTTTATGTCAATATTTTTATCGTAATAACTGTCTACCAGAGTGTTATTAACTGTGAGCTGTTTTATGATTTAATTTTATAGTTCAAGGTAAACAGTATTTATTCTTTTAGTTTAATACAAATAATAACTGTAGAATATAGTTATTGGTACAGTAGATTTAAGATTTTAAGAACAAATAGGAGTTCATTCAATTGGTCCTTCAACGCTGAAAGTTTTCTTAAATCATGTTTTAAATTATTTTCATAATTTTACATACATAATTAAAAACCTCTTACACCTGTAAGTATCGAGGTGTGTGTGTAAACTAAACTAAACTAAACTAAACTAGAGATGGGTATTTCGGATCAGTTTGCGGAACCGGATCAGTGAAGGTCGTTCAGTTTACTGAGCCGGCTCATTGATCCGGCTCAGTGATCCAGCTAAATAAACATGTTCCCGAGACACAGGCTGGTCAGTTGTCGGTCGTTCATTCAACATGGTTGTTGGTTTGCAATATGTAGGTAGAATATCACTCAGCCGGCTCTTGTATTATATGAACAAGTTTAATAAATAAAAATCTGTAGAAGTGAATTATTTTACATTTTTGCCGGGTTAATAGTAAACAAACAGTTCACTTTATGTAGCTACTGTATTTTAAACTAGATGTGTTAAGTTTATGGCGGTGTTTATTGCCCTTATAAATCTGACATCTGGGATTTGGGCGATATTTTTAATATATCTATATAGTATGGTTGTAAGAAAGTACAGACTAAGCCTATTAGTTTCAAATAGACTGCCCTATAAATTGGTGACGAAATAAACTTTATGATAATAAATTACAAGCCGACTTTTCGCGAAGTTCAACATGACATCAATCCAGATCCGGATCACTCTGGTCACTGCTCACAATTGCCCGATCAATCGTATCCTTTCGAAGATCAACTTGAAACTATGCAGTGAGCTGGCTCATTTCAATTTGGTGAACCCTGTCACTTCGGTCAGTGCACTGAGCCGGTTCGTTTACGAACGACCCATCTCTAGTCGTAACCATTTCAACCAACAGCAGTAATTTTGGTTTCTATGACATCACTGGCGCTTTCTCTATTGAAACAATCCCTATTTATAGTGCCGGAAATGAAAGAAAAGCTTTCAAATAATGTGACTATATGGCACGTGAAAATCATCATCTTCGGATTCTAAGTACGGTAGTAGCTATCTAGTAGTATCCTACCGGAGTATGATTCTTTTTCCAAATACTTTGTGCACACAATTTCTCATTATTCTTTCCTACCAGGATTATCAAATTTTTGTTCAGATTGTAACAATTTTTATATATTTATTCTTTTATAATGCTAATACACACCAATTGCGGTGTATTATTGCAAAAATGCTCATAAAATGAGTACTTAGATTGAGTCATAGGTCTGTGTTTAAGATTATAATGCTTCATAAGATTTCTTGACAGTATTATCTTCTTTATGTGCGCCTGTATATTATAGATGTATTCTTATTCTTAGGTAATTTCGCGGATACTTTAATACCTAACTGTTTTTTGACATGTCATAATATTCAGTATAATGTCTTAAACATCTTAAACATTCTCTATACAAGGAAATTTCTTCTTATCTCACCAATCTTCAACGTTTAAAAAAATTCTTTACACGTTGTTATCGAAGCCGACAACAAAAATTTTATTAACTAAGTTTTTCACACTTGTAACATAAGATCATCAGAGTCACGTAAGAACAGTATATGTAATCGATGCAAAATCTTAGATAGTTGTAATCTCACATCCTTTTAACATATAAAGTCATAATCTTGGATGGGATAGCTTACAATTTACTTAACCTAATAATGTACATTCTCAGTGTATTAACTTGAATTACCACGGGTCGCACACAGATAATTTCGTACAATATACCGAACTTCTGACCTTAAATTTCGAAGAACCGAGAGATGACACAATCAGGATATTAAGACATTTGCTATTATTGCTATCTCTATGTATCACTACTGTCAGGATATAAGATAACAAGTACTTTTTCAAATTATTATTTGAGAGTAAATGCATGTATATACTTTCGCAAACAGAATTACAAACATTTTCTGGCACATGGCATATTGTAGGACTAATTCACTTATGCCCTTTTTCTAACGAAATGCGTTTTTAATACTGAAAAAACTATGTACTGGACTTTTTCGTAGGTATAACCAAGAAACCCTATACACTCTTAGGCCCTTTGCCCGATGTGGATCAAATTTTGCACAGATACTCTTTAGGACCCTGCGAAATTAATTAATGATTCATAGAAGCGTCTGGATTTCGTTGGTATAACAAAGAAACCCTAAACACTCCTAAGCCCTTCGACCGATCTGGACCATATTTTTACATAGTTACTGGACGATAAGATGTGCTGGATTTGCGGGGAGGAGGAAGAAGATATAGAGCACCTCGAAGAGGTGTAGGGAGATGATAGTGTGGTCGGGGAAAACATTAGACCTGTTGCACGAAGATGGAAGGGGGAGAGGTGGGCGAGGGAATCAGAGGCAAGAAGGATTGAGATTGGGGAAGGATAACAGGAAGGGGTAAGGGAAGAAAGGAAGACTCCCGGTTGGAAGCAGAAGCGGGGAACAGGAAGGAAGGAAAGGTGCTGAGGTTACCTGGGAATGGGGAGGAAGGATGGGACATAGGAGGAGGGGTGAAGAAATGGTAAAATAAATAGTAATGTTAAGTAATGTAATGTATGGTTAATATGATGTTGGGATGTTAATAGGAGATATGATATGTTTTGTAATTGTAGTAAATACCCTAAACACCGAAAGGTCGAGAGGAAATAAATGATGATATATATAACATAGTTACTCTTTAAGATGCTGCTGAAGTTATGGTACAAAAAAGTGTTTAGGTTTTCGTAGATATCACTAAGAAATTCGAGACAGTCCTAGGCCCTTTGATTGAACTGGATCAAATTTTGTACAGTTACTAGTTAGTACCCTAAGGAAATAATGGCGTGAAAAAATAAAATAAAGATCCTTAATAGTATTTTTTTTTAAATGTTGTCTTAAATTATACTGATGCGTGTAAATAGTTCTAAAAAATACAGCGAGAAGACCGGAATTTTCTTTGAATAGTTGATTGGATGGCTGTATGAAATTGTTTGTTCTTGAGGAAGGGGACCTGAGAACCCCCCTCCCCCGTGTGTACTCGCCTAGTCTTCAATTCTAAACAGAGACAACAACACATCGCATCTAAACAGTAACCCATGGAATGCCGGGTAAATCAGCTAGTTATTATTGTAACAGGTTTGAATGAAATAAAGTTTGGGAACTGTTGAACTAGAGTGATAAAAAATGTCAAATCATTTTTGTAAATGAAAGTCATCCTATGTTCCAGCTAGTTGAGTAGGAGTAGCTCTGATAGCCTTAATTATCATAGTTTGCATATTTGTATACAATTGCTCTTACATTCCAACTTGTAGAATTTTTATTAGGTAACTGTAGGCTATTAGCGCTTATTATTATTCGTACTGCCTAATAAAGATGCATCTTACAGTTAAGCTAGCGTTGTATACGCATAAAGGAAACTCTAATAGAGCTATTCATCTAATATATTGGCGTATTGAAACAAGTAGTGGGAACTATACCCGCAATATTTATATGTATATTCATAGTAATTGAATTGTAGAGACACACAATGCGCGGATAGAACATGTATTTATATTAATTAATATATATGAATGAAGGAACGATATGTTATTATGTGGTATTAAGACATAGGGGGGCGGGTCACGCCGAGAAATTAATGAATAAGTATGAATTAAAATCAGCTGGACTCACGGGGAGATTCGCAAAAAAATTAAATTGCTTCGCTTTTATTTACAACAAAAAAATATGAAAAACAAAATAAATAATTAAAACTATATACTTTATTAGTTTTAGATCTGATAGCCACACATATGTGGCTATAAGCGCACGAGTTACCAGCAGTCAACCTTTAGAGTATGTTATAAATTCCAGAAGTGTATTATGTATCAGTTAGTCTATAAACATTTACTGTCTTAAACCGTTTTTCCTGCTGTAAAACCACAACAAATAATAACACCATTGAACAGTTAACTGTGCGGAAAAAATAGAGTCATAAAAATAGCAACAAATGTCCAGTTGACAGTGTCAATAAGTCAGGTTCAGTAACTAATTAAAAGAAAACCTGAACAAAAACATTCTCTCTACCATAACAAGAAGAACTTCATCGAAAACCGGCGATTAAGAATGCCGGTTCGTTGTTAAACTTAGACCAGTAGCAACATAACTGTGACAGTAGGAATTGTTTTAATGCTGTTATTTTGCCGGAACGTTGCGAGATTGGTGATTTGATAGGATAACTGACTTGAGTAACATAATAAACAAGTAGGTCTGCATCCAAGTGCTAAGTTACCACTATACTATTTGTAAATACTTTAAAACTATTATTAATAATATTATTAACTCTGTTCCCTCTTCAAGACTGCTTTTAATTGTCTTGAAGTACCCTTGACTAAGAAGCCGAACATCACGCTTTTCGATAAGGATAATAAACATATCTATGTTATTGAGTTATTCTGTGCAGCATTCTGTGCAGCAATTTGTAAAGAGAATGAAAAAAAGACCAACTATTTTAACTTATAATGCAAGATAAGTAAATTATACCCTGGGTACAAAGCACATCTTACAGTATAAGTAGTCGTTGTTCAGGTTGGTCTTGCAAACACTAAAACATGAGAGTTCTTGTGACACACCAAACACTAATTTGTCCACAGGACACAAATACCGTCTCCGAAAAACATTTTTCTGTGTTGGTATATGGGTTTTTTGGAGATTGTTAAATAAAACTCACACATAGGCTTTAAACATCTTTATTCAATCATAGCCAGAAAAGAATTACTTCAGCATAAGTATTTTATCTTATATGAAAACTTGACGCCATGATGTCACCGCATTATTATGCAGCCTCAGCCTAAAATTTAGGTTTGTATATTAGAACAATAATAGCTTTATATTTTGATTTTGTTGATTTGACTTTAATTACTTAAAACCTTAATATTTATTAGTTGAAAGAATGTAATCTCAACAGTCTCTCACAAGTTTTTATGAATACACTCTCCACGTCTTAAGCTAAGAACTACATTAACTAACATACTGATTTACATTGTTGCTATCACGTGAATCGACCGAAAACTGTAAATGTGTTTAACCCATCAAGGACAATATATGACTGCCCTCACTTTAAACTTTGTTCCTCTGACAAAGTCTCAACTTACTTCTCGTTATCTCGGCCATCTGGTCTATCCCAAAACTCAGACGACATTTATAGGTAATATTTTCATTAATGTTTATATTTTCAAGGCAGCGAATAATTATTTTCCACATGTGGTCGGAATAAGTAAAATTTTTTTGTATCTAATATAGAATATACGACTTATTTTACATATTCGGGTTTTAATTTATACTAATTAACCTGATGCACTTATTTTAATTGTACCTTTCTAAGAAACATATTTTGGTATCATTTTTCTCCTTCATTTTTGTCATTAGCCTAAACAGTCTTTTCGGTCAGCTAGTAGAGGATATGGTTGACTACAAAAACTATTATTTTATGTATCGAATTAGGAACAGATATATAGGGTGTCGACTGAAATATCTGTGTTAACACAATATTGTATAAAGACTATATTAACTGCAATTATGATCATGGAAGGATTTATGAGGGTTAGTAGAGGATATGGATTTTGCCGAGAGACCATCATGGCAGGATCATGTTAAGAGTTAGCCCTCTGTTTTTGCAAGCCCCTGAGCCCTACCCCTTGGCGTCCGCCTAATGTAGTCTGTAGAATCAATCAGCTAAAATGGAACTGGGCTGGTCATAAAGCGAGGCTCCAGGATATTAGGTGGGCTAAGATCTTAGAGTGGACACTGAAGCACACTGGCAGAAATGGAGTTAGTTCATCAACTTGGTGAACAGATGATTGGAGAAAACGTTTCGGAAACTGACAGTTTGAGGCTCTAGATCGAATGAAATGGAAAAATCGGGGGAGGCCTATGTTCAGCAGTGGACAAAAGAGGCTGGATGATAATGGACTATTATATTGAATTTAGTTATGAAATGTAATTTCTGAAACAATGCTAAAATTAGTTCCCTTATAGACTCTTTGAACTTGTCAAGACTTGTCCAACCTAAATAATACTAAAATAATGCATTTTCAAGACATTTTTAGTACCTGGCAAACGTTATTTATATAAACAATATAATTAATAATAGCGCAATACCGCAATAGCTCTGACAATACATGATAATTTCTTTTGTAACCTTTTTCATAACACATTAGATAATACAACAGATAAATTATCGCATCAAAATCAAATGTGTGAAGAATGGATTGTGTATAATGAAGGCGTGAACGAATTAAGTAATGTCATAATGCATGTACGTTGGTATGTACGTTGATGTTAATGTGAATGTCTCGTATTTACGAGTTGTAGTAAGGAAGTTGTGTCTCGGGGCATCCGACGCTTCCTACAGGAGGTCAATAGCCATGCCACAACTTGACATAAACATTGATAACTTGTCCGTTCGTCATCTGTGAATTATGTAGTCTGACGCACTAGATGTGTGTTGTAAACTGGATTTTCTTACTCTTCAACAATCTAACAACTTTATATATGTAATTATATACTAGATCCTAGATAGTTTACTTGCTTGTTAAAGGAAAAAGAAAGTAATCAAACTGGTTAGCTATTTTATAAAATGACAGATTTTTAAACTATGATAAACCTGCTACATTCTAAGGGAAAATTTTAATATTTCACGCTCTGGACTGTAAGTCTACACTGGAGCTACTTAGCAATACGACATTGTTGTGTGACCATGGTGCACGACAATAATCTGTCCATGTTCCGCTTGAGGTTGCGTGACTTTTCCCTGTCGTTGGCAATATGCTGGCTAATATCTATACCAAATAGATGCCGAAGAGGTGGTTTTGATTAGGTAAAAGCTACCGCAGCAAACACATCGGAAATTAATAGGAACACTGAATCTCTCGGCAAAAAAAAAGGTTGATTAGAAAAGGACTGACAAATTGGCACATCTATCAACAGAACCTGTCGGAAGAGACTAGACAGAATTAAGGTCTGACTGAAACTGTAGCATTAATGATGATGATGATATTATCTTATATCAAATGTATTTTCGTATCTTATAGAGTTGAATTCTATAATAATACTTCTCAATACTTATTAACACATTTTAAAAAATGCAAGGAAGTATTATTTCAATCGTTTATACAGACACAAATATATATAGATACATACACATAGATAGACGTATTAATATGATCACGTCATATATTAAAAGGGGTTAAAGTTGAACTCGCACATCGATTAATTTACAACATAAAATTCCATTCACAATAAACTAAAAAATATTTTCCACCCACGTTGTTCACGCGTACCTAACCATACTTTACAGAATGCAACACGATCCTGCCTTTACATACACCAGAAAATAAACATAGTGTTATGTCTGTTCCATGATTAAAACATAACAGAGACATAACATAATTTAGATTTGTCTACATAGTTAAGAACTTAATCGTAAGATCGTAGGATATTGAGCTTGTTGCGATATTAGTTACCTATTTCTTATAAAACAGATTGAATTATTCATTCAAATTGGCTGTTCAGGAGCTATGGTTTTAAGTCCTCTTTTTAAATGTTACATATTTTCCATATTATAGTAGAACCTCCATTTATCGAAGTTTTAGTTTTTTCCCATGATCATTACTTAAGAAAACTGTTTCTGTATATCGGAAAAAATTCTATATATAGATTTTTTTTTCACAAGTGCGGACATTTTTAGAAGGAATTGTCATCAAAATGTTTTGTTCAGCAAGTTATTAGAATTTTTTTTAAATAAATGTAAATGATGTAGGTATGTATACATAATGAGTTGTCAAAGTATGTACATTGTATAATATTTTTTTACCGACCGTCAACATATATAAGGGAGGTATTGTGATCATACCGATTTTGAAATTTCGAGATTTCGATGGATCTCCACGAATTGAGGTCCCTACATAACTTTTTGACTATTTTTAGCATGATGTCTGTCGGTCTGTCTGTCCGTCCGTCCGTCTGTCTGTCTGTCTGTCCGTCTTTCTGTCTGTGTACACGTGCAGAGCAAATTAGGCTGAAAGGATTTTTATGAAACTGAATATTTAAGCTTTTGACATCAATGGCACGAGTTGATCAACTTTTGGTAAAAATCGGTTTACTAGAAATGGGAGTTTACTCGTGTCGATTTTAAGATTTTTGCAACAGAAAAATATTTCGGAAAAATTTATTGAACAAAAGTTACTATAAATGCAATAACTAATAACTTTTATTTGAGACGTTTTTTGATAAAACGCAAAATTTTGAATTTTTTTTTTTAAATGTCTCAATTTTTTCATACTTATATGTAACGTTTCCATGGTCATGATAAATAATATCTCTGTTATAAAATATTAGGCCAACTTATTTCTACTCTGCTGCTAGAATGTATTTTCTACAAGTACTTTATGATGGCGGTCGGTCAATGTGTTTTTTCCAGTTCAATTTTGAATCTAAAATGAAACCTAAAAAATTGACTGTGTCCGTCTTATAGAATTCATTATTATGCACGGTCCTATTTAAACTAAAAACCATGTTGTGAGTTTTTTTCAAGTTGCGCTTCAGCTTGTTATATGTGTGTTATACGTGTCGCTTCAACTGTGGTATTGTTGATACTCTCATGAATATCGTTGTGATGTACCCCACTGTTCACAAATGTTGTATCATCTGCATAGATGATCGTAGACGCATTGACATTTTTTGGAACGTCATTAATGAATAATATAAACAGCAACGGTCCAATAATTGTGCCTTGCCCCTCCCTACTTCAAGGTGGCAAATTTTTGAAAGTTTATTGCTGTGATAAACTGCTTGTTTTCTTTTATATCCTCCTTTCGGTTCTGCATGAAGCCACCCAAAAAGTAATATTCCGGAAGGCCCACAAAATAGGCATCTGTTTCGGCGAGGACCGCCTCGTTCGGCTTGAATCTTTTTCCGGCGAGCCTTTTCTTCATATTTAGAAGCGTCATGCATTTTCGCACAAAAGATCAATTGAAAAGCACAAAACATCTTGGTTTCGCAATTTTAGAGAATCGTACTGTCAAGCAAACTACTATATCAAAAATTAAAAAATTTCCATTTTTTTTTTTTTTTCAAACTGAAGTACATCTTTTTTTTACTCTGAGGTTTTATAGTAATATAGATTTTTAGTTAACTGAATACTCAAATACTATAAAAATGTATAGTTACAAAATAATTTTGATTGGTTAAAAAGATGTAAAATAAAATCTGGAAAATAGGATGTTTGAGGAAATTCTGCTTACGAGAGGAAATAGAATGAGAAATATCAAGTTTTATGGGTTATAAAATGATAGATTTTGTAGGAAAATGGAAATGAACATTTTTACGTGTAATGGAATTTGACTTTTACAAAATCATAAATATATCATTAAACGTACGTTATGATAGATTCTTGCGATAAAAAGAAATATTGTATTAAAAAATCATTTACAGTATATAAATAGCTTTTAACTAAAGTAACTTTAACGCAAGAATGATATTCATTAAAATGAAATCACTATTATTATGTCAAGTTCTCAGCCTAGAATTCAAAAGACTCGTAATAAAATGTTACGCCTTCTACACTCTTTTATACGATGCGGAAACCTTATCTATGCTAGAAGCCACCAAAAAGTTGATCTATTTAAATTTAAAGTCGCTGTATCAAAAGACAGAATATAAAACGATTGCCAACTTTTCAAAGTAGATGTAAAAGAAGATGTTGCTGCCTTTCATATATTTTTATGACTAATATTAATCTAACTGTCTAACCATCTGTTTTCATATACGATTAGATAATAAACAAGTAATATATTATCTGAATAATTGATTAACAAATTATAATCTCCAAATAAATACAGTTAAAATTTTAGTGTACCTATAAAGTTGTGCCAACGAACAGTATTTTTGACATTTTAAAATTAATATACCAATTTCCAGTCGTATTTTTTAATAAAATTTAACACTCATTACCAGCATAAAACCGTTTAATTTCCGTTAATACTTAAAATTTCCCAATTCTCCATTAAATTCGATATCTTAATATGGTCAAGATATTTTTTTTTACAACTTGTTAAGATAATAAAATAATATTGACCATGTGTTAAAATGCAATATCGGGATCTGGTTTCATTCACTGTCAAAATTTAAGACAGCCCGTTTTAATTAACCTATCTAAATTTGGTAAATGAATTCCCATTTTTTATGTAACTTAAAACAGTTAAAAAAAATTAAATCCCGTTCATTTAGTTAATTTATAAGCGTGATACTGTTTATTTAGATCCCTCCGGTTAAAAATCATCCATTTACATTCTATTTCATCACCATTACGATAACTCCTCTATAATTTGCTTCCAAAAACAGTTAATTAAAATCATCTACATCAATTTTTTTATCTATCAGAGCGTGTTGCAACGAATTACAGTTGTGGGAGTAAGGTTAGAGTATAATAATAAATTCAATATCATCTAAAAGCCCCAGGCGAATTTCGATTTTAATAAGACACCTCGTATTTTTACCGCTCCAACGATGTTGAACCCAGAAATGATTTTACCTCGTGATACAGCACTATTTACAGGAAGAAAATTTAAGTACTTTAATATGAGATAAATTCTTCGTAAAATTTATTTTTTTGTATCCATTGGCCTTCTAAATTCTCCGTAAGATACGGTCATTTCCAAGTATCTATTAAGTCATGCGTTAATTCAACTTACATCGTTTCTCACACCATGGTGTCAATGGTTTTGTTAGGATTAAACAAGGTGCAAAAAATTGGAAGGTATAACACGTATTTAGAGATAAGGGTTGGAAGACCCTACAGGCACCAAAATCGTGCGGTTTGTATCTGTTAGGTAGTTGTTCAACAATAATGTGGATTGTGGAATTATGTTAATAGTTCACATGAAATCAAGAACATTTTTAAGAAGTATGAGGAGAAAATCAGAAGGGATGAAAGAAGGAAGATTTTAAGAGAATGCTGGGAAGAAAGAATGAAGGAAGAACAAAAGGGTAAACTGTCGGAATGGGGAGAAACAAAGAAAGAGTACTATTGGAGATGTGGGATGGAGTAGGGTACATAAGGGACGCTGAGCGAAAGAGAAATGGAGGAAGAAACATAGTAGAAGAATTGAGAAGGAGAGTCAAGGAGGTACAGTAGCAGGAAAGAACAGTAAGAATAGACAATTCAAGGAATGTGAAACATATTACTTATTACAAAAAACAATATTATTTTAACTAAAGCTATTTTAATATTTTGATTGGCTATAAATTTTTTTTTCTACTCGGCGCCCCCTGATCGTGGCGCCCCGATACGGCGCATTGCCTGCATACCGTCTTGAGTCCCCCTGGATACAATTTTATATATATGAAGTTATTTCAGCCTAAAATATTTCAGTAGTGTCCCCTACCTTATTTCCCAGAAGGATAGGTCTAAACATCTGAAAACTAATCTAATCTGACCTTGTCTGAAAAATTTGACCTTTTATTATTAATTAGCAACGGTCATGTTTAATTAGATTAATTAAAATAATCCATATGGTACCATAATTCAGTTGTACAGTTAAATATTTCTGAAGACTATTTTTAAATTATTCAAAAAAAAAAAATGATAAAAGTGATCATATAGCACAGTATGAATTTTTGAAGAAGCCAATAATTAAAAATTGATTACACATCATTAATATTGCCTTGTATTGAACTGAAGATGCTGTAAAATATTTTTTGCAGTAGGTAGTAATTACGATATTGATAATATATTATTTCCTTTCAATACCATTAATAATTCGCAAAAAAATATTTACTAATAAACTTTCTCAGTTTTTTTTTACCTCCAAAAAATCTTAAACTATAATCAAATTCAAGGCCGTATCATCACTGTTTGAAAAACTAACTATAACCATTATACGGTTGAAAAATTAGATAATTATTTTGATTAAGTAGCTTACTCCTTTTTCAGAATAAGATTTAGTACAGGATACACAAATAATAAAAGACTTTAAGTAATTAGAGTTTTTATTTAAGTAAAATCAAGTTTAAGTGGGCTGTTAATCAGTTACAGGTTTTCATTTTCAATAATATTAATTACAACTTGAGGCGTTTTACTATGATTTCCTTTATAAATAATATTTGTCAAACTGCAAAATCTGGTCTAACCACATATCTAACTTATAAGAACAAAAGTAGAAACGGAAGAAATCCTACTTAAGTTCAGATATCTCTGAGATACTTTAAAATTAGTTAAATTAAACACTATAAATTTTCACTTTTTTTATTCATCGTGCTCATTGAAGTTTTGTTGTTTTATATTTTCGAGTTTCAACAAGTACAACATTTCTTAATAAGTGAAAACACATTTTTCCAAATAAAATTGTGCTTATGTATGGCTCCGCAACATGTTCTTTTACAAAGTAAAGTTAATACCTCACAATTTTGGAAACTAATATGTCGATGGACTAAAAAAATATGCCGAATCTCTCGTCTAAATTAATGGTAAATGAAGAAGACGCAACAAAAAAGCCCAGAACCCTTCTTAAACAGAGCGGAGTAACATCGAAGGACCTCTATAAAAATAGACTGAAAAAAATTAGACAACTCCTAAATAAAAGATGAATATCTCCGAAATATTTGCTTAGAGTTAAGTTGAAATTTTGGTTTTAAGGTTAGAGATTCAAACCAAAGACCAAGTCTCTTTCCTCCTAAAAAAATGCTATTACAAAAATATATTGTTGGTGAAATGTCGGATTTATACTAATCCTAAAAGCATGTAAATACTTTTACAACATGATGCCAACATAAATTTATCCGATTAAATATCCCTATTCAGTACCACTAATAGCCAGAAGTATAAAACGTAAGCTTTATTACAAAACTGAATAAGTAAAGTTTCGGTTGACTGCACATTGCAACTTACAATCCACGTTGAAATGGTCATTAGATGGAATTAATAGAATTAAAACTCGTAATATATCCAGATCATAAATCTAAGCTTATCTACTTGTTCCTCTGACATATACATGCATACTCTTTAGATCACACTATAGTATAATGTCCATAGACATCACTCCAATGGATCATGTATGAGTAGTATTAGTATCTTGTATGTAACTCATATAAATTAATATATGTTTAATGATATTGTGACTTGCAGAAATTGACTATCTTCCTGTTCGATATTATGTTAATATTTACAAAAATGTGAAATAGTCTTACATTGTTTCGCAACAATGTAGATAAAGAGAAGACGAAGCAGGAGAGACTCGTGCTTTGTTCATCACTGGCCCTTGTTCCTGTTTAAAATGGTACCATGATTTCTATTATAGCCCATAGTCATCATCCTCATACATTAGACATGGTTGCTTGGTACTTTTCCGAATTTGTACTTTAGTTTTGTTATTAGCTGACTTATGTGATAAGTTATTTTACGGGGTCTATAGTCATTAATTACCTTTAATGCTAAGCATATCCTGTGTTTGTTTTATCTTTATATTTAGTCTAGAACCTAAGAGCGATATTTTCCATTAATACTGAACTTGATGATAATGGAACGCCTGTGCCAAAAGGCGTTCTTTATAAAAATTGATTCATTTCGATCTGCAGCAACTATTTGCGAACCAAGGCAGAATCATGCTGGTGGCAGCAGATGTCAACCAAGTAGCATTCCACTATCATCAGATGCAGCAACTTTCGACGAAGAATCTAGAGTTATTTCTAAAAATTATTAAACGTATTTGTAGTGCGCAAGAAAATATTAGGTGTACCGGAAAGTTTTTTCGTTTTTATTATTAGTGCAGCATGCGAACTAGTCACAACTTATTCGCTAAATTAAACAGACGTCTTTTGCGTTTCGATTATGATTAAACTCTGTAATCTTGTGTGTACCTAATTATTGTGTTCGTTTCATTTTAAACCCTTGCATTTTAAACAGGCTGAAGAATTTTCATTAAAACATTTTTTATGCTGTTTAATGTTGTATGAGAACCACAAAAAAAAATCTGCTACAGTTGCTACATAAAACATTTGCACTGTTTATGGTGATAAACTAAGTGTACGCACATGTCAATAGTGGTTTAAAAAACTTAAACCATGAAATTTATGCCTTGGATGATGAACTTCGATCTAGAAGGCCCTATAAAGGAATAATTTATTATGAGATGTTAAAACCGGGGCAAAGTGTTAATTCTGATTTCTACTGTGAACGAGTGTATCAGAACTTTACCAGAAATCGGCCAGAAATTGTGAATAGAAGAGGAGTTATCCTTCAAGGCGACAATGCCTGACCTCATTCATCAAAAAAAGATACGTGAAAAAATTTCCAAGCTTGATTGGGAGGTTCTAACACACCCACCCTACTCACCAGACATTTCACCCTCCGACTATCACTTATTTCGGTCACTGGAACACTTTTTAAGAAACAAGACACTTTGAGATATGAACCATGTTTTTCCTTCAAAAAATCAGGAATTTTATAAATCGGGAATATTTTCTCTTCCTGATAAATGACAGACTATTATAGATCACATTTGTTTCTATTTTAATAATACCAAATAAACGAAAAAAACTTTCAGGTACACCTAATAATTAAAGTACCAACTACATTTATTAAATTGCAAGGGCTTTGTATTATCTGTAAGTAATAGTTTACATATTTAATGCAAGAACTTCTACTTTGCACTGAAAAGAATAATATTTTCTCTGACGATATCTGCATCTTTAATAGATCTTTGCACTGCACTGAAATCAATATCATACAGGTTGGCGCTAAATAACTTGAATCGTTTATGTTATACGTAATTACTAAACAAAACGGAATTAAGAAACCAGCTAAACGGCACGAGTCTACTAGTAAGAAGTGTATGGTCATTTAATAAAAATGAATTTTCCAAATTTAAGGGTGAAAATGAAAATGAAAGTGCCAACATCCAAATTTTTCAGTATTAAAACATTCACATCTCAAATCGGCTGGTACATAAACAATGCGCATTTTTTTGGCAACATTTCAAACTATTTCAACCCTGAAAAGGTACTTACAAGTTGTGAACCACAGAATATTCAACATATTTCGCCAGAAAAATGGAAATTGATATTTCTGCTACTTTCATCCTTTCCCATTTCCACTCCTCAATTGACGTAATAAGTCTCCAAGAATAATCCTTTTGTTTCCGTTACTTGGTTTCATAATTCATTTTTTGTTGTTGAAATTATATATAACATAAATGGTTCAATTTATTTTGCGCCACTCCCTACCTTGTGCATATCTCACGAAGTAATTTTTTTATGTGTGTAAGTATAAATGTTTTCATCCCTTGATGCTGCATTTATGGTTCAAGAAGATAATCCTGTCGAGAATTTTCAAAAGAAACAAATCTTATCAGAAGATGGAAAAACTCAATCTAAGAAAAGAAGCGAAGAACTGGACTTCTGACATAGCTGCCAAATATCAGAATGGTCTGATGCTGATGCAATTTAATTTGCAGAAATGGGGCTTATTTTTGACAGAGTAATTATTTTAAGCAAATGTGGCCAAGTTCAAGTCGTCACTCGAATAATGTACTGGTCTCTCCGAGTCTACTGCCTTTGATCCAGTTATTTTGCTTAAAATTCAGATGTTACACATCTATTTAACCACCTCTGCATAGAGTTTCGGATGAGTAATCCGGACAATAAAATCATTTACTGAATATGTAGATTGGGGGCAACAAAAATCCACATAAAGGAATTTTCCATTTCTGTGTAATTGTACCATGAATAGCTACTTAGATTATCGGAATTGTCTAATAAGATATTTCCAATTTAAGTAAAAGATTACAGATCTATACAAACCGCAATTTGACCTAATCTAAGAAGATTCTATCAAAACCAATATGCATAATTTTAAATTCAAACCAGCTGTATCCTTTTGGAGTAAGTAGCTCAGAGAAACAATACTTTAGATGCAGAGTCAAACGTTTTGACTTAAGTAATAAAGCTAACAGTAACTTAAGTCGTGAGCTAACCTTGGCCACATATTCAGATATGGTATCGGTGAAAAATACAACAGTTCGTTTAGTAAATTATGGGATAAATTGTGGGAATACCACAGGTTTAAAATATGCAATACTCAATAGGATACAGTTGGATAACTGAGCGGAGTTTAATTGGTTAACAAGACGGTGTCTGTTTCTTGATTTGGAAAACTGTCTGACAGTCATTAAATTATATAGTTATACCATGAGAATTGTTACAATGCTATTTTAACTAACACTCAGATATTTTCAATATAACAATATGTTAAAATACCTGATGTTACTATTACTATAATGATCTCTGAAGCTGTAGTGGTATAATGGTAAAATAGTTGCATACTGAGACCATAACAAATAGAGTTCAAATCCCACTGACTCGATATAAATTTTATCTTTCAATGTTGTGTCAATACACAGACGCTCTGAATTAATTATTACTTAAAAATTTCACATAGTTCAGGTTTCATATTCATTAGATGTTAGATTAGTTAGATGATTCATGTTAGTTAGTGCAATGTCCAACTAAAGACATGACAACGTATTCCTAAAAGCTTATAAGAGACAATTAGTTTTCGGAGACGGTAATGAGGGTTTCGGTGTCCAGTGTACAAATTAATGTTCGTGAAGTGTAACACTCTCCAGTGTTTGGGTGTTTTTGAATATATGTCTCAAATTTGGATTACCAGTTAACAACTTGTAACTCTAAAGTGTATAGTAATGCAAATAGTAAACCGTATTTGTAAATTAAAGTAATTCAGTTAAAAATGCTGAGTTTAATTTGACAACCCGTAAGTCCATCCTTTGAATCATAGCAACGAGCTTGCAAACCCAGGATGTTCATATCCGAAACCGTTCGCGGATTTTGAACTCATTATGTGGTAAACTGAGTTTTGAGGGATGTCTAGAGTAAAAAAATTAATTATATTAAAAATAATATCAATATATTCAAAATTATTCCAACCACCTACAGACACCGGAATTTTGTTAGTTTAGACCGGCCTTTTTGATCTATTATAGTATATTCCAGTTTGTGCTATTCAGGTTCAATTTGCATTATATATTTTTAGATCAAATACTCTAGGTCAGCGGTCCTGAAATTAAAAGTAAAGCGTTACCTTAGGGGGTCCCGAAATTAAAAGTAAAAATTTAATTTTTACCACTTTTTGCTTTTAAAATTACAATAAACTTAATTATTAAACAATAAGTTATTCAGAACATTGAAAATATTATTTCAAAAATTTTCTTGGGGGGTCCAGAAAATATTTTAGGCTAGTTGGGGGGTCCCGAGTATAAAAAGGTTAAGAACCGCTGCTCTAGGTTACAGGGTGTAGGGTTTAGGAAATTTTGGGAAACGCTACTGGTTCTATTTTTAAATTCCAATTATTTTTGTTCCAACTACTGTTTTTAATCCCTGTATTTGTTAATAAAACTTTTCAAAATTACATTTGTCAGTTTAAAAATATAATTAATTTTAAAACATTAAATTAAATTTTTAAAATATATAAATTTAAATCCGTTATGCAAAATTTAGTTTTTATTTTTATTATTTAAAACTGATTTAAAAAATTTAACGGTATTTTATAAGTATTTAAGTGCTAATTTTTATCCTTTTTTTTGCTAAATGATGCTGCAGACTTATATCTTAGGCTGGAGCCACACGGGCGCACAAAGTAACATGAAGGAACAAATATATTAGCTGTGAACATTATGTTTCAAACTTATTTTTTAGTTGTTTTGGGAATTTGTTAATGTTCCTCCCCTACTTTTATCTTACACAATCGATCAAAAACGAAAAATTTCTTTTGAATTTCTGATAAGAGATGTTAGTTAGGCAGTTATAAATGTTTGGCGCACAGCAAAGATGGCTATTTGCGCCTTCTAATAAGAGATTCATAACAATAATTTCTGTACAACGCCTATATTATTCGTTTGCGTATGTTGATTTTTTATTCTTGCTTATTCATGATCGTTTCATATTTTTGCTGTTCGTTGATGCTTCTGTTCGTTAAAATTCGTTGTTCATGTCCATTCATGTCCGTCTGTTTGGTGCCTACACAGCTTTACAAATGTGTAAGCAACAAATATAACATTCAATTTTGAAATTACAGTTTATTTAATTGTTTTTACTAAATCACATTCAGTGATTTGCAAATAAATTACTCTCCAATTTATTTTAATTTCCAAACACAGTTATTACATTGTCGTTTTATAAAAATTTACATTTCCTGGTTCTGTAATGTTAAATTACCGAAAACCATATTTTTGATTGACAAATAGCTGTTGTCAAAATTAACAGTTATATTAGTATAAGAAATTGGCACAATAAAAAAAGTTTAGAAAACTCAATTATCTTTTTAATTTGTATTTAAATTATATTTTGCTACTAGTTTTAGCAACAGGATATTCTGCTTGTTAGTTTAACACCAGTAGTCAATGAAATGGACTATTTTATTATTATTATCTGGGGATTTGAAAGGAAGATTTATTTATATTTTAGTCTAAAACCATGGGGGGCAAGTGAATACAGTATATAGGACACGTAATGAAGTTGAGAAAAGACATAATGCTAAAAAGGATCTAGGAATGAAGGATCATCATCCGTTGACAAGTAAGAAGAAATCGTAAAAATATATATATCTAGTTGGCAGTACATTTAAACAATGACATGCAACTCCAGGATAACAGCAAGGAAATAAAAAAATAAAAATAAGAATATACCATTAGATTATTTCACTTACAAGGTTTGTAAGTATTGAATCCAATTCATAACAACTGAAAGTCAGAATAGAAACAGACAAAAAAATAATGAGAGAATGCTGGGAAGAAAGAGCCAGAGATGAACAGAAAGGAAGATGGTACGCATGGAAGGGAGATGAGTAAAGAGAAAAGACGGGATAAGCGTGATTGAGGAGTTGTGGAGGAGGGATAAGGAAGTGGGGGAGCAAGAAAGAACAGTCAGAATAGACAATTCAAGGAGCGCAGGGAGATATAAGGAGATCAGAACTATAGGGGTACCAAGCTACTTGAGGGGAGAAAGAGGAAGGTCAGGAGGGAGAGTTAGGAGGATTGCGAGGCTAAGGTGCGGGAATGAAGAGAGAGGAAATAGATATTGGAGGAGACAGGAGGATAAGATGTGCAGGATGTGCGGGGGGGGGAGGAAGATATAGAGCACCTCGCGAAGAGGAGTAGAGAGATGACAGTATGGTCGGGGAGCACATTAGACCTGTTGCACGAAGATGGAAGGGGGGAGAGGTGGGCGAGGGAATTAGAGGCAAGAAAGATGGGGATTGAGGAAGGATACAAGGAAGGGGAAACGGAAAGAAGAAAGAAAAGAGAAAAAATATTGTAAAATGTAAATTGTATTGGATGTTATTGTTATGTATTTTTGGATTGATTGTTTTATTTTTTATTTTATTTTTATTTTTGTAAATGTTAACACCCTGAACGCCGCAAGGCCTAGGGGAATTAAGAATATATATATATACCATTAGATATGTAACATTAATTATGACGAGGATCGAAACTGCAGTTAATGAAATAAACAAGGCAGTAAAACGTAACAAAATATTCTTACTTAACACGTTCGCGGACAGTACGGCTATAGCCGTCCTACTACTTTAATTCAAATATACAAATGACGGCTGTGGCAGGTCTTAATTCCATTTAAGTATATGAAAACTAGTATAAACTGTCCTATCAGGAACATACCAAACACAGTAAATGTCCTATTATAAACAAAAATCTAAAAAAGTGACATTTTACAAATCTCATTGTACAAAACTGTCCGCGAACGTGTTAATAACATATTAACTGTACTGTTATCCTCTTCTACTGTGATCTTATTTTCATTTAGTTACTAATTCATTTAAATAGACAAAATAGTATCACTGAGAATTATTTTATTTATGTCCCACTGTATCTTTTAAGACCACCATTTACTTATTGTTTTAGCAGATTGTACATTTTACGCGAAAATGTATCGGTAAATTTATTTTTGAATACTTTTCGCAACAATATAGTTAATAAATGCTTATACCAGTAGCTGTTTTAACCGTGACCTTAAATTTAATAGGCAATAATCTTAGAAAACAACATTTTGTACTAATAAGTCGGCGTTCTTTGATCTTTTACAACTATCAATTTGATCATCACGTTGTGGCTTTTAACACTCAGCAGTACAATTCAAGAAACCAATATTACAGAAATCTCTATGAAAATCGTAAAATTTTATTGCTAAATCATGAAGTTATAACTAAGATATAGATGTTAGTACATTGCTTTAGGCGATAGAAATTAAGATATTAAGGATTTTCTATTTTAATTTCATCTTAGCTACTATGATCATTTAACCAGCTTACAAATTGTTTTATTTGTATTTAGAAACATTTTATAGTTTCAAACTAAAAAATCGTCCATGCCGTAACTAGAATTGGATCTTTAGCGTCCTGGTCTAGCAGTCAGCACGCTGACCACTCCACCCAGGCGACAAGAATTTTTGGTTCCTTTGAGAAGTAATCAGAGCAGTGACGAAACAGCGTTTGTTTCGTCGTCATAAGCTCTTCTAGCAGATTATAAGTGCAGGATTAAAAAATCTCGCACTGTGTATACAAAATCCTGGGTTTATATTCAGGTGGGACATGAATTTTTGGGTACCTTCATTTGGGGCGATGAAGGTACCGAATGTACCGATGAAGGGTTAATGAGGATGGGGCATCATCATTAATTAAACAAATTATAAAGAAAAAGTGTTGCTTAGGACTAATTGTTAACAATTTTTACGAAGGTCCTAATTAAAAAATCCCTTGAATGCACCAAGAAATTTGTTTCTTCTTCAAAGGGTCTTTAAATGAAAATAATTTGAATTATACTGACACAATTGACTCTTTATGAAATTTGCCTGACTGCTACCATTTGTCTTTTTTTCTTCTTTTTCATCGCTGTTCTACAATACTTGATTGTTTACCTGTTACATCGCATATTTCTCGCATTATTCCGGTATTTAATTAACCATTTCTCTCACAGGAAGATAACCTTTACCACAATAATTGATTGATGTTACCCGGGAAGCAATTCAGAATATTTTCACACGTTGGTAATGTATCCCATTACCGCTATCTGGGTCACTGTTAGCGATATATGATTGACACTACCGGTAACTTTGATTTAACACTGTTTCAACAGACACATCTATTGTAGACATCTGTATTTTCAACTATTTTTTATTTAGAGAAAGATTGCTCTAGATACAATCTTAAAATGTCAAACAATGCAAAAAAATATTTAAAATTTCGCTGTTATATTTCGATTAGGAATTTCAGAAAACAACCATGACAATGCAACAATAATTTGATATTTCGTCGTAGCGGCGTAACTAGGAATTTTAGTCTCTAGCAAATAAAATATAAAATTAAACATTATTACACTTACTTGCAAAGATATTTATAAAAGTCAGAGTTAAAATTATAAAATTTGAAACATATTAAATTTTTTTATTAAGTTAACGGATAAAATTTTTCTCCTTATCTTCTACAGGTTGTGACACATATACGTTACACGTCAACTAAGTTAAACGTATATGTGTCGCAACCTGTAGAAGATAAGGAGAAAATTTTTATCCGTTAACTTAATAAAAAAATTTAATATGTTTCAAATTTTATAATTCTAACTCTGATTTTTATAAATATCTTTGCAAGTAAGTGTAATAATGTTTAATTTTATATTTTAATTATTATTAATTTTATATTTACTTTATGTAATTTATTTTAACATACATGTACTTATTTTTAGGCTTTGAGAATGGTTCAGCTAGAAACGAAACTAGTTAGCAAGTAAATAAATCTTTTTAAATATTTGACTAAATTTGCTTTTAATTATCGACCGAAACCCAAGAAAATACCTATATATTTATCTATAAAATACGGTCAAGAATTCTTTTATTCAAATTTCTTTTTATGTTCAGCAAGTAATGGATATTTTGTCTAAAACTGTTTTCGTATTTATCATAAAACTCTTTATAACTATTTCTTTTAACTATTTATAACTAACTAAAGTTTAGTTACTCATAAATAATTTAATACGTATAATAATTATAATAGTAAAATTCTTTTTCGCCTACATGATCTGTGACACTTTAAATTCCTAGTTTGTTGGCCATTAAGTGAGTGTTTACATTCTGTTTATTGGTTGCTAATGACAGTGGGATGTAATAAATATTACATCGCATGGACAAAGAAGTATAATACATAAAGTTGTATACTACTGTTGTCCTAAATAAAGTTATATTATTATTATTACTTGGGGTTTGTCAGATATTGACAAGTATCCACCACGCAAAATTTCAGTAATGTTTTGAGCCACATCATACTAGAGACTAGTGGAGCTAAATGCATACGGTTGCATCTCTGGCGATGTATTGACGCGGATTTGCGCCAGATCCAGTGTCCAAACACTGCGAATTGACCCGAGCAACACTACTTCTGCACCTTGAAGATCAAAGAGGTGGCAGAACACCAACTATTAGGACTACAAGCAAAAGTTTATACCTTGGGTACAGCTTTCTAGGCTCGGAGAAGATCCATATACTTAGAACTCTTTCCTCCTCCTTGGGAGAGATATCAGCTGGACTTGAGAATTCTATCACAAACATCTGTTTGTCTCAATATCCAGGTCCAACTTAGTAGCTAGCAGTAACCTCGAGGTGGGGAAGAAGTAATTTCCAATAAATTCAGTTCTTTTAGGAGATTACAGGTTCAGGATTAAAACGACTCGCGCTGTTTACAAAACTGAAAAGTCGTAGATGTGAAACTTTAATTGTCTGGACTAGGTCAACATCTTTGTATAGTTGGTAGTTTAGATCAAGAAACCCGAAATAGGCTAATGTTTTCTATAGGCAGTATCATTCAGATAATGCTAGACCATTTGACTTATGTAGGGTCAAACAAATATATTCTAACACCTCAAATGCTATAAAATCTAACAGCTCAATCATGAAAATAACATTCTGCAAAAACCAACAGAAAATTTTAAAATCCCACTCTGGCCTTTAGGTGTTAAAGATTGAGTGATTATTTATCTAACACGTTTTTCATGTTGCAAAAACTGTGTAAGGCATCGATGTAAAGGGTTATACGTAAATATACAAGACCGTTAGGTTAAATAATAAAATATTAGTAGGGACATAACATGAAAATATACAAGCCTAGACATATGCACAACAAGATAATGGCGTTGTATTACCCTATAATCTTAACAGAACATCTCTTGACCCGACATAACGATACAATGACCGTGTATTCGAGAAATATCAGTCTGTCTGTCTGTCTGTATCATTCAATACATACAAAACATAAAGAAAAGTATAGAGGGTCGAAGTTATGCCCTGTAGTTATGTACTGTTGGACACTAATTTCCCGTTGAACTAATGTGATCTGTGGAAATCCGCCCAGTTGCGGGCTGAGCGACAGTGGTGGACAACAGGAGAGTTCTCGGTAGGCCGGTCACAATTGAAGTCGATATAAAAATCTTATAAAAACGTTAAATTACGAAAATAATGAATTAGTATAACGCTTTTCCAACATCTAGTAGTACTAGACCAGTTGGTCCTTTTTTTAAATTAAAATTTATGGTTATATGATCTGTTACTCGAGCAAATTGTCCAGTATTTTGTAAGCCGAACTGTTCTGATATTATAAAATTAGCATCTTGCGCGTGATCTATAATTATTTTAACAATAACTCTTTCAACTACCTACTTTGCTAAGACTGGAACAAACTTATTGTCCGGTAATTTTTGGGATTGGATGAATCTTTACCCTGTTTTGGAAAGGTTATAATTTTCGCTACTTTCCATATGTGAGATTATTTTGTCTGCAGGATTTTAAATAAATATGCCAGTAGAATTTTTAAATGATTTTGTATTTGGCCTGGTATGATGTGGACTGTTCAGAGATGTATCGGTAATTGACTAATGCTGTTAACTGGAGGGAGCGCTTCTCGTAGTGGTCAGATGGTTTATGATATCTTGGGGGTAAAAATTATTTCTAAAGTGAACAAAAAATACGTTTCTATTTGGAAAATATAATAATGGTAACTAAGATTGTAAAATAAATTAAATTTTAAAATTACTTTGAAATGTGTAAAACCTGAAGTAAATTAGTAATAAAATATTATCTGTGAATTTCTATTAGATAATAAACCACCTGTCTCCACACATATATGGTTAACAAGAATAGCAAGTGTTACAGGGATCAATGAAGCTGAATATACACTATTACTTCCCGAACCTTGGCGATATACAATCGTATTGATTATGCCAAAATGATACCATGAAAAATGCGGACAAACCGTAGAATTACTGACTTCTGATCCTCAAATGAGTTAGTAGAAGTTCCCGCCTGCAAGGGATATTAATTTCTCTCTTAAACGGGGCTTTCAAGTCACCCAAGAAGCCAATTATTAATAGCCTGTATAGCATTAATATATGCTAGTTCGATAACAAACAATTGTTTTGTCTAAAAATCCAGGAACGTCATATCTGGATTATTTGTGGAGAGTTGTTTAGTGGAAATTGTAAAAAAAAACGACACTTGGAAATTTATATTATTATTTTGTTCAACATTTTGCCTGCAATTGCAGAAATTGCTGCAATGGATTTCAACCGAACACAAAACCGTAGAAAAATATGGACGAAATTAGAAGGAACTTGTTGCAGTGGGATTTTAAATACGGTTGTGAGCAATAGAGATATACATGTAATATATACATTGAATATATTTGTAACTTAACTACTTAAAAGAACCACTGTACTTTAAAAAAATAATTTGTTTAGGTGTTTTGTAAAATATTTTTTTGTATAATTAGTATTATTTGGTTGTGTTCAAGGGTATGCCTGCAGGGTTTATTTTATTATACAGCGATATCTTTATTTCGCAAATTTACATATTCATATGAAAATAAAGAAATAGTAATTATTGTTTTTATCTCCCGGTTGAAATAATCTTGCAAGGAAATAGCTAGTATTTCGTTCGAAAAGGATATTTTTCCATTTCACAGTATTGCCTGCGAAGACCCTTAATCAGAGGCAATAAAATTAACGTGAACTAGAATTCCTAGAACATCCCTGGGCACATAATGCGCCTATGTAGTCGTTATAGATCGGACACAGCTGAGAACTCAGGTATATAAATCATACACTTTCACTGGAGGTACGATAGTGTTCAAGCACGCCGTATGCATAAGAACCACGGTAAATCACCCGGTAATTGTGAATAGTGCAGATCTGTCAAAATATAGCTCGGCTCAATTGAATTACATGTGAATCGGGAAGATAACTTACGCCAAGTTGCACATTCATCACCGTATAGAAGAAGTCGATCTTCTTCCTGTCTACTGTAATTGTAGTGCAGAATATCCGGAACATAGACGATAGGTAGGAGAACGGTGCATTTGGCATTTACATGAGTGGAGTGTGAAATAAATGATTGTGAACATGTTTGCCGGCCCCTATTACACAGCTATGTATGCGCATCGTGACGTGCGATGTTTGTACTTTACAAAATACTGATACTTTATGAGATCTTGCATGTTTTACATTCCTGTCAGGATACTCAGGGTCGTATCTAGGATAAATGGCTCCCACGAGCCACCAACTTGTACACTTTAAAACTATTTAAACTCTTTAAGAACAAGATTTATAAGTTATGTATATCAAATTGCCATATGCCATGATAACACCACGGAGCAATATCAATTTTTGTCTGTATATATATAAAAGGTTTCCAATGTCTAGGTCTTTAGTCCTTCGTCCCTGTGCAAGCTATGGTCAGCATGACGTTTTAATCGATCCAATAAGATCCAATACAAACCTGGGATAATAAACCCAGGTATTTATATTAAATTTAATGGGCCTTAAAAAGAAAGCTTTCGAACTATATGTTATGCCTCGTTAAACTACGGGGAGAAAACCCTAACATTGACTAAAGCTTCTGCTAGAAAGTTGCAAGTTACCAGACGGCTATGGAACGAACTATGCTCGGTAAAACGCTGAAGGACAAAATACCAAATGCTGAAATGCTGAAAATCAAATGTTGAAACCAACCGATATGCTTGTAAAATTAGCTGGAATGAAATGGTAATGAGCAGTCCATCTAGCTAGAACAACAGACGACAGATGGACCAGATGGATTCTCGAGTGGAGACCATCGATAAATAAACGTAGCCGAAGAAGACGGCCCACTCGTTGGACTGATAACCTAAAGTGTAACACGTTACTCAATAAGTTCATAGGATAACTAATAAACCAACAACTTTTAGGCAAAATTTGACTTTATTCGTCAACATAGTCTCCTTCAAGAGACAATCATTCCAACGCAATTACGGGGAAGCAATTCAAAGTGCAATTCGTGTAATTTTGCCATTGTTGCGATCGACTTGTGACACGGTTGTCTTGGTGAAACAGCACTTTTTTCTTCTTCATTTGGGGTCGCATTGATTAGCTTGAACCGTATTTTTTCCTATTAAAAAGCAATGCTTTATCAACACACGAAATTCATATTTCCATTGTCTTGCAAATTACAAAAGTAGCGTCACTAAAACCACTGTAACTTGTGAACTAAAGGTCAGATTGTCATAAAATTTTGACACGTATCATTTAAAGGTTGGTACTTCCTAAAAATCATATATATTTGTCAATAATGGCGCCATCTATATGTCATCCTACGAACTTATTGAGTTGGATATATGTACGAAATAGCTACAGAAAGCTTAAGACAGAGAAAATTGGAAATTTTTAAGGGAGGCCTATATTTAGTAGTTTATTCGAACGGCTAAAGGCTTACACCAGTGCTCATCAGAGCACTTGTCCAAATCATTATAATTTCCGTTGGAAAATTACAAATTCCGTCTACTAGTTGTTTATCAAAGCTCCGATATTCATTACAAAGTTGGACTAAAAATGTTCAGAGTCAACGATTTCCGAAGACTTGCCATCCCGATAATGAATTTCCACGTTTCGCATTTATACAGTAACACAGATCTAATATTAGTTAGTTCCTTCTATTTAGTTTCTGGATTCTTTATGACGTTGCACTAACAATGCTCAGAGACAACGATTTCGGAAAACTTGTAAGCAATCTCGACAGTGATTTTCCGTGTCTTGCATTTTTGTACTAACACAGATTTGATATTAGTGTCGAAAAATCAAATTTTTGTATTATTACTTTCACAAGAAGACTCGAAATGTTGACAAGTATAGTAAATGCACTTCTCGCATTTCGAATTTTGCTAAGACACCGAGAAAAGCTCTATCGTTCTTTGTCACAACGTTTTAAATAATATAAATTCATTTATTTCTGTCACCTGATTTTGGATATATAGTCCATCCATGTTTCTCGTATCAACGCGGTTGGTACTATTGACATTGATTTGAGATCAAGGTTTTTCTGATGACGGTAAATTTTTGCGTAGACGTTGTTTAAACGATATGTTAAGAAAACACATATGGAAACTAACTGTAAACCGTTTAACTGTACATTTTGGTATGATTAGTCACCTAAATCAAGCTCTAATTCACGTCTTTTTGAGTGGGTTTCTGTAAAATAACATCAAACTTAATCATGGAAAAAGATTGGGCGTTTGTACTACTTTCCATTCATGGAACATTGTGACAAATACTTTGGTATTATGTCAGTCCTAAAGGATTTGGATTTGCGTGTGCAGTGCGTAGATTGTTATAGTATCGGTGATTTTATTAGGTAGAAGTTATGGAAGTTGCAGCGTTTTCTGCATAATGCATGTATGCTAATGAATATGAGCGCATCTATTAACATAATCATCACTTGTATTGCTCCCACGTTCCACATTCACCAAACTTTTTACACATTTTAACACACAAATGTTACCATATCAAACAAAATTTTAGATAAAAATAATAGACTACGTAGTTGAAAGTCGGGTTTATTCAGAAACGGGTAAGAAAATAGAAGGAGGAATTTTTAAGCGGTATAAAAAGTTAAAAAGTCAGAGAAATGAACCTGACAAGAACACATTATTAATTTGATGAAGTTGTAATAATAAATAGAATCTTCGATATGCTTTTTATCCTCCAGTTCTTTCTTTATCATCCATTGAGTTTTGCTAGATGCTTGTTGTTTTGTTGACAGTAGTCTGTTCATAGAGCTATTTCTAATGGTTTATTATTATCAGACACAAAAGTAGAGTTCGTAGAAGTGCGTAAAAATAACTGCGTTTGCATCTGACGGCAATAAACCTTTAGAAATGGCTCTACGAATAGAGCGAATATCTCTACATACTTTCATATCCTGTTGGGATAGTAATCTCTGATTGTTATCCATTGGCCATCCGAGTTAAAATTCATTTTCCCCACCTTGCCATTTATTTAAAAATGTTGTGATCTTTTTGCGAAAAGGTTTAGAGACTCCTTCGCTATTACAGAATGGATGTATTTATTCCATGTGCTGTCGAAGGTATGCGGAGATGTGGCTATGTCCACATATAGAAGACGTCAATGCATGGTATATCTCTATTTGATAGTATATGTTATTAGCTAAGACAAACTTCCCCAGCTATACGTGAATTTGTCTTGCACTATTCAGGTCTAGTTACTCTTTTACTATTGTTTCTCCTTCTAGTTGGTGTCCATCTTCTATTGCAGTGTCTTTGTGTCATAAATGCTTAATATAAAAAATTTGGCTTCGGAGTTCATTAAGCGGATGAACAATTTTATCGGCAATCACCCTGTCGTTTGCAATCATAATTTAATCTTTTAGACTCTTATTAAACATATAACAATATTTTATGTACTGATGTTGCAATAAGTTATTTAAAAAAATATTACGACATACCACATAATTTTAATTGTCAATAAGAAATTTCATCAGCTTCCGTTCAGCAGATGGTTTTCGACAATATTTATTAGTAATAAATAAATAAATAATGAAAAATGTCAAAATTAATGTACCAACAGTTAGAGATCCAGTTAGTTCATTTTAATAATTAATTTGTTGGTTACATTTTGAGCTATAAAAAATATTGACTTTGGAATTTTATTATTAAATACACAAACACTTAATGTATTACATAAATATGATTGTGCTATCTATGCTACATTTAATGTTGTCATAAAAAATATACAACTGTTGACATTAATTGTAGTTGATATGCTAACTTATAATCATTGTAAGTTTATCGTGTACAACAATTTGATTGAAAAAAGTTGTAATCTAATATCAGAATCCAGGAATAAACGATGGGCTGCCACGTATTGGTTAGAATAACACATTTGGAAGTAGTTCCAAAGGATAAAAACATGTTAAAATTTTAATCAACTTTAAAGTACTCATTTAAATAAAATTAGGACAAATGGATAACGGGGCTTTAAAAATTATTATGAAAACGGCACGTAGTTGCATATTAATTGAAAATACATATGTATAGAGAAATTTTGAAAAAATTAAGAAAATAATAATAGTAATAATTATTTTATTTAACTTGTAGGTAATCTTTTAGATAACAGTTTTAAACTGGACAAAAAATAAAACATAATTGCTTATAATAAATAATACACTAAGTAATAAAATAAAATATTGTAAGAAGTCGCTTCTTATCTGCCACAGTTGCGTTGCGGGAGACAGAAAACAATTTTTATCAAAATTAAATTATAATCAGTGACTCACTAAACATTACATTTTTTTTTTAAATAGTTTTTTAAAAGAACAATGCGTTTAACGTGTCGTCGAGAAAAATTAACATTAAAAATTTTGCATTTCTCGAGAAATGAAAAATGAGAATTATAGGCTTATATGGTATCTAGAAAAAAATTTCTCAGGGGGTTAAAACTGTTAAACAAATTTAAAATAAATGTTATTACTCAATAACTTAATCAAGCACCTTTCAAATTTAATATTATACCCTATCTTCAGAAATAAAAAGTTGTGCATTAGTTAATATAACTTCAATCTACTTGTATACAATTGATAAAATATAAATGTATGTGTTAAGTCCCGTTACTAATTATTTTAAGCAATTCTGTTCCTTATTTATTAATTTTTAATGACTATATTCGTTAATGAGCTTTATCAGTGTTAGCCATCTTGAATGGTAGTGACGCGAGATTTTTGCAAGTGGCGAATGCATTTTTTCTGACGTTTTTAGTTGTTTTTTAGTGGTAAAAGTGCAGTGAGTACTTGAAAAAATGTGTGATACTGTGGACTTTAGTTTTTGGACTTCATGGAGATCAAAATTGGAGAGATTTGAAAGGTATTTGTAGAAAATTTTGTTAATTTTATAATGCAAGTTATTGTTATGTAACATGTGCTTCTATGTAGAATATGGAAGCACATACATATGTATGTATATACAGTAGGTATATTTTTATATGTATGTAGACCAGTGGTATTCAACCTTTTCCCAAAATAGGGCCATATTTAATGCTAGATATGTAGATGATGGGGGGAGGGTAGACATTCTGAAAATCTCAACAGGTTGGGTACATAAAAGAAAATTCATTGAAAAGGGTTTGGAAATTCAGAAAATCATTTGAGGACGGGGAGGAGAGAAATTCAGAAATCACTTGAAAAGCGGGACATAAATTTTGTGTGGGCTGTTTAAAATGTAGTCTAAACCAGTGTTTCTCAACCAAAACGCACCGCGGGCCAGTAAAATACATAATTTTATAACGCGGACCACTAATAATAATTGTTGGTTCATTTTTTGCAAGAAAACAAATATATTTAATGTGCTACTAAATATATTAATTTTATTTGTAGAATATCACAAAAAGGTTACAGAAAATAAACAAAATATAAATTATTTACATAAAAAATGTGCATAAAAATAACAATATAACTGCAAAAAACATATACAAAAACATTCGCGGACCACTAAAATTTGTCAACGGACCACCTGTTGAGAAACACTGCTATATATCGCTCATTTGGTGCAATAATGACATAACTCAAAAATCGCCCTCATTGTGTTATTGTTATAAAAGGAATCGTTTTGAGCTGCACTTTTAACTGGCAGGGTGTCATAACCCCTTGCATAAGTCTCCGCTAGAAAGCTAATTGTATCGTCGTTGCATTCATTGAATTTCTAGAGAAATAAATTTAAGATCCCAGCGCCACGATGGTCAATTTTTAACTTCGAAACAGGATATTTTTTTGTTATTTTATATGTTATTTAAACATTTCACTTATTTGTTAATAAAACGACTAAACAGGTTCAATAAATATTGTAAAATATATTTATTCCTATAATTTTAGCTTGACAGCTCTGTAACAATAACTTTGAATATCCTCTGTCGAATGTAAATTTTTTTCGCAGAGGCATTGGTTCTTCAAATTGTTTCCCTATGGTCTTTTATAAAATTTTAATGCGTTTTCTGAAAAAGCACAAATGACGTCATGACATGCTTGAAGCAAATGAGCGATATATGGCTTTTGTCGCCATAATTATATAAATTCTAAAATGTTTTTAATGTATATTTTACTAATTGTCGAAGAACTTCCATAATTGAATTCTATAGACTAGTCTAGACTATGTTTTATTTATATGGATTACCATTTTAAACCACTACAACATTTTATAAGTGCAATTATGCACGTACATTGATTTAAGAACAAGAATTCTTACAATGCATGCAAGATCTAATTACGTATGTTCGTAAATCAAAAAGCTATAAAAATACAAGAACAGTGGCATTCCGAACTTCTAATTTTAATCAATTATCCGCGTATTCTAGCTATGCACAGAAAGGGATTCAAAAGAAGCACACACAAGAATTTATGCTTAAGTGGGAAATTTTACAAATTTTATTACAAATAGAATTGTGCTATCATTGTACCAAATTTTCATTTTGGATGTTATCCTACAGTATTATCTAGTCTTCTGGAATTATGGAAAAGAGAAATTGCACTCATCAAAATGGTCCAAGGGTAAACTGAAATACCCAATGCAATCATGGAAAGAATGTTCATTTGTTACCCCATAAAAACCCTATAGCATGTTAACAGAACATTCATAAAGCAACCGCCCTTGTATAAACATTCACAAAACCACTCCTCACTAGAATCGAACGCAAATCATTCAGGTGTTCAAACATTTATCAACATCTGCGGCATTTGGATTCGATTCTAGCTAAGGATGGCTCCACGAATGCTCGCACACGGGTGGCATATTAGCGGCGATCATGTCTGCACATCACCAACAAAATCTTTACAAAATAACAAAAAAATAATAAAATTAACTTTTTATTATTTAATATATAAAAATAATATTAATATTAAAAATAGTTATATAAATATTTAACTAAGGGAAAACAAATATCCTTTTCCCAACCTCATCAAATACTTCATCAAATAACCTCAGACTATGTTGAGTGTGCACTACAAAATATGTCATTCAAACGACAAATGTTGCTCGACAAAATATGTACACAGCATAAAAAATTACGTCAATATAGCTACACATGAGATCACGACAAATTTAATCCTTCCCATGACAGAAGATGATATTTGAACGAGGTAAGTAGCAGTTAACATTGTTAAATATGAACAGTGAGATAAATCAAATTAAATAAAACAATTATTGGAGGCAATATAACGGCACGACAAAATATGTATATCGAACAACAAATGTTACTCGACAAATTACGTTATTATAGCGACAAATGACCACGAGAAATTAGGTTTTTTGAACAACAGAAGATGATATTTGAACTACAAATATTGTACTTAGTATGTACGCCTAGAGAAGTCTCAGTTAGCAGGTTAAACATAAATTCAAAATAACTTGTCATCAGAATTTTGTACAATTAGTTACGAACATTTTATTGCAATATGAAAATTGAAATAAAAAAAAATGTAAAATAAAATGTTATACTTGGGTAACACAACAATTATAGAAACTTGTAAATATATTTATAAATTTTCGTAAATGCTGAACAGAAGCAAACAAACACATTTTGTATTTGAGAAAATTGGCAGCCAACATAACCTTACTTTCTGTATGTTTCTATTTTGTATAAGAGTTACGTTACAGTCTCTACACGGCGCCACAGATGGCGGTTCATGTTAGTCATTCGCTTGATTATTTTGTCGTTAAATTACGTATTTGTCGTTATTTAAATATTTCGTCGTTATTTAATTATCGCGCATATTTTTCTGTGGTTTGTCATTAATATACCTTATTTTGACAAGTCTTAATAAGGAACCCTTGCTTTATTGATTCCATCTCCAATTTTATTGTAAAAAAGTTTTATATTGTTATAGCTAACACCCTATTTTTATTAGCCTAATGCGAGCTTAGGTACTTGTATTAACAAGAGCGTTCCAGTAAATTTTCTTTACATATATTCCAAAGTGAATAGTTTTGTCGTGGTGTGAACCATCGTTAATGGTATTCTAGAGTAAATGTAGAAATTATGTTAGTAAACAGTTTCAGATAAAAATGTTGGAATTTAGTGAAATACAAGTTTCGTGTCTGACAGTTGTTGCGGTTCTCTGGTACATATATAGAACAACAGTGCGAAGTACTGTTACTGCTGCTTTACTGCTACCATTCAATTGATCCCAGATAGAAAAATACACTGATTGACAAGTTCTACTTGCATCTAGAAGCCTGTTTCGCTCCATTATCATTGATCTCCACTGATGTATATGGAAACTGTATGATAAGAAACACGGAAAAAACATTGAGAGATGGTGATGAGGTGTGGAAATGTCAGAATGAGTGGTAAAGACGTGTGTGGCAGGATTTTCAATTGTTTTATTACTGTTATAAATGGAGATTTTGTAATTTTGTCCTATTTTGTGACGTACAACAGCAATTAGGTTTTTATCTACAATTGCAAAAAAATAGCCATGAAAGGTTGTTGCCAATAGAATTGGAATGAAGTATTAATTCTCTAAAGGGCATTTTTGTGCCTAATCACAATTCAGTATCCTTAATTTGAAATGCTTGAAACGACAATTTTTTTGTTTTTCATCTATTGAAATACTTGGTGGAACAAGGCAGGAATGGAAATATTTTTATCAGTTATAATAAGATGATTTCTGATGGTACCAGACATCTCACACTAGCGGTCGACGTTTTATGGAGCCTTCTGAGTTTCCATGTTCGAAATATTTTCAGTTTTTTTTTTTCGGTTTTCATAAAAGTTTTCGGAATTTCATATTGAATTCTCAGCTTTTATATCAAAATTGCTGTGTAAATTAAATGAGATTAAACTCTGCGATTTGCCAAAAGCTTTATGGATCATTGTGAAGTTTTTTGACAGTTTGACATACGAAATCCTGAAAATTACCTTTATCAGTGTTTTTCAACCTGACCCTTACCACGTATCGGCAAAAAGACATTTTTTTTCGAACCTATAAAATATCTATTTCCTTACGCAGACCGGTGAAAATATTATTTTACAAGGCTAATTTATTGTAAAATCTGCAAATTTGTATTAAAAAGTAAATATTTTTTAGGTAAACGGTTTTTAATAAAAAATAATAATGCTTTTTAGTTACTTCTATACATAAAAAATTATAATGTTATGTGCAAGGTTTACTAGTCGTATATTATTTTACAGAAAATATTACTCTTTGATAAATATTTTAAATTTTTCCTGGACCGAATAGACTTAGCCGTGGACCGGTGGTTGAGAAACACTGATATTAATGTGACATGTATATCAACTAGTTATTTAAATCTTTGTAATTTTCATAACTTTACAAAATGTTATAGATTTTCTAGGCCCTAGTAAGTTTAGCTTATTTTTAAATTTCTAAAATGTATCAAATACTTTAGTTTCGTATATCTCAAAAATCTGAATAAAATGGGTGCTATTTTTTTAACTACAATCCAAATATTTTGAGAACCAAGGTATATTTCAAAGATATTGGATAGTAACTCTCTGTAAAAGTTACTGTTTTCCCATAAAAAATTAATTAAACCAAAAACTCAAATGAAAATGTAGAATAAAAACTTTATGAAAATTCCTCTTTGACGAGTCATAACGACCGAATGATCGAAACACTTGGATAGATTGAAAATGGTAATCCGCTAATAAATCCACAGAAGATCCAGAAAGGATATGAACTTCGTAAAAAACAAACAGGGTCATATCCAGGGGGAATGAACTCAACTTATTTTAATATTAAATTTTTAGTAAGGACTCAATGAAAGAATTTAAAAACATTTTATGAGTAGATCTGGTTATGAAAATAGTTTTCATCTATTTCTAGCATGAATAATTTTAGAAATTGACTATTTTCAAGTCATTCACTTTGTATTATAAAACTTATAGTATAAAATTATGGTTATGATTTTGTTTTTCTTGAAAATTGATTTTTTAAATGTTGAGAACAAACTATAAGGTTTGTCCTTTACGATTTTTACTTACTGTTTATTTGTAAATAAATAAGTTAACAAGACTTACAGAATTAAATTTGACTGTCTGAGTTGCTACTTGTGAACTCTGGACTCACCTGGAATAAGAAAAACAATATTAACAAATATGTTCAATTGTGAAAATATAAGATAAATGATAACAGTAGATATGGCATGTGATTAGGAAGAAATGAGACAAAATGATAACGACGATCTATGAAAGAATATTGAATGTTGAAACAGATAACAGAAGATACACTATTACTGTATTACTCTATTCATAATATACTCTGTAGTATTTGTGCAAATGAGGTGAAAAAGACTCTCAGTGCCCAGTAAGGAACTTCAAGATATGGGAAAGACCTGGGGCGAAATTAAGACCCTAGCCCAGAACCGGACAAGATGGCGATGTTTTGTAGAAGCCCTTTGCTCCTCTTGAGGAGTTGTAGAAACCAATATATAGGATTTCAAAATTGTCGTAGTTTAACCAATGCTGCCCATCCTTGTGATATTCTCCTGAAGATTTCGCGCGTTTGATTGTCTCTGTCAATTCGTATTCCGTGTCCAATTAGTTGCACGAGAGTGTTGCCTTTTATGTTTCGGGATTTGAGATCAAAAACAATTATTTATCAACGAAAAAGGCTTTATTGTTTTTCAAAATATTCTCCATGTAGATCAATACACTTTTGCATGCGTCTGAACCAATTTTAGAAGCACTTTTTCCACTCCGATTGAGGCATTTTCCACTCCGATTGTCAAATTATGTGGCATTCAACGCGAACAAATCTTTTTTACGGTCAAATGTTCATGCAATAGTAATTGTACGCTGGTCCCACTAATGCCCAAGGATACCTCAATCTCACCATAAGTCACATGACGATTTTGCAGTATCAGTTCACAGCATCAATGTTTTCCACAACAACAGATTTTGGACGACCTTCACGAAATTCATGCTTAAGCGAACTACGGCCACGATTGAAGTTCGCAAACCATCCATAAATAATAGTCCTTGATGGTACTTCATCGCCAAAAGTCGAATTAAGTTCATCGATGCACTGGTGTTGGGTGAATCCACGTCGAAAGTTATAAAAAATAATCGTTTGGAAATGTTCAGGATTTTATTACATTTTTAGCCGAGATGAATTTTTTCAAGTTACTGTAAACAACACAAATAGCGCTCGTACGTCAAAACGTTCTGAATACGTCAAAAAATTTACAATAAAAGCGTCAGTTGCCAGATGGAAGCACTATTTTGGGCAATCCCGAAATATAACAAACCTCGTAAGCATCAACCTGCTCAATTTTGGTATCGTAGATTTTCAGTGCATCCCTCAATGCAAGGTTTGTCACCTTTTTTCATGTATCAATTCGTTTTGCGACAATTGTATGTCTTGATTGTAGGGTACATCTGTATTCACTTTTATTGTGATTGTTTTGTCTTTTATTTTCCCTTCGCATTCAATTTTCTTTATTTGAAATTAATTTCTATTTCTTAATTAAAAAACGCCGTTAGAATGTTGTTCATTGTTTGTCTAACGTCCCCATATTGTTTTTAATTATCATGTTATCATGTGTGTGACGTAAGATTCACGATTCTCCCTAGATGAATTGTAATTTGACACGTTTTTTCTTAATTATGTGAACCTGTGCTTACGCCCGCGATGAGCATAAGTTCGCACGGTATAAGTTTCATTTAGCCTCGTGCATTATAATATAATAATGTGAAGTAACTGCATCTTCTAAGATGTTACTTGTTATATATTTTTCCTTTCCGGATTATATTCTCGCTGTATTAATTAGTATAACGTTATTTATTTTTATTTAGTTATAAGGTTACTCAACTTTCACGAGTTTTTTGTGTCTCTAATTTTGGCATATGCTAATTAAGTACAAATTGACTTAACAAAACGGTAATTTGTTTAAAAAATGTGCAATGAATGTTAAGATTTTTTCCGTTATGTTTCTGCTATTTGTTTTAATACTTGTCTTTTAACCGTATGAATATATTAACTACTATTTGAATTACAATTTTTCCTATATAAAACTTCTATGCTATCTCTTTTCGAAAGATTTACACTAGCTATTTTGTTTCTTGAAACAACAGCTTGGAGATTCTGCAGCCATGGATTTTTTTCAAAACTAATTTTTACATAGGCTCTTCCCTGATTCATTGCAGCTTGTACTTCTTTCCTCTAATATTCGCCTTATTGGTGACTTAAGTTGGTTTTACACAGTTCAATTAATTGATCAATATATTGATCAAGTTTTTTGTCAATTAATTGAAAAATTTATTGGTAACCATGAAATTAAAAATTAAAAATATAGAGAAAAATCTTCACAAAATTGCGAGCTGTGAACAAAAACAAAAGAAATATCCTAGATGATGGTAAATTAGAAGGTTTAAAGTTCTGTCACATTTGAAAACTAAACACAAATTATATTTTTCTAGGTTATGCTACAACTAAACAGTGGCAATAATTAATCAGATAAAAATATACCTAGAATTCCCTACAAAATTGATGAAAAATAGAACGTGTTCTATTTTCAAAATAAATTGATCCATTTTTTTGTCAATTAATTGATTAATTTGTTGACGAAATTTTTACACTTTACACACATCAATTAATTGAATTTCAACTTTTTCAATTAATTGATCAATAAATTGAATCGTGTAAAACCCACTTTAAATTAACGCGTATCCATCTAGCGACGGTAAGGAGACCACATCATAAAAAAAAAAAATAGTTTCTTTGATTACGCCTGGTTTCTCATGTGCATTTTCGTTTCTTTCTATTCTCGCTTCATTTTTCAATGAATAAAATTATAAATTTAAAAAAAAAAGTCTAAATACTTCTTGTTGAGTGTATGGTTGTCATTGAAGGGAAAAAATCTTCCAATCTTCGATGAATTTAATTAGAAGAGTTGTAGTGTATGTCAAAGTTTTTTTGCCAATTTCTATTTCTGCAATTTAATTTTAACACCAACAAGAAAAATGCGTTATAAAATTAATACATGTACTATCTATTCTTATGTTTTGCTACAACTGAAGAAGGAAATTTCTAAAATTTTGCTTCTATTTATTGAAGGAAATTTTTGCTGTTCAGATATTTTTAAACAATCTGTAGACGATGAATTTTTCACTTTTCCCAATCTCACATGAGTAAGAAAATCGTAATGTTGACTAAATTATTGTTAATATAATTATAACCCTCTGTTATTTCATGTAGATGTTCCGAAAGTGCGCTTGTTTGCAAATATTTGGCAATTTTTTTATTGTGTGAAATAAATTACCAGTTCTCTTTCTATGAAATTTATAGAAGAATGAATCTACACATTCTTCTAAGTATTAAAGAAATGGTTTAACTATAATATTTTATTTGCTCTGAGAGTATAGGCGGTTTCTTTGGTTTAATCTTTTACCGATTAATTGAAGCTTTTGATTATTTTGTTTAGAAAAAGCCCACTTAAAATTTAAATTCCATTTAGTTCCGCTTAAAGGTTTGGACATTTTAATTCCGAAAATAATCATTTGTAAACAGAAAGTTTTATCATTAAATTGATTCACATATATCTGTACACTTTTTTAATACACAATTATAATTGAAATACACTCTATACCAGTGTTTCTCAACCAAAAACGCACCGTGGACTAGTATAATATATAATTTTGATAATAAATAAATTTATTTTATTTGTAAAAAAACACAGAAAGTTTACAGAAAATAAACAAAATATACATTTTTTGCATAAAAAATGAGCATAAAAAATAAAAATAAAAACTGCAAAAAACAAATAAAAAATTTCGCGGACCACCAAAAATTTTCTGGGGACCACTGGTGGTCCGCGGACCACCTGTTGAGAAACACTGCTCTATACAGCAATAAGGCATAAATTAGACCAAAAACTGATTAGACAAATACTGTTTACATACGTTGACAGATAGTATCCTTTTTCGTGTTAAAAGTTCAGAAGACGATAGTGCAGAAGACGATAGTGCAGAAGACGATAGTGCAGAAGACGATTTGGGAATTTTAGTCGCTAATTCACTTTTTTTTCGATCTAAAAAGCTTTAGAAGAAGCTTAAAAAACGAAAATAAAATAATATTTATGCTTACTTATTTAATCTAAAGCCTTTTTACAATTTTTTGAGGCCAGGCTAGTTTTTAAGAAATATTTATAAATCCTTTATCTGTTGAGTTATGTAGTTTATGCTGTCTGTCCAATATCTGTACTTGTTTTGTTCAGAATTTGTTTCTTAAATTCTAAAGAACTTCAATTTTCTAGTTAGAAGTTGACTAGATTAGTTTCTTAACTTTGCAATCTTAATTATCTATTTTGAAGATAACTTAAAACTAAAGTAAACTAAGTATAAAGTAGCTTGATAACTTTCAATTATTTGTAATAGGAAAATGCGTGAAAATTGTAATTCTGAACAACACTAATAGACAAGTTCGGAAAGTGGTTAGTTTCACCTCAAATATTTGATTTGCAATTTCAGATTTTAGCTGTGTGCGCATTACTGAAAACACTTAACTTAATGTGAACTGCTATAATGAACCTTTGAGATACTTGTTAAATATCATTTAAAATTTAAATGTTGGTTAAATCGTAAGAAATTTTTAGAAATGTTTGTTAAAAATAATTACTTCTTCGGGGATAGGATTAATTTAAGTATTATTATAGAGAAGTGCTTTTCAAAATTTATAAGACAAGTTAATTAATTTGAGCGTCTTGCAAGAAAGATTACTGCAAATGTTCATCGACCTTGTCTGTTCAAGGACTTGGTAAAAAACTATCTATCTGCAAAAATTCCTTACTCAGCCAATTGGCAACAAAATCCGGTAATATAAGTGCAATTCGCGTCTCGATACGATAAAACAACGGTATATTGAATGAATGAAGTATTTTTAACCCGCTAGTTTGTCGCGACCTGGTCAGCAGTTACAAACTGCATCGTTAGAATATGTGCCAATGATCTTTGACCTAAGCGGTATTGACGAGCAGGAGTTTTTCTACTTCATTAGCTTGTGAACATTTTTAACTCTTGCATTATTCATCTATTATATTGGGATATTAGAGATTCATTATGAAAATTAAGTTTTTAGTAGCTGTGAGTTCAGGTTATTTATTATGTGTCTGAAATTAATGGTTTAAATATACATATTCGTGTCCAGTTCTTGATTAGTTAATTTGCACCTTTTTTCCACATCCATAGTACCTATTAAAAGAGAATTATTTATTAGAAAAATCAAAGATGCCGTTTGTATTCTCTCTTTTCTGTTTTTAGTTTATAGTTACACTCTCAATTACCATTATTGTCGTCATCATATTTTTTTCAGTTTCTTAATTTATCTAACCTGTTCTTGTTTTGTAAGGATACCGTATTTTTCTGGTTTACCAACATTTATTCCTCCCCATTCATGACATCTTTCAGCATATGACATGAAGACATTCGTTCAAGATGTTCGTTCCATTTATTCTTGTACTTTTCTATCTTATATACCCATTAAATTGTGAGCTTCTTTCTGCTGGAACAACCGTCGAGAGGAAACCGCCATCACACGTCTTCGTATAGCCTATTGTTGGTGGACCTATGAATACCTCATTTAAGGTAAAGAACCTCGTATCTGTCAAATGTGTAATACAGATGTGACTGTGTTACATATTTTAACCCAGTGCGTGCAAATCAAGGATGTCAGGGAGAGGTTAGGCCTCTGCTATGACCTGTCGGTTGCCTTAGGCGATGACAGTGTACTTAGAGATAGGCTTATACTCTTCGTGAGGGAATTTAACTTACTGTTTTATGTGTGAATCCTTCCACCTAATTTTAATGTTTTACTTATTATTGTCTGTGTAATCCGATGGTAACTGGGCTATTTATAGCATCTTACCACCACCCTGCTTCTTTTAAATTTTTAGAACAGACTTTTATCCTACTTTATTTGTATTTGTCCGTGCAAGGTTTCTTTTATTTCTATGTGTATGAAAGAATATTTATATATTTGATATTTTATTTAAGTGAATTATAATCTAGTCATAAAGATGGGTTGTCGTATGTGTAAATAGCCATATTTGCTATGTGCCAGATATTTTAAAAATCTACCTTATTTATTTTTGTTTGCCCATTTTATATATATACAGCGAGTGGTTTACGGCTGGTTCCGTTTCTCGCTTCCTTTTCGCCAGGCGACTCTGTCCATCCAGTCGCCATTTTGGAGACCTCTTGTCTCCATCGTCTCCCGCTCATCCTGAGCCCAGGTCCTTGCTGGTCGCCCTGGTCTTCTTCTGCGCGCTGGAATCCACTCCAAAATCTTCTTGGACCAACGACCATCAGGCATATGCTGGAGGTACCCATACCATAAGAGTCGTTTGTTTTCTATCGATTCTATGATGGAGTTTTCAACATTCATAGTTGCTCTTATGGTATCATGATAAACGTGCTCGAGTTTGGAGATACCGCAACTCCTTCTCCAAAAGTCCATTTCCACGGCGCTCAGTCGTGATTTATTTCTTTGTGTGAGCCCCCATGTTTCTGAACCATAGGTACAGATACTTTCGACAATAGTTTTATAGATAACCGTTAACCTATTAAGATTTCTTAAAATTTTAATTTTTGTGCTCGTGTTTCTTCATTATCCACGTCTCTGGCCCATAGAGAAGAGTTGGTATTGTCATGGTTTTATATAATAATATGAGCCTGTTGTGTCCCATTTGAAGGGAGACGGCTGCCTCTATCAGTGTATTGTTTCGAGATTTTGTCAGGACTTAATTTTGGCAATCGTTGCTCATCAAAATTAATTAACTGTCAATAACATATTTTATTACCTTTCGTTGCACTGTGAATGTATGAGTCTAAAAAATTTCAATTATTTTCACGTTTGTTGATTTATTGAATTTATTATTTCAGTTAATTTTTACATGAATTCCTAAATTTTTTATTATTTTATATCAAGTCAACAAGATGCCTATATGGGAATTAATTTGTTTTCATGATGTCTATGTTCGCACTTACTTTTTACAATCTGTATATTTTAGTTGCTAATTAATTAATTTTATTGCTATGACTTAATAATAAGCTTTAACTATGTGGTAATAAAGATAAGAAACTATAGAGAGCTTACATCTGTTCAAAAGCAATATTTAAAGTTGTAAGAATAGATGTTTGAGTAACACTGTATTGAAAATCAAATATATGAGAAAGAAGGCAAAGCGAAAATTTATAAAGCAATGATTCGTTGTACTAATATGACACAAAATCCAGAGCAGAAAAGAAGAAAACTAATCAAATAATGAGAACCACAAAAATGAAAGTTCTAGTAGAAACAGCAAAAGTCAGATAAGAAAGATCATCAAATTGATTCATGCAGACTATTAAATTCAAGAAGAAAATGGACGAAAACAAGTAGAAAAAAATTGGACAAACATGTAGAGAGAAGGGAGACTAGTATATGGTCTACAAGTATGAAATGCGGTTTTTTTTTCAAACTTGCCGCGCAAACAGAGTGTATAGTTCAAAGTTTCAACACATATGGCGTTTTGTTAAGTTATCATTAAGTGTCAAATGCGTATAGGTTATAATTTGAACAGTGATCATATAGTTTTGTTTTACTGTGTTAAAAATGTCAAATTTTGTGCCAAATAAAGAGCATTCGCGGACAGTACTACTGTTTTGTTTTCATTTGAAAAAAACTGCTGCTGAATCATACCGACTGCTTCGAGAATCTTATGGTGAATATGCTCCATCGCAAGATACGTGTGAACGATGGTTTCGGCGTTTCAAAAGTGGTGACTTTGATCTTACAGACAAAGAACATGGAAAACCTCCAAAAAAATATGAAGATACAAAATTGGAAACATTGCTACAGGAAGACGATAGTCAATCACAAAAACAACTAGCAGAGCAGTTAGGCGTTAGTCAACAAACTGTTTCCAGAAAGTCGGCAGATGGGTTCCACATGCATTGAATGAGAGGCAGATGGATAAACGCAAAAACACTTGTGAAATTTTGCTTGCACGATACAAAAGAAAGTCTTTTTTGCATCGTATCATTACTGGCGATGAAAAATGGATTTATTTTGAAAATCCCAAACGCAAAATATCATGGGTGAACCCAGGCTCACCATCCACATCAACTGCAAGACCGAATCGCTTTGGCAAAAAGACAATGCTCTGTACTTGGTGGGACCAAAAGGGTGTGGTCTATTATGAATTGTTAAACCCTGGTGAAACAGTTAATACCCAACGCTACCAACAACAACTGATCGAATTGAACCATTCGCTGCTCATAAAACGACTAGAATACGAAAGAAAACAGCACAAGGTAATCTTTCTTCACGATAACACTCCATCACATAAGGCAAAAGCAGTTTGCAACACATTGGAGGCACTCAAGTGGGAAGTGCTACCCCATACCGCTTACTCACCAGACTTGGTTCCTTCAGATTACCACTTGTTCGCATCGATGGGTCACGCATTTGCCGAGCAGCACTTTTGTTCATATGAAAATGTAAAATAATAGATACATGAATGGTTTGCGGGGAAAGAGGAATAGTTCTACTGGCGAGGTATTCACATGTTGCCTGAAAGATGGGGAAAATGTATAACTTCTAATGGAGCACACTTTGAAAAAATATACTTTTACTGTTCTTTTGAGTTTAATGTGTTTTATTTAAAAAAAAAAAAAATCCGCATTTCATACTTGTAGACCTGGTATTTGCGAGAATTGATGACTTACTGGGAGAAGAACCCAGAGATGACCAAAAGATGGGTCAAAACAGAAATGCCAAAGAAAAGACCAAGCACCGAAATGCTACCCAGATACTGAATAAAGACCGAGGAAAAACGAAAAAATTCCTAGTCGTAAGGCAAATTTTATGATTATGTTTTTCATGCGATTTTCTTTTGTAAAGTTCTTTTTATACCAATTATAACTAGTATATTATATCCGTATAAACGTTTTCTAGATATCCTCCATACATAAATCTGGAATGTATTTTTCTCATGTTTCTCAAGTAAGCCTCTCAAGTTTCGGTAGCAAAGTGAATGGAGCAACAATATAGATATACTAGTACCTGATGCAATGTTCAGTTATAAGTGTTTCTATGCGTGGGTAGATACCGAAGGCGTCAGGTGTCGTTTGAATAAATTTCATCAAGATAGTTATTGTTAAAAGCCTATGTATCCCTAACCTAACACAACGTCTTTTTCCTTGGGAAAGGATGAAAATTTATAGTTTCAAAAGTTGGTAATTCTAGTAGAGTTTACGGTAATTCTTTTATGACTCTTAACTGCTAAGTTCGTAATTGTGAATACGCCTTTAACAGCTGTGATACTGAAATTTGAACGATAAAATGATAGTAATTTTTAGTAACGGAAAATAATTTTGTTCATAGTAATTTATGCAACTTTGTAAATTATTTGTTAAGGATTTATTCACGTTTTCTGCATTAATTTTATAGGTAGTATAGGAATTTTAACGATTGACTCCCTGTAGTGTATTGGCTACAGTAGCAAATGGAGTGTCACTGGGATTTGAAACGGATATTTTCAGATACTTGCACTGTGAGACGGCAATTAACGTTCCTATACTTCACTACAAAATTAAATGCTATGCATTTTAATTTATTGTTCTTAAATTAATTCTAAATAAAAAATCAACATAAATTCTTCGGATGCCAATCAAATCTTGATAATCCATGAATTTTTAACCTGATGGGTTGTTATAGTTTTACTCATATTCAGTGATAGATAATTATTTAGTACATTAACCCTTTACTGCATGAATTTTTATTTTTGGCTAAAATAATGCATGGGCATTAGGAATTGGTTCTTATTTATAGAAACATTAATTTAAAAAATATTAATTATCATTTTTATGAAAAACCCTATTTTGTGCCATACATGGAACATTATGATTCTACATTATGTTACAAAATAAAATTATTCCGTATTATTAGCTCGTCAATTGCTAGGTGTTCTTTATTAGGGATTAAAAGCAGTCGCTCTCGAATTTTTGAAAGAAATGGTTGTATCTTCTAGTTGTCTTTTCTCAATAAGTTCAGAGTTATCGGTGAAGTGCAATTTCCGATATCCGATTTTGATATCCTCAAATCTATTGCAGCCCATTACTTAAGATACTGCAGGATCCATTACTGTGTATGTGGCATATATGAACATTCATGAAGTAACGTTCTGATTCAGTTTTAAAAGTTAAGTAAAAAATAAAAATTGATGTGAAGTGTGAATTTTCACACATTTCAGGGTTTTGCAAGTATTTAGTAAGTGAAAGATGATTATTTGGGATGCCAAAACAAATTTTATATTAAAATATTTTTTTTGTTAATTTTAATTCGAACGCCTAATACCATTATTTAGGTTTCTAAATATGTACAGTATTTTTTTTTTATATATAGCAAGGTTCATTAAGAATTTTAAAAATTGCGCCTATGGCTTCCATTGGTTGTTATAAGTTCCGCTCCTCTGATTTCGTGTACATTGAAACAGAATTAAATTATAATTTAAACAATTTCCACTGGTTATTAAATTTACGCTTTTAAAAATTAAATGCAACATTTGCCAAAAGATAACTAGAATTTTGAAAAAATAATTTAAACAATATAAAAATTAAAAAAGAAAAACAGAATAATATTGTCTCTTCTCGCAGAGTTCGATCCCTTTCGGATCGAGTTACTTGGATGAAACGCCAGCGACAAAACCACTACACCAGCATACACGGTCCATTGTAGCGTGTTATAAAGCTATAACTTGTGTACATTATTAGCAAAAAATCACAAAAAATGCGTTTTTTTCCAAAAACGTAATCTGATCAAAAATTCCTGTTGTACTATTCCGGTTCACACCAATGTACATTACTTAGAATTTTTTCAGATTTTTAGTTTAAACCATCTGGGCTACAGGTGTGGGACAATTTTTTTTTTGCACAATTTTGGCAAAAATCGCTTCAGAATAATTTATTTTGCAAAAATAAAAATTTGATCGTTAATCCACGTACCAAGGGCTTTCATTTGATATCCTACTCAGAATTATAAAAAAATATATTTTTTTTCGTGAGCACATATTTGTTTATATTTTTAGGGGGATATGTTTTTTAGATGTTTTAGTATTTTTCCTATGTGCGGGTCAAAGGGTTGTATAAGCATGCCAAATTTCAACTCTCTAGGTTTCGCCGTTTGGCTACAATTTTTACCGAACAGACAGACAGACAGACAGACGACAAAATGAGGGTATAAGGGTTTTTTGGTCATACCTACAAAACCCTAAAAATCGGAATGTGCCATGTATGGCACACTATACGATAAAGGGTTAAGGTGAAAATGTCAGTAATAGTTTATTTTGATGATTTTCTACAGTTGTAATTTTGAAACACAAAACCAGTGGGAATAAAATAAAGCAAAATTCTACAAGAAAAAATGTAGTCAAACTTCTATTATGCAATTCATAAAAAGTATTTCATTGTAACACTTTGATAAGTGAAAAATGTAGCAACTGATATAACTTAACAAGTTCCAACCTGTTATTAAAAAGTAGAATAATAAAATTGGCGTCAAAGTTCACATTTTTCCAGAAATTACATCACACTCACCTACATTTTCCTAATTTCTCATTAAACTTAAGATCGAGGTTATGAAACAAATGAATGTAGGATAATTTTAATTTCATAGGTGTCTTGATGATAATGTTTAGATGACGTGTCAAGATGTTCTGTCTGATCTAGTTCCCGACAAAAGGAATTAGAATGCGTCTTAGATGAGTTTATAATATTTACCTACATGGGAAATATGTTGGACGATGAAAGAAAAAAGATTTTCTTGCATAACTGTAATGTTATTAATGTTGTATTTATTAATGAGCACGTTCAATGTCAGACTTGATGTAATTTGCTAAATCCCAAGGATGAACAGTGTAAAATACATAAATGCTGTCATCCGCTGCTTTTTATTTAAATTATGATTAAAGTGAAATATAATAAGGGATGTAATCCATTTTATTTTGAATTTATAAATTTTAAATTATAATAAAATTTAATTACGTATGCTTGTCATATTAAGTAAGAATTACCACGATAATAATAGTTATATTGTTATGTACTGGTATTATTTTATATTCTACATAAAATAAATAAACAGCCACAACAGTGTACATCATTTTGCAAACAATAATGTTTAGGTACCTTCTGATTAGACAAGAAATCAGCTGTGACCACCACAGGACCGTCCGCCATCACAAAGTATTTGTATAAAATACATTCTAGCAGCAGAGATACATATATTCTACATACATATACAGTGGGTGGCCAAATTATTAGGGACAGTGCAGATTTTCTGTAGTTTTCAAATGAATTTAGTGAGGGCTTTTTTAGAATTTAGTGAGAATGAAGTGGCTTTGGGTCTCGTATTTATTTTTATTCATTAGAGTGCTTTATTTAAAATATAAAACGACATAATTGCTTATTCATAACCATTTATTTTTGTATAAAAGGCGTTAATTTAACAAATTAAGTAAAATCTTAATATTTTGTAATGTCACCCTTTGCTGCGATTGCGGCTTCCAGGCGTTTGGGCATGCTTTCTATGCAGACTTTTGCGTTGTGTCGGGGTTGCGATGCCACTCTCTGGTAAGGGTTTCTATCAATTTCCGCTTGGTAGTGATGATAACTTTGGCGACCTCCCGCTTTTTAAAATAATAATGATACCAGCAACAAGAATATAGAAGAAAAATGATTTAAAAACAATTTATTTTTTCACAAAATGCATTTAAACTTGAAAATTGCAGGGGAGGTGTACTGTCCCTAATAATTTGGCCACCTACTGTAAGTATGAAAAAATAGATCATTAAAAAGAATTTCGAAAAATTTTTCAAAATATTTTCGTTTTATAAAAAAATGTCTCAAATAAAAGTTGTTAGTTATTGCTTTTATAGCAACTTTTGTTAAATAAATTTTTTCGAAATATTTCACCAAAAGTTGATCAACTCGTGCCATTGATGTCAAAAGCTTAATTATGAAGTTTTATAAAAATCCTTTTAGCCGAATTGGTTCTGCACGTGTACACAGACGGACGGACGGAGATAGACAGACAGACAGACAGACAGTTAGACAGACAGACAGACCGGCAGACATCATGCTAAAAATAGTCGAAATGTTATGTAAGGACTTCAATTCGTGGAGATCCATCGAAATCTCGAAATGTCAAAATCGGTATGATCACAATACCTTCCTTTTATATGTTGGCGGTCGGTAAAAAGTCATCATCATCATTTATGTATGGAAAAGGTTGTATAAGGATCTAGCTAACCAGTTTAGATATATTTTATTTCTTCATCAGAGCTACACATTAAAAATTAGACCATAAAAACAATATGACGGCTCTAGATTTCCATCATAACCTTAAACACGAATTTGACTGGAACTCTGTAGAGTCCCCATCCGCAAGAAAAAGAAGTCTCCTCAGCAAAATGTTGCATACACAATTCTCTTAACTAGCGCACCTTGAAGCGATAATTTGAGGTGTTGCGCGATTCCCACAATCATAATCACGCCAACTGATAGAATTTAGTTTAAGTTAGTGAGTTCAAAATCACGAATCGTTGTCTCCACTGCTGGAGTAGTGGTAGATCTAGAGCTTCCTCTCTTTATCTGTTCATGTGGGATATATTACAGCACTTACGTAGACCATCTTTCCTATTTGAATAAAGCCGTATCATGTTTATGTATTTTGTTAATTTCCTTAGTGTATAAGTAACGTTTTATTTCCTGTTTTTATCGAAGACGTTGTTTTTTTCTAACTGATTTTCAATTAGATGTGTTTCCTAATAATCCCCGCCCCCTCATATGCAACTGTATACCATTCTACCGATTCTGTCGTTAGATATTTGTAATTTATCACTCTCTCCTTTAGCTTGCAGTCCAATAAAACACTTTCTGCGGTTACAAAACGTCTAACTTCGGTCTATGAACGCATGGTTTACCCTCGACTCTTGTATAATAAACAGCAATTTTCGTGCGTTACTAATTAAAGATATACTAGGTATGGTCAGGCTCCGATACCCAAGGTTTATCACAGCGTTATTAATATATCTTCTACTTAGAATTACACGCCATGGTGCAAATTTATTGAATCATAATTATTATAAACCGACGAGTTTGGATTCTTGCAACAAAAATTAATATTCTGTAATGGATACCCATACCACCGGCTAAGAATTTTATAATAGGACTTGTGTTGCTTGTATCCTGGTTGGTTAATTAAATTATGTACCCTGTTATACTCGCGAGTTTTCGTTACTTTATTATTTCCTGATCGTCCTGCTTGATGTTCGAGGAATGCGATACACTTATGAAATACATGTTTTCGGTTATTAATTCCGTCTTCTAAATCATTTCTCTCACCATGTTAAATTATATTTATTACACAGAAATTATTCAGTACTCGAAGTAACACTTTTACATGTTTCTAATACGTGCTAGAACAGTTAAAGACTAGCAAAATTGTGACTATACTGGTGAACGCTAAATCGCAAACCTAAGATTTGCTGATGACATCACGCTTGTAACAACAAGTTTTGAGGAAACAAAGTTTTAGGCCCTAACACCAAGAAATCTATGCCTATTTTGAACTTAACACTACCGACAGGCTAAAATTATTAGTCCGTAGTTGTTAGATAGAATAAAAATATGAATAGAGAACTATGGCTAACTGCAAACAGAAAATACGAAGCAGGATTGGGAGGAGAGCGGTCTTGTCTTAATTGTTCAAGATATAGGCAGATAGTAATATTTATAAAAAATTTAATATCTATCTCGTCAAAATTCTTATTTTTTCCCTTATTTCTTTGTAATGCAGAAAGGTGGAGTGTTTGGTAAATCGATAGAAACAAGATTGACGCATTCGAAATATATTGTTGGAGACAAATGTTGAAAATACAGCAAAATGAACAAATATTTCTGTCCTCGAAAAAAATAAACCGATGATGAGATTATCCTTAGTTATATATATAAATATGAACGAATTCTTCAATTATTGTGTCACCAACAGGACCGAAAATTTAGAAAAGAAATTGTCAGAAGCAAATTAGATGAGAAACGAAAACGCAGTAGATCTTCACAGTCACGTCTTGATGTTATTGAAGACATTAAACTATTAGAAGTGGCCCTAAAAAGTGGACAAGGTCGCCACAAATGTAAGTTCCTTATAAGGGAAGAGTTCTCATTAAGTTAATAGATAGGGCAGTGTTTCCCAATCTTTTTACTCTCGTGGCACATTTTCCAAAGAAGAAAAATTTTGCGGCACACTTATATAATCATAGAAGAAGAAATTTATACCGCTAGTTTTTTACCGACCGCCAACATATATAAGGGAGGTATTGTGATCATACCGATTTTGAAATTTCGAGATTTCGATAGATCTCCACGAATTGAGGGCCCTACATATAGTTTTGACTATTTTTAGCATGATGTCTGTCGGTCTGTCTCTCTGTCTGTCTGTAGGTGCGTGTACACGTGCAGAGCAAATTCGGCTAATAGGATTTTTATGAAACTTCATATTTAACTAGAAATGGGAGTTTACTCATTTCGGTTTTAAGATTTTTGCGAATATTACACAACAGTAATATTTAGAAAAAAATTATTTAATAAAAGTTGCTATAAAAGCAATAACTAACAACTTTTATTTGAGACATTTTTTATAAAGCAGCATAAATTAAACAAGTACTTTGTGATGGCGGTCGGTCCTGTGGCGGCCACAGCTGTTTTTTTTTTTAAGATTTCGCGGCACACTTGGAAAATTTTGCGGCACACCGTTTGGGAAACACTAAGATAGGGTCTTCTATGAAACCACGTGGTCGGCGTGATGTTTAAATCGGCCCTATTATATTAAACAAATACTAATTTTTATAGTAGTAAATATTCGAAAATGAGTTAAAGTGAAAGTAAAAGTGAAGCCATTTTTACTTTCTTGGTACGCCATGCAAAGCATAACGAAAGAAACTTTTTCCATATAAAATTCCAGAACATTTATGGCCTCGTACGTGGCAATGTTACAGATGCGGATGGTCCTCAAATCTGGCTTAAAATTATCATGAATGAAGAAACTTGTATTTTATTAATGTTGAATTGCATTAAATCTTTTTATTAATAAAACTAAAGCAAAACAGACAAATCATTTAGCAGATAAAATACTTAAATACATATCTACGTTAGCCAACTGTTGTTTGACTTACGGCAAAATATTTCCTGCCGCGATAATACCTAATAATTAATTGTTTCATACTTTTTGTCGCAAAAATATAGTATCTATATCTACGCAAATAAGTAGTGATGATACCTGTATTGATAAAAACTGCAGTAAATCATTAATAGACGCTAACGCATTGCGATTAAACCATGAATTAGCGTGAAAGTAAATACTATATTTCTGTTAAAGTGTGCGCAAATTAGAAATGGGTATTTAGCTATACTTATACTTAAAATAAGTACTAATGCGTATGTATGGAATTAGTACTTAAGTATAAAGGAAATGTTCTTTTACAAGATTCTTTCAAAAAGCTTCCGGAATCCCTTTATTTTACAGAAAACACTAATATTTACATCATATTTATTTTAGAATAAAAACATACCGTTTTTGCTAACCAAAAGTTATTCTGAGGTCCATTCTTTTTTTTTTTATATTTATTTAAATTTATTAATGGTTGATTCAGCTACACAGGCTATTTCCACCAGACACATATGTTACCTATATTAATATTGCATATATATATTTGTGTGTGATTGTACATTTAGTTTTAACAGTATATATCAGTAGTATTTTCATTAAACTGGGTAGTTATATTTTTGAGGCTATGTTTATGTCCTTTTAGAATTGGGTAACCCGGGATTCTGTATCCGTGTTGTTGACTAGCAGGTCCTTAATTGTAGTTAAAAAAGGAGTTTGAGTCTCTTTGCCTTTGGTACTGGTTACACTATAGGAGAATGTGTTCCACGGTTAATCTAGTATTGCATGTACTGCATATTGGTAGATCGGTTGTCTCAAAGATGTACTTATGAGTGTACATAGTATGGCCAAGTCCCAATCTTATCAGTATGACTTGTTCTTTTCTGTTTGTACGGCAATTCCACTGTTTTACAGTATCTTTTATTCCGTGGAGGTGATTGGTGTCTGCTGTATTTTGCCATAAGATTTTCCATTTTTCTTCGAATAGAATTCTTCAAGTCATAGTTAGGTATATACATATATATTAGTTCGCCATTTAAGGCTTATTTTGCTAGTTGGTCAGCTTCTTCGTTGCCTTCTATCCCTATGTGTGAAGGTACCCACATAAGACTAATTTTCTTGCCTCCACTAATGGCTTCATGGATGGATTCTTGAATCTTCGTGGCGACAGGATTGGTGGTACGTGATTTCTGGACTGCTTGTATGTACACTTACTGAGTGTATGACGTGTGTACGAGGATCTTCTGTGGTCCATTCTATGAAATCTGTATTTTTTTTGGATGCAATCCTCAGCACTTCTGGATTATTTATCATCTATTGTCAACTTATGCTTAATTTAGCAAGGTTAAACTGGCGGATGGGGAAAAAGGCGGGGAGAGAAAGTATGTGGATTTAAGAAAAAGCGAGAAAACAGTTGTACTGTTTACTTAGAGATGCTGTCTACACGATAAGCGAGAATATATGCCTCCCTAATACTATACCAGTCCCATGTGCAACCAAATTCTACGCCACGGCTCGCTGGTGGTGTTATATATCTTTTTCACGCTATCCTTCAAGCTTGTGTCCAATTTTGTACCTAGATCTACCATATTCTTTCACTTATCTCTGTTTTGCGCAGTCCTACGTTAAACAATAGATAATAGGATATTTGATGGAAGAGAATCGTATGGTCGGTGTTCTATTAAGTGAACATATGAGATTAAATCGGTAACAGGCTGCTTTATTATAGACGCCACAAGAAAGGAGAACATTGATACCTTTGGAAAGATGTAGCAAATGAAATAGAAACATAAGTTCCGACTTTTATAACCGGAAGAAACTGACACAGATGTTAGCAAAAATCCTACAAAAAGCTGACATCGCCGCCAAAGAAGCCACCAAGAACACGGAACTTACGAACATTCCCATTCCAGCTAGAGACTACAAAAATCTCATCAAGAAAAAAATTATGATCCGATGGAATGAACAATGGACTGAAACAGATGTAAATAGAAATCACTTAAAGCAAATTAAAACCAACACCAGTGCATGGCCCGCAAGGAAGAGTAGGAGAGAAGATGTAGTTATTACCCGACTGAGAATAGGACATAGTCTACCAACCCACAAACACCTGTTTGACCATACGGAACCTGCAAAATGTGCTATATGTGACACAACCCTTACTGTTAGGCACATCCTAATAGAATGCCCGCAATATGCTGCCCAACGGACACAATACAATATCCTAGAACAAGAACTGAAGAACATATTGGGAAATAATCCAGACAAATTAAATAATATAATACTGTTTCTGAAAGAAATAAATATGTATAATGAAATATAATAATCACGTAATGAAATTGTATATAGTAATATAAGAAATCAAAATGTATTAAAATAATGTATATATCATGTATAGAAAACTGAGTGGGTGCTAATAGCCATGGCAGCTGAAGCACCCCAAAATAAACTTTAATTAAAAAAAAAAAAAAATCCTAATCTGCCATTTGATCATCTCAAATGCAACTTTGGTTTGGCTTTTAGATGGTTTATCGTTCAGGGGCGCCAGTAATGCATAGTTATGTGATTATCAATTGATTATTATGCACTAAGGGAGTCTTTTGTCGTGTTCCGTCCATCACTGTTCAGTTTATAACGCTGTTGTAAGGTGTATTAGAAAATGAAGCGCCATGGTATTACCAACACTAAGACCGCAATTTTCTAAACACTTTGAATCTTTTGGTAAAATACTAATTACGTCTTATTATGTTGAGTTAAATTTGAATAATAATTAAATTTATTTCAGCAAAAAATTAACTACTTCGTGTTTAAAGAATATCCAATTTGGGAAGCAATTTACCCAAATGGTATCTTCTTATGTGGTCCCATAACAAACTTCAATTTTGCGGTTGCTAAACCTTCCCATTAACTTTAACTGATACCAAATTTTTAAGCCGATATTTAACCCAACTTAATCTTTTTTTAAAGTAATTTTATGCTTAAGTATTCAAAAAAATCCATGGAATTTCCATATCATTTGATACAAATTAATAGCTAACTTGAGGAATAAATTCTTCCAATATCAGCGGGAGATATCCATATGTACCAAGTTATGATATAATTCAAGATATTTTTAAATGTTAAAAAGTAATTAAACATTAAACCGGTTTACGAAGTTATTTAGCAGCGCGATCCAAATTATTTTTCTTTCGATGGGCAGGTGCAATCTGATTTTTGCGTTCAATTACCTTTGCAATTAAAAAACTGACAGTGAAATTTCGAAGAACCTACGATTAAAAATGGAAGGTATTCTTATTTCAACCGTATTAACGAGGGCGGACCAAAATGGGGATCATCGAATTCAAGGAATTCGCGCTTTGAACATAACTTATAAGAATTTCTAAAGAGGTTTTTACAATTGGGAATCTGGCTAAAGAGTTGAGGACTGTGATACTCTTATTATGAGTATTCTTGCACTGATGTCGCATAAATAAACTGTCCAGATGTACGTTTGATAAGCCTAAAGATCTAACATCGCCATAAAACTTAAAATATTTTGTTTAGAATATCTACATGAATGTAGTTGCTCTATCCTTATAATTACTGATGGTAAAAAAACACTAGACATTAAAAATAGACTTAAGACTAGGCTTAAATTAAATAAAGAAATAAAATAGATGCTCGGTAAGTTCCGCTTGACTAATTGTATTTATTCACACTCGATATTAGTATTTGGGCAGTTATGTCATTCTTAGTAGTAATCATAAACATATTTAATGGAACAAAAATGTGAAAAGGAATGAGAGATAGACAATCACTATATCAAGAAATTATAATATTTACTTTTTTTATCCAGCGTAGCCAACAAATAACTGCCGCGCTGTTTCAGGCTTTTTACACACTAGGAGTATATATGCCGACGCAAATACGTGTAAACCGGCGTAAAAAAGAATTTAAGATCTTAAAAAATAAAAATTAGAAAAGCAAGTATGGCCCGTTAAATTTTTTGTTACTAAATGCGGCCGCGACGTAAAAATAAGAAACAAATGTTATTGAATGTAGCCCCCGACGTAATAAAGGTTGTTGACCCCTGTTTTAAACTATTAAAAATCATATCGAAAAATGTAGTATTATTTAGTAGTATTATTTAGAATAGTAGTATTATTAACTGTAGAATATTTCTACACAAAACTATATAAATAAAATAGTTATTTGAAACTCACAAATATATTTAATAAATACAGAAAATTGTTGTCCTATACCTATAGTATGTTTCTTTGATTTAATCGGCACTAGATTTTGAAAACAGGTAACTTTTAACGTTTAAAAAAAAGGCTTCAGATCGTTTTGTTTAGCAAAAGCCTGCTTCAATCGTTAAAAAGTGTGGTCGTGATAACGAAAATAAAAATTCCATATAGTTCCGCTTAAACATTTGTTATAACCCATATTATTGAGCGATATACAGAGTGATTATTTAATGGCGAGACGACGTCACCGAATATTACGTGCCTCCTAGCAGAATACTATGATTATAATAACCTTGAAGAAAATTTTATTATGAAGAAAAAAAGATTATGCGCATGCGCGCATAATCGCCTGCTACGATGTGTATGAAACGGCAAATTATTAAAACTTCCAGTGACGTCGTCTCGCCATTAAATAATCACTCCGTATATAGTTATTGAGCGATATCTTTATTACATTGTTTTTAACATTAAAAATATCCTTTTACATAAAAAAACCGCTTCAAATTTTTATGTATATATATATATATCGTATTATGTATATCTGTTATAGGCTATTTAAAACCTTTAGGCATAACTAGATTTTGAAATCTAGTAATTTTTATATATTTACTCGGACTTTTGGTCATTTTGTTTAAGATTTGTAAATCATACTCTCACATGGCAAATTCTAGATTAAATTGATTGTCATTATAAAATGTTCTTTTCATTACATTTTGATTTTTAGTGTCATTCTTAATAAAAAAATTCCGTTTATTTATTTTTTTGTCTTCAAAATAAGTGAAAATGTATTATATTTTATAACAAATGTCATTCGTTTCCATGGTTTCACTACTGGAATTTTAAATTTTCACATACCAACATGAAACATGAAATAACCCAGGCAAGGTCCTGTCTCGTGACAACCTAAAAGAACGAAATTCCCATTTAGTTCTGCTTAAAGCAAGGAAAAGACCTAATATCGTTTTATTTCAAATATTTAGATTTGTATGTGAAGCTTATCACCTGAGGGTGTTAATCCTACCGTGAATCGATCAACGAGAATGTCTCTGAATTTTCGATATCTATGAGGGAAAACGATAATTTTTTCATATTACTTCATTGTAAGGAATTGTACTTTCATTGATTAGTAGTAATAAAACATGAAAACTGAAGTTGAATCACCTAGGTCTTGCTTCTTAATTAAATTATTTTATTTTCTTAAAATAGCATTTATATTTAACGAACCATGGTAAATAGAAATAAGATGAAACCCGATACCATAACTTTTAATTGCATAAAATTTAATGTATATAATTTACAAAACACGTAATGACATATTAAATTTGAAAAAGCTCCAAGTCTTGCAGTACTTTGCACCTTGTGACACTTACCTACTCTTCTAATTCCCAAGTGGACTAGTTTGAAATGACAACTAGTACAAGTAATAACGTTAAGATTTGCATACGAGTAATGTTCATTTCCTAGTGCAATATGATCAGGAATGTATCGAAGTGTGTTAATGTAATGGGTCTAACGACTCACACTCAACTGTTCTTTGATAAAAACAACTGCGATTACAATTTCGCTATAAACTTAAATGGAATCCGATGATTAGATTCGCTCTTATTGTGTTTGGTGTAGTAAAAGGAGAATTGAATGTAATATCATTGTCAAAATAAGTTCACGTACATGTCAAAGGTAACTGCTATTTGTAGTTTTATAATTGAGACGTTGACAATGAAAAGGTTGTAAAAGACAAATTTTAAAAATTCATTTTTTCACTGATAGTGTTCTATGTTCCACCGACAATGGTATGGAAAAGGAGGTAAGTTTCCTAGTTCATTCGTTCTAAATGTAATTCATTTCAACAGGGCGTCTATTCTTTAAGCACTCCAACATTTATTTTTACAGTGTCTAGTCGAAAATTCTAATTTTCAACACCTGTATTCTGTAACTCATCGATGGTAACTTTTAACAGTGTTGTGATGCTCTTGAGAGGGCCAACGGAGTGGACGAGCTCGTTATATCGTGCAGTTTAGGTTGGTGATATTATTCGGGCGAGAATAATATGTTTACATTATTCTCATTTCACAATCATTCACCCCTCATCCAGGTGTAGGAGCTCGCCCCCTGGCATCGGCGATTAGCCTCGTTGCAGAAATAATATCATTGCCGATATAAAATAAATAAAATAAAATAAACTCTTGAGAGAATATCTAGATATGAAATATATAATAGGTTATATTGTTTTTAGACATTTGTCCTTATTAATAACATCATCATCAATAGCATGACAGACCGAGTTGAGCCTAGACCTCTTGTTTCAGGTTTCATGACCATATTTTCAATCGGTTTACATTCAGGAGTAATATGGTCAGTATTAAGTCATTTTTTATTGTAAACAGAAAGACACCTACTGTTTATAGCCGGTTACGGACGCCTAAGCAGAAACTGTAATTTGTATAAATGTTTTTTACACAAATTATTTGACATAGGCAGGAATTAAACTCACGTCCACACGCTTGCTTACTGGTCTAACAGCAAGTACAAACTATTTAACGCTTGTGGTCACTGGCTTGCATTGTTTTCTTTTTACAGTGTTCTGTCGAAAGTTCGGATTTTTAATAGCTTCTGTTGGAATTCTGTAGTTTATCGATAGTGTACTTTTAAGAGTGTTGTGTTGCTCTTGAGAGTAGTCATAGGAACGTGTTTTTTAGTGATATTGTTTTTTAATATTGTTACTTGTTTTTGGCACTTCATTTGGATTTTGGCACTTCATTTCATTGTTATTGCATATGTGAAATTAACAGGGTTATCCAGAGACTACATTATAAACACTGTTTAAAATTTAGACAGTGTTTAATTTGTTTATGTATTCAGAAACATAGCAACTATTTTTTTAAACAATATCTAAACTAAACATTGTTTAAATAAAGACAGCTCAAAATTGTGCAAGTTGGTAATAAAATAATTGAACTTACCTTTGGTCTCTTTCTAATTTTTATGTGCGAGAAAGAGATAGAATGTCACATTTATAACCATCAACGACTTAGCTCTTATGTACTTTCTTTTTCTTCGACATTGTAAAGTCGCTATTGTTCTCTTCCTTACACATTATACTGCCGTAAGATTGATTTCTGAATAAATAAATGATATACGCCCAATATTATATGACAATGGCTGAACCGATTTAAAAATAGAATATTTGGTGCACCTACCTTACCTATTTCGGTATATGTAGTTTTTTAAGAGGTATTGTATAGGTAATTTCAAAATTATTTACTTGAGAACGGCTAGACCGATTTTTTTTTTTTTTTGTATTAAATTGATTTATACCTAGTATAAATCCCGGTGGTCTCATAATTTTAATATAGGTGCCATTTATTGCTCCAATAATAGATGGACACCCTGCCATATTATAAAAATTTCTCATTTCTTTTTTGATGCAATTTTATAAAACATCTTTTTTTTAGAGCCAACGCAACTGAAACGTCCTGAATATCCCCTACCGAAGTATCTTAATTCGGATAATAATTGTAATTTTGAATCTATATGCCGTCCCTTATATGTCACATGATTAATTTAATTTTCAACAAGTTGGTGTATAAAGTAACTCCCTGTTTAAAAAAACGATATTTTTCACGAAAAAATTTATAACTATAATTAACATAGGGATTTTCCCTGTCCATTTAAATTCTGATAAAATTTGTACACACAAACTCATTTATATCCTTCACTTCTTCAATATCTTCTAAATATTCTTCCATTGAATCACTCATTTAGAAATCTCACGTAGATAATAATCTTTATACACAAATTTAAACTACCCACATACGTTGTTTAAAAAATGTTGATTGAATTGTAACTTAACTACGGTATCTAGAATGAAATGTTGTCTCTGAATAGACAAAATCAACTTAACCACAGTAACAACTTAAATTAAAGAGTTTAAAAATTGTCTTTGAATAAGAAAATAAATAAATAAATAAATAAATAAATTAACACTGAATTTAGACACAGTTTAGTTTAAACACTGTTTATTTTTTGTCTCTGAATAGCTCTGTAAATGATTAATAAAGTGTATAGAATTCCCGTTTGCTGCTAATTTCTATTATTTCGGCTCATTTAATTTCGGCAATTTTATGATTGTTGATAACTGTATAACTGTCCAAAGAAACAAGTTTGAAGTAAATGTGGTGTTATTGGTTTCTGTACAATAAATTATATACGGAAACATTTAGAAGTTACGATTAATTTAATAATGTTTTGCAAAGTGACTTCATATCTTCCCATGTAACTCATATTTTTTGTGTTACTTAACAAGAAATCTAGTAACGTGTTGTCACTTTTTCCAACAATGAATGAAATGTTTAATTACAATGATTGCAGTACAATACGTGTTGGAATTGTCTTTGTGTTGCATCTACCAATTTGTTGCAATGTTTTTGCCATATACTGAAGCAATTATTTTCCGCTAACATGTTTTTACAGAACACTAAGCTTTAAGAATCTTTGGGAAAAATCTTACAACAATATCGATAGAAATGAAATAGAATTATAAAAAGTAAACTGTAAAATCCAACTACAAATTTCATTTCTTAGGTACTGTCAATCGAGATTTTTGACGTTATCGTTTCTGGATAAAGATCAAAATGGGGAGCAGATTATTATAGTGGCTAGGTAAAGGGAATTAAAAGAACAGAATTATAAAGAAGAGCTAGGAAGGAATACTGAACATCTACGGCTAAGAACAAATATTAACTACTAAAAACAATTTAAGTTAAAGTAAAATTTAAATATCTTTAAGTGTTGCTTTACTTTTTGTTTATTTGTTCATAGTCAGTTTAATCTTACCACTGGTTTTGAGTAATTCAACAGCAAAAAATGTTATAATTAATTGTTAAAGACCACTGACTCGATCATTGAAAATTTTCTCACGATTTTCAGTCGAGAAAAAAGTAAAATAAAAACTATACTACAATTATAAGTCCTGAATCTTGCTAATGGTTTTATTACAAATTAAAATATATATTTAACCATCATCACCTTTCATTAATGTTGCAAAAACCATCTAAATATTAATATTTCTCATGTTTTTTTAATAGTTATCATTCTAAATGATATTAAAATATTTTTTCCGCAAGAATTACAAGAAAGTTTCGTGTGTATTCTTAAGCAAGGAAGTCCGTAATCTTTAAACATAAAGTTTTTTGACTCAGTGGTCATGAAAGTGAAATGAGGACATTGACCTTCCTTCCTTGCATATTTTATAAGTTTTTTTAAACTTATTTTAACCTCTTATGTCAAGCTCTAAATTTACATTATTAATTTTAACACACGAGTTTTCTTATTTTTGCTCAACAGGTTTAAAATTATCGCATAAGCTGAGTAGCTTACGACTTCTTAAAAATTTAGATCAATTGCTTTATCTTAAATTTAAAATTTAATATCAAGACTGTCTTCTGTAAGGTTGCACCGATTAATTGGCAGATACTAGGTAATCCACCATATCAGTCTAATTTAGTTTAGTAATTTGATAGTCCGTTCAAACGTTAGCATGCAGTATTGCTCTTATGGGAAATGGTAACGGTGTTGCCAAATGTTACAAAAGTGTCTAATATGTCAATGAACCCAAAAATATATGCGGAATTTTATGAGACTTGATTTACAAAAATTAAGTCAAAACAAAAATCAGGTAGCATAGAACAAAAATGAATTTTGTAGAATATCGTGTTTTCACAAATCAGCATTTTAGTGTCGGAAACGTCGTCATGAGAGAAAAGGATAGCTTTATTGGGAGGACCCATTAAAGAGTGTCACAAAGTTAATCCTAGATCAGGATTGTGACACCTAGATATTGTGACTTTCAACTGTTTGATTAAAAAACTAGCTAAACTTTGTCAGCGTCTAGCATGTGTTGCCTTATTACGTAATGCATACGCTGCATTTTCGTAATAACGTAATATTTTTCATGACGAATGAATATCGGAACAAGGTCAGTTAGAGGCAGGGTTGCCAGACGTCCCGAATTTCGCGGGACGTCCCGCTTGTTGAACAAAAATAGATTGTCCCGCGCGGGACAGCTAAAATCACGAATTAATCAAAAAAAATTGTCTTGTTCATCACTTGGGAGTGAGGACCTTTTTTTTGCTCATCAGTTCTATTTTGGGAGTGAAGACTTTTTTTTGCTCATTACTTCTATTTTGGGAGTGACGACCTATTTTTTTTGCTCATCAGTTCTATTTTGGGAGTGAAGACCTTTTTTTTGTTCATCACTTCTATTTTGGAAGTGACGACCTTTTTTTTTGCTCATCACTTCTATTTTGGGAGTCAGGACCATTTTTTGCTCGTCACTACTATTTAAGAGTCTTTTTTGTATATTTTGAACTGTACATTTTATTAGGTTGTCCCGCTTTTTGCGCCTTAAGCCCGATTTTTTTATATTTATTTGGTAAAAATCCCGATTTGGTAAAATAATAATCTGGCAACCCTGGTTAGAGGTTGCCTCGACTTCCCGATGGGCAACCCCCGCCTCGGAGTTAGGTACAAGCCGATTCCGGCCAACACGGGGTGGACCGAAGACTTCCCCAACTCCCAAGAACAAATTCAATCATACAATAAGACTGTAAATTTGATAATTATTTAATAAATTGTATTGTTAAAACAAGGAGTTGAATTTCCATCTAACTACCCACGTGACGAGCATGAAAAAAACTACTCTATTTGCCCTGTACTGCATTGAACGGACTATAGAGGTGGATTGTGATGGTTTTAGAATTTTATTTTGAAAAGAGAACTGAGTGCAAAGTAAGATGAACTAGCGCCATCTAAACATATATTCGAAACTAAATATACATGTGTAATAAGCATACTGGAGGAAAGAAACAGTATTTCATTCCAAACTAACACTTTCAAAACACCAAGTTATTTACTTTTTTAAATTTGCACAGTTTATAAAAGTGTTATTTATATTTCTTTCTTATTAAACTTTTTACATACGTGTGAACTTGACATTTCAGTAATAAACATTGTTGCAATTTCTTCTTTTAAGAAAAACTTGACAGACTGTAGAATTCTCATGTATTCGAGCCTGAGGATATTTTAAAATGACCAAACATGCAATGTAGATTTTTCTGGAATTTTTAGAGAAAATTATAAGTATTAAGTTACAAAGAAATAAAAGAATACAACGTATGTTACGCATTAAGGTGTAGTTAAATATACAGTTGAAATAAATTGACGTTTAGTTAATATATAGCAGATAGCATCGTGTAGTTTGGATTAAAAAAATGGAATGAAACATGCATAACATTTGTTGGTAATGACAAGGTGATCACACCTGCTTTCGTGATAATTTTACTTGTACTGTCTTGATCAGACTATAGTGATTATTTAGTTAGCGTGTTAAAAAGAGCGTAGTTAAGGGTAGCAAAAAGTGCCAAGATTGCAGAGACACTCTTGAGAGAATTAACTAATAAAATCGAATAAAATTTCTAATTATATTGCCAAGCACGCTTTTTTTAAATCGTCTAAATTTTAAAGAAATTGTCGCAAAGAATCTTCATTTGCTTTTCGGAAATTCTGGCGATATTTATCGACATTGCGTAATAGTAATAGTAATAGTAATTTATTAAATTTGCCAAATACAAGAAATGTACATTAAATTATGTCAAAATATACAAATATACAAAAAAAATAAATAAATAAATAAGCTGCACGCAATTATACAATCACAAAGTTGCAGCTATCAATATTATCATTTAAAAATTCTTGAATACTGTAGTACATTTTCTCCAATAAGAATTTAAAAATAATTTTTTTAAATTTTTGGAGATTTAATTCTCTGATATGCATAGGTAATTTATTGAATAGGGTAACGCCTATAAATGAAGGAAGAGACTTGTAATAATAAGATTCCTTTCGTTCCTATGTGAAGCATAGGGCTTCAACTAGGAACTATTTCCGGCAGAAAACTAAAAATAGCAGTTCTTCTTTTTCTTCAGCTTTTCCCATTTTCATATCTGGTCGCTGTTACTGACGAGTCTCTGCCATTCTCTTCTATCCAAATATTCATACCCCACTAGATCCTTACTATTTAAATTTTCCTTTATGCAATCCTTTATAAAATAGTTACACATTTTTCAGTATATTTTTTTCGTGTTACATCAAGTTCGTAAGAAAATAAACTACTGTATATTATGTACTCTGTGGCTGTGTATTAAATAATAAGTGGGGCATAGAACAAAAAACGAGTTGCACCGACCAGAAGTGCGTTTGTGCAAATGAAAAGATTTCTATCTAATAAAAACTTACAAAATGCTAAATTTTCTTGTTTTACACTACAGAATAGAAATATGGACAGTCACTAAATCTATACGTAAAAGGCTGGAAACCTTTGAAATATGGGTGTATGGAAATCTCTTGAAATTATAATGAATTATTGAAATCAGAAATAAGAAAATCTTTAGAAGGCTAGGATAAGAGTTAGAAATTACGTCAACTTTTGAAAGCAAATCTTAAAAATATGTCGGTTACATAATTAAATATCTTAGATACAGACTGTTACAATATACCTGTAGGGTGTTTTTTTTTTAAATTTTATTTATTTATTAATTTTTTATTAATAAAAACTAGACATGCCTTCGTAGTCTAGTGGTCTAGACCGAGAACGCGAAATTCTTATATTGAAGGATTCGATTCCCGGTGAGGCTTTTGATATTTTGATATTTAATTTCTACATTATATATGTATCATCGCTGTGTGTTTCAGAAACCCTGAATGTATTTATGTATTTATAGTACACAGTAACATATTTAATTTTCTAAATTTTGTTATGATTTTGTAAAAAAAAATATTTTAAAGGATTTACATTTTGAAATTTTCACCGCAATCGGATTTGCAAATTGTAAATAAATTTATAATTGAGTTAAAATAAAATAATATCCTAGGTCAGTGATGGCGAACCTTTTGAGCTCGGTGTGTCAAAATTGGGTAAAAACCTAGCTTAACTCGGGTACCGTGTCACGTCTAGAAATATCCATAATTTTGAGATATTCACAGCCCTAGTAAAATAGTTATATTTTTGATGTATTTATTTGTTAAAAACACAAAAACAAATAATTCTTTACATTAGTGACTTTTTGTTGGTGATTTGCATTTGCTACATGGAATTGAAGGTTGGTATTTCGTGCACTTCAAACCCAAGCAAGCTCTACTAACTTCATCTGTCAGTCGGTTTCTGTTATTGGTTTTAATATTATTTAACACCGAGAATAAGGTCTCACAAAAGTATATAGATAGAAAAATAGTGAATAAAGCCATCGCTAGATTTTTCAGTGCCACAGTGTCCGGTAATCGGTTCCAAGCACTCCAAATTTCCTGTTCGTAGTGGCACTCTTTTTCATTCTCCAAACGATTTCTCTCCAGATTCTCAAGTTTGGACCTCAAGTCGACGAACACTTGAGCCCAGATGCGTTAATTGTTCTTGGCCGAAGATTGTCCGTAAACGATGCGTGTCACCTAAAATTTCTTGGCGTGTCACCCGTGACACGCGTGTCATAGGTTCGCCATCACTGTCCTAGGTCAAGGTAGCCTTAATACTAGTCAACACAAGATAGGCTTGTTAGAAGAGAAGAACTATTTTCTGTTAATATTTCAAAATATTTACTTCTAATAAGAAACTGTAAACTCCAGAATTCTCATGCTTTAAAAAAAAACTCCACCTATTTTTGCACGTAAACTATTAACAAACTATAATTCAAATATAATAGCGAGCATGATTTCTCATTTTGCATTAGGATTAATATAAAAAGTAACGGTTTGTTGAAAATTTTGCAAGAGAATAACGTGATGTGGAAGATATCAAAAATGTCCGCGCGTGTCCATTGCGGAAGTCTCGTGACAGTAATCAGACAGCGTGAGTAACGAACGTGAAACATAGAGAATGCGAAACGAAACTGATCCTAGAAGACAAGGACAGAACTCGGCGGCCTTAAAACAGAGCAATCTCGCGGATACTGAGAATGATAATCATTAGAGAAATAAATGAAGCATTTTTCAACTAACTTGTCGATATCCACTCATTATTATAAGGTGTCGATAAATCATTAATTTAGATTTAACAAATATATAATTAGGTGGAGAGGATCTGGGAGGGAAAACAAGATCTCTCGCTTTATAGAAAGGCCCCACATAAAAATGATCAATATAAGATTTTACGAGAGTTGAATTTATTAGATACCTAGAATATCTGTGGACTTTACCTAAAAAGACTTAACAACAATGTGGATATGTTTTCTAATTTAGATTGAATTTTAATTCATCTATTTTAATGTTGACCCCTGAATAAAACTCAAGTTTAGCACCCGCGTTACTGATTTAGAAACCTCATTTCAGTACAACACTATCATTTTTACATACTGGTTTTGGCTTTAAGTACAATTTTTTTAATTTTCAGTTCCCTGTTATTTGGTCATAATGTCTAAGATACGAGATATTTAAACATATGCATAACAACCGGGGCATTATAAATCCATAACGCCCTCTCATTACGCCCTCTACAAATATAAGTCACATTTACGGCCGGTACTTTATTTTCTGATTGCCAATAGTTTAGTATTCTTTTTCATATTTTTGTTAAGTATTAAATGGTAACTTTTTGTAGATTTTTGGGCATTTTCTCGATATATTCGGGTAATTCTTGCATATTCATTGTGATTGTAAAATTAATTTTGACAATTAAATGATTAAACACAATCATTTGTTTTTTGTCTATAAACTGTTTATTATTATAGGCTACCGAATAGGTATAAATATCTGTTAATTTTTACTTTTTATATTATGTGAAGTGAAAAATAAAATTTTGTATGCACCATTGGCGTTACTGGATAATTACGCCCATCGAGCGACATCCATTCGTCGGGCCAGTGGTCCTCTGGCTGTTTTACGTCGCTTTCCAGGTGTAATAATGTTAGTAATATCCTTGGTACATAACTAGCTATTAGACACTGTCTCCGTCCAGCACGAAGGCTGACATTGGTATGGTGATAGCACATTGGAAGCTGGATTGTACGTTGTCATCATAATTAGTGAAAATAATCATTAAAATCATCAAATTTCGATATGTTTACGATATTCCGTAGATTTGCTGTAATAGTGGCTCGCTACATATTTGGTGGTAGCGGCATTATACAAAGTAATTGTAAAAGTGGCTCGCTAGACGTTTATCTTGGTTTAAAAACCTATGCTAATAATTTTAAATTACCTCTATAGATCAAAATTTCTACTGTTTTACCACGGTAATGCTTAGGGCTGGTTTCTGAAAGCTTAGCTGAGTTTAATCTTTTGGTTAAACTCGGTTACAACATAACAATCCCATAAATACCCATAGCAACTATTTTTTATTTGGTTATAGTTAACTAGGCTGTCAGAAACCGGTCTTTAGAGGTTGATAGGCTATTTGGAACATACTTGGGTTGATTTTTAGCCTCACACACAAATCTTTGACATTGATCTGTTTTATCAAGTTTTTCTATGTATCTTGTGTGCCAATGTATACTAGATCTTCTATCAGATAATCTGTCTCCTTTCTTGCGAGGCTATATGACTACTGGTTGACAATTGTTCAGTATTGAGCCTTGAATTAACTTTATTAATTTTATCTCGAAATTCACCAAATAAGACCACCAAATAAAAGAGGAATGCTACTACTAAAAATGTAGAAATTTTATTGGATGATATTTAAAATGTTCCGTCACTTTTGTGTTTATAAATTCTCCATTTTGTCGGAGGAAGTAATGCCCGCACTAATAATCTATAACATAATATTCAAAGATGCCGACTTATTAAAATCTAATTAACCAAACATAAAAGATTGTGCAGTTCCCTTTATTTTATAGAATTTATGCAAACTTTCCCTGCTCCGCCCCTGTTTTAAACTTCCTGAAGTGCAATCTCTGTTACTCACATAATTATGTTTTTATGTTAAAATAGCACTACATAAAAAGCAACCCTCTATTTTAAATCTCGGCACGGCAACAGACGGATCAAACCACATGTGACTAATTTTAAAATCAACGATGAAATAAAACATTTTATAGTACCGCTCGTAAAAAATTGTCTTTTAAAGCATAATCAGATTCACGTTGTGCTTACATTCTAATAAGAAGTCTAACTGTTTGTGGAGAAGACTAATTTAAAAATCAACAGTGATCAAAGAAAACTTCGTTAAACAGCTGTTAGAAATTATAAGTTTTTTAGTTAATAAGATTGAAGTTTATAGATCGTTAAAAATGGAAAAAGTAGAGTTTTCAGATATGAACGAATAAGTTCATTTTAAAGTAGTCAGTTACTTTTAACTCTTTGCAGTCAAAAGCCGGGAATTCCGGAAAAGAACTTTTAAGTCCCTTTCATAAACTCGGGCATACTGACCAACGCAGTATTTACATAAATTTTTGCAACTATAATTTGGAGGTATAATTTAATTTAATAGAGGAAACATTTATTGCTATGAGTTGCTGTGGCTCCATGGTTCAATATTTGCCTATGGAGCACAAGGACGTCCTCGTATTGTAAGGGAATTAATTTTGGTATTATTTCAGAAAAATTTCATAAATAAATTCAATTACAGTAATATATTAAAAATGTTAAATCATAAAAAATAATCTATTTTTTAGAAAGGACACTTAAGGGCAAACATGTTTATAATTGTAACATAAGACTTTTGTAAATTTAACATGAAAAGGAAATCGTTAATTCTTATACAGATGACAACTGTGTCTTTCAAATAAATATTAGTTTTGGATTGATTTTCTAATGGGATATTTATTTGAGTTATCACCAATAAATTGTGAATTTTAAGATATCACAAGACGAAGAGTTCATGAGGGTGTGAAATGATATTTTACAGTTTGGGCGTTGTAAGCCTCTGAGGGTAATTGAGTCTAAAAAGTGAAGAGGTTAAGACGTGTTAAGGGTGTTCAGTTAAGACAGTTATGAGTTAGAGCAGCGGTTCCCAACCTGTGCTCCGCGGAGCCCTAAGTGCTCCGCGTGCACTTCTCAGGGGCTCCGCAGCCGTCCCAACAAGTAAAATAAATAAAAATTGAATAAAATCAAAATAATAAGAAATATAAAACAGAATCAAAATAATAAAACTGGAAATTACATTCTGATCGAATATTGGCCAAGTTGTATGTATGTCGGAGTGCTTTCTGACTCTAGCCGGTTTATGACGCTATGACTAGCTAGAATGTGATGGGCGAGATGCATTTTTGTTTGAATAATCTGCGTATATTTTAATTATTTGTTTCATTTTATAAAAATCAGTCTATCTATCAATATGCGAGTTGTAAAAGAGAACTACCCTCTCCCCCGTAACATTACTTCTAAACACCATTAATTTGTAAAACATAGGGTAGGCCTAGGGGCTCCGCCATAGAAATTGATTCTAAAAAGGGCTCCGCAAGTAAAAAAAGTTTGGGAACCACTGGGTTAGACATTTAGAGTGTTCGGTAGAGTCGAATAAAATGTAACAAATAATTCTGTATGTTGCTTTTGATCTGTATTTTAACAGAAATTCTTTTGAATTAAAATGAACTCTTGTAGAATGATTTATCATTTCTGGTTGTTACAAATGGTTAAATACACTAATCAACAGAGTGTAACTATAAATTTTGCGACTTATAGAGTTGAACTAACATGTTGTGGGTAATAAACATAATATTTCTTCATTCATGTGTATTGTAAATGTCGGTGGCAATCGTGTACATTAAGTTAATATCTTGATATCATGAAAATATTTCCTCTTTACAGGGTCCATTTGATTCTAAAACTACACGATTCAAGTCTCTCATATCAGATGCTAACACATTACTTCCTTATGGATATTGTCTTTATTAGATCTTGCCATATTAACGTCTTTATTACTTCACTTTGATTTCGATACAACACGAATTAATGATGAGGAAAAGAAGACGTACATACTTTAACTTCCTCATTGACTCTTCCGAAAAGATATCGTGCATAGATTTCTGCTTTATGAGGCGTTTTGGTTAAAGAATATGCATAATAAGTTAATATCCAATAGCGTGAACGAAAACCGGAAAATTATAAGGGTTAGCGATAATAGTGGGCAGGTCTGAACAGCGCAATTATTAGATAATTACAGGGTGGAACACAATCGCATAGGGACTTTTTTGGTATTCAATTCCATATTAAAGACACCGAAATTTATCTCTTGGTCCCAGCTAAATTAACTGTTTAATCCAGTTCACGAGACTTTACATGCTGACTGATCGACAGAGAATCGATAAACAAATATATAATATGTAATTAAATAAATGCATTAGCTAACAAGACCGAACGAGTATAACAATGAGATATTTGGAAATATCTTCAACAGGGCAAGAATATTTCTGTAAGAAAATCGAAAAGTCTACGCGACTGATTGTAGTCAATGAGAGAATACAATGAAAGCAATAGATTTCATAAAGAAATCAACTAACCTACACTTATTTTCGTGTGACCGTCTCTTGACATCTTTTGGGACTGACCCATGCAGTGTTGGATACATAACAAGAAGGTTCTCATTCTTTTTGCTAGTTTTTTTTATGTCCTCTACTACTTCGGCAATTAGCCAGGACAATTGTAATTTTTGTAAATTCCACGACTGAACAGGTTTCGAACCCGAGACCTTAGTAACGTAGGGCACGTGTGTTACCACTACGCTACGCCAGTCCGTGTTTTTGGTATTTTATTTTGATAGCAAAGAAAGTCTCAAATTTATGTTAAATTTACCGTAATAGTGTTTGATTGCCGACGAACGCTTGTAGAATGCAACATTTCAGTTATTTATATTAGAATTTAATGCATTTAAAAGTGTGGCAACAATAAAATTTTTAATGCCTGAATATACCGGTCATTTCTTAGAGGTCACTCGGTCTTACAGTTATTCCAGTTAAGTCACCTAACCAAAATGGAACATGGTACATGGTACGACATCGTTCGAGAACTGAATACCGAATCAAAACGTCGCCGTTTCTCGAACCGCTATATATAACACGTTACAATAAATCCAAACACTCCTACACCACGAAATGCATTGTGGGTATGACTTGCTTGCTAAATCGACAACAAATGTCAGTGGGGGTCGCCTCTTTTACTCATGACACACTTGTCATGCACTAGACATAAAAAGAACCACTAAAAAACATAGAGTTATATAAAAAAATTCTAGTCGACTCTGAAATGCAACCAGAAGGATTTGACATCACAGTAGCGCACAATATATTTTCACACAGAACAACGAAACTATCTTATGACTCTGAAGGCGCATTGAATCTCACGTCTTAAGTTTTATTCAGGGATAATAAAGTTGCATGAATGATAATATACGAGCACTGTATTCAAAAACGAATATCTATTTGGCTGCTGTCTGTCAGATTGGCTTTTGGCTTAACTCACATAAGTCCTCCATTCTGATCTGTTGAAAGGCTCTATTTTCATAAATTGACTGGGACATTCAACAATGACAAATTTTTATGAAACCAAAGTGTTTCAGAAAACTATAACAAATTTGTCGATTTGTTACCTATCAATTTTGCGACATAGGGCTCAGTTATCATATACCAATACTAGAAAGATCTTCTATCAGTTATATTTTTCAAGATCTCTTATACTATTCTATCCTCCAAAATAGGTGTGAGGTTGGCAAACTTTTTTTGTGGAGGGCCTGATAAAATTTTCAAAGATTTTACAGGCTGAGAGGACAATATAGACCAACAGTGGCAAAACTGCGGCTTATGAGCCACATGTGGCATATGATTTTACTTGTTGCTATCGATCGTTAAACATTTATTTAGATCGTTAAAAATTAAAATAAAAACTGAACTTCTCCTTCATATTTGGCATTTAATATCTCACATTGCAGATTTTTTGTAGTTTTTACGGGAGATCCTCTGTAGGAGAGTTAAATATTAATCCCAGATGCATAAATAAAAAGTAAATCTAACTATAATGTCGTTCCTAAATGAACGTCCAAAATCAGGTAGCGAACAGCAGTTTGCCCACATTTGATCTATAATTCTCATCAACTATAGTCATTATTATCGACCTATGCGTATTATCGACTTTTTTTAAGAAATGCGCTAGCTAATTATTGATATATCATTTAGTTGCACGATTTAAACAGCTAGTCTCGAGTAGGATGTCATAAACCATATGATGACCATAATGAAAATATATAGCCTGTAAGGGCGTAGTGCCTGGTACTGTGTGTACTACTGTGGTAGAAAACCCCAAAATTTCGAATATAAAACTACTTTGTTAAAACCAAAAAAAATTGTCATACCAAGAATGTTACAGCGACGAATATATAGACGACGCCCGCTAGAGAAAGGGAATGGTTCAATTTACAAGGTCATAAAAATTAAGCGATGCTACTGGTTCGGATGGTGAGAAAGAGCTATTCAGATCAATTCTGTAAAAAAATACTGTGCAGGAACGTTACTACGAGATAAAATATTATAAAAAGTACAATGACTTTCATTCATGGTAGTAACTGACTTTGCTCATAGTGACGAATTTAGTTCCTATTTTCATAGTAACTGAGTTACAGAATTGGTCTGATTGTCTTGTTTTACTCGCTCTTGACACAACTGCGATAGAAGCGCTTCAAATACAAAAACGTACAAGTCTGTCTGAATCTATTCAAATGTACCAAATGAAAATAAAAACTACGGATGTACTTTGGTATCCGAAACTTACACAGATCACTGAATTTTACATAGAATTGTGTGACATAAATACCGCAAAAAATACATGCAAAAATGAATCTTGTTTATTTAATTATTTATTTTTTATAAAACAGTAAAAATGGACAGAAACACTTAAATAAACAAGCTCAAATAAATAAAATTATAAACAACATGATTTGTGACCACCGCCTTCATCATTTTTCTTATTAATTGATCTAAATAATTAAACACAAATGTTTTAAACTTGCTAAATTGTCAAAAATTACAGTTATAAAGAATTTTTCATTTTGCTGCTTCATTATATCTAATATGTCCCATATTACTGCTTTTCTCTTCCACTGCTTACCCTGATGTATTTTTTTTAATCGCTCGTTAAATCAATTTGTTTCATATCTTAGAAATCGAGAGATTGCCTCAGATAATTTGCATTCTATTAAATTTGTTGTACAAATGTTTTACTTACAAAATTAGCAGACTAGTAGAGGAACTTTGACTGACCTGTAAAATAAAATAAAAAATTATTACACGTTCAGTAAACCACATTTCTATTATAGTGTCATAGTATTCTTTTTTTTGTGTATTATTTCTTATATATTTATTTTATTGATTCTCAAGATATGATTAAGACAACACTGGCTGTTATAGATAATCTAGCTCCTTTATGTGACAGATTTTTTTCCAACTTGCTATTTATGATGAATAAGTTTGCCGTGGAATGTGTTCTTGCCCATTATAGGCAGGTTGTAAAAGTCGTTTTGTCACCGCGGATGATCTGACTGGTGGTAGCTCACATTGACACTGTCGTGAATACAGGGCGTTGCAATAAACACGGATGCTATCTCGAGTTTATGCAAATGTAGTACTTGGGGGTTCTTGTATTGCTTAAGGATTCAGATGATCACTGGGGAGGTCGATAGATAGTTACATCCAGGGACGGTTTGAGATAATTCTAAAAGAACTTGCAACTTCAATACACAAAAATAGCGTTACTATAGCAGACCTTAAAATGCTAAACTTGTCAATACACGTTTAAGAAGGATCGATAAGAAAGAATCCGTTGTCCGGATATAATAAGTATCGTGGAGATTAACAGGACAAGACCGGTAGAAATAGAACTTTAAAGACGGAAATGCAAGTCATTAGGTCAATTGGTGTGCAGGCAGCAGAGTGATATTACTAGACAGGATTTTAACTGGATTCTCAAGGTAAGAGATGACAAGGTAGTTCAAGAAAGACGGAGAAGATCTGTACTAGTAAAGGCAAATTAAGGAAGCAATTTTCTAGATTCTTTTTAAAGGTCTTCATTTCAAAAATGAAGAAATCTCACTGTAGTCAAAGCCTAGTATCAAAAGATGGAGCTTAATATTCTGACAGAATATCTAGAAAGAATATAAAATACAAGGTATCTGGTAGCAAATCAAGATGGACTTAACAAGTCGCGATTTTTTGTAGTAATTTGAATAGCTGCAAGAATGAAGGTATGCCAACTAGGGTAGTCGCAACCCAGGGTTACAAGTGGTGTAGCGCATCCGAGCGGAAGAGTTTTGGGGTGGCTAATCTTTAGAAACGTGGGGAATTTAAAAAATAATAAGTTAAACATTCTTAAACATTTATTTTATTTTTTCTTTAAGCGCATAGTTCAAGTCAATAACTTACTAAAACTTGTCCGAAAACGTCGCGTTGCTCTGCACTGAGAAATACAATACAAAAAATTAAATTATTAGCGTAGAATTATAAGTGCGCCAAGTGTACAGCTGTGTTACACTATGTGCAGAATTAGGCCGATGGATATGAATACTTCTGTGACATCCAAATAAAATACGTTACAACGAGAAAGTTTCTTTGATGTACCAATAGGAAAAATAGTTTTCTGCGTGCGAAACTAGGACCTCTTTTTTAAGGGCGGCATTGTGATGGTCGCCTCCGGGTGACGGGTATACGCGCGTCTTTTCGGATTCAAAACTATACTGGAGTCCAAATATTACATAAGAAATAGCCAAAAGATGGAGAGATAACTTGACAGAAGTGCTGGCAAGTAACACTTCACTCGATAAGTCTCCGGTCTGATATATATATGGCAACACTGTTGACAGACCCATATGATTTCTGGATAGTACCAACCTTCAAACGATACGTGTGAAAATTTCATGGCATTCTGACAATTAGTTTAGAAGTTACAGTGGTTTTAGCGACTCCAGTTTTATAATTTTCAAAACAATGGATAAAAAAGAATTTTGTGTGTTGATTTAACATTGTTTTTTGATGGGAAAAGATACTGTTGAAGCCAAACAGTGGCTTGATAAGCGTCATAGAAACTCTGCACCAGGCAAATCAACTATTACTGATTGGTATGCTGAATTTAAATAATTAATTAATTTTAATTTTTTTTAATTTTAGGAACTTTGGAATGAATGTATCACTCTTGAAGTAGAGTACGTTGACGAATAAAGCCGAATTTCTAAAAAAAAAAAAAGTTTTTATTAGTTAGACCTGAGACTTATTGAGCGACGTGGTATTATTATTCAAGATACCTGAAAAACTGACAAGAGATCAGGATGGAGGCTTTTCAGAGTGGACCATAAGTCAGTCAGATTGTTGCTTAAATAGAGAGACAGAGTGCGAGAGAAGGAGATGTGAAGAGAATTAGCTAGAGAGTTTATCTCACAGTGTCAGAAAACTTAGTCCTTCCTCCTTCCTAGAATGCCTTTTTTTGTCTCACTGTGGGATAATGATCCTAGGTATTTCTAGCCAATTTCTTTTACAGTTCTAATTTAATTTGATGATATTGTATCTTACAGGCAAAATGCTCAATTTAGCATTAATATTGTACAATTCTCGAAATTTTATGCCCTTATTTCACAACTGCATATGTAACTCAATTTGATGATAGCAATTACTTGGTAGTTTTTTGTAAATTTTCTTTAAAAAATTCCATAATAATTTGGTTGTGCAATCTCCGCGGACAATTACACATAAGAAGTCAGGTGAAAAATGTATGTAATTCCAATTTTATGTCTTCATCCTAAGTGAAGTTAGGTTAACAAACTAATGACGTATAATTTAAGTAATTAAGTCAATTATTGTCTTCTTTGAAGCGGTACGATAGAATCTTTAATGAAAACAAATGACCAATCATATATTTCATCATATACATTGTACATGTATGCTCTATGTTTGGCGTCAGCCCGGTATGGACGGTAATCTATCCACTTGCAGCGCGTTAGAAAATGAGTGACTTCTATATACAGGGTCATCCATCAACATCGGCAAAGGTGGAGCTCTTACGCGCTTTGACGTATCATGCACATAATGTATAATAACATACCGCGACACTATACACTGAACGCAAATTATAAAACAAATTTAGCTAAAAGCTATGCATTACGCCAAATAAAAAATTTGTTAAGGGATTTTATGAGAAAAAAATCTTAAATTAATTTTTATGATTCTCGTGACAAGCGTGTTTCACAGCAATTTTCAACTAAAAGCTAGGGGTTTTAGGAAAATTAAATTGAATGTCCTAATCAAACTACACTCCACTACAGGCGCGTACCCGAATATTTTCTTAGGGGACTCAATAGCCAAAATTTTGTCTTAGTTACAAGACAAATGAGTACCTTAAAAACGTGTTTGTTGAGTGGGAGCTCATGCATCCCCCGGGTGCACGTTTGCTCCAATAACATCCCAAAATCACAGTTTCAATATTTTATTAATAAGGCAGAATATAAGGCCCTTTTCCGTTTACCTGAACTAGAATTTACCCCTCCCTCGGGTGACCTTGCTCGATTAATATCACAAAATCACAGTTTCAATAAATTTTCACTTTAAACAAATAATTAGAAATAAATTAGACAAAATATTTGGAAAATCAAATGTTGTAAATCAATATTGTATCAATAAGGGAGAATATAAGCTCTTTTCCACCTGCAAGAACTAGAATTATCACCAATTTAATCAGAAAATAGTCACGAGAAAAGGCATATATTAGTTTTTTTGGAATCAGAGGTTTCTTTCGATTGGCAACTGATTCTGTATAGAGGCAACTATTTAGTTCGAAAAGATTTATTTGCTGATGTGTATTTAAAACAATTTTTATAAATATTGCCCCATTACTTTTGATACAGGACAAGGATACCTTACATCAGACATGGCCAAACTTTTACAAACGTGGGCCATATTCTATGTTATAAAAGGCGTTGCGGGTCAGAGTACAAATAAAAAATGGACACCCAAAAATATTGACGAGCAAAAAAGAAGAAATCTAGAAGATCCAACAAGTAAAAATAAAATCCAAACTACCTGATGAACAAAAAAAGGAATCCAAAACTACACGAAGAGCAAATTAAAAAAAAAAAAAAGAAAGAAATAGCTACGCGGGCCACATGAATACATATCATGGGCCGGATCTATCTCGTAGGCCGTAGTTAAGCCATACTTACCATCTAGGAAGGTGGTCTCTGAGAAAAGTTATTTCTGACATCGGTTTGAAATAAACTTTTACGTTTTTAAGTATTCTGGCGAGACTTTCTCGTCCAGCTTAATGAAAAACTTCATTTACCATTATTTTTGACTGGGCCAGAGAACTGACTTAGTTGTTTCAGTTTTATAAATAAATTTCGTTACTAGTTTTCGTTACTATTAACATATTATTTACAAATTCGCCCATTTCTTTACGTGAATAATGCAAGTTCCTCTTAAGATCACTGTTGTCTAGGTATGAATTTGGATGGAACCATGGATTCAACGTTGTGAAGTATTAGCAAAAATTATGCGGTGGTTTTGTCAAGTTCCATGTTATGGGATCATAAGCATGAGTACTAAAATGGACTTGGGATAGTCTTGTTAACTAGAGGAGATGATGGCCAATAGATAAAAAGTACTAAGTAGAGGCCCGAAACTGGTAAACGTGATACCGGTCGAATTAGTATGAGATAGAAATACGACGAGAGACAAACGTTGAAGGAAAGCAGTGGCTTGGTAGAACTAAAGCCCAATAGCAGTGAACCAATCTAAGAAAGGCGTATGTACAATGCTGTCCCGAATAACTCTGATGATGAAATATCGAATAGAAGGGGCGTACTTTGAAAGACTTTATCAATCCCCAGTTTTAAATATTAGTTTCAATCTTCTTAATTTTGTTTTAATCTGTCAATTGATGTTTCTCCGATCTGTCTTGGTGGGAACTTGTCTTCAACTCATTTATTTTCAAGCTAAAGGGAAAGTGTATGTTAAAAGTCTAACCAGCAATGGTTCAGTTACAATCAGATTCAAGGAATAACTGTAATGGGCACACCTAAGTCCCATATTAATAAAGCACCTTATAGACAATGAGTCATTAGGCTGTAAATGTCGCTTTGATATAAGAGATAGTGCATTGGGCACAGCTCTTCCTTGTTATACTGTGATGCATGCAATTAAAGATATGACAACGGGCGATAGATTATACACCTTGTTTGCATCGACAGTGACAAGTGCCCTGTAGTTGTGGGCGAGACGGTTACATTTGCGCGTTACTTTTAACCGCGGGTTATTCGGAATTAAAATGTTATTGAAAATACTCCGTTAACATTATTGACAGTAATTTGTTACTTAATAATCATGTACTATATTTTTATTTATTATATCAAGGTGAAGTATAACGCCTTTTGGATGTAATAAATTTTAAATATGTACCGTAAATATTATTATTAGGCCGATTTAAAACTTTAATAAGAACATTTATATTCTGTTTCAATAATATAGTATACCGTTTAGGGCAAATGTTAATTATTTAATATCTTAATTCTATAAAATTACCTCTGTAAAAAACTAGAGTAAAATTTAAAAAAATCTTCAGTCGCATAATGGCATGTCTAGATTGTTGCGATAATGTCATGCTACAATATCGTTTGACAACTGTCTATATTCCTGTTTAGGTCACGTGACATTTCATTATAACTGAAAATTAATGTGTAAGTTAAATAACAATATCTGGAAAATACCTATATTAAAGTCGCTAGATAAATAATGTAGCGTAAACTTTTGAGGTAGAATTTGTAACCTTTTGTGTACAAAAACACTGGGGTTTGATTGGGAACACTGGTTCCCCAGTTCGACAACAAATTTTATTACATTAGGTTGGCCAATCTGAAGACTCATCTATATTAATAAAATTGGAGGCTGTAACTGTTTTTTTTTTTTTTTATTTTTTGGCTTTATATTTGGGTTCTTCACGTTTCAGATGATTATAAAACAATATCCGAAAAAAAAAACAATGGTCTGTCTTTCTGTCTATCCGAGATTATCGCAAAAACGGCTCTTCATATTTTCGTGCGACCATTTATTTACAAAATAATAAGTAACATAAATCGGACAAAGTTAAACATAGCATGCTTTGAAGATGATTTTGTTACATAAAAAACCAAATAAAACCTGCAAATTTTCCTACCTGTTAGTACGAATTTGATATTAAAGCTGATAACATCAAATTGTTTCTAATTATGGATTACGTACGTTATTCAAATGAATAAATGAGAGATATGATTTTGACATTCGGGGAATGTCAAATAAATTCTGTTAGGGCTCAGCAACTCTGCCAAGTAAGGTATTCTGAAGGTAAAGGTTAGAAGACTTGGAACATAGGGTAAAGCCATCAAGGAAATTCAAGAGTATATCGTTTTAAATATAATGGAAGAGTTTTTATTACGAATGAGAAAATGTGTAGATAACAACGGCAGTCATATTGAACATTTGTAAGTTTTCCTTAGTTTATTACTAACTTTAATCATATTTTGTTTTATTGTTTTTTTAAGTTATATCTTTTTATAATTTAGTTTCTACTATTTTTATGTTATTTATTATTTTGTAAATAAATAGTCGCCATTTTAAAATGGTTAAAATTAAAGTATGATATTTTGATATCATTGAAAAGCTGATTTAATGTGCTTTCAAGAAAAAAAATTGAAGTATCGATTCCCTATGCTAGATAGAAAGTTGAAACAATTTCCGCAGAAAACGGAAGTGATGCAGAATTCTTATTATAGTCTTTAAGTGGGCCCTCTTTTCTAGTTTGCCTTTTTTTCTGAAAATGTTTTTGTATCTTTTAAAATAAAGAGTTATTGGAGGTGCGACGTTTGAATCAAACACCCTGTATATTTGGGGAGTTGGAGGGACATCCTAAAACTAATATTTAAATATATTTCCCTTATTATTGACTTATTATGTATGACGAAAATAGTTTCTAATAAGAAAATAAATCTTTTTTTTTTAATTAGTATTAATTGACCTTGGAAATTACCTCAATAAATTTTTTATTTTTATGAATTTTTTCTTTTTTTTCTAAAGCTAAACTTTTGTAATATCTTCCTTAATATTGAATTAACAGCAAAAATGTAAGTATCAAAAATTGTTTTCAATAATAAAACAAATCTTTGTACCTTTACGATTATACTTTTTGTATACTTTTTTAGTATACTTTTCGATTGAATGAATATTTATGGGGAGTTATGGGGGTACACCCTAAAACTCAAAACTTATATAAGAAAAAAATGTATAGAAGGAAACATTTTTTTCTCTCTTTAACGCAGTTTTAATAAGAAGATTATTTAGGGTTCAAGGGGAGTGTTACTTATAAGAAATATCTAATTTGTCATCTACTTAACATCAAAAATCGGTACAAAAGTGTGGTTTAGGTTTAAAGGTTTAAAAACGGGATAAAGACGATTTTGACGATTTTGTGTTCAATATAAACTAAATCAGCATTCAAACAACTTGGCTTTATCATGCGTTCATGTAAACATTTTTCGAAATCTAAGAGTATAATAACTATATACAAGTCATTAGTTTGTAGTAAGTTAGAGTATAATTGTTTAATTTGGAATCCGCAATATGCTATTTATTCAAACAAGATTGAAAGCATTCAAAAACGCTTTTTAAGGTATTTAGATTATAAATTTGATTGCAATACTCCATCTAATTATGATGTTCAATTAAACAGATATAACCTACATACCTTGAAAGACCGTAGAACTAAATTAGAGATGAATTTTGTCTATAAAATTGTAAATAGTATGATTGATTCTGAAGATATTTTGAGTCTGATAAACTTTAATGTACCAGCTACAAATCTGAGGCAAATAAATACGTTTTACTCTGGAAACTATCATACAAATATTAGACAGAATTCACCTCTTAATAGAACTATGTGCACATTTAACCATCACTTTAATACTTGCGATATATTTTTTCTGTCATTTTCTGCCTTTAAAATACTAGTGGAATGTAAATTGAGAGCTTAACTCAACGATATGTATTATATTTATATGTAAAAAAAAAACTCTTTTTGTTGTATTAATTTTTTATGTAAATATTTTTCTTTTTTTTTAATTGTATCATTGTATTTATAATTAATATCTAATTGTAAATTTTTCGTGGAGGTCTATAGGAACTATGTTCTGTTTGACCACCCAAACAATAAATAAATAAATAAATAAATAAATAAATAAATAAATAAATAAATAAATAAATAAATAAATAAATAAATAAATAAATAAATAAATATGAAACTGAAATATCTCGCTCATCATTTACGTTACAGCAAAAATATATATTACGAAAACCGTAAGTAGTACGGGTACGCCAGCTAGTTTGTAACATAAAAAGGTTACAATAATTTCTTCTGTCAATCAAGTCAAAATAATACTGTATATCAACCAAACATAATGTACAAAATTAAATGAGCCACTGTTGTTGTGTAGTCTATATATTTCCATTTATCCTTGCAAGTTAAAAGGATACTAAAATAAAATACGTTTCAGTAAATACCGTCCATAAGAAATACCTTAATGTATAGCCAGACAGAAAAATCATAACGTTCTTTATTGGCTGCTGTTGACCTTAGGCCGTTAAATAAGAGGCAATAAAATTGAAAGTCGTTGGTTAACCTGTAAATGAAATTAACATTGGGGCTATATTGAACGGTGAACAGCCTCGTCCACGATCGAGATCTCGTTATCGCGGACATCGAGAACTGAAAAGTACTCTCCAATGGACTATTGTATAACCGCTGAGAATCGCTTGTGTTGACCATTATTAACTTTTAACGCGATACTACGGATCGTAGCTTCGTTTCCACCAACAACATCTAAATCAATTTAAAAGGTTATTGCGAGATTAGATTTTTCGCAGCTTAAAATTGAATAAGTGGTAATGTAATAAATGGAACATTCGGAAGTTTGATAGTAGAAAATAACTTATGACATGAAAACTAAGTATTGGAATGTACTTTTAAATAATAATTATTAACAGTTGTAGAGTATAAGTACTGCACTTCTTCATTTTTTACTCAGCAAGGGAGGATTGGGCAGTAAATGGAGGTTTCAAAGCTAATGTTAGATGGCAGATTCATTACATCTGCGCATCTTGAGTATTTCTTATATTAGGGGTACCTGAAATTTCTTTCGTTTTTATTATTAGTGCAGTATGTGCACCGCTTAATTCGAGAGTGACCTTAAGTGCCTAATTATTGTTTTCGTTTCATTTTAAACCCTTGCATTTTAAAATAGCGGAAGAATTTCCATCAAAGCATTTTTTACGCTGTTTAATGTTGCATGAGTACCATAAAAAAATCTGTTGCAGTTACTATAAAAAACATTTGCACTGTTTATGGTGATAAAATAAGTGTACGCACATATCATCAGTGGTTTAAAAAATTTAAATCAGCAAATTTATACTTGGATGATGAACCTAAATCTGAAAAGCCTATAAAGCAGTGGTTTCCAACCGGGGGTGCCGGCACCCCAAGGGTGCGGGAAAACATTTTGAGGGGTGCGAGAAGATTTATAGAAATTTATAAAATTTATATAAAAAATCTAGTTTATTTAAATTTTAAATAGTCTAGATTTTTATTTTATTTTTAGACTTCCAGATTTTTTTAGGGATCTTAACCTCCAAGAAAATGTATTTTGTGTGTTACATAATAATCTTGTGTATTAAATATTTTTTTGTATTATTTGTATTATTGAATTATTTGTATTATTGTATTTTGTATTATTGTATTATTTATTGTTTTTGGGCAGAATAAGAATCATATATTTTATCCCTGTATTTTTTTTTTTTTTGTAATAAATAATAATAAAAAATTATTTTTCAATAAGTATATTTTCTTTCTAATTTTATTAAGGTTAAGAACCGCTGAATGCTACATCAATTAATTTGATCAATTTTAAAGAAATATTCATGCGATTTCCTTTTTTTTGCTCTTCTCTTTTTATTTTGATCAATTTGACATATAAATACGACTCAACTGAAAAAATCTGAACACATTTTTTATGGGGGTGCGGGAGCTTATTTTCACATTCAAAGGGGTGCTCACTACTAAAAAGGTTGGGAACCACTGCTATAAAGGAATCAATTGTTATATGTTAAAACCGGAACAATCTGTTAATTCTGATCTCTGCTGTGAATAATTGGATCGACTAAATCAGAACTTGACCAGAAATTGTGAATAGAATACTCTTCAACACGACAATGCTCGACCTCATGTATAAAAAAGGACACGTGAAAAAATTTCCGAGCTTTATTGGGAGATTCTACCGCACCCACCCAGCTCACCAGACATTGTACTTATTTCGATGAGTGGAATACTTTTCAAGAAACAAGACACTTAGAGATATGAACCATGTTAAAATGACGCTCGAGTATTTTTTTTCTTCAAAAAATCAGGTATTTTATAAATCGGGAATATTTTAAAGATCACGATGGAAACTATTTTACTCAGTAATGTATATTTTTTTCTTTCGATTTGTTATTATTTCAATAACAACAAATAAACGAAATAACTTTCAGGTACACCTAATATTTAAATTACAGTATTTTATAGTTGGTAGGTCTGTATGTATGCGGCCAAGTTGTGGGAGCGCCAAAAGTAAGATTGATGCATTTGAGATGTACTGCTGGAGATGAATGTTTAGAATTTCGTGGATACCGTGGTGTATCGACATCTCTATGTGTTCAGTTCCTGGCAAATGGTTTTTTTCCCGGTTGTTGTCAGACTTTATGCTTTAAATGCGTCGATAACTGACACATGTTAATGATGACTATTTTCAAATACGGTTCTCGAAGACTACTATGCATCACATGGACGGGAAAAACAACTAATCTATAAGTGTTCAAAAAAATTGATGTATCTATTAGGATTTTAAACGTCGTTTTGTCGTGAATAGCCATATACAACGAAGATTTAAAAACCCTCTTGTAAATTCTGTGTAAACGCATCGCTGTCAAAATTCCTGTCTAAAACTCTTCCTGTGGGATATCTGTACATATCAACTAAAACTAAGTTTGATGGCAGGAGAGCTACGGGATATCCCAGTCACTTCATCTCGGCAGGAAGTCCGGAGTTATTCCGGGCATGCTTTCAAATAGATATATCTCTCATATTCGTGCATTTTTCACTCATAGAACCTCGTGTGTGGACTCATAAATACGCGAGCGTGGCTCGTCTTGAATAATAGGAACCTGGCGAATTTAAACTGTACTACGGATGGAATTATAAAACAGCTTTGAAAACATCGCAGATCGTTCCTCAATTACTATTTTATATCTCTCTTATTTATGATTTCAAAACAGATTTTTAGAAATAAAAAATATAAGTAATACATCAACTAAATTGAACTAGTGCAGTGGCTTTCAATAGTTTTTAAATCGTGAAATCTTTTTACTTCTTATGGACCACCACAGTCAAAACAAATTAGGATCACGGATCATTAGTAGTACTTGAACCACAGGTTGAAAACCTCTTGGCTAAAGTACATAAATAGTCAGCTTAGTGGCCTAAACAACCCTATAGACTTCGTTCAACACAAATTTCCATTCTAATAATTATAGTGTGTTGAGAAAATCTAACTATAGTTCAAAAGTATATCGCCAACTCAAAAAAGTCGTGCAACATTGACATATAGAATAAGAGTTTTCTAAGCTAGGGATCACTAAGGGCCTGTTTCTGAAAGCTTAGGCGAGTTTAATCTTTTGGTTAAACTCGGTTACAATATAACAATCCCATAAGTAACTAAAGCAACCATTTTTTTAACTATTTGGTTATAGTTAACTAAACTTTCAGAAACAGGCCCTAAGAGGGTTGTGTAAAAAATCTTTTAGGTCTCCTATATCATGAATTTGATCTCATTTTATAGCACTAAGTGGGTGAAAGGAAAATAAGGTGGTTCACACTAAAGACATCCTGCTCGATGTCACTAAAGACATACTGCATGAACCGATAAAAGTAGCCTTAAGAACTGCACAAGAAGCCAGGAACGCAACCAAGAGAGGTTGCTTATAAAGGAAAGAGAACAATGCTGCTCTTTGATGATGAAAGAAGAAGAAGAGTAAAAGGATAGTATGACGGAGAAACCATATTTTCGCTTGAGAACTTTAAGTTTTGCATGTGGCAATATTTAACGACTTCGTATGAATGGAAATTTTTCTGTATTTGACTTTTATATGTAAATAATGAAAGGCTATATATTAAAATATGTTAGTTTTATTGCCGACAGTGCCTAATTAGGATATAATACTATAAAACAACACATTATATTCGTACTTTAATGCTCAAGTCAGATATTCTGCCATAAATGTATAAATAAACACTTCAACAATTACTTAAGCCGTGTAAGATTTATATTCTACACATTGTTATAATATTTAACATTGTACAAAGTATTTATTATTTAATTTAGGCACAACTTTAAGGGAAAATAATACAGTATAACATCTTTCTTTATAATATATTTCGGTGTGTTAATTTCTTGTATGTATTGTTACTTATTGTATTTTAAAACCATTTTAAATAAAAGAAGAACGTAATAAATTTTATAAGTACAATAGATTGTAATCTCAAACTGAAAATTTATGAGGTGACGATTCAACAGAACTAAAAGCTAGCTAAAAACCATTAAGTGTCCTAGTAATATTTATTTCGTGACTGGTAGACAGTAATTTTTAACAGAACACGAACACATTTTAGAGAACATAGGGATAGTTCTGAAAGTATGGGAAAATAGAAAATTTTAGTACAGTGCTTGGATATCTTCATTCTTGCGGCTTGTCCATTTGGATGATTTAAATCACATATTCGGCATAGTATTTTGTTTTTCAAGACTGGTGGCAGGGGCACCCCTTACATTCCCGGTTGTGGCAATCTTGTGTTCTGACGTCAATATCGTTTCTCACACATCAAGCATTTTGTTTCTCTATGGGTCTTCTTCACTACGAAACCCCACATTCACAATTCACATCAATTTATTTACATATTTTTTAAAAATTTGCCTCTCCCTTAGACTAGTGAAAAACAACAAACGTATAATGTTATCTCAGACAATAATTTAAGTGACTATTCGATGTAATTATATAGAAGTGCGTATGTAAGTAATAAGATTGTAGTGCGTCGTGAGGTACAGAAATAATACTTGATTACACCGCGCCACTACTAGATCATTAAATGTTTTAAATAATTACGTAACTGGAGATCTCAGACACCGGTAGCTATTGCATGTTGCGAATACTTATGAAATGTCGGTGACACCTCTGGCATATGCAGCTAACACGCATCGTGCCTGCTACCATTATAATTTTACTGTCATTTTGTACGGATTTAGAAAAAGACGTATGTGGAATAACTAGGTAGACCTGGTTCTTAGACTGTGTTTATATGCCGCGGAATATGCATACAATAGGAAAATCTAAACAAGAATAATAGATTAAGAAATCGCTTCACTGAGTTATTAAGATAATTGCATTATATATTACTTCAAGTAAAAAAAGCGCACCGTATAAGTGTTCAAAACAAAAGGAATTTATTAGAGTATGCAAAATCGCACAGAGGCAAATAAAATGGGCAAAGATTGGTATTAGAAACAGAACAAATACAGAAATTAAAGTATACGAACAATAACGAACTGGCTGGTCTCGGAATTCAAGCCTCTTCGGTTAAATAGATACGTAAATACTTTGGACACATACCAAGTAGTGAAATAGCTGGAACCGAAAAATTATGGACGAGTACCTGACAGCACAAAACAGAAAGAGAAAAATCACCAATGCTATATGATAATCCGAAAAGACTGTTGACCTAATTTGGATCCTTAAAGCTGCGAATACGGTTAAAAAATATTTTTTATGACGGCCGGTATTCAGGAATGGATGTGGGTGTCTTAAGAAGAAGAAGTTGCCACATAACTGATGACTATAGTACCTAACTAGTACCAAAAATAGTAGAATAGATGCTGTGCGTTAGATAGGGCTTTTAATTCACAGAACTTATCTCGAACATCCAAGATAAGAATATAAAAATCTTTTATTAAGCCAATAGTTATGTACGGAAGTCGGACTTGTTGGATGACAAAAGAAAACGAGAGAAAATTATGATGCTTTGAGAAAAGAATTCTACGCCAATTTTTTTAATCAATAAAAGATCCCTTATCTAGTGTTATCGTCCCAGATCTAACAAAAAAATTGATTAACTGTTTGAAGAACCGGCTATTGTGAAAGAACACGGTTGAGCCGGTCATGTCCGAAGGGTAACAGATGACCGCTTGATCAAGTTTGGGAAGAAATGACGAAGGAAAGCGCTTCGAAAGTCGTCCACGACTACGGTGGAGAACCAATTTCAACGCAGATCTAAGAACTGTCAGTATCGAAAAGATTTCGAGAAGGTAGGAAACTGGACCGAGCGGAAGGAGATAGTGAAGTCAACTTGAACCCATTCAGGGATGGAAAGCTACGGAGTAAGTAAATGAAGATCATATTTCCAAAACTTCTCTTGCAATTAATATACAATTATACATTACTTAAAATAACTTTTTTTAAATTTGCCATTTATTTAAAGTTTCTAGGTCGGTTTAAAAAGAAATTCAGATGTGGCCAATAAACAATAAAATCAGTTAAAAAAAAGGTGGACCAGGTCCGTTTTGGAAATAAGCTCGTCAAATAACTAATACTGTAGTCGAGTTTGAATATTGGTAATGAAGTATACTACAATACAAATGATAAAATAGCAATACGTCCCCTACAGAGCGAAAGCAAGGAACCGAAGTTTTCTTTACCTAAACTTGCTGTACTAGACTTCTTTACCTAAAGTTACGTTGATAGTATTTCGACCTATTGTTTACAAACACTTAAATACCAAATCAAGTGCAAGAAGAATTTTAAAAGAAACTAAATGCATGGGGAACTGCATGTGTGACAATAAACATGTATAATAACAGACAGAAAACCATCCTCAAAATATTACGAGAAAACACAGAATATCTGATAGCTCAACCATTCTAACATGCCGCCCTATCTGTGATAGATGATTTACCGCCAAAATAGGTGTCTGTACTAATCACAGTTCATGAAAGACCATAACTAAATAAATTTATTGACACTCTTATAGTTGAATCAGTTCTGGATTATTATAAAAATATATACTCATTTTTAAGCATCTAATATTTCACGCAGTGTACGTATCTGCAAAACAACGGAAGGTAAAAATTGCAAAGTTGACTCCGGAATATGAACCAAGGTTCTTGTTCTCAATGTAGTGATGCACACAAAATTAATTATAAATAATTAAGTAGCATACTAAAATGCAACCAGATCTCTTTAAAATGTGCTATTCACAGCTCTAAATTAAAATTGTGCCTTTTACTCCTTCAATTTTAATATTATCTATGCATAGATATATTTAGTTTTGTTGCTAGTTTGTTTTGTTTCTATTTTGTTGCATTTATGTAATACATAGTATGCAAGATTGTTAACTCCCTGTTGGAGAGTATAGTTGTAACCTCTCTCTAGGGATCTTCCTACTAAGGAAGCATAAAATCTCGTTGCATCTTGCAAAACAATGACATAACCACTTGTTCTGAAACTCCGTGTGAAAAGAACGATCATGGGTAGTAACACCCACTGGCTAACTACGCAGATCTTAATTAATGCCGACCGTTATGTTCTTAACATTGTAACGATGTCTTGTTGTTAGGTGATGAGACCGTCTCGACAGGGGGACGATACCTCTCTCACTCTCACTCATCTTTATTTCAATACCTGTATCTCATTCTAACTGTGTGTGCACTTGCATATACATATACAGACACGGCGGGAGGGAAAATACCTTTCAACGAACTGTGATGGTTCATTGAAATTTTAAATATATAGCTTTCAAATAACGGGATTTACAATATTTTGTAAATGCACAAAATAAATGGTTACAGGAACTAACGGAAAAGATAGAATTAAGGAAATCGAAATCCTTTTAGTTTACAGCTACAGTAAATAAGCAAAGATAAAGTCATTTAAATTTTCATTTCGTTTATAAACTTTTAAATCAAAACTTACAACGCACAAAATCTTCTTAACATAATAACATAATTAGTAAGGAAAATTATGCCAAATTTATTTGTTTAATTTATAGTTACCGTGGCTCCATGTTAAAACAATTGCTTATACAGCACAAGGACGCGGATTAAATCCTGAGCACCACTTTGGTATTTCACCTTCTGATACTTTGCATTCAGCACAAAGGTCGACTAGGCTTCAAGGGTTTAATACTTAAAATGAGTACCTGTATATACAGGGATACTATGACCTTTCGAAATGCTACACTTACCATGTGGCTTTCATATATATATATCCCCGGAAATCTAGAAACAGAGAACTTATGCGCCAGCTAGGTTTTGGCAATCTATTGTTTATGTGCTTAGAATTATAGCAAAAACATTTATCGGACGTCATTTTACATGCAGTTAATTGTAAATGAAGTTTACACTATCCCGTCTCATGCCTGTTAACTCGGTTCTTAATCTATATCAATGGTTCCCAAACGGTTTTAGGAACCAGGCTAAAGTATCCATTTGAAAGAGTACAGATTTAAGTACCTAAGTTAAGATCAGTAGTTCAAAGAATATAAATGATAATCTAAGACTTAGAATACAGAGTATAGTCGGGTTTTTATATAAAGAGAATAATGTCACCAATCAATCGAAGACATACTACTCAAAATTATACTGCGTTAGTCCTTCATGTACTTAAAGCACTACTGCTTTTATATACTAACCTATTTATATTTGCTTCAAATAAATACATTTCATATGTATTATGTAATCATAATAGACAATTTCAATTACAATGTTACGCCATTGTCTTTATAAAAAATAAAATAATTTGTAGGTCCAAAGCTTAACTGCTCTGGATAATTTTAGGCGCTAGAAACTTCTATCTAGAAGTAAAGGTTAAAATGAAAACAAGGTTATAAAATCAGTTCACAATATACCTGCTAGATAGTGTATGACTCTCAATGATCATAAAAGCTACAGAGCTTTGATTGTTTAAGAGGATATGCGGCCCAGTACATGATCCCATCACATATTTGGAGAAATAGATCAATAAGAGTAGAAAAAATAGCAAGAGAAGAGTTATAATTGCACGATCTTTCGCAGCAGCATAAGAGGCAGATGCTTACCGTAAACAAAACAGATAATACATAGTAGAGAAGAAAATGAAACATTAATAATTTAGTCTACAGTGAACGACTGGAAAAACGTCCATCCTTGTGGACCAGTGGACAGTTTTAACATGGGTCCACATGAACTGCAGCCTCCAGACGCATGGAAAGAACTAACTAAAGGCAGATAAATCACGGTACCTGTTAAAACCCTCCAAGGGTAATATGGCCACCCATAGTAAATGAGCATTCAGGGCTTATGCTATATATAAGTCTGTGAATCACTGTTCTATGTGAGACGGGAAGTAAGTATTCCTTGTCACGGAATTGACAAAAGTAAACCGTTTCACAATCCTCAATATAGTCGAGCAATCCAGTTGAAATTCCTGTGATTAAAAGCAGTCTGTGATATCTTTTCATAAAATCACGATTAGAAATTGCAATAGTCGATAAAATCTTCAATTTGACTGTTAAATGAGTCATGAGAACTAACCAGAAGACACCGATATAAATTCCCAATGGTTGAATACATCTAACACGACCTTTATGTGTAATAGCCATTAAATGGATGTCAGTTAAAGTCATTGATTGTAAACCAGGAAAGATCTATGATCATAAAGTTAACTGCATTCAAGAACAGAAGAACTAGAAGAAGAAATGATAAATATTTATCGCGGTCACATGAACCACGATACCTGCACAAACGTGCGAAAGTTCAAAAGTCACAAGCAAGTTCATCGATGCAAATCGCATTCCAGATCAAGAGAACCAAGGCCCTGTTACGAACCCCCACATGTATCAACTCACGATTTTCTATTGTCTATACAACATTTAACCTTTAAAGGAAAAAACTGCCCGAATATTATCATTAACACTTATATTTTAGATTTTACGAACCGTAAGCTGTTATTTCAAACGGATCTAAATCATTTTTTCCATTGTCTTTTTTGCAGACAAATGTCAAATATAATAATAATTATTTTAGAATATTTTCAAGACTAACCTATTACTTAAACAATGAACAAAAAAGTTTTGCTTACAATTCGAAATTTTATTAGCTAGGATTTTACGAATTTTACATATCTTAGAAGAAGGCGAATCGGCCGCAAATTGAAAGCCTGTGGAACTTCTACAAATGACGTCAAAGCGCAAGGACGAAAATGCAGTCATGTTAATTCCGCAAGGAAGCTTCTTAAGGACCAAAGGGGAAGAGTATAACCGTGTCATGAACCAATACCTACTCATTTTTTCTCCGAGACGTGTCGTTGACAACAGAATGCATACAGGCCAGAATTTAATTTTAAAATAAATAAATAAAATAACAGTCTGTATTATACACAGTTCGCCAATATATGATCGGGAATGTTACCATCAAACAAAAATAATCAAAACTATAACTTTTTTCAAAGAAACAGAAGTCGTTCGAAGGCAAATTCGAGGAATACAGCGCATGTTAAGTATGGTAACTGGTTTTCCTGCTAAAAACTTAGAATGCCGCTAAAACGATGCTATTTTGATGGCGTAAACGTCATTTAAAGAGCCATGATAAGTACTTTTAAAGCTATACCGCTCTTTACTCGAAGATAGTTCAGATTGCCGATCGAGCGACTGAGAACTGCTAAACCACTATATATCTATTTCACACAATTATATGTAAAATACCAATAACGTATTTGAACTACTCGGACCAGCGTATGTCCGTAGTTTTTATCTACGTTTGTTATATTTAAATGTATTCATATAAACGTGTGTGTTTTTGTATATATATCTCTCCCACCGTGGTGGCAAGAGATACAGGGATATATCCTTGTCAGTCTGCAAACGAATAACAACGCTTCATTTTGATAATCTTCTCGGTTGAACCATATGGTTTTTCATCGGGCATTTGAATTATCGCCAATTATAGGAGCTCGTCGGGTCGTTCTAATAACTTTAAGATAGCTATCAACGGTGTTTAGTGACTATTTTGAATAATACAAAGGAATTTTTAAAAACTTTTATTTTTGTTTTATCCCTACATTGCCGGTCATATCCTGAGGACAATAACCAAGATGGACGCCGAATGTCACATTTAAACCCAAACAAATGTGTCACCAACATAAGTCTACGAGGGGCAAATAAACAATAATCTCATTAAAATAACCTTTTAACTACCTATGAAATGATATACCACATTCTTCCATATAATGTATACAATTATAATGTATTTATGTTTAAAAACACTTTAAAATCTACAACATCAAAAAAAAGTACGATCAAATATAGACAAACATGTAAAGGAAAAAATTTCGGTCATAAGTAATGATTGGTGTACGTGTATCGTCGTTAATATTCGGGAGACAATAAATTATTCGAGTAAAATGTAAACAAATAATGTTGGCGACATATTTTGAAGTAAATAGACATGTCCATCTTGTTTATTGGTCTGAAGTTATATCTCTCAGGTGCAATCAATTATTTCTCAATTATTTTCACACAGCATGATCAGCTATTAGTACCAATATAAAACTAAAAAAATTCAAATTGTAAGAACGCTATTATAAGCGTGAAAATTAAATTCAAATCGTCTTTTAAACACTGTTGTAAATTTAATGTTTCGTTTAGAGAAATCTTTAAACCTGCATTTAAATTTATATCTTCCATTTAATTAAGTATATTTTAATGTGAAAAAAGCAATTTTCTCGCGGTACTTAGAGAGAGTATTTATTAAATAATTCGTGACTTAATAATTTTGAAGTAACCATTTTCTATCTATTCCAAAACACGTTAGTTTCACGCGATACCTTCATATACGATCTTATGATGCAATAATTTGATGATAACACGCGTATTTATGTTATTACTATTGTTAAGTAATATCCTACATTAGGTGACTAAATTGATGTATAATTTACAGCGGGCCTTATCTTAAGATAGCCGCGTCTTTTAATAAGTAATGTACCGTTCATAGTAATATCGATATTTGATTGCTTTAGTAGCACCTCAAAGTAATATTCGTGGGTAAATAGTGCTAAATTACTTTTGTGAGTTAGCAATGCTTTTTTCCCATGATATACCGTTCTTATGGTTAACCAGTAACAAGATAATAGATTCCTGTAACTATTACTAGGTTACCTAACTTAACTGTGCATCACGTATATTTGCAAAGTTAGTTGTGTAAATAAAATATTTTTTATAATAATAAACACAATGACTTTATTTTAGATAGTTCTTGAGTGCAGTTTAAACGTGGTTGAAATAAGGGTTAGTTACATTTTATGGCGTACAGCAACGATGGCTATTTGCGCCTAATGCAGTCTGTTTGAAATAAGAGATTATAATATTTGAAATCGGGATAAGTTAGATTAACAGTGGAGTTATTTCTGTACGAGTATCGCAGAGAATAAACTGCCATTACAGGCCTTCGAATAGGCCACTGTTGGTGGACCCATAGACATCTTGTCCGAAGCGAAGCCTCCTATTTGTGAGTCGTGTGACATAGCTTTATCTTTGTCCACAAAACCCAGGGGTAAATTGACCATATAAGTGTCTGGTCCAATAGCTGAGCCGGACCGAGAAAGGGATGTTTCGGGCCGCCTACTTTGATTATCAGGGTCATGCCGAAAGTGAGGCGAGTGCCGTCCGAGTCCTATGGTGGTATTATGATGAATAGAATTCTATTTTATCATGGCCAATAACGCAGTTACTTCTATTGACTGTTACCAAGTAACTTTTTTTTTTTTTTGTCAGCTATAGAATAGAATTCCATTACTGAACTCCATACTAAGTTTTATCAGTTTTATCAAAACTGTCTCAAATAAAAGTTGTTAGTCATTGCTTTTATAGCAACTTTTGTTAAATAAATTTTTTCGAAATATTTGTGTTGTGAAATACCTGTTGTTGAAAAATTCGCAAAAATCTTAAAATCGACACGAATAACTCCCATTTTTAGTCGACCGATTTAGTCAACGACAGACCGACAGACATCATGCTAAAAATAGTCAAAACGTTGTGTAGGGACCTCTATTCGTGGAGATCCATCGAAAACTCGAAATGTTAAAATCGTTATGATCACAATACGTCCCTTATACCCCTTATGAGTCCCTTATGAGTTCAAAAAGTATTTACATAAGGGTTGGCTATGGAAAAATGAAATAATGTCTACCGTAAGCTTTAGAATTAATTAACTATCATCACTGTTGTTTTATGTCATAAGTTTATATTGTTATATAAAGATTGCAGTAGACATTATTTTATTTTGCCATAGCGAACCCTTTTAATTACTTTTTGAACTCATGGTGTATGTTGGCGGTCGGTAAAAAAGGGAGCTTGAGACCGAGGAACATTAAGGAAAATATAGGCGCCGGAAGAAACTGCATGATGAGCGATGGCTTCTTTAAATCTAAACATTTATATTTTGTTTTATTCAGATTTAATTAAACAATAAATTTCGCGCTCTTTTACTACTGAGACGTGATATAGCAAGGTGTCACAGCAGACTGTGTGGAAAGTACTGTTTAAACTAATGTTATGTAAACATTTGATGGTATATTTCGATTAGAAATTGACCTATAATAGTTAAAAACCTGCTATTTATTATAGATAACACTTCGTCGATTCCATCCGTGCGAAGTTGATGCACTTTTATGATAGTTGAATTGCTGTTAATTGTAACCAAGAATCTAATACACAGTTAGGTTAGTCGGGAAGAAGAGTCGGTTAACCCACTGAACAATGTTACACTCTGTCATCATCTTGTTACCTGGTAAACCATAAGAACGGTATATCACACGAGAAAAAAATGTCGGTAAATGTTAAAGGTACGGATTCATGAAAGTCTTACAAGAAGGTGCGACCAAAATTAGTTACCATCGGAAATTAAAAACGGGATTTTATTGACTGGTTACATTCTTAGATAATTTTTATTTGATTTAGTTAATTTAAAGACATAAACAAGCATCTAGGAATCCAATAGAATAATACAGCTAATGAGGATTGCAAATATAGCCATAATAGAAAACAACTACTAACTTTATTATTACATATATTATTTTTTAAGGAATTAAATCTAATAATTGATATGATAATGAACTGAGGTCATTGTTAAGCAAGCATAGTATATACTTTTTCATCTCAATAGCATCCAACATATCTAATCTACTATCTGTAGAATATTTAAAAGAATATAAATAATTCAGGTAAAATTGGTGAACTGTGTTATAATTATGTAATACTCTAGAATTTATATTTTTTATTATTCTTATTATTGAAAATGAAACCTTTTGCTTAAAATTTACACGGAAACATTTTACATTAGTTTTTAGACTTGCACAATAGAACGGGTGTCTACTGATGAAGACTATGTCAAAATATGGGTCTTGTACAATGATGGCGAAGCTATGACCCGCGGGTCACACAGTGACCATTTAAAATAGCCATAGGGTTTATGGTTATTTCAAATTTTCCGTACAAAAGAAATTTTTTGTAGTTCTGAAGATTCTAAGGTAAAGTTAACGAAATTAGCAAGATATATATATGTTCCTTTGGATCCTGTGAGGAGCATAGGGTCTCCACAGAACTCTTCCATTGTATTCTATTCACCGCAAGAAGTTAAATATCCAGCCACGATTTTCCATAATTCCTCGCTTCTTACTACGCTAGTCCTCTCTCTCCTCAGGACATGTCCTATCCATTTCCATTTGCGCAATTTTATTTCCATCTGGATGTCTGGTGTTTTCGTTGCCATAGCTCTGCGTTAGATATTCTTTCCAGCCAGAACACTCGGATTATTCTGCGGAGACATCTGTTTACAAAGGATTGCAATTTGGAAGTGATTACATGGGTAACCTTTCAGGTCTCACATCCGTAGAGTTGCACCGATTTCACAATTGTGTTGAACAAGCGCAGTTTTGTGTTTCTTGAGATATAATTGGATCTCCATTAACATACCGAAAGCTTGTCTAGCCTTGTTCAAGCATTGCTCAATATCCAGCATTGCTCCTCCATCTTTGGCAATTATGCTGCCAAGGTAACAAATCTCATCTACATCATCAATATCTTCCTGGCCAATTTTTAACTGTCTTGTGTTGGTGGTGTTTATGCGCAGGGTTTTTGTTTTATAGATATTAATTTCGAGTCCTGTTAACTTGGCTAGTTGAGTAAGTTGCTTCAGATTGTCTTGAAGGGAGTCGAATTTATGAGACAGCAGGCAGATATCGTCTGCATAGTCTAGTTCTGTTAAATGGTGTTGGAGATCCCACAATATATCATTTCTGTTCCCACTTATATGAGTTAGGATCCAGTCAAGGGCTAAAATGAAAAGCAGCGGAGATAACGGACATCCTTGTTTTATCCCCGAATTAACTGGAATTGTGTTGCTAGTGGGTCCTTGATGGTAGTCTGCATTCTGCTTCCTAGTATAATGCTTTGATAATCCTTGATATCTTCGAGCTTAGATTAGAAATCCGCAGATTTTTATTGTCGCATTACATATTTGACCAGCGATTTGAATCTACAAATTTTCAAATTTTATTTTGACCCGTTTGGAAAAAAGGTTCGTCATCGCTGGTCTAGTATTACAAATGCAATATTACAGGAAACTTTCAGTGTCATAATTGAATACATTTATGCCGTAGAGAATATAAGTGAGATATTTCAAAATTTTACTTTTACTTCCCCATAACTTCTCAAATATTTATCTTCTGTCTTCAAGTGCTATCTCCGTTTCGAAGGCTGATCACTAACATAGCAATCTTAACTTTGGATGCTACTTTTCCCAAAAGAACTATATTTGAGATTTCAAACCATTCTATCAGTTTTCATAACCAGCCTATTCGACACCTTTCTGCTAATTTTTTGCCATTTTATTCCTATTGAAATCCGATATAGCCTTCAGTTTAAGTAACATCGATAGATAGAATTTAGAAAAATTACGTTAATATTATTATTCCAAGTTTATTGGTTTTAATTTTTATTGGTCTTAGTACTCATCTGTGATTTTAGTTAATGATCTTTTTGAATTACGTTATTTTTAAGTTTTAATTTTGCTAGATGATGCGCATTAAGCTGTACGTCCCGGAAATGTGAAGATCTAGTCATTTGCAGGATGTTTACTCAGGGTTCCCACATCATTACTGCGAATGTTGGACGATGCTCTCTCACATATACGTGTGTTATTAGACACAGACAGTACGTCAACACTAACCCTACAAAGGCTAGTTTACTGGCAAGTTCCGCGTTCTTTCATTTAGGTAAATTCAGATTTAAATCATTTTAATCACACCAAAATAAAAATAAAGTTAATTTCGCGCAATCAATTCATTTATCTTCAGAAATGAATAGATTGCAACGTAACAAATGATTGCAAACTTATACCACGACAAGATGTTTACAAAAATTTCGAGAAAAATGCCTATTAAATTGACATTAATTTAAATCAAATCGCACAGGAATCATCTATGAATGAATCTAATGAACAAATCATAATATTTTTGTTTGTTTGACTAATTATTAAATGTCAATGCGACTATTTCGTGAAGAATTTTGTTAAATTGGTGAAGAATTTTGTTTAATTTGTGAAGAATTTCGTTTAATTGGTGAATCTAATTAAAAAATGTATCATTTTACACATGAACATTATGCCGTGAAAATGCTGGAGCACCAGCTCATCATAACTCTGGCCTAGTAGCTGAATATTTAAATGAAAAATTTTCAAATAAGTGAATAGACACCAATGACCCGCAAGGTCTCCAGATTTAAATCCCCTAGATTATTTCTTAAGGGGCTATGTAAAAGATATTGTTTACAGCACTGTGCATCCAAAAGTACAACATTTGAAAGACAATATTGAATGTATTATATCCAATATTGATGGGAGAAAATTAAAAAAGGTCCGAAATAGTTTACTTTACGTATTGAATTATATATTAATAAGAATGGAGGCAATTTAGAGCAATATTTATATTTAAAATTGTACTATGTCATAGAATTAAACTGTTCAATACATTTTGATATTCATTTGTTTCATTCATAGCACGCTGGTTCCTGTGCGATTTGATTTAAATTAATGTCAATTTAATATGTATTTTTCTCAAAATTGTGATGTAAGGGTACTAAACTGTGTATTCGTTGAATTCAGAATAAAATTCCCTTCCGAACAAAAATATAAAAAAATATATTCTTATTTAAAATAAGAAAGTTGGGTTCCATATTTGGAGAACCACTGATCATAAAAAAATTTGTGTTAATAGTTTTGTAATATACTTGCAAAATGGTATTTCTTTGCTAATTTAACCAACCTCGTAGCTCTTATAGTTCTCGAGATAGCAATGGTGGCACACTTAGATTGAACAGCCTGTATATATATTTTATTTTTAAACACACATCAGCAGAACCCAGAAAAACCCGCCAAAATCCAGGGGAACTGTCTTTTTCTAAATTATCCTTTTTAAAGGATACATTATAATACTTTATAAAATTTAGAAGACTCTTAGAAGACTTTTAGACTTAAGAATCTAAAGTTTCCTTGTTAAAGTAGGTTTTATACAACCCTACAAGTGTAAGAATAATAGACTCTTGTTTCACAATTACTGCTGTACAGAAAGACAGTGATAAAATAGACTGATACAAGAGTGATAGTGTAAAGGTTTTATGATTTTACCTACGAAATCCTAAGAATAAATTAAATGGCATAATTTAGCCTTTTAAACGATGGACAATTACATTAAGATATTATGTTGTTTTTGTAAATAACGTCACCTCGTATCTTAGTCGTGAAAATGTAGTTTTTAATAATATAATTGTTAATAAATATATGTAAGAGGTTAAAGTGGTCTATTAGGTAATTTAAAAGCACTCAATATCCCTCATAAACAACGATCGTCCATATTGTGAGGTCAGCAGTGTCCTCAATTCAATACGACACGGTGAACTTCCTGGTTTCCGCGTTCCGAACAGTGTTATACCGTTGAACGTGGTGCAAACCCCACTGCATTTATACTTGTATGGTCCTGAGATGAAATCCACGATCGTAAATCCTTACAGTTTTATATAATATCACAGTATACGGGCTGGATTCTGACCTCCAGGGGTTGACATTTGCATAGGGGCTTTGTTCTACTTCAGAACATAAAATACAACTCAAGGCATGCATTAGAAATTGCAAAAATTTTACATACAACAACCATATCGAACCACTACTGTTATAGTTCAATTAAAATACAACTGATTCGTACATTAATCTGTTTTTAATTCAAACCAATGTAAATCCCAGCAATAATAAAAATTTTAACAGAAGCCAACGACCACATTTACAAAACAATAGCCAAATTTCTCATCGACAACGATGTAGACCTTTAGTACTCACACTCATTAACAATCTCTATATTTCTATTATAAACCATTCCATGGCAAATTCTAACCAAACCACTCTAACCATGTTTGTATCTTATTATCTATGAATTTTATTTTATTTTATTGACTGTGTTTTTATTCTATTTTGCATTGACCGACTAAAAACAATATGTACTATGCAATTTGGTCAATAAAGAAATCATTATTTTTATTAACCAAAAGTCCTGCCGTGACGGCCTCAAAATTCTTTATCCTTTACACATTCCTTCCGTATCCTCATATATTCATATTCAAGGTATCAAATTACGTTAATTAACAGGCTTAACGGATAACTCCAGATCCATAATCGAAGGGAAAAAATGTAAATAATAGTCAAATCCCATTATAACGAATTTCATGGAATCATAGAAAATATTTCGTTACACTGTATATAGGAGAAAAATGGATGTGAAGTGTGAATTTTCACACATTTCAGGATTTTGTAGGTATTTAGTAATTGATCTATCTAGTAACAAATTGTGGGTACATAATTTTTTATAACTTTTTAGAGAATAATTCATGTGCTTTCAATTCGAGATTTTTAAGCGTACTTCATTACAAGATGCGTTCTATCAAGAACTGGCTATAGTTACCTAGTTTTCTAGTCAGATAAATATTGTAAGCACGGTATTGCAAAAAATTCGATAACTTTCGAAATAATTTTCAGATCAAAAATTCATGTTGTGCTATTGCGAATCATAGGTTAAAAAAAAAAATCAGGAACTAGCTACTAGATTGTAAGCACGGTATTCCATACTTTAAGTAAAAAAATCAATAACTTTCGTAATAATTATCTCATCAAAAATTCCTGTTGTGCTTTTCTGGTTCACATTAATGTGCATTACCAAGATTGTTTTCGAATTTTTAGATTAACCTCCCGGTATGGGACAAAAGTTTTTTAGCCCATTTTTGACAAAAATTGCTTATAATAAAAACAAAAAAAGGTAAAATACTTAAATACTTCTTTTCATTCCTTCATCTACGTCTTTAGAGGTTTCTTTTGATGCCACATAATAAATTTAAAAAAATAATTATCTTTTTCAACGACACAAAAAAAAATATATTTTTTAAAAAACTTCGGGAAATCGGATGGGGACAAAAGCTTTTTGACATATTATTAACGAAAATTCAATATAAAAAATGATTTTTCCCACGATGTGTTTTTTGTATTCAATAGTTTTCGTATATGTGGGTCAAAGAATTCTACTAGCATGCCAAATTGCAACTTTCTAGATCCAGCCGTTTAGCCACAATATCTACCGTATAGACAGAGATAAAATGACAGAGATTAATAGATAAACAGATTAATAGACAGACAGATAAACATCCAAACAGACAGACTTGAGTGAGAGTCTATCTGTATAAGGTTAACTAAAGTAAGGGTTTTTTGGTCGTACCTACAAAACCCGAAAAAACTGTTTTATTTCCAATTAAAAAATTGAACAACTACACTCAAATAATTTTTTTTCCAAAAAATAGTAATTTTTTATTCTATTGATTTTTATTTATTTTTTGACAGCGATCATAATTGCATTTTCAAAACCACAAAAACTCTAAAAAACTGTTTTATTTCCAATTAAAAAATTGTAAAAATACACTCAAAACTCCGATATTGTACACTTTTTTTAACACTGATCATAATTGCTTCATAATAGATCCATTTTTATTTCATCATAAGTCCATTTTTTTCAATTATCCATAACTTTCTAATGCGAAACAATATCTTCATAGCCATTTTAAAAGAATATTAATAAGCGAAGCAATTTTTTTTACCAGTGATTAGCGAAATACGTTGTACAACTTTCTTATTTTAAATGGGAACACGCAATAGTGCTAATTCGATAGAGTATTTTATTCTGAATTTAACGATATACACAAGTCATAGCTTCAACTCACGAAATAATTAAGAAAAATAAAATTTAAATTTATATTAATTTTATTGGGACTAATGGATTGGTACCATTCGGTCTATTGCTTTGCCCAAGATCTCTCGACTTAAGTCCTATGGATTTTTTTCTTATAGGGTCATTTCAAAGACACTTCACAAATCCAGATGTATATATAAGTATTCAAGTCAGTATTACTAATATCGACGGTAGAATATTAAGAAAATTTAGAAATAATTTATTTAAAAGAGTTCAGTTAATCTACATAAACCAGAATAGGAGCAATATTGAACCAAATTTGTTAATTTGTATTAGTAAATGGTTCAATGAATACAAATGTCAAGTTAATTGACAGTGCCTAATCTTATCAATCCAATACCTTAAGGTTTATTGAACCTATTTTATTTTGTTTTGATATTTAATTAAAAACATGCTATCTTTATTCTTAAATTCGATTAGAGACAGGAAACATTAGATAAACAATAATAAGTTACGTCTCTCACAAAACAAGTCTCTAATAACAGATCAATTTAAACAATCCCGATTGATTGATTATGCAATCAGAATACCACCAATCAATTTGGTACAATTGGATCAAGAGTTAGAAAGTAAAAAATCAAACAATCGCTCGAGGAAACGAAATAATAATGATGAAAATAAAAGTGAGGATGCAATAGACCAGATTATGAACAAGAAAAGTAAAATCATAAGACGTGAAAAATTATTTTGATGAAGCCGATGTTTTATTATAGGCTTGTGAGCGATGATGGACGCTTCGAGTATCTATGTTACGGTTGTGTGCTATGAACATTATAGATTGCATAGGCGTACTAGATTTTTTTAGATATAAACTACTGATTTCATCAATTTGATAAAAAAAAAGCAATAGTGACATGGTTTCATCCAAAATGAACATTCCGCAAAAAAGGTATTGTATTAAAGTATTTTTACACAGCAAATGAAAGTTAGATGATTATACTGGATAGGACACGTGATGAGAATTAAATCACACATAATGTAGAATCGCTTTGGGGAGAAAGAAAAAAAAATTTTTGTTTTTAGGGTTGTGCAAGTATGACCAAAAAAATAAACTTTATAAAGTCACCCATGTGTTTGTCTGTCAGTCTGTACGGTAGAAATTGTGACCAAACGGCTGAACCTAGAAACTAGAAATTTGGTATGCTTGTTCAACTCTTTGATCCACATATAGGAAAAACTAGAGTTCAAAAAAACACGTCGCCAGAAAAATATAAATGTATTCAACAAAAAAATAAATATATTTTAAAAATTCGAATGGGGTATCAAATAAAATATCTTATGGCGGGTTGCTAAAGTAAGAATTATCCCTAACTCAAATTAAAATAATTTGTTTTTGTATGTTGTAATATAAGAGAAAACTCTTACGTTAGCAACCCGACATGATTGCGTAGTTAAACAAAATAAATAAATAAATAAATAAAAAATAATTTTTGACTGGAGAAATCTCCAGATGTGTAATAAATGGACTATTCTTTTCAAAGCTGTCGAAAATTCAATTGTTTTATGGGATTTTCGCCAAAAATACGTCTAAAAACTTTTGTCCAGCCTGTTTCTCAGAGGAGTTGATTTAAAAATCTGAAATTAATCTCAATAAATTTAACATTGATTAGAACCAAAATAGTTCAACAGTCTTTTTTTATGAAAATTATCAAATTTTTTGTATCGTTGAAAAAAATATTTATTTTTTTTTTCAAATTTATTGTTTTCAAAAAAAAGCACATAGATTAAGGAAAGAAAATTATAATTTTTTTTTTATTTTCTGTTTTAATAAGATTTTTGCAAAAAATGTCATTTGTACATTTCATTTCCTATTGATTTTTGTGAATATATATGTCTATCTTATCTATTCTTTTGTATCTTTTTTTTTCTTTTTCTTTATATATTTGTATTATGGCTTTCTGATGACTCCATGAAGTCAACTTTTGTTTCTTAAAGATTGTATTTTATATTTTGTACAATTTTGTAATGTGTGGGAATTTATAGGAGACTTGTCTCTGTTTTATTCCCCGAATAGAATAAAAATAAATAAAATAAAAATCTGTTGCCACAGTTGCGTTGCGGGAAACATAAGACAAATTTTATCAAAATTAAATTATAATGAGTGACTCACTAAACATTATATTTTTTTTAAATAGTTTTTTAAAAGTACGTTTAACGAATAAAGAATTCTGGAGAAACACTATCTGTGAGTAAGTTGGAAAATAAATTGACTGACCTTTAAATCTACCCAAAGAATCGAATGGTAGTATTGAAATTTCTCTGAACAAATCGGAAGAATATCACAGGTAGTCGAATTTAAAGAAATCGCAAGTTTATCATGAAATCCATCAGGTTGCAATATCACATCCGATGAAGATCACTTATATATCAAGTGACAAATACAATAAAAAGAATAACATCGCTGTAAAAGTGTTTAAAATTCCATCTAATCCCTCATTGTCACCATGTTCTAGTACACAATAAAACAATAATTAAACTTGAGTTAAAAATCGTTTTGTAATTGATACGCAATGAGGAGAAGAATTTTTCAATTTGTATTTTGTTCGGTGGATGATGTTCGGGGTTGCGCGATGAAATATACGGTTCGAACCAATGTGGAGTGTATATGGTAGAGGCGAACCGATATCACGATAAACGCCTATAATTGGAACCATTCAAGAGAAATAACAAGAAAGAGGTTACTCGTGCTAAAGCACGGAATCGGTTGTTAGGATGATTTACAGCTGCGGAACCGTTCATCGGTGAAGAATCACTGACATTTTTACAGAAATACCAATTCCTACATACGTACTATTCTACACATAGGCGGAACATCTTATTTCAAAACTGTTTTACACAAAATTTATTTATAGTTGATAGGTAATGGGATTCGGACCAGTCAGAAAATAAAACAAATTTATTAACTTCGCTTAATAGAGCGAAGTTAATAAATTTGTTTTATTTTCTGACTGGTCCGAATCCCATTACCTTCAACTATAATTACTAACTTACGGACGTTACTCATTTAATCAACACAAAATTTATCTTAGTAACTTTGTTTATTTATCAGAATCATAATATTGTAAATTTTGACCAAGAATAAATAAATATAAGTTAAATAGGGACAACATTTAGTTCTCTGGCCGCCATGCCAGTCATATTTGACTGGCAAAAGCCTTCCAGAAAAACTTTCTGGCGTTGATAAAAAAAAGTATTTTTTAAAAATGTATTTTGTGGTATCAAAAAAAAAAAAAAACTCTTAAGACGTAGATTACGGAACGATAGATAGTTTTTTGAAATTTGTTTCTTTTAACACGAATTTAGCCAAAAATGTGCAAAAATTCTTGTTCCGCACCCTTTTATCAAAAGGGTTAAACTAAAAATCTGAAAAAATTATAGGTAATGTATATTGATCTGAGCCGGAAACGTGCGAGAGGAACTTTTGATCAGGTGGTATTTTTGAAAAAATTAATAATTTTTTTTTAATTCATGGTTAAATTATGGCTAATAATGTTATGGATTTTTTGTATTTATAGCTGAGATAGTGCGTGTATTTTTTTGGAATTATAGTCTATCTCAAAAAGAGCGATAGTAATAAAATTTATTATTTGTAAAAAGTTATTGTTTTTTTCACACAGAAGCGGCACACAAAATATGAATAGTTCGAAACGAAATATTGTTAAGAAACAGCCGAGTGTGCCGCACATCTTATATGGGAATACGAACTAGGGTTAAACACAATAGATCATAAAAATTTTGAAGAAAAATATGGTCACAGGGATGCGTTTAATGATATGATAAATATGGTCACAGGTGTGCGTTTAATAAAATGATAAATAGTAATATAGAAATACACAAAACCAATTTAAACGTGTTTAAAATGTGCACACCACTGGTAACTGCCTGACAAAAAGATTTATTACTATCGCTCTTTCTGAGAGAGACTATAAAAATATTAATATAGTTGCGAACTGAGTTGCTCACACCACACCACACTACACTCACATTGTAAAATATTTCTTATTAATCTAATGAAGACTTGAATACGAAGCAAATGCAGAAAAAAAACGCTGGTATATTTGGCAAATTATTTAAATTTGTTTAAAAAAATTAAATGGTAGCTCTTAGTTCTCAAATAATTATAAAAAGTGATTATGAAAAAAACTGTTGATTTTAATGTGATAAATATACCTAGACATTCAGTATTATGTTGGCTTCTTACACCTATTAAATACCTGCAAAACCCTGAAATGTGTGAAAATTCACACTTCACTTCAATTTTTATTTTTAATATAATTTGTATGTAAGTGGTTCGATATTTCATAGATGTTAATCATATTTCTTTTAAGTAGCGAATTACCGAAATTTACAATTATTTAGCGGCATAATAATAATAATAATAATAATAATGAATTGTAAATTAGACATTTTGATTTACATCATCTAGTTTTCATAGTGGCACGTTTTAGTTGATATATCATACTATTAAACAGGTACAGGGACATTAATTTTAAACTACGCCATTTTTAATGAAGAAATGTTAATAAACCAGCGCCGGTAATAATCTTTCTACATGTGAATTAACCGGCATTAACAAAGGCCGAAAACAAACGCCTGTAGGCAACAGAAATATTTTTTCTACGGATTTGGTTGCTATTGTAGGTGGTACTGAGATGAGTCTAAACGACTGTAATACTAAAAATCACCTGTGGCCACCACAGGACCGACCGCCATCAGAAAGTACTTGTTTAGTTTATGCTACTTTATCAAAAAATGTCTCAAATAAAAGTTGTTAGAGATTACTTTTATAGCAACTTTTGTTAAATATTTTTTTTCGAAATATTTCTCTGTTGTGAAATATTCGCAAAAACTAATACGAATAAACTCCCATTTCTAGTTAACCGATTTTTACCAAAAGTTGATCATCTCGTGACATTGATGTCAGAAGCTTAAATTAGAAATTTCATAGAAATCCTTTTAGCCGAATATGCTCTGCACTTGTACACGGACCGACCGACAGACAGACAGACAGACAAACCGACAGACATTATGCTTAAAATCAGGGCTTCGAACCGTTTTATTTTTCGTGTCGGTGTGTTCCGGTTCAATTAAAAAAATATATATCGGTTCGGTTCCGGTTTTCGTTCCGGCAAAAATAACGGTTTTTTTCGGTTTTCGGTTCAGTTCCGAGTGATAAATTTTTAAATGCTTTTATTTGTATTCGAAATTTATTTTCTACTATAATTTAGAAGAACATTTTATTCCTTATAGGGGATGGGGTTCTGGGCGTTCAAGCCGCCCCCCGCCCCCGAAATAATAGAAGCGCATTTTTTTTTACTTATCAGTTAAAAAATTACGAATTACGATTTTTTCTGCTCATCAGTTTAAAAAATAATCTTAAATAAAATTTATTTTAAATTCACTCACATAAACATTATCTGAACCGAAATAAACCGATATTTTTTTTTTCGGTTCAGTTCCGGTTTTCGTTCCGACAAAAATAACGGTTTTTTTCGGTTTTCGGTTCAGTTCCGGTTCGAAGCCCTGCTTAAAATAGTCAAAACGTTATGTAGGGACCTCAAATCGTGGAGATCCATCGAAATCTCGAAATGTCAAAATCGGTATGATCACAATACCTGCCTTATATATGTTGGCGGTCGGTTAAAATGGCATTCAAAGAGTATTGAATAAAGCACTCCATGTTTCATTCAAGATATACAGACCAATTCTGTAACTCAGTTACTATGATAATAGTTACTAAATTCGTCACTATGAGCAAGGTTAGTTACTATCATCAATGAAAGTCATTGTATTTTTTATAATATTTTATGTTGTAGTAACGTTATTACACAGTAACTTTTTACAGAATTGATCTGATAGACGTTCAAAACACAATTCAAGATTACGACAACGAACGTGTTGTTTCAATAAGTCTTTTTGTACAAAAATCAGTAGCTGACTGTAACTAATTTGATACTTTTGTTCACATAGAGTTGAATATTTCCCATTAACTTCCCTAAGCATTGTTCTATGATATACGATTTTAGCGAACGGTAAAAAGAAACAGCATGAAGCTCATAAGGTCCTTATATTTATTACCTCACGGAGTCATACAGTGCCATGGAATGTGCGCATATCTTGTTCGACACAGTGAGATCCTGCTTTAACGTTAACGGGACGTTTGCAAAGCTATGACCGCTCTTTCTGTGCGTGCATGCGTACCACTTGTATATCGATGATAAAATATACAACTTGGATATGAATTGCCTCATTAACAAACACATTCAGAAAAATATATTTTTAATAAAAATAATTGATAACCAAATAATTCATTACTTCAAAAACCACCTAGTAAACAATGTGTCAAATAAATTATGGTGATACATTTTTAAATGGACAGGATATGTCGATAAAATTAATTAATCATAACCAGTGAAAATAATCGCCTATCAAGAGATAGACGATTCTTTCTACTGGATTTGTTTTTCTTCCTGCTTTTTAATGGCTCTTGCAAGCAGAAAAACGAAAAGCCGGAAGTCTGAAGACTAGTTACCTGAGATTAAGTGGAAACATATTTGCTAAATTTGGGGATTAGAAATTGAAATGTGAAGGCAGGAAATAGAAACCAATGAAAATACTAAGGAGGATTCATAATGTATTATAATGCCAACGTTATCATGAATAGATACATCAAAATTAAAATAATAGAAGCACAACTGAAAATTAAAAAGTTTTAAGCATTCTCAAAATTTGTTACTAACCAAATAATTCCGTTTAAAAAACAACAGGCTCTGCTATTCTTTATTTCCTATACTTATGTATGATTTCGAAAAATGGATCTTAAAGAACGTAATCACTTGTTTTTCACCGCATATTACGCCGACTCTTTGCCATATTGATGGCAATCAAACTGGAAAAACGAAAATATTCCTTCTACTTATTACACAAGAGAGTCGACAGTGGACAGGGTCCTTGATGAAGATGAAATAGGATAAAATGGTAAAGATCAGGAATGGTAGATTGAAAATTCGAACAGACCTATTTGTAAAAAATACTTGTAAGTTGATACCACCCAAATTAAAAATGGAAAAGCCACAAAAATATAAGAGCACTGGATTTAAGAGGATCCTACACTGTACACGCAAGAAAATCACTGTATTTATAGATAATTCATAAAGAGTAAGTAATTTAGAAAAAATAATACAACAGAATCAACAAATAATATAAATATGATCTGTACATACATTTAGTTGGCTTTTAATCGATTGACTAGCTTGAGTAAAATTTGTCTAATAATTAAATATATTATACAATCTCGATTCTGAAGTTTCAGAAGTTTCATTTTGAAGCCAAATTTATGTAAAGGTAATATGTTATTTGTTTATTCTGTTGTTTTTTTATTACAATTATTTTTTTTTTAAATAATATTATTTATTTTACATCGGTTTCTTTTTGCAACGAGGCTAATCGCCGATGCCAGGGAGCGAGTTCCTTCACCTGAATGAGGGGTGAATGATTGCTAAAATGGGAGTAATGTTAACATATTATTCTCGCCCGAATAATATCGTCAACCGGGACTTAAACCAGCCACCTCACAATTCAGACTGTTTTTACCAATCAGAACTGAGTGATTTAACGAGATCGGTGCTTTTTATAAATTATTTACAAATACAGTGATTTTCTTGTGTGTACTATGTAGGATCCTCTTAAAGCCACGTATAATACACGAGAGGTAGACGATTGTAATAGATAAGACATGTGATGAGAACGAAAGAGAATATAAAAATGCTTCTTTCCACGAACCCTCAAATTATAATATTTTTACACAGACCGTTGAAAGTATTTAATAATTATTTTAATTTTAAAAAGCTACAAACATCAAGAAATTAATTGGTGCTGGACCAAGTGTACTTATTAAAATTTACAATTTTATAGAGTAAATAAAAATAATCTAGCGGTTTTTCACACTATGTATTTTAATCTAGAAACATAACATTTCTCAAGTAGATTATTTTGCTTCATTAGGCGCTCAAAAATCCACCTAAGTTAATCCACTTAAGTTAATAAAATAATTGTCACTTGTAGTGTCTAAATTTCATATCAAATTAGACACATTTTTGTTAAAATTAGAATATAAATAAAATATTTATGAAAACAAAAACTTGTTTTTACTAAACATAATTAATACATACAAAATTTAAACAATAATTAGACATTTTAATTAATTTTGAGGCAGTTTTTTGCAGTCGAAATTGCTTCGAAAATTCGAGGATTGCATATTGTTCTATTTTTAAGATGCTTCTCTATTTAATACTGCTATTTAATACTCCTGCACTTTCATTGTTTTACTTTTTAGTTAAGTAGCCAACCAAGTGAAATTTATTGCAAGTTTTAAATGCTGAAGTTTTTTTAAATATACTAAAGCATCGGTTCTCAACCGGTGGTACATGTACCATCAGTGGTACATTAAAAGTTGATACGTGGTACATTATCGTATAAGAGCGCAGGCCAGTTGATTTTTGCTTGTAAATTATTTATCGAAACAATATATTATTATTATTAAATTTATAGAGTATAGAGTATGAATTTGTATACATTAATCATAAATAAATAAAATGAATAATTAAAATATTTGAATATGATGTCTTTCAGTATAAAATATTACACTTTTTTTTCGGTGGTACAGAAATATAAATATTTTGTTAAAGTGGTACTAAAGTAATAATTCAAAAAAAAAAAAAAAAATCAATCATCATAAAGTTTGCAAAAGTAGCAACTATTTTGGGACAGATTATTTATATATTTTTGAAAAATTCCTCAGACCGGTTAGATTTTGAAATGAACCGATATCATTCCGCGGATCAACTGTACCGAAACACTGTTATAAATGTAAATATCAGAGAAGGTCGATTGAGTATTTGTCGTCCAGTCATACTCACAAAGATTCATCTGAGAGATGTTTCAGCATATATTGATTTATGATAAATCTAAAATTGTATACTTTATAGAGCAACAAAGAGGTTTTCTATGAGTGAGGTAGACACAACTAACATAGAGAAAATAAATAGTTTTTTGAGATTATTAACGACATTGAAGTTTACGGACTCTATAGTTTCAACTACAGAATATCATAGTATGATCGAGTTTGTGTCAGTCCATTGTTTGAAATATCATTAGTAAATAATGATTTCAGACTCACGATATGATACAGTTTCAATTTAATGAAATATTCGCCCGTTGGTATTAATTATATTGGCATAATAAAATTTTAATGAATTGTGAAATGTGTTACATTTAATTATAATTATAAAATGTTCAGATTCAAATATTTGTTATGAACGATATGGCTTTTCCATGAATTTCCATTTAAATATTCATTGAATTTATTTTTAAAATATTTAAATTATACATTTATATTATTAACAATTGAAATTATCATTTCGATATGGCTGCAAACATTATAATACAGTTTAGTTATAACAAATAATTCAAAGATATTTCCAGTTATGTTGAATATTTAATATCAACTGCCATGGAAAAGATGATAGTAGAAGACAAATGAAATAATAGTTGTCCAAGAGGAAGAACCTCCATAAATTGGCTCAACATTTAAAAAATCTTATAGATCATATATCGGACAAAGTAACAGAAGCAGTCTAAAATAGAGAAACGTGTCTAAACATAATAAAACCTATCAAGTCATGTTTCTCTATTTCCGTGAAACAGAGTAGCCACCTCGAAGTCAAAATAAATATTTAGATATCGCAAAAATATTAAAAATTTAAGTCGTATTAAAAAATGTATCAAATAAAAATTAATTAGTTATTAAGTGGGTTGCCTTTTAGATTTCGGGTTTTGAGATCAAAAACAATTTATCAACAAAAGAGGCTTTATTGATTTTCAAAATATTTTCCATGAAAATCAATTCACTTTTGCAAACGTTTGAACCAATTTTCGAAGTACTTTTTCCACTCCGATTGAGGCACGAAAGTATATAGCAAATTATGTGGTATTCAAGGCGAACAAATCTTTTTGAAGGCCAAATGTTCATGCAATAGTGAATATATTCTGGTCCCACTAATGCCCAAGAATACCTCAATCTCACGATAAGTCACACGACCATCTTGCAATATCAGCTCACGCACAGAATCAATGTTTTCCGGAATAACAACCGATTTTGGACGACCTTCACGAAATTCGTTCTTAAGCGAACTACGACCATGATTGAAGTTGGTAAAGCATCGATAGACAGTAGTCCTTGATGGTGCTTCATCGCCAAAAGTTGAATTAAGTACATCGAAGCACTATTGTTGATTTAATACACGTCGAAAGTTGTGAAAAATAATCGCTCGAAAATGTACACGATTTAATTTTTAGCCGAGATGATTTTTTTCAAGTTACTGTAAACAACACAAATAGCGCTTGTACGTCAAAACGTTCTGAGTACCTATACCGTCAAAAATGTCAAACTTTACGATAGAAGCATCACTTGCCAGATGACAGCACAGTTAAGCGCAATCCCGAAATATAAGAGGCAACCCTTGCACTTGTGTAGTAACTTTGTTAAATGAATTTTTTCTCTGTTGCGAAATATTCGTAAAGCACATAAAAGTGAAATGAATGAACTATTCATTCCGGTAGATGGATCTGTACCAAATGTTGATAAAATTTAGATATTCACGTCCAAAGCTTAAATATGGTTAAAGCTTAAATATGAAAAAAAAATCCCTTTAAATTAAATATAAAAAGGTTAATACGTGAAATAATAATTATATTTATTGTTTTTTTTTTTTTTAATTCGTCTACAAGTATTAAAATTTTGCAATAATTTATTGTACTTATAACAATGTAAGTAACAATTTTTAGGATTAGCAAATGATTCAAAAAGAATTTCAACTATAATAAGTATACAGTAATAAGATTGATTTTTAAATATTTGACAAACTGTGTGTTACCGATACCCAACAAGATATTAATTCTATCTTTAAAATATGGTCAACAATCTACTAATTTTGTTGGTTTCTTGGTTTTCGTAATTTTTGTTGGTTTCTATTTCTTAATATGGCTTTTAACAATTTTCCCTTGAGAATATTGTCGATGTTTTAAAGTGCAGGTTGCACGAGCACTTGTGGAATTACTGTACTATATGCATTGACATTATATTTATTAGCCTACTACACTCATACTGTGCTATGGAATGCGAACTTAACATGTAACACACTAAGCCAACTTTAAGTTGTAACGGATTTTATTTAAATAGGTCGACGAAAAATTGTACGAATAAGTTAAATATATTTGCAAAAGTGTAATTATGTTAGGCTTGGTATAAAAATAAATACGTAAGTTTATTAAATTGATTAAAAATTGTCGTATGTGTATCACCGTTTTATTCGTAACTAATCGTAAAACAAGCGATGTTTTAATCTAAATGTTCTGGTTTAATTCATAATGAGGATATCCAGTTTTAATATTCGGGTTAAGTGATGTTACAAGTATTAATAGAGACATAAATGGTTTCATATCGAGTATTTTGCCGACAAAATAAACTAGAGATACTTGTTTCACCTACACTTGTAAATGCGTGTAACACTTTGAATTTTTCTAGTCTTATCTACATTAAATTAATCTAAATATTTCAAACTAATTAGTATTAAAATTATGCTCTATTAATATTCATCTTAATTCAGGTTTTGAGATTGATACATTTTGATCTTTTAAGAGAAAGCTTATTGATCTTGAAAAATGAAATGTATTTTAATTTCAGCGAGAATGTTTTTAAAGCGAGGGTTATTCACCTTGAAATGAGATGAATACTTATTAAAACTTGATCAAAATGTTGAAGAACAGGTACGGAAATACGATATAATGTACATTTTATCGCAGAATTCTTTTTATATACATAATATCCAAAACAAATTTATGTATATAAATATGCGAATGATAAATTTCGTTATGATAATTTAATAAGCGTTTTTCTACACATTCAGTGAAATAATTTTTTGCGTAATTTAGGATAAAGGGCCATTGTGTAACAAAAAAAGCAAGTATAATTTTGGAGCTTAATGCTTCGGAGTTTCCGTCGTTGTTGGGGTACTAATGTTCGTTAATTCGCGGGACTTTGATTTACCGAGTTTTTGCGGGAGTTGTGGCGGTGTCCGGCAGTCCGGACATACGTAACTTTCCCACCGGGACTAGGAGCCTGGACTGGGAATACTGTCGCGGTGGTGCGCTTCGCTTTTTCATCGTGGGGAGCGTGTTTGTCTGTGAACGCTGAATGGCGAGCGGGAGCGGAATACGGTGGCAAAGTTCACATCGTGGAGCCCATCACGGAGGCAATAGTTCATGTGCTGTCGAGTAATGAGTTAACGTTCAAGGAGTTTTAATAGATCTCGAGGAGTAGAACCCGCAAGGCGATCACGAATCTTACACCAGAGTCCGTTAGGTCATCCAGATATACTGCATCACTCTTGTCAATTAACTGATATAGACTGACTCGGTGAATAATCGAATCCGCGATGATCGACTTACTGATACATTCCCATGGAGTATTCTAGCTCCAGCACTATCCGCACGCACTGAAACTCCCGTCTAATCGTCTCCGGTGCGTCCCTTAATTAAATCACGTCTGCCGAGGGTAATGGTCGAGTTTTTGAGTCGTTTTAAGAGGAAATGAAATTTCACGGGTTGGCGCTGATGCGATTGGCGCCCTCCGGACGCACAGAGCCCTCCGTGCGTGATGCGGCACTAGTGAACCAGTTACTCACAGTCACAGGACGAGCTGGAGATCAGCGAGCGCCTCCGGCTGATAACACCTGACACCACGGCCCGAGCACACTCGCCTGACCCCACGTATGTACTTAGGTCTCGGTCGCGGTGCGATTCACGTGTTTACGCGCTCCTACGGCGGGTTAATCGAATGATCATGACACGAGAAGATGTTATCCGAGCTTTATGAATGTAGACTCTTCCGTAATTACACGGCACGTGCACAATTATTACCGTTGATTAGAGAAGTTTTTCGTAAGGTCTGCGATGGAATCCATCTATTATGTACGGCGCGTATATGATGAGTATGTGTTGGCGCGCGCGTGTGTCCGTCTACGACACTTCCGCGTCAGATGAACCGGCCAGATCAATGCACCTACCTGACTTGATGCTTGTTGCGTCGTCCTGACTTGATGTGTGCGTGTCGGATGGCTCGATGGCTGGTTGTTAGCAGTCACCACTGGCAGTGCAGGTTAGCGGTTAACTCTCGCTACTGATGCAGGTTCGCTAGCTCGCTGCCTTCTTGACTGACTGATGATGATAACGATACACCGGACCGGCGGACAGGTTGAACGTTCCGAGAACTGAGAGCGCGAGTGCGAAACGAGCGGAACTCGCGAGCGACCGTACAGTGCGACCGGTGGTTTGACACTGACACTGGACTTGAACTGACTGAAGGTATGAAGGCGATGCAGCAGAGGATGTCTCTGTCCTTGGCCTTGTGCTTGGTGCGTTCACGGCCACAACCACAACAGAAATGGTTTGGCGAGCGACGGACGGCCACTTTTCCTGCTTCAACTCCGCGACGTCTGCCTGCTGCGGCTGCTGGTGGTGGGGCAGAACACCACTACTCGTCCACGGCAGGTGGAACGCACAACATATTTATAAGTTGCGAGTGTTCCCATTGGTCGCCAGCATCGCAGCACTCCGGACAATTCCTTCTTTCATGCTCGCATTGTTCGCTATATCATTTTTCAGGTGCTATTTTTACACGGAGGGCCCCCGCTCTGTGGGCTCCCCACCAGGAGGCTGAGAGGGCGCCCGGAGCGTTCAGCGACAATCACACCCGACCCGTGTCATTGCACGGCCGCAGTTTGCCACCAGGGGTCATTATCACGCGGCTCCGGGACCGCCAAACATTCATTTGCCGGCAGTGCTGCCGGAGACTTCAACGCTCGTTCAGACAGCGAACCCCGGACAACATGTGGATACACCAAGTGCGCTGTGTGTTCGTTAACGTCTTCATACGTATGTCATCTGCGCGTACGTGGCCCAGCGTGTCAGTATCTAGTATGTTAAACACGTATAAGAGCATGCTGGGGGATTGTGAGTTGTGCTATGGGGTTTCTGCAATTCCACCCACGTCTTGAATTGAACCGAGATAGTTTCGATATGGCATGCGGCTCTAGTCGTGTATTGCGATGTGCAGGATGGTGCACTGTGTAGGCGCTAATTCGTGCAAAAGTTCGACAATACGAGTGGAGCGGCTGCAGTTCATTACCAAGGACGCAGCCGTAGCCGTGGCCGCTATGGTCGTGTGAGTCATGGGCAGAGGGTCGGTGACCGGCGCGCTCTGCCACTGCTAAAGCCGGTGCTGGATACCGGGCAGCCCGCAGTGCCGCTGCTGCTGCCGTGCGAGCTGCAGCACGGACCATACTCTGTCCGACTGTATCGCCGGCCGGACCTCGCTCCCACACACGCACTTTGTCATCGCCGCGTCACATGTAATTCACGGTCGTGGAATTCGTTTGTCCGTGACCGTCATATCGTTTCGCCTTGTCCACTCAAAGTAACGGTACTCACGCGGACACTGCTCGCACCGCCAAAGTTCGACAACACGATAACACACTGGGCTACTGGATCATGCAGAGGCGTTTCACATTAAAAAATTGATTTATTAAATTTGCATAAATATCGACAACTTAATTTAAATATGCATATGGTTCTCAGAACCGTAAAAAATCACGATGCTTATGGGAATCAAAACAAAACAATAATCACATTGTATTCTAAACTAATTACACAAGCCAAAAAAGGCATCCAAGAATTTTTGCATAAATCACTGTCTGATATAATTTTTGGCAATGGTACTTATAATTCGCAGAGTCACTTCACTTAGCTACTGTGCCTGCCCATGTTTGGTTCCCATCTGTCTATTATTAATGATGCTTTGTTGTAAGTGACCTATGATTTACTGCCTGATAATAGTTAAACTAGTCCACGGGCATGCTCACACAGATGTCCGAATTTGAAGTGTCATGTTCCTCTTAGATTAGATCTCTAGCGGCAAAACTAACGCTATAATACAATGTATGCAAAGTACACAATGTTAATTATATGTTTAAATATGTCACACAGTAACAGTTTTCATTCTGGAAATGAGAAATATGTAATTTGTAGCATTGGTGGCATTCATCTGAATACATCACAGCATCTTATATCTTATACATCTGTATATAATTTAAATTATTAATTATTTTCTTTATTACTGTAGTTACTGTCAGCAACCGAGATTTCATTGTCATCATTGGATTTTACAATCCATATAGACAGGAGAAGTAATTTTTGGGAAACCATGGGGAATTTTATTTTTTAAAATTTTGAGTGATCAAGAATTTAAGTATATAAGAGTAAATTTAAGGATAAATAGACGGTTTTTTAAAGAAATTTTACTTAGGAAGACAAAGCGTCCAGTCTGTACGGTTCGAAACCAGTCCACGCCAGTATTTAGATTTAAGTTTCTGGAGGTCTTCTGTATACGTTGCCTATCCAACTTGATTTCTTTCTCTCAGTGCATTTCTCTCCAACATTTTTTCGCACATTGTTGTAATTTTGCAACTGGATAGTGGACCCTTCTTTTTTTTTTCAGCCAATAAACGCCCTACAGTAGTCTCACCGTGGCGTAGTTTTCATTACCACTAAGCGTACAAATCTTTCTAAAATGCAATTTACCATGCAGAATTGTATGAAAGGCTGGAGAATTAATCTCAAAATTATATGGCGATTTGTTTAACATTTTAGCGTACGCTATGGTTGCCCAAAACGTGAATCATCTTCTGGTTCAAAATCACAATGTTGACAATTTTTATACCACCACTCAACAATTCTGAAATTGACAATCATCATGGAATATACTAAACATTTTTTCATAGCACTATTTAGTTGTTAAACAACGTTTAAAATTATACAAGATTATTGTCCGATAATCTCGTTTCGACATGGACATCATTTTTCTACTTTATTAAACAAAATCTAAATACAGACTGAAGATAAAAAAATAAACTTGTGGCTGTGTTTATATAATAAAGTCAGGTTTAAATTGATACAAACTCGATATCGATGTTTATTTATATTAGCACACGACAAAACTTTTCTAGCGCACGACAGATCTTTTCTCTATCTATATTTATATACTTATGTAAAATTTTGCAATATATATTTCGTGAATTTAAATATTGCGTTAAACCAGGGACCCTAAAATAATTATTAGTTTCAAGCCCCCGAAAGTCTAGATCTGCCATTATTTCTGACAATTATTGTAAATTATTGTTAATGGACACTTTTACATTTCTATACTTAAATGAGTCTTATTACTGAAACGTAAGGTCCTTTGGAACGTGAGGCTATAAGTTGAAGCTAATCAAGCTTATAGATAAATCCGGCACTGGTCCAATCTTACAAAGATTAGCAGATCGAAGAGGATAGATGCGAACGTATGTTTAACCGTTTTAAATATTTTGGCATTTATATGTACAATAATAACTCGTACAGTGGCCGGTCACCATGGTGTAATTGTCAGGGTAGTAGCGTGCTGACGGCTAGACTAGGAGAGCTCGGGTTCGAATCTCGGTCGTGGCATGGATGTTTCTGTTGGAAGGTAATTGTAGTTTCAAGGTTGAATTATACGAAATAATAAATAAAATGTCGAAGATGGCTAATAAGGACGATAACAATTTTTTTTTTTTTAATCTCGTACAGTGCGAATTTCCGAAACGTACATACGGGTCAGGCAGCACTTATGTTCGCCTCGATTATTTCCCCAATAAGAAGAGTTATAAAAATATTGTTCAAATAAAACTTATTTGAGGCAATGGGGATCATACGATAACCGTATCAAATATTTTTTGCATTTGTTTTGCAAAAAGTATGAGAATAAATAAATTTTCTTCTAATTACACTACACATATTATTGTACATATTATTATAGAACTTTTTTTCTCTATTCAAAGGTGTAAAACTTGTATAAAATTAAGGCGGCGCACAACCCTATAGTTCTTAATAGTTTCTTATACAAAACTAATAATCAGAAATAAAATTAAAAACAATATATATATCAAAATTTACAGCGAATTTTTATCTATCTAATAGGATATTTTTAATTCTAGAGATAACTGTTATGTAACTATAAATAAGTAAATTGCATTTATACGCCACCTTGTAAACCAATAGACGAATATTTGCGTGCGATGCGGCAAATTGTAGCTAAAGCTACAAATATATTTTTAGCTATTTTGCTCTATTGTGAAAACTACTTATAGTTATTGTACTTGATAATCTATTTTTGCCTCCATCTTGAATCTGCCGCGGTTTTCAAAATAGGTGTTACGGGTAAAACTGATTTAATTTTCGTGAAGAATACGTGCACCAAGTGGCATTCTATTACCATGAAGTATAATATTTTTCGACGAAGCCTTTAAACTATAAGTAATCTAGTCGAAAAAAATGTTGACGTATTATTTGAACATTTCTACACAAAACTATATAAATATAAATGTTATTCGAAATCCATAAATAGATTTAAAAAGTTACAGAACAATATCGCTGATGTCTATTTTTAAGTTATTGAGCGACAATATTTTTACAATAAATGTTTTTACAATTAAAAATATCATATTAGATAGAGAAAATACTGTGGAACCCAGTTCGCCCCCCAGAATTCTTCGGAGAAAAATGTATTTTAGAAGTGAGGACCTTTTCTTTTAGCTCATCACTTGTATTGCCCCCCCCCATTTATTTAGAAAAATCCTCCCCCCCCAGATTTTGAGAGCTAGCGCCGCCACTGGTGTTGCCTCACCCTGTATATGACTCCAGTAGCAGTAATAAATTTCCATAAATATAAAAATATATATTGATTATTTACTAATAAAATAAGTACCTGTTTATACAAGGATTATAGGACCGGTAGAAATGCTACACTAACCATGTAGATTTCATATCTATGACCGGGAGTCTGGAGTCGGGAATATATTTCACTCAAAGATAAATAACGCGTTTTTTATCTTTGAGTGAAAAATCACCGGAACAAAATTTAGCATACCAATTTTGACATTGACGTTATTTTAAGGCTTCATCACAATACACATCACATAACTTTTTGTAAGTTTGCGATACATTATTTTCGCCAACTAATTCCATCAATCAGTGAAATCCGCAATTACTTAGTTGCCAACCTAAAGCCGCATTCAGAGCTCTTAAATCAATAGCTTATGCACTGTAACTTATGGACTGTTCACTGTCACCAGAAAGTTTGTCATAAGATAATACGTGAAACCGTTCAGACCTCCAAATTTATTATCCTGTTTGTTGTAGATTGTGCGTAATTTTCTAAACTTATAGCTAGTGAGATGTTTTAATGAGACAGACATATAAACACATTGGCTATCGCATTCTATCAGTGACACCGTAATTATCGAATGCATTTACATAACCTAACATAATGTCATCATTAACAAATCTTGCTCAAAATTACAAAGACGGACAGTAAATATGAACAATTTAGGTAATTAGGTAGTTAAAATCTAAGACAACAGAATTACAAGAACAATAATACATATAAAATATTTTACGAAGCTAAATAGTTGGTTTCAAAATTCACAGATGGCGGGCTATTCGTAACGTACTAATTTATAACAGATGTGAACGGTACATGGAACGTTAAAAGAATGCATTAAAACATAAGTCAGAGCGTAACAACGAACAGTCTATAACTTGTTAATTTAAAGAGGTCTGAATGCGGCTTAGTGCTATAAATATTAAAGCGAGGTCAATACATATAACGCATGACGACATTTTAATATTATAAGATGTTCAGTCGGTTGTGGCAACGATCATTTAATCTATAACAATAAAAATATTGTACCCATAATTCCTTGTTTCACCTTGTAATTTGCCACCTTGCATGGAATGCATAGACCTTTCACACAAATAATAGAATATTACATAAAATTTTGTAGTTGTTCTCATTTGACAGCTGTCGTTCTGAATACACCTAGACCATTTGCTTATCACAACCCAGTTCCGGAAATATGAAACGACAAATAAGATTGTACGGAATAAAGTGCAAGTCAGTTTACATTTAGTCAGTGAAATTACATATTATTGTTGAGCTTCTTCGAGTTATTGCGTAACGATGGAGTCAATACAAGACATTCATTGGATATGCTAGGATTCTATGCAATATGCCCGCTTTATGCTACAATAAAATTGCGAGACTTTCAATAAAATGCCATAGAGGAAATAAGGTTATGTATATAAAATGTAATCTTCATGTTTAGGATTCTTAATTTAACTCTAAAATGACGTTTACTACTTTTTAATGGTACGGGGCATTACTAGGAAATTAAGGAATTCTTAGGGTCTTATAAGTCCGATTACAGATTGATTTAAAACTATTTTATGTTAAAAACAGCATTGCTATTTGCATTTCTTAACGTTGTTAAGATTAACATTACATAGTTCAGATCTGGGCAAGACATCGAATGCTGATCACCAGTCTCCCGTCAAGAAATTATTGGGTTAAGAGAAAAGTCATAATTAAAAAAAAAAAAATTAAATCTTATATATTTTTATTGTTTCCTGTGCAAGATTAGCAATTAAAGAATGTAAAATAAAAAGGGTCTAATGGCTGGGTTTTAAAGAACGAGTTAAAGCTGCGTTTAGAACTCTTTAAATTAGTAGACTGTTCACTGTGCGTTGTGGATAACTTTAGTAGATAGTTATAACGTTCAAGGCAGCGTTTACAGCTAAGGAAATTTGTGCGTTACTAGTGCGACATCTGTGTGTCTTTAAACCAACTACGGTTGCTTCGTAAAATGTTTATTATGTATTATCGTGTCCCTAATTCTGCTGTTCTAGATTTTTACAAACTAAACCTAACCTAATTACTTAAATTGATCATGTTTACTATTCGTCTTTGCAATTTTGGGCGAGATTTGTTGTAATCGGCGTGATGTATTTTGTTAGGTTATGTAAAGGTATATAATGTAAATGTTCTCTACGATGTAAACTGAAGTGGGTTTTACACGATTAAATTTATTGATCAATTAATTGACAAAAAAGTTGATCAATTTATTTTGAAAATAGAACAAGTTCTATTTTTCATCAATTTTTCAATATTTTTTTAGGGAATTCTAGGTATATTTTTATCTGTTAAGATATTACCAACTCTTTAGTTGTAGCATAACCTCTAAATATATTGTTTGTGTTTCGTTTCAAATGTGACAGGACCTAGAATTCTAATTTATCATCATCTAGGTTATTTCTTTTGTTATTGTTCACAGCTCGTAAAGCTTTTTTTAATATTTTCATTCTGATAAACATGTCAACATGTTTTACAGTTGGTAATGTAAAAGTTTTTTAAAAAATTTGATAAATACATTGATGTGTGTAAAGTGATGCTTCTGTTTCCAAGGTTACCAATAAATTTTTCAATTAATTGACAAAAAACTTGATCAATTTATTGATCAATTAATTGAACTGTGTAAAACCAACTTGAGATAACCAGTGTGTTTATATGTCTGTCTCATTAAAACAACTCGCTAACTACAAAATTTGGAAAACTATACACAATCGACAACGTATAACACATTAAATTTAGAGGTCTGAACGGTGGCTCGCCTTACCATATGACAAACTTGTTAGTAACAATCAACAGTGCGCAAGCCCACTAATTTAATAGCTCTGAACGCAGCTTTAGGGATAACACGAGTTAAAACATTTATTTCGTTCTTTAAAATAATAACTAGCCATAAATGTCGTAAAACTATTTTTATTTATTTTTTAAATTTTATTTCATGATCAGGATCTATCTGATTGTTAAGGATACGAACGCGTAGAAGGGTTGTTGACGGCGCCGATCGGCGAGAATAATTATCACTTTACTTTCAATTGCACACGGGCACGTATAAAGATTGTCAGTATTTGTAGGCGCATGCACCATAACCTAAATTTTGGAGACATTAATCACCAGCTTTCAAGAAGCTGGTAGTATTTTTTTTTTATATTTTGTTGTTTTTTTTTTTTAATTTAATTTTTAGTGAACTACTTATATTTTATAGATATTAATAAAATATCTGTGATGTAGCGAATTATCGACATTTACAATAACTTATCGGTAAAATATTTTTTAGATGCAGTGTTCAGATAACCGAAGATCTTATAAGTATACAGTACACATGGAAAACCTGACAATGAACAGATCACGGTGGAGGACTTATGTGAGTGAGATCAAAAGTCAACCCGACTGATAGTGCCCAAAGAAGAAGAAAATAAATTTTAGTATTTTATTATAAATTTGTTTTATAACATCTAGTCTGCAGAAGTGTCAAATTTCAGGATCATTAATTGTAAACCAACCTATTTTTTAATGAATAAATTTCAATGAACCGGCGCTAGTAACAATCTTTTTGTTACTTTTTTCAGAAGGAAGAGAGTTGATTGAAAATGAAACACGCAGCGGAAGGCCTTTATCTTCAAAAACCGATGAAATACATGTGCACTAACTGGAATCAACAAGGGCCGAAAATATGTAAATACAGGTGTCGTTAAACCGGCGCCGGAAACAATTTTTATACGTGGTCGTACCTTGATGTACTAAAATAGGTTCTGTGTGCCAAATTTTAATTTGTTAGCTAATTGTAATTCGTAAAAGTTACACAGCAAAAAATTTATAAGTGTAAAAGTTCATTCTCAGTTTGGTTAAAATTTTAGTGTTAAAATTTTCATTAAAAAAAAGTAAAAAACTCACTATTTTTAACCAAATCACCGTGTAAATCTTCATTTATTCTGAGTGTTATTTTTCTGAAATATAACTTCTTCAGTGTGAAAATTAATACTACTTTAACACTATTTATTTCGTATGTTCTGTACGCACTTAAATTCGAAATAATCTTTCTTAAACGTTGTAAAAATTAAATTAAATAATATAAGCAATGCTTCATGCATTCAAATAAATAAAGCAAAATAACTCCAAATGTCAGTAAAAATTTGTTAAACGTTCAACGAATTGAAGAATGGACCGAAGTAGATGTTTTAAAGAAAGGAAAAAATAATTTTAATAAAGTTAACCTTCCGCAATTATTTTGCAATGCAGAATCAATGATTAATTTAATGGAAGATGAAAACTATTACCAGTTTTGTGCAAGTCTAACTGACAGTGGTTTGTCTTCATGTCTCCCCCCCGCAGGTGATCCAGGCAGAATAGATGAAAGATAAAAATCATTTAGATGTTGAATGGGCATCTAAATGGTGGTTGCGGTCATAATAGGCCTATAGTTACGCTACTACTGACTTAATAACTAGAATAAGGGATAGACAGAGTCTAGCCGCTCGATCATTTTACCTGCTCTTTTTTTCAAAATAATGGACATAAAGTCAATTCGTTGCGATGAGCAAAAATAAGGAAGTCCAATCGAAGTGAGGAGCAAAAAAAAGGAAGACAAACCGACGCAAAATTCGAACTAGACGGTCTAAACCGGCCCAAAATATTTGAGCAGGCCGGTTAAATTTCTTCAGGGAACAGCGCCTGTCTGCGGGCTGACTGTTTAGAAACACTGGTGTAGGTCATTCAGAGAGTACACGAAATTTTACATAGCATTAACCTAACAATGTTAGTAGAATTCTATCACTATGCACATAACCTTTATAGTCAATGTAAATTAATTAAATATGAAACAGGCTGTTAAATTTTGATATATTTATCGTAAATAATAATGCAAGTAATAAAATTGTAATAAAATAAGTAGTAAAACTAAGTTCTATAAACTTATATCAACTTTCATTTTCATCAGAAGTATCCGCTGTCCACGATGGTCATTGTACATTCAGCCAAGCATTAAGTTCGTTCCGTGACGCGTAACCTGTGCACAGTAATAAGCGGGGCATTATGAATTCACTGATCTTAAAAAGATGCGTACGAATGCTTTCAAGAACTCAACGATCGTTATCCACCACTCTCACTATTCATTTAGGAATCCTTCTTCTCTTCTCCAGATCTACCATTCTAATACGATATGTGGTTCCTTCAAATTGTTTCTACATACAACTCTCCGGGTGTCCTTTCTTAATTAGAGATTTGGAGCTTTTTCAACTTCATATTTTCATCTATTTCGAGCAAGAGAAGGCTCTTGCAATTTTAGGGTTTTGTAGGTATGACCAAAAAACCCTTATACCGTCATTTTGTGGTCTGTCTATCTGTCTGTGTATCTGTCTGTCTGTCTGTCTGTCTGTCTGTCTGTCGATGTCTGTGTTCGGTAAAAATTGTAGCCAAACGGCTATAGGAAAAATACTAAAACATCTAAAAAACATATCCCCTTAAGAATATAAACAAATATCTGCTCACCGAAAAAAAAATATTTTTTTAAAATTATGAGTAGGATATCAAATGAAAGCCTTTAGTACGTGGTTAACGATCAAATTTTTTTTTCTAAATAAAGTGATTTTTGCCAAAATTTTGCAAAAAAAATTTTTGTCCCACACCCTGTAGCCCAGATGGTTTAAACAAAAAATCTGAAAAAATTCTAAGTAATGTACATTTGTGTGAACTGGAATAATACAACAGGAATTTTTGATCAGATTATGTTTTCGGAAAATAGCGCATTCTTTGTGTTTTTTGCTTGACTACGTAAAATATTTAATAACTTGTCTAAGACTGTGAACCAGCATACTTTGATAGTGTAATGGCTCTCAAGGCAATTATTTTTTTTTGTTTTTTTTTGCATTTTTATTTTGTTTAAAATATTTTTTTTAAATTCTAGTTATATTTGGGCAAATGTTGCATTTAATTTTTAAAATGCTTAAATTTAATAACCAGTGGAAATTGCTGAAATTGAATACACGAAAACAGAGGGGCGGGGTTATGACTTAAAACAACCAATGGAAGCCATACGCGCAATTTTAAAAATCTTAATGAACCTTCCTATATATAAAAAAAAAAATACTGCACATATTTAGAAACCTAAATAATGGTATTAGGCATTCGAATTAAAAATAACAAAAAAAAAAAATATTTTAACATAAAATTTGTTTTGGCATCCCAAATAATCATCGATCACTTACTAAATATCTGCGAAACCCTGAAATGTCTGAAAATTCACACTAAGGCCCAGTTGCACAGTTTCAGTTTTTGGTTTAAACTTAAGCTTAAACAGGAAAATACTTAAGCGGTAGATTTGTTTGGTTTAATCCAAAATAAACTGTCAAATAGGACAGGTTATGTGTCATATTAAAATTGATCAGATTAATTTGATTGAATGAAAATGTTATATATTAATATATTTCGCCGCATACCCGTCTATAGGCATCGGTATGATTATATTAATCAATGAGATGATGAAAAATTTTACAATAGATTTCAAGTAAATAGTAATATTAAGTAAATAAAGTTGTAATTCAATATTATGTCATATTAAACATTTAATTAACCATCCTACTAATAGGTAAGTTAGTGCCTTGGTACACAAATACCTAATATTTTATGAAATAATATTTACAGGAACCACGCATTCACTTCAATACAAATCCTACGATATTATATTATTGGAAGTATGTTAATGGTAAGGGAGTTTACTGGTTGCCATAAATCTACAGCTTCAAAAGATATAGGAAAAATATCGAGAAATATCTCAATTTGTACCTTGCGTCATCAATATATTAAAATGCCTAATATTCAAATGGAACAGTGTAATGTACGCCAAGACTTTTGCTATATTGCACGGTTTTTTCAATTGATTGAGCATTCTTCCAGACCTAGAAACAGATGTTAATTTTATAAACAATATACCTAATACAGTAATAATTCAAAACAGAAAATATAATAATAACATTCGAGTTAGGAACAATAATAAATGTTTATTTTTCTAATTTATAATGTATAAATAATAAAATTCTTTATAAATGTAAATATCTTGTCTATGACCTGCCGGTAATTTAAAATTTATTAATTCTAACTCTTTTTCTGAGCATTCTGCCATTGAACCACCTCCAGTCACTTTCAGTGAATACTTATTGTCGGCTTTTTTTTTTCTTCTTGTACATGTTTTAGTTTTCTTTCATATATATATTTTAATATTCTGCTTCTCTGTAAGAGTGACCGATTACATTGAATACATCATGTATGTTCGTCCAAGGAGATTTTTTTTCTTCCACAACATTTAATTTACTTTTTTACACACAATAATATATTGTATTTATATTTTTTAAATAAATTTTATAGAAGACCAACTCATCTAATAAGTTCGTCGTACATTTATTTTTACGTTTCGTTTACCGTATTTTCCATTGCTGGTAAAATTTACATTATTTGTATAATAAACTACTTGACAGGTGACATTGACACATAACATTGACAGTTATGTTTATATTGAATTTCAAAATTTCCCCGCCAAATATTCATTTTCCATATTACCAACTTTGTGACTTTATCACATCAGTTGGCTTAGCTAAGTATTTTTATATTTTTGACTGTGCAACATCTGGCGCTTAAGTATTTGGTTTAAGCTGAAGCTTAAGGTTTAGCTAAACTCATACTTAAGTGGTAACTGTGCAACTGGGCCTAAGGGGTATAAATTAAGTAACCGGACTAGCAACATAGCGTTTGATCTGGCAACATTTGGGACGCGGGACTTGGAAGGGCGGCAGGTGAACATGTGATACACCACTACGAGTTTGAATTCGCTAGAATAATGTTGTTGTCCGTAGCGATTTTTTTCGTGAAAGAGTTTTTTCTAGTGCGTTTTAAAAATGAGTGATATTCATTTAGAGCAACGATGTGCTATCAGGTTTTGCTTCAGACTTGGGCACAGTGCAACGGAAACTTTTGCAAAATTTCATCAGGCTTTACGGAGACGGTGTTTTTTGGTGGTTTAAGGCATTTTCAAAAGGAAGAGAGTTGATTGAAGATGAATCACGCAGCGGAAGATCTTCATCTTCAAGAACTGATGAAAATGTCGACAGAATCCGGGGTCTTGTGCGTTCAGATCGTCGGTTGACAGTCAGAATGATCGGGGAAGAGTTGAAATTGACTCACACGAAATTCAGACGTTCATCAGATTTTGACCAATGAATTGGGGATGAGAAAAATCTGCGCAAAAATGGTTCCAAAAAACCTTTCACAGGACGAAATGTATATGAGGAGGCAAAGGTGCCTTGACTTTTTGGAATCGATTGAACATGATACCTATTTTCTGGAACGTGTCATTACTGGTGACAAGACTTGGTGACGAGACATTCCTGTAGCTCCTAAGCCTCCTTATTCGCCTGAGTCCTTGTGACTTTTTCCTCTTCCCAAGATTGAAAAATCGCCTCAAGGGATGTTATTTTTAGAAACTCGAAAAGATTTATACGTTCGTAATCGACCAGCTGAAAGCTATTCCAGTATCCGAGTTCCAGCACTGCTATGAGGATTGGAAGAACGGTCTCCAGCGCTGTGTGACTTCCTAAGGAAGTTATTTTGAGGGAGACAATATTGAATTGTAATTCTATTCGAATTAAAAAAATTAAGAAAAACTTTCCGGTTTCTTAATTTACTCACCTCGTATATACATACTTGCCGACCTCAGTAGCGCAGAGGAGACCCTGCTCCTCGTGCTAAATGTCCCGGATTCGAATCCCGGTCAGGGCTTGGATATTTATATTTGTCACTTCATCCTCATTTAAATTAATAAAAAATAAATAAAAATTAAAAAAAAAAACTTCATGTCATATATATCACCGCTCCCAACTCGGATTCGGTCACCGTGGTAGTTGTAGACCCAAAACTTCACTCTTCGGAGTGAAAGGCCCGTGCCCAACATAATGTAGCAGTACGGTAGTGAAAACTACGGCTCGGTGAGACTACTGTGGGACGTTTATGGGCTGAAGATGATGTACATACTTTACCTCCATTCAGGATATTACCTCCATAGATTCTTAGACACTTTTCGCAGTATTCTCAGTCAGTTTCACCCATTTAGTATATCAGTATTGAGGTGGTAACAGCAATTATTTACTAGTAATACAAATTTTAGCGAATGCGAAAAGAATTTGCTGCGTGCGAAATTTCGGTATGCCTGTGTGTTATTTGCAGATGGCTTGTCGTTTGCCGATCGTTGGTCATGTAGTTATTTCCCCATATACTTGGGAACTTATTAAGAATTCATGAAATGTTTAATTTTTATATTAAATAAAATTATATTATTAATCATAGTCATAAAATTGTTTAATATAATGCACCTCCCAATTTAATTATCTTTGATATCTTAATATTTTACTTAAAATTTACATAAATGGCACATGAATCTTGTAGAAGAATTCTTATATTAATTTACCTTTACAAAGATTTATGAAGGTTAAGTAATATGAATGATGTAATTTTATAGTGAAAACTTACAGAGAAAGTTCACGGTCGAAACTACCAAATAAGCAAGTAGATCATTTACAATGAATTGCATAAGATGAAACTTGTTTCAATGTCAATGAAAGCAAGTTATGTAAGGTTAAGTTCAGTATGCGACTCTCGGGCCAGATTTGGCACGAGAGATACATTTATTTCACAGAAACTTGTCTGAATATTGAAATGTGTAGTTTTATAAACACTGATTTGACCATTCGAAATTTCGATGGATCTCCACGAATTGAAGTCCCTATATAACGGTTTGACTATTTTTAACATGATGTCTGTCAGTCTGTCTGTTTGTCTGTCTGCAGGTCTGTCGGTTCGTGTACACGTGCAGAGCAAATTCGGCTAAAAGGATTTTTATGAAACTTCATATTTAAACTTTTGACATCAATGGCACGATTTGATCAACTTTTGATAAAAACCGGTTAACTAGAAATGGGAGTTTACTCGTGTCAGTTTTGAGATTTTTTAGAATATTTCACAACACAAATATTTCGAAAAAATGTATTTAACAAAAGTTGCTATAAAAGCAATAACTAACAATGTTTATTTGAGACATTTTATGATAAAGCAGTATAAATTAAACAAGTACATTGTGATGGCGGTCAGTCCTGAGGTGGCCACAGCTGATTTTTATATTGTAAAAAAACATTTTTTCTATTCACCTATCAGAAAGTTATCGTTTTCGGTTGCCATAGCAAAGTGGAAAATTGGTGTTTGCTGAGGAGCGTTTTGTATCCAAGGCAACCCAATCGAAAAATATTTTCCGCTCTAGCGCAGAAAGTATTTTCCGATTGATCAATATAAATTAAATGATACTTCACATTTAAGTTTATTTTTTGTAATTAATTGTTATTTGACAATTATTTAAAGTATTAAAATTAATTCCTCCTTCGAACCAAGAGTTGGCTGTTACACAATATACTATTATACAGGGTGTTTGTTTGAAACGGGGCACCCCGAAAATCTCCTTTATCTGTAAAGATACAAAAAATCTTCAGAACAAAAGTTAAACTAGACAAAAAAGGCCCATCTAAAGGTTACTATAAGAATTCTGAGGCACTTCCGGTTTCACCGGAAATTATGTCAACTTTTGATCTAGCATAGGAAATCGATAATTTTATATTTTTTTTCCTAAAAGTACATTAAATTAGCTTTACAATGACACCAAAAAGTCATATTTTTATGTTAACCATTTCAAAATTGCGACCATTTATTTACAAAATAATAATCAACATAAGTTTTACAAAGTTGAACGTAGCAAGCTTTGAAAACAATAAAAAAAGAAACAAAATATCTAAAATAAACTGTTATAACTAGTTATTATATGAAATAACATGAAATAACTTCCATTTTAATTTTTCAATTAAATGTAATTTTTTTTTGTAAAATAATTGTAAAAAGTAAGTAGTTTTTTTTTTCTTAATAGTCAAATAGTTTATTTTAGAGATATTTTGTTTCTTTTTTTATTGTTTTCAAAGCTTGCTACGTTCAACTTTGTAAAACTTATGTTGATTATTATTTTGTAAATAAATGGTCGCCATTTTGAAATGGTTAACATAAAAATATGATTTTTTGGTGTCATTGTAAAGCTAATTTAATGTACTTTTAGGAAAAAAATATAAAATTATCGATTCCCTATGCTAGATCAAAAGTTGACATCATTTCCGGTGAAACCGGAAGTGCATCAGAATTTTTATAGTTACCTTTAGATGGGCCTTTTTGTCTAGTTTAACTTTTGTTCTGAAGATTTTTTGTATCTTTACAAATAAAGGAGATTTTCGGGGTGCCCCGTTTCAAACAAACACCCTGTATACATATATTATTACCTTTCTCTTGACTTTTGCGGCAAGAGTTCTACCACTATTTTCTTTGCCACTTCCTTTATCTCCTCGTCAGCCTCGCTGCTTACTTTATCTTCATACATTATTATTTAACAAACTTACAAATACCAATGTACAAGTGTCTCAAAAGAAATTTTATATTTATTTAGCTTACTGCGTGAACGCAACGTATCCGAAGGGCGCGGGGGTTATGTCATTCGGTAGCCTGGCTCTTGGGAATTTAGTCGCTATGGAGCGTTTCTCGGAAGCAGACCGCGCGTTATGCGAGCGAGAGTTTTACAAAAACGGTGATTCGGCGACTGTAGCGCGTAGAAAATTCTGCAGTATTCGAGGTTTTCGCCACTTATATGATGCGCCAAGCATTCCTCTCATTCGACATTGGGTTAAAAAGTTTGAAGAGACTGGTACAACGCTGGATAAATCAAAATCCGGGCGACCTAGGTCATCAAGAACGGTAGAAAACGTGAAGAATATTAATCAGTCTGTTCGTGACGACCCGAACCTTTCAATTCGGAAGCGCGCAAGTGCTTTAAATGTGCATAGATCATCATTACATCGCATTATGCATAAAGACCTAAAGCTGCACCCCTACAAAATTCAATTGGTGCAAGAATTAAAGCCCCAAGATGCCAGTCAGAGGCTTAATTTCGTAAATCAGGTGATTAAGCGATTTTCAACGTTTACCAATATTTTGTTTTCGGATGAAGCTCATTTTCATCTTAATGGCCACGTAAATAAGCAGAACTGCCGCTACTGGAGTGCAACGAATCCGAAACGCAAACATCAGAAACCCCTACATTCGCCTAAAGTGACCGTATGGGCTGCGATGTCGGCGCGAGGAATTATCGGCCCTTACTTTTTTGAAGACGAAAGGGGGCGTGCAGTTACAGTGAATTCAGAGCGTTATGTGGAGATGTTAGACAACTTCTTGGTACCTGAACTGCAAATCTTTCCTGGCTATAACCAAAGAACATGGATCCAACAGGACGGAGCAACTTCACACACGTCCAATATGTCTCTGCCACGTGTTCGTGAAATTTTCTCAGGCAAATTGATCTCCCGGAGAGGTGACATAAATTGGCCTTCACGCAGTCCAGATTTAACCCCTATGGACTTTTTCCTATGGGGTTATCTTAAATCTAAAGTTTACGCCAATAAACCAACTTCATTGGCGCATTTGAAAGAAAATATCCGTCACGAAATGGCAGCCATCCCTGAGTCCACCTACCGAGACGTCATAAGTAATTTTACTGTTCGATTAAATGAGTGCCGAGAACGTGAGGGTCTACATTTAGATGATATTATTTTTACGAAACAAATCCCCAAAAAGTGTATTTTAATAATTAATAAACATTTTTTCTATATACGGCTGTCTTTTTTTTTAATCGATCCACTAAATATAAAATTTCTTTTGAGACACCTTGTATTTTAAAATAATTATTTTGACATTCGTTTAATTGTTTATGAATATCGTAGCAACGACGAACCACCTATTATGTATATAAATCTAACATACATAATGATTTCTATTTCTTATTTTTTGAAATTTTTAAAATAGGTGTTCGTAGAAAAAATAGTATGTGTGAAAAAAGTAGAAAGAACATTTTTCTCAATCGGCAAATGTATACTTTTTGCGCTTGTTACACAATATACTATTTTAAACTGTTCTGAGGCTACCCTCAAAGGTATTACCATTATTACAATTAGCAAGCTCATCTTTTCTATTAGGTACTGTATCTACTGCCAATAAGATATCTTTTTACCTGTTATTATTAAGATGTGGAAAATCTTAATTTAAGAGGAATTTATTTACAAATGTGAGAAAATATTGAATGAACACATTTCATTGGTGCGAACAAAATAAATAACAACTCTTACGCTGACAGCAACTGACAGCAATAATTTCAAATCTAAACAGATTTTTAAATGTACAGGAAATAGTTTATCTCGATGATACGATAATTTTTCTTTAATTGAATTCTTAATATAAATAATTTCAATAACAAGATACAATTTGAGACTAAATTTGTTGAGATGGTATAAAATTCCTCTAACGGTATTTAATTTTAGTTTAGATGTTCGATTTCGTAACTGGTAGTTCAGAAATTATTTTAAAATTAAACCGCATATTGTTTATATCAACAGTGATTTAGAATCAGGTGAACATGCACCGTTAAATATATTGTTAGAAATGTTACGAAATTTAATGTTGGCTATAAAGTATTACTTCCTTTATAAGACTATGAATGATTGGGTTGTAGACGCAACTGGACGTGAAGTCTGGATTACTACACCTTTAACCTTAAGGCACCTTAATATTAGTAAACAGTTTGAATATATTTAGTCTTACATTTTATAATGTGTGCATTATGTATTATTTTCTTTTTCTCTTGCCTTGTCTGCTCCTAACTATATCTGTCATAGCGAACTTTATTTTGTTCACTGCCATCCGAAATAGTTATGTGGATGTAGCTTCGATATTTTCTACATTGTCTGTGATGTTGCATTTTTCTGGTGGCGTCGACAACTGATGATGGTCTCCTGATTTCCGTAATTTGATACGTATTTTCTTTTTAGAGAAGGACTAAAATTTTCACTAAACAAGAACTATTCGTTCACCAGTCTTTTTGAGCCTTTATAGGGAAAAAGTATTTAGGTATTTATTCATAACAATATCGACAGCCTAATAGATAGAGCCCTGCGCGGATAAGCTTTTCTGTATTCGCATCCGCATATCCAAGATCCGCATCCGATCCGCATCCGCAGTTGTTGTAAACAATAAATCCGCATCCAATCCTCATCCGCAAAAATATCCGCACAATCCGCACAACAGGTTTTGCTATCTATTTGAAAAGAACTAAAATGTTTCGCTTTTATTTAGTAATCGCTGGTCTAAAAACTACTGAAAATGTTTGGATTTTACCAGTTTACATATTACTAACCTAACCTAAGGGACGCCAAAAGTTTTGGGACCTAGATGCGCTAATGATTTTAGAATTTAGGAAGAGAAAAAATCTTGGAGGGCCTAAGTGTCCTTTTCCGTAGGGAGCAGGTGGCGTACTGCTCATGAAATACGTGTTTTTAGTACGGTCAAGTATCATATCAATTTCAACTAACATCTCACGTCACTTACCTTGTAAAAGGAGGTGAGGAAAAAGTTATGCAACGTGGCTATATTTTTATATTATTGAAACAAAAAAAAAAAAAAAAAACAGACAAGTTACTTGGTAGAAGGTGCTTCATATTTTTGTGACCTAGTAATTCTCCTACGCCATTCCGCGCATGCGTTAGGCAATGCAATTTTTCAAATAGCAACATGTGTAATTTTTCAATAATTAACAAAATAACAGGTTACATCATAAAATTTTCGAGAAAAATTTATAAAGATAAATTTTACGCGAATATGCAGGGCTCTACTAATAGACACATTGACTTTTTGTCTAATAGATTTATTTCTTCTGTCTATGGGATTCGTAGTAGTCCTCGCCAACACCATATTTGAAACAGACTTTTCGTTTTGTATTACCTACCTTTCTCATTACCGACGAGTATAAAATTAAAGTCTACCAATGCTCTCTTTTTTTTTTGGGCAGCATAAATTAGGATTTTTAGTCACTTGTACCAAAATTCTCTATCTTCCTCGGCTGTGTCTTCATCTTACACGTGGTCTTCCGAATGGTTGACCCCAGATCTTCGTATCCAGTTCTTCTTTACACCATTTTTACCTCCGATACTCATGTATGACACCAAAATATTTACTTTAGTATCGACAGTTTAGTCCAGAAATAAACTACTAGACTAATTTTTACTCTCATCCAAATAATGGCGAATGGAGTTGCCGCATAATGATATCTGTGACTCTACTTGGATAGATAAACTCAAATGGCTTGTGGAATGTTATAACTTCAGGATTTTTAAGTAAAATAACAATTTGTGTGTTTCTAATGATTTAGTTTATGTGTAACAAAATGCTGTTAACTGGTTGAAGATTTGTAAGTAACTGTCTGATGTTGTTAACGCAGTAGATCTTCCGTGGTGGTTAAAATAATTTGATAACGTCAAGGTTGAAAGGAATTTTCAAAATGGTACGTGACTGTTTGGCTAACAGATGTGTTTACAAAAATTGAACTGACTTTACTACACCAATTTGTTGAGAAGAGTTTTGAGAAGAATTTTTTTAATAGGAAATAGGATTGTAAAATATAAATTGTGATGTCTTCGTGGAAGTTTTTGAATATCGAAGGAAATTACCAATAAAGTATAATATAGAAATGTTGTATTTCTTAGAATATTGAACAGACTGACATTCGGCTTTAATAGTTAGGAGACTAGGTAAGAAAAGACAAAAAGGATTTTGGAAAGAAAACTGATCTATAAGCTTGCGGAAAGAAGTCACAAAGCAGGAAAAATCAGCTAATAGCAGATCTAGCGAATATTAGTATACCTGAATCCAAAAGTCAGCTTGACTGTACCCAAGAGAGAAAAAGAGATAGAGAAAGACGGAGAGAGAAATAGGTTTTTAAATTCGTTACACTATTGTTAATTAGTCCGACTAATTAGCTGGATGGATATCATTAGGAATCATCTAATCAAGTTGGAAACAACCTTGTAGTTGCAACCATCGAACCTTGATTTTATGCGAAGCGTAAAAATGTTTAAAATATTGCACATACTAAATTGTATGCCTAAGAATTTTTTTCTGCGGAAGTTATTGTCATTTTTATATTTTACGACTAAGAAAAAAATAACTCTGGTTTTAATTAGCTGTCATATTGTTTGTTTTCACTACCTGTGTTAAGTCATAAATCTTTCTCTATGTTTTCATATAATAGGCCGGGAAAATATGAATTAGCATCAGTCAGATTATTCGCTAACATAAATAGAACATTTCTATTTAGCTTCCATTGTCATTAGGCGGAGTTTCTGAATGCCGTACATAGGAAACAAGAAACATTATATTGTCTTGTAGGTCCTCATTGTCATTAGAGAAATATTTTGACATCGTCATTAGGGGATGTTCGTATTATCCCAACCTAACACAATAGATTATGGTTACACATATTGTTAAATAAATTAAACAATATGTTTACATGATAATCTGTTTAATTGGTTTATATATAGTACCTTATAGATAAAACTCAATGTGTTGTCTTTAATGCTTATAAATCTGACGACAGAAAATTAACTTTCGGTGTACCCCAAGATCCACAACTTGGGCCTCTTTTGTTTAATATTTTTATAAACGATAGAAATATATGCTTTCATAAATGTAACTTTCTTCTTTATGTCGACTATTTACAAATAATTCTGTAAATTTTAAATTTCAATAATTGTAATGACATTCAATCTGATTTAAATAGGATAACGTATTTAAAGCTAAAGAGTACTAAAGTAAAAAAATAGTACTTCAAGCTAAATAAAATAAAAACAAATATTTCAAAATGTTACAAAATATGATTTACTAGAAATAGAAACCAATACATTGCAATTGAAATATTAATGCAGATGTCATCTCTAAAATTAATTTTAAAATAAATATTATCTTCAGATTGCCTATTAAACTTTCATTGTCATGGAGTAGGTTTTTGATACTTTAATACATAAAAAAAGGAACTACGTAATATTGTTAGACGAAAATTATTAAGACTCAATTTCCTTGTCCTTGTTTGTACCAAAATAGGTGTAAAAACTTTTTTGCAGTTTATTTTCAGTTGAAAAACATCTCTAACGAGTAATTTGCTAGCAAAGACAAAGCCAGATAGGTGTAAAGATGTCATCAAGAAAGTAAATTTCCTTCTAATCTAATTCAATTATCGTAATAACGTTCAAACAATGAGCGAGCACAGCTGCAAATAAGAATGTTTTTACATTAACTTCTTGAAGCGTGTTTCCTTCAAGGTATAAGGTCACATACGTTTGGACACCTCCAGGTAACTGAACCAACAATAAGCAAACAAATTAAAATTGATGATTCGGAACGTTTGGTGTTTTTTTTTAAGGAAAAATATTGCCTGCACATATGTAAATTCGTGAGTAAACAATGGGTTATTAAGATTATTTTGCGAAATTTAATTATAGAAATACTCAGGATACTGTCATTTTAATATTTTATTTTTATTAGTTGCGAAGAAAAGCACAATGAACTACAGGGCAAACGATGAGGTAGAAATATGAGTAGGTATTAAATGTCTACATAATAGATTAAGTTGAAATATCGAAAAGCCAGTGGCTGAAATATTTCACGCAAAAGATGGTCGGTTAGTTAAAATATTTTGTTTACAGCAGCTATTAAGGTCTATTACAGTCCATGAAATAGTTGTTCAGCTGACAGAAGATCTAGCAACTGGTAACATAATAGGTGCTTCATAGCTAGGTGTGAAACACTCCGAAATACTCTGAACTGTTCTACTCCGAACGGTTCTACTCCGAACTGTTTTGCTATATTTACACTTGGAACAACGTCTATTCCCAACAAGCGCGATTTAAATGAGATTTGAATTTAACCGTTTAGCCCACTCCAATAAAAACCGACGTTCTAAAATTTAGGTTGGTACTTGAAGGGAAGAGGGAAGGTAGTTCAGCGTAGTTTGGGAGCGTGGAGTACTTTAATTTGGGACACTAACGAACTGTTCAGAGTAACTCCGAGTTACTCTTTACAGCAATCTGGAAAGCGCCTAATATGTAGAAAGACCAACACTTATTAGAGCTAGATGTAAGGTTGGGCCAAACATCAATCCAACTAATAGTGCTCAAGAAAAATGTGAATATTTTGTGAGTTCTTCTGATAGCTGATCCATTGCGAAATCTTACAACTACTGGCGAATGGAAGTTCCCAAATCTTTTTTACAAATCTAATATTTTATCACATGTCTTATACTCAATATTCGTCTGTCTCTCATCCTCTGTATGACTCAGTTTTGAATATCTTCATATATCTTAGCGGGTTCTTCATTTATCATTAATTTGGGACTGAAAATAATACATTATTTTTAAATAATGTTAGGTATTGTCGATCATTGTTTATTAAGATTTATGAAAGCATGTTATAAAAAGAATTATACATAAAAATTATGGATACTACAGGTTGCTAGAGGCAAACCGTCTGATTCTTGTTAGGTCCCACTTTCAGTGGGGAGTTGTCACAATAATAAGTAGGCATAATTATGGAGCTATAGTTTGATAGAGACTGATCTAGATGTTTGGAATCTTCCTATATAAAGAAAGAATAGATTCTGGTAAGATGGCGAACCTAGCGAAAGATAGGTCTCTACTGGACAGTTGCTAAAAAACCAATTAAGTGTTTTAACTCAAGTTATACATGACTTAAGTTAAAACAAAATAAAAAAATATATATATCATTGTTACTTGAGTTACGGATAACTCTAGTTAAAACATTTAACTCGTTCTTTAACATACGGCTATGAGAAGTTTAATCTATCTTCTCAAGTTATTATTTGACATTGTCTGTCTCTTTTCTTTCTTGGAATTTATTATATACATCTCTTGTTCCATCGGTCATTTCTGGCAAATTTTACTGTCTTTAATTACTGTTTTCGATGTTATGACCAACCCTCGAAAAGTTTAGGCATTAATAACTTGCTAATTTGTAATCGCAGCTCTGTTGCGAAAAAGAAAATAAATAAATAAATTAAAAAATGGGGGGTTAGCGAAGGGCCGATACTTTTAACCAGGGCTCGAAGTGGAAACTTGCTCGAACCGGAACGATATTTTCCATAAATTCTACTAGAAACGCCGTTCCGGTTTGGTCCGGTATATTTTGGGACCTGCTCATAACGAAGGTATAATAGGTTAGGAAAAACAAAAAAATACTAATAAGAGCAACAATATTTAACATGGAATATATGTATAACAAAACAATCACAGTCTGATAGCCTACTTGCAAAATAGATTTTTCGTAGGTTATTTATGACACAGATTTTTATTCTTTGTTTTCTGGAGGACTGCATTTTTCTTTGATGTTTTGCTGACAGAAACGTATACTTTATTCTTGGTTTTGTATTATTACCCAGGATTGTGATTTTCAAAAAGTGATTGGCAATAGAGATTGGTCGTTCATGAACGAACCGGCTCACTGAGCCGACTCAGTACACTGACCGAAGTGACACGGTTCACCAAATTGAAATGAGCCGGCTCACGGCTCACTGTATAGTTTCAAGTTTCAAGGATACGAGTGGTCGGGCGATTGTGAGCATTGACCGGAGTGATCCGGTTCTGGATCGATGTCATGTTGAACTTCGCGAGAACTCGGCGTGTAATGTATTATCATAAAGTGTATTATTTATTGTCATCAATTTTAGGGCAGTTTATTTGAAACTAATAGGCTTAGTCTGTATTTTCTTACAACCATACTATATAAAAATATTAAAAATATTGCCCAAATCCCAGATGTCCGATTTATAAGGGCAATAAACATCGCCATACACATCTGGTTTAAAATACAGTAACTACATAAAGTGAATTGTTTGTTTCAAAAATGTTAGATAAGAACCGGGGCTAAGTGACGTTCTACCTACGAGCGAACGACCGACAACTGATCCGGTCTAAGAAAGAGCCGGCTCTAAGCGACGTCTACCTACAAGCGAACGACCGACAACTGACCGCGTTAAGCGACGTTTTACCTACGAGCGAACGACCGACAACTGACCCGATCTAAGAAAGAGCCGGGTCTAAGAAAGAGCCGGCTCTAAGCGACGTCTACCTACAAGCGAACGACCGACAACTGACCGACTCTAAGCGACGTTCTACCTACGAACTAACGACCGACCTGTGTCTCGAAAACATGTTTACTTAACCGGATCACTGAGCCGGATCAATGAACCAGCTCAACAAACTGAACGACCTCCACTGATCCGGTTCCGCAAACTGAGCCGAAATTCCCATCTCTAAGTGGCAACCAGATTTCGTTTCCCAGGTTTTTCATCTGGATTATTAAAATATTAAATCCTGTTGGATCTCAATTGCAAGCATAATTATGATTTAAAAAACAGCATCCATGGCTATTGCTAACTATATATGCAATAGTTTGCGCGTTTTTCTCATTTTGAGTGTTATATCGCGTATAAAGGTATTTTAAAAGTCTATTTCTCCGTAGATGGCGTAATTGTCAATTTATTCCGAAATTAATTTTGCAATTTAAAATTTTTTCCACTAATGACATCATCTTCTGAAACTGATACTTCTTAATTACAGTAATCGCCGGTCACCGTGGCGCAGTGGTTAGCGTGGCAGTGTACTAACTACTGGGCCATGGGGGGCTCGGGTTCAAATCCCGGTTATGGCATGGATATTTTGTGTTGTCCAAAAAATGTGCATTGTAATATTCTGTAATATTTTCAAAATAAAATTGCTTCTACTGGATAATGGCCTTAGTAGCCAGTCCAAACATATTTAAAAAAAAAAAAAAAATTACAGTAATCTGTGGAATCATTGGTCTGTTAAGTACCTGACTAAATGTCTATTTATTCGTGAATCAAAGCGCGTATATTACTCCTTGAGCTTCGGTCAAATTATGTCGAAACCATCGGGAACAGATCTTTTTCACAGCTAAATGTTCATGCAAAATCGAATGTATTGCAGTCTGCGATATGCCAAAGGATGCCTCTGTCTCACGGTAAGTCACATGCCGATCAACACTTTCAATCATTTTGCGCACAGCATCGATGTTTTTTTGAATCACAATCGATTTTGGTCGACCTTCACGAAATTCATCACTGACGGACGCACCACCACGACGAAATTCTGCAAACCAATTGTAAACAGTCTTTTCTGATGGTGCTTCATTACCAAAAGTTGAACGAAGCGAATCTATGTATTGTTGTTAAGTTAGGTTTTTACTAAAATCGTAAAAAATCATCCAAGGAAAACCTTTACGAGTAATGTCCATTTTTTTACAAACTTTTTTTTTTAAACGCTGTAAATTATAAGATGCTACTGATTTCACAATAACAAATGTCATTTTTAGGAACATAGTAATGACACATTTAAATATTGCCATCTAGTGGTTGTTTGTAAAAACATAAAAGGTAACCCTCGTGTGCAATAGTTTGCATACGTAATAGCAATAGTTTGCGCGTTTTTCTCATTTTTTAGAGTGTTATATCGCGTATAAAGGTGTTTTAAGTCTATTTCTCCGTAGATGGCGTAACTGTCAATTTATTCCGAAATTAATTTTGCAATTTAAAATTTTTCCACTAATGACATCATCTTCTGAAACTGATTCTTCTTAATTACAGTAATCTGTGGAGTCATTGGTCTGTTAAGTACCTGACTAAATGTCTATTTATTCGTAAACAAAAGCGCATATATTACTCCCAATGTCATGATTATGATGGATATATCACTGAATTTTTTTTCTAATGATAATTTAACTGTACGTAACGATGTTAAAAGTCGCTGAGCTGTGAAATATTTGTCTAAATATTTATCTGTTTAGAAACAAAAGATGAAATGTTTATTTTTCACACTTTATAACGTTGGAATTTGATGGATCGGTGCTTGTTATCTTTCTGTAGTTTTTAATAACCTTAGAAAAGTTTATGGTGTGTTAACTAGACAAGGTAGTATCTAGTTAGCAGAGAAGTAAAAATATTTTTAGTTTTTGCCGCTTCCGTGTTGACAAACAATTATAGCTTAGTGCAAAAAATAAAAACATAAAACATAGAAACTATCCATTTTTAGAATTTTACTGATGATGTAGCAAATAATGAACTATTTCTGGAATTTTTGAGCCAATGGCCCTCCCTACAGTTATTTTTGGATTTTTGATGTGAGATTAGCGCTAGCGAGTTAATTACACAATATTATTCAAAGAAGCATAAGACACCTGCAGACAAACTGTATTATGATACTTAACATTGTTCAATATTATTTATTACTTATTCAAAATTTGAAACGGTACATTGGAATTTTATTAAAATATGGTTATATTATTACATAAAAAATTGTTAAGATTTGTATCTTTTTTTAAATTTTTATGACAAATGCCAATTCTGCACAATACTATAGCTAATTTTAAAAACATATTGAATATTTCTTAAGATGATATACGATTACAGCTTCCCATATAATTTTATAGGATACTATGTAACAATAATCTGATAAAAGTCCTAAAGAAAGAGGCACAAAACATTTTTGATTTGGTAAAAGATGTTTTATTCATAAATAATGGTATGCCCTATAGAAAGGAGTATAGAGTAATACGCCGAATCTGCGGCACCATCCTTTATTGATATCTTACTACAACTAAATGGTAAAAATATAATGAATGCTCCTTACGAAAAAAAAAAAAAAAATAATAATAAATAAATAAAATAAATAAATATTTTATTTATTTATTTTTATATGTAGAATTCATTATATTTTTACCGTTAAGTTATAGTTATATATCAATAATTATTTCTTTTTCATTCATTTCAAAATTGTGACACAAAATTATACCTACGTAATTCGTACAGCTCTGGTGGAGATTTAAAATCTAAATCATAATGTTAGCGAAGTTAAAATTTTGTTTTATTTCTGCCCAGTCTGAAACCTATTGCTTCCATATAATACAGACGTAACTAATTAAATTCAAGATTAATTCTAAAGGAAGCTATTTTTAATAAAGAGATTTCAATAAACTGGCGCCGGTAACAATATTTCTATGTGTGCACTAACCGGTATGAACAAGTGCCGAAAACAAGCGCTTATATGCCACGATAAATCGACGCGGGAAACAATCTTTCTATGTGTTCGTACCCTTGCACCATTTTTAAACTTTTTTTTATAAAAGTACTGTCTTTTGTTTGCAGGGCTATGCCCTATACAATATAGTATGACATTAGACAAAAAAGCAATTAATAATTACAAATAAGTACAAAAAATATAAGTAGCAATTACATATTTCACAGTTAATGCAAATAGTGCAATCACCAATAACAAAAAATGTTTTTTTTTCGTTTTTAAACTTATAAAGCAGGGATGAGCAACCTTTTTTTACTACGGGCCAACTACAAATTTAAAAATTTCCGGCGGGCCGCATACGAAATTTATTAAAATATGAACACAAGATGATAAACACAAATTATCTATTTATTAACAAAATAACAAAATTATTTAAAAAAATACACAAATGAAACATATAATAGAAATGCTAGATATAAAAAAACACTCAAAGATAATTATTATGGGGAAAATATCATAAACAAATTTTAATGAGAAGTTTGGCATTGCTTCTTTGCAACGAATTGCTCTATATTGCTCTTATTTATGCTTTATGTATGTATCTTTTGTAATTTAATGGCCTTTTTTTAAATTTAACAGACAAAAGCTTTGACGGGCCGCACGAAAAAGTACGTCGGGCCTCATGCGGCCCGCGGGCCGCAGGTTGCTCATCCCTGTTATAAAGCATTGTTTAGAGTAGCTATACTTCTTTAGACGCCATTTTTACTTCAATATTATGAGCTACCTGGTAGGAAGTTGTACGGGTTTCGGACAGCAATGAAAAACAACTAGATCAGCTGACAAGTTTCGAATTAGTTTAATTCTTTATCAGAGCTACAATAGTATAGGACAAGTATAAGTGCTAAAATAACATAGATTATAGTTATACTTCCCGGAAGGGGCCACCTCAAAATTTCTTAAATTAATGGCGGGCCGGACAACATGAATTCAGCTGGGCTCTTGGCGCTTGATTTTAAAAACAAACTTAATAATAATTGTAATATTATTAATAAAAATAATAATTTTAAGAATCGGATATTATTTAGTTACAGTTATATTTTATATTGCGATTTTCTGATTATTTTAATTTGCTGTTTTTAAGTAAACTATTTAAAAAATGTCCACTGACCGGAAGATATATTCTTGCGGGCCGTTTCCTGTGGGCCGTAGTTCGGAGACCCCTGCCCTACAACATAATCTGTTGCAATTTAATAAATATTAAACACATTTTAACAATTACCATTTCAAAAATAGTAATCGCATTAACTGCATTCACAGCTTTTAAATTAGTCGACTATAGACTATGCATTGTGGATAAAATTAGTAGTGAGTTATGACGTTTAGCAAATGCGTTTACAGCTCTGAAAATTAATGCGTAAAGAATGTTGTGACATCTATATTTTTTCAAACCAAGTACGATGGAATAAAAGCATTCATGAATTTTTGCGAACCCGCCATTAGCGAGCTCGTGATTTCTTACTAAATTTTACTAAAATTAAAACCGCAACTACAGCAATTCTTTTTTGTTTCAAGATTTCCGAAATTTGTTGAAATATGTGTAACAGTATTTTTTAAAACTCAAACTCAGTCTCATTAAAACCGCATTCAGAGCTCTTAAATCAATAGCTTATGCACTGTAGCTTATAGACTATTCACTGTCACCAGAAGTTTGTCATATGGTAAGACGTGAAACCGTTCAGACCTCCAAATTTAATATGTTGTTTGTTGTGGATTGTGAATAATTTTCTAAACTTTGTAGTTGGGGAGATGTTTTAATTAGACAGACATATAAACCCATTGGCTATCGCATTCTATCAGTGACACCGTAGTTATCGTATGCCTTTACATAACCTAACATAATGTCATCATTAACAAATCTTGCTCAAAATTACAAAGACGGGCAGTAAATATGAACAATTTTGGTAATTAGGTTAGGTTTAGTTAGTTAAAATCTAAGACAACAGAATTATAAAAACGATAATACATAGAATTAATTTTACGAAGCTATATAGTTGGTTGGTAAACGCACAGATGGCGGACTATTCGCAACATGTTAACTAGCTATGAACGGTGTTTAGAACGTTAACACTATCCATTGAAACATAACTCAGAGCGTAACAACGTACAGTCTATAAGGTATTAATTTAAAGAGGTCTTAATGCGGCTTAATACAACGCACTTACTACAGTCGACAAAGCATAATGCATTAAATTTAGAGCGGTCGCTCGCGTTACCAAATGACAATTTTGTTAGTGAAAATCAACAGTGCACAAGTCATAGCGTATAGTTGGCTAATTTAAGAGTTCTGAACGCAGCTTTACCTTTACATCAACACAATAGATAGAAAACACTTTCTTTGATTAAGTAATTATTTGTGCAAAGTTAATATGGTACATCACCTCTCCAATATAATGCTATAATACTGCTCCCCATGGTTGCGACATTTACATAATAATTTTTTTTATATTCAGCACCTTGAATATAAAGTCATTGTACTACTGAATAAGCTGAATGATAAAATAAAATTAGTTTGAATTAGAATTGTAGCATTGTAATGCAGAAAAAAACTGACAGGTGTTCATTCAAGATATTAGAAACATGAATTGAATCTAATAAAAAACTTATTGATCGCATGGAACACTCAGAGTCTTGGGCTATTTTTTATGACTCAAGTATCATTAATAGACACATCATTCTCCAAAAAATCCTTCAACCATCAAAGATTTGAATGTTCTTAATCGTGGGATTTGGAAAACACACAATACAGCTTTGTTTATGAATAGTTAGACTTTTAGTCATTGCCTATAAGGTACAACGACTCTACCTTTATTAGAACTCATTAATAATTCATATCATGTTATTGTTCTGATCGCCATTAAGTAGCTGCTATTGCTAATTCCAAACATGAAACTACGCTTAGCTATACGGAATTAAGATAATTTTTGCTAAATTTTAAGAGCGAATACAGTTAGATGAAATATAAATTTTATTAGGCATGAAAGTATTGGAATTTTTAAATAATTAGTAAAGATATATTAGTTGATGAACTTTAAGATTTAAAGATAAGATATGGATAACATTTCATTTTGTTTAGAATAATATTTTTACCGTTATCACAAATTTACACTTTGACTCGTGAAAATGTCACTTTCGTTTTTTTGCTAACTGTCAATCAGGTTGTATGTTAGCCTCACTCATAAAAATCCTTACATATTCTTCCTATGTTATATACAATAGCTACATCGTATCGACGACAGCACTTCGCTACTATAAAAAATATATTTCACAAATTTCTGGACTTATTTTGATTTATTGTTCACGGGGACGTATCTGTAAACTCGCTGCCATAACACATTCACAAAGAAAAGACCTTTTCACTTATGTTTTTCGGCCTTTTATCAATAAGACACTCCTCGTTGCTACGGGAATCATTTTAGAGTTTCAAACCATTCCGCCCCACCCTGAATGGTCTCCTACTGTTGTCTATGTTTGGTAATGTAGCGTCGTTCCTAATTCACGTCAGAAAAAATCGACTCTAAAGATGTGGACTGTAAGCTGGCTGTGATCGTTCGGGTAGACGACTGTAAAAAAGGGTAAAAAATGACGCAATGGAACTTACTTCTTAGTGCGGCCTCGATGCACTGTTGCACCACTTGGTTTGGGCAACCTGGTTAGACACGGGAATAACTCACATAACACAGGAATAACTCACACAACACAGGAATAACTCACACATCACAGCTGAACCTTAAGGGAAATCCCGCTTGCGTAATTGTAAAATTATGAATAGGACAAGACGACAAATTGACCGAAGTTAGCGGTTGTGGCTGCAATAATGCAGAGAGTACAAAAAAACGAAACGGGGCCCGGGCCCCGACAAAACTTGTTCGGATCCCCAGCTGCCCCCAGATATGCTTGAAGAAAATTAAAAATTTTAGATAAAACTAAATGCCCGGTTCATTTTGGGATAATTCGAATTGTGAAAATCGGAAGCGGGTCAAAGGACCGCTTACTAGTAGTGACATTTGTCTATAGCGAGAAACAATTGACTGCTCTTATAAATAAAACATGTGGTTTCTGCTGCCAAACATTCTCTCCTACACTAAATATAATAAAGATAAGGATTTAAAGGCGGTGACGCGAACAGGTAATAAATACAGTTTTGTAATCGAACTTTTATAACCGCTACTGATTGTCTTAACACTTATTACTCGCGCAAAATGATCTGCTCTAGGATGAACTGCAATGATTCTAAGGCCATACTAATCGTGGTAGAATATCCTCGAGTAGAAAAACAATTGTTTCGACTGGAAAATTGACTGATCTTTGACCATTTAGATCGTGACCATAAATTCCAGAAGGATTGTAGTTGCTTTTGCATCTAGGCATGGCTCAGGTATATTTGCGGGTGACGGTCCAAAAAAGCGTGCTGGTATCGGGTATGAATAATCTGAAGGATCGTCTGACAAAAGGGTTTTGAATTAACACAAGATTCAGTTTCTGTTATTATTATGTAGAATTGCTCGTTATCTATTACTCATCGTAAGTGAAGCTTTACAACCTTTATTCCTGATTCCCAGATTCCTTCAAATTGTTGCATTTGGGGGTATGAATTTCCAATTTATCTCTTGATTGGCCGAATGATTCATGACATTATTTTAAAATAGGTGTTTTCTATTTATTTTATTTGCTCCTGATAGATGAGCCTAATTCTGGTTACGAATATTTTACCACTAATAGCGCAGAGATAGTTTATAATAAAAAATATATCCAAATGCAGCCAATTGCCTTTTCACATCTGTTGGAATCTAATAGCGGAATTATCAGAAAAAGCGGGACATATTTAAGACTGCGCGGGCAGGGGGACAGACCACCTAAAACCGGGACTGTCCAGCCTAAAGCGGGACGTCTGATCACCTTGGCTGTAGATCAAGAGAACTTACAATATCTTTTCTATGGCTACCTGGGCTCTGGTAACTTATTTATTTGTGGTCAGTTGAATTTACGAACAATTTTAAATTAATATATTAACAATATTTCACTCTAAAATACAATTTCCACGTGCAAATACAATGTCTGCTCGTAACTACTGTTACAAACTAATATTCTGGTGGTTAGAAATTTGGCACTTAGTTATAATACGTAATAAATATTCATATTTCAATGGTAAATTAACCATTTCGCTCGTGGCAAATCTAATTATAAAGCTGGAAACTCAATGTTCTGCCTCGAAGACTATCATACCAACTATCCACTACGGTAATTATTGTTTAGTTACATAAAAAAAAATTAAAATATGAATGAAAGTTATTTACCTGTTATAAAATAGATTCAATTTTTGTAATTATATTTTTTGATTATACTGTGTCGAATCGTGAATTTTACAGTGAAATGAACATATGTTTATAGTTTGTACTTGAAATAAAATGTAGAATTGAATTGAGAAAATGTCTTCCTTGATAGTTATTTTAGAGTAAATATTTGTTTAGAAAGATTAGGGAAGAAAATATGTATATATAATCCGACAGAAAGTGTAGGAATTATTGACACTTAATTGACCTAGGTAAATATTCTCTAATGTCGCACACCTAGGGCCGGTTTCTGAAAGCCTAGTTAACTATACCAATAAGTTAGAAAATGGTTGCTATGGTTACTTATGGGTTTGTTATATTGTACCCGAGTTTAACCAAAAGATTAAACTCGGCTAAACTTTCAGAAACCAGCCCCTAGTGTTGCACGTGACTTTACTAAAGTGGCGCATGTTACTTTTAGTACTTTTATTACTTTTGGTCTGGAATTTCGCATGCGGCAATTTTTATACGACAATGTATCTGGTGGTTCGCAGTGGGTAATGCTGCAATTACTGTTCAAGAACATATTTTAAGAAAATTATGCGACAATTACCGTACGATTTTTTTCGCATGCAACATTTTATAGTACGAGATTCGAACCCTAGAGAATAGAAGTCTTTTTTAAAATTATTTATTTGGTCATAGCAACCATTAACCAGGATACACGTTTTTTTATTATTTAATTATTCAATTTTAAACCTTAAAACTACAAAGACAAATACAAACTTCCATGCCATCACTGGGATTTGAACCGAAACCACCCTGGTCTAACAGTCAACACGCAAATATATTAACCATTACACCATGGTCACCATGGTCACCATGAATGATCTATGAATTCAATTAAAATGAGAAATCTTGTAGAAAAGTAGAACAAATAATTCATCCTTTTCCTATTTCACAAATTCTAAACAATTTTCTTGTTGAATTATTATGAAAATGATTTCCTTATTGTTTTATATATTAAAATCAGTATTCATGTTAATTTGATAAATTCCAGAACAGCTGATACGAGTTTCTGTCTAAGAATTCACATTTTGTAATCTAATTTTACGATTATTATTATGATTATGCGTAGACTTTAAAAGGTGTTGAAGATGTATTGAATTTATTTTTATTAGAAAATAACAGCAGTAGTTAAGGATGTAATAACCATACTGCTACTAGCACAGTCGGTCACTTAACCGTTTAAGAATATCTAAAAATTATACAAATTTTCTTTTTAAAATTAGCAGGACAAAATATAGTTATGTGGTGAGTACAGTTTTGTATATCATTTACCATCATTGTAACCAGTTAATAAAATATTTGGCCAACTAGATAAATAGGCAGTCAGTGGTAAACAAAAGTCTTTGGCAGTAGATAAATACAGAGCCGTAACTGTTTCAAGTTCCTTTTGGAATTATGCATCAATAAGTGAAGTGAGGGCCAGGATTGGCTCCGTACAGCTACGACTTGTATGTTTTATAGCAGCAGTTGATTTTTTACGTCGCAGGCCGCATTCAGGAACAAAAATTTCCTTTTTTACGTCGTGGATCGCATTCAGTAACAATTTTTGTTGGGGGAACCATACTTTTTTATATTTTTTATCATCTTATCGTATGTACAAGGTGTCTCAAAAGAAATTTTATATTTATTTAGCTTACTGCGTGAATGCAACGTATCCGAGGGGCGCGGGGGTTATGTCAATCGGTAGCCTGGCTCTTGGGAATTTCGTCGCTATGGAGCGTTTCTCGGGAGCAGACCGCGCGTTATGCGTGCCAGAGTTTTACAAAAACGGTGATTCGGCGACTGTAGCGCGTAGAAAATTCTGCAGTATTCGAGGTTTTCGCCACTTAAATGATGCGCCAAGCATTCCTTTCATTCGACATTGGGTTAAAAAGTTTGAAGAGACTGGTACAACGCTGGATAAATCAAAATCCGGGCGACCTAGGTCATCAAGAACGGTAGAAAACGTGGAGAATGTTAATCAGTCTGTTCGTGGGGGCGTGCAGTTACAGTGAATTCAGAGCGTTATGTGGAGATGTTAGACAACTTCTTGGTACCTGAACTGCAAAACTTTTCTGGCTATAACCAAAGAACATGGTTCCAACAGGACGGAGCAACTTCACACACGTCCAATATGTCTCTGCCACGTGTTCGTGAAATTTTCTCAGGCAAATTGATTTCCCGGAGAGGTGACATAAATTGGCCTCCACGCAGTCCAGATTTAACCCCTATGGACTTTTTCCTATGGGGTTATCTTAAATGTAAAGTTTACGCCAATAAACCGACTTCACTGGCGCATTTGAAAGAAAATATCCGTCACGAAATGGCAGCCATCCCTGAGTCTACCTGCCGAGACGTCATAAGTAATTTTATTGTTCGATTAAATGAGTACCGAGAACGCGAGGGTCTACATTTAGACGATATTATTTTTAAGAAATAAATCCCCAAAAAGTGTATTTTAATAATTAATAAACATTTTTTCTATATACGGCTTACTTTTTTTTTAATCGATCCACTAAATATAAAATTTCTTTTGAGACACCTTGTATTTACATTCTGCCAGAAGCTTAAAGCGGTGGGGTGATATTGTGTTGGCTACGCTGGATAAAACAATTAAATTCTTATTGGCGGGTCGCATAAAATGGTTAATAGGCCGCATTCATCCCACGAGCCGCCAGTTGCCGACTTCTGTTTTATAGGAAAATATTCGTTTACTATAGATTTCATTCTGTTGTAAATTATTAATTCTAATTGTTTATAATGCAAGCTGAAAGGTGCAATAGGGCGATAGATTTCAGACTTACCATCAGTTTTTACAGCAATGTTTTTACAGAAACTGCAATGATTTTTGATTTTTGTGTAGAAGACACGATAGGTAGATATCCAATTTCCAAAATAGTTTCCGAATAGAATTAAGAGAGCTTCGTTTTTAATTTTTTCGAAAATTTCTAAGAAATTCTGAAAATATTCCGTCGAATCCATTAGCTTTGCCTCTGTTTAATTGACTTACTACCTAGTCGAATTCATCTATAGTAAAAGGTTGTGAAATATTAGATATATTTCCGATAATATCGATTTTAGATGATTTACAGTTCCGTGTACTTATCGGGCATGATGTTTTTCTCTTTCTAATCTTGATACATTGACAATGCGATTTGGACTACTAGATTTGGATCTATTTTTGTTTGGATTTTATAATTTTCTGCTGGACTGCGTCCTATCAACAGACTAGCCAGTTTCTTTCCATTTCTCAGTTCTATGTTTATCTAGTGAGTGAACTAGGCAGTCTGCAACCACCTTTTCTCCACTTCGTAAATATTATTCATAGATCTGATTACTTTCTACGCTGCATCCTGTACGCTGCTCGAAATCCTCTTGGAACATGATGTTCTGCAATAGCAATGACTGCAATAAAAATTCTGTCATAGTTGCACAACTTAGGTGGAGTCCAACGAATATTACAGTCTTGTTCGTCGGTATGTGACGCCCCACTTGGCTTTTCACTTTGGGCGTCAGATTAACAATAGGTATATTAGTACCAATTTCCAATACAAGCGGACGATGTTGACTGCAAGGAAATCCATCAACAACTTTTCTAGAGGTTTTTAATGGGTGTTAATTCTTCTTACATGTTACAAAGCTGAGATTTGGATTTTAAATCCTTAGCTACCTTGCTGATCAGCAGGTTCTCTTGTCCTGAATAAAAAACTAAATGCATGTTGTTGTTTTCAGTCCATTGAACCAGATTAATTCATTTATATTATCGATTGACAAAGTTGAATCTCTCAGAACTACCTTGACTCTTTTAATTTTTTTAACGATTTTTTAGGAAAAAGCAATAAACTATAATAATATAATACCTATAGCTACTGGTAACAAGATGTAAACCACCTAACAATTCTATTACTTTTCAAAGCCACATTGAATGATCTAAAGAAGTGTTAACACTCGACATAAACTATCCTGTAAGGCTTTACACCACAAATAAACATAAACATAACCAATATAGAGAACCAGTAGCCAGAATTAAGCCACAAAACTCGACACAATCCCATATTAAACCATACAGCTCCTTACGCATATTATCATCTACCGTAAGTGGTTGCATTAGCAATAACAAGCCCACAATGAGACCTTTTAAACTTTATGTCGTTCAATTGTGCCCAGTGCCGTAAAATAAAATTGTATCATAAATATTTCCAACAGTTTAGACGGCGGCAGATACAAAATGAATTTTATAATAACTCTTCGTGTTAACAACCTTAGACTAAAAATTATGTTGGATGTTATTGTAATGTCTTGTATGATGAAGATGAGATGCAGAAATTTTATTGCTTGAGGGAAGAAGAAGTGTTTTATATAACATTGGTTTTACACCATTTATGTTGCAGAGGTTGAAATTTCTATTAAAATGAAGTGTTCTTGTCTTGCCTAAAGGGTGTTAGAAACAGGCTGGTGGTCTAGTGGTGGACACATCAACTACTGAAGCTTTAGATTAAAAGCTTTGGAATACCAGTGAAATAAATAATTGAAAAGTTATTTTAAAAGATCAGGTATTGAGAACTTTGTAGTGTAATATTTTCCGTGAATCCATGATAACACTGTTACCTACGGAGCACAAGAACACAGGTTCAATTCCCAGTCATCACTTTGCAATTTGCATCTTCTGGAACAAATTAACACATTTAGCTGTCAAAGTTAAAATATTTTAAGAATCTAGCAAATTTATAAACATTCCCAAAAAGTAAAAAGTAAAACAAATTTTACATAATTCACTCATAATCTTAAAAATTGAACGTCATTAACCGTTTCCCAAAATTTGCCCCAAGCTGTTTTGCAAAAACCTGAATTTTAAACATATTCTAAAAATAAATTTGATATGAATTAAAAAAGAAACAAAATTTAAAATAACGGTACTAAATTTATGAAGCCTGCCCAACGGCATACGTATTTTTTATTTGAAAACCCCAACTAGTCAGCTATAAGAGATTGGATTGATGTCTTTAAACATACCTTAATTAAGGAAATTCGATATTTGGGAAGACCGGCTTGTAGGTAGCTGGTAAAACCTAGCTGGAATTTATATCTTTAAGTATCTGGGGACCATCATTCTGCTGGATAAATTAGCTAAATTCGGTGCAATTAGAAATCTAAATTTATGCAAACCTAAATCATTAAAAATTGTAATAAGTGGGAAACACCACAAATAATAAATCAAAAACAAACATACTAAAGAATACTACATATTTGACCTCATGAAAACAATACAATACAACAAATCGTAATAGATAATTACGAATGCGACATACCGATCTAATGCATAATCGCCTTTTTCGGAAATGAGTTCCCGACATATACGAGGGTTACCTTTTATGTTTTTACAAACGACCACTAGATGGCAATAACGAAATGTGTCATTACTATATTCATAAAATTTGACATTTGTTATTGTGAAATCAGTGGAAGTTTATAAATTGACCGAGTAATATGCTGACAGTGAGCGTTTAAAAAAAAAACAAGTTTGTGAATAAATGGGTATTACTCGTGAAGGTTTTCCTTGCATGATTTTTTTAAAAACACTGATGCTGTTTGTAATATGATTGAAGAAGATCGGCATGTGACTTTCCGTGACATAGAGGCATCCTTTGGCATATCGCAGACTGCAATACATTCGATTTTGCATGAACATTTATTTGTGAAAAAAATCTGTTTCCGATGGATTCCGCATAATTCAACCGAAGCTAAAAAAAGCCTCGTGATGATTGGTGCAAAGAAAAAAAAAAAAAAAAAAAATCAACTCAGGCACTGCAAAATCCGTATACAACATCGTTACAGTTGACGTAACTTGGATTTATTTATATGAACTGGAAACTAAGCAACAATCTTTTGGGTCTTCCAAGGTGAACGAAAATCCACAAAATATGTTTGTTCACGAAGCACCAAGAAAATGATCGCTGTTTCTTCGGTTGTATTGGACATGTTGCAATCATTCCTTTAGAGCAGGGATGAGCAACCTTTTTTTACTACGGGCCAACTAGAAATTTAAAAATTTCTTGCGGGCCGCATACGAAATTTATTAAAATATGAACACAAGATGATAAACACAAATTATCTATTTATTAACAAAATAACAAAATTATTTAAAAAAAAAAATACACAAATGAAACATATAATAGAAATGCTAGGTATAAAAAAACAGTCAAAGATAATTATTATGGGGAAAAAATCATAAACAAATTTTAATGAGAAGTTTGGCATTGCTTCTTTGCAACCAATTGCTCTATATTGCTCTTATTTATGCTTTAAAATATATATGTATCTTTTGTAATTTAATGGCCTTTTTTGAAATTTGACAGACAAAAGCTTTGACGGGCCGCATGAAAAAGTACGTCGGGCCGCGGGTTGCTCATCCCTGCTTTAGAGGATCGAAGAACAGTTATTGCTGAATGGTATACAACAATTTGTTTGCCGGAAGTCATCGACAAAATCAGGAAAAACAACCAAAAACGTCGCATCATTCTTCATCATGACAATGCAAGGTCCCACTCAGCACGTCAAACAATTTATTATTTGGAGGAGAAAAACATCGAACTAATGTCTCATTGCCCATATTCACCTGATTTGTCCCCTAATGACTTTTTTTGTTTCCCAATGTCAAACAAAAAATGTGTGGACAGCGATTTTCATCACCTCAAGTACTTGTTGGAGCCTTCGAAAACCATATTTTTGAGATACCAACTTCAGAGTGGAAAACATTGTTTCGTGAATTGGTTTGAACGCATGTGAATTGTGAGTTTTCACACATTTCAGGGATTTGTAAGTATTTAATAAGTATAAGAAGCCAACAGAATGCATTTTGTCTAAGAGTATTTTTGATAAAATGTTTTTTGATATCTTTTTCCGTCCGGCGTCGGTCAAGTAAATCCTCGCCAAATATATATAAGATACCTTGAAACACCTAACACAACAAGAACAACTTGACCGTCAGTACCCAAGAAATGGTATGGAGATTAAATTGCTAATTTAAATGTAATTAATGAGTTAATTTTTATTAACAAATTTGGCTGCAATTTGTAGTTCCTCAAAGCACGTTTTATAGGCACGCGATTTTGCCTTTATCTGGAATAATATTCTTATTTTGCTATAATTTTTCAACATTTCTTTCATTCTTCAAGTTACTTAACACAAACATAAAGCTGAAATTTATAATTTTTAATTATTAAATTATTTATACAAAATGTAATAAATTTCGTTAACGAGGTATTTTTACTAATTATATTTCAAACCATGCATACAAATGACTGAATTTCTGGCAAAAAGTTGAGAACATTTTCATCATTATAATTATTTAAAAATATTTTAAAAGTGAATTATGTGAAACTATCTTTAGTCCCACATAAATTCAAAAATTATTTCCTCATTCTTTTGAGATCTTGGAGTCGTAAATAAATTAATTTAGATCTTTCTCTCTTCTTTTATTTTATTTTATATATTTTGACTAATACTAACAGGATAAAAGAATAATTATAGGGAGGGTTAAGACCGTAAAAAGGGTGGGGCGAGTGGGGCACTTGCCCCTGTGCAAAGACGACAAAGGCGCAGAACAAAGCTTTCAGTTACTTATGGCGAAATTTTCAATTTGTTTTTATAAAGGCGCTAAGAACATCCCAGTTTATGCTAGTTAATCAAGGACCGTTGAATTTTGTTGTATTTATTACCTCAGTTCGCAAGGGGGGCACAAAGTACGGGGGACACAAAGTCATTTTTCCCCGGACGTAAAAATACCTTGTTACGGCTCTGGGGATGGTATAAATACTTTATAATATTTCAGAATAATATGTATAGAAATTACAATAACATGAAAAACTAATAATACTCAAAACCATTGTCACTCGGGTTGATTATTGGCTTCACTCATATAAACCATCTTTTCTAGAACTCTTAAGTCTGTGTTTCCCAAACCCTCGCGACTTAAAGTTAGGTCCCAAAAGAATTTTAGTGGGTTTCATTAGGTTTCTCGGCTCTCTTTGTTTTTGCTCGTTAGGTTACCCGAAAACCTTTTTTGTGCTCATCATGTTTCTCGAAATTCTATTTTGTCTCTTTCATCAGATTTCTCTGTATTCTCTCTTTTCTTTTATCAGGTTTCTCGAAATCCTTTTTTTCTCGTAATCCTTTTTTTCTCGTAAAGTTTCTTAAATTCCTTTTTTTTTGCTTATTAGGTTCCTCAAGGGCAATCCAAAGACTGAAAAATAGGCGACGAAACTATCAAAGCATTTTAAAAATTTCAATACTTGGGAACAATCATAGCAGATTCTGGAAAAGAAGGTACAGACGTAGATGACAAAGTCCTTAGAGGAAAAAGAGACACTTTTTCGAAGTTTCTTTTTCGAAAACTTCATGGAACCATATGGAATAAGAATATAAAAAAAGAAACAAAGAAGAAAATTCTTCACTCTATCGTAGAAACAGTCACAATATATGAAGGAGAAACGTAGCATGTACAGAGAAACTAAGAAACAGGTAAAAACTATCGAGTCAAACTTTATGAAGACGTTTGCAGTACATCAGAAAAAATATAGTTTGAAGAGAGAGGGTATGGAATTAAATGGAAGTTAATTCAACAATTTCAAAACGGTTCCATAAATATCGAAGGTGGTACGGACATGTTGAAAAGATGAGGGAAGAAAGGTGGCTAAAGGGGATCATCCAGTGGTCTTCTAGAGGAAAGAGGGGAAAAGGTAGATCAGCATTGAAATGGAAAACGCACATCAACAACTTAATGTATGAAAAATACATTTTAAGGAGACTAAGAAGGTAAGAGCCGATAGCATCTGAGAATGGCAAACCTGTAATGGGAAAACGCCAAGAAGACGATCGATACCCTTCAGTTACAATGGGTTGCCACGACAATAGGTTTTCCAGGACAAAGAAGCAAGAACAACTACTCTAAAGCAAGCAATGATATAATTATTGTACGTACAACAATCATAAAAAGTTGCTGAAACGAGAAGTCAATTCTAATGCATTTTAAACAGTCTATTTACTACAATATTGCATTGAAAATTTATGATCATGCTTCTCAGAAATTTTCATAGTTAATTTAATAAACGAAGCATTTAATTGTTAAAATATTGTCTCGTTTTTATATACTCGTGAGTTCAAAAAACGTTTTAGTTTTTTTAAGTCGTGTCTTTATTACTAAATAGATCTATTCTTAGAATAACGATGAGTTTTATGCGTGATCTAATTCCTTCATTAAATCGTGTACACTTCTTACGAATTACGATAAGAAAAAAGTTCGTTTTCGATTTTTATTAGAATTTAATTGCGTTGGCTAACGGATTTGGAATGAAATAAAAGTACTTATATTTAAAATACCTCGTATTAAATAATGTACTACCGGTAGAATGTACCCAATTTGAAATTAAGAACACTTTAAAGTTGGAGACTGGCTACTCTGACGGGAAAGTGGTGTGATGCGTATTGTTAAAGCCAGTAAATTATAAACCATCATCAGATAAATATATCTGTGTCCATCTGATATTAGTTTATCATCATTATTGATAAACAAATATCTATTCATCTTTAGTATGCCTATATTCGAAATCTAATTTTAACGCAATTTTACTCAGATTTAATTGCTCTCAGATTTCAATTATCATAGTAACGATAATACCCATATTGCAGGATAAAAGAAATTCACTGTATAAATGTTTTTGCCTTTTTCTATCATTAAAAGATGTATTTCTGAATTGCATTGAAGTTATAAATTAATTTTAAATAGAAGTTCTGCTTCTACAGATTGAAGTAGAGAACCTGGAATATATTTAAAGTAACTCGTTCTAAAAGCCTATGTGTAATGCACTCAGTATTTTTGCGATCGAAAAAAATATATGGAGATTTCAACGATCAATCAAGACAGAAAATAAACCTAAATAATACAACATTTATTTTATTTGACTGTTTCACAAGGTCTTCCAATGACAATTTATTTTAATAATGTGTTTTTTTTTTCAGGTTGGTATCACTTTCACTCCATAATAATAAGGACGGAGGGTAAGTATAGCTGGCTCAACAGTTTTTGAATTTTTGTTGTAATTTTCGTAGCTTGTTTATCAAAATTAGCAACAACATGGGAACAACAAAAGCCTATTAAATAAAATACATAACTAACTTTAATAAAGAAATTTATTTAACTTCCCCAAGAAGTAGAATAAGCAATCTTCAAATAACTAATATCAAACCAATGCTCAATAACATTACAAGCTTTCTAATGTTCAAAGATGAAATTCATAATATTTATCTTCACTTGCGGCATATGAAATAATGGAATCCAACGCCATAATTTCATCCAATATAACTTTTTTTTTACAATATGGAAAAGTAAAAGTATACGTGGTGAAGTAACCCATAAACCTACAGGGGTTACTAGTTAACACCTATTCCCATAGCATGATATAATATAATATAATTATCACATATTATATACCCAACACAAAAACGCCATAGTGTAAAATACACGTATCAAGAAATAATTGGTATAATGAAATTTATGCATTGAAATGTAGGGCATTATCACGTATCAACCCTGTAGTGAAAAATAACTAGCGTGAGAATGTTCGTGCGTGTACTGTACAAGTGAATTTAGAAAAATCAGGTTTTATGTTGGAACAGTGACTTACTTACTTGCATATGACACGGTATCAATTTGTCATATACAGTTAATCAGACTTGTTTGATTTTGCCGTGTAACTAGTTTGTTTTATAATTAACAGTGTTAATTAATTTTGAGTAATTGTTCATGTCTTTATTAACATAGTACGTGTTTGTCACATGCTTACGTGACAGCTAAAAAGTGGATTATTAGAGTAAGATTGCTTACAGCAGAAAACTCCTAATATGTAGATTTTATATTTTGTGATGCCGCTAATCCACCAACTGCATCCTTCTGGCGTGACTATAACAAAATAGTCATTTTTGCTCAATTTTCTATAGATCATTTCTACATCAATTCGGGGTTTAGTAGTTTAGTAGAAGAACTGTTGGATCATCTTATTTAGGGAAAATTTGTCCATCATAAAATTATCATTGACTTCTCTAACCCTTATATAACTTTTTGATATCATCAACGATATGTCTGCAGTTTGAACGGCTCTAAATCAATCTGTCATGTGTTAGGTTTTAAATTCTAGAGGTCTGTATGTACATTGTCCATCCACTTTGTTTGAAGTTTTGCACTACTTGGCACAGAGGCGTCGAGAGTCAGTGCCAGGGATTTTTTTTTTACCAGGTTATCAAAATAAATAAAAGAACAACAGTAGAGGGCCTTTTATGGGCCCAGAAGAATCACGGGCTCAAGGTGTTGTACCCTATTTCGTCGGATCTAATGTGGCATGCTGACGAGCACTTATATTACATCGTTGTTTGGTAATCGGTTCGTATGTTTTAGCCTGCATATTCTAATACCCTTGATAACTCAGCATCATAATCCCCACAGAGCTTTGCCTCTTCATTTCCAAATATTTTTCACATCCCATCTTCTTGAATCGAACCATATACTTGTGCAATATTTTCATTTCGAAAATTCTAAGGTGCTCTTCTTGAATTATTGTTTTGTTTAAACTTATTGTATTCGAAGATAGGATGCGAGATTTGAAAAGAGTTACACTAGTTATCTGTAAAAATCTTGATTTGATATCTACAGATAAGTTTTTATTACTTAGTTGATCATGCTACCTAGATATTTGGACTAAACTGCTGGTCCAATTTGTAGCTTTAGGATGGTATCTGAACACACGGTTCATAGACTATGGTTGTCTCACTTCGGGTGCGTGTAACGTAATTTAATTTGTCTAATATACAGTATTTGTGATGGTTACTATGTTAAATAACAAGTATCAATACTGTACCAATATTGTGGTAACCTGCACAATTGCTGTGTATTAGGCATAGTGAAGTATGTTATTATCATCCGAAGTGAGACAACCTTATTGTTTAGGGACCATGATCTAAACATATTTTCCCTTGTAGTAGAATTAGACATTTTCCGATATATGCCTGTGGAGTATCTTGTCCATTTTCATTTTCTCAGGACCTCATCTTAGATTATTTTTTGATTTCTTTATGTCCTCTGTACTGGTCCTATCGATAACATAATGCTTGGAGCCTTATATTTTCATTATCAGTTCACTTTGTTCTCGTTAGGTCTTTCATATGCTACGAGCAGATCCGACAGATCATTGTCTGAAATTCTATTTAACTAAACGATATTGAAGGTTTTGTGCAAACACCTATTAGTTGCTATAGTAAAAATTGTTGCTGGGAAATTTGTTTACATGCTTTTTCTTATTTCACATCCATAAAAAATAATGGCATTTTGTGATGATGGAAACAAAAAACTAAGAACAGAATAAAATCCTGGGACAAGTACTAAGCTATACAGGTACAGAAATGTGAGTATTAGGTGATAACAATAGTGGCAACTTAGTTGCCATGGAAATTAATAGCTCAGCTCTGGGATATTATGAACAGGGAGGGCGACGAATAAAATTGAATCCAGAATGTTGAATTTAGAATTGTTTTATAGAGAATGTATCAATTTAGAAATAATACGATTTTTCTAGAAAACGCGATTTGAGAATTGTGAAAAAGTTGGAGAAAAGGAGTTTGCAATATTGAAATTTTCCAGAACAAACTGGAAATATTGGATGTAGAGGATGTAAAGAGCAACTTTGATTTTTTAAATGGTAAAGTATATTATATTTTTAACATTTTTTTTAACATAACATTTAACACAGAACAGAACTAAATGTCCCAATTACACTTTGTCTTACAAACATCCATGCCCTGACCGGGATTCGAACCCGGGACCTTCGGCTCGTGAAGCAGGAGCGTTACCTCTACGCTACCAAGGCCGACATATGTCGGGTATTATTAATTATTAATATATATTATGTTAGGTATTATTAAATAGAGCTTTTGAAAATAAAGAACTTCTACTTAAACATTTTTTTAATATCTTCTACGGTTTACGAAAAAAGGTTTTCTCTATAATGACTTGACAGTAAAATATTTTTATTTATAAGTGTCTAAAGTGCCTCCTATTTTAATTTTAACACTTTCACCTCTACTCTTGAACAAAATACTCTTCTTACTCTTGAACAAAATACAATAACAAAATAACACAAGGTTCTGCACAATTCGTTATTATTTTGTTATGGTATTTTAGCAACTGAAGAACTTAATTATTTATAGGCGAAACGTTGTGTACCTAAAAAAAAAAATACGGTATCCAAAATAGCTCTTGGGCACTGTATTTGGCAAATAAAATTTATTTTCTCGTATGTGTACCTGCTCTGCACATCATCTCTTTTAGATACCTCAAAAATGTTCTATACATAATTGAACAAGCTCTTAAATATATAATATTGAATATTGTTGTTAATTTAAAATTTCTTCAAGAGTCTATACATCTAAATTTTATATAGTTTTAGGCTATTTAAATATGCTAATATTAACACTTGTTTTTTTAATATTATGATAACCATCGTTGAATATATTTTCCCATAGTAATACACCTAAAAGTTTGATACAACATTTATGTACATAAAAACTTAAATAAATCATTATCTATTCTAAATGGATTTTGCCTAAAACATAGTCCTAAATCACGATCTACTTAATTTAGCATGCAAATATATAAGTCACGATTCACTATTCCACACATTAACATAACTAAACTAGATTATATCTGCGATTATTAGCTGACACTCGCAAAATTATATATTTAACTGCCAATAAATAACCATATCCATTATTACTAACACCGAATTTACATACTAAAGCATACAGTTATAACTGTATCAGTTTTGACAAGAGGTAAATGCAATTTTTAATAGTGGCATTTACATATTTCAATTTGTTACGCGTAGAGCCCAAAATTCGGTAAACCTTTATCCGGATAAATTTCCCGTTATCCAAAAGTTCTGAGTAAAGCTGAAATAAAATAAAAGTTTCTAGCTTTACCCATATAATCTACAGTGCATCGAACCCCGCTTGGGTAAATATGAATTTTGATAGGAAAAAATGGTGTTAAAATAAAAACATTAACATTTTGTTTTATTTATTGATTTTATAAAAATTATAAACAAGTTGACAGCTTTAAGAAAATAATGAAATGTGAAATTTTTCATAGCATTGAAACTTCCTTCCTAGTGAAAAATGAAATTACAACAGATGCTTAAGTCCAATTCTTTAAAAAGCTAATAAAAATAATAATAAAATCTCAATGCCCAGAGTACGTCCCTGTACTTCATAGAAAAACGTCTTACCACGGGGCTACGGCAAATCTTCTTTAAAAAGGTGCCATTCCAATATTGATATATAGGTCCAAAGGCTTGAACAACATCAGAAATAACAACAAGCAGAATAAGAAGTAGCGAAATCAGGTTTCTACGAGAGATCAAGCGGAAGGCAAAATTGGAATGAATTAGAAATGTGGATTATAGCGAAGAATTGGAAACAAAATCAATAGAACAAGTGATAGATGAAGGCGAATTGAAACGGTATGGTCATTTGCAAAGGATGAACGAAGGTGGGGATACGAAAGAGCTTAGGAAACTAGGGTATCTAAAAAAGATATCGAGGAATACCTAGAAAAGAATGGAGCTATGAAATTAGTAAAGCGGTAGAGAGAAAGGAAATCCTCCTGAACAATGCAAGAATTAGGACACAAGATAGAATGGAATGAAAAAAAAAATTGGACGTTCCACCGTGAGAGAGAAAAAAAAAATTCAAACTGACACAAAGCCCAACACCGAAAATGGTAAAAGGGCTAAACAAATAAATAGGTAAATAAGTATGAAATGCGAAAATAATAATGGGTTTTTGTTTAAACAGGATAAATTGGATTGAAATTCAGAACTATTGCATACACGTAGAATAATTCTAGTTTCGTTTCCTAGCTTGTATAAAGGATGGTGTCCAATTGACGTAGACATAGAATAAATAAAACGTAGAACGTAGATTTCGTTGTTTTGGTTTCCAATAACCTTAGAATATCGTGTCAAAACTCAAGTTAACCTCTTTGTAAAAGAAGTTTCTTAAAAAGTGTCGAATAAAATGTATTCGTCAAATAATATAGACAACGATTTAGCAATGCTATCTATTTTGATTGTTACTGTTGTGCTAGTTATTCACAAACGTCATACACACAGAATATCTAAAGCGCGACGGTACTTTAGACCAATTTTGCAACCATGGCCGCCCACGTTTGTGTCAGCCGCCCGTGTGCAATCATACATAATACCGTCTTTTCTAGAATCGAACCCAATGTCGTCCGTAAGCTTTCATAAGATCGCCCTTTACTAGTAGGGTTCTATAGAATCGACCCCAAATTCCGCCCATTTGTTGTGTTGCCCGTGTGCAGTGCACACGCTGCGGCCCTGTACTCCGAAAAGTTTCCACAATTAGTTTATCTCTTATATATTAAACAATATATATTCATTATTAAACAATAATCTAACCATGGTAATTATTTATTTCCCATATTTAAATACCGTGAACCCAATAAATGTTGACTGGTTCTACTTATCTACATACGACATATTGAGTATGTTTTGTCATTTTCTATCATTCTTTCGTATTGGTCGAACGTAAAAACGTAGACGTGAAATATAAAAATATGACTATTCTACCTGAACGTATATACGTCTACGTCCATCTACGTCTAATTGGAAACCGTATCATGCATTTTCCTATTACTTATATTTCCACGTAGACGTAGAATTGTACGTCTACGTCAATTAGAAATTATTCTTTATCCTCAAAGAAATACTTTACCCGGGTTGATCTCGATGTTGATAATTGATTTATTTTATTCACTACTTTACCTAATGGGTCGGGTAACGTTCATTTTACCCAAACAAAGCTAAGTATATTCTAATTTCTGACTTTACTCGTAACATACATTTTTTCGCGAAATAAATCAGTCAATTTAACGATTCGGTATTTCGCGACTCAGCGCGCCGCAAGATTTTGTATTTTTGTAAGTGAAGTATAAAAGGAATAAAAATTTCAAAAGCTTTGAAGCTGTAATCAGAAGTAAAGTCTCTTTTTTGTAAGCTAATGTTGTATAGAATTGCTCCAGTTTGCCCATTGATACTGTATAACATTATATGAATTAGTCAGCTGTGAACAGATTGAATAGTCAAATCTAAGACAGTAAAACAAATGCAATGCATTTAATCGCCAGTACAGTTAGTAATGCATGTTGAATAACGTGCTAATTCACACATAAAAGCCTCGACTCAACATAGCACAGTTTTATATAGAGAAAACACTGTAATCTCACTCAGCTAACCTCCTACTTACCTACAAAACTTACTTGTCGACAAAAATGAATTCCAATCGACGTTTTACTGTTTATTACATTTCTTATTCAACTTAAACATCTAAAGTACTTCCGATAAGAGCTTTTTTATAAATTAGAAAGAAGAAACATGCTGTAAAAGCTCAAGAAAATTTTAGAAATTTTATCGTAAATCTTATGCGGAGATACAAAGTTTTTACTAACTCCTTAACAATATTGAGCATACATTTTAAATTATAAAACAAAGAATCGATGTACAATATTTTGTTCTTAAAACAGTAGCGTAGTAAAAATACCTAACATTTTCGACAACTGAAGACGATAACTATCCAAGTATTGTTAAAATTTATTTATTCGATTGTGCATTTACTCATGACAGTATACTTTTTTATTTTAAATCTATTTATTGCTGGTTCAACAAAAAGAAATGTTATTCACAAAAGTGGTAACAAGTAAATGAAACTAGCTTAATAACATGGAACAAACTTAACTATCCTAAAAGTACTTAAAATGTAACTCATAATGTATCACTTACGTCTGTTGTATGTATAGTTTCTAGTATCTATGCTAATATTTAATATTAAATTAAGTCACGTCACTGTCACTGTCATTGCTGCTGTTGTATATGTCTTGAGGTAGCTGTCTTTTCAGTCGAACGTGTATACCTTTTTGGCCAATGTTATAATTTTTTATATTGTTAATAAAATGTTTGGTTACTTTTCTAATAAATTATTCTATAGTTGGCATATTTAATTCCTGGAGAAATGGATCATTCTGGATGAACCATGAGCGTTGACTGCTATTCTTAGAATTTAGTTTTGCAGCGTTTGGGGTTTGAGGATATTGGTTTTGGAGGTTTTCCCCAGACTTCGCAAGCGTACATTAACAGTGGTCGAATTAACGATGTATAAAGTAGCAAGGCACATTTTACTTTGAGCTTCGATTTTCTGTTGCGACGCTCCTACCTCGATACCCTTGTACTCTCAGGCAGGTAGTGGAGTTCGGTCGCAAATGACGCTTACCTGTACTCGTTCAGTTATGTTATTCGGGCGCCAACCGATTGCTCGGATTTCTCAGTGGAGCGAGGTCCGGGTTCCAAGATAACACACACACTCTCTCTCGCATAGGCACACACCAAAGAAAACAGCAGATACTTTTAACCCGGATTTATTTTATCTCAAACGTATATTACAACGAAAAAAACAAAAATAATATAATAATACATTCAATGGTGGGATTCTCCGTCCCTGGTCCTCTGTTGGGGCGTCCTTCGTGGGCGACGGGGACTCTGCAAAGAAACAAACCCCCCACTCTATCCGCGTGAGAAGCGATACGTCTGGCGAAGCTGGAACGGACGCAACTTTGCCAGCGCGCAACGCTTCCCAATGCCTGTCTAAACCCCCACCCTTGGGCTAGAGCAAGATCTCCCCCACCCTGCTCTGTCCGTGGTATGAAGTATTGCACCCGGCCTTAGCTGGAACGGACGCAAGCCTTAGCAGGGCGCAACACTCCAAGACCAACACAAATGCTCCCCTTTTCCCCTCAAAAAGAAAACAACAATCCCTCGCGGCACTCGAGCAGCGTGGGAAGTGATACGTCTGGCGAAGCTGGAACAGACACAAACTCTGCCAGTACGCAACACTTCCAAATGCTAGTCCACTATTGTCCGTGATGAAGGAAGCGGGGTGTCTGTCGATGCTGGAACAGACACAGCAGAGCCAGAACACAACACTTCAAAAATCACAAAACAATATAGACAAAATACAATCGACAAAAATCAGATAATAAATTAACCACCAAATTTACTTACTCGTATATTCACTCGTATATTGCAGAGGTTCACTACCTCTGCTCGAAGATGCCTTATTTGAAATTCCCCTGTGAGGTCCTATACATGAAAATACCTATGTGCCACCGAGAGGCAAGCATGTTCGGTCAGCGCCATCTGTTAGTGTAAAAGACAACTGCTGCGTGAAGTCGAGGGAGGTCGATGTCTCCACTGGTCCTTACGCTAGCGAGAGGTAAGGATGTTCGGTCAGCGCCATCTGTTAGGTGTAAAAGGCAACTACATCCTCACAGAAAAATTTCAAACAAAAACAAAAAAGAAATTCAGGAATTTAATTTTAAAAAAATTTTATGGCCGTATAAAATTTTAATTTTATTAAAATAATTTGGGATAGGCCCCAACCTATCCCAAAAACAAAAAAAAATATTTCCACCCTCCAAGGGGTGTCGAACCCGGGTCCCCCGAACGTCCATCTAATCTGCCAAGCATTAAGACCGCTCGACCATGCTCGCCTGGTTAAAAATTTCAATTTTGGGACGATCACTTGTGCATCGTCACACTCTCCTCTTACTTCGCCCAAAAATGAAAAACAAAAACAGCGGCTATCGAGGATCCGGGGGTATCGTGATCCATGTCCCGGCTGCCAACCGCAAACGACAGCGCTTCTTCGGGTTCCAACCCTTGGGTCGCAACCGAGTGAGCAGCATCACTGCTCTCGTCGTGCGGCAGTCCCTGGGCCGGCCGGGGTTATTCCGGTCCTCCTTCCTCTGGAGTGACGCGGGTGAAAACGGGGCAGCTCTCGGAGTTGGGGGTGGCGTCCTTTGACCTGGCGCCGGAGCCCGTCGTCGCGGCGGCGTCGATGGGGGCTCGTCTAACGCTCTCATCGGATAGTCCGGCATCTCGTCTTGAGGGTGGGCGATGTAGCGCGTCCTGGTCACACCTAGAGTCATCATACAGTTACCTTTATGCCCTGGATGTGCCTCTGCTTCAACGCTCTTCCTTGCGGGCTCGTGAACTCCACGACTTGTGGCGATTGTAGTCGCGTGACGGTCCATGGTCCCGAATACCTTGGGGCCATTTCCGCGGCAAACCCTTTTCCTCCTGGGGAGAGGGGTCGTTTGCAACGCCTCACAGCTTCGCCGACGCGAGGTTTCCAACCTCTGGAACTCGCTCCCGGCCGCTGGCCTGACTGTTAAGCAAGACGTCTCCTTGCTTGCTCCGAGCTTACTTTTTCCATGAGAAAAGTCGAGCTTCAGGCGCCAGGCCCTAATGGCGTCCATACCTAGTATCATTGATACTGGTAGCCCTGGTAAGCAGAACCATTCGATCCGTCGGCAGATTCCTTTGATCACGGCTCTCATTTCCCAGGGGCCCTGGGCTGTCACCACCTCACCGTTCGGTAGCAGGACCTCTAATCCCTGCTCCTGTCTCGCCGTGGCTCCATTCTTTATGCAGTGTTCCAGGAGCGTCTCGTCGACGTACGACCGGCAGGATCCGGTGTCCACCAAAGCGTGGACGGCCCGTCCTTTTATCTCGACCTCCTGGAATACTCGGTCGTCCCTCCGTGTGGACTGGAGGGATATCACTTGCGTCGCTGCGCTCCCTGGTTGCGAGCCTCTGCTTCCGTTTTCCGGGTGAGCAAGGCGGCAGTTGCAGGCGTCGGACGTGAGGCCGTCGTGGCCACACCGGTGACAGAACTGCCTCAGGGAGTTCGGACATAGCCGGGCGCTATGCCCCCGTTGACTGCATCTCCAACAGTCTCGTTTGGGGTCGTAATCCCTGTTTACTGGTGCTTGCTCGCAGGGTTGGCGGGCCACCTCCTCGGTAGCGGCCAACGAGGCCGGTTTCTTCAGGACCTGGCGGTTCAGGTCTCTCTGCAGCTTCTCATATTCCTCGATTGACTGCAGGAGCCCGTTTAGGTCGGAGAAATCCCTCCTCCGTATATATTGCCTGTATTCCGGCAGAAGATTATTATACAGCCGATATAGCTGTTGTTCACTGCTTAATTGTCCATGGCGACGCATCAGCGTTTGCAGGTCAATGCAGTATTCCCTGCCGCGCTCCCCTTGGCGTTGGAGACGTTTCCCTGCTTCTTCCTCTAGCCGCATCCGATAGTCACTGGGCCAGTAGAACGCCTTAAAATCCTTCTCAAAATCCGCCCAGGTGTTCCATGAGCCCCGACTGTTCCGGCTCCACAACAATACCGTACCCTTCAAGAGTTCGGATACAGCCACCAGGAGTTGAGAATCCTCGAGCCCGTATGACTCCTTCAGCTCGTGAACGCGTTCTAAAAATGCGATGGGGTCGGCCCGACCGTCGAACGAGACGTTCCACTTGCGGACGACCTCACATACGTGCCTACTGTTCCGGCTCAGGTCCAGCACATGGTGTCCTGCCGTAGAGTCCTGCACGCCCGATGTCGAATTACGCGGGTCGGACAGTACCGGTGGTCTCTCTCGTTTCGGGGTGCTCGCCTGGACAGCGGTGTGTTGGTCGGCCACTTGTATTGCCTGCCTGGCAAACTTGGCCAGCCAAGCCCTCTGTTCTTCAGGGGTGCCGGAGGTGTCCTGGCCGTATTTTCTCAGTTCAGCTTCCACTTCCTGTGGACTGAACCGGTTCACCCATTCGGGTGTTGAGAGGACTTCGTTGTCCATCATGCTGGACTCGTCCCCCATGTACCACTTTCCACTCGTGGTTTCTGGCACACCTGTCTCTGGCATCACTCTCGATGCCCAAGTTTCTGTCTCTTTGGTGTGCGGTCGTGTGTGTGTGTGTTCACCTCGCTTCCTTATACAGTTTTTTTTGAGTCCCTGCTCGGGCGCCAAATTGCGACGCTCCTACCTCGATACCCTTGTACTCTCAGGCAGGTAGTGGAGTTCGGTCGCAAATGACGCTTACCTGTACTCGTTCAGTTATGTTATTCGGGCGCCAACCGATTGCTCGGATTTCTCAGTGGAGCGAGGTCCGGGTTCCAAGATAACACACACACTCTCTCTCGCATAGGCACACACCAAAGAAAACAGCAGATACTTTTAACCCGGATTTATTTTATCTCAAACGTATATTACAACGAAAAAAACAAAAATAATATAATAATACATTCAATGGTGGGATTCTCCGTCCCTGGTCCTCTGTTGGGGCGTCCTTCGTGGGCGACGGGGACTCTGCAAAGAAACAAACCCCCCACTCTATCCGCGTGAGAAGCGATACGTCTGGCGAAGCTGGAACGGACGCAACTTTGCCAGCGCGCAACGCTTCCCAATGCCTGTCTAAACCCCCACCCTTGGGCTAGAGCAAGATCTCCCCCACCCTGCTCTGTCCGTGGTATGAAGTATTGCACCCGGCCTTAGCTGGAACGGACGCAAGCCTTAGCAGGGCGCAACACTCCAAGACCAACACAAATGCTCCCCTTTTCCCCTCAAAAAGAAAACAACAATCCCTCGCGGCACTCGAGCAGCGTGGGAAGTGATACGTCTGGCGAAGCTGGAACAGACACAAACTCTGCCAGTACGCAACACTTCCAAATGCTAGTCCACTATTGTCCGTGATGAAGGAAGCGGGGTGTCTGTCGATGCTGGAACAGACACAGCAGAGCCAGAACACAACACTTCAAAAATCACAAAACAATATAGACAAAATACAATCGACAAAAATCAGATAATAAATTAACCACCAAATTTACTTACTCGTATATTCACTCGTATATTGCAGAGGTTCACTACCTCTGCTCGAAGATGCCTTATTTGAAATTCCCCTGTGAGGTCCTATACATGAAAATACCTATGTGCCACCGAGAGGCAAGCATGTTCGGTCAGCGCCATCTGTTAGTGTAAAAGACAACTGCTGCGTGAAGTCGAGGGAGGTCGATGTCTCCACTGGTCCTTACGCTAGCGAGAGGTAAGGATGTTCGGTCAGCGCCATCTGTTAGGTGTAAAAGGCAACTACATCCTCACAGAAAAATTTCAAACAAAAACAAAAAAGAAATTCAGGAATTTAATTTAAAAAAAATTTTATGGCCGTATAAAATTTTAATTTTATTAAAATAATTTGGGATAGGCCCCAACCTATCCCAAAAACAAAAAAAAATATTTCCACCCTCCAAGGGGTGTCGAACCCGGGTCCCCCGAACGTCCATCTAATCTGCCAAGCATTAAGACCGCTCGACCATGCTCGCCTGGTTAAAAATTTCAATTTTGGGACGATCACTTGTGCATCGTCACACTGTTAATCAAGAGGAAGAGCTGGTGTAGTTCATTTTAATATGAGATATCCATGTAGGTCGTCCTTCGAGATGCACTCCTAGGTATCTTATTGTTGTTGAGTTCCAACATATTGGTTGTTTGTTTATTCGAATCTGTTGTGGATGTGAGAATTTCTTGAGTGAAAATATTTTGCATTCGTATTTGTCAGTGTTAAGCAATATATTTCACATTTTGAGCCATTGGCAGATGCTTGTCACTGCTTTTTGTAATTCATTAACAGCTGTGTCAAGGCATTCGCCCTGTGTTATAATCGCTGTATCATCTGCTAACATAGTAAATACTCCCAAATTAGATGGAATATCCATAGCGAAAATGTTGAATAGTGTGGGGCCCAATAGGCTTCCTTGTGGAACTCCGGCTCTTATCTTTTTTAGTGGTGAATGTGTGTCGTTAAATTTAACTGAGAATTTTCTGTCCTCTAGAAAAGGAAAGAGTATTCCATTGAGGTAATTTGGTAGATTTAGTTTTAATAGTTTTTTATTTTAAGCCATCAATCCAAACTTTATCAAATGCCTGCGCAATATCAAGAAATGCGACAGTAGTATGCAGTTTGTCTTCGAAGCCTTTTTTTGTTAATTCGATTAGCCTTAATAGTTGCTGAGTAGTGTTATGTCTTCTTCTGAAGCCAAACTGGAAAGTTGGTATTGCGTTAATAATTCTCTTTCCAATCGGACATGTATAACCTTCTCCAAAAGTTCGAGAAACTTTTATAAGGACACACTATTATTGACACACTATTATTCAAAACAATAATAGTGTGCTAAAGACGTGTAATATTTCATTTGAAGACGAAAATTTTAGCTATATTTTACTTTAACAGGATGATGGAAATGACTGGGGACATATTTCTTGATTGATATAGTGCCTGAGGAAGGAAGGCGATGTGTAGCGATGTGAAGGAAGGGAGATGTATAGTCTTTTATTAAGAACCGAATGAGTACTAAAATTGGTTCGGTGAATCAGAATTATACGACAAGTGGCCAATCAATTTCAGATATTATGAATGAATTTTAAAAGTACTGTTCTGAATATATTCGAATTTATCAAAATACAGTTATCTATGTCATATCTATAAAACCCACAGATCTGTTCGGAATGTCAATAAAATATACATTTCTGTCACCAGATTACAATAAAGATCAGAACACAATCCACAGATGACAATTTCATAAACCTAGTTTATGTTACATAAAATTCTCTGTTTCAAACACAATTGTTTTGGCACTTGGATTCTAATAAAGATGTCGAAACAATTGCTATTGAGAGATAAACCCAGTTAACAAATTACTGCAGAAATTACTCATTTGTTAACATACCATTCGACATATTAAATACTAGTGAGCGTAAAATTGGTTAGAATGGTTATAACAAATTTTTAAACGAGAAAATATCCATAAGCAGACAAACCAGATTTAAAACTTAGACGTGAATTACACATGTTTAGAAATACAACCTTATCAGCTTCCGGGAAGAGCCAACAAGACATTACTTGCAAAATAAACCAGAAAAAAGTTATTAAATAACTCAACTATGTTCTTTGGGATAAAAGTTGCTTCAAGAATAGAAAAAAAAAAAAAACCATTTACAAGACCATATTAGGTGGCATATTCACCTACGAAATGGAAATTTGGGACCTTAATAAGAGAGACAGTGGATTTGTGAAGGAAGAACTATGGTATCTCGACGCTTTATCGTAGACGGATTGTAGCAATTAGATACAAAATAGGTATGCAAGAGAACATAACTGACACCACTGAAAAGAACTATACTGGTTTGGAAATATGAAATAAATACCGGATACGGGATGGCCCAAAAGAATATGGGATTGAGTGCCAATGGACCACAGAAGACCTGGAAGTCCGCTAAGATCCCGAAAGACAGATATATATGAGCCGGTTGAGAACAGAGGTCTTCTAGAAGGCGACTGGATAGATAGAGATGCCTGGCGAAAAGGATGCAAAAACGGCGACAGCCGTAGAAAATTTGATCTTATATATAACGAGATGAACCAGCAAAACAAATCATCATGCAACAACCTTGCGGAAGAACGTAATGTTATAAGTGTCTTAATATTGTAGCTCTGGTATTTCTGTGAAATTTTCGTTACAACAATAAAAAATAGAACCCTCGGGATAAAAGTATGATTTGATGATTGCCCAATGTTCATATTACTTTTATAATGCCCATATCCAGTTCATAAGATTTATTATTTTTTGATTCTAGATAATTATAGTAAAAATTAATTATAGACCTGTCAACAGAAACATAAATTTCAAATGATTCTCTAAGGTGCGATAATAATTCAGTTGAAATGATTTATATAAGCTGGATGGCGTAAAATGACACTTATGTCATATGGAATTGGATTTCTTTTTAAAAAGGACTTATGAATATATTCCGACTTCAGTTTAGATATTAACGGTTAAATGCACTAATTGAATCTAGGTACTACTAAATTATAGGTATTTAATTTATAGAAAAATAATGTGATTTAACATACTGTAATATTAATTGAATTACACCTAGGCCTGTCAATCAATTTTTCTGAAAAAAATAAATAATGTCATGTGTCATAATAAATTCTGATTATCCCTTTGAGACAAACAATTTCACTAAACAAATTCATGATAAATGTCTCCCACAGCGAGTTATCACGACAATTTAACACGATTTTTTCATAATAAAAAATGATACAGATCTGATTGTGTTAGCAATGACAGATCGACTGACCCGATCACCTTTATTTGGTATGATTTTTTTGTGCTATAACGATTTTGCCAATACAGTTATAATCACCCAGTACTCGAATTCCAAAATTGGACCATGAGAAATATTTTAGATGGGTTATTTATCTACCTTATATTCGAAGTGTTTTAAAAAATCATGGTGATTTTTTTAATAAACAACATAATTAAAGTAAAGTACATATTATTATCACCATATCAGTACTCTACTCACTTATTACAGCACTGTTGATACTTCTTATAACAGCATCGAAAATCCTTTGGCGTGAACACTTTTATTGCGCTGTCGTGGCTGCTTCAATCTCTTGAATTGATAGAAAGCGTTGCTTCATGGTTATCTTCAGACAAGAGCAGAGCCAGAATCGCAGGATGTGAGATCAGGTGATTAAAAAGGATGCGGAGACACTATATTCTTTTTTATCTGCCAATAACTGTGACAGTAGAAATGGGATATGTTAAGACACACTGATGATAATACTATTCGTCCAGTTTTCCAATATTTTTCCTACGTCCATCAATTATTAATCTTACTGACTCACAGACATTCCGAAATCTATCAACAACTTGTAAACAGTCTTAAGAGGATGCACTACAGTAAACTTCTGATAAGTTTCTTATACAAAATTAACAGTCTGAAATAACATAAGTTACAATCTATACATAAAAATTTGCAGCGAATTTTTATCTTTCCTTTTATCACTTTACTTTTTATTCTTCAGATGTGCCATGGCAAAGAGTTCTTGCGGAATTTTGGCTTATATTATACTTGAACTTTATTCTTAAACTACCTAAATTTAAAAATTCTTAATCGTACATAATTGCTTCAGCTAGTAAAAACGTGACACATCATCTACCTTACACCATGCACGAATTACATTTTGACGTCTTTGTAAGAACTTGACGTTTAACACCATATAGTCAGAATACAACAAAGAGATAATATACCATAAATACGCCTAATTACAATGGTAATATTCAAATTACCCTCCATTACATCAAAATAAAACAAAACTAGATTTTTAAACATTTTAAATCCGAGGGAATAAGTCTAATTTCAATTGCAACCATCAACACTAAAATGTATAGAGAAGAAATGGAACTGCATTTGTTAAATATTAATTGTTGAGTTAACGTGAAGTTTAGGATTTGATACTTAAAATAAAACAATTTGTCAACAAACTAGCTTGTCCTGCTGACGATAACATCTGTCCCAATATATATAATTCCGACCAGCTTCTCCAACGAATCCGATTTCCAGGCAGAGTTTTGAGTTGGTTAGTTAATTTTTTGGCATACAGCAAAGATACTTATTTATGTTCAGTGCTTAGACTGCTCTTCTACAGGAGATACCGAAACCTCTTTGGTGACAGTCCTTTTTAAAGTTATACATCTAGTGCAACTGCCATGCGGGTTCCAATCTAGTGCTTCTTTTATAGTTTTACTGGAACGTGTGCCTAATTCATCACCATTTACCCAGCTTTATTTCCTCAGCAATCCGTCTTGTTTAGGTCTTTGCCAAAGGTTCTACATAAGTAATAATATTAATATTAAATCTTTCTCACAGAGGAAAAATTAAGAAATATTTGGACGTCTTTGCGTAGCAATTATTTGCGTTAGAATCTACGCATATTCTGGTCCAACACAATCGCAAACGAATGTCTCTGGGAAATGACAAATATGAAATCAATCGAATCCGAAGATAAACTAAAAAAATGGAGGTGGATCGGACATACTTTTCGAAAAACACCATGTTAGTAAAATTACGCTTGACTGGAATCCTCAAGGAAGCAGAAGACGAGGTAGACCTGTTGATACGCGAGGCTAACTAAAAACAAGACAAGCTAATGAAAGCGGCAAAACATGGAAATAGCTTAAAGAGCTGGCTCAATACAAAATAGAATGGCGCAAGTTCAAGGACGCAAGTAGCAGCAAAAGGAACCATATACTAAGCTTAACAAGTTGTACCCTAATTATAAAGTCAAACGTGTGGTCTTAATTATTTGTATTTTGAGTACCCTGAAGGACTATTTTAAAATGGATATTGAAATCATTCCTGCTGTTAGATCTTGATTGACACTCGAGTCAACCAGCATTGTTCGAGCTCTGATTTAAGCTTAATTTGGAAATATTTCGCCTGGGTTTGGGATGCAGTGGTGTGTATTCAGATTTAGTTATACCAAATACAATAGTTTCTCTTTGAGCGTGCACTATAGGGATGCTTGCCAAAACCTTGATAAATACTTAATTATTATATTGGTATATAAAATACCTTCTAAGACCAGACTAAGATATTTAACAGAAAGATGTAACTGGGTTTAACAGTCAATTAGACTGAAAATAGGTCCCCGCAAAAAGCAGAGAAGGCAAGTTGGCATCGTACGACAGTGAAATTATTAGCAAAAATTTGCGACATTTAAATAAAGAAAATGATATGTCTTTCATGTAATATGCCTTGTTGTATAGCCTGGAAACTTTTGCTCCAAATATTCATACGTCTATGAGATGCACAATTTCGTGTCACTGAGCGAAATTATCACCACATCCATTAATGAGGTCTCTATCACGGACAATTTCACTTGATCTGTAACTTGTGTTAATCCTTACGTGGGGTGGGTTCAAGGACAGATATACTGTGTTCAATCACACCTCAAGGTCATTCAATCACAGCGTTAGAATTACTGAAAAAAAAAGAAGATCATTTGCTCATTTTCTCTAATACGCCCCTGGTATAAAAGCTGGTATTAGTCATCACTTTTCATATGATGACTCGGTTTTATTTCATTTTTAATTGTTTATTGACAGGGTTTATTTAAATTGACAGAATATGTCTCGCATGTATGTTTTGCACGTACAATGTGTCTATACGTCAGATCAACACTGTTAAAAGATATCAATTTATTTTTTGATAGATTTATTTCAATAAATAATTTTTCATATGTGTAAAAATTTTATTTTTAATTGTTCTAGTACAGCAATTTTTTCCCCTCGTAATACGCCCGCTGCATGTAATTCAAATGAGACAATTTAAACAATTTTAAATTATTTACATTGACATTATTGAAGTAGAAAACCGTCAGCCACTTTTTGATTCTCCTTCGATAGTATAACTTAGTCTTTCCATCTCAAAGTTTTCTGTGAAATTTCACATCATGCTTTAAAATATTTTAATTTTCTCTTAGTACATGATACATAGATGCATCTTAAATAGAAACACTAATCAGTTTTAAAAATGACTGCTTCTGGCCGTTAAACAGCGCTTAAGACTCTGCGGCCGCTAGCGATTTAAGGTGTCTCTAGTTGTAAGCCATGTCCTGAAGAACGGACCAAAATTTTTAGTTCAGGTGGTTGTGATCAGATCTGCTGGAGAGCCAATCAGGAGGAGAAGTCCGGTACTTCCAAGCCACTGCTGCGCAGTCTTCGCATTATGGGCTACTTCAGAAACTTGCTGGAAGCTCCAATAGCGACCAGTCAAGAAGGACTTTTTTACTACAAAATTGACGAAAAATAGAACTTGTTCTATTTTCAAAATAAATTGATCAAATTTTTTGTCAATTAATTGATCAATTAATTGACGAAATTTTTACGCTTTACACACATCAATTAATTGAATGTCAACTTTTTCAATTAATTGAATCGTGTAAAACCCACTTTAGTCATTCTGACTGTTGAAAGCTTCCCTAGTATTAAAAAAAAAAAATAAAACATTCTTCGTAATTCTATTGACTTGGTCGCAGAGACCTAAGCTCTATGTAACGTTCAGAGGTGTTCATTTTGAAAACTGATTGGTTTTTCTTGTTTAAGATGTACTAAAAGTAAATTAAAATACCTTTAAGCATCTTGTGGAATTTCACTGAAAACTTTATGATAGTATTTATGGTAAGATTAGGTAGATAGATAGTTAATTATGGTAATTAAAAGATTATAGTTATAGATGGTAATTATTCATGCCATTTCTTGGCATAGAATCTACAAAATTCTTTTCATTTGTACTGTTAATCGACCAGTTCGTAAAACTATAGACAAGTCTAAACAAAATACTGCCCCAATATTAATCAAATAAAATAAAACTAAACATGGTTTCATATCAACCCCCTTTTTTAATTCTCACTGTTTTTTGCACGATATTTCTGTTCCGGAACACATCCGTTCTTTCTTTAACTTTTTTCTTCAGACCTGTACAACCTTTTATTAAATGCTCTAACTTTTCACTTTCCTTGCCGCACTTTTGCACATCTGCTCTTCTTTTTTAACCAAAACCAATTTGCTCCCTCTTCATTTCCACACCCAAAATCTTTTTTCCTTTCTTCTTTCTTCTTCTATCTCGTTTTTAAGTATCCTTGTAAAGTTAGATATAAATCAGCTCAGGAATCGAGCAAATGATTATAGTGGCAACTTTTGCACTTACCTTCTTTGCGCATTTATTAATTGTGAACCTATTATTATACAATATACAATATGTTGGCCTCGTGACTGAAAGATAGGTTATTTAACCACAGTTTTGCATAACTGTTGAGAATTAATACCAGTAACAAATAATTAAGTTATTAATCTTAAAATTAATATTGATATCTAACACTTTTACCTTCTTTGATGAGAGCAAGTAGAACTAATAAGTGGTATTTATGAAAATTACTTTGAAATTAAATATTTGAATAATTATGTAATTCTGAATTTAAAAAAGTTTGTAGAATGTGTTCATATTGATATAAAACCACGTTAAATGTAATGACTTCATTTAATATTGCCATTATTTTAATTGATAGTGTCCAGAGTAAATTTCAATTGATAAACGTCAGGTATTTGAAATGGTTATAGTTATGTTGGGAAGTGTGTTATTATACCTCCCTGTAGATGGCTTTACTGGGATATTACTTATTATGGATATTACGCAAAAATATTTGAAAAATTGCAAAAATTATTTTAATAACACCGGAGAATATTCTTAATATTTTTAATTTCCTTTTATAATAAAGACAATACATAAATTATAATAAGTGTTAATTTTCACAAATTTCAAGCTTTTGCAGGTATTTAGAAATAGGTCAACAGATTTCTGGATGTATAGGACAATAATTTGTTCTATATACAGATCGCTCAAGTCAACAAGTCGCTCTTCAGTCGACTTTCTGTATTTGTTGGTATTTAACTAGTTATTCAAATAACTAAACATTAATGACACAACTAATTAATAAAAATTTAATTATTTTTATTCAACTGCAAATTATTCACAGAAAACATATTTTTAATAAGATACATTTTGACCAATATTTGACCAAGAAATGTTTGTATGAATTTAACGTATTATAATTTGTAACTTTTTCAATTTTTTTATTACTATTTTTATTCATTTTATGTTTTTTATTCTATATGCTAATAAAAATGGTCATCTCTATAAATGCGCAAGACCATATATTAAAATAACCGGCGATACATTTTTACCAATATTTATTATAACGTAGTGCCTATGAGGTTATTGAGCCAGAAATTAAGTCTCAAGAACGACGTAAAATGCCTAGGGTTGAGATGAGGTCCGCAAATAAAATGTTGTTCCGAGGGGTCCTCGGACTACATAAATTTAAGAACCGCTGGTTTAGGTTATTCCAAATATAAAAATGAATTATCGAAATGATGTCCTATTATTTAATTGGTTGCACATTAAATGTTGTAAAACACGCAAAAATATAATTTTTTAGAATGCCCAAAAAAAATTTAAAAAAATAGTATTTAAGAAAAAATTAAAGGTGTGTTGAAGCACAATAAACTTTATAAAATAAGGCGTAACAAATGATTACAAGACATAAAAAGTGTATATTTTGATGAACTTAAACAGAAATATACTGAGTTTGTAGTTAGTAATTTTTATCTAGTGGGTAAAGAGTTTTTTATATTATTACTATGTTATTCATTATTTGTTTATACAACATACTGCTAGAAATATATTTAAAATGACTAAATGACATAAATAACAATAAAATTCATACAAAATAGACACAATGGTAATAACAGTTGATTATAAAGCTTTATTTATCGCTCACAATTAAATGTTTTATAAATTCCTAACAGTTGTAGCTGTTTATTATTGAGAGGGGATAATTACTAGCACAAAAGAGTTTTAAACATATACAAGGTCTGTTCAAAAAGTATCGCGAATTTCGAATTTCCGCGGGTTACGTATATTCGATTTTCGATTTTTTTTTTGGCGTTATGTTGATACTCATGTCACTCACTTATGCCGACAAGTTCGGCCATTTTGAATGTTCAGTTAATTTTTGACAGTTGCTTTGCTTGCACGTGTTTTGGCTCGTCTTCGATTTTTGCCTATACCAAAAAATGGATCAAAGAATCTGTATCAAATTTTGTGTGAAAATAAAAATTAAGTGCGCGGACGCATCCGAATGTTGACTGTGGCATATGGTGAAGCTACCTTGGACCGAAGCAACGTTTATCGGTGGTACAAAATGTTCTCAGAGGGCCGAGAAGATGTGAACGACGAAGAGCGTGCCGTACGCCTGAGCACGTCAACAACCGACGAAAACATTGATGGAGTGAAGAAAATAGTATTGGCCAATCGTCGAATCACCGTTAGAGAAATTGCTGAGGACCTAAACATATCGATTGGCTCGTGCCATTCGATTTTTACCAATGATTTGGGTATGAGACGGGTCGCCGCGAAAACACATCGTTGCTTGAGCGCGAATTTTTGGCCAAAAACAACACACTAATAATGCCGCAGCCACCATATTCCCCAGATCTGACCCCCTGCGAAATTTTCTTGTTCCCGAAACTGAAGAGGCCCATAAAAGGACGACGCTACGCTACGAGTGAGGAGATAAAGACGGCATCGAAGGAGGAGCTGAACAAGATCACAAAAAATGATTTTTTCAAGTGCTTCGAGGATTGGAAAAAACGTTGGCACAAGTGTATAATATCTGGTGGGGATTACTTTGAAGAGGACAAAATAGATATTCATGAATAAATAAATAATTTTGAAAAAACACAAAATTCGCGATAATTTTTGAACAGACCTCGTATCTATGAACACGCAAATTCACTGCACTACTTCCGAAAATATCATAACAAAGCATAGGAATATATTGGTGGTATATATTTTCACAGTGTGAAATTACGTGATGAGTGATATCAAATATGAAGAGAAAGTCAGAAGGGAAGACAATACAAAAATATTAAGGGAAATGCTGGGAAGAAAGAATGAAGGAAGAAGAAAAAGGCTAATTGTCTGCATTGGGAGAGACAAGAAAATCTTTCTGGTGATGTGGAATGGACATAAGAGAAGCCCAGAGAAAAAGAAAAGGAGGAACAGATATAGTAGAAGAATTGAGATGGAGAGATAAGTAGATATAAGAGCAGGAAAAACAGACAGAATAGACAAATCGCGGAGTGTTAATTAATATAAAGAGATCCTTACTTACTTAATCATTAGCCTCTACCTTTCGGTGTGGGGCTATGAAGAGATACGAGTAATCGAAATAGCAAAATACTTGAAGAGGAAAAGTGGGAAATCAGGGAGTAGAGTCAGGAGAACAGCGAAGTTACGATGCGGCAACGAAAAACGGAACAATAGATACTGGGCAAATCCATAGGACAATCTTTGCAGAATGTGTAAGGAAGAAGCGGAAACGATAGTGCATTTAGCGAAGAGATGCAGAGAAATGGCAGTCTGGGAGGAAGAGATAAAGGAACTGATGAGTTAGGAAGGTAAGAGAGAAATATGGGCGAGAGAACTGGAGGAAAGAAGGAAGGAGATCGGAGAGGAAAGCCGGAATAAGAATAGGAAGAAAGTGAGGGACGCCGAAAGAAGAACTTAATATGTTGTAATGTTATTTTATGTTTATTACGTTGTAAGAGTTAATACCATAAACGTCGCAAGGTCTAGGAGAAATAAAGAATATAACTAAAGTCTTAATGAAAACGGAGCCTACATTCATTAGGCATTTTTTATCTATTATACATAGGTAATTTAGGCTGTTCCGTATGGAGAATAATTAAATAGTAACAAGTATGTTATGTTGGCAGGTCTTAAAAATGCAGTGGAATGTGATGTTACCGACCGATTTCCTGTAGGTACAAGGTATTTATTTTAAGCCTCCAACACTAGTAGTAAAACAATGGAAACTGTTTTACCAACAACCTTATAAGAATCAGTAATGTCCTTACATCCAATTGTACAGCCCACGGTCCCTTTTATTGTTAATTTTATATCTCTTAGAGAAGACAGCATGAACATTTCAATTTAAATTTTCAATTCGTATATATTATCATCAAAAATTAAAGCCGAGCCCAACCAGGAAGTTGATATTGCAAATTCCCTTTCGTTGGTATGAGGTAGTTATTTCAACGGACAATGCCGACAAAGCGAATGCAAATAGATTTTTCAATTATGTCCTTTATTGATAATGCATCAATCACATTAAATTTTTTGCGATGATCCCTACCGCTTGTTGTCATTGATAAATTCATATGGGAGGAAAGGAATAGTTAATTCAAAACTATATTCAATACTAAAATGCTAATTTAGTCAAAAATTTGAACGCGTATTTTAGATAAAAGGTTATTTAATGACACTAGTTTGTTATGTTTCGCTATTTTCTTTATTCCACTGACTGAAGTATCGGATCTGGAAACGTAGATTAAAAACAAAAAATTATTTCTAAAAATCTATTTATTTTAAGGCAATTCTTACTAAAAAAAAGCACCGATATTTTTTGTTCCACATTATTAATGACATGATTTGAACCAGAATAATAAAACAGGATTTTTTATTAGACTATTTTTTCCAAAGATATGGAAGTATTTGATTTAAACTTCACAATTTGGATTCATAAAAACTTTTTTTAATGGAACTTCCTGTATGTTTTTTGATAAGCTAAAATAGTAAACCTATACCAAAATTTTAATTTACGGAATTGTCCATAGATGTAACAAAATATTAGACATTAGAGAATTATGAATTAGGTTTTTAATACTTCATAACAATAATTGAATGGAAAAAAAACTTTATTATTATTTATTATAAATTGAGTAACAAAACAAATTAAACAAAAGGACAGCAAATTCTCGAAAATTATGCATCTTATAATTAATCCTCGATTACGGACTTTAGTCGTTCGCAATTTGTTATGATAACTCGCTAGATAAAAGAAGGACAAAAAAGTGACAGTAACGATTATGACATACGCTGATAAATCCTAGACCACCACAGAAGGCACAGGTCGAAAATAAGAAGCTCTGAAATGAGATTTCTAAGGAAAATTGAAGGCAAATCAAAATTAAGCAAAATATAAATGAAAATTTAGAGAAAAACTAGACGCAAAGCCAGTGGAGACCATAATAGAAAGACAACTAAGATGGCTGGGACATATACACAGAAGGAGGGAAGACAAAATATTAAAAACAGTTAGACAGGAAAGATCGAAAAAAAACTGGGAGGAAGAAAAAAAAAGAAGATACAACGAAGAGAGGCGTAAAGTGGGAGGAGATAAAGAAATATACCTACAAAGGACAGAACACGATTAAAAGAAGTATGGAGAACAACACCAGAAAATAACTAACGCGACTATAGCCTTATACTGCAAGATAAAAAGGCCCCAGGATTAAGTAAGTGATAGTAGAAAAGGAATATTTGATTAGGTTACTTTTTCGAAAAATAAAGAATTTTTGTGTCATTGAAAAATTTTAATGTTATTGAAAAATTTTATAAAGGTATTCTGCGGTATCAAATAAAATCTCATAAGGCGTAGATTAAGGAACGGAAAGTAGCATTTTAGCAATTTTTAATTTTACGACGATTTTTAAAAATGTTCTAAAAAAATTACCGTCTCGCACCGTTTGGTGAGAAAAAAGACAAATCTGAAACACACAAAGTCTACATTATTCTAAACCGGTAAAGCAAGAAAGGAATCTTTCAGCAGAATCCGTTTTTGGGAAAATATTGCAGTTTTTGTGTTTTTGACAAAATTAATTAGTTTTTTAATACAGGGCTAAATTCTGGCTAAGAATGTTATAGATTTTTTATATTTATGGCTAAGGTAGTGTGAGTCTTTTTCTTAAATTAAAAATATAATTAAGAAAATTTAACAGCTGAGAACCGAGTTCAATGTATAGAGTGTAGTGTTCATTAGGCTCCGCCTACTATTATGCGCCATGATTCAACATATTGTTTGAATTACTTTCGTTTTTTGTTTTTAAGGTTTCAAAGAGGAATACATCATTTATAGTAGTGAAATACTTCATATAGCACATTGTTAATAGTGAGAAATATGTTTTAGAAATTGAAAAAAACATGAAGCCATTTATCAATATATTTCTTATTAATTTAAAGAAGACTTAGATACGAAGTAAATGCAAAGATATTTTAATTTTTTTGTGACGAAATTTTTGCAATCTATTTAAATTTAGTTTAAACAAATAAAATGGATGCTCTTAGTACTCAAATATCGAATAAAAATGATTATCAAATCTGTTGATTTTGTATAATTATAGAAAAAATACTGCCTTAGACATTCAGTATTCTCTTGAATTATTAAATACCTACAATATCCTGAAATGTGTGAAAATTCACAGTTCACATACATTTTTCATTATTACACTGCCCTCCATGACTCACCAAGAGTTGGCGCACGGGTCCCAAAACTATTGAGAAGTAACATTACCGTTAGCGGCGCTGTTTTTCAAGGAAATATGGCTGGAGTGTCTCGTATTCAGCTGTCAATATGCTAACAGCGAACAGGTGAATTTAAGCACAGTACATTTTTATTTTATGAAAATGTATCTAACGACATTTTAACAAAAAATCAACACTAGAAAATATGTAATAATTTCAAACAGTACTACAGTCGCGCAGTACAATATTTGACCACCAGACTGCGTATCCGAGCGTGTCAGTTCTCAATAGTCTATTCCAAACGTTTAGGCGGAACTAGTTAGTTCCGCCTAAATTCCAGTTGGAATTTTCATTCTTGTAAGTTGTCATGAACTCCCCATTTATGGTTTGAAGTAGGCTTTTGCTGAACAAAATTGTCAAAAGCTTCACTTAATCTATAAAAGTAACTAGAATTGAAAATCTAGTTCCGCCTAAACCAAAGAAACAGACTTTAAATTGTTGAATTTGAAATAACAAAACAAATAAAAAAGGACAAAAATGTGTTTTTGAGATAGAAATAAATCTAAAGGGCAGCTCTCTATAATAAAGAACTGTCCTCTACAATAAAGGACGCATAGCCATCGTACCTATACTTGAAGTGGAAGAGTAACTATTTATCTTGATATTAGAATTGTTACTTTGATTATTTACGCTTTATTTAAATAAATATTTTTTTAAATCCCATTCTAATTACGTCTATTTCACATAATAACAAATTCACGTAGCATAGCGATACAGAACTCGTCCATAGCATAATGTTATAAATAGTTAAAAGCACCATGGCATTAGAATCACAGCAGGCTATTGCAATTCAACATGCGCCATGCTTGTATGTTAATTTAAACTTGTTTCGCCGTGCCATAAGAATAATTGACGCTTGCATTTTAGCTAGAACAGAAGGGTAGAACACAGGAGTGAAAGAGGTGAACTGCCAGAGTACGTAATGAGACTCGGGCTTGAGCGCACTTTACATTTTCCATTGATTAACTTATTAGCAAGGACTGTCGCATAACAGATTATACACCAATTATATTATATGTACTGTTGTAATTGTTTTGTATTTTCATATGGCCTGTTCGCGTAAACAATTTCGGGTTTAATATAACGAATGAAACTATAATCTTTACTAGATTAATGAAATATAATTCATACAAGGATTTAACCATCGACAACGTCTAAACCCTATAAATCCCATTTCAACAAATAAAAACATTTCTAACCGTAAATTCAAGAAGAGGGAGAGAGAAAATCTGTCTATCTGTCTGTACGGTTCAATTGTGGCCAAATTACTAAATTTAAAGAGTTAAAATTTTGCATGCATTATGCCGACCCGCATATATGAAAGATACCAAAACCTCAATAAAACATATCACTGGAAAAAAATATGCTTACTAGCAGAATACCCATTCTTCGCCTGGCATATATTCACTGAACATCAATTTAGGTGATTAAAAAATAATCCTGTCTTCTAATAATTCTTTGAAAGTCTAAAGAACTTCTTTCTACACTACATTTGTGGTCTTCCTATTCGGTCGTAAACTGTCGTACTTTCTGTTCAGGTCCACTATATTATATAATTACCGACCGCCAACATATATAAGGGTGGTATTGTGATCATACCGATTTTGACATTTCGAGATTTCGATGGATCTCCACGAATTGAGGTCCCTACATAACGTTTTGACTATTTTTAGCATGATGTCTGTCGGTCTGTCTGTCCGTCTGTCTGTCTGTCTGTGTACACGTACAGAGCAAACTCGACTGAAAGGATTTTTATAAAACTTAATATTTAAGCTTTTGACATCAATGGCACGAGTTGATGAACTTTTGGTAAAAATCAGTTAAGGCGGCGCAAAACCTTATAGTTCTCAATAGTTTCTTATACAAAATTAATAATCGGAAATAAAATTAATAACAATCTATATATCAAAATTTGCAGCTCATCTTTATCTACCTAATAGGATATTTTTAATTGTAGAAAAAACTGTTATGTAATTGTAAATAAGCAAATTGCATTATAGACGCCATCTTGTAAACCAATCGACGCATATTTGCGTAAGATTGCCGCATTGTAGCTAACGCTTCATTCTACAAATATGTTTGTAGCTATTTTGCTCTATTGTGAAAACTACTTATAGTTATTGTACTTGGTTGTCTCTTTTTGCCGCCATCTTGAATCTGCCGCGGTTCTCAAAATAGGTGTTACAGGTAAAAATGATTTAATTTTCGTGATGAATACGTGCACCAAGTGGCATTTCATTATCATCAAGTATAATATTTTTCGACGAAAGTTCTAAACTATAAGTTATCAAGTCGAAAAAAAATGTTGACGTATTATTTGAACATTTCTACACAAAACTATATAAATATAAAAATTATTCGAAATCCACAAATAGATTTAAAAAATTACAGAACAATATCGCTGATGTCTATTTTTAAGATATTGAACGATAATATTTTTACAATAAATGTTTCTACAATTAAAAATATCTTATTAGATAGATAAAAATTCAGTGCAAAAATTGATGTATAGATTGATACTAATTTTATTTCAGATTGTTAGTTTTATATAAGAAATTGTTAACCTCTGGGGGTTATACGCAGCCTTAACTAGAAATTGGAGATTACTCGTATCGGTTTTAAGATTTTTGCGAATATTTCACAACAGAAATATTTCGAAAAAAATTATTTAACAAAAGTTGTTATAAAAGCAATAACTAACCACTTTTATTTGAGACATTTTTAGATAAAACGAAAAAAATTTGAAAAATGTTTCGAAATTTTTTCTAAGTATCTATTTTTTCATACTTATATGTAACGTTTCCATGGTAATGATAAATAATATCTCTGTTAGAAACTATTGGGCTAAGTTATTTCTACTCTGCTACTAGAATTTTTTTATACAAGTACTGTGTGATGGCGGTCGGTCCTGTGGTGGCCACAGCTGATTTTTTTTGTTTTGTTATATTCAATAATGTTCAAAGAAAGCGTTTATGTAATTTTCATAGAAAAATTACTGCGGAAAAGATTTCTAGGTGCTTTTTAATATTGACAAAACTTGGAAAAAAGATCTCAAAATTTAAATAGTATTATGTAATAGTATTGAAACTGCCCAGGATTCATATTAACGTGTATTGAAAATCTCGTAACAGGTCGGTGTAATCCGTGATGTCCGTACAGACAGACAGATATACTTTCACATTTTTAAATTAAGGCAAAATGGAAAGAATACAGACGGAGAGTAACTAGAGAAAAAAATCCACGAATTTTTGTCAAAAATAAACCAATACATTTTTATCTCTCACCAATTCAGGAAAAAATCTTAATATTGCAAATTATTAATCCACATCATATTTTATGAATTTATGATCTTTTTTTATGTGGACATTAAAAGTTCTTATTATTAAAATTAACAAGTAAATTTAAAAAAAGTGGTTTTATTGCAATGCAATGGCAGTGAAAAACGTCACTATCTGTAATAATAGGTTCCCAACGCCTATGTGCTACATAGGGGCATAGGACCTCTAAACCCGGCGACAGATGTGAAGATTAGATGGTCCGCTGGACGTTTTGATCGATTATATTATCCTTGTGTAAACAAATGCTTGTTTTATGTAGGAGTATTAAATACTTGAGAGCTGGTCACAGTAGTTGATCCTATAGTTAGTGATTAAAATTTAGTCATTAACTATAGGATCAAATCCTGAAATGTGTGAAAATTCACATTTTACATTTCTTTTTTCATTTTAAAGTTTAAGTTTTTTGATTTTTTATGGGGTATTTTCAAGTCTGTGAAGATACAGCCAGTTCTGGTATACAAGATACCTGAAAAAAACGGATATGGCAATAGGCAAGATAAAGAATTTTTGTGAACGAAACCAAATATACACCTAAGTGAAAAGTGTGAGAAAGTGATTTAAAAGATGTATTTTATAGTTTAAAAACCATTTTATTTTTTGTGTGTGATTCTATAACCAATTTGAGCATTTCGTTTACATACGTAATTTAATAGTTTACATATGCAATTATAAGTGATAATAGAATTTGCAAATAGTGCGTAGGAGAAGCAGTAAAGTTTTTAATAAACAAACCGTTAGAAACATTACAATTTTTGTACGTCACCGACGATTGAAATGCAAATTTAATTTATTCATTAATATTAAGCAATTATAATAAAGTGTATTTTTAAGTTGTTCGCACGCATCAGTAAGAAGTTATTAGATGTATTATTTTAATTTTTACACATTCATCAAAAGAAATTGTCTGTCATAATACGCTACCGGTTCAGAGAATCACAACTCCAGATCAAGGACTTTGTACGGTATAACAACTGGTTAGAAATCTTGTTATGTACTAGTCGGGCTTTTACCTTCACTCACTAAAACCCTCTGTCTTGCTCTACCAAGTGTCTTTCTAGATATTTAATACACCACTTATTATAAATTCTGTCAGTTGATCTCTCCATCCTGTGCTTTCTCATTTTAGCTGATTGAATGTTCATTTTCTAAATTAAGTACTGCATGATATTTTCATGCAGGAATGAATAAATTCGCACCAATGCGCAGGTGCAGTGGTCTGGGAATGAAGAAATTCGTAACAATGAGCATGTGCAACGGTGCGGGAATGAACAAACTTGCACCAATAGTCATCCTTACCGCCTGCGCGCGCATAGTACGAGGGCGTATTGAAAAGTAAGGTCTCCTTTTTTTTTCATAGAAAATCAAATTTATTCACAACTTTGCGTACATCGTTGGAAAGGTTGAACACTTAGCTATTTTTCTACAAAGTCGCCTTGACGATCAATCACTTTATGCATCCTGGCAATCAGCTTTTTAATGCCGGCGTCGTACCACTCTCCCGCCGCGTCGCGAAGCCAACGATTTTTTAATGCAAAAAAGGTTTCTCCGATAGACATTCATCGCCAGTTAGTGGAAGTGTACGGTGTGAAGTGTACGCATACGTATACCTCAAAAATATAAACCTATACGACAAAATATAACCATGTAATCAAATTAAATCTTTGATATACTACTATGCTTTATTATATTATACACTAAACTTTCTTAACAAATCAACTTAACAATCAAAATATGTATGTAATGCTACTGGCCTACAAGCCGAAGAATACAAAATTTCCTACAAGCTTATCTAGTCTTCATAACTGTATGCAAATAATATAACTCAAAAAATAATCACTTTAAATTATATCTTAGGAGTAATATTTTTTCTGCTCTCTTAAATATTTATTATAAATAATGCTGTGATAATTTTGATTCGTGATTTATCAGTGTAATTCTATTCTTTTCTCATTAATATATTGTTCTAAATCTAGTTCCATTTACCTCGTTTACTCATTGCAGATCACGTAAACCATCGTGCAGTAAAAATAACAAGTCAAGTGCAGTTTCCTTGCAACTAGGATAGCTCGTAACTTTTACTTCAGAGGTCATATCTGTTATTCTGTTATAGAAATAGTACTTTTACTGTACCTACTTGATGTTATACATATGTAAAATTGCAGTAGGACTTACATATTAATTTGTGTTTGTGTTGGTAATGCTTGTAAATGGTTGGTAGCAATGGAAGGTTGACATTTTAAGTCAGGTGGATGGATTTCTAGAGCTTTGCCATAGAGGTTTGGTTAACTGGAGCCAACATTAAGAACACTAATAAGTACTACTTTAGAAATGCACTAATAAAATGGAACAATCTGTTTTCATTCTTATTTTAATATTTGTAATATTTTATTTATGGGCACGAATTCCGACCAGCATGAATATTTGAATTTGTTTAAATCACCTTGTCTTAAATCAATGCTCCTGAGGCCCATTTGGTCACCGTGGGAATTGTAGACCTGAATCTTAACTTCTTCAGAGTGAAAATGTCTATGCACAATTTACTACCAGTGCAGCAGTGATGGCTCGGTGAAACTACTTGCTTAATAATATTAAAATCTATAAAGTGTGTTTTCTTTGGAAAAATTTATTTTGCTATCCCATTATTCTCGGAAATCTGCGCATCGGCTCAGGCTCGCACCCAGGATTTTTCTTAGAAGGAGGCTTAGGGATGGATAAAAGTGACTAAAACGATAAGGTCCTCACTTTAAAAAATGTAAGTGACGACCTAAAAAAAGGTCATCACTTCTAAAATAAAAGTGATAACCTAACAAAGAAACAGATCTTAGTTTTCAAAAATGAAATGATGACCTAAAAGAAGTCCACGTTTCAAAAAACAAGTGGTAACTTAAAATAAAGGTCCAAAATACTAGGTATGACTAAAAAAAAGGCTCAAAATTCAAGTTCTGGAGTGGAAAATGCAAGTGTGTTTCTTCAAACCACGTGTTTTCTCAGTCCTTGTACGGGAAGGGCTCAAGCCCCTAGCCCTCCTGGGTACGCGCCTGTATCAGCTAAACATTTGAATAACGTTGTAGATATATGAAGACCTAGAGGGTACTGGTGTATAAAATATCAAAAAAAAAAGAAACCTTGGGTGGCAAAACTAATTTTTACTACTATATAATACTAGTAAGTCTTGTATCTTCAAAGATGAAACACAGTGATTCAACGATATTTCGCACTCAGGTACGGTACGTTGATACGAAGTTTATTTTGCTTCATGTTTCCCAACCTTCCTCGTTACGATAGTTAAGATAACATAACTGCGTCTCTCTTTCTGTCTTAATTTCATAACTCTTTTTTGTCCTGTGCTGCCAATCCAGTGCTCTATTTGTATTGTTGTTTGGTTCTTGTGTCAGATTATGACCATTTACATTTGCGCCATTTAATTTTCAGTCTTATACCTGTTTGCTTTGTGAGCTTCAATAGATTTTTATTGACTGTGTTTGACCAATGTATTCTAACTATGGTTCTCAAACATATGTGGACAAATATTTGTACCTGGTTAACCACATTTTCCCTATTTCTTCAGGTCTCATGGGTATATAGCAGGACTGGTCTAAAATTAGTATTACAATAGCGCTGCTGGAACGTCAACAAATTAGGAAGCGCAATGACCGAAATTACGTTGACAAGGCAGAATGAAAGAAAGCATCAAAGTTTTCGGTACAAGGATCTGCTGGACGATAGTGCAAAACAGAATAGAATGCCAAGATATCCTGAAGAAGGACAAGGCCCGTCTTGGACAATGGACAATGGGTATACTTTGTATGAGACATTAAGAAAAGACTGCTAGCAATCTCCAAACTTCAGGTGAAGCTACTGAAGAGTATCAGGTGTTAGGTTGCTTGTATCGTCGGGTTTCCCGTAAAAGTTGTAAATAGGACAAAAAGATATTACATACTTCATTGTTTGAGCTGTATGATTGTTAGTCTAGCTGACGTCTTAATAGTAAAATCACTTGTTTAGGAGGATAACCATGTCATCGACCATTTCTAGTTAGTAGACAAGCCAATTTTGAAGATTAAAAATATGCACTTTTCTTGCATATTGTAGTAAAAGGTTAAAATTATCGGGAGAGCTTAAAGCTTGTCTTACTTGTGTATTCTAACATTTATGTGTGTCGGAGTCTGCCCCTAGACTTTCGCTTACTATGCTATCTAAATAGTAAAACTCTTCCGTTCGTCTGAAAATTAATTATTACCATTAATTATTTATATATGTAATCATATGATGGTTGATCAAAACTTATGAATAAAATAAACTATTTTTATTTTTATTTGGTCCATTTCTATATACTTTTTTTTTGTTGAATTTGTCGAAATTTCTTCTCTGTGTCGTATAGTCTCTATGTTTTAGTTCGTGTATAGTTTGTCTAAGCAGTCCTATACTTATCAGATACCTTTATGCAATGCGTTGCATGTTAAACACGTTTAAATGCATGTCATGTATATTATTGCTCTGATTTTCTACTTCTCTTGATTTTATTATTTCTCCACATACATACTCTCACGAGTCTATTACATACATTTCGAGGAGATAGTCAAGTACAACGAGTATTTTATGATGCTAAAGGGATGGTTAAAAGCTAAAGATTATGTTAAGTGCTAAAAAGGTATTACAGTTTTTAGTAATTTATCGTGTTAAAAAATATGTTCTATGTTAAAAAATTTAGTTCTCGAGAAAAACAACAATTTATGAAAACATGCAAGTAACATTTTAGTTATATTAAAACATACTTATAATGATGGCGAGCATTATAAAATTTCCGTACAGCATTCTTTTAGAAGATCAGCCGTACGACTCAAAGCAAGGTATCTCTATTATTTTGCTTTATTCTTTCCGAACGTTTGCTATCATCATGATAATATACAACTATTTCTGATAACCTATCAGAAATAGTTCTGATTTTTCGAATAATTTTGCATTTTGATGATGCAAGAGATCCTTTACATTCCAGGGCGTCTTCCTTCAATTTTTCTTCCTACAAAGTTTTAGAAAGATTAACCGAAAGGCTCAAAGCAAGGTTAGGTTAGGTTAAGTTATTCTTTTCCATTGACCGTTCCATTCTATTTCTATTATCATAAGTCGCTTCGTAACTATGTTCATCTTACATAATTCTGGTAACTCTTGAAACATTTCTGCAACGGACCAGGAGATCGTTTTCCAGGGCTTCTTCTCTCTTCAAACTTTCTATGTATATACATTATAGTAACCTTTCGGAAAAAAATCCAGGAAACTCAAATTAATTCATATTCTTCTTTTACTTTATCCGTTCCAAATTTTTGTTATTTTAATACTAAGCCGCATTTGCTTGCTGTCATCCAAAATAGTTCTGTGGATGTATCTGAACCATTTCTTTAGATTAGCCAGCCAGAAAATCCTTGATTCTATGGATCCACGGATATTATATTTTCACTGCAAAACATTTCCTCGGATTAGCGCAAATGGCCAATCTTCGTCCTCCATTGTTTCTGTGTACGAAAATATTAATAGACGAAGAGGCTCCGGAAGACGATAGTTATTCTGGTTCGTGAACCTTTCTCTGTACAATATTCTGTGGGCTCTGGTATTTGAACTAGTTCCTTATCATATGCCTAAAATGTTCTAGTTTCCTTTTAGGGAGGTGCAACGAAATATATGGATCAAATTGCGAAAGATTTACAAATGTTCGAAGCAAAACCTGGATAACTAGTGTAAGGTCGTTTGAGATGGAGGAAAATACTTGAAAACTCTGGGATATCCTTATACTTGGGACTCTGAATCAGAAACAGAATTATTGAATCAACAGTGAGGATGCAATTGGAAATTGTAGGCAAACAATTACAGTAGATAGGATAAGTGTTGATGACGAAAAACAGCAGAATGTACAAATAGATCTGGAAACAAAGATAAAAAAGGTTGGAAATTGTGAACTATCATAAAATATAGAGAAGTCAGCTAACGAAGATCTATCGATATAGAATAATTTTATTAACATTGAGTTATCCGATACTTACTAGAAGAATTGGAGAACTTGTGTAAGTAAAGCGAAGGTCAAGTCAACTAAGGCACAAAAAAAGAAAGAAAAAGTCAATTTTCGTGAACTGTTTTTATACGCTTGCATTTTCCGAGTAGAAAATTCTTTTTGCAAGTAAACTATCTTTTTTGCTCATCATTTCGATCCGTGTTCCTTTTTACCGACCGTGACATATAGAGAGGAAAGTATGTAATCATACCAATTTTGATTTTCTGAGATCTTTACAGATGATGACTAATTAGGCTTTTTGTAACACGAAACTGTTTGTCTGTCTTCCTATCTGTTTGACCGTGGACATATGCAGAGCAAATTAGATTGAACGGATATTTAAGAAATTTCACATTTAAGCTTCGGACGTGAATATCTAAATTTGATCAACTTCTGGCACAGATCCGTCCACCGGAATGGATAGTTTACTGACGTCACAGACAAATATTTAAAAAAAAAAAGCTATTTACTTGCATAGCTTTTTTTTTAACAAACTACTTGTATATTTGAGACATTTTTTTTAAATACTTAATACATTTTTGTAACTTTTCATCCTTGTGGTCGACTTCTGTGGTGCCCACAGCTATTATTTTTAAATTTAATTTTTGCTAGCTAATTATCACAATAAATTACGAACTAATAATGCCTATAATTTTAGAGTGTTGTGCGTAATATAATTCAATATTCGGAATAACACTATGCACAACAAAATCTAAAACCAATAGTAATTAAAGGTTTTGATTTTGTTTTTTTAAAATACACCAGGTTGGAATGGAAAACGAAATAAACTGTAGTAGAGAATGCATTTATGCCTAACAAGCATATGAATAACCCAATAATAATAATAATATTAATAATAATATAATAATACATCTGTTGGGAGTTAACGTCTACATAAATATGCGACAGATGTCAGAGCTAAACAAACTGAACGTAATTGCATGTTTCATACGCCTGTTGGACATTAATTGCATTCTTTGCTAACTTTAGTTTCCCATAATATCAGTTTTTTTTTTCTAATAGCTGTTTATAATATTGTTTCTGTGTTTTGGCACTCTTGGATGCTAAAGCATGGAAGTTTTGGATGTGAAATGAATCCAATATTGTTATAAATCTGTCATCTGACTAATCTCGGGGTGCGTTAGGTGCTTGTGAGATCTGCTGGCGATAGATCCACTAATCTGACGTTCGTAATGAGATGAAAGTTTCTTAAGTTTTAAAGGCGTCAGCAGAGGGCAGATCACGAAACTGTTTTTAATGAAATGACTGTGTCTAATTACCTTCTACTAAATTGCTAACAAAATTAGCAAGCCTATTATCAAAGCTTTTTATCATCGCCCTTGATTTTAAACTTTTAACTGAATTATTAATGTTATTACATCCGCGCCTCGGTGTGTTTCGTTTCTCACCCCTCCAGCCCAAGCCTTTCACGGGGTTAAAGTCATTTTCAATGTAATCTAAACGAGCTCTCAAAAAACATTTATCTTCCATTGATGATGGCACAGCTTTTATTAATGCATTCATTTTTTGTTTGGATGTCTTTAAATCTTTTTGTCTCTTACTTGTTTTACTCTATTGTTGCTTTATTCAAATTTTTTATCTGTCACAGTTTTTGCACATTCCATGTTTTTGTTTGTATATTTATTACAGACTAGCTGGTGTACCCGTACTTCCTAAGATTTTTATAATGTACATTTTGCTGTAAGGTAAATTCTAAGTGTGATATTTAAATTTCAAGTAGAACAGAAAATAATCTTTTGTTTATTCTAAACCACTCTTTTGATGTCAAGTAAATAATGTGATACTTCGTTTAGAGGTAGCTCTTCCCATAGTTCCTGTAAATGATAAATGAGATATATCAATCTTATAAGTAACACTCCCCTTGCCCCCTAAATCATCTCTTATTAAAAACTGTATTGAAGATAAAACAAAAATGTTTCCTTATATACGTATATTTTTGATGCAAAGTAAATAATAAGTGAGATATTTCAAGATTTTAGTTATAGGGAATACCCCCGTTACTCTCCAAATATTCATCCAATCTAAAAAATATTTACAACAAAGGGATTTGTTTTCTTAATTTAAACAATTTTCGTTATATACGTTTTGCTGTTAAGGCAGTTAAGTGAGATATTTTAGAATTTTAGCTTGAGGATGTCCCTCAGTAACTCCCCAAATATTCAACTAAATGAAACAGTGCATAGAGATAAAATACTGGTTTTCTTATTATCAATTATTTTTGTCATATATGATTTTGCTGTTAAGTCAATAATAAGGGAGATATATGTAGATTTTAGTTTTAGGGTGTCCTCCAGTAACTTCCTAAAAATTCATCTAAATGAAAAAAAAAAAAAAAAAAAAAGAAATAAATGATTTGGTTTCTTATTATAGACTATTTTGATCCGTAGTTGAAGTATAGGATTTTGCTATTTTCAATAATACGGGACGATATATGTAGAGTTTAGTTAAAAAAAAATCATTAAATAAATGATTTGTTTTCGTATGATAAATTATTTTTGTTATATATAATTTTTCTGTTAAGTTAATTATAAGAGAGATATATGTTCATTTTAGTTTTAGGGTGTAGTACAACAGGAATTTTTGATCAGATTATGTTTTCGGAAAATAACGCATTTTTTGTGTCTTTTGGTTGACGATGTGCAAAGGTTATAGTTATATAACACACTATACTAGAAGGCGTATCCTGGTCTAATGGTTAGCTTTCTCGCTTGCTACGCAGAAAACTAGGGTTCTCTCCCGGGCAGAGGAGACAATTTTATTTATTTTTTTTTTTTTTAATTTTTATTTTGTTAAAATTCTAGTGATATTTTGGCAAATGTTGCATTTAATTTTTAGGAGCATAAATTTAATAACCAGTTGGAATTGTTGGAATTATATTTTCATTATATGTGTCATGTATACGAAACCAGAGGGGCGGAGCATATAACTTAGAACAACCAATGGAAGCCATAGGCGCAATTTTCAAAATCTTAATGAACCTTGCTGTATAAAAAAAAAAATACTGCACATATTTATAAACCTAAATAATGGAATTAGGTATTCGAATTAACATTTTAACATAAAATTTGTTTTTATAGCTCTTAGATTAACAGACGATAAATTATTTCAAAAATATCGTTCATTTTGCCGCGATTATTAAAAAGCAAAATTTGTCTTACACACTCAGCCGCCTTCACTTATTATATACTTGCGAAACCCTGCAATGTGTGAAACTTCAAACTTTATATCAATTTTTTTGAATCTCGGACAGACAGACAGACAAACAGGCAGACAGAGAGACAGGCAGGCAGGCAGACAGACAGGCAAACAGACAGTCAAACAGACAGAGAGACAGACAGACAGACAAAAATTGTATTTTGCGGATATTGTCAGTATTATCTGACACGTGTAGAAACCAAATATGAGGCCGAAAAAACAGATATAATAATAAATAATAGTTTATTTATTTAGCTAATGCTAGTAAGATCCATATTACACTCTTAACATAAATATAAATATAATTACAAGTTATACAAAAATAACAATAACAATAATAATAATAATGCTTTCAACAAATACAATATGACTAAATAATTGTATTAAATTAATCACAATTTGATACATTTAAATCAAAGTTTTATGCAAGAACTAACTATATATCTGACAGAATATTATACTTAAGTTTTTTTTTAAATTCTCTAAGATTATTTGCCTTTTTGACTTCCAGACTTAATCCCTTAAATTAGCCTCCAAAGTTATCAATATCGATAGATACAAAATTTACATATGATAAAATCGCGGTGAAAGTGTTGGGAAGGAATAGTGATTGTTGATAATGGTACTCGTAGATATGAATCTCTGATGATTTTGATTGAAAGAGATGTTTGGGTGGAGTGATGTTTGTGGTGGTATGTTGGGTCTGTTGGCTGGAGGGCTGTAGGCCGTTCTGATAATGGCAGTATCGCTCGAACAGACCATGTTGAAGTAAGCACGAAGAAGGAAGCTCCCTAGGCAATTCACACGGATAATAATGCAGTGCAACTTTATGGAAATTGATACAGTTTATGGAGGACGAGCTCTTGGTTAATTGGCAATGCCTCTTGCACCCGGCAAACAGCAAGACAATACCGCGCCGAGTATATACAGTGGCGCAACCGAACAAAATTAAAGATACTAGAAAATCGATTAACAGTTAATCGAAACGTGAGATGCGGTAGTGAATCAACATTTCAAAAAATTATTTTCACACATTTCCGGTTTTTGCAAATATTTGTTATGGTAGAACATTTTGCCGTAATCCGCATCAAAATTAAGAATCTTTTGAAAATGTTTTTCGTTTATGTCGGTATATAAAAATATATTGAGGGGGCTGGAAATAAGAGGATTTAAGCGCATAATTTAAAGTTTCGAGAAAATAAGCTTCAAAGTTAATTGCACTAGGAGATTTTTTTAGTTTTAAGATAAGTAAAACAGCGAATCTCTGTCCATCTTAATGGGTATCCATCAGTATTGTTCTTATGATCTTGCAATAAAATGATTCAAGCCTACTTAAATCGTTTTACCAATAACTGAAATAGTAATTTATTTTGTCAGTTGTTTTCAAGTTCGACAGAGGGTGTTAGTAAATCGAATTCTGTTGAAATCGTTTTACTATCTAATTATAATAATGTATAACTGACGAAATATGTACTTAAGCATAAATTTAGAAAAAATTGCACTTGAATCATTTACTTCTAACCCCCTCAATTGTTTAAAAAATAATGCGTGTCGAATAAATAGTCACATCTAAAATTCCGAGCGTACTTTTCGGTCTACTCTAATGTCCATTACTCATTTTTTTAAATATTTTTAACACAACTTCTTTGGGAGATAGGGTTGGAATAAAACCTTTTTATAAAACATTAGCAAAAATAGTGCCAACAAAAAAAGATTTACAAAAAAGAAATATTTTTTTCGATAATCTAGTCTTCATGAACTTTTATTTGATGTGTCTCATTAATTTAAGAAAATTAAAATTTCTGAACAATATAAATAATTCGTTTGAAAATTAATCTAATCAAAAATTCCGAGCATAAAGTCTATTAAAAATGTTGAAGCGGAATTATATGAAATTTTTGCCTTCTTAAGTTATCACGAACTCACTTTTTAACTATTGAAGTGGGCTTTTGCTTTACAAAATGATAATAAACCTCATTCAAACGTTAATGTTACTAGATTTAAAAATCTAGTTCCGCTTCAACCAAGGAAACAGACAGTACTATTTCGATTCATGTTAATGTACACTACTATGATTTTTTTCACATTTTTAAATTTGGTTGTCTGGGAAATAGGGTCTGGGGCACAGATTTCTTTGCCTCTTTTTGACAAAAACTGCGTATATATATTAGTTTTAAATAAAATGATAATCGACGCTCAAACATAAAAATCAAAGTATGAATATGTTTTTATATGTGCGCCAAAACGCTGTGTATATGTACCAAATTTTAACTCTTTTTAACTTTTTAGTGGTTTGGCTTCAATTTCCACAATACAAACCGACAAATAGGCCAACAAATTCATACCCGAGATGGTATAATGGTTTCTTGGACATATCTTCGAAATTATAAAAATAGGTACAATATGAGCAGTTTTTTTTTTTTTGCAGCTTCTGGGTATGTTGTTTCTGATAGTAACTTTATTCAAGTAAAGTTATTTTAAAGGGTAAATGCCTAGTTTACCACACCAAATAGTTATACTTTTACAGATAAACGCTAAATGGGAATACAATAACAAATTAAAATCTTCTACGTAATGAAATAATTTTTCATTAAATGCTTGCTCTTGGCAAAACAAAATAATATCTGCAAAAGAGGTAATTGTTTTCTGGCCCCTTGAATTTAGAATAGAATGTTCTACTTCTCATTAATTTCCCGACGCCACTGTTGCAAGCGACTCTTGTTCTCGGATAACTTATCATAGTTGCTATTACTAAGTCGTCCCACTCCCTGTCAACAGCTGCTGTGCGATACCGTTTAGATATTATTAGAATATCGAGGAAAAATCTCTAAGTAAAACGTACATACATTAAGCTCGATAACACACTTCAGATTTAATAGAGTGCAAAGGCGTTAATAATTGCAAATTGTATTGAACGATAAAGTAACGTTTAATTTACTGATAACTTCATGGTGTTATACTTATGATAAAACAGACAGTATTGTCAGACAAACTGTATAGTCAGCATATACAAAAAAATTTCATTCTTTCTGCTTTTCAGTATGTTCTTTGCTTCTGTCCAGTTTGTTTATCTTTTGCCACTACGTCATTCCATGTTTTCTTCTGTCCTCCTTTTGTTCTTTTCTTCTACACTCGTCATTCCAAAAATTATTTTACTGGCATGTCGTCTTTCATTCTAGCGAGATGTCCGAACCATTTTAGCAGCTGTTCTTCAATTTTTTCAATTGCAAAACTGTGTATTTTTACAAAATGCGACTTTTATTACTTTTCAGCATAATCCCGACGAATATTAATACACTTGTCCCAACGATGAACTAGTTTTTTTATACCTGATGCAAAGAAATTTTTGTCTTGTTGTTTGAGCCAGTTTCACACAAATTCTCTGAGGCGCTGAGTTCCTCGTTGGCGCTGAACTTTTTTCCACATAATGCCTCCTTAAGTGGACCAAACAAATGAAAATCAGAGGGAGCCAAATCTGGACTGTAGGGAGGATGAGATAGTATCTCCCAACCCATTCTTTCAATGGTTTTTGGGTCAGCTTGGCGGTATGAGAGCGAGCATTGTCGTGGAGCAATACCACGCTTTTTCTTTGAGATCCGCGACGTTTTCCTCTCATTGCTGGCTTTACTTTGTTCATCAGCATGTTTGAGTAGTAGGCATTGTTTATTGTACATCTTCCAAATAATCACAAAAGACGACCCCTCGGACATCCCAAAAGACGGTCAACATGACTTTTCCTGCTGATGCATGCGTTCTGAATTACTTTCAGACAGGTGAACTAGTGTGCTTCCATTCCATGCTTTGTCTTTTGGATCCTGGTTCCAAATGGTGAACCCAAATTTCATCACACGTTAAAATCTTGTTTAGAAAAGAGTTACCTTCCCTTTAATAGCGTTCTTTCAAGTCTGTACACACTTTGAGTCTGGTTTCCTTGTGTTGTTACGTTAACTGTTTCGGGACCCACCTTGCACTTGTTTTGCTGTACTTGAGCTTGTCAATGATAACGTAATGAACTGTACCAACACTTTTTTTTTTGCTATATCTTCAACAGTAATACGTCGGTCTTGAATAATGTCGTCAATGCGGGTTTCAAGCGAAAGAGTTGACACATCAACTGGCCAGCCAGGACGTTGCTCGTCAGTCACTGAGGTTCGACCATTTTTGAACTGTTCTACCCACTTTTCTACTCCAATTCGAGAAAAGATTTTAACCGTTTTTTCACCTTCAGAAATCAAAAACCGGATCACTGAACGTTGTTCAACTAATGCGGAAACTTCAAGCGGACACGCCATCGTTAAATGCAATTTTGAGGTTACAAACAAAAATTAATTTTTATCCGTCAGCTCTCAGCTCATCCCAGTGATGCCAACCTAAAGTCATGAAAGTATAAAACTCCTCCTGCAAACTGTAATATTTTTTTTTCTACATCAATTTGTCTCTTTAATTATTGAATGTCCCTCTAATTATGTCGCTGCGTGCAATTCCTTTTATTTTTCTTAGATATTTCATCTCCATGGCTTGTGCTTTTGCTTTTTTGTGCATTCGTTAGTCCCCAACTTTCACTCTCAGAGGTGAGTTTTGGCCTATATTCCGCTTTGTAAACAACCATTTTGGTTTTCCGTGATGCTTCATTTTTTCTAATGAAAGCATTCACTAGAGCGTGGTACTCTCTTGAGCCACTTGCAATCCTTTCATTTATCTCATTTTACATGATTCCTTCCTTTTGTATTGTTACTCTTAAGTATTTATAAAACTTAAGAGTAAGTTATTTTTCTTAATCTTGATGATAAGAGAGTTGTTACGAAATAGCATTGTTAAAGCTATAAGAAGTGTTTTAACAGAATTACGATGGCCTGACGAACTAAATTTAATAATCTGTCGTGACCTAATCAAACAGAACCTAAACTTAGATTATGTAAGCAAGGAGTAGAGTCGTTAAATTCGGGTCATGCGCGAGATATTCGCAAACTATGACCTGTGAAATCGTCTTCCTGTCCGCAAGGGTCACTTCACACAAAGGCCAAATCATTTAAGAATATATTAATATCAAATTATTACACTCCATATCAAGTTCACTGAAATTTAGGGACAGCAAATTAACTTAGGGTGGTCAAGGAAAGTTGTAACCAAGTACGAAATGTTGTCTTGGGCAGAGATAGCCTCTATCGTTTAGAAAGTCATTGAGCTTCATTCGTCCTATGCTTATGAACATATTAATATCCAGGTTCACAAAGAAAATAAACTGTGAAAAGCATTGTAAAATTTGTATCTAATTTTCAGAAATTGCATTAACTATATACAGGAAAAAGCGAAATAACATCTACCGTATTTTTCGAACTATAAGACGCAACCCAATTTTTTATAAACAATTAGATGTAGGTATCTAATTTTAAACAGTTTTTAGAAATTATTCACAAATTCTTTATTTTTATTTATTATTAATAATTATATCAATAACATTAAGTCCATCTTCACTCTTTGTACAATCAGTCATCTCGTTAATGCCATTGTCTTGTCTCTTAGTATTATTTTCTCAACTATTGTTGTCAGTTTCTTCAAAAACTAAGTCATCTTCGGTACCACCCAATGCATTACTTATATCGTATACTTTATAATGGTCTCTTCTTTTACAGATGATTTTTTTACCCAGTACATGCTTCTATTTCAGCCGCTCTGACCGTTATTTAAATTTTCGGCCGGTATGACCGTTTTATACATCTGTAACATCATGATTAGGCTTTGTCATTAATTTGTTTTTTAAATTGTGTATTATTCAATACATCCAAGGGTTGTAATTGACCTGTAAGGCCTCCAGGAATGACAGCTTATTCTGTATTAATTTATTTTAAAGTCTTCTTGTTGATTCTGTTTTATACGCTCGTTATTAGAGTACCGCTTATCACTACCTCCGGACCATAAGACGCACTCTAATTTTAAGCAGATTTTTCTACGTAAAAAGCACCTTTTTCGTAGAAAAATCTGCTTAAAATTAAAGTCTTATGGTTCGAAAAATATGGTAATAAAAAAATAAAAAGGTCTGGCCTTTATGCGAGTCGCTAAATTCTGAATTAATATTTTTATCCTTAAGGCGGCGCACAACCCTATAGTCCTCAATAGTTTCTTATACAAAACTAATAATCGGAAATAAAATTAATAACAATCTATATATCAAAATTTGCAGCGAATTTTTATCTATCTAATAGGATATTTTTAACTGTAGAAAAAACTGTTAGGTAGTTGTAAATAAGTAAATTGCATTATAGACGCCATCTTGTAAACCAAACGACGCATATTTGCGTACGATGCGGCAAATTGTACCTAAAGCTTCATTCTACAAATATGATTGTAGCTATTTTGTTGTATTGTGAAAATTACTTATAGTTATTGTACTTGGTAATCTATTTTTGCCGCCCTCTTGAATCTGCCTCGGTTCTCAAAATTGGTGTTACGGTTAAAAATGATTTATTTTTCGTGAAGAATACGTGTACCAAGTGGTATTCTATTATCTTTAAGTATAATATTTTTCGACGAAGGCTCTAAACTATAAGTAATCAAGTCGAAAAAAAAATGACGTATTATTTGAACATTTCTACACAAAACTATATAAATATAAACGTTATTCGAAACGAAGAAATAAATTTAAAAAATTACAGAACAATATCGCTGATGTCTATTTTTAAGTTATTGTGCGATAATATTTTTACAATAAATGTTTCTACAATTAAAACTATCATATTAGATAGATACAAATTCGGTGCAAAATTTGATGTATAGGATGATACTAATTTTATTTCAGATTGTTAGTTTCGTATAAGAAACTAGTAACCTCCGGGGGTTATACGCAACCTTAAGTAAAAATTCGATTTTCGTGCTTCTAGAGGCGCGCAATAATATTCCATGGTTAGCTCGGAATTAGCTAAAACCATATAAAGGAAACAGCCTAGGCGTAAAAAAAGCACTACTATAATATCTTAAGAATATCACACGAATGTAAGAAACTCTTTTTATATGTATACTCATTTTTTCCTACTAGAATAATTTCTGTTTTTAACACAATTTATCATTTTTAATTTTAGAACCAAATTGTCATCGCTATTAGGGTTTTGCAAATATAACCAAAATACATTTATAACGTCACTCATGTGTCTGTATGTCTGTTCGGTAGAAATTTTGGCCAAACGACTGGACTCAGAAAATTTAAATTTGGCATGCATGTACGACTCTGACTCAAATATAGGAAAATTATTCGACTTCAAAAAAACATATCGCGGAAAAATATAAAAAAATACTTATTTAACGAAAAATAAATATGTTTGTAAAATTTATTATGTTGTATCATAAGAAAGCTTCTACGACGCAGATCAAGGAGCGAAATTTAGTTGTTTTTTTTTCATTAATCTTTGTTAACAATATATTTGCCAAAATAAAACTTTTGTCCCGCACCTTTTAACCCAGAGGAGTTAATCTAAAAATCTAAAGAAATTCTGAGTAATGCATATTAATGTGAACCAAATAGTACAAGAAATTTATAATCTGTTAATTATGTCAGCTATCATTATTAATTGTTAAGCTATCGAATATTTTACATATTGTTTTCAATATTTAAGTCTCTAGATGGAAGCTCTTAGCTTGTACTTTCGAAAGTTAACTCTTTACTCCATCTTTTGTTTACGAATTTCTCTATTTATTCTCTATATTTCAGTTTAGTTTGTTTTTCTGCAATCATTAGTGAAATAACTTCAAATCGTCAGGAAAGTGACTCCAAATCGGCAGAAAAAAACTAGACTTCACTGCCTTGGTACACAAATAATTTTTCTTATCCTTCCTTTTTTAGGGTTTTGTAGGTATGACCAAAAAACCTTTATACCGTCATTTTGTCGTCTGTCTGTCTGTCTGTCTGTCTGTCTGTCTGTCTGTTCGGTAAAAATTGTAGCCAAACGGCTAAACCTAGAGAGTTGAAAATTGGCATGCTTGTACAACTTTTTGACCCGCACATAGGAAAAATACTAAAACATCTAAAAAACATATCCCCCTAAAAATATAAACAAATATGTGCTAATCGAAAAAAAAAAATATTTTTTTAAAATTCTGAGTAGGGTATCAAATGAAAGCCCTTAGTACGTGGATTAACGATCAAAATTTAATTTTTGCAAAATAAATTATTTTGAGGCGATTTTTGCCAAATTGTGCAAAAAAATTTTTGTCCCACACCTGTAGCCCAGATGGTTTAAACTAAAAATGTGAAAAAATTCTAAGTAATGTATAATGGTGTGAACCGGAATAGTACAACAGGAATTTTTGATCAGATTATGTTTTCGGAAAATAACGCATTTTTTGTATTTTTTTGTTGACGATGCATACATGTTATACTCTTATAACACACTAAGTTGATAAGCGTTTGGTGGTCTAGTGGCTCAGTTGCTCGACAAGCACACAGGATCGTTATTCACTACACAGGTTCGTTCCTGGCTTGTGGAGTCAATTTTATTTTTTGTTTTTTTTTTCATATTTATTATGTTTAAATTAATTTGTTAAAATTCTAGTTATATTTTAGCACATTTTGAATTTAATTTTCAAGAGCGTAAATTTAATAACCAATTTCCAATTATATTTTCATTCTGTGTCATTTATACGAAGCCAGAGGGGCGGAGCGTATGATTTAAGACAACCAATGAAAGCCATAGGCCCAATTTTCAAAATCTTAATGAACCTTGTTATATAAAAAAAATACTGCACTTATTTAGAAACCTAAATAATGATATTAGGTATTCGAATTAAAATTAACAAAAAAATATTTTAACATAAAATTTGTTTTTAAAGCTCTGAGATTAACAGACGATAAATTATTTTAAAAAGATCGTTCATTTTGCCGTGGTTACTACAAAGCAAAATTTGTCCTACACACTCGGCATGCCGCCTTCAGTTATTATATACCTGCAAAACCCTGCAATGTGTGAAAACTCACACTTCACATCAATTTTTTTCTTTAAGTTGTATCACGTTTAATTGACTATTAAAATAGACATTTTTCGTTGTATTTTTAATAATTTACTGTTGTTGAGATTATGTTGAGATATCCTAGATTTGAATAGCTATTAAGTACCTTCAAACTATCTAAATTTCGGTTAATTTCAGTGAAAACTTCCATGGGGAACTTTAATAGTTGATAGTCAAAATGTAAAGCACAGTTCACAATTATCCGTAGAGTTCAGAATGCCAGTACTTCTGTTTCTAATTAGCTGAGTGAACAGAGCCATTATAATATATTCTGTACTGCAGAACACTGAATTAAGATTTTATTTATAATTCAATTAACTGAAGATCTCAAATAGCTGTCGGTTATTATTTAAATATTTCTGCAAAGATTACATTACTAAAAATAAAAAAGTAGAAAATGAGTACGGTATTAGAACATTTGGTTTATTTGTGGACAACATAAAGATATACAACAGATGCTATTTATAAGATTTTTATTTTAAATATGCTATTAATTGTAGAATACGAAGTTGTTTTAGTCAAATATTAAAATTTTCTTTTTATTTAATGAAATGGTACAAATCGTACAAAAATTATCATTCGTCATTATTATCATCAGGGTTATTTTGTCCAATATTGAACATGAGCCTCCGTTATTTCTAGTGCTATCGGTTGGTAGTTACTCTTGTCCAATACTTTTCTACATCTTTCTCGATGTCGTCTCTATATCTCAAAACCCGATAGAAAGATACTTTTATTTTTCTTTATTTATATAAAATAAATGGTACAATGTATTTAATCAAAATATTGACCATCTGAATCTATGACCATTTGCCATCTGTCAAGCAAAAAACGGATTCCGCGTTGAAAGAAAGTGTAATATTTTAACGCAATCCAATCATCCACCCATTTCCGCATATCTTCGGCATTCGAAAAGTGCTCACCAGACAATGCACCCTGCATCGAACTAAATTGGTGGTAATTAGAAGGGATAATGTCTGGTGAGTAAGCAGGGTGAGAAAGGACTTCCCATTCTATGTCTAACAGTGCTTTGGACTCTTTGACAACATGGGCTCTGGTGTTATCATGGAGAAGTATGACCTTGCGGCTATTTAAGGACTCGTTTTAATCAGTTCTCTGTTCAGTTTTCTTAGTTGCTTACTGTAGCGATCTCCTGTTACCGTTTGACCTGGCTGTTGCAGTTTGTAGTAGACTACTCCTTCCTGATCCCATAGAACAGAAACTTATGGCTATGGATGTTGTGCCGTAGCATCGATGTTGTTGATTGGCTGGGTCCACCCAATGTTTAAAGCTTTTGGGATTGTCGTAATAAAGCAATTTATCATTGCCCGTAATAAAGCGCTACAAAAGACTTGTTTTCTGCTTGGCCAAAAGTGGAAGGCAACTGTTGATTTTGAACCGCAAATTCGAACAATTTATGTGGAACCCCTCATATTTATTGCTTGTCAAGTATTAGTACCTCTGATTGTGAAGTTCGTGGTGTTATTCGTTTTTTGACGGCAAAAAATAAAAATGCTACTGATATACATGTTACGGTATCAATGACCCTTCGAACATCTTCGACAACAGTCGAGGTGCGGAAAGTGGAGGGGCGACCACTGCGTTGTTCATCGTGTAATGTTGTTCTCCTTTCAATGAATGATTGGGGCCAACGAGAAACCATTGGCCTTGACATAACGTCTTCACCAAAAACATTACACAATTCGCGATGAATTTCGCAAGCATTTTTATTTTTTGCCGTCAACAAACAAATAACACCACGAACTTCGTAATCGGCGGTAGAAGCAAGTGGAGTCTCTATAGTGGCTGGAGCCTGACTGCCGGGTCAATCGACGCACGCGTATAGTAATTTTATAGTGCTGCCACTACACCCAGACGCAAATTCCCTGAGACTCCCAGACTTTTCTTGCCAACCACACGCATTAAAAAAAAATAGTAAACTTACTTTTGAGACAACTCTCGTACTTATAAATGTCGATTGAGCAAAATTATACGTGTTTTTGCTAAAACCAATCAGTTGAGTGTAAAAATGTGGCACTAGAGGGTTAAATGCGAAATAGCCATAATACGAAAATTAAAAACTGTTCTGCAGTTCTGTTATTCTAAAGCCTACGTATGACCATCTATATGCGAACACATGAACTTTAGCAGCAACATAATATTGTACAATAATTACTTTCCTGATCTAGAAGGTTTGCCCCGAAAATTTTCTTCACCTCAGCCATAATATCTTATATTAATAACGCTAAATCTAGTTTCGGCGTTACTCATTTTCAAAGCAACAACCTGTGTTATAGCTCTAAAAATTTTCAGAACTCTGAAACTGAGTTAGCATTATTAATAAAAAAAAAAAACTGCTGTGGCCACAACAGGATCGACCGCCATCACAAGGTACTTGTATAAAATACATTCTAGCAGCTGAGTAGTTATTATTGTAAAAGACAATAACATATTATATTACGTTGACAATTTCATAATGTGTATTTATAATATACGATAATCATAGAAACGTACCTGCATACATACAAAAACAAATGTCCCAAATAAAAGTTTTTTTTATAGCAAATTTGTTAAATACATTTTTTCGAAATATTTCTCTTGTGAAATATTCGCAAAAATCTTTAAACCGACACGAGTAAACTCCCATTTCTAGTTAACCGATTTTTACCAAAAGTTGATCAACTCGTGCCATTGATGTCAAAAACTTAAATATACAGTTTCATAAAAATTCTATTAGCCGAATTTGCTCTGCACGTGTACACAGACAGACACTAAGACAGATAGACAGATAGACAGATAGACAGACAGACAGACAGACAGACCGACAGACATCATGCTTAAAATAGTAAAAACGTTAAGTAAGGACCCCAATTCTTGGAGATCCATGAAAATCTCGAAATGTCAAAATCGGTATGATCACAATACCTCCCTTATATATGTTGGCGGTCGGTAATATTAGTGAAATTTTACAAATTGCTTCATTTATGAAACTATTGCCGAAATTTGAGTTTCATCAAGTAAAATCATCCACATTTCAATAATTCAAAAATACGATATTGATGTTGGATTAGTAATAGTTATTATTTAGAAACGTGTATTGTATACATTTTGATTGCCACTGTTACATCCCACGGTATATATCTCGATAACATCATGCGATTTTATTGAATATTATTTTTTCTTTTCCTCCAAAGCAGATTACAATAACTTAACATAGACTCATAAATTTCTCATCCAGCTAACATGTCATGTAAGGTGTACACTGTAATATTTCTCATATATGTGTGAAACAGATTAATAAGCTAAAATAGTAATACGACCATGAGAACATAATTGTTACAATGAGCTACATCCTAACTACATACTATTATAATCATCTCGGTCGGTGGCAGTACCTAGCTAACATAATACTTTTAAACATAGGTAATTTTATCATGCAACCTTGAAACCACCAGAGGAATTAAGGGTTGGAGAAATATAAATGCACACTAGGCATAGCCACTTGAAAATTTTTAATAGTATTAATATACACTTGGATTGTTACGGGGTATTGGTATGACTGAGTTAAATCCTGTTATTAATTTATATCTTCTTCTTTTATGCCTTCATTTTACAAAGGTTGGGAATCATCTATCTAAGGGCCGTGAAATTCATCTCCTAATAAACTTGCTAATAACTATTAGCATAATTAACGTTACTAGGCAATATGTAGGGAGGTTGTTGTGTTACTATTATGGTTGTTAAATTGTGGTTACATAGTGCAAGATTTTGATATATTTTAACCGATCAGTCGGAGGAAAGTGCGAAATTCCGGTAATGTATATTACACATAAGAGTATGACTAAAAAAACCAGGGATGGGGCGTCGGAGTCGGAGTCGGTAGTTGGGAGTCGAAGAGTCGAAGCTTTTTGGAGGAGACTCTTTGATTAAATTTTTATAAAGGATAATATCAATCCGAAAACGAAAGCAAAATATCATACTACCAGAATTTTTTAAAGCAAAGAAACAGGAACGATATTTTGTTTTCTGTTCATGAACGAAAATGAAATTAAAAATATTCAATACCAGTTTTACACAGTTTCCTTCATGCTTTCCAGTTAAAAATTTAATTAACATTAGTATTAACCGATTAATGATGTAGGATAAAGATTTTTGTTTTTAGTTATATCTAATTTTTCTTTTTCTGTATACTTTGTTTATTATGTTTAAACGGAACTAAACTGGATTTTTATTTTCTCAAGTTGTAACGAGCTTTGTGATTATTTCATGTCTCATGTTGGCAGCTAAAATCTAAATGTCAAAAGAATAAGTGACATGTTATGAAAAATAAAGTAGATAAAATACAAAACAAAAATTTTTAAAACTAATATATTTGAAAATTTTTATTAAAAATGACTCAATAGTCAAGATGAAATGAAAATGACATTTTATAAAGACAGCTCACCGCAACCCAAGATATTTAATGTAAGTATAGTCTGCTTCATTGGTTTAAGTGGTATTCGATATCGAAATCTGCCAAATTTTAAGGATTAATTGAGGCATTGTATCATTTTGTTCAACAAAAGTCCACATTGATCGTTAAATAGTGAACTCGTGATATCTTAAGAAAATAAAAATTCCATTTAGTTCCGCTTAATTATTTGGAATAGACTTTACAATTTATGAGTGAAAGTTGGAGTCGGAGTCGGTTTTCAAAAATATCGATTCTGGAGTCGGGAGTCGGTAATTTTTCTGTCGACTTCCCATCCCTGAAAAAAACACAAATGTTTGTCTTCATCTTTTTCCTTTTCTTCTGATTTGTTGGCTTTGATAAGGTCACCATTCCGCTGGTGCATAGCTTTGTATTAACTTATAAATTTAAATTGGTTTCCTTGAGCAAACCAATAATATTCTTGCAAACTGCTGGGAAGGGGTTGGGCGGAATAGATTTAATAGAAATAGGGGTGGAGAGAATTTGTGATAAATGCAGATAAAGTAAAAAAGACTTGTTGTAATGGACAGTGCAGTTAAAAAGCATATGGTCTACGTACCAAGTTCTCCACAGTCGAACAGATCTGTATCTAGTACTTGTATTCTGTGGAGGCGCACTAAGAAGTGACAATGATTAAAACGCATCTGGCAAATTGTCGAGATAGATTTTTTATTAAGGTGAAGATTGTGAAACCAGGGTTTATTAGAGATGGACAGTTGGAGTGATGGAAAGAGCCTTTATGTTGGGAAGTTGCATTCCACTCTTCTTGCCATATTGATAGTAAAGCATAAGCGGCAAGATGTCTTTATGTCACATAATAAACACTTATGTTCTATCCGATTTTTATTCGTTTTCGAATTTCATCGTTTTAAAAGTTTAAGCTCAACCAAGTAGGCTAGAACAGCGGTAGGCAAAAGTGGCACGCGAGCACATTTGGGCAAATGTGCTCGCGTGCCACTTTTTGCATATAATTCTATTTGACATTGAGCGTGTGCCTCCTCTAAAAAAAAAGGTCGACCTAACGTATGAGTCCGATATGTTTTTTTTTTTCAGCTCATCACATACGCCCGTCCTTGGCGTATACTCGTATATACAGCGCCTTATACGGCGTATACTCTTCTTACAGTTCATGTATCTTCTGATTTTACGATTACAGCACTGGGTCAAAATTACAAAAGCGTGTTTTATTTTTGATTTTACAAAATAATCACAGAATTTTATTTTATAGAACATTAAAAGTTACTATATTTTTCTGAAGATAATACTTTTTGTAGGAAGTTGTCATTATTTTCATTATGTTTATAAAATTCAGTGCAGTTTTAATTAACGTTTGTTTTAACAAACAATAACGAACCAACATTTCTATCAAGCAAACTTTCCCCTCTCTGCGGTGTGCATGACATTTGCCTATAACAAATCGAATCTTTCTAGTATTGAAACTATTATAAAAAAAAAATATTACAAACTAATTTTTATTATTTCATTTATAATAATTATAAAACTAAGTACTTATACTCAAAAACCGGGACATATTTCAAACCGGGAAAATTAGGAATTAATTCCCAAATTTTGGCATGCCACCCAAAAATACTTCGAGTGCCATATGTTGCCGACCGATAGGCTAGAACATTTTTACTGTCAAACAATATCGAAAATTACAGCGTCTTAAATGTTTAATCTACAAGAAACGTTCGAAGATGTCTTAGGAAGGGCTCGCTTGTGAACAGAGCGTGTTGCTCTACCGAGTTTGATGTTCCTTTAAGCGAGCCACAGAATTCAAAATACGACAAATTAGTAGTCTTCAATCAGCCCCACAAACAAAAATCTAATGGTGCAAGGTCTGGAAACCTCGGCTGTGAACTAATAGGATCTCTACAATCAATCTATAGTCCTGGAAATGTTCCATCTAAATATTGCGAGACTTGACGAGTATGGAGAAAAAGTGGCAAAATATAGGGAGAATCATCATCTTGCTGCTGGAACATAGGATTTCCAATTTCCTAGCCTATCTAGTTAAACTTAAATTTCTGAGGGTCGCTTTTACAAACCTCGAATAAGCAGCGAAATAATTGTTGGAGGTATAATGTTTATTCTGATGTTTACTTTTACAATGTATTTTTTATTCTCAGATATTTATCGATGTTTTTAATATGTATAAATAAATATAGTTGGCATTGTTTGACACATAAATTAACATATTAAGTTCACTAGTAAGAATATCGTTTAGTCATGTTTAAAGAAACATTTCGAAATATTTGACTCAGGTATTCTTTTATTGTGGTCCATGCTAATATACTGCAATACTCGGTATCTAAATAGATAACATTCCACCAAAATGCCGTGCATAAGATAACCGTGGATAATAAGACACATACATATGTACATATACATAAAAAAGCATTATATATAGCAAAAAGTGGCAAAACAAATGCGAGGCGCTTAAAATATTAGGAACATATTCCAGTGACAAGCGGCTGCTACCGTTTTATGCTACGTTATTAAAAAATAAATAAAATTATAATTTCATACCCGCTTATAACCAAGACCGCCTGAAATAATACGCGGGTTATTAAGGATAAATCTACTATTATTATTTCGTATGTCATGATGCATAGGTGTTAGAGATTTTCAAGTCGCGACTAACGCCCTCTAACGTGACCAAAAATTACTTTTTATGGTAACCGTGGCAGCCAGCTTTACGTGCCTTCTGAACCACGTCCCATATTCCCAAATATTAATTCCGATATACAGGTAATCCTGGAGCTGCAAATGTTAAATCGTTTGTACCTGCTATTTGTCCGCTAAGCAAGGGCATGGACGTGAGTTCAATCCCTGCGTATGTCAAATAATTTGTGTAATATTTATATAAATTACTGGTTCTGCTTAGCCGTTTGCAACCGGCTATAAACTGTAGGTGCCTCTCGGTGTACGCTAAAAAATTGACGTAATACTAACCATATTAATCCTGAATGTACATAGATTGAAAACATGGTCACAAAACCTGGAAATTGGAGGCCTAGGTTCACCTCGGGCTGTTGCGCCAATAATGATGATGATGATACAGGTAATCATTGTAAATAAGGCTGAGTGAACCGACGGTTGTAATGTTAATTTTTTTTTTCTTTTTATGTTTTTTAGTTATGACCAAAAAACCCTTATACCGTCATTTTGTCGTCTGTCTGTCTGTCTGTCTGTCTGTCTGTCTGTCTGTCTGTCTGTTCGGTAAAAATTGTAGCCAAACGGCTAAACCTAGAGAGTTGAAATTTGGCATGCTTATACAACTCTTTGACCCGCACATAGGAAAAATACTAAAACATCTAAAAAACATACCCCCCTAAAAATATAAACAAATACGTGCTCATCGAAAACAATTTTTTTTTTTTAAATTCTGAGTAGGGTATCAAATGAAAGCCCTTAGTACGTGGATTAACGATCAAATTTTTATTTTTGCAAAATAAATTATTTTGATGCGATTTTTGCCAAAATTATGCAAAAAAAATTTTGTCCCACACCTTGTAGCCCAGATGGTTTGAACTAAAAATCTAAAAAAATTCTAAGTAATGTATATTGGTGTGAATCGAAATAGTACAACAGGAATTTTTGATCAGATTATGTTTTCGGAAAATAACGCATTTTTTGTGATTTTTGGTTCACAAAGTACAAAAGTTATACCAATGTAAAACAGGCACATGCAAGGCGTGCGATAGCACTGGTGTGAAACGAAGGGTTTCGAGTTCGAGTACGGAGTGAATTTTATTTTTTCTGTTTTTTTTTTTGCATTTTTATTATGTTGAAATTATTTTGTCAAAATTCTGGTTATATTTTGACAAATGATGCATTTAATTTTTAAGAGCGTAAATTTAATAACCAATCTTATTATATGATTAACAGACGATAAATTATTTTAAAAATATCGTTCATTTTGCCGTGATTACTACAAAGTAAAATTTGTCCTACACACTCAGCATACCGCCTTCACTTATTATATACCTGCGAAACCCTGAAATGTGTGAATATTCACACTTCACATAAATTTTTTGAATCATCAACCACTATAAATGCTCGTTTTGCATCAACTGTCGTCAGTTCCTTGGTTATCATCTAATCTTCTATTTACAGTTAGTAGAAATGTCGTATATTTTGAATGAATTTGCCATATTTGGAATCTCTTGCTTTCACTTTGAACCAGTAGCTCAATTTGTCAGAAGTAATTTTAATAAATTGTTCTCAATTATTAAATTGGTGTTCCATAAACGTTTTGATTATACAGTCGGATTTTTTATTAAAAGAATGACGCCACCGGCCAATCAAAGACATACGGCATAATTAATTGCGCGTGGAGCTCGCCAAATGCTTAGTTCCCCACTGCTTTTGTCCCAAGGCATTTACTTTTGGCATCATATTCTTTATAAAAATAATCGACTGTATAAGTAGAATAACTTGACGATGTAAAAAGTTTGAAAGGCACTGGTGTAGACTAATTCTTTTAGTACGCCACTGTGTATTACTGATATAGTTAACTAGGGTTGTATTACATTTACTCATAGCAGACATTGTGTTGCAATAAATCACTGGTAGGGTGGGAGGACGTCCACGTTGTCGGAGTTTATAAAAGTTCTGCTCCTTTAAAACCCCTGATTACTGCAGTAACCACCAGCACATATAGGTAATTGTACATTGCGAAAGTGCTTTACAAGGAATTTGCGGATCCTATTGAGGTTAAAGATTAATTGAAAATAGTTATGGTGGTGTAAGTGAAATATCTGATATTAGATTTAACCAAAATAAAATGAAATAGTTAATAGAATATTTAAAAAAAAATCGTCTCATTAAAATATCCACCTATTATCCTCGTTAGATTTAAATTTGGTTTTTTACAAATAAATTTATATAGCATGTTTAATCTTCTCAAAGAAAGACCAAAAAAGATCCTTGCTTAATTCTTGTTTGGAAAAAAATTAACACGTTTTACAGCCGTTTACAGCACCGGTCATAGTTAAAAAATTGATTAACTATTTACGAGTTAAGTTTAATTAATGTTGAAATGTGCATATAATCCGTATCAATTTGTAATACGAAACTAGATCTGGTTACTTTGGTGTAAACAGTGTACTCTGGTGTGGTGTAAACAGACTTTGGGGTATCCGTGTGAACCAATACTACGATAATGTTATAAATGTATTGTCAATATACAACATAAACCAGTGGCGAAGGGAGACCTCCGCTAGACTTGCCCTCTCATAAAAAAAAATAATAATAATAAAAAAAATACATATTTTTTTTAAAATTTAAAAAAATATTTAGGTAAATCTTCAAAAATACATCAAATTATGTCCTATACAATTTTTTGTCCAAGGCTTGGTTTACTAGTTACGAATTGTTTTAAATTTTAAAGTTTAATAACTTCCGTTTCCGGTTTCGGATTTAAATAAAAAATAATAGGGTTCTTCCCAATTATTAGGAGAATTTTTTAGTACCAGAACGAACTATTTAAGTTAAACCGTTTTTGAGTTATCGTGTATACACACAGACACACACACACACACACATACGGACGGCACTTCATAAGTAGTTTTTTTGGATTCCCTGGACCATGAAACGTGGTCATCCGTAAAAATCTCGACATCGAAAATTTTCGCAATTACAATACTTGCCCCTTATATATTAAGGTCGGGCAAGTAAAAATGAACTTTCCCTGTTAGTTACGTATTACAAAATGAGACAGATATTAGCTTTGCACCGTATGTTGTTGATGTGGTAGCTAAGAATTCTACAAAAATTACTGTTGGTTATATTGAATAAACAGAACATCTGTAATTATTTTTCTTAATTTGCGACATTTTCATGAAAAAATCAGCATTTGACATAATTTTTCTTTTGTTTGTTTAATTTGAATGACGTACTGTCAAAAATAAAATATGTTATTGACATTTAACGTTTCGACAAGTTGACGTTTTGTCTAGCCCTCCTAAAATTATATTTGCTAAAAATGTAAATTAATAAGAAATATTGGTGGAAAAAACTAAAAGGAATTCATGCTGCAAATTTTATTTAAAAAAATATGTGTACAAATGAAATAAAAAACAAATATAAACTTAAAAATATATATTTGAATGTTTACTTTATTATAATTATTATTTTACACTATTCTATAATATTTTAATTACAAAAGTCGTTCTAAATTTTCTTTTATTAATTGTGTACGTAATTTAATTCTAGCTGCGTCACGTGCATTCAAATTTTCGTCTGGTATTTGTCCATCTATTATCAGTTGATGTATTCATCTAGTTCTTCAGGTACCGGCGGCGCTGAGTTGATAGAGACGCAAAAATTATTTTCCTTGTTTTTGCTCATCACTTCGATCCATCTACTTTTTCTTTTGCTTATCACCGATGAGAGGGAGCTCAAAATTGGTACTTTGCCTCGGGTTCAGCAATACCTTCGTTCGCCTCAGTCTGGCAGTACAATATTCTTTCATATTTAGTTCTTACATTCCCGTATATTGTGAAGCACAAGCAGCAACTATTATTGGTATCTATTTTAAATAAGCCAATATTGGAACTGTCGTTTTAGCATAAAACTGTATTTTTGGATAAACGAAATCATTACCTATTTTTTATAAATGCAATTTTGTCCACAGTATCATAATAATTTGCTCGTAGATTTTTTTTAGCAACAATAAATCCAAAAAAATTGATGTGTGAATTTTCACACATTTCAGGGTTTTGCAGGTATTTAGTAAGTGAATGATGATTATTTGGGATGCCAAAACAAATTTTATGTCAAAATATTCTTTTATGAATTTTAATTCGAATGCCTATTACCACTATTTAAGTTTCTAAAGATGTGCAGTATTTTTTTATATATTCCTTCATTTTTTTTATATAAGGTTCATTAAGATTTTGAAAATTGGGCCTATGGCTTCCATTGGTTGTTTTTAGTCATAGCTCCTCCCCTTTGATTTCGTGTACATTCTGTACACGAAACTCATTCGTGTACACTGGTTATTAAATTTACGCTTTTAAAAATTAAATGCAACAATTGCCAAAATATAACTAGAATTTTGAAAAAATAATTTAAACAATATAAAAATGCAAAAAAAAAAATAAAAAATAATATTGTCTCCTCTCGTAGGATTCGAACTCAATTTCTCGGGCAGAATGCAAGTATCTTAGCCACTGCACCAAGAAACACGTTACTGTTTAGCGTCTATATAACTATATAACTATAACATTATTAGCAAAAAAACACAAAAAATGCTTTTTGTTCCAAAAACATAATCTGATCAAAAATTCCTGTTGTACTATTCCGGTTCACACCAATGTACATTACTTAGAATTTTTTCAGATTTTTAGTTTAAACCATCTGGGCTACAGGGTGTGGGACAAAATTTTTTTTGCACAATTTTGGCAAAAATCGCTTCAAAATAATTTATTTTGCAAAAATTAAAATTTGATCGTTAATCCACGTACCAAGGGCTTTCATTTGATACCCTACTCAGAATTTAAATTTTTTTTTATTTTTCGATGAGCACATATTTGTTTATATTTTTAGGGGGATATGTTTTTTAGATGTTTTAGTATTTTTCCTATGTGCGGGTCAAAGAGTTGTATAAGCATGCCAAATTTCAACTCTCTAGGTTTAGCCGTTTGGCTACAATTTTTACCGAACAGACAGACAGACAGACAGACAGACAGACAGACAGACAGACAGACAGACAGAGAGACAGACAGACAGACGACAAAATGACGGTATAAGGGTTTTTTGGTCATACCTACAAAACCCTAAAAACGTATATCCATGTCTATTCATCAACCATATTTATAATAAAATTGTACTAATCAATCTTTCTTGTATAGTCAAATGTCAAACAATAAATGTCGAATTCTTAATTACAATTCAATCCGTACCCATAGTAGTGATTAAATTTTATTAATAGTCAACAGCTTAAGCCTGAATTAAGTATGCGGTGCAATGAAATTTAATTTTTAATTATTAGTTGAGAGTTAATTATGACCGGCGCAAACGGCCGTTAGAAACATCATTTTGTATAATTTTCCTCCAAATCTTTAAACATTCAGCACTTTTTCATCCTCACCACGTGTTCTGTTTACAGCAATCATTTGGTTCTTATTTCCTGTATTCTATGTCCCCATCTTTTGCAGTGATTTTCCACTGGTTGGATTATCAGTTTTGCTTCACAAGTCTGCTCTTTTTCATCCTAATAACGCGTCTTCATCTGAATCCATAGCCTTAAAAGTTACTATTTAGGATTCTCTATTCGTTGGTTTTTATATAGTTTTGCATTTGTTTTTTTTTTTAAATTTATTGTATAATATAATAGTAATTGATGTATGGTTGTCTAGAAGTAGATTCTCTTTTTTCGTGTTAGAAAATTACAGGAAAAGCTAAGAAAAACTAGTTACTATTAGAACTATAAGTGTTTCCTTTTATTAAATGAAAGTAAAACTTAAAATAATGATTTATTATTATTTCAATATCTTCTAATCATCTAAATTACTACATGTTTGCTTTGTATTATTTGTTAAATCATAGTAATAAGAGTTTTATAATTTTTGTCAAAACTGTACAAAAATAATTGTAAATATGTTTTAAAACAGCAAAAAATATATATAAATAGAAATTTATAAAAATATGGCCCCTGTACGAAAAACTAGTACCTGAAGGCATTCTGTATTAACGGCTAGTCAATAGTTGTTCACGATGAGGATAGTAGTGACTCCTAGAGATAGCCAGGGCTGTTAAAATGAATATTGTGGTTCCAAAAATTGGTCTAGTTTGGTCGTTTTCCTAAAATGTACACATCTGATGAACACGCATCAACATGCAATATGCTTGATAGGTATGAAACTATTATCGAACAAACTTAAAATCCTTGTGAAACCTTGTAAAATCCGTGTAACATCAACAAACATTCACCTTGTTGGTTCTTCAAAGGAAATAATTTATTTCTGCGCGTACTCTAGGCCAGTGCTTCTTAAACTTTTTGATGTCGCGGCTCCCCTACATCACAAATCGTAAGCTTATGGTCCACCTACCTTTTGCACCCAGGTTGGATAAAAAAATATTTTTTTTGTTTGAAATATACGACAGTAGGTCACCAAGTTCTTACAAAATCCAAGAGAACGCGCTAGTAGTGTCGGTAGACTGCTCTCAAATTTACAGACATGTCCTATGCGTGGTTTCATTTTTACAATAGATTGAAACAAACAACTTTTGTTATTTTGGAACAATGGAAAAAACGAGTTTCGTGCAACACTTTCATTTGAAGGGCAAAGCACCGAAGGAAATAAAAGCCGAGGAGGATGAAGTTTATGGCACATCTGCACCAGCGTTTAAAACTGATTACATTTGAGTGAATGAGTCTAAACATGGTCGTACATCCACAAGTGATGATCATCGTTCGCGACGTCCACTTGAAGTGACTACGCCAGAAATGATTGATAAAATCCACGATATCGTCTTGAGTGACCGACGAGTCAAAGTGCGCTAACTAGTTGAGGCCACAAGCATATCACATGACTCAGTAGTTTCAATTTTGCACGAAAAATTCGGTATGAAAAAGATATCGGCAAGATGTGTGCCGCGATTACCCACAGTGGAGAATAAACGCAATCCTGTGGTTGATGGCGAAAATGCATGAATTACTGTTTGAATTGTTCCGTATTCACCAGATTTGACCCCCAGCTTCTTTTTCCTGTTTTCTAACATGAAGAAATGGCTCGCCGGAAAAAGATTCATGTTGAACGAAGAGGCATCATAAAAAGATGCCTATTTTAACGCCTTCCGGAATCTTATTTTTTGGATTGATTGAAAAAGTTGGAGAAACGCTGGGCGAAGTATATCGAGCTAAAAGGAGGATGTTGACAAATAAAAAAGAATCAATCCAAAATAGTGTGTTTTTATATTGTTTGTAAGGACTTTTTGACCTACCCTCGTACATTTTTTTACGCTCAGTCATTCAATAATCTATTTACAATGAAGAATAATATTTATGTAGTATGAAAGTTAAAGCTACTTATCCTTTTTAAATAATAAAAAAGAAAATATCAAGTGTTATATTCGATGCTCTTCGCGGCCTCCTTGTAAGATGGACACGGCCCCCTAGGGGGCCGCGGCCCACCACTTTAAGAAGCCCTGCTCTAGGCATGTATAGTGAAACTGGTGACTTGAAATATGTAAAATGAACATACAATTTTTGTTTAATTTGTGGGCATCCTACCTTATGAATGAATGGAATTCACGGTTGGCTAATTAATTTTGAATTTGATTGTAAATATACTTGAATTTTACTACTCTGTATACTCAGAACTTAAACTTAATGAGTTCATAATCCGCGAGCGGTTTCGGATATGAACTCGCCGGATTCGCTAGCTGGTTGCTATGATTCTAAGGATAGATTTAAGGGTTGTTGAATATAAGTTTATATTTTAACTAACCTGTAATTACTGTAACGACTGTAATTTACGATTAGGGTTTACTATTTACATGGTTTATACACTAGTTTTACAATTTTGATAATACAGTTAATCAAGTAAGAGACGCACTTTCATAACACTCAACACATGTGAGGCCTTTTTACAACAAACACTAATTTGTCCATTGGACGCCAAGTTCAACACTATGGTCTCCGATTACCAATTATTTCTCATAAGTTTTTAATATAGTCTTTCCATTTTCTTAGCTATATTTAAAAGTCAGCACCCCATTGAATCTGAAAATAAGCTCACGCACCCCCTTGAAAAATGTGTTTCTATTTTTATTTAGGAAAAATCATGTATTGCTAGATAATTTATTTACTGCATAAATAAATTAATACATTAACAATAATACTATGTTATTACATATAAAACGATATCTACATTTTTAATGGCTACGTTGTTGTTGTTGGTTCATAATTATCAAAAATGAGTCTCTTTTTTAGGGTTTTGTAGGTATGACCAAAAAAACCCTTATACCGTCATTTTGTCGTCTGTCTGTCTGTCTGTCTGTCTGTCTGTCTGTTCGGTAAAAATTGTAGCCAAATGGCTAAACCTAGAAAGTTGAAATTGGGCATGCTTATACAACTCCTTGACCGGCACATAGGAAAAATACTAAAACATCTAAAAAACATATACCCCTAAAAATATAAACAAATATATGCTCATCAAAAAAAAAATTATTTTTTTACAATTCTGTGTAGGGTATCAAATGAAAGCCCTTGGTACGTGGATTAACGATCAAAATTTTATTTTTGCAAAATAAATTATTTTGAGGCGGTTTTTGCCAAAATTGTGCAAAAAAAAATTTATCCCACACCCTATGGCCCAGATGGTTTAAACTAAAAATATGAAAAAATTCTCAGTAATGTGCATTGGTGTGAACCGGATTAGTATAACAGGAATTTTTGATCAGATTATGGTTTCGGAAAATAACGCATTTTTTGTGTTTTTAACTCAAATATGTAATATATTTAATCCGCTATTTAACATAATGAACGAGTGAACCTTCGTAGTACAGTGGTAGCGTTGTCGCTTAGTGAGCTGTAACTACCGAAGAAACTAGTGTTCGAATCCCATCAATTTTTTTTTTGTTTTTGTTTTTCTTTTGCATTTTTATTTAATTTAAATTATTTTGTCAAAATTCTAGTTATATTTTGGTAAATGTTGCATTTAATTTTTGAAAGCGTAAATTTAATAACCAGTGGGAAGTGTTGAAATTATAATTTAATTCTGTTTGAATGTATACGAAATCAGAGGGCGGGGCTAATGATTTAAGCAACCAATGGAAACCATAGGCGCAATTTTCAAAACCTTAATGAAGCTTGCTATATATAAAAAAAAAATACTGCACATATTTAGAAACTTAAATAATGGTATTAGGCATTCGAATTAAAATTCATAAAAAAATATTTTGACAAAATTTTTTTGGCATCCTAAATAATCATCATATAGTTACTAAATACCTGCGAAACCCTGAAATGTGTGTAAATTCACACTTCACATCAATTTTTTTGAAAGGCGCACGCGTAAGTCATCAGATGCATTTAAGCGATTTCTGGCTTTTGTTTTGATGTGCAAAAGTGATGAAAACTTATTTCAGAAAGGTAAGTGGTGGCAAATGGTAAAAGTGTCTCTAATGCTGCTTTTGCCAATTCTGGATAAAGTTCTTACTGCGTACACCAGACTGTTTTAAGTCCAGTTTTTCAAATTCCAGTTCAATATGTGCAGTAGCTCGTATTGCGATATGATCGTCTTTTAATAAAACGTTATCGTCGATTGAATTTAGGTCAAACAAAAAATGGATTGAGTATCCTTTAATTTTGTCTATATTTCCCGTGGAGAAGTATCCATCAAATAATTCACTCAATTGGTGGAGGTGTAATTTTAGGAGTGGGGGAGAAACAATAAGGCATATTTCTTATAAGCAATTAGGTGGCAATTTTTATTAAAAATTTAGAAACTTCTCTCACACCCCTAGAAATGCTCTCTCGCACCCGCAACCCCGATTAATAACCACTGCTCTAGATTGAACTACGCTGGGAGACTTCCAGTACTCAATTGAATGAATGTCATATCCTTGGTCATCTGGTTGATCTCAACACTCATATTACAATTTATTGGTAACAATTTAGATAGTATAATATCATTAGAAAAATGACCAAGACTGAAGATAATTTTTCAAGACAAAGATTAATAGTTATTTGCTATGGTTCGAAAGGATCTAATAAATATTTGACAGTGTTAAACTATTACTTCCTTTTCTTTTTCGTTTTATTAGTTTCAAGTTATACTTATAAACATGACTGCACGTATCTAAAAAATAGCTTATTTTTTAGCATTTAATATTTTAGTTTAACTGGATAATTAAATAGAGCTTAATTACGAAATTTTATTTCTGCAACAATACCAAAATTATCTCTCTTACATGCTTCTGTTCATTCTTGCTAGTTCTGAATCATTTTAGATTGCTGACGTTCTTTAGTCTTCATTGGAATTCGTTTTATTTTATTTAGGTGTTTACGTGGTTTTACGGTTTATTCTTATAAACTAACAGTAACCAGTCTTTCGCAATTTGTACCTTGGTAGAAGCCTTGAAATATATTGTAAATTTTTGGAACTCCTAACAATTAATAGTAAATAAATTTAGTAGATTTTTTTATTGCCAGTTAATAATAATAATAATAATAATAATAATATATTTATTGACTTAGTTACATTAAATCTGTTTTAAGTCAGTCCAGACACATACATTTAATTATACAATTATTATACGATTTCAAGATTTTTATTACATTTTTAAAACCTATATTTAAATAATTCCTCTGTGGAGTAAAATGGATGTTCAGTAAAAAACTGCTTCATCCTTTTTTTGAATTCGTTATAACCCAAACTTCTGAGTTCCACTGGTAACTTATTAAGTAGTTTGACTCCATAGAAGTTCTCACAATTACTAGATTTAGTAAGTCTCAGAAAGTCTGGGTATAAATTCGACCTGCCTCTTGTGTTGTATTGGTGTATTTCCGCATGAGTTTGAAAACTGCATATTTTTTTATGGGTCGAAATTAGGGAATGGAAAAGTCATTATATCTAAAGAAATAAAATTATTGCGACAATTAGCTCTGTAGGGTGAACGTGTAATTACTCTGATTGCGCGTCGTTGTAAACTAAAGATTCTGTTAGCTGCTGCCGAATGACCCCATGCTGTAATGCCATATGTCATTTGGGAATGGAATAATGCATAGTATGCCATTCTCAGAACGTCGGTACTTACAATGGATGTCAGGTTTCTTAACAAATATATTGTAGAACACAATTTCTTTGCTAAAACACTGACATGCTGATCCCAAGTGAGTTTGGGATCAATTTGTACTCCCAATAAGTTCACGGATTTCGGATTATCAAAATTGTTTGGTTTTAGTGTTAAAAGAATTTGTTGGGTCTTGTTGAGGTTTAGGGAGAGTCGATTGGTGTCGAACCAGTACATAGCTCTCTGCATTGTGATGTTATTAATAGTGGTAACATCAATAAGTGATGACGATCTTGCAATCAACGTTGTGTCATCGGCGTATAAAATACTGGTTCCACCAATGTAGGCGGGGAAGTCATTGATATAAATCAAGAAGAGGAGAGGACCGAGGATTGATCCTTGTGGAACGCCCGAGGTAACCGTTAAGGGGTTTGACGAGACATTTTTAAATGAAACAATCTGTGTCCTATTTTCTAAGTAGGATGTAATCAACTTGCTCTGTTCTCGTCAAATCCATATAAGGTTAACTTTTCTAATAGTATTGTCAGTTACCGCGGAACTTTTTGAGATTTTGTACGGAATACTAGTTGAGAAATTCTGTTTTACAGAAACAAATATAATTTAGTTTTTTATATTATATCTATATATTTACTCATTCATCCTTGTCCTGGAGTAATAAAGTGTTTTTGAATCACATACTGTGGTTTAGTAATCTCACACAATTTCTCTTTGAATGCCTTCTTCGAGTTGGCATTATTTATCAGTGGTACCAAAAATCTTTTTATTTTTTAAAAACTTTTTCTAATAAAATATAATTCACTTATTCTTGTCTTATAGCAATAAAATGTTTTTAAATCCCACACTGTGGTTTAGTAATCTTGCGGAATTTCCCTTTGAATGTCGCTTTGAGTTCGCAATCATTACTTCTGAGAATTCAATTCGAGCATGTATAACTTAATTTGTAACATTGGTTTGTATTTGTTCGATTTCCAGAATGTTAAATTTAATGATGATTCGATTCTCAGTTTGATTGATCGATAGTTTTGCTTGGTAAACAATTTTTATTTCTGTATAAAATTATATTTTATGAAATTTTGTATAAAATTAAATTTGGCTTCTGATAATTATATGGAAGTACAGAAGATTTGTGAGGAATACATGAAAATATAAGGAACAGACTGCACGAGAATTTTGAAAAGCATTTTTATCATCTTCTTCTTCAAATGCCATCTCCGTTTCGAAGTTTGGCCACTAACATAGCATTCACGGTTAAGATTACTATCGTATTAAAAAGATCTATGAGTAGTATAACAGGGGTGGTATGGGACCAGGAGCAAAAACGTGCAACCCGCAATATACGGATCAGGGGCAAAACCGCAACCTGCAATAAACAGTTCACATGATTTTATCAGGTGACAAGATCAGATTATCAGATAAGGTGACCAGATCAGGTGATCAGACTTTCATAAACCACCCGTGCCGAGAATTTCTTTGATAGGCATTTTTTGGGATTTTTAAAGGGTACATTTTTTTTAGAATTCAGATAGTAAAATTTAATTACAAACCTTTGCAACACGTAACTTAAGAAATATATTTTTAAACGGTTCATTGTTCAAAGGACATTTGTTTAGAGATATTGCTTAATAACTTTGAACACTAGTATCTCCTTAAAAAATGCCTTAATCCTTTTGCCTAGAAATGTCGAGAAAAGACTTATAAAAAACACACGACTCTCTGAAGACGAGATCAGACAGTGTTCGGTCCGGTTACCGTAAAGATCTAATTTGTTAAATCCTTAGAGGCACTGTGTCGGCATTCTGGTGGTCTTTCCGATTCTATTTGTTTTAAATTTTGTCAATATTTTTTCCTATATTTTAATTTTTTAAACTAATTGTAAATATTGCTTTTAATAAATCAAATTCATTAATTTTGAACCGTCTTACTTAACGTGTGTAAACCTTCACCTTTAAGAACTTAAGTAAATAGCTAAGTCCAGACTAATTACAAGATGCCTGATCAGTCGGTTGGTAAGTACACTAATACATACCATTTAATTCACATATCGTATAGATGCACCCTGGATAACACTCACGCTTACTACCCGAACTCCTTTAACAGAAATCTCATTTCAGTTTGAGATCAGCCTTCATATTATATCACAGGCTCGCTACCTAGTTGATAATAAATGGTATGTTTGTAAAGTAACGTATCGGGCTCGCTACACCACCAAAACCCCCTGTTAGAAAATGGACGAAAAATAAGATAGAATGAAGTTGATTAGTTAATTTTTTTTTGGCGCACAGCAACAAATGCTATTTGCGTCTAACGCAACCCATCTAAATGACTAAACTACATATTAAAAACAATAAATTAAACAATAAATAAATATATAAAATCATTAAAAATGCGCATAGTCAATAAAAGAGATCTTGCACAGACAAATACAAATAAATAATATAAGAAAGAATGAAAATGAGAAAGAGAGAGAGAGAGAGAGAGAGAGAGAGAAAGAGAAAGAGAAAGAGAAAGAGAAAGAGAAAGAGAAAGAGAAAGAGAAAGAGAAAGAGAAAGAGAAAGAGAAAGAAGAGAAAGAGAAAGAGAAAGAGAAAGAGAAAGAGAAAGAGAAAGAGAAAGAGAAAGAGAAAGAGAAAGAGAAAGAGAAAGAGAAAGAGAAAGAGAGAAATTTCCCTTCTAATATAAATATTTTCTTTGAAAAAACTATTTTTGATAGTTGTGCCAACTTCACTGAGACGGAGCTCGTAGATCTATTCCACACTCTCATATAAAAATTGATGTGAAGTGTGAATTTTCACACATTTCAGGGTTTTGCAGGTATTTAGTAAGTGAATGATGATTATTTGGGATGCGAAAACAAATTTTATATTAAAATATTTTTTTGTTAATTTTCATTCGATCGCCTAATACCGTTATTTAGATTTCTAAATATGTGCAGTATTTTTTTTTATATAGCAAGGTTCATTAAGAATTTTAAAAATTGCGCCTATGGCTTCCATTGGTTGTTATAAGTTCCGCCCCTCTGATTTCGTGTACATTGAAACAGAATTAAATTATAATTTTAACAATTTCCACTGGTTATTAAATTTACGCTTAAAAATTAAATACAACATTTGCCAAAATATAACTAGAATTTTGAAAAAATAATTTAAACAAAATAAAAAAATTTAAAAAAAAACAAAAAATAATATTGTCTCTTCTCGCCGGGTTCGATCACTTTCGGATCGAGTTACTTGGGTGAAAAACCATCGTCAAAAACCACTACACCAGCACAAAAACTATACACGTTCCAGTGTAGCGTGTTACAAAGCTATAACTTGTGTACATTATTAGCCAAAAATCACAAAAAATGCGTTTTTTTCCAAAAACATAATCTGATTCCTGTTGTACTATTCCGGTTCACACCAATGTACATTACTTAGAATTTTTTCAGATTTTTAGTTTAAACCATCTGGGCTACAGGGTGTGGGACAATTTTTTTTTTTGCACAATTTTAGCAAAATCACCTCAAAATAATTTATTTTGCAAAAATAAAATTTTGATCGTTAATCCACGTACTAAGAGCTTTCATTTGATATCCTACTCAGAATTTAAAAAAAATATATAGGTATATATTTTTTTTCGATGAGCAAATATTTGTTTATATTTTTAGAGGGATATGTTTTTTAGATGTTTTAGTATTTTTTCCTACGTGCGGGTCAAAGAGTTGTATAAGCATGCCAAATTTCAACTCTCTATGTTTTGCCGTTTAGCTACAATTTTTACCGAACAGACAGACAGACAAACGACAAAATGACGGTATAAGGGTTTTTTGGTCATACCTACAAAATCCTAAAAAAGACTAAATAGTTATTATGTTTGTCAACCTTCTAAAGAAGACGTCATAGAAAATTCGAACCCTCACAAAATATCCCATAAGTTAAGATGTTCCAATTTAGTTTAGTATTTTTCAAACAAAAATCATTATACATTAATTATTCTGATAATAACAGCTTTTCTCGCATCAGATAACGCATTAAAATTTTAAAGAAAATTACACCTCACAAATGAAAAATTGTCAGAGTTAAAAGATTAATAACAAAAGTTTTGATTACAATTGCACACCAGTCGATGCGCGAGAAACTAACTAATGACTAAAAAAAAAAAAAAATCATCAAATAAAAAGAGTGCAATTTGCTAAAAGCACAGTACAAGTGAAAATACTAAAAACTTTTATTATCTGTAGTTTAAACAGTTCACTATGAATATTTTAATGGGATTAAATAAAATTTAACTTTTAATTTTAAAATTATACGAGCGTAAATATTTTACTGCTTTTTTAGAACTGTACCATCAGAAGGGTTTCTAAAAGAAATAATTGTACTGGAAATCTACATTTCAGAATTTCGTACGTATTTAGCATGGAATAATATTTGTTGTTCAAAATTGCATTAAAACCGAGATACTTATGAAAATCTTTTTCATCGTTTATCCCGGTCTTAAAATGACTATTCTTCCAATGACGCCAATGAAATTAAAATAAGAAAACAGAAGAAATCCTAGTTTACTGCCGTGTAGAAAATCTTTAAAAAATTGACGTGAAGTGTGAATTTTTACACATTTTAGGTTTTTGTAGGTATTTAGTTAGTGAATGATGATTATTAGAAGGCCAAACGATGAATGCCTGTCACTACATAACACTATTACAAGTGTTGTATTTAAATCCTTTAAATCAATAGGCACGACAAGAAGGTTGCAGTTAGATTTTTTCTATCGTGTATCATATGTCTCTAATAATACCATATATATGTATATTTTAACGCATATTTTTGTTGTTTTTGTATAATTGCAAATATATCATTCAAATCCAGACCTGGCAACACTGCAAGCGATCTTTGGTCGGCCTTGGTAGCGTAGAGGTAGTGCTCCTGCTTCACGAGCCAAAGGTCCCGGGTTCGAATCCCGGTCAGGGCATGGATGTTTGTGAGCCACAGTGTAATTGGGACATTTAGTCCTGATCTGTGGTTTAAAAAAAAAAAAAAAGGCATAACGCCTACAGAGAAATTGTTTATATTGCGGCTATATGAAAAACTAACAGATTCTCTACTAGAAATGAAATCCCACCTGCCAGTTATTTATTTATTTTCCTAGTCGATATTTGCAAAATAAATTTACGTACCTCTCCTCTACCCATAACAAAATGTATCCATGTATATACAAAAATATTTGTTTAATTTTTGCTCAGATATTAAACGAAAATCTTAATACTTCGCAAAATTTAGTCAAAATGAAATGTATTTCGAAAATTAATTACTGTTCCTTTATCTGAACTTAAAAAGTTTTCATTTAATATCCCTAAAATAAAATTTAAATTAAAGAAGAAAAAAAAATTTTTTTTTCAATAAATTAAAACTGTAATATTTTCCAAAAATGAAATAGGATAAAAAATTCCGCTCGTACGTTTCCGGTTCATAGCAATATACTTTGCTTAGAATATTTTCAGATTTTTAATTTAACCCCTTACGGGTAAAAGGTCCGGGACATTGATTTTTTATTCCTTTTATGAAAAAATCGTATTAAAATAAAAAAAATAAAAAATTACCTCCCGTCCCTTTATCTACGTCTTTAGAGCTTTCTTTTGAAAGCACGCAATAAATTTTAAAAAAATATATTTTTTTTTCGATAACACAAAAATATCAATATTTTGCGAAAAACCAATTTGATCAAAATTTCCTGTAGAACTATTCCGGTTCCAATCAATGCACATTATTGTGATTTTTTTCAGATTTTTAGTTCAACCTATCTGATACCAGTCTACAACTTTACCTAGTCTATAACTTTAAAACTATCTACTAATTTTATCAACAATTCATAGTCTATAGCAACGTTTCTCAACCGGGGGGCCGTTAAGGCTTCTTCGGGGGGCCGCGAAGTCATACAAGATCGAAACATGAAAATATAATAAAAATGCACTCAATCTTGCAAGATATAAATTTTATCCATATTTATAAATATCTTACATTTATTTTCATAAAAATGGACCTTTCATAACATAAATAAAATAAATATTGTATTTATTTTTATACATAATATACTTATTTTGACAACTAATTTAAACTACAGGCTATTTCAAACGTTTAAGTTGTCACTAGCTAACTTTATTATGAGTAAATGGGCTTTTACAAAAAAAAAGATCAAAAGTTTCATTCAATTGATAAAAATTATTAGATTTGAAAATATAGTTCCGCTTTAACCAAATAAACAGACTATAAGTAGACTATATCAAGGTAAAATAAATTGTATGTGTCGATTGATGGGATTCTCTGACAATGGTTCGCGTTGGAGGTACTTCAAGTATTTTCAAGTTGTACTTTAAAGTAGGTACGACTTGAAAGTGCAATATTTTTCATTATATATTTTTTTAATTGCTCTCCGAGCTACAGATAACTCAAGAGTAAGAATGCGAATGTGTTTAAATGAAAATGAAAGGCACTTTGAACACTTGTATATAAAAATACTTTACTTTCAAGTCGTTATAGGGAATATAATCGTCATTTAAAAATATCACAGTTTTTTGTCAACCGTAAAAGATATTAAAGTAAAAGTTCTTGAAAAACTCTATCCAAAGATATCCAATATGACATACGTTCCCATTTAAAAATTCGAAATTGTCCTTGATATCCTGTACTTCCGGTTTTTTTCCGGAAAATTTCAATACTACCATTCAATTTTGTGGATAAATTTTAGTTCAAAATTTTTCCCAACTTGCTCACACGTCGCTTTTTCGAAAAAAATCGTATTCCCATTATCTTGATACACCATAGTATAGGGGGGCCGCAGACAATATTTACATAATTTTGGGGGGTCCCAGGCCAGAAAAGGTTGAGAAACACTGGTCTATAGTAGACGAATCTGTCCATTATGTTTAAGCGGAACTGAATGGGATTTTTTTAGTTTACACGAGCTGTGTGATTGAAAGGTTGTGTTGGCAATCTATTCATGTCAAAAATAACAATGTAGAAAAGAAAAAAAGTAACAAATAATTTTTTAAAGCTAATATATTTAAAAAAATGTATTAAGGACGACACAAAAATCAATATGTAATGAATGTGGCATTTTATAATGACAGTTCACAATAACCTAAAATATTTAATGTAAGTATAGTCTGTTTCTTTGGTTTAAGCGAAACTAGATTTTGGAATCTAGTAGTTTTTTTAGCAGAGCAATGCATTTCTGGATCTTCGACGCTTTTTCATATGCTTCTTTGGAACTTCTCGGGAACACTCTGTCTCAGTATCTATTATGTGTCAGTCAAAGCTCGGAGATGCAGCGATGAGGGATCTGGATCTTATAAGAACATGGTTGGATAACAATGTTTTATCAATGAATTCTGATAAATCACATTTTGTATCCTTTTCAATACACAACAACAAACAATCACCATTTAAACAATTAATAGTACATGATCAAGGATGTTATAGTTTATCTTGTAAATGTAAAATGATAATTAAGAAAACAGATAAATGTAAATATCTTAGAGTAATTTTTGATAGTTTCCTTAAATGGGATCAGCAAATAAACTCATTAGTTAAAAAACTTAGGAAATATATTTATATTTTCAAGAAAAGTAAAAACATTTATTCGATGCGTGAATTAAAAACATTTTACTATGCCTTAGTGCAGTCTATTTTTTCTTATGGTATTATTGGTTGGGGTGGAGCTAGAGAAAAATATATTAATAAATTAGAAGTTATACAAAGAATGATAATTAAATCAATGTTAGGTAAATCAAAATTTTTCTCGACTTCTAAATTGTTTCAGACAAGTAATTTGTTTAACTTGAAACAAATATATTTACTACATCTATTAAAATACATTAACAAAAATAACTCTAAAATTGAAACCATGAATCATAATTATAGTACTCGATATAAAAACAATATGAAATATTTTAAAGCTAATAAAAGCTTAGCAAAACAACATTTCTTAAGTTTTTTGCCTAAAGTGTACAATAGTTCTAAAAAATTTATAACAAATAATGATATAACGATAAACAAAGGAAATTTCAAGAAATATTCCATAGAATGGTTGAAACATGTAGACGTAACCAAAATTCTTCAATGTATCTCTTAAAAAAAATATATATATATGAGTCATTCTTTTTCATCGAGAGACCCCATGCTGTCCAAAAATATATTAGTCTATGAAAGGTCTACCAGGGCTCATTCGATGCTTATTGTAGTCTAGTTTCGAAATCCGAGTGGCTCTTTTACGGAAACATCGTAACTTATCAAATATGGCCACCAATCCCACGTGACCTCTACCTTTTCTTCGATAAATCGATTATAAAGTCAACACAATCGAGTCAATTTGGGTGTCAAACCCCTGAAAATGTTACCTAAAGGTAGTTGAGGCGGCTGTTAATGAATCCAGGGTCAAATTTAGAAAATTCAATATGGCGGATGCAATATGGCGGCCGAAACCACGTGCCAAGTGAAGATTTTTTAAAAAATGATTTGATTTCAATATAATATAATGCCTGGGGGTTTATGGGGTCACTGATGATGAATTCAGGGTGCAATTCAGAAAATTAAATATGGCGGATCCAATAAAGCGGATTCAATATGGCGGCCAAAACCACTTGATGAAAAGAGATTTTCAAAAAATCACTTGATTTTGTCCTTATTTAATACCTGGAGGTTTATGGGGTTTCTGATGATAAATCCAGCGTTCATGTGAGAAAATTCAATATGGCGGCCAAAATCACTTGACAATCGGAGATTTTTAAAAAATCACTTGACTTCAAACTAATTTGTTACCTAAGGGTTTATGAGATCGTTCATGATAAGTCCAGGATCGAACCCTGTATTTTCTCAAAGTTTTTTCAGAAATCTTCCCTTATTAAGTTAAATAGAGTCGATACAGAAAAATTAAATTAAACAATCCACCTAAACACAACTAGAATTTCTGTGTCCGTAACACTGTTTCTAAATCTAACATCAAATTTTTTTGTAATTTTTATTTTTTAATTTTTTTTTTTTTTAATTTTTTTTTATTTGTTGAACTATAAAAATTAACTATTTTGACTTATATTTACACTATTCAAACTATAATTTCTCGATTGTGTTGACTTTATAATCGATTTATCGAAGAAAAGGTAGAGGTCACGTGGGATTGGAGGCCATATTTGATAAGTTACGATGTTTCCGTAAAAGAGCCACTCGGATTTCGAAACTAGACTACAATAAGCATCGAATGAGCCCTGGTAGGCCTTTCATAGACTAATATATTTTTGGACAGCATGGGGTCTCTCGATGAAAAAGAATGAGTCATATATATATATATTTTATACACACCTACTTATTATCACGTCCGTTATGTAATGAAGATATAACATTTTGTGCTATCTTCACTAGGACAATTTTCAAATAGAAATAAAAATAAATTATTGAAAACCACACACTGACTGATTTTTCAGTCTTCGTGGTATAACTACCCTGTTAATAGTTGGAAGGGTATCCCTCTCAACTATGAGCATTTTAGGTAGTTTTGTCTTTATACTTAATTTTGTAATTACTTTAATCTTGTAATTTTGTACTATAGATATTAGTGGTAATAAAGATTATTATTATTATTATTATTATAAAGATCTGTATAAACATTCTAAATTAATTCCCTAGGTTCTGTATTTTGGCCACAATTTCTACCGTACAGACAAACAGACACATGAAGGACGTTATAAAGGTTTCCTGATTCTACCAAGGACACCCTAAAAATTAGCTCATAATTCAGTGTATGAAAGTGTGCTTATTTTTCGTGTTTATATAAAATATAGAGATATTATTAACCATGAAGCCATTATCAAAATAAATATTTAGATTTTTTGTAAAATTTAAAAATAACTTTAAAATTCTGCGATTAAATTTTAATTAAAAAATACTTTTTATCTTCCCTAACATTTAAATAAGATAATAAAATTACAATTCCCCCAAAGGAATATTTGCTTTCCATTAAATTCGGCTAAGTCGAGATGTGTTCATTCCAAGATCGTTGGAGTTGGTTACATATGTACACATCTGGTAGAACACAAGACAAACTCAAGAGAATTTTTCTTTCGTGAAATTTACCGATAAAGTGTGTGAAGCAAAGTTAGTAGATAGTCATTAATACTGATTAGTAGTGAAAGCAAGGATGATTGTTTGCTTTTCAATCAGCAAATAGCAGATCGTTTCCTCATACATGCTCAGCATTCTCATATGAAACTCATGAGCGTATTGAATAATAAGTAAAGTGGGCTTCTTGAAAACTAAGTACATGGAAAAGAATTTACTTTCAAGACCTTCACAAGGATAACTTTTTCAAAAATGTTAATAACATCAACTATGAATTGTAAATAGGTTTTTAGGCAATGTTTGGAGTGTTCATTTTTTAAGTGTTTATGTTCTTATCGAACAACAGAAAGCTTTTATACATCATATACACGCACTTTGTTATTACTAAATTGTTGATAAATACAAGTTGTATAAAAAATATTTAGTTGTTTAGTTAGCGCATCAGGATCCTATTACATAAAAATTGTCAGTTTGGCAATTTGCTCAATGTTGACAAATTCTTTCCCAAATGTTTTATGCCGCAACTTTGGCCCCATTCACCTCAATGGTAAATTGAGATGCCGTGAGGAATAATACCTCCATTCTGTAATTGCGGCGAAAATATTCAAAGCCTGAATTTGTCCTATCTTATAACATGTACATCTGACTAGAATTTTAACATAACACCGCTATATAAATAAATTATTGTATAGAGTTAGCCAGTGGCGCAGCCAGGATTTTGTCTTGGGGAGGGCCGAATCAAATTTCGAGGGCACGCGAGCCGCATACGGCCTCAGCCTCATTTTTGTGGCCCCTGTAGCGGTAATCAAAATCACTTGAGCTTAATTAGGGGAAAATATACTCTCTTCCCCTTTTCTGTTTATAAAAAAATGTCAAGAAACCCTTCGGGATATTGAAAGTTCCGTCACTGCTTATCATTTTGTATGAAAAATAGACTGCGACCTAAAACAGTTCGACACCCCTGTTGGATATTGATGTTTATATCAAATAATAATTCTATTATTTGTTGATAAACAAATGTAATTGTTAATCCATGTATCAAAAACTTTCACTTGATTTTTTCTTCGATAAATACATATTTATTTATATTTTTCGGGGGCATATATTTTTGAAGGCTCAATATTTCTCTTACTTATGTTCAGTTCTCTAAATTAGCCGCTTGGCCACAATTTGTACCGAACGAACAGACTCATGTGACGGAATAAGGATTTCTTGATTATACCTACGAAAACCTAAAAATAACATGTAAATATGCATTTTCTGTTAATTTCAACACTAATCATAATAAAATATAGCTTATTATTATTAGTCCAGTAACCTAGTACATCATAAGTTGCATCGAGTGGGGGTAGTTAGTTTCGTTTTTTTTTCTTGTATGGGTTGTGCCTGAGATGCAAAATCCAAGTTTTCGATCTCGGCAGCCTTCCGGAACACTTTTGAATTTCGCAAAAACTGCTAAATTTTCGCACTTTTTTCGGTTTCTGCCCATTTTGACCATAAAGGAGCACGTTTTCGACAAACACCATTCTATGCATTTTTAAACTAGATTAAATTTTCTACAATTTGACACCAAACTGGGCTCTGTAGTCTTAACAGTTTCCGAGATACAGCTTTTCAAAATTTGAAAAAATCTCCAAACTTGAAAATTGTATGCTATATCATGCTCATGGGCACTGTTTATTTTTAGAAGTGAAAACTACTCCTTATTGTCAAAAATTATAAAATAACATTGCAAAACCTTATATTGCTGCCGAAAATACTGGTTATGTAGATTATTACGCTCCGAACCGTGCTATTCGAATGTTTCGAAAAAAAAATTTATTGGTTTTTTAAACATAGCTCCTTCATTTTTAGTGATAGAAAGTTTTTTCAAAAACGATTTTGTAGGGCTTTTCAAGAGCTATAAGTCTATGTAAATTAAATTCCTTAAGATCCCTTAGTTTTTAAATGGGGTGAGTTTGAAGGGCCGTTGGCCTGCCTCCCAATATAAAGTGTATATTGGGATACAATATATCTGGAAGGAGCAAATATTTAAAAGTGCAAATCGGTGAATTAGCTTGAATGAGGCCAAAAGGCAACCCAGTTGACAGTCGCCTAAAAAAGGAAGCAATTGAGCACATATCAGGTCGTCAAGGATGAAATTTGTAGTTAATAATGTTGCCAACTTTAAAAGCTTATTATTTGACACTGGCTTAATATTTTACCGTTCTGTGTGTTTTTTTTTTGTTTTTGAAAGTTACACATATCGCCTGTTTAAAGAAATCATTGTATGCTCTAAAAAATATCAAAAACTTTTTTTTTAAATTAATTTTTTTGAAAATGGAACGGTCTGAAATTCGCACTGTTATGCAGTATGAGTTCTTACGTGGAACTGCGGCATCGCAGACCGCGCGGAACATTAATAGTGTATTTGGCTCTAGTGTAACTACGCAGCAGACAATATCAAACTGGTTCGCCAAATTTCCTACAGGTAACTTAAAAACCAAACAAAAACAAAAAAATTGTCTCATCGATCACAGCAGAAATATACTGCAATCAACTGGATGAAATGATGCAAAAACTTAAAGAAAAACAGCCTAGATTGGTCAACAGATCGACTCCTTATTGTATGATAACGCTAGACCACACACTGTACAAATGACTGTGGCAAAACTACAGGAATTGAAGTTGGAACTTCTTCATCATCGTCCATACTCACCAGACCTAGCCCCCACTGACTACCACTTCTTCCGCAATTTGGACAAATTTTTAATAGGAAAACAGTTTAATTCCGACAATGCTGTAAGACTGGCCTTCCAGGAATTGATTGACTCTCGTCCGCCAGGGTTTTATTCCACCGGCATGAACAACCTGCCGCTCAAATAGCAAAACTGTATAGACAATATGGGTACATACTTTGATGAATAAAATAATTCCTCATATTTGTAAGTTATCAACCAATATTGCCTTTTTTTCTACAAATTTCATCTTTGACGACCTAATAGGTATAGCTATATCCAGGGGCGTCAAAAGAGGTTCTGGGTCCCGGTAAAACAATTATTCCGGGCCTGGGTCCAGGGAAAACGATGATAACGGGCCCACTGACGGGTAATAGGACAAACTACGTGTAGATAGAAATTGTTCATAATTTGTTCTGTGATATAATATGTAAGATATGTTTATGGAACGTGTCCATTGTCTGCACGAAAGTTACCGATAGTAAAGCCTGGTTTATAATATACCCATAACATAATAACGCATGAGTATTGAACAAAGGGTTTTACCCTTCAAAACATCTGTTTGTAATAAACAAAACAAAGAGGTTTGTTATTTTTCTGCTCATGTATCCATAGCATATCTATTATAAACCAGACTTAACGACAGGTAGGGCCTAAAATACTGATGATTGTCAAATCGGGTCACTGGATTACTGATCTATAAACACTGTTATTTCAATTATTATTACGTATTACTGGAAAGGTTGTACGGGTATCGGACATAAATAAAAACAACTATCTACAGCTGACCAGTTTGGGAATAATTTATCCTTCATCAGAGCTGCTACATAAAGGAAAATCAGAATACAGTATAATTAATCTCTGACTTCGTTTTACATTATTTATTTATTTATTTATATTTTAATACATTGTTTTTTTATATCATATCCCGTTTTTATCTATCTCACCATAACACTTAATACTATTATCTCAGGTATGTCTTACAATATTATACATATACTTATATTTATTTATTCATATACGATATACACTTATACTGTATTCTGATTTTTCTGTATGTAGCAGCTCTGATGAAGGAATAAACTATTCCGAAACTGGTCAGCTGTAGATAGTTGTTTTTATTTATGTCCGATACACGTACAACCTTTCCACTTCTACTCATTACGGACACGACCATCTCCACATTACGTATTACATTTACCGAAAAAGAAATTAAAGTAATAATTATGCAACAAAATCACAAATAATAAAATTGGAGACATTGGTAAATAAAAAGAAAATAGACTCGGGATTTGCAGTCTACCCGGACTCCGAAAATATTTTCTGGCTTTCCCCATCTCTCGACTGCTGTCGTTATATCGCAATTGTTCTGTTTATATTTAAACATACCCTAGCCTTTTTAAGGATTATTTTCCAGTCAGTTCTGTTCTTAGCGATAGGTTTCCAATTTTTAACCTTGTTCTTTTAGACCTTTCTCTATTAGCATGTACCATATATCTCAACTTTGGCTGGGGATTTCTTACACTTTATCAGAACTCTTAAATTTCCTGGCTATATTAGACACGATAGCTTCTGATTACGTACATCAAAATTGCAACTAATTTAGTTCTTGAAACAGTTGGTTCTTCAGCCTTCGACATTCCGTCATATGCTCTGTAAGATTAATGTTAAAGTGGCTCTTTGCAACATTTGCCTGATCTGAAATTCTCAAAGCCCCTTTCCATTAAAGGCGCCTCTGTCTAAACCCAAATGAAAGTCTTCATCATTAAGTGTTGACATAACTGAAATGACTAGTGCAACTGAGTCCAATCCTCTCTGTGGCTGGTAGCTGCAATGTGTTTACACGGAACTAGCGACTGATCGTGAGTTCTCCTCGTAATTGCCGCTACATAACTTCAAGTATTATTTCTAGAATTACATGATAGTAAAACTGATCGCTTTTGAATAAATATTCACTGCGTATTTTCAGCTGGAACTTCATCTACAACTTACCTACCGCCGATATTATAAATATTAAGATGTTAGATGCATTTTTAGAATATTTCTTTAAATAAATTTGTTTAAATAAATGTTTGCTTTAGAAGTAAGAGGGAATATTTATCAAGATACTTTGAATATTTTTATGATAAGTGGATGAAAGGCAACAGTTTCATTAATATTTACAAAATTTGTTATAAAATTTACTTGCCACATATTTCTGCATAATTATGCTGGTATGCCCAGTTCTGAAGTCCATTGATTTAAATTGAAGAATTTAAAAGAATAAAGATTACCCATGTTAGCGTCAGCCCGAAACAGAAATGTTTAGAGAAGCAATGGAGAGGCAATATATTGAGCAGCGGACGAATTCAGCTGACAGATGATGATGATGACGATTATATAAGGGTCGTCGGAAATACCTAAAAACATAACTTAGCTTTCAATATTTTATTCACTGGTGCAAATCGTTACCGTTCATATGAAATTTGTTTTGACACACGCAAAATTCAGGTGTTTTGGTATCCTTTGTTCAAATCAATGAATTACACATTTCATTGATTCCTCACAAAAAGATATTGTTTGAAGATTTGCAGAAAATTACAGAAAAGTTAATATTCCAATAATGACTTCTAAAGTATTTCAAATACTGACATTATCAGACAGTAAATATCAAGTACAAATACCACATAAATTATTTGGAAGTATTTGAAATGCAATATTTCAAATATTCCCATAGTTCCACGGATTTTTGGGTGACCACACTTTAAAAATCACTGGTTTATAGGAATGTGCTCAAGTAGCGAAGGGGGAGGGGATCATATACATCATCCATTCTGAATGATGTACGAGATGTGTAAATTAAGTAACCGGACTGATTTTTTAATTTTTTTTTGTTCGAATAGAATTACAATTCAATATTGTCTCCCTCAAAAACACTTCCTTGGGAAGCCACAAAGCGCTGGAGACGGTTCTTCTAATCCTCATAGCAGTGCTGGAACTCGGATACTGGAGTAGTTTTCAGCTGGTTGGTTACGGACGTTTGAATGTTTTCGAGTGTCTCAAAATGACGTCCCTTGAGGTGATTTTTCAATCTTGGGAATTGGTAAAAGGTAATCTTCAAATTGGGAAGAGGTAAAAGTCACAAGGACTCAAGTCAGGCGAATAAGAAGGCTGAGGAGCCACAGCAATGTTTTTACTGATCAAAAATTCGTTTATTGTAATTGCTGTGTTACAAAGCTCTTTTGCAATAGGCTCTTTAAATCAAGGGTCCTTGCTAAAACTGTCCCCGTAGGCCTGGTGAAGTTTTGCAAATATTTCCCTTGCACTGTGCCAATTTCTGAAGCAAAACCTGATAGCACATCGTTGCTCGAAATGAATGTCACTCATTTTTAGAACGCACTAGAAAAAACTGTTTCACGAATCGCTACGGACAAGAAAATTACTCTAGCTAGTTCAAACTCGTACTGAAGGGGTATCACATGTTCACCTACCGCCCCTCCAAGTCCCGCGTCCCAAATCTGCAAGATCAAACGCTATGTTGCCAGTCCGGTTACTTAATTTACACACCTGGTTTATCGTCAAAACCGTGAACGTTGTTTTTACAAAATATATGATCTCTTTAAAGTTATAATTTTTGTAAAATTATCCTGACACCTTAGAATAACTTAAAAAAGTCTGTCATAAAGATATTGAAGAATTTTTATTTTGCAGGTGAGTGGCGAGATGTCAGCACTGTTGTCCCATTATGTAAGTGTCATATTTTTAATTAAATACCTCCGTATGTTCTAAAATACGGCAGGGTGTAGAGTCAGGGAAGACATGTAGTTAGTGTGAACATAGCTGTTACATTTCATCATGCATTTTTCTGCGGAACATAGCAGTAGACCTGAGCGTTGACGTCGGTAGCAGCATGTGAAGTGTAATATAATTTCTCGATGACGTACGGAATGTCAAATAAAACAAAACTAGGGTGTTGCTGTGTTGAGAGGGAACAAGTTTATAGAATATAGTGTAGGATGTGACATACAGGACAGTATTAAGGGGGCAAATATCAAAATAACCTTAATACGTAAAGATATGGCAAACCTGTAGCAAAGAAACCATCACCAATCATCGAAAACACGTAAAAAATCCAGCTAATCAGATCATGTTTTTAATGTATTTTGACGTGGTGTATATAAATGTTCTGGTTCCACTGACCACGTAACTTTCATGTAGTATTGGAGCTATAGAAACAAATCTTTATGGATTTCGTAAGCAATGGAAACATATTATTATTATCGTAGACCAGAGATCACTAACCTCTTTCATAATAGGGCTACATGAAATTTTAAAATATATGGTGAATAAACCGGGGATGGGGAGTCGGATTTGGGAGTCGGGAGTCGAGGAGTCGAAGGTTTTTGGTGGAGCCGGAGTCGGAGTCGGGAGTCGTAAAAAGTTATCGACTCCCGACTCTTCGATTAAATTTTTATCAAAGATGACAACAATCCGAAAACGAAATCAAAATACCATAGTAACAGAAATTTTTAGTTCTCTGTTCATGAATGAAAATGAAACTAAAAATATTCAATACCGGTTTTACACGGTTTCCTTCATGCTTTCCAGTTAAAATTTTAATTAATATTATTAGTATTAACAGATCAACATAAACAAAAATTTTTAAAACTAATATATTCGAAAATTTGTATTAAAAATGACTCAATAGTCAAGATGAAATGTAAATGACATTTTATAAAAACAGCTCCCCCAACCCAAGATATTTAATGTAAGTATAGTCTGTTTCTTTGGTTTAAGCGGAATTAGATATAGAAATCTACTAACTTTTAAGGATTGAATGAGGCTTTGTATCATTTTCTTTAACAAAAGCCCACTTTGATCGTTAAAAAGTGAACTCGTGTTAACTTAAGAAAATAAAATTTCCATTTAGTTCCGCTTAAACCTTTGGAATAGACTTAACAATTTACGAGTGAAAGGAGTCGGGAGTCGGAGTCGGAGTTGGTTTTCAAAAATACCGACTCCGGAGTCGAGAGTCGGGAGTCGGTAATTTTGCTGTCGACTCCCCATCCCTAGAATAAACATCTTATGAAAAATCTTTTTCTATATGTGAAATTTAACTGTGGGTCGAATATAAATATTTCCCGGTTATTGGGTTGAGTACTACTGTTCTAGATCTAATGCATTTTGTACGTAGAAACTAAATATGATAAATCGAAAAAAGATATTTGAAAAACATTTCCATTTTGTTTTCTTTCCACTTCAATTTTCCATTTTTTAGACAGCTTTTTTTTTGTCTATTTATGACTATTGACAAATTATAAGTATACTAATTCTAGATTTTCTGGTGCAAATCACCCCAGTTTGTACGAGCTTTATCTACCAGCTGACGAATGTTCCATCTGCATACACAAACCTTCTTTGCTATTTGCCCTCTTTCATTATCGCAACATGTCCTATCTATTGTGGTCTACGTCTTATTTTCTTCTGATATTCAGCTTTGAGTAGAGAACTCGAATGTTTCATTCTTCACTAAGATGAGAAAATCTTTGACATCTGTAGATTTATTTTGGACGAGAGCGAGTAAGGTGCGAATTGCCAGAATAATAGTAAACGTTCAGAATGGTTACAGCAAAAGTAGAAGAAGAAAGACTCAAATTAATACTTTTTTTCAGTATGGAGCGTAGAATCCGTAGTACGAAGATTCAGCGGGTATCCGTTCCACTCGGCCAATTAAAACTGTTGTGAAACGAAACTAGATTTTCGTGTATACGTTTCTGGGTTTTGTGTAAAACAAGGTTCACAATTTTCTTGTTACCCGGATTTGGATACCCATTTCCTTCTAACCAGTTCCCGATTCCCAGTTCCGAATACTCGGTTCTGTATAGTCGATTCCAGATACCCGTTTCCGAATACCTTGTTACGAAAACCCGTTTCTAAATACCTGGTTCCGAATACCTGGCTCCAAATACCCAATTCCGGATACCCTGTTCCGAAAATCTGATTATAGGATCGGGTATTCGATAACCGGGTAAACCAAGAATTGGTTCTTTTTTTGGAACTGGTTCCAGTTCCGGCATGTTTGATTTTTGACAGCACTAGTTAAAACACGCTGACTTCTTTAGTGAAACACGCGTATGGCATAGAATATTTAACGACATCTTATTCTCTTGTTTTATCCATTCCAAATGTTGTTCACCATCATCACAATCCACACCTTGACTGCAGTTCAGCATTGTGTTTTGTACAACACACCACCGCCTAGGTTGTACAGCGATGCTAGAAGTTACTATGCGCAAATGCACATGCATTCTGCAGTGCTGTGCCAGTAATCACATAATAAACACCTTGCATATAGTTCTGGGGTTTTTAATCAAATCTAGCCCACTCGAATGTGTTATCTTCATCTTTGTAATCGCTATCAACTCTTAGCGAGCCAGGCGATCCTTGGTCTTTCAGGGTCTCTTCTCTGTTTAGGCTTTAACATCATTATATACCAACCGAATTCATCCAGTGCTAAGCATCGGCCTCCACATTACTCCCTTAAACCTTTATTTTTGGACTAACGTTAGCCATTTTCCGGCAATTTGTTTTAATATTGTCCGTTCACCTTCAATACTGTATATCGTACATATTGTCCGAGTATTCATCTTCCTTTCTTTAACTTTACAATCCTAAGATTGGTTGGCAGCAGCTCGCCATTCCTCCCTGACTTCTGCTTTTCTCTTCAGATCTACATATTTCTGAGAGTTAAACTGCTCCTTCAACTGACTCATATAGTTTAAGGGGGGTCTTCCTTTAGGGCTTGTTCCTTCGATCATATTTTTTACGATTATTTTCAATAAACCCTCATGTCGCAAAATATGCCCCATCAAGATAGCTCGTCTTTTATTTATATTTGGAAGTAGAAATCTTCTTTTTTCAGCTCTTTGTTCGAGACTTTGTCAACCCATTTCACTTTTAATATGCGTCGATAACGCCAGGTCTCGAAGGCTTTCAATCTTGTCTCTAGTTGCTATTGTCCACGTTTCACACTCATAGAGTGCTATGCTCCATACTTATGTTTTTAGAAGCTACTTCCTCAGTGTTATTGCAATGTTATTCGAGGTGAATCGATTTCGTTTCTTGTTAAAAGCGAGCTTGTTGATCTGTTATCGTTAGTGGTAACAGACCCTAGGTATCTGAATTCTTTAACTTGTGATAACGTCTGGGCGTTAAACAATTCATCTATAGGTTATCAGAAACTTGTTATTGTTATTTTTCTGTTTTAGTTAATTCAAAACAGACAGTACCTTAATATGAAATTTTTCTAATTCTGACACCGGTGTGCTAAATAATTCACTGATGGTATAGATGATGGTTCATTACTTAATTTAATAGCACTGTCATGCATTGTAATTTGTTCTTACTCCTCGCCTGTTGTTAATTCTTCGAGTAGATTTTACAGTATACAGTAAAAATAAATACCGGTCATAATACATATTTAATTAAGTGCATGGATTCCGCGAATGGTTGTTTATATCAGCGAGTGTAGGATTGCTTCTGGTTGTTCGTGTGTATGCGCGATGTCCTGTCCGCTACACGGGGAGTTACATGTAAATGGCTGTGAGGCGTGGGTTCGAACCCCGGTGACACCTGGATGACATCTGCATAGAGAAGACCGCTTGATGTATTGCAGAGCGACGTAGGAGTGAATTAGAATATTCTAGAAAAAAATAGAGTGTTAAGAATCTTGTACTTGGAAAGAGAGATTGGCAGATTACTTGAATAATAGTTAATTAAAAGGGGATTATTTATTTTTTATGCATTGTTTATAAAAATAAAAATAGGCGGATAAAAGTTGGTAGTTTGTTGAGACTTTTATCATTCTCCAGATCTCAAGAGGTGGCTGTTAAAACGTCTATCTGTCATTAATAGCTGAACAAATTGACAGTATTAATTGTTAGCCGATGTAGGTAGCGCAGAGGTTATGACTCTGGTACATGTACCGAAGGTCCCGGGTTCGTTTTTCATTCAAGGCATGAATATTTGTATTCGTATTTATCACCTCACCATGAAATTAAGTTAGTTATAAAAAAAAAAAAAAACTTATATGCTGGCTAAATGGGTAACAACGAGGCCAAATTATCAAAAAAGAATTTGGTCCTGGCTCTATACTGACTTCAGTTATCTGACTTCAGGAGGTGATAATTGAGTTCCGAGCACGTTCTGTACACTCAAACTTGTTCGATTTGACGCTCGGAGTACACCCAATTACATTCGTTTTGCGATCGAGCGAGTATGGTATCGAGAGTGCGCTCTATGTGTTCGGAGTTTTAAGACCGAGCATATGGGGTATGACGGAAAAAGGTGGGGGAACGGCGGGAAAAAAATAAAAGTTTAAAATTAAATTATAAATAAAAACAATAGCCACAGACAAATAACAATAGACAAATAACAATATTATTATGGCTACAGAGTACGGCCATTTTGTGTATTTGTGACGTTTTGTAAACAGTAAAAAAATTATTAAAATACACCATGCATAAAATTAAAATGGAAGAAATAGACGATAAGTAAAATTTGGCACCATATTTTCTGCATACCCCACACATTTTCTAAAATTATTTGTACAAATTCATCACATTCACCATAGAAAAAAAAAAAAAAAAAAATCAACAGTAAAACCGAGGTATATAATTTTGATTCATGACTGACGTGAACTAATCTGACAGTAAAAACGTCGCTCCGTGTTCGTGTTGCTGCGCTCCGTCAGTGTTCTATTCATGACGTCACCATCAACTGTTCGCTCAGCGCTCGCTCTACCCTGTACAAATCGAATGTACCCAATATCGAAATTATTTACACGTTGTCTTGGAAACAAGGAAATGACAATTTGAAAACAAGTTAATCGCGTATTATGCGGTGGAACGACATTTTTTTTTTTTTTTTGACATTTGTAGATTATACTGAGCGAATTTATTTACTTTACACTTCAAAGCGCAAAGTAATACTTCTCGGCAAATGTCAAATTTGCGTTATTTTCGCAGAGCGTAAAAGCCTACTTTGCATTGTGATTGTAGAAAAAATAAATTATTACAGTCGATAATTAAAAGTTATTAAACTTAAAATAAATTTGATAGGTTTAAAAAAAAATAATAATAAAATATATACATATTGTCATATAGATATATCTTGAATAATACTTATCCTCATCTACCTAATAATAATCCTGTGTCAACTTTAGGAGTCGCAATAAATATACTTATTTTATAGTGTCTTCTTCTAGAAAGGGGTCTGAGATGGTTAAAGCGACCTATTTTGGCCTTAAACTGCCTATACAGATATTGAATGTTAGCCTAGTAGTGATTGTTTTTTCTCGCGATAATTTGAGTTCGTAGGCTTGTTGTCTATCTTCGTACATGTGTTTCATGTATAGTTATCCTCCAGGCATTACGATTCTTTGCTAATTCTTCCTACTTATGTTTATTTATACAGTAAAGGTCGAATAAACAGGAAGAAATTCTTAGTCGTAAGAAGGAGAAGAATAAATAAAACAGGAGCTGTGTTCAAGTAAGTCATTTAATACGCGAACTCACACTGAACGTTTACTTATTTGTATAGGTCTGTCCAAAGCTCAGTTAACTAGTTGACTCTACAACACCTGATGCCACCAGTGGACATGGTGACGGATTGTCGCGGTTAGAAATGTTAATTAACCGACATCTATATACCTGAATTGCATCTGGTCAACTGTGTGTTGAATGCACCAGTCTAGCTGTTACCTGTAGCTGCCCATTCATATGTGCAAACTGCAAATATCTACATTTGGTCTGGCACGAGCTTACACATTTCATTATACCGTTAAGATGAGTAGATCGTTAATAAAAAATTTGTTTTACAGATAAGTATAGGTGACATATGTTTTATAATATCTTACTATGCTGTTTTTAATTTGTTTCGCTCTCTTCTTGGAAATTGTCAGCTGGGTTGACATTTGTCTTCACAAAAATTCACCATTGTACCATTCTCAGTGTTAGCTCCTTCCGTGTATCATGAACAATCGCTAAATTTTTGATCAGATAACTGCTAATTTGCCAACGGAGTGGCCGAGCTTCTTAAATCACGCAGTTCTGACTGGTTAAAATAGTCTGAATTGTTGAATAGTCTGAAGGTTGCTGGTTTAATTCCCCGTTGGTGATATTATTCGGGCGAGAATAATATGTTAACGTTAGTCTCATTTTCACAATCATTCACCCCTCATCTAGGTGTGGAAGCTTGCCCCCTGGCGTCAGTGATTAGCCTCGTTGCAGAAATAGGCCAATGTAAAATAAAAAAAAAACTGCTAATTTAAACTTAATTTTCCTCTTTTTGGAGCATTTCTCATTTCTCAGCTGGCGTATTCTTTCCAGATAACAGACGCATCTAGTGAACGCAATTGTTGACAATCAGCACACAACCTGTTTACTTGGTGATTGCAGTCAACTGTTGCAAGTTCATTAAACGAACTGCAAGTGAAATATTATTCTTTTTCACTATGACTGTGGTGGATGTAGAGTTGGTCGTGTCCGTAAATGGGTTGACTAGAAAGGGTTATACGGATTGTCAACATAAATCATGCAACTAGATTTAGCTGACCAGTTTCAAAATATTTTATTTCTTCATCAAAGCTACACAAATAAAAATTATAATTTAAAATACAATAGTTGATTATACAGTTTTACAAAAAATATACCTGATCTATAGGCTATTCCAGTGGTTCCCAAACTTTTTTGACCGCGACCCGGTACGAGGTTTTAAAATTTTTCGCGACCCACCTTATGAAAAAAAAAACATTTATTTACAAAACAAATTTTATTTTAAAGCAGTAGCTTTATAGTAATAAAGAGTAATAAATAGTAATAAGAGTATAGTATAGTAATAAAGAATATAGTATAGTAATAAAGAGCACAAATACACACTATTCTAATGATTAACTGACATAAAAAAATAATAATATATACAAAAAAAAATCTTTTTTGTGTTTTTACAATTTTTCTCGCGACCCGGCAAAATTTTTCTGCGACCCGGTGGCGGGTCGCGACCCACACTTTGGGAAACGCTGGGCTATTCCAAACATTTAAGCGGAACTAAATGGAATTTTTATTTTTGTAAGTTGTCGTGAGCTCACTTCTTAACGATTGAAGTGGGCTTTTGCTAAACAAAATGATCAAGAGCCTCATTTAAACAGGAAAAGTTACTAGTTTTCAGAATCTAGTTCCGCTTAAGTTAAAGAAACGAACTATAGTAAAATAATGTCTTTTCTCGGTGGTTAAAATTAGTCATAGTTGTAAAAAATTAAATAGGAAAAAGAAAAAATATATGTAATGAATAAGTTAAAATTAAATAAACAATAAATGGTCAAAAAAATAGAAAATAATAGTTACAATACACAAAAATTCAAACAAAACAAGTTAAGATATCGGCATGAATATGGTGTGACGGAGACTCCTTCTACAGAAGAAATCAGAAAAATACAAAGGGAACTTGCAGAGACCTGATAAGGGGCGTATAACAGGGTCGATGACCGCGGATGTTTTTAAAGGAATATTTGCGTGGTGAGAAAAAAATATACTGCCTAATCTAAGCTAATCTAATCTATTATATGGAATGCGATATGACGTAAATTTGATTGCGATATGTTACATATACTTGCAGAACAATTTGTTCATTTTGTTTATTTTATAACTTATTGTGCATTAATTTTTTTGCGTCCGTGCTGTAGTTGAGAATGTGTTAACTCTAATTAAGGTTGTGATTAAAAAATAACATGGTTTTATTAATAATTTTCCATTTATATCATGTTTATAATTTCACCATATTTTTGTTCTCTTCGATCAATTACCTATTTTCTAAATTACCGTAAGTTATTTTTATACTAATTATTCGAGGTTTAAAGACATTTGTTTACTGCCGACATCGCTCAAATTTATGGCTTTGTAAATTGGTAAGCTGCTTATAATAAGCTTAAAGTCAGCGGGTTCGTTCAGCGAGCCGCTGTCAGTCAACATATGCAACAGTTCCAATAGTTAAACCTGCCCAATGACTTGGTTTTCAGGACACTACACAAATATCTTCATTCTTGTTGGTTCTTCATTTACTATAGGAGTAGTATATGTTGCAAATTCTGGGAACAGAAATCTTGCGTACTAGTACAATCTTTGGAATTTTCGATTTACCAGAAAAACTTAAAAATGCCAAAAATCTTTGGCTGAACTTTGTTGAATATTTCTAAGAAGTCGTATCAAAAAATTACTCAATACATTTCGTCAGCTTGATTAAAAAATTCCAGAGCTAAAACAAAATCATTCTTAATGATCTCACAAGAAAACAATTAAAATCTTCAGTGGCTAGCAAAAGTTTGTTATTAGACCCTTCTTTTCTACAGCAACGCTCTGCGGCCAAAATAAGAACTCGAACTACTGATATCCACGAATTAACGAACTATATATGACACAAGATCTGTTTGTAGCTAATGAAAATGACTATTTCTATGTGATATAAATAACTATATTTTGAACAAATTTTGATTTCAGAAAAGACTTAATGAACAGATTCTGGTTTTGGTCTCTTGGGAGAGTGTCTAGTTAGTATTAGCCTGACTCAAGTTTTCCCTAACAAATGTCTCCTATATAGTTAGGTACTTTTATCCTAACAAACGACCAGGATAATGAAAAATCCGACGATCTGAACGCACAAGATCCCGAATTCTATCGACATTTTCATCGGTTCTTGAAGATGAAAGCCTTTCGCTGCGTGATTCATCTTCAATCAACTCTCTTCCTTCTGAAAATGCCTTAAACCTCCAAAAAACCTTGGTCCTTGCAAAACACTGTCTCCGTAGGCCTTCTGAAGTTTTGCAAAAGTTTCCGTTGCACTATGCCAAAGTCTGAAGCAAAACCTGATAGCACACCATTGCTCGAAATTAATGTCACTTATTTTTAGAACGCACTAGAAAAAACTGTTTCACGAAAAAAAAATCGCTACGGACAACAAAATTATTCTAGCGAGTTCAAACTGAAGGCGTAGCATATGTTGACCTCCCAAATCTCGCGTCCCAAATGTTGCCAGATCAAACGCTATGTTCCCAGTCCGGTTACTTAATTTACAAAACTCGTATAAAACGTATGAAAAACGATAATTTAATACAGAAAGTACTGATCGCAAAACTATATGGTAAATAGAAGAGAGGAAGATTCAGAGCATATTATGATAACTGGACGATGTCGAACAATACATCGAAACACTCAAAATAAAGAATTGGTTGAACATTGCCCAAACAAGATCGGAATAGATGAAAATTCTGGAACATGTCAAGGTTCATAGCTCTAGCGCCAACTTTGTTGCTTACAAGTTCTACTCTGACTTACCACTAAGAAAAAATAATATTAAGTTATTATTAATTAAAAAAGTATTTTGATTTTCTTTGTGGTTACTTTTTTTTATACTAAAAATCCAAGACGTATCAATGTCTATTAATCTTAAATTTATTCATCAGCTATTTTTGTTTATTATTTTGTTTTTTTAATTTTAAACAATACCCCTATAATTAAAATGCAAAGTATTGTTGATATACCTCGTCTAGCTTAGTCGAAAGTAATTATTTTTTCATTATTAACATATAAATATTAATATAGATATATACTCATGTCATGTTTAAAATTAGGAATATATTACATAAAAAAACATAGTAATTTGCCAACTTGTTATTAGTTATAATAAAAATATTTCACACCTCTGATATTAATCTTAATATAAAATTTGCTTATACGTATGTAAATTTTTCGCTTGGTAAATGAATAAGTTTATTATAGGCTATGTTATAAGTCTGTACGTCGGATACCGTAGTCTAGCGGTAATGTCTAGGCTCAATGTCCAACGTTTGGAGGTCAGACAATTGCATTCTCAGACAAGTGTGTAATTTAATTTAATTTATTATTATAACTACATTGAATACTAGGTAAAATTATTGATAATTAATTTTCTATACCGTTTGGTTAAATAGAGTCTGAAAATAGGGCAAAATATAATTTTGATAAATGAAGAAATTATACCTTTGGTTTGCATAATCGAACAAAAAAATCCGTGAACATAAATAAAATCTGTAAAACCTCTAGGAAGTACGTGTGCTATCCACTGAAATCGTCATTTACTGTGAGATTTCTCTGAAAACGAGGAACAAAAATCGCGCATCAAGCGTTAGTAGGAACAATCAAAGATGTCAGATGGTTAGTTAAAAATTTTGGCGCACAGCAACAAAGGCTATTTGCTCGCGACAGATGGTTAATAAATTTCAGATGTCAGGTGGATTAGAGCCATTTGGGGATTAAAAACTGAAAGGAGAAGGCAGGAAAAAGGGTCAAATGTAAAAATTCACTACTAGAGGAACTAGAAGAGGACGGTTAGATGCTTGTACCCATCTACCCGTCTACCCATCTACCCAGGAACGAGTCGGAACAAAACGAAGGAAAGAGTAATCCATAACGCATTGTAGGATCAAAATAATAATGTTTTGACTTTTTCATTGCTCAGAAAAAAACAAATGCCATGACAAATATTACAAATCATGTTATGCCAATAAAAATAGACAACATAGTTATCAACTATGCCAGTGAATATGTATATTTAGCTCAACTGATCTCCTTCGATAAAAGAAATGCGAAAGAAATAAACCGCAGAACAAGTTGGAGAAAACTAATCTCGTTAAAAAACTATTTGGATTCAAAGTAAAAGACATATTCAGCAAAATCATTCTGGACTCTACTGTCTTCCCAGTTCTTACATATGGCTGTTAGATTTGGTCGTTGACCAGGAAAGACAAGTCCAAATTAACAACTTGCCAAAACAGCGATAGAAACGTGTACTGGGCATCACGTAGACAAAGGTTCAGACACACAAATATACGTACAAGAACAAAAATCACAAGCGTCTCGAAAAGAGTGAGATCGTTGAAATGGAAATGGGCAGTACTCCTAATGAGATTCACAGTTGGTCAAGGTCGTCAATATTAGCCACAGAATGGACACTGCTGGTGGGGAAATGGAAGCAATGCCGCCAAAGAAGGAGATAGCGAGACGAATTTATCAGCATCGACAAGCTTTGAACAAGCAGAGTCAGATACAGACCGATTTGGAAAGCGATGTGGGAAGTCTTTGACCAAGGATGGGCGTCCTAGGCTAATTTATTTCACACTCCTCCCATATCGTTATTATTGCGTCTTCTGCATTTAATATTGGAGACCAGGATCATAATTTATAGTAGGGAAATTGGTAGTAAATTATCTTTGAACAGAGTGTTTGGATATCTTCATTTTTACGGCTTCTTCATTTACTATTGGAGGCCAATATACACAAAGGATTCGAAAAGAAATGCTGATCAAGCAAGGCTCCTTATAATTATTGAGCCAAAATTATGATGCATTTACATTTTTTTCTGATCTGTTGCATACAATTTGACGCCGCCAAGGCGAACTTTGGCATGAGCTATGATCTGTCAGTCACCTGATTAGGAGAAATGGTGATCATGAACAGGCTCTTTCTAAGGTAATCAAACATTGTGTTATAGTGTTTTGTTTTTCACTTCCTTTTAAGGTGTTATCTACTTTAGTCTACGATAGCAGTTGGTAGCTAGCAACTTTATAGCCTATTACTACCGTCTAGGATTTTTTGAACATATAGACAGGGAGCTCATGACAGTTTTTGGTCTCCGATTTCATACAGCATGCCTTTTGGAGGAGAGAATATTTACCCTGTGACAACAAAAAAGGGATGGTACTAAACCCCTGCACGCTTTCCGGTCATAGGGAAAATTGATTTCCAATTAAACACAAAATTTTTGTGCTTTTCTCTGATTTAATATTGCTTGCCCTTTTGTCAAAAGAAAGTTATAACAAATTTAAAGTCTTTTAAATATATGCATGCGATTCGGAGGGTCCCAAAGGGCTCAAACGGTCATGTGATCTTGTAATAAAAAAATATGATTTTCCGCGTTTTCATACAGCATGCCTATAATTAAAAGACTTTAAATTTGTTATAACTTTCTTTTGACAAAAGGGCAAGCAATATTAAGTCAGAGATAAACACAAAAATTTTGTGCAAGTGGAAATGCAATTTTCCCTATGACTGGAAAGCGTGCAGGGGTTTAGTACCATCCCTTTTTTGCTGTCACAGGGTAAATATTCTCTCCTCCAAAAGGCATGCTGTATGAAATCGGAGACCAAAAATGTCATGAGCTCCCGGTCTAATATTTTTATTGTATTTATATGTGTTTATTTCTATTTATGATCTTCCTTTCCCCTGCCCACGTGATCTGTTATTTTGTTTATCCATCTAATAGTATAGGATCTTATATGACCATATCACAGCACCCTATTGTACAACTCCATATCACCTTTTCCATTTTGGTAATCCTCGTTGGTAACTCTGTTCCTACACGCCTGCAGTACTCAATTTTCTGACTCGAAATACTATAGTTAAAAATGTATCTTTATAATTTAGAACTTCTTTAAAAGTAGAAAAAAGAAAAAAGTGTTGTACTTGCTAATGAAAAAATTCTTAAATAATTTTCAACACAGGATGTTGTTTGGAATATATTTAAATATACTTTTAAATCAATTTTGACTGCTTTAAATAATGCATCCGTTTCTAATTTATCAAATTTATATTTACATAATCGATATATCAATTGATTTTTAAACAAAAAACAGTGAACAGCCAAATTATAACACTGAAATGCGGCGACTATTAAAAATAATTTAGATAGACTAAGTATATTTCATTTTCTCTCATTTATTGTGAATTGTGTGTCATCTTGATTTTTGATTGCACCCATACAATCCACTATCTTGATCTATTTACAATTATCTATTGCATAGTTTCCTAAACTACTTGAGAGAGTAGAGGTAAGGTGACCTACCACACCTTTTAGATAGGACAGTCTTCCTTTGGATAGTCTTGTCCTGTCTAACTTATATGTTCCCCTTTTGTCCTGAATTGGAAATATTTGTTCTACTAGTCCTGCTTTTTCTTGTTAAATAGGATTAATTTTTAATTTTAATTTCCGACGTTAGTACGAGATCTTGTACCATTATTGTAAGTAAGGTTAAGTTGTGCGTGCATCTTGTGTGATTTTGTTTTTAAATTTGTGTTTGTGTGCACTTCCTCAGTCTGACAAAAAGAAATATTCTTTCTAATTCGAGAAATACATCCTTAATGGTGCATGTCCACTTGAGAGTAAATAGTGGCGAGAAGCTCTCGATAGCAGTTACTCTCAAGTGGACAGGCATCTGAGAGTAACTCGCAGAAAGTGGCGAGCTACTCTCCGAGAGCTAACTACTCTCAACGTACTCGCAAGTGGACACGTGCTCCCTACACTCTCCGAGAGTAGCTCGCCAAATACGAACTGTGTTCGAATTCCTGAGAGTACTCTCGAGAGCTGTCTGCTTACAAGATGTTCAAAAATTAGTCACCGGAGGAAATAAATAAATTAATCGGCTTGTACGAATTCCGGGAAATTCTGTCGATCGTGAAATGTGTCGATTACCGTGACAATGAAAAAACATAATGTTTTGTAGGAAATTTTATGCCCCCAAATTTAGAAAATTAACAACCTATTAACCATTTTTTTTTTTTAATTTTATTAAAAATAATTAATTAGTTTAAATTTAATTCAATTTAAAAATAAAAATATATGTTTTTTTTTAAAATAAAATAAAGTTTAAAATATTATGTGCCTGATTAAAAGAATTATTTTGATAGAATAAATTATGTAAATTTTTACCTTTGTTAATAACTAATTACCCCAAATAATTAAGTAGAGCCTAAAATAAAATTATTAAGTTATTTTAGTAATTGCATTTAATTGAATTAAACTATTTTTTAAAGTATCAAAAAACTTTGTACATCTACTAAAATGTAATTAACAACAAAATATGCTAATTTAGCTTTTAGGTACATACCCCAAATATAAAGGTAATAACCCTTTTCTTTTTAATATCTATTTTTTTTTTTTTTATTAACTTTATTTACAGGAAGAATAATCTCTATTTCTTCAATTTCATGAATAGGGGCGTGAGTAGGATTAGAAATTAATTTACTTCCCTTTCTTTTACTTTACATTCCTTTATTAAAAAAAAGAAAAATAATATTTCTTTAAATCTTCTATTAAATATTTTTTAGTACAATCTATAGCTTCAACTATTTTTATTTGCAATTTTATTAATAATATTTAAAATAAATTTTATAAGAAAATTATTAAAAGTACATAAATTTTTAATAATATTAATCAATTCAATTTTATTATTAAAAATAGATGCAGCACCATTTCATTTTTGATTTTCACAAATTATAGAAGGCACCTAAAACACGTCTTCTATCAATCCATGACTTAATCCAGCAGATTTTTTTATTCAACTTTTTTCCTTTTTTTATAAATAGAATTATTACAGCTGCTGCGACCTTTCTATAGTGCGATGCCATCTTGGCTACTCTCCACAACTGATCAAGTGGACACAGGCTTGAGAGTTCTCTCGAGAGTAACTCTCGAGAGCAACTCGCAGGGTACTCTCGAGAGTCCACCCGATCGAAATCAGCTCTCTAGTGGACAAATCCGTGAGAGTTACTCTCGAGAGTTACTCTCGAGAGTACTCTCAAGTGGACAGGCACCTTAACCCTGGACGGTCACTGTGGGGTCTCTTAGACCCAAGCAACTATGAAAATCGACCGTGCGTGCTAGAAAGCGACTATTACTTATTGTCGTTCCATTGTAACTTCAGTTTGAATCTACTGCTCCCAAGAAAAGCTTGTTTTGTTGTTGTATGTCATAGTGTTTTTTTTTTTTAAATACAAAGGAAAAGTACAGCGCGGATTAGTTAGACCCCAGTGTGGCTTTTATGTAAGCTATATTATTATTATTATTATAATTTTATTTTGTAATTTCAGTAAAATGGCATCTTGTAGCACAGATAAATACCGTCCATTAACGGAACGGGAATTAGAAATAGCGACAGAAAATATATGGACATGCGAGAGCGAGGTGGAAGATATTTTTGGTGAAAATTCCGATCTGTAAAAATATATAATTATTTATCATTTTTATGTTCTTAATATGTTCAATTTATCATTTATATGTATTTACTATGTTAAATAATTATTTGCAATTAATAAAAATGTTTCAATAGTAAAATAATCAAGTTTTTAATACTAGGGTCTACTAGACCCCAGTATGACGTTTATGTCACAAAAAGTAAGTATGACCGTCCAGGGTTAAAATAGTACGTATTAAAGGTTATAGTTCTTAATTTAATTATTTCAACCTGTGATCTGTAATTCTATTTTAGTTCCAAATAATGAAAAAAATGTCGAAAAAAGTAAAAAAAAAAAAGAGTAATGATTAATGTATTGAGTTGTTACAGTCCGTTCGTATTTTTTTTTTTCACCTTTTATTATCAAATGTACTGTCCATTATTTTCTATCACTTTGGACAAACGCTCAGGCAAATTAGAGGTGAATTTTGATATCGTCCAAAGAAGCGAAATTTTTTCCGTTAAGGGAATTTTGTAGAGAGCGGAACAAATGGTAGTCGGAGCATATGGTCCAGACATCGCAACATCCGACTACCATTTGTTCTGCTTGCTACAAAATTCCCTTAACGGAAAAAATTGCACATCTGTGGACGGTATCAAAATTCACCTGGACAGATTTTTCGAGAGCAAAGACGGAACCTTCTGGAGAGATGGATGGCATTGTGAAATTGACAGTACATTTGAGAATAAAAGTTTTTTTTTAGAATAAATATTTTATTGAAAAAAAGGCGAATGAAAAAAAAAAACGAACGAACTTATGTAACAACCCAAACATAATTATATATAACAGATAAAAGATAGTAATATATGTATGGATATACTATTAATATTGAATAATAGTATTATTAAATACTTTTTTTGGGTCCTTTTGGTTGGTGACATGTCGAAGGTGTCCGATAGGGCGATGTCACTGGGAAGTATACTCCTTACTCAATTTCAAATTCTGGTAACCTTGGCATAGGGCATCTACTTTTTGGCATACAAAATTGGCTATTATGTTCCGCTAGTTGTTAACCTTTTGGCTTGCTTCCAGGATAAGTTGTTTAGGTTTCCTTGAAAATTTAGCGCCGCCAAGTGACGATAAAACGACCTTGTCTCCGCTTTTTGTAAGGATCCCTTTCAGCAATGCTGGTAATTTGCCGTCTTAAGATGTACCTGATCTGTGCATAGATTATCTAATATATTTCATCTGTTAAATATCAAGTAATTTCAAGTAACTTGTATACCACTACTCACTAGATCAGCGACAGAATTCATCTTCTCTTGTGTCAACTTTTGCGAGGCATACATATGCAGTTATTCACGTTTGCATTTTTTTTTAGATTTTCGTGTCAATGAAATAAAGTAGTGCAATTCATTCTATGTATTGTGGATAGCCTCTGTTCTATGGTCCCTTAACCAATTAATGTGTAGATCCCGACATTGTTTTAAATTGTTTTTTTTTTTCCAAACGGTAAATGTAAGGTTAACGACTAAGATATTGCAAGTACAATAATACTTGGGAATAAAAGTTAAAATATTCATCAAATGAATTAAAAGATACTTAAGTAATTGCAGGTTTTACTTTACTTATCTTGATTATGGATTTAAAGAAAACAAAAGCGATTCTCATCTTATGCCTGTCAACTATTTTTTACTGTTAGAAAAGAGAAAAAGTTTTCATTACATTTCCACGAGAATGTTTAAATTAATTTTGTTTATCACTAACTTAAATATATTTAGATAATATCTGTAAGAAGTTGTTTCGTGGTAAGACGGTTTTCTATGTACAGCAACGCTAGTTCCAATCTCAGATTTTTCAGATTTTCAGCTTATGCATTTAGCTCAGGGGTCAACTTAACCTCAAATATTCAACGGCATGTATAACCCCCACAAATTATAAGTTACTTGTACAAAACTAACAATATGAAATTAAATTATTGATAATCTATGTATCAAAATTTGCAGCAATATTTTATTTATCCAATAAAAAAAATAAAATAAAAATAATGGGTTCTTAAAACCTAGATAGGCGTATAAGGGGCAGAGAAAATAAGTTACCTTCTCTGCCCCTCCGTTTCTAGTCCACCGATCATAGATATAAAAGTCACGTGGTCAGTTTTACGTTTAGACCGGTCCTATTATCCCTATATGAACCGGTACTCATTTATAAGTATTAAATACTTGAGGCTGAGTCGACCCCAGAGCTGTCTGTACAATATCGGAAGATAAAAATCCAAAGGAGGTGGGACATCCCGAACCAGCGTTCCTGTGCTCCGTAGGCAACCCTCTTACCACGGATCCACAGCAACTCTTATTTATCCAATAGGTTATTTATAATTGTAGAAAAAATTGTTGTAAAAATGTAATCGCTCAATAACTTAATAATAGATAACAGATAACAATTTTCTGTATTTTTTAAAATATTATTGTGGGTTTCAAATATCTTTTATATTTATATAGTTTTGTGTAGAAATGTTCAAAACTTACGTCAACAATTTTTTCGACTTAATTGTTTATACATAGTTATTGTATACTTGTATATTTATTTATTTATAGTTAAAACCTTGAAATATGCAATACTTGATATTAATGCCACTTTGTACATGTGTTCTTTACGAAAATTAAATCAGTTTTACTCATAGCACCTACATTGAGATCAGCGGCAGATTCAAGATGCAGCAAAAATAGAACACCAAGTACAATAACTATTTACACAATACACAATACACAATAGGGAGGTATTTAGTATTGAGCATAATTTCTAAAAGGAATATTAAAAATTCTTGAGAATTGTATAGACAATTCTTAGTTAATATTTATTTTATTTTGGTTTTAAACAACCCATATGGTAAATTCTTGAGATGTACCTGGTAGATGATTAAAGAAGTTAGCTGGCAAATATACCATTTCTAAATTTGAATAACGTAAGTCTAGGCAGTCTGATGTTGCCACCAGAGCGAACATTGTAGGATACGGGTACATATTTGTAAGAGTTTTCTTCAGGTGTCACCTTAGTCGTCATTAAATTCCTAGGATTTAAAATGGAGAGAAGATATACATATATTGAAAATTGTCTTAATTTTTTTTTTTTTAATATCTGAAAACTGGTTTCAAAATTGTTCACAAATTACAGTTTCAGTAACGTATTTCTTGCTATTAGTTGTGTTCTTGGATTTATAAGTAAGCATTTCACTACCATAAATAATTTATTCTTGTTTGATACCTTAAAAACTAAAAATTATAGTGGGATAAAATAGAAATACTGGAATTAAGTGCATACATCCTTTCGATAATATAAAAATAAATAATTTGTATAAATTGCATATGTTTTCGAAAATACTCATACACTGTAAATTAAGTTAAAATATTATTTAAATATATTCAAAATTATTAAAATTTGATATTTTAAACAAATATGAAATTCCACTAAGGTACGTGATTATTATCTATGATCGATAAGGTAATATATTATTGAAATTATATTTTACAGTAACCAACGCCAAGAAGTCCTTATCAGGTATATTAAATCAGTGCTGCATAGAACTGCATGTGTAATAGGCAAATATTATTATTATATAAAAATAATATTAGCATAATCAATTCAGTTTAAATTATTTAAATTACATATAACTAAGCCAACTTGCTCTGATTTTTAATATTTTAAAATTAAAATATTAAAACGCATCTGAAAAGTTTTAGAGCAGGGTTTCTCAAAGTTAAATATTTGTGCACTGCACAGAAGATCAACTCTTGATGATATTTTGTGTCTAGTCGGCTTGCTTTTGATCTTTTTTTTATTATTATTTTTGGCCTTTGCTGCTGTGCCAGGACAATTTTTTATTTGAGAAAATTTCCATGCCTGAACGGGATTCGAATCCGAGACCTTCGCAACGCAGAGCAGATGTGTTACCACTACGCTACGCCGGTCGGCATCTTTTGATCTTGTCACAGAATGAGTTTTACAGAGAGTTCGGTAAGTTTAATGTGTTTTTATTGATTTTTTTTACGATCATGAATTACGACTCTCGTTGAAAATGTCGCCATTCATTAACGAGAGGTACAAGGTATAGTTTTTGCAAGTATTTTGTACACTGACAATCCGAAATAAAATTTGTACATGTACATCAAAATTTGCCGAGAATTTTTATCTATCTAATAACAGGATATTTTTAATTGTAAAAAGAATTTGTATGTAATTGTAAATAAACAAATTACATTATAGATGTCATCTTGTCAATCAGTCGATGTAAATCACTAAAAGTATTGGCATACGACGCGGCAAATTGTTTTTAAAGCTTCATTCTACAAATATGTTTCAAGCTATTTTGTTCTCGTATGGAAATTACTTAAAGTTGTAGAATTTCATGTTCTGTTTAAGCAACCATCTCGAATCTGCCGCGGTTGTAAATATGGATGCTGCTGGTAAAAATGATTTAATTATTCGTAAATAACACGTCTACCAAGTGGCATTCCCTTGTCATCAAGTATAGTATTTTTGGATGAAGGTTCTGAACTATAAACAATTACGTCGAGAAAATCTATTATTAAGTTATTCAGGACATTTTTACAACAATTAATTCTACAGTTAAAATTATTCTATTTTATTTGAGATCGTTAGTTTTTTATAAAAAACTTATAGCCTGTAGGAGTTATTCGTATCTATAGTTCATTTTCTTAACGCACAAAATGATCGGCTAATTGAAATTCGACGTCTGAAATTCTGGTCGCTAGTCACAGATGGTTTTATTGTTCTTCTGGAAACGTTTACAATTTTGAGTTACAGTATAGTAATTAGAGCGATGATATATGTCACTGAATTAAGTACGAAAATAAGAATAATTTATAATGGAATATGCATTTTCTTTTTGTTTCTATTACTCATCGAGAGTTCCTAATTTCTTTTCGCCAATTTTAAAAGTCTACATACCATAGGGTGCTGCTGGATTAGTCCATCAAGAACGTGTACTGCCTGTACTTCTTCTGCCAATCGATGTTCGAAGCACTAATTTACAGAGTGCGCGGCCAAAATCCAGACAAAATTAGATTTGAATTTCCCGCTGTTCTATATCACTTGAAGTTGTCGCCATTGGTTCTTTAGATAGCTGTACGCATGTACTAAGCAGTCATAACCTCAAAATAGTCGCAATGTTGAAACAAAGTGCGGAATATAACCGAAGAGCTGCGATAATTGAAAGTATTCGCGTTGGGCGCTCAGCGACAGAAATTATTCGATTTTTCGGTTACCCGAGATCGACGGTTTATGATGTCGGCACGAAATACAATAAGTCGGAGGAGTCGAAAAAAGGTGCTGCAACACGAGCGAGGAAGATACACTCGAAGGAGCGCGTTGTCAGGACGCCTGAGGTCATTTAACGGGCTCAGGAGCTGATTTTGCAAGATCCAGGACAGTCGATTCGAAAATTGTCATCGATAGTCGGAGTCAGTGAAACAATTATGCGTCAAATCATTCAGGAAGACCTCCAACAAGACGGTGCACCTGCCCACACTAATCACTTAGTGCAAAACTGGTTGTCGGACAATGTTGACATGTTTTGGTCAAAAGAATTCTGAACTCCCAACAGCCCTGATTTGAATCCTTTGGACTTTTATGTATGGAGCGTGATTAAAAGAGTCACGAATAAGTCCATACATCCAAATGTAGCATCACTTCAAGCCGCTATTAAAGCAGCTTTCAATAATATGGACCGTAACGCATTACAACGTGCATGCGAACGCTTCAGACCACGATTGGAGGCGGTTCTTCAAGCAAGTGGGTGATACATTGAATAAATTTCTTCTCTATGATGTTGCACATTATTTGGCAAAAAGCTTTTTGTTAACTTTTTCATTTTTACAATAAAAAATATAGTTTGAAAAAATTGTTTAATTTGTCCGGATTTTGGCCGCGCACCCTGTATGTGCCATCCCATTACTGAACTTCCTTAAGTCATGCCTCGGTTCAAAATCCTCAGTGAATTCTAATTTGAAATCTTCAACGATTTTGTCGTATTTTGATTATTTTTATTATATCTAATTTCTTGTATGCTATACCTACCACATGAAATTATATCAATCTTGCCAAGTACCTTAACTTTCACACCTAGAATTCGTCTTTCGAAGAAAGGTTTAGATAGAAAAGAAAAGAAACTGAATGAGTTTCTGAGTTTTGTGTACATAGAATGGCAGAGTTGAAGTGAGGTGGAAATAGGAATTTGATTATATTTCCTACGATACGGTATTTTAGCTCGTTTCTTTTAATTTCCAAGATATTCTAGCTTCTTTTTTCTTCTGAACTGCTTGATCTCAGGCTGATAACTAATTCTCCAATTTTCTCATTACAGACTTGATTGGACCAGGATATTCTCAGTATAGGCCTGTAGATTTTAACTACAAAATTTTTCAAACTTCAAGATTTTTGATACTTAAACAAATTAATTGTTATCTAATTGTAAGTGTATAAGTTTTAAATAAGAATAAAAAAAAAACTTCAAAACTGGGTCTTTGGCTTCTGACAGAATCCAGAGGTTTATGACATGCGAACTCCATTCAAAAAAGTATAGATAAAATAGAATTTTAATATGCGGTTGATTACAATACATTTATTGTGAACTGGTAAATTATTTTGGAACTGGAATGATAAAACGATCTCAGATATTTTTTGGACTTTCCAATCATTTCTGGAATGTTAAATACTATTTAGAACATCTAGAGCTGCAATATTTTACAATAAAAATATTTTATAGCTGTAAATAACACATTTTTAAGTTTTGCTATAATTAATTTGTCTCGCCAGTATTAATCTTATAGCCACACATTTGAATCTGTTAACAAGGTTTAATGTTACATTTTCTTATTAGTAGGTTATAATTTAATCAGAAATCCATGCGGGTTTTATTTTTAGAGTGTGTAGGTCGAGTATTAAAGATTAATTAGATTACTGGAAACATTCAATGAAGAAGAAAATACTATTTGTATCAGTGCTTATTGAATCAGTTGTAAGACATTAAAGTACATATTAATTCTGTAATTTACAAAATTCCCATTAACGATGTTTGCGATATATCTTTAAAATTAATTGCCAGAAGTATTTGTTTAACACAGGTATTCTTAAAGAAGCTGGCATGTTGAGCATTGGTGCTACTCTTTTGCAGAAACGATTGATGTTACATATCAGGGGTGTCAATAACGGCGAACGTATATTGATTTTTGGTCATACGCCAATGTTTTGGCCAATCTCTCTATCTACTCTGCAAGGTAAGTAAGCAAGAAAAGATAATGTAAGATAATTTCGTGAATAAGAGAACGAGATATATGAGAAACGTCTCTTCTGACGCATGTGATGGTCAACCCCGTTTTTTAAACCATCTGTGACTAGTGACCAGCGCCCAGATCGTATTTAGTCATGTAATTTTATATCCATCTTCCAAACGTCAGGCACTATTTTCTCATTTAAAATAAATTTACTATATTTGGCAAATAAATAACCAGACATGGACGTCGAATTTCATCTAGCCCAGCATTTTGTGCGTTAGGAAAACGAATTAAAGATACGATTAATTCCCATAGACTATACGTTTTTTTTTTTTATAAAAAACTAACGATCTCAAATAAAATAGAGTGTTTTTAACTGTAGAATTAATTGTTGTAAATATGTACTCAATAACTTATTAACAGAGCCGGCGCGAGGGTCTGCGGCGCCCCTAGGCAAGATTTAATTGAGCGCCCCTAAGTAGGGCGCAATTAGCTTTTTTCGATATCTTCCCTTTTAAATTTGAAGTGAACATCTGAAATAAAAAAGGTCCTCACTTTTACATTTTAAGTAAAGACCTAAAAAAAAGGTTCTCACTTCCAAATTTCAAGTGAAGATAAAAAAAAACCTCACCTCCCAAAATCCTTTTTTCAATTTCAAGTGAAGTGAACACCTAAAAAAAATGTCCTCACTTCTAAAATTACATTTCACTGCCTTACTTTTATATGCATTTGGTCATTTAGCGCCCCCCTCGCAGTGGCGCCCGCATGCACCGCATGCCTTGCATGCCCGTCAGCGCCGGCTCTGCTTATTAATAGATTTTCTCGACGTGATTGTTTATAGTTCAGAACCTTCATCCAAAAAATAATTTACTTGACGATAATGGCATACCACTTGGTGCTCGTGTTCTTTAGGAATAATTAAATATTCTTTATTTTTACACAGGCGCAAATATTTTCGTTGCTGTGCGCCAAAATTTTTAACTAACTAATTTTATTTGTACACAGCATATGGCGTACGGATACTTTCAATATGCTGTCTGACCACTTTTTCTAGAGTTTGATAAAGGGATTAGATTTTTTTAATTTTTAATCGAACTACACTTGCTAATTAGACTTGTACAGCCTGCCACAATTTCTCGCCATAGCTTTCTGTATGTGACCAGTGTTCCGATTTATTTTTTATACCTCTGCTAGCTGCAGTTATTTTGACCTCGTTGCTCGATTTTTTAATCTTCCTGTCTCTTATAGCAATTTTAATAAACACTGCCCATTTCGATTTTTGCATTCTGTGTAAATATCCGGGCCTCCAGAGATGGCCTTCGTCTATTCAGTGGCGTAAGAAGCGGGAGCGACTAGGGACAATTACCCTAGACAAGAGAGGGTGGAGGGATAAATATGAAGTTGCGCAATAACATAACTTGGTTTGGTTTGGACCTGGTTTGAGTTAAATATATATAGGCGTAGGCATATTTGAGTTTTGCCTTGCTCCTGTGCGCCATATACAATCTGTACGCATCTGCTTCTTTATATATTTCGATTCATTTGATATTCTTTTGAAGTACATATCCGGTTTGGATGTTGACTATCATTTTGGCAGTTTTGACTTCAGCTGCTCGAAAGAGGTATGTACCTATAGAGTCAATTAAAAACCATTGGCGTAGATTCTAAAATTCATCATTTAAGAGGTCAAGAAGGTCCTCCTGTACCATATACTTTATTTTGCAATATCAATTGCAGCAAGATATAACTGTCGTTCTTTCACATTATATGTCTGAGATATTCAAGATTCTTCCTCTTCGCCGTAAACAGTATTTCTGATTCTTCGACTTTGCCAAAGATTTTTTTATTTGAATAGTGTTGTGTTGATGCTGCCCTCAAAATACGGCGATTCGAGTACATCCTGGTGCTCTATCTCAATTCTGCATCTAATTTCAAGAGAGTAATCCCATTTGTCTAGAGGTAGTGTTTCTTATCCTGCCCTTTCGAATTTTCCCCACAGTTCTTCTAAATAGATCATTCTTATATCTGTTCAAAAAGTTCATGGGCATAAATTCTCCTCCCTTTCCTTCAACATTACAATCAATAACAGTTAAAATTCCAATAAAACAAGAATTTTCCGATAGATTTATCGTACACATTAACTCAGGTATCTCTGTAACGACATTGAACACCATCAGTGTTCTGTGTCGCACATTCAAATAATGTAAACTGGACGATAAAATAGGAAAATGTCGAGCGATGTTGACAAGTTATGCCCGGAACGAAATGTGCACACAAACTGAAATATGCCGCATAATTAAAATTTTTATTACCAGATATAATTTTTGTCCAGTCAAATAAAAGATAAATATGAATGGACGAAATTAATGAAGTGAGTATGAATGAAATATTGGAATAATTTAATTAAAAATGTTTTCATTTTTCAGAATTTTTAGTCGGGAAATTTGGTAGAGGGAAATGGAATTCAAAATTAACGTTCTAGGTGTCGAGATCTGGAATGAAATACCTTCTTTTTCTGTCTTATTGGGCACTCTCAGGCTTTAATTTTGGCCTCCCTGTACGTCGTCACTGGAAGTCGTCAAACACTCTTGACCATAAATTTTATCCACTGCTACTTGCAACTGAACAGCAAAAATTAGAGTCGAGGCGTTTCGGCAAATGGGGAAAACAATCTAAGGTCTTTAATGAACTAAGAAAATGCCAGCTTCAATGTTTTGGTCCTGTCTTGAGGAATAATAAGTACCTTTAACTATGTATAATTATTAAGGGGCGCAAAAAAAGGTTCTGGTCGACGAAGACCATCACTGCTAAAGAACTTATGCGAATAGTTTGGGCTTAGTACAAAATCTCATTTTAGAGACAGTCGAGAAGGTGAAATTGTAATTCTGACCGTCATCGTCCTTGGAGGACAGGCATCTACAGGAGAAGATAAGTTCTTTGTCATATGCTCCAATTCTCGATAGTCATTTAGTCGATATCTCCATCTTTTGCAAGACCTTATCGCAGGTCGAGCGATGTGTTGCCATTCTTTCCAGGTCTTGTTTTCATCGTTCATTGTCATTGTATGTTCTATCTCCAATATATATATTTTTTTATTTATAGTTTATTTATTTATTTATTACGTATAGCATAATGCCTAACTCTCAGAAAATTTCAGGTCGCGATTAGCGCTCTCTGGCATAACCTAACTACTATTTTTTACAATAGCCGAGACCGTCGACTTAATGTGCTCTCTGAAGCACTTCCCATATACCCGAATAATAATTCAGAGACAATAGTAGTAATAATATTAATAATTAGCCTAAAACAGGTCCTAGTCTTGCAAAGGCCTCTTAAGTGTGCAAAGGCCTCATCCATGTCCTTTCATTTCGTCCTGTCATGAGCGACCCTGGGCCAGAGAGTCCCAGCTGTTCTAATGATGTCGTCTCTTCATCTTATCTTTTGTCTTCCTCGTGATCTCGTTAGATATCTTGGCGACCATAGCTGATATCTTTGGCTACTGGTTGTCATTTAGACATGCTAGGTGTCTGCCCACTTCCATTTAAACCTTCTGCTGCAGTGTAATATCTCTAACTTCAGTTTTATTATGGATCTCTCCATTTTTCTCTGAGAAACTGCCGATTTTCCAGAGACAGGGACTGCGTTTGGCATCAGTAAACAAGGACGGGAATTATGAAAGAGTTAATGCTTAAGTTAATTCGAAGATACAGGTACTCGTTTAAGGAAACTTATTTTCCTGAAAGTGTTTAAAAATATTTACTCGTATTGAGGATCGATCTCACGACCTCTATCCACTGTAAATTTCTGTCTCGTATCCCTTAAAATACTTTAATCATTCTTATTACATGTACAACCCAAAGTATTAAAATTGGATGCTTTAGAAGCGTTAGAGATTAAGAAAGCCAGTTCCAAGAACATGGATTTAATGAATGAACAATTAGATATTAGTAATTCTCCGCTTCTAGCCCCATTTTAACCCTTCGATTTTTCCTAATCGCCTTTTTTCCTAATTGCTCTATTGATGATAGTATATATTTGTTCAGTTTCGTAAACTCTTCGTATTCTGATGTTGGCCTCATAAGCCGAAATACGTATTAATAAATTTAAATATTTTGAAACATTACCGAGTGTTTTATTTTGAGTTCTATTTTCAATATGTTTCAACGAGAGCCTACAACTGAATCTATTAAGTTTAATCATTTGGATGGATGAAAACAATTAGATATTTTTTGAACACTTTAGCCATGCTTACAGCCAGCTTACAGCTTGCTCTGTTAAGTATTTTGTCTCTTATATATCAAAGCTAGATGTATTGACAGTCGATCGTTCCAATCGCAAGTTTTTCGAAATCGCGGCGCATGTCCTATCATTCTTTCCAAATCTTCATGACCATTTTATTCTATTTCGTCTATGTCACGTAATCGTCTGCTTCTCATCCTATGAATATCCTATAATACAATCTTAGTTCAATGATAATAACAATTTTCAAATAATATATATCACATTTTTAATATCTATCCTTTTTGGAGGTTTCTTAACACAAAATTTGTATGCTAACGTCAAAGAGATTTACCAAAACATAGTTACAAAATCAACAAGAGTTTCTCGTCAAATAAGTTCGTTTTGAGCCCACGTTTCATTTCATTTCACAGTCCAAACAGTCGTCTGTAGGCACTGCGCGGTAGAGGTATATTCGAATGTTCAGCCTTAGGCTATCCACTGTTATAAAGAGAGCAATCTCAGCTACCGAACATTTGATTTAGAAATTTGATATTACAAAATTAAAATAGATTGTGTAGGTGGAGGATTTTGTTTGTATTGATGAAAGATTTACAAAGTAATGTTAAAGGTTGTTTCTTATCAAATTAGTTTACTCTTAGTTCAATGTCAGTTTTTTTTACCTTTTTTAAAGTGTTTACTTTAGCGATAGAGTGTCTGCGTAAAATTTTGTTTTGTACTAGAAAGAAACCTGATTTTTTTAAAACAACTATTGAAAAAGACGATCTTGGGTAAATAGAATATTTTAAGTATTCTTGACATGATAAAAGTTCAATCAAACATCATAAAAAATCCGGTAAGTCTTTAATTTCTAAAACGACGATATCCAAGTTCAAGAATTAATCCATAACAATCGACTAACTGTTAGAGAGGTTGCGAAAGAATAAAGAATAGAAACATAAGATATCTGATAAAATAGATGTATGTTCATTACAACAATGCATGAACGCACAATTCCTTTTTCACTCAGTTTTTGATGAAGAGCAAAGTCACTACCGTTCATCATTCCCATTCTCATTTAGCTCAGTTAGTCTTTGTGTGATTTTGTCCCAGAACTGAAGAATTTATAGCAGGTCCCTGTTACGCGAATTTGTATCGTTATGTAGCGAGCCTGTGATATAATGTAAACTATAATCTCAAACTGAAGTTAGATTCCTGACTAAAGGAGTTCGGGTACTAGGCGTGAGATTTTAACCAGGGTTAACCATTACGATACGTAAATTAAATGATATGTTTTGGTACTTACCAACCGACGGGTGAGGCATATTGTAATCTAGGTAGATCTGGCTTACTGACCACTTGAGTTTTTAAAGGTGAAGGGTTTCAAACATTAAGTAATAAGACTATTTAAAATTAAATTTAGTATTTATTTAAAACAAGATTTACTAGAATAAGTAAATTTCAAAGAAAATATATAAAAATTTAGATGCAAAAACAGGATTGAGTAAACCACAAAATAATCGACTCAGAGCTTCCAAGAATTCAACAGTACTAGTTCATCTCGTGAACCAAACCGAATACTTCTGATCTCCGTCTTCAGTAGACGGCTGTTCATATAAGGGTTCTGATAGCATTTCCTGGAATTAAAGTCTAAAAATTGTCCCAGGATATGTCAGTATTCAAATTTATTAGATAATAATTTTCAACAGAAGTCATTTTAAACCAAACCTAAAATAGTTATCTTTTGTATTTTTTTTTTTTCTATTATCATAATCCTAAAATCTTTTAAATATTATTTAAATTTGAAATCTTTTGAAAGGCTTATACGTTCTCAAAGTGCAAAGATGCACAATGGGTTTGAGGTTTGGAAGTCTTAGAGGTATCATCTGGGTGATCTGAGCGATTCATTACAAATTCGTTAAAAAGACGTTTTTAAAGGACTGAACAAATAAAAGTAATTTGATTATCTTTACTTCCTTATATATTTTTTTGTTTAATGAATTATGTCCGTAGGTAATATAATTGATGAATTAATAGGATTCGGACCAGAATCCTGTCCGAATCCTATTAATTCATCAATTATATATTTTCTCAAAGGTTTTATTCAATATCTTGAGGTTGTCAATGCTTAGACATTGTACATGGACGATTCAACTATTTACATACTAATTTCCATAAGAGAGTCACCTGCTTACGTCACAAAGAGAGTACTAGAGTTTAATCTACCTGGTAAATGGAAAAGAGGGCGACCAAATGGGATATGGAAAAGAAACATTAGAAAAGAACATAAATAAGGTTTGACTTGGGTATAGGTGAAAGCTAATGGAAAAGAAAATTGTGGTGAGAACCAATTGCAAAAATAGTGTACAGTAGGGTGACCATTCGTCCCGCAATTTGCGGGACAGTCCCGCATTTTGACTCTGCGTCCCGCATTGTTACTTGCCCGCAAAATGTCCCGCATTTTGATATTTGTCCCGCAAAATGTCCGGCATTTTTAATTCTAACTAACTTTACATCACTTTAACTGTCAGTGCTGTACTTTTCCTATAGTTTGTAATGAAAATTTTTGAATTTTGATATTAAAATGTGTATATTTACATTATACCATGAGTTCTGAAAGAAATTACATAAGGGTTGGCTATGGAAAATAAAAGTAATGTCATCAGCAAGCTTTAGAATTAATTAACTGTCATGACTTTTGTTGTTGTCATAAATTTATATTGTTATATAAAGCCTGCAGTAGACCTTATTTTATTTTTCCATAGCCAACCCTTATGTTATTTCTTTTTGAGCTCGTGGTTTATGTAGTTATCAGTGTAATTTATTTTTTTGTGATATTTTTTATTCAATTGTTAATTTTTTTGTCGCAGTAATTAAATTATACTAGCCACAATTGTTAAATCGTTTAATACATTTTTGTTATCTTTTGTACTCCTTTCCTCTCATGTACGCAGAGCCGTGTTTTGGCGCCCTTAACAAATAAAAACAAGGTTCTCACCTCCCAAAATCCAAGTGACGAGCAAAAAACAAAAGGTCCTCACCTCCCAAATCCAAGTGACGAGCAAAAAAAAAAGGTCCTCACCCTGGACCGTCCCGCATTGCCTTCTCAAGAAAATGGTCAGCCTAGTGTACAGCAACTCAACACAGTGAAAAGTTATAAACTGTTAAAGAAAAAATGGTCAGGACCATTAATCCTAGTTAATCCGTGCTTGGAAACGCCTTATGGCGCTATCAGAAATTTTAGGTTTAGCGCTGTACAGAGCTTGTTTACGTCTGACGTAGCAAAGCATGTGTCCTACAACAAAAAAAGAAATTAGATCGTTATTATACCTAGTGTTACAATTATCACCAGAAACGTTCATGTCATAATCAAGATTTACAGCCATTCCTTGTATCATTTCACATTTTTCTTGAATACAAATTTATCAATTTAAATACTAGTTTTATCAGTAAACTTTTGAGTGTGGTATTCAATAATGTATTTAAACAGACATTTATTATTTTCTCCCCATAATTTTCCCTACATTCCCACAATTAGCTTGTAATTTTAAGTGATTTTAGTTATCAATTATTTCCATATCTACGCTGATTTATTATGTGTGTGTGCGAATAACTGTTCGTATGATTGATGCAAAGAAAAAAGATAAAGCCAAGTAATTAATTTTAGTAATTCCTGTCTTGTCTTTCGATTATAACTGGAACAAATTCTGCTTAACAAATAACGGATTCTAAATTTTGATCATGTGGAAAAATGATTTAATTTTTGGATATAAGTGTTAGAATGTGCGTGAAATTCAGTATAACCTTGTTCTACTCAACAATTTTACACATGTTATTGGTAATTATAAGAAGTATCCACAAAACTAGTAAATTTTTTGTACAAATTTTAAACAGTTAGAAACTACACAAAAACAACTTAAAAAGTACTAAGGTATCTTAAAAAGTGTTCTATTAATTTTGTAAACAGTCCATTTTAAGATTTCGTGGTAAAGCAAGTTTTTAAAACTATCTGTGTGGTAAAAATTGTGAAAGATTAACGAACCAAACGTTATTTAAACAAGTAAAATTAAATATTGCTATGTTTCCGGAAAAAGTTAAAAAAAATTGTGTCGCCAACCGTAATAGCTAGCAGGGTTGGTTTAAGCTGAAAAATAATCTGAATAACGGTCTTGGGGTAGAAGTACCAGAGTGTTCTCGAAGCACTTGGTATACATATTCCAACCTTCCTTCTTCTTTTTAACCCCCTTCTTCTATCAACTTTTTCTTAAGGATGAAACGATACTATCGTACTCGTAAGGTATTGATACTTTTGTGTCCATGCTGGTGTTTTAGTACACATTATCTTTTGTTTCGATATTTTACTGATATCGATACTTTTTTTCTGATATCGATATTTTCTTAATGGTATCAATAAGAATTATTATCAGTAATATTTGTGTAGTTATGTGAATCAGTGATCCTAGCAGTTAATAACCGTATCTAGGATTAACTCGTTCGCGGACAGTTTTGTACAATGAGTTTGCAAAATGTCACTTTTTTAGATTTTTGTTTATAATAGGACATTTACTGTGTTTGGTATATTCCTGATAGGACAGTTTATACTAGTTTTCATATACTTAAATGGAATTAAAACCTGCCACAGCCGTCATTTGTATATTTGAATAAAAAAGTAGGACGGCTATAGCCGTACTGTCCGCGAACGTGTTAAGTAATGCAAGAAAAATTTTGGCTTTAACCAGAAACTCTAAACCTAACATCAACTACTGTAGATAGCAGTACCAAAGTTCTCCCGCACAAATTTAAATACGAGAAATGTTTCCTAAATTCTGGGAATTGTGCTATAATTAAATTACGCAGAACTTGTAGGCATTGTTATTGGTTCCAGACAAGTCTTGACATGTTTATGCAACTATCTAGTGCAATATTGTTCAGTCTGATTTAGGTGTTCGACTGATATAAACGCGTTTTCATAGCACTGTTTTTTGTAACCATGGAAGACGCGGCGAAATATCAAAGAGCAATAATTTTCTTTTTGTGGAAAGAAGGTGCGAAAATATCAGAAATTATTCAGCGTCTGCAAGGAGTATTTGGTGAGTCTGGAGAATCCAAAAGTATTGTTTATCGGTGGATCGATCGTTTTAAAACCGGTAGAAGATCACTAGAAGACGATCCACGCAGTGAGCGCCCAAGCACGTCGGTAAATGAAAGAAACATTAGTGCTGTCGAAGACCTACTGAAAGAGGACAGGCGAATGACTATTCGTCAAATTAGTGTGCGCCTAAGGATAGGTACACGACAATTTCATGACGTCTTGCATGATTGTTTGGGCGTTAGCAACGTTTCGCCGCGCTGGGTGCCAAGGCTGTTGGAATAGGTGGATTGAGAAGACACCGAAAAAGTTCTTTGAGGACGGCTTAAAAAAAAGAGTTTATCGTTGGGATAAATGTATTCAGTTAAATGGAAATTATGTTGAAAAACTACATTGCAATATGAAAATTAACAAAATAATAAAAATTATAGCTAAATTCCCAGAACTTTGGAAACATCCCTCGTAATTAAGCTCCAATTGCAAGTAGATAAATTATTATTATGGTAATTTACTGCAACTCACAACACTACAGAATTCTAAAGTTTGAATTATGTAATAGCAACCAACATTTAAATATGAAAAGTCCTAGTACTGCGATAGTAAGTCGATATTTTTATGATACACACAAAAATAATTGTTTGTCTTTTCTCAATTAAGCTTAAGCTAAATATATTTGCCTTGTTAATAAAGAATTTGTTACACTCGTCATTTTTTTTATGAGTACAATATCGATGCCATGAAATATTGATACTTTTTTCGATACCGATATTACGAAATGATACAGTACAAAGTATCAATATCTTTGATACGCTAGAGCTGGTTGCACATTTTCAACTAGTAATGTAATCGAACTAAGTAGTATCCAAACTTTTTCCGATACCAACACCGATATGGATACTACGAAACGATACCGATACAAAGTATCGATACTTGCGAACGATATTTATATCTTTATCTTTTATAGTATAATGTTCTAATTCTGCATGTTTATTTATTAATTTACCCTGGGAACATACACTGGACGAATTCAAGTCTTCACTAAATTTTTACAAATATTTACAACCAAATCAAAATTCAAAATGTTACAAATTGAACAATTATTTCATAATGATTTATAAATTTATGCTAATTGATTATCTAATAAAAGTTTACACATAACTCTAAATTTATAAAGGGAATTATTAAATATACCAAAAATATCATTATATGTCGAAGAAAGTCTGACAATGGGAGAATTGATAAAATAATTAGTGCTAGAGTAATTCTAGTGCAACAACTCGTTTGGCGTGTGTTGTAGTTCTGCATATAATAATTAATTAGTTCGTTGCAGTTAATAATATTGTTTAAAATTTAATAAAGAAATATCATGTCAGAAAGAACTCTTCGTTCCTGCAATGGTAAAATATTTAAAGCAAGACAAATTTGAATGTTTCAATTACTGCTTGTTGGGTGTTCTTAATCTGAATGAGAAATTTGCTTTTCTTCATGAGCTCAGGTATTAACTCGTCTTCAAAATAATACGTCAAAAGATATAGTGACCATTTTTTGGGAAGAAATAGGGTTTCCCAATAATGTCTTAAATATTATTTTTAAAGAATAGCAATAAGACGACCTCGTATGTTAAACAAGTCTGGTGGCAGCGCCCAGACTTCACGTGGCTATTATCTAAACCTATTGATTACAGTTCTTTTGCTTGTTAAAGACACACGGACAGTCGTTTTATAACCACTCTGGTAATAATGCCCGTTGCGGTCTTAAGTGTAATTGAAAGTTACCAATAAGCGCCGTAGTTATTAGGGCATGGGCGTTTGTACGCATTCCGAGCATCGCGCTTGCACTATTGTACTTATAATCGGTTAATATACCATTAGATAATGGTTATGTTAACCCAAAGGCTATTGTACTATATGCTTTCGATGCGGGGTCCTTTTTATTTTGATGATAATTTATGGTTTGTTGGATATTAGTGTTAAAGGCTATTTGTGCTTGAAGCAATTAAAAATAGTTGTTTATTTAGTACGATAAAACAACACAATACGTGAGAAATAATATGTTGGAATATAGGTCATCCAGTGCAAATTGCAAGGAACGTTTGAACTCTAAAATTGTCCTTATAAGTTTATTTCTGCAGTATCTTAACCCTGGAAACTTTACGGCGGGGCGGGCAGTCTTCGTATAAGAAGCAGGACGCAAGTAGTTAATAATAATAATAATGTTTATTGACTAAGATACTAAAAACAATACCTACTCTGTATAATGTTTTTAGTCAGTCAAAATACAAATTTCAAAATTACATATGTTAGTTAAAATTAATATTTTCTAAAAGCTGTACAACGGATTTTTACACAAAATTGCTGATTTTTTATTGGTAGCTTTCTAACCTCCTCAGGTAAAAGATTAAAATATTTAATTTAATAATAACTGCAGCAGTTTCTAGATTTATTTAGGTGTAGAAAATTGGAGCGTTTTGCAAATTTTTAAAGATATTGTCACGTGGATGGTTTGATTGTGACACAACTCCTGGTTTCAACATAACAAATTTATTAAATATGTATACCACATTTACAAAATAATGTTTGAATTGGTCCATGCAGTTGGGGAAGTCTTCGGTCCACCCCGTGTTGGCTAGGATCGGCTTGGACCTATCTCCGAGGCGGGGGCTACCCATCCGGGAATCGAGGAGCCTGGAGATGTCTTCTCCCACTCACATGGAGACTGCTTGCTTGGCTTCACTCTCGATACAAAAATCTGGCGTCAGTGTCGTGGTCGTCACCTTCTGGACTAATACGTGCAGCGGAGTTGGCTATGTTCCACTAACTCCATATTTTGACTGCCGGTCTTTATGTAACGAAAATTAACCCACTTCCAATATTCATTCGTCATGACAAATATTTCCTCATTATGAAAATGCGATGTCTGCATTTTCGTAATCAGGCCACATACGTCAGACGCTGACGAATAGTTTTTAATCAGACAGCTGACCGTCACAATGTCTAGATGTCGTAATCCTGACCTAGGATTACCTATGTGACATTATGTAACAGGCAGTAATTGCTTGAAAAGGAGTAGAGGCCATATTCTCACAACTTTACGTTGGATGCCAAATAATTTTTTAATAATAATAAACATGAGTACTCTGTCGTCATCTAAAGCAACTGACAGATCATAGCACAGGCCTAATCTCTCCCTGATGTCCTCAAACTGTACACACTGTACACGAGTTAAACTGTTAAAAAAAAGGCGGGAAACGTGGAGTTTCACAGCCCAAGAGCTGCATTCTGTAAGAGCTATATGTAGGAAATAGCTCTGAATATTTCGGAGCGCATAGAAAACTGCTTGATTATATTAACGATTGGCGCAACAGAACGCTCGTATTTTACCTTTACCTGTCCTCTAAAAGACTTACTTAAAAATTGGTGCAGTTCGCACCTTTAGGTTATATTCGTTGATTTGAAATTCGCTGTACACAATAAACTATAGTCATTTTTACTTGCCCGACCTTAATATATAAGGGGCAAGTATTGTAATCGCGAAAATGTTCGATGACGAGATTTTGACTGATGACCACGTTTCATGGTCCAGGGAATCCAAAAAATTTATTTTCGAAGTGCCGTCCGTATATGTGTGTGTCTATGTGTATGTGTGTGTGTGTCTAAACACGATAACTCAAGAACGGTTCAAGGTAGAGAGTCGTTCTGGTTCTAAAAAAATCTTCTATTAATTAGAAACAACCCTATTTTTTTTAGTTCGAAACCGGAAACGGAAGATATTAAACTTCCGAAAAAATTAGTAAACCAAGCTTTGAACAAAAATTTGTATACAACATAATTTGATGTATTTTTGAAGATTTACCTAAATCTTTTTTTAATTTATTTATGTTTTTATTATTATTTTTTTTTTATGGGAGGGCATTTTTATGTCTAGCGGAGATTTTCCTTCTTCACTGGTTTGACTTGATAAAGCAATTTTTAGCCATAATGTCAAGTATGTCATTTTTAGTCATAGTGTCATGTGTAAGCAAGTATACCGAAGCGATAAAAACTATACTTATCTGACACAAGAGACCACCAGTGTTTTCAAGTACCCACATTAGTGCTCAATTATTGAACTTCAGTTTGGCCACCTAGTTATGAACTGTTCGGAACAATTCGTTCGTATTACTAAGATACTGTCACTAGAGATAACTATTATTTTTCTGAAAATAAAAAGTTTTTACACGCATGTTCTGCGTTTAATACTGAAAGATTTCAACACTCAATAAGACAACGAACCTGAATTCGTTATGCTCTATCATTGACCCTAACAAAAAATAACAACAAAATAATTTTTTTACTAACATATGTTAGAAAAACGTCACAATGTACAATAATAAATCAATGACAGTTATAAAAAATTGCACAAGAAATCTAATTTAAAAATTAAATTGAGTATAATAGTCCATAATACTCATGTGAATTTGTTATAAAAGATTGAAAAGGGGAATTTAATAATGGTATTTATATCCTGTGTGGAACTATCAATCTGACATTTTTGCCAATTAAAAATATATTTATCAGAATGACTTGATATTATATGGATTGCTATATATTTTAAAATAGAATACAATTTTGTTGTAAAAAAATATGAAAAGATTATAATACTTAAACCTCTTGTTAGTTGCAAAAATATTTCGAAAATAATACTGTAGCCTACAAATCACTAAAATTAAGTCTTACATCCTAATGGATTTGCATATTGTTATGATTATTTTTAATAAGATTTTTGGGGAGCTCCTGCTCCATAATTTCCGGTTATATTCTGATGTATTATTACAAAGATCAGAATATTATTATTGGTCATTAATAAAATTATACTCTGCATAAATGTCTTTCAAATACCGTATTTTTGGCGGCCACACTCTTCACATTTCACCTAAAAATTTAATTGTGGAATTTAATTCACCAGGTAAAAGGAAAAGAGGACAATCAAATGTTATATAGAAAAGAAATATTTGCAAAGAACAAAAAAAAAAAAAGACCCGTGTTTAGAGCCGGGTAGAAGTGAAATCTAAAGCAAATTATAAAGAATTGTGGAGAGAAACTGTTGCAAAAATATGAACAGCAAGTCAACAGCGTGAAAGGAGATAAGAAATTGAAAAGTAAAGTGCTCAGGACTAGAAATCTTCACATAAAACGTTGGTATCGCCTTATGACGCTTAAGCCTTGCATACCTCATAGTTATAAGAGTAAGGTACAAATAAAAGAAAGTCTCAAAATTGAAATGCATCCTATATGTCTATGATTCAACGACTTAAAGTATGGACCGTATTGCTGATTGTGCTAGTTCAAGTAAAATGGGCGTAAATAGGGGTAGAAATGGCTAAACGGAACGTAACTTTGATTGCTTATGCGTTGCGTCGAAAGGGGCCTCTTGAAAATTGCTGCTGAACAATAGGCTTGTGGAGGAAAATTCAGGTATACAGAGTCACTTAGACACATCGTGGTCCAAAACGAAACTCCCGTTCGCTTAGCCAAATCCTAAAATATATAAAACAATAAGGAATTGTATATCACATGTCGTGGACTGCCATAGATATTGTCACGGGGTGGATTCAAGAACGGACATCTTTTCTACAAAATTTATTATATTATAATAATTTTACAATACAATACAATTAATTGTCAGAATGGCTGCTGGTGTTGACTGTTAGTGGCTGATGTCAGTCCCGTTCTTGTCCCGGCTTCTCCAGGATCGGTCGAACCACACCATGTATCCGCACGAGGCGGACACGTGGAGAAGCCCTGTAGACGGCACTCACATCTCGGGTTGGTTGGTGGCTTGAACAGCTGGGCTGGTCCTCGGGTAGCGTGCTCACAAAAATGGTCGAATGAATAACTAACTGACTCAATGAATCACTGACTAACGACTCTATTCCCTAAGACCATTTTATAACTGTTAACCAGGACACTATGACGTCAAGTCCTACCTCAATTGTTTTGGAAACATTATTCATTTGTGTAATTGTTGGCAGCAATTAAAGACCATAGTCGGCACAATTGAATAATGTTTATCAACACATTAGAAAGTAGTTCAAAACTTATGTTGACAAACACGCAACACTCTGCACATTCTTTAATTCCCAAAACCGCAAGTCAGCAACCGCGACCTACACGGCCTAAAGGCCGCTCAAGGAATTGGGACATTAGCATACAATTATATCATAATTGTGACAATATATGCAGGATACCCGAAAAAAAAAAAAGCATGCGAATAAGTCTTATCGGTAAAATTTGCATATTTATGTGAATCAGCAATACTAGCGGTGAAACACGGTACCTGATATTAAGTAGTGTAAGAATAATTTTGACTTTAATCAGAAACTCTTAACCCAAAATCGACTACTACAGAGCACAATACTAAAGGATCCGTGTCACCCGCAAATTTTAATAATTAAGTTCCAATTTCAAATAGATATATTATTATTTTGCTACCGAATACCCCTTCCTAACATTAATTAACAAAAAACTAAAAACCCAAACCACTGTGTCGTGGCGGAAACAGCATGTCTTAATATAAATTGATCCTTGTAATAAAGGGAAAAAAAACATAAATTTCATAACAGTGATAAAATAATGACCAAATTCAGAAGAGCGACAGACAAAAATTTAGAAAATCACCTGACTAGCCAGGAGCAGAAATTTATTAATCGCTTAGCGATCGGGGGACAGGATTTATAAAATTATTTGAAAAGCGGTTTCGATTTTCCTAAAATCAGTACATAGCCTTTGAATCCAGTAATATATTGAATAAGTCTGGTCACTTTACTAATATGCCAAAAAAATAATTATTTACAAAATATAATTAAAAATATGATGAGGAAGTAATACGATTCGGACTGGTCAGAAATTAAAATTTAAACAATATTTTAACTTCGCTAACGTTTCGATTTATTATTAAAGCTAGGTTAAAAAGTCACAAAATAAAATAAAATAGTCAGATAAATAAAATGCAACGTCCACATAATGTGAGAGGTCATTGAACTTAGAGGAAAAAAATGATTTTTTTTTTCTTTTTTTCATTTTATTTTAACTTTTAACCTAGCTCTGATGAAGATTTAATAATAAATCGAAACGTTAGCGAAGTTAAAATATTGTTTAAATTTTAATTTCTGACCAGTCCGAATCCCATTACTTCCTCATCATATTATATTTTACGGACGTAACCATCTAATTCAAGATAATTAAAAATATTTGTACACTTAATAAGCGAGCACAAACGCCAACCAACGTGAACAATCTGAAATTAAGTTCAACAAGCAAGAATAAACAGCAGCGAACAATCATTGAGTGCTTATCGACAATCCATCATTCCAGTCATCACTTCCAGCAACAATATGCAAACGGACTCGCTGAGCGCTTTGAACAGTATCCAAGATCCAGATCCAGTGCATCCTCTTGTACTAAAGATCCGGTTGCTACTCTACAATCTGAGTGCTCAGAATGTGAGGGTAGAGCTGTTTTGGATACCGGGACATGTTGGTATTAAAGGCAACGAAGCGGCAGATGCAGCTGCAAAAGCCGCCTCTCACAGACCTATGATTGATGTGAGTTTCGTTTTTCCAGATGACGCAAAGAGTCATCTCAAACATCTGGTTTTAGACATGTGGCAACATGAGTGGAGCTGCACACAGAACGTTAAGTTACGACAGATTAAGGGAGACGTTAAACCATGGGGTTCTTCCTGCAGGATTAACCGCAGAGAGGAAACCGCCATCACACGTCTCCGTATAGGTCACTGTTGGTGGACCCATGGAGACCTCCTTCGAGGTGAAGAGTCCCCTATCTGTGAGACGTGTAACACAGATTTGTCTGTGTTACACTTTTTAACTGAGTGTATATAGTTTGAGGATGTCAGGGAGAGGTTAGGCCTGTGCTATGACCTGTCAGTTGCTTTAGGTGACGACAGGGTACTCATGGACAGGCTGATACTCTTCCTGAGAGAATCGAACTTACTGTTTTATGTGTGAAGTCTTTCACCTTATTTTAATGTGCTTCTAGTTATTGACTTTGATATTCGATGGTAATTGGCCCCTTTACAGCCTCTTCACCTCATCACCCTGAGTCTGTTCAATTTCTTGAACAGACTTTTTATATTATTTATTTGTGTTTGTCAGTGCAAGATTTCTTTTATTGAGTATGCGTATTTTTTAATGAATTTATTTATTTATTTATTGTCTAATTTATTGTTTTTAATATATAGTCTAGTCATTTAGATGGGCTGCGTTAGGCGCAAATAGTCTTTGTTGCTGTGCGCCAAAAATTTTAACTAACCAACCATCTAATTCATATAATTAAAAACATTTGTACACTTAATGAGCGAGCACAAACGCCAACAAACGTGAACAATCTGAAATTAAGTTCAACAAGCAAGAATAAACAGCAGCGAACAATCATTGAGTGCTTATCGACAATCCATCATTCCAGTCACCACTTCCAGCAACAATATGCAAGTGTTTGAATACAAACAGACCATTCGGATCTTAATGGTAAATGTAAATGCAGTAAAAATTAGAACAATATAATAATAATAATAATAATGGGCTGATTACAGTGTAAATCATAATGATAAAGTGCAGGATGACAAAGAAAAAACATGCATCGAATAATGGGTTTGTTCGAAAAAATTAGGAAATGGCTTCAATAATATAATTTAATGTCAACAAATTAACGTTGTGAACATATTGTTTAATAATTGTTAAAATAACGAACATTGTCAATTTTCACAATTTTTATTTAATAACTGCTCACTGGTTTCGGATTTCGCCATTTTCAAAGCAATGAACATTGCTTTGAAAATTAAATAGGAAATCCAGCTGCCAGAAAATCTATTATACTAGACACTTGAAAAGTGCCACTCAATAAAGCAAAATAAAGGACTTGGTTGAGTGAGGCCAAAGTCCGACTAACAATACTCAAAAGTGAGACAGAAATACATCGCCTTCATCAGAACGTATTCATATTTGGGAACTTGTCATTAATTACGTTATTTCCGTTTTAACAATTCTGAAATCATTAATGAAATTATACACTTCATAAATACTAAAAATTGCCTTGAATAGGAAAAAATCTTGTCATCATCTTAACTGTTGTTGTCTTTTAGTATGGTTATGATTATTTTTAAAATCTTCTAAATCATTTCCGTTTTGATTATTTTGAACTATTGATTATGTTCAGCAAAAAATATTAAAATTATACACTCGAAATCATACCTACGCAAAAAATGTTTATTCTGCTGTCATATGAATTGGAGAAACAGTTATAAAATTGACACATTTAATTCTGATAAGTATGAGAAACGATTTGCCGCTGCAAAAACAAGTATGGGTGACATAATGGTCTCGTTCATTGCATGGGTGTTGGAATTTTTCCAAATAAATGTAGGTGGACTGACCGATTTTAAAGTAAATAAAAATACTGGTGAGTCATGGGTCAGGCCTCTTACAAAACAGAATTTTACAATTGTAGTCGACCACAAAACGCGGTGGGTTAGTAGTTAAAACCTGCCATGCGTTTCTATCAATTTTTACGATTTAAGGAATAAATTAAATTTAAGGAAAGATAATATAACTGGGTACTTGTTCAGAATCTGCGTTACAGTTTTGAAAAATTCTGTTTGTACTATCTTGATTTGATTCGCATCAATGTTGAATAATAATAACACTAAGGGCCGGTTTTTCCACCTTCAGATAAAGTTCCAGGTAACTATCTGACAGATAAGGTTATTTGTAACTTCATCTGCTGAGTAAATGTCATCCCTTCTTTCTACACAAATGTATCTATCGGATAGTTATCTAACCGATAATGAGACTGACGTATTGGATTCACTGACTGGTATTGACATTTATTCAGCAGATGAAGTTACAAATCACCTTATCTGTCAGATAGTTACCTGGAACTTTAACTGAAGGTGAAAAGACCGGGCCTAATTGTTTCAGATTTTTAGAACAATCCATCGGGTGAATTTTTGGTGGAAACAAAATAAAAATGGCATATTTTTAGCAAGAATTTCTTTAAAAAATATTATTATTTTTATTTTAAATTTATGCGTAATCTACGGACAAAGAGATTTTAATTTTATTACTTTCCAATCAAAATTGAAGAAAAATATCTATTTTTTTGTTTTTTTATGTAATTATGTATTTTTTTTCTGTCAGTATTTTTTTAAGGTTCTTCTACATTACACTTCTGAGTACTTTCAAAGTTCTGATATCATTCAAACTTTTAAAACTACTTTCTGAAGTAAAAAGCGACAGCAATAGGCATTCAACACCTTCTGTTTTTTTAAACTTCTCATTGCCAACTTAATATTTTGAAATGACAGATAAAAGTTAGGTTATAATAACCAATTTATAAATAGTTTTGAATCATGCTAGTTTATATTTAATTATAGTAACCATTAGCCAGCAGAGTTTATTATATTTATTATAAAAATTAATAAAACAGTTTCCCAACGCTTAGATAGATATGAAAGCTACGTGGTCAGAGTGAAGTTTCGACCGGTCCTATTATCCGTGTATGAATAGGTCCTCATTTTAATAAATAATAATAATCCCAACAACTAGATAGGTCTATATGGGGCAAAGAAGGTAGGTTCTCCGTTTTTAGGCCGTCGGCCATATATATGAAATCCAGGTGGTTAGTGTGACGTTTCGACTAGTCCTATTATCCCTGTATTAACAGGTACTCATTTTAAATATTAAATACTTGAGCCTCAGTCGACCCCAGAGCTGACTGCATAATATCGGAAGATAAAAATTCGATGAAGATGGAAGGATTTGGACCAACGACCCTGTGTTCCGTAGACAACCATCTTACCACGAAGTCACACTAAATAGAGTTGGCTAAAAACTATATAGATACAGTTTATAGGCTCTCTTTATAGTTTTTATTTAGAAGACCAAATCTTAATCAGGTCTATTAAAAATGTCAGTAAAAGTTAAATAGTATAGCATAAAAATAAACGTCAAGTTGGTACACCTGAAAAAGTATAGAAACTTCAAACAAAGTCTGACTAGAGCTAGTTTCAGAAATTGAGTTGGAAGTCGGATAGCTTTGACCGTTTGAAGGAAGTATTGTGTTTCACATTATACTTTTTATGTCAATACTCCGAAAAATATCTCAAAGTCCTAAAGAGAAAATTATAATGGAGAACAGACTTTATATGTGGGTCAAGGGGTTGTACATGTATGCAAAATTTCAACTCTAGGTCTAGTATTTTGTCCACTGAGACACAAAAGTAATGAAATAAGGCTTTATTTTCCATATTTGTTTTTATATCTACAAAGTTCTAAAAATTGGTAAATTTGCACAAAAACAAGTAGAAACACGTTTTTGGTTATAGTAAACAAGTGTTTGTTGTGGGAAAGGACCACATTCTGACTGTAAGACATGCCATCACAAGATTGGTAATACTATTTACTTAATTTAAACACTGTGGTCGACTTCGATTTCAAAAAGTGGTCGCCCGATAAGAACTGTTAAGTTCTCTAATTAATTAAGTAGTAAGTACGAACTAGGTCTACTATACTACCGGTTGTGATAAGTACAAGTTTGATCAATGATAATTTATCATTCATAAGTTTTTTGGCCTGTAAACTCGGGTCTTAAGTGATTTCATAATTATTTTATACTGTTTATATTTATTACATTTCCAATGTCATCTTTCTTAGTATACGTGGTAGCTGTTATTTCTTTATTTCTGTAAAATAAATTACCTCCCAAGGCCATTAGTTTGATTTGAAATGCAACGGTATTTTTATTCAGATTTATATGACAAATGGAATGACATTATGATGAATTATTCAAAATATTGCAATATTATATAGAAGCCACACACAGTAACATGTTTTTCATCCATTTTCATCGCATATTACGCGTAATATGCAATTATTGAAATAAAATAATTTCATGTCTTGCGCAAATAAAATGATGTCAAGTAAATAGATCGTAATTGGCAAATGAAGTTATTAAAGTAAACGCTATAATTATTGTTGATGATTATCAAATTAAATTTATCTCCGATCTATCAGAATCTGTAAGAAATTTTTCTAGAATTTTGGAGCGATGAGCAAAAATTATGAGTCAAAAGTGAATTTAAAATGATTAAAAGGTTATTTTATTCCTGTTACAAACTTTAATAAATTGCTTTCTGAACCACAACTGCCTAGGTGGCGCATAAGAACGGAAAAGATAATTTCTCCGTTTTGAAACCTCCGGTACTAAATGTAGTCAGCGTGACGTTTCAATCGTAGAAAATTTATATTTCTTGATGTAATAGAATACTAGCCATTTTGTTCTTTACAATGTGAAAAGAAACGTGTTTCAAATCTCGTATAATACGACTAGTGTATAAATTGAAACCGATTCTCTCTTTGTGGGCACTGTCGCTTGGTTTAACTTTTAACCCTTTACCGCATAGTGTGCCATATATGGCTCATTCCGATTTTTATTTTTTATTTTACTTTGAAATTACTTGATTATCTCAAGTAATGGGCTGCAATAGATTTGAGGATATCAATCGGAATTTGCACTTCAACGATAACCCTGAATTTATTGAGAAAGGACAATTAGAAGATACGACCTTTTCTTTCAAAAATTCTAGGGTGACTGCTTTAAATCCCTAATGAAGAACACCTAGCAATAGGGGATACGCATAAAATTTGTATTTCCTTAAAACTACATTATTTTGATATGTTAATGTTAGTTATGTCACCTAACAAAATAAAAATTACATTTTAATTAATATTATAGCCAAATTTTTGAATTAAAATATTGTAAATTTGAAATAAGCCGACCACGGAGCGAAGGTTGCCAAGTAAAAACGACTGAGTATGACATCAAACGAAAGGGGTTTCACGTCACAGATACAGCTACAACATAATCTTTACACGTGTGTATATTGTATTGTTCGAGAGTTTTGTATTTGTTTTTAAACATTGTTTACTACATTTTACTACATTGTTTACATGAAGTTACAAAACGTTAGAGGCATAATTGAAATACTGCAATATAAGTTATCTATTTTAATATAAAATTTAATTCGGTAAACATGTATAAATTATTTTTATAGAATTAAACTTTATTTTAATTAAAATCACTCTAACTTTACATAACCTATAAAAGTTATACAAACAAATAAGTTCACAACGTTCTATGTACGCCGGTAAGCTAGTAGTGTCATGCGTCAGTTAGAAGGGGTAAGACGTCACACGTCGTTTTCGCGCGCTACATACATTTATGATTTTTTTAAGCCTTGAAATTACAAAAAAAAAATTAAAAACTGTTTTTTATGTTTATATGCAACAAGAGGAATATAATAAAAAAAAAATAAAAAAATCATGCCTATCCCCTACCGAAGAACAAATAATACAGAATCATTTTCTTTTGTAACATAATGTAGAATCATAATGTTCCACGTATGGCACAAACCCTAAATTATTATTTTAATTATTATTTTTTCATAATAATAATAATTAATATTATTAATATATTTTTTTAATTAATTTTTCTATCAATAAGAACCAATTCCTAATGCTCATGAATTATTTCAGCCAAAAACAAAAATTCATGCAGTATAGGGTTAAACTCATTCACACCATGGCTGTGGAGTTGGCGTTCGACTCAAATTTGGTTTCAGTCGATGAAATTTCCCGATTGTCGGCCTCTAGTTTGATCTGAATATAAATTTTAATTAGTACGTAGGTAATTCGTTAAAAGTACACTTTTTAACAATACATTATTTATTTACCAGACAGAATAAGAAAACACATTATTGCTGCCATCTGTTAGCAATGATTAAAAACAACATAAATAAACGCCACCACTAGCTGATTTTCCACTATTTAATACTGAATGAAAAGATTAGTTAGTTTTTACCGTTGGCCTTAGTTAAAAGAATTTTGGACAAATGCTTATGTTTATTAGTCCTTCTAGTCCTAGTCTTATAGTTAGCATAGGGATTTCTTTAAGAATAAACAACGAAATAATTAAGAAATATAATATTAGTAAAAATTGCAAGAAAATGATTGCTTTCCTTAAGGAAATTAATTTAAATTTGTAAGTAAATAAAAAGCTATGCACTGGTGGAATGGTGACCACCAAATCTAACAAATCAGAAGCAGAAGAAGAATATTAATAAATTGAAATTACATGCCGGGTAGACAAGAAGGTCGGGTTTTGGTAAAATGAGGAAATAATATATTCTTACACAAAACTAACAATCGGAAATAAAATTAGTTACACTCTATACATCAATATTTGCAGAGAATTTTTATCTATTTAATAGGATATATTTTATTCTAAAAAAAACGTCTTGTAATTGTATTTAAACAAATTACATTATAGACGCCATCCTGTAAACCATTAGATGCATATTTTCGAACGATGCCGCAAATTGTAGCTAAAGCTCCATTCTACAAATATGTTTGAAGCTATTTATTTCTCTTGTGTATTTGTTTTTATTTTATATAAAAAAAGAGATTATTAATATTTTATTCTATTGTGAAAACTACTTACAGTCATTGTATTTAGTAACCTGTTTTTGCAGCTATCTTGAACCTTTTTCGGTTTTTAATATAGGTGCTGCGAGTAAAAATGATTAAATTTTTGTAAAGAACTCGTGTACCAAGTTGATATGACCATAATATTTTTCGACGAAAGTACTAAACTATAAACCAGTGTTTCTCAACCAAAAACGCACCGCGGACCACTATAATATATAATTTTCTAACGCGGACCACTAAGAATAATTGTCGGTTCATTTTTTGCAAGAAAACAAATATATTTGATGTGCTACTAAATATATTTATTTTATTCGTAGTAAATCATAGAAAGTTTACAGAAAATAAACAAAATATAATTTATTTACATAAAAAATGAGCATTAAAAATTTTTAAAAAACTGCAAAAAACACATAAAAACTTTCGCGGACCACTAAAATTGTTCTGGGGACCACTGGTGGTCCGCGAACCACCTGTTGAGAAACACTGCTATAAACAATCATGTCGAAAAAAATTTTGATGTATTATTTGTACGTTGCTACACAAAACTATATAAATATAAAAGATATCTAAAACCCACAAATATATTTAAAAAATTACAGAACATTGTTGTCTGATGATATCTATTATTAAGTTATTGAGCAATAACATTTTGACAACAATTACTAATTTTATTACAGAATGTTAGAATTGTATAAAAAACTTGTAAATTCTGGGGGTTGTACATAGCGTTAATTCATAGATTAGTGACATGCTTCATATTCCCAGTACTGTTGTACAGTGTAAAAGCCTAAACTTTAACTAAAAAGTTAAGAGAATAGATGCCATCGAAATATTGTTTTACAGAAGAATATTGCGCTTTTTGTGAACCAGCAGAAGGAAGAAGTACTCACGAAGATGTGAATAAAATTACAACAAATGTTCCAAATTAAAAGGAGGAAGTTGGAAAGTTTGGGCAATGTAATGCCCAATAATAAATATCATCTATGACAGTTAATTATAAAAAGATATATAGTTGACAAGAGATCAGCAGGAAGGCGTAGAATATCCTGATTGAGTTGGAATGGAAGTATACATTTCTTCAGTACGGTAGCATTCAAGATTAAGATCGCTATGCTAGTGGCTTATCTTTGAAGCGGAGATGCCATTTTAAGTAGAAGAATATTAAAGAAACAGATTTAAAAAGATTGAATATAGGTGCCGGAGTCGGAATCGGATACGCAAGAAATTAAGGAGGCGTCGAATTTTATATTATCAACACTCATAATTCACATATATCTTGCATCTTACTTTATTAACTGTCAATTCTTTCTAGGTGTTTATTATACCAACACTTGTTAAATCTTCTGTTAATTTTTCTTGGCTACGTCTCACTAGACAGATCGTACTTCATTCTTCTTCACCGTAAAGTCCTTAAGATGTATCTTATTACTATAATCATTTCTTTTCATCTTTTACCAATCATTCTGTATCTTTTCCGAGGTCTTCTGACTGGCCGATGCAGGGCCGTGCGAAGACAAAACTGCGCCCGGGGCTAAAACAAAATGGGGCGCCCCCCCTCTCCCAAAAAAAAAGCGGGAGCTATTAAATACCAGAGATATTAAATAGCAGATTATTAAATAGCATATATTCAAAAAAGGTTTATTCAATCGTTATATATAATACATTTACCATCATATAATACAATAACATAAATGAAATAAAAAATAATAAAAATCAGAATAAAAGTATGACTATAACTTTATTACAATTACTATTACAAAATTTTATTTTCCTCGCTTTAAGAGCGGCAAAATCATCGATTATTTATTCTATATCTAATAATAGAGAAACATCACATTCGATTGAAAGTAAAGTTAAATTGGCAAGCCTGTCCTGAGTCATTGTAGCTCTTAAATAATTTTTTACTAATTTAATCTTGCTGAAAGACCTTTCCGCTGATGCAGCAGTCACTGGAATACTTAGAAATATTCTATATTTTTATAATTTGCAGTTAAGTCAAATTGATGGATTAATTGGAGGATTTCTAAGTGTTCCATATTTTCAAAATTTGCATTCAAAGACCGGAAAAGTTTTTTCGCGAAAATCGAAAAAGAAAATCGAAATCTAAATGAAAATTTAACGAGAATTGTATAATTTAGAACACGCTTTAAAGTCACTGTAACACTAGTCACAATAATATTCAGAAAATACATATCAACAATGCCATATTAATTCCAAGAAATGACATTATTTCGTGGGCGGAGACAAAATAGGCAACGCAACAATGACTATGACAATGAATTTACGGTAATATTTTATAGAAATCACAAAAATGATTATTATTTTGGTTTTCTTACTGACTTTCTAAAAGGTCGTATTGTATATTGGTTGGGAATAAATCTCCCTTTTGTTCAATAGCTAACCCTCTTACTGGCGACAAATAAAATATTTAACAACTTTTATTAATTTGCGCCTTTCCGGTGTAGTAACGATTTTGGCGCCCCCAAAATTTGGCACCTGGGGCGGGCGCCCCTTTCGCCCCCCCACCCCTTTGCACGGCCCTGGGCCGATGTCCTTTATATCGTTCCAGAATTAGCACATAAATTATCTGACCGAAACTTTAAACCTTTAAAACAATGCCACAAAAAGTATAGTGACATTTTTTTTACACATACTGTTATATAACTGATATGAATCAAAATACCAAAACTAAACACAATAAATTTAAATTGTAATCGAACATATATTATCTGTTCGTCAGAATGCCTACCATATATGATTACACAATAGTACATATTCAAGAACCTCCTGGCAATTCTTTTGGCGGTATTTTTTTTGTGTTATCATATTTTTTTACGACATTATTCGTTGACAAGACGTGACGTTTTTATTTCTGTGACTTTGTGAATGTGTTGCAGTTTTGAAACTGTTATGTTGGTTGTGATTAGAATAGAGATGTACTTGCTGAAAATTTTGAATTTTACGTGACATACATTTTAATGTTATAACATCGTTACTTGAATTGGGGTAGGCTTAAAATTTTAATTGTCAAGTTCTGGAGTTTGTTTTAACACGTCTGGCTTAAAGAGGAAGGTCAATTTTGAAGTTAAATTCAATTTATAATTGAATATTTATGCTTAACGTTTCAGGGCGTTGAAATAATAGTATAGACTATAAGAAATTTTCTCCGTAGGTAGAACAATACCAAAGGGACTAGGGTTGTTGTGTATCTCCAAAACTTTTTAAGATTTACTTATTAAATCTTGAAGAAATGAGGAACAAATATCATAGTTATTTATATAGGTAGGACTGAACGCAATTTTAGAATGTCAGAACACATCAGAGCCTGGGAGCTCAACAATAGTAATAAATCTAATGTCGCTAAACATATGATCAATAATAACCATTCGTTTAATTTTAGTAATGTCAAAATATTACATGTACAACCCAAAAGATTAAAATTGGATACTTTAGAAGCGTTAGAAATTAAGAAATCCAGTTTCAGGAACATGGATTTAATGAATGAACAATTAGATCTTAGTAGTTCCCCGCTGCTAGCCCCATTTTAACCCTTCGGTTTTTCTTAATTGCCTTTTTTCGTAATTGCTCTATTGATGATACTATATATTTGTTCAGTTTTGTAAACTCTTTGTATTCTGATGATGGCCTCATAAGCCGAAATACGTATTAATAAATTTTAATATTTTGAAACATTACCGAGTGTTTGATTTTGAGTTCTATTTACAATATATTTCAACGAGAGCCTACAACTGAATCTATTAATTTTATTAAAAATAGTATATTATGTTACTAGGAGTAGAACGCGCTCTTTTTTGTGCTGAGCTCAAATGTTGCTGTCGAGGCACAGCCGAGGCTTGCATATTGAGCGAAGCACAAAAAAGGCGTTCTACTCCGAGTGACATATACTATTTTTTCTTCAAGCGTAGTTATTAAAAATATGCAACCATACATACTTATGACTTTATAGTTTCAGATGCTATTGCTGCTAATTCCGGCGCTGTACATTGAATTGGTTGAGAAATTTTTTTAATTTTTAATCTTTATATTGTGTATTTTGTAACTAATCACAGAATGATCACAGAATAATAATAAAGTAACTCACTAATAACGTAACTAATTTCTGAATTCACTACAAACCACGTTACAAACGTATTAAATTGACAGATGTTTTGTTTATGGCGACTGCTGCCATCAGTGCCATCTGTTGATAACTATATGAACTATTTACTAGTATAAAAATGTTCACATTTTGTTACTAGTAAAAAAATGTATAATTTCTACCGAATGTATTGAACAATGTAATGTTAGCATTATAATCCGCTTGAAGAAAATATATATTTTTCGGTATTTGATCAGCTATCACCAGATTATTAAGCACGAACGTTACCGTTTGAGCTATTTTAACATTTATAATAGACCATATTAGTAACTACGTCACAAAATAGGCTTCCGTGCTGCCGCCTAGCGACTTTTTATTTGAATTAAACATGTTGTTTTTTTTTTTTTTTAATTGTATTTTGGAAGTATAAATTAAGTTTTCAAAGTAAGAGAATGCTTCACATCAAAACTACCAGTCAATATTTATTTATTAAAATTCATATTTTATACATTCTAATTTAATTATTATTGCAAATATGTAATTATTATTGCAGAACAATTCTATTTTGCAAGTTAATCTTGAAAAAATTACGTTAATAATCGTTATTATGGCAAGTAACATAGCAATAAGTTGCCATTTCTAAATAGTTTGAAGGAACAATATGTTGAAAAAATTTGCAATTAAGAACGTAGCTGTAATGGTTCCAATTTGGAGCGAAACAATACACCATTATGTATTCTGAATAAAAAATTTAATGATCATTTAGTGTTAATTAAGTAAATACTAAAGATATTTCGATTTTCATATTATTTTAAAACGTAACGTATAAATATATCGTCAAGTCCTTATTTATATGTTTATACAAACATTATTCTATAATATAAGGTATCTGAACTGTATGTATTAGTATATACTTATCAAAGATATATATTTTTTGCTCCAAAATTGAAAATATTTATAAAATGAAGGTAACAAAAGTAATGGCACATGTATTTTAAATCTGCCAAATGGAAACAGTTGTTAGATAACAGCACATGTATGTCATACGAATATGGTCTATTATGAAACAGAACCCAGTGTAAATATCAACAAAAACAATGAATATGGCAAATTCTATAGTCTATCTCAGAAAGAGCGATAGTAATAAATCTTTTTGTCAGGCAGTTACCAGTGGCGTGCACATTTTAAACACGTTTAAATTGGTTTTGTGTATTTCTATATTACTATTTATCATATCATTAAACGCATGCCTGTGACAATATTTTTCTTCAAAATTTTAGGGTAAATTTTTTATGATCTATTGTGTTTAACCCTAGTTCGTATTCCCATATAAGATGTGCGGCACCCTCGGTTGTTACTTAACAATATTTCGTTTCGAACTATTCATATTTTGTGTGCTGCTCCTGTGTGAAAAAACAATAACTTTTTACAGATAATAAATTTTATTACTATCGCTCTTACTGAGATAGACTATAGTATTTTTTATTACTTTCATTAAATGCTCATTGACATCTTGACCATTTTACAGCTACAATGTAGCTTTGAAAATTATTAACACTGAAACTGTTAATCAAATTTTTCATTTATGCACCATTTACCTTCTTATTATTCATTCATTGCCGTGGATAAACCCTTGTAAATACACCAGAAAGGTTGTTGAGCCTCTATAGGTAATGATGAAGACTAAAATAAAACTGTTTCTATAATTACTGATATATTTTTAGGTTTATTACTGTTTAAAATATTTCCAGGCGTTTAAATATTTCTGTGCTATAAACTCTTGCAGATTTTAATTAAACGTCTCGCTTGCGGCAATAATTATCTACAAAACAACTTGCAATTTTTATTTTCACAACAATACTTTTCACTCTTATTGCATAGCTATTCGTGCCGTAACACACTTCTCTAAGTGCGTGCCATAACACTTTAGTTTCTTATTACGTTAATTAGAGAATTATTTATTTATTTATATACTAATATACTGCAAATATAGTAGTGATTCTTATTTACACAATTAGTAGAATAATATTAATTTCATTAAAAAATCTTCAAAAACTTAATTATATAATTGCGAAGAGAGAAATTTAGTTTTTTGTTTAATAAATTAATTATTATACGCAGCGCTTTATAATAATTATATATAGGTATAGAAGGACCACCATGGATGCATGTTAGATCATCCCTGATTATTATATAAACCAGAGCCTCTAAACATAATGCTCCAGGGTTTGTTTACACAATTTTTCACCCTTGTAAATATACAGCAATCCTCAAACAACTCTTGTTATGTCTGGACTTCTATCTCATTTCATCGACTAACGTCGTTTCCCTTAATTGAAATGTCCTTTCCAAAGATTATCCTTCCATTTTCCTTGAATTAAACATAGTTCCTCCTGTAAGGGAGGTAATTTTGGTATTATTTCATAAGGGCATTTATCTTGAAAGGGCATTCAAGATGAGGTTAGACATGTTTATTATTGTAATTTGAGACTTTTGAAAATGTAACATGAAAAGTAAATAGTAAATTCTTGTGTGAAAAACATATGTCGACCATAAGCACATAAATAATAATTAATCTTTGTCTGAAATATAAATACTATGTTTGGGTTATTTTCTAATGGGATACTTATCTAAATTATCACCAATAAATTGTGAATTTTAAAATATTACAAGACGGACAGTCAAGAGGGTGTGAAATGATATTTAACAGTTGGGCGAAGTACGCCGCTCAAGGTGGTTCTCTTTTTATGGAGAGTAGACTTTAACCGTCGTAAGGTTAAGTCATGTTTTGGAGTTGGTTTTTAAGAGTCATGGGTTAGAGACATTTAGTGAGTTCGGGCGAGTCGAATTAAAGTAGCAAGTAATTTCGTATGAACGTTAGTGTAGTGACTAGCTAAAAAGACAGAGGACATATTTACAGACTTGGGGGAAACAATTGGTAGCTCGGAGATGTTATTGAGGATGTCCAGTGGACAAATTAGTGATTTGTGCTAAAGAGTCTAGTGTTTAGTGTTTGTGATGTGTCTCATTTGGATTTAGCTGTCGTCGCTAATTTGTAAGCCAGTGTAAATAATGTGAATATTATAACGTAACGTAATTAAATTATGTTAACTAAAATTTTGAGTTTAATTAAACAACCCTTAACTCCTTCCAAGAATCATAGCAACCAGCTAGCGGACATAAGGGGGGGTTCAGACTTGATCCGCTCGCAAGTCTGGATACTCATAATGTGAGGGAGACCTAGAGTTGAGGGATGAGAGTAAGTACAAACAAAAATACTTAAACTCAAACAGCCAACCGTGACATTTCATATTATATATAGTAGGCTCCCCACACTCCATTTTCTGAAAACCCTACAACAAACCTAAAAAAAAAAACTACAAAAGTAAAACTTGGATAGCGTTCTAGTGTGATATGCCCTTAACAGTATTGAGCAAGACCTGGAAAAAGCATAATTGTAGATATTTCCTTTATCTTTATATTAGATTATAGTTTCCATATTTCTGCCCTGTATAAATAATTAGCTCAATAAAATATCGCTATGTGATTTTCTTTTCGTTTTTAGTTGTTCAGACATGTCATTATAATTCTTAGAGTTCTGCTTGTTACAAACTCAAATTTTTAACTTTAAAGTAACGAAATGTGACACTTTTAGTTGTATCGACCATCGGCGTAAGATGCTGGACGTAGCTGACTTATCAAAGATCATTAGTCAATTTAATAAGACATTAACTAATTTGAAGTTATGCCATAAAGATAGGCACAAAATTCGATAGAGGTCGTTGCTACCGAATGGTGAAAAGTTTTTTTAATGTCCTATCAGTTATAAAGTAATTATATAAGTTACTTTTTATGAAAATTTGTTCATATTTCATAAAATTAAAATTATAAAAGTTAAGTGTGAATTTTCACATTTTTCAGAGTTACGTGGGTATCTAAAGAGAGATGAAGGGTCACAGTACCGAATACTAGATGCTTAAGAAAACACCTTTTTAGGGTTTTGTACGTATGACCAAAAAACCCTTATACCGTCATTTTGTGGTCTGTCTGTCTGTCTGTTCGGTAAAAATTGTAGCCAAACGGCTAAATCTAGAGAGTTGAAATGTGGCATGCTTATACAACTCTTTGACCCGCACATAGGAAAAATACTAAAGCATCTAAAAAACATATCCCCTAAAAATATAAACAAATACGTGATCATTGAAGAAAAAATACATATTTTTTGAAAAATCTGAGTAGAGTATCAAATGAAAGCCCTTAATACATGGATTAACGATCAAAATTTATTTTTGCAAAATACATTATTTTGATGCGATTTTAGCCAAAATTTTGCAAAAAAAAATTTGTTTCACACCCTGTGGCCCAGATGGTTTAAACTAAAAATCTGGAAAAAATCTATGTAATGTACATTGGTGTGAACCGGAATAGTACAACAGGAATTTTTTATCAGATTATGTTTTCGGAAAATAACGCATTTTTTGTGTTTTTTTGGTTGACGATGTACAAAAGTTATAGTAACACACTATACTAGAAGGCGTATCCTGTTCTAATGGTTAGCTTGCTCGCTTGCTACGCAGCAAACTAGGGTTTGCTCCCGGGCAGAGAAGACAATTTTATTTTTTGTTTTTTTTTCCATTTTTATTTAATTTAAATCATTTTGTCAAAATTCTTGTTATATTTTGGCAAATGTTGCATTTAATTTTTAAGAGCATAAATTTAATAACCAGTTGGAATTGTTGGAATTATATTTTCATTCTATGTGTCATGTATACGAAACCAGAGGGGCGGAGCATATGACTTAAAACAACCAATGGAAGCTATAGGCGCAATTTTCAAAATCTTAATGAACCTTGCTATATATAAAAAAATACTGCACATATTTAGAAACGTAAATAATGGTATTAGGTATTCGAATTAAAATTAACAAAAAAATATTTTAACATAAAATTAGTTTTTAAAGCTCTTAGATTAACAGACGATAAATTATTTTAAAAATATCGTTCATTTTGCCGTGATTTGAAAGCAAAATATGTCCTACTCACTCAATATGCCGCCTTTACTTATTATATACCTGCGAAACCCTGAAATGTGTGAAAATTCACACATCACATAAATTTTTTGCTATCCAGCCATTACAGATAGGGTGATTTATTTATTTATTTATTTATTTATTTATTTATTTATTTATTTATTTATTTATTTATTTATTTATTTATTTATTTATTTATTTATTTATTTATATTAGAGTTGCAAACAGGTAAAACCCAGCAACTACGAAATTAACATTATTTATAATATTTTCAATAATATTAAATCAAGAATAATGTACAATAATATATTTACATATTTCAACAGGACAAATTAAAGAAAAAAAAAAAAAAAAAAGAAATAGAATAAGTATTTTACAATTTACAGTTTTACAATCAAGTGATTGAAGAATAAAGTGAATGATGGTAATTATACATTTTATTTTTTATATACACAATTCTATCATCAAAGTCAATGTCAAAATTCACGATATTTGTGTAGTGGTTTACGGCTGAAGGAATTCTTATAAATGGTGATCAACTTTTTGTTATAAAATTTCAGGTTATCGACGTTAAAAAATTGGGACATCCCAAAAAATCGGGACATTGCGTCTAGAGTTTTCGAGATGTCTCTGTACAGAGCCGACATTCGGGATGTCCCGCGAAATGTACGGTGGTCTCGCTACTTACAGACTTACTGACGATGTGGTTCTTTGTTATATTTTTGAAATCCTAAAAATGAATAATGGACAAGTGTTGAGAACTTCTGTTTAGTGTAGTGGCACGAGGTTGCTGGCTGTACATGTGGGACGTGAAGGTACGTGGTGGATGACGTTATCAGATAGAGCGGGTGCCCCGGGTGACCGCCGCCACACGCACGGCACCGCGTCAACCTCTGACAACGTGCTCGCCACCGTACTTCTACATGGCTGCCATCATCATATTACATCACAAGAATGCCTCGCCATCTTTATATAACATCAGAAGGAACAGTTGACGACATGCTGAAAACAAAGAAGGTCATTAACCATTTTGAAATAAGACATTTCTCCCTATGGATTTAAATGGGGTTTGTTTTAAAAATGATGCATCTGCTAGATTAGATATATAGTAATTTATTTCTGTGATAAAAATATATGGAGGAGAAACGTAGCATGTCATAGATAAACTAAAAAGTAGGATAAGGCATGTTGAGTTAGACTTCAGAAAAAGTTTACAATACATAAAAAATATAGGATAAGAACAGATAGTGTACGAAATGAATTGTAAGATACCTTAACATTTACAGAACTTTTTGATCAACGCCTTAATTTAGGTAGGTCCACAGGCACAGGGCCCAGAACGAAAGGGGGCCTGAAAATTGGCAATGGAGCCCAAGTCAGATTGTGGATATCCTTTTTTGCACTTTACAAGGCCCAAGGAAAGCTAGTTATGGCTCTGCGTTTGATAATAGGGCTTCAACCCTTTGAGTTCCAATAGGGCGTATACGTCCCAGACAAATGTTGGAGATGCTGAGAAGGAAATAAATGCATTATAAATTTGTTCTGTTTTTGTCCCAGTTGTAACCTAGTATCGTATTAGCTATCCCCTCTAAAAATTGGCGGGGTAGATCTATCAGATCAACTAACAGGAATATTTGGCATCGACCGAAGAAGTAGGAACGACTTGGTTCACTTCAACAGGTTACCACGTATACCGTAATATTCCAACTTCATAAGCAATCGTCAGATTGGCACCTTGTCGAATGCACGTGCAAAATCCAAGTAGATGATCAAGGGCGGTGTTATTAGCCACGGACTGAGACCACATATTGATGCAATAGAGTAAGTTAGTTGTAACAGATCGCCGGGCAAAAATCCATGCTCGTGTTTAAGGAGAATATTGTGTATTTCAAGAAAAGGCAACATCTTAGACACAATAACTCGCTCCATTATTTTCTTTGCAGATGATGCTGCACTAATTGGCCTATAGTTGAATGGAACTAATTTGTTTCCCTTTTTAAATATTTGGGTAACGTGGGCTAGTTTCCAAGAAGACGGCAGAACTTCAGTGGAGAGTGAAGGGGCCATAATTTTAAACAATAGCTCAGCTAAAATGTCTTGACAATCAGATCAATTCGGTAAAAAGTTACTGTGTAGTAACATTACTGCAAGATAAAATATTATAAAAAGTATAATGACTTTCATTCATGATAGTAACTGACCTAGCTCATAGTGACAAATTTAGTTACAATGATCTTAGTAACTAAGTTACAGAATTGGTCTGAATGTTTCAATAGTACTGACGGAATGTTGTCCGAGCTTGAGTCTTGTAGCCTGGTGTATAATGTAATATTTTTTGATTTAAATGCTATTTCTCATATTTTAGTGATTTTATTTTTATATTAGTGGAACATACAAGTTTGTTTCCCAGTATCAAAACCCTGTGGAACATATATATCCCACTCTCATTACCCAGTGGGACTTATGTGTCCCACCACCCTAAATTTCATCCTCATGTAATTTTTTCTTCAAAAATTGTTTTTAATTATTAATAATATTTGCAACTGCATCTAAAGGTATACATACAAAATTAAATCAATGAACGAAAAAAAAAAATTGGGATTTGAGTCCCATTTTAAGATGGCACGAAAATGATGAAAGGACAAAGGTTGAAAAGTGCCCAAAATAGATCCACCAAGGGTCGCCCAAGAGCATCGAAAAGGAGAGGAAGACCAGAAGTGCAATGAGAAAACGCATATTAACAATTGATGTGTGAAAAAGACCTATCAGAGAAACTGGAAAGATAGCAGCTGAGAACAGCTACCGGAACTCCGTGAATATTCAAGAGCAGAATTAAATGGATTACATTCACTTAATTACAGTGTACATATCTAGGAAGCAAGTCTTCCTTTTGCTGTTAATCATGTTTATGATTGCTTTATGCTACACTTAAATAGCTACATATACCCAAATAGGAAACTTCTGTTTTCATGTTGTTCACTTACTATAAATATACAGTCATTAAATAGTATACAAATAAATAACAAAATCAGCAAACATGTTCCTAAAAATGGAAAATTTCGCACCTTATTTAGGCAGCTGATGTCCCATAAAGATGTTGATCACGTGTGTTATGGTAATGACTTTTTTAAAACACTCGTGTTCACTTTCATTGCATACTGCAAACACACTTACGGTATTGAATATTCATCGACAGTTCATAACCCTAACGAGATTAATAACAAGCCAACTTTATAAACTACAGTGGCGGTGCCTGAACGAAACAAAACAAAGTCATATCAAGTGTGAACCTATATAATAGAAAATTGATGTCAAAAATACAATTTCAACGGGTATCGAACCAACATCCAAAAGGTATCGCGGTTTGGGTCTAAGGCGCGAAATTTATTTTCATATTTGTGGCAAAATTATAAATTTTATTTTAATGTTATTAATGTTTTGTAATCTTTTACCAGGGGTCGGCAACGCGGTGCCCGCGAAGCAATTTCTACGTGCCCGCCTAACCATGCGAAATTCTATTTCCGAGCCGCTTTTAGTAATAAAAGTACTGTCAAGAAGACTAGAAGTGTTTTATTGTAAAACTAAATTTTAAAACTATTCCCAATATAGACCCAATATGAAAGAAAGCAATAATAAAAATGGTAATAGAAAATTATTGCGATGGAAATGCTACCACCCATCAATTTTCCAAACATTTTGATACATTATTGGAAGAATTTAATACCAGATTCTTCAATCAAATTCAGTCAAATCAAGACTTCAACGAATTGGAGGCATTTTTAATACATTTTATTAGTCCTTTTTCTGAAAGAGAGGATGATGTGACTAATAAAATCGCAACATATTTCGTTATTTCCAATAAGGAGGACTTAGAATTGGAAGTTATAAATATAACAAATGACATTGAATTAAAATCACATCGTAACGAAGAAAAATTTTGGAACTTGGTGAATGGGAATAGCTACCCATTGTTGAGAAAATGTGCTCTAAAATTGAAGTCTCTCTGCTCGTCGACATATGCTTGTGAATGTATGTTTTCTAACATGAAATACTTAAAATCAAAATACCGAACAGGCCTCACTGACGCTCATTTGGACCAATGCCTGAGAACTGGAAATTCTACTGTTGTATGTCCCACATTACAACGAATTGGCCGCAAATTTTCATTGTCAAATATCGCATTAATTATCACTTTGATATTATGTGTTTTTTTTTTATGAAAATTAAAATTTTAAATTGCATTAATATTTTTATGTTTAAATTCCCCCCCCCCCCTTTATCCCACGGTGCCCGCCGAACTCCCGCATTTCTGAAATATGCCCACTTAGTAAAAAAGGTTGCTGCCCCCTGCTTTTACCTCTGATGAAGATTTAAATTACATCGGAACCCCGCACGTCTATGAGTTTAGTCTTGTTCACCATAATTGGTAAGCTAATTCGTAACGTAAAATATTGCGATAGAGCGGTCAAAACAATCAATATTGATCATACGATATGTGATTGTAGATAACCCTTTTACACCCATTTTTTATAGCCCACAGATTTGCCCCGTTTTTTAAACTTTTATGTTAGTCTAAGCAAGTGTACTTTTATCCTAACGTTAATTTTAGTCTAAATATGTAAATGGGCAATGGTATTAGTAGCTTCCTGGTATTTAAATGAAATGTCACGTTTGGCTGATTAATTTTAAATATCAACAGTTCCTTCGTACTTACTTTGTACACCTTTGAAACTCAATTTCTCCTGGATAATAAATTTACAAAACTCGCGAGCGGATCGAGTATGAAAACCCCCTATGTCCGCCTACTGGTTGCAATAATTTTTAGGTAGAAATTAAGGGTTGCTGAATAAAGTTCGACATTATAGCTAAACAACTTCAATTACTATACTGGTTTAATATTTACTTTTTTATACTCTAGACTTACAATTTAACGATGATAGCTAAATCCAAGACACACATTCACAAAAACTAAACAATCGAGAGATTATTTACACCAATCACTAATTTGTCCACTGAAAATCGCAACTCTCACTAGCATCTCCGAAAAACCAATTGTCTCTCCCAAGTCTCTGAATATTGTCTCTTCATTCTTCAGCTTGATATTGTACTAACGTAAATATGGAATTATTTGTAACATTAACTACTTGCTACACGACTGAAAACTCTAAATATTTCTAATCTATGATGAACAATTTTCTTAAACTTGCCTTAACCTTACAACTGTCTTTACTGAACTACTCCGAGAGGCTTACATTGCTCAACTGTAAAATATCATTTCACACCCTGGTCATCCAGACGACAGTCATGATTAATAACTTATTGGGTTGTTACATAGGTAAGTCCGTTTTTTTTTTTTTTTTTTCACCTTTTTAAAAAAAAATGTATTATCAACTGTACTATTCATTATTTTCTATCACTTTGGACAAACGCTCAGGCAATTTCATAATGCCATCTCTCCAGATGGTCCCCCGTCTTGCTCTCGAAAAATCTGTCCAGGTGAATTTTGATATCATTCAGAGATGCGAAATTTTTTCCGTTAAGGGAATTTTGTAGAAAGTAGAACAACTGGTAGTCGGATAGTGCGATGTCTGGACCATATGCTCCGACTACCATTTGTTCCGCTCTTTACAAAATTCCCTTAACGGAAAAAATCTTTGGACGATATTAAAATTCACCTCTACAGATGTTTCGAGAGCAAAGACGGAACCTTCTGGAGAGATGGCATTATGAAATTGCTTGAGCGTTTGTCCAAAGTGATAGAAAATAATGGACAGTACATTTGATACTATATATTTTTTTTAGAATGTATATTTTATTGAAGAAAAGTTGAAAAAAAAAACGAACAGACTTATATAACAACCTCATAAATAGTATAATCTCTTTAGAAAAATAACCAAAACTAATGTTTATATATCAAGACAGAGATTAATTGTAAGCACATATGGTCCGAATACATCTAATCTATTAATTTGGCATACTTTCATGATAAATAGAATTTACGAGTTCCTCTTCATGTTAAATACATAGGTCTTAAGTTGCACTAATAAACATGTTTGCGCTCAAGTTTCTCTTTCTAAGAAATAAATTATTTTATATTATTTATTTTTTTTAATATTTTACCCTAGTTGAATGATTATATTGAATTTATTTATGACATTCTATTTTTGAAACAATAGTAAAATTAGCACCCTTATAGTGATAGGCGCTAATAGTCAAGGATACTATGCACAAAAAATAAAATTAACCTATTAACTCACTGAACTGTTTCATGACTGCACAGACCAATTCTGGATACCAGAATTTTGCCACATATAGCGTTAGAGATAATAAAATAATATAAATTGTTGGCAGAATCAGACAACAGCTTCTGGCGTCTTGATTTGCATTTATTTAATACACTTTTCGTAATTAATTTATTTGGCTGGTTTAGTAAAATAACAGGTGACTATGACCCCTAATAACAAACCGCCTATGTTTAACACATGTCATATGCATTTACTTTGAACAGGTAAATCAAGCCGTTGCAACCTAACACAAGTGCAAATTTAATGAATACCTAACAAGGTGTTCATATGAATGAAAACTAAAACATCGTCAGGTAATTGGATGACCCTAAAACATCTGAAACAAGACTTTACGATATGATGGTGTCATTACTTTTAATTAGTAAAATGTATTTGTATTTTTATGTAACCTGTATGATAAATTGAAAGTAACAGTGGAGTTGGAGATTAAGACGGATATTATATATTCAAATCCTGCTGAGTTGATATGGTGAGAGGAAGTTTGCCAATGTAAAATGGTTGCAACTGTTTGATAAGATACACTGGTGTCGGATCATGCATCAATTATAGTTATTTTATATCGCGTAAGATGAGATTATACCATCATTAAAAATGTATGATTGAATATGGTAAAAACAAACAACCAAAATACAGGAAATGGAATGGAAAAATGTGAATTTAAATATGGATGACTTCGAACTTGATAAATTATGGGAAAAGTTTTATTCATAATCGTAGATAGGTCAGGCAGTCATTACACGTCATATGTTCACGAAGTACTCGATAAATTTCCTTTTTTTTTGTTACAAATACGAGATATTACACAATCCAATATTGCGTAACCTAGTATAATAGAATAAACTGTCTTCTTGATATTGTCAGGCGAATAACTTTTGGACTCGCAAAACCTTCCAGCTCGCCAAATCTTTTTTGTATTTACTTTAACCGAATAATTAATTTAATTCATCATTTTATGTCATAATTTTATTGACAACCTTACTGGTGACAAAATAGCTAGATCGTATTTTTTCTACTCTTTTTATTTACCTTTACCACTTAGGTTACATTATCCAATATACATTTTCTTAGTATTGAAAGTAATGCTGCGTTCACAATTTCGAAATTATAAATTTGAATTAGCACTTAGAATTAACGTAAATGTTTGTTGCACGTAACTGTGCGATATGTTTCGTTCAGAACCTCCAAATTATAAATAAGAATTAACGTGAAATTAGTACTTAACATTAAAATTAGTTCGTAGAAATTAAGTTGCGTTCACAATATAAATTAAGAAATTAATCCACTTACAGATATTTTTATCAATTTTTACTTTATCGATCGATATTTGACAGCTGTTTTCATTTGCTAATGAGTTTTTGAGTGTTTCATAGTTCTGAAAAGAATTAAAATAGAGGAAAAATTTATATTTATATTCATAGAAAACACAAAGATGTGGATAGAAGCAAAAAAATATGGTCATAGAAATTTTTAGGTTGACAAGTGCTTACTGGCGCATGCGTCAATTCTAAATTAACGTAAGGGTTTGAAGTCTACAAACATCTGATTTTAATTTATAAGTATAAGTATTAACTTTGAAGGTTGTGAACGGTAACGTACAGTTACATATAACAAACATTTACGTGAATTCTAAGTACTAATTCTAATTCCTAATTTCGAGGTTCTGAACGCAGCATTAGCGTTCACAAACTTTAAAATTAATGCTTATAAATTAAAATTAGGAGTTTGTAAGCTACAAACCTTACGTTTATTTATAATTCACTCATGTGCAGTAAGCATTTGTCTTAACCTAAAAATTTCTATGACCATATTGTTCTGTTTCTATCCATATATTTCTGTTTTCTATGAGTATAGATAATTTTACTCTATTTTAATTCTTTTAAAAACTATGAAACACTCAAAACCTCATTAGCAAATATAATCGATAGAAATTTCTTCCAGTGTCTTAATTTACATTGTGAACACTACTTAATTTCTGCGTACAAATTTAATGTTAAGTATTAATTTAACTTTAATTTTAATTACTTATTTCGAGGTTGTGAACGCAGTATAAGGTATAATATTATATTTGAAAGTTGCTTGATACTACATGAACTTGATACTACAAAGAAAATTTATTAACCGACTCAACTACAAATTTAACCGTTTATGGTAAATCACTATAAAAGTTATAATTTCAACCTAAATTTGAAGGATGGCAAACGATTTAAAAATATTCTTTTTTAAAACTATTAATAATATTATAGATGGTCAGTCAATTATCCCGTTTTTTAGGGTTTTGTAGGTATGACCAAAAAACCCTTATACCGTCATTTTGTCCTCTGTCTGTCTGTCTGTTCGGTAAAAATTTTAGCCAAACGGCTAAACCTAGAGAGTTGAAATTTGGCATGCTTATACAACTTTTTGACTCGCACATAGGAAAAATACTAAAACATCTAAAAAAACATATCCCCCTAAAAATATAAACAAATATGTGCTCATCGAAAAAAAAAAATATATTTTTACGTGGATTTTTTTTTTGTACGTGGATTAACGATCAAAATTTTATTTTTGCAAAATAAATTATTTTGACGCTATTTTTGCCAAAATTGTGCAAAAAAAAATTTGTCCCTCACCCTGTAACCCAGATGGTTTAAACTAAAAATCTGAAAAAATTCTAAGTAATGTATATTGGTGTGAACCGAAATAGTACAACAGCAATTTTTTATCAGATTATGTTTTCGAAAAATAACGCATTGTTTGTGTTGTTAACTAAAATATGTTAAATATTTAATTCGCTATGTAACACAGCAGATATGTAAACCCTCATAGCGTAGTTGGTTTCGTTATTGCTAACTACATCGTTGTAATTTGCATACTAGGGTTCGATTCCTGTCAATTTTAATTTTTCTGTTTTTTTTTGCATTTTTATTTTGTTTAAATTATTTTGTCAAAATTCTAGTTATATTTTGGTAAATGTTGCACTTAATTTTTAAAAGCGTAACTCTTTTTTCAACTCATTTTATGTGTTTATGTTAAGTGTACTGGTTGCTATCCTAGATCAACTATACCGTGACACTTTACTTTGATATTAAGTAGTTAAATTATAACTGTAGCGTAAAATTAAAGGGTTGTTGTAAAAATCTACGTTTTTTTATATCATTGTTTTTATGTTTTCTTTTCAGATGTACTCTTAAACATTTACAGTTTCAATCCATTCTTATTTCATTGAAGTGTTCTTGGTTTGAAAGTCTAGCTGCGTACTGTACATACGGCAATACTTTGTTCACAAGGGAACTGGAGAAAAAATACGGCGAGACCTGAAGCTCTTGTTTAATTTCCGTCTGTGTATTGGCTTTCCAAGTTAGCATTTGTTCGAATCGAGCACAACATGGATAGAGTTAATGTTCTTACTTTCAATTCTATTGAGTTTAAGATTGAGCTTTATTTTGCTTTTGGGGGTGTTTTAAAGTGTTTAATTGTAAGCTTTAAATTTATGTAACCTAGAGATTTTCTACGAGATTTCCACCAGGAACAAAAATTACATTCTCTTTTCATTTAGATCAGCAGTTACAAGATCTAGCCTGTAACGGCATAAAATAAGGTGACCAACCGTACTCTTTTGAGCAGGATACTTATCATATCTAACTCATATGTCCTCATTTTTCCGACTGATTTGGCGTACTGCAGCTAGTGCCATTCAGAAATTTGTAGCATTATTTTATTTTGTTTTATTTTATTTCATTATTGGACACCACAGACTAATGGTGCCTTATTGTGCCCATACACTCATACATTACATATATACATTTACATTCAAACATATATAAAAGTATAGTACATATAGCGACATTTTCGGTACATACAGTAACTCTGTTTTACATTATAAGTAAAAATAAGTCTTGTATTTTTCTTCTCTTTTCCAATTGTGTCCAATTATGTTTGTTGCACTTTTCCGGCCTGACAAAAGGAAATATTTTTTCTTACTTACGAAATACATCTCTAAAACAGTAGGTACCGTTGAGCCCCCCCCCCAACCCTACCTACCCGAAACTACAAGTGAGGAGCACTTGTAGTTAAGAAGTGAGAACCTTTTTAATAATTTTGTCTTCTGAGCCCCCCCCCCCCAATAAATTTTTTGGGTACGCGCCTAAATAGGTACATATATTTTTATAAAGAGAATGACGTCACAAGTAATTGCCGATTACATTTACATAATAAGTATGAATATTTAATATAAATATAGTAAATTAGGGCATTCTTGGTTTTCTTACCGAATGTATATTAAAGTCCACAAGGATCTATCCTAGGCCCCCTTCTCTTTAATATATTTACTAACAACTTTCCAAGAGCGAAACATGTTTCTTATTCGTTATACGCAGATGACACAGCAATTTTTGCGCAATCTTATAGAATTGATACAATTATTAAACTTTTGGAAGAAGCTGCTGTGAAGTTTATTAAATATATGATTATATGGAAAATCAAAATTAATGAATGTAAAACTGAGGCTATTTTATTCACGAGGTGTAGACCAAATCTTAGAAGAAATATTTCAGTTCACAATTCTGATTTAAAATGGAAATCAAAAATGAAATATTTGGGAGTTAACATGGACCAGAAATTAAATTTTACTAAACATACAAATATTATTTGCAGAACTGCAACAACTGCTATGCACAATTTATTCCCGATACTCAATCGAAATTCAAGACTTTCACTAAAAAACAAAATTCTTCTGTATTGAACCTGCATTCGATCGACTTTAACTTATGCCTGTCCTGTCTGGAGTAATACCTTCTGTTCTATTTATAAAAAAAATCAGGTGATCCAAAATAGAAGTCTTAGAGTGGTTGAAAATTATCCTAGATATAAAAAAATAGTAGTAAATATCCATGAAGAGTTAAATTTTCAATTAACAAAAGACTTTATTTTCAAGTTAACCCTTTACCGCATAGTGTGCCATGTATATCACAATCCGATTTTTATTTTTTATTTTACTTTTAAAACTGAATCAGAACGTTACTTCATGAATATTCATATATGCCACATACACAGCAATGGATCCTGCAGTATCTCAAGTAATGGGCTGCAATAGATTTGAGGATATCAAGCGGAATTTGCACTTCAACGATAACTCTGAATTTATTGAGAAAGGACAACTAGAAGACCTTTTCTTTCAAAAATTCAAGGGCGACTGCTTTTAATCTCTAATGAAGAGTACCTAGCAATTGACGAGCAAATGGTACGGAATCATTTTCTTTTGTAACATAATGTAGAATCATAATGTTCCATGTATGGCGCAAACCCTAAATTATAATTTTTTCGTAAAAATAATAATTAGTATTTTAAATATATTTTTTAAATTAATTTTTCTATCAATAAGACCCAATTCCTAATGCCCATGAATTTTTTCAGCCAAAAATAAAAATTCATGCAGTAAAGGGTTAACAGAGAAATTCTTTGCTAAGTGTCCTTTTAATGATTGTCCTCTTATTCAAGATATTGGAAAACATACATTACACGAACTTTCGTTTAAAAAATATAAGCATAAAATAATTAAGCACATTTTACTCTAAATTCTCGTCATTATTTACCATTATTGTTGTTATTTTTATTTAGTTTCATATTTTATTTTATTATTATTATTATTATTCTTATTATTTGGTCTTATATAGGTTTTTTTAAATTTTTTCCTTATGCATATTAACTTATGATTGTAATTTGCTATATTTTAATTGCTTTAAATTGTACATAGAAGGTAATTAAGTCATGAAAAATGTTAACTTTTTCGATACTTAATTATGAAAATTAATTATGTTACATTTGTATTATAAATTATTGATTCTAATAAAGTACTAATAATAAAAATATATATATTTGGGGAGCTATAGGGAGATCTACTTATAAACGCAGTATCTTACTTATTATTTACTTAAAATAAAAAATATTACAAAAGAGTGGTTTAAAAAGAAACGATTATTTTCTGTTCTAATTAAAATGGAAATATCTTCTAATTTACGTTGCAGCAAAAATGTTCACTACAAAAATCATACGAAGTATGGGTACTCCAGCTAGTAATTAATAACATTGAAATATGTAGGCTTATTTCTGAATCTATACAATGGCCTGAAATACTGCATGTAAAAGTGTAAACTTTCTTTTTATAATGTATATATGTAACATGTACACCGTATGTAACTTAAAAAATGACTAGCAAAAGAACTGACTAACAAGGAGTGTGCTATGTTAAAAAAGGACTATTTATTTTAATTTCTTTTAACACTGATGAAGCCAATCCATTACAAAATGTGGAAGTCCAAATAGTTCCTGTACCACCTTTTTCCTGTTAAAAAATATCTTACAAGCATTATTATAGTTTTTGAATGTGTCAACCTAGATTTTCGCGTAGTAACATCATCGATCAATCAATAAATAATTAATCAACTTCCAACTTCTTCATATCCTATGCAAAAAGGATAAAAATGTATGTCCGTCTTTGTAAATTAATTTGCATAAAGTAATAATTTATTTTTCGATAAAGACAGGATATTTCAATATAACATAATTAACAGCATTAAGGCTGGACTTGTTAGAGGTAGCGAATTTTAAGTAAATCTTTTGAAGAATAGCGAAAGGAACATCCATGTTTGTACTTGTTACGTTGGATCGTTGGAGGATATGTGAGAACATTAGTCTGCATGATAAAAGAGGATGCATTTGAAAGCTTCAAGTATGTGGAATAAAAAATGGACTGCATTTACATGACTTCCATATTTATTTAAGACGGATATACAACAAAATAAAGTAAAGCTTTTTCTTGAAAACACTACTAAATTTCTACCAAGGAAAGGCTATTTGACACAACTGAAAACATTAGAAATTTAAATAACAGAATGGTAGAAAACCAGACGAATAGATGAACATTGGTCTCAATCACTTAAATTATTTACCATGCTCTTTTTAGTGTCAGTAGTTTCTTGTATTCTAACGAATTTGTATCTACATTTAGGATATTTTAAATTGTAAAACAAATCGTTATGAAAATGTAAATAAAAAAAAAATCAGCTATGGTAACCACATAGTACTTAAAATACTTTCTAATAAATAATTATTGAAAGAGATGATAACATGCTATATTATGTTGACAATTTCATAATGTGTATTTATAACTTATATAGTCGGATTGCTGATAGGTGACTGTTACATGTATGTATCAAGTACTGCATTCATATAATAATCTAGTTACCATTTTTCAGCGATTTTAAAAATGTCTTTTGTTATTTGTTTTTGCTGTCAGTGTCTGGTAGTAAATATTAATTAAAATATGGCTTCAAATTAGTTATGAAACTTGGGCAAAATCTGTTAAAAAAATCGAAAATTTAATAAATGAATGGTGGGAAAGGGAAAGGATTGTTGATGATATTAATCCAATTATAATAAAGACAAGAAATGACAGCGATAGTTCAGATGATGACGATATCATGCATTACAGTGACTAATTTTTTATAATAAATATAAATATTTAAATACAACTTGTAGCAATATATTATGTGAATAAATATATTTTTACTTAATATTTTATTACTTTGTACTTAGGGGAAACATAAAAATTTAATTTAACTAAACAACAAATTATAATCCAAAATGTACGTATGAGTATAAATTTTTCCTTATTTATAATTATTACCTTAAAATTAATAATTTTGTTTTTTTGAGTACTGCTGTGAATTTATATTCGTGCTCTAATTAGTATTAGATATCTACGAATCATGCTGTTTCTTTCTAATGCTTTGTTTTTTATTAAAATAATTTGGAAGGTTAGTTGTCAACTTGCGTCACTATACGTTACTATGGGTATGCAAATAATTATAATGATATAGACAGAGAAAGCATATTGTCTTGTATATCGATACTTGTAGCAACGAACAGTCACCTATCAGCAATCCGACTATAGTAGTAAAATTTTTATTTTTCCTTTTGGTTTAAAATCTACATAAACTATATATTTCATGTATTACAAATAATATTTTACAAACAAAAAATCATTTATTATAATAAAGAAAGAATTCTAATTTAAGTTTTATCTCTTCTTTTCTTCTTCGCCAGTTCCAGCCATCTTGTGTCGAGTCTTAAATCACTGAGTATCTGTACAGCTGATTTGGAGTTCTTTAAGTCCTCTGTGCAGTCTCTTGTCAGATGTTTTAACGTTTCTTCTCCTCTTTCACATATTCTACACTTGTCCTCTTGGTCTTGTTTCCAGTACATATTTTTCATATTCTTCATTTTCTACTCTATACCTAGCTATCATCTTTGTATTTTTGCCATTTTTAATTAGGTATTCTGCCGTTTTCATGGAAACTAAAAACATGTATTTAGATTAGTTTTGAAATTATGAATATTAAAAAAAATATAATTTTTTTAAATATTTTTAATTTCAAAAAAATTCACGAACTATCTTAGCTATAAAAAAAAAAAAAACAGCACTATTATTAAAAATAATTAATTTTGTCATAAACACAAAAACACAATCTGATCAAAAATTCTTCTTGTATGTTTCCAGCTCAGATCAATGTACATTACCTACATATTTTTTCAGTATTTTGGTTTAATTCTTGGTAAAAGGATGCTGGACAAGAACTTTTGCACATTTTTGGGTAAAATCGTGTTAAAAGAAACGAATTTAAAAAAAATATCTATCGTTCCTTAACCTACGTCTTAAGAACTTTCTTTTGATACAATAAACACAATAAATTTTAAGAAAATATATATTTTTTTTTTATCAACGACACAAAAACATTGACACTTAACGAAACACGTATCTGATCAAAAATTCCATTACGGAGAATTTTTTCAGATTTTTAGGTCTATTACTCTGGGAGATAGGGTGGGGGACAAAAGATTTTTGACACATTTTTGGAAAAAATCCAATAGAGAAATTGATTTTTCAAAAATAAAAATGTGTTTATTGCAGGGCTTCGAACCGGAACTGAACCGAAAACCGAAAAAAACCGTTATTTTTGTCGGAACGAAAACCGGAGCTGAACCGAAAAAAATATCGGCTTATTTTGGTTCACATAATGTTTATGGGAGTGAATATAAAATACATTTTATTTGAGATTATTTTTTAAATCGATGAGCAGAAAAAATCGTAATTTTTTAAAGTCAAAAAAAAATTGTGCTTCTATTATTTCGGGAGGGGGGGGGCAGAATACCGCCCCAGCAGCCTTGGCATGATTATTACAAAATAAGGAATAAAATGTTCTTCTAAATTATAGTAGAAAATAAATTACTAATACAAATAAAAGCATTTAAAAATTTATCACTCGGAACTGAACCGAAAACCGAAAAAAACCGTTATTTTTGCCGGAACGAAAACCGGAACCGAACCGATATTTATTTTTTTAATTGAACCGGAACAAAAACTGAAAAGAAAAAAATAACGGTTCGAAGCCCTGGTTTATTGATCTACGTATTAAGACGTTTCATTTGGTATGCCAGACAAAAATTTTAAAAAAATATTTATTTTTTTATTTAATACATATTTGTTTATATTTATCTCCTAAAGATCCTATAGGATCAAATAAAAACCTTTAGGAATACTACCAACTTTATGTCCGTCAAAAGCATGAAGCTGCTTTAGAAAACTATCATACATACTTTTACAAAAATTCCGTAGGGAGTTGATAAGTTGTATTGTTTTATGGTAGTTGTTTCCCAGGCTCCTTATTTGGAATTTTATCCCTGATTCCCCGTCATTCGTTACGACCATGGGATAATCTACTTAACTCACCTTTTTAGGGTTTTGTAGGTATGACCAAAAAACCCTTATACCGTCATTTTGTCGTCTGTCTGTCTGTCTGTCTGTCTGTCTGTCTGTCTGTCTGTTCGGTAAAAATTGTAGCCAAACGGCTAAACCTAGAGAGTTGAAAATTGGCATGCTTGTACAACTTTTTGACCCGCACATAGGAAAAATACTAAAACATCTAAAAAACATATCCACCTAAAATATAAACAAATATGTGCTCATCGAAAAAAAAAATATTTTTTTAAAATTCTGAGTAGGGTATCAAATGAAAGCCCTTAGTACGTGGATTAACGATCAAAATTTAATTTTTGCAAAATAAATTATTTTGAGGCGATTTTTGCCAAAATTTTGCAAAAAAATGTTTGTCCCACACCCTGTAGCCCAGATGGTTTAAACTAAAAATGTGAAAAAAATCTAAGTAATGTATAATGGTGTGAACCGGAATAGTACAACAGGAATTTTTGATCAGATTATGTTTTCGGAAAATAACGCATTTTTTGTGTTTTTTGGTTGACGATGCATACATGTTATACTCTTATAACACACCAAGTTGATAAGCGTTTGGTGGTCTAGTGGCTCAGTTGCTCGACAACCACACAGGATCGTTATTCACTACACAGGTTCGTTCCTGGCTTGTGGAGTCAATTTTATTTTTTGTTTTTTTTTTTTTTTTCATATTTATTATGTTTAAATTAATTTGTTAAAATTCTAGTTATATTTTAGCACATTTTGAATTTAATTTTCAAGAGCGTAAATTTAATAACCAATTGGAATTATATTTTCATTCTGTGTCATTTATACGAAGCCAGAGGGGCGGAGCGTATGATTTAAGACAACCAATGAAAGCCATAGGCCCAATTTTCAAAATCTTAATGAACCTTGTTATATAAAAAAAAATACTGCACTTATTTAGAAACCTAAATAATGATATTAGGTATTCGAATTAAAATTAACAAAAAAATATTTTAACATAAAATTTGTTTTTAAAGCTCTGAGATTAACAGACGATAAATTATTTTAAAAAGATCGTTCATTTTGCCGTGGTTACTACAAAGCAAAATTTGTCCTACACACTCAGCATGCCGCCTTCACTTATTATATACCTGCGAAACCCTGCAATGTGTGAAAATTCACACTTCACATCAATTTTTTGATTTTTCTTATTCTAAAAAAAGGATTCAAATCTACGTGGCAAAATTCATGTAATACATTGCAATTTCGTAGCAAATACATGCATTTTACCACGAAACTCCTATAGTAAATCAAGCTGTTAATTTATACTGGTTCGAAACAACCACGATGCTCCGAAAACGTTTAAATGTCATTCACATCTGTTTCAGTATTATAAACCGCGCGCGTGTTTAGAAATAGAGACATAGTCGTTACAAGAACTAAATGGCAAATATCTGACAGCATACCATGGTCATTGTTCTCGACAATAAGCTCTGTAATATATAACCAAACCCACCCCCCGGGAAAAATCACACGTCAAAAGTTAATTATAAGTAAATTCATCAATCACAAATGAATTAAAGATGTGTCGGAGGTGGAGCCATCTGCCTTATCATGCATCATACCAACATTACAAAGTATGTATGTGCCTCTATTTGTTTATTCTATTAAAAACATCGTTTATAATTAATTTCGCTCCAATAACTTACATGGTTATTGCTTAATTATTTTTTATAAATAAATACCTAATTTTTTACTCTGTGGAGGAGGGATAAGGAAGTGGGGGAGCAAGAAAGGACAGTCAGAATAGACAAATCAAGGAGCGCAGGGAGATATAAGGAAATCAGAACTATAGGAGTACCAAGCTACTTGAAGGGAGAAAGAGGAAGGTCAGGAGGGAGAGTTAGGAGGATTGCGAGGCTAAGGTGCGGGAATGAAGAGAGAGGAAATAGATACTGGAGGAAACAGGAGGATAAGATGTGCAGGATGTGCGGGGAGGAGAAAGAAGATATAGATCACCTCGCGAAGAGGTGTAGAGAGATGACAGTATGGTCGGGGAGCACATTAGACCTGTTGCACGAAGATGGAAGGGGGAGAGGTGGGCGAAGGAATTAGAGGCAAGAAGGATTGAGATCGGGGAAGGATAACAGGAAGGGCTAAAGGAAGGAAGGAAGAGGCCCGGTGGGAGGCAGAAGGCGAGAAATGGAAGGAAGGAAGGGGGCTGAGGTCACCTGGAAATGGGGAGGAAGGAAGGGAGATAGGAGGAGGGGTGAAGAAACGGTTGGAAGGGAAGAGAATGGAATAAAATAAATTAAAGATGGGCGAGAGAACTAGAAGCAAGAAGGAAGGAGATCGGAGAGGGAAACCAGAATGAGAATAGGAAGAAAGCGAGGGACACTGGAGCAAGAAGAAAGAAATGAGAAAATGTAATATATTGTAAATTAAATTGTTCTGTATTGTACGTTATGTAATTTGGATTGTTTTGGTTATTTTATTTATTTTATTTCTATTTGTAATGGCTAATACCCTGAACGCCGCAAGGCCTAGGGAGAAATAAAGAATATATACATATATACCTAATTTTTTACTCCTTTACGACATGTTTCCATCTCATGTATTTATAGGGTATTAATGGATCCATGGATATCTCCTCCAAGGTGAAAAGTCTGCTGTTTATGAGACTTGTAACAGATTAGTCGGGTTTGCATATTTTAACTCAGAGCGTGAAGTTTTAAAATGTCAGAGGGAAGTTAGGACTGTCAACAGGACCGCCTTAAGATAATCGGCGCCCGTGAGCTACTAAAAATAATGCGCCCCTCTTCATAAGAAAATAAATAACCAGAACCGTAGAATTTTTTCCAAATTCAAGTTAAGAGCAAAAAAAGATCCTCACCTCCCTAAAGCCAAGTGAAGAGCAAAGAAAAGGTCCTCACCTCTCCAAATTCAAATGAGGAGCAAAAAAAAACATAACACCAATAAAAATGCCAAAATGCCGCCCCAAAAAGGCTTACGCCCCGTTACTATAGCCCATTTAACCCTGTGGTTAGGGTTCCTTTGACTGTCAGTAGATTTAGACCAGTGATTCTTAACCGTATGCAGGTAGAAACCTTAAAAAATTGAAGTGAAGTGTGAATTTTCACACATTTCAGTGTTTTGTTGGTATTTAATAAGTGTAAGAAGCCAACATAATACTGGATGTCTAGGTATCACATCAAAATCAACAGGTTTTTTTTTTGATAATCACTTTTATTCGTTATTTGAGAACTAAGAGTTTCCATTTAAATTTTAAACAAAATTTAAATAATTTGCCAAATGTCCCAGGTTTTTTTTTCTGCAAGTCTTCATTAGATTAATAAGAAATATTTTACAGTGTAGGGTGTAGTGTGGCGTGAGTAACTCAGTTCACAACTATTAAAAAAATATATTGTTTTTTTAATATTTTTAATTACAAAAAAATACACGCACTATCTTAGCTATAAATACAAAAAATCCATAACATTGTTAGCCATAACTTGGCCATGAATTAAAAAATAATTAATTTTGTCAAAAACACAAAAACTGCCATATTTTTCAAAAACACAATTTGATCAAAAATTCCTCTCGTACGTTTCCGTCTCAGATCAATATACATTACCAATTACCTATAATTTTTTCAGATTTTTAGTTTAACCCCTTTGGATAAAAGGGTGCTGGACAAGAACTTTTGCACATTTTCAAACGAATTTCAAAAAACTATCTATCGCTTATTAATCTACGTCTTAAAAGATTTCTTTTGAAACCACACAATGAATTAAAAAAATATATATATTTTTTTATCAACGACACAAAAATATCGACATTTTTTTAAAAACTTATCTGATCAAAAATTCCTGTTGTACATTCCGGTTCCCATCAATGTTCAACACGAAATTTTTTATCAGATTTTTATGTCAATCCCTTTGGGAAATAGGGTTGGAGATAAAAGTTTATTGACACATTTTTGGCAAAATTCCAATCCTCTAAAGGAATGGTTGCGACATGTCCAGTGCAACCGAAGAAACAAGCGATCATTTTCTTGGAAGTGCTTCGTGAACGAACAAATTTTGCGGGTTTCGGTTCATCTTGAAAGACCCAGAAAGACACAGTGAATTTTTGCTTAGTTTCCGGTTCATATGAATAAATCCAAGTTTCGTCACCTGTACCGATGTTGTATACAGATTTTGCAGTGCCTAGGTTGAATTTTTTTAGCTTTCCCTTACACCAATCAACACGATCCTTTTTTTGAGCTTCGGTCCAATTATGCGGAATCCATCGGGAACAGATCTTTTTCACAGCTAAATGTTCATGCAAAATCGAATGTATTGCAGTCTGTGATATGCCAAAGGATGCATATATCTTACGGTAAGTCACATGCCGATCTTCTTCAATCATTTTGCGTATAGCATCGATGTTTTTTTGAATCACAACCAATTTTGGTTGACCTTCACGAGATTTATCACTGACGGATGCACGACCACGACGAAATTCTGCAAACCAATTGTAAATAGTTTTTCCTGATGGTGCTAGATTACTAAAAGTTGAACCAAGCGAATCTATGCATTGTTGTTGAGTTAGGCCTTTACTAAAATATATAAAATCGTAAAAATTCATTCAACGAAAACCTTCACGAGTAATATCCATTTTTTCACAAATTTTTTTAAACCCTCACTGACAACAAACTACTCGGTCAATTAATAAGCTGCCACTGATCTCACAATAAGAAATGTCAAATTTTACGAATATGTAATGACACATTACAATACTGCCATCTAGTGGTCGTTTGTAAAAACATAAAAGGTAACTCTCGTAGGTTGCACTCACTACAACGGCTATATAAAATCAGTCTGGTTCCTTTTTAGATATACAAGGTGTCTCAAAAGAAATTTTATATTTAGTGGATCGATTAAAAAAAAGGTAAGCCGTATATAGAAAAAATGTTTATTAATTATTAAAATACACTTTTTGGGGATTTATTTCTTAAAAATAATATCGTCTAAATGTAGACCCTCGCGTTCTCGGCACTCATTTAATCGAACAGTAAAATTACTTATGATGTCTCGGCAGGTGGACTCAGGGATGGCTGCCATTTCGTGACGGATATTTTCTTTCAAATGCGCCAGTGAAGTCGGTTTATTGGCGTAAACTTTAGATTTAAGATAACCCCATAGGAAAAAGTCCATAGGGGTTAAATCTGGACTGCGTGGAGGCCAATTTATGTCACCTCTCCGGGAGATCAATTTGCCTGAGAAAATTTCACGAACACGTGGCAGAGACATATTGGACGTGTGTGAAGTTGCTCCGTCCTGTTGGAACCATGTTCTTTGGTTATAGCCAGGAAAGTTTTGCAGTTCAGGTACCAAGAAGTTGTCTAGCATCTCCACATAACGCTCTGAATTCACTGTAACTGCACGCCCCCTTTCGTCTTCAAAAAAGTAAGGGCCGATAATTCCTCGCGCCGACATCGCAGCCCATACGGTCACTTTAGGCGAATGTAGGGGTTTCTGATGTTTGCGTTTCGGATTCGTTGCACTCCAGTAGCGGCAGTTCTGCTTATTTACGTGGCCATTAAGATGAAAATGAGCTTCATCCGAAAACAAAATGTTGGTAAACGTTGAAAATCGCTGAATCACCTGATTTACGAAATTAAGCCTCTGACTGGCATCTTGGGGCTTTAATTCTTGCACCAATTGAATTGAGCTTTAGATCTTTGTGCATAATGCGATGTAATGATGATCTATGCACATTTAAAGCACTTGCGCGCTTCCGAATTGAAAGGTTCGGGTTGTCGCGAACAGACTGATTAACATTCTCCACGTTTTCTACCGTTCTTGATGACCTAGGTCGCCCGGATTTTGATTTATCCAGCGTTGTACCAGTCTCTTCAAACTTTTTAACCCAACGTCGAATGAGAGGAATGCTTGGCGCATCATATAAGTGGCGAAAACCTCGAATACTGCAGAATTTTCTACGCGCTACAGTCGCCGAATCACCGTTTTTGTAAAACTCTCGCACGCATAACGCGCGGTCTGCTCCCGAGAAATGCTCCATAGCGACTAAATTCCCAAGAGCCAGGCTACCGATTGACATAACCCCCGCGCCCCTCGGATACGTTGCGTTCACGCAGTAAGCTAAATAAATATAAAATTTCTTTTTAGACACCTTGTATTATACCACTTGTATTGTACTATGGGTTCAAAAAGTAATTACATAAGGGTGGCAATGGAAAAATGAAATAATGTCTACTGCAAGCTTTAGAATTAATTAACTGTCATCATTGTTGTTTTATGTCATAAGTTTATATTGTTATATAAAGATTGCAGTAGACATTATTTTATTTTTCCATAACCAACCCTTATGTAATTACTTTTTGAACTCATGGTATAATAAAACTGTTAACAAAAAACAGGCTTTTCTCTAATTTTCTCTCTACATGTTAGATGAAATTAAACATTCTGGTAGTTATAGTCATATAGTCATCACAAAGAATGTCTCCTCTGGTATTATAGGAAAATATATATCCTTTTAACATCTTCCAAGAGCTCAATGAATAATAATAACCTCACGTCTCGAATCCGAATAAAACATTTAGAGAATCATTCTTGGTATAGTTTAGATTTAACTAAAACGACTCATAAAAATACCTCATTTCTGCGTCAGGCATAATATTTAATAACTATGTTTCAAGTTTTACATTTATACCTTCGTTATTATTCAACATTAATTTAGAATTTAGCTATTAAATTTGTAGGATGTAATGATGTCATTATGAAGTAAGAGTAAACCACAGTGTGCACTATTTTAAATTAACATAACTTTCATTTTCTTTTATTTTAAATTACGTTCGTTTGTCGGTTTGTTACTTCAGGAAAGACCACCTATGTTACCGACGGAAAATAGTTTAGCTAAAAAAATAAATAAAGCAAATTTTAGTTAATGATAACATGTATTAATTAAGGAACATCAAATGAAATATAAGACAAAATATGTTATTCAAAACAATTATAATTAGTTGGCCCAACCAATTAATAGAGTGCGGTTGAATAAGGCCATAATTAAAGCCCGGACAAAATAAGTTTTTCTAGGAAATTAGTTCGTTTTTATTTTTACCGACCGCCAACTTATATAAGGGAGGTATTCAATTCTGTAACTCTGTTACTATGATAATTGTAACTAAATTCGTCACTATGAGCAAGGTCAGTTACTATCATGAATGAAAGCCATTATACTTTTTATAATATTTTATGTTGTAGTAACGTTATTACACAAACTTTTTTACAGAATTGATCTGATTGTGATTATACCGATTTTGACATTTCGAGATTTCGATGGATCTCCACGAATTGAGTTCCCTACATAACGTTTTGACTATTTTTAACATGATGTCTGTCTGTCTGTCTTTCTGTCTGTCTGTTCTGTCTGTTTGTTTGTCTGTCTGTCTATCGGTCTGTGTATACGTGCAAATAAGGCTAAAATGATTTTTATGAAACTTCATATTTAAGCTTTTGAAATCAATGGCACGAGTTGATCAACTTTTGGTAAAAATCGGTTAACTAGAAATGGGAGTTTACTCGTGTCGATTTTAAGATTATTGCGAATATTTCACAACAGAAAAATTTATTTAACAAAAGTTGCTATAAAAGCAATAACTAACAACTTTTATTTGAGACATTTTTTGATAATGCAGTATAAATTAAACAAGCACTTTGTGATGGCTGTTGGTCCGGTAGTGGCCACAGCTGATTTTTTCATTTTTAGTAGCTTGCAAAAATATTTGTTTTTTTTATTGACTTTTCTAGTGTTAGATTTAATTATCGTCTATATATATATTGTCGTCTATTTAAATACAACTTACAACTAATTTGAAGTGTTATACGTATCAATCACATTACATAACTGGATAACTGTAGCTCATTAAAATTTTATAAGAGATAAGATTTAAGATATATTCAATTAAAGTGCGATATGCACTTTTTTTTTAAATTTTTTAATATTTTTGTCAAGAATTTATTTGAGTGAAAGTGTTTTTTGATATTATTTAGAAAAACGATTTTTTTTTGTGATTAAATTGGCTTTCATATTTCCCCATTGTCAGCTACGATTATTTATATATTTGTCTTTTAACCTAATCTAATCTAACCGAGAATGATGAGTATGAATTGGGAATTTAACAAGGGGGGGGGGGGAGGTGGACGGGAAAAAGGGGGTTTTCCAGTGAGGCCCGTCACGGCAGGACTTTGGTAGCACTATTTGTATGTTATTTAATGAATATGATGTCCTAGTTGCACATTTCTTAATTTAGCTAATTTAACAAATTTATATAATAATCAAATATGGTTTATTAATAATAGTCCTTCATATTTTAATATTTGTAGTCTCTAAATATGTGGCTAAAACTGCATAATTTTTTTATGAAGACTCAATATAATTTTTACGTTGGTAGGTAGAAGTATTTGTTCAGAAATTAAGGTTTTTATTAGTTCATTTTGTTCAACTTCGTATTTTGTACATGATAGTAGTAGTTTGTCAAGTGGTTTGGATCAGCAGGTATATTACACAAACGAAATTTTAATGTATATATATATTTTTTTTTTCCTGACACAATACAATACTGACGATTTAAGAAAAAAATTTAGATCCTTATAACGGGTGTTTTTTTTAGAGGTATAGAACTTTAAATTGCAATAAAACAACGATGGATTATTCGATTGACATGAATTTTTTTTTATTCGAAAGATAATCTTGTGGCATTACATTAAATCATACCAACAAGACGGCGCAACATGTCACACAGCTCGTGCCACAATCGATTTATTGAAAGACACGTTTGGTGACCGCCTAATTTCACGTTTTGGACCTGTGAATTGGCCTCCAAGATCTTGTGATTTAACACCGCTGGACTACTTTCTGTGGGGCTATGTAAAGTCATTGGTCTATGCGGATAAGCCACAAACGCTTGACCATTTGGAAGACAACATTCGCCGTGTTATTGCCGATATACGGCCACAAATGTTGGAAAAAGTCATCGAAAATTGGACGTCCAGATTGGACTACATCCGAGCCAGCCGTGGCGGTCATATGCCAGAAATCATATTTAAAATGTAATGCCACAAGATTATCTTTCGAATAAAAAAAAAATCATGTCAATCGAATAATCCATCGTTGTTTTATTGCAATTTAAAGTTCTATACCTCTAAAAAAACACCCATTATATATATATATATATAGGTTTTTAAGTAAAAATTCTTGTTTAATATTCGTCATAAATTTATTGTCAAATAATTAGGGAGACGTTTCGATTGGGTATCCAATCACCTTCAGTCTTGTAAAAATAACAACGACTATGATTAACCGTTTCTGTCCATACCATGCATTTTACTGAGCAATTTTTTTCACATTATTTTTTACAACTTGATTTCAATATTAGACTGAAGATGAGTGGATACCCAATCGAAACGTCTCTCTAATTATTTGATAATAAATTTATGACCAGTATTAAACAAGAATTTTTATTTAATATGGTTTATTGGTATATCTTCTGACCTTATACTGATGCTTTACACATCTTAAAAGACAAATGAGTGAAAGAGAAAGAGAATGAGAAAGACTGTTTTTAGAGCATAGTAGTAGAATCCCACCAGATACTTGTACTCTAATTATTCTAAAATCACTTTTACTATCATTGAAAGTTGTTTATAACCATCATAATAACATACTACTCGTCAGTAGATCAGGAATATATTTGTTAAAAATAGGAAATTGTATTTATAATGTCGTAGTTGCGTCCAGTGCGTTATATTTTTACACATTCTACACTTCATTAATTTTAAATAAGTATGAATTTTCTCATATCATTTCTTTAATATTAAAATTATGTTAAATCCCGGTCATTTGAATACGGCAGTAGTTAGAAAATAGGTCCACTTATCCTATATTTATAATAATAATATTTTTTTCTAAATTCGCGATTTTATTAAATTGCTCTAAAGTATTACTTTGTAGTACCTTAAAGGGAAGAGCGAGTATAAAATGGAAGCTACTTAACGACCGGTAACTACCAGCAACGGAAAGAAATTCTGAGAATAATAATGACCTCAAATATACGTAAATATTTGTGGACCGATAGCTTCAATTTTGTGAAGATTGTGGAAAGGGAAACTTCTAAAATAAGGGATAGAGTTTTAAAGTATGTTTTTATGAAAAAGCGCGTACTTCGTCCCAAACATCTTATAATTATAACAAAATAATATTTATTCATGTTAATAAAATTTAAAAATTCTTTACATTTGTCATAATTCAAAATATTAGTACAATTTACAATAAAATAAAACATTAAAATAAAAAAAATTAATGTGAAGTCTGAATTTTGACACATTTCACAGTTTCGCAGGTATTTAGTAAGTGAATGATGATTTTTGGGATGCCAAAACAAATTTTATGTTAAAATATTTTGTTAATTTTAATTCGAATGCCTAATACCATTATTTAGGTTTCTAAATATGTGCAATATTTTTTTTTTTTTATAGCAAGCTTCATTAAGATTTTGAAAATTGCGCCTATGGTTTCCATTGGTTGTTTTAAGTCATAACTTCGCCCCTCTGATTTCGTGTATTCAATTTCACTGGTTATTAAATTTACGCTTTTAAAAATTAAATGCAACATTTGCCCAAATATAACTAGAATTTTGAAAAAATAATTTAAACAAAATAAAAATGCAAAAAAAAAACAGTAAAAATAAAATTATCTCGGGGCCGGTAGAGAACCCTAGTTTGCAAATTAGAACGCGAGAATCCTAATCATTTTTGATTTACTGTGTTACATAAGGTATTAAATATTTTACATGGTCAAGCAAAAAACACAAAAAATGCATTATTTTCCGAAAACATAATCTAATCAAAAATTCCTGTTGTACTCTTCCGGTCCACACAAATACACATTACTTAAAATTTTTTCAGATTTTTAGTTTAAACCATCTGGGCTACAGGGTGTGGGACAAAAAAATTTTTTTTTTGCAGAATTTTGGCAAAAATCGCCTCAAAATAATTTATTTTGCAAAAATAAAATTTTGATTGTTTATCCACGTACTAATGGCTTTCATTTGATACCCTACTTAGAATTTAATAAAACATTTTTTTTTTTTTTCGTTGAGCAGATATTTGTTTATATTTTTAGGTGGATATGTGTTTTAGATGTTCTAGTATTTTTCCTATGTGCCGTTCAAGGAGTTATATAAGCATGCCGAATTTCAACTCTATAGATTTAGCAGTTTGGCTACAATTTTAACCGAACAGATAGACAGACAGACGACAAAATGACGGTAAATCCTAAAAAATAAAAGTAGCTTTTACAATAAAATAAGACATATTAAAATAACAAATTAACAATTCCGAGACATATAAGTGAAAAAGCTGCAGTATCATGTAGAGAGTTTGTTAAAATTGTCCGCTAGTTACTCGTCAAAGCTATAAAATACCTTATTAATTAGGAGGGATTTTAGTTTGATCTTGAATAACTTCACTGGTAATTTTTTTTATTTCACAAGGGAGAACATAAAATTTAGTGGCATAGTAGTTCAACGAATATCTAGTTGAGGCCAGTCTTGTATAATCAGGCCTGATTAGTTCTTTGCCACGAGTAGTGTAGCTGTGGACATCTTTTTGCAGTTTTTAGGGTTTTGTAGGTATGACCAAAAAACCCTTATACCGTCATTTTGTCGTCTGTCTGTCTGTCTGTTCGGTTAAAATTGTAGCGAAACGGCTAAACCTAGAGAGTTGAAATTTGGCATGCTTATACAACTCTTTGACCCGCACATAGGAAAAATACTAAAACATCTAAAAAACATAAACCCCTAAAAATAGAAACAAATATGTGCTCATCGAAAACAAAAATATTTTTTTTTAAATTCTGAGTAGGGTATCAAATGAAAGCCCTTAGTACGTGGATTAACGATCAAATTTTTATTTTTGCAAAATAAATTATTTTGATGCGATTTTTGCCAAAATTGTGAAAAAAAAAATTGTCCCACACCCTGTAGCCCAGACGGTTTAAACTAAAAATCTAAAAAAATTCTAAGTAATGTATATTGGTGTGAACCGAAATAGTACAACAGGAATTTTTGATCAGATTATGTTTTCGGAAAATAACGCATTTTTTGTGGTTTATGGTTCACAAAGTACAAAAGTTATACCAATGTAAGACACTCACATGCAAGATGTGCGATAGCGTAATGGGTTAGAGCACTGGTGTCATAAGCTAAAATGCCCTGGAAAACGAAGGGTTTCGAGTTCGAGTACGGAGTGAATTTTAATTTTTCTGTTTTTTTTTTTTGCATTTTTATTATGTTGAAATTATTTTGTCAAAATTCTAGTTATATTTTGACAAATGTTGTATTTAATTTTTAAGAGTGTAAATTTAATAACCAGTCTTATTATATGATTAACAGACAATAAATTATTTTAAAAATATCGTTCATTTTGCCGTGATTACTACAAAGTAAAATTTTTCCTACACACTCAGCATACCGCCTTCACTTATTATATACCTGCGAAACCCTGAAATGTGTGAATATTCACACTTCACATACATTTTTTTTTTCAAGCAGCAATATACGTACAAACAGGGAAACGTCAGAATACCTAAATTGACAAAAGAACTTCTGCAATCATCTCTGTATGTTAAACCGCTAATAATTCTAACAACACGTCGATGCAAACCTCATTTAGAACATCAAAAATTTGTATGATTGTATGATCATGCCTTATTCTATAAAAATGACTTTAATTGAGAAGTTCGGAAAATAATTTAAGAGTTGTGTAAATGCAGTTTATAAACTAGTAAAATATAATAACAAGTTCTGAGTAAAATGCAAATATTCTATGAACTAAACGTTAAAGTAATTTGTTAATTAACTTAGGAACACTGCAGGCATTCTATTTTGAATTTCATAACTGAAGTTCTTTCACTTCCATAATAAGATTTCTTAAAAAACTGTCTTAATTAATCTGTCTAATTTTACATTAGTATGAAATGAATTCTTGAAAAATGTATTTAATGTCATAATATTTTATGTGGTAACTGACAGTAATAGTTTTAGAAAAATTAAAATGAGAAAAAATCAAAAGAAGTTAATGTTAAGGTTTTTGTGATGGTAAAATAACCGTGTAAAGATTTACTAATTGTCAGGATCAATTTGACAATACTTCATACGAAATAGATGACTGGCGTAGCAAGGTAGTAAGGCACGAGCTTGTTTCCTTCACGATTTAACTGGGTTAAGTTAACCGAGTTAAATATTAAAAATTACAGACCTATATCAAAATTATGTGTATTAGCAAAAGTATTTGAAAAGGTGTCTCCTAGATAAATTAAATTATCATTTTAATAACATAATCATTCCAGAACAACATGGTTTCGTTAAATCAAAATCCACTTTGTCAAATCTACTTACATTCTTTGAATATGAAAATAAATACTTTAGCAATTTTTAACAAGTTGACAATCCTAACAGTGGACCACCTTTTGACGGAATGCAAAACTAATCGGTGAAATATAACAACCAAACCACACTATTGTATATAATATTAAAATTATTGTAACATACAGATGTATGTATGTATATGTATGTGTGTCTGTATATATGTAAGTATATGTGTATATATTAGTGAGATGTTAATAATGTAATTTCAAACGGACGCTAAAAACCTAGTAGTTGAAGCGTCATTAAATAAAATTTATGGAAAAAAAAAACAAGTTGACACACCGTCTATACTGATATTTCGAAAGTATTCGATAGAGTCAATCATTATATTCTCATACAAAAATTATTCAACTGCGGAATCCACAGACCGTTACTAAGATGGCTCGACTCCTACATTCGAAACCGGATCTTATCAGTGGTTGTTAACGGATTTAAATCTAGAAGTTATGAAGCCACCTCCGGTGCGCCCCAAGGGTCTGACTTGGGTCCTTTACTATTTATTTGTTACATAAACGATATAGGTCAGGTTTTCGAATACTGCGAAATTTACTTTTTGCAGATGATCTGATAATTTTTAAGAGTATCGACTCACAGGTAGATTGTTATTTGCAAAATGACATGAATACATTTCATAAATAATCTTTGCTATGACTTTTACAAGGAAACATGATACTTTATTATATCTTTACAAATTAAATAACGTTGCAATAAAAAAAGTTGATCTTACGAAAGATCTTGATCAGCGTTTCCCAACCCTTTTTCATGGCGGACCGGCAAACGCCCTAGACAAAATTTGCGGACCGGCAAGTTTAGAAAGTAATGTGTATCGCAAAAGTTTTATATTTTTTATTGCACTGATTACAAACACAAAAAAAAAGAAATAAAAAATCAAAAAACAAATTATTACTTAAGCAATTATCAGATTAAGGACCGAGATTTTCATCTAAAAATTAAGTGAAAAAGAAAATTTTTTTAGTGAATAAATTTATTGCGAGGTGAATATCTGTTAAACTAATAACTTTTTAACCCTTTCAAGACTAAAGATAATAAAATGTACCACTAACATCATGTTTTTGATATATGTATCATTTATTGTGGGAAGTAATTATTATTGTATTTTATAAATTAACATAATATTTTGTTTTATAAACTTGCACATAATTCTGCGGACCGGCAAAAAAATTTCATGGACCGGCGGTTGGGAAACACTGGTCTAGAAAGTCTGATAATGAAATTTTTATATGTAGAAAATCAATTTTGGAGTTTCACCAAAAATGCGTCTAAAACCTACCCACCCTATTTCCCAGAGGGTTGATCAAAAAATCTGAAAAAAAATAATGATTTAGTTTTTTAATTCTAAAAAAAATAATGATTAAATTTTTCGATAAATATCGATCTTTTGTGTCTTAAATGATTATTTTATTAAAATTAATTGTGTGGTATCAAGAGAAAGCTTTTAAGACGTAGATGAACGAACAGAAAGTAGTTTTTTTATTTATTTTTTTTTTTTTTTTGTAGTACCTTTTTTTTCAAAAATGTAGTTTAACAAATCTGTCTCGCACCCTTTAACCTAAACAGGTTAAATTTAAAACTTGTATTAAAAAAGCATGCTGTTAACCTCCTCTGCTATTTGTCCGCTAAACAAGGGTATGGACGTGAGTTCAACTCCTACCTATATCAAATAATTTGTGTAAAAAATGTTTATACATATTATGATTAGCCGTTCGCAAGTGGCTATAATCTGTAAGTGCCTTTCTGTATACCTTAAAGAAATTGACGAAATACTGACCATATTACTCCTAAATATATGCAGATTGAAGATATGGTCATGAAATTTGGAAACCCGGAGGCCTAGACTCACCTCGGGCTTTCGCGCCAATGATTTTTGGCACATGTTTATATCATGAAAATATTTTATTTCATTCTCTTTGTTTCTTACACTTATTAAATACCTACAAAACCCTGAAATGTGTGAAAATTGACACTTAACATACGTTTTAGGGTTTTGTGGGTGTGACCAAAATACCCTTATACCGTCATTTTGTCGTCTCTCTGTCTGTCTGTCTGTCTGTCTGTCTGTCTGTCTGTCTGTCTGTCTGTCTGTCTGTCTGTCTGTCTGTCTGTCTGTCTGTCTGTCTGTCTGTCTGTCTGTCTGTCTGTCTGTCTGTCTGTCTGTCTGTCTGCCTGTCTGTCTGTCTGCCTGTTCGGTAAAAATTGTAGCCAAACAGCTAAACCTAGAGAGTTGAAATTTGGCATGCTTATACAACTCTTTGACCCGCACATAGGAAAAATACTAAAGCATCTAAAAAACATATCCCCCTAAAAATATAAACAAATATATGCCCATCGAAAAAAAAATATATTTTTTTACAATTCTGTGTAGGGTATCAAATGAAAGCCCTTGGTACGTGGATTAACGGTCAAATTTTTATTTTTGCAAAATAAATTATTTTGAGGCGATTTTTGCCAAAATTGTGCCAAAAAAATATTGTCCCACACCCTGTAGCCCAGATGGTTTAAACTAAAAATCTGAAAAAATTCTAAGTAATGCACATTGGTGTGAACCAGAATAGTACAACATGAATATTTGATCAGATTATGTGTTTGGAAAAAAACGCATTTTTACAATATTTTGTCTTTATAGAGACAATATTATTTTTGTTTTTTTTTTTTTGAATTTTTATATTTAAATTATTTTTCCAAAATTCTAGTTATATTTTGGCAAATGTTGCATTTAATTTTTAAAAGCGTAAATTCTGTTTCAATGTACACGATATCAGAGGGGCGGAGCTTATAACAACCAATGGAAGCCATAGGCGCAATTTTTAAAATTCTTAATGAACCTTGCAATAAAAAAAAAAAAAATACTGCACATATTTAGAAACCTAAATAATGGTATTAGGCGTTCGAATTAAAATTAACAAAAAAAAATATTTTAATATAAAATTTGTTTTGGCATCCCAAATAATCATCATTCACTTACTAAATACCTGCAAAACCCTGAAATGTGTGAAAATTCACACTTCACATCAATTTTTAGCTTACGGTATCTGCAAAATAAATATGAATAATACAAAACTTAGGATCAAGTGTTACTGTTCAGAGAGACAAATTGTGCATTCGCAATTCGTAGCAACACTTATAAATGAAAAATGTGTAACTGTCCAATAAAACACTTCTCTAAATGTTGGTATTACTCTCATTACTGTTCATTGCTTGTATCTATTGTTGGTAGCAGTGCAGACTGTAGTAATAAGAGACAGACGGTGCATAATAGTTATCATCAACATACAACTTGTATCTCTTCTATAGAAAACTTTTTAACTTATTTCTATTTTTCCATTCCTTATAGGGAAAGCAATTATGTTTTATTACGATTATTATCGTGTACTACGTGTTGCTATTGTGTACACTTTTCGTTTTTGATTTCCGTTACAATTGTTTATAAAATTTGTTTTAATGGATGAAATAAAAAGAAATGATGATTTTGTAAGTTTTTTATTTTGATCATATAAGATAGTGCGATGTGAATGCGAATGTGAAATAGAATATAGAACATATAATGTGGTTTTAAGTTGTACGGATTTCGCAGAATAGTAAAATAATTAAATTCAGCTGACTAGTTTCAAAATTATTTATTTCTTCTTCTGGCCTACAATAAAGGGCATGAATCTTTGTATGTACTGTAAATATAAGAGCGTAACAAGATTGTTGGTTGTGATAAGTAATGATTTTTGTTGATAGTTGATTATTTAAAAATTAATGACAACACATTTGAGAGAGATCTTCTTTCAAATACCTTGGCACCATGATAAATCAGGTTAATATGATACAGCTGGAAATGTATCTAATGCATCATATTTTGAACTTGGTCCCCTCTTCAAAACGAAACTCTTGTCTAGGAACACCAAAATCAGGTTATACCAAGTTATAGTTCGTCTAGTACTAATGAATGGCTCCGAAACATGGACCTTAACAAGGCGAGATCAACAACACCTCATAGTTTTCGAAAATACAATATTACGCAGAATCTTGGGTCCCATTCAAATTAATGGTGAATGGAGGATCCTTAAGAACAAAGATATCCGAGAACTTTATTCAAGGCCAGGTATCACCCAAGAACTCAGATGCAGACAATTACAGTGGATAGGACACGTTATGAGGATGAGAGAGGATAGAATGGCTAGAAAGATATGGGAAGGAAAATTGAATAACCGTTGACCCTGGAAGATCTCGCAAGAGATGGAGAAATCAGCTAACTGAAGATCTAATTAGTTTTGAAATACAGGGTACTTGGCAAGACCTGACAATGAATAAATCGAGATGGAGGGCTTATGTGAGTGAGGCCAAAAGTCAGATTGACTGATAGTGCCCAAAGAAGAAGAAGAAGAAGTTGATTATTTAAGGTACAGTTTATTCAAATGACAGTTCTGTTTAAAATCATAACCTCATATTCTGTGGTGTTTTGCACATTACATATGTATATCTAAATGTGTATCAACAATATTTATTAAACGAGATACCTTTATTGAACTATTTATTGAATTATTTGGACAGTTTCGCGTCATAAATGACGAGAATATCATAAAAAATCAAGAAAACCCAGGATTCGATCTTGGTTGTTTTGGTTAGTAATCAATCTATCAAACTTCAGTTTTTACCAATTAACTTTTTTTGTGATTTTTGTCAAAAATGTGTCAAAAAGCCTGATTTCCATCTTATTTTGCTTGGTTGATAAAAAAGGGTTGATAAAAAAATCGGAAAAAGTTCTTAATATTGTACATTGATAGGACCCGGAATAGTTCAAGAGGAATTTTGAATATTAGTTTTTCGAAAAATATAAATTTTTGTGTTGATATTTACCACCTTATTTCCCAGAGGCGTTGAAATAAAAATCTGAAAAAATTCTCAATAATGTATATTAATGGACACTGAAATAGTTCAACAGGAATTTTTGCTCAGAGTTTTAAAGTAACGATTTTTTTGTGCCGTTGAAAAAAATAATAATAATTTTGAATAAAATTATTGTGTGGTATCAGAAGAAAGCTCTTAAGTTGTACGATTAAGAAGTGAAAGTAGTTTTTTAATATTACTTTATTTTACTAAGATTTTAGACAAAAAAAAAACTTTTGTCCCACACCTTATAACCCAGGAGGGTTAATCTAAAAATCTAGAGATAAAAACTGGTTATTGCACATTCATGTGAACTGGAATAGTGCGACATAAATCTTTGATCTGATAATTATTTCAAAAGTTATAGATTTTTTGCAACACTGTGCTTACAATATTTATATGAGTGATTGGGTTGATGGAAGCACGTGGATATTTTTTCAAAAGTTATCCCCATTTATGATTTTTAATTAGTACCCAGTACCCACAATTTGTTATCTTACTAAATATCTAGAAAATCCTGAAATGTGTGAAAATTCACACATCACATAAATTTTTTAATTACAGTAAAGTCTGAAACTTTATAATTACTAGAATGCAGACTAGCATGATATGAGTAGAATAGGAACTTAAATATGTCGTGATGATTATCAGCATAGTTTTATGATATCTTAAACATAAAATACATAAAAACAGCCCACTAAATAACAGGAAAAGTAAAGTTTTAAAATAATTCTTCGTGTTTTAAGTCCGGAAAGATTAATTTTTGTCATGAATATGATATAAACTAATGTTTTTAACATTATTTAAAAAGATCCGCGGGATAAATTTTTCTTGCATCTGTTTCTTGGAAAAGTATGTTTATTTAATTAATTTTACTTACTGTTATGTAAATATTCCTTTTTTAAACAAGTCAGTCGAAATTCTTTGCAAATATGCTATGATAATATTTGTCATCTACATCATGAAATTGAAATATGTAAATATATATATTTTAAAAAGTTTTTCTGGGAATTTAAGTGGAAACATTACTAAATGTTCTCGCAACATCATTAGTGTCTCTTTGGAAAATAAAATTAAGATTCTATCATTATTTCATTCAAAATATTCTTCATTTATAAGTATATTAGTTATAACTTAAGGCTATGATTGATAATAAATCTGGTGATGCTTCGTTATCAAAAATTAATGTAATGTGTGAATTTAAATTTTTTTAGTACGTGAAGTAATTTTATTTCAATAAGATATTTTTGTGCGTTAATCTGAGTACTAAGAGTTTTCATCTAATTCAGTGCGGTCATTAATTCCAGAGCGTTACATAATGGTAAACACAAATTACTGCTGGTAAACCATAAGTTGGCATTATGGATGAGGGGTTCATTTTCAGAGAGAAGTAAGTTTAAGTCTGAATTTGAAGTTAATAGAGTTGTATCATCAGCGTAAAGGATTGTTTTAAACTCATTGGCAAAAATTAAAAATAGTAGTGGGCCGAGAATCGTGCCTTGGGGGACACCGAGAAGACAGGAAGTGGTTCAGATTTGTGGCCGTCAATTTGGGTAATTTTTTGTCGATTGGATAAAAAAGACAAGCATAGCACAGCTTTTGTCGTCAAAGCCATAAAAGGGGAGATTATTAAGTAAAATGTTGTGTGAAATGCAATAAAAAGCCCAGAAAAGTGCTGAGACAGTACTCGCCAGATTCAAGTGCATCCGTGGCATAAGCAATATAATCTAGGAGTGCGTGAGTCGTGTTAAGGTTGTTTCTGAAACCATATTGACTATTGGAGAATAAGTTATATTTAGTGAAATGCTGCATTATCTGCTTGTGAAGAATTTTTTCTAATATTTTGGAAAAGATCGGATGAATTGACATGGGTCTGTAGTTATTAAGGTTATTTAAATCTCTTTTCTTGAATATTGGCAAAACATTGTCCAGTTTTAATACGTCAGAAAAGCAATTGTTAAATGTATAACCAAATGTACCGGGCGCCAATAACCTAAGTTATTGGCTTCCTAAATTAAAAAAATATTTTTTTTGTTTATAAATACTCATTCAAATATTATTTTATACTCGTTCATTTAAACCGTTATTCGTACACTAAATTTATTCAAAACGAGATAGAGAATTGAAGAAGACTATAAACCACTTATGCTGTAATGATGCTCTAAGATCTGATCCTGAGTTATTAACAGAATCATACACGAATACGTGCATTTAAATAAAATTGTCAGTCTTCTTATGCCGATTTCTAATTTCCAAAAAGCGAAACGTATAAGAACTTACTATGAAATTTTGATACTCTTAAATAATGGCGGATACCAATTTTTTTTTTTTTTTTCGAAAATTGAGATGACGGAACTTATTTGTCTTTTTCTTCGATGTAAATGCCAAAAGAAATATGGATTCATGAAGATGGAGAAACTCGAAAAATTACCAAGAAGCAGCGATCCATGAAAAACGTAATGTATGCAGTATTTTTTAGAGGAACGGACCTGGTACGCATGGTAAGACGGATGGACAGAAAGTTACTGCTAAATGATGCACTGAAAAGTATTTTCCTGAAATGCTCAGTAGTTCCAGGGAAAAGGATTATGTTACATCATGATAATACATCTTCCCAAAGGACAGCTTCAACTCGTTTAGTACATAAGAGAAAAATTTTACTGATTTATTAATGGTGAGTTGTAAACATCCATCTGGTCATTCATCTGGTCATAATATATATGTAATAATAATAGATGGCACCTCTTTTACACATTATTCCTTATAAAATATCCGCGGTTTCAGGTCATCGACCCCATGCTTACCCTTATATCAAGATTTTACAGGATTCTTACAAATCTGTGATTTTTTCAACTAGTCATCATTATCATTCTTATAATATCACGACACACCTGTGCTCATATACTTTACCTATTTATTTTAAAAAAAAAAAAAAATTTCTAATTTGTTGTATCGTTTATTTTAATCTCTGACTTCGTTTTACATTATTTATTTATTTATTTATATTTCAACACATTGTTTTCTATATCATGACCCGTTTTTATCTATCTCACCATTACACTTAATACTATTATCTCAGGTATGTCTTACAATGTTATACTTATACTTATATTATATTCATTTATTCATATACGATGTACACTTATACTGTATTCTGATTTTCCTTTATGTAGCAGCTCTGATGAAGGAATAAACTATTCCGAAACTGGTCAGCTGTAGATATTTGTTTTTATTTATGTCCGATACCCGTACAACCTTTCCACTTTTAAACTGAATGTAATTTATTTTTTTATTCTATATTAACTAAGTTTCACCGAGAATACACGGACTTCTGTGTAAATTGTAGAAATTAAAAACATAATAAACTTTTGATTATTTGGTCAATTTAATTTTATAAACACTCCTGGTTTCTATTAACTAATATAATCAAGCACCTATTCTATTTCAAATAATTTTCTCCTATACTTTATGTGGCTTAAGTACCACTGTATTACAGTCAACGGTGATTTTTAAATAAAAATAACAAATATGTATCGTATCGTAAAAATCTGGAATTATATGTTAGAAGAAATTTATTATAAGAATGAAAGATTGCCTGAAGCATTATGGTAACAATATGTTTGAACATTGTGTAAATTCTATGATGAAAATCTACAATGACCTACTATCCGCCTGTTCACATATATTATTGTGCATTCAATAAACTATAGAAGTATTTATGACGAATATGGGTTAGCAAGGGTCAGAGTAATCTAGTAATACCACAGAATGTGCAGAAATAGAAACTTTAAACGGTACAGCTATAATCTTTGATAATAATGAAAGACTCAATACCGTCTACAGGGTGTAGCATAGAAGCATTTTGTCTCACGGCGTAGCTTAACAAGGGCAGATTACGATATATAACATTTTTATATAACATGTAAGTTTTTACAAACTTAAGCTGGTTAAAAAAAAACTAATGACCCAAGAAATATTGGTTGGGTGGTCTATGAACTATTTCGTTAGAGACGGACACCCATAATTTAAATTTATAACATTTTTAAACAACTATGCTACCCCGGTTTCGTGACGACAATATAACGAAGAAGACGAAAACGATTATCTACAAAACTATTGTGGAAAGTATCTGTACCTACGGTTCAGAAACATGGGAGCTCACAAAAACATAAATCCCGACTGAGGGTCTTGGAAATGGACCTTTGAAGAAGGAGTTGCGGTATCTAAAAAATTGAGCACGTTCGTAATGATACCATAAGAGCAACTATGAACGTTGAAAACACTATCAGAGAGACGATAGAGAACAAACCACTCTCATGGTATGGACACCTTCAGTGTATGCAAGATGACCGATGGCCTAAGAAGATCTGGGAGTGGATTCCTGCGCGCAGAAGAAGACCAAGGCGACCAGCAAGGAGCTGGGCTCAGGATGTTTGGGATTCGATGGAGGCATGAGGTCGCCAAGATGGCGACTGGATGGACAGCGTCGCCTAGCGAAAAGGAAGCGAAAAACGGTGCCAGCCGTAAACCACTCGCTATATGGTAAAGATGAAAGTTTCTACAACAATTTATTCATTGTTTATATTTACATTATAAAACTACCAAATTGACCGGAATTGTGATCTATTTAGTTTTTGCCGCATTCATGCAGGAAAATGCTGATTCGAATAAACATGTTCGCATAAAAAAGGCAATGAAATATGCAACAACTCTCCAAATATTTGGATATTTATCCCTGCTTATTAATTTCCAGAAACTCACTTTTGAAGCCATTGATTTTAAATGTACATCGCATTGAATATTAACTGAAATAATTCTTTTTAGCTGTGTTTTCTGCAGAAATAAATAGCTATTGAAAATATTTTTAAAAAAATCTACTAATTACAGAGAATAATTTTGAATTTTTACTTTTTTATTATTATTTTTTTTATCTAAGTACGTTCTGAATTTATCACTATGATTTGTCAATGTTCAAGTCAGCTACGCGGGCGACTTCCAGAGGCCTTGCGGTCGACTGGTCAACCGCGGTCGAGTCTTGGCCATTCCTGCTGTAGACCAATTTATATCTGTGAACCAGGAACAGTTCTACTCCCTTGTTTGGGAAACATTGCTTGTTTAAACATTTGTTTAGCACCATAAACTCAATAATGTTTATCAAAACGAGAAGTAATTCAATATACAAAAGCTGACATACAATTAGTGTTACGAACTGTGAACAATTCGGAACATAAGCATTCTAGATGTGCTTGGTCTATTAACGTGACCTTTTGACAATACAATTTAGCGATTTTTTTTTAAGCTTTAAGTTTTCAGGGCGTGATGTAGACTGTTGACGGCCCAGGAAAGGCATATTAGATCCATTTGTTAGATGAATTCAAGACGTTAAATCAGAGCCGCAGTAAGGAAAACTTGCGCTAGGGTAAAAACCGTGTTTTGGCGCCCTTGGCAAATAAATGTAAGTGATAAGCAAAAACAAGGTTCTCACCTCCCAAAATCCAAGTGATGAGCAAAAAAAAAGGTCCTCACCTCCCAAAATCCAAGTTATGAGCAAAAAAAAGGTCCTCACCTTCGCAATATGGCGCCCCTTAGTAAAACTCGTCAGCGCCCTTTTCCTTAGTGCGCTAGGGGCTGTCGCCCCCTCCGCCCCTCCTTCCTGCGGCTCTGCGTAAAATCCTAACTGGAGTTTGCAGAACGCATTATTGTAAAATTATAAAGGTACATAAATAAATAAATATATCCACTATTTAAAATGTTTTCTTAGACGCCAAGTTCTCGCAATGTAGTAATCAACGCACCTGCTTAGTAAAAGATAGAACAATCAAGCCCCAAAGGAAAAAAGGAACCGTAATACTAGGCTTCACATTCTCGTCGAGTTGACACAAGTCATTCCGAGCAGGAGAGTGTAGTTGGTGCGATCGACTCGCCTCGTCTCGTCTCGACTTGTCTGGACGGTGCACCGCTCCATGTTGTTTTTTGGCGCTGGAGTCCATGGATTGCAAGCACGCCATCTGCACTTTCGTACAGTATATTATCTCTGGATGATCAGGGCTTTTTTCCATATATTTTTCTTTCCATAACGCGTTAAACATAATATAAACGCACGTGATTTATGATAAAAACTATGTTTGAAACCGGATTTCAGTGCACTGATTCAACAATGATTGATATTTTCTTAATTCAGTATTATTTTACTAGTTCAATTTCAAAATTAGCATCTTTTTGCTATTTTTTTGATTTAAATTTAGTGAAATAAAGCAATATCCATAGTGACCACAATCGCATATTGTCATAGATTCACTTGTGGTTGGCTAGATGTTGAAAGAGTTTATGACACCTGAGAATTTTATCTTTTACGGTCATTCAGACATATTTTACCGCGATATGAACGTGATGAAATGTACACGCCTACAAGAAATGTCGTGCTCCAAATGATATCTACAATATTATACTACAATCTTACCTAAACTATATTCCACGTAATTTGGAATTCAACAAGTTATTAGATAACTCAATTTAATAACATTTATTTTGCCAATCTTAATATTTTAGGAATTGCCTTTGATAATATGGAACACACAAACGTGTATTAAATCTCGACAGTACTTTAATCTTACGATTTTATGCAGTTCAGTTCAAAGGTCGACCCACAGTTTAGTAATTAAAACTTAAAATAAGTACCAGTTTACGTACGACCGATAAAACCAGTTGAAACGTCACGTGAACCACGTGGTTTTAACATATACAGTTCCGGAGGTCTCATAACAGAATTTCTTTGTCCCATATTCCTATGTACATATTTGATAAAACTCGTCTACTATTATCTGGTAAATGATTTAAATTACATACTTACTATTATTGGCGTATGTTATAAGAAGTTCTTTAAAGGTAAGCGTCCAGGGGTCGGGCTGCGGGCACAGCAGATAATGCAGTAATCAGTTTTTTTGTGAGGGCGTCCACTGATACGCAGTAAATGCTCTGCAGACATAAGAATTGAATTACATTTTGATTCTGCTTGGGCATGAATGGCTAGTAAGACGTCAGAACATTAATGCAGTACACGCAAAAACTTCTTCGTCGAGAATTCTGGTCGTAATTACGGGAATTCTATGCTTGTAGTGCGGGCTGGTAGTCACACTCTCATTTTAAACACAGTGAGGAATAATTTTATACGCTGATTATGAAGACTGTGTTTTTTTACGGTGCGTCCTAGTGGACTCCTACCATTGGAATGACTTAAATATAATGGAATCTTCTCATTTCAAGATCTGTATTCACATTTTCGTGTTTTTGCCCTGACTGGCGCATATTTATGATACTATATTTACGTAATATTCACCGTATTATTACTATTATTCCTCGTCATGCTTTTTTATACTAAAGCCAGTTTAGTGAACCTCTAAGTACCATATCGAGCAATTTATCCATCTTTTAATGCCTTTCATTTTCCTCTTTTCCCACCAACGATGGATTGAATTTCTGTAGGAGAATGAATACGAACGAATTAAAATAACGAACTACAGGCAACACCACGTGTTAATATCGAGCACTCTCACTCTCATATTGGCAATCTGACTCTCCCTGTTTTCCCAAGAGTTGCTTCTCTCCAGTGGCGCACACAGGGGGTGGCCCGGGTCACACCCCTCCCCCAAGAAAGTGGGACATACCAAATTTTTAAATTTTTTAGAGGACCTTTTTTTGAGGTTATCACTTGTATTTCACAAGCGAGGAACTTATTTTTTGTCTCCCCCCCCAAAAAAAATTCCTGGGTGCGCCACTGCTCTTTTCTGACTCTTTTCAGTCTGTGATTCGTTCACATACTGAAAAGAAGACGAACGAAGAAAAAACAAGAAACTACAGGTAATCAAAGATGTCCAGCACTCCCTTTATTATTTTGGTAGCCTTACTCTTCTTTTTTTCCACAAATGCTCCTCTCTAGCTCTTTTTGCCGGTTTAGAGGATGCCTTGTAACCAGATTACTCACAAGAGTAATCTGGTTCCAATATTTCTTTCTGTCTTATAAATTCTTATATCTCGGTTATTGGACATTTCATTAATCATCTTGCACGTGTTGGTTATCCTGCTCATTATTTTAAGTAATGCATTCCAAGTTTTATAAATTAAGTATTAATAACCATTTATTTCTTTTAATATAGTGTTAATATTGGTTATTTGTAATATTTATTCTATAAAACACTGTATCGTCATATTCTAGTGTTATTTTGTTGTTTTCTACGTGAAATGTAGTATATCTATGTGATGTGGTGCGGGTTGACGAGCAAGGTCGTTGTGGGGTGCAACAAGGACGTCCCCAAGCGCGGTGTAATGAACTTCAATGTTCTCTTCACTTCACTGCCGTTCTAATACACCATCTTCCTCTAACAACAGATCTACAGATATGGCCTCCTCACTCTTTGATCTCACTACAACCAATACGTTTTTTATCATGTTTTATTTACATGACTGTGGTTAATCGCGAATATTTTCTTTATTAAGTCACTGATTTGATATTCAATACAATGTTTGTGAGAACAGTGAAGATTGAGTTAAGAGGTTAATATTTATGATGCACAATATATATATAACTGATTTTAGGTTAGCAAATAGTGACAACTTGGTGGACTGTTTTAAATGGATAGTCCCCAATATTTATAACTTATTTTTATCCATGTGTCTCTACTGATATATGATTTGATAAGCAAATCCCATAATCTAACAGGCAATTCTTGCTTTATGTTTTTTTTTAACGTTACACTAATGGGTCTATTCTGTATGAGTTTTATACCGCTGTAAGCGATATAACTTTGTAAAATACAGCGCTGTAAGGAAAGTGTGTTGATAATTATCCCAGAGCGTACACAGTGTAATGGTAATAATTATGCTACACAAAGTGTATATTACTTTTATTAAAACGAATGGATTGACACAATATAAATATTACAACATTTTCTTGTTTTAATCAACAACATAACAATTATAACAAAATAATTATATATAAAAATGTTACCCTAGTAACGTGAACTGTCACTGTCATTAATATTGTCAATGTCAATGTCAATGTCATGTTACTGTCATTAATAATGTCACTTTATCATTTCAACACGCCCCCTTAAAGTGACATTTTTACATGGTCTGTTTATCTACATTGCGTTTTATCCTCGGCAATGCTTTTGTCAGTATGGCAGCAATCATTTCGTCAGTGGCCAAATGTGTTAAATTAATTTTTTCTTTTTGTATCACTTCTCTGACAAAATGATGTCTGACGTCTATGTGCTTAGACCGAGCATGGTAAACTGGGTTTTAGGTTAATTCCTGAGCACCTAAATTTTCATTAAATAAATTTAGTTTACCAGTTTCCAATCCAATTTCTTGTAAGAGGGATTTTAGATAAATGGCTTCTTTGCATGCATCCGACAAAGCCATGTATTCGGCTTCCATGCAGGATAGTGGTACTGTTTTCTATCTCTTGCTTTGCCAGCTTACAGAGTGTATCCTTTGGCCACTAGTCTGGCCTTTCTTCTTTCTATTTCCCCATTTACATTATACTTATTACTCAATACTAGACGGTTGTCTATTATTTTTCGATTATTGGGGCGATCTCTTAATTCCCAGATTTCATTCTTGATTGTTGCTAGGTACTCCCTTTTTATAGTTTCTCTCCATTCAGGTGAGTTTGGCCTATCCATAGCTTTCTCTACTGTTATGTTTTCTTCTATATTTGATAAATATGCTACTTCACATGAATAGTTTTCTTTTTCTTCATTTTCTCCTACATTTTCTTTATTTCCATGTTCGTTTACTTCATTTCCATTATTATTATTTGTACTTGTTCCTTCATTTACGTCTTGAATTTCATTTCCATTGTTTTGAGAACTGTCACATGGAATACCAGTTTCCATAGAAACGAATTTCTTTCTTGGTCGCCCTGGTTTTCCTGTTCTCATTTTCTTAGGTCTTCCTCTTCCTTTTTTCATTTCTTCGGGATTTTTCATTTCTTCAGGATTTTTCATTGCTTCAGGATGTTTTATTTCCATGAAATTTTCATTGAGTGATTTTTCATTTGGTTTATTACATTCCAGATTTATTAAAATACCTTTTCCTTCATTTCTTTCTTTTACTTCTATATTTTCTTCTGGAAAGGAATTATTTTGAAAATTCAGATCTTCTTCTTCTTCTAAAGCTGTAAATTTTTCTATAAATTTAACATCTCTAGAAACATAGACCTTTCTGGATTTAGGGTTCCAAATGCGATATGCTTTCGATTCTTCGGAATAACCAATGAAAATACCATCCATGCATCTTCTGTCGAATTTTCCTTTCGATGAATTTTTATCTAGCATTAGTGCTTTGCATCCAAACTGTTTGAAATGTTTGACAGTTGGTTTCCTTCCAAACCAATGTTCATGAGGAATTTGATAATTCAGACTTCTGGAAGAACATCTGTTTCGAATGTAGTTTGCTGTGGATATTGCTTCGGCCCAAAATGCTTGAAGCAATTTTGAGTCTATTAGTAAACAACGAGCCATGTCCAGTAGAGTTCTATTCTTTCTTTCTGCTATACCTTGCTGCTGAGGTGTATATGGGACTGTCAACCTTCTTTTTATGCCATTTCTTTCCAGGAAAATTTCAAATTCTTTATTCAGATATTCGGTGCCATTATCGGTCTGTAAATATTTTATTTTTCGGCCTGTTAAATTTTCTGAATATGCCTTAAATTTCTGGAAGGCATCAAATGCTTCATTTTTATTCCTTAGGAAGTAAACTTCACACCACCTTGAGCGGTCGTCAATAAAAGTAATGAAGTATTTTTTTCTTCCTAATGATTCGGTCCTCATGGGGCCGCATATGTCCGAATAAACTATTTCTAGTAAGTCATTTGTCCTATTTAAATTTTCATTTTTAGGAAATGGTGATTGTGTCAATTTTCCATTCATGCATGTTTGGCATGGCGGCATTTTTTCTTGTTTCGGGAAATTAATTCCGTAAACATTCTTTCTATGCATCATTTGCTTCAATGACTGCTCATTCAAATGCCCAAGTCTTACATGCCATTCATATAATTTTAAAGTTGTCAAATTATTTGACGCTGTCAAATTTGACATTTCTTGCTTTTTTATAAAATATAAATCACCATTTCTCTCGGCCATTGCAAGTGTTTTTCTCTTTCTATCTGCAATTATAGCTTTGTCTTTTTGAAATATTACCTGAAAACCTTTGTCAGTTATTTTTGCTACAGACATTAAATTTGTGCGTAGATCAGGTACAAAAAGAGTATCTTTCAAGTGTAGTGTTCTGTCGCACCATTTATTTTCGACTGTAAATTGCACTTCTCCTATTCCTTCTACATTGGTTGTGTTCTGATTTGCCAGATTCAGAGTTCTTGAAGATGTTTCAAGATTTTTAAAATCATATCTTCTACAACACATATGAGAAGTGCAACCACTGTCTAAACACCATTTATTTTTTAGGTTTTCTTTTACAGAACTTGAAGCTATTTCTGTTGGAATTCCTGTTAAAATAAGATTTTAAGATGTTAAAATCATCTTTCTTACCTTGCTTCTTTTTCCAACATTCATTGGACTTGTGACCAATTTTCTTGCAAAAATGGCATTTCCATTTAAATCTGGTTTCGCCAAAATTATTACCACTTTTACTAGCGGCGCTTTTGTCTCTGTTGTACTTATGGTTAATAAATTTTGCATCTTGTACATCAGTTTCTTTTGATTTTCTGGCAGCGTCTTCTTCAGTTATTTTTATTTTTAATTGTTCGGGCGTCGGTAGCTCATCTCGAGATTCAATTGCTATTCGAAAATTTTCATAGCTATCAGGTAAACTATAGAGAAGCATGATAGCAAGTAAATCAGAGTTGATTTCAAGCTCCATTTCTTGTAATTTATCTACAGTTTCAAAAAAGTCTGATAAATACATATGGATGTCTTCTCCTTCTTTCATCTTATTCAAGGTCAGCCTTTTTAATAAAGTTGCCTTACGGGCAGGTCCCTTGGATTAAAAAACATTTTCTAGCTTTAACCATATTTCTCGTGATGTTTTACAATGTTTGATTTGACGAAGTTCTGATGGACTAATAGTCAGAATTAAGTCAGATCTTGCTTTACCGTCTGCCATCTCCCATTTTTCAATTTCTTCTGTTCTGGAAACATCTTCAGGTTTCTTTATGGTTCCTTTTACATATCCCCATAAATCATTCTTGGTTAAGACTGCCTCAGCCTGCAATTTCCAAGTATCGTAGTTGTCCTTTCTTAAAGATTCAATTTTAATTATTCCAGACATTTTCCCTACGATGCGTTGAAATAGTAATTTAACCAAATTAGTATTTTTTTATTTTTATACTATTATTCTGGGTCTGATTTATCTGGGCCCATAACCTGTTGATAATTATCCCAGAGCGTACATAGTGTAATGGTAATAATTATGCTACACAAAGTGTATATTACTTTTATTAAAACGAATGGATTGACACAATATAAATATTACAACATTTTCGTGTTTTAATCAACAACATAACAATTATAACAAAATAATTATATATAAAAATGTTACCCTAGTAACGTGAACTGTCACTGTCATTAATATTGTCAATGTCAATGTCAATGTCATGTTACTGTCATTAATAATGTCACTTTATCATTTCAACAAAGTGCTATTCTGTATTGACACGCGTTGCTCTGGAAACTCTACACCGATGTAAAATATCGCTGTAACGTTACGGCGATATTTTTCTGGCCGTAAGTCAGTTACAGTACTGTATAGAAGTCAAGTTGTATATGTTTGAATTGTTCGTGTCACCTAAAAAAAAATTAATGATCCAAATTTCGCCCTATTTCTAATGCAACTACAACAAGAGGATCATAACAGGTAATTATGCTTAAAATATCACGGTACAACCACAAATAAACTTTTTTTTATGCATACATGTTCTCATTTATATATTTTTATATACAGGTTTTAGAAACATTGTATTTTTTAAGTAATGGATCCTATCAGGCTACTACAGGGGCTCACAATTTCACTTCTTTGAGCCAGTCTATGGTTAGTAGATCGATAGTAGAAATATGTTATCTGATAACAACATATCTAATGCCAATTTATATAAAGTTCCCCACTATGAGGGAAGAAAACCGTGGAGTGAAAGAAGGGTAAGATTTGCATAATATAGCAACAAAAGCAAGAATACCTAACTATGCTGAGATTGATGATAATGAGCTTGAACCTGTAAATAATGAAGATCCTGAACCTGAAAATAATGAAGATTCTGTATCAAATGGTAAAATATTTGAAAACTATTTAAGTTTTCAAAAACTGATTTAAAACTTTTTTTAACAGCTAATCAAGATATGAATTTGGGAAAGCAGATTAGTATTTTATATGTTCAGCAGTCCATTGTATAATTTGATGTAAAAAATATGTTTATATGGAATAAAGATACATAAGATGCAAAGAGAAACTTTTATTTTTATAAACAAATTATAACAATAATTAATAAAAATTACAAACGTAAAAAACATGACTATATGTGTATATACAAATATGATATACAATTACCGATCGATGACATTGATCAATGCCTCTAATTTTGAGGTTAGAAATAAACATAATGAAGTTAGCTACAATGTAAGCAAAGTTTAAATCGACCGAAATTACAGAATGTGTTACAGAATAGCTAATGCTCAATATTTACAGAGCCGCCGTAACTTGGCACTTTACAGTGCTAAGCTCACTACAGCGCTATAGTGATACAGTACTGTAAACATTTTTTTACAGAATTGACCCATAAAGCACAGAATAAAATTATCGTGAGATGCATTTGGCAAACTAAGACACATGTTTAATTTGTCACTATTCTAGTCAGTAAAAAATTTTTTTTTTTGAATTTCATCTGTTCTCTCTACTTATCTTCTCATCTTAAAAACTCATGGTACAAAAGGAAGCTGTATTTCAATTAAAAATTACGAATTTTCGACACTAATGTGAAGTCGATGCTTCCTTATGGCTGTGGAACGTGATAAATTACCAACCAAATCTGTTCTAAAATTCAAGTTTTCGTCAATCGGTGCCTGAGACGCATTTTACGGGTCTGGTGGTATGATAACCAACAGCAGTCTCTAGCACAAAGGAAACAGATGGAACTTGAAATACGGAAACGCAAATATCTCTAGCTGCGCAAATAAAAGGGTGATATTGACAGGATTCCACTAGAATAGAACCCACAAACAAGCAGGCGCATCGACAGACCATCCATGACCTGGCGACGTATGGTTACCAAAGAAACCCGAGTTGCCGGAAAAATTTAGAGTGAGTTTAAAATCCTGGCCCGGAACAGAGTCAGATGGCGACAATTTATTGAGGTCTTACGCTCCAGAAGTTAATGGAACTTGCGCACCAAAAGCAAAGACTAAAAATCAAGAATAACATGACAAGAAGAAGTTAATAATAATAATATAAATTTATTGACCATATTACAATACAAATTTGTTTCTAGTCAGTCAAAAACATTTAGATATTTGAAGTAATATAAAAATATACTATTTAATATAAATCACAGCTACTAACTAACTAGAAAGATTATCACATATGAAATAGAATTGAAAATGAGATACTTATATAATAGTTTCATTCAATATGGAGATAAAAAAACTCATCTATTGTATAGACAGGATTTGAAATTAATATATCTCTTAGAGAGCTCTTGAAACTCCGTACAGGTAGACTTTTGAGATTCTCTGGTAGTTTATTAAAACATAGAGCAGAATAGTAGTTAGGCTATTTTTTGTTTTATTGATACGACAAAATTTGGGAATTAGATTATTTTTGCGTCTGGTGTCGTGAGTGTGATATACAGAATCGGAAACGAATTTGTCTTAAAAAACGAAATTATTGTAAGTATAGAGGATAGATAGGTAAATGAATAGGCTAGGGAGGGTCATGATCTTTAGAGTTATAAAAGATCGTCTACAATCCTCTCTCTAAGATTTACCATCAATAACTCTTATAGCTCTACGTTGAAGGGAAAAGATTCTTCCAGCAGCTGAAGAGTGACCCCAAGCTAGAAGAGCATATGAGATGTGCGACTGGAAGAATGAAAAGTATACAGTTTTTAATATCTCTAGATTAACGGAGCCCACACAGTTCCGCAAGAGATATATAGTTTTAGTTAATTTACTACTGAGTTGATCTATATGTTGTTCCCAAGTTAACTTAGGATCAACATATACACCCAGGAACTTCGCAGAAGCTGGATTATTGAAAGTATTTTTTCTTAATGTAAATATAAGTCGTTCAGTTTTGTCCGCATTTAAAGTTAACTTATTAGCTAGTATCCGGCTCCTAGCCAATTCAAATTCAGTATCACATGTGCTTAATAGATCGTGAATTGAGGAGGATCTCGCAATTAAATTTGAGCCGGATGCATAAAGAATACATTTGGAATTGAGAATGTTAGGAAAGTCATTTATGTATATGAGGAAAAGAAGTGGGCCAAGGATTGGTCCTTGAGGAACACCTATTAATTTATTTTTCATATCAGAGAACTTATTATTATCTACGTGGACATATTGTTTTCTATCTGACAGATAAGACTTTAACAGGTTTACGTTGTCTTTGCTGAAGCCATATTTATAAAGTTTGTCTAGCAGGATGTAGTGTGACACGCAGTCAAAGGCCTTGCTAAGATCTAGTAACTGCGCTAGACAAAATTCTTTGCATTCTATGCTTTCATAGACTTCATTGATAAATTCGAGTATTAAAAAGCAGTAAAGTGGACTAAGAAGAAACGAGAATTACGACAAATATTAAATAATGGGGCAAGAAATATGAAAAGGAACCTTATAAGAATACAAATTTCATCAGCCTGACATCAGAAAGTGGTCCAAAGGCTTATGGATTAAGAAAATAAATTATGACGTAACCTTGTAAAATTTGAAGTTAAGGAAAGGAAAATACTGGTAATATGTTTGGCCAGGAAGACAAATGATTGGTTTTAACAGAAGACAATTCAAATCTGTAAACGCAGGATGACGTCGTACAAAAAATTGGAAGAAAATGGACCAGAGTATCTAACGACCGACAGCAGTGGAAAAATCTAACAGAGGCCTACGTCCTCGTTGATGATGATAATGCTAAAAAGTCTTAATGATCCAAAACCTAGAATCTTACATTATCTTGTTTGTTCTAAAAATGAAGAATTACAAACTTAATGCAATAAAATAGTTACAAGCATGTTATGTTACAGAACAGGTTGCGCAAATCACATCCGTTTTGTTTGATATATGTCACATAATTTACAAAGAACAAGGCTAAAGAATTTGATTTTTTTAACTCATAAATTATTACACGTCGTGAATATCTGGAGTAAATTATGAACTTAGAGCAATTTAAATTAAACTTACATATCAATTTTCTTGTAACAAGACCCAATTTCATAAGTTGATTGGGTAAAAAGATGAATTAAATTGGAAAATGTTTACGAACAGCGTTATGCCGCTAACATCAGTGTTAAAATGCCCTGTTTTTCACATGAAGCACGTAATAAATTACATATTCTTCATAATTTATAAAAAATCACTACCTTATTACATTTTACATGCATTGGAACGCCAAGAGTTTTTGCCAGAAACTGGGAATGCAAAATTATAGAAAATCAGATCACACCTTGTTAAGGAAAATCCACTTAAAATGTTTAATGACGGAAGTAGAATAGAGTTTGCTTTTGAGATCACTTTAGATAAAGTTGTGTAATAGAATCCTAGTTTAGAAAATTTAACATTTTGGAAAATTAGTATTTGAAGCAGAAACTATTCATCCAGTTTTTGCTTTCATCCAAATCGATGACAAATAATTTAAACACGAAAATGAATGTATCAAAACACTGTTATTAACTGAACCTCTCATTTATTTTAATGCAGTTGCATTGTAATAAAATTTGCTTACAAGTGCATAGCAATGACAGCAATATTCCTTAATTATTGCTTCTAAATTCGAACCTAAAAGCTTATAAAACTTGTCTACTGTATGGCCCGCGCCGCATACCCAATTTTAAATATGGTTAGTACATAAGATACCTGGATAACAATAATAATAATAATAATAATAAATTTCTTTATTGGCAAGGTTTAGTTATTGACACTGCTCTACCACCTAACCTTAGTGTTATTTTACAATAGTAGACAATCGAGTACCTACAATTTTTTAATGTTAACAAATAATAATATTGTTTACTAAGTCTAATTGAACACGGATCGATCCATGGAGCTCACATTGGGACCATTTGTTGGCGGAGTCGCTTTTTGAATTGGGCAATTTTAAGATTTTTAAGATATTTTGGAATGGAGTTGTATATCGTGGCAGCGTTGTACGAAAATGATTTTTGAATAAGGTTGTCCGGTGTTTGGGAATATGTATTATGTGAGAGTTCCTAGTTTTTTTACTGTTTACTTGTGATCTTCTAATGATTTTTTCGATTAAATAGCTTCGTTTGTGCTTAAGATTTTGTGAATGAAACATGCGTAATGCAAGTGTCTTCTTTCAGATATGTTTAACCATCCTAACTGCCTCAGGTGTTGGGAAGTAGGTTCCCTTGTCTTTAGTCCTCATATGAAATGTACACAGTAGTTTTGCACTTTTTGAATTCGCCTCGAATCGAATACAGTAATTAAATATCGATAGGACGAGACGGTCACATAGTATTTGTTTGTGTATTTTGGTTAGCCCGAAACGGTTCATAAATAGTTTTTTTAGTGCAAGAAAGGCACGCTTCTTTAACAAACTTATATATTCTTTGAATTTTAGTTCGGTGTCTAGTATAATACCTAATTTTTTACATGAATTCGTTAGTTGCAACTTGGAGTGATTGATATATATATTGAAATTCGGGACTAAGTTTCTTTTCAAGTTTTTGTTACCATACAATATGATGTGTGATTTTGACTCATTAATTGTAAGGCCATGATCGGAAGAATATTTACATAGTGCATTAATTTCATTCTGTAAGAAAGATAATGCTTCATTAAATTTATCTGGTTAAAACGAGAGTTATAATTGAGTATCGTCCGCGTATTGATGTATTTGACTATGAGTATGTATCGAGCTGATATCAAAAGTGTACAAAGAATATAAAATCGGTCCTAATATCGCACCTTGTGGGATTCTATTAAATATCGCTAAACTGTCTGAAGTTAAATTATTAAGTAATACCTCTTGGCTTCTGAAGGTGAAATAATTTCTAAAAAATAATATTGCCAAAATATCGCAACCCAAATATTTTAATTTCGCAATGAGAAGTTTATGGTTAATAGTGTCGAACGGTTTGTTGTAATCTATGGTAGTAAACATGGTCATTTCCTTGTTATCACAGTTTTTAATGATGTCATCGGTAACAGATAAGAGGGTTGAAGTTGTGCTGTGATTGGGACTGAAACCTGATTGGCTTTTGGGCAATAAAGAATAATTGTTTAGGTATTCTATAATTTGTAAATTGATAATTTTTTCAAGAACTTTTGACAAAGTAGGCAATATACTAATTGGGTGCAAATCGCCGTAATTTAATGGATGTTTATTTTTTGGTAATGGAATAACAATGGCTTCTTTCAAAAAAAAAAAAAATTATATATATATATATATATATATATATATATATATATATATATATATATATATATATATATATATATATATATATATATATATATATATTTATCTGACCGACGTTGTCAAACCATGTACATGCAACAGACAACCACAGACCCACCGAATCTAATGGGATTTCAGGAGTATATGTATCAAAAATAGAAATAGCGCACTTTGCACTCCTGGAGCAACCTTCAAGGGGTAACGAATTATGAAAAAAACATTTTTGCTATATGTGATAACCGGTATTAAGCCCCATACATGTTTACGTCGTAATCAGGTCATTTGTGTATAATTTGTATATGCTGACGACGTACTCAATCCCGTACAGTGTTGTCGGTATTTACATCGTTTCTGTAAACAAATATCCTCATGTTGACCTTCATTTGACGATTGTCTAGCGATAGTAATAAAATTTACGTATATTTCAATATGACATAATTTTTATTTTAGGATTAATAGTTCATTTATAAGGTTTCTCGGTTAATCTAATGTTTACTATTGACATTCAATGAATGGCAATAACAATCAATAGTATTTAAAAATATATATGAGGCTAAAAAATTTCATTTTTGATCGGTTGCAGTGGTAATAATAATTTTTTTTTTTACTTGCATTCCGCTACATTCTCAGAACTCTCTTTGTACTTCCTATGATTCTTTTTACTTACGAATTTTTTAAATTATTTAACTTGAACTTCGAAACTATTTTTCAAGAATGAAAGTGAATCTAATTTTTCTATTTCTTGATACGTTTTCCATTTACCATGTACGCCATAAAAATTATATAAAAATATTGTATCTTGGTTTTAATTATATTGGCATATTATTTACGTATTTTGTTATTAAGGACAATTATCTATATATATAAAATCGTAACTAAGCTACCTACTCATAATTAACGCCCAGCCCAAACCACTGGACTTACAATCATGAAAATCGGCGAGTATATTCCCTCCATGACGTGAGCACCCACTAAGACCGGATTTTTCAAAAACTCATCCTATAAGTGGGTGAAAAGGGGGTTAAAAGGGGTAAAATGTGGCTTCACGGATTCTTTAATATCTCTTAGGTCCAATAAGATATCGACTTGGTTTTTGCTTACAATGATTACTCATGTAAATATTAAAAAACTAATTTCAGGATTTTGTCCTAATCGACCCCTAAAGGGGTGAATCTACAATCAGGGTGAATTATAGAACCCTTCGCATCTTCTGTGTTTATTGTCTTATAACATTCCTTTTTGGCATATAGGTGTCTTTTTAAAATATTTAGAAAGTGTTTTGACCGTTTTTTTAAATTTCACCCTTAAAGGGGTAAATTGGTATTTTTTATTTGATAGAATGTCGTCTAAACAAGGGAACATAAAATTCGGGGAGTATATCCCTTTTATAACTTAAGAACCCCCTAAGAAATGATTTTTGTATTTTCAACTCCTAAGGGGTGAAAAGGGGTAAAATGGGTTTTCACGGATTCTTCAATATCTCTTAGGTCCAATAATATATCGCCTTGTTTTTTGCTTATGAAGGTCATCCAGATAAATGTTGAAAAACTTATTTCAGGATTTTGTCCTAATCATCCCCTAAAAGGGTGAATCTACAATCAGGGTGAATTATAAAACCCTTCGCATCTTCTGTGTTTATTGTGTTATAACATTCCTTTTTGGCATATATGTGTCTTTCTAAAATATTCAGAAAGTGTATATACCTTTTTTTTAAATTTCACCCCTAAAAGGATAAATTGGTATTTTTTATTTAATAGAATGTCGTATAGACAAAATTTATTTTAAATATATATTAAATTTTAAATATAATAAAATTCGAAGAGTATATCACTTTTATGACTTAAGAACCCCCTAAGAAATGATTTTTCGAAATTCGACCTCTCAGGGGTGAAAAGGGGTGAAATGTGTTTACACGGATTCCTCAATATCTTTTAGGTCAATAATATATTGCCTTGCTTTTGCTTACAAAGACTACCCATATAAATGTTGAAAAACTTATTTTTCAGGATTTTGTACTAATCAACCCCTAAAAGAGTGAATCTACAATCGGGGTGAATTATAGAACCCGTTCTATTTCCTGTGTGTGTTGTGTTATACTTTTTTTTTTGGCATATAGGTACCTTTTTAAAATAATTACAAAGTGTTTTGACCGTTTTTTAAATTTCACCCCTAAAGGAGTAAATTGGTATTTTTTATTCGATAGAATGTCGTCTAGACAGAGAAACTTAAAATTCGGGGAGTATATACCTTTTGTGACTTAACAACCTTCTAAGAAATTATTTTTGGAAATTGAACCCCTAAGGGGTTAAAAGGGGTAAAATGTGTTTTCACGGATTCCTCAATATCTCTTAGGTCCAATATTATATCGCCTTGGTTTTTGCTTATAAAGGTTACCCATATAAATGTTGAAGTACTTATTTCAGGATTTTGTCCTAACCATTCCCTATAAGGGTGAATCTACAATCAGGGAGAATTATAGAACCCGTCATATTTCCTGTGTTTGTTAAGTAATAAAATTCCTGTTTGGCATATAGATGTCTTTTTAAAATATCTCGAAATTATTTTGACAGTTTTTCAAAATTTCACCCCTAAAAAGGTATAAGGGTATTTTTTATTTGATAGAACATCCCTTGGACATAGATACATGCTATTCGCAAAGTATATTCCTTCCATGAGGTAAGCACCCATTAACCCATTTTTGACCACTGTACACAAGCAGACACACCAGTATTAATTGACTTTTCTGCCATCTAATGATAAGTATCTAAAACTTGCCGTTGTATATTGGTTTTTCAATATGTAGAATTCTATTATTTAACCATAAAAGTATGATATACCACACTCAATGAACCCGGATTCTCCCGGGGTACCCACCCGAGTACACCGCTCTTGAAAAAAAAATTAGATTTTTTTTTTCTATGTTAATTTGTTACCTTTAAATAAATAAATAAGTTTTTAAAATAAAATCAATGTTTTTTTTCTGTGTTGGAGTTTGGGCAAAAATGGTATTGAGAAAGTATTGAAAAAGGGTGATATGTGATTTCGAGGATTCCTCAATATCTCTTAGCACCAATAAGATATCGTCTTGGATTTTGCTTAAGGCGGCGCACTACCCTATAGTCCTCAATAGTTTCTTATACAAAACTAATAATCGGAAATAAAATTAATAACAATCTATATATCAAAATTTCCAGCGAATTTTTATCTATCTAATAGGATATTTTTAATTGTAGAAAAAACTGTTAGGTAGTTGTAAATAAGCAAATTGCATTATAGACGCCATCTTGTAAACCAATCGACGGATGTTTGCGTACAATGCGGCAAATTGTACCTAAAGCTTCATTCTACAAATATGATTGTAGCTATTTTGTTGTATTGTGAAAATTACTTATAGTTATTGTACTTGGTAATCTATTTTTGCCGGCCTCTTGAATCTGCCGCGGTTTTCAAAATTGGTGTTACGGGTAAAAATGATTATTTTTTCGTGAAGAATACGTGTACCAAGTGGCATTCTATTATCTTTAAGTACAATATTTTTCGACGAAGGCTATAAACTATAAGTAATCAAGTCGAAAAAAAAATTGACTTATTATTTGAACATTTCTACACAAAACTATATAAATATAAAAGTTATTCGAAACCCACAAATAGATTTAAAAAATTACAGAACAATATCGCTGATGTATATTTTTAAGTTATTGAGCGATAATATTTTTACAATAAATGTTTATACAATTAAAACTATCATATTAGATAAATAAAAATTCGGTGCAAAATTTGATGTATAGATTGATACTAATTTTATTTGAGATTGTTAGTTTTGTATAAGAAACTAGTAACTTCCGGGGGTTATACGCAGCCTTAAAAAGATTACCCATACAAATGCCGAAAAACTTATTTCAGGATTTTGTCCAAATCAACCCCTATAGGGGTGATTCTACAATCGGGATGAATTATACAACCCTTCGTATTTCTCGTGTTTATTGAGTTATATTCCTTTTTGGCACACCGGTGTCTTTTTGAAATATCTCGAAATAGTTTTGACAGTTTTCTAAAATTTCACCTCTAAGGGGTAAATGGGTATTTTTATTCGATAGAACTTCCCTTGGATATAGAGACATGAAATTCGGGAAATATATTCCATCCGTGATGTAATCAGCCACTAAGAGATTTTTCGAAAGGGGTGAAATGTGATTTGAAGAATTCCTCAATAAACTTTAAGACCAATAAGATATTGACTTGGTTTTTCATTACAAAGGTTACCCATACAGATTTTTGATACAGTAATTCAGGATTTTGCCCTAATCAACCCTCAATCATTTCATTTTAACCGTTTTTTTATATTTCACCCCTAAATTGCTATTCTTACATTACCCTACATTACATTGGTATACATTGCGTCGGCGAATCAGTGCAGTTCGCCGCACTGAAACTGCACTGATTCTCCGACGCTAGTATACATTGGTATTTTTTAGTAGACAACTGAAATTCGGGAACTATATTTCTTCCATGACGTAGGCAACCACTAAGAAGAGATTTCTCGAAATTTGACCCCTAGGGGGTGAAAACAGATTTCTCAATATCTCTTGATGAAATAACGACTTGCTTTTTGCTTACTATGGCTACCCGTACGCATGCATAAAAATGTAACTTAGGGTTTTGCTGCAAGCAACACTTAACGAGGCGAATCTACATTAAATCAGGGCGAGTTATATAATAGTCCGAGAGCTAGCAACGTTTTCGAGAAAGAATTTTAGGTCGGCTGGTTTTTTGATATTTACCTTTCTTATTGAAGTTAGGTAGGGATGCGGTACGTCTGGCACCTGTGAGCGGTTGCGTTTACCTGTGCGCATCTCGCCTGTACAGCTAAAAAGTGGATGTTTTGAAATCATTTTAAGACATTTATTTTTATATATATAATTTTCTATGTCTTTTTAGCATTATAAATTTATAGTTGCCAGACAGTTTCGTTGTTGCTAACAGTGCGCCAGATCTAATTTAAGTAATTAAAAAATAATAATTTTCAAACCATTTTAGTATAGCTGTAATTTTAATATGATATAGTCCTGTAATCGAAGAATACAATATTAATTTGCCAGACGGAAATTCCGTTGTTTAACTAGGAACCAGACCAATTTAAGTCCCGGGGATAATAGGTAAGTTAGAAAAGTGTGGCAGCTTATTCGTTGGTTGCGTGAGAGAGATAGCTGCAACAGAGGGCGTTAGAGAAAGACAGGTTATATAGGTTAGAATTTCATAAAAAAATAGAGCAGAATAATAATTAAAGAAAATGAGGTGAGAACAACTGATAAAAAATATTATTAGCAAAATAAAACAAATCATTTATTTTAAATATGTAGGAAATGAAACATAAAATGTAATTCAGTATTTTTATTCAGTATCACTCCTTATATCATTATTATTATTGTATTCAGATGTATCGTCATTTTCTAGGACCTGAGTATATGTAAAAAAATAAAATAAAAAAAAATTATTATTATTTTTTAAATTTTATTATTTTACCACTTTTGTCTGAACAAAAACACAGTTTTCTTTTTCCTCACTCATCACGATAAAATTCTGCTTTATTTTACTTTATAAAAACAAGCAAACATAAACACTCATGTGGTCGACGCCAACTTAAAAAATAGCAGCTGTGATTGTTTTACTGTTATCTCTACTAACTCACCTATTCTCCCCGGGAATTAAATTAGTCTGGTTCCTAGTTAAACAACGGAATTTCCGTCTGGCAAATTAATATTGTATTCTTTGATTACAGAATTATATCCTATTAAAATTACAGCTATACTAAAATGGTTTGAAAAATATTATTTTTTAAATACTTAAATTAGATCTGGCGCAATGTTAGCAACAACGAAACTGTCTGGCAACTATAAATTTATAATGCTAAAAAGACATAGAAAATTATATAAAAAAAAAAAAATGTCTTAAAATGATTTCAAAACATCCACTTTTTGGCTATACAGGCGAGATGCGCACAGGTAAACGCAACCGCTCCCAGGTGCCAGACGTACCGCATCCCTACCTAACTTCAATAAGAAAGGGAAATATCGAAAAACCAACCGACCTAAAATAAACTTTTTTGTGACGTTGCTAGCTCTTAGACTATAATCTTTCATAACTTCTTGGTTTGTTGAGTTATAAAATTCCTTTTTGGCATATCATTTTTATTTTATTTATTTTATTTTTTTTTTCTAAATTCTTTTAAACTTTTTTTTTACCTATAAAGGGGTAAATTGATATATTTTTGATTAGATACATGGAATTCCGGGAACATATTCCTTCCATAACGCAAGCATCGAACACTTTATATCTCCTGTGCTTCTTGAGTTATAACATTCCTTTCTGGCACATAGGTGACTTTTTAAAATCTTTAAATAGTATTCGACATTCGAAATCTTTCGACAGTTTTTTAAATTTCATTCCTAAAGGGTAAATTAGTATTTTTTATTAGAAATAAGAAATTCCAAGAGTACATTTCTCGATATGACGTAGGAACCCACTAAGAAAGGATTTTTCGACCCCTATGGGGTGAAAATGAGTAAAATGGTTTTTCTCGGATTCCTCAATATCTCTTAGCACAGATGAGATATCGACTAGGTTTTTGCTTATAAAAGTTACCCGTGCACATGTTTAGAAATAAACTGAAAACTTTACACTAATGAGCCTCCAACGGGGTGAAGCTACACTTGAGGAGAGAGTAAGCAATGTGATCAATAGAGAACCATGACTTATACCCTTTTCACACTAGATCTTTAAGACGAGTGAACTTAAAGTTCACCGATGTTTAAGATCGGTATGCTTTCACACTTGATGTTTAAATTTCTGGTGCTGTCATCAGCTACAGTAATTTTGTCCTTAAGTTACCGTCAGGAAATTACCAGTTTTGAACTGTCTGCGCAGACGCACATTTTGAATTATTATAAACAAATAAGGATATTTCATTTCATTCTACAATAAAGACACTATAATAAAGAATATATTACACCTGTATTAACATGTAAGTCGATACATTTTATCTCAATTATTGTAGCTCTGTATTTTATTAAACACATTATTAAAATAAATAATTTTATTATAACAATAAGTATTAACTTCTTATAACGTCGATATAATACAGTATTCCTGTTTATGATAATATAAAATGTTGACAGCACAAATTCAAGGAGTATTTTTTTATAATAGAAATTAAGTTGGCAATGCGGACGAAGTTTAAGATGCAGATCTCTGTCTTAAACATCGCTTGTATTTATACGAGGCCATACGGTTTCACATTAGCGTTTAAAGATACATTCACTTTAACATCCGATCTTAAAGATCTAGTGTGAAAAGGGTATTATAATGATTGCACGATGATGGCAGATCGTCAATAAACCGTAGCGAAGCACGGGTACTCAGCTAGTATTTTATAAGACACTTTTTGGGCAAAATGTATGGAATATTTCTGTCTAAAACACATTAAACAAATTCGGTTTTTTTGTGACTTCTAATTATCATTTTATATACAACCATTTGATGTCTGTTCTTTCTCTGGTACCACAGAAAAAAATATATATATATTTTTAGTTGTTTAAAAAAATAAATTTTCTAAACATTGTAATGTGAAATTTTTGACACAAAGATTAAAATGAATAAATAAATAGACAAGTAATTAGTGATACTATTTTCATTAATAAGGACCTATATTTCCTGCATTCCAAATTAATGACCATAATTAAATGGTTTATTGACAAGTGAAGACACATTTCCTCTGAAGTGAGATAGTTCTTTTTTAATTTTACTTGTATATTAGATTTAATTTACTCTTTGTCTTGCAACATACACAGATATTTTCACTTTTTTACCTTAATCCATTCAAATTTTAAATAGTAACCGTTTCGACTAGAATATTTTTGTACATTAGGTAATATAAAACTTACTTTAGTCTAAAATAACAAAGATTGTGTAGGTGTCGTGAGTATATATAATATCTGATAGCCATATTACTTTTACAGACCCGGTATGTATCTTGACAGACCCAAACAGTGTTGCCAAGTTTCGGGTCTGTGAAGGTATATAGTGTATAGCGGGTCTGTATAAGTCGTATCAATTACAAATATTTTATACAAGCCCGACACGCGCACCATCTTCACAGAAATTTCGTGAACTAAATTTGTATAAAAAAACACGTTCTACCGCTTTCCCAGACCCACCTGAAACTCATTGCTAAAGATTGTTTGAGGCTTAATTCGTACTTCTAGCATAGAAAACGTTGTCAGACCCGATGCCGGGTCTGAGCTTGTCACTTTTGGTCTGGTAACGCCTGCAGAGTATAGCGAGTTGGGTCTGTATAAGCGGTGAAACAAATATATATATATATATATATATATATATATATATATATATATATATAAAAATACTTGAAAAGAACAACTTATGAAGTAAGATAGTGAATTTGTGCGTGAGACTACAAGGCAATCGACAGAGAATGCTCAAAAAGAGATTACCTGTTAATTTTAATACGAAGTCGACTATATTTCCATTTCCACATTTATTGTCAGCGAATAAGTTTCTATCAAAATTCTTAACATTGTGTTTGAAAGCACAGTTCAAGTTTCCTGGCGCCAGATCTGTATTTTTAATAATAAACTTCCAGCGTTAAAGTTAACATCGCCATAATTTCGCTGGCGTGAGAATTTGAATATGCAAATGTAGACTTTAAAATTATTTTTACATTATAAGTGTACGTTGATTATTATCAGTAGCTCTATACGAGATAAGGATGTCTTAATTAAATAGTAAGTCTTTTAACGAATGATGCTATAAAATGTATCAAGCTAAACGACTAAAAGTGTAACTGGAAGATAGAAAACTATAAACTTAATAGGTATTATGTAATTGTTTTGTTTCTTCGATAAAATTGTAAAGAAGCCGCTGTAGATTATTACAAAAAAAAAAAGAAAAATTATAATCATGTAAAAGCTAATATATCTCCTAACCCAGAGCATAAAGATGCAAGGTTTGATAAAAACATTCGCGGATTGTGTGGGTTACGCAATATATAATAAGTGTAGAGAGGGAATAGCAAATTGATATATTTCAGCTCTCATTTGTGAGCTGCAGTTGCTGTGTTTGTTTTGCAAAGTTATTCGTCTATACACTGTCTATGATTAAATTTACTAGATTAGTGAATCGTTTAAGAACAAATATTTTTATTTCGCATTTTTAGGGTTTTGTAAGTACGACCACCAAAAACCCTTATAACGTCACTCATGTGTCTGTAAGGTAGAAATTATAGCCAAACGGCTAAACATAGAAAGTTGAAATTTGGTATACTTATACAACTCTTTGACTCACATACAGGAAAAATATTGAGAGTTCAATAAAACATATCCCGAGATAAATATAAACAAATATGTATTTAATAAAAAAATAAATATTTTTTAAAAATTTGAGTGGCATATCAAATAAAACCACTTAGTACGTGGATCAACAAGCAAATTTTAATTTTTTTAAAATCTTTTTTTTTATGGGATTTTAGGCAAAAATATGTCAAAACTTTTGTCTCTATCTCCCAGAAGGGTTGCTCTAAAAATCTGAAAAAATCTCTATAATGAATATTATTGGGAACCGGAAAAGTTCAACAGTAATTTTTGATCACATTAGTTTTTGGAAAAATGTTGATTTCCTTGTGTCGTCCTTTCTAATTTATTGAATTGGATCAAAAGAATGATCTTAGGACGTAGATTAAGGAACGAAAATGAGTTTTTTTAAACATGATTTTAGCGAAAAATGTGCTAAAAACGGTCTTGTCCCTCCCTCTTTTACGTGTTTTTTGACAATATTAATTATTTTTTTAATTCATGGCTAAATTATGGCTAATAATGTTATGGGTTTTTTGTATTTATAGCTAAGATAGTGTGTATTTTTTTTAAATTAAAAATACAATAAATTGTTTTATCAGCTGAGCAGCTGAGAACCAGGTTCCTGTGTATAGATTCTATTAATTATTTTTTTAATTCATGGCTAAATTATGGCTAATAATGTTATGGATTTTTTGTATTTATAGCTAAGATAGTGTGTATTTTTTTAAAATTAAAAATACAATAAATTGTTTTAACAGCTGAGCAGCTGAGAACCAGGTTCCTGTGTATAGATTCTATGAATGCCTTATGAAATACTTGTAACAATAACACACTGTTAATAGTAAGAAACACGTTTCTGAAATTGAAGTAAATAAAGCCATTTATCAATATATTTCTTATTAATGTAATGAAAACTTGAATAGGAAGCTATTGCAAAAAAAAACAATTTTTGGCAAATTGTTTAAATTTTTTTGAAAAAAATTAAATGGAACCTCTTAGTACTTAAATAACCAATAAAAGTAATTATGGAAAATCTGTTGATTCTGATGTGATTATAGAAAAAATATTCCTAGAAATCCAGTATTAGGTTGGCTTCTTACACTTATTAAATTCCTACAAAACGATAAAATTCACACTTCACATCAATATTTTATAGTTTACATTAACACACCAATTTCTGAATCATTTTGTTATTGTATTTTTTGGGAGTTGTATAAATATATGTCAAATAAGAAAAGAGTAGATAACGCTGCGAACCGAGTACGATTTAGCTAGGACAAATACAGTATATCGGGAAATATAAAGTAACAATTTGGGCATGGCCGTAGTAACTGGGTGCTAACCGTGTGTTTTTTTTTATATATATAAAAATGGTTAATAAGATATTGAAATAAACAAGGCAGATAATGCACTTGCGTTATTTATGCGACATAAATTAAGTATAATGGAAAATTTGAAAAGTAAAAAAAAAATATTCATTTTTAAAAATTATGTATTATATATAAAAATAGAGATTTGGCTAGAAGAGTTTAAATAAAACAATAACACAAACAATATACATACTATTCCAAACGATTAAGCGGAACTAACCGCAATTTTTAATAATATATGGAGGTCTAAAAATTCTATCAATAATTTCCTCTTTAGGCACTCAGCTGGGCTGCCTTTTGGCCTCACTCACATTAGTCCTCTCCATCTTGATCTGTTAATTGTCAAGTGTCAAAAAAAAATATATATATATATATATATCAGAAAACCTAAAAAATATATAACTGCGTAAAAACAAATTACATGGAAAATTTTCTCCATAAAATCTACACCAAGAATATAAATAAAAGTCTAAATATGTAAATAATAACAAAATATACCATTTAAATAATATATATTTCCAATGTACGACACTAAACATCTGACAACTTGGACTTAAAACAATATTTTAACATTGTAATAGGGATGGTGTGCTAAACCAATTAGAAACAAGGACAAACAGCTCCTATCTTCTTACACACATTTTTCTAAGCTGACATGGAGCATAGTTGTTGAATGGTTGTCTTAAGCTCACTATTTTATGTTATCACGATAGTGTCATTTACGAACATTGCCAAAGTAGTGTTTGGGGGATATACCACATTATACATACATATATGCGCTCAACAAAATTGATGCTAAAATGCGGTACACCGGCTCGGATATTGAATCGCGAATCACGAATGATCTATTATCCAGAAACGAGAACAAACTGGAATCAAGGTATTGTTTTAATTTGATTTGGAGGAGTTTTGAGAACAGTGATCCGAACTTTGGCAAATAGTTGTTGTATATCTAGAAATGATATGGTTGTAAATGTCTTATATTCAAACTCCACTTTCATTTGCTTCTGTTATTCGTAATAATTAATAATTTGTGAAATATCTATGTCTAAATCCAAATTGTACCAACTTCCTAGATTGCACATCTTCTGCTCAGGTTGGTGATGATGTCGTGTGTATTTAGTTCTACTGACTTTTTGTTTACAGTTTTCTTTGAGCTTGAAATATGCGGTCAGACGTTTGTCATGATTTGATAAACCTCAATAATATTTTTAAAATATCTCGCTGCAGGTGGATTCCTTGGTAACATAATCTGTTTCCGTTTTGCTTTTTAAAAATTTCTGACATTCGTTTTATTTGTGTTGATAACGTTACAATTTTCAAACAAATGTTACTGCAATTAAGTCGGACAGTTTAAATGCAAAAATAGTTGATCATATGTTAGAGCAGGCGTTAAATAAGCTGTTTTGAAACAACACTAAAAAACATTTTATACTTTATAATATTTTAATGACTAAAGTAATAAACCTGAGGCCCTTTCATTAATATTACATTACATTACAAGTACCATTATACAATACTTAAATTGCACATATTATAAGAAAATATTCACAAATCTCATATAACATATGGGATATTCACTTCTTATAGTCATTTTTTAGCGTGATTCTGTAATACTTGTGAGCAAGATAATCATAATTTACTAAGATCGAAGACATGATTTTCACATAAATCATTGATGTTTTTATGGAGAATTTTTTAATGTCTTAATTGGGAAGAAGGGTGTTATAATTTTGTAAACATTATTATTAAAATTACATTTATTATAAATTACATTTTATGCGGCAAAGATGCAAGGCTAATATAACCTTTAAAGACAAAATGAGAAATTCTGAAATAAGAAGCAAAACTAAGATAGTTGATGTAAGAAAAAGAATTGAAGTTGAATAGGGAAGATCATGCAATGAGAGCAAAGGATAAAAGATGGACAACAGAATGTACTGATGGATGGATACCGAGGTGCGCTCAGAAATTTGTTTTCTTGACGTTCAAATGTTCGGCTAATTAAAATTTGTCAAATTGTAGGTTATGGACCAAATATACTGAATTAATTTTCTGTAAGAAAATGGGTTTGCTGTACAACTCTCGCCTGCACGTTGCTGTTTTGACTCAAACTTTATAAAACTACTGCTCATCAACAATTTGCCTCTAAACTGGACGATTCGGAACCAGTCTAATCCAGTTGCTGTCTCTTAATTTCTGGAGGTTTTCCTTTGCATGGGTCTTTTCCAATTCATCCATCTGGCATTATCCTTGAGTCTACGAATAGTTTGAAAATATCAGATGTGCTGGGAATGGTCTACATCATCCTAAGACATGGTGGGGCTGCCGTCTAGACTGTCATTTTCTGTCAAGGTTATGATGTCCTTTAGCCAAGGTGCTCCCACTATTTATTCAGGGTGCTGCAGTTTCACCTGTCACCTTTATCTTCTTTAATTATAGCTGTTTAGCTGCATTTTCCAGGGCTCGCGACATTGACGCAGAAAATATGGTTTCCTGGCAGAGCTAATATTGACGTGGACGCAGAAGATATGGTTTCCTGGCAGAGTTAACATTGCTTACATGTAGTGCTAGGTGGATCTGGCTAGTTTTTTTTTTTTTTTTTTTTTAATAACTCTAGGACTATTGAAAGCAGTCAGTCGCACTAGTGCCGCGTACCAGGCTTAAGCTGTTTGTTCATATGGAGGTAGACAGACAGAGGCAAATATTGGCACCATCTTCTTGGTAGTATACAACTAGAAAATGAGAACGAAACAGTATGATTAACTCTATGAACTGAAAGAGGCTGATTTTTATGAAAAAGGTATCCCGGAACTCGTCACAAGGTTGACAGGTATCAAGTGTCTTATAACGTATTCGATTAGGAAAGGTAACTGCTCTGAGAGTGCACTGCGAACACTTTTTCTTGCTCTGGCGAATGAGTCAGAGCAGCGTCGAGCAATGTGGCGCGTAGCGGTATTTCAAACCTAGTATGTTTATAAGAACTAATTGTATCTGTATAAAGTAATGACGTATCTTTTTGTATAATAAATCAAATTAGGAAATTAATACATAAAATAATTTAAAAAAAGTAACATTTTGAGAATATAAATAAACAGAAAAAAAAATATATTATTGCAATCACAAAAATAAAATAATAAAAATTTTACATAAAGTATTATCCTGCACTGTTTACGCAAGGCAATCACTGTATTTTTAAATAATTAATAATAACAATAATAAAAACGTATTCGATTGGAAGTTGCTCTGGCGCGCTCGCTAGTAAAACTCGGATAGAGCATGACGTCATTTGCTCGCTCGCAGAGCAATTCTAGAGTGGTTTAATCGAATACGCCATTAATCTAAATGGTGTTGTAATGTATATATATATAAAATATATTATGATATTTTTACGATTACAGCCCAGCCAACTAATTCCTTAACCTTGAATCGAACGGTGAACCTTGAACATCGAGTTGTCCTAAGGTTCTAGATATCTTTGAAACGTTTTAGGGTCCGCTTATAAGACGCACAACCTGCAGCCGGAGGGGCATTAGTATTCAGACAGTGAAGCTCAGTTAGTCTTTAAGAGCAGTTAGTTAAGTCAAGTCTTATTCCAGCGGTTGAGTCAGGTCTACGGGACAGTTAAGGTCGTCAATAAGTTAGTTTCGGGCATCTAACATCAGCGTAGAGTGCGACAAGTGATTGACCTCGAGTGGAGATATTGAGTTAGTGGCTCGTCTTATATGTTTTTGTAACTAAGTGACAATTTGTAACCACAAACATTTTTTTTCTTCTAACTAAACGTTCCTTACTTTTTGGATAAGCCTGTTATTATTATAAGTTTCATATGCATCCTTGACAAATTTCTTGTATATCTTTCGTTTCCTGTATTGTATAACATTTAAATTTATAATACATCCAAACTAAACTTTAAGGGAATATGTTTTTCAGGATACGATGCGATGTTTCTTCTGATTCCGTGTAATATCTACACCTGTACCTTTCCGCTCTAGTGGCTATATTAGAAACTTATTTTAAACGCGAATCATTAATGCATAATATTTACATTTGTATATGTGCAGAGCAGTGATCCAGTCGGTTATTTGAGTGGCGCATATGTCCTGGGGTGTCTGTACATCCAGCCACAGTTACTATTATTACAAGCATACACGGACACAACGATTTCATCACTGACAATTATAACACAAAAACTTATTCATCATACAAGCCCGCGTTCTCTAATAACAGTCATTTCAAATTTAGCTTTTAGAAATATGTTTTATACATGCCTCGACGCTAATTCGTTTATTTTCATAACGCGAGTTATCATTTGTGTTTTATTGGTAACATGGACATGAGGAAATTAAATTCCTATTATTGATATTAATTAATGAGTCATTTGTTTAATGGATGTTTCTTTAATTCTTGTTGGTTGTGAGTTGAATTATTATTAATTTATACTGAGTTACATGATGAATTAATAATTTAATGTGAGATAAAATTTTTTGTTTTATAATTGGAACGATAAAATTTGCCCTCTGGAACGATAAAGCTACAAACGCCATAGAAACCATATACAAAAAAGACCGTTTGGTTATTATTGTAGTTAGGACACAGCTGTTTATTTTTACCAACATATATAAGGAAGATATTGTGATCATACCGATTTTGACATTTCGAGATTTGGATAAATCTCCACGAATTGAGGTCCCTACATAACGTTTTGACTATTTTTAGCATGATGATGATGTCTGTCGGCCAGTCTGTCTGTCTGTCTGTTTGTGTACACGTGCAGAGCAAATTCGGAGGCGCTTAAGGTGAAATAGTAAAATTGTAAGAATCATCGGTATTCTAGGGATTACTACCTTTTCGGCTGTACCATAACCAGTCATAATGGTTGCTCCTATTACATAGTCTCTTAAACTGTTCACCTGTAAGAGTGTTTCATTAAACAATTTTGGCAGGTTTATATTCGTCAGCAACATTATTGGTGCACTTAATTACAAAGTAAGAGCATGATGATGTAACCCTGACGGGTTAAAAAAAAAAATCAGGAATTTGACTGAATAATGAATGGCATTTTGCTCACCTACAACCGTGTCGACAGGCATGTAAATATGGGAAAGTGATTCAAACTGACCCAAGATTAATTCCCACTAAAAATTACCGTAACTTGGAACTGCTGAACCATTTTTACCGACCGCCAACATATATAAGGGAGGTATTGTGATCATACCGATTTTGACATTTCGAGATTTCGATGGATCTGCACGAATTGGGAGCCCTACGTAACGTTTTGACTATTTTTAGCATGATGGCTATCGGTCGGTCTGTCTGTCTGTTTGTCTATCTGTCTATCTGTCTGTCTGTCTGTCTGTCTGTCTGTATGTCTGTCTGTCCGTCGATCTGTGTACACGTGCAGAGCAAATTCGGCTAAAAGGATTTTTATGAAACTTCATATTTAAGCTTTTGACATCAGTGGCACGAGTTGATCAACTTTTGGTAAAAATAGGTTAACTAAAAATGGGAGTTTACTTGTGTCGGTTTTAAAATTTTTGAGAAATTGGAGAAATATTTTGAAAAAATGTATTTAACAAAAGTTGCTATAAAACAATAACTAACAAGTTTTATTTGAGACATTTATTTATTTATTTATTTTTTTGTTTGTATGCAGGTACGCTTCCATGGTTATCGTAAATTATAAATACACATTATGAAATTGTCAACGTAATATAATACGTTATTGTCTTTTACAATAATAACTACTCTGCTGCTAGAATGTATTTTATACAAGTGCTTTGTGATGGCGGTCGGTCCTGTGGTGGCCACAGCTGATTTTTTTAATATCTTTTACGGTTGACGAAAAATTGTATTCCGTAAAATGACTTGAAAGTAAAGTATTTTTATTTACAAGTGTTCAAAATGCCTGCCATCATTTTCATTTAGACACTTTCGGGTCTTTACTCTTGTGTTATCTATAGCTTGGAGTAAATAAAAAATATGCATTTTCAAGTCGTACTTACTTGAGAATACAACTGAAAGTAATTGAATTGCCTCCAACGCGGATCGTTGTCATAGAAACTCATCGACCGACACATATACCTAATTTGACCATGATATCGTTTACTTAGTTTAAATTTGTTGTCAAAATAAGTATAATTTATTTCATTGAACATATTCAAGCAAAACTGAGCGCAGTTCTGCTAGTTGGCCGCGGCCCCCCGGTTGAGCAACGCTGCAATAGACCAAACTTTGCACGAAGCAACTCAAGTGGCTGCAGAAAGAGCAACGTGGAACGATATAAAAGAATTTATACAAAATATTATCCAAAGAGTTTTGTGGAATCCTTATGCCGCCGCATAGTGTAACAGATAATTCATATTTAACTCGTTCGAGTATAATTATTTTACATCTCTCGAATTTTAATTATTGTTAATTCCAGTAGTTTACTGGCCAATCAGTGATATTTAGTATTGTTATTTCCACTAACAATACACTAATAAATCATTACATATTTAGATGAAAACAAACATGTGATTGCATACACCTACTTTAGTTTTTACTATTGGTAACACTGAAAATAATTTATAACCAAAACACGTACCAACTCGATTAATACCAGAGATTAATTACAACGTTGGTAACATGTAAATGCAAGGTGTAATAAGGCAGGGGCGGACTATATCAAATTGAAATCAAATTTATAAACAAAGAGTATTTACTAAACTAATTTGGAATTTTTATTTTAGTTTTGAATATGGTTGGACGTCTTGTGAAAACTTGTAATTATTTAAAGTAATGCGAGATATTTCTCACTGATTTTTGTTAAGAATTTTACAAATAAATATAATGGTAAATTAAAATTATGAATTATAATTACACATTTTAAATATAAGTTGTATTGAATTAATTCATAGATCAGAAGGCCCCTTGTGTATATGACATAACAGATGGAGTAGTAAATCTAAAATGGAAATCGGACGAAAATGTGACTTGATTGGTTAAATGTAGAAGGACAAGAAAAGTTCTCAAATGAACACCACCCGAATGTAGTAGAAGTAGAGATTGCAATCCCGCAAAGTGGGATCCCGCAATCCCACGGGATCCCGCATGATTTCAGCGCATGCGAGATCCCGCATTATTACAGTACGGGATTTGCAGGATTTGCGGGATTAACTTGTGCAATGCAATTGAAATGAATAGATTGTCCTTGCACGCAAATTTCAGAGAAATATATCCTAGAACAACGCAGCAAAAATTTGAAATTTATTTTTTATTGTTAGACGAGGTGGAACAGTCTGCTTTGCTATTGCATCAGAAATTCATTTCACAGATGAAAAATGATCTCAAATTAATTACTTGATTTTCTGCCTGGAACCATTGAAATTCGGTCTCGAAGTATTATGCAAGAAATAATCTAACCTCATAACTGCCGAAACAACTTTTCGATTTATGTTGGAAAGATTAGATCAGCAATCTTCAACCCTGAGCATTGATTTAGCCACGGCACTTTGTGAGAGATTAACGCAACGTCGTAGTAACTTAACTGGCCTGTTAATTTACTTACAAAATCCTTAAAAAATACGAAGTAAAAATAATAAAAACTGGAAATATATTTTCAATGCCAAAGATAACCGTGATGCGTCAAGAAATAAAAAAATTGCTGACAAGAGTTTATAAAATTGAAAAAAATTAATCTGGAGATGAATAATCTATTGACAAATTCCAACAACCTATTAATCTATCGTTGAAAGAAGAATTAGAAAACAAAATACAGAAATAGAAGAACAACTGAACAAAAAAGCAAAGAAAGGGCCAGATATCGAATCTTTTGAGAAAATATTGCAGAAGGAGATGTCAGCCTACGAAAGTGACAGAGTAAGAGACAAGTTCCTGGGTATGACGTACGATTACTTGATGACCATATCGCCAACAAACGTAGAGCCAGAACGAGCTTTTTCAGCCGCTGGTTATTTATGTAGCCCTTTGAGAAATAGATTGGGAGATGATACTTTGAATAGTGTTTGCTTATTAAGATCACATTCCTTGCAATGATTCTTTTAACTTAATTTCAGTTTTTAATTATTATTATAATTTGATACTTTTTTCAACCCTTAAACGATAGTGTTGGATATATCTGACGCAACTAAAACTGTCCATACAGTATAAATGTCGGATTTATGCGGCGCAGAACATTTCATTATTATTTTTGTTTCATTATAATTGATTTTTAATTTAATAAATTATATCAAATACTATTTATTGTTAGAAGAAAATATTTTATTACCTGAAATCATAAAACAGTCATATAAACCTCTTTTAAATACATTTAATTAGTTTTGAAAATTTGTACACAACACCAACAACATATTCATTTAAATTTTTTTTTTTTTTATTTACCATATCTATACATATATTATTTCAATAATTATCGATTTTTGAGGTTATTTTTACAAAAATACTTGAATACGCAAGTATATGTGTCATTTTGTCATTTATAATGTGTACGAAATCAATTTCTATCATAAAATCAATCCCGCGCGGGATTGAAAAGTGTGCGGGATTGCAATCCCTAACTAGAAGTAGACAACCTACCAGATGGACGGACGATTTATAGAGAAATGCCGCAAATTCGCTATAGGAGAATCTAATAACGTGGTCCGCTTGACGTTATCTTACGTCTGGGAGGTAAAACAAACCAATGAATCTGTTTACCGCCGTATGAATTATGCGAGTTTTAAATTAATATTAATTTAATTTGTCACCTCTAATTGTGTTGTAGTAATGTCTAAAGTTTTTTGTATATACGTTGTTTCTAAGGTGTATATTTAATGTATTAATGAAAATTAATAAGTTGTTATGGTGTAAATAACGTAAAATTTTATTTTAAATCTGACACTTCACAGTTAACGGATATTATGTTTTAGGTTATTCTAAATATAAATAGAAATTGTCGAAACGTGTTTTTGGGGCGGCAAAAATTCACAATAAATAATATATTGTAATCTGAATTAAAAATTTGAACCATTTCTTGTCATATTTTTGTCACACCTATAATTCGGATCTATTAAAATGAGTACGGAACTTTTTATTATTTAATCCATGACGGAACCGGGGAATACCCTTTCTTTAAGTGAGTGTGGTCATCTCGCTCGCTCTAGCGATTGGAAACACCGTCTGTACTAACCAGTTAGCTTGCAGTAATTCCCCGTGTTTTATTTGGTTCTCGGATTGTTCACGACGAATATTCAACGAGAATTAATTCTTTCATATAAAGAATAGAGTTGAATATTGTCTAATAACACTTGCAACATCAGTCGTCCAATTCACATTGACTCAATTAACTTGCTGCAATTCATGATTTTATTTAAGTGCGTGTTGTGATTTGTGTTTGTTAAATTAATGAATGTTGTCGAAAAATAGTATATAATCTCAGTGGCGTAGCGTAGCGGGGGCGGCAAATTCTGTAAATTTTTGAGCCTTTTGGATTTAAATACCTAAATAAGGGGGCGGCGAAATTGGCCTCCGCCCCGGGCGGCTGAAACCCACGCTACGCTACTGCCAAAGGCGTCAAAGTAAATTTTTTAGAATAACAAAAATAGTATATTTCAAAAAAATAATAATAATAAAGAGGGTATTGAAGCACAATTAAATTAGACGTAACAATTGGTAGGGTGACCAGATTTCAGTGCAGAGAAACCGGGACACAGGGAGAAAAAAAGAAGGTCCTCACCTCCCAGATTCAAGTGAAGAGCAAAAAAAACAAAAGGTCCTCACCTCCCAGATCCAAGTGAAGAGAAAAAAAAAAAGTTCCTCACTTCCCAAATACAAGTAAAGAGCAAAAAAAAAGGTCCTCACCTCCCAGATCCACGTAAAGAGCAAAAAAAAGGACCTCACCTCTCAGATTGACTAGTTGTAATATTTCTTTTCTTACAAATTCAGAATTATGTAAATACCGCCCGTCCCGAAAACATTTTTCGGGACACCGGGACAAATGACCTAAAACCGGGACAATCCCGGAAAACCGGGACGGATGGTCACCCTAACAATTGGTTACAAGCCATAAAATGGACAGATTTTCATGAACTTAAACAAAAATGCTAGAGTTTGTAGTTATTATTTTTTATTCTGTGTGTAAAATCGCTTAATATCATTATTGTTATCCATTCTTACAGTACAGTAAAATATTGGATTGCTAGTAACTTGGTACGCGAGTGTTTTGTAAGACGAGCAAATATTTTTAATAAATTTTAACTTGATAAACTAACGAGGTCTTACAGTACGAATAGTATGTATACGCTTTGTCTGCTGAGGGTCTCGTGATCATAACTGAGCTGATGATCCTTTTCTTTTTCGCTGCGAGATTATGGGACTAAATTGAGGTTACTTTTATGTGCGTCCGAGGTACGAATTCCCGCTTTAACAAAATATTTTGTAAATCTGCTGCTAAATAACAAATGTCCATCTTTTTGCCTATCAGTGTGTTTCTCTCTTATGTAAGACCAGATCGATGATACTTTTTATGAGTGTACTCCGTTACCGAATCCTTCTTAAACGAAATTATTTGTAAATCTACTGTTTTAAAACCAAACATTTTCATGAGTTTTGGTAAAACTCTTTATAACGACGTTAATAACAACAATAAATGTCGAACACTATTAAAATAATTGATGTAAGGTGTGAATCATACCTTACATCATCTATTTTCATGGTAGTTTTTATTTATTGATAATCTTAGACAAAAAGGTTTGGAGAAGTAATAGGAAAGCCTATGTTCAGCAGTAGACGAAATCTACTGGAAAATGATACTGATTAAGTTATCATGATTCCTTATTTATTAACGGTTAATTAATATGGACACAGGTGTTTTCTTCAGACTCTTCTTGTTCGTCTTGGGCTCTACAAACCTCTGTAAGATTATTTTCAATTTTACTTTCCTAGTTTGTTACCTCCAGGATCCTACCACATTGTCGACTATTTTGATTTTCTTTGTTACATCTTTTACAATCTTCTCATTCGGATTCGATTTCTAAAGATTTCCTTCCAAATTTTGTTTTTCTTGTATTTTAATGCGAGTTTCTGTTTTCTAGGCTATTATGTTAATTGTAGTTTTTATGAAGGCCGTTCTAAAATTAATCTTATTTCCCTGGTATGTTTAAAACATCTTGACACCCTAGAATAATCTCATCTGCTGTAAACAAGTATCGCGTTAAAAGCTGAACCGTTTTTAACATGATCACGTAATAAATTGCATATTCGTTAAACGTTGTAAAAATTAAAATCTATTACCTTTAACGTTAAGTGAAGAGAAGCAGTCTTGCCGCGTTCAACTCTTGTATTTTTTGTACTGACATAGCCAAGTCTAACTCCCTGCCAGCCTGGCAGCCTGGCTTGTCAAGGTGTAAGGTACCTTAGCGTGCGCGATCAGAATCTAAAACTGTCATTTGCATTTTGCATGCGGTGCTAAGGTGTTAGGTCTGATAAGTACAATCGTCATATCAAATGTATATATTGGCTTTATGTTAGGTTAGGTTAGCTGCAGCTACACAATGTGTGTAATTTAGTCAGCCAAATGCCATTGTGTGTCTTTCCTTGCAATTCACATTAACTATTGATAGAGATCTGCTACAGAGCTTCTCAACCTTTGCAAAATACAACAAAAAGTCTCCCTTTTCTTCTCATTTAATGATAACACGGGCTTGTGAAGCAGAATGCCGAAATAGGAAACCAATTGGTCATCTTCAATATATAAATATTAAAATGAATGAATATAAGCTTTCAAAATGTACCAACCATCAAAAACACGGACAAATTAGTAAACGGAACAGTCAACATGATGATGAATAAACAGAAAAGAGTCATGAAACTAATTCAATGAAATTAATATTAAATAGTATAAAGTCTGTTCTACATTTCACAATATTTGTCCAGTCTTTGACTAGAACTTGTACTAGAAAGAAATTTGTAAAAAGTATAATGCAGATAGCAGTTTCTTGTCAAGGTCAATTTTATTTAAAACTAGCTTTGGTCTAATTTCTGTTGACAATATTTTCAAGTTACATGTGCAGTAGACAGTTTTAACAGCTGTACCAACATTGAAATAATGCAAATATTTTATTAGTTCACCAGGCGAATTTGTAGGTTAAGTTTTTTGTTTCTTCTTTTTGTTTATACATTTCCACAGGTTAGGTACCACACAAATACATAAAGACAATGCCCCAGATTAAAAACTAGATTTATGGCCGGTTGCCAAAGACTGAGTTAAGTGTTTTAATTTGAGTCAAAACGACATACCATACACAAACAAATCATTTTAACTTGAGTTAACGGATTCGGTTAAAGGATAACTCGAATTAAAACATCTAATTCGTTCTTTAGCACCTGGCCTTTAATGGCTTAACTTATAAAACATTGGACAAGCTATCAATAACATCTTTATGTTTTAAAATTGATGCTTTCCAAAATTTATATTGAACTGAAACATATACAAGAACTTCTCTATCAAAAATTGAAAAATAAATCGGATTTATACTTTAACAATTTCTAGTCAAAAACATAGTTAAAAAAAATTTATGTGTAGTGTGAATTTTCACACATTTGAGGGTTTCGCAGGTATTTAGTAAGTGAATAATGATTATTTGAGATGCCAAAACAAATTTTATGTTAAAATATGTTTTTGTAAATTTTAATGCGAATGCCTAATACCATTACTTAGGTTTCTAAATATGTGCATTATTTTTTTTTGTATAGCAAGATTCAATAAGATGTTGAAAATTGCGCTTATGGCTTCCATTGGTTGTTTTAATCATAAGCTCCGCCCTTCTGATTTCTTGTATTTATAGGAATAATATAGCAGTAATATATTTAGGCACTAATATGATACAGACACAACATATATTTTATATATTTTATTTTTTTACTTGTATCCATGGTATTATATAAGTTACTTGGTTGTAAGTCCAAGAGTATTCAATTTCAACAATTTTCACTACTTATTAAATTTACGCTTTTAAAAATTAAATGCAACATTTGCCCAAATATAACTAGAATTTTGAAAAAATAATTTAAACAAAATAAAAACAAACAAAAAACTGAAAAAATGAAATTGCCTCGAGGCCGGATTGAACTCTAGTTTGCAAATTAGAACGGTAGTATACTAAGCATTACACCATCGATGCGGTCTGTTTACTGTACTACATAATATCATTAAATACATGGTCAAGCAAAAAACACAAAAAGTGCGTTATTTTCCGAAAACATAATCTGATCAAAAATTCCTGTTGTACTATTCCGGTTCACACAAATATACATTACTTAGATTTTTTTCAGATTTTTAGTTTAAACTATCCGGGCTACAGGGTGTGGGACAAATTTTTTTAAACACAATTTTGGCTAAAATCGCATCAAAATAATTTATTTTGTAAAAATAAAATTTTGATCGTTAATCTACGCACTAAGGGCTTTCATTTGATACCCTACACAGAATTGTAAAAAAATATTTGTTTTTTCGATGAGCACATATTTGTTTATATTTTTAGGGGTATATGTTTTTTAAATGTTTTAGTATTTTTCCTATGTGCGGGTCAAAGAGTTGTATAAGCATGCCAAATTTCAACTCTCTAGGTTTAGCCGTTTGGCTACAATTTTTACCGAACAGACAGACAGACAGACAGACAGACAGACAGACAGACAGACAGACAGACGACAAAATGACGGTATAAGGGTTTTTTGGTCATACCTACAAAACCCTAAAAAGACAAATGTAGTATCTATAACAGGCTTTAGGATGTACAAAATATGATTTGACCAACATTCACGTGAGGTAGTGAGGGCTGGATAGACCGGCAGAAGCAAGAACAGTTCAGAATCTTAGAAGGGAATGTATTGCGCCAAATATTAGGTCCGGTACAAGAAGATGGAATGTGGAGAATTCGGAGAAATAAGGGGATAGGATGGCTCTATGAGAATCTTGATGTCGGGTTTATTAATGGTGTTTTTTTTTTTCATTTATTTATCTAGTTGAGGAATAGCAAACAGGATATAGATCAATACAACACTTCAGTTGTGATATAGATCTAACATTGCAATTGCAACTAATATAATAAAGCTAGCATAGGCTGGATAGAGCACATGATCAAGTTACCAAATAAAGTGACCAAATAACAACAATGTGCGAAGAAAGTTTGATATCATGACAGGCACCGTAAAGCTGACAGGAGTATAAAATACCTCCAGAAACTGAAAGCATATAAATGGCATATACTGGTTTCGAACCATTTAGACAGGAGGCGAATTTTTGGCAAGGTAAAAAAGCCTAATATATATATCCCTACCATTATTATGCGGAACCTAGGGCTTCCACAAAAGACTTCCATCGGAACCTGTTCTGTCCCAAGTATTACATTTCTACCCAGAACTTAATTTTTCTGTCTCTGCCCGAATTGTTCGTTTCCAGGTAATTCTCGGACGAACTCTACTTCGACTACCCTGAGGTACCCGCCAAGGGCCTTTTATACATGGTCTAGATGTCTACGTAGAATGTTTCTTAGCCATTCCCAAAGCCCTATAAGTGTTGTAAAAGCCATTGCTTATGAATATTAGGTCGTAAATCTTGTAACGTTTTTAAGGTGGCATACAAAATTGAGTTACTTCAACAAGGGAGCTTTACGAGAAGCATTGATTTCAAATAAGAACGAAAACCAGCTATGTTGCGTTTAGATGAAGTTATGACGTGCACGTAACAGAATTTTGTCTACTTCAACAGTTGAGGCATATTGCATGCAACTTGAATCTTTTGCTTATTTTGTTTGCGCCTTTGCAGGACATACTCAAAATGCAGCGTTAGCTATTAAACAATATATACGTAATAATCAATTATATCTTCTTTATTATATACCTATTGAATATTTTTAGAAACACTGGTTTAGACTGCAATTGTAAAAATGTCGCAATGAACTCCTCAAACGGCAGAATTTATTTAAATTATTTAATCGTATCTACTGGTGTGCGGTACGCTATAGCTAATAGTGGTTACTTAAGTCGCTTATCGTGTCTAAATCTCAATTACGTCATTTTTAATTACGGGATACGTAAATATACATTTCTTGTGTGGGATACTTACATCCACATACCATAGACATAAGTTTCTGATAAACTGTTGACTATAACATAACTGTTGAAATACTTGGAGATCAAATAAAATTAGTCGAATATACGGAGCATTTCTTCTATACATTTACTAGCTTACGTTCCCACACTTCGTACGATTTTTGCTAAATACATTTATGCTGATAAGTGATTATGTTAAATGAGATATTTTAAGTGGGTAGGTAGCATTCTCCATGGCTTCTAAAATATTCATCTTATTAAAAATTACATTCAACATATAAGAATCGTTTCTTCATTTTAAACCATTTTTCCTATACATATTAGGTCGTCAAGAATGAAATTTGTAGAAAAAAAGGCAAAGTTGGGTGATAACTTACAAATATAAGGAAATATTTTATTCATCAATGTATGCACCCATATTGTCTATACACTTTTGCCATTTAAGCGGCAGGTTGTTCAGGCCGGTGATATAAAACCCTGGTGGACGAGAGTCAATGAATTTCTGGAAGGCCAGTTTTACAGCATAGACGGAATTAAACTGTTTTCTTATTAAAAATTGGTTCAAATTGCTGAAGAAGTGATGGTTCCAACTCCCATTTCTGTAGTTTTTCCGCAGTCATTTGTGCAATGTGTGGTCTAGCGTTATCATGCAATAAGATAGAAATCGATCTGTTGACCAATATAGGCTGTTTTGCTTTAAGTTTTTGCATCATTTCGTCCAGTTGGTTGCAGTATATTTCTGCTGTGATCGATGAGCCAGGTTTTTTTTTGTTTGGTTTTTAATTTACCTGTACGAAATTTGGCGAACCAATTTGATATTGTCTGCTGTGTAGTAACACTAGAGTCAAATACACTATTAATGTTTCGTGCGGTCTGCGATGTCTCAGTTCCACGTAAGAACTCATACTTCATATAAATAATTTCTTTCAACAGGCGAGATGTGTATCTTAAATAATAAAAAAAAAACAACAGTAAAATATTAAGTCAATGTCAAATAATAAGCTGTTAAAGTTGGCAATATTATTAACTACAAATTTCATCCTTGAGGACCTAATATTTAGTATTAAGTAAATAATAAGGCAGATATTTGAAGTGTATAGGTAACGCTGTCCATGGCCCCCCCGAACATTCATTTCATTAAATACTATATTCAACAGAAAAGAATCGTTACTTCTTTCTAAACCACTTTTATAATATATGTTTTTGCTGTTAGCAAAAAGTGCGATATTTCAAGTGTACAAAGTGCATTGTAGTCTATATTCAAACCCTGGTTCTATTCTATCATCATACCAAATTTCATTAAAATATGTCCAGCTGTTTTCGTGTGAATCTTGGACAGACAGATACAGTGGCAGCGCTAACGGGGGTCCAGGAAGGCTCGCCCTCCCCCACGAAATTGCTCTGGCCCAAGTTGCCCTTCCCCCAGAATTGCTTGGAGAAAAATGTATTTTAGAAATGAGGATCTTTTTTTTTAGGTCATGAATGATTTTAAATATTTCCTATAATTATACGAAGCTGTAGATGATTTTGTATTACTATTGCGTGTATTAATAATATGAAGCTCTTTATTAAATCATTTGTGGGTATAAATGCAACATTGTTATTGATTTCAATCATTACGGAAAGTCCTTGTTGATTTCCGGTCCCACTGTCGTATTTTTTTACATTAGCTTGTTGTGTTCTTGTTTTAAATATTATGCAAACAGTCAGATGTTTGCCTTGTTCTGTTGTATGAGAGAAGATACCACGACAAGATCTTGTTACTGTAAGCCGTACCTTGTCACTGCTATTGACGATTTACATCTATTGTCCAGCTGTTGTTTCTTTAACTATCGGTACATCGTAACCTTATCCTCCTATCTCGTTGATCGTCAAGGATTATATAGGCAAACAGTTTCACTCGTGATTGCAGATAGTACTTGTAAATATACCTACATACAGACGAGTTTAGTAGTCATATTTTAACTCGCTTTCTCACACTGTTACCAATCGCTTAGATTAAATAACGTATTTGGTAAAGAAGACGCGCTTCTTTATGGACTATTGTCAATAGTTTGTTGCTGCCAATAGATGCCAACAGTGTTTCAATGAGTAGATGCTGCTTATTTTATCCTTAAGGGGCTAAGGAATAATATTTTCTCACCTACCTCACATTCCGAAACGAATTTATATTCTGGAATTTTGTACTGGGTCAGCTCATTAATTTAGAATTAAATGAATTTCGCAGTGGACTGTACTGCGAAATTAATTGAGGATTTATGTTTTAGGGCAATATTATTTATTATAAAATAGTGGTGCGATTTTTTTAAGTGCGCTGTACTAGTTATCATGGGTAGCAGTACAAAGTTTGAAGTGATTTGGCCCTATATGTCATAGGCACATTACCCTCCTCCCTTTTTACCTGAGTACAAGAATTAAAAAATGGAATATAAATAAAATTTTCTTCAACTATCATTTAAATTATTTACCTGAAATATTTTTTAAATTATGTGTAAAGGCATTTATATTTATTATTATACTATTTGACAGATGTGCTGTTCTAGCAATTATTAAGTTTTTATGCAGTGTTTACTGGGTCCTGGCACCTATATTCGTGTTTTAAGATTCTATTCAAAGTTCCCAGCACCTTATGTATTAATCTGTCTTTGGTATATATATCTATTGAAAGGTTACAGCACCGCATATAATCTCCGGTCTTCGGAGTGTGTTCTAAATAGATCCTAGCACCTCAACAGTTCTTCGCACTTCCCTTCAGCCGCAATAATAAGTATTAGCTATTAGTCTCCCTGCAGCATTTAATCCTTATTCTTTTAGAAGCGCTGAACAGCCGTCACGTCTCAACGTGTTATTTATTGCCAAGCAGACAGACATAAATCGGGACATCCTAGTAGTTGCTGCGGCGCACCTAGATCAATCCCCAGCAGTGATCCTTTCATCCATCCAGTCCATTCGCTCTGTGCCCGGCGATTATCCAAACGGCACTGGTCCTTCGAGTTTGCCGGCCGAACATCTAGCCGGTGCGGGCGCACAATTTGGCCATACGGGCCATACCATTTGCCGTGCCAACATATACTTTATTTGAATCTTCTTTTTTCGAAGATTCTTCGAACAATATATGCCGAAGCTGCAGTTAGCATGACGAATAAAAATATTAAAACTTTACTAAATGCTTAATTTAGAAACATTTTATCTATTTTCGTGTTTCATAAAGTAAAACTATCAATATATTAAACACCTCCTACTCGTAAATTCTAGAACCCATTTATTTAAAGCACGGGTCGGGAACCTTTCAAAAACAAAGATCCATGCCAACAAAAACACTACAAAAAACAAAAAAAAAAAACAAAAATTAAGGCATCTTAGATATGAGCTATTATCTGGATTATTTTCAAAAACTTAAAGTGAGCACTATTATAATTATTTCTTAAATTAACGAACCACCAATACTACAGAATAAGTAATATCCGAAAAATTCTGCAATGTTTGTATAGTTATTTTGCTGTTTGTGGATGCACATAAAACATTTTTTTTTAAAATTAAGTCGTCCTATTAATAAAAAGGCACGTATTTCCGAGCATCATATTGCGCTTTCCGCAACAGCAGTATGTATTTGCATTAGTTATATTATAGGTAATAATAATAATCATTCGTCGATTTCGACTAGAGAATTCACAATAAAAATATTTATTTTCTCGTGTCTATAGTGTTGTCCTCGCCTTTCATGGGCTCTAAGATGACTATTTCGGCCGTAAACTATCTGTCACAGACATGACATGTTAGCGTTGAAGTGCTGTTGTTATGTGATATTCTCCGTTTCCTCGAAATAGCTGCTTTGGCTCGTAAGGCCTGCTGTTTTTTGTGTTCATGTATAGATAATGCCTCCTATATAGTTCTTTACCAACTCTTTCCCACCTATGACAACTTAAATTCGTATTTTAAGTATCAATAGTAACACATATTGGCGCTCAACGTGGAGCTCAATAATGCAACTAGGTTCCTAATTAATTTATTATATCAATCGATAAAAATAAACCTAGCAATAGACGAATTAATTTATGTGAAATCATTTATGATGATTTAGTATAAAACTCTACAAAAAAATAATATAAACAGTTCGTTTGTTTAACGCACAGCCTTCTAGCATGTCTTTATCCAAAAATACATAGTGCTACTTAACGAAATGTATTCTGTTTAACCCTATCTTGGAATATAAAACTTTATTAATCGACTCGTCAGCTGACTGCACAGAACCAGGAAGTTACTTACGTTTAGATACGATCATTGAGACAATTAAGCGTGTGAGATCTCCACAAGAATTTCTCAAAAATGGGCATCTTTGGCAAAGCTAGATAGGAATGTTGTCTCGTTTTGAAATTTTAAACTTAATTTTGTTTTTTTTTTTTTTTCATTTTAGTTTATTTAAAAAATGTCTTTGTTTAGATGTTTTCGTTTCAATTAAATTGCAGACGTTGTATTTTACTATCTCGACTCATAACTATGAACACCGCGGTATAATAGCCCTCTTTGTTACTTCAATTTATGATTTGTTTAGAAACGTTGCATTTTTTATAATAGAGTTGAGATTAGTCGTTGTATTAAGACATATGAGGAGCTTTTTACCAAAACTGAACATGTCCACTTTCAAATATTTTGCAGGAAGTGCTTTAAACTGCTGGAAGAGTCTACGTTTTTTTTTTTTTTTTCTATAATACTCTAATTGTACTAGTTGAATGTCCAATAGTAGTATGCTTTTTAATCATTATATAATGATTAGCGGTTCCACCGTAACTAGCATTAGTTTGATGGACATGTTCAGCTTTGCTAGAAAACAACGGACATGTTCAGTTTTGAAAAAAAAAGTTATGTAATATTATGCAAAATATTAGATTAGGAGCAATAAAATACGAAACAATTTTTTACTAAATACGTCAGTAAATTTCTTCACTAGAACCTTAGCATTGTTATAAAATCAGGTGGGTTACTAAACGAAAATCAAATCAAAGAAACAAAAAAATATAATAATAGGGTACACCGGCTACAGGAGTGAATTAGGTGTGGACATGAGGTTGGTCTCCATCTAGTTACATTCTAGATGATCTTTTTCATCCACTACTTCTTCACTGCTAGTCTCTTTTCAACTTTGCCAAAGGTCCGGTCAGCGGGTATAAAGGTATGGCCCCAGACAGGAAAAGTGACGCATGACAACAAGCGACCGCAACAGGATCTATGCGACGCTTGAGATATGAACAGATGTCTGGATAGTTATTGTAATGCTATCTATCGGCGAACAAGAGAAATAAAATAAATAAAAATCCAGTTCAAGGAGCGAATGGACATGTTTAGGTTTGAAAAAAAAATCAATTAAGGATTAGTCCCAGTATGTGGGACATGTTCACTTTTGGTAAAAAAAAAATATAGAAAAAAATAGATTTTGCGGTCTAAGCACATGTCAAGTTTTGTCAGAAAACCCGTATTTTGAGCGCTTTTCTAGGTGGAAAATAATCACTTTTCTTAACAAATTAGCTTAGTATGATGTCTAGTTTTGGAAAATAAACCAGAATCCGTCAAAAAAAGCATTTTGGTCGATAGTGGACATGTTCAGTTTTGGTAGAAAGCTCTTCATATTCTTTCACTTCAATATTACGTGCGTATCACGTCAGTTCGGTTGTACTAAACCTCTATATAAACTCTCGCAGTAATTATATATTATTATATTATTATATTATTAAATATATAAATATATCTAGTGATTTTATCACATATAAAAGTGTCTGTGTGTGCTATTCAATTGCAAATGTTCTGTTGGTGTCATCCTGAAGTTTCCTGTCATCTGGGTACCCAGAAAACAGCTATCCACGAGAACCAAGGTTAGTAACATTTGTTTATTGAATAATCACAAGACACTGTAGTCAAACGTCCGTCGAGTCCGCGAAATTTTACATTATAGCTTTGTATGGTGTGCTAAAAATTCCATATCAGTTAGCGGTTTGCTTAGAGCCCCTACAAATGTAATTTAAAGGATTTTTTCAAACATTTACCCACCACTGTTAAAAAGGCTTAATCTGTCAATAGGATATGTATATTTCCAGATGTTAGTGAGGATCACAATACATAAAAAAATATCAAAGAAGAAATTATGTAAATGAACTGCACTGATATAAAAAATGAAACAAAACTAAAAATGATGGTGCATTATTCTATCCACATAAAATCTTTTTATCCATGCTTCAAAAATAGATAAAAACTGGCACACACTGATACAAACAATAGAATTCAATTTGTCATCCCGTGATTCTATTCAATGTTTTTTCTAACTTTAATAAATTGCATTTAACGTGAAGCGCTGGAACTGTTTTTCTCCATTATACCTTGTAAAATAGGTAACACCACGTGTGGTCTTTACAAGAAACACCACTTTTACAAGTAATCTTATTATCTTTTGTAATTGTGTACCCAAGAATGGTATTTTGTTATCAAAAACTAACTGTAACACAATGTGTGAACTTACGGTTGAAATTTACTTTTTGAATGGCATGAGAAGAACCATGTGAAATAGATGCACTCTGGAATTTTTGTAGGTGTTAAATTTCTTAAACACAGTATTACGCAAATAAAATAATGAACTTATATCTGATTGAACGACGGAAGTGTCGGATATTTTCGGTGTTAAATTGAAATTTACACTTTGAATAACGGTTAAGAAGATGCAATCTCTTGTAATTTCTCTGACGTAATTATTTAATTCAATTGTTATATTTAAGTTACTGTTTAGAGAAACTGAACGAGATTACACTCAAGTACATTAATTTAAAGATTTGCATAAGTCTTGTCTCGTTGTTTAACACTAATCCTGGATAATTGGTCCAAAATATTGAAGTAACAGTGTCCAGGAAGAGAAAGAGTGCGGCAAATCTAAATGAATGGTCCTGGTAAATTTCGCAAGTATGGAAATGTCCGAACTATGTATTCAAAGTCATACAGTACCAATGAGCAAATAAAGGGTAGACAAATTGCAGTACCTCGGACATGTTTTTATATCTCGCAGGGGCAAACCTTGAAGATTGCTGGCGTTGATTCGCGGAGTCCATGCTTGGCACATAGGCAATTATATGCAGCCTGTTCGCGCTTCTTTTCTAGCAACAACCTTTAACCTGCTGGACTAATGGCAAAACTAATAACATTGTTTATAAAGAGGTTCTCAGAAAAGTAATCCTGTTTAGTTTAATCATGGCCTTTCAAATATTTTTAGTTTGGTATTCCGTCCTTTCAGCTAATTACATAATTACGAGTAGGTATGATGTAAGTTCCAAAAGACTGATGTGAAGTGTGAATTTTCACACATTTCAGGGTTTTGTAGGTATGTAATAAGTGTAAGAAGCCAACATAATACTGGATGTCTAGGACTATTTGTTCTATAATCACATCAAAATCAACAGATTTTTGATAATCATTTGAGTACTAAGAGCTTCCATTTAATTTTTTAACCAAAATTTAAATAATTTGCCAAAAATCCCAACGTTTATTTTTTTCTGCATTTGTTTCGTTTTCAATTCTTCATTAGATTAATAAGAAATATATTAATAAAAGGCTTCATTTTTTAAATTTTTAGTAACGTATTTCCCACTTTTAACAATGTGTTATTTGTTTGATAAGTATTTCATTACTAGTGTAGTGTGGTGTTCAATACTCGGTCTTCAGCTGTTAAATATTTTTTATTATATTTTTTATTTCAAAAAAGACACACACTATCTTAGCCATAAATACAAAAAATCCATAACATATAGCTCATAATTTAGCCATGAATTAAAAAAATAATTAATTTTGTCAAAAACACAAAAACTGCAATATTTTTCAATCTGAGCCGTTCCCGGCTGAGATCAATATATATTGCCTATAATTTTTTCAGATATTTAGTTCTTTTTGGGTAAACGAGTGGGGGACAATTCTTTTTTTCAGATTTTTGGCTAATACTTGTTAAAAAAAAAAAATTTTAAAGTACTACTTTTCGTTCCTTAATCTGCATTCCAAGAGCTTTATTTCGATACCACACAATAATTTTTAAAAAAATATTTTTTTATCGGCGACCCAAGAAAATCGACATTTTTCAAAAAACTAACCTGATCAAAAATTCCTGTTGATCTGTTCCGTTTCCCATCAATGTTCATTATGGAGTTTTTTTTTTTCAGATTTTTAGTTCAACCCCTCTGAGAGATAGGGTGGGGGACAAAAGTTTTTTGACATATTTTTGGCAAAATCACATAAAAAAAAGATTTTTTGAAAATAAAAATCTGCTTGTTATCCACGCATTAAGAGGTTTCATTTGGTATGTCACTCCAATTTTTAAAAAATATTTATTTTTTTATTAAATACATAATTGTTTATATTTATCTAGGGATGTGTTTTTTTGAACTCTCAGTATTTTTACTACATGTGGGTCAAAGAGTTGTATAAGCATGTCAAATTTCAACTTTCTATGTTATGCCGTTTGGCTACAATTTCTACCGTACAGACAGACAGACAGACAGACACATGAGTGATGTTATAACGGTTTTTTTGTGGCCATACCTACCAAATCCTAAAAATGTAGTGTCAAAACAATTTCAATAATAAATAACTGTCCCCGAACTGTCAAACAAAGCTGGGCGGGGCAGCTAGTATATGCACAAAAGTAAATTTAATTAAGACATTCTTCTATAGTCCGTCAAAGGTGAGTATGCAATACAGGATATATGGTGTAGTTCTTTTTCATACTCTCTAATGGGTTTACACAATGACGCTATCCTTTTCTTGCTTGCCAGCCATCTTGTCAGACGTTGCCAGCTCTAAAACGCGCTAATCTGTGAAGACGCAGTATTTTACAAATGGTCATTTGTTTTTGTTGAGTGTTATTTTGAGTCTTATAAGAGTTGACTTTTGTAAATCATACGAGTTTTTCATATTATTATAATTGACACATTTGACACTTTTACAACATTTGGCAACTTCCGTTTGCATTTAGCCATAAGAGCAATACTGCATTCTCACCTTTGAACGGACATTAGAACACAAATTTTAAAAATAATATGGAAAGTAAAATTTATTGTTAGAAGGCAATAGAGATTATTTTCCATATGAAATTACTGGATGTTTTGTGTTGGTCGAATCTAAATGAAGGTACCAATCAGGGGGTGTATTATCTCTGATTTATTGATGTGTAACTGTGGTGAGTGGTGTGAAAATGAATATGCTGAGGTATCAATTCCAGTTGTAGATTTCTTGTCTGTATTCACATGACGCTCATATCCAAAGCCTCCGTACTCTATCATTCATCCACAATTATCTAATCGACATTCCAGTATCGTGAACTGCAACACCCACGTATCAAACTGGTGTACAATGACAATTGTATCATTGATTTCACATTATTAGCTGCATACCAGGAAAAAGTGGCGTAATTTCTTTTCCCTCCCAGCTAAATCAATCTACTGCTATCAGAAAATAAAGAGGGGCTTATTATTTTAAATATGACTTAAATTGCTCTTTTGGATACTAAGAATCGTTTATAACTATACATTATTAGATCTACCACACGCCCAGTTTAACCGGAACAGTATTGGTTCTTGTCACCATGTCAGCTGTTTTGTAAATGCAGTAAACCCTTGGTTTAACGAACCTCGATTTAACGGACAGATTGATTGTCAAAATTCAATCACTCATAATTATTTGAAACATTTTGCTGGTCCATTTACCTCTCATGCACCGATATCGTGTATTGGGCAATGTTCTATTTTTAAACATAATTGTTTTGTGTTATAAAACTTGTGGGTGCATAACATCGAAGTTTTATAGAAATGTATTAATTGTTTTAGAATAATACATTAGACCATTTCAAGTAGAATCATCTTACACCAGAGGTTCCCAATCTTTTTAAGACGTTGTACCGGTATGTAGTAGCTATATTGTGGCGTACCAGTAGGTAGAAAACGAATCAAAAAAAAAAAATCCTAAATGTGATTTTTTTCTTCGCAGCTTGTTTCTTAAAAATTTTGTCGAGAAAAAAAGGACTAGCCCTGAATAAAACTTTCTTAAATCCTCAACTGATGACCTTATTTTAGGTAAATAGGGTTTAGCAATGTATTGCATAAAACAACACATTATTTGACGCAAAATATTGTTTTCATTATTATTTTATTCATTTATCGCGTACCGGTAGCTCAACATTCAAGTACCGGTACCGGTACGCGTACCTCAGATTGGGAACGTCTGTCTTATACATAAAAGATTAATAATAATGCAGTTATCACAGTGTAAACAGAAGCCCGAAATGCAAATATGTTGAGAGTTATGGAATTTGTCAAAAGGTGGCAGTGCTAAGTAGTTATTTATTCTCCACTGCCTAGCGATAGTTAAAATTATTATACCTACAGTTTTATATATTTAACTTTATAATCGTTTTTTGGAATTAATGTATTGAAATGCCGTAGCAAAGCACGGGTACACCCACTAGTTTTTATATATTTTCTGTGTTACGCTTTTATTGGGATTCCTCCTGTTGTGTAGCCTATTTTTGAAAGTAAAAAAAAATCAATTATAAAATAAAATTACAGATTAATGTTTTTTACATAGCTTTATTTTATGACTTCAAAGGAAAGTTGGCAAAAAAAATTGAATATAATAAAAATTTTAATCTAGTGACTAATTAATCGTTTGAAATGCTTTTTAAGCTATTCAATATTATTTCACCAAACCCTGACTAAAAACAAATAGTGATCGTTTTTATCCAAACATAAACTTTTCAAATTCAACGATAAATGCATTTAAAACAGTGCGTTCATGTTCTACTTCTTTTTATTTGAATAGTATATTCAATTAGTGTTGAACAATTCCGTAGTGACCGACAGCAATGAATGTACAGATTTGAAATTGATTTGGCCAACTAGGGCAGAAAGTTCTTAAGGATTTCTGAAATGAAGTTTGTTTTTTGTCTTTGAATTCGTGCACGGACTATAATGTCTTGCATATATTGATTATTATAGTGTAAGGCGCACTTATCAAAGAATACAGAAATGATTCGGTGCTGAGGTATTTCTTCACTTTCTCAGTCGAGTCCCGGAGAATATAAATGAGGTACATTTGTTTTTTCTCAGAGCTGTTAGTTCGTTAGTTGAATGTCGTGAACGTATTTTTAAACAGCTGCATTATATACTGGAACTTTTTATGGTTTATGTCAGTTGATTATTTTACCGAAAGGCGGCGTTATTATTATTGTCTCATTGTTTAACTAATTGAATACTTTGGATTTTATTGATATTATGCACTGTTATGGTGTAGCGCAGTAGGCAGGCCCACACAAATTAAATAAACCGTTTGGACACAAAATGAATTAATCATATATACCAGAAAAAATAAAACCGTTTATAAATAAAGGGACAACAGATTTAGGAAATGTTAAAGCAGAGAAGGATGGAGAAAAAAATTGAAGAATATTTTAGTAATTGTATGAAGATTTTAGTAATTAATATATAGTAAGATTCTGTCACAAGCCTTCTTCAATTTGAACATTTTATCATCAAGGATCTGAAAAAAATTGGTGAGTAAATTTAATCATTGATTCAAGTTAAAAGGCAACAGAAGGAGCGGAATATCTAGCAGATCATGAAGGCATGATTCGATTGTATTGACTTGTTACTTAAGTCCGTACGTTTTTTTTTTCACCTTTTATTCAATAAAATATACATTCTAAAAAAAACTTTTATTATCAAATGTACTGTACATTATTTTCTATCACTTGGGACAAACGCTTAGGCAATTTCATAATGCCATCTCTCCAGAAGATTCCGTCTTTGCTCTGTAGAGGTGAATTTTGATATCGTCCAAAGATGCGAAATTTTTTAATCCTCATTATTTTAATTCCCCGTTAAGGGAATTTTGTAGAGAGCGGAACAAATGGTAGTCGGAGCATATGGTCCAGATATCGCACTATCCGACTACCATTTGTTCTGCTTTCTACAAAATTCCCTTAACGGAAAAAATTTCGAATCTGTGGACGACATCAAAATTCACCTGGACAGATTTTTCGAGAGCAAAGACAGAACTTTCTGGAGAGATGACATTATGAAATTGCCTGAGCGTTTGTCCCAAGTGATAGAAAATAATGGACAGTACATTTGATAATAAAAGTTTTTTTTAGAATGTATATTTTATTGAATAACAGGTGAAAAAAAAAAAAAAACGAACGGATTTACGTAATAACCCAATATTTAGTTCTTTGGGGATTATCATCAACATTTACTAGTCAAATTCGTCCATTCTGAATATAAGCCATCCCATTACTTCTTCAAATGCTTCAATCTGAGGCTAATAATATCAAATTTCCGACATTTCTCGTAATATGCTGTTAAAGGTTATCCTTCTGTCTCTTTTAGACAATATTAGTTAATTCTGTTTCCTTATAGTCTAAAATATCTCTGATTTTGCGCGTCTTCCATATTTGGGATACTTAAATTAGCTCTCTATGTGAGCAATACTGGCTAGATCTAGCGAGCTGTTTTTCGTTTTCTACCAACTGGTCGGCAACTAAGTACATTAATAAATTATTGTACGTAATATGTATATAAATTGTAGGTATGTCTGATATGTACATAATACCTGTTATATTATATATTTTACTTATATATGCCTATATTATTTACATATATTTATCAATAAAATATTTTTTGACACCTATCTGTCAAAATCTGTCATTTTTATCTAATGGATAACATTTATTTGTACCTACTCGGTGTGAATAACTTATCCTATAGATAACTTAGTTACTCTATAGATAAATAATTGGAAATACGCAAAAAATCGTTTATTCCCTTGATAACAACTTATCCCATAGATAGTCAGTTTTATCTATGGTTAAAAATACCGGGCCTAAGACACTTATCTAAGTCAGGCGCGCACTCATGGGAGGGGTTGGGGTTTAGCTCGGACTTGAGCCCCTCTCCCAAATACATCAAACATGCTTTTAAGGGACACAGTTTTCTTGTAATTAAATGTGAGCCTTTCCCAAGAAAAAATGTTTACTTCTAAGACCCTCTACGAAAAATGTTTACTTTCTGAAACCCCTTCCAAAGAAAAACCATGGGTGCGCGCCTTGTGTAAGTTATTTTTAGAACTTTTGAAACTCGAAGAACACCACACTTGGCGGTAACTTGTTCCATTTATTAACAGCCTAAAAAAATCCACGTCCGCGCAATCAAGAATCGTCGCTGTGCCAGTGTTATGAGATTAATCCCAGACAGTCTTCTTTCGTACGGCATATTTCTTAATTTACGACAGAATTTTGTGGCACGGCGATGAACAATTTCGATTAGGTTAATATCTCTGCGTGGACAAAAAGACTACATGTAAATAGCGAACTCCAGGTGCGACCGAACATCGGCATATAGTTTACGAAGTAAATTTGATGGTGGATTCTAAAAGGATTTTGATATAAATTAATTAAGAAAAAATTACTTTAAGTAAGAAAATATCCACTGACTTTGCTATGACATGCGCTTATTTCCGCTTGTGTTTTCATATTTCTCTTTCTCTGGTCATGCTTTTCTTATATGTGATTTGAAGCTTTATGGCTTTTTCAACTTAGTCTTTCCATTAGTTTTCGCATTTTTTCGAGCCTTTTTAACACGGACTTTACGCGGTGGATTTTATATTTGATATAGATGGAATAAAGAAGCCGAATCATATAAATAATATTAATACAGCAAATACGTGTTCATCCAGTTTTTGATGATCAGCAGTTCATATTCTTAAAGTGCTCCATGGATCTCGATACTGCAGGAATATTTAAGAAACGCTGCTAGGTGTTATAGTAACTTCTGATGCAAAAGAAAAACAACATGATTCACACTTATAAAACAAAAATAACCTTACGCCGAAGTGTGAACATTCTACAATTATCTCCCCATTTTTTACCTATTTTTAAAAACGCAAAAGAACTTTAATAATACCCTTATTACACACAATATTTTTTTATGTAAAACGACCTCACGCACTCTAACACATTTGCACATAAAAACAAATATTTCGGTGGCAAAAACGCTATCCATGTACCAACATAAGCCTGGGGTTATTTGAATCCTGCTGTTTAAATCCATCGTCGCGTTAGCCGACATATAATTTGGACGGCGCTTTAAAGTGAAACTTAATAACGACTTGCACAACACTAATGTGTTACATTGATTACACTACCATCAAATGAAGAACAAATTCATGGTCACTGTTCTTCCTTAGGCGAGAAGAAAGTTCCAGATATTAGAACTACTAATGGGAATTAATTGGATCAGATGAACTGTAATTTTTGAGTTAGAGTGAGAGTAAATATTTAATTTATTACACAGTTTAGTCTTATTTAAATATGATGGACTACTGTCTATTTAATTTAAAATTCATTTAAAAAAACAGGACCTGTTTAATTATATTCGAATATTTTAATGATTTGGCTATTAAGAGTTAGGTAGATTGCAAGTTAAAACAATCACACTATTGTACTTTCATTATTATTAAGTGGTTGCAGTAGTGAAGTGGTCATATCACTGGCTTTTTAAGTGTGGGATCTTGAGTACAATTCTCAGCTCAGCAAAAGATTTTTCAAAAAAATTTCTTGGCCGTTGCGCCCGAAGGCCCATTCAGCCTTTCTTTAAATGAGTACTTGTATCTCGGAATTAATATTCAGGAATATGGGGCGTGCTTGAAAGGGTAAACTGGTGGCTTCTGCTAGTCGCGATTTGAATATCTCTAACGCCTTTGCATTAAAATGCAAAAAATGTTGTCAATTTTTTGTAATATTTTAGCTCTGATGAAGGTTTAAATGAAATAGGATCGTTAGTAAAAATATTGTTTTTATTTCTCGACTGGTCCGAATTCCATTATTTCCATTATAATGTATTAGTATACATATATTAGATAAGGCCTGGGCAAATGACTGCCCGCAGATCGGATCCGGCCCGCGCTGAAATTCTATCCCGCCCGCGAAACATTTTATAAATTATTGTGTCCTACAAAAAAATTACTATTTGTCCAATATTCTTTAAAATTTGCATTCTTTTCAATTTTTTTCTTTAAATTGCATAATAAATAAACGTTTTGGTTTAAAAATATTGCTTTTAAAATTTATAAAATATCGTAACAAAAACAATAATTAAAATTAGTTTTTTTTTTTTTATTTGGCCCGCGGTCAAGTTTCTTTCCGCAATGTGACCCGACAGCCAAAAGATTTGCTCACCCTTGTATTAGATACTTCATCATACCATCATCTACCAGCGAAATTAGTACATTACTGAACAAGGACGAAGTAATTGGGAGTACTTCTTAAAACCTTTCTGTCTTTAGTAAAATGACCAGACGTCCCGAGTTACGCGAGACTGTCTCGGATTTGAGTTGTTGAAAACTATCTCGGAAGGTGTTCCTGTTGGATATATTACCTTAATACTTATAAATTACGATTTTGTATTTTGCATCTTCTTTGACAGATGCGAAAAGAAAAATATTAAGGTGTCGCATGCCAAAATGCATGACAAGTTGTGCATAATGGGATGAGAAGTAAAAGTATTACCGTCAAAAGCGGAGTTAAGCAAGGCTGCCTACTATCTCCTCTACTATTTAATACCGTTTTGGACTGGGTTCTTCGTAATGCCCTCACAGAACACAAAGGCATACAGTGGGACTTCCAAAACCGTTTGGAAGATTTGAGCTATGCGGATGATATATGCCTTCTTTCACATAATTATGAAGATATGCAAGCCAAACTTGAAAGTATAAGTACTTTGGCAAATGTAGTTGGCTTAAGCATAAATATAGGGAAAACCAAAGTAATGCGGATTGGTACCAATAACGTCAACAGATTTTACATTAACGGCGAAGTCTTAGAAGATGTGGAAGAATTCTGCTACCTCGGTAGTGCAATAACGAGAGATGGAGGAACTACAAGGGACGTGAACAACAGAATACTTAAAGCTCAACAAGCTTTCGGCTTGTTGAAAGAAGTCTGGAAATCCAATAAGATCTCTCGTAACACTAAGGTACGCATATTTAAAACCAATGTAAAATCAATTCTGATGTATGGCTGCGAAACTTGGAAAGTCACTAAAGAAATTACTCATAAACTCTGCGCAGAATTTTTCGCATTACTTGGTCAGATCATATTCCCAATACTCATCTTTGGGAATCGACAGCACAAAAACCTATCCACTTGGAAATTCAGGCAAGAAAGTGGAACTGGATTGGGCATACCCTCCGGAAGGCAGTAAACGACATCTCCAGAATGGCATTAGAGTGGAACCCTCAGGGAAACCGTCGTAGAGGCCGACCTGTATCCACATGGAGGAGAACAATATACAAAGAACTTGATGCTCACGGAACTACCTGGCGCCAGGTGAAAAGGCTTGCTCTTCACAGACCCCAATGGCGCGAGTTTGTAAAGGCCCTATGCTCCAGCGAGGAGATCTAGGGCACAATATATATATATATATGCCAAAATAGTTTTCCAAAATTATGCTGCTAGGGAAAGAATTTTTGTTAGTAAATAAGTTGTGGACATCAGAAAAAAAAAAAAAAAAACAACAGATATGATGAAAAAACTATTGCAAATAAAGAGCTAATTCTTGTGAAACATTATACGAAGAAATTAGAAATAATTAAGGATTATTAAAAATTTCCGTTGAAATATGTATTTAATTTTATATTCATGGGGTGAACTGATGTCCCGCATGAGGACATTAATAATCTGGTCACATTAGTCTTAGACTAACAATTCCTGTATAGTCAATTTCCTGCGATTCTATTAATATCGTCCGTCCATCTGGTAGTTTGCGTAGGTCTATTCCTATTAGAGTCTCGTGGTATCCATTTAAGTTTTTTCTAGTCCACTCATCACAAAATATTATTCCGAGCATTAAATTTCAGTATACTGAACTGCTCTTTAGGAATCATCATCGAGATCTACCAGCCGAATTTGTCCACTGGTAAATAAAGGACTTCCCATTACTTTTTTAAACTTTTCTGTTTTGGACTTGTAGACGATTAAAATCAAATATCAACCCGGTTGAAGGTGCTCAAAAGTAGAAAGAGCTTCCTAATCTTTCAAGCGTAAATATTTGCAGAAAGAACATATGCGCTACATAACTTATTCAAGCATACTCAAGATGCTTGCATATACATTTCGTATGATAGTCTTTTTAGCCATAATTTCCTTGGCATCTTTTACCATAAAGTCTAAAATGATTGGAACTGTTTAACTTTCCTCAGAAAAATGGCACAGATTAACAAATTATTTCTAGTTTGGATGCCAGGACATGAGCGAGTCGAAGACAATGAAGATCTTGCTGAAAACAAGGCAGTCTCACATTTTATCGTCCTCGAAGCTTTCGGTGGACTGACAAGTAATCATACTAAAATGGCAATAAGAACTTGGGAAGATAAACTAAGATCTTCAACCATGCATCGCCTCTCTGGCTTAAAACATACCAATAAATATATTTAACCTTCAAACTCTAGCTCTAAAGGAACCCTCAAATTAATTTAGCTTTTCCACGGTCCCTCTGAATGATCCCAGGAATCCCTGAAGGTCCGAAGGGACCACTTTGGGAACCACTGCTCTAGAGCAAGGAAACTGTTCCAGCTTAATATAGAGAATTTTAGGCAGATCACGGCCCTCCTTACTGAACACTGTCTTTTAACATACCGTCTTAAATTTCAAGTCGATATATGTCGGTTTTTTCAGTATATTGTGTAGAAAAGGGTTCTTGAAGCCTTCTAGGAAATATCAGAAGCACAAAGTCATACAGATATCGCGTATTTTAACCAAATTATTTGCACACCTGGTATTCATCTGATGATATTGGATATCTGTCGTTTATCCCATTGGAAAGTTCTCAGCATTTTCAAAACTCTGGAACTCAATCTGGATTCATAAGACAAAATAGATTTTATAAGTCGTATTGCCTTAAGACAGCTCTCTTCTGTGACCTCCAACAACTATAATAATAAATAAATTGGTCTATCATAAGATTACAGTTTTCGAGCTAAGGGATCTAGAAATTCTTTTATTTTGATTTACCCAAAAATTTACCCAGAAGGTGTACAATAAAAACAGTGACACTTTTTTTAACTAAAACCAGTGCACACGGATTATTTTGTTTTCATTCTATATGGATTGCGTGTAGATAAGCTTAGATGTCAAAATCAAGCACCAATTATATACATTTAACAGCCAAGTGTTTCTCAAACTCAAAAGTGATGGAATAATATCTAATATTTCCAGAACGTGACTTTGAAAATTGAGACATTGCATTATAATAGTATTTTTTTAAACATACCTAAAGATTATCACTTTTGATTTGAAGTTTAGTGCGTGTTCTAAAGAATGAAAATTATATATAATACTCCGATAATAGGAAATTTATCACATGCAACTAATAAATGATTACAGGAACATCTTATTACCAGTATCATAAATTAAACCATCCTAAAAAACATAAAACATTTGTTTATTTTTCATTTGGTAATTCAATATTTTTCCTTTTCAAATATTTTATTGACGATATTTAGAACGGTTGAAATAAGCAGGCACTTTGCAAAATCCAAAAATCTAAAGTGCGTAGCTCGTAAAAAAACTAATATGTGGCTGTATAAAGTGATTCAGAAGTGAATCGAAGCACTTTTAGCTTAACATAGACATAAGTAACGCTATAAATGGATTTCTGGAGAACGCGAAAAAAACTTCTTCCAAATATAGTATACGTAAAACAGATGAAAAGTAGGCAAAGTCAGAATTACACTACATAATTTTGCTGAATAAATGTTAAACAAAACCCAGTTGGCTCAACTATGAAATGCAAGTAAACAATATTACAACTGTCTTGTCTTCCTGGGCAGTCATTCGAGTTTATTTTATTTATATTTTTGTTTAAAATTGAGTACATCAACTACTACGGTTATTTGCATCCTGTATATAGTATCGTTTACATTGTTTTATAATTCATATTATACATTATATTATATATTATTTTTAAGTAAGTAAGTATTTTTTGTGTCGGGTGTCTATTCTTTGTTTTATATATGTTTGTATAGTCCTGTGTCTACTACTCTGGTATGTATTTTTGTAGTTTTGTCAGACTGTCTGTATTTTCGCAGAGTGCCTGTTCAAGTGTGTTAGGTATTTTGTGTTTTTGTCTTTCTGTGTTATATTTGTTACATTCTACTATGAGGTGTCGTACATTTATTGTTTTGCACTCGTAGCATTTAGGTAGGTCTTCTTTCATCATTTTGTGGCTATGGGTAATCCTTGTGTGACCACTTCTTAATCTGGTTATTTGGTTCTTCCTTGATCCTTTGAACTTCCATTGTTATTGTGTTTATATTGTGTCCTAGATCTCCTCGCTGGAGCATAGGGCCTTTACAAGCTCGCGCCATCGGGGTCTGTGAAGAGCAAGCCTCTTCACCTAGCGCCAGGTAGTTCTCCTCCATGTGGATACAGGGCGACCTCTACGACGGCTTCCCTGAAGGTTCTACTCTAATGCCATTCTGGAGATATCGTTTACTGCCTTCCGGAAGGTATGCCTAATCCAGTTCCACTTTCTTGCCTGAATTTCCAAGTGGATAGGTTTTTGTGCTTTCGATCCCCAAAGATTAGTATTGGGAATATGATCTGACTAAGTAATGCGAAAAATTCTGCGGAAACATCTGTTAATAAAAACTTGGAGTTTATGGGTAATATATTTAGTGACTTTCCAAGTTTCGCAGCCATACATCAGAACTGATTTTACATTGTGTTTAAATATGCGTACCTTAGTGTTACGAGAGATCTTATTGGATTTCCAGACTTCTTTCAACAAGCCGAATGCTTGTTGAGCTCTAAGTATTCTGTTGTTTACGTCCCTTGTAGTTCCTCCATCTCTCGTTATTGGACTACCGAGGTAGCAGAATTCTTCCACATCTTCTAAGACTTCGCCGTTAATGTAAAATCTGTTGACGTTATTGGTACCAATCCGCATTACTTTGGTTTTCCCTATATTTATGCTTAAGCCAACTAAATTTGCCAAAGTACTTATACTTTCAAGTTTGGCTTGCATATCTTCATAATTATGTGACAGAAGGCATATATCGCACATAGCTCAAATATTCCAAATGGTTTTGGAAGTCCCACTGTCTGTGTTCTGTGAGAGTATTACGAAGAACCCAGTCCAACACGGTATTAAATAGTAGAGGTGATAGTAAGCAGCCTTGCTTAACTCCGCTTTTGACGGCAATACTATTACTTCTCATCCCATTATGCACAACTTGCGAACTTGCCAAGAATTTCCATTGTTGGGTGTTGTTTTTTATGGTTCTGAGATGGTTTTGTTAGATGTTCTGCTATTTGTTTGTTTTTTCCTTCAGTATTCTACATTTTATTTTTATTCAGAAGTCTTAAGGTTTGATTTTGGTGCTTGTAGCTTCTTTTCTTGATACTCCTTTGGCTATGATGTTGGCCTTTTCATTGATTTCTATGCCTATGTGTTATGGTATCCAAGTTAGTTTTATTTTTGTATTACGTTTTCTAGGCGACAAATTAGTTCCTGGGTGTCTTGGATGATTTTGTTTCTTGGGTATATTTTTCTTATGCATTTTAAGACAGAGAATCCGAGTAGATGGCGTACTTCATTTTTGACAGTTTTTTTTGTTCACTATTCTGCCTTGTTACCGTTTTATATGAAAGTCCACTCTTTTCGCAAACAGTATCAATGTGGAAAGTTATCTATGTTGTAAACTGCAAATATCCAATTGTAGGTAATAGGTTCCTAACTGAGGCATTTGGTAAAATTTCATTAGTATGTTTATTAATCTTGCTGCGGTCCGTAATTTCAAGCAAGTTTGTACTTGACGTAATAACCACAGACACCTAATTTTTGTTCTTCTCTGTTATGTTTATTAGTGCTCGATTTAAATTGTTTATGTTTTTCGTTATTTGTGTTCTTGTGCTTTTCTGGGCTTGTGCGCTTGCTTAAGTTTACATACAATGTGTAAATTTCAATCGTCTGCAGTTTAACTAAGAAATTTCTTTCCCACACTTTTTCCATAACAGTGACATAACATACAAAATTTATAGCAACCTCATTTAACAATTTGTCACCATAAAATGTTAAATTAAAAAATTATTAACCTAATAAATACCAATTATAACATCCGAAGGTCGTTTATAACGTATGATACTTAAAAAAACATATTTGATCGCAACGAGATAATTTTCATCATAAATCAACGTCTCAAATATGTTGGCTCTTATAAAAATCAACAACATTGTTAAAAGCACCTTTCAAAATGTGCGACAAAGAATTAAGATTAAAATTATGATATAACGAGCAGCGTTTATCACACCCTTTTAGTTAACAAGTATAGGAAACCAGTTCTACTCAAACTTTTCAATATGTGAACGTCAGATACATGTTCAGATAATATGAAAACATTTTGCTTCAAAGAATCAAGAGACTATGAGTTTCATGAATATACTAGATGATTATCTTCGATTTGTATTAAAATATGAATCAGAAATTCGAACCTTACATAAATAAAAGAGTGTTACATTAAAAAAATATAATAAAATCGATGTGACTTTAAAGCATGCTCATTTAATGGATAGTAGCGACGTCGAAGTAATTTTGAACTATAGCAGTTATATATAAATCCAGTTAGCATAAATTCCACTATAGTATTACTCAGGCTGATCAAGAATAATCATTAATTTTTCACTATATAGAATAATAAACTTGGGTATAGTAGAAGAATATGAAACATCTCTTAACATATGTACGTTAAGAGGTTGCCGAATTGGGAGATGAAGGCCGAATTTGAATGAAAAAACATGTAACAACCTGTCTACACACGGCCGCCGTAACCGGGTGGTGCAATAGGTGACTCGTAACCTGTGGGTGCAAGGGTTTTCCACGCCCGAGCAGCAGATTTTTAGAAATATAGGGCATTTAATAAATAATAAGTTGAATATTGTTACAAAATTGTTTTAATTTTTATTTAAGTGCTTTGTTAAAGTCAACAACACGCTAAAACCTGATCCAAAAACAACGCGCCAACTGATCTTAACAACACAGAACAAGGATAACTTTTTTTTATTATTAGTGCCGAACGAACAGAACGTGTTCGGTTGTGTTCCACTACGTGTGAGATAACAGTGGATGAATATGGCTACTTGTGTGTCGTCTAAATTAGAGCCCTCTAAAACAAGCAATTTTTTTTTTTGATGTGCCGATAGTAAACTTAGTTTTCTGTATGCGAATTTTAAACTCAGGCCCTTTTTTAAGGGTGGAGATGTAGTGTCCATGATTCTAGACAACAGAATGCCGAAGGTTTCAAGAAATAGAAAACCTCATAATAAAAGATTATCTGATCTAGAAAGGTGGTGTGAAAACCTTGAAAAGAAAACCGTTTAGAAGTACAAGAATAACCTACTGTTTTCAGCTGTATGCAATTATCGATAAAAGAAGAGGATTTAAATAGAAGCAAATGTGTAAAGCATGGGAGACTAATATATAGCTAATAATCGGACATCATTCTGTTGGAACTAAATTAAATGGAAGATCCAAAATATGTTATATAGATTATTATTGAGGATGTTATTGTATATACTGATAGTCAGTTTCATTGGAATTACATATTTACCAGAGCTAGGGGTAAAAGTCTGGAAAACTCTCGTTCATGATAGGTTTGGGATCGAAAAGAGCACTTAAAAAGGTCAAAATCCATCTAGAGTTGTTGAATCAACAACGATAACGATGTAATTATTTTTAATTGCATATAATATACAAATTAACTAAATAGTCCAATTTATCGTCGAATGGAAGTTCTTCTTGTGAACTGGATATCTGTTGTTTGTCCGGCTTATTCAGCTGATGCTGAGAATCGACTCTGAACCAATCTTTTGGGGGGTCTTCCGGGTGTTATTCCTTCTTAGTCATCCTTCTTTACAAATGAGACCTAGTCCTTTTTCTCCCATTCTTTCCACATACTGATTCTAATCCCGTTTTCACGTTATGGAATCCATTCAAAATTATCTTGGTCCATTTCACCATACACTACAAATTGCATTTTTTCCTTTTAGGCTTCTTTATACCTCTCAGGGTTAGTCTTACAATCAGTCAGTATTTTTTTTTTTGAAATTTTACAATTGGAAGTTCGATTACTCATTCGATTAAAAATATATTTTTTATATATATATTTTTACAAGGCTTTTGGACAAAAGCAAATATTTTTTACAATTATCAGCCTGTTTTTGACTAATGATAATTCATGATACTACTATATTATAGTAGTAGAATAATCTAATAGTATAAAACAGATAGAAGGTAAATCACAATATAAGTATTGAGAAAGCCAGTAGGAATCGTAGTCATCAACCACAGTTAATTCATCTGCTACTAAAACTTTTATTGGCTACTGCTGTATTGTTATTAATAACTATACTGGTTCAAAAATGGAGTAATGATACTTTATTACTAAATGTAATAACCATATTTAAGGATTTTTATGTTTAAGTTGTTAATAATGGCAAGACCTATACTTATACTCTAGTGGTTAAAATATTGTGCATTATATATTTAATAATTTCAAATTGATAGGGTGTAACGCCAGAAATTCAAGGCTGTGAAATAATTAAATGGTATTGATAATTAAAATATTTTTAATATAAAAAAAGCAGGATATTATAAATTCATTATAAGTATGATATGACGCAAAAATACTTCATCATTAGTACTCCACATCCGTTGTAAGTCTTGACTTTCTGAAGAAATATAGACAGTTCTCTCCTACGGTCTGTGGTTTTCCAAATTATGATTTATCTTTATGAATTTGGTGTGGTTCAGTTTTACCCATGTATATATAGATTATGAAATTCCAGTAGTTTGTGGTAAACATTTTTTCATGTAATTGTTATTTATTTTTGAGTTTTAATTTGACTGCCAACTTCTTCCACTTAGTTTTCTCTCACTCCATAAGTAGTTCAATTCTTCCTCTTTTAGAATTAGTAAACTTGCTGGTTTTTTGCTCGTTTTCATGAATATGAATTACTTCTGCGGCCTCGCTGTCAGGACAATTCTATTGAGCACGTAGTTGTACATAGTGTGTACAGAACTGTATAAAAAAGGCCATGAAGGCCGAGTTAGGCCTTATCATAGATGAGGCAAGGCGGCAGCAGAACTCTGAATGATGGCAACACAGCTCGTTACTTCTTTCAAAACCCTCAGAAAGTCGCGTCAATAACAGGCCTGAATGAGGACCCTATAGAGAAGTGTTTCATGTTGTTGCTGGTCTTGTCTTCTATACTGGATGGTTATCCAAAGAAATTTGATGCAAGGCGGCAGCAGGACTTCGAATGACAACACAGCCCATAGCTTCTTTCAAAATCTTCAGAAAGTCGCGGCAAAAACAAGCCTGTATAAGGATCTTACAGAGAAGTGTGCCGTGTTACTACAGGCCTTGTCTTGTGGGCTGGACTGCTTTCCAAAGAAATTTGATGCTTGGGCAAACCATATCCGGGAACTCTATCTCATTATTCATGGTTCTACATGCTCGCCTCCATGCATAAAATTCTTGCCCATGGGACCTCGATCAACTCGCACAGTCTTTTACTGATCGGGCAGATGTTGGAGAATGTTTAAAAGGCTAGAAATAAACACAACAAGGAATACCGAGAACGTTATATTTGAAAGTATTCGAGAGAGAAGACGATATGTTATGTACTCCTTTGGCTAGTCGTCACAAGCCACGCGAAGATCTCTATACATAAGGAGCTGATAGCCGAGAAGCATAGGAAAAATACGTCCCCATCAGTACTAAGTCTCCTGAAAGAGATGAAGGAGCCGCAACCACCGTCTGAAGATTATTCAGAATGATTTGTATCTTTGAAATGCTTAGAATAACCCATATATTTGTACTGTCTGCAGTGTGAATAAATTTTAAACCGTTCTTCATGAGAGTTTTTTCTTATTTTTACCCCAAAATAACATTTTCGTCTCGAAAATAAATAAGTTTTAGTTCGTAATATGACAAAAGAGTTATGGTCAGGATATCAGGGTCTCTGGACCACTGTGCTAAGAGAGGTTTTTTACGCAAGAGGTATCGATTAGCTATAAATTATTTCAAACGATTAGGCGGAACTAAATGGAAATTTCGTTTTTTAGGTTGTCACGAAAATTGACCTTGCTTGGGTTACTTCATGTTTCAGGTTTGGTCTGTGAAACTTTAAAATTCCAATAGTGAAACCATGGAAACGAATGACATATGTCTAAAATTTTAATACATTTTTCAATATTTTGAAGACAAGAAAATAAATGGGAAATTTTTGTCAAGAATGACAAAAAATTAAAATGCAATTATAATGACAATCAATTTAATCTAGAATTTGAAATGTGAGTATTATATAAAAAGCTTAAACAAAATGAACAAAAGTCCAAATTAATAAATAAAAATTACTAGATTTCAAAATCTAGTTCCGCCTAAACGTTTGGAATAGCCTATAGCTGAAAGATGAAAACAAAGGAATTGTATAGTTTTAATTGATAAACATTTAAATAACAGTTTTTAAAATTGATTCAGAAAGTTTTTCTAAAATACGGGACTACCTATTAAAAAACAAAAAAAATCGGTCATAAAATTTTGATTACAGTTGTACGATGTAGGGAAAAACTGATTAGCTTTTAATACGTGCATTCATTTGCCCTTATTTACTTATTCGATTATATTTTTTGCGAGTCATTCGCATTGTTAAATTAAACTAGAGCCTTTTCACATGCATTTCATTGTAATTTTCGTAAATATCAAATTACAAATTCGTTCAGTTTTTAATTGGATTTCAATAATCGAAATCAAAATGCAAATTAAAATCTGTGTACTACACATCGCTAATTACTTAATCACATTTTACGATTTGAGCTAGTTTTACAAAAAAAAAAGGTAAATAAAAATGATTTATCAATAAGTTTTATTTTTGCGAGGTGGATATTTGCTAACGTAACACCAAATTTGCTCGTGATATGACAGATTAATTTTACCTCAATTTAACCTATATCGAAGCACGAGTGCTCTATGCAATTTACATGCAAATTTTTCACCCGAAACCTTTCAAATTTCCAAATAATTGTGATTTTCACACCAAACTCTGCGTCATATTACGTTATCACCAGGGAATATTTCCAACTACGAACAGTTTGATTTGATGTAGCACGCGCCTAATTCTGCATTACATGTACGCTTTATTTATCGCCCTAAAGCATAAATTTCACAGCTGTATGGTAAAACTATGGCATACATGCTTAGGAAATTTAAAGAGGGTTATGAAGCCTGGGGACTCAACACAAATATATCTTTACAAAAAGCACTTGGTAATTTTCCATATAATTATTTTATTAAAATTTCTACCAACATCTACCTCAAGGAACGCTTCTTGGGCTGTTTTTGTTTATTCTGTATGTCAATAGTTTAGTTAAATTAGACCTAAACTCCAAGATTATTTCATATGTGGCAGATACAGCAATTTTTACGGAGGATTACTCATGGGACGATGTAAAATATTTAGCATTACAAGACTTTTCAAAAATTAAGCACTTGTTTGATTAGACTTAGTGTGCAGTTACATTGGAAGCGGAAACGTGCGAATTTTTGAACGCACGATAACTGACAACAAAACAAACGCACGAAGTTAATGAGCATGGTTATAGTACATGCATACTTGCGTGCGGTAACTTGCGTCGACTCACAAACATGTTTGTTTTTTGATGCGTCCAGCAGACCAAAAATATGAGTTTCGATCCAGAGACTTTTTTTAAATAAAATTAGAAGAAGAATAGAATTGTTAATATGCTACTGCATAACAATGGGGATTTTTTATTTATTTTTTTTCGTTATTTATCTGTTTATTTATTTATTTTGTTTTCTTCATTTCTTTGGAGTTCTATAGAAACAAATAGGTTTGTTTCTATCTGACAAAATCAACAAAAAATCCATTTCTGTTTGTCGGTTTTTTCCGAGATTTCCGTAAAAATTATTATTCATCCAGATAAAAAATTACTTCAGGCAATATTTGTTTTTCCATTCTAAACAATTTTTGTCATACATTTTTTTGCTGTTAACAATAAAGGAGATATTTCATATCGAGATAATTACAATTTTTAGTGCGACATCTGCTGCTGCTTTTTTGTTCGAAAATTTGATATACGTGGCTGCAGAGTTGTTTCTGAGATGAAGCGGTGCGTTAACATCCATTCAATTTCTCTGTTTGGTTTTTATTATTGATATGATTGAACAAATCTTTTCGCACAAATAGGAAGCCGAAAAAATGACTAATAATTTGATAACTTTATATCACAAAGATGGATATTCTTTTTCTAGCTATTTCAAAACCTGAGACAATGATTGCATTTTATGTCTGGACACCAGAGTGACATTACAAGACAACTCGATGAGCTTTTCTTTTTCATGGTGATCAAGTACTCATGACTTTATATCTTTCAAGAATGGTTTATTAATCCAGAGGTTACTTTTACGAGGATCGTCATTTTCAGGGAAATAATTATTAAAATTTTCAGCTTATGTTCTTAAATGTTGATTTATTGTTGAATATGACTTTCTGGTTGACATCAGCAGCAATAAAAAATTCTTCCAAAAGCGGAAACATTTTTATATCTTCCTCTTATAAGCGACTATTCGAAAGAGCTAGCTTCTTCAAAAGTATAAAGAATAGCCGCGAGAGTCGTTGTATTGGTGCTAGTAAATATTAAACAAATCATGGTTAGGTCGAAATATTTCGTGGACCGGCAGGAATTTTCTGCGGACCACGGGTTGAAGAACACTGATATACTCCATTAGACAAAGATTAGCGAGAAATGAAATGAAAAAGACAGTAACAGTAAAGAGTAGGATTAAGAGAACCTTCAGTGTGAAGAAACCCTACTCCAGTTTCAAATTACACTATCAAATAAATATATAAATACACAAATACTCAGTAAATGATTTCAAGGAACAAGAAATTGTATTTAAAATGATGCCTTACTGTTTCTTCTGTTCTCAAATATTTCTCAAGTTCCATTGAATTTACCCAGATGGAATAAACACATAAATAAATACAATCTTTTCTTACAATTAAATTATTATTCTCTCATCTAACAAATTTTCCAGTTGTGAACTCCAAACAATGATGAACAAGTAATAAATACCACTATTCGTTTAGATGTGTATAATAAATACTGGTGGAGCGAGAGAAACGGTTAACTTCACGAATAAGTATATGTACGGGTAACTGTTTCCTGCAGACAAACACGTATTCAAATCAGAGCTGTAAGGGACTAATTTTTACCTATTTATATGTATGAGAGAACTTACCAAGTGCCTTACCATTTCTTACACAAGATTTACAATCAGCTTGATGTGTTATGCTGACAGCGACAATGAATTTTGTGTCACTGTTTGTGCCACAACAACTAACAGGGCAGTACCCTCTACTATTCGATTCAGATGGAAAACAGTATCGTTCTGAAAGCATTTGTTTTATTCCGTTTCACATGATTTCTTTTTCTTCCTGATCTCTGTCTGTTGGGTAGTATAATAATAAAAGAATATATGTTATTAAATAATTATTGTTTAGCGGTATTGCGCCAGTTGCGCCAAATGTACGTGCGCTAGAAATAGTAAAATTTCCGCGACTTCATATCGCCAGGATTTGGGATGCAGATGTGTTTATTCAACTTCACTGGTCTTTGTGTGTGATGGTTCTCTACGGGTCGGAATTGTGAAGGAAATGGACGCATGACAAAATCGGAAAATCTCCAAAATATTGATACTTGTAACAAAGGAACTGATTACCACAAAAAATCAGTTGATTGATAAAATTATTTGTATCTGGAATAATTTTTCACAAATGCAAAAGATAGTGCAAGCATGCTTAGAGAATCGTGGGCAGAATGTACTTTGGGATAAAATACTGTCAGACACAATATGCAATGAATTAGGTATTCCTCAGGGAAGTGTGCTTGGGCCATTCTTATTCATTGTATATATAAATGATATATTTTTTTGGGGTATCGCTCTAATAAAACTACGTTCTTTTCTTGTCTTGAACGTAGTTTTATTAGACTGATACCCCAAAAAATTAATACTTATCCAAACCATTTAATACGGTCAAAGAATATATTTATACAATAAATGATATAATTAAATGTAGGAAAATTTAAAAATGTAAGATTATGTTATTTGCGGACGATACGCTAATATATATGTATGAGGATAATCCTAGTAAGGTTATTGAAGAATTAAATATGGAGCTAGAGATTTTGAATATATATTTTGCGATTAATAAGTTGAAAATTAACGTGGGGAAGACTAAATGTTTATTGGGAGCAATAAGCAATGGAATTGTGTTGTGTCTAATGGTTCTAATAGGGTAATTAGGGATAAATGTTATATAGACTGGGTTGAAGAGATTAAATATTTGGCAGTTGTAATTGACAACAAACTTAAATTTAGTGCATTTGTAAATTGTTTAATTAAAAAAATTGAGAAGAAATTAGGTATGCTAAACAGAATATCTGGAAATTTATCTCCCTATGCAAGTTCAATTATAGTATTATATAGTATATAATACTATAATTGAACCGCATATCAATATTGCAATACTGTGTTATATGCAATTACCGATAAGGAAATGCATAGGCTACAAGTACTGCAAAATAAGGCAATGCGAATTATCTTAAGATGTCCGAAAGATAGCCATACACAAAGTATGCTAAATCAGTTAAATTGGTTAAATATTTAGAATAAAATGGAAATAAATGTACTTACAACTATTTATCAACTAGATCATGGTTTGTTGCCTTCTTGTTTTGATAATATAAATACTAAGAGAGATACGATCCAGAGTTAAAATACGCGTGGAAAACATAACATACATATTTCAGCCAAAAACAAGAAGTCAACTATGAACTCTGTCTTTGATAAAAGAGTTGTAAGATATAATAAATTACCAAATGAAATAAAAAAAGGTACAAGTGTGAAACTGTTTAAAACAAAACTTAAAGAATACCTTAAACAAATTTTATTCGCGACTGAAACTAACGTTGGCGGCGCTGCGTACAACAGCTAAGGCGGACGAGAAGCGTATATGTCACAAGTTCTTTCTTAATATTTATCTGTTCAAACCATATTTCGGCAAAAAAGCACTGTATTTAAGTCACTATATTTTAAAATACTTCTTAATTCACATAAACTGCAGCACAACACGCTACAAATATTATCCAAATATACGCTTCTGTTAATTTAGCCAGTCATCACCAGATGTCTCACTGTTATTTGCAGTCGCGAATAGTTCATTATTTTTTATTAATTTGTTATATTTTTGTATATATGTAGTTATTATGTTTCATGTAAGATATGTGTATTGGCTCTCTGCCTAGAAAATATATATTTGTTTATTTATGGAATTCCAAAGCGAATCAAAACCTTAATAATCGCCAAAGGATTCAAAATTTATATTAAATGTTCAAAGATATTAAGTGATCCCTTTTAGGCACGTAAAAATAAAATAATACATTTATTTTCTAATTTTATAGTTAAATAAAATAAAATTTCCAGGAATTCTAAAAAATATAGAATAATAAAAAATATTACATTTCTCATCCACAAATTACTTTAAATTGCAGTTCTTGTACTTTCTCTCTATTTATTCGAGTTGAGTGTTTTGGACAGAATAAATTTAAGAGAATAATTTTTAGAGTTTTGTAGGCATGACCATCAAAAAATTCTTATAACGTCACTCATGTGTCTGTCTGTCTGTCTCTACAGTAGAAATAGTATCCGTTTGGCTACTATTTCTAACATAGACATAGACATAAGCTTAACATAGACAGTTGAAATTTGGTATGCTAATACAACTCTTTGACCCAAATATAGGAAAAATACTGAAAGTTCAAAAAAACACATCCCCAGATAAATATAAACAAATATGTAATTAATCAAAAATAAATATTTTTTTAAAATTGTGAGTATGCTCCACTCACAATTTAATAATAAAACCTTTTAATACGTCGACAGACAAGCAAATTTTAATTTTTGAAAAATCTATTTTTTTTATGGGGTTTTTACCAAAAAATACGTAAAAAACTTTTATCCCCTATCCTATCTTCCAGAGGGGTTGATCTAAAAATCTGAAAAAAATCTCCATGATGTACATTGATGAGAACCCGAATATTTCAACAGGCATTTTTGGTCAGATTAGTTTTTCGAAAAGTATCGTTTTTTTGTGTCACAGAAAGAATAATTATTTAAAAAAAAATTATTGTGTGATATCAAAAGAAAGCTCTTAAAACTTAGATTACGGAATGAAAAGTAATTTTTTTAAATTCAGAATTAAATCAAAAATGTGCCAAAAAAGTTCTTTTCCCCCTTTTTACCCATTTTATTTAAACTAAAAATCTGAAAAAAATTATAAGCAATGAACATTGATCTGAGCCGGAAACGTACGAGATGAATTTTTGATCAGATTTCGGTTCTGGATAATATTTAAATTTTTGTGTTTTTGACAAAATTAATTATTTCTCTAATTCATGGCTAAATTATGGCTAATAATGTTATGGATTTTTTGTATGTATGACTAAGGTAGTGTATGTCTTTTTTTATAATAAAAATACAATAAAAAAATTTCACAGCTGACAACGAATCACCTTAACGAGATTGCACCCATAAAATCGATCATTAGGCTGAGCGCTTCATATGTTATGTCTTGTTTTAAGGTATCAAAGAGAAATAAATCATTTATAGTAGTGAAATACATATAAATCAAATAGCACATGTTAATTGAGAGGCAAAAAAAAAAATTGTTTATTTGGTCTTAGCAACTATGGCCATTAACCGGGATACAAATTTTTGATTTTTAATTATACATTTTTAAACTTTAATACTACAAATTCAAATACAAACATCCATGCCATCAACGGGATTCGAACTCGACCTACCCTGGTCCAACAGTTAGCATGCCAGTATATTAACCATTACACCATGGTGACCGGCTAACAGAATCATAATAACACATTTTTCCTTTCTTTAATCCAAACCTAAGGGGTGTAAATAAATTATTGTATATTTTAAAAGATTTTTAGTTGGCACGACTTGGCTTTTTTAGGTGCAGTACTTCAAAAAATGTCGCGCGAAGAGTACGTCACCGTAACTTATAAAATATACGGTTTACCTGCGACGAACGTCGAACGGTGTCGAATTCCACAAAAATTGGCCAAAAAAACGTACAAGGCAATTTCAATTATAATAAATCTAGAGTTGAAAAGAAGACGGCTTTATAAATCCGGGACATTTACTGATGCGAAATTAAGCACCAAAGTCCAGGACTGTCCCGAAAAATCCGGGACGATTGGTCACCGTATATTAATGGCACGCAGAAAAGTTGAAAAACAGTAATGTTGTTCTAAAAAACGATAATACTTCATACTTATGTAGCTGCATAGAGACATTTTTATATTCCCGTACCATTATGCACCCCCATTTCCTCTACTAGCTCTCTGTGTAGGCAAATGGTCATAAGAGAGACTCTGTCTGGCGGAATTATGTTGAACTAACCAAATAGACAAGTTTGTTATCGTTCTGACACATTTGTTTGGATTTTTAGATTTTGTATGTTTGGCATAAGTGTGATATTTGTTAAGCAAACACAAATCATGACGAAAATATTAATAAATTCTTTCTAAATATCAGGTTACAACGTATTGTCCATATGTCAATAAGTTGTTATTGTCTAATTGGTTAGTTTAGATTTTGCCACTTTGGCGCTGCAATCTTACAAGAGGTTACCTTTATGTTCCTGTTTCCAGGTTTTTATCCTCAAATTTTTTGAATTACTAAAATTAAAATTCTATTGTGTGTTGAACTGTTGTGTTGGTCTGTGGGGTCACGTATATATTTTTACGTGGACGTGGCGTAAAGCAGAGTATATAAAGGTGCGAACACAATACGGAAAGTGAAACACTTAACGACCACGCCACAGCTCAACTATACCCCAGTCACGATTTCAGACCAACTCAGCTCTTGCTTTAACCTTCCTACATCTATGTCCCGATACAACCGCAATGAATTATCTTATTTGTTCTATTCACACTTCAATTTACTAATTCAATCACGAGAGACAAAATCAAGTTTATATCTTAGAATGTCTAGACACCCAATTAAATATCACAAAATGTCACACTGCTGAAAATTTTATAGTAAATAATGATTAGAGGTTAAGGTGAATCTATGAAGATGTTTCATATACGAGGTCTGTTCAAAAAGTATCGCGAATTTTGAATTTCCGCGGGTTACGTATATTCAATTTTCGATTTTTTTGTAGCGTTATGTTGGTACCCATGTCTCTCACTTATGCCGACAAGTTCGGCCATTTTGAATGTTCAGTTAATTTTTGACAGTTGCTTTGCTTGCACGTGTTTCGGCTCGTCTTCGATTTTTGCCTATACCAAAAAATGGATCAAAGAATCTGTATCAAATTTTGTGTGAAAAACAAAATTAAGTGCGTGGACGCATTCCGAACGTTGACTGTGGCATATGGTGAAGCTTCTTTGGACCGAAGCAACGTTTATCGGTGGTACAAAATGTTCTCAGAGGGCCGAGAAGATGTGAACGACGAAGAGCGTGCCGGACGTCCGAGCACGTCAACAACAGACGAAAACATTGATGAAGTGAAGAAAATAGTATTGGCCAATTGTCGAATCACCGTTAGAGAAGTTGCTGAGGACCTAAACATATCGATTGGCTCGTGCCATTCGATTTTTACCAATGATTTGAGCATGAGATGGGTCGCCGCGAAACGCATGCTAAGAGACCTGGCACCCATTGTAAGTTCTGACGTCCTGAGAATTGCATACTATGCATTTTTCCACTCCCAGATGACATATGGCATTACAGCACGGGGTCTTTCGGCAGCAGCTAACAGAATTTTTAGCCTACAAATACGCGCAATTAGAGTAATTACACGCTCATCCTACAGAGCTGATCGTTGTAATAATTTTATTTTTTTAGATATAATGATCTTTCCATCTGCGGTCATGTACCATTCTCTAATTTTGACACATAAAAAAATAAGCAGTTTTCAAACTCATACGGAAATTCACCAGTACAACACAAGAGCACCTTTATACGTTTATAAGTCGAATTTATACCCAGATTTTCTGAGACTTACTAAATCCCGTAACTGTCAGAACTTCTACGCAGCCAAATTACTGAATAAGTTACCATTAGAACTCAGAAATTTGGGTCCTAACGAATTCAAGAAAAGGATGAAACAGTTCGTTACTGAACATCCTTTTTACTCCACAGAAGAATTTTTCAAAATAAATTTAATACATTGCTAACAATTGTTTCATTACTTCACACAAACGGCACTTTCACAAATCAACACGTAGTCTACCTAGCGAATGTGTCCCCAACACTTCCCTGTCTGATTTTCTTTCCCCTTAAAAGAGTTTGAAGACCACAAATTCAGTCTGTTATAGGTGTAACATTTTCTTAAAATCAAGTTTACTTTTTTAATATCCAATGATAAAACTGTTGGATTAAACTGAAATCAGGTGTAGGAAACTCTGATGAATGACTGAAATCACCGTAGTATTAAGCTAGAACATTTTTTCAAACCTCAGCCGCGGAGCCATGATTACTTACACCCATACGAAATAAACGAGCCTCGATTATATAAAGCTATATAACATAAAAGCACTCCAATAAAAAAAGCTCTTGTGTTGCACAAAAGGTTTTATTTTCCATTACAAAATCCTGAAAGAAAAATAAGGTTATAGTATAAGAGTTTTTCCGTTGAAATTCGGCTTATATTCGGGTATGATTCGATTTCGATATTATTTAAGAGTCAGTAGTCAATACCGACAATAAGATTGTTGTATTCTTGTTAAGCTCATAAAAAGTCGATTGACGTTTCATGTTGGGTAAGGTAAAGAACTTCAAATTTTTAGCGAGACATCGAACTCAGAATTTTTTATTTTCATTTATATATGTTGGAATTAGAATGTTAAGTTAAAATTATTATTAAGTTACAAGTAAAATTAGTAAAATTACTAGATATTTTGCAAAGAAACGGATTATTTAATAGTCCATGGACATATACACTATCCTCCAAAATAAATCCTGACACTTTCATAATTTGTAAGTATGATCACCAAAAAATCCTTATAACGTAACTCATGTGTCTATCTGTCTGTCTGTGTGTCAGTTCGGTAGAAATTGTAACCAAACGGCTGAACATAGAAAGATGAAATTTAGGATGCTTATACCATGAGTTTAAAAAGGAATTACATAAGGGTTGGCTATAGGAAATATAAATAATGTCAATAGCAAGCTTTAGAATTAATTAACTGTCATCACTGTTGTTGTTGTCATAAATTTATATTGTTATATAAAGCGAGTTGGAGATGGTCGTGTCCATAATGAATAGTTTATTCCTTCATCAGCAGCTCTGATGAAGGAATAAACTATTCCGAAACTGGTCAGCTGTAGATAGTTGTTTTTATTTATGTCCGATACCCGTACAACCTTTCCACCACAGTTATATAAAGCTTGCAGTAGACATTATTTTATTTTTCCATAGCCAACCTTTATGTAATTTCTTTTTGAATTCATGGCACAATTCCAAAACCCACATATAGGAAAAATACTGGGAGTTCAAGAAAATACACCACGTGTTAAATATAAACTAATATATATTTAATGAAAAAATAAATATTTTTTTTAAAGTTAATTATAAAAAGTTTAAGTTCTTCAAATGAAATCTCTCAATGTATGAATAAACAAGCAAATTTTTCTTTTTGAAAAATCAATATTTTTATGAGATTTTCGCCAAAAGTATGTCAAAAAACTTTTGTCCCCCACCTTATTTCTCAGAGGGGTTAATCTAAAACTCAATAATGTACATTGATGTGAAGCGGAATTTTTGATCAGGTTAGTTTTTCGAAGAATAAATTTTTTTTTTTTATTGAAAAAATAGTTATATTTTTAAAATAAAGTGTTATAAAAAAAAGCTCTGTAAAAATTTTTTATTAGATTTTATTTTTGGAAATTATTGCAGATTTTGTGTTTTTGACATACTTAATAATTTTTTTAGTTCATAGCTAAATTATGGCTAATAATGTTTTGGATTTTTTGTATTTATAACTATAGTGTGTTTCTTTTTTAAATAAAAAATATAATAAAAAATGTTTAATAGCTGATAACGTGGGTTCATGTTTAGAGTGTAGTGTGTGGGTTTCAGTAAGCTCTGCCTACTATAAAACATTGTGTTTCAACCTGTTTGGCCGGCCGGCGTAGCGTAGTGGTAACACATGTGCTCTGCGTTGCTAAGGTCTCGGGTTCGAATCCTGTTCAGACATGGAATTTTGAAAAATAAGAATCATCCTGCCTAATTGCCAAAGCAGCAAAGGCAAAAATAAAACAAAAATAAAACTATTGTTTGAATTACTTAAGTTTTTAGTTTTTAAAGTATCAAAGAGGAATAAATCATTTATTGTAACGAAATACTTATAAAACAAATAACACATTGTTAATAGAAATACCTTTCTGAAATTGAAGAAATGAAGGCATTTTTCAATTTATTTCTTAAGATTTGAATAAGGAGCAATTGCGGAAAGAAACATGGACTTATTAGTTTGTTTTAAAAAAATTAAATGGTAAAAAAAGCTCTTAGTATTCAAATAACGAATAAAAATGATTATTATGTTCCCTTCTTACACGTATTAAATACCTATCAGACCCTGAAATATATGAAAATTCACACTTTACATATATTTTGAGCGACCATATCAAAAACAGCTCTTTTTAATCATCTAGTACCAGCCATAAACTAAATCTTTTTACGATCGAAAAAAATAACTCGATCGCCTAGGCCGATTGACTTATTTTTTTGGCCGCTGGATGCTAGAGCCATCTATGTGTTATTTCTCAAGTTACAAGATCTCCATGGTTACATAGAAACAATTGATAGTCGAACATTTATAATTGCAATAAAACGTTCAGTAACTATAAATTATCCAATGTAAATAAATAAATATAACTTTTCTAATAAAAATTTCTTTTGGTCGCCCAAAAAATATAATGTGCACCTTGGTCAAAAAAATCTACTTTTTGACCATGGTACACCAATAACTATTTTTTTTATTTAAATAGGTTAATTGTCTTTCCAAGTATCTGCCAGAAAATTTGAAGAGACGGAGCACTTAGAAATTATTGAAATGCTGGAATCTCCGGTCCAAAATTACATACTTAGCTGGTAACCCTACTTCATTTTTATTTACCTTCATTCGTGTAACTTACTGATTATTAAATATGTAATGATTCTCGAATATAAATAATTCTTGGACCTCTTAACACAATGGTCGAAATTGCGGACACTTGATAATAAAATATTTTTTCTTCATATCAAAATCAACAACATACATAAGGCGACTAAGTCATAGTTTCGCGGAATAATTGTAACAAGCTCGTGAAAGGTAACAAGTTTTCCATCCAACAGCGGCTAAGAATCACTGTATTAACATCTGTTAAGTTGTGTCAGTAATATTTGTTTTCTGAGCACTAAAAATTATCTACCGTATTTTTATTACTAACCAAAATGTTGTCATCACATGCCTTGACATTTCATCTCATAATTTACATATAATTAAACAATATTGTCACCATATGATATCATAAAATGCCCAAAACTGTTGCAAAAAAAACACATGACTAATGTAATTACAGTTACGCACACCTACCGTTCCGAAAATTAGCACATGTTCTCCAATATTTACACTCTGTTCAAAAAGGAGAATCAGAAAATTCTTACGGTAAAAATCAAGTTACAACATAACAAATATTACTTTTAAAATTACTGTATATGTAAACATGTTATTAATTTTTTTCAGAGACAAGTAAATTATATTTTTTGCTTCAGTTTAATTGACGGCGTCTCAAATAACGTTGTGATTACATTAATTAAATAAGGAAATTAAATTTATGTTATAAAAAATCGCATGACGATGGTTTTAATTTTGTTCCCCAATCTTTTTATATTTCTCTCTTTGTCATTTTTGGTGTCATTCAGCATGTACACTACCTTTCTCTGTTTATTATTGGTTACTTCAGTAAGGAATGCCCCGAAAAAAAATCACACTTAGTGAAACCGCAATAATTGAAAACATTAATTTTTGGAAAATACCTGATTGTTGTCAGAACCTTTTATTTTGAATAGCTTGCATCGATTATTTATTATTTTAGGTACTCATTTAAATCAATAAAGTGTCGAAATCCACTATAACTGGGGTATTCCTGTATATCAACACTCGTTAATCTTCTTTCAATTGAGTTGTCCATTTATGACAACACATTTATTCACAAGCGTACTTGTATTCTTGTATTATTACAATAACAATCCTATTGCAGACAATTTGCTCAGAAGCTAGCGTAGACTTACCGTTCCAAAAGCACAATTAGTCTTTTTTCCCCACCTACCCCGCATAAATACTGTCTCTGTTCGTGCAGCTATCATGTAACTGACCACTTATCAACTCCATAATCTCGACCTTTTGTTGGTGTGTGGGTGCCCTTCTTGCATCGGTCGAAACGTCACCGTTTGCTAATTGAATTTAAATATTTTCATTTGTACTGCATGGTACTTACTTTGAAAGGCCCTTCCGCATAGTGGATTTCTAAACTTGCGAGCCTATCAAGTCTGAAACACTATAATGATCCGCTGGTCGTTTGCTATGATTCTTTATGACAGGAATTAGGGTGTATTACATCCGTAATTTGTTTAACCTACGTTTAATTTTTAGATAAGATTTGAATTAAAGAATACACTATAACATACAATTAAATGATGACTACGAAATTCCATGAGAGACACTCCACAAAAACCTCACAATCACTGTACACCACATAAGATTCTTAAGCACCTCACAATTGCGCTTAACCGCCTCACAACACTCACCGTGTTAAAACCCGTTATCAAGTTTCGTTTTACTTCATTAAACTAGTTTCAATAATTCCAGACTCTGGTTTATCCAATACGCGATACCGGGTTTCCCAACCAAAATGCTTAGGAGGTTTGTTAGACTACGGTGACGGTTTACTCACGACTCCTCGTCTCTCACGAGATTTCCCCAGCCCTTTTTTTGAAACTAAAAATCAGCTCTCCAATTAACTACAAAAACCTTTTAACTTATCTTGAAGTCTCGTATTTCTAATCCCAATAATTCATAAACTTAAATAATTAATTTTGACTCTAATTACCTACGAAATCTATATCACTGAAAATATATAGTCACATATCAACATCTGTATAAACATTTGACCAGGTAATTGAGATAAACGTACCACATTTTAAACAAATCATATAATATGCGATCGTAAATTGTACCCATGTCTTTCAACTCTTAACTATAAAAATACCGCCGTTGATAATTTAACTAATCTCTGAGGATGTTTATCTTAAAATAGTTACGTTTTTATATTTAAATAATATGAATATTTTTAACTAATTGATTAATTTTATTTGAAAAAATAATTAAATTTATTTTGGAAATTACCACTTCCACAGGTGCATGTTCAATTTTCTACCCCAGTTCTTCTTTACCATTCTGTCTTATGTTATCTTCATTTGGTATATATTTCCTCTTTGAATATATATTTCGTATAAGAAGCTACAATAATAATTGGCAACTATGTACAATGTATTATAGAGTACATTAAAATAAATAAATACAATACATTAAAGATTTTCACTTCAATATCGAGTTCTAAAAGCCACTCTTTGGTTTCAGGAGTAGCCCTACTTATTTCCGTCAACCCACCCTGACACTTTCTTAAAAGGAAGTTATGAATTGTTGGTTTATAGTTTGAGAACGAGAGCCACAATCATATGCAGGTGAATTAGTTAATGTCCATTTATGTAACACGGCGTTGCATCTTCCGTGACCAGTTATGAGGCGATGTAATTTACTGCACACGTTTCTGGGAATAGAAATTCCCCGGTAATCGGGTTGTAGGTTCTTTCACAATTTCCATATTTCTTAATCGCCACTATACCACCGGTTGTACCATAGTTGTGGTATACTTGTTGATTTTACGAAGCTATCATTACAGATTGGGGATCTGGATTTAAAACGAACGTGGAGCAGATTGCCCAACTCTTGTTCAATAGTCAGATCCTATGCAGGCGAGTTGGCTTGGCTCTATTCTCGTTTTGCTGCATCTAACATTCTAATATTCTTCTCACTTCCTTTGTGTATATGATTTTGTAGTACTCGGATATTCTTTCAGTTTTTACATTTACCATTTGAATGGGCTGTAAGTTTTTTATTCCATTTATTAAAATCAGATCAAAAAGACATTGGCGTTATTCAGAATAAAGTTTTCGATTTAATCTGAATTAAATTCCAGTGCCCCACTTTTATATTATATTTACATAATTATAAGATTTATGTTTGATTTCATAGAAAAACTGCTTGAAGAAGAAATCTTTAATCTCTTAACCGCTAACTCAACCTTCAGAAAAGAACTAGTTCTTTCATAATTACAGAAAATAGAATTAAATACAGTTTAATCGAAGTCAACAGTGACTTACTTTTTATATTTTGGTCAATGGTTTTTCACTTGCATCTACCACAAATATCTGTTTGGTTATCAGGAAAATTCTGTCTATCAATGTATTACAATGTCTATCCCTGTTTCTACTTGCATAAACCTGCGTATATAAAAAAGGGCAGAACTTTCCCGAGAATCTATTATATGCTAACATCATAAGTTTTGTTCGACCGCGGCAAACCAATAGAATAATCTATAAACGCAGCCTTATTTCTGAATTGCATTCATCTTATTCTTTTGTTTTATTGTTTTTTTTTTTTTTTGTCTTCTTCTTGGGCATTATTACAAGTTAATACCTGGCCTCACACAAATCCTCCATGATGTTGTAATCTTACAGGTTTGATTAATTTTTGTTTTTCTTGTTGCAGGTAAAATATTTTGGATTTTCTTTGAAGAAAGTTGTAAGTATGCAATTGACCTCGTAAAGGCGCTATGTTTTCAAGAGGATAACACGAACATATTTATGATATGAATACCTATGTGGTGCATAAAGGCAGAGAAGATAAGTTCTCCGTTTCTAGTCATACAGTACCTACATATGTATATAAAGCCACGAGGTCGGTGTGACGTTTTATATTACTGGTTTTAGTATTTTTTCTCTCTCTTTTTGAACCATAATTCTTCATCTTGAAATATTAACTATCCGGTTTCATTAGATTTTATTATTTCCCAATTATTATTAAATCTTCCATGAATTAATCAATTCATGTTTTGCTTTTGTAGGACTTTCCAGAGGCTAAGGAATGGTCTTCTCTCAGATCATATCGCAGTTTTCTTGGTCTGCAGCCTAACACAACTAACCTATGACCTCGTGAATCAACGCCAGTTTTCATGGTGTATGACAATTTATATAGCCTTTCAAAATATTTAATGTGGAATTTCTTAATATTAGTTGAAAATAACATTAACGGAATCTAGCTTTACATATTTGAACATGCATATATTGACAGGGAAATCTCCGTTCTTTGACTGTAGGTAGTAGTATCACCCCAATTTATAAACAACCGGTTTCCATACTAAGGGAGAGCTGGCTATAAGCTAGTTTCCGACTTTGTGGTAGGAAGTCTCTACAAAATAGTGAATAATTTGATTGACAGTCCTAATATTATAGAACTAATAAATTTCAATGAACTAATAAATTTCAGAGTACTCATGTTTATGTCTTTTAGGAAGCCAATGGTAGAATTTTCTGATTTTCTGTCTGGTGAAAGTGCTTCTTTAAGGGTTGGTGGGATCTTGTTTTTCTGCCTTTGCTGACTGTATTTTGGACATGTAATTAGGACATGCTCCACTGTTAGCCTAACATGGCAGTTGTCACATATGCTGGGATCTTCTTTCTCGAATATGTACTTGTGGGTTACCATAGTATGTCCTATTCGCATTCTCGTCAGTACGATTTGGTCTCGTTGGTCTTGTCTTGGTTCCCATCGTTCGGGCCTTTCTTTAATTTGTCATAGATGGTTGTTATTTGTGCCTTTCCATTCGTCTTGCCATTTTGCTTGCAAATATCTTTTAATTGACGTTTTTATGTCGGAAGTAGGGATCGGTATTAGTGTTATATATTCCCGTAGGGCTTCTTTCTCTTCTGTGTCTGCCTTCTCGTTGCCATCTATACCAATATGAGATGGAATCCACACTACCGTGATTTCCTTACCCATATCTCTAATACGGTGTAGGATTTCTTTGGTTTTTTGCGTTATGTGGTTTCCTGGGTATAGCTGCTGTATACTTCGGATGGCACTCAGGGAGTCACAGTAAACAGCATATTTATTGGAGCCTTCTTGGTATCAGCTCTGTCGCTTTTAATAAGCAAATTCTTCAGCGGTGAATATAGAGGCAATATCTGGTAGTCGGAATTTATGTACTACACCTTCAAATATTATTGCGGCACCTGTTTTATTTTCTATTTTAGACCCGTCAGTGTAAATGACATGAGATTCTTTTAGGTTGTCTAAGATTTCGTGGAATAGAGCTTTAAATAGTTCGGGATTAGTTGAATCTTTGGGATACTGAGATAACGAGAGATTGTATTGTAGGCTTGTTAAAGTCCATGCTGGATATGTGGTCAGGTTTTGTGTGTCTGTGCATGGAAGGGGTATATTTATTTCAGAAAGGCTGGGATTGATTTTGTTTTGTAGTGTTGTGTGATTCGATAATGTCAGTTGGTTGTCAATCTCTGGTTTGCTAGCTAGTTGTAAAGATGCACAATCTCTTTTGATAAATATTTTGATGATTGTGACATTTTCTTCCTTAGTTTTCGTCAGTTCAAATCAGTACTAAAATCTCAAATTTTGCATTTATTTGCAATTAACATTACTATTGTTATAACTTGGTACTGTTATTGTTCTTATATGTTCTTGTATTACGACTATGTACTACTTTTTTATTATTTAAAATGTATTTCTCTGAGAATCGTTAGGGGACAACCTCCCTGTTTATTGTCCGTGTAAAAATAAAATAAAATAAAAATTGTTTGGTTTTTTTTGCCCTTTTGGTTTTTTTTTTTTTTTCGGAAAGAATTTTCACTCTCCGATAATGTGAAAATTGCCTAAGGGCTGAGTAATTAGTATTAAAAAATAAGTATCTATTGAAATAGCGAAAATAGGTTTGTCGTAACTTTTTATTTAGTGCCGAAAGTTAAGAAACATAATTTATCTTCCTTGCCTAGTGTGCCTGGAAACGAATTTTTAATAATTCTGTAATATTTCTTTAATAGTAAGCAGATAGTTAATTAAAAAATGTCTACGGGTTTCTGTCGGTTTTAAACAAAAAATCTAGCATTTGTTTCTTTATAAACTTATTATAATTAATTCTTTAGACTTCTTTATTTTTATGTTTGTTGGATTTTGTAAATTAGATGGTTTCCAGGAGTACACCACTGTCTTTTACAGGCAAAACTGTAAGCTCTGCCGCCTTTGGTTGTATTGACGCTTCCTACCATGAAAATTTATAATATTTATGTAATTTTAACAATAGTATAATTATCAATTCATATATTTGAGGTGTAGGAAGCCGCGGTACTTATACTCGATTATTAGAATTGTGATAAATAAAGTGAATAACGAGACGCTACCCACATCGAATCGTGTTTATTCTCACGTTTTCATCTCAAATGTATTCAATTATTAGTTATTTAAATATACAGTTATATTTTTGACATCAAATAGACATAAATTTGTTCGTTCGATTAGTTTTTAAACAACCACGCAGCAGGCAAATTTGCTAAATGACATTCAAATTATTTTATATGAATGGAATTTTAATTTAATTAGCTGCGAAAAATTTTATGTTTTGTTCAACAGTAAAAATTGTTGATATCGTAAAATAATTCGCATGGAATAAATTTAATCTGTATCCTGGTCGTTTTTTAAAGGATACGTCACCAATACTGGGGCAAATGGAGAAAGTTAACAGTTCCATCTATAATAGATTTTAGAAACAAAATGGAGAAGAAAGATATCAGTCAAAAATCTATAGTGCGTTCGAAGGTGAGTATGCAGTACAGGGCATATGGAGTAGTTCTTTGTCATACTCTCTAATGGGTTTACAGAATGACGCTATCCTTTTCTTGCTAGTCGACGTTGCCAGCTCTAAAACACGTTGATCTGTGAAGACGCAGTATTCTACAAATGGCCATTTGTTTTTGTTGAGTGTTATTTTGAGTTTTATAAGACTTGATTTTTGTAAATAATACGAGTTTTTCATATTATTATAATTGACACATTTGACACTTTTACAACATTTGGCAACACCGCTCCCATTTGCCATAAGAGCTATACTGCAAACTCACCTTCGAACGCACTATAGGTAGATAGATCAAATGGCAACAATATGAGAAATTTGAGAGTAGGAACTAGAAAGTGAAACCAGAAAGCAGGGGTTAATGGTGGAAATTACTAGAGGAGTTTTCGACCCAGAACATCAACGAACGCACCCTAATGAAGGAATTTGAACGAACGTGAATAACGAATCTCAAAAAATCAAAATGCATCCGACATCACGCTAGAAACAGTTGATTGGTGTTACAAAAATACCTAATTCGTAGTTAACTGCAAAAATCTCGAAAAATCAAAATTGGCAGGATGACAACACCTCCCTCTCTAAAGGTGACGATCGGTAAAAAAGAAGAACATATATTTTACTTTTTTGCCAAAATTTATTTTTCATGCAGGCGTCGGAATCCAGGCCGTATTTGCCGACATGGGCATCTATTTTGACAAATATGGACAACAATGGATTGCGTAGACTACATCTATCAATCATACAAGTATCGAAACGAACAGGCTTCTTTGAAATATTGTTTTGTCACGTGGTTGATTTGACTAAAAGCAGATGTGGTTATTTGACTTAAAAGCACATTCTGGCCTAGAGTTGCTTGGATCGTTACCATCCTTCTAGCTAGAGAGCAAAATTGAAGAATAGTTTAGCTTAGTCAGCGCTGCTTGTACCAATATATTCTGACTGGCTTCTTTCCAACGTCCTCCAACTTCCGTGGTAGTCTAGTTTCATATTAAATTGTTTTGATAAGCAATACGCACTTTAGACAAATGATTTTAACCAAAAAATATCACTCGTGATGCAATGCCTGTCCGGCTCAATTGGTAATTAATGGGTAGCGTTCTCTCGTTGTTCTTTAGATGTTGCTCGTTAAAAAAACGTTTAAATAACGGATGCCAGAATAGTACTGAACGAAAATTGGCAAAGCAAATTGGACCACCGAGATAGCTCGTCAAAAACATTCATTAAAGATGTCAAGACGTGGTCAGAAAGAAAATGGGGTGAACTCAACCATTTGTTCACACAAGACATAAGGGTCATTCCATGTCAAGTGGTCTAATTTTAAAAAAGTGCCCCGCGCGACCATCAAGGATTTGGCTGAAATTTTGTGTGGAGGACTCCCTATGCCCCAAACAAACTTTGGTAAAAGTTTAGGTTCGCCGGCGGAATATTTGTGGAGCTATAGCCCTTTGTTTGACACCATACTGGAACCCGCGACAGTACGACAGCGAGATTTCAACAACTTTGAGTTCCAATATCTCATTCACAAGCTTTTCAAAATGCACGAAATTTTGCCAACTTGTACAACTTTATGGGCTTTATTCAATGATGTTTATTAAACTTTTTATATGTTGCACCCAAAAAGTGTAAAGTGGTTCAAAGTTGACCAAAAATTTTACGGTTCAGAAAAAAATATAAAGTTTAGTTTTCTACAGCTATGGCTGTAGTTAAGCTACAGTTGTGATACTTTGCACATAGTGTCTCTGTATAACTCTCTTTTCAAATGTTTGGTTTTAACTTTCTAGCTACTCTTGTTAGATTACAAATTTAGTGTAAAGTTTGCGATTTGTGTAAAGTAGCCAAAAATAGGGTATTTTCAAACCGATTTTGCGGAAAAGAGTCACCCAGAAACTTTTTGAAACCTACTCCATTAGAAAGAGCATATTTTAGATTCCCTAAAAAAGTTGGATAGATGTTTCAACGCAGACATATAAGGCCCTAAAATCAGGGTGCAAAACAGGGCGGCATTGCCACGCCGATGCTGAATTCTACAACATGCAATTTTCTATCTTTCAGATTGTTAGTTGTTTTTATACTACATACAGGTACTGCATAAGTACCCAAGTCTTACTGTCGTACCGATCTCATTGCATTGGCAACCTCCTATACCTAAAACACATTTCTATGGCAATCACCTATGACATAACCGCCATTTTTTCAGTTTTTTTTTTTCTTCAAATTTTCCGCTTTATTAATGCCATACTTGTTAGCCTGAACAGTTATAGGTTGTCATATATTATTTCTAGGTTATTTTTCAGAGTCTCCTAAACTTTATATGCCCGTTGCACATTATCATTATATAATTTGATTCCAAAATGAGTGTTGACACATCGGTGGCACATTCCTCTTTCGCTTCCGAGTGCATTATTGGACAAAAATTGTCATCAAAGTGCCATAGTTTATAATTGCAAAAAAAATTGGATTCATTCTCATTGGCAGCTTATCAGCTGTGGTCACCACAGGACCGACCGTCATCATAAAGTACTTGTATAAAATACATTCTAGCAGCAGAGTAGAAATAACTTGGCCTAATATTTTCTAACAGAGATATTATTTATCATTACCGTGGAAACGTAACATGTAAGTATGAAAAAATTGTGACTTGAAAAACTTTTTTTCGTTTTATCAAAAAAACGTCTCAAATAAAAGTTATTAGTTATTGCATTTATAGCAACTTTTGTTAAATAAATTTTTTCGAAATATTTTTCTGTTGCTAAATATTCGCAAAAATCTTAAAATCGACACGAGGAAACTCCCATTTCTAGTCGACCGAATTTTACCAAAAGTTGATCAACTCGTGCCATTGATGTCAAAAGCTTAAATATGTAGTTTCATAAAAATCCTTTTAGCCGAATTTGCTCTGCACGTGTACACAGACAGACAGACGGACGGACAGACAGACAGACAGACGGACGGACGGACGGACAGACCGACAGACACCATGCTAAAAATAGTCAAAACGTTATGTAGGGACCTCTTGAAAGATAAAGGAGAATTGCATGTTGTAGCATACAGCATCGGCGTGGCAATGACGCCCTGATTTACACCTGGTTTTAGGGCCTTATATGTCTGCGTTGAAACATCTATCCAACTTTTTTAGGGGATCTAAAATATGCTCTTTCTAATGGAGTAGGTTTCAAAAAGTTTCTGGGTGACTCTTTTCCGCAAAATCGGTTTGAAAATACCCTATTTTTGGCTACTTTACACAAATCGCAAACTTTACACTAAATTTGTAATCTAACAAGAGTAGCTAGAAAGTTAAAACCAAACATTTGAAAAGAGAGTTATACAGAGACACTATGTGCAAAGTATCACGACTGTAGCTTAACTACAGCCATAGCTGTAGAAAACTAAACTTTACATTTTTTTCTGAACAGTAAAATTTTTGGCCAACTTTGAACCACTTTACAATTTTTGGGTGCAATATATAAAAAGTTTAATTAATATCATTGAATAAACCCCATAAAGTTGTACAAGTTGGCAAAATTTCGTGCATTTTGAAATGCTTGGGAATGAGATACTGGAACTCAAAGTTGTTGAAATCTCGCTGTCGTACTGTCGCGGGTTCCAGTATGGGGTCAAACAAAGGGCTATAGCTCCACGAATATTCCGCCGGCGAACCTAAAATTTTACCAAAGTTTGTTTGGGACATAGGGAGTCCTCCACACAAAATTTCAGCTAAATCTGAAATGGTCGCGCGGGGAGCCCTAGACCACTTGACATGGAATGACCCATAAGTGGTCATGGCGTATTCTGTACCTATCTACATAAGATTGGTAAAAGAGATGATGAGAAATGCTGGTTCTGTCAGGCAAGGGATTCTCCAGAGCATACAGTGTTTATCTGCCCACGTTGGGAGATTCACAGATTCGAAGCGTCGGTCGCCCTTGGCAACAATTACAACATATACAACAATTACAATTGCAATTACAATTGTCAGCCGTATGTGCACGGACATCATGAAGAACAAGGCAGAATACGAAAGACAAATAGCTAAATAAGACAACAGTGGTTGCCGAAGTAATGTACCATAGTTCGTTACCGGTGCCACCGAGGGAGCCGTTTGAGGAAGTTTTAGTGAGTAGCCATTTTCGAAGTCCCACATGACTCTTTATGGGGGTCCATAAAAGATTTCTCTCCCCACAAAAAAAAATCAGCCGTGGCCACCACAGAACCGACCGCCATCACAAAGTACTTGTATAAAATACCTACATTCTAGCAGCAGAGTAGAAATAACTTGGCTTAATATTTTCTAACAAAGATATTATTTATCATGACCATGGAAACGTTACATATTAGTATGAAAAAATTTCGAAAAATTTTTCAATGATTTTTCGATTTATCAAAAAATGTCTCAATTAAAAGTTGTTAGCTATTGCTTTTATAGCAACTTTTGTTCAATAATTTTTCTTGAAATATTTTTCTGTCTTAAATATTCGCAATTAAAATCGACACGAGTAAACTCCCATTTTTAGTCAACCGATTTTTATCAAAAGTTAATCAACTCGTGCCATTGATGGCAGAAGCTTAAATATGAAGTTTCATAAAAATCCTTTCAGCCGAATTTGCTCTGCACGTGTACACAGATAGACGGACGGACAGACGGACAGGCGGACAGACAGACCGACAGACATCATGCTAAAAATAGTCAAAACGTTATGTAGGGACCTCAATTCGTGGAGATCCATCGAAATCTCGAAATGTCAAAATCGGTATGATCACAATACCTCCCTTATATATGTTGGCGGTCGGTCAAAAGATGTTCCTCGTTGGTTGTTTATATTCTTTGATAGAACCTATCGAGTATATCTGTTCGCTTGTTAAGTTTTTATGAGACTTATTTGATTGTAGAGCCAAAATTGAGATGTAGATACCAAAGTTTAGGAGTTGTATGGGTTTCATTTATCGTGCGACTGAACTAACCTACAAGAAATTCGATAGCAATCCAATATACAGTTGCGAATCTGAAAAGTAAAATTCATGTTATCTAATATAGTGTGATGTATTCTAACATTGAAATGGAAACCGTTATTTCACCAAATTATAATCTACGTGAAATAATTTCAGCTACAACAATAAAAATATACAATTATCCATCTCACGCATGTTATTTTCGTACGTAAGAAATTTGCTAATGATATGTATGGGTAACATTTTTGAAATATAATTTGTATTGTTTTTTCTAACCGTTACTTTTCCACATGATAAGACAAAATATTAATATTTATATTTAATTTCTTATTTGGGTGAGATGTTTTGCGTGTAGTTTAAAATATTTGCTTTAGGAAGGTTTTTGTTGGTTTTTTTCTTCATTACGTCATCGGCCAATGACTTGTTGAAAGTATATTTATAAACAAACTGGAATTTTTAATTATTTTTTAAGGAAGTCAGATTTTATTTTCAAAACCATCTATTAATATTTTATGGCAAATTTATTTACGGGTTTTGATATAAAACTAAAATCTTAATGTAGCGTATAATTGTCTATAAAAAACGAGAGTTTAAATAAAAAAAATAAATAACCAGTATATATAAAAATTTGGTCCATGTACCAGCAGTATTTCGTCAATATTTACCAAGTGACAGATTTTTGGCAAAAAATCCGAAAGTTAGTAGTTACAAAAAAAAATGTTATTCAAATATAATTTAATGATCCAAAAGTAACTTTTAGATGATTTGTCATAGTATTTAGATATTTGAAGATAAAAACTATTTCAAAAAGTTTGCCATTAATCTGCAAGTTGGTCTGGTATTCATAATTCTGTCTACTGATATTTTTTTTACCAGTTTATCAGGTCTACTTTCTTATTTTTAGCACCACAGTTAATTTGAGGAAAGACGTTAAAATTGTTTTAACAGCACCTCCGCAATATTTCTTATTCTGTAACAGTAATTCCGTTAAATTATAACGTTCTACGGTTAAAATTAAATAAAAAAAATGTTAAAATGTGAGTCAGAAGGTGGTTTTGATTATTAACAGAATTGTTAAAATAATAAGAATGGTCGTTATCGGTTTATTAAATGTTATGTTATCTCCCCACCTCCTCCGGATTTTTATCTTCCGATGTTGTGCAACTCTAGAGTCCACTCAGTTTAAGTATTCAATACTTAAATTGAATACTTGTTTATACAGGGATATACAAAATAGAGCTATGCGTATCATCCTAAAATGTAACAGATTCACTAGCATAACAAAAATGTTAAATGATTTAAAATGGTTAAATATTAAACAATTTATTAAATATAATGGTATGATTTTTATGTATAAATTGGACAAAGGTTTATTGCCACAGTATTTGAGGTCAAATTTAAAAAGGATTGAGGAAATACATTCGTATAATACGAGACAGACTGGGTCATTTTACATAACGGGTACTAAGAAAGTAAGCACAAAAAAAAACATTATGCATAGAGGAGCTTTAGAATATAATAGTTTACCAGGGGAATTAAAATCAATAGGATCACTAACTATATTTAAGAAGAATTTAAGAATATTTTTAGAGAGTAATAATTAATATAGGCTATAATTATATTTTTTCATTAACCATGTAAATATATTTTTTGTAAAGTTGTTTATATATAAGTAATATTTTGTAAATTTCTATTATTAGCTAAAAGCTATATAAATAAAAATTATTATTATTATTATTATATCATTCATCAATTATTATCAATTTTATAATTCTGTAATTTTGTAACATGTAAATTTGACAATGCAAGCTCATTATTAATGTACTTGTTCAATAAATGAATATAAATATGAATATTAGGACTGACCGAAACGTCACACTGCCTACGTGACTTTCATAGCTTTGTCTAAAGGTTTAGATATGATTTGATAAGTGAACAGCTACATGGATCAAAGTTATATACTTTTAGTTTTTCTATTAGTATGCCATGCGAGACACAATCAAGAGCTATACATAGGTCCAAAAATTTTGAAAGATAAAATTCACCAGCTTCAATACTTTCCGTAACTTTATCTATAAATGATAAAATAGCATCAACAGTAGATCCCTGAGAGCGAAATTCGAATTGTGATTTTTTGAAAAGTAAATTTGTTTCATACTGGAGGGCTCAGTAGATGGGACAAACCTAGGGTAGACCTAGATTGGACTACATTGGCCAGCTGATGGAGGAGTTGAGCTGCCTTGTGACCTATAAATCACCAGCTATAGGTTTATTTAGTCTTGTGGCTAGCCTTTAAACAGCCGAGACGGTCGTGCGGTTCAAAATCAGAAGAAAGTATAAAAAAAAAGGGCACCAATTAATCTGAAATAAAATAATTGGGACCGAACAATAGATCCCACGCACAGACTAGATTTTAACGAAGACTGACTAAATCAGTCTCACTAGGCGAAACCTAACCTAAAATGAGATATTTGGGACATAAGACAATAACAACGATTGAATATAGTAAATACCAAACAAATATAATTTATTATGATCCAAATCGTAATGTAAAAAAAATATATATATATATATAAATATGAATAACAAATTTAGAATAATTATATCATGAGTACCAAACAAATGTATGAAATTTAAAGTTAAATTTGGCTAAAATGATTTTACCAGAATGCTCTGGATTACAAAATTTTCCCGGGTTGGTCGACCAGCGCCACGAAATTCCTACACATTCCGAATAAAATCTAACGTAAAAAAATATATAACTTATATTCAAAATAAAAAAAAAAAAACAATAACAAAAATAATTTTTTTTTAAAAAGATTATCTGGATTTTTCTCTGAAGTTTCCTCTATCCAACCTTCTTCCGACGCTCGGTACGTCCAGCCCCAAATTATCCAAACCAGTACGCCAATGCCGTAAGCTGGCTCTGGATATTTCCTGCGACGCACCAAAAGAGAGAGAGTGAGAAAAGGGGAAATACTGGGAAGGAGAGCCTAAAATAAGATCATATCCATTAAATTTCGGTAAATGCTTGCGTTTTAAGCGCCGCAATTGTATGCAAGCAATACAAACAATAATTTTGATTTTAAAATGTTATGCGGCTCTCTGTAGAGAATTTGTATTGTGGCAATATATATCCGAATAAATCGTAGAAACTCAATGTCCTTTTCACCTTTACGTTCTCAAAAAAAATCCCTTTAAAGGTCTGTAAAATACCTATACTCTTCACAGTATAAGAATATTATTCTGTTGAGAACGAAGATCTGACCACGTACAAAATTATTTTCACGAATAATAAAATACTGTTTGTTACTTTTATATTATTGTGTAATCATGGTTACCGAAATTTATGCGATATTGTCTTATTTTAATAAAGTAGTCTACTGTACATTAGCGTACAGTTTTAAATTTGTTTATAAAATAAACAAATTTTCTTTTAAAACGTTACAGCCTCTCTTACGTCCAACTAAAAAGACTGGCCGAGGATCGAGACGCGTGAAAAGCTCCTGCCAACTAATCCTTGGATTGAAACCGCAGAAAAAGAACGTCTACTGGCATATCTACATAAGTAGATTGGCATTAATCTCAAAAAATAACTTCTTTTTTTATCACCAGTGATACCTGTAATGACGGAACAAACACATACAATAGTTATATTGTATGTATTTTGTTAAAAAAATACGTTTAACTTTTTGTAACCTAGATAATTAAATATTGCTCAACAAGTAAAGTAAACAAGAGATTACTGTAAGTAAGTAATGAGAATGGCAGTACTTAAAGTATATAATTAATACAATAAAATACGGTGTTACGCCATGTGACAATATGTGACCAAGCTAACAATTAATTAACACCTTTTATAATTACCAACTTTATCCACTAAACCATATTTGTCCAATTAGCAGTATTTTAGAATTTGTTTTTAGTTAGTCAGTGAGTAGCTAGATGGTGTTATATCGTAAGCTGAAGATGACGTGACAATGTATACCATTATTAAAGTCCATATTAACAGCTAGTTAGCTACAAGAGATTTATGTATTCAAGTTTTTAGTCCAGTCATATTACTTGGCGGATAACAACATTTTAACACGGAGCTCTGAAAATCAATGTGTTCGTTTTGTAGATTAATTGCGACTATTACTGATGCTAATTGCGAATGACATCAGCGTGCGGTTTATCTAATTACTATGTTTCCGGAAAACTGGCGCACTGGACTATAAAAATTACAAATATAGAAAGTTAGCAAAACACTTAAAAATTAAATATATCTTAAGAGTTATACTTTTGTTTTTCAATGAATGCAACAAGCGCTCAGGCAAATTTTCTTTGAAGGAGTTAATTAAAATTATTTGGCGCACAGTAACAAAGGATATATGCGCTTTCTTAGAAGGAATATCGGCAATAAAACACATGGCAAGATATACAGATGATGGCAAAGTGTCTTTAGGAGACCAGAAAGACTAGTCAAGAAACAAATAGCCTGGAAATATTAGTTAAGCGAAATCAGGGCTAAAGTTGCGTTCACAGCTCAAAAATTAATTGACTATACGCTATGAACGGTGCACTGTTGACTGTCACTAACAAGTTTGTCATATGGTAACGCAAGCGACCGTTCACAGCTCAAAATTTAATGAACTATATGTTGTCGATTGTACAGTGCGGAAATCTGGGGTTGGACGGAGCAACATAAAATGGAAAGACTACATTAAAAATATCTGAAAGACATCAACATATATACTCTTGGAAGAAACAGAAAGGGACAAGATGAGATTAGAAAGTGGCAAGGTAGCAATTAGATATGAAGAGTGGTTAAGAAACATTCGGGAAAACACAGTTTTAAGAGAATGATGGCGGGAAATGAGACAGAACAAGTCCAGGTGGGAGATAAATAGAAGAAAATATTATGAAAAAAATGGGCATTCTACGATCTACATAGAGACGATGCGAGAGGTGAAAATGTGATCTGCGAAATACAAAATAGAGATAGAGATGTACAGAGTCAAGTACAGCATGACAGAATAAGAAACTCTTCTTATTTCCAAATGTACCATCACATTGTCACTCTTGATAAGTCAATGTATTTACTGCACTCCAAAGCAGAGCGAATCAGAATAATTGCCAGATTTAGATGTGGTAATGAAAGCACAGAAAATAAAATATGAAACAGGTCTGAGGAAAAAAAAAAAAATGCAGAATATGCGAAGAAAAAGAAGAGACAATGCGGCATTTGTTCTATGAATGCGAGAATGGAAAATATAGCAGAAGTATGACAGAACTATTATATGACTTGGGATCAGGAGAAGAAATAATGAGATTTCTTTTAAAAAGAATGAAGATTAAATGATAAAAGAAAGAAGATGGAATATATATATATATATATTCCATCTTGTTGTGACATTTGCTATTGTGATGTGATGTGACGTGGCCCTGCCATGTTTGCATAATTTTTTTTGTCGATTGTAGATAGTTTTCCAAATTTTGTAGTTAGTGCTTTGTTTTAATGAGATAGACATATAAACACATATCTATCTCACTTAACATAACCAAAAAATACTGTCGCACAAATTTCAACAAATTTTGTAAATCGTGAAATGAAAAAGAATTACTGTAGTTGTGGCTATAATTTTGTGGCCGTAAACGCTGCCTTAAACGTTAAAACTGTTTACGAAATTTACCCATTTATAGACAAAAAACATGTTTCTTAATTTCCATATTATTTTATATTATTTACGAAAATAAAATAGGGCTTTTAAAAAAGTGCCTGTAGAAAGTGCACACCAAAATCACTTAATATTTTAATTTTTGAAGTTATGAGCAAAAATTAAAAATCGGAAAATTTACATTTTCGTTCATATATAGTAATCTGTGTATTTTTTTTTGGAGGCACAAAGCCATCGTTAAAATTATCCCTTAATGCAACAACTTTGGTCTAATTAAATCGTTCTCGTATCTCATACCGTTCTCGAGATCCTCTTTGTTTTATAATATTTTTTTGTAACTATAATAATAAAGCTATTATTGGCGGTGGTCGGCTTCGCTGTTACACCCTGTACATAGAGAATTCCCCTCAATATTAAATTTCGATACGGAACTGTTTTCATACGTCATTTGGTTCATAGCTTCCGGCGGTGTAAAGCTAAAAGTATATTTTTTCATGTAAAAAGGGTATTAAGTGTATTTTGGACAAATACAATTTTGGACACATCAATGAATGAATGAATCATTGTTGAGGGACTGGTTCTTTCCCTTTTTCAATTGTACAATTTCAGTTTTGATATTAATAAAACAAGAAATTTTAAACCAAATTCCGCTTGGTGGAATGTTAATACTCTGTAAGAAAATCATTATTTTTAAAGAAATATATACCTTCCCATCAGAATTTTTTAGAATTAAAATTCCTTCAAGAAATTGGATTTATACTGATACTTACCCAATTTAATATCATTATGTCAAATATGATTCCTAATCTGACAATTAACATGGCGCTTGCGGAATAAACTGTCAGATCGCTTCATGAAAAATGAAATTAATTATGTTTCAACGCGGTTCATCATTTCAAGCAAAATAAAAAAAGATTCTTTCGATGTCAACTCTGGAGTTGATTGATTAAAAATATTTTGTTTATAATGAAGGGGATAAGTCGACAGTAATAACTAACAATAACAAAAAAAAAGATAAATATGGTTAAAGACAGTAAATTGATTAAATATTTTGACATCTTTCAAGTTAATATATATCGTTGATTTCATTTCTTTGTAGTATTGCCAGTTTTCGAACTGCAATAGATTAACTGAGCTTATTTCAAAATGGAAAACGATGGAAAAACGTTACGATTTACGCCTTACGATTTCAGAATAAAAACCTTTTAAGTGGTGGTTGTCATCTCTTATTTGCACCACCAATGTATGTACAGGCATCCAAGCTGTACAAGCCTTTGGCTTATGCTTCTTGGAATTATATATATATTAGTTATAATAATAATAAATAAATAGGGCTTGTATATTCCAAATGGCGGAGTCCACCCTCAGTTCTGCCACCACCATCCTAAGCCATTAAGCACATTCTGTCTGCTTGTCCATCTCTTGCAATGTCGAGCTACGTGTCTAGATACAATGTTGCTCTCTGCGTGCTCTACTACCATCTTAGATATGCCTATGGTATTGACCAAATACCGGTTATACCGTACGTTCCTTCTGATATAGAATCGATGGTGGAAAATTCCAAGTGCCGCATTTATTGGAATTACTCCTTCCCCACTTCGAAGTTACTGACAGCCACTAAGCCGGACATAACCCTCCTGGATATCGAGACCAAACAGATGTTTGTGATCGAATTCTCAAGTCCAGCTGAGAAGAATATATTTATCAAGGATGAGGAAAAAAGGTCCAAGTATGTGAATCTCTTGTCCGAGCTTAGAAAGCTGTATCCAGGGTGTAAAGTTAAGCCTGTAGTCCTGATAGTTGGTGCTTTGGGTGGTATGAAAGTCTCCTATCGAAGGGAAATTGAGTCTATTCCCGCCTGCAGATCTTCTGCCACCTCTTTGATCCGCAGGATGTAGAAAGCAGTGTTGCTCGGGTCACTCCGTATTGTACGGGTACTGAATCTGGCGTAATTTCCGCGTCTGCATATCGAGTTTGGGATGCAGCCATGTGTATTTAGCTCCACTAGTTTCTAGCATGAAGTGGCTCAAAATGTTGCTGAAGTTTGCGATTAGTGGCTGCTTGTCCAAGACCAGACAAACCCCAATATAATAATAATGTTGTTGTCTATCATATATCATGTAGTTAAGATCTATATGTCGAAGTTATATCCAAGAGACCTTGGTTAATAATAAATGTATGCGTTAAAATAAATAAATAAATTAATAAAAAATAAAAATATAAATACAGTATTGAAGGGAAGTTCAGTGTCATTATTATTTCAATGTAATTTGGTAGAATCTTATCTTGGGATTTTTAGAGAGATGATGGGATCGACGGAAAGGCTTATGCATAGTTAGTACTAGTTTATAGTTTAGTACTATAAGTTTTAAGTCGCTTGGAATCCTGCTGTAATAATTTATTGCGGTAACAACTTTGCTCTGGTTCTTGACACAAATCTGAATGCTGAGGTTTCTTTATAGTTGGTGCGTTATCGAGTTATGTTCCGTGCTAAACCGACATAGTCTACCGTTGCATGCCGTCCGGCCGCTACCATTCCTTCACTACAACATTATGCACTATCTGTCTATCTCCCGATCTCTATATTACTGAAACGGCGTTGTAAACAAGATACTTTTTACTTTTCGGCGGACTGACACGGTAACGTCTTACTGTAAAATGACTATAAATGAGAGCATATCGTACATCGGCAAAACAGAAGTTCTCAATAGTCCACGATACGTATTCAAAAACATTAACAACACTGCAGAATAGTTAGGAATAATCAACTTGATATTTTTTTACCGTTAATAGTAATTTGTCCATGTTTTTTAAAGGTTTTTTAACTTCCTTCACTAAAAAATCGAGCAGGGTAGTCTCAGGAACACATTCGCTACGTCGAATACCTCAGTGTCGCTTTGTGATACTGTCATATGTGTGTACTAACGAAACAATGGTTAGCAGTCCCAACACCAAAATATCTGGGAGTGACTCTTTTCTCGACCGGACACTCTCTTTCAACAAACATCTAAGCAAAGTTGCTGCGAAACTCAAATCCAGAAACAATATTCTCCAAAAACTAGCTGGTTCATCGTGGGGAGCAAACGCGTCAACACTTCGAATAACAGCGCTTGGCCTGGTGTACTCAACAGCAGAATATTGTGCCCCAGTATGGATAAATAGCCCTCATGCAAGGAAAGTGTACATACCACTGAATGAAACGATGCGAATAATAACTGGCGCCATTAGGTTAACACCTACCTACTGGCTTCCAGTTCTCGTTCATATTCAGCCACCCTAAATGGCGTATAGGCTTACAGGAGGCGTGCCTGTCAGCCCTCTTGCGAGTGTATGGGAAAATTAATGAAAATGCAGAACTTCCTATACATGCGGAACTGGCCAGTACCGACTTCCACACACTTAAATCCCGCCACCCATCAGTTATTACAGCAAGGATTACTACGGCAACTGATTACAACGCAAAAGAAACCTGGCAGCAAAAATGGGTGGAGCAGGTCCCAGCTGAGTTTCACCCCTTATTTAACCACGAGGAACCTCCGAATGGATTTGACCTTCCCAGAAAAACATGGGTATCATTGAACAGAGTTAGAACAGGCCACGGCAGAAGCGATGACTCTTTGTTCAGATGGGGGATGCGGGAGACTCCAAACTGCGACTGCAAGGCAGAACGTCAGTCGATGAGACACATCGTCTTTGAATGCCCTAACAAAGCCTTCCAAGGGACAGCAGAAGATTTTGTATTGGTGACAGAAAGTGCTTTGAACGTTTTTAATTTTTTCTTCTATATTGTGACTAGAAACATTATATTTTACTACTTGTATTTGTGCTATTTTATAGGTATTATGTGACTTGTTTATATTATGTAACTGTATGCAGCCATATGCTAAATAAATAAATGGTTAGCAGTGAATATCATTTATTTCGATAAATTTCATTCGTTGTTACCTAGGCACCGATCTTGACGCCACCTGCCGCAGTTTTATAATGCTCCAGCGTCATGCTCGCCCAGCACCTCTCAATGTCCCCTCATTTTTCCGGAATTTGCCTTCTTTTTTCCAACATCCAGCATTATTTTCTTCACGTTTCTTTATCTGCCAGTAGTCCTAATGCTAACTTGGGTCTACCATGTCAGTCTACAAAAGAAAAAACTTGGTATTTATTCTTAAGTTGTAATAGTCAATTTTGCCAAAATAATGGCTTGTCATATTCTCTTTATTAATTTAAAATAAAATTATTAATTTGACATCGTCATGCAGCACCAAACTTTCGATTACTCGATGTGCTAGACATTTCAAGCATTCCTGTAATTGATAAATATTTGTAACAGAAGTTCTGAACAAGTGTCTAAGATATTAAGGTATCTTTACGGCTGACGGTATCTTCTAGACCAGGGATTCTTAAACTTATATAGTCCGAGGACCCCGTCTTGAACAACATTTATTTGCGTATCCCATCCCAACCCTATGCATTTTATGTCGTTCTTGAGACTTAATTGCTGGCTCAAAAATATCATAAACACTACGTTATAATAAATATTGGTAAAAATGTATCGCTGGTTATTTTAATAAATGGTCTTGCACATTTATAGAGGTGGACATTTTTATTAGCATATAGAATAAAAAACATAAAATGAATAAAAATAATTAAAATGTTACAAATTATAATACGTTAAACTCATACAAACATTTCTTGGTCAAATATTAGTCAAAATAGATCTTATTATAATATGTTTTCTGTAAATAATTTGCAGTTGAATAAAAATAATTTAATTTTTGCTAATTATTCTTTAGTTATTTCAATAACTAGTTAGATTTTTATTAAATGAGTTATTTTAATAAATTCGAAAAGTTGGGGGATGTAAAGTTAATGTCAAAATTGTTTCGCGTACCCCAGTTTAAGTACCACTGTTCTAGACCTTTTATTTCCATTGTCTAAATCAGTTCCTCCCTTCACGATCTTCTTTTTCTTTTTTCTATGAAATTCGTTCTTATTTTAATCCATCATGTGTCATTTACCCTCACGATATGTCCATACCACACTATCTTTTCTTCTCTGTATCTAACGCGGACTATGCAAATATTCATTGTTGCTGTGCGCCAAAAATTTTAATTAACTGTAAGGCATCCTTTCCTACATTCATCTCTTCATTTGGTAGTTTGAATCACCTTCTTTAGAAGCACGCACTTATGTAAATACATGTTTCCAGATTAAAGCACTTAATTTAAAATCGTAAACATAAAATACTGATTAACATCTAGAGCATAGCCTTATAGCCTTATAAATAGTAATATCAAACGATTTTTTCTCAATATTTTTTTAATGTTAGTATATTAAATGTTTATCTGGTTAAATTCAGAAAAATAAGGTATGTATAATCTAATATAAAATATATAATTTTGTGCTCTAGCTTGAGAACAATTAATTCAAAAAAATATTTTCTTCTGTAAGCAGATTTTCCCATTGGTCTTCTACAACTTTCTTATTTATCTCTATTTTTATTGTATTTTTTTATCTCTAATAATAAGGAAAATAATGGCGGTACCCGTTTCGCTGTTAAATCCTGTATGTGCAAAGCGGACAGATTATTAGAATAGATGTTTTTTATTTGTGTAACATGTAGATTTCCTAGATATTCCAGAAGATATGATAATCACCTACGATACTAAATTTAATATTCATATTCAACAGAATGTTTCATGTCCCATTTTGTAAATTTGGTAATAAAATGATTTTTTTCTGGTGCAATGTTCTTTTATATCCGTCATAATTTATTATTAATAAATTATATTTGCCATAAATTGATTGTTATTTATTATAAATATATCATCAATATACTATCACAGTATTCTAATTATATGAAGGCATAGTAAATCTATGCTCATTTGGTGTCAGTTATTTCCAAAATCAAGTTTTTTTTTGTGATCAATAATCAGACGTTGATTAATGCACGTTATACTTAAGTGCATGAAACAACATTGCAATTGATATTAACAGTTTTTTCTCAAAAATTTTAGCCTAAAACTGGTATCAAATTTGTGTATTGTATGTCCAGCGACGTGTTCAAAATTTTGATAATGACTGGCAACTTTCAAAAGGTTGGACATCCTTTATGTAATACATACCTCATTATAACGTTTTGGGGACTACTGTTGTACACACATGTCCGAGGTCGAGGGTCACAGTAATGTAGACCGACGTTAGAACCGCTGGCCGCTGACCAGCTTAACTCTAGGTTAGCAGAGCATGCCACCGCATTTCACTACTTCTACAGTTATAGATTAATAACGTATTACCGACATTTTCCAACATAAACGAGGAAGGAATCACAATAATATTTAAACGAAAACTCCGATTCTCGATTACATTTACTGTGATTCCAAACATATATTGGGTTCTACTCCTCTATAGAGTAAAGAGTTTCCATGAAGTGTTTCCATCGGGTACGGTTTCATGCTTCCTTGAATCTGGTTCCAGCTTTTCCCAAACTTATTCCCCTCCTTCCCTATTGACCGTCGCTTGATTAGTTTGGGTCTTTCAGCGCGTCTTTTGACGTGCGGGTTCCAGTCTAATACTTGTCTTGCAGTATTGTTCGGTTCTCGCTTAAGGGTGTGACCAATTCACTTACAATTGCGTTTTTTGATTTCTTATCGGATCCCTGTTTGTTCTGCCATAGATGTTTTTTGGTTAAAAAATGTTTGTAATTTACCTGACATCGTTTCTGTGGCTTGCCAAGCATCACAGGCGTACAACAGTACTGACTTTACATTGCTGTTAAAAATGCGCAGAGTGATCTTTCGAGAGATAATTTTCACGTTAATTTCGCACGTCAAATAGAGCAAAATAAAGGCAAATCTCGTCTTAGGGTACGCGTATAGTGAAAGCTGGTTGCTGGTAGCTTGTTACTGACGCTGTTTTGCGCTGGCAACCACTCTGGGAAACTAGCACCAGCTTCTACTATGCGAGATATCATTGATAGCACAAGGATATTCCTGCTTGCAGGCTGACCTTTGCCAGCGCTGGCAGTCAGCTACCAGCAACAAGCTTTCACTATACGCGTACCCTTACGTATTCTGGCATGTATATCAGCATCAGTTCTTACACTTTTGAAACTGTACTCACTCAGTAGCAGAACTCATCTATTCGACTGATACCCGACTCATTTAATTGCAGTGGTTGGACACTTGTTGGACTTTCACCTCTTTAGTTTTCCTGATATTGATGTTTAATCCAATCTCGCTTGCAGCTGTGCATAGTGCACTGAATTTTTCTTGGACATCGTGGAAAGTTTGCACAATCAGGCAGATATCGTCCGCACAATCGAAGTAAATCCAGTTACTCTGTTAGTCTCCATTATTGTCCATAGTTGCAGTTATTAACAGCTCGTATAACTGCATCAAATAATACCAAATATAATACATCAATACTACCAAAACAAAGGTAATGGTCATTGGCGATGAAAACGCGAATACCAACATAGTAATCAACAGGGAAAAAATAGATCAAGTAGAAAGCTATAAATACCTAGGAGTAACGATACAGAAAGAAGGACTCATGGAAAATGAAACAAACGAAAGGATAACAAATTCCTCAAGTATGTACCACGCTTTATCAAACTCTTTTATAGGAAAGAAGTAAATATATCAAGGAAAACCAAGATGGTTGTTTATAAAACTGTATATAGGCTAATACTTAGGGGAGTGAAAGCTGGGTCCTATTAAAGGCACAAAAAAGCAGATTACAAGCCATGGAGATGAAGTATCTAAGAAAGGTGAAAGGTATTACATGCAGATATAGAATAAGAAATGAAAATGTAAGGAAAGAAAGAATAGAATAGAATAGAATAGATAGATTTATTGAAATATTAGATACAAAAAATTCCAGAAATAAACAAAATACAAACATAATTCCAGTCAGTCAAAAAAAAATAACAATATATAATATTCGTACAGTATAAAACATATTACAAAACATGGTATAAATACAAACTATTATACATCATCTAAATTATGGTTCATATATTCTTGTAGACTATAGAACGCATTATCGAGGAGGTAAGCTCTCATGGTAGACCTGAACTTACGCACATTGTAGTTCCTTACTTCTAATGGTAATTTGTTAAATATGTCTATACCTACATTTTTACAGAAACATAAAGATTTTTTATACTTAAGACGGGGCTTAAGTATATTATGGCGACCTCTAGTGTTATATTCATGACCATTGCCACATATGGCCATCTCGCCAATGCCTTCTCTGATCAATGTGAGCGCTTGTAGTATGTACAGGCATGGGAGAGTAAGGATTTTGCTGGATCTAAATAATGGTCTACACGAATCCCTCCAAGCACTGTTCGTAATTGTTCTAATGGCTTTTTTTTGTAGAATAAAAATCCTTTTCCAATTTACCGAATTACCCCATAATATGATGCCATATGATATTAGGCTATGCACGCGCGCGAAGTATACCGTTTTATCTGCTCTAAGTGATATGTGATTTACCACTTTTCTTAACATAAACAAGGCGGTGTTTATTTTATTTTCGAGATTATTTATGTGTATCTTCCAGGTTAACTGGGAATCCAAATAAAAACCTAGAAATTTAGCATTATTGTTAACATATGGTAAAAGATTCTCTGAAAAATTTCTGTTGAGACTAAAAACCATTTCATTAGTCTTCTCTTTGTTCAGAGAATTGGAGAACCATTAAGCAAAAGAATGGAACAACAACCTTACAATGGTTGTGGCATCTCATAAGAATGACAGACAACAGGCCAGTAAACGAAATTCTGGAAACCAGATTGCTGAAGAAAAGAACGAGAGGAAGACAGAAGAAACGACGTGGTGGCGGAAATATTAAAGAAAAGAGAAATAAACTGGACAGAAGCAAAGATCATGGGAAAAAGCAGAAAAGATTGGAAAAAATTCGTAAACGAGCTAGATGAATAGAACAAATCTAACCTTATACCTATGGGTAGACAAGGTTTACGATTATATATAATTGCATTAATTGCAAGCATCAATAGTAGAGGTGACAACACGCAACCCTGTTTGACTCCAGTAAGTATCGGAATTTGGTCACTGACTCTACCTGTATGAACTACTTTGCTGATAAAATCACTTTATATCTCCTGTATATCAGAACAAGCTTAACACAATAATGTTTAAATGATAACTCCCATTTACGGTTACAGTTGCTGTTATTCCATACAATCCTTTTATTAGGTTGCTTTCTACTCCATGTAACAAAATGACTAATACATCGAAAATATGTTTGATCATTGTAGTGTATTTATCAGAATGTATCTTTATCGAATGCATTTATTCATGCATCTAAACATCAGTTAACCGTTTGCCATTTTCCCTGCATCATTATTTCATTACATATTCTCGTACACTGCATGAATATGAAATTCACATCCAGACTGAGAATCGACAGTCACACACGGGATACCTATATCGTACGTGTTTGAATGCTACCATAATTATGCAACACGCATATGTCCTCTTCCTGCTTTTATTACAGCTGTTGGTTGAAAAATTAAACTTAAAAAAAATATTAAATGTTAGTAATAGAACCCAGGGTCGTCTATGTAAGGGGTAAATTAATGCTAATTATTACTTAAGTTTTGTACCTACCTAATTATAAAACAAATATGCTCGATTGGTGTCGACGTCTCAACGAGCATAAACACGCAATGTGGAACATAAAAGAAAGATTCATCGCTTGAGATAAATAAATGCATAAAAGACAAGAAATTCATGAAAGAGAAGATTTGGCGCTGGATGGGGCACACGGTCAAAAGTCAAACGATGACCTCACAAAACAAGGGCTATAACAATAGTCAATAAATTAATAAATAAATAAGTCGAAAGCAAGTGATGTGAGGTGTGAATTTTCACACATTTCACGGTTTTGTAGGTATTATAAATTTCTATAACTTTTGAAAGAATAATCCGCGTGTCGTTAATACGAGATGCGCTCGCATCTCGTATAGCTCCTATATATTGTAAGCCATGTGCTGCAAAAATTTGAAAATGTACGAAATAATTATCAGATCAGAAATTCCTGTTGTACTTTTCCGGCTCTCATTAATGTACATTACTCAGAAACTTTTCATATTTTTAGATTAACCGCCCCTGGGTGGGACAAAAGCTTTTGAGGACAATTTAGCAAAATTCATATTGATATATAAAAATTAAATGAAAAACTACTTATCAACGTCATAAAAGCTTTATATAAAAAAAAAAACAAAAACAAAAAGGTTATTTTTTAACGACAGAAAATATTCAATATTTTTCGTAATTTGGTATGCAGGGTACTTGGCAAGAGCTGACAATGAATAGATCAAAATGTAGGACTTATGTGAGTGAGGCCAAAAGTCAACCTGACTGATAGTGCCCAAAGAAGAAGAAGAAATAGTATACTATGCCGTTGCATAGAATACTAATGAAATAGCATGGAATGATGGTATTTCATATGAGTATGAAAGTTACGCAGGCGAGTAGCACAATTCATACGAGTGAGAAATGATTATTCCATGTAAGTTTCATACTTTGTTTTTTCCACGACTATTACTTTATTACTTATTTAATATTTATTCAGCCCCCTTTAAAAACTAACAATAATTTGACAGTTGCTTTCAAACTATTTATTACGTTGCATAGCAACTACCATGTACGTTGTCTTACGGTTTGTAAATTCAGTTAAAATAACTATACTTGCGTCAACTGATTAACTGACTGACCAAGACCAACTCTGTCATAAAATATATTTGCAAAATTCGACAACTTCAACTATATTATTCAATTTTAATCTGGTTTCCTTTACAAACTAACAATAATTTGACATATGCTTTCAACCTATTTATTACGTTGCCTAGCAACGGCCGGCCATTGCTGCTTGAACCTGTTACGTAATGAGCTCATTACGTAACAGGTCAGCGGTGTGTAATAAAAAGGAGTGGGGAACGTGCTACATTTACTTATCACAGACACGCCTGTAATGAACGTATATCTATATAGTCGTGGAAAAAAGATTTTTCGTAATAATAATCTGATCAAAAATTCGTAATGACCTATATCGGTTGCCATCAATGTATAGTTTTGAGATTTTTTTCAGATCTTCAGAACAATCTACATACATGAAACATGCTATGGGATAAAAGCTTTTTTTTACATTTTTGAAGAATATTGCGTATTGTAAAAATTTATGTTGCAAAATTAAATTGTTGCTCGTTTTAATTTCAACCGAAACTTATTTGCTCGCTCTTACATCGCTATTATTTTCATATCTTCTTTCTTCCTCCATCTCTTCTTTAAATATCTAGGTACCCACGTATTTTTTACCATGCCAAATTTGGAATTGTATCTTGATTCCCATATTCTATTGTTCTGCTCTTTTCCTAGCACTTCTCTAGTTTTCTCAATTAACATGTTCTCTATCACCTGCCCTTGTATTCTCATTCTTTCTACTATCGTGATTGAGTACCCATCTCTTTGGTAAAAGGCTTTTTTCCCTTCCTAATATTATTATTAGTAATAAATGAAGAGCAAAATCTAAAGGCTTGTAGTCCTCAGCTTATTGACTGCTTACTTTTCTTTGTCTGTTTCTGTTCTCTTTCTCTAAAACATTCATGCAATATTTTTTTATTAACCCATCTTTTTGCTTTTTCTTCAAACTTAATATCTCTTCTCCCTGCTTCAACATATATTTTATCTCTGTTTGTTTCTTTTAGAACTAGACCTTCTTTGATCTATATACGAGGGTTGCCTCTTATATTTCGAGATTACGCTAAACTAGTGCTGCCATCTGACAACTGATGCTTCTATCGTAAAGTTTGACAAGTTACGATAGTTTTGACGGTATACACACTTAGAACGCTTTGATGTATGAGCGCTATTTATGTTGATTACAATAACTTAAAAAAATTCATCTCTGCTAAAAATGGAATTAAATCGTGAACAATTTCGAGCGATTATTTTTTACAACTTTCGACGTGGATTAACCTAACAACAGTGCATTGATGAATTTAATTCAACTTTTGGCGATGAAGCACCATCAAGGACTAAATTTTATCGATGGTTTGCCGACTTCAATCTTGGCCGTCGTTCGCTTAAGAACGAAATTCGTGAAGGTCTTTCAAAATCGATTGTTATTCCGGAAAACATTGATGCTGTTCGTGAACTGATTCTGCAAGATCGTCGTGTGACTTATCGTGAGATTGATGTATCATTGGGCATTAGCGGGACCAGCATACATACTCTATTGCATGAACATTTTGCCGTCAAAAAGATTTGTTCGCGTTGGATCCCGCATAATTTGACAATCGCAGTGGAAAAAGCCTCAATCATAGTGGAAAAAGTGCTTCGAAAATTGGTTCAAACGTATGCAAAAGTGTATTGATCTTCATTAAGAATATTTTGAAAAACAATAAAGCCACTTTTGTTGATAAATAATTGTTTTTTTTTTTTAATCTCAAATCCCGAAATATAAAAGGCATATTCTAAACGTTTTCCGGGGTCTAACTGTATCAAAATTAGTGTAAATCTATGTTCGATGAATTGATGATTGTCTCAAAGCTGAATCAACTTTTGTAGCTGCCTCTCACTGACTAAAATCTCAATATATCTCTTCATAGAAGCAATAATTCACTATCAATCCAATATGAGCTATGATCGTTGTTTTCATGTACCGTTTTATTTTAATTATAAATCTAGTACAGAATTAATCAGGAGTGACATCTATTGTACAAAAATATATCTAGCTGGTTTCCTTCCCTACATATGGAAATACACAAACATTAATATTGTGATTTTAATTATTATATTGCATGCAGACAAGTAATGCACAAGGTCTTGATCTAAATATTATTCACAAAGGAAATGTATTATAACAAATGCAAAACTGTGCTCTAGATATGCGTAGAGGAAATATTGTAATTGCCTACATACTTCTGTCACTTGCAATTTACATACTTAATCGTTTCAATTAACTTATAGGAGAAATAAAGTAAAAAGACCTGACATATATGTGACATAGACGGTAGCGTAATATCGTCTTGACCGGTGTTGGAATTTTGATCGATTTCTCCTTTGAGCTTTGGACCAGGTACATAATTTGTAAATTCTACTTAGGGATTCGTAGGTATGATCAAAAAACCCTTATACCGTTACAGTCTTTCGGTCTGTTTGGTAGAAATTGTAGCCTAACAGCTGGACCTGGGGAGTTATTTGGATTTATAAGGAGATATTTGGCGTACAATATCGTTCTTTGACTCGCGAATAAAAAATAAAAAAATATACTTCGACATATCCTTCTAAATATATTTACATTTACCGAAATTAATAGACATACCTGTAATAATAGGTGGAATATACTGAGAAGTAAATAAAATAAAAACACATAAGATGAAATTCCACAAAATTAAATAATATATTGCTGTATATATTTCGGCTGTTAGTCTTCAGTCCATGGCCTAGGTGTAAACTAATTCTTAAACATTCAATATATTGAAGCGATTTTTTCAAAAAAAAATAAATAAATTGCCGCACACTTTGTCATCCAGAAGGGGTTGGTATAAAAATCTGAATAAATTCTAAGTAATGCATTTAAAATGGGTCCTCGGTATGTAGATTCTACGAAGTACTTTGTAAAGCGAAAATTCGTAAAGCGAGTAATGTAATTAAATGGGATTCCATTCATTCATTTCAGAACTTCAAAGGTGAACTCTACCAAACCTTTTTGAGGCTTTTTAAATATGTTTTTGAGCTTTTTCATTAACTTTTTTGTAAAGTTTCTTTGAAGTATACTTACATTTTATAAAACGATGAGATGATGAGCTTAAGGCGTGAAATCTTTCTTTGAAGTGGTAAATCAATTAGAATTAAATAAAGATATATTGAAAAAAAAAAACAAATCAGCTGTGGCCACCACAGGACCAACCACCATCACAAAGTTCTTGTTTAATTTATGCTGCTTTATCAAAAAATGTCTCAAATAAAAGTTGTTAGTTATTGCCTTTATAGCAACTTTTGTTAAATAATTTTTTTCGAAATATTTCTCTATTGTGAAATATTCGCAAAAAACTTAAAACCGACACGAGTAAACTCCCATTTTTAGTTAACTGATTTTTACCAAAAGTTGATCAATTCGTGCCATTGATGTCAAAAGCTTAAATATGAAGTTTCATAAAAATCCTTTTAGCCGAATTTAAAGGATTTTAAAGGATTCACGGACCGACAGACAGACAGCATGCTAAAAATATTTATGTAGGGACCTCAGTTCGTGGAGATCCATCGAAATATCAAAATCGGTATGATCACAATACCTCCCTTATATTGGTGGTCCGTAAAAACATAGTTACAATATTTTTGCAAAACAACGTCAGTACAATGCCGTAGCGTGATATTCTTGCGCCCGGGGACAACCAGGTAAATCAGCGCGCCTAATTGAAAATCACCAGGACCGGGGTCTTTGGCGCCCTTATACAGACAGGGCAACATTTTAAGACCTAAAAAAAAGGTCCTCATTTATAAATTACAAGTGAAGACCTAAAAAAATAGGTTCTCACTTTAACCTTGGCGCCCCCTGAATGCCGGCGCTCAGGGTATTTGTCGCCTTTAGGTGAAAAGTTTTTTTTGTGCTTTTTTATATAAATTTATTGAGAATTTTTTTCAATATAAATCAGGACAATGGTCAGAAATTATGACTTTTTATGTGTCTACGGCAGCCCTATTCTACACTTATATATTTCTTATGTTTGTTATGTAAATTTTATTTTATTTTAGCATATTTAAATTAGATTTAAGTAATTGTTTTAAAACGGTACGTTACTTCTGACTTTATTAACGGTATATGTTCGTCTGAGGTATTCCTAAAAATATGCGTTACAAAATCTTCCTAGCATTGTGTTCATGTAAGCAAAAAAAACATCTTGGCTCTTCGTCGTTATACACCAATTCATGCTGTGCATATGTGCGCGAGAACTCGCATGCCTAATGGTTCATGCTAATTATATAAGATAATTATCGCAATTCACTCAGGTGCAATAAACCCTAAGAATTACTGGGCCTGAGAAAGTATCTACAATTCGGAAATGTTTTTGTTTTTATTACATTTTTGTGAATTCAATTATTTCACAAAACTTCACTTCTGATTTTAAATACTAAAACCTAATTTATAATAAGTCCATAACATAAACGTATCGCATATGTATAAAACGAATTAATGTTATATCACTTTTCTGCTTATAGGACGGACATATGTTTTTAATAAACAGGTAATATGATCCACTAATACATCGTTATGCTTTTACTATGTACTTATGCATTGGCTGTATTGTAAATGAGACTTTAGCCTTTGCAATAAGCATAAGATTAGATGACGAAGAATTGTAAGACGTGGCTAGGTGGAAAAACTTTTGCTTACTGAATAAACACACGTTTATTTCCTTCTGACGAATATTCGTAAGTATACTGACACCATTTCGAAATTGTCATCTTCCGAAACTATTTCACTTCCTAATAACTGACATCAGCCTCGTAATCATATGGATTCTGTTCAGTTCTTAATCAAATTATTTATACATTTTACCCATATATTTGAGCATTGTAATTATTGTATATTAATTCATGTATTGGACAGTAGTATGCTGTGAGTTTTTGTGTAGAGTGTTGACAATAAATTAGTAAGAATGACAGTTTTGTTTTTCAATCATTAAAAATCACTTCAAAATTAATAATTTAGTTGTGAAATACACGGATCGTTTTTTTTTTGCGAAACAAAACACAGAAAAACGTTATCCTTCCGTGATATTCGACAGATTCCTTATGGCAGAGTTTCCCGAACTGTTTACTAATGCTCTGCGATCTACTAGTGTTGCTATATATACAGCAACGATAGTGCTCCGCGACGAATTCTTCTCGAGAAAAGTGCTCCGCGGCTCAAAAAGTTTGGGAAACTCTGCCTTATGGATTCAACACAAATACGGCATGATAGTTATCTAATAGGTTTTTACGTAAGATGTCCGACCAATTAAAATTTAATTCTCTTATCTCCAGGTTTAGGTCTATTTGGGAGGTTTATCATCATTTTCCATTAGATTTGAGTGATATATCTTGGTCAGCGGTTTATAATATTAAAGTCTTCATGATCTTTATGGTAATCCAAATTTCGCGTCTGTAGAACAAGGCATTTGCCTTAATAATAGCGATAGAACTTGAAGCTCTTAGCTAAATGTAGGGTGCCCATCCGTCCCGGTTTTAGGTCAATTGTCCCGGTGTCCCGAAAAATGTTTTCGGGACACCGGGACAATTTAAATTGGACCTATATGTGATCTTCCCTGCAATCGCTTGATCTTCTACTATGTTCCTCTTGGCCAAGAACGTTGGCTACCAACCTGGACTCGTAAGAAGGTGGTCTATTACCACATCTTTTTTCAGAAGCCTGTTACCCGCCACTGGTCTGGTTGAGGTATCACCGGCCCTGTTTTACTGGGCGCGTTTTATCTGGCCGCTGATTTACCTACAAGCAAAAGAGACTAAAGTTATCTAAAACCTTTAAATGTTCGTATGGTTATACGTTTATCAAGTGGGGCTCGTCCATCCACCGTAGGTTTATGGCAAGTGTATGGATAAGGATGAATCGGGATCTAAACCTGCGGCATCCCAGGATGTCTAAATTGGACCTTCCGTTCTAATCCGTTACCTCGCCAAAATGTATATGTGAAGGACAGATATTTAAAGAAGTCTGTTCATTGACAAATGAACGAATCAACAATGAACTTATTTAGTTATTTCTTTCTTACTCATGCTTGCAAGGCATGTGCGAGACAGAAATACATGAATAAGTTGGTTGTTGTTTCATTCCTTTAGCATTGAAGAGATTTTATTAAAATCTGCATTGTAGGTTGACATGTGACTATGGCCACGTGATTTTTATATAGTGAAGTTAAAAAATAGAGTCGACATGTAGGATAGATCTGATGTGACACCAGGTATTAGGAACCTGTTACCAAAGATCATCAAACCTAAATAACAATCAAGCTTTTTGGATCTTGTTTTTTAAGCAAATATGCATATTTTACCTGTGGCAATATTTGTCTTTTTGAAATAAACTTTATAATCTTGTGAAACTGAAGGTAAATATTACTAAATTTGGTTCCATTCCTCAAATAATAGTAAATATTCATATAAGTAAGATTCTTGTACCGTAACATTCCACTCATCGATGTTATGTCCGAGTATCATTTAGCTGTATTTAATGCCTTTTATAGATGTCCCACTCACTTCTCTTCATGAGACAGTTAACAGTTTAAAAATTAAATTCACATCACTATATTTTTACAATGAAATCTTAACAGCATTTTAAATAACCATATATAATGGTATTTTTCAAGACTTATTAAAATTATTTATCCAGCAAAAATGTACGGTTTTAATGCCACATGGCAATAAGTGCCATCGTAAATGAAAATCAGTACGTTATCAACAGTTTATAGACTTATAAACATTGATATATTTAAGTCTTTAAAGGAATTTACATACGTGTTGCATCAATATAGTTTTTCAGTTTAAAGTCCAGTTTAACAGCTGATAATTTCTTTATAGTTCAAAGGACTGTACTGGTTAGCGTGTCTGACTACTAATCAAGGTGGCTCAGATTCGAATCCAGCTGATGGCATGGACGTTTGTATTTGTTATTAAATTACTAATGTATGAATAATAATTATACTTGGGCTGGACGCATAATTAAAGGAGATGATTGTGGATGGATAAATAATACTACTGAGTGAGCCCTAGAACTAGTAAATATGATTATTGACTTGCTAACCACGGACCAAATAAGGTATTGATGATGACGTTCTTCGACATTTTTTCGTTTCCCCCTATACATTTGCTTCAATAAGTAGATGGTGTCTACCTTACTTCGGTACAAGTTGCTACATACTCTGTTTTCATGCATTTCTTTGACCCATTCAGATTTTTCGTCGTTTTCTAATGACTTATGTACATAATCGTTTTGGTATAGTACGCTTTCTCTTCATTGGACACCAATTCTTCTTCTTCTATCATCTTATCCATTAAGAACATTGATTATAATTCTGGCAATACCGCACTCAGCTTGTTGCCATTTGAAATAACTGTCACACCAACCAGGATTCTTGGTCTTCCAGAGCACACATATTCCTGTATATACGAACTTTTTAATGTTCTTCTCCTACAAACTTTTTTTGTGACTTAAAGGTTGACAAACATTGGTAGAAACAGCTATAGCAACAGCAATCAGCCTTCTATGATAAATGTAGTGTGAAGGAAACAATCGTAAACTTCTTTGAGTTTGTGTTATACTTTGGAACTGTGTTTATTATCCTGCATTTTTATATATCTTAAATTATGTGCTGCCAATCTAAAGGTCTTTAACGACTTTCTGAGATTAACTTTTCAACCTTGACATTTCATTAAAAATTGTTAACAGACTCATAAAATTTTTCCAATTTGCAGACAAGTAATAACAGTACGTGGAATAAACAAATTACACAATAAAATCTTAACAAGACAAATAACTTAATAACAAAAATATGAATAAAAGCCAGATCAAATTGTTCCTAATTATGTGTTGTTTTGTTAATTACATACCACTGCATGTCTCTATAATATCTCTGTCACTGCGTGAGCAAAAGAAACGGAGTCTGAAGGGAATTTTGATTTATATTGTTGGCTAGTGTGAACATACACCGCGCTTGTTTATACAATGGTCTTTATAAATGGTGCTGATAATTAGTAATAATTGACCACAAGAGTATTATTGCTTACATACTGCTGGATGTCATTATTAACAAGGACGATTGGAAGTTTTTAATTGACCTATTATGTGAGTAACGCTCTCACCAAATTCTCAAATGGACAATTTCAGTCAGACTGATTTTTGGCCCCACTCCTATCAGTTGGTTTATTGAGATGTTACACTACCGGTGGTGGCGCTTAGATCTAAGGAAATATGACTGGTGACAGTAGTACTTAGCCTTAGCGAACAGGTTAATTTAAGCACAGTACGTTTTTATTTTATTAAAATGCGACTACATTTTTGTGAAATTTTGCACATGTATCGAGGTGTATAATAGGGCATCAAATTACAATATTTAAAGCAGGGATGTGCCCTAGAGAATGAAATGTAATTTACGTGTATATTCTACATGTAATCTACACGTAATGTAGTTTACGTTGTGTAGATAACTCAAATATCCTTTTTCTAACAGGTCACAATTTGTCTCGTTTAACGACACTGAATCATCAACGAGAAATGTTGATTATGGAGTTTGTCAGGGAGGAATATTAGGAGCTCACTTCTTCATCGTTTTTATTAACGACCTTCCGAATATAATTTTTGATAACTTCGCGGATGTAATACTTTATTCAGACGATACCGCAATATTAACAAGTCATACATCAGCAAAAGAGTTACACGACATTTCAGAAACTGCCCTAGGGAAAGTAAAAAACTAGTTGATTACAAATAAATTGACTCTTAATATCAGCAAAATCCAGCAAATTATCTTTTCCCTAAACCGCAACACCGACAAAGTCTTTGAGTACGGTGATCCTATTAAATTCCTAGGAATATATATAGATGGTCAACTCAGTTGGTACCACCATATTAGCAATTAGGAATTTCCTTGAAAAAAACTATCTACGCTTTTGTCAGGCTCAAAACTTCGGTTTCTTTTGAAACATTACGTATTTTTTATTTTGCCGCGTTCCATCTTCTTTGTCTTACGATAGTCCATTGGGGAATAAGTTCATCGATCACCCGCATTTTCATAATCCAAAAAAAAGCTTTTCTAATTATGAATAAGGTCCCACTGCCGGGAACTTTTTAAAAATGTAGAATGATGTCAGTGTACAGCCTATTTGTATATATCTGCCTGGTGTATGTCAAAGAAAACGCAGCCCAGCTTGTCACCATTTCTTCAAGTCATTTTTATAATGTTCGCCCTAAAACAATATTCGTCTCCCTAAAATAAGACTTGAGAAGTCAAAAAAGAGTCTTTACTCCACTGCATGTTTATCCAATTATTTGCCTTCTGCTTTCAGAAATGACTTCTTAAAAACTGTCTGTACTGCACTGATTAGTACTACAGCATTGATTTCAGCATATACTAAAAAATTTCCTTCTCTTTTTAAGTACCCCATCTGGCAATTGTATTAATTTTATAATTTATATTTCAAATTCATATTTCTAATAATTATGTAAGATGAACATTGACTGGTATAAACATGTAAAACTTGTATAAGCACTAAATAAAATTATTATTATTATTATTGTTATATTATTAACAATGGAAACATAACCTAAAATTGTCAAACCGTGCTCGATTTAACGTTAGTTAGTTAAAAATTTTGGCGCACAACAACAATGGCTATTTGCGCCTTGCGGCTAACACAGCCCATTTAGAAAAGGCATCAAGTTTACGGTAACGATACAGACAGACTTTCCATTTTATATTTAGAGATAGAGATTAAAGAGAACAGAATCGTAGAGACCTGGAAACGGTGGACATCAATTGATCAGTGAGAATACCTCGTAAAAGCTGTAGAGCTGACAAAGGATCTTAACAGCAGTGACATGCAAGGTGCCTGGAAATAGAATTTGTGTGAGGACAAAAGTTATTCTAACTGACGGTGTCCAAAGAGAGTCTTTATGAAGTCTTTATAAGACTATAACAAATACGTCTAACCTAATTACCTGTAATATTTGGTTTGGTGGTATTTGCTTACGTAAGTAAGAAGCGAAATGTTTGAGGAAGGAGAATGAATTTCGTAATTAAAAACAGAATAACTAATTTTAGTGTTTGCTCTTAGTTGGAACTACAAACTGATGAGGTCGCTATGATGATATTGCACACAGGTTGGTACTTAAAGTAAATTTTCAAATTTACCGCCCCTGTGCATTTCTACATTGTTGTTTTATGAACAATCAAGGTTTTGCCATTAAACTAAAGGTAAATTTGTTAAATTTAAAACAATAAAGATCTAGGTTTAAGGGTTTCTAACCAAGGAAGTTTAAAATTCTAACTGTTGGTAGAACAGTGTTAAGTAGGTGAACCACAGTCGTGCCATGCCATTTTCGTAGCGGAGGCATGAATGAAAAATGGCTACATCAAATCAAACATATTACGAATATCTGATCTGTTTTATTGAGTCATTTAGACCAAATCAATGCTCGCGGCACTCTCGACTGAGCTTTTGACATGTCATCGGATGCATGATTTCTGTAGACTTGTTTTTTTAAAGCTCTTCTGTGTGATTAAGATATGCATATTCTTTATTTTTACCTTTATATGTCTCACTATCGGCCTCCCCTTTTCCAGTTTGTTTTGTAGTTTTCTTATAGCCTTTTCTACGCTGTCTTTCCGTCAACTTCGTCTCCCCTAAACGCCATTTGAGACGTAATCGATCACTGCACCAAAATTTTTATTTGTTTTACGTTTTGATTCGCATAAAGTAGTTCTTTGCAACCCTTTCTCACCCAATGTACACATAAAGCTCTTACCAGAATTCCTCCACAACTAAAAATCTATAAAATATGAGACTTATAAAGTGCTTACATAGAAACTAGAAGTTTTAATTTTATGGCCGCATTATGTTTTGAGAGAATAAAAACAAAAGAAATTCACACCAAGAAACGAAGTATGATGGCAACACTGATTCTGCTTTCCTCAGCCATGACTCAGATTTGGAGTATATTATAACTATTTTCTAATTAAATAAGTACTGTGGATAGATTAATTGGCTAATGGGGACAAAAACGGAGATAAGTCATATGTAAAAAGATAGGACTTAACACCTTTTTTTACGCCCATCAGCGAATTGTTTTTTTTTTTTTTTGACGTAAAATTTACGTCTTTGCTATCGTTTACATGGCTGACACTTAATGTATTGCATGTAACATTTTAGTGTTACGGAAGACTTGCTCATTATCGTTCATGACAAAATGCAATTTTCAAAAGTTATGTACGGTTTAATAAAGTGATATCAAAGTCTTGCGCCACTGCTAGCGCGAATGAAGGGAAGGTAAAGGGAAGTAAATGCTCAAAATTGAAGCTCGGTGCGATAATCCGCGTACATAACTCACGAAATAAACGTCGTAGAGATGTCGAGTTTGTTTCGTTTGATAGAAAACGATTACTTTACTCGAGTTTGAGTGCAAAAAAAGGCTGTTGTAAGGTTCCTAATTGGGTAGATACGTACCTCCCAAATTCACTATGCCAGAAAAATGCCGCTGAACACATAAGAGAGAACCGCACACTGGAGGCTTTGGTGCAGGTCGAAAATTCTAATGTCCCCTAAATCGAAGCTGAGTGTGTCTGAGAGTATAGAGCCAGAAAATATGCAGAGGAACCTTCGACGTCTATGGCACCTCCACAAATGTCATTCTAACGTTCTCAAACATGATCGATTTCCAACCAACGGCCGTCAACGTCGTCTACGAGAGGTTCTTCGGCTATTTCAGAAACCTGCAACTTATTAGTCAAAGTGTCCAGTGGCCAACACAGAATTTATGAAACGGTTTCTTGACAAAGATTTTGGTCATGTGTGTGTCATTTGCAATTGTCCAACATTAAAAATATATACTAGCATGACCAACATCACGGCCCAAAACCATTCGGATAGCGGAGTTCCGGCAGGTCCCCCCGATTTTTTCTTCTCTGGAACGTATTGTGCCACGACAATATATAGCTACACAGTATATTATTCCTTGATGAGGAATTGTATTGATTAAATTATATTTTTACTTTTCTTAAATACTTCAATTCTGCAGCTTGTGACATACGGTGACAAATGGGCCTGGTTGCCATGGTAACGTGCGAAATGAATAAATTTCCCACGTTACCAGTCTTGCAAATTTTATTATAATACGAAATTATATTTATCCAAAATATTTCAATAAAAGATGAGCGGCATTTATACTGTGGATTTACAGAAGACATTGTGAATTTCATGGGTCAGTCTACCTATACACGAAGACCTATTAATTCCTCCAAATCATAGGCTTAAATCTCAAGTCCTCAGGCATCTGTGGACGATATCAAAATTCACCTGAACAGTTTTTTCGAGAGCAAAGACGGAAACTTCTGGAGAGATGGCATTATGAAATTGCCTGAGCGTTTGTCCAAAGTGATAGAGAATAATGGACAGTACATTTGATAATAAAAGTTTTTTTTAGAATCTATATTTTATTGAATAAAAGGTGAAAAAAAAAACGAACGGACTTATGTAATAACCCAATAGTTAAATAATAAATTCAATATTTTTTTTCGGACAAACGCCAAAATGTATGCCTATCACAAATTGAGCTTTAAAGACAAGCAGATCTAAAAATATTCAGCTATGCTCTGAATAAGAAGAATCAAAGTAATTTTAATAGGTTCATGACCGCTTTACCAACTTCTAAAACCAAAATTTTCTTACATGTTATTAGTAAATTTATTACTAGTTTAGCAATGAAATCTTTTTGTCGGCTTATTAAACTATCATTAAAATATTTTCGGCAATTTAACCAAAGATATTTTCTTCAAATTCTTTAAAAATCGAAAACATCATAAAAAACTGTAATCTTTTTACAAAATACTTTTAATTTCAGATTGTCCAACCAGTTTCTTGTTATCAAGATTACAAAACCCTTGCAACACCGGTAACTCTAACTGTTTATAAATATTTTTATTAGGTTTTGAATTTTTTTAAAAACTTTTAATTATTTCGGTGGAACTATCTTAGCGGAAGTCTTTCAAAGGTCGAAGAACTAAAGTAAAATATTTTAATAGTGTTTGTTTACGAATTTATGTTTCCTTTTTAAGATATTTCTTACTTTTAACACGTTCTCAAGTCGGATGTTGTTTCGTAAATAAGATGGATTGTACCAAATATTTTGTTAACCGCGATTTGAAGTGATAAAATTACACTTATCTTTTAATTGCAGTATTTTTGAACAAGAAAAGGTTTTTTATTTAATAATTAATTTTATCTACGACCATCAAGTAATAAATGAATTATATGTTTAACTGTAGATATATGAAGCTACTCACATTGTACGCCGTGAATAATTGACGCGCATGCATGCTCAGACGTGAATAATGAACGTTTTATACACGGCAAGTTTTTTTTTTTTTTGTAAGTTAATCAGTTAAAATTTATACTAAATTAAATTTATAGCAAATTAAATTTAGAGCTCAGCAACAATAGATATTGGCGCCTCAAACATCCCATCTTTATAATTAGAATATGATTTATAAGAGAATAAATAAAACTATAAATAAATATATTTTAAACATTGTTGTAGATTACAGTCAGCTGATGGTTCTTGATTTCGTCAATTCTGAAGTTTTATAATTGACGCTCAAAAATTCTGTATTTTTAAATTAAATTAACTATTTTTCTAATGACAAAACTGTATAGTTGTAGATAAATATTGAATATCATTAATACCATGTTCTATGGTAAATCTGTTTCCTCTACTTCAAATTTCGTTTCCTAGTCGAAAGCTACTTACATCTAACCTTTTTTTTTGTTCAGGGAAAATCTTTTATAGACACCAATCTGGTTGTGGACACTTTTCCTTGAATTGGCCTACCGACTAAAAACCCTGCTTGCCCCTTCTTTCCCACCAAGGAAGTATCTGGGGTGATTTTCATCTTGGAGGGAACAGTCTAACTCAAGCTATCCTCATATTCCCCTATTCTGTCTTTCTCGCTCGTCTGTCTCCTTCCTCTTCATAATGGCTGACAGCATCTGCCGCACCGTTTCCCAGTTTTCCCTGGACTACCACATAACCTGGACCATGTTGTCGGATGTCAGGTTCTCTTTTGTTATCTATGCTCGCAAACTTTTTGCAGTCCATCTTCCGCATACGAATAGTGTATGTTCGACTGTGTCGAACTTACCTCTAACGTAGCATTCAAAATATGTCTATGCTTGACTGGCCGAATTCTTCATGTTGCATTAAAATGTTCAACGCCTTTCAAGTGATCTTCTGCCACAGATGTTCCTTTGAATTATAACATATATATCAGTTTTCGTTTTTTAATTTGATACAGTTATTGGTTTTGTTCCCACCGTTTTTATGACTTCTTCCTTCTTTGTCTGATCAACCCACGAAATTATTATTATTTTCGTATGGTCCATTTAGATTACTTATAATTACAAAGAAAATATGTTATTACATTAAATATTTATACCTAAATTTAAAAGCCATTGGATTACTTCATTGGTCAGTTATACGACAGATTGAGATCACCTGAGAAAGAACGATGAGGACATTCTTCTACGATGTGTTGCACCGTCTGTAAAGATCCGTCGAAGTCACAGGAGGGAGAGTCGGCTAAACCCCATTTATGGAGCATGTAGTTGCATCTGCCGTGGCCAGTAACTAATCTGTTTAATCTCACCCAAGCCGTACAGGGTAGCGAGTAACCGTTGGTTGAACATTGGTAGCCGAGATTAAATATTTGTTGGTATGAGAGAAATCCATTCATTCGTATTTAACATTATAGGCAGAAGCAAGGATGGAATCGTTCCAAATAGGTTTTTGAGATTTAATCCTATAATGTGGAGGAATTAATAGGTCTTCGTGTATGGGTAGACTGACCCATGAAATTCACAACAGTCTTCTGTCAATCCACGGTATAAATGCCACTCATCTTTTATTGGTTTGATCTGTTTGCAGATAGCAAAAAATTTGTCTCAAAAATATTTTGGATAAATATAATTTCGTATTTATAATAAGATTTGCAAGAGTGGTAACGTGGGAAATTTATTCATTTCGCACGTTACCATGGCAACCACGCCCATTTGTCATCGTATGTCATAAGCTGCAGAATTGAAGTATTTAAGAAGAGTAAAAGGAGTGACCAAAAGGGATAGAATTAGAAGTACGGAGATAAGAAAAGAACTTAACATAGAGCCAATAGATAAATTCATAGAAAATGGACAACTAAGCTGGTGGGGACACATGCAAACACTACAAGATACAAACAAAGTGACATAGGGGAATAAATACATAAAACCATATGGGATAAAACATTAAAATAGATACTAGATGAGAGGAAAAACGACTACGGAAGCCAAAAAAATGGCAAGGAATAAAAAAGAATGGGCTATCTTCGTATATAAATATTTAACGCCATAAAACAAAGAAAAGAAAAGAGAAAGAAACGCAGCCTACACCATATAAGGTAGAAGACTTTTAGATACATAAATATATGTCACAAGTTTATGGGAAGATGGTAAAATGGTACTCTTAGGAAAAGTATAGAGTGTAATACGCTTAGAATGCATATTCCACTCTTCTTCTTATTCTTGAATGAATTGCTTCATTGGCCTGCGGATCGTCAACGCAGTCAATGCTAAAATGCTGCACTGATTTGATAGAACTTATTTTTTTCTTTATTGTTGACTTATTCTCACCTGCCAAAAGCCGTAAACTCAAAATGACGTCACGAGAAGTTCCTTTTAACATTTCACGAACAGAATTAATTCAGTTTGCTGTACAGTTAAATTAAGATAAGTTCGCAAATGACTTCGTAAATAATATACGTAAACAATTAATAAGAGTTATTCGATTTAATGCAAACTGAAACTGTTCGCCACTGTGGATAATGGTTAACGAATACTTGATGAGAAATACGATCTGATTTACGAATCTATAAAAATGCTATTGATTTTTATAAAATTTCTTAATCGATTACATGATATAATAGGGCTTCTGCGCATACACACTACACCTAAAGTATGCATGCAATAGTTTCAAGTTACCAGGTAATAATTTCTGAATTCCAAACTGTCCGGGCGAAGTATGTGATGTATTCAAGACTTGAAACTAATACAATATCACTTGGTAGAATTTTTCCATGTTTTCAAAGCGCGTCGATGGTTGTAACAGTTGCGTTTTATTAAACATACCACCCAATAAATATATTATGTAGACTTGAACTCGACATCTTACTGCGTGTTTTACATATCTACGTACCGACGCATGAGAAGCCTACTATGGCTCACACTGAAACAGAAATAATAAAATATATAGTAGGGAAATGAAAACAAAATTGAAATACGTGAACATATCGATGGTGGATTAAATATTCATTGGGATGTTCGGAAAAAATGTGCCACATAACCAGAATTGACTGTCTCTTTTTCTTCTGAACTTTGGATATATTTTCCCTCTCTCTTTTTTGTGCAGTTCAATCGAGTTGACTTTTGGTTTCACTAACACAAATTCACCGTTTGTCTCTTTGCTCTCGAGCCCATCCTTATTTTCATCATATAAAACAGATCATTTTTCCATTTCTATAACTAATTTTTCCCTGTCAAAAATTATCTGAATTCATGATAGCCACGGAGCTCGAAAAATAAGTTTTATAAAAATATGTTTATGATAATAAAATAAATAAATAAATAAGTATATACACGAACTGAATTTTTCTGTTAGCTTTTCTTTCATTTCCCTAAACAATTCTGTTAGCTTTTCAATACCTAAACATTAGAAAGGTGCAAAAACTAGTTGAAAACACCATGCAATTTATACTACTTCATGTTGTTTTATAAAAAATGCTGTACATCCTTAACATACAGTTATCAGATTGTTATTCAAGTTACGATTTAAAATCATTAGAACACATATCAGCATACAGTTGGCGCCAGCAATAACAACAGCAGACGAACAACGAACAAGCATAGATCACTCACACGCTCTGGGAACACATACTGCCCCCTCTGTCCCCCTAGCCAAGGGATTGTTCAGTCCGAGCAAACCGACACCACGGCTGATTTATATGGGAGACACAGTGTGCAACTATCCAAAAAATATAGGAAACTTGCCAAAGTAACAGACATTTCGATATAAGTACAGGAACGTCAAAGAAGCCAAAGTAAAGAAGAAAAAAATAATAATAGTAGAATAGATATGAGTACACGTCATGATAAAATATTGTTCTGTAAAAAAAATCTGATGTCACCACATGACTTCTTATTCTGTTAAACTGGAGGGCATTTTCGAACAAGGTAGGAAAATTGAAAAATATGATGATTATACGAGGGATGTTTCCTAAATTCTGGGAATTGTGCTACAATTAAATTACGCAGAACTTATAGGCAATGTTATTGGTGCCAGACAAGTCTTGACATGTTCATGCAACTATCTAGTGCAATATTGTTCAGTCTGATTTAGATGTTCGACTGATATAGACGCGTTTTCATAGCACTGTTTTTGTAACCATGGAAGACGCAGCAAAATCTCATAGAGCAATAATTTTCTTTTGTGTGGAAAGAAGGTGTGAAAACATCAGAAATTATTCAGCGTCTGCAAGGAGTATTTGGTGAGTCCGCAGAATCCAAAAGTACTGTTTATCGGTGGATCGATCGTTTTAAAACCGGTAGAACATCACTAGAAGACGATCCACGCAGTGGGCGCCCAAGCACGTCGGTAAATGAAAGAAACATTACTGCCTTCGAAGACCTACTGAAAGAGGACAGGCGAATGAGTATTCGTCAAATTAGTGTGCCCCTAGGGATAGGTACACGACAAGTTCATAACATCTTGCATGATTGTTTGGGCGTTAGCAAGGTTTCGCCGCGCTGGGTGCCAAGGCTGTTGGGACCAGAACAGAAACTCAATTTCAAAGTTCTTTGAGGACGGCTTAAAAAAAATAGTTTATCGTTGGGATAAATGTATTCAGTTAAATGGAGATTATGTTGAAAAACTACATTGTAATATTGACGAAAATTAACAAAATAATAAAAATTAAAGCTAAATTTCCTGAACTTTGGAAACATCCCTCGTATAATAATAATAAATTTATTGTAGCTGAAACTACAAAAAAATACATAAACCAAGTCATAATAAACCATGGACAATAGAAAATCTATGCTAGGAAGTTTAAATCATCACCTAAATATTTAGAGGTGCTATGATAAACCTTTTCTAGCAAGAAGTTTTTGCAGAAAAGCAATTGCTCTGACATAAGTAAGCAAATTTTTTGACATATTGTACTTGATTCTTGGTAGTCTGATATCAGACCTAACTCGGGAATTATAGTTATGTACAGTACCATTTGTGTGCAACAAATTACCATTTTCTTTAATAAATAAAAGTAAATGTAATAAATACAGAGAAGGTACAGTAAGTATTTGTAATATTGAGAATATTTCCCTGCTCTTCTGTTGGCCTTACCAAGGATTCGGACTGATCCTTTTTGAAGTTTAAAAAGACGAAGCCAGTCAGTTGAGTTTCCCCAAAGTACTATACCGAAGCAAGGCTAGCCGGAACATAATAAAAATTAACAAATTTGACTGACTCTAGCGAGGCATGATTTACGATTGTATAAAGCATAAAATTGTATTTGTTTATTTTGATTGCAGTTTCATCAATGTGTTTTTCCAATTTTATTTTGTATCTAAAAATAAAACCTAGAAATTTTACTGTGTCCGTTTTATAAAGTTTGTTATTATTCGGTCCAGTTTAAACTAAAAACCATGTTGTGAGTTTTTTCCAAATTGAGCTTTAGTTTGTGAACCAACGTGTCGCTTCAACTGTGGTAGTGTTGATACTGTCATGAACGTCGATGTGGTGTACCCTACTGTTCACAAATATTGTATCATCATAGATGATCGTAGATGTATTGACATTTTTTGGAAGGTCATTAATGAACAGTATAAACAGCAACGGTCCAATTATTGTGCCTTGTTCCACCCCTACTTCAAGGTCACAAATTTTAGAAAGTTTATGGTGATAAATTGCTTGATTTCGTTTTTCTAAATAACTGTGTAAAGCGTCATGGAATTCAACAGTTACCTGTTATATATCTGTTTTATGTACCTCAAATACAAGGCCGCTAGCTCAGGTAGAGTTAACGAGATTAGCAGGGAATTCCATACAAATTCTTACACCCTAAAATGACAAAATTTTATTTACGCATTATATTTTTGACTAGAGATTTAATCTGCAAAATTTCAAATTTAAATTTGACCCGTCTGGGAAAAAAAGGTTCGCCATCGCAAGTCTAAAAGATGAAACCAATAGGGGTTGTCGTCTCACATCCTCCTAAGTATCGCTTAACTTAATACTGAGTCGAAGAAGCGGGTGATGGGTTGTTGACTTAGTTTTGAAATTGTTTCTAGAATGATATATTTTCCATAAGAAATTCTCTATCTTTATTTATAAGGGTTAATAACTCTCAAACACACCTCTTTCGTTTTATAAAATAAACATTTCCTTTATCTCTCTCCCACATAAATTTAAGTTCACCTATAATTATTGTAATTCTTAATTCTTATCATTTGTAAGACATAGAAAAACAAATTTTAGTTACTGTCTCAAGTTGTGCTCACATTCAGTTTTCTCACATAAATTTTATAAAACTATAATTAAATATAAAAATTCGCATTATTTTATTTCATTCCAAAAGATTTATAATGTTAACATGATATTTGCATGAGGAGAGTTCTTGTAGTAATTAAGCAGCATGGTGTCCCTAGCATGTATTTAGAGGAGACCATTTATATACAAAAAATATTCGGGTTCTGTTCCTAAATTAAGTCTATAGTTACATATATTAAATTTGTATAATGAGACACGACAGTTTCGTTGTTGTTCGAGCTATAACCATATTTTAATATATTTATTGTAATTTGCATTATTTTTTACCATTAAAGTTTATTCTACATAATGTTTTTTAAATAAATTGACTACAAGTATTTTAAAATAGAAATATTTGATACTTATCTATATTATGATGACCAGCTACTGAAGAATGTGACAGAGTCTATCTAGAAATGTAATTCCTCGACCCACTATTACATTTCATTACTGAGCACGAATTTAGTGGCAAAGGGATATTTATTTACCAGGCAGAGCGAAGAGCAGCAACGAGATTTAACCTGGCAGACTTGAGTTTCGTCAGGGAAAACGCTGGAGTACAACTCTCTCGGGAGGAGTACAACAGGGGTGAAACGAGGGAAGATACACATGTTGATAAAAGAACACATGAGTAAAAGTATGCACTGTGTGTTCTTCAAACATATTAAAAGTCTAGAGTTGTCCACCGAACTCACGTTCTCGTTTCTTAAGTCTGCTGGTGATCGGAAACAGAAGGTTTTGTGTTTGCTTGTCAGGATGGTGTTATAATTACTTTGGCGTACAGGGCCCGTATATTCCAAATGGCGGAGTCCACACTCTGTAGATTGTGCCATCGCCATATTGAAACCATTATGCACATTCTGTCTGCTTGTCCACCTCTTGCAGTGTCGAGCTACGCGTCTCGACATAATGCTGCTCTCCGCGTGCTCTACTACCATCTTAGACATGTCTTTTTTTATTCAGGGAAAATCTTTTATAGACACCAATCTGGTAGTGTCGGAATCTCCTTCAATTGACCTATCGACTAAAAACCCTGCTTGCCCCTTTTTTCCCCACCAATGAACTATCTGTGGTTATTTTCATCTTGGAGGGAACAGGCTAGCTGACCTTCTTAGACATGCCTATGGTATTGACCAAGTATCGGTCATACCATACATCCCTTCTGACATATAATCGGTGGTGGAAATTTCCAAGTGCATCATTTATTGGAATTACTCCTTCCTCACCTTGAGGTTACTGATGGCCACTAAGCCGGATATAACACTAAGCCCTCCTGCGGACATCGAGACCAAACAGATGTTTGTGATCGAATTCTCGAGTCCAGCTGAGAAGAATATCTCTCTCAAGGAAGAGGTAAAGAAGTCCAAATATATGGATGTCTTGTCCGAGCTTAGAAATCTGTATCCAGGGTGTAAAGTTAAGCTTGTGGTCCTGATAGTTGGTGTTTTGGGTGGTATGAAAGATTCCTATCGAAGGGGAATCGAGTACATTCAGGAGGGTGCAGAAAGCAGTGTTGGTCGGGTCACTCCGCATTGTGCGGGCACTTGATCTGGCGCAATTTCCGCGTCTGCATATCGCCAAGGTTTGGGATGCAGCCGTGTGTATTTAGCTCTACTAGTCTCTAGTATGAGGTGGCTCAAAAGTTTGCTGAAGTTTGCGATTAGTGGGCGCGTCTCAAGACCTGAAAAAAACCCAAAATAATAATAATAATGCAAGTAATAAAATAATACAATAATAATAATTACAATGTGCTTCATAAGCATGTTGAAATACATTATGTGCATTTTATATCGTTTCCCTTAATATGATTTTATGTATTCCCAGTTTAAATTTGTTTAAAGTGTATAGGTTGAAAAATGATTATGTGCTTTTAGAGTTCTATGTGCATTAGCCTTCAAACGGCCGCAAATTTTCCTCATGCGTGAATTTAGTATTCGAACATATTTATCATGAAGCTTTAAAGGAGATTATACGTTTTCATTTTCCTATTTTACGGGTTGTTTTTCAGAAATTGTTCAGTTGAAATTTTCAGTTTAAACATGAATTTGTTTGTGTAGAGACGAACAGTATTTTAAAATACTTCGTGTACAGCTAAATCAATATTTATTTGCCTGTTAGTAAAATATAACCAAAAGAAATATCCATGTTTGATTTTAAAGAAAACATACAATTAAATTGTTATTATTATTGAAACAATTTTATACATTATCCTCCAAAAAGTATTTGGATACATTAACATAATTTTATTTTTTCATTAAAATATCAATAATGGGTCATATCTCCTTTTGCTTCAGTAAAAGCTTTAACTCTTCTGTGAAGAATTCCCACCAAATTTTGAAGATCTTAATTCTAATTTTAATCGTTTTTTCCCAAAGAGGGCGTTTAAGTTCTCGTACATTACTTTGCTTTACTTAATCCTGAAGTCGAGTTACTTATTTTCTGATGTTGTTTTCCATACTTCTTTCCACCGTGTTCTGTCCTTTGTATATTTTCATATCTCCTCCCAATTTACGCCTCTCTTCATTGAAGCGTCTTTTGTTTCTAGGTGGCAGGGTTTTTTCGGTTTTCCTGGCCTAACTTTCCTCACTGTTCTTGCTTCAAAATCTCGTTTTACTATTTTTTCTTCACTCATTCTGTGTATATGTCCCAACCATCTTAGCCGTCCTTCTTCTATTATAGTCTCCGGTGGCTTTGTGTCTAGTTTTTCTCTGAATACTTCATTTCTTATTGTGTCCAATTTTGTTTTACCTTCAATTTTCCTCAAAAATCTCATTTCAGAGCTTCTTCTTTGGACCATGCATCTCTGTGATGGTCCAGGATTCGTATGTCAAAATTGGTACTGTCACTTTTTTGAAGATCTCTACCTTGATGTTGGCTGGTATTTATTTTTTAGTTAGGAACGATGATTTGATGCTGTTGAACATTCTTCCTGCTGCGCCTACTTTTTCCATAATTTCTTCATCTATTTTTCTATCTTTCGAGAAAACTGTGCCTAGGTATTTGAATTTTCCTACCGGTTCTATTAATTTGTCATGCGTATATAACATATTTAATTTATTTATTTTTTTTTTAATTCGGGAGATTAAGAACTACAGCCAAAATCTGGAGACAGACGACAAAAACGGAAACTCCGGACGAAAACCGGAAAGGTATTTAATCTGATGAACTTAAGTTACATTTTTGTTCTTGTTCGATTTTTTCTGAACAACCTGTATTTTATTTTTCATAGTTTTACATAGTGTTATTTTTTCTTATTTTCTCTTTTCATATATGTTTAGTGTTGCATCTTCTCCATTTTCTATATTTACAATGCATATTCTTTAACGTGAACACGTTTCTTTTTCTATTTTTGATTCTTTCGTTGACATTCAATTTTTCTTAATAACAAGAAAACAATGTATTGAAAAAAATCCAAAAAATATTCTGGAACAAAATTTTATTCAGAGTTAAAAGTTAACTTTTATTTTAAGCTTATTATTAGATTAACTATTTATTAGAATACTGCCAGATTTCAAAATTAATATTCATGTGAAGTTTTTAATTTGGTGGTCGTCATGTATCACTCAGTAAAATATGATCTTTACAGGATGTTCCACCAAAAAGAGGAAACCTGGGTTTTTGCTATTATTAATCCATTTTTTACAAAACGATCTATTTTGTTGTTGATGACCCATAAACAGAAGTGACATTTTCCCTTACAACTTTAAGTAGTAAAGCGAGTTAAGTGACATCATTTTAAAGCCTGCTAAATTTTATTTAGTATGGTATTTAATTTTTCCATTTTGAGCCATTAGTGTCTGACAATTGCATATTAATGATGAAGCGTTTACAAAATTTAAAGCTACTTATCACACACGAATGCTGTAAAATTTCTTTAGAAATGCCCGAGAACCAAAGATAATTGCAAATTATACTGATTAGATAATAGAATTCTGTAGCATTTATTCAGTAAAAAATAAAATTAAAATATCAAACCGGAACTAAAACAAATGTGTTCAACAAAAGTTGATGTGAAGTGTGAATTATCACACTTTGCAGGGTTTCGCAGGTATATAATAAGTGAAGGCGGTATGCTGAGTGTGTAGAACAAATTTTGCTTTGTAGTAATCACGGCAAAATGAACTGTATTTTTTAAATAATTCATCGTCTGTTAATCTAAGAGCTTTAAAAACAAGTTTTATGTTAAAATATTTTTTGTTAATTTTAATTCGTATACCTAATACCATTATTTAGGTTTCTAAATATGTGCAGTATTTTTATATATATATATATATAGCAAGGTTCATTAAGATTTTGAAAATTGCGGTTATGGCTTCCATTGGTTGTTTTAAGTCATATGCTCCGTCCGTCTGGTTTCTTATAAATGGCGCATAGAATGAAAATATAATTCCAACAATTCCAACTGGTTATTAAATTTACGATCTTAAATTAAATGCAACATTTGCCAAAATATAGAAAATTAGAATTCGGACAAAATAATTTAAACAAAATAAAAATGAAAAAAAAAAATCAAAAAATAAAATTGTTTCCTCTGCCCGGGAGCGAACCTTAGTTTGCCGCGTAGCAAGCTAACCATTAGACCAGGATACGCCTTCTAGTATAGTGTGTTACATAACTATAACTTTTGTACATTGTTAACAAAAAAAAAAAAACACAAAAAATGCGTTATTTTCCGAAAACATAATCTGATCAAAAATTTCTGTTGTAGTTCACACCAATGTAGATTACTTAGAATTTTTTTAGATTTTTAGTTTAAACCATCTAGGTTACAGGGTGTGGGACATTTTTTTTTTTTTTGCACATTTTGACAAAAATCACATTATAATAATTTATTTTGATGCGATTTATATTTTTAAATAAATTTTTTATCGTTAATCCACGTATTAAAGGCTTTACCTACAAAATCCTAAAAATGGTGTTTACAAAATAGTTGGAAATTTAAGAGTGTCCAGTCTTATGTTGATGGTGTAGCTCTGGAATTATAAACACACACCACAAAATCTTGGATTTGAATAATAATGAATTTACCATTATGAAGTACATCATTTTTGTAAAAATTATATTCTCAATTTTTAAAGGAATTCCAGGATATGTATTGTCAAGAGTTACACGGTTTTGCATTGTAGGAAACATACAAGACAATTGAATTATGAAATGATAATAACATGTAAATACCCCATCATTGAATTAATGGCATTTAAAACATCTGAGCCTGTACGCTTAGATGTATTTCCCCGTCGAAACTCTGACATATTACATACTCATATTTCAATAAAACAAAGCCCAAGCACCGGTTAGCGAATATGAATAAAATACCTGGAACTAGTCACGAGTATACCGCCATCTACCGTGGAGATGGTAAAACAAACTAATGAATATTATCAATCTTACCTGGCCTGTTATTAATAACATTGTTAAATGACTTATGTGCTAAAACTCTGTTCGTCCCGTTGTGCTACAATTGATGCACTGACTTGTTTGTCTGCACATGAACGAACAAATAAATAATATTGAACCTCGCACAGGATTAATTAGAATTTAAATATTTATTTTAATGGTCCAACAAAACGAGATCTTCCTCCCATCACGTGATTTCACTCTCTTACTGAAAATCTTAAAAAGTATAATTTGTTAAACTACATATCTCAAAACTTGTTTTCATATTTTTTTTTACACATCAGCTACATTAAAATTAATTAAATTACAGATTTTATGGACAAAATTATCACTTATAGTAAAACAATCAACCTACACAATATATACCTGCTTGTTAACGTATATAAAACTTTTTTAACAAATTGAATTTAATAAAAACAAACTATAAGGTATTAACATAATTCTAGTGAATTCTGTTTTCAGAATATAACAAATTATAAAAATAACTAATGGTGTTAAGTCTACTAATAATTGCTGCCCCAAAGCGAATGATAAGTACAGAAAATAGCTAACGCCACTTGATTGAAGGTCACTATAGAATTTTACAATTTAAAATTCTATTAATCTCTTCTGCGTTGGGTGGACTTTTAGCCCAAATCTCACAAATCTTTTTCTGTTAAATGTCATATTTTAACAGGTATATTGTAATTCAATTCTCGATAGAACGTAAGGCAGCTGGTGATTTCTATATCTTTTTTCCACTGGCCAATGTTCAATGTTCCCAGATCTTTACCCAAATGTTCTTTCATCCGAATCACGTGGCTTGTCTATTATAATAGTCATTTCTTTTAGAATAGTACATTTTACATCAGTTTTGCCTGATGCAGATCACGTGTCTGCGTTATGCGTAATTTATATGCCGAATATACGTTTTAAAATTACTTATCAACGTTTCATATAATACATGTAACGACAATTCACAGGTGTCGCGCAGCCCAAAACTGTAGAGATGCATCAAGTAGGAAGCATATACTCATAACAATGACCTTCCAGATGAAGACATGATAACTGAAGAAACTTTTATGATAAAAGAAGGTGTAAAGATGGCCGTATGGGGCCATTGCCGTTGAAGGAGGGGGTAATGTCAAATATATGAAATAATTTAAATATTATTATAAATGAATTTAAATACAACTTAAACTAAATACAACCCGGTTAATTTACAAATTTAGTTAATTTATAAATTATCAGATTGTCACGAATACAGGTCATCCACATCTTAAGAATAACTTACTCTGCACTAAACTGACCCGTGTTTGAATACATGTCATGAAATTCTAAAACAAGCCTGTGTTTGCCATGATCTGGAAGAAGATGAAGATGAAATTGAAAGTGATGAGAATTTAATATTTCTTAATTTTGGAGCTTTTTAACAGTAATAATGGATATAGATCCTAATGTCGAGCGTTTCATGAAAGTATGCATAGTGTGAAATTTAGTTATCTGCTAACTAATAACCTACAAGAAGAAGATGAAAAAAAATATCAAGTCTTACAAAATATATTGTTACGATTGTTACTAATTTCAAAATAAACTGCAACAGTTGCGCATTTCGTTAGTCGCTGTTCCGAATTATTGCGGTTTTGCTTAGTGCTGTGTTGTCTGGGTGCAATAACGATACGTATATCCCCCACAGATTACAAATATCTTATGCAAAACTAACTACCTGAAATAAAATTAATAACAATCTATATGAGGAGGTAACAATCAAAACGTGATTTTTCACATAAAATTCAAAATTGAGATATTGGTATCACTGTTTTTCTTTGTTAAATGTATAAAATAAAATCATTAAATTAATCTAAAACGTGTTTTTTATCATCTAAAATGCGCAAACAAGACTATTTCTTTATTTTTTTGATGAACTTCTAAAATGATAAAATCTACAATCTTCTATCTAAACAAATTTTCCAATAAGAGGTTTTAAGTGATATACATTTTTAAAAAATGATGAATAAATAATATTTAAAATAAATAAATAAATAAAATAATTTAAAGTAATTATTCTTAATAAATACTCAGAATTTATCGTTGTTTTTTTCCATTTAAACCATTATTTGTCCACTAAGTTCATTAAAATGTGATATTTCCAAATTTTATCAATCGATTTATCATATTTTTGCTCATTAAAATTTTAATATTATGTAATATATTTACTTATTATAAAGTTAATATCAGTGTTTGGGACAATGTTTGGGACTTGGGAAAAACTAAGTGAGTTGAAAAAATATGTTCCCAACTTATTTATAACCGGATTACAATATATAAGTTTTATTATTTAATTTAAATGAATCATATCTCTCCATACATCAAAATTTGCAAGTGTGCTTTGCTAAAATTAAATCATTTCTATCCGCAGCACCTGCATTGATAACCGCGGCATTTACAAGATTGCGATAAAAATAGAACACCAAGTACAATAACTACATATATGTAATTTTCACAATAGAACAAAATAGCTACAAAATATTTGTAGAATCAAGATGTAGCCGCAATTTGCTGCGACGTATGCAAATATGCGTCGATTGGCTTATAAGGTAGTCTCTATAATGAAATTTGTTTATTTACAATTACATAATCAGTTTTTTTCAAATTAAAAATATCTTATTAGACAGCTAAAAATTCGCTGCAAATTTTGATACATAGATTGCTACTAATTTTATTTAAGATTGGTAGTTTTGTATAAAAATATATACTGTTATGCCTCCCCTTAACCGCAATAATCAGGATATTCCTGTAAATATATTTGAAAAAAAGGTAAAAAATATTTAACTTGAAAATAATATCCAGGATATCTGAAAGCCGCAAAATCTTCTGATAGCCATTGAATAAAGAACTTAATTTGTTAGAATTTTTTAAACCTATCGAAATCACAATGTTTGCCATCTGCTTCTTGGATTGTATTGACTAGTTTTCCTAATTTAATTCTGCTCATGTTTTACAGTTTAAAATTCCATTAGAAAAAAACAACATTTTCCAATTAGAACAATATTTCCCACAGCTTTCTTTCACCTATCAATTAAAGAAAGAATGTTAAATATTTCAATCCTTTTCTGTTGGACAGTTTTATCTAATGGTACAGTAATCCGTACAGTGCATTTTTCTGGGAATTATTTGAAACGGCGGCATGCCTTGACATTAATGTTTTAATTGAACATAGAGGAGACTGTGTTTCGTGCTGCCACCTACAAGCTCAATTCTCCGCGGGGAACCCCCCGTTTATTACGCTCCGGCGGCTTTTGTTATTTTGTTATAAATATATGGGGCTTATGGGATTGTTCGGAAGCCTACTAACAACCAGACTGATAAATTACTAAACCTCAAATACTACATCAAAATAGGTGCGTGTTTTTAAATTGACATGATTTTCAAAAGCGGCTGTCAATAATAATACAAGGTAGACAGGCCGAAACAACATATCATTCGATAAATATGTACATATACATATATATTTATGGACTACCGGAATAATATAACAGGAATTTTTAATTTTATTAGTTATTTAGTTAAAATTTTTGGCGCACAGCAACAAAGGCTATTTGCGCCTTACGCAGCCCCTTTAAATGACTAGACTATATATTAAAAACAATATATTAGACAATCGGCCCAATTCTGTAAGCAAGTTACTACAAAAAAGTTACAATAAAAGTTGCTAAATACAAGGTCAGTAACTTTTTTAGCAACTTTCACGAAATCCGTATTCTGTAAGAAAAAAGTTACTATTCAATTAGTAACTAGTTGCTAAAAAAGTTATTATGGATAACAACTAACAGAAAGCAGTTACTACACTTAGTAACTTCAAAATAACTTGTTAAAATCGTGAAAAATCGCAATTTTTCTGTTTAATAATGAATTATTTCAAGCATTTTACAATGAAGGGCAACATAGAGACAATAATTATAGAAGGATTTTTATTTTATTTTCTGTATAGCACAAAATTCTTCGAGTTCTTTATTTCAATTTCTATTTTTTGTTTTGTTTATTTACATTTGTTTTATAATAGTATAACAGTACAATATTTTTTAAATGTATTAACTAGGAGTTCAGACCCGCTCCCCCAAGGATTTGAAAAATCAAATACTTATTTAATAAAAACTAAGCAATTGCAAATAAGAATCACCTTTTTTATTATTAAAAATTAAATTATAATCAAAATTAAATTAATATATAAACCCAGTCCTCTCCATAAAAACACAACAATACATTTGTATTATATTACAGATATTTTTTCGAAATGGACCCTGCTTAAATCAATGTTTTAAGTGCGCGCCTGTTCAATGGATATCCGAACTTCTTTAACTGTATTTCACCCAATTCATTTAAATTTGGACTATAACTTGCACCACCACATAGAAAACAGTAACCACATAGCACATCACCACAGCACCACCACTCATTCCTGTCAATTATTTTTTAAACACTCGTATCACCGACCATGACCGGGTTATTTGCCAAGAAATTCAACAGAATGTCCATCTGTTTGCAATTCTTTTTCTGATTTTGTTTATAAAACGTTTTTCGTTTAACCTCAGAAACTCACAACATAGCTGTCAAACTCAATTAAAAACGAATACCTCGCCTGCGCAGAACGTAATCTGCTTCTACCTTCACGGTTCTTTGTAGCAACGTTACTATATATAACTTGTTATAAGAACGTTGCTTGTGCTTATGCTTGGAGAATACCAATTGTTTGGCGATTGATAAGAAAGTTACTATAAAAGTTATTTCGTAGCAACGTTACTCAGTAGCAACTAACCTAGTAACTTTTTACAGAATCGGGCCGATTAAATAAATAAAATCATTAAATATACGCATACTCAATAAAAGAAATCTTGCACTGACAAACACAAATAAATAATATAAAAGATCTGTTCGAAAATTTCAGACTCAGGGTGATGGTAAGAGGCTGTAAAGGGGCCAATTACCATCGGATATCACAGTTTAAAAACAGAACAAATTAAAATAAGGTGCACACATAAAACAGTAAGTTCGATTCTCTCAGGAAGAGTATCAGCCTGTCCATGAGTACCCTGTCGTCACCTAAGGCAACTGACAGGTCATAGCACAGGTCTAACCTCTCCCTGACATCCTCGGACTGTCTTTTTTTTTTTTATTATTTTCGAAAATTTCTAAGCTTTTGAATAATTGAAAAAAATAATAATTGTTATTATTTTTAATTTAAGATATCAAATGCTCTAATGCTCGTATAGAGTGTTAAAATTTCTGGCGCACACTAACCATAGCTATTTGCGCCTAAGGCAGTCTAAAGTGTGGATTAAGGAACGAAATGGATTTTATAAAATACAGTCGATTTCGCTTAATCTGGCCACCGGTTAATCGGGACAGTCGCTTATTAGGAACAAATCCTAAAGAACGGAAACAAAATCGAGGAAACCGAAAAAACCATTATTTAGGTTTATAAATATGTGCAGTATTTTTTTTTTATGTAGGTTCATTAAGATTTTGAAAATTGCGCCTATGGCTTCCATTGGTTGTTTTAAGTCATAAGCTCCACCGCTCTGATTTCGTATACATTGAAACATAGAATTAAATTATAATTTAAACAATTCCCACCGATTATTAAATTTACGCTTTTAAAAATTATATGCAACATTTGCCAAAATATAACTAGAGTTTTGACAAAATAATGTAAACAATTTATTAAAAAAAAAAAAAAATAAGAAATAAAATTGTCTCCAGATCGGAAGCGAACCCTAGTTTACAATTTAGGAACTGAGAAGGCTAACCAGTAGACTATGAAAGCTTATTGGTTTACTGTGTTACATAACGTATTAAATATTTTACATCGTCATACAAAAACCACAAAAAATGAGTTATTTTCCGAAAACAGAATCTGATAAAAAATTCCTGTTGTACTATTCCGGTTCACACCAATGTACATTAAATTTTTTTTCAGATTTTTAGTTTAAACACTCTGGGCTACAGAGTGTGGGACAAACATTTTTTTGCACAATTTTGGTAAAAATCGCGTCAAAATAGTTTATTTTGCAAAAATAAAAAATTGATCGTTAATCAACGTACTAAGGGCTTTCATTTATTACCCTACTCTAATCGAAAAAATATATTTTTTTCGATGAGCCCATATTTGTTTATATTTTTAGGGGGATATGTTTTTTAGATATTTAAGTATTTTTCCTATGTGCGGGTCGAAGAGTTGTATAAGCATGCCAAATTTCAACTCTGTAGGTGTAGCCGTTTGGCTACATTTTTTACCGAACAGACAGACAGATAGACAACAAAATGACGGTATAAGAGTTTTTTGGTCATACTTACAAAACCCTAAAAACACTAATTCTGTAATTTTTGTGGAACTTCGGATAATTGGGCCAGCCGCTTAATCGGGACATAATGTACTTGTCCCGATGTGTCTCGATTAAGCGGAATCGATTGTACTTTTCTTTTTGATATGATTTTGGTAAAATATTTCAAAGAATAATCATTAAGTTTTTTGAAAAAATCTAATGAAAAATTAAGTACACATTGCAATGCACAAATTAGTATTCACAATAGTGTGAATTAAAATGGTACAAATAGTATTTTGTATCAATTTAATTGTTCCATAGATATCCAAGGTTTTATATGTAAAATAAAGGGAATGAACAGGAAAAATGGAAGTCGATTCGGACTGATGAGCAAAAAACCGTATCAAACTAGGCGCCCGAAAACAACCTTTTACCGGTCTCTGTCACTGTCCACCCCTGGACAGTGACATAATTTCTGAAATTCTTGTTGCATTCTTCTTAGATGTAGATATAAATCCTTTTTTGGATAAAGGAAATAAAGTGGAAAAACATAATGAATGGAAACAAATTTACAATGACAAAAACTATAACATCATTACCGTCAATTTAAATCATTTATATTCATCTAAAAGACTCCCAGAACAGTAGTATTTTACATTACACCGCTCGACAAGTTTATCTAAGCACCAATACAATTTACGATCTCCCTATATATCGACAAGATTCCGTATTCCCGTTTTATATTATAACATATGTAACGCTTCTAAGAAATTACCAGTTTTGGTTTGCAACGTGCTATTGAACGTTGGAGTCTTCTATGACCATTCTAGAAATAGGACGAAGTTATTCAATACGAGAGAAAAATGCGTAGGTTTATTACATAACCAGAACGACATCAACAGGACATGCGGCGAACATGAGAACTAATTTGACAGAGATTGTTGATATTGATTCCAACTACTGGTTACTAAAATGGACAATGAAAAATTAAGAAGTAATAAAGAGATTCGGACACTGATAAAATGGATCAAAAACCTTTGTTGGAGGAAAAAAATCATTGAACGATTAATATGTCGGTCTTGGTAGCGTAGTGGTAGCGTTCCTGCTTCGCGAGCCAAATGTCTCGGGTTCGAATCCTAGTCAAGGCATAGATGTTTTTGAGGCACAGGACTAAATGTCCCAATTTAGTCCTTTTCTGTGGCTTATTAAAATAAAAAATAAAAAGTATTCCCTTGATTAGTTAAGCTAAGGATATGTGCGCATTTCGAGTTCAAAATTTATGGTCTATCTAAATTTGATTTTTCTTTTGATTAATTTTTATTTTAAGATTCTTCGATAACTAGATCTTTATCGTTTGTAGTCATTGTTATAAAAATTTCTTTATATAATTATTTAAGTTTTGTACCTTCATGAATATATATTTCTAATGAAATGTTTTTTTGATAAGTAGACAGCCAATAACATCTGTTCTGGGGGTCTGTTCTGTAAGCTTTTCGACAATCGTTTCTACGGTATCTTGTTAAAAGTTCCGTGTTGTGTCGCTCTTGAGAGTAGACCTAGGTTTTTTTTGACAAGTTATATTGTTTCTTGACATTTGTACTTGTTGTTTACATATGTTTGATTATATTTGTAGGTTAGTGTGATTTAAAATGTGTTTTATATATATATATATATATATATATATATATATATATATATATATATATATATATATATATATATATATATATATAAGTGAAGGATCTTGACGAGTCAGGATAATAATTGTGTTTCTTCTTTAATTGTCAAATAGGTAGGAAATTCTTTTATTTATATTCTTTTTTTATTATTCTTTCCTACCTATTTGACGATTAAAGAAGAAACACAATTATTATATATATATATATATATATATATATATATATATATATATATATATATATATATATATATATATATATATATATATATATATATACAACTTTACTTCACAACTGTACTTCTCACAACTCACAGGCCTTGCTCAGGGAGCAGACAGCTCTCCTATCATCGCTCAAGGAGTCATGAAGGACCTAATTAGTAACGTTGCTCTGTCCTGTGAATACGATATTCCTAAATTGAAAGTATATGTGGATGACACACTTCTAGCAGTTCCACGGGAAAAAGTTAACGAAATTCTTGAGAAATTTAACAACTATGATCAGGCAATCCAATTCACTCTAGAACCTGAAAATGAAAGAAAAGCAGTTCCATTCCTGGACACATGGGTTATTCGTGGTCCGGAAAATAGGATAATGTTCGATTACTATTAAACCATCCATTAAAAATACCATCCTATAAACACCATCCTATAAAATATAAAGTAGCTTCAGTAAAAACAATGGTAAGTAGAGTAAGAAAAATTTCACACCCACATTTTCAAAACAATTTGAAAAACCTAGCTGACGATTTCTATAAGAATTCATTCCCTAGAAATCTCATCCAGAGAGCTATATTTAACAGCCACACTGAACCAGCAATAAACAGTCCTAGAAATGAAGAACAACCTAGTAGCAAGTATTTCTCTATTCCATATATTCAAGAAGTGACTCCTATCTGCAAGAATATATTTAAAGAACATAACATTTTACTCGCCGAGAAATCATTAAGGACTGTAGGACAGCTTTTCTCATCTCTTAAGGACAAGAGGCATATTAAAAACAAAAGGGATGTAATATACAACACAATATGTCAAAATTTCTAAATGGCGCCACTTATTTTCGATAATGCCGAATACAGAACAACATCACATAGAGGACAGACTACGGAGACAGTTCAGTGCGCATAGGTGACAGGACAGTGTACAAATGACTGTCGACAATTTACAGAACAGACGCGGGAGACAGGTTCCCAGTGACTCCCCAGATAACGAAAACCGCGAATAATATCGAACCCCTAAATGACTGTATACTTCTGTTTTTATACTTGTTTATTTCTGTACTGTTACACGTAGTTCACATTTCAGTTAGTAGATTGTATAAAGTTTAATTAATAAATTGTGTACAGTATTAAATATATAGAAAATAAATACAAATAATTATATAATGTAGTCTTGTTGTGGTAATATAACAATGCTTGAGTAATGATACACTACTCTTGGCATGGTGACTCATAAGATGATACTTCCGGTGATTTTTACAATAAAAAGAAAATTATCATAACATGTCAAACGCAGATAATTGAAATCGCGATCGCTGAATCTAATAACCAATGCATTGTACCAGCACTCACGTAAGTGGAGAAAAGTTAATCTCTCACCAAACATACAGTGACAAAACTGAAAATTACTCGAAAAGCCACTGAGTGAACTGTGCTGGATAGAATTCTCAAAGATAAAATAACTACCTGAATACGCAGATAGACCCGCGGCAATAATATTGTTAAACATATTGCCAAATTAAAATGGGCTTGGGCCAGACATGTAATTTCAAGACATGATGATTGATTAACAAAAAACTACTGCTGAGTGGAGCTTAGGGGCTTGCACGAACTCATGCTAAAATTACTATTTCAAACAACACGGGCTTTTCCGGGTCCATGTTTTTAAACATTTAGAACCATATGGATTACTATTAATTTGGGTTTGTTAGGTCTTGACAAGCGTCCACTAATCGCAAACTTCAGCAATCTTTTGAGTCGCGTCATACTAAAGACTAGTGGAGCTAAATACACACGGCTGCCTCCCAAACACCTGTGATATACAGACGCAGAAATTGCGCCAGATACATTGCCCGCACAGTGCGAAATGACCCGAGCAATAATGCTTTCTGCATCAGGCAGATCAAAGAGGTGGCAGAAGAGTTGCAGGCGGAACTGGACTCGATTTCCCTTCGATAGGAGACTTTCATATCACCAAAAACACCAACTATCAGGACTACAAGCTTAACTTTATACACTGGATACAGCTTTCTAAGCTTGGACAAGAGATCCATATACTTGGACCTCTTTTCCTCCTCCTTGAGAGAGATATTCTTCTCAGCTGGACTTGAGAATTCTGTTCTGAGAAGCTGTTTTGTCTCGATATTTAGGAGGGTTATATCCGGCTTAGTGGCTGTCAGTAACCTCGAGGTGGGGAAGGAGTAATTCCAATAAATGCGGCACTTGTATTTTTCCACATCCGATTCTACGTCAGAAGGAACGTACGGTATAACCGGTATTTGATCAATGCCATAGGCATGTCTAAGATGATAGTAGAGCACGCAGAAAGCAGCATTATGTAGAGACACGTAGCTCGAAGCTGCAAGAGGTGGACAAGCAGACAGAATGTGCATAATCGTTTCAGGATGGTGGTGGCACAACCTACAGAGTGTGGACTCCGCTATTTGGAATATGCGGGCCTTGAACATCAAAGTATTTATAACACCATCCTGACACGCAAACACAAAACCTTCTATTATTATTATTACTTAATCATTTTTGAATTTGGTAAAAATGTTTTTGGTCATTTTAATATTATTATTTTTTACCGTAGAGATTCGTTTGGGCCGGATAAAAATTCGTTCCAGAGCGAGTGAGTACGGGTAATTATTTTTCTTTAATTTTCGGGTTCGTGTTGGGTCTTGATGTTAATATTTTGGGCTGAACCGGGTAAAATTTAATAAATTAGGTCTGTACAGAACTCTATTAGGACCAGTGAACGTGATGAGAATTGCAATGAGATGGAAAGACGATGTAAAGGTAGACTGTACTTGCTAACGATCAACATCACTACTACAATCTATGATAACCGTATGTCTAATATTGAACTAATTAACAGTGATGATGATAACGAAGTGTTGTAGAGATTGTTTTGTTTCTTAGTTTAACGGATTGGTTTATCTGTTAAGATTATATCTTTTATAAAAATATCCAGTGTCCTTCCGCATAGCTAAATCTTTAAAACTGCAGGTATTTGTATGACATGTCCAGTGTTTGTAATCTCAACCACACAAGGAAGGAATAGCGAATAGTATAAATCTGAGTGCATTCATCTTTTCGTGGAAACGTTGAATGTCTGCTACGTGATTTCTTGTTCTACATTCGTTTGATTAAAGATATAGTTCATTTTGCAAATACTGTTATATTTTTTACATGTTAGGTTTGTTCTTAGTATTTACCACATGCTAGTTAGATTCCAGGATGCAGATTAACATTGTTGTAAACCCAAAGAAGTCCATGTATAATTGAAGTCTGGATCAAGAAATAAAAACAAACATTTCTATGAATGAATCCTTTTCATTTCTTGGAAAATTTAATATACCATCCATCTTTGAAAAGCTCTACTGAATTTCATATTATAGTTGTATTGAAGTTATGATAGTTAGGGCAGAAAATAAGAAAAAAAAATCCGAAATTATAAATTGAAAACAGAAGTGGAAGTGAAAGTAGGAAAAAGCAGGTGGGCCCGTTAAATTTGGATGGATTTGAAGACCAGATTTTAATATCTTTAGGGAGTATGTTATGATACTAGTTCTTGAAAACTGGAATGGTAGTGCAATTGTTGGTAGTCTATAGCTTAAAATTTGCTGATGATATCTGTTTGGTTGCTAGAAGTTCAGAATAAGTTTTTTGCACCATGATTTATTATGATTTAAAAAAAGGTTTAAGCTCTTATGAGTGCAAAGAAGTCTTTGGCCACAATTGACCGCTGGTAAATTCAGCTATTAACACAATCAACTTGCTAAGTTTTGAAAAACTGGAGCTTGTAAGAATTTGGCATGAAGCTTTAAAACTTAAATAATAAATTGGTTAAGCATTAATTTTTTTGGGTATCGTTCTAATAAATCAAAGTTCTTTTCTTGTCAAATAGTTGTTTTGCTAAATATTTTATTTGCTTTCTAGTTTCGATTCCCCGATTCCGAAAATTTGAATATCTACTCGGTACCCGAATGATAGCTTAAAATTTCAAAATCTACTTTTGTTGGGGTGTTTTTTACTGACGAACAGAATCCGGTTTTGTAGAGTTTCGTATTACTATCTTCCTGCACCAGTGGTTTTCAATAATAATAATAATAATATGTTTATTGACAAGTTTAGTACAAGTGCCAAAAGGACACAGAAGCAGCTTGGTGTGAACACCACCTGATCGAGTCTATCCCCTACAGAATTAATATAGGGATAGGCCGTAAGGATTTATGGATAGGCCGTGTTTTGTGGAAGTCTCAGTAAGACTGCGTAAATCGATATTCATGCGATCCAAGCCTTCATCAATTTGACTGGGATGGAAGGAATAGTATATTTGCGTGTCATCCGCATAGAAATGATAGTTATTAGAATGTTTAATAGTGTCAGGAAATTTTGAAGTATATATATTATAGAGCATAGGGCCAACTATAGATCCTTGTGGGACCCCTGAAATTATTTTAATCTCGTTTGATAAGTTGCCTGGAAGTGAGAAACATTGAAATCTGTCTGAAATATAGTTATTAAATAGATCAATTACAGAAGTATCCAGGCCAATGTATTGTAGTATACTTAACAGAACTCGGTGGTTTATGGTATCGAAAGCTTTTGTGTAGATCAGTACATTACTTTTGTCAGACGCTCTGAAAATATCGTCTGTCAAGGTTAATAAAGCAGTCGTACAGCTCTGACCTCCTCCAAAACTTTATCCAAAACTTTTGTCCCGCACTTTATTTCCCAGAAGGGTCGGAATATGGGACAATACGTTTAATTTCAATGTCTGGGTGTGTTCCAGATTCCTAAACGCGACCTTTTTATCAGTTTTCCGAAATTTTGCTTGTCTACCACTTTATTACTGCTTTAACACAATTCGGTTTTTAAGGTTTCGCATGCATGCATGTTTTTTACAAAAAAATGTAGTTTTTAAAGAACTTGTGTGGTGTGCTTGACACCAAATTAACACAACTTTTTTTTTTTTTTATTTGATTATCTTTTTTTTTCCTGTAATTATTGTCTTTGTTATGTATTAATAGTTTGGTATTTATTTATGGTATAAAATATTCATCTTAAACTAAACCGTTTATTTTTAAAGATCTTAATTTTATTTTATGTAAATAAAAATTAGAAAATATTTATTTTACATGATAAATATTTAAAACTTTGTATATACAGATATAAAAGTAAACATTACATATCAAATTCTTAATTAAATAATATTTAATTAATAAGCACGGAGATTTTTGTACCTGGGAGGCCAATAAACCCCAATAAGGAACGAACCTGCTCCAAACCAAATTTTTCAACCGGTGTTCTATTTTACATAATCTGGTTCATTCTTGTAATAATACATAGCCTTATATTAATTTAAAGTATTAATTCTTTAGCTTGCTTCGTTTCTAATTATGATTCCCATCATGACTCATATTTTATAACTTCCACAAATTGATTTTCCCGCTTTGTTTTTTGCCTCCTGTACATAATACCGTATAAGACAGTCTTAAGACAACGAGCTTTGTGATTAATATATTAGTCGTAATTAATTTAAACATGTAAAAACTAGCGAGTCGGCGCCAGAAGATATGGTTGTATTTGCCTGGTAACGCCTTTTATTCAGTTTTATCCGCTTTATTTTAACCGCTGAGGTAATAACTCACTCCGTGTGTGATTTTTAATTGTCCGTACTTTGCAACTAGCGCATATGTTGCAATGCGTGTAAGAGTAAGTGATATACCGTACATAGTAAGTTGGACTGAGATAGATTGTCTGACAGGCTTGGGACGTGTGATGCTAATTTATTGCTGGAGTTAGCACAACTCTGCTTTGGGCAACTGTTTATACCGAAATTATGGGTGAAATGTGCAAGAGATTACCTTTATGGCGAATTATCTTTAGGTTTTCCTTTTTTAAAGAGTTTATAAAGTTCAACAAGAATTTACAGAGTTTTTAACTATTAGTATTATTATTGTAACATGTCAGAAAGTAAAGTTATTTAGTTTAATCAAAGACATTCGTAAGACGAATCACAGCCTACTCTAATTACATATTCGTTTGATCACACGTATTATACAAGGGTAGCTACTTAAGTTATGCGAATAACGAGGAAAAATTTGTTTATTTAAATATTTGTTTTGATTTTAAAAATATTTACCTTCATGTTCAATACACTTTTTCATCCGATGAAACCAGTCCTCAAAGCACTCATCGTTCAGATGTCACCTCAGAAACGAGATTTTTGTAGGCTTCGATCGCCGCTTCGGAGCTATTAAATTTTAATTCGCGCATTTTATAGTTTATGAAAAGGAATTCGCAAGGCGCTAAGTCAGGACTATAAGGCAGAGGAGTTATTTTTTACACTCCTGAATCGGTTAGGGACTCGGTAGTCTTAACAATTGGATCGTGCGTTGTCATAATGAAGAAAAATACTCTCTTTTGTCGTTTTTGTGTACTTTTTGAAACACATCCGGCAAACAAATTATGGTGTGCTATTCAGTAGTGACTCAAAAATTATGAGACCTGGAAAAACGTTGGAAAATAGAATAATACAAATAGACAAATTTAAAATCGAACAAGTAGAAAAATTCAGATATTTGGGACTCATGATAGCAAGCAATGGAGAAAGGAATATAGAAATTATAGAAAAAATAATGACAACAAATAAAGCATACTGTACATATAAGAAAATTCTGAATAGCAATATATTAACAGTAGGAGCAAAACTAAAAGTATTCAAGACAATGATAAGACCAGTAATTGTTATACGTGGCGGTAATAATGGCTCTCTCCAAAAAAGAAAAAGAAGAGGATTTAAGAATAGTAGAAAGAAAAATACTAAGAACAATATTAGGACCAATAAGAACTGGGGAAAATGAATATCGCCCAAGAATGAACCACGAGATAATGGAACTAATAGGAGTAGACGTTTTTAAGAAAATACAGGAACAGAGAGTAAAATGGCTAGAAAACGTATGGAGAGCATGAGAAAAGGGCCGGAATAAATGAATGGAAAGAGAAAGCAAGAGATAGAAACCGTTGGAGAATGTTATCAAAGAAAATAGGAACTACTTAAGAAGACAAAAAGATGATTAATTCACCCCAAGAAATTGGATTTAGAAAGCTCAATGAGCGACGAAATGCCACAAGGGATGTTAAGCCACTATATATTCTGTAGTGTGTTCAGTATTGTGTTCAGCACTGTGTATTCAATAGTGACTGTACTACAATGTTCCATTGGAACAGTGTCAATATGACCTGTGTGTCCGAAGAATGAAGCAATAATTTTCTTGCCAGTGCTCTGTGTACTTTTCGCTTTGACTGGTTTGTCATCGTCTGGCAAGATCCACTGAGCCAACTGCCATTTACTTTCTGGTTCGTAGCAATAAATTCATGGCTCGTCACCAATTATTGCCTCGTAAACAGCTTTCAACTGGCCTCTGTTAAACTTATTTTTGAACCTTTGAACTTTTGAATATGAGTTCATTGGTGTGCACAAAGTTTCCTGATTGCCAGATGTTTATGTAAGATTGATTTGAGTCAGTGATATGCCCATTGATGCTTAAGTATCCCTGCAGGTGTAGCGTATCTACCTCCAACATTTTCCGGACAGCGTCGATAGTTTTCCAAGTGACAACACTAACAGGACCTTCATGATTTTGTCTTTGAGAGATATCCTCTCACGCTGGAACTCATTGAAACACCGTCTTATTGTAGCCAAGGATGGTGCTTTCATCGCTTTAATTTTTACAAACATTGTTGTCCAGTTAGGCCATCTTTAAAATTATAAAAATCGTGGCTCCAGCATGTTCGCGTGTTAGTTGTATTTTTAATAGATTTTTTTTTATTTAAATGTGTGCTAAAAATCGTACACATCTTATTTATGTGGCTTGTTAACGAAAACTAACATAATAGACTTTAACAATTCAATAGACAACTTTGTTGAATTTAACATAAATCAGGTAACAGCTAAACCGCAAAACTTAAGTTGGAAACCCTCGTACACAACAGTTTATTTATTTATTTATTTATTTTTTATTTATTATTGTAGGTGTATCAAAATCTAGGTTATTAACACCAGACTACATACAGACTCAGGTTACATATAGTTTATTTATAACTGATAATTTTAACATGTTTAATCGGTTGGTTGGTATATTCTGTTATTGGTGAAATATCTAAATCTAAACTGCATTTTATAAAATTCTAGGAATATATTTTAGTAAATTTCCGTGAATTTCCTTATTCCGGAACATAAAACATTTTCCATATGTTGTCTCTGAAAGTGAGCTATATTCACAACACTCTAGGAAATCTGCATTTTCCATTTTTCTTTCAATTCCTTCGAGATTTTTTTCCAATATTTTACCATATCATTAGAGGAACATCAATACATAACAAACGAAAATCAGGCCACATTTCTGTGGCATCCAAAAGAAATTCATTATTATGAAAAATTGCGGCTGAAGAATATTTATAATTGCTTTGAAAAATATTGCTTTGAAAATTATAAATAAAATTAAACGATATTTTTAAATTTACTGAGATGATGGGTTCTTTAAATATTTTCATCTGTGATTGTTAAATCGATTGTTAATGTTGTTTTCTGTTTCAGGTAAATGTCGTATATTCTTTGAAGATTGTAGTAAGTATGATTTTCTTCTCTTAGAAATGTTAGTTGGCAGCCATTATCGACTGTTTTGAATAAGAGTCCACTTGAGATTTTTATTCGCTGCAATAAAAAAATTGCAGTCGCAACAAAGTATTAGGTCGTCAAGGATGAAATTTGTAGAAAAAAAGGCAAGGTTTGTTGATAACTTGCAAATATAAGAAATTATTTTATTCATCAAAGTATGCACCCATATTATCTATACACTTTTGCCGTTTAAGGTTGTTCAGGCCGGTAATTTAAAACCCTGGCGGATGAGAGTCAATGAATTCCTGGAAGACCAGTTTTACAGCATTGTCGGAATTAAACTGTTCCTATTAAAAGTTCTCCAAATTGCGGAAGAAGTGGTAGTCAGTGGGGGCTAGGTCTGGTGAGTATGGAGGATGACGAAGAAATTCCAACTCCAATTCCTATAGTTTTGCCACAGTCATTTGTGCAGTGTGTGGTCTAGCGTTATCATGCAATAAGATTAGGAGTCAATCTGCTGACCAATCTAGGCTGTTTTTCTTTAAGTTTTTGCATCATTTAGTCCACTTGGTTGCAGTATATTTCTGCTGTGATCGATGAGCCAGGTTTTTTTTTTGTTTTTAAGTTACCTTTACGAAATTTGTCGAACCAATTTGATATTGTCTGCTGCGTACTAACACTAGAGCCAAATACACTAATAGTGTTTCGCGCGGTCCGCGATGCCGTAGTTTCACGTAAGAACTCATACTTCATAATAGTGCGAATTTCCGACCGTTTTCAACAAAATTAATTTTTTTTTTAAGTTTTTATATTTTTTAGAGCATATAATAATTTCTTTAAACAGGCGAGAAGTTTAACTTTCCAACAAAAAAAAAAAAACAAAACGGTATAACTACAAATTTCATCCTTGACGACCAGAGGCGGATCTACATACGGGCTAATAGGGCTTAAGCCCCGGGCCCCGGATCTGTAAGGGGCCCCCAACCTTTCGGATAGATACCTTTCTTTTTGCTCTTCACTTGGATTTGGTAGGTGAGGACCTTTTTTTTGCTCTTCACTTAGATTTAGTAGGTGAGGACCTTTTTTTTGCTCTTCACTTACATCATTTGGAAGGTGAGGACCTTTTTTTTTGCTCTTCACTTGGATTTGGTACGTGAGGATCTTTTTTTTTGCTCTTCACTTACATTTGGAAGGTGAGGACCTTTTTTTTGCTCTTCACTTATAAAAATATTCAACATAAGTACATAAGTGAAGAGCATGTGTAGGGCACCTTGGCATTTTTAAGCCCTGGGCCCCCAACCACTGTTGACGACCTAATATAAGGACAGTATTGTCACAGTTCTTACCTAGAAATTTGAATTATATTACTCCTTCCAAATAATTGGATCGAGAATGTTTTAATTCTTCACAACATTTTATGATTTTTTCTCTTTCTCTCCTCGACACCATTTTATTATAATAAAATATGTTTAATATTTTAAAATATATTTTATTAATTTATTAGCTTCATGAAGAACTAGATTTTGGAATTTAGTAACTTTTAACGATTAATTGAAACTTTTCATATATATATATATATATATAAATATATTTTTTTAGCAAACAGCCCATTTCAATCGTTTAAAAGTGAGCTCGTGACTACTTAAAAAAATCCATTTAGTTCCACACCATGCTAAGACGCGAATCATATGTCATAAATGTGTGTAAACATGTATTTAATAAAAATTTGTCTTTGAAATAATTATACAACTCATTCTTAAATTGCCAACTTGATGGAATAGAGACACAATAATTCCATGGCTACTGATATCTTTTTAATTAGTGAATGGAGTGTAATAATAGGCCAACAATCATATATGGATTCAAACGATTTTGAAAACCACACAAGGGTTGGCACAGATCTACATTATAACAATTTTGAAGATATATTTGGCAATAATGATGACGCATCTGTCCCATTGTTTGAATGAATGACTCTTAAGTACCTATTGATAATAAAGTTTCAAATTTTGTGAAATAAAGTTGTAAATCAAATTTGGCAGTCCAATTAAAACCTTTTACGAGCCGATCTACAGTTTGTGAACCTCTGATTATAAGATTAAAACTCAATATATCTATCAGTATTTTTTGCGAATTTACTAATACAATATATTGAAAAGCAATAAATAATTCAGATTTGTTAATAGCATGTTCTATTATTAATGATCATTAGGTAAATATTTGATTTAGACATAAGTAATTTCAGTATCAAATACAGGTATTTAAATAATTTAGTTCTACATGATTTATAATTCGTTCAATACATTAAATAGTTTGTATTATGTCTGATTTGTTAAATTTATATGTTAACATGGGTATAAATATTATTGAGGCACGATGCTATTCAATTTACAACTTATTAAATTCAAACTAAACACTGATCACGTTTTATATGATTAAAATTATGTTTTATGGATCAAATATTATATCCGTGTTTTGATTCTAGTTATTGATTAGATTTCAGTAGATAAGTTTTTAATATAAGGGGGTTTCTTGGGATAAAACGTCTATTTTAAAATAAATTAAAATCGGCATACAGTTATAGTATATAGGACATACATAGGATAACTTTTACCCCGAAAAATAGGAGAATAACATTAAAATCTAAATTTTTTGTGGTTTCTGCTCCCGATATTAATTTTTAATCGTAGCGAGCCCCTGCTACGCTACTTGAAATAGTCCTATCTATTATCAACTAGGTAGCGAGCCTGTGATATAATATAAAGTCTGATCTCAAACTGAAGTGAGATTCCTGACTATAAAGGAGTTCGGGTACTAGGCATGAGTTTTATCCAGGGCTCATCATTATGATATGTGAAGCAACAACCAACTGATGAAGCATCTTGTAGTTCGTCTGAGTAGCTGATCACTTAAGTTGTAAAGGTTAAGGTTTACAAATGTTAAGTAAGACGGTTTAAAATTAACTTTAAGATTTATTATAATATAATATTTACAAGAATAAGTTGATGTGAAAATATATAATAATTTAGAAAAAAACAGAATTAAGTAAACCACTAGATAATCGACTCAAAGCCCCTAATAATTCAGAAATTTTAGTCCTACTTGCGAACCGAACCGAATACTTCTGACCCTCGTCATCAGAAAGACTGGTGTATATATAAGAGTTCTGATAGCATTTCCAGGAATGAAAGTCTAATATTGTCCAAGGGTATTCAAAGTTATTAGACAATAACTTTAAACAAAAGTCAGTTAGAACAATAAAATGTATAAAATTTTATAAACGTTTTGTAATGTTTGGCTTTTCTTTTTCTATTATCTGACTTCTAAAATAATTTATCTGTAATGAACACTTTAAAATCTATAAAAATATTAACAGTTCCCAAAATGAAATTCTCAACACGACGGGAGGATTTCGAAAGTCTTAGAGCCGATATCTGGTGATAAATAAAACAATAATTTTACCTATCAGTCGAAAACTGTATGAAACGTACCTATACCATATGGAATTATTAAACAAATTAACATTAGATAATTTATTTTAAACGGAAAATAAATAGCCGACCTGCTAAACCTAGTTCTTCGGTACTTAAGATACTTACTGAAAACTTACAAAACATACAAAAACTACGATATACAGAACTATAGTACAAAGTATTATAACATATGCAGCAGAGGACTGGATAAGACTATGGACAAGAAGATTCGCAATAAAATCACTATTACGGAAACTGCATGCTAGAGAAGATGTTGGTAGGGGCACAAGAATGGATAAGATCAAAAGTAAAGAAATAAAAAGAAGAGTGGATCTAGAAAAGAACATTTTAACGTATAAAGAGACTCATCTATTACAGCCATGCTAGGAGAGCAAATAAAGGAATATGGATAAATAGAGTGACAGACTGAAGCTCAATAGGACGAAAAAAGAGAGGTAGACCAAGAAGATCGTACCGGGATGAATAATAATAATAATAATAATAATAATAATAAGGTTGCTGAAGTTTGAGATTAGTGGACGCTTGTCAAGACCTGACAAACACCTTAATAATAATAATAATAATAATTAGTCTCCAGTATGTCGCGGCTCAAAAGGTTGCTGAAGTTTGAGATTAGTGGACGCTTGTCAATACCTGACAAACCCCATAATAATAATAATACATTTATTGACCACATTGCATAAAATATATTTACAGTCAGTCTAAGTTACATAATGAAATAATATAAATTAAAAATGTACATTATTAAAGTCATCAATTTCATATATGGGATTTGTCAATAAATATTCTTTAAGTTTGTTTGAAAATGTGAAGTAGATAAGGCCATGGAGAAGAGAGGCCTAAAAGAAAGAGAATGGGAAGAGAAAAACAACTGGATAATCTGGCCGAGAGTGGGAAAATGGCGTCAACCGTTGAAAACCCTGATATACGTGTATATATAATTTATTTTATTAAATTTCAACAATAAAACGATTGTTAAATAAATTTTAAAATAAATTTATTATTACTTATTATTATTATAATAAATGTAGCAAGTGTCAGCTGGTTACTTTTAACTTTCCAAAAACAATGCCATAGTCCTGATCGCAATAACACATTGCCACGCTATTCTAAGGATAGCTTGTCTTACCTTATATAAGTATGTGTGCCTTTACTGCATTCCATCTTAAATAATTAACAGAATTCTGTTTTATTATCTAAACTTGTAAGCTAATAAAAACATTGCCATTTAATTATTTCTCACTATGAAGTGAGCGTGGGTGCAAAGATAATTTGAAAAGGCATGCGCTTACATTTCCTAAGGACATCTGTTAAATTAGGCGTGAAGTGATATGACGACACTAAAGTTTTTAATTATGACAAGTAGGCGTAAAGATGTATGTTACGAACATATGAAGCCGTGTTAAAGTACTTCAAACTGTCTTATATGCATAATTAAGATTACAGCATCTCAATGTTACATCGGTTTGTCGGAAAAAATAATGGAGACATTAAAGAAATATACGATATTGCAAGATGACTACTATTTTCTCAGGGTTGTGACAGACAGGCCTCTATCTTTCTAGAGCAGATGTTTATACAGGAATTGGTTTATTCCATTTTGTCCTGTTTTTAGTTGTCTTGTATTTCAATTTCCGTTCTTCGATACGGTTTCTATTAGATGATCTCTTTACCTTTTGTCAGGTCACTAGTCAACTGATACATAGTCTCTAACAAGATCCTCATTACCGTTCTTTTTCTCCTGCTGAACATAGGCGCCACTATTCCTTCTTCAAAGTCTTCTGTCTTGAACTAACAGTAACCAATTTCCAGGAATACTAGAAGATAGACGAAGGGATCAGCTGACAGAGATTCAGGAGAGTGTATAAGAAAATTGAATCTATATAAAATACAGCTTATGACTATCATCATTTTTTATCTACCAAATTCGTCCACTGTTGAACACAACCGTCCCCATTTTCCAAACCTTTCTGTTTCTGGCTAACAATAGACAATTTCCTACAATTCTTTAGGTATGTACAAACATTTATCTCTACTCATCTCGTCTACCTTTGCTCGAGGTGTCTAGTTTAACATACTTCTTATTCACCCATAAACAGATAATCTCGCTACATGCCCAACCTATGGAATTTCTGTTTTAGGCCTGTTGCTCGCCTGCTTGATTTTGAATACATTAATTTGTCTTTTATGCTCTAGAAATTTATGCTATAAAATTCATGACGTTCAAATGAAATTCATAAATTGGACAGGTTTAGTAGTTCAGAGGCCTCATCGTCTTTTTAGTTGCCTTTTATCCCGTCTTCCTTTTGGATAATTCTACAATTTGTCGTGTTTTTAGACCCTTTAGCGAGGTCTTTTCCTATCATGGTTTCCAAAATTGGTCCAATTATTTCATGCCTGACCATCCGAAAATATGGTCTTTACATTTCGTATCTTGCTTAGATTACACTATGCAACAAATTAATTTTTTTTTTTTTTTTCACTGGGTTTACAGTATGTAATTATGATTCCCCACCTTAAAATCAATTGAGGTTTATAAATAAAATTGTCACATCACGTCAGGTTCCATAGAGAAAAACATTATTGATTTTTTTAAAATTATATAAATTAGCGACACAAAACTTTATTTTTTATTAAAAAACTTATGTTTTTTTGTGCATTGGCTTTCTTCTTGTAGTCAGTTATCGCGGTATCCATCTGAAGGCACCAACAGTAGTCTGCAAGCATGGCTGGTTCCCATCTACCTTGATAACGCTTCTCAAACTCTGCTGTTTCTTCCATAGAACTCGATGAACTTGATGAACTTGAAAATCGTTTTGGTACTGGAATGTCTGGAGAATGGGGTAGCGGCATTGATACTGATGGTACATTGGCATATTTCACTGAATGTTTTGATTTTTTAAAAAAACCCTTCACATTTGTCAAACAAAAATAACAGTCGTCTATGTGGTTCTTGGGTTCACGCCACTGCATTGGTACACCAAAAGGCATCACTTTTAAAGTACCATTGTACCAACCCGTCAAATATTTATAACATTTTAAACACACTTGGGGCACCCATGATTTTTCTTGATTTTTAATTACACTCTTAAAATAAGCTTGATAACAATTCTCAAGCAATGGAGAAATTGGCTTTTTTAGGGTTTTGTAGGTATGACCAAAAAACCCTTATACCGTCATTTTGTCGTCTGTCTGTCTGTCTGTCTGTCTGTCTGTCTGTATGTCTGTCTGTCTGTCTGTCTGTCTGTCTGTTCGGTAAAAATTGTAGCCAAACGGCTAAACTTAGAGAGTTGAAATTTGGCATGCTTATACAACTCTTTGACCCGCACATAGGAAAAATACTAAAACATCTAAAAAACATATCCCCCTAAAAATATAAACAAATATGTGCTCATCGAAAAAAAAAAAATATTTTTTTATAATTCTGAGTAGGGTATCAGATGAAAGCCCTTGGTACGTGGATTAACGATCAAATTTTTATTTTTGCAAAATAAATTATTTTGAAGCGATTTTTGCCAAAATTGTGCAAATTTTTTTTTGTCCCACACCCTGTAGCCCAGATGGTTTAAACTAAAAATCTGAAAAAATTCTAAGTAATGTATATTGGTGTGAACCGGAATAGTTCAACAGGAATTTTTGATCAGATTAGGTTTTTGGAAAAAAACGCATTTTTTGTGATTTTTGGCTAATAATGTACACAAGTTATAGCTTTGTAACACGCCACACTGTAACCTGTATGCTGGTCTAGTGGTATTAGACGCTGATTTTTCAACCAAGTAACCCGATCCGATAGGGATCGAATCCTGTGAGAAAAAGAGACTATATTATTTTTTGTTTTTTTTTTTTTAATTTTTATATTGTTTAAATTATTTTTTCAAAATTCTAGTTATATTTTGGCAAATGTTGCATTTAATTTTTAAAAGCGTAAATTTAATAGCCAGTGGAAATTGTTTAAATTATAATTTAATTCTGTTTCAATGTACACGAAATCAGAGGGGCGGAACTTATAACAACCAATGGAAGCCATAGGCGCAATTTTTAAAATTCTTAATGAACCTTGCTATATAAAAATTAAATACTGCACATATTTAGAAACCTAAATAATGGTATTAGGCGTTCGAATTAAAATTAACAAAAAAAATATTTTAACATAAAATTTGTTTTCGCATCCAAAATAATCATCATTCACTTACTAAATACCTACAAAACCCTGAAATGTGTGAAAATTCACACTTCACATCAATTTTTTCCAGTTTTAGGAGTAAATTGACCACAAACATAACAAAATAAGTTAGGAGAATTAATACAAACGCGCGGCATTTTATAGATTTATAACTAATCTTAATATTTTGATGACTTTTGTACACAGCAAAGATATATTTTTATGAATAGGTTCAAACAAGTTTTATCAAGAATAAACAAATTAAGATTTTACTTTATCTATGTTTTGAGACGTGATATCTAAATATAAATTTGTTTTTTTTTGCTTACTAGGTATACCTAATACGAATTACTATTCGAAATATTGGTGAATTTTTTAGTGTTGCATAGTGTCATTAGAGTTCTGCACATCCGTAGATATCCACAACTTTTCTACGAATGCAGATAATTTATTGTTAGGGCTGTATGGATGCGGATTTTGATTTTTTGGTTCCGTACTATACTCCTTGTATAGTTAAAATCGCGGTAAAAATAATGACTAATAACCAGTAATACCACTATTCAAAGCTGTTTATGCAGTAACAAGTACTATTAACAGGTGCAATTGTTTATTTTTGCGAAATTCCTTGAAATGATTAAATTATTGGTTGAACTAATTTGAAAAGTTTAGCTCAAGGTTTGTGTGACAGGTAGTTTTTCAATTCCGGTTAAACTGTTTTTAACCGGTTAAATTTTTACCGGTTACCCGCTCTAATAAGAATATAGGTATGTGTATTTCAATTTTTAATTATGTTGGACAGCCATTGAAAAAAAATATGCGGATGTGAGTATTGCTATTTGTGAAAGTTGCGGATGCGGATATCATATATGTGAAGGCAGTTCAGATGCGGAGATCGAAAAACTTATCCGCGTAGGGATCTATACATTACCACTCTTTAGATTTCTTACATATTAGGCTTACGTATTTGGCATAGGTACGCCGCCGTACATGCAAGTAAACCTAGGGCTATACATCGAAGGCAAAACATCGATGTTTAACATCGATGTTAACATCGGCGCCTTACTATCGATGTTGAAAAAGCATCGAAAGAAAAACATCGATGTATCGGAAACATCGATGTTTTATTAATATTAAAAAAAAATAATTATTTATATTATATATAGGTTTTATTTAATAATGTAAAGATAAAATACGAAAAAAGTAACACATAATACACAAAAAGCATTTATTAGATTTTGAAATAGAAATATTGCTTTTTAATAGTAATTAATTTCACATTAATATTATTATACCCAATATAATAATCCTAATTTGTACCTACAGTCTATTCCAAACGATTAGGCGGAACTAACCGCAATTTTCATTTTTGTCATTAGGTATTATTTTATATATTAAAATTGACTTTTCCTGAACAAAATGATCAAAAGCTTCAATCGGTAAAAGTAACTAGAATTGAAAATCTAGTTCCGCCTAAACCAAAGGAACAGACCTTACTATTTTTACATTTCAAAAAAAAATATTGGATTTTATTACAATACTAATATAGTAATCTTAATGTTAATTTTATATTATTTAACATAAAAATAACACTGTCATACACAGTTATTTTTATACTTTTTTAAGTTGAAATAAAGTCTGTTCCTTTGGTTTAGGTGAAACTAGATTTTCAATTCTAGTTACTTTTACCGATTGAAGCTTTTGATCATTTTGTTCAGGAAAAGCCAACTTCAATATATAAAAAAATAGCTAATGACAACTTACAAAAATCCAGGGATTGGAGGAATAACAACTGGGAAAGTGTCAACAAGACTCAAAAAGAAAAAGTGTGTTGGCGTCGTTGGTCGTTTGCATTGTTTGCAAAAATTAGAAGTTTCTTTTTATTTTTTCGTATTCTGCTAACTGCTAAGAAGAATAAGAACTAACACTATTAGTATTGTTACATCACAATAGATGGAGCTTATATTTTGTGTACTAATTTTAATAAAAATTAAATTTTTAAGATTTCAGCGCCTCTAGCGGTAGATTCTGAATTTCAAAGTTTAAACATCGACATCGGTAGTAGACATCGATGTTTTATCGATACTATCGCCAGCTAACCATCGATGGTAAAAACATCGATGTTTTTAAAACAAACATCGATGTTTTCGATACATCGATGTTTTTTTCCCATCCCTAAGTAAACCGGCGTAAAAGAGTTCTTTAGCAGAATCTACGATCGTAAAAATATAATTTTCCAAAAAAGCATGGTTCTTCATTATTTTTATTACTGTATGCGAGTCGCATTTGGGCTGTAACGCAAAAAAGGTTGTCGACCTGATGCATCCTATCCACTGTACTGCATTTAATTCTAGTTTTTTTTTTTTCTGTAATCGTCGTTTAAAATATGATATTTATACTTTTATAATATATTCTTTTATAAATTTTCTCTGTTGAATATTTAATCAAGTCTGTCATCAACTATTTCCTTTGCATTTTTAGAAGCTAATCTAACCAACAAGCTTAGATATATTTGCTCTTGACTTCCGCTTCGCGTCTGTGTTGTTTGCTAAAAATGTGTTTGCGCAAACAATATATCTCGCAGTACACCTACATGCATGACCGGTAGTGGAGCCGAAGGAGAGAATCGACCACTATTGGCTATTTATCTTAAAAGCCACTTCCAACGATAAGCTAATTAGAGATACGCCAAGAAATAGAGATGATAAAAATAAGTGTTGCAATCTAAAGCTTACTTTAGTAGAGTCAGTAAAAAACAATAGAGAAAGAGATAGACGATGGAATAAATCAAGGAGAAGGAAAACTTATAATAATAATTTTTTATTGAAGGTAATTGTATAAACAAAATACAGAAACTTAAGTCAAGTTACATTTTACAAAAATTTTACAAAATTCTGAATGTTTTAAACTCCATTATATTATAAAAGGCTCCCTCTATTAAAACATTTTTCAAGTTTTTTCTAAATTGGTATATGTTTGAGCGCTACAGGCAGATTATTATAGAGATCTATACCCTTAATCAAGAGCAGAATTCCTGCCGAGCTATATTTATGCCTCGGTATAGAGCATCGGTCGGCAACCTATGGCACGCGTGCCACTTAGTGGCACGCGAAGCATTTTTGGGTGGCATTTGGGTTATTGTTTGTTAAAACAAACGTGAATTTAAACTGCACTGAATTTTATAAACACACTGAAAATAATGACAACTTCCTACAAAAAGTATTATCTTCAGAAAAATATAGTAACTTTTAATGTTCTATGAAATAAAATTCTGTGATTATTTTGTAAAATCATAAATAAAACACGCTTTTGTAATTTTGACCCAGTGCTGTAATCGTAAAATCAGAAGATACATGAACTGTAAGAAGAGTATACGCCAAGGACGGGCGTATGTGATGAGCTGAAAAAAGAAAATATCGAACCCATACGTTAGGTCGACCTTTTTTTTTTTAGAGGTGGCACGCACTCATTGTCAAATAGAATTATATGCACAAAGTGGCACGCGAGCACATTTGGGTTGCCGACCGCTGGTATAGAGAATAAACCCTTCCCTCTCATGTTGCGATTATGTACTTCAGAATGTTTTAGGATGCTGTCTTCGTATTCCTTAATAAAAATTAGGATACTCGGTATATATAGAGACGGGATTGTCAGAATTTTTAATTGTTTAAAAATTGGCTTCCATGAAGTGCGTGGTTTAACAGCAGCCATTATTCTAATGACCCGTTCCTGGATTATGAAAAACCTCTGCAAGCCAGAAGAAGCACCCTATAGTTTAAGGCCATTACTGTTGACTAAAACTATGAAAAATAGGCTAATCTAACAATCTCCGCAGTCACCGTATTCGTCAATCTTTTAATCATGTATGAAGTCTTGTTCAAATTACTGGACACCTGATTTATATGTTCCTTCTATGTTAATCGAGCATCCAAGTGAAATCCAAGAAACCTTACAGAGTCATCAGTGTGGAATTCGTTATTATTTACGTGCCTGTGTAAACTGAAAACGGCTGTTTTTGTTTTTTCCAAATTAAGGCTTAACCCATTGGATGAGAACCACAGTAAAGCTTGAGCTTGGGTGTCACTTAGAGCCCTTTTCACATCCTTCGTCAATTAATGACGAGTCATCGGCGAAGAGTACAGTCATGGCTGACATATTATCCGGCAAATCATTAATAAATGTTAAAAATAAAAGCAGGCCCAAAATAGTACCTTGCTCATGTCAATATTCAGTGCTGGTGACAGGTTGGAGTTTATCGTGTAATTTTTTTGGACAAACACAGTCAGCTTGCTCAGGTCACAGAACGATCCTGCAACGTGCAATCCTTTTTCAATACTTTCCATTATTTTATTTAATAATAATGTAGCTGTTTTAGCTGTGGACCGATTAGTCCTAAACTCCAATTGATTTTGGTCTTATAAAGTCTAAGCTTAATTTTTAATACCATAATAAAAAAACATCATGCTTTGTGGTGCCGAAGTATGTTAAATAGTACCTCTGGTTGAGAATCACTAATCTAAAAGATACTGAGAACTACTGACCAAAGTATTTTAAATTGGAAATTTAAGTTTAAGAAGTGTGTAAATAAATCATTGTCGGGATTTAATGCTAGAATCGATTTCAAGTGACGTTTTATAATTACTAATCATTGAAAGATCTAGCATTTATTATCCTTTTGTGGTGTTCTGTATGTTTATCTGAATCTGCTAATTACGTATTAATGTAGTGGGAAAGTTAGCTAATAACTTTACACTGTCCGTTCATTTTATCCAGTAAATACAGACTGCAAACTAAACACCAAACAAATTTCCTATTTGTCCGTAGTTAATAGTTTTATAAACATAGTGACATTTGGTTTCCAATTGTTGCAATATTTGTTTATGGGTCTGTGGTCAGCTCTAGAGTACGAGGTATGTGGAAGAGCAGTTGTTTGTTTCAGTTTTAATTGGTGAATACAAATACAATGGTCTGTTCTCTGGAACTTGTTTTCGGATCTTTATTGCTTGTGTATTGTGTTTAGTCACGATAATACTTATTAATTTGCCAAAGGCTTATTTGTTTTCAGTGCCATTTTTGGATTAGTTTTATCCAATCCTTTTGCTCTTCCGGGCTAAGAAATGCTCGTCATAAATCTTTATAAAATGACAAATTACTTTCGAGTTCCAAAGAGATTTTCGATAGACTTAAAAGCCTTAATGATATCCTTAAAAAAGTTAAGAATAAATCACATGGTTCTTTCCATTTGTATACAGTTGATGAGCCAACGGAGTGGCCGAGTCGTTAAATAGTGCAGTTTTGACTGGTTAATAGTCTGAATTGTGATGTTGCTAGTTCAATTCCCCGTTGATGATATTATGCGGGCGAGAATAATATGTTTAACATTACTCTTATTTTCACAATCATTCACCCTTCATCCAGGTGTAAGAACTCGCCCCCTGGTATTGGCGATTAGCCTTGTTGCAGAAAAAGGCCGATGTAAAATAGAAAAAAATAAAAAAATAAATAAAAAAAAAAACAGTTGTGGCCGCCACAGGACCGACACAAAGTACTTGTTTAATTTATAATGCTTTATCAAATAATGTCTCAAATAAAAGTTGTTAGTTATTTGTTATTTATTAGCTTTTATAGCAACTTTTATCAAATAAATTTAATTATTTTAAAGAGAAACCGAGAAATATTTCTCGGTTGTGAAATATTCGCAAAAATCTTAAAACCGACACGAGCAAACTCCTATTTCTAGTTAACCGATTTTTACCAAAAGTTGATCAACTCGTGTCACTGATGTCAAAAGCTTAAATATGAAGTTTTATAAAAATCCTATTAGTCGAATTTGCTCTGCACGTGTTCACGGACCGACAGACAGAACGACGGACAGACAGACAGACAGACAGACAGACAGACAGACAGACAGACAGACAGACAGACAGACAGACCGACAAACAGACCAACAGACAGACCGACAGACAGACCGACAGACAGACCAGCAGACATCGTGCTAAAAATTGTCAAAACGTTATGTAGCAATGACGCTCGCTGTAGTAAATAGGGATTGTTATTTCGGCTCACTCTGGCTCAAACCGAATTATTACGCTGGTCCTCAAGAATCAGTTTCCTAAAACGTCATTCAGTTCACCCTACCAATATGCACGTTGTATGTCTCCTACTACTTGCATTTGCATTTTATGAATGCTAGAGGTAATTTATAGGTTTATGGAATATGAGTAGCAATGATGAATTGCGAGGTCTGTATAATGAACCGGATGTGATTGGCTTCATAAAAAGTCCCAGAATACGTTGGATCGAACACGTCATCAGTATGCCTAACAACATGCCAGTGAGAAGAGTATTTAATAGCGTTCTAGGTACAAACAGACCAAGAGAAAGACCTCCGCAACCAAGATAATGCCATACCACATAGTGCCTGGGCAGTCCAAAAATACCTTATGGAGGTCAGACCCCGTTATGTTATTTTGAAATCAGAATTAAGACCTCATTATGATTCCAACAAATTTGTATGATTAATTTGTCACCTTATTTGAAATTTAATTAACACAAATAATCTGTTATGATGGATTTTTAATCCATGGTTCTATGCAAACACTCTATTTTACCATTTCTAGATTAATTTTTAATCCTTTGAGAAATGCAATAATCCTACTCTGCACTTCAGTCAATATTAATTATCTATTATTATCTTATTAATTATTTCTGAGTTATTTTCTCACGCCCACTGAATCTTTGTTGGATTTCTTTAATAGTCAATCAATCAAAAAAGTTTTGAGAAGATTAAACAAGCAAAGAACTTGGAAATATTTCTGATATAAACTAAGTTACGAAAATAAAAGCATATTGAAATTTAATTTCCTTAACGCCTAAACTTTTTCAAAGTCAGATTTAGTACTCAGGTTATTTTTGTATTAAAGTTTTCAGCTAAAAATAAAATCAAAGATTTACAGAAATTCTGTAAACATAAGAATAGCCCAAATAAAACTTTTTTTTATAGTTTTAGGTGATAATTTCTTTAACAGATTTACTTCTATATTTGTGTATTTAAGACATAGACATGCTAACTTAATTAAGTTAATTATAAAATTAATATATTTATTAATTTTTTTAAGGAAAGCTTGTTAGTGCCACGTTCTGCGATCTTAGTAAGGCGTTTGATATTGTTAACCAAGACATATTAATAAAAAAAAAAATAATTAAAAAAAATAGAGGATTACGGGATCAGAGGAACAGCTCTCAAATTTTTAAATTCTTATCTTGAGAATAGATGGCAACTAGTGGAAAGTAATAAACAATGCTCTAATTTTCTTGAAATAAAATCCGGAGCTCCTCAAGGCTCAATTTTAGGACCAGTTCTTCTAATTTACATAAATGACCTAATCGCTATGTATTAAACTATTCTAAAACTATTATGTTCGCCGATGACACTACCATTTTATATGCTAACTTTAAAACAAACACATCGATATCAGTCTCGCAATTAGAACTGGCACAATCAGAAAATTGGTTTAGCAATAATTATCTTAAATTAAACTTAGAAAAAACTAAAAACTTTCAATTTCATGCAAGCATTACCTATGAATCTGATGAAAAGATCCGTTTTTTAAGCCTTACAATAGACTCACTGATAGATTCACTATGTGTCACTCATAAGTAAAGTTTCAAAGTCTATCTTTGCTTTAAAGAATCTTACTCCAATAGTAACAAGAGAAGCAGCTATAGTAGCGTATCATTCCCTCATTAATAGTCAGTATTTCTTATGACATTCTGTTATGGGAAGCATCCCCTTCCGCCAAAGATGTTTTCATAACGCAAAAAAAAGCCAAAAGAATCTTATGCAATTTAAATAACATGTCTTCCTGCAGACCTTATTTTAAAACATTAAAAATATTAACTATACCTGTATTTTGTATATATACTATTGCTTAATTTATGTCAAACAAAATATCTTATATTTCATTTAAATAAATCCGGGTGATAGGACTGTTACCAGGTATGGTAACAACCTAAAAATTCCTAAGCTCAGACTTAAATAAAGCAAAACTAGTAATAGTTACTGGGGTCCGACGCTCTTTAATAATCTTAGTGAAGAAATAAAGTTTAGGTTTAAACAGTTTTAAAAGAAAAATAAAAGAGATTTTAGTTAATAAAGCTAAATTACTCTATTAATGAGTACATTGATGACCTTTTATCTTAGCATATAGTTTGTGTCGAAAGAGCTAAGTGGTAATTGTATAAACTATCAGCGCAAAGTATATGTAATTATGGATTTACTATTTATTTGTATGTGTAATTAATAATTGTTTTTTCTTAACTTGTACATTTAATTATTATATTATTTTTCTCAACTTTACTTACTGTATCATACTTTATCTTTGTATTACGAGTCGAAGCTTGTGACAATTCCATAATGTATTATATAAATATATGTTAAATACATATATTTTCAAAGTAAAACTAATTGATTATATATGTAAGAATAAATGAAAAATAAATATTGGGTTAGTACATAAAATAAATATTCGGGTACATAGTTTGTAGCACGTCTTAACAACACGATAGTCTGAACAGAAATATTAAATTTAAAGTGTTGGTGATCTTGCTGCAACTACCTACCATCCTTACTCAATCCAAAACTTCTTAGGCTGAAAATAATCGACATTTTTCGAAAAATGTATCTGATCAAAAATTCCTGTTAAACTATTTCGGTTCCTATCAATGTTCATTACGGAGATTGTTTTTAGATTTTTAGATCAATCCCTTTGGGAGATAGGGTGGGAAACAAAAGTTATTTGACACATTTTTGGCAAAAATAAAACTTTGTTTGTTGATTCACTCATTAAAAGGTTTCGTGTGGCATGCCACTCAAAATTTTAAAAAAAATATTTATTTTTTATTATATACATATTTGTTTATATTTATCCCGCGCTGTATTTTTTTTTGAACTCTCTATAGTTTTCCTATATGTGGGTCAAAAAGTTGTACAAGTATGCCAAATTTCAACTTTCTATGTTCAGCCTTTTGGCTACAATTTCTACCGTACAGACAGACAGACAGACACATGAGTGTACAAGGGTTTTTTGGTGGTCATACCTACAAAACCCTAAAAAGAGGTGGTTTATATCTCCGATGGCATCGACTGTGCAGTCGCATGAAGGTGAAGGTTTAAGTCCTATTCTATGAAGGTGTTGTGAAGATATGTGGTTACCTTAGCAACAGATCGTCCTTATAAACCTTATTTAGATACCCAATGCTAGAAAACATTCTTATGTGTAAAATACGAAATGCCAACAGTTTAGTTTATATGACTGTAGAATATATTCCATTTACTGGAAAACCAACTTATTATTAACTTAAAATACAGTGTTTCTCTTAGTAACTGTGAGCAAGTTATTCGTAAAACAACATATTACAATGTTAATACGCGTATATACACGCTTAATATTTGTAAAATGATTTCCTTATTGTTTGTTACTGTTTATATCAACATATCTGTTCTTGTTCTCTTAGACTACCGTCTCAAATATATGATTTTCATCCATAAATCTCTGCGAAGCGCGCGTATGGTCGTTACAACTTTTCACTTTTCAAAGCCTCCTAACCATATCTCACGACTACTACAACAGTTATTTTCAATCAACAACTATTAAACAGGAATTCTCAATTATTATTGCAAAAATTTTGGATTTGAAATATTTTAATTGTTTTATTTACTGTTAGATTTAATATGGTGATAGATTATAATGTCGTATTAGCTAATATTGAGCTGAAGGCAAAATATAATGTATGCTCAGCATTAAACTCTTCAGCATTAAAATCAAATTAAATGCATATGATAAGAGATAGGAATGTGCATATTAAATTTTTGGAGTGCTTATAGTATTTATTATTATTACTGTTAGAGGGCAACACGAGCAACCTTAACCCTTTGGCGCCGACTTTTCTTTATGTATGAAAATATTGGTTTTTACTATTATTGGCTTTTATGTATCATAAAAAGTGTTTACAAAATTTTCCTGAAATTTAATTTATAACTAACCAATTTTTCTGCGGCGCGGATTAAAATTAAAACGTGCATTTGCGTTTAGAATAATACCTCGATAAGTATTATACGAGTGGGACACTGATTCACGTATTTATTACATATTATACTCTCTGATTTTTTTTTAATCCTTATGGGACACATATGTCCCATGAGGTACGAAATGGTTACAATCGGAGTCAATTTTTTTCAATTTTGTTGGAAAGTTGTATACTTATACATTATTAGCCTTAAATCACAAATATATGGTCAATTTTGAGTTACGGTCTAGAATTTTGACATTTTGATCAAAAAAGAAAGATTGCGAAAAAAATATTTAAAAAATTCATGCTGTCATAGTTTTTGAGTTAGAGCTAATTTGGGTTCAGTCCAGAATTTAAAATGGACCCAATTTTGTTGATCCTCGATCAAAAATACATATTTATACCAATTTTCAATAAAAACGGAGACAATTTTTTTTTATGGTCTACCCCTTACGATTTCTTCGATTGTGGGCCATTTTCAAGGCTTTTGGATTACTGCCCATACAAAATTTATAATTGGTTTATTAAAGCTTGTTTATTTTTATAGTCTAAACAATGTAGGATAATTTTTAAAATTCAAACCGCAGATTTTTATCTCTAGCCATTTTTAAGGTAGAATTTATTAAAATTTTCAAAAAATTAAAAACAAAATGAAAAATTTACATGTTTTTTTTTTTCAAAATATGTTCAAAGTCAATTAGGAGCTCAAGATATCAAAAATTTCAACCGCAGATCTTTATCAAATTTCATTTTTGAGATACATCCATGCGACAAACAAATTTTTTATAAATCACGCATATTACAATTTGTCATAATTTTAAAATACGCAAAAGGAATAATGCCTCCAATTTTTTATAGACTAAATAAACTATGAGGAATAATCCAAAATTAGGTCGTTTTCTCTAATAGTATTTAAATTGTGATTTTTTTTTATTTCACAATTTTCACATTTGGATTATACGCGATTATTTAGGAAGCAAGGGGAGTGTTACCTATAAATTTAAAAACTCATTCATCATTCACTTAATAGCAAAAAAATAAAGAATAAAAGAAACTATTTCTCTCTGTTCAATGCAGTTTTTAAGATGATACTAGTAGGTGTACCCGTGCTTCGGTACGTCATTTCACTACATTAAATCTAAAAAAGTGGAACATAACGATTATAAAGTTAAATATATAAAACGGTAGGTATAGTAATTTTAACTACCGCTAGGCAGTGGAGAATAAATAATTACTTAGCACGAACCTTTTGACAAATTCCACAACTTGAGAGTTGGCTTCTGTTTACGCTGTGATAACTGCGTTATTATTAATCTTTGATGTATAGTGTTACATATATTATGATTCTACGTGAAATGGTCTAATTTATTATTCTTAAATAATTGATACATCTCTATAAAACTCCGATGCTATGCACCCACAAACCTTATAATAGTAAAACTATTGCGTTTAAAAACAGAAAATTACCTAATACACGATATCGGTGCATGATATGTATATGCTTTCTTTTCTCGGACTTTTTTTTAGATCTAGTTAATATCTACATTTTTGTCTACATTACATTGATATATCCCTTAAGGTTTAGCCGACGTAATCAATTTAAACTGCACGGAGAGTGAAAAATGATGGTTTCCCCCCATAACGCCCCCTAGGGGGACGTGGACGAAGTTGGAACTCTCACTAAAACCTTCCTCGGATTATTTTACCCCTCTGTACTAAATTTGATGAAAATCGGTCCATCCGTTTGGCTTTGCATAAAGGACAAAGAAAAAAACAAACAGACAATGATTTTTATGTATAAAGATATATTTGGGGAGTTATGGGAACAGCTACTTTTAAACCAAGTATCTCACTTATTATTTATTAAAAAGTAAAAAAAAGACAGTCTACAAAAAGGCTCAGAGTCGATGAAATGTGGGCCTACCCGCTTTTTTAAACTATCTTTATAAACGAATACTTTTCGGCCAAATGAATTTTATTTTATATTGAGTTATATTTAATAGATACTATGATACCCAGTTATTATTATAATTTTTTTTAGATTTATTTATTTTACATTGGCCTATTTCTGAAACGAGTTTATCGCCGATGCCAGGTGGTGAGCTGCTACACCTGGATGAGAAGTGACTGATTGTGAAAATGGGAGTAATATTAACATACTATTCTCGCCCGAATAATATCAGCAACGGGGACTTGAACCAGCTACCTCACAATTCAGATGTTTTTACCAGTCAAAACTGCTTGATTTAACGAGCATGACCCCATCCGTTGGCGTATCCAGTTATTCAAAAGTACAAACCAAGTCCAATTTTATAAAACAATGCTATTTTATAATAGTATTAAAAGAAATAATCAGTAATGATGGCTAGAAAGATATAACGCCTGTTGTTTAACGCCTCTAGACACCAGATTTAATTCTGTGTTACTTTTAACACGAACATTTCAAAAGCACTTGATCTTAATTCAATAAACAAACATCTATAACAATATATTTCAATAAAACAAAATAATCATAATCGAAGTAACAGTAAAGTATCATAATATTCTATTTGTATTCAGTGTTATCTGAGTGTTAGTGCCTTTAGGTTTCGTGTTGTGCCTCCCGGTACAGTAATAAGGGTGTTTATTCGAGGTCTGTTAGAGCAAACGAATCTGATGATATTCCGTTTCCGCGGTTCGTGGCTATCGTGTTCAACACGGGATGTTCTGAATGGTTCATTTTGTGTATTTGTTCATTTTTCAAAGACTGAAAGGAAGAAACTTTACCGTGAGATGTTGCTAAACTATTAATTACATATGTTTAAAGATTCTTTTACTTCACAATTGTACACGAAACGACGTGCTTATAAGAAGAAGAATAAAGGGATATAAGGATATTTATTTGTTGTGTCTCTGTACAGATGTTTGTTTTTGAGATGAATGAACTTGAGTATTGATTTCATAGCTAAGGAGATAATTAGTTAATATAATATTTCCTTACATTTATTACCGTGTTAAATTGTCACCAACTGAGTAAAATTTCATTCATATAACTGTTCATTGCCATCTCGTGATTATTATAATAACCACTATTCATTTTATCAATCGCAATTAATGCTAACTAATTTGACTTGAAAATTTATCTGATGGAAGCAAGAAGAAAGAAAGGCCGAGTAAAAGATGGGTTGATAGTAAGGGAAGCAAGAAATTACTCGCAAAAGAAAGCATTGGAAAAACTGGAACGAAAGAAATCAGGGGAGGCCCATGCTCAAAATTGTGTTCAATTTACCCGAGAAAAATCAATTAATCAGCTTCCTTCTTTATCCTTCAAACGTCCCACATCGAGTCTTAGTTTTCACTACCGTACTGCTACTATAAAATGGAACTGGGCTGAACATGTGGCTAGACTTCAAGATGACATATGGACAAAAAAGATCCTAGATTGAAGACCCAGAGATACCAACAGAAGCAGAAGAAGACCCAGAGATACCAACAGAAGCAGAGGAAGACCCTCCACTAGATGGACGGGTGACGTAAAGAGAGTTACGGGGAACTGGAAATATAAAGCACAAGACCGTTCCGAATGGAATAAGTTTGTGGAGGTCTACGTTCAGCAGTGGACAAGAAAGGCTGATTAATGATGATGACTGCTACTATATATTGGGCACGGGCCTCTCACACTAAAGAGTGAAGTTCCAGGTCTACAACTCCCACAGTAACTCAAATCCAGGTCAAGAGCGGTAGTAAATTTAATTTGTAATATTTTACATTTTTATTTTGTTTATTAAATGATGATGTTTTAAGAACGAATACAAATATCCATGCTCTGACCGAGATTCGAACTCAGGACCTTTTTTAGCATGAGAAGCAAGGTGCTCCCTCAGCGTTACCGAGGTCGCGAATTAATTAGCGTATATGTTACTATTCATTTATTATTTATGTATGTTTAAATTGTAATATTTAATAATGATTTAAATTATGTTAATTTTATTCCATCTTGTTCCTAACAAATGGTGGTTTAATTTTAATAAAATTAAATTTTGAAAAAAAAAAAAAAAAATGGGTTTCAAAAAAGGATTCGAGATTGTTTTCCCCTGTGACTGCATTTGAGTGCGTCAAGTCGTTCCGCCTTAGATGGAAGGGGGTGGGAGTTATGAATGAAAGAAAAAAAAATGTTTCAAAAAAGTTTTCTTTTATAAAAAAAAAAAATCTAGTTACCAACTTATGTCATTCTAGAAGAAACCAAGAGGGACAAAATAAGAATACTAACAGGGAGAAGAGCCATAAAATATAAAGTGCGAGTCATATTGACAGTAAACACAATATCAGAAGAGTACTGAAAAGAGAGAGAGAGAGAGAGAGAGAGAGAGAGAAAAGAAAGATGAAAACCTATACCAAATGAGGGAATGAAACGTGAAAAATATTACGAACTGAAGAGATTTTCCATAGAGGAGGTCGCAAAAAGAAGAAGAGGTCAACAGATATTGAGAAACATAATAGTAGACAGAAACATAACAGAATACAAGAATCTACGTATAACAAAGTCTACAAAAATATAACCACTAGCGGATTACCCAGATACCTGGCAGAAAGAAAGAGGAACCAGAAGGTAATCACATGATTTAGATGTGGCAACGAGGAGAGAGCAAACAATTATTGGAAGGAAGAAACGGAAAAAATATGTAGCATCTGCAGAGAAGAACTTGAAACAATAGGAATGCAGCTAGAGACACGGAAAACAGAAAACCTACTAGATGACTCGGAGAGAGGCCTATTCTGGACGAAAGCAGTCTTGGAAAGAAGAATAAAATAAATTATTACATATCAAAGGATATATATATAATTATTAAAGAATGTAAACCAACTCTTTCAAAACCGAAAGGAGCGAAATAATTTATTTATTATTATTAAAAAATTGGATACGGCAATAAACTGGTGCTGTTGATATTGTACTAACGGCGACAAGGCAAAAGTGGAATTGAACTGAGCCTTTCATCCGAAGAACTATTGAAAACTGGGCAACATATATCCTTCACATTCGTCCAGGATACGGTGAAAAAACAGATCGACATCCTAACCTCGACCGCCTAAAAGATTGGTCCGACGATATAAAGTAGGTAGCCGACAGACATTGGTTGATGATAGTAAAAGACCGTGTAAGTTGAAAGGAAAAAGGGGAAGACTATGTCCAATATTGGACAAACATGAAAGTCTGAAAAAGGAGAAGACAAATAATAATAATAATAATTGGTTTTATTTCACAATAAATTTGAATACATTTGTATCGAATAAATGACATAAAATGTACAGTAATCGTGTGTAAACCATAAAACCGAACAAAATAATAATAAATTTGAACTGTCCGGCCAAGAATGGCCACCTTAATCATAACGGAAGTGTTAAGATAGATCAACGCTCTTCGCTACATACTTTTTAAGTAATTTATAAAAGTAAAACTGTTTGGTTATCGTTAAATGTACAGTGAAAAATCGTGTGTAAGCCATAAAAGCGAACGTAACCTTATGAGAAAGTATATTAATAAAACGCATGACATTCATTGTTGGTGATGAGTTGTGTCAGATGTAAGGTGTAAATCCATTTTCCCATCTAAAATGACTGAATGGCGTGTTCCACAGCAAAAGAACGAAACCATTTAAATACAACTGAGATTAGAGATTTATTTGAACCGGGGTTTTTTTTAACATTTTTACGCGACGAGCGACAGTATCTGTTTTCAGGATCTGCAGGTTGTTAAGCAGCCAAAATAACAGATTTTTTTTGACGGTGTTTAACACTAACGAGGTCTCGGGGTAGCTCATGACTTTTTTGCAAGAGACTAAATAATAGCTAGCTCAGTTGACACTGTTTTTGTTAACAAAATAAATAGATCAAGGGTACTGTGTCACGGTTTTAAATACAGTTTATCACAAAACGTAAACAGATTTTGGTTGGAAATGTAAAAAAAATCGAAATAATTGAATTTTTTATCTTCTAAATGAAATAATTTATGAGGACAAATAGAAAGAAAAGAAAAAGCAAAAAACAATAGACGAAAAATATATGTCTACCAATTTAGTAATGTCACTTTATTTCAAAATAGGATGAACGATGAGGATGAAAGAGCAGTATTGGAAAGAAGATCTGGGAAGGGAATTTGAGTGCCTACAGGTCAGTGGGTAGTACAGATAAATATATCCTGTCCAAATCGTTTTATCGACCGTCTCCTGATATAGTCAAGATACTCTACGTGTCCTACGTAAGGCCTCATTTGGAGTTTGCAATCTCAGTTTGGGCACCCAGCCTCAAAAAAGACATTTCTGTGATGGAGTAGTTGCAAAGGCGTTTCACAAAGTTGGCTCGTGGATTATATTTATTGTCCTATGAATAGGGTGACCAGATTTCAGTGAAGGGAAACCGGGACACAGGAAAAAAAAAAGAAGGTCTTTGTTTCCTCCCAGATCCAAGTGAAGAGCAAAAAAAAAAAGGTCCACACCTCCCCAAATTCAAAGTGAAGAGCACAAAAAAAGGGTCCTCACCTATCCAAATTCAAAGTGAAGAACAAAGAGATTCAAAAACCGGGACAATCGGGCGTGTCCCAAGGACAGTCTTCGGGACAATTGACCGAAAACCGGGACGGATGGTCACCCTACCTATGAAGAAAGACTGCGAAAGTTGAACCTTACTTCTCTTGCAACGTCTTCGTGGGGACCTTATTACGACGTTTAAAATAGTGTGTGGTGATTTTAAATGTGATTTGTCGAATGTCTACACCCTGAATACAGACACTAGGAAAAAAATGCGCGTGGAAATTTTTTAACCAACAGGATTTTTAAATCCTGGAACAATTTACTTGCCAGTGCCTTCACTTCCAGCTTGAACAGTTTGAAAAACTATATAGATTTAGTAATTTGATTAATTTGTATGTAATTAGCTTATAATTGTATATATTATTTATGTGGATATAACATAGTATACTCTATCTGTGTAAAATGGAACAATACAAGCCTAATGGTTTCAGTTCCTTATTTTTTTTAATAATAATAATAATAAAGAGATCAACTTATAAAAGATCTAGACAGTATTTTACAAGGTACTTTTTGAGACCAGCTTCCTTTTTACGGTTTTGTAGATATTACCAAGATATCCTTCTCCTCACTCACGTGTGTCTCTGTTTGGCAGTAAGGTTAAAATTTTTGTCTAACAACTGGACCTACAGATTTGAAATTTGTAAATAAATCATTGCGAGAAAAATACCGAGATGTTTTTCAAAAAAAGTAAATAAATAAATAAATAAATAAATAAATAAAAATATTTTTTATGTTTTTGGTAGGGTATGAAATGAAAGATTTTCATACGTGGATTAAACTTTTGTCCCCCATTCTACTCCCCTAAGGAGCTGATTTAAATATCTGAAAAAAACTGAGAATATTTTAATCAGACAATTTTTTGGAAACGCCAAATAATTTTTTAAAGTAACCACTTTTGGCCGTTACAGTTAACAGAATTACGAAGAGGTTCTTGAAAAAATTTCATGAAAAGGTTTTTAATGGTTAAGGCTTTTATCTACACGATTATTGAGATTCCTCCTGTTGTGTAGCCTATTTTTGTAAATAATTAATAAATCCACCAGAACGACATGAAGTATGCTACAAGTTCACTAGGAGCTTGTGAAAAAGCGCCGACGATCCAGAGAGGACATTACCCTGCTTCAAATATGGATTTTTACGTTCAACATAGTTCCCAAGGTATGACGGTACCACTAAGCTTCATTTTTAGGAAAAAGCAGTAAAAACATCGGCCAAAGTCTATTAGAAAACAGTGTTGAAGTTGATAATTAAAGAATTGAACAACTCACTTCACTGTCACCACTGGAACTTCCAGATTCCAGACCTCCAAGATTCAGCGCCAACCCATACTGCGAAGGCTGCGCAACAGTGGCTTGAAAACCGGAATTTATTTCTTCTGCTAATTGGTCACCTAGCAGCTCTGACACCCTGTACTACAAAAATTGGTCCGTGCTTCAGGACATGGCTTGCAAGAAAACACCTTAAAACGCTAGACTGAAGATAAAAACTTAACCAAGCTAGGCACTGGTTAAGAACTGAGAAAGAATTAGTCTTATACCTAATTCTTTACACACAATCGTGAATTATTATGTTTGAACTGGTGGCATGGTAGCACATATAAATAAGGATAGAGGTCTCTACTGTACAACCTCTAGGTACACGATTCCAGTTATTAATCGGAAGAGGTTAAAATGAATTTATCTTAAAAACACAGTGATTAATACCCAATTATATTTTATGATTTCGTTCTAATTTCTATAAGCACCTTCGTGATATGTTAGCGGTTATTGTGATATTCTCCCGCGGTGCTGTGACCGTGTTTGTGGTGACCTATGACCCGTGTCACGACCACACACCCGCTGACCGGTAATCATCAGTCCGCGAAGAGAACTGTTGATGTTATTACGCAAAACTGCATTTCAGTTTAAGAGTAGGAAATGCAACTGAAAACGAAAGGATTTGAAACACTTTCACGAGCTCAGGTCCTGTACCGTGTCGTCACGCAGATACTCAAATGGAAGGTGGTTGTTATAAAATCGAAACTCTTAAAAATTGCCCACCCATATCGGGATTTTGAAATGGAGTCTTTACCTTGTCAACTATGGAAAAATGAGATCGTCATGGAATTATCTTGCAAAACTTTTATATAAAATAAAAATAAAATAAAACATATTTAAAAAATTAAGGAAAAAACTGAGCTCGTTTAAATTAGGAAAGCTTTATTTTTGCCTTGTACAATTCTTACTCCAATATGTTGTAACGTCACTCATGCGTCTGTCTGTCTGTACGATAGAAATTGTAGACAACCAGCCATCATAGAAAGTTGAAATTTGGCATGCTTGTACAAGGTGTCTCAAAAGAAATTTTATATTTAGTGGATCGATTAAAAAAAAAGTAAGCCGTATATAGAAAAAATGTTTATTAATTATTAAAATACACTTTTTGGGGATTTATTTCTTAAAAATAATATCGTCTAAATGTAGACCCTCGCGTTCTCGGTACTCATTTAATCGAACAGTAAAATTACTTATGATGTCTCGGCAGGTGGACTCAGGGATGGCTGCCATTTCGTGACGGATATTTTCTTTCAAATGCGCCAGTGAAGTCGGTTTATTGGCGTAAACTTTAGATTTAAGATAACCCCATAGGAAAAAGTCCATAGGGGTTAAATCTGGACTGCGTGGAGGCCAATTTATGTCACCTCTCCGGGAGATCAATTTGCCTGAGAATATTTCACGAACACGTGGCAGAGACATATTGGACGTGTGTGAAATTGCTCCGTCCTGTTGGAACCATGTTCTTTGGTTATAGCCAGGAAAGTTTTGCAGTTCAGGTACCAAGAAGTTGTCTAACATCTCCACATAACGCTCTGAATTCACTGTAACTGCAAGCCCCCTTTCGTCTTCAAAAAAGTAAGGGCCGATAATTCCTCGCGCCGACATCGCAGCCCATGCGGTCACTTTAGGCGAATGTAGGGGTTTCTGATGTTTGCGTTTCGGATTCGTTGCACTCCAGTAGCGGCAGTTCTGCTTATTTACGTGGCCATTAAGATGAAAATGAGCTTCATCCGAAAACAAAATGTTGGTAAACGTTGAAAATCGCTGAATCACCTGATTTACGAAATTAAGCCTCTGACTGGCATCTTGGGGCTTTAATTCTTGCACCAATTGAATTTTGTAGGGGTGCAGCTTTAGGTCTTTGTGCATAATGCGATGTTATGATGATCTATGCACATTTAAAGCACTTGCGCGCTTCCGAATTGAAAGGTTCGGGTCGTCACGAACAGACTGATTAACATTCTCCACGTTTTCTACCATTCTTGATGACCTAGGTCGGCCGGATTTTGATTTATCCAGCGTTGTACCAGTCTCTCCAAACTTTTTAACCCAATGTCGAATGAGAGGAATGCTTGGCGCATCATTTAAGTGGCGAAAACCTCGAATACTGCAGAATTTTCTACGCGCTACAGTCGCCGAATCACCGTTTTTGTAAAACTCTCGCACGCATAACGCGCGGTCTGCTCCCGAGAAACGCTCCATAGCGACTGAATTTCCAAGAGCCAGGCTACCGATTGACATAACCCCCGCGCCCCTCGGATACGTTGCGTTCACGCAGTAAGCTAAATAAATATAAAATTTCTTTTGAGACACCTTGTACAACTATTTGACCCACATATAGAAAAACTATAAAGTTCAAATGAATCCATCACGAGATAAAGATACACAGGTATGTATTCAATGAATAAATAAATATATTTTTTTATATTATGAGTGGGATATCAAATGAAATCTCGTAATGCGTGGATAAACAAGCATGTATCCATTTTTGAAAAAAAACAAAAAATAATTATATATGTCTTTGAACTAAATTTAAATTTAATGTCTTCATTGGCCTAGTTTTGAAATGTAAATGTGCCATCTTTTTTTTCTCGATTTTAATTCTCATTTAAATAATATAATAATAATTATTTACTTATACCTATATAATAATAAATAACTTAAAAATTATATCTCTGCGTAGGTTCAATCAGTTAGTAAAGTTTTTATTCTGATATGTAGACACATTCCAAGACAGTTAGTTGTTAGGGCAATTGTACCACAATCATGTTCACAATTTTCAGGAAGCACTATACACAATATTTAACTAAACACATTAGAATATATTTTCTCAGAAAGACTTAATCTGTCCGCTCATTTTTAATAAGTGGTCGTAGCATGCTGCAAATTTGGTAGAAAATAAATGAACGATAAAAAATATTGAAATGGGACTAAAACATCCTATCAGCTGCATCAAAAAACCAGAAACTAAAATGGTTATTTAATATTAAGTTATTTCACACATGTACAATTTTCGGTGCAACTAGTACGCGAAACAAGTTGTAAAAATATAATTTAAAATTTGAACTGCGACATTTAAACTGAATCATTATGAAAACCATGGATTAAAAATACTTGAGTGATTTCCAACAATCCTGTAAAAAATATGAAAGCTAATTTTTCCATGATTTCATCATTTTCATTTGAACGTTTGAACACAAAACACCAATGTTAATATTCAACACAATACGTTGACAGTAAAACAAATTTTAATTCCATTTTAATGTAAAAAAGCGTTTTAAACGTGCTTAGTATCTTTCACACTCATTCCGCTTTTGATTATATTCTGAAAACAATCTGAACCATGTAAAATAGACATTGTTTTTAACGATATTGCAAGAGAGATCCCCTTCCCAGATAAAGAAGCTAGGCGTTGTTTCCGAAATAATCATCGCTCTCTGACAAAAACATTGTGTATATCTCGACAATATTTCAGGTGCAGTAGCGCCACAACAAGGAAACAACATTTAAACATTATATTGAGAATTTTTACTAACCATTTACGAGGATTGCAAATTAAGTTTTGCGGATAATTTAAATCAGATCTAAGAAATAAAGAAACTGTACGTTAGCGTTCGTTTAACAGATGTCTGCGCAGAATTTTTTGCATTACTTGGTCAGATCATATTCCCAATACTCATCTTTGGGAATTGACAGCACAAAAACCTATCCGCTTGGAAATTCAGGAAAGATAGTGAAACTGGATTAGGCATACTCTCCGGAATGAAGTAAACGATATCTCCAGAATGGCATTAGAGTGGAACCCTCAGGGAAGCTCTCGTAGAGGTCGTCCTGTGTCCACATGGGGGAGAACGATACACCAAGAAATTGATGCCCACGGAACTACCTGGCGCCAGGTGAAGAGGCTTGCTCTTCACAGACTCCGATGGCGCGAGTTTGTAAAGGCCCTATGCTCCAGCGAGGAGATCTAAGACACAATATATATATACGTTAGCATTCGTAACGTTTTAAATGCATACTTATATTTATAAATTAAAATTAGGAGATTTGAAACTGCAAACTTTTACTTTAATTTCTAATTGACGCATGCACAGTAAGCATCTGTCTAACCTAAATTTTTTTATGACCATACTGTTCTGTTTCTGTTCCTACCTTTCTGTTTTCTATGAGCATAGTTATAGATTTCTCTTCCATTGTAATTCTTATCATAAGTATGTAACTCTCAAAACCTCATTAGCAAATATAAACAGCTGTCAAATATCGATTGATAAAGTAGAAATCGGTAGATATTTACCGGTACAACGGTGTCTGTGTCTTAATTTCTAAGCTAAGTCGAGATTTTAAGGCGGATGAGTCATTTCTTCCACTCCTGAAGCAGCCAGTAACTCGATAGTCCTAGCTGCGGTATATGGGCGTTGTATTGTCATGATGAAGAAGGATTCTCCTTTTGCTTGTTTTTCTCCTACCTTTTGGAACACATCCGGCAAAAAATCGTGGTATACCATTCAGCACTGTACAACTATGGTCCAGTGGAACAACGACAATACGACCCGTATGTCCGAAGAATGAAGCAACCATTTTCTTGCCAGTGCTTCGTGTATGTTTCATTTTGACTGGTTTGTCTTATTCTGGGAAGGTCCATTAAGATCGACTGCCCTTTACTTTCTGGTTCGTAGCAGTAAATCCATGTTTCGTCACCTGTTACTATGTCTTAGACAGTTTTTGACTGGCTTCTGTTAAATTTAACGAGTTTTTTCTTTTTTCACTCCACACGCGCCTTCTTTTAAACTTCAGTTAACAGTGTGATATCCACCGAGCAGAGAGCTTCCTAATGGCCAGATGTTCTTATATGATTGTATTGATTCGAGTCATGGATATGCCCAAGGATGCCTCAATATCCTTGTAAGTGCAGCGGATAACCCGCTCAAATGCATTCCGGACACGGTCGATAGTTTTCGGCGTGACTACATTAACAGGAGAACCTTCACTATATTCGTCTTTGAGAGAAATCTTGTCACGCTGGAACTCGTTGAACAACCATTACGGAAAAGCCAAGGATGATGCTGCATCGAAAAAATTCGCTTTAATTTTTGCGGACAATGTTGTTCCAAATGCTCCAAAATGTTCGCGTGTTAGTTCCATTTTTAATAGAAATGGTTTTATTTAAATTCGTGCTTAAAATCGTACACATTTTTTTTTTCTGTGATTTATTAACACAATCTAACAACAAGAACATGAACAATTCAAAAAACAACTTGTCGAATCCACCATGTAACAAGCAACAGCTAAACCGCAAAACTTAAATAGCAAGCCTCGTATATATAACAGACCACAGTTTTCTGTCACATGCGGTTCCTTGCCGATTCGGACGTTAACCACCATATTAGCAATATTTATTTTGTTTACTGTAATTTGAAAGAGATTTGTTTCCTTTATCTACACATTTTTTGTGATAAAGAAGATCCGGGAACATCTAGAACATCGTCCACCAGTAGACAAACCTTGCAAGACCTTACCAAGGATGGAAAAATATATGATCTAGCGAGTACTTAACACAGCAAGATTTATGTAAATGAGGTCATCAGTTAACCCGACTGACCGACTCTAAGAAGAGGAGGAGATAATTTAGGATTGTCCAAGAATGTTTTTATGGTTGCCAGTGAATTCTTAGCGATTCTTTGATATTAGTTAGAAGCGTCTTGTTCGTTTACAATAGTTAATAAATCTTTTCAAAGAATATCATCTGAATATTCAAATTAGTTATTGTATACTGCTATTAGTTGTACTTTCTGTTTCCTTCTAACGCATGAATGGAGTAATTTAGACAAACAACTCTAGCCGGATGTGCAATAACAGATGAAGATCAATGTCCGGGAATAAGTTGAATGACGTAGTGGCCACGTTATGAACCTGACTACTCCTTACAATCTATGCATTATGCAAATAAAAAACAAGATATTAGCCATTGTTGGCTGGCCGCGAGAAGTAAATTAACATGCAAAGCGCCGCTGTGCGAAAATAAAAGAGAGGGGGGAGGTGTTAACTTTGCAATCTCGTTTTTAAGTAGCTCATCAAGGACGTACTCGTACACAAGTGTTCCATTCACGAAAGCTCACCTGAAAGATGAGATTTTGTTGATAGAACCAAAGGCGGCACTCGACAAATTTTAATTTCAAAAACTGCATAAATAAACTCAACCTTTTAAACGAATTTGATCTTTAAGGAAAGAAGCTGAATTAAATTCCATCTTCCATTGTGTCACAACCCTGTTAAAGGCAGAGATGAGTCAAGACCTGAACGATTTAAAATAATTTTGTCACCTAACATTATATTCTCACCCTCATCTAAATGTTAGGTTTGTTATTAATATTATACATTTGTCAAGGATTTGTTAAAATTCCATACTGCAGATTCGAAGAGAACTCGTCTTGGTCATTATCATCATCACCATTCTCTACCAGCAGAATTCATCCACTGCTGAACTCAAGTTTACCCATTACTTCCCGAAATTTTTGTGCCTTGGGTTAATAATCACTAATTTCCTATAGTTCTCTTAATATCGTCCGTCTATCTAGTACAAGATCTACCCCTATTCCTTGTATTCTCGTAGTGTCCATTCAATAATTTTCTTGTCCACCCAAGTCTGCCTTGCAACAGGGCCTACTTCTTTCCGGGGTTTGTTTCTTCCTTCATCATGCCAGACACTTGTTTCTGATCCACGAATTTGTTTTTCGAATGATGTATACCAATGTATATTCTCTATTAAGTATGCTGGCATATATTAGTTGCATTTTGGGCGAAAACTAAATACAGACGGCTGCATCCCAATTCGTGGGGATATGTACCCGATCAAATTAGCTAAATAGAGATCCCGAACCATAGTGATCTTTGTAGAACTACAGCCTTATGAATTCTGCAAATTAGTGAAATAGTAGTGTTCTGGAAAATATGGAAAATTGGATTAAGTGGAAGGATATAGTAAAGTTCGCTAGAATCCACCTAGGATTGTAACCCTACGGGATAGTAGTAGGAGTAGCAGTTAACATCAAACTTACAGGGGGAAATTATATCGATTTCCCTTTCAAAAGAGTCAACTTTCATGCCATTACAACCAGAATAATCAATATAACAAGCTTGATTTTGTAATAAAGCTACACTTTTATAAGTTCAGACCATATTTATAACTTTTAGTTCTTCTTAAAAGAAGAAAATCTGTGGCCGCAAGAGCTAAGACATGTGTTCTTGTCGTTGACTGCTAGCAAGGGTACAGACAGGTTTAAATCCCAATTTTTCCAAATAGTGTGTGAATATATATATATATATATATATATATATATACAATTAACCGTTCGTAACCGGTTATAAATCATAGGTTCCTTTCTGTGAGCGGTAAAGAAAGGACGTAAACTGACCATATTATCCCTAAATGTTCATATATTGAAAATGTGGTCACGAAACCTGGAAATAGCAGGCCACAGTGGCGCACCCAGCAAGGGCCTGGGGAACCCCCCCCTATGAAGGAAGAAAATAAAAACAAACAAATTGAGATGAGGACCCTTTTTTTTGGGTCGTCACTTGTATTTTAGAAGTGAGGACCGCCAACGGACTGGCCGAGAGCACTAAGTCGTGCGGTTTGTGCTGGCGGAATGTCAGTACGACCGTCCGGTCGATGGTTCGAGCCTCGTTCGTTGGTGATATTATTCGGGCGAGAATAATATGTTTACATTACTCCCATTTTCACAATCATTCACCCCTCATCCAGGTGTAGGAGCTCGCCCCCTGGCATCGGCGATTAGCCTCGTTGCAGAAATAGGCCGATGTAAAATAAATAATATAAAAAAAAAAAAAGTGAGGACCTTTTTCTTTTATGTCATTATTTTGTATTTCCGAAGCGAGGACCTTTTTTTTAGATCATCACTTGAAATTTATATAAATAATTTTGTCTTCCCCCCCTAACAAAAATTCCTGGGTGCGCCACTAGGAGGCCAAGACACACTTCGGTTTGTTGCGCCAATGATGATCATTTTTCCTTAGAACTGATATTTTAAAAATAGTACTAGAACAGGTGTTTTATCTCGAAGAGCCAAAATGATTATTTCACCTAGGTTTATTGACACAGATTCGTCTAGAACTGCAAATTTTTAAAATTGCAATTTACCACCCAGACACAACATAATCACAAAATAAAAAAACTGGAATAGAACAACTAGAAAACGAGAGATGTTGAGAGTGGAGAGTAGAGAAACAAGTTGAAGAAAGCGCACATCTTACTCAGATAATAGATCTAAAAAGAAAACGAATGACGTGAAGCCTAAACAACTCGTTGACCAGCTTAAATTTATATTTCTACCATAAAAAGAAATTTTATTTTGTCCGATCAAATTTCCTGTAATTTAAATTTACCGACTTATTTTTTCAAGCATGTGGTCTTGCCCTTTATGTCGCATATGAGCGGTGTGCTTAAGTACATGGTGATGAACTACGGAAGCGATTTAATGATGTTTCTGGAAATTACAACCGCTTTGTTAACTTTAATTGTTTGTGGTAAATCAAATATGTTAATTTCATTTCATCTTTTTAATGAGCATCTATTAACATATTTTTATTTGTTAATAACATATTAGAGAAATATTATGAAGTGCAAATAGTAAACTAAAGTAATAACTAGGTATTTAACATTATACATGTAAGAGAAAAACAATTAAAATTATACTCTTACTATTATACTTACTATTATCAGTGTGGTAAAAATTATTGTTATAGAGGTCATGAAAGATTTTTTTTATCTATGAGTTGATCTCCATGCAATGTTAATTATTGTATGGGGATCAATTCTATTTATCGTAGTTGCAATAGAGTTTGAAATTACTTGCCGGTTTAATTAAATATATTTGAGTTTGTTGCCTGATAGTAATATGTAGCGCGGATGTAGATTGTTGTATTCCGTGTTTTTGTTGAAATGAGATGCAGGTGGAATGCTTTGTAAAATTCCTCGGTGTTGATATGAGAAATATCGTTCAAGGAAGCGGTGGTATCGTTCGTTCGGAGCCCGGTCCATGTCGCCCTCGGTGCTGTTCAGTCGGAGCAGCGTTGATCCGCGGACGCAGAGATGTACACGGACACAGACAACGGCAGGACAGACAAACAGTTCATGGATTGCTGTAGGACAAGTACGATCTTTCCCACATGATTCCCACAGCTTGTATAAATAGTTGTTTATTCCGTTATTTATATAACAAGATCTTAATATCTTGAAATATTAATGACACTCGTAAAGCATGCTCGGCGATACGTATTCATATCCCCGAGTGATGGTGCAGTAGTAGACGATTCATTTGTGCTCTCGTAATCCCCATTTTACAAAATAACACGCCGCTCAATGGAGAGTATTATCAATGAGACAGAAATTACAGTCCAGCCAATAAACTATCCAGATATATAAACCAAGCGCAATCGCTGCCGCAGAGGAGCAAAAATAACCGTATGTGTTGTTGCAGAAGCGGCCGGCTGCTGCCGAGCCCCTCACAAATCACGTATCCGCAGTAGATATTCTGTAATACTGTACAATTACCGCGACCGAGAGCGAGGCGGAGATTGGAGGTTGGCGGCCGGCGATCTCTCCGAGGCAGAGCACCCTCGGCTCTACAAGCGCCCGGCAGACACCCCCGGCGACAAAACGATTGTCGGAAGTAAACGGAACAGCGATCTATCAATAACTAAATAGCAGGGCCGGTTCCATGAACCGTGAACTGATCAGTGCCGCGGCAGACGTCGTGTTATTTAAATCAGTCTGGCGGACAGCCGGCGGGAGACCGGAAAGGGCAGGGTGACCAGGAACATTGCACAGGTATGATACGAAGCGGTGACATGCGCGCATGCCCGCGACTTATTATCAACAGTCCACGGTCGTGACGGGTGGGCAAACTGCAGATGGCGCACACCGACACTGAAACATGGGAACGCTGGATCTGGATCTTTTCCTTCTCTTCTATTTCAGTACAGTCGTACGATTCAAGTATCCGATTACGCTAATTTCACGTCGACGGACAACAATCCAGAGACACGACTCTATTCAAATCTGACCGCACGTCACTCCTGTGCTTCCAACCTCGACGGAGTTGTTCTTCTTCTTGACCTGTCGTCGCATGTAGTGTACGAGCGCACGGATCTTCCTACTCGAGCTTCTTCCTGCTTAGATCTGTCCACATACCGGACACCGCTCGTAATTCTCCACCCGCCACCGGTTCAATAATGTTATACATGTTTTTGATTGGCACAGCTTCAATGAGGATCTGCTTGATAAGTTAATTCTAAATCACAGCGTGGGATTACGTGCAATGTCGGACCAGGTACGCGGTACATTTATACATATCTCACCGGGAACCTGCCGGCTGATGACATGATCCGCCCGTTGGCTTGTCTACGCTACCGGAATCTCTCTATTTACTTTCCCTCACGGCCGATGTTATTAAATATCATATTTTCTTGAGACACTTTCCTCATAACGGTGTGCGTATCTCAGTATTCTCGATCTGATTGACTTAAACGATACTTAAGGCGATACTTGTAAAAAATCTCGCGTTCCCATACGCGTTCGATGTGAGATACTTAATATTTTAATGGTGAGTCTCTGAGCATCGTATAGATATCGTTGATAAACGTAGCGTGTTTGTAGTAAATACAGGAACCTGTAAAATAATTGAAGGTAATAGTTGCTGTTTAGTATTTTTTAAACGAACCGTGTGAATGTATATAGTGTACTCTGGATTAGTTAATCTACAAAACGACGATCAATTTAAATTAATGGTACTTTTCATATGTAATCTTGGTTGAATTGTTGAAAATTGTGGTTATAAATTAACATAATAAGGCAAATAAAATTAAAAGAGGAGTATATAATCTATATGTATTTATTTAAACAGATTGTTAACGGGATAGATTGCATTAGCATCTGGCGCTGGGATGGGCGCGGCTTGGCGCTACTTCCATGGGAAGAAAGTGATGCTCCAAATGAGGTAATCATCGGTAATATGCGTGATGGTATTTACAAACACCAGCGGAAGAAAGTGAACACTCGGGTAACATTGAAAGGGAAATAACGCATCTATTATGTAATAATTTATAATTCCCAATGTTTCTAGCTTTGGGGATATTGAAACAAATTGAAAATTTGTTATGTTACGTACAAATTTACGAGTTTAGAAATAGAATTTACGAATGAGAAAAGCAGAATCAGACAGAAGAGGGCCTGTAAAAAAGAAAAAGTAAGATGAAATTGATTGGTCATATTCTGAGTTAGTTAGTTAGTTAGTTAAAATTTTTGGCGCACAGCAACAAAGAATATTTGCGCCTAACGCAGCCCATTTACATGACTATACTACATATTAAAAAACAATAAATAAATAGATAAAATCAGTAAATTTACGCATACTTAATAAAAGAGGTCATATTCTGAGAAGATCAGTGAACTACTTAACTATGATGGTCTTGGATTGGAACTCGCAAGGAGGCCGACACCAAGGAGGTGCCCATAGTAAAGATCAATCTAGGAAGAGATAGCAGACCTGCCCGGAAATAAAATTTTAGCTAAAAATAGATTAAGATGGTGACTTACTATACAGGCTCTATGATCTACGGAGGAGTCCAGGATTTAAAAAAATATTAAAATTTGTTCACTAGCAGGCGTGCCCGTTGCGTCTACAGATTGCCCGAGTGATTTTTAGTTTATAAAAATTAGGTTTTAAGGCATTAAAAAGGATCTTCAGCCTGCAGAAAGGATTTCTGAATACTTTGGTGCAAAGCGAACTTTCGTAGGATAATTAAAGCAATTAGTAAACAAATGGCGCGCAAAAAGTTTTGCATAGGTCAAAAGTACATCACAGAAAAAAAAAAACGCGTATTTTAGACAAATTAAAGGTACACCCACTGTTCTAAAAAAATGTCGAGTTTTGATCAAAATTATGTTGATTTGCAAGGAAGAAGTTCCAAATCGACTTATATCACAACCGGCCAATTGTCCAGATTTTAATGTATTGGATCTTGGCTTTTTCAATTCTATACAATCCTTACAACGTACAGCTTCACCGAATTCAATCGACGAACTGATGAATGCGTACAAAATGCATTTAATGCATTAAACATAAAACTCTTGATAATGTTTTTTCAACATCGCAAACTTGTCTAGTAGCAACCATTTTAACAAAAAGAGGAAATTCCTATAAGATTCCGTACATTAATAAGGCAAAACTTCATCGTAAGGGACGATTACAAACAACATTATCATGTTCCATACAGCTGTGGAGACAGCAACGTCCTTGTTAAATTAAAACTTTTTGCATTATTCTTTGTTTTACTAGATATATGTAACTATTTCATAAATAAAATCATTTTTATTAATTAAAATTATAAATGTCTATCATATTTTCAACCAAGAAAAAAATCTAAATGTATACCATATTTTCGGACGGAGGGAGTATATTAGTATAGATTTATTTCTGCCAATGTTGGTCAACGTCAAAAAGCATACAGCTAGAGCAGGGTTCCACAAACTTTCTTGACCGTCGACCCCCAGAAGAGTTTCTCAACTTCTTATCGACCCCCTCTATTTTACAATTACATTATTATAATAGGCCAAGCAAAAAATACGCTTATGTGATTTCTTATATTGTTTATTGTACCGTGATTTATATTTATATTACATTTATCAATTATCATAATATTATTATTAAATAAAATTTACTGTCTTTGTCAGTGTGATGGGCGGGTTCAAAATTAGTTAATCAGCCTTAAATCCTCATGGAATTTTACATCTAACTTGTTTCTCTGTTTTGTAAGGATGGAATTAACATGGCTAAAGCCAGCCTCAACCATTTAACATTTTTCCATCGACCCCCAATCGACCCACGAGCCAGAATCGACCCCTAGCAATATCATATCGACCCCCGGGGGGTCGATATCGCCCACTTTGGGGACCCCTGAGCTAGAGTATGGAATCACAACTCGCTAGGAGCTCTTAAAAGAGTTTGCCCTAACCAACTATACTTTCTTAATTTTATTTGCAGATCGAATGTCTATTTGGCCAATTCTTTCCCCCAATTTTACGTTCTTTATTCTACGGCTAATAAATCCGAAGAATTCTTCAAAACAACCCCTAGCGTTGGGTTACTATTATTATATGAATTTGTAATTAAACAAACAATTACTGTCATTTTTAACTCAGGATTTATTTTTCAACATATAATATCATCATGACGTCATACTGTTATAATTTTTAGTACTCTTTCTGACAAGAAAATAATTATTAAACTAGCCAAAGGGCAATTAAAAATAATACACATCTAATCTAATTCTGATCAAATTACGATCACAAAAAACAAATCAGGTGTTAAAAACGCCGTAAGCATACTTAACAATAAAATTTCTGTTTCCTACAAAACTTTCACTATTATAAAAAATGTCGTTTATGTTGTATAATTCCCTTCTTTATAACATTTTTATAGACACATACTAGGTTGAAAATGAGTGTTTGGCGTGATCACTCATAAGTTCTGTGTCGAAATCATGTTTTAAGTGCAACTACATATCAAAAATCACTTACGTCACTCGTAAATTTGAACTAAGAACATGGAGGATTTATGTTCTTAGAGCTAGTAATAGATAGGTTTATACACCAGTTTTACTATGATGTAGAACTTGGTATAAAATTTCATAGCTTCGGAAATAGAATTTAGTATATTGAATATTAGATGTAGATGCATTTTATTAAGATTTTATATTTAGTTTTTGTCTTTTATGGTTAAATGGATCGACTGTACTCATCAATACTTCGTTCTCCATGTTTTATTTACTATATATGCTATATAGTTTATATGGATTTTTTTATAGTTTCTCTTCTGAGGTCCATATTATTCATCTTAAGTGCTGCAAATATTTCAAAGTCACAAATATCATTTTTTTATGTCTGTCAGATTGATTTTTCACTCAGATGTTGCTCTGTTAAGTTTTTCAATGATGATTCTATTTTCATGTTAATTGTGTTGCTGAACATTTGTAAATAATTGAAATTTCTTTGGTTGAGAAACGAAGTTTCAGAAGTGTAAAATAATATTAATGGCCCAAAATGGCTTTTTAACCTGCGACGTTCGATTCAAAACACTAGAAATTATTGTTCAAACGATCGGAGTGCATATTATTCATCTTAAGTGCTGCTAATATCTCAAGGTCATAGCTATTAGTTTTTATATGTTAAGCTGTTATGACATTTCGTATTTGAAATGTCTTTCACGATGTGTAAAAAGGTAAAATCTGCTTTGGGGTAAATTTTTGACAGTTTTAAAGACGCTTTTATGAAGAATATGTATAAATCAATTTTACGTCTATGATATAAAAAATTGATGTGAAGTGTGAATTTTCACACATTTCAGGGTTTCGCAGGTATATAATACGTGAAGGCGGTATGCTGAGTGTGTAGGACAAATTTTTCTTTATAGTAATCACGGCAAAATGAACGATATTTTTAAAATAATTTATCGACTGTAAATCTAAGAGCTTTAAAAACCAATTTTATGTTAAAATATTTTTTTGTTAATTTTAATTCGAATACCTAGTACAATTATTTAGGTTTCTAAATATGTGCAGTATTTTTTTTATATAGCAAGGTTCATTAAGATTTTGAAAATTGCGCCTATGACTTCCATTGGTTGGGCCTATGACTTCCATTGGTGGAAGTCATATGCTCCGCCCCTTTGGTTTCGTATACATGACACATAGAATGAAAATATAATTCCAACAATTCCAACTGGTTATTAAATTTACGCTCTTAAAAATGAAATGCAACATTTGCCAAAATATAACTAGAATTTTGACAAAATAATTTAAACAACATAAAAATGAAAAAAAAAAAACAAAAAATAAAATTGTCTCCTCTGCCCGTGAGCAAAACCAAGTTTGCTGCGTAGCAAGCGAGCAAGCTAACCATTAGACCAGGATATGCCTTCTAGTATAGTGTGTTACATAACTATAACTTTTGTACATCGTCAACCAAAAAACACATAAAATGCATTATTTTCTGAAAACATAATCTTATCAAAAATTACTGTTGTACTATTCCGGTTCACACCAATGTACATTACTTAGAATTTTTTCAGATTTTTAGTTGAAACCATCTGGACAATTTTGGCAAAAATTGATTCAAAATAATTTATTTTGCAAAAATAAAAATTTGACCATAATCCACGAACTAAGGGCTTTCATTTGATACCCTACTCAGAATTTTAAAATAATATTTTTTTTTTCGATGAGCACATATTTGTTTATATTTTTAGGGGGATATGTTTTTTAAATGTTTTAGTATTTTTCCTATGTGCGGGTCAAAGAGTTGTATAAGCATGCCAAATTTCAACTCTCTAAATTTAGCCGTTTGGCTACAATTTTTACCGAACAGACAGACAGACAGACGACAAAATGACGGTATAAGGGTTTTTTGGTCATACCTAAAAAACCCTAAAAACTGAAACGTATCTATCTGTGGAAAAAACTCAAAACTTCTAATTTGAGCAGGGGATTATATTACAAATTTATTACAATTGAAAGTGTGCTATTATTACGTCTTAAAGTTAGAAAAGACGATTTTAAATATTTTTAAATATCAGAGAAAATTATTTTTTTAAATTATCATTTCTATCTGGAAGTTGCACTTATACGATAATTTTATTTTCCATTTGATTGAAATTTATTTGAACTATGTCTGGCATTTGCGTTTACTTACTTACTTAATCGTTGAGCCCTTTTACCATCACTGGTGTCGGGCTGTGTGTGTAGAGTTTGATTGTTACTTGTACTTGTTCTCTTCTTTCGTGGGAGAACGGCGCCACAGCTTTTTCCATTCGTTCCTATTCTTCGTCCTACTTTTGCTCCATTCCAGGTGATGTCTCTTCTCTCTATAGCACTTTTGATTTCGTCACTCCACTCCTTTCTCGGTCTTCCTCGGCGTCTTCCTTTAGTTACTTTCGCCTCGTAAACTTTCTTCGTGTCTCTACTATCTTCCATCCTTTGAATATGACCGTACCACCTAAGTTGCCCTTCTTCTATTACTTCTTCTACTGGTTTGGTTCTCAGTTCTTCTCTATATTCTGTGTTCCTTATTCTGTCCAATTTTGTCTTTCCCTTGATCTTTCGTAGGAACCTCATTTCACTACTTCTTATTCTGCTTCTTAGCTTCTCTGTTGTTGTCCAAGCCTCTGACCCATATGTCAGCAATGGTATGGCCACTTTCTTGAATATCTGGACTTTTGCTTCAGTAGGAATTTCCCGTTTTGCCAAGAAACAGTTCTTAATGCTATTAAATAGCCTGCCAGCAGATCCAACTCGTTCCGTTATTTCTCGGTCTATTTTTCCGTCTGCTGAAAAAACGGATCCGAGATATTTGAAATGCTCGACCTGTTCTATGGGTTTTCCTTCTAATTTAATGAGCTGTTTCACCATTCTTGTACTTATGACCATACTTTTGGTTTTTTCGCATCTTATTTTCATGTTGATCATGCCTAGACAGTAATTATAAATATCAAGGTTACCTTGTAGACTTTCCTCATTGTTGGCAATAAGGACCTTGTCATCTGCATAGCACAGCTCTGAGATGGTAACCTTGTTCATTTTCCAATACCCTACAGAATATTTTTGTATTTCTTTTCTAGCGTTTTTAATAGCTGTATCGAGTACTATTGTAAATAGAAGTGGGCTCAATATACATCCTTGCCTTAGACCGATTTTCGTTTCAAAGAAACTAGACCGGCAGTTGTTGGTTTGTACATAGCATTTAGTTCCGTCATATAGGCTTTGCACTCCTGCTACAATTTGCGTTTAACAAATAGTTATTTATTATTTAATCGTTTAATTAGGTGTTTAATATAGGATCAAATAATTGTATAGGAAACAGATTTATTATTATTAACAAAGAAGAAGTTTATCTACTGTGATACGTTCTCAGCTCCCAGTCCTTTAGGCTTTATCAGGCGCGCGCCCAGATTCTTTTCTTGTGCGAGTAATTCAGAAAGCAATTTTTTTCTTAGGGAATCTCAGAAGCCATTTTTTTGGGACTCGTTTGCGTATCCCATAACAACATCAAGCTCATGTTACACGATTTTTTTTTTTTTTAATTCAGTTTAACAATTAATATCTTCTGTAACAACTTATATATCATATACCATATATACCATATATACGTATATACCAGGTTTTGCTCGACGAAAACTTGGCTTGTTCCCGTACATCAAAAATTAACTAAAATGACGCTGTTTTGCTAATTAACAACAGCTATTAGCCGCGTGGGATAAATCATGTGACTCTATGCCGATGGAAAAATAGGAAAAAAAATTGATCATTGATTTCAGCGAATGTACCAGTATATAGAGTGTGATGAAAATTATGTTGAAAAATTGTAAAAATAAAGTTGTACCGCAAAACTTCTCTAGCTCCCTGCGTATTATTGAAAATAAAACTAATATTCTATAAAGTTCTAAAAAGGAAACGGTTTTTATTAATATTTTATGTTACAATAAAAACAATAAATTAATCATAAACACATAATTAATCTATTCTTCAAAAATGTTGCACTCTTGTGCCTTGACCTACTCCAATTTTACAAAAAAAAAAAAAAACATGAGTTAAAATGAGTATTTTTTTCTATTAAGAATTTTGGCTTTTTATATTCATGTAGATTTTACTCCATTATTCTTTATGCACTGGCTAAGGCAATAGTTTCCAAACTTTTTAATATACATACCCCTGATCCAGAAAAAATAAATATCTCGTAACCCCAGTAAGAATAGACATATGGATATACCTCGTATATTTGGATGGATCTATTCCTTTACGAAAATCACCGGTAAATATACAGAGTGATTATTTAATGGCGAGACGACGTCACCGAATTTTACGTGCCTCCTAGCAGAATACTATGACTATAATAACCTTGAAGAAAATTTGATTATGAAGAAAAAAAGATTATGCGCATGCGCGCCTAATCGCCTGCTACGATGTGTATGAAACGGCAAATTATTAAAACTTCCAGTGACGTCATCTCGCCATTAAATAATCACTCCGTAGATCCAAAAGGATTATATTTTCTTCGCGTACTCCCGAGTATCGACAAACCTACCCCTGTGGTACGCGTACTTTACTTTCAAGACCACTGGGCTAATGAATAGAACTGATACATCAGTCGATAACACTGTAGAGGTTCTACTTCATTTTATGTTTCTATCTGCTTCATTTTGCGCACTAATGATTTAGCTTTATCGTATGGATTTAGCCTTTGCTTTTGTTCAATCCTTATACACAAAGAGGTAGTAAAAAAATAAGGACAAATTTTATTTACTCTGCTTGAATGGTTGATAGCACTGACTAACCTCAAAGTGTCTTTGTTTGTTACCTGTGTCGGTTGTGTGCTCACCTCTGTTTTTCAAGACATTTTATTCTGAGTGCCCCATTGACCATATGCACCAAGGAAGAAATGAGAGGAGTGATATGTTTCCTTTGCTCTGAGAGGACGAAACCTGCGGAGATTATTCGCAAGATGCAGAAGCAGTTTGGTGAGAATTGTTTTGCTGAAAAAAAATATGAGTAGATAAATCGCTTCAGGCTAATGCCCGTCCTCATACTGTCAGGAAAACGATCCTGTGAATTCAAGATCTTGGTTTTGAGCAACTGGAGCACCTGCCATACAGTCCGGACCTAGCTCCAAGTGATTTCCACCTTTTTGGTCCAATGAAAGAGCACCTGCGTGAATCCAAGTTTTCGTTGGATGACCAGGTTATGCAAGCGTTGCACGAGTGGCTGCGCAAGACACCAAAAAACTTCGTCCAGGATGGAATTAGAGAGCGAAAAAAGAGATGGACCATATGTATAGAAGTTGAGGGAGATTATATAGAGTAATAATAGTATTTGTAATTTTATTGGCACAATAAAATATTTTATTTTTCCAAATTTGCCTTTACTTTTTGACTTACTTTGGTAGTATATTCATTTCTACGACTTTACCATAATCCACTGGATGGAATCAAAGATTCAGTAAAGTTCCATGTGTCCAGTTTATAGTGATCGAGTGATGGTTTGGATAATACTAACTACAAAAGCTTTGCCTACGCTTTAAGAATGAGCTCTTAGCATGTCATCAAGGTTTTTATTGCACTATTATTACATTTAACTTTACTACTTAATCAGAGTTTAATTGGCTCTGTAAAAATTATACTTTGAAATTAAAACCGGAAATCATATTTATTCAACGGAATCATAAAATTAATTACCATTCAGATAACATTTTATCTGTGAAAAAAATAATCAACATCTCAGGTTTCAATTTGAATTCGCGTGTTTCAATACCATTAGAACAGTAATACAAAATATGCGTTTATACGTTTATACGTTTCCCGTATTTAAATCTTCGTAGTTAAAAGTGCTTCGGGAAAAACAAGTAGCAGAAACCGACAAAACTGCCCCAGGTTAGTTAATGATTTCATTCATGTAAAATATTTATTTCCTTGTTTCATTAAGAGGATCAACTGTTTGAAAACCATCTTAGATTTCAGAAACGCGATGGAGAAAAATTAAGTGATATTTAAAACCATCAATAGTAAATTCAGAAGCCACAAGAATTTAGATATCCGAGCATCGTATTCAACGCCCTGTTGAGTCGGAGTTGATAACAATTTTGGATTATATATCCAGTTCCTCCCTTAAAATAAAATGTATGCGTTCCTTCGATATGGACGTACGCTACGGGGATTATCCTTGAGACTTGTTCTTTCTCTCTTGAACTCGTTGACAAATGGTTGCATACGAAGGTGCATCCTCACCCAATGTGTTAACTATATTGCCATAGATTTCCTTCACCAACAACTCTTTTTTAGGGTACATTCGATTTGATGGCCCGAGTGCTCCGAGCACGTTCTGTACACTCAAACTTGTTCGATTTGGCGCTCGGAGTACACTCAATTCGTTTTGCGGTCGAGGGTATATTTAGAGTGCGCTCTATGTGTCCTGAGTTTTAAGACAGGGTATATGGGGTATGACGGGAAAAGGTGGGGAAACGGTGGGAAAAATACTATAATTTTTTGTATTTATGACATTTTTATTAACTTCGATTTGTTTTTTTTTTTTTTTTTTTGTCATGTATCCCTTTGAAGGTTCTCTTAGGTTCGACAACCTAAGAGATGCATGAACTCAGAGATATAAGTACATGTTATTTTCAATGGCAATATTTTAAAAAGTAAGTAATTGTCTTAATTGTATTCTTTTCGTAATTTATCCATGAACTAGTAAGTGTAAGAAATGTTTCCAATAAAAGTTGTTTCCATTTAAAAACTCTTTTTTATTTAAAATTTCGAGGTTACCAGTTTAAAAGTGACGAAAATATCATCAGAGGATAGCGCATTGGTACTTAGCACTGGTTATTCAATCCCCCCCCCCCCTGCAACTTCATACGTACAAGTGTTTTCGAATAATGGGCTCAGCACTGGCGCGAAAATATTCCCTGTATAATCTAATTATAAAGGGAGGGGTCGGTATCAGACACGAAGTCGGTGGTAACAAAAAATTCTGGAGTTGTAGTCGACAGTTGTTTGTACCGAGTCAATAGCCATGTTACTTAAGTAAAGTCATCATCAACAATAGATGAACAACCCTGTATGAGTATCGAGTCTCAAGTAGCTTCTTGTAAAAATATACATATATAAATACCTATAAAATACGTGGGTTTAATAGAAAAGCGAAAATGTATCTACGTCAATAACAGTTTGGGAAACACTGATCCTTATTGTTAAACGTGTAACCATATGTAGCTTATCTCGGCAACTAACGTGTTAACAAGATTAATAATCCGAACCCTTTGAGAGACAAAGTTTACTTGTTCAATATTTTTCACTTTATGAGAGTCGCTTGCAGTTCTCCATTGAAAGTAGTCGGAACTTCTTATGCAAACAGATTATAATTGAACTTTTTATGCAGGCGGCAACGTATTATTAATCATGAAAATTAGGTAAGGGGCATGTTTTATTATTATGAAAATTAAATAATGATCTTCAACATTTTCTCATACATTGTGATTTTAAAATATGTGTACTAAACTTTTAACTCAGGAAAATAAACAAATACGAACATTATAATTAGTATAACAGTTTAATTGTTTGTTTGGAGATATCTTTTTGATCGATTCCCAGTTATGGGTCGATGCATGTTTAGAATTCGTTCCCAGATCTTTTTACTCTTCTGCCCCCTTTCATTTTCATCACATATACCATTTACTAAAATATTCTACCTCCCATGTCATGATGATACAACTACCAGAATTCAATATTATATCTTCTCATTCTATTTGTTCTTGTGCTGCTATTTCTACTGAATATTTGCTATCATTAGATTGAGCTTACAGCTTACTATATATTGAGCTTAGATACAGCTGCACGAAACAGGGAAATATTTGAAAAAGTGTTGAAGAAGGCTTGGAAAAAACCAAATATTTTTTCTTTTGCTTTTTCTTGTATGCTTAAACAGTTCCGTGACTAGGGGTGTACTAGGGGTGTCCCAGCAACAAGTGCCAAAGCAATTGGGGTGGATAAGGGGTGTATATGTCAGATCGAAGGTATCATTCGATGGCGGTTTGAGACATAGCTTGGTTTGATATTAAGGGCAACAGTTTTACTTTCTTAAGGTATTTTAATTTTCAACATAATTCCCTTGCAAGTCAGCAATACTTCTCTCAATTTTTTTCGAGGTTTCCGATTTCTTCCAAGAAGTGAGTTTGTTCGAGGTCCTCAAAGTACTCGATTACGGCTTCTATCGCGTCTCCATTAAACCTTAATAATTTTCAAGCTGAGAAATATTTTTTGAAACAGATGGAAATTCGAGGGAGCTAATAAGGCAAACACGGTGAATGCGGAAGAATGTTAAACTTCAATTCGGCCAATTTTTGCCGAGTTACAACGCTTGAATTGTCTTTTTTCTTGGTATTTCCTGGTTGTTTTTCCTCGATCACTGCCTTTAACTTCTCCAAAAGTGCTCCGTAGTATAAGTCTGTAATTCTTTTTCGCTTGTCAACTATCAAGAAAATCTATTTTGCATAAAAAAAAAAAACACACACACTTTTTAACCGACGGTATCATCTTTGTCTTTTCGGAGACGTTTCTTCTCGTTCAGTAGTGCACTGAGTGCGTTTTTCATTCTGGCGTGTAATAGTGAGTCTAAATTTTATCCATGGTAAGAAAAAACCGAAGTAAATCTGCTGAATTCTTCTTAAAATCCTTCAAACAATTTCAATATACGAGCTATTGCATCAGCTATCTCGCATCCTTTTACTCGCTTGTCGGACAAAACCATATCATGAACTTAGAATATATAGATCTATGAAGAACAGAACCAAGTTATTCCTCAAACCGTTTTCGTAGAATACTACCAAAAGTTGCTGTTCAAATTTCTTGCACTAAGCGCGAACATGACACTGTGCTTAATTGTAACCATCTGTGTCTAGGATGTCACGTTATATGACCAAAATATATTCTTTTTTTTTCGGCATGTTTTGCCATAGTTAAGGATTTCCCCTATCTCCTAAGGATTTCCTCGTTTATGATTTTATCATACGTAAGTAAAATGGTCGCGTTTTCATTTTCTTGTTTCGTAGTGGGGTCTCAATTTTGGTTGTTGTTACCCAAAAGATAAAATAGCCATGATGACTGTCAACGAGGTGGAATAGAAGAAATAGAAAATCTTTTAAGTTTGTTTTGAACATAGGACCAATGACTATGTTGGATGAACCAGCAGCATTAATTTTGTTTCTATAGTTTTGCTATGAATTCGACTGTGTTTTTAGAGCAGAAATTTCGCAAGAAAAAGTTGAACAACAGTAGTCCTTAAGTAGATATAGTAGCATATTAGATGTTGATATTAAATATTTTTTATTTTCTACTATGTAATTAACGTAAGTTGGAGTTGCTGTTAAATTGTTCGGAAGTTTGTAATGTGTTAATACTTTGAGACAGCTTAGGAAGTCAATGACCCTAGGTGGCTTCTAAATCACCTAAATTATCAGAGTATCCACCCGGGACTTGAACTTTGGGATAGGTTGCACCTGAAATTAACGTTAATAACTAGTCTACCGCCAATTGCACACTAGTGCAACGTCCTTCCTAATACTCACTAAAATATGATATTGCTTCAAAAACCTGCATAGTTGAGTCCAGGGCTGTGGAGATAGACTCAGGAGCTAAAGTCGTGTAGTCGGATAATTTTTGGGGGAGTTGCTACAAAACTCTAGACTCCGACTCCCGACATTTCAGTTTTAGCAAAAAAAATCAACTTTTACTTCTCTTTAATAATTCAAACATATAAATCATTTTTTGAGTGCTAAATATATATATTTTTTTTATCAAATTTTATATTCATTTATTGTATTCTACAGAAGTTTGTGATTCACGCTAATAGCCACAAATGCTATGCGCCAAAAATCTTAACTAAATAGCTCGTATATTTTATGAGGCCGTGCGCATAATTATTTTGTAGGTAAATCAAAGCAAGCAGAGCGAATTTTTTACATGAAATTTCATCTCGTGATTATATGAGATGAAAATTCACGTAATTTTTTTTTTTACTATACACTACAATAGTATTTTATTTAACAGGTATCTAATGGAGGCTATACTTTACGAGCAGGAAGGTTACCATTCGAGCCATAGTTACGGTTGTAATCATCCGAGTGTAATATAGTCATTATATACTAGTCAAATACAATATTTTATCTAAATCTACGAGGTGTGTAAATTAAGTAACTGCATTGGGACGCGGGACTTGTGTCACCTGGGTGGCAGGTGAACATGTGATACTCCTTCAGTACGAGTTTGAACTTGCTAGAGTAATTTTTTTGTCCGTCGCGATTTTTTTCGTGAAAGTTTTTTTTAGTGCGTTCTAAAAATGAGTGACATTCATTTCGAGCAACGGTATGCTATCAGATTTTGCTTCGGACTTGGGCACAGTGCAATGGAAATTTTTGTAAAACTTCAGCAGGCCTCGGAAAACAGTGTTTTGTCAAGGACTCAGGTTTTTGGGTGGTTTGAGGCATTTTCAGAAGGAAGAGAGTTGATTGAAGATGAATCACGCAGACGAAGGCCTTCATCTTCATGAACCGATGAAAATGTCGACAGAATCCGGGATGTTGTGCGTTAAGATCACCGGTTGACAGTGAGAATGATCGGGGAAAAGTTGAATTTGACTCTCACTACCGTTCATCAGATTTTGTCCAAAGTATTGGAGATGAGAAAATTGCTTTGTGAAACAGCAATTTCAAGAAACGAGTTTTTGGCCAGTAAATACATTCCTGTGGCTCCTCGCCTCCTTATTCGTCTGACTTGAGTCCTTGTGACTTTTTCCTCTTACCGAAATTGAAAAATCACCTCAAGGGACGTTATTTTGGGACACTCGAAAACATTCAAACTTCCGTAACCAACCAGCTGAAAGCTATTCCAGTATCTGAGTTACAGCACTGCTATGAGAATTGTAAAAATCGTCTCCAGTGCTGTGTGGCTTCCCAAGGAAGTTATTTTGAAGGACACAATATTGAATTGTAATTCTATTCGAATAAAAAAATAATAAATTAAAAATCAGTCCGGTTACTTAATTTACACACCTTCTATATAGTTTGGACCTTCTATAAATGGAGATGTTCTGAGCGTCAGTTGTAAAACTTCAGAACCTGCATCAACAATATGGCTTGGCAGCTATCTTCCAAATTTGGTTCGGTAACCTTCGATTGATTGTAACCTTCAGCAATGTTTAAAATACTATTATTTATTTTTTTATTTATTCTAACTTATAATTATTATTCAAATTAAAAAGATGAGCTGAGTGAGGTGCAAATAGCCATCGTTGTTGAGCGCCAAACATTTTAACTAACTAACTTATTAAAAAAATTTACCGTGTATAAAATGTTCATTATTCACGGATGAGCACTCGCGTTACATTATACACTGAGTGCAATATGGAGCAGCTTATGTATTTGGTACAGTTAGACACATAATGTATTTATTATTTGTTTGTCGTGGATAAAAAATATTTTTAATCTATGTATGTTATTGCAGTAACAAATAATGTAAAATTAACGTCTATGGAATAAATAAATAATTAAATAAATAAGTACTTGTTCATTTCTTTATATTTATATTATACAGTCAGAGTCAGGAATCCAATAAAAACTTCTGGAATACCGGAGTTGGAGTCTCCACAGCTCAGGTTGAGCCTAAAACTCGGTTTATAGTAGATACATAATACAAGTGCATAGAGTTACAAAAAGAGAGACTGTTCTGAATATATGTGTCAAATAAACAGAACAAAGACAGTCTTGTGAATCTTATGTTATGCGTGTGCTATGCATACGTATTATAAATGACGCTTAAGAAGGTTTAATCCAGTATTTGCGTATAAGCTAAATTTGTTTGTATGATCTTCTCTGCCACGCTTCCGTATATTGTTAAAATTACTCACCGCCAAAGGAATTGCAATAATGCAACTTAACTGAAACAAGAATCATGTATTAACGCAACTGAAGTTGGCAGAAAATCGTGCAGAAGAATTGTGTTAAAGTAATAATAACAACCACAACTTGGTTCTTTCACGCACGAATACAAACATTAACCAAATGCCTTCTTAATAACAGTAGAAATAGGTATGGTGCGCTTATGAGCATGTAAACCCTTAAAGATAACCATGTTATATAAATTAAAATCATGTTTAACTCGATTGAAGGAATATTAACTGATGAAAATGATTTGTAAGTATGTGAATTGCTACAAAGTTTAGTTTAAACACTAACGAAAAGGTTCCCAAGGACTGGGAGTTGTAGACCTAGACTTTCTCAAAGAGAAGATGCCCGGTCTCAGTAGCAGAGTGTCTCAGGAATGTGGGACCTCCCCTTATATAAGATGAAAGTCATGGTTGGCTGATTAATTTTTAATATAATATTAATTTATTTCAATTCCTATGCTTACTCTGTGCATATCGACAGTCCGAAGTCTCCCATATAATGAGTTCATAATCCGCGAGCGGTTTCGGATATGACTTGTCCGGGATCGTTAGCTGGTTGCAATGATTTTTAGGGTGGTCTTGAGGGTTGATGAATTAAACTCGATATATTAACAATCTACATTTAATAATCTACTTTAATGACAGGTACGGGTTTAATATTTACCTGACGTTTTTAATCCATGACGTTCCAAACCTTACTGCTTTTACAAGAATAATATAAGAACTAAAAATTCGTTAACCCACGTCTGTCTCAAATTAATTAACTCGAGTGTCTCAACTGTCCAATTCAAGAATGTCATGTTACACCCCGTGACGCATTGCTTGCGCATTGCTTTCGCATCAGGCGTTCAAATCTGGGGGAGGTGAATGATTTAGTACTGAAAAATGTTAGATGTTGGTACCCTTTCTTATTTTCAATCTTCAGTTTTACACACTTTCCCAATTCGTCTAATAATTATTTGACACTTTTTTAAACTAATATAGAGTTTATGATTTCCTTTTTTGTCATTGCTGTCATGATATTAGGGTTTCAAGTTATACTAATAAACATGTCTCCACTTACCTTTCGGACCCTTTCTAAAAAGTAGATTTTTTATGATTTTTACCGACTGTACTCGGGAGCCACAACATACTTTTCGCTCATTCATAATACTGTTGCACTCTGCAGTACAGTCTTTCATCGGCCAGTTTAAGATAGCCGGACTGTAGGTATTCTTAAAATTCGAGACCGACTTTTTCAAAAAAAAAATATATTTTTTTTATCTGGGAATATTTTAGAAACTGAAAAAGATATTATCAATTATTACTTGTCCTTGAACATTTCATTAAATCTGCTGAACATCATTTAACAACTAATTTGTAGTAATGTTATGAAAATCAACTTTTTTATAGTTGGCTGACCAAAACTCACAAAGATTGTAGAGTTGAAGTCACTGACTATAACTGATACGATGCCTCTCTTAAGTATGTACAACAAATTTAGATAGTTGGGGAAGATTATGTTGGTAATAAAGATAAATGACAATTATTATGAATTGATGAGCCAGAATAATTGGACATGTGAGCAGAAATTATAATTTATAACATTATTTATTTAGGACATTAACCTAAAATGAAAATAAAAGTGTTTTTTTGGAAAATAAATTACGCGTTACAGGAAAACATTAGTGAATAGGTATCGTCCTTATTCAGTTTTATGCTACTCTCATTCGGGAAGACTTTAAATACGGGCTAGTTCCGGTTCCATATTAAAAGTACCAGAGACTTTTGATTAGAAAGGTATTTAAACATTTGCTGAATATGTCGCTATTTAGATAGTATTATATTTCTATTAACCATTTAATTTTAACATATTTTAATTTTAAAACATGTAATTAACGGCCAATTATATTACAGTAATTTCAGATTTTTTTTAAATAAGACAAGACTGTTGAATCATGTATGCTCGCAGGTCTTGACAAGAGATCAGTGGCGTAGCGAAAGGCGCCTGTGTGTCTGTCTGCCTGTGTGTCTGTCTGTCTGTCTGTCTGGTCGGTAAAAATTGTAGCCAAACGGCTAAACCTAGAGAGTTGAAATTTGGCATGCTTATATAACTTCTTGACCCGCATATAGGAAAATTACTAAAACATATACCCCTAAAAATATAAGCAAATATGCGCTCAACGAAAAAAAAAAAAAAAAATATATATATATATATATATATATATTTTTTTTTAAATTCTGAGTAGAGTGTCAAATGAAAGCCCTTAGTACGTGGATTACCGATCATAATTTTATTTTAGCAAAATGAATTATTTTGATGCGACTTTTGCCAAAATTATGAAAAAAAAAAATTCCCACACTCTGTAGCACAGATGATTTAAACTAAAAATCTGAAAAAATTTTAAGTATTGTACATTGGTGTGAACCGAAATAGTACAACAGGAATTTTTGATCAGATTATGTTTTCGGAAAATAACGCATTTTTGTGTTTTCTTGTTGACGATGTACAAACGTTTAAGTTATGTAACACACTAGACTGCAAGGCCTATCCTGGTCTAATGGTTAGCTTGCTCGCCTGCTACGCAATAAACTGAGGTTCGCTCCCGGACAGATCAGACAATTTTATTTTTTGCTTTTTTTCCATTTTCATTTTGTTTTGGCAAATGTTGCATTTAATTTTTAAGAGCGTAAATTTAATAAGCAGTTGGAATATTGGAATTATATTTTCATTGTCATGTGTCATGTATACGAAACAAAAGGAGCGGAGAATATGACAACCAATGGAAGCTATAGGCGCAATTTTCAAAATCTTAATGAACCTTGCTATATAAAAAAATACTGCACATATTTAGAAACCTAAATAATGGTATTAGGTATTCGAATTAAAATTAACAAAAAAATATTTTAACATAAAATTTGTTTTTAAAGCTCTTAGATTAACAGACGATAAATTATTTTAAAAATATCGTTCATTTTGCCGCGATTACTACAAAGCAAAATTTGTCCTACACACTCAGCATGCCGCCTTCACTTATTATATACCTGCGAAACCCTGAAATGTTTGAAAATTCACACTTCACATCAATTTTTTATGATGTATATTGACAATACATTTATAATATTATGATTGTATTGGTTCGCACGGATACGCCAAAGTCTGTTTAAACCACAACAGTCACCAAAGTAACCAGATCTAGTTTCGTATTACAAATTGAGATGGATTATAATAATTTTGAATAATATAATAAAGAAATGGAATAATATATTGTAGGCAAAATGCATATGAAATCTCCATTTAGACTAGTACAGCGTAATTTTATTAGTGTAATTCTAATAGAAGAAGGAAAAGATGAGTTTGTAAGACGTGTGGTATATTCAAAAATAATATAAATAATGTAGTTGTACTACGTATGAGAAGCGCGCGTATAATCTAATACCAATGAATGCATCAGACGTTCTCCAACGCGCACCGAATCTGTCGTACAACGATCATGTAATTTGAAATAATGTCTCGTAGCGGAAGGATTGAAAAATTTCAGAATTTTCTTCGGAAAATTCGCCACTGCTTAAGGATGAGTAGTGGTAAGATATGTAGTAACTGTGCGGCCCGCGTGAGTTGCATTTGTATGGAAAGTGACAATTCAAATTGTTTGATACTCCTACTCTTCACTTATAGAGTATATTTGATCGTTCATGTTTTATCGTCAGTAGAGTCCCCGCCGTAAACTTTAAACATATTAAAGAATTTTCATTGTATAGAATTTTGTGTACCGGCACATTAAACGATTATGAATAGTAAACATATTAAATAAATTATTTCCAAATTCTGAATACATTTTATAAAGTATTAAACTGATACGGAGGTAACATAAAAGCATCTTTGATATTTTATAAATCTAATCCAGACTCTTTTTTGTAAAGTTTTTTTCAAGGAAAGTGTTGGTAGAAAAAATTTAATGTGCTCCCCATCGAAAAAATATTGTTAACCAAACAATAAGGTCCCATTTCTCTGCTTCTAAAATGTATCTGACAATGTCACATCATAAAATATCGATCACAGCATCAAGTTTAAAAGCTTCGTTGTTGAGTTATCGAAGTTCAGAGGTGATAGAGTGTAATGTACACATTAGTATCATCGCGGGACGTCGTGATGCGTCCTTATCTTGTACGGCAGACGCTCATACCTAGTCAGTTTCAGAGCATCCTGAATGCACAACGTCCTCTGTCAGCGAACATATCTACCACTTAATGGTGTGTCTTGTTCAATTAGGATTTATAATGAAGTTCTGTAACGTATTAGTATGGAAATCTGTGCAATTATCTTTTGCTTTCAATTTGGATGGATCTAGTTGGAAGGACGTTGGTGACTGTCGCAATTTCTACTGATGGAGTGATACGCGAACTGTAATTGATTCATCTTGCCTTGTCTCTGTTTGATATTGTTTAATTAAGTTGCTATCTCTTGATGTGTTTCTAAAACGAAAATTGCTTGGTCTGCTGCCGTTTCTAAGCTTTAACAAAATTATTCCCCAGAAAGTCAGAACTGACCTTTAGAATTGTGGAACTGTGTCATGAAGATTCGTTTAATTCCTGGTTTTAATTAGGATGAACACCAAATGAATTGCGTTCTATTTTAACTATAATACAGTAGTCCTGCATCAATTTTTACTACAGGATTCACAATAAATATATTTTCTTCGTATGTATAGTTTCTATCTTTGAAGGTGTCTGAGATATCCATGGAAACCATTTGGTCATTGGAGAAATTTTGGGCGGAAATCTACTATTACAGATGTTAGCTTATTAGCACGTGAGTGCTATTGCTAATATTGATAATATGTTCTACTATACGATTCTTCTTCTCTCTACTATACGTCTAAAACCTTATCATCATTGACCATTAGGGGTATCGAAGCAAAATCACCCACCTTGCCTTCCAACGCCTTCTTTTATTGTTCTAGCCCACCTAAGGAGGTGATACCGCTCACTTTGAGAAACACTACATTAGACAAAGAAAATTAAACTCTTCAAGGTTCTACTTTTTATGACTTATTTCACAAGATACAGAATAAAATTGCCTATAATGAGCCATAATTAATTATGTGTCTATCACCAATAAAATGAACAATTTGACTTCCGTTCCTCCCGAACAAATTCCCAAAGATTAAATTTATATTATAAAAAATAAATTACTCTATTGAACGCATCGTAATTGCCCTCATTACATGATTATATTTAGAACATAATTTTAAATAATGATTATTGAAAATTTGAAAGAGAAATTTCTAACTCAAGGTCAAATAAAAAGTGAGAGTTTTTAAATCGAGTGTAAATGTGTCGTTCGGAAATGATTAATAATTTCTGACTATAATTAAGATTCATTATATAAAAAAAAATGGATGCAACTATTTTGTTTCACGTGATTAGGAAGTGGTAGGGAGGTGGACTCACAAAGGGACTAAATATCTGTCAGCCAGTAGTAGGATTACACAAGAGATGAAAAGACAATTAACAGTAGGCCTATTCAATATTAGCTGATAAGATACCTTCTCAAAGCTAAACTCTCAAAAGAGGAACATGGATTTCTGAATCAGCTCAAAATACAACCAGATTGATAGTTTCCGCGAAGGAAGACAATTAAACATTAGCTGAGGTCACTAGCTAAAATTATCAACATTTTTTGACCAAACACAATCTCAAATGCAGACCTATGGAGTCTAGCGACCCAGAAACCAATTGCGACAGAAATGATTCGAAAATGGAAGTGAATAGCACACACAGAGAACATGCCTGACAATGCCATCTTCAAGCAGAAACTTTAATGGAATCCTCAAAGAGCGCGCAGAAGAGGTAGGCCAGCAATTTCTTGGCGCAGGTCCATTTCACAAGAAATTGAACGGGTGGGAAAATCTTGGCAGGAAATCAAGGTCTTTGCAAATAATATAACCAGATTGCGATACTTCCTAAAGACCGTTGTTCAACCTTAAAACTACAGGAATTATATGCATCATCTGCTTCCTAAATACAATTCGTTACGTGCTTCATTTATATTACAAATAATAGAACGAATTCAATTTTTATTTAAAGTTGTCTCCAGACTTTCTCGTATTTATTTCATTATTCCTCTACATTGATCTTAGTAATCTCCCTACTCTTCTTTTATCCTGTAGAGTACAATATAATGGTCTTGTAATGTTGTCCAGTTCTCGTCTAAGAGCATGGCCAAGCCAATTCCAATTGCGTTTTTTAACTTCCTGTTATATCTCTGCTATGTGGTCAACCATAGACCTGCAACCAGATTGGATATGGTATTTGACCAATATATCTGAAAAATTTGATATTCAATATGGACAAGTTGGTCCTCAAGCATATGTTGAAATGGTGCAATATGGTTAACTAGTTTTTCTTAACTCGCCAGGTCTCATAGGCATAGAGCAGAACAGATACATGTCCATAAATCATTTTAATGTTGTCAAAAAATGTTAGAAAGTCAATCTTAAAGTCTCAATAAATAAATGTAAACCCCATTGCAACACTTTCCTTATTTTGTTACTGGAAAATAAAATATTGTAATGCTACTTTTAAAGCTTTACATTTCTTATTTAAATCTTCTTCTCCTGAGGGAATATTTTTAAAAAGAATTCTTCTTTTTCGTAAATATCTGTAGTCTCTTAAAACGAATCATGTGTATTGTATTTGAACAAAGTGTACACAATCCCTTATTTGTTCCTTGTCCCTCTCAAGGTGTTTGGATTCTATTCCATTTTATTTATTTCATTTTAGTTTGTTTTGTAGAATTTCACACAAAAGTCGACTCGTTATGAAAAATTATTGCTGTACCGTTTGTTCTCTCTTGATAAATTGTTCAGTTTTGTTATTATTTTACCAGGTATTTGTGTTTTCTTTTGATTTTCTGAAAGAGTCAAGTACAGAAAGGCTTTTGGTTCATTTATGATTGTATAGCTTTTTGTTTATTTCATTCGCAAGAAAAAAATTAAATTGATTTGACTGTTGACTTTATTCCATATATCCTTCATCTTACATCAGTACTTTTAAGTAGTATGGCTTTGTTTTTTGTAGTATTTGTTTTCATTCTATATATTAAAATGAAAACAAATCCGAACCGAAACAAAGCAAATCATCTATCAGCTGATCTCTCCATCTTCTGCAAATTTGATCAGTGCATTATCTCATAAATTGTGCGTATGGATATTTTTTGTTCCATTGTGCCTATATTTTCTTTGAGTACTGTCCTTATGAAAGGGGTGAATCGATATGTATCCATATGCGTTGTAACTATCAGTAATCTCACTCCTCTTAGTGATGTTAATTGCCTTGCTAGGATAATGCAGCAGAATGAAGTTATGCTCTCATTATCATGTGTCAGATACCTCGTTTACCTAATCGAACTATCTAGAACGATCCAATAATAATCAGTCTAATCCTTTTTATTCGCTGCGTTTATTTGAGAACAGATTGCTGGAATTTATGATTTTAATTCAATTTATTAAATTAGGACCACCAATATCAAGCTCTACCAAATATCTACGATTGGCTGCAAAATATTTTCGACAAAGCGAGATTGGCTCATTCAAATTAATGCTAAATTGAGAAATCACCAGAATGACTGATATCTGAGAAATATCCTACAAAAAATGAGCAGCAAACGATAAAAATTGATAAACATTTAACGAGATGAAATGGATCAGAATTCTAAAGAATATATTGGAAGGAAGAATAAGCATCCATTACAAGTGGGAAAATCTCGTAAAAGATGGATGGATGAACCCAATTGACAAGGACTTCACAAATTGTATCATTCTATACAATCAGATCAATTCTGTAAAAAGTTACTGTGTAATAACGTTACTACAAGATAAAATATTATAAAAAGTATAATGCCTTTCATTTATGATAGTAACTGACCTTGCTCATAGTGACATATTTAGTGACTATTTTCATAGTAACTGAGTTACAGAATTGGTCTGATTATTTATTGGGCTTTTAACTACTCAACTTCTCTACTTTCAACTTTAACTTCAGTACTTCGGTGTTACGAAACTGGTATGGAGAAAGCATTTCCTTGTTCCGCTTTATTCTAATGTAGAGCCTTGCAAATCCACGGATATCTGCCAATTTTATGCGGATGCGCATAATTTATTATTTAGATTGTGTAGATGCAGATTGGATGCGGATTTTGGATGTGCGGTTTCGAATCGAATGAAGATAAAGAACACTTATCCACTTATTTGTACTGTATTCTATGTTAAAATCGCGGTAGAAATAATAACTACTAATCAGTGCTGGGAACCAAAACCGGTTTTAAGGGTACCCGGTTCCGGACACCGGTTATTAGGAAACCGGTATTGGATATTGGATAACTGGTTCCCGTTACCCAACTATGGTTACCCGATTCCAGATATTCATTTTGTATTCAATTCGTCTTGTCTTTTTATGTTCATCATTTCATTTTCGTATAGTAGGTTACGAATATTTGATTCAGGGTACCCGATTTGAATTCCGGTTCCGGATAGCCTATTTTGCATAACCGTTTCTTAATACCCAGCCCGGGATACTTGGTTTCTGATACTTGATTTCGGATATTCGGTTCTGGTTCTACTGTCGGGTAATTAGGTTCGAGTACAACCGAAAGCGGCTCTTTTTTGGAACCGGTTCTTGCATAATCAATTTCTGACAGAACTACTAATGACCCGTAATATGAGCATGACCCTTCAAAAATGCTTGCTCAGTGTCTAAAGCTGTTATTCCTTAAGTTTCGGGCGACAACCCATTAATTTTCTTCTATTATTTAAAATAACAAATGTAATATGTAACATAAAATAATAAATTATCATAATTTTCAATAGAAAAAATACCAGTTACCAGTCCTGCTTAAAGTATAGATATGTATGTTTTTTAATTTAGATAATGTCGAACAATCAATGAAATTAAAGGTTCGGATTAGATGCAGGTATTGTTATTTGTAAATAATGCGAATCGGATGCGGATACCGGATATGCATATGTGGTTCGGATATGGATATCAAACTTCTCCGTGCTGGGCTCTATTTTAATGATATCCGACATCCAGTAGGATTGCAACACAAGGAAAAGAAGATGAAGAAGAATTTCCGATTACATACTACTCTAACCTAATTATCGGTCCACATAGTCGAAAATACTTTTCTTTTTTGGATCTCTTGGTCACGAGTCTAGCATCTTTTTCTCATCTCTCTTCGCTAAAGCATCAAATTAAAGTTCTGGCTAGTATTAATATACAATATATCAGGAAAGACTCGACACTTAACAGCTAAAGACAGTGTATTTTCGTGACTTTAAAAGCCAAAAGTCAATGCGACTGTAGAAGGCAGCACTCTTGAAGTTAATATAACCTGCTCGAATCTTATTTAAAATTGTCATTATAATTTGTCACATATTAACATGTCATATAATTTATTTTTTTTAAATTTAATTCTATTCCATAGCTTACACGGTGCTTAAATATCAATTAGAAACATTCAACATTTACAAAGCAGCTACATATGACGAAAGAACTTGTACCTATTCACTGAGTTTTAACTGAAAAATTCAATTAAAAAAATAATTACATAATTTATTAAATATTTCATGAAATATCTAAAATTAATTCAAAATTTTTTAACAGTTGACATCAAATAGTAGATTAGGTAAAATTTTTCTCCGTTATATTTCATAAGTACATTTTTGTTATTATTCGTTTACTGTTTTATAATAACTGTCTATAGTTCTTGAAAGATTCTTGTAATTTTTCTTAAGGATTTACGTTTTTATAAATGATTATTTTTCATAAGTTAAGAAGACTTAAACAATATTCTGAAGCAATCGGGTTAAGCATATTTATCAACGTCTTCTTTGCCTCATTATTAAGACGGTAAATAATAGCATGTTATATTTTACTAAAAATATACATATTTTAAAAAGAAAATAATGGGAAACGTATATTTATAAGTTTTTGAATAGAACTTTAAAAAGTAAATAAAACGATGGCGGAGCCAATTTAATTTTGTACAATATCAGTTTAATAAGGAGATATATAATACTATTAAAGTAGGTAGCAACAGAGTAACTACATGATACACAAAGACTTATAGACCAGTCGATATTGAATATTCATCTTTCCTATCGCAAAATATCTATGAGACTCAGAAAACGAACAGTATATCGGACATAATAGAATGAATAGCAAGTCTGAAATAGAAATGGCAGGAAAGTAAATGGAAGGTAGAGAAGAAAAACTCTGGCAATGTACATCATGAGACCAACTAAAACTAGAGGTAGATCACCTACCACAGGGGTGGTGCTCACTTTGGTGACCGGCACATCTTGGTGCTCATGTACCGGATAACTATAAATACACACATCGGAAACGTTTAGGGATATTGAAAAAAATATGAAAATATATTTATTATTGTACATTTAATGTTGTATTTCAATTAAAGTAGGCAATTATGAGTAGTTGGCTATGGAAAACAAATAAAGACAATAACAAATAAGACAAAACAAATACAAATTTGATACATTTTATTCAGTACATGATCCGTCGGTTGATCATATGTTTCATTTTAAATCGATTTAAATCATTAATGTTAATAATTGCAGTGTTTTTAATTAGTGGCATTCTTTTTTAATAATGGAGCGACAGCATTTAACTATCCGCGAGATGAATCGTGCGGTGGACTTCTCCAAGCTGGTTTCAGGCAAGTTGATGTTGCCCAGCGGATAGGAGTTTCTAAAAGTGTCATCAGTCGGTTACGGAGGCGTTACAGGGAAATAGGGAGTCCAGCCGAACAACATCCCGGACGTGGTCGCTGTACAACAGCGGATCAAGACAGATTTTTGGTCTTAAATACTAGAAGACAATCTACTATTACATTACCCACATTTGTAAGGGAGTTACAGCGAGCGCATAACTTAACCGTTAGTCGCGATACTGTAAGAAGTCATCTCCACGAAGCTAATAATCTATCTCGATGACCAATCAGATGTCAACCCCTCTCTAGAGGCAATCGCAGAGCAAGATTAGCCTGATGTCACAATTTTCAATATTGGTGTGATAATTATTTTTTTCAATATTGGGTTTACAGTTGGGTCTACAGTCTACGAGAACTCTGCTTAGTCGCATGGAATAGCTCATAAGTGGTTCACTGAATTTCGTTGTGATTGTTGCGATCATTGACGAGCACGAATGTCGCTAAATACCCGGGACGCCCGAATGAAGTCAAGTGAAGATATCTCCAATAAAATTCATGATATTCAAACTATCGGCAAGAAGGGTGCCGCGTCTGCTCAATTATCAAACGACCATTTCGAAGCAATATTTGGATATGTTCATGTAAATGTATTGCCAGGAAATTTTAATTTAAAGCTTCGTTATTAAGTTTTTCAAATTTGCTTGCCTTATGATTTATAGTAAATTGTGCAGAATGGTGCTCCATTTGTAAGGGAGCTCAATCCAAGTGACTTTGCTGCGTTTCTTAACCGTTGGAAAAATATGGTTATACACCAGAAATAAAAGAACAGTCAAAACAGTGGATATCTCCTGGCGAACGTGTTTCGAAGAAGGCAGAAGGTGTTGCCTTGGCTGGAAAGGTCATGGCCACGATTTTCTGGGATTCGCAAGGCATAATTTCATCGACCAGCAGGAAAAGATCAGAAAAACAATCACTTGCACTTGCGATTATGCCGCTTTATTGGATCGACAACACGCTGAATTGACAAACAAGTGGTTCCATTTGGCTAGTAAAAAATTCTGTTCCACCATGAGAATGCATCAGCTCACTCGTCTGCAATTGCAACTATCAAATTGGTTGAATTGCAATACTAGCTGCTTCCTCGTCCATCCTCTTTTCTTGATTTGTCCCCTGCGACCGAAAAAGATTCGCATCGAATGAGAAGATCATCTCTGAAATATGCCTATTTGTCAGAGTTCAAGAAATCGTACTTTTTGGAAAGCCTAAAGTAGTTGGAATAGCGTTGGACAAAATGTATCGAGCTAAAAAGAGACAATGTTAAAAATAAGTCGCGTCTTGATAAAAAAATATTTCATTTCGAAGTCACTGACTTATCAAACAATGACGATAGAACAGATACGAATGATCGTAAGTTGCGGAGGTTCTTGCCTTTAAATTTAAACTTTTGTATCCGTCCTCACTAGATGTTTAAGAGCAAAACAGTTTAAACACCTTCCTTATAATTCTTTGTTTTTTTTTTTCCTAGTGTTCATTATTATCTGCATTCAAAAATAGATGGAGGATTTGCGCGAGTCTAAATTACACCCAACTGACAGTGTCTAAGAAGAGATAGAGATAAGGAAGTGCTCCTACTCTTTCTGAAAGAGATTCCAAAGTTAATTGCATGTACATATTTGAGCTAGTCAACAAAAATTAAATTTTTAAGCCCATCCTACTTAAGATTTCGTAAGAAAGACCACCAACATTTCTCACTAACATTAAAATCAAACAAAATTTATAGGACAAATAAAAAGAATCAATTTAAAAACAAACAGTTACAACCGTTATTTTTTGAATGTAATATTATATGTCGATCTTACCGATACGAAATAATAAGAACACGATTATAATTCTAATGATAAAACAAGGTTACATCTGATTATCGTGATCGTGATTTGTACTGACGACAGACAAGGTGCACCAGACCACATAGACGATTGATAAAGATCAATAATGATAAATATGCGTGTAAGGAAGTACATGTGCGTGACAATAGACAGAATGAAAAGTTGAGGTGCGAGCTACATGATTTAGAAGCTCACTAAAACATATTATTAAAGAAAATTGAACATCCGTTTGTTTATATTCATATAAATTATCCATGAACGTTACAATATTTTGAGAAAATTGTTAGATATCGTTAAGGACCGAACATCTCTAATTATTTTCTACAATTGCTTTCAATTAATACCCTACATCATCGGTTCTTAAACTGGGGTCCGCGAAACAATTTTGACATAAACTTTGCATCCTCCAACTTTTCGCTTTTATTCAAATAACTCATTTAATAAATATCCTAAATGGTTAAAACTTTTGTATTTGTTGTTATCTAACTAGTTATTGACATAACTAAACAATAATAAGTAAAAATTTAACAATTTTTATTCAACTGCAAATTATTTACAGAAAACATTATAATAAGATCTATTTTGACCAATATTTGACCAAGAAATGTTTGTATGAGTTTAATGTACTATAACTTTTAAAATTTTTTAATTCTTTTTACTACTACTTTTATTCATTTTATGTTTTTTATTATGCTAATAAAAACGTTCATCTCTATAAATGCGCAAGCATATTTATTAAAATAACCAGCGATACATTTTCACCAATATTTATTATAACGTAGTGCCTATGAGATTATTGAGCCAAAAATTAAGTCCAGTAATAGAGCTACATTTTGGGTTTTTACTAAAACTAAGAAAGAAATTTTTTTTTTCGAACAAACTTTTATTGCTTTTCAAAATATTCGCCTTTAAGATTTAAACACTTTTGCATTCGTTCAAACCAATTCTCGAAGCTCTTTTACCACTCTGAAGTTGATATCTGAAAAACATGGTTTTCGAAGGCTTCAACAGTTCTTGAGGTGATGAAAATCGCTGTCCACGCATTTTTTGTTTGACACTGGTGAACAAAAAATAGTCTTTAGGGGATAAATCAGGTGAATACGGGCAACGAGACATTAATTCAATGTTTTTCTCCTTCAAATAATCAATTGTTTAACGTGCTGTGTGGAGGTTTGCATTATCATGATGAAGAATGATGCGACGTTTTTAGTTGTTTTTCCTGATTTTGTCGATGACTTCTGGAAAACAAATTGTTGTATACCATACAGCATTAACTGTTCTCCGATCCTTTAAAGGAATGATTGCAACATGTCAAGTACAACCAAAGAAACAAGCTTTTATGTTCTGGAAAGTGCTTCGTAAACGAACAACTTATGTGGGTTTCGGTTCACCTTGGAAGACCCAAACAGTAGGTTGTTGCTTAGTTTCCGGTTCATATGAATAAATCCAGGTTTCGTCACCTGTAACGATGTTGTATACGGATTTTGTAGTGCCTCGGTTGAATTTTTTCAGCATTCCCTCACACCAATCAACAAGAGCCTTTTTTTGAGCTTCGGTCAAATTATGCGGAATCCATCGGGAACAGATCTTTTTCACAGCTAAATGTTCATGCAAAATAGAATGTATTGCAGTCTGTGATATGCCAAAGGATGCCTTTATTTCACGATAAGTCACATGCCGATTTTATTCAATTATTTTACGCACAGCATCGTTTTTGTTTTGAATCACAACCGATTTTGGTTGACCTTCACGAGATTCATCACTGACGGACACACGACACAGACACACGACCACGACGATATTCTGCAAACCAATTCTAAACATTGATGGTGCTTCATTACCAAAAATTGAACGAGGTGAATCTATGCATTTTTGTTGAGTTAGGCCTTTACTGAAATCGTAAAAAATCATCCAACGAAAACCTTCACGAGTAATATCAATTTTTTACAAACTTGTTTTTTTTTTAACGCTCAATGTCAACAAACTAATCGGTCAATTTATAAGCTGCCACTGATTTCACAATAACAAATGTCAAATTTTACGAATTTAGTATTGACACATTTCAATATTGCCATCTAGTGGTCGTGTGTAAAAACATAAAAGGTAACTCTCGTATCTGTTCTCTCTGAATGTTTAACTCTCTATGGTTTTGCACAGTAGTTTATTAAAACAGTATATAATTTCCCCACCCGATTTGTGTTAAAATAATTCACTTCAAAATTGAAACAAGTTGCATCTAAAATTAAGAAAAAACGTAGCATATATGCGTATTTGAAAGTAATTTTAAACACACCCTATAGCTATGATTTATATCATTACATACGATAAATATAGGGAGATCAGTAATTTTTGTATCTCATTTAAAGTATTTTTGTATCCCATTTACAAGTATCGACAGTAATTTGTTCGTAGTACAGCATTAGAAGTGGTATTTATTATGATTCGAAGAACGCTTTGCGCCTATCGCGTAATTATTATGCGTGGTATGTAACGTTTAAGTGAACTATAGAGCTTCACTTACATATGCTTAGGTATGAATATATAACCAAGTAAATAGAGCAGAGTATACTTAAGCGAAACAGACTGTAAACTGGAAATGAAAATAAAAGTGTTCGTTCTGAAACTCGTTTTCTTTTCTTTGGAATAACTGTCAATCGGGTTAAATTCTGGACTATGTAATGATGTGATAGTATGGGAGCGTAGCGGCGCTAGTTCTTAAAATTGGGGGGAGGGCAGTGGGCACCAGGAAATATTGACTGGGGGTACATATTTTACTTGAATTCACATAGAATCAAAAGATTGAGGCGGGCCATGAGCTGCTGTTTGATCTTCTTCCATCTTCCACAGTTCAAAATGGAGTTTTCTCAAGCATACGATATCTGGGAAAGTCAGCTGGGGGTCACAACAGTTTTAGGGGGCCCTTCAGACCTTCCGCCGCCACTGGTATGGAACTATCTGGACCAGGCGCCCAACCAATTTTTTTCCAGAAACCAAATTTCTTTTTAGGGGCCTAATTTTTTAGGAGTGGCTCAATTACACGTAATAACGTGTTTTTATAAGTGGGGGGGGATCAAGTAAGTGAGCTCGCCCCCAACTGTTGCGTACCTATGAACCTCTTGAACTATGATTTTCATTTTTACAAATCTACTGAATTTTCAACTATAAAACTAAATTCTAGCGAAACCTTTTAATGTGAAAAAATATTCTGTTTTTAGTATTTTGTAGGTATGACCAAAAAACCCTTATACCGTCATTTTGTCGTCTATCTGTCTGTCTGTCTGCCAGTCTGTTCGGTAAAAATTGTAGCCAAACGGCTAAACCTAAAGAGTTGAAATCTGGCATGCTTATACAACACTTTGACCCGCACATAGGAAAAATACTAAATCATCTAAAAAACATATCCCCCCTAAAAATATAAACAAATATGTGTTCATCGAGAAAAAAAATATTTTTTCTAAATTCTGAGTAGGTTGTCAAGTGAAAGCCTAGTACGTGGATTAACGATCAAAATTTTATTTTTGCAAAATAAATTAATTAGATGCAATTTTTGCCAAAATTGTGCAAAAAAAATTTTGTCCCACACCTGTAGCCCAGATGGTTTAAACTAAAAATCTGAAAAAATTCTAAGTAATGTACATTGGTATGAACCGAAATAGTGCAACAGGAATTTTTGATCAGATTATGTTTTCGGAAAATAACGCACTTTTTGTGTTTTTTGGGGCTCCGTGAAGTTAGCAGTCCACTGAAAGCACTAACGAAAATTCGTCGGCCATCCGTTAGTGCTTCGTTAGTGCCTGTTAGTGCTTCATAAAAAATCGTAGCCACCCTAACCGTTTTCGAAAAAAAAGCAATTCAAAATGGACTGCTAACTTCACGCTTCGTTGGAAGCACTAACGAAAATTCGTCGGCCATCCGTTAGTGCCTCGTTAGTGCCTGTTAGTGCTTCATTAAAATTTGTAGCCACCCTAACCGTTTTTGAGATATTGAGCATTCAAAAAAATAAGCGTGAAGTTAGCAGTCCACTGAAAGCACTAACGAAAATTCGTCGGCCATCCGTTAGTGCCTCGTTAGTGCCTGTTAGTGCTTCATTAAAATTTGTAGCCACCCTAACCGTTTTTGAGAAATTGAGCGTTCAAAAAATCGACCGTGAAGTTAGCAGTCCACTGAAAGCACTAACGAAAATTCGTCGGCCATCCGTTAGTGCCTCGTTAGTGCCTGTTAGTGCTTCATTAAAATTTGTAGCCACCCTAACCGTTTTTGAGATATTGAGCATTCAAAAAAATAAGCGTGAAGTTAGCAGTCCACTGAAAGCACTAACGAAAATTCGTCGGCCATCCGTTAGTGCCTCGTTAGTGCCTGTTAGTGCTTCAATAAAATTTGTAGCCACCCTAACCGTTTTTGAGAAATTGAGCTTTCAAAAAATCGACCGTGAAGTTAGCAGTCCACTGAAAGCACTAACGAAAATTCGTCGGCCATCCGTTAGTGCCTCGTTAGTGCCTGTTAGTGCTTCATTCAAATTTGTAGCCACCCTAACCGTTTTTGAGAAATTGAGCATTCAAAAAAATAAGCGTGAAGTTAGCAGTCCACTGAAAGCACTAACGAAAATTCGTCGGCCATCCTTTAGTGCCTCGTTAGTGCCTGTTAGTGCTTCAATAAAATTTGTAGCCACCCTAACCGTTTTTGAGAAATTGAGCTTTCAAAAAATCGACCGTGAAGTTAGCAGTCCACTGAAAGCACTAACGAAAATTCGTCGGCCATCCGTTAGTGCCTCGTTAGTGCCTGTTAGTGCTTCATTAAAATTTGTAGCCACCCTAACCGTTTTTGAGAAATTGAGCATTCAAAAAAATAAGCGTGAAGTTAGCAGTCCACTGAAAGCACTAACGAAAATTCGTCGGCCATCCGTTAGTGCCTCGTTAGTGCCTGTTAGTGCTTCATTAAAATTTGAAGCCACCCTAACCGTTTTTGAGAAATTGAGCTTTCAAAAAAATAAGCGTGAAATTAGCAGTCCACTGAAAGCACTAACGAAAATTCGTCGGCCATCCGTTAGTGCCTCGTTAGTGCCTGTTAGTGCTTCATTAAAATTTTTAGCCACCCTAACCATTTTTGAGATATTGAGCATTCAAAAAAATAAGCGTGAAGTTAGCAGTCCACTGAAAGCACTAACGAAAATTCGTCGGCCATCCGTTAGTGCCTCGTTAGTGCCTGTTAGTGCTTCATTAAAATTTGAAGCCACCATAACCGTTTTTGAGAAATTGAGCATTAAAAAAAAATAACGTGCAGTTTGCAGGTCATGAAAAGCACTAATGAAAATTCATCGGCCAACCGTTAGTGCCTCGGTAGTGCCGGTTTGTGCTTCATTAAAATCGAAATCCACCCTTAACGTTTTTGAGAAATTGAGCATTCAAAAAAATTAACGTGTAGTTTGCAGGTCATGAAAAGCACTAAAGAAAATTCATCGGTCAACCATTAGTGCCTCGGTAGTGCCTGTTTGTGCTTCATTAAAATCGGAATCCACCCAAAGTGTTTTTGAGAAATTCAGAATTCAAAAAAATAAGCATTAAGTTAGCAGGACATAGAAAGCATTAACGAAAATCCGTCGGCCATCCGTTAGTGCCCCGTTAGTACCTGTTAGTGCTTCATTAAAATTGGAATCCATCCAACCCGTTTTTTAGAAATTGAGCATTAAAAAAATAAGCGTGGAGTTAGATGGTGATTGAAATACTATATTTATCTATAGATGGGGGTAGATTTATCTAAGATATATTAATTAATTTATTTATTTATTTATTTATTTTACATTGACCTATTTCTGCAACGAGGCTAATCGCCGATGCCAGGGGGCGAACTCCTACACCTGGATGAGGGGTGAATGATTGTGAAATGAGAGTAATGTATACATTATTCTCGCCCGAATAATATCACCAACGGAGAATCGAACTACCGATCGCACAATCCAGACTGTTTTCACCAGTCCAAACTACACGACTTAATGCGCTCGACCACTCCGTTGGCATCTAAGATATATTAAGAATCTTAAGATATTTGAAAATAATTTTTACTACAATTTTACGCCTTCACACATATTGTATTTTCAACCCTATCTAATTAATGTAGGGCGAACTTGCAAATTAACTTCGATGACAGAATAAGCACCCAGAATTATCTGATAAGTTGAAAAACGTATAAATGAAAAACAACTAATTAATTATATCACAAGTATAATTAGAAGAAGTCATTGTAATCTGTGTAAAAAATCGTCTAAATCCTCTAATGTAAATAAGCAATTTTTAATAAGTGTTGGACTAAATATGACTGACGATTTAGGTATGAGAAATGATAAGCAAAAGATCTAGTGTAATAAGACACGATATTTAAGGAATGTTTCGATGTTAGTATTTAATATAATCAATATAATAATATACAAATAACAAATCAAAACACAATTTAAAATTTACTTCAACTAAGCAGAACTTTTGAACCAGCAGTATTGTTAATCCGGCAGCCCGCTCTACCACCTAACGATCAAACTGACTCATCAGATTAATTTATTTACTGTGATCTTCTTTCTGTGATTACTTCTGACCTATAAACGATAGGTTCATGGGTCAAAGGGAGGGTCAAAACGGGGGGGGGTCACGAATATCAATGTTACACTTATATGTTACACTTATATGCTACAGCATACGAACACAATAATTTTGGGTATAATAATTTTTAAATATATTTGTGACGAACGAACTAAACGAATATTACCATCGACTATCATCAACTGCATTGCAAACTAAAATATATAGCACCAAAGACGCGGAGTATAATACCTTATCTATCTCAATTGTGTGCGGCTTGCTTTATATTTATTAAAAATATAAAATATAAAAAAATATAAATAAACTGCAAAACTTTATATTTACCTATTAAATCTTTTGCCATACTTATTTTCATTGACAGCAAAAACCGCTTTATTTTTCAATTCGATGGTCTACCTGCACTTTTCTCCTCCGACCGTTAGGTTTGTGTGCCGCGTCTTGAACGCGAGAAAGAAAATACATAATAAAAATAATTGGACATCTTCTTCTTCTCTATATATATAAAAGAGGAAAATTGTCTGTTTGTTTGTTTGTTTGTTCGCTATACATTCCTAGGCCGTGTAACCGATTTAAACCAAATTTTGCACAGTTACTATTTAGAACCCTGCGGAATTGATTCTAGGTCAATTTATCGAAAATCAATTTATCGAATACAAATTTATCGAAAATTAATTTATCGAAAATCAATTTATCGAAAACCAATTTATCGAAAGCAAATTTATCGAAAATCAATTTATCGAATGCTCAATTTATCGAATGGCACGTTTATCGAAAATGCTTAGTAATATTATGTTATTTCGTAAAAAAATTTTCTTATTAATATAAATATTCGCTATAACTAGGGAATAAGTCATACCACTAGCGTCATACCACACATGATTTGTCAATTTATGGTGATTCTAAACAGGTGGCTTTATTATGTTATTGTGAGTTTGTTTTGTCATTAAACTAGAAGATGGGTAGCTCGCTTCGCTGGACTTCTTCTAACCAAACCCTTACTAACCTAACCTAACCTAAGATAGTGTTTTGTCATTAAACTAGAAGATGGGTAGCTCGCTTCGCTTGGCTTCTTCTAACCAAACCCTTACTAACCTAACCTAACCTAAGATAGTGCTTTGTCATTAAACTAGAAGATGGGTAGCTCGCTTCGCTCGGCTTCTTCTAACCAAACCCTTACTAACCTAACCTAACCTAAGATAGTGTTTTGTCATTAAACTAGAAGATAGGTAGCTCGCTTCGCTCGGCTCCTTCTAACCAAACCCTTACTAACCTAACCTAACCTAAGATAGTGTTGTGTCATTAAACTAGAAGATGGGTAGCTCGCTTACCTTTTTTTAAACCATATAAAAAATTTTATGCAATTATTTCTTAGTCTGTCTACTTTTATTGACCACTGTTTTTTTGACTTTCCGATCCCCTCGGCATTCCTCTCAAATATTTACAAAAATTTTTTTTTTTTCGATTAATTGACGATTCGATGAATTGATCATTCGATGAGTTGATTTTCGATGAATTGATTTTCGATGAACTCGTCGGTTACTGTTTTGATGATTTGTTATTTGTATATTATTATATTGATTATATTAAATACTAACATCGAAACTTTCCTTTAATATTGTGTTTTATTACACTAGATCTTTTGCTTATCATTTCTCATACCTAAATCGTCATATTTAGTCCAACACTTCTTAAAAATTGCTTATTTACATTAGACGATATAGATGATTCTTTTACACAGATTACATATTTATTGACTTCTTCTAATTTTACTTGTGATATAATTAATTAGTTGTTTTCATACCTTTTTCAACTTATCAGATAATTCTGGGTGCTTATTCTATCATCGAAGTTAATTTGCAAGTTCGCCCTACATTAATTAGATAGGGTTGAAAATACAATGATATGTGTGAAGGCGTAAAATTGTAGTTAAAATTATTCTCAAATATCTTAGGATTTAACATATCTTAGATGCCAACGGAGTGGTCGAGCGCATTAAGTCGTACAGTTTGGACTGGTGAAAACAGTCTGGATTATGCGATCGGTAGTTCGATTCTCCGTTGGTGATATTCGGGCGAGAATAATATGTATACATTACTCTCATTTCACAATCATTCACCCCTCATCCAGGTGTAGGAGTTCGCCCCTGGCATCGGCGATTAGCCTGGTTGCAGAAATAGGCCGATGTAAAATAAATAAATAAATAAATTAATATATCTTAGATAAATCTACCCCCATCTATAGAAAAATATAGTATTTCAATCACCATCTAACTTCACGCTTATTTTCTTGAAAGCTCAATTTCTAAAAAACGGGTTGGGTGGATTCCAATTTTAATGAAGCACTAACAGGTACTAACGAGGCACTAACGGATGGCCGACGAATTTTCGTTAGTGCTTTCTATGTCCTGCTAACTTTGTGCTTATTTTTTTGAATGCTCAATTTCTCAAAAACTCTTAGGGTGGATTCCGATTTTAATGAAGCACAAACAGGCACTACCAAGGCACTAACGGTTGGCTGATGAATTTTCATTAGTGCTTTTCATGACCTGCAAACTACACGTTAATTTTTTTGAATGCTCAATTTCTCAAAAACGGTTAGGGTGGATTTCGATTTTAATGAAGCACAAACAGGCACTACCGAGGCACTAATGGTTGGCCGATGAATTTTCTTTAGTGCTTTTCATGACCTGCAAACTACACGTTAATTATTTTGAATGATCAATTTCTCAAAAACGGTAAGGGTGGATTTCGATTTTAATGAAGCACAAACAGGCACTACCGAGGCACTAACGGTTGGCCGATGAATTTTCATTAGTGCTTTTCCTGACCGGCAAACTGCACGTTATTTTGTTTTTAATGCTCAATTTCTCAAAAACGGTTAGGGTGGCTACAAATTTTAATGAAGCACTAACAGGCACTAACGAGGCATTAACGGATGGCCGACGAATTTTCGTTAGTGCTTTCAGTGGACTGCTAACTTCACGCTTATTTTTTTGAAAGCTCAATTTCTCAAAAACGGTTAGGGTGGCTACAAATTTTAATGAAGCACTAACAAGCACTAACGAAGCACTAACGGATGGCCGACGAATTTTCGTTAGTGCTTTCAGTGGACTGCTAACTTCACGCTTATTTTTTTGAATGCTCAATATCTCAAAAACGGTTAGGGTGGCTACAAATTTTAATGAAGCACTAACAGGCACTAACGAGGCACTAACGAATGGTTGACGAATTTTCGTTAGTGCTTTCAGTGGACTGCTAACTTCACGGTCGATTTTTTGAAAGCTCAATTTCTCAAAAACGGTTAGGGTGGCTACAAATTTTAATGAAGCACTAACAGGCACTAACGAGGCACTAACGGATGGCTGACGAATTTTCGTTAGTGCTTTCAGTGGACTGCTAACTTCACGCTTATTTTTTTGAATGCTCAATATCTCAAAAACGGTTAGGGTGGCTACAAATTTTAATGAAGCACTAACAGGCACTAACGAGGCACTAACGGATGGCCGACGAATTTTCGTTAGTGCTTTCAGTGGACTGCTAACTTCACGGTCGATTTTTTGAAAGCTCAATTTCTCAAAAGCGGTTAGGGTGGCTACAAATTTTAATGAAGCACTAACAGGCACTAACGAGGCACTAACGGATGGCCGACGAATTTTCGTTAGTGCTTTCAGTGGACTGCTAACTTCACGCTTATTTTTTTTGAATGCTCAATATCTCAAAAATGGTTAGGGTGGCTACAAATTTTAATGAAGCACTAACAGGCACTAACGAGGCACTAACGGATGGCCGACGAATTTTCGTTAGTGCTTTCAGTGGACTGCTAACTTCACGGTCGATTTTTTGAAAGCTCAATTTCTCAAAAGCGGTTAGGGTGGCTACAAATTTTAATGAAGCACTAACAGGCACTAACGAGGCACTAACGGATGGCCGACGAATTTTCGTTAGTGCTTTCAGTGGACTGCTAACTTCACGCTTATTTTTTTGAATGCTCAATATCTCAAAAATGGTTAGGGTGGCTACAAATTTTAATGAAGCACTAACAAGCACTAACGAGGCACTAACGGATGGCCGACGAATTTTCGTTAGTGCTTTCAGTGGACTGCTAACTTCACGGTCGATTTTTTGAAAGCTCAATTTCTCAAAAACGGTTAGGGTGGCTACAAATTTTAATGAAGCACTAACAGGCACTAACGAGGCACTAACGGATGGCCGACGAATTTTCGTTAGTGCTTTCAGTGGACTGCTAACTTCACGCTTATTTTTTTGAATGCTCAATATCTCAAAAATGGTTAGGGTGGCTACAAATTTTAATGAAGCACTAACAGGCACTAACGAGGCACTAACGGATGGCCGACGAATTTTCGTTAGTGCTTTCAGTGGACTGCTAACTTCACGGTCGATTTTTTGAAAGCTCAATTTCTCAAAAACGGTTAGGGTGGCTACAAATTTTAATGAAGCACTAACAGGCACTAACGAGGCACTAACGGATGGCCGACGAATTTTCGTTAGTGCTTTCAGTGGACTGCTAACTTCACGCTTATTTTTTTGAATGCTCAATATCTCAAAAACGGTTAGGGTGGCTACAAATTTTAATGAAGCACTAACAGGCACTAACGAGGCACTAACGGATGGCCGACGAATTTTCGTTAGTGCTTTCAGTGGACTGCTAACTTCACGGTCGATTTTTTGAAAGCTCAATTTCTCAAAAACGGTTAGGGTGGCTACAAATTTTATTGAAGCACTAACAGGCACTAACGAGGCACTAACGGATGGCCGACGAATTTTCGTTAGTGCTTTCAGTGGACTGCTAACTTCACGCTTATTTTTTTGAATGCTCAATTTCTCAAAAACGGTTAGGGTGGCTATAAATTTTAATGAAGCACTAACAGGCACTAACGAGGCACTAACGGATGGCCGACGAATTTTCGTTAGTGCTTCCAACGAAGCGTGAAGTTAGCAGTCCATTTTGAATTGCTTTTTTTTCGAAAACGGTTAGGGTGGCTACGATTTTTTATGAAGCATTAACAGGCACTAACGAAGCACTAACGGATGGCCGACGAATTTTCGTTAGTGCTTTCAGTGGACTGCTAACTTCACGGAGCCGTTTTTTGGTTGACGATATACTAAAGTTATTGGTATGTAACACACTATACTAGAAGGCGTATACTGGTCTAATGGTTAGCTTGCTCGCTTGCTACGCAGCAAACTAGGGTTCGCTCCCGGGCAGAGGACACAATTTTACTTTATGTTTTCTTTTAATTTTTATTTTGTTTAAATTATTTTGTCAAAATTCTAGTTATATTTTGGCAAATGTTGCATTTAATTTTTAAGAGCGTAAATTTAATAACCAATTGGAATTGTTGTAATTATATTTTCATTCTATGTTTCATGTATACGAAACCAGAGGGGCGGAGTATATGACTTAAAACCACTAATGGAAGCCATAGACGCAATTTTCAAAATCTTAATGAACCTTACTATATAAAAAAATACTGCAAATATTTAGAAACCTAAATAATGGTATTAGGTATTCGAATTAAAATTAACAAAAAAAAAAAAAATTAACATAAAATTTGTTTTTAAAGTTCTTAGATTAACAGACGATAAATTATTTTAAAAGCAACAGATATAAACATGTTGCTTGCAAATTAATTGTTAGCAATTAATTTCACTTATTACGATTAATTTCATTCGTTTTTACATAGCTCCCGCAGGTTGCGCAGTGAAAGTGCTAGAAGCGATATTGACGCTGCAGCTTTACAACGTTCTCTCCAGCGCAGTGCTCTCGCTGCGCCGCTAAATGCCCCTCATTTTGTTAAGTAGAAATTTCTATGGTGTTCATGTGATACTATTGCCGTGTGCTTCAAACTGTACTCGTTTAGGAAGTACAGCAAGCTTTTGAGTTAAGGGTGCGCACAACCGTTCAATTTCCTATACAAGACTAACAACCTGAAATACAATTAGTAACAATCTATATATCAAAATTTTCAGCGAATTTTTATCTATCTAATAGGATATTTTTAATTGTAAAAAGAACTGTTATGTAATTGTAAATAAACAAATTGCGTTATAGACGCCATCTTGTAAACCATTCGACGCATTTTTGTGTACCATGCGGCAAATTGTAGCTAAAGCTCCATTCTACAAATATGTTTGGTGATAATTTGTTCTATTGTGAAAATTACTTATAGTTACTGTACTTGGTAATCTACTTTTGCCGCCATCTCGAATCTGCGGCGGTTTTTAATATAGGTGCTGCGAGTAAAAATGATTTATTTTATGTAAAGAATACTTGTACCAAGTGGCATTTCATTATCATCAAGTATAATATTTTTCGACGAAGGCTCTAAACTATAAACAATCATGTCGAAAAAAATGTTGACGTATTATTTGAACATTTCTACACAAAACTATATAAATATAAAAATTATTTGAAACCCACAAATATATTAAAAAAATTACAGAGCATTGTTGTGTGATACCTATTATTAAGTTATTAAGCAATAACATTTTTACAATAATTTTCTACAATCAAAAATATCATATTAGATAGATAAAAGTTCGGTGCAAAATTTGATGTATAGATTGTCACTAATTTTATTTCAGATTGTTAGTTTTGTATAAGAAACTAATAATCTCTGGGGGTTGTACGTAGCGTTAAATCCTAATTTCGTCGCTCTGGATTTCCGGGAATGGCCCTTCATATCAGCTGTGGACAATGACGTATTCTACGTCAAAATCCGTAAATTTATTTCCTAAGAAAAATCAGGGCATCTTTAAATTTAACTCTGTTACTTATTACGTCAGAAGTATTGATGAGATTTTTTTTCTTTCTTGTTTACTTCTTTTAAGATGAAAATCTCAGAAAAAAAGAAAATTCTGTGTCCATGGTTTCATGTTTAACGACTTCCACTGTATGTCAATCCATTAATAACCAAATCAAGCACCTAAATTACCTACTGCCTACATCCAAAATACACTTTTTAAGGTTGGCAACTATATATTTTTTTTTATTCGTTGTTTTTGTTGCTTAATTTATGAGGTATATTTGCTCAGCGATTAGTTATTAAAAGGTCCACCATAGATCAAATTTAAATTATATACAACATGATCTAGTCTGTGTTTAAGTTCTGTTCCAGACAATTTTTTTACATAGAATTTCTGGCCAGGACGTCTAGAGTTGTAAGTAATTTCTACATTATTTATGTGTTTTGTCCTTTAAGAACGATCCTTAAAATGGCAGATGTTCACAAGGAGAAAAGCATCTTTAACAGGCTGAATGAGATTTTTAATATTTTATTAGAGAACATTGACCTGCCTTATTAATTAATAGAAAAGAAGCCCTAATCGATTAGTGATGAAATTAAGAGCAATCGCCTCCAAGAACTCAAATAACCAGGTGCTTTTAGTGTTATTAAGGAACATATTTGAATTTGAAAACTTATGAGCTTGATTCAGGTTAACACTTGCATTTTTGAAGTGACGACTTTTTTTAGATCATCACTTATATTTTGGAAGTGAGGACCTTTTGTTTTTAGGTCATCACTTATATATTGGAAATGATGACTTTTTAGGTCATCACGTGTATTTTGGAAGTGAAGACCTTTGGTTTTCAGGGTATCACTTGTATTTTGGAACCTTTTGAGGACCTTTTTTTATGGTCAACATTTACTTTTTAGAAAAGAAACCCGGGTTTTTAGGTCAACACTTGCATTTTGGAAAGTAAAGTGTTTTTGTTGAGCAATTGTTGAGTAGTAATTTACCGACCCATGCCCCTATAAAACAATTTTGTTTTCCCACTGCCCCCCAAGAAAATATTCCGGGTGTACGCCTGACTGGACTATGTATAAAAAATTGGATGCTGTATTTCTTGTTCAATGCTATGTTTTTTAGGGTTTTGTAGGCATGACAAAAAAATTCTTATACCGAGAATTTGTCGTATGTCTGTCTGTCTGTTTGGTAAAAATTGTAACAAAACGGCTTAACCTAGAGAGTTGAAATTTTGCATACTTATACAACTTTTTGACCCGCATATAGGAAAAATATTAAAACATCTAAAAAACATATCCCCCTAAAAATATAAACAAATATATGCTCATCGAAAAAATAAAAATATTTTTTTAAATTTAAGAGTAGGGTATCAAATGAAAGCCCATAGTACATGGATTAACGATGATGCGATTTTTGCAGTAATTTGTGTAAATTGTGTAAAAAAAAATGTGTCCCACACCCTGTAGCCCAGATGGCAAATGTTGCATTTAATTTTTAAGAGCGTAAATTTAATAACCAGTTGGAATTGTTGGAATTATATTTTCATTCTATGTCTCATGTATACGAAACCAGATGGGCGGAGCATATGACTTAAAACAACCAATGGAAGCCATAGACGCAATTTTCAAAATCTTAATGAACCTTGCTATACATAAAAAAAAAATACTGCACATATTTAGAAACCTAAATAATGGTATTCTTCGAATTAACATTAACAAAAAACTTTAAATTTGTCTTTAAAGCTTTTAGATTAACAGACGATAAATTATTTTAAAAATATCGTTCATTTTGCCGTGATTACTGTAAAGCAAAATTTTGTCCTACACACTCAGCATGCCGCCTTCACTTATTATATACCTGCGAAATCCTGCAATGTGTGAAATTCACACTTCACATGAATTGTTTAGTTAAAACTCATGATTTCTTATGCATATAATAAAATTAACTTACTTTAACTAGATTGTTTGATGTGTCTTATGCAAGTTAGTTAAAAATAAAGTTATTGAATGTTTTAACCCCTCTATTACTTTATGGTCCACCTTATATACCCTGGGTGTTATTGGAGATCTTATTATATGAGTTTTTATTTTGTGATTTGTTAATGGTAACTTAAAAAGTTTTAGAACTTTTGCTTTACACGTTAGTTACTATCACATGGTTCAGTGAGTTTCCCTTTAACGCTGTTCGTCATTTTCACGTGTGCAAATATAAAAACATTTTCACGAAAATAAATATTGCCAATATAAAATCAAACACAAACTGGAAAAAATCAAACTGATTCAATAATATAGTACAGTTGAATGAGTCCATGAGACTCAACGTTTTCCTAAAGAGATAAACACACTAGATAAGAATAATGGCCATATTCTGTGTTCATACTGTTAAACGAGTCTCACTTACAGAAAAAATATCACTTTAATCGTATATGATAAGAAGACATTGCAGTTAGACAATAGTGTATACGCTCCTTTTGCGGCGAAATATTTTACAAGAACGCAGAAAATCAAGTGGGCAGCTTATCGGATGAAACAGCATTGTTTACACAGGGGCGGAATGTCTCATAAACCTACTAACCCTTATTGAAAAGGCTTCTTCGTATACGAGTACGAAATAATAAATCTGATCTTCATCTTTCTCCAGCAAGAGAGGTTAAGAAGGGGTAGAATTGCTGGCTCTATAACCTAAAGATATGGTCTAGAGTTAACAAAACTATTTAGGATGACAGCGAACAAGGTTTATATGTAAGGAGTATAACAGAACCAAGAGTTTATTAAGTAAAAAGAGGTGCACACCTAAACAACAATACTATTTAGCAACTGTTGTCACCGGTCGTTCTTTCTGTAAGTCAATTCATCGTACTGATTTCATTTTCTGATTTTATCTGACTGAACTCATCAGCTGCACTGAATAGAAATATCTTTGTTTGCACTACTCGGTTATTCTCAATTAATCAATTAATCTAATTACCCATTAATTATGTGTAATATCACCTAAGCGCTACGAAAGAAGAAGATCTACGACGATACGTATTTCCTTGATTATTTATATTTTGTTTAACAATAACTCATAACTAATTATGAATAATAATATTTTCGCTAACCTTATATTATGTTCTATTCATTCCCCTGTGGAGCCATCGGTGTCACTCTCCTGACTTCAGCTAGCTCCGTCTGTTGGCTGATTTAATTAATTTATAAACAATATCAGAGGCAATGAAGCAGCTGATGTAGCTGCCAAAGCTGCTTCAGATCGACCTGTGGTTGATGTGTTTTCGTTTTTGCAGAAGATGCTAAAGCGCATCTAACTCAATGGCCTGATGAACGGAATGCCAAACAGAATATCAAGTTGCGACAAGTAAAGGGAGACTTTAAACCATGGGGTTCTTCTTGCAGGAACCACTGCAGAGTAGAAAGCGGTATCACACGGCATCATATAGGTCACCCATGTATAGATCCTCCAAGTAGAAGAGCCCGCTTATTTGTGGGACATGCAAAACAGACTTGTCTGTGTTGCATATTTTAACAGTGTAGGAAGTTCGTGGATATTAGGGAGAGGATAGGCCTGAGCCTTGATCTGTTAGTTGATTTAGGTGACAAGGTACTTATGGATTGGCGATATTCTTCCTCAGGGAATCGAACTTATCGTCTTATGTATGAAATTTTGCACTACATTTTAACGTGTTATTTATTTTGAGCTGTGATATCTGTTTGTAACTCGCACCTTTACAGCCTCTTACTATCACCCTGCGTCTGAGTTTTTCGAACAGAGTTTTGTTCTAATTTATATGTTTTGTCATTTAAAATTTCTTTTATTGAATATGTGTATAAGATATTATTTATTTATTGTTTTATTTATCTTTTTTAATATATTTTCTAGTCATTTAGATGAGCCTTGTTAACCACAAATAGCCTTTGTTGCTGTGCGCCAAAAATGTTAACAAACTAATTTATAAATTTTTATCATCTGTTTTTGGACTGATCTTTGCCATATTATTGTTGAACATCCCTTTTGTTGAATTTATCGCTAATTCCAACGTATTTCTAAATCTGTTCTAGGTTAGTTGCTAGGATATGATCAATCCATTTCCATTTACGCTTTATAATTTCCAAGCCAACTTCTGTCTGGATTTCTTTCTTAAGTAGGTCTGTGTTTGTGGTTGTTCCTGGCCAGAAAATAAGCCGGAATCTAAGTAAACAGCGATCACAAAATTCTCTTAAATGATTTGCCAGTTCTTTAGATAGTTACCATGCTTCATATCCCTACAAGAGTAGGACTTTAACGTTAGTGCTGAAGAGTTGCATCTTAGGTCTGTTTATGTAATGGGGAGTTATCTAGACGTTATGCAGCATATCAAATGTAGATGATGCCTTTGGAACCTTGCTAGTAATATCACAGGATATGCCATCTTGGAGGTGGGATTACCGTAATGAGCATAACCGTTTGGAATGATAAGGCTAAATACGAAATATTATTTGTATTTAGTTTCTAATTTTCCATCTTTAAGCTCTTTTCGTTTATTTTCTCGTATACTTTATCCAGAAATGTTATCTTCTTCCACTCGTTCTTCGACTTTGAAGACAGCATTTTTGGATTTAGCTGTAACAATGGTACTTATGACAAGAAACCTAGTATCTACCTGTCAAAACTATTATACATGTTAGCGGTAATTAAAATAACAATAAAAATTGTTTAAATAAAACACCGATTCGCATATAGGATAGTATATTATTCGTGTTCACTCGTATAGTACAAGACGGCAACTGATTAGCTTATCAAATCAAGAGTAATCTATCAATTAAAGTTAATGAGTTGTATGTGTGACGTCAGCTAATGTATTCTAACTTATAAATGACGGTGACGTAAGGGCTTCATGCTGACATATTGAAAAATTTTAATTGGATCATATTATTTGCTGATTTGAGACAATGTGAACATCATCACCATTGGTTCTACATCCCGGGATGAACCATGGCCTGCTTTAGGATATGTCGCCAGTAGGATCTGTTTTTCACGACCGTCCACTAGTTCATTGATGTCCACAAGACTTTGAAATCTGGTGACAATGTGAACAATTATCGGAGTGTCTAATACTTTTCGTATTTGAACCAGTTACTTCATTTCTGTCTATTTTCTACTCTCCCTGTTCAAGTTTTTTTTGTTTACATTATATTTTTTACTTGCTCCACTACATCCCGAAATGATCCTCATGTTGATCTCTTTTTCTACCTGCGGGTGATTTCCTAGGACTCCTATCGCTGAATTAAAATATTTATAAATTTTGGTTAGTACCATGCTAAAGCCATGCATTTTCGAACATATATCTTTGTTTGAACTACTAGTAGTGTCATTTTATTATGTCAGATTGAAAGTAAGGATACTATAAGTTCAGTCAAAAACATTCGTTCGAAAATTCATGGTTTCCCTTGATTGTATTTTTTGTTGCTTGCACGATACATCTGACATATCCATTCCATAGTCATATCTGTAATATGAAGCTAATTTTTGCTTTAAATCAATTATATAGAAGCACTTAAATTTTTGTTGATGACTATTTTTCAGTTCGTGACTTCCACCTTAGATGCAAATGAACTGACCCGTCAATAAATTAAAAACAATCCTGTAGTGCCTTATATTAACAATGAGTCTGTTGATGTTTTTCTATTCAAACAGCCTCCCCCTAGATACACCTCTGCATTAAAACAACATCCGTACTAACACTGCTAACATGCGCTCACCCACGATCAAATAGATACTGGCTATTTGTGTAGATATAAGAATAAACACACTTCAAATAAAGGAAGATTATTCCGCAGATCTAGCTGCTAGTTTAAGTACCAACATAACGCCAAATAAAACACTAGGCCGGGTACATTACCCTTGTATAGGGTGGATGAATTGAACTATTAACTGGTTGGCAAACTTAGCAAGCAACGAGGAGGCGGTCCTATGAAAACAAAGTGCATTAGACGATAAGTAATGTATTATTAACAGTAATGTATGTATGTTTGAGCGGACGGAGAAAAAGATCGAATCGATAAGGACCAGACAGAAACTATTTATTTATTATTCAACAAATGTAAGAGATACCTCTTTTTGATTGATTATTTTCAGGATTTCATAGGTGAATCCAAGAAAACCTTATATCATAAATCATGTGTTACACCTCGTGACCTGTTCTATCTCAAACGTGGGTGACAGTTATACCTACGGTGGCCATACGTCCTTTATTATAGAGGATAGTCCTTTCTTTTTGTGCGATCCTTAAAATTTATTTATTTCTTAAAATTCCACATTTTTCCTTCATGTTTAGCCATTTAAACTACAGAAATTTAGTTTTTTAGTTTCGAATCATTGAGATATTGCGGAGAAATAAAATCATGGCTATGGAAATGGAATACTAGAGAAGATGTAGGGTCAAAAGTTTGGATAGGATCAGAAAAGATAATCATCTGGTACGACGCTATTAGGAGAGCAAATGAAGGAAGATGGATAAATAGAGTGACATACTGGAGCCCAATAGGACGGAGAAAGAGTGGTAGACCAAGAAGGAATGAAGTACTTGAGGCCATGGAGAAGTGAGGCCTGAAAGATAGAGAACGGGAAGATAAAAATACCCGAACAAATCGGTTAAAAGCCTCATTCAATTGTTAAAAGTTTTTTTTTAAATCTAGTTCTAACAACCAAAAATTAGACTATAACATCTTAAGCATTATACCATGAGTTTAAAAAGAAAAAAGTTGGCTATAGAAAAATAAAATAATGTCTACTAAAAGCTTTATGGAACAATTGACTAACGTTTATGCACAGCCTTTGTAATCATTAAAATTGGAAATTATAATTTTTTGATTTCACAGGTACAGAAAAATAAACATAAAAAACTAAAAAAGCTGTTCAAAATGACAACTGTTTTCCTGCAGACACAAATTTACTCGTCTTTTCATACTATTAACAGCATTTATAAGAATTTGAAGAGTTACATTGGCACACTGTTCGATAATTCTATTTTGCAGTTCCTCGATGTTGTTAATAGGGGTCTTGTATACATTATTTTTCAGATAAGGGAATATAAATAAATTTAAAATACTCAAGTCTGGTAATCTGGGTGGAAATTCTGGATTTGAACGTAAACTAATTATTCGATCGTCAAAAAATTCACGTAATTGATGGTTTCTTGAGTGGGGTGGACAGTCGCCACCTGTTGGATGTGCGATGATTTTATCGCTCGAAGCGCAGCCTTGGTGACAATTATTGTCAAGAAGAAAAGTTCCACTTTATTCACGCTTTGCATATAATATTTCTTTTACATTGTATATAATCATATAACTTTGTATTTAATCTGGTCTAATTCTTTTCTTATTTTTACAGGTAAAATTTTGAAACTTATTCCGTGAGAATGCTCGGATGAACGGTGAGTGCAAAAATTATAATTATTTATTTAATTGTTATTTATTTTAATATGATAAATATAAGAGGACCTTTGAGGACGCTATTAGCTTTGTTCAAAGTTCAGCTGATGTTATAAAAATTCAGATCTGTGTAGTAGCAATAAGCTGATTAATAAATTCACGTACAATATTCCGGTATCTCTGAACAGTAACAGTTTCGTGGAAAAATATGGGTCCGATAATACGTCTTCGAGACATAGTAATCCAAACACCAACATTTAACGGGTGAAGGGTAGTTTCGTGAAAAATATGATGATTGTGAGCACTCCATAACTTATTTAACATATTTTGTGAATTTATATACCCCAAAAGGGTGTACCAGGCCTTGTCGGATAGAAACGTTCAATTTAACAAATCATCATTATTAATTAAATTTTGTTGGAATTAGTGACAATACACAATTCGCCTGTTGTGATCTGCTGGCAGCAACTCATGTAAAGCAAGAGTTTTGTATGGGAACAGCGTTAAATCTTTTTTTACAATAGTATGGCAAGTTCCTAATGATAAACCAGTCTCTTGAGAAAGTGTACGTAGTGATGAGGCTCGTTCATACATTGACGAACATCATCAACTGTTTTTTGAGTGCGAACTCTTGGCCTTCCAGTTCTATCTCTATGATTATTGTTCCCTGTATCTCGGAATAAAACAACAATCTAAGTGCACTGTAAAAATCTCCTTCAAGGAATTATATCTGGAAATTGTAGCCGAAATTTCTCTAAACATGACACTGCACTGTAAATCCACTCGCCGTTCTCTCGAACACCATTTCGAAAATATGATTCAATCATACATTTATTATGATCTATTGTAAAAACCATTATAATTGTAGCTTGATTAAATTTTTAATATAAACTTATAACAACAACAACAGTGATGACAGTTAATTAATTCTAAAGCTTGCTGTTGACATTACTTTTATTTTCCATACCCAACCTATATGTAATTTCTTTTTGAACCCATGGTATAAGCAACTGTGTTAGCATCTTTGCGATTTGAAATATGTTTGTGATGTCGTTGGCCTTCTAAGTATATCCAATTCCAGTTTAGTTTCTGTTATGTTGTCGGCAAAATTTTGTTTGTGACGAAATTCACTCTTAATTTTACAGTCGGATGTCATCGACTTAAATAATTATTTGCTTTGGAACGACATAAAAAAAACTTGATACGTAAGCAGTGAACTGGTAAATTTTAACGTATTCACCGCTCAATTAGTTTCGTTATTCAATTATTTGTTTTTGACAGTTTAGCTTCTTCAACTGTTTGTCGTAAACAGCTTGTTTAAAACAGAAATAAAACGAATAAGAGAAACGGTAAAAAGTATTGATTTTTAAAATAATATCACGTAAAACAAGAAATAAATATTGTACGACATTAGGAGCAAACAATAGGTGAAATAATATTAGTAGTACAATAATGCAATATTTACTTGAGACAATAGAAAATAATTTCATAACGATGTTAATTAAATAATTATTGTCTGAGCTGAATGGCATAGTTTTTGCTAAACTAGGACAATATTAATGCTGAAATGTTACAATCGTAGATAAAGCAGCTTACACGTGTCGGACAGAACAACAGGTATATCTGCTTATTAAGGACATCAATAGGATCCAGGATACCCTTGAGCCCAGCTGACAACAGAGATATCCCTTAGAGCTGTGTGCTACAACCTATCACACAACTATTCGAGTCTGTTACAGACGCTAACATACATAAATAGAGAAGTCACCATGTGCATTATAATTAGAAGGATTTCGTAGGTATGATCAAGAAACCGTTATACCTTCACTCATGTGTCTGACTTTCTGTGTGTTTGACTTTTTCTATGTCTGTTTATTTGTCTGTCCGTCTCGCTGCCATCTATTTGTCTGTTTTTACAGTTGCTATTGTGATAAACAGCTAAATCTAGAACATCGATATTTGACTTATACAGTTCTTTGATCATCATATAAGTAAAAAATCAGCTGTGGCCACCACAGGATCGCCCGCTATCACAAAGTACTTGTATAAAATACATTGTAGCAGCAGAGTATAACTTGGCCTAATATTTTCTTACAGAGATATTATTTATCATCACCATGGAAACGTTACATATAAGTATGAAAAAATAGATAATTCGAAAAAATTTCGAAAAATTTTTCAAAAATTTTTCGTTTTATAAAAAAATATCTTAAATAAAAGTTGTTAGTTATTGCTTTTATAACAACTTATGTTAAATAAATTTTTTCTGTTGTGAAATATTCCCAAAAATCTTAAAATCGACACGAGTAAACTCCCATTTTTAGTCAACCGATTTTTACCAAAAGTTGACCAACTTGTGCCATTGATGTCAGAAGCTTAAATATGAAGTTTCATAAAAATCCTTTTAGCTGAATTTTCTCTACACGTGTACACATACAGACGGACGGACAGACAGACAGACAGACGGACGGACAGACAGACAGACAGACGAACGGACAGAATGACAGACAGACCGCCAGACATCATGCTAAAAATAGTCAAAACGTTATGTACGGATCTCAATTCGTGGAGATCCATCGAAATCTCGAAATGTCAAAATCGGTATGATCACAATACCTCTCTTATATAAGTTGGCGGACGGTAAAAAAAAAAACAATAGTGACTTCGCAACCATCAGTAATATTGCAATATTGGCAACTATAGAACCGAATTTTATTCATCATAATACCAGCACAGGTTATTTTCTGAAAAGATACCGAAGTTTTTATATTTTTGGAAAAATGTGTGTGTGTTTTTTTTAATTTGTGTACAATATTATAGAAATGCTTTTAATACATAAATAAACAACAATTGTAACGGGACGCCACTGTGCCCAGTGTGTTAATGCGAAGGGATAAGGGTTGCTATGGTTTTATATGTTGTTATTATTGTTGATAGAGTTATTGATTTTTTTGTTGAATGTTAAACGTCAAAAAAAAGCTATTTTACATTTATATATTATTATATCTGATTTAAATTAACAAAGTTGTTATTATATGTCTTGGATAGTGTGGTGTTTTTTAATTATGTAGTTTGTTTTACCCTAACCAAATCATAATTAATTATTTTTTGCAATAAAATGCTACACAATTGATTTTCTAAATGATGTTCATTATGACGAATTATTGCAATAATTATTGCCTCATACATTGTCAACATTCAGCATTTTGGCCCCTTGTTGGTCTCCTTCAGTTACAGGACAGCTACGAAATTCTGGGGTGTGTGAGAATTCACAATTCACAAATTTTAATATTGAGATCTGATCAGATATAGAACAGTATTATTATTATAATTTAATAGTCGGCAAGTTTAAGTGTTTAAGTGGTTGTTTTGCTAGAAATAACTCCTCACAAATTCATCGCCGGGCATTAATTTTCATTGGTGAAAAATATCCGGCTTACGAGGGGATCTATTCAGGAACTAGCCAGGAAATAATCGCATCAATCATTATGAGGCATTATAAAATTCCTAATATATGTTCTATCGAAGACACGTTAACCTGAAGCATATTGGAAAGTGTTTATAAAAATCAAACGCGTTGTAATCCTGATATATCTATACATATTTATAAACACAGAACAACACCGAGAACAGTTGTTATGAAGACGCACAGTGGTAAGGTTTGTAATTTGCGTATTTTTGCCTGTAGGCGAACGGCGAGTTACGTCCGGGCGAGTTCCGCGATAATGCGGCACATATGCGGTAGCCCTTGGTCCATTCCCCACTAACGGTAACCATCACAGATGAACTCACTGATAGCGTTGCAGGAGGAGAAGTACAATGCATGAATTCATTTTATACAGCGCGTAGTGTATAGTACCGTGGTCATTACTGTATGTCGCTCCCTCGGGCTCCTGGGGCCTACGCATTGCTGGCTGGTCGCGGCCCGTCGAGGGGTCGCTTTAATGAACACTGCGTCCACTCATGATATATGGCAACGACGACGACATAATTAGTTAGATATACAACCGCGCTCCCGAGAATCACCAATCTCCCGATTACATTTTTATTTATCTTGGATGATATTCATACAGAAACAAACAATGCTCTTGTTTACATTCAGCGAGATACGGAAGTGTATGTGCGGAACAACGTTTTATTTTCATTTTTCCATACGATGTAGACGAACATAGACTACCAGTATGATCTTTTATTTAGTTTTGAGTTAAAATATTTAATTATTATCGTAATTTTTTATTATTCTCTGCAGTTTTAGGAAATTTTACATCTCTTTTTGATAGAAATTCCTTCATATTCGAAACGTCTAAACAAATATATATATACAAGGTGTTTGTTTGAAACGGGGCACCCCGAAAATCTCCTTTATTTGTAAAGATACAAAAAATCTTCAGAACAAAAGTTAAACTAGACAAAAAGGCCTATCTAAAACTTACTATAAGAATTCTGTGGCACTTCCGGTTTCACCGGAAATGATGTCAACTTTTGATCTAGCATAGGGAATCGTTAATTTTATATTTTTTTTCCTAAAAGTACATTAAATTAGCTTTATAATGACACCAAAAAGTCATATTTTTATGTTAACCATTTCAAAATGGCGATTACTTTTTACAATTATATTACAAAAAAAAAAAAAATACAAATGTTCGATCAAACCACCATTATTGTCCACACATTTTCTCATTCTTAATAAAAACTCTTACATCGCCCTTACAAGAGTACACTCTTGGATATCCCGGATTGCACTTCTAACCCTTTCTTCTAAATCTTCTATCGTCGTTGGTGTTGTCCGATACACTCTATCTTTTAAATACCCCCAAACGAAAAAATCCAATGGCGTGAGATCCGGCGTTCATGCAGGCCAGGGATTAAGTGAATGTGTACCAATCTGGGTATTGGCCATTTAAATAGGCACACACGTTTCTAGCGTTATGAGCTGGTGCTCCATTGTTTGTTTGTTTTTTTCTAAATAGTCAAATAGTTTATTTTAGAGATATTTTGTTTCTTTTTTTATTGTTTTCAAAGCTTGCTACGTTAAACTTTGTAAAACTTATGTTGATTATTATTTTGTAAATAAATGGTCGCCTTTTTGAAATGGTTAACATAAAAATATGACTTTTTGGTGTCATTATAAAGCTAATTTAATGTACTTTTAGGAAAAAAATATAAAATTATCGATTCCCTATGTTAGATCAAAAGTTGACATCATTTCCGGTGAAACCGGAAGTGCCTCAGAATTCTTATAGTAACCATTAGATGGGCCTTTTTGTCTAGTTTAACTTTTGTTCTGAAGATTTTTTGTCTCTTTACAAATAAAGGAGATTTTCGGGGTGCCCCGTTTTAAACAAACACCCTGTATATATAATAATATATTTAAAAAAAATATATACTAATGTGAACTGCAAATTTTCATACGTCTCAGGATTCATAGTTCTATCTATTAAGTGGACAAATTTTAGGTAAATTATTTATTGTAATCGCGATTTTTTTTTAAATCAATTCACGTCTAGTAATTTAATTGTTTTCAGCTAATAACGAGTCAAATACAAAATAGTGTTTTCAAAAAATTCATCAGCTTGATGTCAATTGAAAAATATTAGGTCGACAAGGATGAAATTTGTAAAAAAAAAGTTGGTTGATAACTTACAAATATAAGGAATTATTTTATTCATCAAAGTATGCACCCATATTGTCTATACACTTTTGCCATTTAAGCGGCAGGTTGTTCAGGCCAGTCATATAAAACTCTGGCAGACGAGAGTTAATGAATTCCTGGAAGGCCAGTTTTTACAGCATTGTCGGAATTAAACTTTTTTCCTATTAAAAAGTTGTCCAAATTGCGGAAGAAGCGAGCGAGGATGTTAAACACAAATCTTCATTTCCAAAATGTAAGCGAAGACCTTAAACAAAGGTTCTCTCTTCCAAAATACAAGTAATGACCTAAAACAAAAAGCTCATGAACTCTACAATCCAAATAAATAAATAAAACACGAGTGAATTACTTAAAAATACTAAAACGTGTTTTTAGTGCCTCGGGGGTGGGGGTAAGATTTTAGCCCGCCTGGGGTGCGCCTGGTACAGACTAACAGTCAGGTGGACTAAAAAACAGACAGAGAGACACACAATCAGGCACACTAGTGACGGAATATTGACGATTTTTGGTTATATCTACGAGATCCTAAAAAGTAGTTCATGTAGACGCAGCGCTTTGTTAACATATATGTGTGGTACGTATACATACGGTTATGGTTAAATAATCGCGTCAAATATCGAATAATATCGTGCAAACAGCATTGAAATATCCTCGATTTCTACTATACAGGCACACAAATAAACGAACAGATGGGTAGACACATGAGTGACTGTATAAAGATTTCTTGGTTTTACCTACGAAATCCTAAATTAAAAAAAATCCTGTGCATTTTTAGTTTATAACAAAACTAAATTCAGATAAATGATTTATTTTTTCACAGTCCAATTTGCATTCCATCTGTCCAAACAGTATCAAACATTAATTGTATAAACGTGTAGATCCGTTGTACAAACAGCATACATTAACAATGGCGGGTCCATTGTGCTACTAATATGGTAGCAGTGAACCTAACTCCCTCTCTGTCCCCCACATGCACCGCCTCTGGGGATGCAGTAAGTTCCGCAATCTCTCTGCACATGCACTTGTGTCTTCTTTATTTATCCAAACACCCGGTGTTTTTAATAAAGTAGACACTACTGAAATATTACTTAATAGTTTAGTGGTACGACATATTTGCTACAACATCATTTTATACTTGAAATGGAAAATAATCCGATTTTTCTTTTGTATTTTTTTGATAAATATGTGTTAATTTGGTAAAGGTTCCATTAGTGCACCGGTACCCAACCGGGGTTTCGCGAGGGTGTTTTAGGGGGTTCGCGTTAAAAATTCTTGTAAAGGCGTGAGTTCACCCTATTTGGTATTTTTCATGCTACTTTTTTTATTCTCTAAAACCATTGTAAACATTCGAGCGGGCGCGCTAGATATTTTAACATAAGCAGGCGCGTGTAGTATTTTTTACGTCAAGCATTATATGATCTACTATTTAACATTTGATTGAATTATATGATATAGTTCACAAATGTATAGAAAAGATTTATAGCACAGTATTAAAACGTCAGCTGAGTGTATTGAATTCTTTTATTTTTTAAAATAATCAAATAAAATTGTAATACAAGAAATATAAAATCTACCAACTAAATTACTTATGTATATATTTTCGTAATTAAAAATGCCTAAGTATTTTTTAATCTGACGAGGAATCACACTTTTCTTGACATTGAAAACAGAAAATATTGGTTTGAGAATGTCGTTTGCAAGTAAATGATTTGCAATTATGGCATTTCATTGACGCTGACGTTCTTTTCTTCTTCAAAGCACACAAACTACATACTCCACGTTTTAGAGGCGGTTGTTCTTCAATGATTCGCTTTGTAGGTTGTCCGTAATTTACTTTTAGAAATGCACTTATGTCAGATGGTTGGTTTTTAAGATTTGATTTTGAAGTAAGGTCTTCATAAGAAGCATGGATAAATTTTTCAGAAAGAATCTTCGATATTTTGGACTATTTGATGATTTGGCAAAGGAATATAATATCTGAGCATTTATTGCAGCAATGTTCAAAAGGCTAAAAAAAAAAAAAAATCACGCAGGGCCATCTTCTAGTTATTCGGGAAACCGAATAACTAGCGCACATTTAGCGCAATTTTACGTCTGGTTGTCTTATCATATCAAAGTCTTCGCACAGACTAAACTGTGATTCATATCACCGATCTTCATCACAAAATTGAAAACTCATAAAATAGTTTTATTGTAAACAAACTAGATTTGTCGTAAAATTTACGACAGCGCGCCCGCTCGACTGTTTAAGTAGGTAGGTAGGTAGTAGGTATGGTTAGGGTGATCATTTTCTTAAGAAGGCAATGCGGGACGGAGCAAAAAAAAGTCCTCATCTCCCAAATCCAAGTGAAGAGCAATAAAAAAAGGTCCTCACCTCCCAAATCCAAGTGAAGAGCAAAAAAAGGCCCTCATCTCCCAAAATCCAAGTGAAGAGCAAAAAACAAAAAGGTCCTCCCAAATCCAAAATGCGCGACAAAATGTTAAAATGCGGGACTTTTGCGGGACGCATCTTAATGCGGGACAAAATGTAAAAATGCGGGACGAATGGTCACCCTAGGTATGGTACATATTAGGCTTATTATTATGAAACTGGAAATAATTATCAAAATTGCTGAACTATTATTCAGGATGCGACAAACTGTTAGTATAAACTTGAAGAGGAAGAAGTAGATATTAAATAAGGCTGACTTAACAAAAAATATCTGTATCGCAAAGTTACCATTACGGAGATATTTCTGAATTTTTATTTGGTGACGAACAAATAAAGTCAGTAACTTTGATAAGAGATGACGCTCAGATCGCAAGTTTGATATTATTTCTGAAATTTGCCATTCTTTGTTGGCATACATACTAAGTTTCAAGTATATCTGTGAAATAGAACAGCTTTCGAGAGCGGGTAAGTTTGTATTTATTTGCTACAATGGAATTCCCTGTGTTGAGAAAGCATTACTTTTTGTGAAAAAAAAAACATTAGGGAAACTGAAGCAAAGTTTTGTGGGAACTCAGCTCCGTCGCATGGGATTGTTCACAAGTGGTTCACTGAATTTCTGTGTGGTCGTACGAGCACGAATCATGCTAAGCGCCCGCGACGTTCAAATGAAGTCCTTAGTGAAGAGATAGTCAAGAAAGTTTATGATATCGTGTTGGACGACCGTTAAGTGAAGATACGCGGGATAACCAAGATGGTAAACATTTCAGAAAACGTGCGTTTTATTTTCGCACCAACATTTAGGCATGAAAAGCTATCGGGAAGATGGGAGTTGTGTCTGCTCATAGTGAATCAAAGAAAAAACGAACCGGACGAAAATCCGGAATCGCGAGACCATTTCGAATGATTTTGACTGTATAAGCGCTACCAAAAAAAATATTGGGACGTTTCATAACCGTCGATGAAATATGGATCCAACAGTATATACCTGAAATGAAAGAACAGTCGAAACAGTGGATTTCTCGTGACGAATGTGCTCCGAAGAAAGCAAAAAGGAAAGGTCAAGGCTAACGATTTTCTGGGATTCGCAAGGCATAATCTTCATTGACTATCTGGAAAAAGAAAAACCGATCACAGGACAATATTATTCCGCTTTATTGGATCGATTGCACACTGAATTGACGAAAATCAGCCCAATTTGCCGAAGAAAAAAGTTCTGTTCCACCATGAGAATACATCGTCACTCGTTCGTAATTTCAACGGCCAAATTAGTCAAATTGGGCTACAAACTGCTCCTTCATCCGCCCTATTCTTCATATTGGCCCCTTGCCACTTTTTTTTTCAAACGTGAAGAAATGAATCGCTGAAAATGATTCGTATCGAACGAGGAGATCGTCGCTGGAACACAAGCCTATTTTGCAGAGTTCGGGTAATCGCTCTTTTACACGGCCTGAAGAAGTTTTAATATCATCGGGCAAAATGTATCTAGCTAAATATAGATTATTGTAAAAATCACATATTGGTAAAAAAAATAAATCATTTTGAAGTCACTGACGTTCTATCAAACGCCCCTAGTACTATATTTTACATATAAAAGTTACATATAAAAATTTTAGGGAGTAGGTTCACGATAGCAAATATTATATTCAGAGAATACTTTCTCAACCTTAGTTTTATGACAGGGTGCGTTGTCTTGTGTGAAATAAAAAATCGTAATTGTCATTGTACTGCCAAATTACTAAAGGCATTAAATTATCTAAAAGGTTTAGATAATTAGCGATCTTTATTTTAGTATCAATAACTAATAGTCCGAATACATACCAACGAAAATAGCTCCACCTAGACTGGTTGCTATATTTAGAGATTTGTCCGGCTACTTTTTTCCTACTATTTACTGCTATTCACTTTAATAAAGCACGCCCCTGTAAAATTTTTTTAGTCATTCAACTATAAACGATTGAATATAAAATCAATTTCTAAATGGAAACATCTCAAAACAGTATTAGATTTATTGTAGTGTATTTTGAAGATTCACCCTTTTTACGTAACTTACGTCATCCAACTGTTTGTGTAACAAGAACGAACATAAAACTGTTTTTCATACTCGTGTTATTTTGTAAATGGTTTTCTTAACCATATTACAATTCAACATACGTTTCACTGTTTACTACCACACTTAAGTACTCTTAGTTTAAGACCGTGTTTGATAAGGCTGTAGTATAAAACGCCTTAAGGATAACGCTGTCATCTAACCCTACGTAAAAGGAACTGCGGAATTAACAGCTTAATAACAAGTGTGCTCTAGATTGGTCTCAACTTGCTTTACTACAACTGTAATATAATATTGCTGCTAGATTAATTCTAATATATGAGAAATATGTTAACCAACTTGGAAAATAGATGGATGTTTCAAGTGATATACCAAATTTACCGACATATAAATTATTTTACAATACATAATACCAACCTACTATAGAGATATATTACTAATGAATTTGGTATAAAGATTTCCCATATTGATATTAAAATATAAAAAACGTATTATACAGGGTGTTGAAAAAAAGGGTCACGCATTTTAGGTGTATACCGTATGTTTTTAATTTCGACTTGCAGCATAGTATCTCTACTATGAGTATGTTTTTTTTTTTCGACTTGTAACATACTATCACTACTACGAGTTTTAGATAAAACTTTATTTAAAAAAATTGTTCAGTATTTTTCAAATTGTGTCTAATTTTGAATAAAAAATCCCAATTTGTTTGAAAAAAGGCACACAATATGTTTTGTATTTGTATCTGAAAATAACATTTTTTTTTCCTTTTATTGGTTGGCTTTAGCAGCTTTGGCTATTAGCCAGATATAAATAAATACATTACAGTTTTTTAAAATGACATTTATAATTTGATATTTTCTGCTTTAATATAGTTATAAATAATTTCATAAATAGCTAGAGAGTTAGTAGAAAGAAGTGTCTGAATATTGGCAGGTAAGAATATTTTTTGGAAAACAAAATTTTGTATGAATAAGTTACGATTGCGAAAATGAATTGGGCATTCGAACAATAAATGGTTCGAATCGCTGACAGACAAAATATCACACGGACAGAAAGCAGACGAAACCATATTAATTCTATGCAGATGATATGGAGAGAAGGAGTGATTAAATCTAAGCCGCATAAAAGTGGATATAAAAGATCTGCTTTGTTGAGAAGAAAACCAACGCTTTCTAGGAAGAAGAGGTTGAATTTGACCATAGTATGATCCTTTGAACTGTAGAGAATCTATGTATTCTTGTTGCCCATTGGTTGTATATGGAGGATTTAAAGATTGACATAATCTCATTACTGTTTAGAGGAATGTTTAAGAGGGAGCCATTTACAGCTGCTTCTTTGGCTAGAAGATCAACTTCGATGTTGAACTCAAAATCTGAGCGGCCTTTAATCCAGCATATTTTAATAATTTTACCGCTGATCGTGAGATCGTTTAGACCTTTAATAATATCATAAATTAGTGAATAATTATTTTTTCAAATCCAGAGCCACTCAATTTTTGGATGGCGCTTTTACAATAAGAAAAAATTACAAATTCATTATGAAAGTGATTCTTTAAGTATTCTAAACTCAACTTTAAGGCCACTATTTCCGCATTGTAGATAAACATATTATCTGATGGTTGTCCGGCGCATTATGCTACCGAAGTAAAAAATATTTAAATTTTACATTTCCAAATAAGTGGATAAGTGGCAAATGAAGAAATTAAAAGCCAATCAAACTTGAAAAAAATAAATAAATAAATAAATAAATAAAATAAGTGGATTGGAAGAGGAGGTGAAATACTTTGGCCTCTAAGGTCAGCAGATTTAAATCCTTGTATTTTTTTCTTGTGGCCCTTCATAAAAAATAAAATATAATTTCAATAACATTGACTCCATAAACGATTTAAAGCAAAAATTATGGTAATTAAAATTTGTAATAATATTTTCTCGCGGACTATTGCAAATGTTAACAGATATCTTTATAATAGATTAGGTTTTTGTTTTACTAATAATGGAAATTTATTTGAAATTTAATTTAGATGTAATATTATTTTATTTTGTAAATTTATGATTAACCTGAAAATAAACTTTATTTGACGTTGGATTTGCATTTGTGCGTGGCAACTGTTATTTTCAGATATAAATACAAACCAAGGTTTTTTGGATTCCCTGGACCATGAAACGTGGTCATCAGTCAAAATCTCGACATCGAAAATTCTCGCGATTACAATACTTGCCCCTTATATATTAAGGTCGGGCAAGTAAAAATATTGTGTTCCTTTTTTCGAATAAATTGGAATTTTTTTACTCAAAATTAGGCACATTGTGTTGGGACTTTGTATTCACCTATTTTTTACAAAACATTATTTGAAATATTTATGCAGGAGTGAACCCACGTCCATACTCTTGCTAGCGATTAATCGGCAAGTACAAATGTTTAGTTCTTATAGCCACAGCTTGCTCCTTGCAATTTATAAAGATTTTGATAATCAAAAGCCGTTTTGTAATGATATATGACAATTTAGGGGCATATAATGCAATAAAAATTAAGTCGAAAAATCTTAATAATCATGGGTTTCCGAACAAACCGTTTTCATAATATCGCTTGTTTTTTCTTTTAACGACAATCCGTTTCTTTCAAATTTACTTAACAATTATTTAATGCAAAAAAAATCACGTTTACTTTTTATTTATTTATTTGTTTTTTTAATATAATATATTCGAAATTTTTGATGCCATTATGTAACTGGTTTAAACAAACAAAATGCCTAATGTAGATTAAAAAAAAAAAGTTAGGTTATGTTTGAGAACACAAACGCTAGGGTCTACATAAATACGTCCGCGTGGTCCTTCTGCTGTACTGTACTCTGCTTCATTTCCGACTTTGCGGCGGCAATTCTCATACGTTTTCTGTAAGCACTCCACCTTTTTGCACTGATGTGTAGCACATTTTGAGATTGCTCAGGATCCGATCTATTTGTCTTGATCGTAGGATTGGATTCTGCTGGGCTTTTGACGAGTATATATCGACACTGTCTAATTTTTTTTATTTTTCAACTGCCAATCTAAAGTTTCACAACCAGCACTGTATTTTATTTTAATTTTAATAACTTATGCCGACAAAGCTCGACGTTAGCTTTAGTTTGAGATAAAATTCGACTTCTTAGATTTTCATAATCGCGAGTTATACTGATTTGAAACTAGCGCGGCGCAGCGGAAAGTACCCAGAACGTCGCCTTCAACCCTCTGCACCCGATTGGCTCGGGGAAAGACTTCTCGGTTACTACTAAGTCTTTGTTCACTCAGCTATAGACTGTCAGGTTAGTTTGTTTCGCGTTGATAATATAGAAATTATTAGACCCAACTCGATGCCAATTTTTTCGTAACGATCAACTTTCATTACTGGCCATCGAGTACTGTATCTAACAATAATCAGCCATCGTTCTTAAATTCCAACGCGCCTGGTATCTTTTATCAATCTCTTTTAGGTCCTAGTGGAATCACTCACCTTGTTCCTCACTTAATTATCCTAGTTTTTTCTGGAAAATAATCACGTAATTAAAAAATTAATAAATTTTAAAGCTCCTGTTGCAGCCAAGATGCTTAACTTTTTTTAAATATACATTTCGCAATGTGATTATACTGTGATGCTTCATATGAAAGAATAAAAAATAATTTTTAGCAGGTGGTCAAAACCTGGGCCGTTCCAACATTGTTCAGTATGGCCCTGTTCAAAACAATAGAAAACTATTTTCACGGAACTTTAATTTGATGAAGTACTATTTTGGACGCAGCATACGTTTAGAAAAATCTACGCATGATGGAAAAAAAAATGCTCATTAGGCAACTAGGGGGCAATAAGTAAATCAAAAATGAAACAAATCCAAACACAATACCCAATGTTAGCAGGCGTGTGTTAATTAACTTTTTGTTGTAAAATAATTAATGTTTAGTTCAATATTGAGATATTTTAACAAATCGGCAAAAAACAACAAAAAAACCCTGCGATATTTTAATCGTTACCAGTTCTATTGACATTATTGACAAACCAGTTATTTTCAGAACGTGCTACTAGTTATTTTTGATGTATTTTGCTGGTATCTTGTACCAGCAGTGTACATCAATTAAAAATATTGTAGTGATATAGAAAAACTAGAGTCAATTTGGCCAATATAGCATCCGTTATAGCTGTTATAACTAACACTATCCTTATCTATGACATCCCAGAACATCGCCTTATCGCACTCTGTCCTAACAAGCGTGTAAGTATTTGAACGGTAACTAATTTTCCGATATTCGAGTGTGCTCATCGCCCTGTTAAAAATGACACGGATTCCTATCTCTACAACAAAACCATGTCTAATGCATTAACTCGTAACTGTTTTGAAAATGTTTTTGTAGAAATGGAATTGAAACAAACACTTGGCATAAATTCAAAAGGGTTGACGTTGACGTTGGTCAGTTGTACCATTAGCAAATAATTTATTGCTGAAGAACTTGACGCTGTACATTTTCTTGGTGTTTCCTACGAATTTGTATAATTAATTTAAGTTTGTTGATTGTAAGTGTCAATGTTTATACGGTTGCGTGGGTCATGGTTAAACCTTTTAAAGTAAACGAGTTTCTCTTAATGAAAATAGACAAATTGTTTTTAGTTTAGCTGATGACGTATCATTAATTATATACATTTCAACATACTTGTACTTACATATGTACAAGCATCGGATAATAATGGTGTAAAAGTTACGAGCGTGTCTTGTTAAATCGGATTTCTTTCAACAAACCGAGAAATAAAACGTGCCACTAGCTCTTTTTATGCGTGCTTACCTTTTTTTAATTTAACTCAAATTTTAAAACATATTTTCTTTAATTTAAAGACAAAAAGTATTGCTTGAAAACTAGACATTTTTTTAAGAAAATTGAAATAAAAATAAAAATACTTGGTGTAAATTCCATCAGATTCTCTTTTAATATAGCCTAAATATGTGTATTACATATTTTTACCGACCGCCAACATATATAAGGGAGGTATTGTGATCATACTGATATTTACTTTTCGAGATTTCGCTGGATCTCCATGAATTGAGGTCCCTACATAATGTTTTGACTATTTTTAGCATGATGTCTGTCGGTCTGTTTGTCTGTCTGTCTGTCGGTCCGTGTACACGTTCAAAGCAAATTCACTTCATATTTAAAAGCTTTTGACATCAATGGTACGATTTGATCAACTTTTGGTAAAAATCGGTTAACTAGAAATGCTCGTGTCGGTTTTAAGATTTCTGCGAATATTTCACAACAGTATATTTCACAACTATAAAAGCAATAACTAACAACTTTTATTTGAGCCATTTTTTGATAAAGCAGCATTAATTAAACAAGTACTTTGTTTTAGCGGTCGGTCCTGTGGTAGCCACAGCTGATTCTTTTAATTTTAATCTAGTCAGCGGTTTTGCTTTCAGTGCGTATTGTACTCGTAATCACTTCTTCTTTCTAGAATTTTTCAAATTATTTGGATAGTCTGTTTTCCTAATTTGCAGCTTTCACGATTTTCTATTCTGGTTTTCTGTTTTTTAATTTAAAAATCTTCAGATCGCTCTCGTTCATTATCAACCAGTTTTCATTATGGCGTCCGGGTCTTTTCTCATGAGCCTTATTTATTATTAATTAATGAAGAGCAGAAGCCAAAGGCTTGTTGTGCATCAAATTGCATAATGTTCATGGCTTTTCTGCCCATGTGATCATTGTTCATAACATCTGAATTAGTTTTCCTTTAATTTTTCTGGTATCGGTGATATCTTGAATTAACCATGGACATGCCCATTTCTAATTAGGTCTAGTAAGATAACACGAAACTATCGCAGCATTGTCTTCTCCATTGTGCGAATATTCTGCTCTTCCTTCTTTTGCAATACTGAATATTCTGAACTATACGTATTTAGACCAATTCTGTAAATATGTTACTATGATCATTGTAAATTTGTCCCTAGGAACAAGGTTAGTTACTATCATGAATGAAAGTCATTATACTTTTTATAATATTTTATCTTGTAGTAACGTTACTACACAGTAAATTTTTACAGAATTGATCTGATTGGCAGGCATAATGGTTGTTTTATATAGGTAATTTTCATTTTAGTTTTACTGGCATCTGCAGTTACTAATACCTGATTTACATTGATGGAGTGAAAGAGCTAGTAACTAGGCCAAGAAACCAGAAAGTAGATATTATCCCTGTGTTAACAGTCGTCAATATGACTAGTAGAGCACTAGGAGAGTAGCTTGCTCAGCATCACATCTACTAGCTTATTATCTTTCTTCCACTACGCAAAAGTTGACTCTTTTTGAATTCTTGGCAAGCAGTAACCTGTAAATAGCCTATTAGAATCATTAGACGTCATTCTTAAACACAGTCTCTACTCTTTAAGATCATCTACAGCTAATTCACGAAAATAAGGGCCGATGCGCCTTGGGTATCTTTTCTATTACTCCATTTTCTAAACCATTTTCGCTTAGGCTTTTATTCTCTACCGATTTCTTCTGTAAGGCAATCAGTTATTTCTTCTGTAAGGCAATCAGTTATTTCTTCCACAAGTAATAATATGATACAAAATGCCGCTTTTTTAATGCAATGCCGGCGACCAATTATGTTTATAATCATTGAAACTAATTTTTGCAGAAAGATAAATTACACAACAAAATCACAGTGAATATGTCGAATGTGTATGATTACCTAGTATCCAGAAAATAAGACAGTAAGACACATTAGTAAGAAAGCCCAGTTTTATTCAGCTGCTGAAGATGGCTAATGCCGAAATGTACGTTTAGTGACAATAAAATAATTTGTGAAGTAAAGAATCACTTTAAGTTTACCTTATCCTAAACTGCACGTTAACTCAACAATTAATATTTAGTAAGACGCATATGGAAACCTACTGTCCCGAAAATAAGATATTAGAGTAAAGCGCATAGTATTTACACTAATTACTCTACCAATATAAACTTAACATAAGCATGAGAATTCTTACTTGCCAGGAAGAATTTCCAACTCCCACTATTTAAGTAATCTCTCCACCCACCAGTCTGGTTTGCACAATTTGCCTGATTTTGATAGCTAGAGACCATATATTAACATTGTTTCAACTCGAGGGTTGAAAACTTTAGCTGTCTGGGTATGCGTAATAATTCGTACTGAGTGTGTATTATGCAGGGTGTCCCAAGGATGTGTGTCTTCATTAGTTTTAAGCAAAAAAAGTTATACCAACATTGAGTTAATTCGAGATTTCAGAATGAAAAAAAAAAATTGATGTGAAGTGTGAATTTTCACACATTTCAGGGTTTTGCAGGTATTTAGTAAGTGAATGATGATCATTTGGGGTGCCAAAACAAATTTTATGACAAAATATTTTTTTATGAATTTTAATTCGAATGCCTATTACCATTATTTAAGTTTTTAAAGATGTGCAGTATTTTTTTTTTTATATATCAAGGTTCATTAAGATTTTGAAAATTGCGCCTATGGCTTCCATTGGTTGTTTTTAGTCATAGCTCCTCCCCTTTGATTTCGTGTACATTCAAATATATAATTAAATTATAATTTCAACAATTTCCACTGGTTATTAAATTTACGCTATTAAAAATTAAATGCAACAATTGCCAAAATATAATTAAAATTTTGAAAAAATAATTTAAACAATATAAAAATGCAAAAAATAAATAAAAAATAATATTGTCTCCTCACGTAGGACTCGAACATGAGTCCGATTACGAATTCTTGGACAGAACGAAAGTATCTTAGCCACAGCACCAAGAAACACGTTACTGTTGAGCGTATTATATAACTATAAGTTGTCAACATTATTAGCAAAAAAACACAAAAAATGCTTTTTTTTCCAAAAACATAATCTGATCAAAAATTCCTGTTGAACTATTCCGATTCACACCAATGTACATTACTTAGAATTTTTTCAGATTTTTAGTTTAAACCATCTGGGCTACAGGGTGTGGGACAAAATTTTTTTTGCACAATATTGGCAAAAATCGCTTCAAAATAATTTATTTTGGAAAAATAAAAATTTGATCATTAATTCACGTACCAAGGGCTTTCATTTGATACCCTACTCAGAATTTAAAAAAAATATTTTTTTTTTCGATGAGCACATATTTGTTTATATTTTTAGGGGGATATGTTTTTTAGATGTTTTGGTATTTTTCCTATGTGCGGGTCAACGAGTTGTATAAGCATGCCAAATTTCAACTCTCTAGGTTTAGCCGTTCGGCTACAATTTTTACCGAACAGACAGACAGACAGACAGACAGACAGACAGACAGACAGACAGACAGACAGACGACAAAATGACGGTATAAGGGTTTTTTGGTCATACCTACAAAACCCTAAAAACATCAATGAATATTACTTTTGTTGTGCTTCCGAAGCATTTCGAGATATTTTTCACGGATTAGTTGAATGTCACGAATTCAAAAGGCAGAATTTGATTTTAAAAAATTTGAATTTGGAGTGCAAAAGGATGAATTTGGAGGGCGAAATCTGCATGCCATACGAAACAAGACTAAATTTACAAACACAACTTTGAAGATTGACAGATTCCTTCTTAGACAACCGTTATATACAGTTTTTAATAATACCTGTTACGAAGAATATTTTGTCTCGAATACATCCTGAATATACCTTACATAAACATTGTTCTACATACTGTTTTTTAATAAATTTAAGATAAATATTGCACGATTTACCAAATATCTAAAAAGTAAATCGATTCCTTAAACAAGCCATGAATATTTCATTTAAAATTCAATATCAAATTCCAGGAATGCATATCTCATATCTTCACATAACGACACAAAACAAGTGATCTTGTTTTCGATCTTTTAAAATCGTCTTAGAAACATCGGGCCACATGAAAGTAGGCAAGTATGCATTTATAGTGCATAAACAAGGTAAGATCAGTACATATGTTACGGGCAGGAGAAAGATATCAATACGGTTTATGGAAAGCACTGCTTTTGTTAGATATCAGTACTTTGTAATGCAGAAATGTTGTGTTATAGATGATCTTATTCAGGGGCGTTACATTTTAAATTGAAAACTAGAATATAATCTGTTTACTTAACTGATACAAAATTTGTTTTTTTCAGTTTAGTAGATTTTCTACTAAATCTGGTAGAATAAAAAGTTGATTTGGTGACTGAAATTTTAATCTAGTAGAGTATTTAAAATCTGTCCAAAAGCCTTTTTTATCATAAATTTTTTCCATCTTCCTTTTTTTGGTCATCACTTCAATTCGTCTTTCATTTTTGTCATCACTTCGATTCGTTTCCTTTTTTCTTTCCTTCGCTCTGTCGCCTTTTCTTATCATCATTTCCTTTTTTTTTTTTATTAAAACCACAGACCAATTACACTGTGGCTCACAAACATCCATACCCTGACCGGGATTCGAACCCGGGACCTTTGGCTCGTGAATCAGGAGCGCTACCTCTACGCTAACAAGGCCGACACATTTTTTGAGCTGACTTCCTTTTTTTGTTAACACCCCTATCCGCTGTCTTGTTTGAATTCGCCGCCGTTTTTGTCATCACTTCGTTCCGTCTGGTAGATTTAATTGGCACTTTTGTTGGAAAATAAATTTCCACTATTAGCAACACTGTTATTAAGTAATGGCCTGACCTATTAGCTTCTTCTTTTTCTTACAACTAGAGATTTTTTCGTGTTAGTCCGGCCCATATTTGGTAAATGAGAAGAACCAGCTTACTGCTTTTTTTTACAATATATATATTCTTTATTTTCCTAGGCCTTGCGGCGTTTAGGGTGTTAGCCATTACAAAAAATAAAACCAAATAAAATCAATCCAAAAATAAATAAATAACAATCCACTACAATTTACAATTTACAATGTTTTTTCTCTTTTCTATCTTCTTGTTCCAATGTCCCTCTCCTTCTTCCTGTTCTCCTTCTGGTTTCCCTCTCCGATCTCCTTCCTTCTTGCTTCCTGTTCGCTCGCCCATCTTTGCTTTATTTTATTTTATTTCATTCTCTTCCTTCCTCCCCATTTCTAGGTAACCTCATCCCTCTTCCTTCCTTCCATTTCTCCCCTTCTGCTTTCCACCGGGTCTCCTCCTTCTTTCCTTTACCCCTTTCTGTTATCCTTCCCCAATCTCCATCCTTTTTGCCTCTAATTCCCTCGCCCACCTCTCCCCCCTTCCATCTTCGTGCAACAGGTCTAATGTGCTCCACTCCGTTTTGACAATATTTAAGTATCGCAATCTTGACCTACGATGCCAAAGTTAGGTAATTGTTAATTCAAGGCCAAATAACGCTGATGGTGTTCCTTTTTCCCGGTTATCTCGGACTCATTCCCGATAGGTCGCTCTTTTTTGAAAATAGATGCTAGTTTCCCTTCTTTCATTCTTTCCACATTATTATTATTATCTTACTGGGAGTTTACCGAAATATATCCGCAGGCAAGTATTGGCTATGCAGTTGAATAGAATTTGTTCCTCTGATTCAGTCCAAACCTGACATAATATAACGTCTTGTAATTTACCGTTGATATTTTAGGAGCCAGTGTCCAGTCAAGAGGCTCGTAAATTACCTCAAGTCTTGTTTGTTAAGATGAAGCAGTTCCTTTACTCTGGAGCTTGGAGCTAGAATAAATTTCTTTGCATGTTTTTAGCCCTGTAAGCGATACCAGATTGAAAGACTTTGTTTCACTTCCCAAATTCCGCCTTTCCATTGTACTAACTTAGCGATCCGCAGAAAGCTTCAAGGCCGAAAAAATGTGAACCTGCCCCCTTTTTAGTATGAAAATCAGCTTATTCGGTTCCTTTGAATCTCTCGTACTCTGGCACCCCAACTAAAAATAGTTAGTTTGTGCCAGTTTTTCGAGAGTAGATAAACAATCCCAAACCATTTTAGACTTCGTGGCAAAATATGTTAAGACCATTATGGCATAAAGACTGCCTGATAAAATGTATGTAGCACCTTTGGTCCGCTTGGATAGGTTATGTAGCGCACATGTTTTGATTGCGAAAAAATTCACTTGCAAGATTGTTGGGAAGGTGCTAAGAGTCTGCGCAAACGTGAAGCTTGGGGCGTAAATTCCTATCCCAACGTTTCTATTAATTCAAGTAGCATCTATCTAAAGCCCCCTTTTTAAATGTGTCGCGGCAGTTTAACTAGAAACAGTTTTCTCGGTTATCTCGTTGTCTTCTTCCAATATATCGCGCTTATTTTGCAAATATATGCTAGTCTCTCATCTTCCATTTTCTCGACATATTCGTCACATTCTTTTTCTCTTCTCTTCATACATTTGACGGTGTCTTGAATATTGCTTTCTGTATCAATTTGCTGGTATTTGTTTCTCATTTCCGACTCCTTAAATTGCTCGTAGAATTTTCAATTTTGTAGTTTTCATTATTTATTTCTTTTTCTTTGTCTATGCTCTGGTTTATGATGCATATATGTCAGTACAAACCAAAGCATTGTTTTATAAAATTTCACTTTGCCCTCTGTGCTTATTAATTTGTTTCTCCTTACAGTCTCTCTCAAACATCCTGCTTTTCCTGCGTATCTTTTAAGTATTAAATACGCAAGTGAATATCTGTGCTTACTGTAGAGTATCGGAAGGAGAAAATCCTGAACTACTTATTGTAATTTTTAATTAAAAACAGGAATATATTTTAAAAGTAACTGCATAGTCTTATATTAATAACTACAGATAAACACATTTTAATTACCAAGTTTATTAATTAACCAATCGTAATATTACCCCTGGTGGTTAAAACAACAGTCTAGCGAATATGTAATCTGTTCCCAGCGGGAAATGTCGGCTCCCAAGAACTCAGACTACTATTAAAAACCAATAAAGGTGAATTTGCACCGGCAATGGTGTAAAAATATGTTTGATATCCGCGGCAAACAGCCCGAGTGGGCGGGGATGGATTAATCTATCGTTCTCACAGAGAACTTGCACTCAAATTATTTTATCTGCCATACTAACGGATATATGAGATGCATGATTATTTTAAATCACTAATGTTTATGTAATTGATAAATTACCTATTTTATTCAATTTCCTTAAAATAAAACAAGTTTATTACTGTTATATTTATTAAAATTGTTTGACCTAATTAAACTAAAATGCATATATGATGAATTGGAATTGGATTAAAATAATAGTGTTGTGGAAGCCATGAAACACGAATTGGCCATTTAATTGATGGTAAGACCATATTATGAATTGGCAACTAGAGGGACAAGATAACTTCTTTTAAAGTGCCTCTATTCAAAAAGAAAAAACATCCGTAGTTGACTGCTCGGCCATCTTATTTAAAACAGCCGAGGTTTCCGTGCTAGCTAGTTTTACTTTTTTTGTTTTTTAGGTAATTCATTATATTTTGGGTTTAAAGTGAAGTTCCCCAAAGTTTTTTGAGCTCGAGTTCCTAAGTTGGGATCTATAATATTTTTTATGATCTTTTTTCTCTTCTTCTGTGGTCTTAGCGATCAATTCTTTAGATATTGTCTCATTTGCGTCCAATTTTTGTTATCCTACCTCAAAATCTTGAACCCCTGTTTTTGGATCTATGTAATTTTGAGAATCTGGCTTCGAATATACAAAGTTTTGAGCCTCTAAATTTAGATGTACAATATTTTGAGCTTCTCGGAAATAACAAAGAGTACTCAAAAAGGCGGTTGAAATTGTATGGGCACGTAATGAGAAGACCTGATGATTACGTAGGAAGGGTGACTATGAATAATGTTGTGTTAAGGTAAGAGAAGCCGTGGAAGACCGAAAACGAGGTGGAAGGATTGCATAAGGAAAGATTTAGATAGGAAAATTCTAGTAGGGGATGAGTATTTGGATAGAAGATAATGGAAGAGATTCGTCAGTAACAGCGACCCCATATAAAAAAGGGAAAAGCTGAAGAAGAAGAAGAAAAAGTGAAGTTACCCTAAGTGAAATATCCCCTAAATATTTATTAAACAAATTATTTATTATTAAATATGCATAGAACAAAATATTTATATTTTTCGTTAAATTTTTTACTTGTTTATAATATTTAAGGCGTTTTTTTTCCTCAATCTCAGTATTTTTCTTTTATGCGGGTCCAAGAAAGGTATATGCATGCCAAATTTCAATTCTTTAGATCTAGCTGTTTGTCCAAAATTTCTACTATAACAGTCTGTTCATGAATGACGGTATAAGGACTTCTTGGTTATACTTACGAAACCCTAAAAGGATTGTTTTCCATTTTTTATTCTATTTTTGTTACGTGTATATTTTCTTTAAAGAAAATAATAAGTGACGTATTTCAAGGGTATTAGTTACGGTCCCCCGAAACGCCCATTTTGAATGAAAATTTTTAGATGTCTGTAGCCTATGATTATGATTTGCCGTAGCTTCCTGGTTAAGCGGTTTGCTAGGAAGCACAGAGAAGCGGATTGAATCTCCTCGGAATTTTCATTTACTTTTTTGTGAATATCTTCATATAACCTATAACCTATATAAAGTAGGAAGACTTGCAAATCGTACGTTTAAGTTGATCTTTCATGAACAACTTGAAAATACGAGTAAGTGATTTAAATTTTTTTTTTATTATTATTATCCGAGCTATAGATAGCTTAAGAGTGAGGATTCGGAAGTCTTTAAATCAAAATGGGAGACACTTTGAACATATATAAATAAAAATAATTTACTTTTAAATCTTTCTAAAGAATATAATTATAAAATTGTTCGTAAATCGTAGAAGATATTTAAATAATGTTTGAGTAATAGTCGTTTCTTATCAAAAGCTCTATGCAAAGATAACAAACATAACACACGTTTCCATTTAAAAAATTAAAATTGTCCTTCATATCCTGTACTTACGTTTTTTCCGAAATTTTCAGTACTACCATTCGATCCTTTGGGTGAACTTTGGTAATAAAATTTTGTCTCAATTTGCTCACACATCCCTTTTTCGAGAATAATCATGCTCCCTATATCTTGTTGCACTCTGTATAAGTGGCATTATCATGGGCCATGCCTGGCCGAGATTACCTTGGATCTGCCTTCATGACGGAGGTTGCCCAGTGACGGAGAAGCCTGGTGAAGTTTACTCACTCTCACATGGTGACTGCAGCTTAGTTTACCGAGAAGTACAAGTACGGGGAGTCAGACTCGTAGTCGTTACCGTAAGTACGTAGATTGTTGAAGAGGAGTTGGTTAGATTTTCTTTAAAAAAAAATAATCCGTAGTCGATTGCTCGGCCATCTTATTTAAAACAACCGAGGTTCCCGTGCGACTGACTTTCGTACGACGTCCATTACTTATACCTCCGTTTAACTTAAACAGTTGTATGACACAATGTCTAAATATCGCAGCTTGACCTACGGCGTCAAAGTTAGGTCATTGTTAGTTCAAGCCCAAATAACGCTGATGGTGATGACAGCAGAGATTAGTTCTATGTCTCGATGTGACCACTGTGAGACATTAAAGACATTAATGAACGAACGATAATCCTTTCTTCCTGAATACATCTCTGAAGCATATTCACACGATTTCCATGTAAAATTTGGTTTATTGAATCCCAGTATATTCCTTAATCGTTAAAGTTAGCGCACATAAATTAAAATCCCATTGGCTAGAAATGCAATTGTCTAGTTGTGTCTAGGCACGACGTGGCATGAGTGACAGCTGTCAATCAGCACGAACAAGCATTCCGAGCGATTTACGATTGTTTTATCGCTCAGCATAACACTACATCATACTGTGAACGAGACTCGTAAATAATCTTTAATTTGCATATTTCTCAAGTTTAGATCTGGATTGGATGTGTGTGTTCTAGGATGTACTTTCAAGGAATGCAATAGGAAATCATTTGTTAGTCAAACAATTAACATTTTTACTTAAAGATTTTATTCCTTTTCTTATGACGTGGAGCGTCGATAGTGTACTATTGGGCATGAATCACTTCACTCTTGGAAAGAGAATCTCCTTATAACTCCCACAACAACCAAATACAACACTGAAGATGATCTTACTGGTGATGTGATTTTTCGTTTTAGACTTGATTATTTTGTTTCAATAGTCTGTTTTGAGTCTAAATTTTAATCCTGCAAAAAGTAACATCATGTCCTACACAAACTGTCGTACAGCGATATCGTATAATTATAAGATGAATAATATCGGTATAACTAGGACTACAGTGGTAAAAGATCTCGGTGTGATTTTTGACAGCAAACTTACTTTCACTAACCCCATTACAAATCTAGTAAACGATTGTTATAAACTAACAGGTTTTATCCTTAGAACATCAAAGGATTTCAAACTGACTCATACTTATTTAACATTATTTAATGCGCTAGTTAGGAGCAAGCTGGAATACGCCTCGGTAATTTGGTCACCATTTCATAAGAACCATATTAAAATACTGGAACAAATTCAAACAAAATTTTTACGTATCGTTGAACTCAGAATTGAAGGTACCTACCCGAAATTCGAATCATCTAACTCACTCCGAAATAAATATTCTGTTGAATCTTTAAGCATTAGGCGCGACTTTCAAACTCTGTTTACGTTGCATAAAATATGGAATGGTACCATGACTTAGGCAGAAAGTACTGTTTTCAGAAAAACATGCACGGACAGAAACTTGGCCCTAAAATGGGCCCCTTAAAAAGAATGACAACACTTTTTAATACATCTTTACATAAACACAAAGTTGAAATTGGTATGAGTTTCAGGTCATTTAAAAAAACGGTTCATAAGTTATTGTGCAGCTTGGATAATTAGAAGATTTAAATCTGATTTATAATTGTAATTGTATGTAATATGAATTTATGCAATGTGCGTATATTGTAATATTTATAATTTTATTTTTCATTTCCTCTGTTTTTGTTACTTTTTGTTTATCTGCTTTTCTCAAACATGTAATGTACATATTTAGTTATATTTTGTACTTGTTTTATATGTGTTTTATGTATGGTCACAAATGGGACTTCGGTCTGTAGTGTCCTTAAAATCAATAAATTCTAAGAGGAATGTTTTAAATTTTTCGCGCAATAATACCCATAATTGGTTGAAAATCAGCTGGTATTACACAGTCCAAAAATAACAACCCCGCCATTAACTAAATGATAGGTCTGAAATGGGAACTGTACCTATCGTAGCTAAAATTATTGACACATTGGGTGTGAATTAAATCAACCTTGATACTGTGGAATTAGATTAAAAATATTTTCTTTGGGGTTTGCAAAAACTGCTATTTACCGTACAATATAGTAATATCAACAAATTAGAAACTTTACTCCTTCTACACGAAGTGGAGGAGGACAAGGCATTGTTACAAAATACTGAGTCATATTACAAGGGTGTCACGTGTGATACTCTTGTAATATGGCCCACTATCATCTACTGTTGTATTTGGACGGAAAGTTGTTGACATGAAAACAGTATGACACCACAAAAAATAGAAGTATGATTCAGGATAATCCTGATGCCGATCGATCGACTTTTGTTCCCCACCCCAATTGATTAAAAATAGGATAAGCCATCTCTTCCCATTCTAATAGAATTAATTAATATTGCATTTTTGTTGTTTTGATTATTAAATATTATTTAAAGTATAATGTTATACAGTGAATTTCTTTAATCCTGCGACATTGAAATTTTTATTATGCATGGTTTCCCTAGTAACGAAAAATTATTTTGACAGCAATGTTAAATCGCCTATGTTGCAAATTAAAAGAAACGCAATTTTACATTGCTGTCAAGTTTCAATTACCATAGTAATGATAATACCTATATTGCAGGGCATAAGAAATTCACTGTATGTCACTCACTGTTATCTGTAATAATTGTGTATAAAATTGTATTGTATATTATTTTCTAGTTTGTAAGTATTATTATGTACTCTTTTTTGAGTATAACAAGCCTATGGCTTCTGCTCTACTTTTAGTAATAATAATAATAATAATTTCCAGAAGGGTTGATCTAATAATCTGAAAAAATTATCAATAATGTACATTGATGGAAACAGGAGTAGTTCAAAGGGAATTATTGATCAGATATTTTCTAAAAATATCGAAATTTTGTGTCGTTGAAACAAATTATTATTTTTTTAAAAATGTGGTATCCAAAGAGAGATCTTAGGATATAATTTATATCCTAAAATCTCTCTTAGGCAATCAAATGTAGTTTTTTTATATGTATTTATTTAAAAACTCTTGTCGGTAAAAAAAAAACGCCGTAGTTTTTTAAACATCATAATGTTTTCCCTGAGAAAATTAAAAATAATTTTTTTACGTTCTCCAGTCATTCTTTTAAAAACACTATTAAAAAATGAATACTCAGTATGCCTGTTGACGTTATTAATTTTATAATTTCAAACGTTTAAACTGTGATAATATATTTCTCTTTTGCATAACTCTCATTTTTCCTTTTATTTATTTATTATTTTTTTTAGTTTATTTATTTATTTATTGATTTATTTATTTATTTATTTACTTATTTATTTATTTCATTAATATTTTTTAATTTTTAATATTCATTTACTTACTTTTACTTTTTGAGAATTTTTTTGAGATCTGGAGTTTATTAATCCATTTACTTTTCTTAATTTGTATTATTGAAGGTACAGTATTATTTTATTTGTTTTATTGTTATTATTATTATTATCTATTATTTTTATATGTATATTTTATTTTATTTATTTATTTATTTATTTATTTATTTATTTTTAATATATTTATTCTTATCATGCATTAATTTAATTAGTAATTTGCTTCTTCTTTTGTCTACGTCAGTTTTTTTATTCATTTATTTTAATTTTATTTTACATTTCTTTTTTAAAATTTCTTGTTTACGATTTCATTATGGTCACCACTAGATAATTCGTATCTTTTATGACAGCATTTTTATCATGTGTAATTGTATTTAAAGAAAAACACATGTCCCGCACTTTATAACCCAGGGGAATTAATTTAAAAATCTGAAAACATTCTGAGAAATGCATGTTATTGTGAACAAAAACAGTACAACAGGAATTTTTGATCTGATAAGTATTACGAAAGTTACTGATTTTTTTGAAACGCTGTGCTTACAATATTTATCTGACTGACTGGAGAAGCCTCTAGGTGGAAGATGTGGATTATTTTTTCAAAAGTTATCAAAATATATGTTTTTTAATATGTACTCACAATTTTTTATCACTTACCAAATACCTATTAAGCCTTGAAATATGTGAAAATTCATAATTTTCTATTTTTTTGTTATTTTGTTATAAGACTTCTTCGCGTTACTTTAAGATGAAGATGCTTTTATTGTTCCCGAACTTCAAAACCAAAATCCTTGTACTTCAAAGTAAGATTGTTATCTTATGTGTAACATTCCTATCTCTGGAGTTGTAGTTGTGCAGTTTATTTAGAATGAAATAATATTCTAGACATTTCAATAGCTATTTACTGTGTTAAACATAAATTTAACGTGTTAATATATCTTTTTGCCGCTTTTGAAAATACAGTTTACGAATCAATGTATCACCTTAACACTTCCTTGTGCCAAAATCCCGACTGCCAACTAACCCATTCTTCCGTTGGCAGTCTTGCCGTTAAGCTCTACTATATCTCCATAATATATTCACACTAGATATCTGCATGTATAAATGCTGTCATATTTATTGCATTTAAACTGCGGTACTCAACAAGTTAAAATGAATTGCGAAGAAGTGCATTGAAGTCAGGTTCAGTTTCTTTGTTATTTGAAGTGCAAGCTATAATATGCTATTGGCACGAATAAAGCCAGATTTGTTAAACACTTTGGCAGTTTTGTTGGCTACATTGATAATACCTCTAAGCACCAAGTGCTCCGCGGAGCACAGTTTGGGAAACTCTGCTGTAGATTATTTGGGATTTGGTTTACTGCATAGAAGTAAAAGATAAAACACTGCTTTCTTAGTATGAGTGTAGTGACTTTTAAAGCTCATCTCTCTTTTTGAATGAAATAGAGCAGTCTCAATAATCTAAGTTAATATTCCTTTAGAAACGAATTCTGACCATTCGGTAAAGTTCTGTCGAGTATTACTTGCAGTGACCACTTATTGTAAGGAAGATATGTGTTAAGAAGTTGTCAGTGTCGAGGTGTCTGTATAGTTATCCCTCCAAATTTAACGTTCAAGTTGTGGAGTGCGAGAAAGCACGAGAGCGTCACCGCAGAGCTCATCTTGATGCCATTATCTCCGGAATGACCAGTAACGGCGGCGGCCAGAACGTTAGATAACCCAATGCAACTTACGACTCTGGGGTCAGCAGCGAATGTTGGGTTCTCTTTGTGCACTACGAGTTATTACTTGGAATTATGTATTCTCACTGTTGCTTGCTTGGATTATTTCAGGTTTATCTTACATTTTGATATACCTGAGGCACTTTCTATCTCTGAGTTGAGACTCTCTCGCTTGAATTATCATTTTCAAATAGCTTGTTCTTTAACATATTAATCAGCTCGTGACATTTCGTGAATTCCAAGCATAAAAACACTGATTAATATTTAATAAATACATATTTTTACTTCCCTGTTTGCACGAAATATGGATAAACATAGAAAGTGAAAGTAAATTCTCATAGTTAACACACTGAAAACAGACACGCGTGGAATTCAGATTTGTGTCTGTCAAATTTGGTAGGGCTCATCTAAGGTTGTAGAATTACCGATGTTGATGATGATGTGATCTTTAACAGTAACAAGTATAGATATTATGATTTTGCATCGTTTTGTGACTTCCACCGTTTCCAAGTCGCCAGTCGTACCGATTATTTAATGTCCGATTTACAGGTGTTCAGTAGTTAATTCAAGTAACTAAATCAATCTAATAAACTAAACACTTTTTTTGTTTAGTTTTGTTTACATATTGTTTAGTAATATGTACAGTTCAGGACATACAAAAATAGGACACCGTTTTTTGTCTAGTGTGAATCTATCTATTCGAATTTGAATAGTAGGCGTCTATACCCACAACGTGTACCAGTTTTATTTATAAAAGCATGCAATTCGCCGCACCGACCATCCATCTTCCGTTTTAGCAATTATGTTAGCCTTAACAAAATTGTTAATGGAGGGCATACCTGTTTTGCAGTGTTGATAATATATTTACAAGTTAATGTTTGATAGATGTCATAATTAGAAAACCTGATTTAAACAAATAAATTTTAGAAAAAATATAGACACTATATTTAAACGGTGTCCTATTTTTTTATGTCCTTAACTGTACGCTAAAAATTGCGGGTTGTTTTGAAAGTGATATAATCAATGCAGGCTTTCGAGCATGTATTTTGCATTTATGTGAAAAAGTAGGATATATATTAATAAGTGTCTTAAGTAAAAAAAAAAATCTATATGGGTCATAAAATTGATATCTCGAAGGAAAACACGTGGTGCTTCGTCTGCGTTAGTGTGAAAACTTGCTGATGAAAACGTTCCATATACATTTCTTCCATAAATTTTAATATTTCTTCGCCTCAACGTGCCATTTTTAATAATAATTTTAAAAAATATTGTTTGTAAACAACTTTACTAAATACTTGTCTAGAAAACATATTTACATTTGTTTAGAAGGTGACGCGTTCCTCAAAAAGAGAGGTGGGAGCACGCTACTTGATCAAGTGAACAAAAAAGTCTTCTATTTATTTGACGTGAAATGCTACTAAATCAAGTACTTGATCAAGTACTAAAGTGAATTGTTTAATAATGCATGTTACTAAATTATTAGTTCCTTGATTTTGCAACTAAACACGTGTACTACATAGACCTTAATGCCAGATTTTATTGTTACATAGCTTGATACACTCTTTTATCTATGTACTTCTTAATTTTCCTGTTTTTCGTCCCGCCATTTACATCCAGTGTACCCAAACCCCGCTTTGCATCGTTTCTTTTACCTTTATTTTCGAAATTTTGCAGTAAGACAAGACATTCAAGACAATTAATATTAAGCTTCGAGATGCATAATTTTGCGTTTTAAGTGATTTGCCCACGGGATCAGGCAAGTGACAGCGTTTTATTTGCGCCAAATAATAACGTTATACCAATAGGATCACAGTTTGCAGTCGGTTCTATGTCCGTTGCTTAGTAACGAAGAGACTGTACGAATTCTACTTTCTGCGCATGGACGTCACTGGCCTGATCTCGTAGGAAAAGGACTTGGATGTATCGAAAGTTTCGTACAAATTTCACATTATTTGTTTGGGGAGTACATTTCTTTGGACAAACTTCAATTCATCTTTCGGTTTATATTAAGGCAACTGGATACAAAAAGTGTTGAATTAAAAATTTTGAAATTTTATTTCATTCTGTACATTATTTGCTAAAATGTCTTTTTTCTGCCCGCAAAACAAAAGGCTTCAAAACCTCTGGAGCAGACTAAATTTAATAGTAATGCAACCTTTTTCTTTATGTTACATCGTTTAAAGACAGAATACACAAAATTGGGTAAAAAACACCATGATTATGCATGTAATAATATAAATATATGGACCATATTTATCCGAATACTGCTCCCGGGAGGTGCTTACGAGGTCACTGAAAGCACAAAGTATTTTCCAAATAATCTGTTAACATTTGAAGTTAATTTAACATGTAAAGCATTACTGCATATTACTATTGCAAGATGTTTTTTTTTTCTGTTCAGCCTAATGTCTTCTAGTTGTAAAAATTACTAATGCGTCTACAAACGGTTTGCGGTTAGTTGTCTAGGAAGTTCATCAATAACTCCAAATGAGCTGACACCTTCACAGGAATTCGCCAGGGTGGTTTCGTGCGTGTTTAATATTTCATGTTGGAATGTATTTGTGGGTTTTTAGCAGGTTAACTTCAGGTGTAATTATTTTCACTAACCCCAAAACCGATTTACTAATATTGGCAGTTGCGCAATTTTCAGTAGCGTAGCCAAGAATTTATGACGAAAGATTACAGATGTATTACAATAATTATCAATTGTATGGAAGTCTCATGCTTATGTAAGATATATTCCTGATTGCTAAGACTGATTTGGTGCAATTTCCTTTATTCGAGTTTTGCATGAACATCTTAGAGGTGAAGAGGGGTGACTTTATTTCCTGAGAAAATTGAACGTTATTTTATGTTTGAAGGTTTAAATTATATTTTAACTTGTTTTACGTCTGTATGTATCAGTGTATCGGCTCGTGTAAATTTCTAATGGAGATGCTTCAAACAGAATTATAATTGAGATTTTATTTCGGAAAAGTAAATTATTGATATGGACATAAAAAGTTTAACTACATATACGTATACAAATAAAATCATATAAATATAGAAACAATACATTTTATGATTTAATATGTATTAGTCAAGTAGACGAAAATTAACGTTTTATGTGCTGCACAGAACATGCGATATCCTGCTTATTCATTCTTTAAAAATACAAAAATATTTGTAATCAAACCTACACTTCGCAAGTTTTTAACTGCAAACGACTGCAGCTCCGATAGTGTATGAGTCATTACACTCACTCAATGCCAACCGTCGCGTTGCCATGACAGTTCGAGCTGCCAGTGCTTACAGCACATAGTACATCATAACTTGTAGACGAACTATTTGATTTATGCATGACGCACGTCAGTGAGGATTTTTAATCAAAAATTAAGTACATTGAAGATAGAGAGAGTGAAAAATATCATAAACGTATGTAATGTTTAAATTATTTTAATTTTGGCGGTGCTATAGCTCCGCAGCTCTTATGTACCGTCCGCAACTGGTTTGTATATAATTGATACTAGATGATAATTTCATCTTTTATAGTGTTCCATCATCGCCATATCTGTTTTTTTGTTTTAATAGTTTTTTAACTTATTCGTACCCATGCAATTGTGCTGATATGGTGATGTTTATTTTAATAGTAGAATAGTATTTAACGTCCAATTTTGTATAATGGTAGAATTAGGAAATAATGTCATTCAGCTTTTTGGACAACTTGCGTTTATTTTAAACAACACGACGTTTCACCAACAACATTGTTGGCTTCTTCAGGTATTATAAAAATAACAATAACTTAACAATAAAGTAAACAATCTTATAAAATTAAATAATTTACCTATGTTAGTTAACCGTAAATCTAACAGACTGTACATCAATCATCTACAAGGATGGTGAAATTGCAGAATATCATATGACAATATATGAACTTGAAGTATACATAAAATAGGAAAAACAGGAATTAAATTTTGAATATAATACTATGATGACCATAGGTAGTGACTATTAATTAAATTTACATATCAAACAAGACTAGATATAAATAAACTCATGTCCAAGATTTACAAAGATTCAATAAATAAAGAATGATAGTAAGACCGACCAACGCATCAATATGACAGCCAGTCACACTATCCACCCTGACAACCTGGTACGCACAAATCGCAAGGTTGACAGTGTCACCCCCTGTACAACATGATGCACTAATAACTCTTAAAATCATCAAACATCACATCCAACTAAAAAGTGAAAAACCCATAAATAAGCAATGAAAACCTTATTTTTCATTGCATAGGGTGGATAGTGTGACTGCCTGTCATATTGATGCGTTGGTCGGTCTTACTATCATTCTTTATTTATTGAATCTTTGTAAATCTTGGACATTAGTATATTTATATCTAGTCTTGTTTGATATGTAAATTTAATTAATAGTCACTATGTATGGTTATCATAGTATTATATTCAAAATTTAATTCCTGTTTTTCCTATTTTCTGTATACTTCAAGTTCATATATTGTCATATGATATTCTGCAATTTCACCATCCTTGGAGATGATTGATGTACAGTCTGTTAGATTTACGTTTAACTAACATAGGTAAATTATTTAATTTTATAAGATTGTTTACTTTACTGTTAAGTAATTGTTATTGTTATAGCACCTGAAGAAGCCAACAATGTTGTTGGTGAAACGTTGTGTTGTTTAAAATAAACGCTACTTGTCCAAAAAGTTGAATGAAATTATTTCCTAATTCTACCGTTTATTTTAATTTAAACAAGTAAAATGACTAGGATAAGTGCTAGCAGCCGTAGACGCTGCCTTCCTGCTCCGAACCAAACCTTCCATTGCGATCTGTTTCTTTTCTACGTCTTCCAGGACCAAGACCTCTATCATTTCATCCCTTCATGATCTTCAAAATTGTCCTATTTTCCCTTTTCCTTGACGAGGTGTTTGAATTCCCTCTTCGACCCCTCGGGTTCCTCATGTTAACGCCTGGACGCTATCATGTACTCTTAAACTCTCTCTTTAAAGTTCTTTTATAATTTTCTTTGCGGTATTTGTTCGCTATCGATTTCGTGATTGTATCCTTAGTAAACTCCATTACCACCTGCCTAGGGTTGTACTCCCAAGCAACTTGACTCTTAGGAAAAACCCATCCGTGCACGGTAGCGGTGATAACGAGCCTGGTACTCTCTCTGGGCGTGTGGTCCCGTTCAAGAAGGACTAGAGCGCGCCGCCTGCGCTCCCTAACATTACTTTTAATCAATTGTGTATAATTTTCCCTCATGGCATATCCATACCATACTAGTCTCTTTACATCAGTGCATTATAAGACATTTTTTTCTACTTCCGTCCGTCTCCTTATTTCTTCATTTAGTATTTTGTCCATTCTTGTGAATTTTACCCAAATTTCGTCACTTTCACGATGTTTTTGCACTTATTTCTTTTGTCATTGATCCACCTTCGCGGATGAAAAAAAGCCAGTACTACACGGACGAAATTTTGTATTTTAAACCCAATTCCTTTTCCCAGTACACAATCCTGATAATTTATCTAAGATCTGGTTTTAGTAAAGTTTATTTTAAGAGTTATAAAAAGTTGTGTGAAACTTTTCTACAGTTTATATAATCTGGTTAGCGCACCCTACATTTTTCCATACTTCACAAACTATAAAAATGCAAACATGAATGCATGTGACATAATATGTCTCATGAGACAAAAGCAGACACAAACTAGATCCCTCTAAACACCAAATGAGTAAGGAATAAACAACATTACATCCCTCATATATCACTAAAACTAAAATTTATTTAAAAATGTCCTTCAGAAGGTCTTTTTAACATAAACTGAATAAGACTAGTTGTTTGGAAACCTACTTTTGTGTAACAGTTAGATTTTGGCACAGCAAAACAAGAGTTAATAGTAATTCAATTCATGTGTCTTGTTTAAATTCTGCATTCGCTTGCAATTGCTACTGTTTTTCCGAGAACACTTGCTTACGAAATCATGTTCTGGAATTCTAAACTCGAATGCAGCTTAATGTTCGACTATATCAATGTTAATTCGTATTGCAAACTGCTACGAATTTCAAAGGAAGTACGTACGTTCTGTGGGAAAAAATTGGCGTGATATATTATGAACAAGTACACTGCATTATGCATATTTTAAAAATGTTAAGCCGTGTACATATTAGTTAAACTTTTCTTATTTTTGTTCTGACATATGCAAAACTAGAGTCATGCTAGAATTATTGAGAATAGACACATGGTTCATATTTTTAAGGATTTTATTTTAAATATGTATAAAGTGGATGAAAAATTAGAAAGGAAGAAGTAGTAATTACGCCACTTAGGATTGGCCATAACTTATTCACCCTCAAACATCTATTTCAACATACCGAACTAACAAAATGCGACACTTACAGTCAGACACATCCTAGTAGAATGCCCAAAAGACACCACACAACGAACAGACAACCAAATTGCAGACCATCCAATAAAAGACTTATTAGGCAACAACCCAGATTCAATAAATAATGTAATTTCATATTTAAAAAGCGTTGATGCATATAATAAAATATAATTGTTATTATTTGTATTATATAGGTAGTCTTATAAAATGTATATATGTACATATTTGTAATATATAAGATTGGTGGGTGCTAATGGCCCTAGCAACTGAAGCATCCCTAAATAAACAATTAAAAACAAAAGTATGGTCCCCTTGAACAATAATACATAAGGCTACGTATAACCCCTAGATATTTTTAATTGTAGAAACATTTGTTCTAAAAATTTTATCGCTCAATAACTTAATAATTGACATCAGCAACATTGTTCTGTATTTTTTTAAATCTATTTATGGGTTTCAAATAATTTTTATATTTATATAGTTTTGTGTAGACATGTTCAAATAATACGTCAACATTTTTTCCGACTTGATTACTTATAGTTTAGAACCCTCGTCGAAAAATATTATACTTGATGATAATGGAATACCACTTGGTACACGTATTCTTCAGTAACATTATATCATTTTTACCCGTTACACCTATTTTAAGAACCGCGGCAGATTCAAGATGGCGGAAAATATAGATTACCAAGTACAATAGCTATAACTAGATTTCACAATAGAACATAATAGCTAAAACCCTTTTTGTAGAATGGAACTTTAGGTACAATTTGCCGCATCGTACGCAAATATGCTTCGATTGGTTTACAAGATGGCGTCTATAATGCAATTTGCTTAATTACAATAACATGACAGTTTTTTCTAAAATTTAAAATATCCATTAGATAGATAAAAATTCGCTGCAAACTTTGATATATAGATTGTTATTAATTTCATTTCCGATTATTAGTTTTGTATAAGAAACTATACGGAACTATAGGGTTGTGCGCCGCCTTTTAACCAATATTTCCTTCCACTTCTTAAAAGTTCCCGACCAATCTTCTTTCGGAATACCTTCAAAATAATCATGAATTGCATCATCAATCTCTTTCTCGTACGAAAACCTCGTACATTATTATTTTTTATTTATTTTTTTTTTAACCCAATAAAGGTCCAAAATTGTTCTTTACCAAATCCAAAAGTATGGAGGGGGGGGGGGGGTATTCTATTACTCTTACTCTTTTATGTAGTTTTTTTTCCTATGCATATTAGCTTATGTTTGTAATTTGCTATATTCTAATTGCTTAAAATTTTACATGTAAGGTTTTCAAGTTATGAAATATGTTAACTTTTTCGATACTTAATTATGAATATTAATTGCAAGTAACATTTTTCTATAAATTATTGATCCAAATAAAGCATAATAATATTTTTTCCGCCAAGAGTTGGAGTTTTGAAGCTACCCTATGGGAAGCTGCATTATCATGATGTAACATAATAATTTTTTCTGGAATTCTACAGAGCACTTCAGGTACCTTTCAGTAACATTTTCAGAGTACCTTTTAGATATAACTGCTTTCAGTCCATCCACATTAATTGTATTTACCGGGTCCGTTCTTATAAAGAATACTGTATACATTACTTTTTTCATGACTCGCTGCTTCTTGGTTATTGTTAGAGTTTCCTCATCTTCATGAATCCATACACGACTCTCTTGGCCTGTAAGTATGTCCAAAAAAGGAATATAAGTTTCGTCACCTGTAACAACATTTGAAAAAAATGTATGTCCGCCACTAGGTATATAAGAGTTTGAAAGTTCCATGGCAAATTCTTATACGCTTCGATGTTTTAAAATTACAAGGCTGATGTGTCACAAAATCACTGACAACTTTTTTTAAATGCAGGTATTCGTGTCTAATTCTGTTAATAGCTGAGAATTCAATCTTAAGCTGATGTTCTATTACCGCATAACTGGCTTTATTGTCTTCTTAAATTATTTTTTGAACAGCAGCAATATTTTTTTGATAACAGCTGTAGTTCGACAACCTGCTCCTTTTTTGCAGTCATAAGCGCCTAAATATTTGTGTTTCAGCTGCCAGGGCCATTAGCACCTACCAATTTTATGCATTACAAAGTGTGTACAAATATACATTTTATAAGATTACTATATAATAGTAGTACAATTTATAACATTTATATTTTATTATAAAAATATATTTTAAAATCAAAATAAATAATGGTTCAAAAATGCTTTCTGATTAATTCCTTATTTTGGCTCACAACGATACTTAAAAAAAATATTTAATTGAGTTCTAAGTAACCTAATTTTACAACTTAACTTCAAATGACAGGTAAATAACTACATAAAATGATAGTGCTGCTTTTGTATTCCACGGCGTATCTGATCTTATACGTAATGTTTCTAGTGTGACCTTATTAGTAAAACTTCTCTTAAAATTTATGTTCTTGCATCTACGTATAGAATAAAAATTATAAACAAACTTTTTGTTCTTACCAAACATATTTTGAGATTTTATCAGGTAACTGTATTAGTGAGACATCGAATGCCAAATTTTTATTCGTTATATTTACTCTTGCTTGTACGTATTTATTTCATGTAGTGTATGTTCTTTGTGGTTTGTGTTTCTTCAAGTTTGTTGTTTTGTTAATTTATGTTTATTCGTGCAGTGTGTTTGTGGCTTTTCATAGTTCTTTTTAGACCTGAATCATCTTCTGGTCACAGAGACGTCTCTCATTTCTTTATTTCTGTAATTATTACTCGACATTGACTAATAAGCTGGTTGCTTTCTACGTACTAATTATCCAATAAAAATGAACTTACAAAACAATCTGAAAAGGAAACATGTACAAATGCGGAAGGGAGATGATTAGGATGAATCAATTTTGTTGACAAAAAAATAAAAACATCAAAACGTAACATTCCACTATTTTTGAAAAATGTAACTGTTAATTATAAATTCAATTTCCTATAAGGAAGATGATTCAACCACATGAATTAGTATAGTTACAAAAATATTCTTAAGATCCTGGAATTTAACAATTAACCATTCAGCAAGTTCACAGAATTTTCACGCCATCGATAATGTCAATAACAACTCCGATCAACCTGCATTAAATTGATCTGTCACTTTTGATCGTTAACAAATTTAAGAATTATCCGACGATTTTAAGGCGGAAATGGTTTCTATTTCCCTTTAAACGAAAATTTGAAACCACGCGAAACACCGATAATTAGGACGACGAGCTTAACTTTAAATAGAAATGTACAATATTTTTTTAAGCCATAATAAAAAAATCCAAGTACTCGTACAGTAAAATCTAGCTAAAGTGTCTGCTGAAAGTGACTACACAGAAAGAGAGATGTAGGTGTTATAGGAAATATAATCTAATATAATTTAAACAGTATTTTCGTCCAATCAAAACAAGAATGACGTAGTGAAATGCTTGCATCGACTGCATGTTCTGTGCGAGTATAGCATAGTACTTGTGCTATAACAACTGAAAAATCTAATTAGCAAACACCTAGAAAAGAGTAATGTAAATATTTGTTGATTAATGACGGGTATATCTTGCTTAAGACGCTTAAATTTTTTTAAAGATTACAGGAAATATAGTTTAAACAAACTATTTTTAGGGTTTCATATATTTTATATTTATAAAATGATCGCTACAAATTATATTATATTCTTTAAACTGATATTAGGTGTACCGGAAAGTTTGTTCGTTTATTTGGTATTATTAAAATAGAACCAAATCGAAAGAAAAAATGTAGTTTATTGAGTAAAATAGTTACCATTGTGATCTATAACACTCTGCCATTTATCAGGAAGAGAAAATATTCCCGATTTATAAAATTCCGGATTTTTTTAAGGAAAAAATTTATCAAGGCTCATTTTAACATGGTTCATATCTCTAAGTGTCTTGTTTCTTAAAAAGTTGACAGTGACCAAAATAAGTGATAGTCGGAGGGTGAAATGTCTGGTAAGTAGTGTGGGTGTCTTAGAACCTCCCAATCAAGCGCGAAAATTTTTTCACGTGTCTTTTTTTGATAAATGAGGTCAGGCATTGTCGCCTTGAAGGATAACTCCTCTTCAATTCAGAATTTCTGGCCGATTTCTGGTCAAGTTCTGATTCTGTCGATCCAATTGTTCACAGTGGATATCAAAATTAATACTTTGCCCCGGTTTTAACATCTCATAATAAATGATTCTTTTATAGGGCCTTCTAGATCGAAGTTCATCATCCAAGCATAAATTCCTGATTTAAATTTTTTAAACCAATGTTGACATGTGCGTACACTTAGTTTATCATCATAAACACTGCAAATGTTTTGTGTAGCAACTGTAGCAGATTTTTTTATGGTACTCGTACAAAATTAACAGCATAAAAAATTCTTCCGCCATTTTAAAATGCAAAGGTTTAAAATGAAACGAAAACAATAATAAGGTACTCAACATTACAAAGTTTAATCAAAACGCAAAAGACGTCTGTTTAATTCAGCGAATAAGTCGTGACTAGTTCGCATACTGCACTAATAATAAAAATAAAAAAAATTCCGGTACATCTAATATTTTGACGGATTTTGAGAATATGGGGAAAATACAACTATTTTGAAATGGTTCCTGTAGTTAAAGTACGACTTTTTTAATTTGAGATTAATTTTTTTTTTTTTTTTTAATTGTTACTTTACTCCAGAGAATTTATTATCTTGGGACATTGAAAGCGGTCAATAGTCACAACAGACAGGTAGTCACTATATGTAGATTATATCCCCATTGCAAAAGGTATTATTATCAAATTTTTTTGTATATTTCTAGATTGTGTTGTATGTACAAATCTCAGTGGCTTCGTGCCGTAAATTAAATTTAAATAAAAATAATAATAATAATAATAATAAAAAGTGGCCAGCTTACACAAGTATTTATACCTTAGGCATGTAATAATATTTGCAAGTTTCAGTGTGTTTGTTTCTTTTTTCTTTCTCTTTGAGAGTTTTTTTCATCTGGCAAAGAAAATTCGATGACAATCATTTTGTTATGATTTGACTTTATCAACATATTGATAAGCATTCTCCAGATGTCAGGCTTCTAGTTAACATGGCATACAAAAGATCGAAAAAGCTGAATATACACGGTTCCATCCCAAATCCTGGCAATATGAAATCGTGGAGATTATGCCATATCCAAAGTCCGAACAGTATGTGACCGTAGCAATACTGTTTACTGAATCTTACAAATATATGAGTTAGCAGAAGATATACAGGTGGGAACGATATCGACTTCTTATTAAACCTAAGACACCAATTATTTAGATCACGAGCTTAATTATATAATTCAGAGAACAAATTTTCTAATCTCAGACAAAGTTAAATTACTAAGTTATATTTTCCTCATCCTTGAGACTGATGTTTTTCTCAGTAGGACATAATAGTTCGATGACAAACATTTGTTTTGTTTCGAAGTTCAGGAGGGTTATGTCTGGCTTTTTGCATGAGCCGTCAACAAGTTTAAATACTAGGCTCTCTTTTCCTCCTGCTTTGGACGGATGTTTATCTCAGCAGGATAATAACAAACAATTATTTTGTCTCGAAGTACGAGATGGTTATGTCTGGCTTTTGGTCTGAGTCGCCAATTATTATTATTATTATTAATCTATTCTTGGCTCACGTTTATATAGATATCTTACTCTGGTATCATATTTTGAGAAAGTTCTCTATTCTGCAAATAGGTGGCAGATGATTTGTAAGTGGAAAAAATTATATGGTGAGACATATAATTTTTTCATCTCATTCATGAGTAATAAAAAATCAAAATACAAAACTATTCACTTAGTTTTTACTCACTTTGTATAGTGCAAAATGTTAGAAGTGGGATCTGCTAAGAAAGGCCTGCAACCCAGCAAACATTTTTATACGGGCCAGTACTGGTAAAGCACATACTCCCCGAAAAAAAAGTAATGGGCCAGTACCCCGGTGTCCCCGTGGCCGTTACTGGCTCATTGATGTATCAGTTGCCGGCCCAGCAACGGTAAAGTGCAAAATAATCGCATTAGTTGCAAGATTTATTTCTGATGGTTTTAAGTAAAAAGTATGAGTGAAGAAGAGTGCTTATAAAATGCTGGTAAAGTACTTCGTATAGGCGGAATGCGAAATACAAATGTGAAGTACATTATTAATACTGGCGTTGCACTTACTTTTGGTGCCAGTAATTTACCAGCATAAAAGCAGTTTGCCGGCATTCGGCCGTTAGTTGAATGTTTGCTGAGAAAGGTCCAGGATTTTAGAATTTGAAAAATTAAAAATGAACATAGATTAGTACACAATTTTTAGTAATATTTACTATGCATGTTAATATATTGTGTGGCTTCTTCTTCTTCTTTGGGGCACTCTTTTTTAAGAATTGGTCTTAATGAGAAAATTTGATCTGTTGTCGATCTGCTACATCGAAATCCCGCCTGGTAGTCGCTAATTTGTTCTTCTGCGTATGGTAATATCTTTTTGCACTTTTCATTTTGTAGCATAAATTATTTATTTTACACAAGGGGCATCAAGATATGCAAGTGGAAAGTGACAAATGAGTAAATTGTTTAATAAATTTAAAATATAATTAATTTTTAAATATGGATTGGGTAGAGTTTTCCGTTATTCCTAGGTGAAACATCATTAAATAACAATTATTCAATTAAAACACTAGGTTGGTTTCACAAATATATTTATTTGACTCAATACGTATTTCGGCTATTAAGCCATTCTCAAGAGTTACAAATTAAACTAACTAAAAAATAATAGAGAGCTACCGACCGCCATCGTAAACGTTTTCTTACCGTTAAATAAAATTAAGTTAAAAAATATCTGCTTTTTTTCTGTTGCTTCTCTGGGTGTTTATGTTGACCCTGCACTTAAGTGGGATCAGCACGTCGAGATTCTTGCCAAAAAAATCTGCAAAACTATATTTCTTTTTCGCAATCTGGTCAATACTGTCTAAAAAGAAATAATGTTAATATCATATTATGCCCTATTTCAGTCACATATTTCTAATGCTCTTCTAGCTTGGGGACATTCTGCTTCAGCTAATAGAATTTTTTTCCTTCAATGACGTGCTATTCGAATTTTAGCAAAAATTAACTATAGAGCTGACTGTAAGAATGCATTTAAAGAATTAGAAATAATGACATTACCTTCCCTCTATATTTATCAGTGTGTATTGTATGCATATAAAAATAGAAATATATGGCCATCTGGTGACAGAATGCACTCGTATGCTACTAGGAATAAAGACCATATATATCCAAACTTTTTACGTTTAACTAAATCACGCAATGCCTCTAATTATTAAAGCATAAAATTTTTCAATATTCTGCCAGAGGAATATAAAGTCCTGCGTTTTCTGAATTTCAAGAAAACTGTAAAAGAATTTTTAATTAGAAACCCATTTTACTCGACTGACGAATTTTTGAATGTTAAATTTTAAATTTATTTATGTACTGCCCCTTATTTTTGCTCCTTATTAACATGTATTTGTACTTTGTATTGTATTGCTTATTTGCCATATTTTGTATTATGGTCAATAAAATTATTATTATTATTAATAATAAATGCAATAATATATATATATATATACTATGTCTGTACAGAGGTAGGTGGATGAGGGGTACAAATAAGGTGACAATTATAATTTTATTATAGGGCTGTTTTATAACTCTACCTGTTCATTCATTATGGGTATTCCTGACTGTAATTGTTTGTGGATTTCCAAATGTTCTAGGAGAGTAAGTCTTTGGTTATTGTTATTTATATGAATTACCGAGCAGTCATCTGTGTTAAAGATGTGGTTGTTAGAAATGCAATGCTTTGCGACATTTGAGGAATCTGGTTTTATGTTTTTATTGGCGCTTAAATGTTCTTTGAACCTAATCTTAAATTTTCTACGTGTTTTTCCTATATAAACGTGGTCACAGTCTTGACATTTAATCTTATAAATTCCACTTTTATCAGTAAGACCAATAAATATATAAGTATACAATTTTAAGTAATATTTACTATGCATGTTAATATATTGTGTCTTCTCTTTCTTCTTCTTCTTATTTGGGCACAGTTTTTCAAGAATTTGTCTTAATGAGAAAATTTGATCTGTTGTCAATCTGCTAGATCGAAATCCCGCCTGGTAGTCGCCAATAAGTTCTTCTGCGTATGGTGCAAGTTGATGCAGAAAAATATTAGAAAGGATCTTTTATGATGTACATAGAAGTGAGATTCCACAATAAATTCCCACAATCCAGTTATCTCATTTCTTATGGATCGGACATATCATAGCTATTTTCCATTCTTCGAGAAACTCTTCTTTTCTCCATACCATCAAAATAAGATCATATAGTCTCTTTTGAAGTCCTTCACCGCCAAACTTAAGAAATTCGCTAGGGATGTCATCAATTCCTGCAGCTTTGTTTTTTTTTTGTATATTGTGTGTTTTTAGCATTAATTGCATTGGCATACCGAGGAGGGGGCTATAACGCCACGGACGCAAGAGTCTTAAGAAAGCGTCGCAAAAACAAGTGTGAAAATATACTTGCTAAATATTGAAAATAACTTGCTGCAAGAAAAATAAATGGATTCTTAGTACGCATAAAAAAAAATTACTTTTTAGCCTTTCCCCAAGAAAAAATTCTCAGTGCGCTTCTGACTGGAATAATACTTTTCAGCAAATCTTCAGTTATTTTTATTTTTTTCCCCTAAATTAACATCTAACCAATATACGTTCAATTTTAAGATCAATTTATATTTTATCTAATTAATGAGTATTTTATAAAAACATTAAGGAAGAAAATATGTGTGTTAGCATGTTTTTATGTTTCAGTGCATATTTTTGATGATTTTCAGTTCATTATATGGGCATAGATCAATGATTTTTAGTGTATATTGTGCGTCTCTCCACTGATAAATTCTTAACAATCTCATTACTTTCTAAATACTATCGAGTGAGAAGAAATAAAATTAGAGAAAATGATGGAGCATGTGTCCTAAATTTTATTATTATTACCTATATGTCATTGTCGATTAATCTAAAAAAAACGTTTTATATACTTACTTAAAGTTATGGGTCTTCTACTCACGCGACCGTTTAATTTTTTTATAGAATACCAGTGTTGAGGAAGTACCTTAAGATTAATTCAAAGTCCTTACTTAAAGATAATCTTATCTCATAAAAAAAGCTTATAATCACCGAGTTAAAATACCTCAATATTAACACGATTTTGCTTCATAAGAGTCTTGGAGACAGAAATGACTGAAATTAATCTGCTTCTTTAAGTAGGAGAATTTCTAAAAAATCTACACAGTTTACTTGGCTTGACATTTCAAGATAATTTAAATTAAAAACAGAAGATTTATATAAGCCAGGTTTTCATTTACATGTTTTCTTTAGCGGTATAAGAATTCTTAATAAATGCTGTGTCCGCAGAAATAAATGGTCACTCTTAGAGCAGCAATATGGAAGTCAAAGCGAGTGAATATATGACACAGGGGAAGAATAGATCTTTTGTGGAAATTAGTTGGGATATAGAAGTAGATTTGCAGTACATGTTGGGAATTTAAACATTTATAGCAGAATTATTCAAAATTACCCAGTAATTATTAGACTGGTGATTTAAATGTACCATTACTAAATAGTTATAGAGTTGTCCGTTAAGTAAAAGGTCGCGGGTTCAATCCCGGATTCCATTTCGGAATTTTCACTTACCAATAATGCCCAGGCAGATTAAAGGTTAACTCAGTATTAAGTATTCAATACATAATAATTGATATGAAATGGGTTTTCAAATGTCAGTGTTCTGTTGGTATTTATTTCGAACAAAATTTGTTTTTGTAATCGCATCAAATTAAAATTCTTTTAAAAATATGCTTATAAAGGGTGTTTTTTTTAGAGGTATAGAACTTTAAATTGCAATAAAACAACGATGGATTATTCGATTGACATGAATTTTTTTTTATTCGAAATATAATCTTGTGGCATTACATTTTAAATATGATTTCTGGCATATGACCGCCACGGCTGGCTCGGATGTAGTCCAATCTGGACGTCCAATTTTCGATGACTTTTTCCAACATTTGTGGCCGTATATCGGCAATAACACGGCGAATGTTGTCTTCCAAATGGTCAAGCGTTTGTGGCTTATCCGCATAGACCAATGACTTTACATAACCCCACAGAAAGTAGTCCAGCGGTGTTAAATCACAAGATCTTGGAGGCCAATTCACAGGTCCAAAACGTGAAATTAGGCGGTCACCAAACGTGTCTTTCAATAAATCGATTGTGGCACGAGCTGTGTGACATGTTGCGCCGTCTTGTTGGAACCACAGCTCCTGGACATCATGGCTGTTCAATTCAGGAATGAAAAAGTTAGTAATCATGGCTCTATACCGATCACCATTGACTGTAACGTTCTGGCCATCATCGTTTTTGAAGAAGTACGGACCAATGATTCCACCAGCCCATAAAGCGCACCAAACAGTCAGTTTTTCTGGATGTAACGGTGTTTTGACATACACTTGAGGATTAGCTTCACTCCAAATGCGGCAGTTTTGTTTGTTGACGTACCCATTCAACCAGAAGTGCGCTTCATCGCTAAACAAAATTCGCTTATGAAAATCGGGAACAACGGCAATCTCGTTTTGGGCCCATTCGACGAATTTACGCCTTGCTTGATGATCGTTTGGCTTCAATTCTTGCACGAGTTGGATTTTGTAAGCACGCAAACCAAGATCCTTCCGCAAAATCTTCCATAAAGTGGATGGACACAGATCCAATTCCTGTGCTCGATGGCGGATGGACTCATTCGGGTCTTCCTCAATGCTACGCTCTACAGTACCAATAGCTTCTTCTGTACGCACCGTACGGCGTCTCTGGGGATGCGAGTTATCAATAAGAGTAAACGTGGTGCGAAAACGTTCCATGGTTAATCGAATTAACTGCTCTGATGGACGATTTTGTCGACGATAAAATGGACGTAGTGCGCGATACGTATTCCGCACAGAACCATTATTTTCGAAATAAAATTGCACTATTTGCAAGCGTTGTTCAGGCGTGAGTCTATTCATGATGAATTGCCAAACCAAACTGAGAATAAATCACTTGACAGCTGTTAAATCGGTCGCCATCTTGAACAGTAATGCCAACTTAAAGTTCTATACCTCTAAAAAAAACACCCGTTACATATATGTATGTAATATTAGCGAGAGTACCCGTGCTTCACTACGGCATTTCACTTTAATTCCAGGAAGGTAGAACAGAACACTCACAACGTTAAAGTTAAATATATAAAACCGTAGGTATAGTAATTTTAACTACCGTTAGTCAGTGGAGAAGAAATAATTAACCAGCAGTGCCATCTCTTTACAAATTCCACAACTCTCAACATATCTGCATTTCGGACTTCTCTTCACTCTGTGATAACTCTGTTATTATTAATCTTTGATGTATAGTGTTTGATACATTATGATTCTACGTGAAATGGTCTAATTTATTATTCTAAAATAATTGATACATCACTGTAAAACTTCGAGGTTATGCACCCACAAACTGTTTAGTACAAAAACTATTACGTTTAGAAACATGGGGTTTTTTATGGGGGTTTTCAAAGACAAAGTGTACAACATTGTGCATCCAGATGTACAACATTTAAAAAATATTATCCAAGACCGTATTGCTAATATTTATGGTAGAATATTAAAAAAAGTTTGGAATAATTTATTTAAAAGAGTGCAATTATGCATAATTAATTTCTATAAAATTCAAATAAATTTAATTTGTGTTTTCTAGATTATTTTGTGATGTAAAGCTTTGACTTGTTTATGTCGTTAAAATTAGAATAGAATACTCTATCGAATAAGTAAATATAAAATGTGTGTTTCTATTTAAAATCAGAAAGTTGCACAACGTACTTTGAGAGCCACTGGCCGAAATAAAAAATTGCTTCATTGATATTCTTCTGTAAAATTGTATTTATTGTGTTATTTAAGCAACCTCATAGCTCTTGTTGTTCTCGTGATAGTGTAACGAATCGGCTAGTCCGCCCGGACAATGACTCAACTTTTACAAACCACCCGTCGCGACAATTTTTTTGAAAGGGACTGCTAGCACTTTGTGTGATTTTAAAAGAGTTTTTTTCACATTACAGTTAATATTTGTGAGAATTCAGACGATATAAATTTACAAATCTTACGTTACAACACGTAACTTTAAAATATTTTTTTATGGTTCATTGTTAAAGGAGACATTTGTTCAAAGTTATCACCTACTAACTTTCAGAATTCCTTGAACAATTTTTGACCCTTATTCTTGGAAATGGTATTAGAACGCTTGTATAAATCCTCTCTCTCTGAAGAGGAGGCCAGAAGTATTCGGTCCGGTTAGAGAAAAGTCCCAGAATATTGAATTCTTAGAGGCACTGTGTCGGCATTCTGATGGTCTATCCCAGGGGTCGGGGAACATTTTTACCCATTACCCAAAGATATATTTCTTTACACCGACGTTACCCCATTGGCTTGTAAAAAATTCAAATGACGAGTAAAAACAAAAAAGGTCCTCACCTCCCCAAATCCAAATGACGAGCAAAGCAAAAGGTCCTCACCTCTCAAAATCCAAATGACGAGCAAAGAAAAGGTCCTCACCTCCCAAAAACTAAGTGATGGGCAAATTGGAAAAATTTCCGTATTACCCCCAAAAATTTCATTTTTACCCAATTGGGGTAATTTACCCCGGTTCCCCGACTGCTGGTCTATCCGATTATGTTTATTTGTATTTTTTCATCATTTTAATACTTATTCAAACACATAACATTCAAACTTATTGTAAATATTGCATTTAATATATTTTTAAACTTAATATTAAAAACCCGCAATCTTTTACTTAACCTCTGTTACCATTCACTTCTAAGAACTTAAGTGAACAGCTAATATCCAAACTAATTACAGGATGCCTGATCAGTTGGTTGGTAAGTACATATAGATATCATTTAATTCACATATCGTTATGATGAACTCTGCATAACACTCATGCCTAGTACCCGAACTTCTTTAGTCAGGAATCTCATTTCAGTTTGAGATCAGACTTTATATTATATCACCGGCTCGCTACCTAGCTGATAATAAATGAGAGGATTGTAAAGTAACGTTTCAGTGGCTCGCTACAATAGCAATGATGAGCAATTTAAAATGAACACCTGTATTTTCGATTGATATGTTTTTTCGTCTAAATATTTTTCCTGCTGCTTGTCAAGAGCTGTATTAACTCTCAAGGTTCTATTTGGTCTCCGTTTTTAAATGTGTTTGCAGAGAGAATTAAAATATCAAATAGTATTATACTATGTACAAACACAAACAGATGAGCAATGTTCCTAATTTTGCCCTACTGTTATAATCCAAACACCCTCTTATTATTTAGCAAACACTAAATCTCAATTCCACGCTGTCAGTTTGACTAAACGAACCTTCAATTGTCATCATCTCAACACAATGTATGCACTAGGGAATTCATCAGGGAATCTCACTGTTCCTTCAGACATTTCCCGAATTCATCAACTTGGATGTGATTTAACTGCTGTTCATAGCAAGTCACTGGTTTTACCTATTGACCTCTGGGTTTCACTACACGCTCGTAAAAGATAAGAATGACTTAAAACAAATTAAAGAAAATCCTCTGTTTGGTAGATTGACGTGGATTTATGGTGCTTTCTTGCTTTTATTGCTAATAGCTTTTTGCCTAACACCTGCAAGGTAAAAAAAAACTAAATAGGATTCAGATTTTAAATAGAAATAAGATTTTTTTATATTATCGCATTTAAATGCTGCCATTTAACCACTAATTGCATAATTTAAAAAATTACAGAAATTCTTAGCATATAGCTAACCAAGATGTTAATTCTTCTTTAATATGAAATGCACAATTTAATGACATAAAGACAATTGAGAAATTCAAAAAATTAACTACCGAGCATTCGTTAATAACTAATAAAATATAATTGATTAGAAAATATAATTCCAACAATTCCAATTGGTTGTTAAATTTAAGCTCTTAAAAACTAAATACATCATTTGCCAAAATAAAACTAGAATTTTGACAAAATAATTTAAGCAAAATAAAAATGAAAAAAAAAAATCGGCAACCAAAAAACACATAAAATGCATTATTTTCTGAAAATATAATCTAATCAAAAATTCCTGTTGTACTCTTCCGGTTCACACCTATTTACATTACTTAAAATTTTTATCAGATTTTTAGTTTAAATCATCTGGGCAACAGGGTGTGGGCCTTTTTTTTTTTGCAAAATTCTAGCAAAAATCGCATCAAAATAATTTATTTTGCAAAATTAAAATTTTGATCGTTAATCCACGTACGAAGGGCTTTCATTTGATAGCCTACGCAGCATTAAAAAAAAAAAATTTTTTTTCGATGAGCACATATTTATATTTTTAGATGGATATGTTTTTTAGATGTTTTAGAATTTTTCCTATGTGCAGGTCAAAGAGTTGTATAAGCATGCCAAATTTCAACTCTCTAGGTTTAGTCGTTTGGCTACAATTTTTACCGAACAGACAGACAGACAGACGACAACTTGACGGTAGAAGGGTTTTTTGGTCATACCTACAAAACCCTAAAAATACAAATTACAAAAGAAAGTATGATCCGCAAAAAAATATATTGAATGCGACTCGCATCGTAAATAAGGTTGCTAATCCCTGTTCTAAATACTTTTTCCTTATGCATATTTCAGGTAAAACTGTTGAATTAGAAATTGAAATTAGGTGGTCAGATTTTTATATATTATATATAGATTAATATGTTCCGTTAAGGCTCCGCCTGAACTTATATAAAAAACTGTGTTCCCATGTATTAAGACAACAGCTGAATAGCGTGGTTTAAAATGTCCCCTAAGATCAGCGTGTCCGTTGACTAGGCCGTATAAACGCCGGTAGCCAGCATTCTCTCGGTGGAAGCCAGTAGCCAACTCAAGACAACCGGCAACAATTCGACATGCCTCTCACGGAATGTTATTGTCTTGGAACTGTCCTTACCGGTTGGCAACCGTGTGCTCCATTACACCGAAACATCAGTTTAATCAACTCCATGGATAAACGGCTTTTAACTTTTTTTCCCAACCCGTAACAAATTCTCGTTTCTTGAAGGGCAAAACCGGGTCGGAGTGCAACAGTGCCGTTATTATGTTTTTCAATTCCTTCTGAGAGAGGTCGCATTGCACATGGTTAACCCGGAACATTGTTTTAAAACCTAGAGTTCATAAAATCACCGAGAGAAATACTTATACTATACATACATGTACTTATAATCATGCTCTCAACATCTATCATGTTTGTTACCTTAATGTTAGATAGGATTAACGTTATGTTATGAAGGTAAAGTTACTAAACTATTTCTCATTGTAAAACTAGTAGCGTTAGCTCGGGCTATAAATTATGATTTATCGGGGAATGATCTATCCGCCGTCTAAACAATAACAAGTTAAACACAATTAAAAATTATCTCTGATGCTACTCGCTTTCAGAAAAAAATATAATTTATTATAGCTGCTCGTGTACTACAACTACACTTTTTGCGAATTACTAAACGAGAAAAATGAGATTATGCCAAGCTTATTTGGAAAGAAAATATGTTTCTACTCAAAAATCTTCTTATCTGAAACATTGACTGTTTTAGCCTATCATAAAAACACTCTGTTAAAAGTAAAAAGTCATTGAAAGAAAAATGGTGGCGTTCAAGGGAATTGTGTAAAACCCTTTTCACACTAGAACTTTTAGACGAGTGAACTTAAAGTTCACCTATGTTTAACATCGGTTTGCTTTCACACTTGATGTTTAAATCTCCGGTGCTGTCATCAGCTACAGTAATTTTGTCCTTAAGGCGGCGCACAACCCTTAGTTCTCAATAGTTTCTTATACAAAACTAATAAACGGAAATAAAATGAATAACAATCTATATATCAAAATTTGCAACAAATTTTTATCTATCTAATAGAATATTTTAAATTGTAGAAAAAACTGTAATGTAGTTATAAATAAGCAAATTGCATTATAGACGCCATCTTGTAAACCAATCAACGCATATTTGCGTACGATGCGGCAAATAGTAGCTAAAACTTCCTTCTACAAAAAGGTTTTTAGGTATTATGTTCTATTTTGAAAATTACTTATGGTTATTGTACTTGGTAGTCTATATTTGCCGCCATCTTGAATCTGCCGCGGTTCTCAAAATAGGTATTACGGGTAAAAATGATTTAATTTTTGTGAAGAATACGTGTACCAAGTAGCATTCCATTATCATCAAGTATAATATTTTTCGACTAGGGTTCTAAACTATAAGTAATCAAGTCGAAAAAAACTACATAAATATAAAAGTTATTTGAAACCCATAAATAGATTTAAAAAATTACAGAACAATGTTGCTAATATCAATTATTAAGTTATTGAGCGATAATATTTTTACAATAAATGTTTCTACAATTAAAAATATCCTATTAGATAGATAAAAATTCGGTGCGAAATTTGATGTATAAATTGATACTTATTTTATTTCAGATAGTTAGTTTTGTATAAGAAATAGGTAACCTCTGGGGGTTATACGCAGCCTTAAGTTACCGTCAGGAAATTACCAGTTTTAAACTGTCGGCGCAGACGCACATTTTGAATTATTATAAACAAACATGGATATTTCATTTCATTCTACAATAAAGACACTACAATAAAGAATATATTACACCTGTATTAACATGTAAGTCGATACATTTTATCTCAATTATTGTAGCTCTGTATTTTATTAAACACATTATTAAAATAAATAATTTTATTATAACAATAAGTATAAATTTCTTATAACGTCGATGTAATACAGTATTCTTGTTTATGATAATACAAAATGTTGACAACACAAATTCAAACAGTATTTTTTTATAATAGAAATTATGTTGGCAATGCGGACGATGTTTAAGACGCAGATCTCTGTCTTAGACATCGCTTGTATTAAGACGAGGTCATACATTTTCACATTAGCGTTTAAAGACACATTCACTTTAACATCCGATCTTAAAGTTCTAGTGTGAAAAGGGTATAAGGAAAAGATATTAGCTGCGTTCGTGGATACAATCCATAACATGTTGCTCTCCAACTCACGTCCGCATTATTGCTTGTGAGATTACGATTGCAATTCGAATGATTGTTATTCAAAAGCAGTATAAGCACGCGTATCGGACTCTAACCTATGGAGAGCTTTCATTCGCGAACGCAGCTTATGATATTGACTTAAGTCTGTTTAACTTTATACTTTTCTTCCAAGTACTACGAATCTTTTGCGTAGTTTTGACGTAAAAATTATTACTTCCCTTAAATTTTCAATGCTATCCAACATCCAAAACAACTTTTAAAATTGTCTCCAATTCTATTTTTTACCTTCATTTACATAGGTGTACAACTTTGCTTCCGCTTTTTTTCCCCCGAAATTCGAGGCTTTCTTGTAAAAAACTGGTTATACATTTACGATTCAAAGTATTGTCCATCGCCGGCCACTACTTTCTTCCATCTTTCGGGCAGCATACGAATCCCGCGTTAAAAAAACTCCAATTTTTACATCTTTATAAGACCGGAAGTGCTGGTCAGCCAGGCCGTGTGCCATTGATCAAAACAAGTGATAGTCAGAGGGAGCAACATCTGGAGGACATGGCGGGTGGGGTAGGTCTTTCCATTTCAACGTTTTCAGATATGTCTTGACCACTTTCGCAACATTGGGTCGAACATTGGCGGTATGCCATGCCGGTCTTCGACGTGAAAATCACCGTTCTTGAAGCGTTGAAACCACTCACGACACGTTCTTTCGCTAACAGCGGCCTCACCATATGTATTTGAAAGCATTCGATGAGTCTCAGCCGCAGATTTCTTCATATTGAAGCAGAAAATTAAAACCTCCCGCAAATGACGAGAATTTGGCTGGTAAACTGACATTTTCAATCGAGAATAACTGTATGATGCAGACCCAAATCGACTAATGTTTTTATGAGGTTATGTTGACAGATGCCCAAGTTTATTGCATGATGTCTATGATCTATTTATTTCGACCACTACTTAGCGCTAAAACCATCTATAGGAAAACGGTGGAAGCAAAGTTGTACACCAATAAAATAATCCTGATTTAGACTGGTCATTTAAATAAAAAGTATACTGTCATATAATAAAATATAAAAGAGGACCATCATCGGCGCGACAGCCCGAGTTGAGCCTACGCCTCCGGTTTCCAGGTTTCATGACCATGTTTTCAATCTATGTACATTCAGGAGTAATATGGTCAGTATTACGGCACCTACAGTTTACAGCTGGTTGCGAACGGCTAATCCGAACCAGTAATTTGTATAAATATTTTTACACAAATTATTTGACATAAGCAGGAATTGAACTCACGTCCATACCCTTGCTTAGAGGCCAAATAACAAGTGCAAACGATTTAGCGTGTGCAGCTACAGGCTTGCGTAGCTTTAAAGTAGTATAATTTAACGATATTTATAAAATAGTTATTATAACCAAACTTTTATCTGTCATATATAATTGTGAAGTTGGCAGTGAGAAGTAACAAAAGTGATTTCGAATGCCTCTCTCGGATTCTAATACTTAAGAAAGAAGTTTTAGAAGTCTGAATGGCGTCAGAAGTTTGTAAGTGAAGCGAAAAGTATAATGTAAACAGCCATTCCAGATATTCTAAGTTCACATGTTTTATCAAGTCCAGAAGTATTCAATGGCTAGTACGTAGGTAACTAAATCCTTTATGCTCACGTGCCAAATAATATTAACTTGATAGTATATATATGGGACGATATGCCAATCTTCTTCTGTTCCTTCTCGTCTCATCTCTTATAATATCGTGTTCTGTCCCATCCGATATATTTCTGTGGATATTACCCCGAACAATTTACGTAAATTACTTCGCTTTTCTCTTCGCGACCACTTCTCTTTTCAATCTCTTTTTGTATAATAATCTATAGGATACCGTATTTATCCATGTCCCTCATCGAATGTCCAAGACCTTCTAGTTTCATGAACATTCTCTTGATGACTCCAACGTTGTTGTCTCGATCCAGAGGATTCTGAATATACATCCTGGAGTGTGTATCTCCATCCACATTTCGGAAGCTTGAATTTTCTTCTTAATAGCTTCTGATATTGTTCAATGTGACACAATATACAATTTTTTAATGCAAGGTGTCACAATGAAATTAAAATTAAAATAATTTCGCCTGCGTGTCACAATTTTTTGGTGTGCAATCACTGAAACGCGTATCATAGACTTAGTCTAGAACATGTGAATAGATGAAAAATTTAATCTTAAAAGCATTATTGAAGAGAGAATCTATACAACAAAGAGGGGAGGATTGTCAATAGCATTAATCTAAGATTCCATTACTGCGTCGTGCTTTTTACGTCGTTGCGGTGCTGTAAAAAAACAACGCATTTATGTTTCTATACATTATATGAAGTTTGCGTTGTTTTTGTTAGACTAAGGACCACAAACAGATTGTCAAGTCGCTTTATAAAGCAGTGTCGCTTACGCTACTATGGCCAAAAGTCAGAATGTTACTTACTAAAACGCAATTTCCTTTTCTAATCGCTGCGAAAAGTTCAACAGTGTCAACTTTCTACGTCGCTGCAATTTCATTTGCGCCAAAATCAAATATTTTAATCAACCAATAAAAACTCTCGACGTAGTGACGCAAAAAGCACGACGTACGATGTTCTAACAGAAACTTAGCTTTAGACAGATCGGGTGAAAAAGGATCTTCAAAAACTGTGCAAAGAGGAACTTCGCAAAAGGTTATGAAGGAAGCGAAAGTTCACATTAGACTGTGAAGCTAAAGAAGGAAAAGGAATTAACAGTCAAATATTTAATTATTTTAAACCTGTGATGTTAATATGATGAATAGAATTTCTATTCTATCTACTATTCTACTATTCTATCATAGCTAATAACACGATTTTATTGGCAATTGCCAAGTAACAATTTTTTATTTTATTTATTAATTTTTTTTGTCAACTAACGAACAGGATTCTATTACTCGTAATCCCACCACTGGATCCCAATATGGTGATTTGTAGATCAGCTGCTATTTATTGCTCCTGATTATTTTCCGTTACCTATCCATAATTGTTATCACTTTAATATCGTCATGTACATCTTTTGTCTCTGATTGTTTTAACGTCTATGGTAACAAAACAGGCTTCATAGAAATCATCTTTCACACACGAAGCATGATCCTTCAACGACTTAGTCTGGGGCATAATGACATAACGCAGTAAGTCTCGGCCTTAGCGGGTACAACTCGATTATTCAACGTGCAATGGACAGTTAACTTTTAATGGATTACATGAAAATTATAACATATCAAACTCTCGTGCCCTCTTTAACATATCAACTGACCTGGGAACAACATAACAAGGCAAAAAGCTTTCAGATGGACTGATTCACACAACGAGAGGTTATTTATGAATTTATAAATGCTTGTCTTCACTCAGAGCAGCGGTTTTCAATCTAGAATGACTTCCTTATAGACAAAAATATTACAATTTATTCCGAATCAATTCTTATCACTCTTTAATAATTTAACTTTATTAATGACAGTAGGTTCTCAACGATTAAGTGGTGCATGGGGCGGAGAAAGTAAGTTCTCTGTGCCCGGGTCTAATATTCCTAGACCAGGGTCATCAGTAGAAATATTTCCAGGAGGGAAGGCAAAGTTTTGCAAGTCGAAGAGGGCTCGAACACCATTTGCTTCCCTCCGCGGACGTTCTAAGACATTTCTAGACATTCACATTCCTAGAGTCAAAAGACCTGCTCGCTCATATACTTCTTAGACTTGGACACTGAGAAAGAGAGATGAGAAGTAACTAATCATATTTGACCAGAAATGTTTAAATTTACGGTTCTTGTACAAGAAGATCGCATTTGGAGAAGACGTTATAATAGATTTTTATAGTATAAATATTTTAAGAAGAAATTGTTACTTATCATATACAAATCTGTAGACTCTGATGGATTGGTCACACAAAAGAAATGATAAGTTACTGGTTTCCACCGAAAATATTTTCAGTTAAATTCTTTGTTAAAAATAAAACGGCGAGCCAAAACACATGAGAAAATTATGTTTTACGCGATGTAAGACAGATAGTCGTTAAGTACTGGTGGATGAATGCCCAATCGGACAGAATGCAGCAGAACTCTTACGGAGGCCAAGGCCTACTCCGGGCTTAAATGCCAAAGATGATAATGGTGCACAAGTCATCTCAGGAGTTGTTTCAGCCTCAAGTAATTAATTCTGAAACTGTTACTGCATATACAAAGATATTAGGGTACTTTTTACATCCTTTGCTCAACTTAGAATTTTTTTTTAATTATTGATTATTTGGTTTTGGAGTTATCCATTTTCGCCGTTTCTAAGTTTTTCTTTATGATATGTTTAATAGATTAGTATTTAACGTCCAATTTTGAATATAGGTAGAAATAGGAAATATTTTCATTCAGCTTTTTGGACAAGAAGCGTTTATTTAAACAACACAACATTTCGCCAACAACATTGTTGGCATCTTCAGATGCTATAACAATAACATCATAATAGAAAAACAATCTTATACAATCATAAAAGACTGAGCCACATTGGTCTCAGTTATAACTTATTACATCTGTGATATTTTTGAGTTTATTTGCACAATTCTTTAATTGTTTTGTTTCTACACGGGTTACCTATTTGGTGAGTAATTTATTTTGTTGATTACTCGTATTTTATTTTCAGTTCTCATGTACCATTTTTGAGGTTATGTTTATTTTAATCTGTTTTTTCAGATTTGAAAGATTTTGGCGAGTTAACTTGAACAATATCCTTTTACCTTGTGGTTCCTTCCTCCCAGTTCCACAAAATCAATATTGTAATTTAATTTAACTTATTAATATTATTAAAACATGTGTTAAACAGTTCTTTTTGGATTCTCTAGGGTAAAGAGTTTTTGGGACCGATATACAGTTTGGGGTACTCATTCCACAAGATCTTTGTGCGTACCATCTATTTTGGGGAGTTAGTACGTCGGACTGTATGAAGATTTAATGCTCTATATCCTTCTAGGTTTCCAACTGTTACCGTTATGGTTTTTCCGGTGTTTGTACCGGTTTAAATTTTATTGTTCTTGCAATTTGTAATTGTATTTAAATTAGGTGTCTAGGTCCCTAAGGGTTCTGGGTTTCGGACTTGATATACCATTTGAGGTACCATTCTCTCATTACTTTGTACGTACCATTGTTTTGAGGGATTGGTACGTCGAATTGTGTGATTGCTCCGAAACTCATTGCTTATTTTTGGTTCTTTTCACTGAGTTGGTTGGTTGTCTAATTTTAGGATTTCAGGGGCTATCGGTGCATTATATTGTACAGGGGGTGACACTGTCAACCCTGTGATTTGTGCGTACCAGGTTGTCAGGGGGGATAGTGTCACTGCGTGTCATATTGATGTTTTGATAAACCTTGATATCATTGTATTATTGAATTTTTGTTAATATTGGACAGTTGTCTAGTTTATTTAGTCTTGTTTTGAATTGTAAAATTTAATTAATAGTCACTATCTTGGATCAGTATATTACGAATATTTAATTGAAATTTAATTCCTGTTTTCCTATTTTCTGTATTCTTCAAGTACATATTATTGTCAATGAATTTCTGCAATTTCACCATCCTTGGAGATGATTGATGTACAATCTGTTATAGTTACGTTTAACGAACATAGGTAAATTTCTTTATGATTGTATAAGATTGTTTTTCTGTTATGATGTTATTGTTATAGCACCTGAAGATGCCAACAATGTTGTTGGCGAAACGTTTTGTTGTTTAAATAAACGCTTCTTGTCCAAAAAGCTGAATGAAATTATTTCCTATTTCTACCTAGATATGTTTAATGTTTTAATTAAGATGAGGTGATAAGGTCGAATAACATATCCATTTCCTTACCGGATTCGAACCCGGGACCTTTGAAACGTGAATCAGGTTCACCACCTCTATGCTACGGATGCTGGCAACTTAGGAGTTGTTAGTAAATTTTTATTATATTCTGTACACCTATCTTTACCAATGGTTCTCAAATTTATTTTGTCGTAGAACACGTTTAAAAATATCGTGAAACTCTTTCCTATATTTTACAAATAATCTCCACGATTAATGTACAGCGTCTACGGTATAATTTTGGCAGTGAATAGAATTTGTATACTCCAAAAATGTGTTGTAAGAATTTTAAACAATGTTTCTAACATGTACCATGAGCTCTTATGAATTGTAACATTGTTTATTTATTTTATTAATTTAACAAATTTGGAAAGCCAACAGTAGACCCTTTAACTGGTTTACATAAATTTTCATAACAATATTACATTATGACAATTAGTAGTTTGTTCATATTATGTGTGTCTGGTATATGTTAAAGAATATTCTGACAAATATGTAATTGTTTTCTCGAGGCATGATTACAATGTTCGCTCTGGTGACAACATCAGACTGCCTAGATTTAGGTTATCTAAATCTAGAAATGGTTTATATGTGGCAGCTACCTTCTTTAACGATCTACCAAGTACACTCAAATATTTATCATATAAGTTATTTATGATCAAAATGAAATAAATATTAACTGAGAATTGTCTATGCTAGTGTTTCTCAACAGGTGGTCCGAGGGTCATTTCTTGGTGGTCCGCGCACACAGAATTTCATTAGTATTAATAACACTGGTCAACAATGAATTTTCATCAGCTTTAATTTTAGGTGTATTATATGTAGTTTTTCACGCTGATTCCAAATATGTACTTAGTTTTTCTCCAGCACGTCTGGATTTTGAGATGTCGGTGTGTCATTTTAGCTATAAGATATACTCTCAGCGCAAATTCACAAAGTTCTGCTGCTTCCTTTGTTTGTGGGATAGTCGCGCAGTGAACGAACACTACATAAAACATTATTGGATGTTGAGAACTGAATATAAGCCCGGTGTAAGCAGTGTTCACCACATTCCGCTGGTTGATCCACGTAAAATTATCCTGCCGCTGCTACACATCAAGCTTGGTTTAATGAAAAACTTTGTGGAAGCGATGGGCAAAACTGATTCGGCGGGGTTTCAATACTTGGTTGAAAAATTTCCCAAGATTAGTGCAGCGAAACTTAAAAAATGCATCTTCGTCGGACCTTAGATTCAAGAGGTTTTGAAAGACGAACATTTTGAAGAATCACTTAATTCTGATGAAAAAGAGGCATGGAAAGCGTTTGTGTGGGTTTGTGAGAACTTTCACGGAAATCACAAATCACCCGAATATGAAAATGGGGGGGCGTTCAACGACTACTCGATTCGTTTCAGAAAATGGGCTGTCTTATGTCATTGAAAATGCATTTTCTACATTCGCATCTAACTTTTTTTCCTGAAAACTTGGGCGCCGTGAAGATGAACAAGGTGAACGCTTTCACCAAGATATTCAAGTGATGGAAACCCGTTATCAAAGATTTTGGAATGAAAGCATGATGGCTGACTACTGTTGGATGTTTTATAGTGATGAGCCAGAAAAGTTCTACAAAAGAAAGTCATACTCGCAGAGATTTTGATTGATTCGTGTGATAACAACTTTGCATTGATTTCTATTGATTAAAAAGATCATAAATACGTTAGTGGTGTTTGAAATAAAAAATAAGTTCAACATAGATATCAAACAATACATTATAGCTGGACACTGAGAAACATGGAATGTACAAAAACACGAGATCATAATATCTCAACGACCAGACGTGCTGGAAAAAAATTGAAAGTAGTTTTTAAATCAGCGCAATAAATTGATTTAGAAAAATGTATTTTTATTTCCGATGATTTCAAAAAGTTTTTTTTGTTGACCGGTGTAATGGGCCTTTACGTAAAAAAATGTTTTTCTTGACGTTGGTGGTCCGCCGTTAGTGTGGAGTTCTGAAAGTGGTTCGCAACTGTCGAAGGTTTGAAAAACACTGGTCTGTACCATTCAGATGAATAATTTAATATTAATATTAGCATTTATGCTTAATACATAGTATTCAATTCCCCTTATTTCAACATTACTATTTTATATAAAATTCTGTTAAATCTAATTAGCTATTTCTCTATTTTTGTCGAAAAATTTTGTTTATCTTTATATTACCAATATGTATTGACAAATGTAAATGTCGTAAAATGTCAAGCATCAAATAAATACTATTAACATGCTATTAAGAAGAAATTAAATGAAACAAACAGTGTTTTATTTATACAGAATTTATTCCATGTAGCAATACAAAAATGGCAATTCTACTGCAATTCTTTTCACATTTTCCGAAATTTGTTGAAATTTGTGTGGCAGCATTCTATTAGATTATGTAAGTGAGATTTGTGATTTATGTAAAGAGATATGTGTGTTTATATGTCTCGTTAAAACAGTATATTAAGTATGGTACTTGCAAACTTTAGTCCAAGTACATAGCGCAGCGTTTCCCAAACTTGTTTTTTCGTGACCCGGTAATTTTCACACTTTTTCTTCGTGACCCACTAAAATTTTTCCGCCTATAATAGCCTATAGGTAAGCTAAAACATATTGATGTCCATACAGTTTTCATTTATTCACATAATAATTATAATAAACTATGGCGAAAGGAGGCCTCCGCTAGACTTGCCCTCCCATAAAAAAAAATTATAATAAAAAAAAAAATTAAATTTAAAATTAAAAAAAGTATAAGGTAAATCTTCAAAAATACAAATTATGTTCTGTACAAATTTTTGTCCAAGGCTTGGTTTACTAGTTACGAATTTTTAAAAATTTTAAAGTTTAATAACTTCCGTTTCCGATTTCTTGAAAAAAACACTTAGGTTTCGCGAGTTTTTATGCGACCCGACATTTGGCTTACCGCGACCCACAATTTGGGAAACTCTGCCATAGCGCATTAACTATATGCACAACGCATAGTACACTAAATTTATAGCTGTGAACGGTCGCTTAAGTTACCATACGACCATCTGGTTAGTAACAATTTACAGTTAAGCACATTAAGCACAGTGCCTTAATTTATAACTCTGAATGCGGTTTAGACGATTGTAATTAGATATTTGTGGAATATTCTACAAAGAATTTTTATTTTATTTATTACATATTTTATTTCTTTAATTATGCATCCACTTTGCGTAAAATATTTAACATGATATCTGCAGTTTTAACCTTTTTTCTTTTTTCTCATTATTGACTATCATTTTACAAATTTTATTTTTCTAGTAATTGCACAAACTTTACAAAACTTTAAAATTCATAATCACTGGAATAATTAACGCTGCAGTAATTTTTACACGAACTTCTCGATGTAAGTTATGAACTGTAAATAATGTTAATTTACGTTTCAACTCTGAATTTCTAGAAATCGAAGTGTATTTCACACCGATTTGATTTGTCTTCTTCTATTTTAGTAGTTATAAATATGCTTGATGTTTAATTGGTAGCTAATAACATTAATTTTTTCCTTTTTGTTTCAGGTATGGTGAGAAAATTTAACTCAATTTAAGTTTGGATTCTAAGAAAATTATGAGAAGGTATGTATTTTGATAGCAATAGAAATTTGTCTCCATTATCAGTGTTGCTAAGTAAGACGAACTATGCACATTTAATCTTACTTAACGCAACACCAACGAATGTTAGCGATCTGAAACGAACACGAACAAGCAGGTAAGAACAGAAATATACCATACGCATACAGTCCCAAACGAACAGTATATTTTCAAATAAGTAGCTATTGTATGGTATATAGCTTTATAGTGATTATTTGGTAAAAAAACATTAGTAGGCTATGGAAAGAAATGTTTATGTATTATTGTATGCTTTCAACATAAATAGCAAAGACGTAATTAATGTAGCGTCTTTCAAGTACCTAGGTAGCATATTATTCTGAAACATTTCACTAAGAACATCTGTATGGAGCTGTCGAGATTTACAGCTTCAAACAAAGATAATAATGCACAAGGCAGCTGTACTCCCTGTACTTCTCTACAGCAGTGAATCGTAGTGTGTCTAAACAGTCGCGCAGCCAAGGGGAGGGGCCTGCTCCCCCCCCCCAGGACTAGCCGATTACACGGCGCTGCTCGGAGAGTTGAAGATAAAATTTGTTAACCACAACAGTAGTTAATTTTTAAATTACTTCATTGTTAACAATATTGGGATTTTTTATTTTTTCGTATAAATAATAATTTTTTTAAAATTGCCTACTCTTAATAAAGTGACATAATTATTGTTCAAGTGAAAATACATCACTTTCCAAATATGCTCCAACGAATTATATGAAGGGGAGCGTTGAAATAGAGTAGAAATAGTAGAAAAATAATAGAGTAGCTTTGGAGACAATCGCCCTCTTAAAATCGGTATTTGGTTTTATTTTGTCGATAAATGTGAATATCAATATCTTCTTAGGTATTTTTGAAATTATGATGTTTTACACACAAAAAGAACTGACATAAGTTGTATTGAACAACAGTGGCGTATTCAGAGGAGGGGGGGGGGTGCACAAGCCCCCTCTGAAGGTCTAATGAAATGAAAATTTAACAAATTTATCATAATCGTACAGCAAAATAATTTATGTATTTTACAATAATAATAAGCTGTATTTTATTATGATTAGTGTTGAAATTAACAGAAAATGCATATTTACATGTTATTTTTAGGTTTTCGTAGGTATAATCAAGAAATCCTTATTTCGTCATATGAGTCTGTTCGTTCGGTACAAATTCTGGCCAAGCGACAGATTTAGAGAACTGAACAATTGAGACTAACAAAGAGAAATATTGAGACTAAGAAAATATATCCCGCGAAAAATATAAATAAATATGTATTTATGGAAGAAAAAATCAAGTGAAAGTTTTTGATACATGGATTAACAATTACATTTTTTTATCAACAAATAATGGAATTATTATTTGATATAAACATCAATATTCAACAGCAGGGGTGTCGAACTGATATGGGTCGCAGTCTATTTTACATACAAAATGATAAGCAGTGACGGAACTTTAAATATCCGGAAGGGTTTCTTAACATTTTTTTATAAACAGAAAAGGGGAAGAGAGTATATTTTACATTTTTAAATATATTTTTCCCCAATCACTTGAGCTTATTAGCTCAAGTGATTTTGATTACCGCTTCAGGGGCTACAAAAAATTAGGTTAAGGGCCGTATGTGGCCCGCGTGCTCTCGAAATTTGATTCGGCCGTCCCCAAGACAAAATCCTGGCTGCGCCACTGTGTCTAAATCTCTAGAAAGAAACTAGCATACATGCCTGAGAACGATACTGAGAGTCAAATGGCAAGATGGCAAGAATATAAGCCGAATACAGAAGTTTACAGAAGTTATCGTCAGTATTGAGTTTGCGGTGGGTTGGACACGTTATAAGAATTTCGAATACTAGGTTACCCAAAAGATTACTGTACTCAGTGTTGGAAGGAGGTTGCCGAGTTGTTGGAACTTTTAAGAAACTCTGCTAACACAAGTTAAAAAATAACTTCAAGTTATGTCAATTGCTTAGATCAGACTGGGAAGTAGTAACGAAGTAAATGCCGCAATTTAGTGATAAACGGAATACAGCAGTACCAACAGACACGTGTAGAACGTGCCACACTAGTACGCAATAAACTCAGATCCATAATTCAGACGCTGTTGGTAAAATGTTCGTATCCAGAATAGGCTTCTTCAATCGTGGACTTAATAAATTTTTATAATTTTTCATTTTTCTATATAAAAAACTGGCAGTTGTCATGAAATATTTTAGCATGTGTTTTATTAAACCATACGATATTAATAATTATAAAAATGTTATTTGATACACAACAATCTGAATTGGCGATAAATATATTAAATTTTTTAAATCTAAATCTTTAATGGATTTATTTTGTACATAACAAATCATACCAACGCAATTTGAATTGTTTGCATTATATATAATGTTTACGTCGAATCGACGGCAGTACTAGAGTTTTTCGGGTCCGAGTACCCGGACTCGGACCCGAAACCCGATCTAAAGGACGTATCACACTAGAACACTATCCAAGTTTTATTTTGTAAGTCTTCTTCCAGGATTCAAGTCTTCAGCTATCACACGCGAAACAGGGAAAAGTAACTTGCGTCTGCGTACATAACGTTAACAATACACCCATCTCACTTGATCTGACTGAGAGGCCGCGCACGCGCATTTGAAGACTTGGACTTCGTCTGTCTTCTAGAGACAGGGGAATATATCTCGATGTATTTGCTCAGACTTAAAGACCTAGATTTTTTGTCATGCTATCACACACACAAGACTTCGATTCGTATGCAAAGACTTTAATTTTCCAAGTTTAGACTTGAATAATAACTCTAGTGTGATAAGGCCTTAAAGGGCGTATCACACTAGAACGCTATTCAAGTATTATTTTGTAAGTATTTTTCGAGGATTCAAGTCTTCACTTCTTCAGCTATCACACGCGAAACAGGGAAAAGTAACTTGCGTCTGCGTACATAACGTTAACAATAGACCCGTCTCACTTGATCTGACTGAGAGGGCGAGGCCGCGCACGCGCATTTGAAGACTTGGACTTCTGTCTTCTAGAGACAGGGGAAATTTATCTCGATGTATTTGCTCAGACTTAAAGACCTAGGTTTTTTGTCATGCTATCACACACACAAGACTTCGATTCGTATGCAGAGACTTTAATTTTCCAAATTTAGACTTGAATAATAACTCTTGTGTGATAAGGCTTTAAGACTCGACGAGTCTGGGGTTTTTGAACAATTGAATTAAAAGTTTCACTTTTTTATAATATATGAATATATATACATGATAAGGATGAGGAACTGCAAAACATACATAATGAGCAGAGACATTCAACTGAAAATAACCACGAAAATACTAAGGAAACGCAGTAATACTGGAAGAAAAACCTAATAAAATATTGGATAGTGTGAAACGTCCAATTTATCCAAGTTCCGAAGATAAATTTGCTTATCTTCACAAAGAATTTCAATTATTAAAAAAACAAAGAACTCCTAATTTAGAAAAATTCCGAACGAACATTTTCTGTAGCATCTAATTTCTGTACAAGAATTCGTTAATGATTATCGGACAACATATATCAAAGTTCTAAAGTTCTTATTCTTAATAAATGAAATATTTCTTTAACAAAAATTTTACTTTGCATTAGACCCAGACCCTAAAAATAATTGTAGACTCGACTCGGACTCGCCGGGTCAAAAAAGACCGGGTATTCCCAAACCCTAGGCAGTACTTTGCTATTAAAAGATTAATAATTCACAAATTTCGACGAAAGTGATTTCGGTCATGGTTGAACAGGCCAATTAGATTCGGTCATTTTGCCACAAATAGCGCAGAGATAATTATAGACAGAATCAGGCAACAGTGTATCGAGTCTTGATTTGTGTTTATTGTATACTTGTGTGCCATGTCCTTACGTATCCGTGAAAGGTAAATATTCTGCCCAAAATAACCCTATTAGTTTATTAATTCTGAACGTATCTCACGAAATCTGAAATGTATTCGACAATATCTATTGAAAGGAAGACGTAATACAAGATGATTAAGGTTGACAGCGATGATAGAGCGAATAAAATCTGCTTCTTCAATGGATTTATAATTTACATTAAAATAAACTTTATCCAGATTGTGGTTTCTGTAGAAAGTAAACACGATTTCAACCAGTTGGTATTTCGCTATCATTCAGTTCGGCGTTGAAAAATATTTCTTGTCTATTTGTCCTGTAAATAATTTTTTACAATTTCATTTTAAATTACTGCAATAATTTAACTTTGGCTAACTATAATGATCGTAAAATTGCAATAGGAAATTGCATGACATAAAGAAAAATTTGGCATGTAACTGTTTTAAACTTTTGAAACGAGATAAATAAGAATAAAAAATGTGTGAATGTCATTGTACGTATAAAATTACTCGTTTATTTAATTTAAAATCTTGTCTTTTATGTACCGGTCCAAGTCAACATGATTTATCCATCCGCAAATTTAATAATGACAAAAAACATAAACAATTGAAGAACCGTTAAATATAAAAAGATTGAGTTATTCGATCAATCAATATGACTTGATTTTAAATGGTTGTTTTTATAAATATGGCTTACTTCAGTTTCGCTTAGTGTCATATTAAATGATTTATAAGATCATTGGAAGAGATTGTAAAATTTAACGCGCTCACATGTTATTAACTTTAGGGAATAGCGATTTTTAAATGTTGGCTTACTTATTGGTTCTCATGCAGATTTTTTGTCTAGTGTAGGCACGAAACGAAAATTATTTATTGAAAAAGCTTTTTTAACTTAGCAACTAGATTGTGATGGTTCTATGAAAAGGCCTTCCTACCTCAACTCATCAGCTACCTGTAGTCCGTAGTTCAGTGGGTCAAAAATTGTTCTCCCTTCCCCAGAATTGCTTGGAGAAAATTGTATTTTAGAAGTGAGGACATTTTGTTTTTAGGTCATCACTTGTATTTTCATGTGTAAACGATAATTTTAAATATTTCCTGCCCCCCCCCCCCCAATTTTACTCAGAAATTTCCTTTTACTCGGAAATTTTAGGCCTCCCCAAGGCTCCGTCCTTGGACCTCTTCTCATCTTAATCTATCTAAACGACTTCCCTTCTTCTTTAAATGCTAAATCTATTCTGTATGCTGATGATACAACTCTGCTGACTTGTACAATGGACAATATTTCTCTGGTAGACAGTGCTAAGTCATAGTTTAATAGTTACAATCTGACCCTTAACTCAGACATAACTGAGTCCTTGCTGCTGACCACCAGAAAACACGACTTCGATAATCCACCTTACTTAATCTTACATTAAATTTCTTGGAATACACGTGGACCCTCACTTACTATGGGACCAACACACCGATTTCCTCAGTAGAAAACTTCGTTCTACTATCTACTTAATAATAAATTAAAAATCTGAAGTCAGCACAGATATTATGTTAAAAGAGTATTTTTCCCTTTTTGAGTCCCACCTAAGATATGGTTTAATAATATGGGTCCATTCAGCTGCAGCTAATAGGATTTTCGCTGTTCAGAGAAAAGTGATTAGAGTTATTGCAGGTGTTCCTTTTCGTGCCGAGTGTCGTCACCTTTTTGTGAAATTTAAAATAATGACCCTACCATCTTTATTTATACACAAGTGCCTTATATACATATATAAGCATAGGAGCACGAATAGTAACTCTAGTGCGCAACACACGCGTGACACGCGCTCGAAAAACAATATCCGTTCTAATTTGATTCGTCTCAACAAATCTAGAAACGCTTCGAATTATTTCTCTATTCGTTTCTTCAACTTGTTATCCATGAGCATTAGATCGCCTTTCAATGTTTTCAAAAAGACCAAATATATATATATATATATATATATATATATATATATATATATATATATAACAATATTAGTTTCAAAATGTACAACTAGTTATAATATAGTACCTATGTTATTTATGGGTTTTGCCATGTTATGTATCATGTAACAATCTAACTGACTAATGTATCATTTTCATGCTAGTGTCAAAGGCGCGAGAGGCGTGGTGTTATATTTACAAGTTCGAATTTCATGATGGGGTTGGAGGCGTGATAAGCGCGCGTTTTCGGCTTTACAACATTTGTATCTAACCCAAATCTAACCTAAAAGTTTAAACAAGTATTTGGAGTAAATGGTTATTCAATTTCATTAAATATGTCGTCAAATCGAAGGAGACATCTAGCTCTTTTTTATGCATATTTAGACTTATTGCGATATGAAGAAAAGCGATGGTGGGTACGTCCCATATATATATATATATTTATATTTATAGAAACAGAAGGGAACAGGGAGAAATATTTTAACTTCTTTTTTACTTGACATCACAGTTTAGAATGAAGATTCTGTTTGCCCCTGCTTGGGGGTGTACTATTAGTATACCCACTGCATGACATTTGAAAATGACCCACTGCAGACCAGATATTTGAAACCGAATCCATAATAATAAAATTTATGAATGCCGACAACATTGTAAAAGTCGCTATTTCGCTTCATCAATTTACGTTTTTTTAATTTTTTTTTTAGGAAATTAATATAAGTGTCTCGCTAAAGATCTCACCATTCCGAAAAAATATATCTGTTTCTATGGTTTCGATGGTGCGGCCAGCACTAGAGTTGAAATTTCTGAACTTGCGACACCGCGCTTGTAACACCGCGCCTGCGACACCATGGTACGGGTTTTTTCAAAATAGAGCGATCCTATTTGTTGAATTTCTTGTTCCACGCTTCCAACACCAGAATAAAAATGAAACATAAAAGCGTTATAATGTACAAGTTTACTTGGTCAATAAAAATTATTATTATTATTATTATTTACTCCGTTACTGCCTAATAAGTAGAGCAGGCATGTGCAACTTCCAAAAAACCGAGGGCCGGATAGCGATCTGAAATACAATCGCGGGCCGAAACTATTTAAGGATCGTTTTTTTTTTTTTATATATACATCAGTTTTTTTCAAATTACTTCACTGAAATTGTCTTTATTATAAAAAAATAGCTGATGTAACAACACGCAACGTATTTTCTAGGTGCGAATCCTTTATTCGCGTTCTTGTTTTTGATTGTTGAACGAACTTCAACCGAGAAAATAACTGCTCACATTTGTAAGAGCCTCCAAAGAGCGCAATTCTTTTCTGAGCAAAAGCTGTGAGTTTCGTAAATTTGGCAACTAGGAAATATATCTTATAAAACTCAATCAGTGAAATAATCCTTCATTTTTGACTTCAAATCTGAGTTCTCCTGTAGCTCAAGTAGTTCCATTTGCAAAGAAAGTGGCGCTTGTTCCACTTCAACATCAATCATTTAACCGCATTTGATCTCTGAAAGCAAAGATATTTTCGCGGACCAGATTCCATGGGATTTTGGATAGTTATCGCGAGCCGGACAAAATGAGGTAACGGGCTGGATCCGACCCACGGGCCGTAGGTTGCACATGCCTGAAGTAGAGTTTTTAATTCTTAATAAATTTTATATCTCGCACTTTTACTCTAAAACAATTAGGAAAGCAGGAAATGGCATAATTATTATTTTACATGTTAAATCGCTATGGCCGACAGGTCAATTCACCATCCTGTATATAGGTACATTTCCATAATTACGATTAATTATAAATGTACATTATGAAATTGCCAACGTAATATAACACGTTAATATCTTTTTCAATTAATAATAGGGGATACGCATAAAATTTATATTACCTTAAAACTACATTTTTCTTTATGTTAATGTTAATTATGTCACCTAACAAAACAAAAATCACATTTTAATTAATATTATAGCAAAATTTTTTAATTAAAATATTGTAAATTTTAAATAAGCCGACCACGGCGCGAAGGTTGCCGAGTAAATACGACTGAGTATGACGTCAAACTGCTGGGGTTTGATGTCACAAATGTCCTCTTCAAGCTAAAAGTTCAATATGTTTGTATAATATTATAAAATAATAAAAGTAATAAAACAATAATTTATAAAATATATGTACTCACATTAAAATGGTCTTCACAAACATAAAGTTTACTTTTTTCTGAAATATCGGTTTTATTTCGCCTCATAGCTTTCAGCCACAAATTTCGCCTTTTCTGTTGTTTTTCGCTATCAGGCAATGATATAAATTGTTTTTTTGGATTTATAATTGAACTATTTGTGCACATCGGTACTAAACAATATTTTCGACTATGTTTAGAAGTACTGGGGCCTGGATCTTCCATATTTTATATATTATAATATAAAATTTAATTCGGTAAATATGTATAGGTAAGTTGTTTTTATAGAATTAAACTTTATTTTAATTAAAATCAATCTAACTTTACATAACCTATAAAAGTTATACAAGCAAATAAGTTCACGACAGACTGTATAGGCTGTACGCTGTACACTGGGTAGGCTGTACCCAATACACTGGGTAGGCTGTACGCAGTACACTTAGTTGAGGTATGACGTCACACGTCGTTTTCGAGCGCTGCATAAATTTATGATTCAAATTAAAAAAACAAAAAATGTAAAACTGTTTCTTATGTTTATATGCAACAAGAGGAATATAATAGAAAATTTAAAAAAAAATCATGCCTATCCCCTGTTTATGTGACAGAAATTACTTTATTGTGACGGTCGATTCTGTGGTGGCCACAGATGATTTCTATTGTTAAATGATAACAATAAGTACCAATAATCATACAAAAGATTCTATGAAGTTAGACTAAAGGCTATAAACATTGCTATTGTATTAGATAAAATTATGAATATGTTATTCCAACATATTGTATTGTATGTAGGTTGCATATTATTAACACTATATAAATAAACAGATAAACTTTAGTATAAGATTATATTTAAAGATTAAATAATTCATATCAGTAACGGAATTATAACTTTATCATAACCAAACGTGTAATTTTTTTGTGACATTGTTATCTCCAGGAAGTGGTGGTTTAATATATGAGGTCCAGCAATCACTGATTAAGAAGTTATTCACCTGATATGCAGGTACAAAAGGGAAGCAAGCGCAAACACTATATGACTCACATTGATTGTGATCTAACGTTATCAATATTGTACGAATGCACTATTAGTTGTACTCGATACATACTTGGCTGCGAGATTGTCCCGGCTTGTTCGTAATTCAACTAACAGATACCATCGCTGAATATCTATTGCTTTCGGAAACCTTAGAGGTATTTAGTAAACAACCAGCGGGGTTTAGAACTAGTTTACAGAGAAATATTTGGCGCAACCAACATTGTAATATGAAAAATCACTAGAAGATGGAACATGAGAAATTTGTTAAATATTGTAATAAATTTATTTATTTTTTTATTTTATTTTATTATGATCAGAGCAAAGACGGGACTAACCCAGTAAAGTACACACATTTAAAATTTACAATGTTTACAAGTTATTACAAAATTATATTTACTTGTTACCGACCGCCAACATATGTATATAAGGGAGGTATTGTCATCATATCGATTTTGACATTTCGAGATTTCGATGGATCTCCACGAATTGAGGTCCCTACATAACATTTTGACTATTTTTAGCATGATGCCTGTCGGTATTTCCGTCTCTCTGTCTGTCTGTCGGTCGGTCCGTGTACAGGTGCAGAGCAAATTCGGCTAAAAGGAAAAACTTCACATATAAGCTTTTTACATCAATGGCACGAGTTGATCAACTTTTGGTACACATCGGGAGACTAGAAATGGGAGTTTACTCGTGTCGGTTTTAAGATTTTTGCAATATTTCACAACAGAGAAATATTTCGAAAAAAATTATTTAACCTATAAAAGCAATAACTAACAACTTTTATTTGAGACATTTTTTGATAAAGCAGCAAAAATTAAACAAGTACTTTGTGATGGAGGTCGGTCCTGTGGTGGCTACAGCTGATTTTTTACTAGATTAAATAGAAGAAGATTGAAGATCACTTGTAGTATGCATTTATTAATACATAATTTCCGGAATTTTTGTTTGGAAATATCTATCTAAGAAAAAAAGAGATTGTACGTAGTGGAAAGTCTAATGATGGGTGAGTTGGTGAATGAATTTGTGTTTGAACTGGTTTGATGGAATAGGTTAGTACTTCTGGTATTGTATGTAGGGATGCGAAACTCGATATGTAGGAGTTTGCTAGAAGAAGTTATGTTATTAACTATTCGGTAAAGCATCAAAATGTCAGATAAAATACAACGTTATAACTTTAAAATATGTTATTAATTCTTATTTTGTGTCCTTAATTATGAAATATGTACGAATAAATGATACTTGGTTATTATATACTTATTGTTTCAAAAATTTATTACACTTTATTGATACGTATTTCGGCTTTTCTGAAAATCAGTTCAAATCTAACTAGCATTTGTAACGCTAGAAACACTCCACCTTCTTCGGATTTTTATCTTCCGAAATTGTGCATTCAACTCTGGGGTTGGCTCAGCCGCAAGTTAATATTTAAAATTTGTACCAAAATGAGTACCATGATCTTTTCAGCATTTGGTTCGTGTTTAAATCTTCATTAAATTAATAAGAAATATATTATAATTTAAGAAAAATATTGCCTTCCTTTTTTTTCATTTCTGTAACGTATTTCTCGCTATTACTCGTATAATATGCCTTTTGGCTTTGAAAGAGTTGGTTTACATTCTATAATAATTATATGTATTCTATGATACATAATAATTCATTTTATTCTGCTTTCGTCCAGACTAGGTCTCCCGAGTTGTTTAGTACAGTGTTTCTCGACCAAAAACGCACTGCGGATCAGTAAAATATATAATTTTTTAACGCGGGCCACTAATAATAATTCTTGGTTCATTTTTTGCAAGGAAACAATCATATTTAATGTGCTCTAAACAAATTCATTTTATATATAGAAACTCACATAAAGTTTACAGAAAATAAGCAAAATATAAATTATTTACATAAAAAATGTGCATAAAAAATAACAAAAAAAAAAAAAACTGCAAAAACTTTTTTGAAAAACACTGGTCTAGTAGGTCATTTGTTTTTCATTTTTTTGGCTGCATTCCTTCATAGTTTCTTAGGTGCTTTATTGTTTCTAGTTCTTCTTTGCAGATTCTACTTATTTTTTTCGTTTCTTCCATCCAATAATTGTTTGCTCTCTCTTCGTTGCTACATCTGAATCTTTCGATTACCTTCTGGCTCCTCGTTCCTTCTGCCAGGTATCTGGGTAATCCAATAGTGGTTATATTTTTGTAGACTTTTTATATGTAGATCCTTGTATTCTATTATACTGTTCTTGTAACTGCACTTCTTTGTCTCTTTTCGCTATTATGTTTATCTATCTGTTGACTTTCTCTTCTACTTTTTGCGACTTCTTCTATAAAAAAACCGTTCGTAAAATTTTTCAGGCTTCATTCCCAATTTGGTATTGGCTTTCATCTTCTCTCTTTCTTTCCAGCACTCTTCTAATATTGCGTTTTCTGTCAATATAACTCGCTCTTCATATTTCTTGGCTCTTCTCCCTGTTAGTACTCTTATTTTATCCCTCTTGGCTTCTTCTAGAATGACATAAGTTAGTGTTTGTTGGTTGAATCTCAGGGTACATTTTATGCATTTTCCGTGTATTTTTTCTATTTCTTCTTGTTCTTTCCACGTTATATTTCCACTTCATTTAACATCACGCTCTTAACCAGAGTATCAAACATGAACATTTTGCGTTTGAAATTGTCCCTAAATTTTCTCTCGCCTATTCCCCAAACTTGCGCCATTACTGCTTTCGTCTTCTTCGTTAACTCTGTATATGTTTGTGTTCTTTGTTATTTTTTTGGTTATATCCCAAGTATTTCTCGCTATTAACAATGTGTTATTTGTTTTATAAGTATTTCAGTGCCATAAATGATTTATTCTGTGAATTCTCTATATCTTTCCTATGTGTGGGTCAAAGAGTTGTACAAGCATGCTAAATTTCAACTTTCTATGTCGTTTGTCTCTTATTTTTATCGTACAGACAGATTGACACGTGAGCGACGTTGTAAAGATTTTTTGGTGGTCATACTTACAAAACCCTAAAAAAGGGCTGGCAAAACTTTCAAATCACAAGGCCGCCCTATGGTGAGATTACGATAAATAGAATTCTATTCTATCATGGTTAATAACGCGATTTTATTGGCGGTTGCCAAAAAACTAATGATTTTTTTTTTGTCAACTATAGAACAGATTTCTATTGCTCGTAAATCCACCACTGGTTCATAATCAACTAAATTCTTTTTAGTATCTCAATGTATTTTGCCCTATTAATGGTATAAATTCATTTTAGAAATGTGTTATTTTGTAATATTTTATTTTTGATATTGTCAGTTATTTGACTATAATTTGCTTGGATATATTTAAATAATTACATCAAACTCGTTATGATCGTGTATAAAATTTGTTTTGAAATAAATCGTTTTCGTGTTTTCCAATTTTCATATATTTCCACTCGTAAAAAAAGCTCTATGTAAATATTGTTAGAGGCGTGAGAAGTAATTAAACTGATGTTCAATAGCTGGGATGATGTCGTTGGTAATTTTACATCATAATTCGTGGTATTTTGTTGATAGTAATCTTCGTGTAGTAATGAAATTCCGAAATCGTAAACATTTGTTGGGGATTGTGAAGGGGTGAAGAGATGGAGAATCCAATCAGAGTACATATTAAGGTTTCTATTAACTCGATCTTGGAGGATATTGTTGTGATTCAGGATGATCCGCCCTGCAATCTTTAATATCGCGTAAGTTCTATCCGTGTTATTCGCACAATAACCGAGCGGAATACAGGGACTGACTCCAGCAAATTCTACTTATATTTACGAATAAGAAAATAAAATCAATCTAAACACATAGAATAATTACTGACTATTAGAGTAGAGTAGAGTTACTAATTACAATCCAAAAATTAACCTTGGGGACCTTTCCATATTAATTGAAATCACGGTTGGCAAATTGATTTTAATATTTCATTGTACCTCATGGTACGTACTTTAAGGTTTACCCATATAGTTCATTTTCGGACTCGCAAGCAGTATCGGGCCTCTCTTAATAAGTCTTTATGATTTAGAAATAAGGGTGTTTTAAATTAGTCAGCATTTTATTTAACCTACATTTAATGATGGTTTAAAAATAAGTGGCGATACATTATTTACCTAACAATTAAAGACAGCTGCTAAAATTCCATTAAAGATGCACAAACCCCAGAAACACTTTATTGAATCCTATTTTTTAGCATAACCAAACCCGGACGAGTTACCTTAGCAGTTAACTCTTTATGTCTGAGATACGCCCGAACATTATGGAGGTTCTGAATCAAAAAGTCTTTGGAGGTTTGACTGCCTCAAGGTTTATTATCATTCAACTATTGTCTCTTACGAGATTTACAAAGTCTTTCCCTTAAACTCTTATAATTTGGACTTTGAAACTTTTTAGGGTTTCTGTAGGTATGACCAAAAAACCTTTATACCGTCATTTTGTCGTCTGTCTGTCTGTCTGTCTGTCTGCCTGCTTGTCTGTCTGTCTGTTCGGTAAAAATTGTAGTCAAACGGCTTAACTTAGAGAGTTGAAATTTGGCATGCTTAACAACTCTTTGACCCGCACATAGGAAAAATACTAAAACATCTAAAAGACATACCCCCCTAAAAATATAAACAAACATGTGCTCTTCGAAAAAATTTTTTTTTTTAATTCTGAGTAGGGTATCAAATGAAAGCCCTTTGTACGTGGATTAACGATCAAAATTTTATTTTTGCAAAATAAATTATTTTGAGGCGATTTTTGCCAAAATCGTGCAAAAAAATTTTTGTACACCCTGAAACCCAGATGGTTTAAATTAAAAATCTGAAAAAATTCCAATTGTTATTTTTTTCCATTTTTATTTTCTTTAAATTATTTAGTCAAAATTCTAGTTATATTTTGGCAAATGTTGCATTTAATTTTTAAGAGCGTAAATTTAATAACCAGTTGGAATGTTGGAATTACATTTTCATTCTATGTGTCATGTATACGAAACCAAAGGAGCGGAGCATATGACAACCAATGGAAGCCATAGGCGCAATTTTCAAAATCTTGATGAACCTTACTATATAAAAAAATACTGCATATATTTAGAAACCTAAATAATGGTATTAGCTATTCGAATTAAAATTAACAAAAAATATTTTAACATAAAATTTGTTTTTAAAGCTCTTAGATTAACAGACGACAAACTATTTTAAAAATATCGTTATTTTTGCCGTGATTACTACAAAGCAAAATTTGTCCTTTACACTCAGCATGCCACCTTCACTTATTATATACCTTCGAAATTCTGAAATGTTTGAAAATTCACACTTCACATACATTTGTTTTTTTAATTATAAAACAGTGCCGAATTAAGGTTTATATGGAATTTAGGCCGAATGGATAAGATTGAACTATAAAATAAGTGATGAGCAAAAAAAAAGTCAAATTGAAGTGAAGAGCAAGAAAGAAAACTGCGGGGCTCTAAGCCTATCATTGTGGTGAAATAGCCACTAGAAGTGGCTAGCTCGCATTTTAACACTTTGCGTTAAAATATATAAATTTTACGCCTATCTTAACAAATGCTCTTATAGAATAGCATTTCCGAAAAGGCGAAAAACGTAAAAAAAATTGCCAATATTCGACATGTTTTTTTGTTCAGATATTGCTTAAATGGTTTTAAAAGATTAAAATATTTAAATTGAGAAAAAGAATAACAGGAAAAGCTCTTATACATTTTACAATTTACATGCGTCGTCAAAAATTAACCAGTCTAAAATTATCCGAGAAAATAGTGAAAATATTTTATCAATAAACCCTTTATTCTTTATATAATAGAATCAAAATATCCTGGTATTAAATACTTGTTGAAAGGAGGTTATGAAAACATTCCTATCTCAAATATATACATTGGTATCGGGGTATCTTGGTGAAGCAGTTTCCTAATGCCCACCACACTGGACTCGAGCACGAAGAGACAACAAGAACTCGACAACGAACTCCCGACAGATTGCTGTTGGCATAAATGTGTCTATTGAAAGACTGCACTTGCTGTCGAATCTAATTAGCAGTGCCGTGTAAAATTGTAATTAATTTATGTAAAGAAAGAGATACATTATCCAGACTAAGAGAAATGGCTATAAAAAGAACAAAGACATTCAATTTTATTTAATTTGTTTGTAAACCTATATGACTATTTTACTAACACACATTTAACTGGACGATTTAAACGCACGAACAAACCTGCACGAATGAATATGCTTATTATATTGTTGATATATGTCCATTGTTTTTTTGCACTTAAAATAAAACTGTTCGTTTAGGCTTATGTCTGCGCGATAACAGGCCTGCATTGGTATTTTGCGAAACATTAGGGCATTATTTTATATTTTTTGGATTATTTGTTGCATACTGATCGCAAGTGTTTGTGTTATCACATATGGATTTTTATCTATGCGTTTTCAATTAATATTAGGCGTGCAGAACTAAAATTATTGAATTATTATGTATGTTGTTGATAGAACAAACTGGGTATAAAAAGTATCCATGCTTTTTTAATGAGTGGGATAAAAAAAAGAAACAAAAGAAAAACCCTAGCGCTGCAACCCTTTGCGGATTTTGGCTGTCTGCACAATCCGCTTCCGTTCCGACCGATCTGCCATGTTTCCCAAAAATCCACTCCTAAGATTCCAAGATCTTGCTTGATGTTTTCCTTCCATCTTAAGCTAGAGCGTCCAAAGGGTCTCTCTTCAGCCGAGTTTCTTCAGGTATTAAATTATTACTCTTATTTAATTCCATAATGACTTAAGTCCAGGTCTGTAGGTTCATTTGACACACATGAAAATAGGTATAATACAGTACAGTAGAAATTATGTTCTTCTTCAAGTGCCATCTCCGCTTCAATCGTTGGTCCCTAACATATCAATCTTAACTTTGGATGCTGCCGTCCTGAAAAGATCCATGCTTGATATTCCGAACTACTGTCGCAACCAGTTAAGTATCGCAACCAGGACATTCATCGCCTTCTTGCTGATCTTACCATTTATTTTTCCTTCCATTATTAACTCTAATAAATTGTATTTATTATTACGCATTACATGGCCCAGATATTTTAACTTAATTTTTTTAATTTGGAACATTAATTGAAGTTTTGTTCCCATTTTGGTGAGTAGTTCTTAGTTTTTCTTTTTGCTGGTCCACGAAATGCGCAGTATTCTTCTATAAATCCACTTTTCGAAAGCATCTATTCTGCTATTTAACTCTTTAGTTAAAGTCTTCCACACCATACACGGGCAATATATAGCATTTCACTAATCGAAGCTTTAAAATTTAATTTTTTGTAAGGAGGGCAGTATATTAATAAGCTTGGTGTTGTGGCTTCCGCTGACATGTTCGGCCCACCTTGGTTTCTAAGGTTTTATTTTCCTCACAATATCTGGATCACTATATGGATGCCTTAGTTCTTCATTGGATCTAATTCTGTACACCAGTATATGACCAAATATGCTGTGGAGGTTCTTGCGTTCAAATCTCTGCATGAAATTTGTATCGTCTACAGTCATTGTCCAAATTTCACTAGTATACGTTACCACTTGTCTTACAATGGTTTTGTAAATTCAAATTTTACTAGATCTCGAGCTAAGTTAGCTACTCAATAGATTTTAATGGCGAACAATCATTTATTCCTTCCCCTGGATAGTTATTTCTTTGTTTTATTTCTTGATGTGCATTATTGTCTGTGGTGCTAATCACCCAAGATATTTAAAGCCTTGGACATGTTCAAACTTGTAGTTGTTCAAGGAGATTTTCGATTTAGCCCGCGTTCTGGATGAATTGCGAGTAACGTGAGTGTACTAGGAATTGACTTCATTTCCCTGAATGGGAAAGCACATCTAAAAATAACTGGAATATGAAGGAATCGCCTGCACCAAATCTGTTAATTCAAGGTGTCATGAATTTATTGCATGGAAGTGTAATAGAGCCCCGAAAAATATTATTACTCTCACTTCACATTAAACTGATTTCAATGAAGCAATTTATTAAAACTCTGTACACAGATGATGGATCTTTGAAGCATCTGTACGAGAAATTTACAGCTCTTCCCAAAGCAAGACATGAAAAAATTTCAGTAATGTTAATTGTAGGTCTGAAAATTGTTATCGCAGAAACTTCATTTAGTATGACGAATAAGAATATTAGTAAAAATACACGAAATAGTATACGAGGTCTGCTCAAAAAGTATCGCGAATTTTGTGTTTTTTCAAAAATTATTTATTTATTCATGAATATCTATTTTGTCCCCTTCAAAGTAATTCCCACCAAGGGTATACCTTGTGCCAACGTTTTTTTCAATCCTCGAAGCACATGAAAAAATCATTTTTTGTGATCTTGTTCAGCTCTTCCTTCGATGCCGCCTTTATCTCCTCACTCGTAGCGTAGCGTCGTCCTATCATAGGCCTCTTCAGTTTCGGGAACAAGAAAAAATCACAGGTGGCCAGATCTGGGGAATACGGTGGCTGCGGCATTATTAGTGTGTTGTTTTTGGCCAAAAATTCGCGCACAAGCAACGATACGAATTTTGCGGCGACCCGTCTCATGCCCAAATCATTGGTAAAAATCGAATGGCACGAGCCAATCGATATGTTTAGGTCCGCAGCAACTTCTCTAACGGTGATTCGACGATTGGTCAATACTATTTTCTTCACTTCATCAATGTTTTCGTCTGTTGTTGTCGTGCTCGGGCGTCCGGCACGCTCTTCGTCGTTCACATCTCCTCGGCCCTCTGAAAACATTTTGTACCACCCATAAACGTTGCTTCGGTCCAAGGTAGCTTCACCATATGCCAGAGTCAACATTCGGAATGCGTCCGCGCACTTAACTTTGTTTTTCACACAAAATTTGATACAGATTCTTTGATCCATTTTTTGGTATAGGCAAAAATCGAAGACGAGCTAAGACATGTGCAAGCAAAGCAACTATCAAAAATTAACTGAACATTCAAAATGGCCGAACTTGTCGGCATAAGTGAGAGACATGAGTACCAACATAACGCCACAAAAAAATCGAAAATCGAATATACGTAACCCGCGGAAATTCAAAATTCGCGATACTTTTTGAACAGACCTCGTATATAGTTCAAATTAAGGATATAACCGATATTAGAGTCTCACTAAGTAAGAGTATGAACTATATATAATGTGAATTTCATTATTATGTTATTATTTATTTTTACTTGTCATCTCTTAAAATTCAAAATGTATAATGTAATTAAATGTAACCGTCCTCCGCCACTGTTAATTAAGAGTCACATTGCTGCAAGACGTGTGCGGCCAATACTCCACGCTCCGGATTGAATCTGGGGCTCTGTCGTCTGTAGAGGCAATATGCAAACACCACTCATCTACATGGTAATCTCGATAAGCCGAGATCATCTGCTGCCGTGACGTCATCACCGTACTAGCACCCTCGCCAGCCAACCAATCATGTGTTTGATTTCATATTAAAGGATTTTAGAATTTCGGGAATTAAGGAATAAGTGAATTTGGAGAGGAAGGATTACGGAATAATGCTTAATATATTCTAGGGTGAACGTTGAGTTCAGTATTTGTGTTAGATCGCCGAGTGCATAGTTATTAGAGATATAATAGTATTCAGTTTTACAAAAGTCTATTAAATAAAGATTTTCCATTAGACAGGTCAATAACTCCAACGGCTTAGGCAACAACATTGCTAGATTATTATCCCAAAACTCTGATAACATTATTTCGGTACAGTAAGATGTTACAGCAAGAAATGACACTACGCATTGACAGTGTTTTTCAACTTTACTGTGTTACGGACCTATCTAGAACAACTTGCCGTTGTCATCTTGCTGCGGCAACTTCTCCGCGAGTCCACTCGCCGTACGTTCAAGTGATCTCTGTGGTTGTTTTTTCTACTATCTTATATAATATTCGCCTATCTCTGTTGTTTTCCACTAATCATCAATTGCTATATTCGGAACTCATCGTATGTACTCGAACAGTTTTTCGGTGCTAGGCTATGGCAACCGTACGGTGCGGGGGGTAGTCAGTGACATATTAGTAGACTGTAGTCTTGGATATATCTATATGAAACTAAAAACTGATGTAAACATACCGTATTTCGATTAGCTACGATTATATCAAACTTTTTTAAGCGTTATTTCTATCATCCACTGCTAAAATTCTTTTCACTTTCAGTTTGGTGAATATTTGGGGATTTACGTACACTCAAAAACCAAAATCTTAAGGTTATCTTCTTTATTATTAACTTAACCCTTTACTGCATGAATTTTAATTTTTGGCTGAAATAATTCATGGGCATTAGGAATTGGTTCTTATTGATAGAAAAATTAATTAAAAAAATATATTTAAAATATTAATTATTATTTTTATGAAAAAATAATAATTAAAATAATAATTTAGGGCTTGTGCCATACATGAAACATTATGATTCTACATTATGTTACAAAAGAAAATGGTTCCGTATTATTTGCTCATCAATTGCTAGGTGTTCTTCGTTAGGGATTAAAAGCAGTCGCCCTCGAATTTTTTAAAGAAAAGGTCGTATCTTCTAGTTGTCCTTTCTCAACAAATTCAGAATTATCGTTGAAGTGCAAATTCCGCTTGATATCCTTAAATCTATTGCAGCCCATTACTTGAGATACTGCAGGATCCATTGCTGTGTATATGGCATATATGAACATTCTTGAAGTAACGTTCAGATTCAGTTTTAAAAGTAAAATAAAAAATAAAAACCGGTTGTGCCATATATGGCACACTATGTGATAAAGGGTTAATGCAGAAAGTATGACAAAGAGAACATTTCTAATAAAAAAAATCTTTTTTAGGGTTTTGTAGGTATGACCACCAAAAAACTCTTATAACGTCTCTCATGTGTCTGTCTGTACGGTAGAAATTGTAGGCAAACGGCTTAACAAAATGTTGAAATTTGGCATGCTTAAACAACTCTTTGACCCACATATAGGAAAAATACTGAGATCCCGAAGTAAATGTAAACAATGATGTATTTAATAAAAAAATAAATATTTTTTTAAAATTTGAGTGGTATACCAAACGAAACCTATCGTGGATCAACAAATACATTTTTTTTTAGGATTCTTTTTATTGGATTTTTGCCGAAAATGTGTCCTACCCTATCTCCCAAAGGGATTCATCTGAAAATCTGAAAAAAATCGCCGTAATGAACATTGATGGGAGCCGGAATACTTCAACAGGAATTTTTGAACAGTTTTTTGAAAAATGTCGATTTTTGGGTCGATGATAAAAAAAAATATATTTAAATTTTTTTTATTGTGTGTTATCAAAAGAAAGCTCTTAAGACGTAGATTAAGGAACGATAGAGAGTTTTTTTAAATTCGTTTCTTATAACAGGAATTTAGTTAAACATGTGCAAAAGTTCTTGTCCCACACCGTTTTACCCAAAGGAGTTAAACTAAAAGTCTGAAAAAATTATAGGTAATGTATATTGATCTGGGCATGATACGTACGAGAGGAATTTTTGATCAGATTGTATTTTTGAAAAATATGGCAGTTTTTGTGTTTTTGACAAAATTAATTATTTTTTTAATTCATGGTTAAATTTCGGCTAATAATGTTACGGATTTTTTATTTTTATAGCTAATTTCCAGAAAAATATTTTTAAAAATTTCCAAAAATAAAATTTCTTTTAATAAAATAAAACATGGTTTCTGAACTCTCCTTATAAATAATTTTGACTTCTGAGCGTAGTAGAAACAAACAACCAAAGCGATCACTTAAATACGTCGCGACTTGGACTGGCGGCGAGATGGCTGCAGTGTCCCATGGCATTACGGCCAATAATGTCTCTTCTTTGAAGATTTTTTAAGTTATTCTCTGGATCTGAATTTACACGACAATATATTGCCCGGATTTGGGATGCAGTTGTGGCTACTCAGCTCCATTGATCATTAGTATTATCTGCTATCTTCATGTCCGAATTATATTTAAGCATAAATTTTTCTTTTATCAATCAAACGAATATTGTTTTTGTTTTATTGAGTATTCTCTTAAAACGAATGTATGTTTTTCATTACTGTTTTTATATCTGTAAGTTATAAATAAAATGTCGGTCGTTGTGACTTTATGAGAAAATGACTTGACTAATAATATCTTGTTTAGAATTGCATGAAGTTTGTATTGAATCCAAGTGTGTCAAAAATTGAGTGCATCTTCACAAAGTGAATGAGGAGTTCGGTAAAGTAAATAGAATAATCAATTCGATATTCGTGTGAATAGGAACGAATTTACATTTTAATATAAAAATATATTTTCTCTTACAACTTCATTTCTAAAATAACGTGAATTCAGATGTTTTTTCAATCTAGAAATGTTTAAAATTTAAAACAGAATTTTTCAAAACTTGTACTGAATCTAAATATGTAATATCAATTTCTAAATGGAAATTTTTAATTTCTCTAAGAAGAATAAGGATAAATAAAGCTGGTTCAAACTACATTAAAATAAATATTTTGGGCGAGGTATCAAATGAATGCCCTTAATGGCAATATTGTGTACTGAGCACGTACATAAATTTATTAAAAATCAAAGTAAAATATTAATAAGAAACGTGACGAGGAGGACATAACAGTAAACAGTATTGAAAGGAAAATTGAACAACGGTCGATCATTTCCACCAAAACAAACTTTAAAAAATTGTTTTAAAGGATATCGACAATGAAACGTACCAAATAATACGACAACATTTATTTTATATCCTTTCTGCAATTAGGATTTAACTGCAAGTCAGAACCGACAAGTAATCATTACACCATAATAAATAATGTAATTTCTACCGACCGCCATTTTTGTATTACAACACAAAAATCACTTTTGAAAATGAACTTTGGAATCAAATTTTTAAAATCACTATTAAAAAGAAAAATCAATAATACCTATTAAACTTTTGTCTTTGAATTTACTGCCAACGGAGTGGACAAGCACATTAAGTCGTGCAGTTTGGACTAGTGAAAACAGTCTGAATTGTGCGGTCGGTGGTTCGATTCTCCTCCGTTGGTGATATTATTCGGGCGAGAATAATATGTTTACATTACTCCCATTTCACAATCATTCACCCCTCATCCAGGTGTAGGAGCTCGCCCCCTGGCATCGGCGATTAGCTTTGTTGCAGAAATAGGCCGATGTAAAATAAATAAATCTTTGAATTTAATATTAAAAACAGATATTTAGCGTTAATTTTTACATATTTTAGGGTTTTGTACGTATTTAGCCATCAGACAGGTAGAAAGCCGCATGGTGTCACCCAGCCGCTTTCTACCTGTTTCCGGAAACCAGTTGTTAAAGTTTAAGGCGGTTTTCGGAAACCGGTTGTTAAAATTTATGGCGGTTTATTATAAACCACAGGTATTTTTTTCTGTAGTTCTAGTTATTTATTTATTTACCGCGTTGTAGCGTATCCAGCATTTTTTGAGGGGGGTAATTTAACAGACTTAACAGAAAAATACGAATATTTATAACCCCTCCTAACCCTGTTTCTTCAAATTTTTAACAGAAAGATTCGCCCCCTCTCTGGATCCAGCCATAACCTTCCCATTTACTATGGAAGCTGCTGTTCATAAATTGATGGTACACCATTGTATTGGTCAGTTAAAAGTGGCTAACAGAATGATAAATATCTGTGAAAATAATATATTTCATCAAAACAATAATTTGAAAATCTTATTTTGTCCATTATTTTTTGGACCTTCGCTACAGTGACGTTGGTCTGGAGTTATATTTCTTTATAAAGTTCTTAATTAATGAGGATGGGGTGATTTACACGAACGCAAACATCCATGCCTTGTTCGGAATTCGAACCGGGGTCTCTGGCACAAGAAGCTTGATCGCTACCTCTGCGCTACAAGAAGTCGAGTCCTTTGGCGCTACAGAGTTTTGTCCATTATATAAATACTAAAAGCTATTATTTACTACCTACATATTAAATTTAAAAATACACTAGACTCTCGCTAATCCGGCACTTATTAGTTCGGCCTCTCAATAGTCCGTCGTACCCCCACCACGATGGTCTACGCCAGGGTACGCCGGACTGTTGAGTTAAAGCCGGATTAGCGAACTGCATAAAATTCGCGAATCCGGCCTTGACTCAACAGTCCGGCGTACCCTGGCGTCTGACTCGGGAATCCCCCTGTTCGATAGGGGGATCCCTATCTTTTTTCAAAAAAATTTCTTAGTATTAATTGTATTAAAAATGTATTACAAAAAAAAGAAACATAAAAATAAAATACATATACAATAAAACATAAAAAAAAGGAAATTCTGGTCTTGTCACATGTTGACGGCCGGATTACTGAGTGTGTCGGATTACCAAATAAACTCTCAGTAATCCAGGCTCGCTCAGTAATCCGTTCGTTTTTTGTGCAAGGAATAGCCGGATTTGCGAGAGTCTAGTGTATATGTATTTTTTCAAGAATTCAAAAAATTGCATATTGATAAAATAGCCTGGTCAAAAATTGCGGGCGTACTGTTCCGGTTCATAACAATCTACACTACTCTGAATTTTTCCGATTTTTAAACCAGCTCCTGTAGGAAAAAGAGTGAGAGACAAAAGACTTTTGGGATATTTTTCGAAAAAAATGAAAAAAAGCATTTTTAAAAATTAGTTTTTGTTCGTTCAAAATCCGATACGCGGACCTTGCACTAGCAGAAAAGCGCTAACAAGAAGAAGATTCATCTTCAAGATCATAGGTCAGAAAACAAATTTTCTTTTCATTTCAATAATAAATGCCATAAGTTCCATAAGAAAATGTTTTACTACGCCACAGGAAAACAATTAAAAAGTTTCCTCAAGAATATCTGCCTATAAAGCTCAAAAATTTGCACAACAATCAATGTAGAGAAAAATTGAAAAACGTTTTAATAGAGGGAACCTTTTATAGTATATATAGGGTGTTTTTTTTAGAGGTATAGAACTTTAAATTGCAATAAAACAACGATGGATTATTCGATTGACATGAATTTTTTTTTTATTCGAAAGATAATCTTGTGGCATTACATTTTAAATATGATTTCTGGCATATGACCGCCACGGCTGGCTCGGATGTAGTCCAATCTGGACGTCCAATTTTCGATGACTTTTTCCAACATTTGTGGCCGTATATCGGCAATAACACGGCGAATGTTGTCTTCCAAATGGTCAAGCGTTTGTGGCTTATCCGCATAGACCAATGACTTTACATAGCCCCACAGAAAGTAGTCCAGCGGTGTTAAATCACAAGATCTTGGAGGCCAATTCACAGGTCCAAAACGTGAAATTAGGCGGTCACCAAACGTGTCTTTCAATAAATCGATTGTGGCACGAGCTGTGTGACATGTTGCGCCGTCTTGTTGGTATGATTTAATGTAATGCCACAAGATTATCTTTCGAATAAAAAAAAATTCATGTCAATCGAATAATCCATCGTTGTTTTATTGCAATTTAAAGTTCTATACCTCTAAAAAAAACACCCGTTATAATGGTAAATTCCATTATACCATTTAAATGTTTGTAAAAATAAAAATACATTTTTGTTCTTTCAAAAATCCGATACTTGGTTCCTGCACTAGCGGAATAGCCCTAAGAAAAAGAAGAATCTCAGTTTAAAGATCATAGATCAGAAAAGACAATCTTCTTTTCATTTCAATAGTAAAAAGCCGTAAGTTCTATAAGAAAACGTTTTACTACGCCACTGTAAAATAATCAAAAAGTTACCTCAAGAAAATTTTGTTTAAAATATTTATGATTTACATTAGGAAAGTTATGGCGGAAAATTAAAATTTTGCGATTATTAGTTTTTAGGGTTTTGTAGGTATGACCAAAAAACCCTTATACGTCATTTTGTCGTCTGTCTGTCTGTCCGTCTGTCTGTCTGTCTGTCTGTCTGTCTGTCTGTCTGTCTGTCTGTCTGTCTGTCTGTTCGGTAAAAATTGTAGCCAAACGGCTAAACCTAGAGATTTGAAATTTGGCATGCTTATACAACTTTTTGACCCGCACATAGGAAAAATACTAAAACATCTAAAAAACATACCCCCCTAAAAATATAAACAAATATGTGCTCATCGATAACAAAAAATTTTTTTTTTAAATTCTGATTAGGGTATCAAATGAAAGCCCTTAGTACGTGGATTAACGATCAAATTTTTATTTTTGCAAAATAAATTATTTTGAGGCGATTTTTGCCAAAATTGTGCAAAAAAAATTTTGTCCCACACCCTGTAGCCCAGATGGTTTAAACTAAAAATCTGAAAAATTTCTCAGTAATGTACATTGGTGTGAACCGGAATAGTACAACAGGAATTTTTGATCGGATTATGCTTTCGGAAAATAACTAATTTTTTGTGTTTTTAAGTAAAATATGTAATATATTTAATTCGCTATTTAACATAGTAAACAAGTGATCCTGTATAGCAAAGTGGTAACGTTCTCGCTTAGTGAGTTGAAACTAAAGTCACTGGATTATACAAAGTACCGCAAGCCTTTGAAGAAGCCGACAGACCCCAGGGTTTGATTGGCAACATTGCTTCCCCTATTAAGCAAACTAAAGCAGCAATTTTTACGTTCTTAAGTTTACGTCTGCGCTGTCACATCTCCCTCTCTCGCTCTCATTTAATAACCGTCTTTGTCAGGGGTTTGAATATTTAAGGTTAAGTTTAATTTAAATTTATATATTATATCCATATTATTTAATAAAAATTAAAAAAATAATTGAAATTGTACAACAATTTTATTATAGTGCATCTTTGATTAAAAAAATCGTGATTACAATGTTTAAAAAAAAAAAACTAGTTTCTTCAAACATCATTTGTGTTGGCGACATTTTTAACCCCAGCATGGCCGCCGTGGTGGTACTTTGTATAATCTAGTGACTTTAGTTGAAACTACTGTAAGAAACTGTGTTCGAATCCCGTCAATTTTTATTTTTTCAGTTTTTTTTTGCATTTTTATTTTGTTTAAATTATTTTGTCAAAATTCTAGTTATATTTTGGTAAATGTTGCATCTAATTTTTAAAAGCGTAAATTTAATAACCAGTGGGAAGTGTTGAAATTATAATTTTATTCTATATTTGAAGGTATCAGAGGGCGAGCCTTATGATTTAAGCAACCAATGGAAGCCATAGGCACAATTTTCAAAATCTTAATGAACCTTGCTATATAAAAAAAATACTGCACATATTTAGAAACTTAAATAACGGTATTAGGCATTCGAATTAAAATTCATAAAAATATATTTTGACATAAAATTTGTTTTGGCATCCCAAATAATCATCACACAGTTAATAAATATCTGCGAAACCCTGAAATGTGTGAAAATTCACACTTCACATCAATTTTTTGGTTACATCTAGTGTGCTATGTATTTTATCTAAACAAATAAAGTGTTATTCCCCGTTAAATGAAACAGCCGATACATGAAGTATAAGAGCTTGCTGTTTATAGCTACTAAATCCTATAAATTTGATGATTGCAAACAGAACCAGAATTTAATCCAGAATAATGAAATGAAGAGTGAAAAAAGTAGGCCATTATCCTAGCATTAAATAAGAACGTATTCAGCATCCCATTGTTCACAAAAATCTTCTTTTTCTTCTCATAAACAAACTCTGAAATGTCCGGCAATTATAGTTTCAAACAAGAATTTTTCGGCAGTATCAAAGCCAACAATTACAACCTAATTCAACAAGCACATTCGTTTCGCGAAATTACACTATTTTTTGCAAGTGATACTTGTACAGTAAAGACGTGGTATTGTTCAACATTAATGCCAGTTGTTATGAATTATATAATAGACAATGGCAATGGCTGTTATGTGTATGTTTACGTCACTTACGTCAGTTACGTGGAGATGTTAACCTTGCTGTTACGGCATGCGTGAGATGCTAGAGTGAAAGTGAAAAAATCTCCTCAAAGATGAATTTGTTATTAGCTTTTACTTTCAGCGTAACATACCAGTAAAATATTATATCAGCACTCTTTAAATGACATTAAAAATTAGGAATGAAGAATAGATTTAAAATTTATTACCCATTATAAGAATTGATGTTATGTGAATTTTCACATGTTTCTCCCCGAGTGCCCATACTTCGTACGGTTTTTGCAATGGACATTTTTGCTGTAACGTAAATGATAAATGAAATATTTCAAATTCAAGTAAAATAGAAAATAATCGTTTTTTTATTCTTAACCACTCTTTTGTACATATTTTTAATATTTACGAGGGATGTTTTCAAAGTTCTGGAAATTTAGCTATAATTTTTATTATTTTGTTAATTTTCGTCAATATTATAATGTAGTTTTTCAACATAATCTCCATTTAACTGAATACATTTATCCCAACGATAAACTAATTTTTTTAAGCCGTCCTCAAAGAACTTTTTCGGTGTCTCCTATTGAGTTTCTGTTCTGGTCCCAACAGCCTTGGCACCCAGCGCGGCGAAACCTTGCTAACGCCCAAACAATAATGCAAAATGTCATGAACTTGTCGTGTACCTATCCCTAGGCGCACACTAATTTGACGAATAGTCATTCGCCTGTCCTCTTTCAGTAGGTCTTCGACGGCAGTAATGTTTCTTTCATTTACTGACGTGCTTGGGCGTCCACTGCGTGGATCGTCTTCTAGTGATGTTCTACCGGTTTTAAAACGATCGATCTACCGATAAACAGTACTGTTGGATTCTGCAGACTCAACAAATACTCCTTGCAGACGCTGAATAATTTCTGATGTTTCCACACCTTCTTTCCACAAAAAGAAAATTATTGCTCTTTGAGATTTTGCTGCATCTTCCATGGTTACAGAAACAGTGCTATGAAAACGCGTTTATATCAGTCGAACACCTAAATCAGACTGAACAATATTGCACTAGATAGTTGCATAAACATGTCAAGACTTGTTTGGCACCAATAACATTGCCTATAAGTTCTGCGTAATTTAATTATAGCACAATTCCCAGCATTTAGGAAACATCCATCGTAGTAAATTGTAAGTGAGTTACCTCTTTAATTATTGAATGTCCCTCGTATTTCAAAGTTATAGGTAACATTCCCTTTGCCCTCTAAATAATCTTTTTATTACAACTGTATTGAAGAGAAAAAAATAATTTTTCTTCTTATCAGAGCCGGACAAAAATATTTCTGCGCCCGAGGCAAAGTACCAGTCTTGTGCCCCCATCCTTAATTAAATAATAATGAAAGACGGATCGCAGAGATGACCAAAAAAATGAGGCGTGATTCTTGCGCCTCAACTCTTTTTTGCGCCCGAGGTGAGTGCCTCGCTCGCCACTCCCTAGTTCCGGCTCTGTTTCATATACACTTTTGATGTAAATTAAATAACTGTGATATTTCAAGAATTAGTTTTAGGGTGCACCAACTCCCCAAATATCCAACCAATCGAAATAGTATATTGTTTTCTTATTACAAACAATATTTGTTATATTCATTTTTGATGTCAAGTCAATAATAAGGGAGATTTTCAATACTTTAGGTTTAGGGTGTCCTCCCGTAACTCCTCAAATATTCACTAAATGAAAAAATATGTAGAAATAAAAGATTTATTTTCATTTTATAAAATATTTTTGTTATATATGATTTTGCTGTTAAGTCAATAATTAGGGAGATATATGTAGATTTTAGTTTTAGGGTGTCCCCCCGTAACTTCCCAAATATTCATCCAAATGAAAAAATGTATTGTACAAAAAAGATTTGTTTTACTATAAACAATGTTTTTTCAACAAATTACGCGAGAATATTCACAACCGTTTGTGCGTGAATCTCGAACAGACAGACAGTCAAAAACTATGGTATTTGTGGGACAGACAATTTTTTTTTGTGGACATATGTTTTATCAACTGTTTTATTAAACAGTTTTAACCCCGAAACATTCCCCAAGAATAAAATGTTTCTTCGAATCCTGGTTTTACTTTATCTTCATACCAAATTACGTGAAAATATGTCCAACTGTTTTTTTGTGAATCTTAGACAAACAAGATTGCGGATATTGTCTTATAACTGAAACATGTACAAACCAAATATGCCAAAAATTTAAAAACAAAATAGATATAACCTGCAATTTTTATTAATACAGGTATGTTTCACCTAGAAGTTACAGAAGCTATGACCATTAATTTCATTATAGATTTAAACTCAAACTCCAGTAATATATTATTATTATTTACTTTTGCTTTAATACAGGTTTTATGTGTTCAATAGAAATAATCCCTATTAGAATCCTAATACAACCAATTGTCCAGCTCGATCATCGATTGTTTCATTGTATCAGGAAATATTTAAAAATAAACAATAAACATTATCACTTAATTTTCCTCTCGTACGAGCGTGAATTGAAACCGTAACACCATTGAAACATTTATACAAATGAGAAACAATGCGTAATTTGAAACAGTCGTATATTTTGAATGGAAACGAAACCCAATGCTTACTCTAGGGCTCGTTAAAGAACGCAGGACAGGAATTATACGTGTGCATTGCACTCGCAACACATACACTATGAGAATGAGTACAAAACAAGCAATAGCGCCAGCAATTGTACCCGTATTCCGTGTCACTCTATATATTAACAACGAGCTAGGAAAATACAGAGCACTTCACCACTCAGATTCAAAATACTAGATTTACAATTACATTTTTTTTAAAGAAGTCTGTTGAATGACAAATGGATGAATTAACAATCAACTTATTTATATATTTCTGTCTCACATACCTTGCAAGTATGAATGAGAAAAAAATATTGTGGGTGGTTAGATAAAAATGCGACTCTTGGTTTTAACAATACAATTTATTAAATAATTATCAAATTTGCAGTGACATTTTATGATTGCATTTGTCCATGGAGTTAGGGAAGTCTTCAGTTCACCCTGTGTTGGTCGGAATTGGCTTGGGTCTATCTCCGAGGTTGGGGTTGTCCATCAAATAGTCGAGAAGCCTTATCCCATTCATATGGTGACTGCTACTTGGCTCATCAGATGTATTGGTTTTTGGAGGCGTTCTCTTGGTTGTCACCTTGTCGAGTAGAACTTGTAGAGGAGATGGCTAGGTTCCTCTGCCCGGATTCCGTACCGCATCCATTTACTTATACCTATGATTCATCTAGTCCTGATTTTCATTCGTCATGACAAATATTACTTTATTACGAAAAATAAGTTGAATAGATTTCTTTAAAAAACTGAACTGAGTTGAATTTTTAAAAGCTGGTTTTTTAAGGACACATATCTGGTTTTAAATTTATCATATCGTTATATTTCTTTCTTTCGGATACTTGCACGTACGTAATAATTGGAGAACGCGTAACAGTACTAAATTTTAAAGTTGCGACCCACTTAAGTTGAATAGAACATCTAGAGCTAATTCCTGAAAGAAATCCATCGAGAATATTCTCCAAATAGCAGGCACTCGGAAAAATATATGCTGGAAGGCTGAATACATGAAATACGGATCAACTGGAGAAAATACTAAAAGAACTTCAAAACTCCAGGTTTAAAACTGGTATTAATCGCTAAGAACAGGACATACTGAAAAAGAACCCTTGAAAAGGACCAGAAAGAATTGTCCAACCAGAACTGATTAAAACAATATGGTTAAAAACGGGCCTGCCCTTTGACATTGCGAAGCGTGGGGCAAAGTTGTGGAGCCGGGGCAAAATTTCGGGGCCTAGCATAAAATTGCGGGGCCCCGGTAAAAATATTTTGCTGCGGCTATAACTAAATGCATACAACACATTCAAATTATAATTTATTGTATCAAGTATTTTGTTTGCATATTAACTAAAGAATCTAGCTTAATATTCAGTAATCTTTAAGATAACTTTGGCGTAGGCTGCGCTGTTTTAAATCCTCAACTCAATTTTAACCTAAAATTTTAACTCCCAGATAATATGTTTGTTTACAATAAGGAAATGGTTGTATTAAGACCAAGTTTACACTACTTAAATAATCACGTGCCTAATGAATTTGTAATATTTTGTAAAAAAATCCTGTAAAAAGGCCGTCCAAAAATTGGATTACCCTGGATTTGAGAATAACAACAAACTGTTAATTTATGATGTAATTAACTGTCTTAACAATCTTGCGATTAGCGGTAAAATTATTAAAATATGCTCGATTAAAGGTCACTAAGATTTTGAGTTCAACAACGAAGTCGATCTTCTAACCAAAGAAGCTGTTATAAATGGGTCCCAGTTAAATATCCCTCTAAATAGTAATGAGATTATGTCAATCTTCCATATATAACCAATGACAACAATAATACATAGATTCTCCGCAATTCAAGGGGTCATACTATGGTCAAATTCAACCCCTCCTTCCTAGAAAACTTTGTTTTTTTTCTCGCACAAATGCATGCCTTTTATATACAATTTATCCGGTTTAGATTTAATCACACTTTCTCTCCTTATCATCTGCATAGAATTAATATGGTAACTTCTCCTTTCTGTCCATGTGATAATTTATCTGTCAGCGAATCGAACCACTTATTATTTGGATGTCCAATTCATTTTCACAATCGTAACATATTCATATACTTGCAGAATTACAGTAAAATTAATATATCTTTCAGACAAATTCAGTAATATTATCAGCCACGCAAGTTAATTTTACCGAACTCAACAATTTTTTTGCATTTCTTTATCAATTAATATTTTGAATGTCAAAATAATACATTGTAACATATTAATTATTATGCATAAATAATATTTAACAATGTTTTTGCTGACGTCCCATTGAAACGTGCTGAAAAATGCTGGAACGTGACCGCCATTTAAAAAAAAATCTCAACTGGGTGGTCCATTTATTATCCCCAACTGTGTACAGCGGAATGAGCCAATTTTATCTCCAATAGATGTCTTCGCAAGAGCAGGAAGAATTAATGGAGTAGTGTATTATTATATAGATTTGCAAAAAATAATTGATCTCATGCTTATTAGTGGCATTTTTAACTCTGAATGAATGAATATATCTACGATACAAAAAAATCATATTAGTTCGGATGCGAGTAGAGTATCTTTAAATAATGAAACAGATATGAGTTTTGATTCAAAAATACTTTTGATTTAAGGATTTCTCTTAGATCTATCTCCAATTTTTCTGTTCTTTCTTCAGTGGTTTGAAAGCGGTGTCCTAATGAGTATTTTAGTTCAAGTATAAAAAATTGTAATCAATCTCTTCTATTTAATCAGTCAAACGGAAGAATTCTGTAATTTAGGTTAGGTTAGGAACTGACGCTTACATTGCCAAAATTCTTGCGGCAAGGCAAAGTTTTCACTGCCTCAATAATCTGTGTTGCTCGAGTGTAATACAATATGATCGAGAAAAAGGCGTCTTGTAAGTTTTGTATTTTATTTTTTAAATGTTGAAAATTCTATGCTATTTTTCGTTCTCGAGTATTTACTCGATTTTTCAATAATAATGATACTATTTGTATTATATATCTTTTTAAAAATATATTTTTAATATAACCACAAACTAGGACGTCAAATTTAAATTAATTGTTATTGGAAAGTGATATTGCCAACCTAATTTAAAGATACATATATTCGGATATATAGACGATATTTTTCGATCATATTATATTTTCCATAACTTGATACAAACGAGTACAAGTGAGTCGTTCGTCCTTACGCGAACTACGATGATATAAATCTGACATTAATACAAGAAGAAAATCTCATCGATTTGATGAACGATGGTGCATAAATCGTAATTTTCGGAGAAAGAATTGTCAGCCTTATGGATGTCAATTCGGAACCCATATCCTTAATTAACTAGTACAGCCATCAAATTTTTGTTGCCATTTGGATCTTCATGTATTTGTAAATTAAGTTTTTCGGCGGTCATGGAAATGAAATCGAAAAAACGATGTGGCTGGTGGATGAGGAGATTCGTGCTTACTTGAGACCCTTGGAGTTTATATATTCGTAAAAGCAATTTTATCGCAAGGTTTGTTCGAAAAGTCATTTCGTTTTTTCCCAACAGAGGACTCTATTGAATTTTTCTCGACCAATTTCTCACTTAAGCCGTATTATGATTATATATTTTGACAGCTGATATAGCAAGGCTTGTTTGTTAAAAATTTTGTTTGATTCTGTGCAAAAGTTTTTGTTTGGTGAAAGCAGCATTATCGGCATATTTTACTTTTTTACAATAGAAAAGGTAAAAATGCTGTTCAAGTAAGAAAAAAATGTGTATGGAGAAGATGTATTGACAGAACGCCAGTGCCAAAACTGGTTTGAGAAATTTCGTTCTGGTAATTTTGATGTGAAGATGCACCACGTTGTGGAGGCCAATTGAAGCTGATGAAGACCAAATAAAAGCATTGATTGATGCAAACCGCCGAATAAGAACTCGTGAGATTACTGGGAGGTTAAATTTATCGAATTCGACTGTTCATGATCACGTGCTACGCCTTGGTTTAGTTTAAAAACTCGACATATAGGTTCCACACGTTCTTACAGAGAGAAATGAGAGTTTGCTCCTTCGCATTGACGTCTGTGATTTGCCTCTGCAACGTCAAGAAAATTATCCATTTTTGAAGTGAATCATCACTGGGGACGAGAAATGAGTTGTCTACAACAACGTTAAACGTAAGAGATAATGGAGTAAAAAAGATGAACCGGCTCAAAGCACTTCGAAAGCCAATATTCATAAAAAATGTGATGCTGTCTGTTTGGTGGGATTTCAAGGGCCTAAATTTATTTGAGCTTATATCAGACAATACCACGATCAATTCATAAAGTGTACTGTCATAACTGGACAAATTGAATGTTTCATTTAAACTGAAAACAACACGTTAAACAAAGACTGGGATATATGAGGTAATAGAAAAATTGGCAGGTTACTGCACACATGTACACCTTAGAAAAAGATGGATATAAATACGACCAAACGGTGACCAAAAACAGTGAAAATTTTTTATTGCGTTTTCAAGTCATTTGTCCAATGGATACATGGTCTTCTCCTATTTCTTACTGTGTCCTCGCATCTCCGTTCCAGGATTTTCTTGGTCCATCTGTCCAAGGTGTGTACCCGGCCAACTGTAATTTATGTAGAGCGATTCTTTCGACAACATCAAAGATCTCAGCTTGATCTCTAATCCATGTGTTTTTTTTTATGACTCTTGATATGCAAATCATCGCTGTTTTAGTTGATCCTTAGACTGCTCTTAACTTTCCAATTGATTTTCGCGTTAATTTTTTACGTATAGTGGCTTAATTTAAAGTAATCCTTTGATAGCACATCACCCTGAAAGTAACATATTTATTCGATAAACGGCAAACGTGCTAAAGCATAGATATTAAAAATAAATCACTACGTCAAGTATTCAATCATGTTAAGTGTCCCGTCAAAAAGTAATGTATAGTGTTTATGCCATCGAAAATTTGCAAAAGATAATATATACACTCTCTTTGTTAAGTTAAAACTTTAAAAAAACAGCCTTTAATAAGATGAAGTATTATTAGGTTCTTAGTAAAGTTTCTCAGTGTATACATCATAACTCAAGTGAAACTGCTTTTGCGAAAAAGGAGACTTACTTCATAATGGGACCTAATATATTATCTTTAAAGAAGTGAAGCTGGGGTTAAAAATACAGTCTTAACCCTTCACCGTATTCTCTGAATTGATGTTCAGAACAGTCCAGTTCAGAAACGTTTTTTTCATTTTTTTTTGTCTTAGTGCACTTTTGTTTTTATATGACGTTCATTTTGATAAAATATCTCCGGGTATTTTGTGGATGTCGCAAAGAAGAGCACCGGAATTAAATATAAAGCCACCATATTTTTTAAAAGAGCGTCATTGAAAATAAAATATACGTGAGAGGAGTTTGTCAGTGGAACAAAGACGATATTACTTTTGTTCTTTTCTCAGGAAATAATGATGGGCATCACTCAAAAACTGACTTTAGCCTCAGCTCTTAATTGCATAAAATTCGGATGAATTTACAGAATTATACAAACCGCAATATGAGAAGTCAAGAGTCATATACACACATGGCGAAGAAACATGAGGAAACTAAGAGTTTGAAAGATATGGACGAATAAACGAGCAAATCGACATAAACAGACAACGGAGAACAGAATATTTATCCAACGCTTGTCAATACCTTGATAAAATTGTTCGTTTAGGCTTATGTGCTTGGTGTGGAGTACGAAATTGATGACTGGACTGTTAAAATATCAACAAATGCCTGGTTTTTGTTCGTCTACATTCTTGTTCGTGCGTATTTCAAGTTTTACTTTGACCGTTGCGAAATTCATCGCCTTTTTAGTTTTCCAACATCACATCTTCTTTTTGGTCATATCTTCTACAAGATATTTGCGAATTATATGTGTTCTGAATGATTTTTTAATGATATTTCATTAGAATAATTAGAATAAAAAATAATAAATTTTATTTTACATTTCCCAAAAAAAGTTGCTTGGCAGCGAATTGGCTGCCGGCGAATTGTCCCATTCCGAAAATTTTACGAAAGCTTTCGGTCCTTACGTTTTCGTTCCGTAATATGACCAACTCCTCATATTCTGAAGAGAAGGAGTTAACATTGAGCTTTTCTCGGGTGTTTCTTTCAGTGGCCAAACTTCAATTCCGTTTGTTGTAGCGCTCAAGAATGGTGTTAATACTCTATATTTTCTGTGTTTTGATACTCTGGTCCCATAATTTATTTTTTTATAATGTTATACTTTCTGAATTGTGCAACTTATATTTTTGTATATTGTGGAACCTACAAGCTTTAAGCTTTAGTTCTCATCATCGTACATACAGACACTTACATATCTTGATTGACAGGTATTTTTCAGATTTATTCTCTAAGAATCTACGAATATAATTACATATAGAACTTTGTAGGATTTCGTAGGCATAATCAAGAAACTCTAGACACTGCTATATCCTTTGACTGATATGAACAATATTTTTCAGATTTATTTTCTGAGAATAAGATATATATAATAAGCAAGTGTCTATAATGTCAATTTTTCCTAAGGTTCACGTGATTAACGAACTGAGGACATCCTGTCTCTTGATTGGCTGACCGGTGACACCCTCTTCCGTGATTGGCTAACTGGTGATATCCTGTCCCGTGATTCGATACAAACTATTGAAATTTTTATATTATAAATCCGTCATTGTTGACGGGTAATAACCTAGTTTTATAATAATTTTCAATCCCAGCTGAGTATGGATCTCCTGTCCGAGCATAGAAGTTATGTCCAGGATATAAAGTTAAGCTTATTGTGCTGATAATTGGTGATTTGGATGGTATGAAAGCCTCCTACCGAAGGAAAACCCAGTCGTGGCTATTTAGCTCCACTAGTCTGCTGTATAACGTGGTTAAAAAGGTTACTGATGTTTTTGACTAGTAGGCATTTGTCAAAACCTGACCCAAATAAAAATAATAATAAGCCTATGCCTCTTAAGCCAAGATTTGGTTTGGAGAGTCAGTAAATATCCATCTTGTAAGAAAATCATGTATATTAAAAATGAATAGTAATAATAGTTTTGCGTAAATTGTTTTGTGTAGTGGGTAGTTTTCGATCCCATATATTTATATTTTCGAAGTCGTGAAAAAAAAAAACTAAAACTGAGACGGAAGGATAGCATTGAAACGTATATAAAAGTCACGGGCATCAGCAACATGTCAGAATTAACGAAGGAGGGAAGAGATTGGATGTCTGCGATTAAGAAGAATTATCTAGCAACAATATGAGGGACAATGATGATGTTGACGTTGTAAGATTAGTTGTCCACTAATTTCTAGATTCAGTTTTTTTGCCAAAGCATATTTAATTTAAGTTCGTCTATTACGTCCCTCATAAACAACCTTGTACGATTAGTATTTTTTCAGCAAATAAGCAAGGACACATACAATCAATTATATCAACCTTATAAATAAAAAAAGGAGCAAAAAACGCCAGTAGCCAAGTTACACTTACGAAATTATGATTGATTAATATAAAGCCGTGGTGAGTTTAATTGTAATGATATCATGTAATTTACAAGAGCAAGACGGAAGAATGGACATCAAATTACACACTAGCCAGCAATAAAGACTCTACTAATTAATGGACCACGCATGCAGCTAACGTAAACGCAAGACGCAACTTAAGAATTTATATGACCCTTAACCTTACTGTTAGATAATGTGTATGTGAATATACCTACATGTAAGCATTAGTGATATGAAATCAACATTTGTTTAATTGATTAATAAATAATAAAAGGTTTTAACACATTATAGTGTTAATTTATTTGCTTCAGATTTATCAGCGCAAAAATTCAAAGTTATTAAGGATATGTGGAGATGTTGGGTAAGAAATTTCAAAAATTTTAATTAAAGAGATACGAAATATTATAAGTTTATGTTATGTTACATACGTTGTGTTATGTAATCTTTATTTGCGTACCAAAAGGGCATGGATTCTTATCAAAACTTAACTTATATCTAGGAAGTAGAATGTGCGTACAATTTTAATACAAATTCTTAATATCTTTTCGACTCCCACCGATGGTTGGCAAGCATCGTTCACCTTAGTCATCATAGTTCTTAATTTAATTCTCATTTTAGATTTCTCTTATCCAGCTTCTTCTAGGTATTTCTTTTCTACAGTACTTACTTACTGTTCAAGTTAAAACTGATCTCCATAACTCATAATTGCACAATATCTTTATTAGTACTAGTTGTGAGGTAAAAATTTATGCAACCAGTGCGCTTGAACCAATACAGTGGTCATGTACAGTAATTTGTGTAGTTAAGCTTTAATAAATTGTATAAAACAAATGCAGTGTATTATTTACAAAATAATAATCAAATGACGTAAGCTAAACGTTACACTAGTAGTAAGTAGTAGTAAATATTTTTTATTTATAACCTTTACGGTGCTAAATTTTCATTTTGTACAATCAGTAGAACAGTATGACTTAATAATACAAAAAAATAATTCTTTACACTTCATAGTAACTTTTTTGTACGCATCTGGTTGACTTTTTGCATCCATATGACGTCCTGATAAGCATCATTTAGAATCTGCCGGGCTGATTTAGGACTTGCGTCTTCTTGGCAGTCTCGTATTAAGTGTTCGATACATATTCTACATTTTATTTCTGCATCTCTTCCCTAGTATTCATTTTTCCTTTCTACGTTGCCTACTTTGAATCTCTAAATAATTTTGATATTTTTTATTTGATTTTAGATATGTTGGGATATCTATAGTTTGTAGGAACTTCTATCTAGGGTTGTAATCTTCGTTTTGATTTTTTCTCTTCTCAGTTGCGTTTGAATATCTTGGTATCGGTTTATGTTTTCTCTTTTCAAGCTGATTCCATGCAGTATTCTGTTTTCTACTTCAGTTGTAGAGTACACAACTTCTTTTGCTCTTCACCTTTTTCTGCGTGCTATTCCAGCTGCGTTTATCCATAAATTCGTTTCTGTAACATGGTTGTCAGTACGTTATTTATGACTATTTAGGATGCAAAATATACGTGCAATAAATACTAATTCTTCTTTTCTTCTTTTTCCGAAGATTGGCAACCGCCATTCACCTTAGAAAACTTACTTACTTACTTAATCCTAAGCCTTTCTATCTTTTGGTGTAAGAGTCACGGTACATCTTTGGGTGGTCTTTTCCATATTTCTCTCCAGACTTTCCTATTTGAGGTGCTGGTTTTGATATCCGTCCATCTGACTCCTCGTCTCTCTGTCGCTTGTCTCACTTCGTCCTTCCAGGTCTTAATTGGTCGTCCTCATCTTCTTTTTTCTATCGGCCTCGCCTCGTAGACTGCTTCAGCTGTTGTTTCATCTCCCATCCTTTGTATATGTTCTTGTACCCTAATCACCTTAGAAAACGCCGATCTAAATAGATCAGCCAACCAACAGTCATTACATTGACTTAGATTTTTCATCCATGTCGTTTTGCTGCGATCGCCGCCTTCTTTGTCCCATATCTTGCTCTTAACAATCCGTTAATTTAGTTCGTTTTTTCCCGTGTTAATGTAGCCAAAATGTTTCACTTTTGTTTCTTAATAACAAGCAAAAGTTTATGTTATTGTCGTTATTTATACGTTTAGTTCTATATCGTTCGTAGCATTTAGAATTAATTATTAGATCCATTGTCGAAAACAAGTATGGGATCGATCCCATTTAGGTTTGAGCCCCAGTCCCGCGTTTCTTACTGTAAAAGCGAATCAATATACTTGCCAAATTCATCTAAGATTTTAATGGGATCTTTGACAAAATATTGGGAACTGCATAGAAAATAATAATAACAACAGGCTTTGAATGCTTGGATGTGGCATGAGAACAAATATATATGACATCCACATGGCCATTGTGACGTTTTGACCGATTAAATACTAGAGGCTCATTAGTTCTTTCAAGTAAATGCTTAATATCGAAACAAGAAAATTCCAAAATGGTGTCTAAAATTTGATCCCGCGTCTCTCGTTTCGTAGACAACCGTTTAGCCTGGAGCCACGGCAGCACTACCGGAAGAGTATATTAATATTATTACGATTTCTTTCTTCATCCTTTTCTTTTTTCCTTTATTTATAGACAGGGCCTTTAAAATAGCCTAGACCAGGACCTCCATAAATAGGTTCGGCACTGATTTGATCAGCAACATTTGAGCAAATACCTGCACATCTATATTTCGAAAACCTCCTATTCTAGAGATTCTGGATTTTGTTTTACTTGCTTCTTATGTCTTTCAATGTTTCCCAGTTAAAAAACAACTATCAACTTTTCTGACAGCGCCCGTTATTGCCACACCCTTTCATAACACCAGGAATGTCACCCTATAAAAATATAATGTTACAGTAAAATTGATTTTTGATTAATTTATCTCGATAGCAAATACATTGAATATATAATTAACGCTATAAATGAAGTAATTATCCATATTATTTAATGTCTTTGATAGTTCCGGTGCATCGTATCATATGATCATGATCTGAATAAATGTTAATTGATATTTCAGTTGCAATGCATATGTGGAGCATAGATGTATGAATATTTGGAACAGAACACTGAAGACTATACAGAATAGATAAAAAAGTATTGAAAATCAATTATTAAAAGGGGTCCACGAATAATAAAAATTTTGGAATCACTGTTTTTAATACTGCAATTCTTAAAATCAAATATAAGCTAGATAAAGCAACAAGTAAGGTTAAAGATATTCAAATATTAGTCATGTAAATTTAAAAATTATATTTCATTCTTATAATATCTTGTAATCTGAGTTCTGTAATTCAGTTATTAAACCTTTGTGGTAACTTTAAATGTGCTATCAACGGCAAAAAATACTTTTAGGAAATTATAATTAAATTATATTTCGGAATCTTGAAAGTAAAGGTTAAAGTTTTGGTGAACTCTTTTAAACAATAAAAAACACTGTAAATTTTTTGGTTTTACTATAAAACTTAATAAATAATTACAACAATAACATCCATAATTCATCGTTCGCCGATGCAATTCATAACAGTTGCATACTCGCATTATTGCTTTTGCCAATTTGGATGATATCTGGCACAATCAAATCCACACTCAGATACTGGTTGCCAAATCTGTGCAACACCAGGGTGATGTGGATATGTTGTGAATGCATTGGCCGGAAAATGCAAGTAAATATGTGGAAAACATCTTCTCATCAAACCATGAGCGACTTGAATCAAGACGTCCTGCAATAACCTCTGCGGCTATCATTACGAGCAGATCTTTTAGTCTCTGTAATGAGTGGAGAGAATACTGGTTAGATAACTCTCTCCCTGAATGACAATTGCTTGTACCAAACGAAGAACTGCCTGGTTTTGCCACTTCGTTTCCATAACTGACGTGGTCAGTCTAATTCACGGCCGTACTAGCCTTGGCAAATACGTTGATACTCGTAAAATGCGGAGCCCAGACGACACCATAATTTGATTGTGGAAATTCCAGTCAAAAAGTCAGACACATAGTACGAGGGTTGCCTCTTATATTTCGGAATTGCGCTAAACTAGTGCTGCCATCTGGCAACTGTAGCTTCTATCGTAAAGTTTTACATTTTTGACGGTATACGTGCTCAGAACGATTTGTCGTACGAACGCTATTTGTGTTGTTTACAGTAACTTGAAAAAGTTCATCTGGGCTAAAAATTGAATTAAATCGTGAACATTTTCAAGCTATTATTTTTACAACTTATGACGTGGATTAACCCAACTGCAATTGCAATGAAGCGCTGAATAGATGGTTTGCCGACTTCAATCGTGGCCGTAGTTCGCTTAAGGACGAATTTCGTGAAGGTCGTCCAAAATCGGTTGTTGTTCCGGAAAACATTGATGCTGTGCGCGAACTGATACTGCAAAATCGTCATGTGACTTATCGTGAGATTAAGGTATTTTTGGGCATTAGTGGGACCAGCATACATTCACTATTGCATGAACATTAGGCCGTCAAAAAGGTTTGTTCGTGCTGGATCCCACATAATTTGACAATTGGAGTGGAAAATGCCTCAATAAGAGTAGATAAGGTGCTTCGAAAATTGGTTCAAACACATGCAAAAGTTGGATCTTCATGGAGAATATTTTGAAAAACAAGAAAGCCACTCTTGTTGATAAATAATTGTTTTGATCTCAAAATATAAAAGGCAACCCTCGTATCCAGTGCTGATATACAAAATGTTTAACAAAGGGTACGCAATTTTTTTTTTGGTGTTCTTTCCATTTTATTATGCGGTAAGGAAGTATTTAAATATTTGTACAACTGATACGCACTAACTGGTGCGTGCCTTCTGAATATCAACTCTGCTTACACCGATACACTGAAGAACACGCGCGTCATTCTATAACCAGTCGTGGATTTTATCCACGAACGCCGATATTATTTGGTTCTTTATTTGAATTATTCACGGTAATTTTATAAGGTTGAGAACTTTTGCACCTGCTTGAGTAATATATGTAAAGTAATGTAAAGGCTCATTAGCGTTCTTGATTAAAAACATTGTTAAATGTGTTACAGTGTTGTCTATAAGCTCAAGTCACGTATATCTGAGCATATGTTAAGCCAGTTCACACGACATATTTTCTTAACATTTGGCTTACATTTTTACACGCTACAACTTAATTTCTTGTGTTTTTTTCAACATGCAATATTAGCTTACAAACCTTATTTCAGAATTCTCTTTTGTTATTCTCGCACACGATAACTAGTAATTATTTAGTAAAATGCAAAGCGTTTTTAAAAAGGAATAAGGAAGAACGACAAAAATAAATCAAAAATATTTCTAAGAGCCACAGAAGAGCTGTAGTAGAACTGATGGAATGTAAAACAAAGGTATTTCCAATGAATCTGGTAAAATCAGTAGTAAATTCGATAGAATTTCAAGCCTTTACCTCGAAAAGGCTTGATATAGTTTTGAAATTAGGAGAAGGTTATGTATTGATGTAAAAATCATATACAAGAGGTCTACGATTAAAATTCAGTTAAACCTGGCTAATGTGACCGGCGACGGGACCACCTAAAAGTGGTCATCTTAAGCAGAGAGAAGGATGTACGTATTATTTTGCAGGGACCATCAAAGAGTGGCCAGATATTTACTGCGAATTACTGAAAATAGAATAAAGAATTAAAAAAATGTGAACAAATGAAGCAAATAAAGAAAGGAAGTCCATGCAAACATTGGAGAGGCAAGTAGACGAAGCTATAGCTAGCAGCAATATACAATCAGGCGACTGGATCGACAGAAAAATTGACAGGAACGTCTTCATCTGTAACAAAACTAGCAAATAATGAAAATAGTCAATATAGCCGTAAGTAAAGTTCGAGTATCTTCATGTAACGAATGGAAGACTAGATATATGATTCGAAAGGAACACGGCGTAAAAGACGACCAATAAGGTAAAAGGCGTACATATCTGCCTAATTTTGGATCACTCAAATTGTCTGGTCAAACCCAATTTGTGACATGAAGATAAATAATAGTAAAGAAGATCTAATAAGGTAGATTGCAAAGCTACGTGAATAGTTCACTAGAAATGGAGAGATCGGCTGGCAATTTTAATATGATATAACTGACAGCTTTACATACAGTCCCGCAATGAAGATAAAAGAGGACATGATTTAAAAAGGGAACCGCAAGAGATCAGTTAAGGGAATGTTTAGTGAGTATTGACGAACAAGATGGGGGATTTGTGTGAGTGACACCAAAAGTCAACACGATTAACAATGCCTAAGAATAGATAGGGAGTGAGGAAGGGTGTGGGGGGGAGAGAGAGGTAGAGAGAGAGATCGAAAGAGAACGAGAGAGAGATAGAGAGATAGAGAGAGAGAGAAAGAGAGAGATAGAGAGAGAGAGATATAGAGAGAGATAGAGAGAGAGAGATAGAGAGAGAGATAGAGAGAGAGATAGAGATAGAGAGAGAGAGAGAGAGAGAGAGAGAGAGAGAGAGATTGTTATACACATACCAGACGTTTTTACCGGCCGCCAACATATATAAGGGAGGTATTGTGATCATACCGATTTTGACGTTTCGAGATTTCAATGGGTCTCCACGAATTGAGGTCCCTTCATAACGTTTTGACCATTTTTAGCATGATGTCTGTCGGTCTGTCTGTCCATCCGTCCGTCCGTCTGTCTGTCCGTCCGTCCGTCCGTGTAGGAGCAGAGCAAATTCGGCTGAAAGGATTTTTCTGAAACTTCATATTTAAGCTGCTGCCATCAATAGCACAAGTTGATCAATTTTTGGTGAAAATCGGTTGACTAAAAATGGGAGTTTACTCGTGTCGATTTTAAGATTTTTGCGAATATTTCACAACAGAAAAATATTTCGAAAAAAATTATTGAACAAAAGTTGCTATAAAAGCAAAAACTAACAACTTTTATTTGAGACATTTTTTGATAAAACGAAAAAAAAAATTGAAAAAAATGTCCAATTTTTCCCTAATAGTTTTAGGTCATTACGGACCAAACATAATTACGGACAAAATAAGATGTGAGAATTCCAAAACTTTAAACCTCAAGTCTCTATCTCTTACCTTTTTTGAGATAAGATTTTTTTTAAATTCCATTAAAATCAAAATTATTCCTAATAGTTTTAGGTCATTACGGACCAAACATTATATTTTTCTAGACAAAACAAGGTGTGAGAATTCCAAAAATTCAAACCTCAAGTCTCTATTTCTTACCTTTTTTGAGATATGAATTTTTAAAATGACAAAAAGTTTCAAAATTTTCCCTAATAGTTTTAGGTCATTACGGACCAAACATTATATTTTTCTAGACAAAACAAGGTGTGAGAATTCCAAAAATTCAAACCTCAAGTCTCTATTTCTTACCTTCTTTGGGATATGAATTTTTAAAATTACAAAAAAACAAAATTTTCAATAGTTTTAGGTCATTACGGACCAAACATTAATTTTTCTAGACAAAACAAGGTGTGAGAATTCCAAAATTTCAAACCTCAAGTCTCTACCTCTTACCATTTTTGAGATATGAATTTTTGAAATTTACAAAATAAAATCGAAATTTTACCAATTAGTTTTAGGTCATTACGGACCAAATATTACAGAAAAAACATCTTAAAACTAAATTTTTTAAAGATTTAAACCTTAGGTCTCTATTTCTTACCAATTTGAGGTATAGTTTTTGATTTAATACCCAAACTTTCAAAAATAACTACACTTTCACGGGACCCTATATATTCAATGTTAAAATACATACGTACAAAAAATAACTTAGAATTTATAAGAAAGACATTTTAATGTTATCTCGATATTTTGTTAACCACAAATGAATTAGTATGGGATTAAAAAAATAATTAATCCTCTTAAATAAGTTGATAAGGAAATTTTATTTTTATATCATTAATAGGAATTACGTTAACATTTATGCGACGAACCTGTTTATCTAAAACATATATAAACTGTGAATTTTCATAGTTTACAGGATTTCGTAGGCAGGGCTGATATTAAAATTATTTGATAAGATAACATTCAAAATATGATTTATCACAGTAATACAGTTTTGAAATTATTGTAGAAAACATTACAAACCAATTTGCAACAAGTTTGGAACCTAATTTTACGACCTACTTATTTTTAAGGTCCCAAACAATTAGTTCAAATAAGTTATTAAAATTTTAAAGCGCTAAATTACGAAAAATCGATATTTAAATTTGACAAAAATCACGTTTTGCATGAACTAAGTGGACCAATAATGGTTTAAATTGACAAAATAAGGATTCAATTTGTTTGGAATGTTTATTATAATGTTTATATGTTTATGTTTGTTAATATGGATCTTACTAGCATTAGCTAAATAAATAAACTATTATTATTAACAAACATAGGTTAACATTATTTTATTTATTCTTTTTTTAATATTATTATGTATTTATCATTTTTTTAAATATGGAAATGCCAACTTTAATTTTCCAAACAATCATATCTCAAAAACGGTAAGAGATAGAGACCTGCGGTTTGAATTTTTGAAATCCTCAAACTTGAAATAGTTTAGAAAAAAATTGAAGATTTAGTGGCTAGCACACAACATTGTTAATAGGCCATCAAATAAATTTGTCGAAAAATACCAAAAATTTAAAATTAAAAAATTGATGTGAAGTGTGAATTTTCACACATTTCAGGGTTTCGCAGGTAGTGAATGATGATTATTAGGGATGCCAAAATAAATTTTATGTTAAAATATTTTTTTTGTTAATTTTAATTCGAATGCCTAATACCATTATTTAGGTTTCTAAATATATGCAGTATTTTTTTTTATATAGCAAGGTTCATTAAGATTTTGAAAATTGCATAACCCTGCCCAGCCTGTCTCAATTTTTTCATACTTACATGTAACGTTTCCATGGTTATGATAAATAATAGTAGTATCTCTGTTAGAAAATATTAAGCCAATCTGCTGCTAGAATGTATTTTATACAAGTACTTTATGATGGCGGTCGGTCCTGTGGTGGCCACAGCTGATTTTTTTTTTTAAATATCCATTTTATATCATCGGCAGCATCATCGTTACTAGGTCCCGTATTCGACATGGCAGTATGATTATCTACTCTTGTCTACTGTTTTTCTGTAGCTTTTCCGATATTATCTCTCCATCTCGTACTAACTCGAGAAAATCATATAGGCAGAACTAATAACTACGTTAGGTATAAGCAGGGCCGCCGAGAGAAATTTTCGGGCCTGTGAATAAAACTGGGGACCTTAATAGAAGTCTCAGATATCACCGCTTCTTGTTAGCCCTGGCTATAAGTTTAATCAGCGTTATTTGGTCTAGTATTGGACAACAATATGGCCGTTGGGTACTTGCATTCATTGCTTTACAGAATCTTTTATGATGTCGTCTCTTCATTTTCTCCATCTCATACTAGGTCAAAAAAACCAAAAGAATCACAAAATTAATACTACTCAAAGATACATGAAGCGATTAATGATCAGAGATAAAAAATAAATATAATATTTGAATACAAAGTAGCAACAGGTTTGGAAATACTACCAGTGTCATCGATGTTGCTAAACAAATCGCTAATTTAAAATGGGCTTGAACTCATGAAATTTTCTTATATATACACACTGTAATATTTTATTTTTTGTCATTACAATTAAATAATTATTTATTTCTTAATGTTAATATGAACAATAATACTAATGATATAAGGTCTTTGTAAAAAAGTCGATTAGTCTTTATAAATCGTAGAATCGTGTGCGATAAATTAAATTTTTTGTTATGTAAAGAAATATGTTTCGGAAATGAGGATGAGAGTTAAAAAAAATATTATTTAAATTAAGCAGAAGGTTTTTAACATTAATTGCTTAAGGCGGATGCATCAGTCTAGAATGGAAACGTCTCTGAAGAGAATTAGTTTGAAAGTGAATCTTGGGCTAATGTGAAGAAGGATTTATGAAATAATATTAACAGTACCGGTTCTTTTATTACCAATCTAATTTCATTAACTCTTCGCATGACGTAATCAAATCTACCTAGGTACAGCCCTGAATATTAATAATATATTCAATACACATATTTATTTGTGATGTATATTAATTAAATAAAAACAGAAATACAACTAAAAAGTGGTAGTATAAATTTGTTAAAACTACACAAAATTAATTGGTATCTATACAGTGTTTCACAAATATTATTATTAGAAAAGTAATTAATTTTTTCGGATTGTTTGAAATTTGCAACTGAAGCTTAAAAAATATTTTTCTTTTCCAGTAGAAATACAAAATAGGTTCGTATATGATCAGCAGTAAACTTACTCGGCATATTTCCAAAATTCCCTTTATGCTAAGAGTACCATTCAGTTTTTACTGATCATACCGATTTTTAAATTTCGAGATTTCGATGGATCTCCACGAATTGAGGTCCCTACATAATTTTCTGACTATTTTTAGCATGATGTCTGTCGGTCTGTCTGCTCTACACGTGCAGAGCAAATTTTATGAAACGTCATATTTAAGCTCTGACAGCAATGGCACGAGTTGATCAACTTTTGGTAAAAATCGGTTAACTAGAAATGGGAGTTTACTCCAGTCGGATTTAAGATTTTGGCGAATATTTCACAACAAAGGAATATTTCGAAAAAATTTATTTAACAAAAGCTATAAAAGCAATAACTAAAAACTTTTGAGACATTTATTTTATACAAGTACTTTGTGATGGCGGTCAGTCCTGTGGTGGCCACAGCTGATTTTTTAGTTTTATAGTCATAATTTGAGAGTTAGAAATGAGTTTTTGGAAATATTGAGCGGAAACTTTCACACTGAAGTCAAAGCAATTTCAGAGATTCCCAAACTGTGCGCCGCTGCGCCCTGAAGAGCCGCGAAAACGTTTCAATATTTCTCCAACTGCGTTAGATAAACCCAGGACCCAGGACCTTTTTTTCTTTTGGTCATAACTTTGTAGTTTAGAAGTAAGGAACTTTTTTTTTGTTTTTGTTCATCACTTTGTATTTTAGAAGTGGAAACCTTTTTTTATGTCATCACTTATATTTTCATATTTTCACCGGTCTAAAATAAAATGATAAATTGAAAAATGATATGATATGCACTCTTTTAGCATAAATTAATTTATTTGCCAAGGGCGCCAAAACCATTGCTGCGGCTCTGATTAAACCAATGTATTAACTTGGGACACCGCGAAATTTTTTTAATAAATTAAGCGCGCCGGAACCGAAAAAGTTTGGGAACCACTGTGTTACACAAAGATCCATGGATAAGGCGATGCTAGGCTAGGATTTCTTTCGGAGGGCAAAACAAATTCATGGACCAGAAAACAGTTGTACAAGGTTTGTTCAAAATATACAATGGTCCGCGTTGCGCAATACTTAGTAAGCGGAGAGGTGAAATAGCGACTTGATATGATGTCTCTTGTGAGTTGATAGCCGTTGAGTTATGTAAGTTTCGCTAAATTATTTGTTTCTAATTTTGTAGCGGTTCTTGTAATGTTCAAATCGACTATATCCCGGCGATTTTGCAGATTGATCTGATCGAAAAGCTTTCATCTGCCCATGGCATCCATTCGAGAATCTGTTTGAATCATTTGTCGTCTGTTGTTCTAGATAGATGACCAGCCTATTTCCATTTCATTTTAACTAGTTTTACAAGGATAATATTTGAGAATTTCAGCATTTGGTAATTTATAATTCAGTATTATAACGTACATGGCTCGTTCCGTGGTCTTTTAGGTTACTTGCAGCTTTTTAACAGAAACTTAAGTCAGGTTTTCTGTCAGAAACCCTGACTGAAAAGATGATGCCCAGTAGATTAAGACAGTCATATCACATAGTTCGAAAGCTTTCTTTTTAAGGCAAATTGAGATATAATTTTTAATAATGTACCGTTGTTACCAAATGCTGTCCATCATTGTGATCTTCTCCTGGAGATTTCGGACGTTTGATTTTCTCTATCAATTCGTATTTCGTAGCCACTATATTTGTAAGTATCAATGTTTTCAATGTTGGCAACGTCGTAGTGCTTCCCTCAATACAAATTCATAATTTTGGTTTTTACCTGCCTCATTCATTTTTTGCCGTGTTTGGAATGCATCCTGAACACAATCTGACACGAGAACATTGGCTAGTCAGCTGACCGCCCCGATAGTTTGGCAATATTCAGAGTACTGTCGAAAATTTGTTATTGTTATGCCTATACGGGGCATAATATTTTCAAAAATTAAGAATTGTCCTCGCTAAGTGTCGATATAGCAAAGACCATTAAAATAAAATAATATCTTTGGACCTTTTACTAAACCAAACCTAAGAAGAGAATCAGAGTTAAAAATTCCTCTGCTAACAAAGTAACCGTAAGCAATTAAGTTAAATATAATTTGCAGCATATTTAAGATATCCTTCCATTTGTACATTCTTCAGATCTCATATGGCTTTAAAAAGATTAAAAAATGGTAGAATATCAAGTAGCACAAAAAAATAGCAATCTAAAGAATTTTCAGTTATATTTTCCACGATATAATCTGTACAAGAAAATAATCTTAATGTATACCTTTTAATAGTTTAAAGTGACAATATTTTCCCGCCAATCAGATGAAACTAGTACTTAAATAGGTGTAATATTAATAAAATTCTAGTAACTCGTAAAGTCTTCGTTTAAATACCTATTCATTTGAGTATTTATAAACAAAATAAACTTTTTGAAAAATAAACTATATCTTTACGAGGTACTTTCGTTTTCACCAGACCTCGGAAATAAGCAACTTTTACAGTTGTCACTATTAATGTAAATGAAGAAGCATTCTTCTTAATATGAAAAGTGAATGCACTTGTTCATTGTTTGCATCTGAGTTCAACATGAGTGCTGACTTTACGCATATGACACGCATATACATTTTATGTCATTGTTTACTTCAAATGAGGAAAAATAATGTGCAAAGAAAAAAATCGTGAACCGTTAAAGATGGATGCCATTGAAGAAAGGAGATACGGGGGAGTCACTTAGGCAGAGTGTTAAGTAGATGGTCAGTACCGTATTAGTTTATTTTGCACTTGTATATTGGGATTCATTTCATGAATGTTTTAGAAATAATTCTGTACAGTAAAATATGTCTATAGCCCTCGGTATCTGATTTTGAATCTTTGAATTCCGATGTGAATTTTCAAAACGAAACTCTTGTCTAGGAACACCAAGATCAGGATATAACAAGCTATAGTAGATAGATATTTTATATTTACATTATGTTTAGGAACTAGTATATATTTCCTAACTTAATAATAATTATGTAATTTTCGCCTTTCGGTTTAAAATCTACTTTCCTTCTCTTTTTATTGCTGTCTTTGACTCCTTTCCTTAATTTTCTCTCTCCAGTTTTTCACTTCTTTCATCCATTCATACCCTCTTCCTGTTTCCCCTAAAATTTTCTTTCACGTTTCCGGTCTACTCTTATTTCTCCACATTCTTCCAAAAAATATTCGATTGTCTCTTTGCCTTCCTTACACATTCTACAAGTTGTTTCTTCGTCTCTCATCCAAAATTTGTTGTCTCTCTCCTCATTTCCACATCTAAATCTTGCTATCATTTTTTCTTCTCTTTACTTCTTTTTTCTGTCAAATATTATGATTTGCTTAATGCCCAGGTCTTGTCATATTTGCTGTTGTACCTTGAGTCTTTTATTTTTGTTTTCTATTCCGTTTGTTGAATGTCGATCATGTGTCCTATTTCGTCGTGCCCCAGTTCTTGTCCATTCATTCTTTGTAACCTTACCACTGTTGTTTAGTAACCACAATATTCATACATTTCCTTCCTTTCCATTTCCCATTTGGATAGTGGCTTTCCTTGTCGATCCCATTTTTCCATTTCCCTCCAGCATTCATAAATAATTTCATTTACCGATTTTGCGAATGTTTGATTATATTTTCTTCGAATTTTATGGCTTTTCTGACTGCCTCTATTTTTATTTTCTTCATTTTTGTTTCCTCCAGCGGAATGTATGTTGGTGTATTCATGTCTAACCCCAACATCCATTTTAGGTATTTTATTTGTTCTTTGTAACTTTTCTACCTGTTCTTTTTCCGTCCATCCTCATATTTCTGTTCCACACATTATTATGATTTTAATTACTGCCTCGTACATGAGTCTACGTATTCTGTAGTCTCCTTTGAATTTTCTCTGTCCTATACTCCATACCTGCGGTAGGACTACCATGGCCTACCAACCTACAGTACGTCCCGCACTTATGTATGGCTCCGAAACATGGATCTTAACAAAGCGAGATCGACAAACCCTCATAGTTTTCGAAAATAAAATATTACGAATCTTGGTCCCAGTAAAATTAATGGTGAATGGAGAATGTGTAAAAAAACTATATCCGAGAATATACTCGGCCTTGAATACAGAAGGCCGAATATCACACAAGAACTGAGAGTAGTTTGCTACTTTTATACTGCTCGATTATAAATTATATATTTCTAAAATTGGACCAAACCAAAATGACGGTCGACATAAGTTGTAAAATCAATTTTTGGCCACCCATTGCATAGCATAATTCAAAAAATGTTTATGTTGTATTAGTAATCCCCGTAGGTTTGATGAATTCCGTCCGTACCTGTTCGGAATCACATACGCCCTTGATGTAACACAGAGAGCTGCTTGTAGATGCTCTGTTACGCTCACCTATCTGTCACAACCGAGTAATTGATGATCGATTACAAATTTACATATCACAAGCCTTAATTGATTGTTGTGTTGTGTCTAGTACACAAGTCAGCTCCTTGCAAACAATCAGCACCCCTCGTACACCCGTTCATGTCTCCCAGATGCGTAATACATACCACATTACATGCTACATATCATACACATCTAATTAATTTTATTGTAATGTGATACAGGCAACATCTATAAACTAAATATTAATTTACACAAGTTAGTTATGTAATCCTTGCCAATTTGTTCTTGAATTTGTAGCATTCTTTTTTATCTACGCCAATTACTTTCCACGATTTGATATTCTCAGTTGCGTAACTTCAAAGCTTACTAGACTACTTTATTTCGATCGTATTGTATGATTTCAGTAGGAGTGATATTGTCACATAGGTAATCCTTGGTCAGGATTACGACATGTAGACATTGTGACGGTCAGCTGTCTGATTAAAAAACTATTTGTCAGCGTCTGACGTATGTGGCCTGATTACGAAATGCGTACGCCACATTTTCGTAATGTGGTAATATTTGTCATGACGAATGAATATTGGGACTGGGTTAAACATTCGGTACAAGGAGATGAGATAAGGAGAGATGTCGAGAGTATTGAGGCAGAGGAACGTAGCCAACTCCTCTACACGTACTAGTCCACACGGTGACGACCAAGACACCGACGCCAAATACATGTACCGCTGATGAAGCCAAGCAAGCAGTCACCATGTGAGTGAAGGCGATTTCTCGAGGCTCCGTGACTTTCGGATGGGTAGCTCCCGCCTCGAAGATAGGTCCAAGCCGATCCTGGCTAACACGGGGTGGACCGAAGACTTCCCCAACTCCATGGACAAATTCAAACCATATATTGTAAATTTGATAAATGTTTAATAAATTTGTTATGTTGAAACCAGGAGTTGTCTCAATCAAACCACCCACGTGACAATATACTTAAATAAAAGTGAAATAATAGTATATAATTGAAATGAAAAAATCGTTAATTTTTCGCCAATAAGTTTGTCGTTGAAATTATGACCTAATATGATTAATATCATTGATAAGGTGATTTTGCAAGTCAAATTTTCGTTCCAAGATCCTTTTTAACATTGTCTTACAAATCCAAACAACAAAAGACCAGCCCCTTCAACCAGTCGCTATGAGAGTTTAGACTCCATCGATTCATTTCAAAGAAGCAGTTTTAAAAAACCATGAAGTGGAAAACAGCATCAAAACCAAAAACAAAAAATTCAAAAAAGCCTGGAGCTCATCTAACCTAATAGAAAAATGGCTAAAGCCAGCCGAAAAACTATTTAACTCTCCGAAATTCATCATAAAATTTGCAGAATTCTTTAACTTTATAAAAAACGTCTATAGCTGCGAAGACCCGCTTCAAACAGCCAGAGAATATACTGACAACATCAGAGGTCTGTTATATATGATGAACAAACTCAATAAATTCACAAGCAATAGATCGGCCAAAATACAACTAAGAAAAGCCACTAGCAAAATCTAGCAACAATTAAAAGAAGAAGAAGAGTCAAACGCCGAAACCGAATACCTTCAAAATGGTTAAAATAAAGCCACGGAACTGTAACGGCTGAACCAACTACTAACCAACAAAAACCCCGATTTACTATGCTTACAAGAAACTAGACTAATGTCAAACAACAACATAAAAATAGGAGGATACAATCTAATACGAAAGGACAAAAACCTAAAACCACGTCACCGGTAATAAACTTTTGTAACAACTAATAATAAGCACAATATGTAATAACAAATGGCATGTAACTATAAACAAGTTATTGTAAACATATACCGTCACTAAAAACCATGTAGTTGAAGAATAGTTAAATCAAACTTATGGAAAAAAAAAACATTGTCCATTTTCATGCCATATGAAAGTTAAACTCTTCTTATTATGCCAGCATGAGTGCTACCAAATCTTGAAATATAAGATATAAAGTTTGAAAGTTCGCCTTTGCTTTATCCAGTGTAAACCAGACAGGTAAAATTAGCAAAGTGCAAAACAAGATTAATCATTCTAAGAAATAAAAATATTTAATAGTTTATTAAAGATTTATTGCCTTTTTTATATCACCTAAGGTCCATTTTGCTAACGAGTAGTTAAGCGTTTTTAAGACATTTTTATTTTATTTTTATTTTAAATGTACCATTTTGGGATGCAAAAATTTTAATTGCATATTTATTATTTACGATAATGGAACGTTGAAATTTGTTAGTCCGTTTTAAGAAATCTTAAAAGCCTTAGCAATTTTTAACAATCATTAAATGCGAAAATATAATTGAATAGGTTATAACGATTTTTAAAATAGTAATTAGTAACATCTAATGGAAGATCTAGCTACCATTTTTATCAGGGTCGGACTGGAACTGTTGAGCTGGCCCAGTGATTTGGAAGTTTTACCGTCACTTTCTCTCAAAGTTGGCTTAGTGGATTGTGGGGAAAATTTGAACATGGGATACATATGAACAATTAAAATTTGTTGCTACATTTGCTAAATGACTTTTTACTAGCTCTGATGAAGATCTGAATAAAATCGAAACGTTATCATAATTAAATAAACTTGTTTTACTTTTCACTTGTCCGAATCCTATTAATTCGTCAGTTATATTACCTACAGACATAGTTCATCAAACATAAAAACATTGTATTATAGGCGCCATTATAGACGCGGCAAATTTTCATACTACAAATATGTTTGCAACTATATATTTTTTTTTTTTATTGTGGGAACTACTTATAGTTATTGAACCTGGTAGTCTATTTTTGCCGCCATCTTGAACCTGCCGCTGTTACCAATATAGGTGCTGCGGGTACAATTGATTTAATTTTCGTAAAAAATACGTGAACCAAGCGGCAAACCAATAGTAAGTATAATATTTTTTGACGAAGGTTCTAAACTATAACAAGGTAAAAAATTGTTGACGTATTAATAAAACATTTCTACACAAAACTATATAAATATAAAAATTCTTTGAAACCCAGAAATATATCTATTATTATCTAATGTCTATTATTAAGTTATTAAGCGGTAAATTTTTTAGAACATTTTCTTTGTAATTAAAAATATCTTATTAAATATATAAAAATCTCTGCCAAATTTGATGCATAGATTGTTATTAATTTTATTTCAGATTGTTAGTTTTGTATAAGAAACTTGTAATCTCTGGGGGTTATACGTAGGGATGTTCCGATACTACTGATAGGAACCAGTATCGATAATTTTCATTCGATATCGCGATTTTAGTGTCGATACTAATCTTCCGATACTTTACTAATATCAGTACATTTGAGCCAGTATCATATCGAATCGCTTTTTTTTATATCTTATATAAAATTGCTCAGAAATTCTTGTCTGTAGTAGTGACGTCAGTTCCTTTAGAGCGCTTATTTTCGAAAGCAGGAGTCACTGTATGCAGAGACAGAAATAGGCTTTTGGGCCAAAGGCCTACGACACGAGTACTTACTAAACTGCTTTTTCTCGGTGCTTGCAATGAAGAAGAGTGCAGTGTTTAATTAAATTTTAAACAATTACTCAGACCTATAGGCGCCATTGCCTTACCATTTTTAATACCAACCTGACATACAATTTCAAAGGTGCAAACTACTGAAATGAAAATTTCCTCTTAGTTTGTTTTTACAAAAGTGAACAGCATATATAGTCTATTCCAAACGTTTAGGCCGAACTAGATTTAGAAATCTAGTAGGTTTTATCTCTTAATTCGGACTTTTGGTCATTTTGTTTAAGCTTTGTAAATCATAGTCACATTGCAAATTCTAGATTAAATTGATTTTTAAAATGTCCTTTTCATTGTCCGACATTATAAAATGTTCTTTTCATTGCATTTTAATTTTTTATAATTTTTAATAAATTTCTCATTTATTTATTTGTTTTGTCTTCAAAATATGTAAAAAAATATTAAAATTTTTAATAAATGTCATACGTTTCCATGGTTTCACTCACAGAACAGTTTCACTCACTGTTGGAATTAAAATTTTCACATACCAACCTGAAAACTGAAATAACTTAAGCAAGGTTCGTTAATGACTCGTGACAACCTAAAAGAACGAAATTCCCATTTAGTTCCGCCTAAACGTTTGGAATAGCCTTTATATTTTAATCTATTTATTATTATAAAACAATTAAATTGTTATAATTAGAATAAAATATCTTTTACGTTTTATAGAAAATATATTTATTTTTCGATATATATTTATCGATATTTTTTTTCGATACGATACCGGTATCGATACTTTTTATTCGATATTAGCGATACCCAAATATCGATACCTTCTCAGTATCGCATATTCTTAGTTATACGTAGCCTTAATATAGAAATTTTGCTGTTATATTGAAAATAATGTTTATCCCATTTGGTTTCTCCACTGGAATGATGAGGAATTCTATCTTAAATAAAATCACTGAGTAGTAAACCGAAGAATGCAAAAAAACTAAATACGTCCTGATTATATATTTCGTTAAATAAAGCATATAGTTTATTACTAATGTATAATCAATGAGAATCTATTAAGTTCAAACTTAACTATATCCTACAGGTATAATCAGATAGTAAAGAAGAATTGACAAGTAATGGCTCTAATAAGTAGTAAAACGGAACAAATAGAAGTAGCTAGTCGTTCTCTTAAATAAAATAGGAAGCTTTTATAGTCTCGACATAGTACTTTTCAATTAAAGGAAGATTCAAAGCAAATGCAACCGAATTTAATGTCCGTTTTTATAGCAATCCTAACGCGATCTGATTAGTTTTATGTTCTAATACCTCATCCAGTTAATCCCTCGTGTTACGTTACCCAGCTACTGTTACGAAAATCGATTCTCTGTGCATCATTAAATGAAAAAAGAACTGTAATTAATAGGTTGCAAATGAAACATTTTTTAGCACTACCGGGTATGTAGTTAAACTATCGTAAGAATAAAATCAATCATGTTTTATGTATCGTTAGAGAAGGAGCCGCGTTGTTTCATTGTGATTGTTTAATTCTTTATTTGCTAGTAAGAGTTTTTAGTATAAAAACGGTGTTCGAACAGATCCAAGCTACAAGCTATACTACCGCTCTAGCGAAACACCTTAACTTCCAGTTAGAAAAAGAATCCAAGGAAGTAATATTCATAGCATTTTACAAGGCGGTCTAACATCTAAAGTACAAAAATAATTGTATAAAACTGCAAAAATAGCAAGTTGTTTGAGTGAAACTGTATGGAGAAACAAACTTGATAAAATAAGACAAAGTAAAAATTTATAAAGTAATGATTCGCTCGGTACTAATTTTATTTTTTATTTTATTTTATTTTATGTAAATTTTAGAATCGTACACAGGTCGAACCCAATAAGTACGACTACAATTAATATATAATGAATTCTTAAGATTTCTATCTTAAACAATATAGAAATACATACACATAGATATACAACAAACGAATTCATATTAGACCGGGAGCTCATGACATTTTTGGTCTCCGATTTCATACAGCATGCCTTTTGGAGGAGAGAATATTTACCCTGTGACAACAAAAAAGGGATGGTACTAAACCCCTGCACGCTTTCCGGTCATAGGGAAAATTGCATTTGCACTTGCACAAAATTTTTGTGTTTTTCTCTGACTTAATATTGCTTGCCCTTTTGTCAAAAGAAAGTTATAACAAATTTAAAGTCTTTTAATTATAGGCATGCTGTATGAAAATGCGGAAAATCATATTTTTTTATTACAAGATCACATGACCGTTTGAGCCCTTTGGGACCCTCCGAATCGCATGCATATATTTAAAAGACTTTAAATTTGTTATAACTTTCTTTTGACAAAAGGGCAAGCAATATTAAATCAGAGAAAAGCACAAAAATTTTGTGTTTAAGTGGAAATGCAATTTTCCCTATGACCGGAAAGCGTGCAGGGGTTTAGTACCATCCCTTTTTTGTTGTCACAGGGTAAATATTCTCTCCTCCAAAAGGCATGCTGTATGAAATCGGAGATCAAAAACTGTCATGAGCTCCCGGTCTATATGGATGAATCGTATAACCATATTACATTTACAATATTACATACAATATTACATATAGATTTTATATAATTAATTAATATTACGTACAAATATGAACACTCTTGGAATTAATTACGAATTTGAAAGAAATTTACTTATTAAGTTGTTTTGGAAAATCTGATTTGAATCGTAAAATATGTCTACATTAGGGCAGTTACTATTAAATGTAGATACTAACCGATGCATTGGTGAGTTTAGCAAGAAATTGGTTCTAGCAAAAGGTTGGTATAACAAGTTATATATGCGTAAGTTTTTAGTAGGGAGATTGAAATGAATCTTACTTAATAACTCAGAATTTTCAATATAATTATTTAATATTTTTTTAAAAATCATTATGTCAGTAATCTCTCTCCTGTTTTCTAATGACATTATATTTAGGTATTTACACCTGGAATTGTACGAACGATCAGTCAGTGGAAATTTGTAACATAGATAATTAGTGAACTTTTTTTGAACTCTTTCAAGTCTTATTTTGTGAGTAATATATTGGGGGTTCCATACTGAGCTACAATAGTTTAAGTTACTTTAAACATAGGAATTGTACAAAACAATAATTGGTTTTAAATTATTGAAAAATTTACATGATCTTATAATGAATCCAAGTAGCTTGTAGGATTTTATACAAATATTGTCAATATGTTTGTCGAAATTAAGCTTACTGTCTACCAAAATACCTAGGTCTTTGACTTGTGATAATTTTATTAATGTATTATCTCCTAACGAATAATTATAAATTATTAATTTTATATTTCTAGTGAAAGTTATGGAATTACATTTAAGATAGTTCAAAAAAAGTTTGTCTTTAACACAGTAAGTGTGAAAGCGCTCAAGGTCGGATTGGAGAAGCAGGCAGTCGGTAATGCATCGTATTGCTTTGTATATTTTCATATCATCTCAGGAAAAGGGCTTGATTGAATGGCTTGACTAAGGGGCGCCATTGCGAAGGTGAGAACCTTTTTTGTTTGCTCATCACTTAGATTTTGGGAGGTGAGGAGATTTTTTTTGCTCATCACTTAGATTTTGGGAGGTGAGGACCTTTTTTTTGTTCATCACTTAGATTTTGGGAAATGAGGACCTTTTTTTTTCTTGTCACTTAAATTTTTTTTTACAAGCCAATGGGGTAACTTCGGTGTAAAGAAATATATCTTTGGGTAATGGGTAAAAATATTCCCCGACCCCTGCCTTAGAGACATCAACATCTCCCACCTCATATAATATCTGTTCACCTATCTCTTTATTTACTGAATGTTTAAATACTACCATTTTTTTAATACTTACTACCTATAATTGTAACTTACATAATAATATTATTCTAAAAATGTAATTGTACTCAAGTGCTAATAGCTGAAGCAATTAAACTAATAATAAAAAAAATAAATAAATAAAAAACTTTAGTCTAGCATATTGAATATAAATATTTGTGAACATTTTCAAAGTCAAAAGTGCTTCGTTTAAGAACCTATTAGCTATTTTATAAAAATTTTTGGTCGTTAGCTGGACATAGCCATACTAGAAAAATTGTCTGTCTTAAATGTCAACCAGTGCCATTTTGTGGACACCTTTTAAGGAAATTATTTTTTAAACAGAACACCAAAAAAAAATGCTGTACTGGCTATTTAGCGATTAACTATTAAAAGATAAAATTTATTTACGAAAAGATTCGCAAATGTTCATCGTAGGCTACTTATAATGATTATTCATTTTTGTTTTTGAAACCCAAACGTAAATCTGTCTGCTTACGAATATCATGAATTCTCGTCCATGAATAATCTACTTGAGTTGTAATAAATTATCGAATGAACCTCTTAAGTAATGTGTAAAAACTGAAGTTTATTTAATTTTGTTTTGTACGACAGATTTACAGAATTTACGAGAAATGTGTGTGGCAATGGCTTTTTACAATTTTTCCTGGCAACCACGATATTTACTGTTGCCTGCATAAGTTTTTACAAGTCAGTAAATTTTCTATGAATAATTACTTTTTCTCTATTCTTGGACATTGTTGCGTGCACTCATTGGGTTGACTTTTGGCTCAGTTAGCCAATTTCTATACCTCGCTCTGTCAGGTTTATCCTAGTATTTTGTATACTAGTACTCGTGTCGGTTAAATTGTGGACGCATTGGAAGCTGGTGAATACTGTGTTGGTACCTTCTTAGATCTCAGCAAAGCATTTGACTGCATCTCGCATTACATTTTATTAAATAAGCTATATCTCTATGGTTTTGATGAAAACAGCTGCTCCTTGCTTAGATCATATCTATCGGATAGGATACAATTTACTCAGCTTGACAACAATAACTCTAAAACTCTTCCGTTACAGTTTGGTGTTCCACAAGGTTCCCTACTTGGTCCGTTACTCTTTTTAATATATGTTAATGACCTACCCCTTTTTATGACTTCTAAAACAGTTCTCTACACAGACGACACAACATTATTAACTAGAAACTCCAATCTAAGTGCTCTCTTTTCCGAGAATAGATCCTCGATAGCTGAAGCAAATTCTTGGTTTAACGCCAATAAATTATGCTTAAACACGGACAAATCCCAGACCCTGCTGTTTACTACTAGGAAACATAATTTTGAAAGCCCTCAGTACGTCAAGTTTCTTGGAATCCACGTAGATCCTCATTTACGTTGGGACCAACACACGGAATTTCTTAGTAGAAAGCTTAGGTCCACCATTTTATCTCTTGGTTGAAATACGAAGTATGTAAAGAGGTCGTATTGAAATTTTCATTATTTCAATCCCACCTTAATTATGGGATACTTATATGGGGACATTCTCCGTCCGCTGACAGAATTTTTAGCCTTCAGCGTAAAACTGTCAGAATTATCGCGGGCACTGCCTACACTGAATGTCGAGATTATTTTACAAGTCTCAAAATAATGACCTTACCAGCATTATTCATTTATAATTGCCTCTTGCTAATACATAATAATTTGAGCAAATTCACTACTGTTGGAGACTCGCATGAATACAATACCCGCTCAAAAAACGATATCCGTTCTCAATACCTTCGCATGAACAAATCCAGAAATAGCTCAAATTATTATTGTATAAAATTTTTCAATGTGTTGCCCGAGGAGATTAAACAACTATCATGCAGAGAATTTTCAAATAAAATTAGGGACATTTGGTTGAAAAATCCCATTTATGATTTTAATAATTTTGAAAATATTGAATTTTGTATATGAAATCTTATGTACCTAATAATGACTGACTAAAAACAATAGATGTATATGTAATTTGGTCAATAAATTATTATTATTATTATTAAGACTATCTGTTAATTAATCTGGTATTATTTTAAGACATGTACGTGCATACAAAGCTATTATACAATTAAAAATATTCTATTAGCCAGGTAAAATTTTGCTGCAAATTTTGATGCATATATTGTTACTAATTTTATTTATGATTGTCATTTTTGCATAAGAAACTTGTAAGAACTATGCTATTGTGCCTTGTATTAAAGTCCGAAGGAAGGTCAATAAATCGTTACAAAACAATAGAAACACACATTAATTTGGGTTGATACATTTTTATTTGTCAAAGTCGCTTTTTAGCTCGATACACGCCCAGTTTCTCCAACTTTTTCAAGCCATCCAAAAAGTAAGATTCCGGAAGGCCCTTAAAATAGGTGATGACCTCTGGAAATTATATTTTTCGGTGATGACCTCCTCGTTCGCCTTGAATATTTTTCCGGTGTGCCATTTCTTCTTGTTTGGAAACAGGAAAAAGTTGCTGGGGGCCAAATCTGGTGGATGCGGTGGTTGCGGCAACAATTTGAAGTGTAATTCATGCATTTTTACCATCGACCACACGATTTCGTTTATTCTCCACTGTACGCAAACACGGCACCCGTCGTGCCGATATCTTTTTCATACCCAATTTTTCGTGCAAAATTGAAACCACTGAGCCATGTGATATGCCTGTGGGCTCAACTAGTTCGCGCATTTTGCCCCGTCAATCACTCAAGATCATATCGTGGAATTTGTCATTTCTGGCGTAGTCACCTCAAGTAACGTCGCGAACGATGTTCATCGTTTGTGGATGTACGACCACGTTTAAACTCATTCATCCAATTTTTAACAGTTTTAAACGCTGGTGCAGATGTGCCATGAACTTCATCTAACTCGGCTTTGATTTCTTTCGGTGTTTTGCCTTTTAAATGAAAGTGTTTAATCACTGCACGAAACTCGTTTTTTCCATTGTTCCAAAATAACAAAAGTTGTTTGCTTCAATCCATTGCAAAAATGAAACCACGCGATGACTGACTTATCGACCTACCCTCGTACCTATACTAGTTGAGTAAAGCAGTGTTTCTCAACCTTTTCTGGCATGGGACCCCCCAAAATAACTTAAGTATTGTCTGCGGCCCCCCTATATATATATATATATATATATATATATATATATATATATATATATATATATAGGGAAGAACGGGAGCTAGAGCAAAGGAAACAATTTAACCACAAAAAATTGTTTTATTATTAAGTCAATATAATTCAATATTAATTTCTACAAATACCTTTCCAGTCGCTCCAATTTTGGTCTGCATGGAGTCCAAACACTAAAGTCCACACTATAACACACTATTTCAAGTATTTTTGGCACTTTTATCACATAAAAATAACTAAAAACGTCAGAAAAAAATGAAGACGCCACTTGCAAAAATCACGTATCACTACATATCAAGATGGCTAATCTTGATAAAGCTCATTAAGGAATATAGTCATTAACAATTAATAAATAAGGAGCAGAATTGCTTAAAATTTGAAAAAAATTCTTTATGAGAATAAACACATATATTAATATTTTATCAATAGTATACAGGTGGTTGAAATTGAACTACCGCGCCCAATACACTATTTTTTATTATTGAAGATGAAGTATAACGTTAAATTTGGAAGTTACTTGGTACTACATGATCTAAAATAGTTTATCGGGCAGACTTTTGGGCTATCAATGATAATTCTGAGATCTCAAAAAGGGATGGAAATTACTATTAGGAGTATAATGGAGTTATCTCTCGAGAATTTTATACAGGTTATTTTTTTTTTTTTATTTACGGGTTCATTTGGAGGGCTAAGGTGCCCCCCCCCGGGCATTATAACCTTAAGGCCCGGTCTTTCCACCTTCATTTAAACCACTAAGTACCTATCCGACAGATAATGTTATCTGGAACTTTATCTTCTGAATAAATGTCATTACCAAGCAGTGAATTCAATACATCAGTCTCATTATCCGTTAGTTAACTATCCGATAGATACATTTGTATTGAAAGACGGGATGACATTTATTCAGAACAGAAAGTATCATATAACCTTATCTGTCAGATAGTTACCTGGAGCAGTGTTTCCCAACCGCCGGTCCTGTGTATATATATATATATATATAGGGGGGAGCGTGGGAGAAATCTCAAGGTGTATCAAGATAGAGGAAACAGGATATCAAGGACAACTTCGATTTTTTATATAGGAACGTATAATTTTATATAGGCGTGTTGGGTATAATTGGATAATACTTTTGAAAAAAAAAACAACTTTTACTTAAACATGTTTTTAATATCTGTTACGATTACCTGTAATGGCTTACAAGTATTTTTATTTACAAGTGTTTCATTGTTCCAAGTTGCTTTTCATTTTGAGCACTTTCGCATCCTTACCTTTAGCTAACAGTAGCTCGAAGCATAACAAAAAATATTGCAAGTTTAAGTCGTATCTCCTTGAAAGTACTTGAAGTACCTTCAACGCGAACCGTTTTAATTAGTTTAAATTAGTTGTCAAAATAAGTATAATTTATTTTATTTAAGTTTAAAAGGTATATTTTAATGAATATAAATGTCATATATTTATGAATATATCTTGCAAAATTGAGCGTTTTTCTATTATGATTTCATGCTTCGATTTTATATGACTTCGCGGTCCCCCGGCGAAGCTTTCACGGCCCCCCGGTTGAGAAACGTTGGAGTAAAGCACAATTTTTCTAAACTTATCGCATAATATATTATTGCAGAATAAATGTTTCTTTAGGTGATGCTTCTTAATTTGATTGAATGGAATATATATGCAAGATTTGTCTATTTTATTACTCGTGATGAGTAGCAAATTTTGAAATTTCCTCTCGACTTCCAAACGTTCAGTAGCGCAGAGAATGCTTAGAGAATAAAATTTTTATTATGATACATTTATTTTGTTAAAGTAGCTATCGTTAATTTTAGTGACAGTTTATTGAAAAATTATTAAATATTTTCTGAACTATTATTATCTACAATATTTTTATATTTATGACAAACACGAAACAACCATTACATTGAAAATTTTTATTCAAATTTATCCTTCCCCGTCTTCCTTTAACACGTTTTTTACATTTATCTCTCTTATCATTCTGCGCACAGATGATCTCAAGCTATAAACAAGAATATAAAAACTATAAGATGAAAAAAACAGGCATCAAGGGTTAATCTGCTCTTAATATAAGCTACTTATTATGGAAAATTAAATATGAAAAGGACCTTTTAATTACAGTTTAAAAAAGCGAAACTTTTTGTTACGTTAACTTTTAACGATGTATTAAATACATTTTAATACATCAATTGGTTACATCCTAAGTAATAAACTTTTTGTGAGCTGTTCTTTTGGACGGAAGAAGCACATTCTTAATCATTTAGTGGACCACTAATTTAGTTAGTACCTGTAGCGAAATTTTAATTTACAACTCGAAAACAAAACCAACGCGCAAGTAAATTAACCAAAATTATATAACAAGGCAGGAATTGAAGGCCAAGAGCCCTATGTAACTGTTTCATTCCTTTCATGCTTTAATATTTTGATGTATTAATAACCGATATTTGTTACTTTTACTCAGATTTTAACGTGTTACTATTTTCAGATTTTCATAGGTATATCCAAGGAACACTTATAGGTTACTTATTTTTCATTTTCAAATTAACTTAAAACAACAGTCTAGTTTTTGTGATTTTGTAGGTATAACCAAGAAACTCTTGTTCTATCACTCGTATGTCTGACTGTCTGTACTCTAGAAATTGTGGCCAATCGGCTGGTCTTAGAGAGTTGATAAATGGCATGCATATACAATTATTTGCTCAACATATAGAAAACATGTGAGAATTATACTTAATGATATGTGTGATTACAAATAATATTAATTTTTCGAAAAAATAAAAACATTGTCCAAAATGTGTCAAAAAGCTATTGCCCCCCCCCTAAAACCGAGAGGAGTTGGTCTAAAGTCTAAAGCAAAAAAATCTTCGTAATTCACATTTCTGTGAGCCAGGATAGTTCAACATTAATTTTTGATCAGATTAAATTTTCGTGAAATATGATATTTCTTGTTTCGTTAAATTTTTTTGTGGGATATCAAATCAACATAAATAAGACCAGGGTAATGGCAAATTTAATGCTGAGTGGTACTTTGTCAATCAGGGGTTGATCCACTGATCAACTTGGGACACAAATTCACTTTCGGCCGCGACAACGAAACCATAGAGATTAATGGAAGAATATGTTTGGGATGGGCAGCCTGTGGAAAACTGAGGCACATTTTAAAATGTTATTTCCATTTGTGTCAAGAGAAAGGTATTTAATTTAAAGGTGATTAATCTGTCTTACCAGTCTTCACTTTTTTTTTTTTATTCAGGAAAAATATTTTATAGACACCAATCTGGTAGTGTCGGAATCTCCTTCAATTGGCATGCCGACTAAAAACCATGCTTGCCCTTTTTTTTCCCACCGAGGAACTATCTGTGGTGATTTTCATATTAGAGGGAACAGGTTAGCTCAACCTATCTTCACATTCCCCTATTTTTTTTTTTCTCGCTCGTCTGTCTCCTTCCTCTTCATAATGGCTGACAGCATCTGCCGCACCGTTTCCCAATTTTTCTTGGAGTGCCGCATAACCTGGACCATGTTGTCGAGTGTCGGGTTCTCTCCTGTTATCATGTATACTCGCAATCTTTCTGCAGTCCATCTCCCGCATACGAATAATACCAGTCTTCATCTACGGTGCTAAGACTCTAGCCCTCTCGCGAAAATCTGCGAAAAAATTACGAGTCGCTCAAAGATCTATGATCGGCATTGACGATGATTGGCGTTACATAAAAGTTTCGAAAGTGTTTGTCGAAGAATTGAAAAACAAATTTGTGAAGCAGACAGCAAACAAAAGTTTGCGATATAATTGGAAAAATTTCACGTCTGAATTGGTATTGGGTAGGCCACGTTGCTAGTGCCAATGTTGGTAGATAGACTAGGAAAATAATGAAATGACGGTCTTGAGACAGTACTAGAAACCGAGACAGACCTCCTACCCTGTGGATGGATGATATCAAGAGACTGTTCGGTAACTGTCTGCAGTGGGAATGCAAAGGGCAAAAGTTCAGCAGCGGACGTCAATGATTAGTAAATGATGATGATGATCAAATGAAAGCTCAAATCGTAGATGAAGAAATAATTAGCAATTTATATTTAAAAAAAAAAATCAGTTTAGGAAGATTTTATTCTAAATTTTTCTAAAACTCCAGAGAAAATCTTATTATGGATGTAAAACTCAGTAATAAAATAAAAATTTGATCAGGTTTTTCGGAAGATATCCAACAGTTTTAATTTTGATAATTTTTTTCCATTTTAATATCTTGCGAGGTATGAAAGCTTTTTACTAATAAAAAAAAGATTTTTGTACTTCAAATTTCATTTGCTAGTTGCTAGAAACCCTGAAATATGTGAAATTTCACTCGCCAGTTTTTTAAATATAACAGTTAAACTAAGATTCTAATATTTAAATGAAACGATTCAAGCCTAGCTTAACCTGTGTTTTTATATAATCCGGGTTCATCAACTGAAAGTGGAAGTAAACTTTTTTTTGTAACATTTCATATTCACAAAATACAGACGGAAAGATTCATCCAATTAATTTTTGAGGATGTTTGTAGACATTTTATTTGATTTCCTTGTTCATAACGGGTTCATTTTTTATTTTACAGAAGAAATGTTAAGTAAGAAGTTAAAATATATTTGACTGTTTTAATTAAAAAATAATATTTAAAAATGAATTCTTTATTACAGTTAGAAAACAAAAGTGGGATGTTGGTTACATATTTAATCAGACAATACTGTAAGACCTCAGATAATATTCACAGTATGTTTTTAGAACTTAGAAAGTTAAATGATTTAAATGTGTGGATGCGGATCGGATACGGGTATTACTATTTGCAAAACTTGCGGATGCGAATATTGGATATGCGGTTTCGATTATGATTCGGATATCGAAAAACTTATTCACGCAGGACTAATATGACTTCTAATTATGACTCGGCAGCTTCAATTGTGGCTCGCCACGTTTCTCTACCTTGAGCCAAAAATATTGCTGCGTGCAATGTGTGCGGTGCTAGCTTTTAAAATGGAGGGAGCAGCGGGTACCAGGAAATATATATATATATATATATATATATATATATATATATATATATATATATATATATATATATATATATATCAATAAAAATATTTGTACACCGAAAGGTAAGAACTAAAACAAATTATTTTCCACAATTCCAAATGGAGTTTTCTGAAGAATATCTGCAATTTTCTCCAAGCATATCTGAGGATCACCATATCTGAGGATCAAACAGCTAGGGATCACAACAATTTTTAGGGGGGGTCTGGGTCTCTTCAGACAGGTGCCGTTACTGGCATGGCCTGTTTTCGTCTGATCGGCCCATCTGTAAGTTAATTTTGCTCTTGGAAGTCTACCATTTATCTCGCCTTCTACTATCACCTTTTCCATGACAGTCATTCGCTTAGTTAAATGTTCAAATTATCTTAAATAAGGTACTTTTGGACAGTCTTCAAAGAACGTATTTCCGTTCTTCTGTTTATTTATTTCAATGCTGTTTTGTCCATATTACTCGTTCTGCCTTGTTACTCGCACAAAGCAATAGATCTAATTTAATAATTCGGCCATCTAGTTTTGTTTTTTATAATCGGTGTTTCACAGTCTTAATAGAAATTTGTGATTCTCGGTGCAAATTAAATTCAAATTAAGTAACTTCTGAAGCGGTTAATTTTCGTTAAAATTATTAATATTTGTCGTTTATCTTCGGAGTGTGAGGCAATTCCAAATGGTCCATGGCTTGCTCGGTCTTCCGTATTACCATTTTTTGTATATCGGCGGGTTAAACCTGGTTTATAATAACTCCATAACATAATGCATAAGAATTGAACAATGGGTTTGACCATTCTAAACATTTGTTTGTAATAAACAGAACAATGAATTATGCATCCATAACATCCATAACCAGGCTTTATGTACAGTCGAGCTGGTATTCTGTAAATATTCTGAAATAATATTAATATTTATGTTATAATTAGTGAACGGACAAAATAAGTTTTTCTAAGAAATATATTAATGACAAAAATATTCTAATGTGTTTAATTAAATATTGTGTGTATATATAGCTTGTTTCTATGGTTTAGGCGGACTAGATTTTCAATTCTAGTCACTTTTACCGATTAAGTGATGCTAATTTTGTTTAGGAAAAGCCCACTTCAAACCATGAAAAGTGAGACCATGACAATTTACAAAAATTCCAGTTAGTTCCGCCTAAACGTTTGGAATAGCCTATAGCTTCCTTACAATTGTGAATATGATTGCAGTATAGTTGTCCAAACAAGTAGGTGTTTTCAAATATGTCTACAAACCTAAGTAAAAAGATTTATTAATTGGTTGAACCTACGCATAGATAAGTAAATTGATTTCATATCATTCATTTAAATATTATCGCTGGCGACTGAGTGTATTTTTTTTTCTTTTTCTAAATCAATGATAAAATAGAATTTAAAAGGCGCATATGACACATATTAAATTTAGTCCAGATCCTAATTAAGTCCTTACACTAATTATTATCTAAGTGTATAAACTTGCATGAGCGCTTCCGATTTATACATATATAGGCCGGTGGTCTAGAACAGCGTTTCTCAACTGAAAACGTAACGCGGACAAATATTTAATTTTCTACCGCGGACCCCTAAATGTAAATGTACTATTAAACAAATTGTATATGTAAACTTTACATACCTACATATATCTTAGTAATATCTCAAATCTCAAAAATAATAATTTATAAGCTTTTCACGGACTACTAAAATTTTGATAAGGACCACCAGTGGTCTAGAACATTGTTTCTCAACCGCCGGTCCGCGTTTTAATCTGACCAGTGGGATAAAAGCTTGAAAGTAATATACGGCTAGTTGAACTTGTATATAAAATTATAATTTTTTATAAATTGACATTGAGGAGTGCAAGATTCAAGCTTTGCCGTTGTGTGAGACAATAAATAAATCATAAATTAGTTATATTTTCCCCAGTTCGCGGTTAATTTTGGGTTGAGAATCATTGGCGTAGAGCAGGAGAACTTACACTCTTTACCATTCTTTGCCACCAAGGTGTTCCGTACTTAGTGCTTATTATTTTTATTATTATTGTATTTTTTCTTATATTAGATACTTCATCCTCCAGGTCTAAACATCCAAGTCTATTCTGGCAATCGTTTCTAACCAATATAATGGATTTTTTTCTCGTTCTGTCACTCATTACTTGATTATTATTTTTTTAAATTTAGTCAGGTAATTAACTTTAATTTAAGACGTTTATCAAACTTATATTTATCCTAAATTCCATTCCTGACGTCGAAAAACGAAAATTAGCAGCCATATCAATATGTTATACATACACTGTTATTAGAGTCACACATGAAAACATAATTACACTGTAAATTATATCGCGAAAAATGTCGTGAGTAACAAAATACCATCGTGATTATATTTTTTTATTTTTAATTTGGTCAGTTTGTATAAATGAGTGTTTGTATAAAAAAGTATTAGCAAATAAATTTAAAACCAATTTATTTTTTTGTTTAGTAATTATGATTTTTATACGAATTTTATTAGACATGATGGATGTTGAAAATTTTTAATAAATTTTTAATTTGATTTAATTAAGTAAATAACCTGTCGGGTTTGAAATATATCTCAAAATTAAAGGCAAGCTGTAAAGAGGATAGGACTCATTAGGAGGATAAAATATAAAAGAAAATTTTCGTTTGCGATATTTTTAAACCAAATCCTCCTGGTCAATGGTTTTCAACCTTTTTCAGGTCAAGACACTCTTATATAAAATATGATTAATTCAATGCATCCTGCAATCTGTTGTAACCTGTTATATCTGTGTTAATTTTCAGAAGTTCGCCGTATCCCTTTGCGTAGCCAGGCATTTCTGCTCCGGAGGCAATGTATCAGTCTTGCGCCCCCCATCCTTTATGTGAGACAAAAAAAAAAAAGGAAAATAGATCGGGCTGATGAGCAAAAAAAAAAGAATAGTCATATATGCACTCTCATCAACTATGTTCTGATAGAGGTGCACTATCAGCTACAGCAGTGTTTCTCAACCTTTTCTGGCCTGGGACCCCCCGAAATTATGTAAATATTGTCTGCGGCCCCCTTATGTTATGGTATATCAAGATGAGTTTTGAAACATGAGTTTTTTCGAAAAGGTAACGTGTGAGCAAGTTGGGAAAAATTTTGAACTAAAATTTATCCACAAAATTGAATGGTAGTATTGAAATTTTCCGGAAAAAAACGAAAATTACACGATATCAAGGACAATGTCGAACTTTTAAATGGGAACGTATGTCATATTGGATATCTTTGGATAGAGCTTTTCAACAACTTTTACTTAAACATTTTTTTAATATCTTTTACGGTTGACAAAAACTGTGATATTTTTAAATGACGATTATATTCCCTATAACGACTTGAAAGTAAAGTATTTTTATTTACAAGTGTTCAAGGTGCCTTCTGTTCTAATTTTAACACATTCGCATCCGTACTCTTGAGTTATCTGTATCTCTGAGAGCAATTAAAAAAATATGTAATAAAAAATATTGCACTTTCAAGTCGTACATACTTAAAAGTACAACTTGACCGAAGTACCTCCAACGCGAACCATTGTCATAGAAACCCATCAACCGACACATACAATTTATTTGACTTTGATATAGTCTACTTATAGTCTGTTTCTTTGGTTAAAACGGAACTAGATTTTCAAATAAAGTAATTTTTATCGTTTGAATGAAGCTTTTTAACAATTTGGTTAGTAAAAGCCCATTTACTCATTATAAAGTTAGCTAGTGACAACTTAAACGTTTGAAATAGCCTGTAGTTCAAATTAGTTGTCAAAATAAATATATTATGTATAAAAATAAATAGAATATTTATTTTATTTATGTTATGAAAGGTATATGAATATAAATTTAAGATACTCGTATTTATAAATATGAATAAAATTTATATCTTGCGAGATTGAATGCATTTTTATTATATTTTCATGTTTCGATCTTGTATGACTTCGCGCCCCCCGATGAAGCCTTCACGGCCTCCCAGGTGGCCGCGGCCCCCCTGTTGAGAAACGCTGACCTACACCATATTTTTGAGAATCACGGCTTTAGGTTTGAATACGCAATATTTGATTCACATCTCGTCAAAATAAAATTAAAAATAAATTGATGCGAAGTGTTAATTTTCCCATATTTCAGGGTTTTCTAGGTATTAAATAAGTGTAAGAAGTTAACACAATGCTAGATGTATAAGAATTTTTTTTTGATAAAAAGTCCATCATTAATAAATTTAAATTAAAAAATCCCAGCGATGTTTTTTTGCATTAGCTTCGTGTCTAACCAAATAGTCTTTATTAAATTAATGAGAAACATATTGATAAATGGCTTACATTTTTTCAGTTTCAAAAACGTAAGTAACAATCTGTACTGTAGAAATTGTGGCCAAACGGCTGATCTTAGAGAGTTTAGAAATGGCATGCATATAAACTTCTTTAACTATCATATAGAAAACATGTGAATTTTATACTTGATGACAAATGTGTGACTACAAATAATATTATTTTTTCAAAAAATAAATATTTTGAACAAGTCTGATTGAATATTTGACTGGAAAATTATTAGTAATAAAAAAAAGGTAATTTTTTAAATTTATTGGGGGGTATCAGATTAAAACTATTGATGCGTAGATAAACAGGAGAAGAGTTATTTAAAACAGTTAATTATTGTGACTCGATTTTTGTCAAAAATGTCCCAAAAAGCTTTTGTCACCCACTCTATTGACCATCTTAGTAAAAGGAGGTGGTCAAAAGTAAAAAAAATCTTATTAGTGCACATTTCTGTGAACCGTAATTCAATAATAATTTTTGTTCGGATTATATTTTCCTGGAATATAAAATTTCTTGTTTCGTTAAAAAATTTATTATTTTTCTAAAATTTATTGCGAGATATCAAATGAACATGATGAAAACCAGAGTAATGACAAATTTAGTGCTGAGTGGTAATTTGTCAATCTTGTGTAGACCCATTGATCAAGTTTCTCACTACAAATACCTGAGGTACGAAATTACTATCGGCCAGGACAACCAAACTATAGAGATTAATACAACAATTGGTTTGGGATAGGCAGCCTTTGGAAATCTGAGGCACATTTTCGTGATATGGTGATATCTCCAATTACCTCAAGAGAAAGGTATTTGATCAGTGTGTCTTACTAGTCTTCACCTATGGTGCTGACACCCTCATGCGAAAATCTGCGGAAAAACTACGAATTGCTCAAAGGTTCATGGAGAAAGTGATGATTGGGCGTTACACTTTTGGATCGAAAGTCAAATTTGTGAATCATACTGTGCAGTTTTTTAATTGTTTTTGTGAGTAATCATGGACACGGAAAAAATAAATCTTTTAATTCAATAAAGAGAGTGTTTGTGGAACCAGAAGATCTTACTTGTCAAATTGTCCATTAAATGGTGAAACTCGCCATGCTCTTCTCTATTCAAGAATATCTGGTTAGCCCATTCCGTTCTTCTTGAACGTCTTCTTCTTCTCCTTATCAACAAATTACCAACCATGTAATATAACCCTACAAATACGAACAAACTGAATCAAAATTTACGGCAACTACAACACAACAACCACCTGTGACGGTCAAACGATTAGTGTTATTTGATTTATAAGGATTTCACTAAAAAAAATGATTTATTCTTGTTTGTTACTAAACAAAAAAAAAATTAACTATTTCAAACAATCTGTTAAATCATGGCGTATAACAGTAGGCGCTCCGCCTATAGGCTCCTTACACACATAAACTTGATTATCTGCTGTTAAATTATTTTTATTATATTTTTAATTTCAATTTAAACATATTACTTTAGCCATAAATACAAAAAATCCATAGCATTATTAGCCATAATGTAGCCATTAATTAAAAAAATAATTAATTTTGTCAAAACACAGAAACTGCAATATTTTCCAAAAATGCAATCTGCATTATGGAGATTTCAGATTTTTAGATCAACCCTTCTGGACAGGGTTTGGGACAAAAGTTTTTTGATATATTTTTGGCTAAAATCCCATAAACCAATTATTTTTCAAAAATAAAAATTTGCTTGTGATCCATGCCTTCATTTCAGGGGATTCCAAGGTTTCATTTCATATGAAAACGAAAAAAAAAATCGTAAAAATTATGTAAATTTTCATTAAATGTTTTGAAATTTTATCGTATGCTAATGAAAAAAATGTCATAAGCCGGATGAGAACTGTCTTAACCAAATAATTTTAATCTTAATTCAATATATTTATCGGAATTATTGTAGTGCGCCTATGTTGAAAATTTGGTTACCGGATCCAATTATACACTGTCATAATTAGTCGGTGTGATCGCAATAGCTGAAAGAACTGGTGTCAAATGTTTGTTCGTTTTTTATACGCCAGTTAAATAACATCCCGAATGGCTGGATGTACCGAATTCAACTCGTTATAGTCTCTATACATGCAAGTTTATGTCCGCTTTTATGATCGGACCGAGAAGCTACTTTGCTTCCAGCATTAAGCTGTCACTGTATAAAAGATATAAAAATAAGAAATTGCATCTTTATTTTTGATAAATAACATTATTAATTTTTATTAATGGTTAGAAGGAAAAAAATATGTTTTGTTTACCGTTTTGTATTGATTAATACAGTTAGGAATAATAAGAAGGCTTTGATGAAATAGTTAGAAAATTTACAGTCTCAAAAATAATGTGCCCCGAGGGTACACTGTTATTTTTATAACTCTTTTAATGTCACTGAAAAAGAACCGATTTTGTTACCATTATCTGCGATGAATACTGAAATCTGGAAATAAAATTTTATGTGTGACCGGCGATCTTTTTAAATCCTGGATATGAGTTAAATAAGGGATTCAAAAAAAAAAGAAAATCTTGAATTTTGCCGTAGATTTACAAAATATGGGAGTAATGGATCTACTTCTTCGCTACAGGGAAAAAATTGATGTGAAGTGTGAATATTCACACATTTCAGGGTTTCGCAGGTATATAATAAGTGAAGGCGGTATACTGAGTGTGTAGGACAAATTTTACTTTGTAGTAATCACGGCAAAATGAACGATATTTTTAGAATAATTTATCGGCTGTTAATCATATAATAAGACTGGTTATTAAATTTACGCTCTTAAAAATTAAATACAACATTTCTCAAAATATAACTAGAATTTTGACAAAATAATTTCAACATAATAAAAATGCAAAAAAAAACAGAAAAAATAAAATTCGCTCCGTACTCGAACTCGAAACCCTTCGTTTTCCAGCTTACGACACCAGTGCTCCAACCCATTAAGCTATCGAACGCCTTGCATGTGAGTGTCTTACATTGGTATAACTTTTGTACTTTGTGAACCAAAAACCACAAAAAATGCGTTATTTTCCGAAAACATAATCTGATCAAAAATTCCTGTTGTACAATTCGGTTCATACCAATATACATTACTTAGAATTTTTTTAGATTTTTAGTTTAAACCATCTGGGCTACAGGGTGTGGGACAAAAATTGTTTTGCACAATTTTGGAAAAAATCGCATCAAAATAATTTATTTTGCAAAAATAAAAATTTGATCGTTAATCCACGTACTAAGGGCTTTCATTTGATATCCTACTCAGAATTTAAAAAAAATATTTTTGTTTTCGATGAGCACATATTTGTTTATATTTTTAGGGGGGTAGGTTTTTTAGATGTTTTAGTATTTTTCCTATGTGCGGGTCAAAGAGTTGTATAAGCATGCCAAATTTCAACTCTCTAGGTTTAACCGTTTGGCTACAATTTTTACCGAACAGACAGACAGACAGACAGACGACAAAATGACGGTATAAGGGTTTTTTTGTCATACCTACAAAACCCTAAAAAGAACAGTCGTAGCCGATTTAGACCGAGACTATGTCGGAATGAGTTCAAATCAGGTTTGGTGCGAATCATCTTAGTAAAGGTCAATTATATTTTTTGTTTTACTCTACTATTTTATAAAAATGTGTTTTTTACGTAAATAATTTAAGTAAGAGCTCCTTTATAAATCACATTGATATTGCAGTCACTTAATGACAATAGGTGTAAGTGTTTTGCTGTAGGTCAAGAAAATTAAACATATAGTTGCTTATGAAAGATACTCATCGCTTAAGTTGATACCGGACACGTGAAGCGTTTGATTGTGCTTTTTATTTATTTATTTACGTATTTAGAGAGAGGCTACACAACAGGATCACTCTAGAGTTAGAAAGTTCACTCATAGTTAATTATGTGAACATCAAAACAATCGAATAGAATATGAAATAAATAAATAAATAAATAAATAAATAAATAAATAAATAAATAAATAAATAAATAAATAAATAAATAAATAAATAAATAAAATAAGAGCACTAAGAGGTTTTTACTGCCTTTTGCACGATGTTTGTGATATAATAGCTAAAGGTAAGTTACATATCCAGAGTTACTCCAAGATCCTTGACTTGTTCAACCTTATTAATTCTCCGGCAGGGTTAAAAGTATCCCATTTTTACCGACCGCCAACATATATAAGGGAAGTATTGTGATCATACCGATTTTGAAATTTCGAGATTTCGATGGATCTCCACGAATTGAGGTCCCTACATAACGTTTTGACTATTTTTAGCGCAATGTCTGTCTGTCTGTCTGTCTGTCTGACTGTCTGTCTGACTGTCTGTCTGTCCGTCCGTCTGTTTGTGTGCACGTGCAGAGCAAATTCGGCTAAAAGGATTTTTATAAAACTTCATATTTAAGCTTTTGACATCAATCACACGAGTTGATCAACTTTTGGTAAAAATCGGTTGACTAGAAATGGGAGTTTACTCGTGTCGATTTTAAGATTTTTGCGAATATTTAACAATAGAAAAATATTTTGAAAAAATTTATTTATCAAAAGTTGCTATAAAAGCAATAACTAATAAATTTTATTTGAGACATTTTGATAAAACGAAAAAAAAATTGAAACATCTGTTTTCATGGTCATGATAAATAATATCTCTGTTAGAAAATATTAGGCCAAGTTATTTATACTCTGCTGCTAGAATGTATTTTATACAAGTACTTTGTGATGGCGGTCGATCCTGTGGTGGCCACAGCGGATTTTTTTGATTTATAAATATGCACGGTGGGATATTTTTTATACCACGTCGAAAAATTGCAAGTGCCACCAGAACAAAGGTTTTAAAGTAAACCCAGGCGGGTTTACTTTAAAACTTTCATATTCGGCAATCGTACGAGACTGGCCTTAAAATTGCGATGCTGTTAGCCAATCTTCTTCGCCAATATGGCACATGTAGAGGAAGAAGTTTTATAATTTGTTTGAGTATAAATGATCCAGTAGTTCAAAATAACTGTTCTAACTATCGCGATTCTTATTGTTGTACAGCGATTTTTTTATTAAAATATATTTTAATATTGCTTGTACCCTGTTTCGGTATTTTATTTTTATTCATTTGTCTTAATTTTCTTTGATGTATTTTAAAATGTAACAATGTATATAAAGATACAATTTGATAAAACTCGACTCACAAACAAATAAATCATAACAAAAGAAGCATGAAAAAAATTACTACAAATGAAAAGACAATGTCAATTTTATAAGACACAAACGATAATTTTTTGTGCATAGTAACAAAAATTATATAAAAGAATTATTTGTGTACCTATATATATATTAATTATATAACACTAATTTAGCTATTTATTCCTTTGTTTAAATTAATTTTAAGTAAGACATATATTTCTCTAGAATATTATGTTCGTAACAGAAATATATCACAATAAAAGTTTATTAAAAGACAAAAAATGTAGTTTAAATAAAGGATGCCAATTTAAAAAAGAGACTCTTAAAAAAGTTTAAACAATAAATAGACGTTTCAAGCGAAATGAAAAAGTAAGATTTTTTATTAAAAATAATCCATTATCGTTAAAGAGGATTTTAGACGTCATTTTTAAGTAAAATAATGTTTTCAACGTAGCGTATAGGGGCAAAAAAAGTAAGTTCCGGCGAGACTCAAGTTTATAAATATAAGTGCATGACTAAAAAACCCTAATAAAAGTTTAATCTACAAGAAATTTTGAAAGATGTCTCCCTGGACATCCAGATATTTTTGGGCTTTCCGTTCGTTTGCGAACAGAGCGTTTTGCATCGGGTTCACCTCGATGTTCTTTTATGTGTGCCTTTATGTTACAGCATTCAAAATACGACGAGTTGGTTTATATCGATTGTCCACTTTTGTTTTATATACCTGACTAACCAGCTTCACAAACAAAAGTCTAATGGTGTGAGATCTGGAGAGCTTGGCGATCAACTAATAGGATCACTATGACCAATCCATTGTCCTGGAAAAGTTCAATTTAAATGCGTGACCTGACGAAGAAAATGTGGAGGTGCTTCTTTTTGATGACGGATCATAATATTTCTTAAAGTTTAAAGGAGCATCTTCTAATAATCCTGGTAAATCATTTCGTAAATATTCCAAAAACTGTTCTCCTGTTAGGCGATTCTCGAAAATTAAAGGGTCAAAATATCCCTAAGCTAACGTCACAATATCGGAAGATGGAAATCACGAAGTAATAATTGAGATACGAACTTGCATCCCTGTACTCCCTAGTAAACCATTTTACCTCTAAGCCACGAATTTACAAAGGAAAATAACAGGATGATTATAAAATGGAGCCGTGACATAAGCGATTTTATTGTGCCTGTGTCGAATTTTAAAAGCTGTGAAACACTAATACAAAACTTGTAGAGCCATCCGTTGATGAAAAAACTACGAAACCGTCAAAATCAAAATATTTAAGATAAGGTTGTACAGAAATTATTTAATTTACATAATATTGCTCATGAAATCAAATTTTTCGTATTCTAATATAAAAATTAAAATCTGAGATTTATGATCATAAAATGAATATATTTAAAAAGTTCAACATCAAAAAAAATCAGTAACAATACCACAAACTAAATAACACGATTATATTTTGAATAATAATAAAAAAAACAACGTAGAAATAGAGGTAAGGTCGACACAAAAACCTTAGTAAACAACGCAATGAAAAAATATGTTTTTTTTTAGTAGTTCACCTTTTCATCAACAGACGGCACAAGTAAAGGCTTACATAACTAAGTTTTATAAAATGATGTTTGCGAAGCACAGTAAAATCGGTTATGTCACTATTCCATTTTATATCATTCTGTATAAACGTAATATTTAATTCTTAAACTCCACACAGGTTTAAAATGATAAATCATCTCGCGGAACCTATTTCTGGGTATAGACCTCCCCACCTTGTGACATTTTTTTCTGTCGTTTACTCCATTTCTCCAGATTCTGCAAATTTCTGTTTTTACTTTTAATTACGTTTTTAAGCAACTAGTTGATACAATATTTTGCCCATCTTCCATCTTCCCTTCTCATAATCTGTTCTGTCCATTTTAATTTTTCAGATTTAGAGAAGATAACTACGTCGGCCAAGCCTGATATTTTTCTATTGTCTTCTCTTCTGATTTTATCTCGTAATTTGATTTTCAGAATGGAGCGTTCTGTCTTCTGTTGGAATTTTTCTACTTACTGCTATTACTTAGTTCTAAATATCAGTCCTCTGCTATTGTATCTTTTCGTGCCAGTACTGCTTCACTTATTCTCCCTCCTCTAGTATAACAATTATAAATAGAAACTATAACAAATAAACAAAAAGTGTATATGAAATAGATTCAGTAATAATATTACTTATTTCTCAATCAAATAAATCAGAAAGAAACAACGGAATATTACTTCCTGTTTCCAGAAACAACTCATTCTAATACCACCCTTATAGAACTAATTTATTTTATTACCTATTTGCTTATTTGCAATATTGTTCGTACGTACTTAAGTTTGTGATTTAATTCAACACCCCTCCAGCTACAAACAAAATAATTCACAAACTATTCTGTGACTTAATTAATTCGAGGGCGCACCTAAACTCTTAAGGCAAAAATATACCGGAAGAATTAATGGAATTAATAATTTTAATATATCACGGCATTCCTTTGTTAATTACCACAAAAAAGAAACAGCTTATTAGAATAACCACCCACTTAACTAGGAAACTTGATTCACAATAAGATTTTTTTTTTATAAAAAAACATAGTTATGAACACAATGTAGTCTGTTATTAATATAATACATGGCCAATGCATCCTGATAATCAAATGATAGTGAAATATTTTTAATTATTATTATTATTAGTTTTTATTTTACTCCGAGCTAGAGATGGTATAAGGTAAGGATGCGAAAGTGCCTAAAAATCAAAATGGAAGGAACTGTAAATGATATTGAAATTTACTTTAAATAATTGTTGTTTCTATTCAAAAACTCTATCTAAATATACCCAAAACGACGTACGAATTTAAAATGGGAATTTTAATAATCAAAGTTGTTCTTGATATCCTGAATTTCTGGTTTGTTCCGGAAAATTTCAATGTTACTATTCTATTCTCTGGATAGTCTTTGGTCTTTAATTTTTTTCCCAACTTGCTCATATGTCGTCTTTTCGAGAAAAATTTTGTTCTTTCTAACTAGATACATACTGTACACAGTGCCGTATTAAGGCACGTGTTTTAAGGCAGCGTTTCTCAACCAGGAGGCCCCGAATTCATATAAGATCGAAGGATGAAAATATAATAGAAATGAGCTCAATTTTGCAAGATATAAATTATATCCATATTCATGAATGTATGACATTTTTATTTATTAAAATTACTATATAATTACTTATACCTTTGATAATATAAGTAATATTAATTATTTTTATTTTGATAACTAATTTAAACTAAGTAAACTATATCAAGTGTTGTGTCGATTGATGCAAATCTGTGAAAACGATTCGCGTTAGAGGTACTTCAAGTACGACTTAAAAGTGCAATATTTTTTATTATGCTCCGAGCTACTGATAACTCAAGAGTAAGGGTGCGAAGGTGTCTAAATCAAATTGGAAAGCAACTCTGAAGACTTCACTTTCAAGCCATTATAGGTAATACAATTTTTAGTCAATCGTAAAAGATATTTAAATAATGTTTAAGTAAAAGTTGTTTCTTTTTAAAAGCTCTATCAAAGATGCCCAACTTTTACAACAGGCGCACACCTAGATTTTTTTCTTAGGGGTGGCTCAAAAGCCACAAATGTTTCTTAGGGGGCTCGGAGTCAGAATTTTTTGGGCGGGCCCAAGTTCATTTCTAAGACAAGTATGTCCATTAAGTACGTGTTTTTTGCGCGCACCTACAGGGGTACATAGATGTGTTTTTAAAAGAAATTTGTGTGAAGAGTGTAGATGTAAAAAGGCTTGAGATTGACTGGTGTTTATGGTATGTACTATATATTAGCTGTGCTTATTTAAGTGACCAATAAAATTAATACATTATTTTCACAGATAGGCATTCAGCGACGGGTTAGCAAGTATTTAAAATAATATTAATTTTCTTTTGTCCAGTTTTTTGAATTTGATAGTTCTCTTTAGATACTCTGAATTTCTAGCAATCCTAAATCTATTATATCTACAGTCGGATCAATAGATTTGAGGACTGGCTCGAAACTATTATTGTTCATCAGACTTAACATGCCGATCGATCAACAGAGAACCGGTAAACAAATATATATCTATTTCACGCAGTTCTATGTATAATAACGTATTTGAGCTTCTTATACCCAACGTACGTTTCTAGTTTTTATCTTACAGTTAATAGAGCGAGTAGCTCAAGACAATAGTTCTTTCTCACCATCCGAATGAATAGCATCGCTTAAATTTTGTACTCTTCTAAATTGAACCATACTCTTTTTCAAAGTATACACTGTTGGCACATAAATTTAAGTACTGTTTGAACACTTGGGTCGTTTTTAGTTAAATTACTACTTTTACATGTTTTAGTATTTACATTTACAAATAAATTAGTTAATAGATAATAGTGCAAAAAGTTTAAAACTACTTCCTGAACTTTTTGAACATTGTATTGTTGTGAATACAATGTATTGTGTGATTACAACATGAGCATTGCCCGTAATACTCAAAAGAATGAGGTACAATTATAAACGAGATCATAAAGTTTTCACGGCATCTCTCGTTGAGATATTCAATTAAATAACTGGCAGTCAGAATTGGTACGAAGATTACGGAGCTGAAATGACAAGATGATTAAACAAGATTTCTGATAGGATCTTCGCAGCCATTCATCAATGAAACATCCACTGCTACCAACGTATTAAAATTGAACACTAATTATAGAGCTACTTATGTTACTATCGTGCATAAATTATCTGTAACCAGAAACTGACAGGGAGAGTTTCAGAAGATCGTTGTAACCTTGGTTCAAAGAGAAATTTTTACATAATTGGTTATGTAGCACACATAAACCGATAGAAAAGTTAACTTAAATAGAGAAAGACAATAATTTAACTAAGGTTAAGTTTAATTAGTTTGGCTTTTTAAGATATAGTTAATTACTGTTGGATTATTTTATAAGAACAGTGACGTTAGAAATAGATGCCTATTACGTTTACATAAAATGTATAAATACGTTTAAAGCCTCGTTTATAATACATCCATAGCACAAGTGCTCCATAACAAAATGAATTACTTTCGTTGTTTGAGTATGGTTCTGGTCATTGGTTAATGTTACAAAATGCTGTTAGGATGTTACAGAAAATTTTAAGTAGTTGATACAATTATAGTAATTTCTATCTTACATATAAAAATGAATTTCTGTTTGTTTGTTTGTTTGTTTGTTTGTTTGTTCTCTATGCAAAGCCATGCAAAACGGATAGACTAATTTTCACCAAATCTAGTACCGGGGGGTAAAATAATCCGAGAAAGTTTTTAGTGAGGGTTCCAACTTCGTCTATGTCACCTTAGGGGGCGTTATGGGAGGTAAACCATCAATTTCGCACTCTCCGTACAGTTTGAATTAATTACATTGGCTAAACCTTAAGAGATATATTGACATAATGTAGACACAAAATGTAGATTTTAACTAGATCTAAAAAAAAAGTCCGTGAGAGTATATACCTATCGTGCACCGATATCGTGTATCGGACAAGTTTTTAAACGGAATAGTTTTTGTATTTTAAAGTTGGTGGGTGCATAACCAGAGCCGTCTGTGTTGCCAAGGGCCCCTGCGTGGTCTTTGGGCACACAGAGTTTGGGGTCCTTTTAGAAAGTAAAAAATAAATATTAATGAAAACATTAGTATGTACTTTTATTTAGGGACTTTATCGGTTATTAGGGTTAGATTTATACAAGTCAAATATAATTGAAGTGATTACTGTTTTGTGAATTGGACTTACGTTAAAGATGATAGTTTTTTCCGGGATTTCTGTTGGGCAATATCTTCTATTATGTCCTAAAAGTCTAATTTTTGAAGGATATCACTTTCTATGCACATGACTGACAAATTAGTAAGTCGTTCTTGTAACATAGTCGTTCGTAATTAATTTTTTATTCTTTTTAGTCGTGAAAATGAGCGCTCTCCACTACAATTGGTGACCATAAATCTCATCTGGTTTTAGATTTACATTTAAATTTAGGAATTTTAACGGCAATTCTTAGTAAAATTGAACTAAAAATTGAGCTCCCCTTTTTTCCGTATAACGACGACCTCGGATTTTTGAGGCCCCCATCAAGCCGGGGGCCCTGGGCTCGTGCCCCATGTGCCCTTATGGAAAAGACGGAACTGTGCATAACATTGGAGTTTTATAGTGATGTATCAAATATTTTAGAATAATAAATTAGAGCATTTCACGCAGAATCATAAAGTATTTAACACTATATATCAAAAATTGATAATAACGAAGTTATCAGAGTGTGAAGTATATTCATACACAGAAATATTGAAAGTTGTACATGTATGTATGTCGCTAATTGGTGCGGAATTTACCAATAGGTGGCACTGCAGGCGAATACTTTATTTTTCATCGCCTAACAATTAATTGCAAATTATGTTATCTTTTATTTATTCAGCTTTAACGTTGTGAGCTTTATGTTCTACTATTTTAGATTTAAAGTAGTTAAATGCTGTAGCGAAGCACGGGTACCCCAGCGTTATTTATAAAATTTGTATTTATAATACGTCACAGGTTCATAGAGACTATTCAGTTACAAGCTTTTAGACCAACTTATGTTGGCAGTGTAATTTTTAAATTTATTTTTTTCTAGAAATTAACATATCCTAGTATTGTGTTTTGTAATTATGTTTTGTAAAAAATCCCAAGCTCGTAGCAATTTTAAAATTTTTTAAAATTATCTTCTCTTTTTTCTGTGTTCATTCTTTGTCAAATGTCACCTCTTTTGTTAGTTGTGAAAAGAGTATTTTTCAACAGTTATCCCAAGAGTTCAGCGCCGCAGACACAATCTGTTGCAATCACGATTTACCTCTAAGGATAGTGTTAGGACCCCTCGCTTTGGAAAATCGTAAGAAAATAAAAAGAACAAGATTTTCTACTGTATTATGTTGCGATAACTTCAAAAAATTTAACTGGGAGAAGTATATATATAATCTTTTAAATAAAATTTATTATTGCATGGCTTAAACACGGGAAATTAGGTTAATAACGTATACTATGTCTTCTTAAATTTCTCTCTCTCTCTCTCTCTGTGTCATCTATTGATATGACATATATTCCATCTTGCTCGGTTGAGTGTCAGGCATTGATATCTTCTATCCCAGTACAGCTAGATCTTAGTTGATCTCTTCCTTGCAAAATATACCGTTGTACGACAGATGTTAAATCTTCTTTATCATTCTGTCTTTTTTTACTCCCGTAAGAAAATTTATGCGCTTGTTTGGATCTTAATTGTTTATTTGTTGATTGCATTGAATACAGAGAAATAAAGGAAGGAGGCTATATGAATTATTACATACAAATTTTTCTTCAAATTACGTCATTCTAACGACTACAATGTCCATATTCAGCAGACTCACCGGTGAGTTACCGGTTACCAATTTTATTCCTGTATGCATACGTTGATCTACCGGCGAGTTACCGTACTTACTCACTGGTCGCATTTTATTAACCGGATTTCATTTACGAATAGTTGCTCACCGGTGGATATTTTGACAGGTATATATGTAGTAACAAAGAATCGAGCAAAAAGCAAGTAAAAAATTATGGAATTGAGTGTTAAGTCAGTTTACTTAGTTATTGAGGAGACGAATATAAAGCACATGTACTTTTAAAATTACTGTAAAAGCTTACATTCAAAATTTACTGTCATTACAATCTGTCATTGTTTATATATTGTAGTTTTCATACACGCCGTTCGACAGCGCTGCCAAAAAATGTGCATTCAGTCAAATTCATCGGTAAGTTTGTACCGGTAAGTCACCGATGAGTCTGCTGAATGTGGCCATTGACTGCCAATATTTTGTTGTTTTCGTATTAAAAAGTGATTAACATTTATTTTGATAATTTAAAGTATATTCATGAATCATAAATCATAAATAAAAGACAGGGCTAAAATACTTTTTAGTTATTTTCTAATTTAATATAAAATTACGCATTTAATCTGAAATTTGGTATCTTGTCAAAATGGTTAACTAGACTGTGTGCGGCCGAGCAAAAACGCGAAATACAAAGACTAAAAGAAGAAGTTTTTATTCGTAAGTATTTTCTATTGATATTATGTAATTGAATTAATGAGATTTTGATAAATCTCAATACTTCTCTCAATAAATCTCTCACGTTACTTATGGCGCATTTTTTCTTTTTGTACCGATAACAATTATTTTTATAAATGGCCCTACGCCACTGTACAGCCGGAAGCTGCCCGCCATTTTGAAAGACCATCATGGTCTTTCCAAATAGCATGTAATACTGCTATATAGAATGTAATACTAATTTCCTTTAGTCTTTTTATTCACTGGTTGATTGTATTAAATTTTATTCCGGGAACCAAATTTTGTGGTATGTCACTTCTGCGCTTGAGCAAATATCATGTACTTACGAAGTTGTGCAGGTGCGACATACCGTACAATTCTTTTGTAACCTATTTTTTTAAATCTGTTTAGTTTAATTTCAATATTTAGTTTTATATTATTATCTCTATTTATCAAAAATTATATTAAAAATTGTGCTTCTGAGTCCGTTGTAAGGTGTATATATAGAATAATCACATTAATAAAATGTTAAAATCTAGATTTGTATGTATCACGCACGTCTATGTATTTAGTCTAGTTCACCATTATTGGTAAGCAGCCGAAAAACTATTGCGGTGGAGCGGCCAAGACAATCAATATTGATCACCCGGTAGAAGTAAAGTTAGATGAGTGATCTACCGTAATAAAACTATCAACTGTTTAATACTGAGATAACATACAGTTTACTGAAAATGAAATTTTACACAGATTTTAGTAACGCATTATTATGTCTATGGATTTGACAGTTACAGAATTGTATGATATTGTTTTGTATTGTTGGGTGAAATTACGTGTGCAGTTGTGGATCGATTATTGTCAAGCAATAGTTCTTTAATATCGTAGAATTATTTTCACCTCATTTAACACGTTTCCTACAAGTCCAACAACTTAATATTTTTCTCAATTCTATAAAGCTCCCCCATTCAGTAGTTCAAACAAATTGCCATAAATTACTCCCAATATGTATTCTACTTGTTGGTATTCTATGGTGGCGCATTCGCGTGAGTTTGACACCCGGCGAGACACCAATATACGTGGACCCCCGTCGTCCACCCTCTCTTCCTGCCCCCCTCCCCTTCTGACACCGTCCACATGCACGCAACGAAAGTGAAAACGCTCAATGGTGTGGAGACATTTGGCCATAAATTACATATAGTGAATTTATGGGTCTTTATACGCCCGCATGCTGTCAAAATACCTGTAATTAAATTATTATGGAACTGCTGGTGCATACTGAAATGAGTTTTTATTTTGTTGGTTATTTTGGGTTTTGTTTGGACACCTTATTTTAAACAAATACTTAGTTGAGCTCATTCTCTCATTTCCTGTGTTTCTAGAGACAAAAATTACTAAATCTGTCCTGCTGTCTATTAACATATGGATCGCAAACCTAGCTACTGACAGAAAAACAAGGAAAAAATGTACGTATTTAAAAACGAAACATGGAAAGAAATATGCTGTCTATTTACATACAAAAAAAGAATAAAAAAATTTAACATAAGAACGAAAACACCAAATAATGATTTATTAAAATTTTATAAAACTTTAATATAGAAATGTATATCGCTCATTTACAACAGCATTACAACTAATGATTTCGCAGCTTTTAGTCATTGGTATAGAATCAATCGCTTCAAGGTGCACTTTTAACTTATATAATGATATACCTCAAAGTTGCCGCTAGAGGGCTAGTTTTGTCGTAGTTACACTTACAAATAATGGGAAACAAAAATTTCAAATGTGGACCTGTTACACCCTAGGACAGTGATCCAGTCTTCAAGTGTCAAGTGTTTTTTGACCCATTGCAACCTATTCTGCTTATGGACGATTAGTAAGTGTTTCCTTACAGCTACCCTATCTTGGAGGTCTCCTTTTCGCAGTCTTTTTTTCATGGTTGGTAGACTAATTTCTTTCACTCTCTCCAGATTTAACTGCGCTGCTATTTCTGGTGCACTAAGTCCATCATGTGTTTTGTTGAATATATTCTCTTTGGTTTTAATTTCTTCACATTGTCGACTGTTCTCGGTATTTTGGACAGTCGTAATGGCGTTTTCTTTTGCAACTTTTATGGTAGGCAAGTATCAATTAACGCTATGGTGTTGAAAGTTCATTTGTTTTCGACATGTTGATAGCTACAAACACTGATGCCCAGTTGCATAAAAGTCGTAAAACTAGATTTAAGTAAAAACTCGATATAAAACACAAAAATACCTAGCAACGCAACCGGGTATAAGACTTATGCAACCGGACATAAAACTCGTAAACAAAGGCACGTCACAGAAAAGGCTAAATTGCAATTATACGTTCCATCTATACGTTCAATACTGTTTTCTCCGCAAAAGTTAAGAGAAAACTAAAAATCTAACTCATTGTTAATGACATTACATTTTTCCTTTATGTAAAATGTTCTGTTATTATCTTAAAATAATAGAGAAAAGGGCGGCATCAGCCACCTGTTTCAGGATAATCCATCCGAAAGTGGTAATGCGAATAAAGGTTCCTAGCCTTTATATCGTTATTTCTGAAAAATGTCGTTAATTTTACAACCATCCCTACAATATGTATACATACTTCCGGTGTATAAATAAGAGTAACATAAAGATAAATTTGTGGTAGGTACTATTCTATAAATCCAGAAGTAAAAAAATAAAATTGTGGGCAAATACTTATTAGAGGTAGTGTGAAGTACTTTTAAAAGTACCAAGCACAATAAGGTGAGCTCCAAATATGACTGAATAAAGATATCAAGAGCAGTATTTTGCAACAAATGTAACGCGCCACATTGATTAGTTAGTTAGTTAAAATATTAACGCCTATTTACTTACTTAAACTAAAATCATCACAATAAAATATCACTTGCATGGACGAACACAAATCATCACAATAGTGTTCCGAGAAAGAACTGATGGTGTGCCATCACTCTTCATTCAGCAGACTTACACAATCAGAGTACGCCCGGATAAATTTGAAATAAATTCTTTAAAAATCACAATCAACAGTATTTTTGAAAATATCATAGTGATTCTAGAGACCGTGCAAGAAACAAAGGGCGTCAAATTACGAGAAGGAGAGACGATTTAAACTTCTTCGACAAACGGTGGCTAACTACAGCGAGTGATCGTAGAAAATGACAGCAGGGAACGCCTTTACACAGTAGTACGATGTGTAGACTAAATTAGATTAGATTCTTTCATATTTTATAATCAGAAAATCGTTTTTGTACATATGATAAAAGAATTTTAAATCTTGAAAATGAGAAATGTTGCTGTTTTGATTATTTTAAGATTTCAAACAGTTCGCCATAAAATATATTTTTCTCCCCAACTTTTCTAGTGTTTATACCATTAGGTACAATAATTGTAACTTATAGCATCTGTACGTAGCATATCAAAACATTTGGACCCCAGTAAATACTTTCTTCCCTCTCTAAGTGCTTTTGTGCAAAGTGTAACATGGGGGTAAAATCGTATAAATTACATAGACATGCACTTATTCTAAGAGCTGCATTTTGGGATTGACATGTCAACAATTTCTTCCCCTTCAAATGTAATCAAGTTACCACGCATTCCTATAAATATTGTTTGATATATAATTTGACAGAGAAATTATATTTTTATAGTACTGCATGTGACTATAAAAGCTAGAAATTTTATATATGACGTTCCAGGAGATTAAATTATTCAATTAGATAAAAAATATAATAAGGGGATAAAATATTGATATTTCTAAGGAATAAGGGAGTCATAGTATTTGAAGGAGAAACGTAAATATATAAAATATCCAACATTCTTTTAAGTACACCCGTAGTATATTTAAGCTTATAGGTATTTACATACCCAGCGCTATAGCAGTCTCCTATGTAGTCTCTGTTTTTCGTCCAGAGAAGTTTGTGTATAAGAAAAACGATATAACCTTGGTGGCACATGAATTTTGCTATCACGGTAGCATCTTTACTAAGGATGGAGATACTACATCAGAAGTGTTAAAAAGAGTTCAGAAAGCTTATTAAGCCTTTGGAGTCCTGACAAATATATGGAAGTCAACGGAATTGGCCATATGCGCCGCATATTTAATATAAATGTTATGCCAAATTAAAGTCGACTATGTTGATTGAGAATAAATTATAGGTTTTTGTTAAAACATGTCTGAGAGAAATATTATGTAGATTTTGACGAAATATCTAGTGTAGAGTTATTGAAGAGATTTGAAAAGCCACAAGTGGAAATAGATTAGTCACAGAATCAGAAGCTCTAACAAAATAACGAAATTTGGTCTAAATTGGAAAACTATAGAAGGCTGATCAATACAGAAACCATACATAATTTGGAAGCGAACCGTTCTGAAAGAGTTGGTGCAGAAATGCAATTAAAACGCTGTTCATACCCTGTTCCTCTTGAAGGAGTGAAAGGAATCATATACAATCTAAGTGTTAATAGACTTAGGAGAATGAATGGTCTAAAACTTCCAATCCACATTGTGGGAATATCTGCAACTTAATATTTGCACAATAGTCCAGTCCTAAATAAAGACATCTACAGACACATTAGGACATTACTTACTGCGCCCACAAACTCAAAAATTCGGGCGACCTAAACTGCATCTAGTCAGAAGGAGACTACTTCTTATAAAAGAGCCGGAAAGAGTCTGCTGTAACTTAACGACTAAAACCCTTCTGAATGTGTATTTTTAGATATTGTACCCAATGATGCACTGAGTGTACTTACTATGTCACGCTACTATGCATGAGATGTAATTCTAAAGCATTATTTATAATAGATCCCTAACACAATCATAACATAAAAATCACAGGACTACCTTGTTCTGTTTATTAGAAACATATGTTCAGAACAGTGCGTCGCCTTTGTCCATATTTTACTGCATTAAATATATATATATATATATATATATATATATATATATATATATATATATATATATATATATATATATATATATATTGTGGTGGTTTAAAAAGAAGTAGGATTTGTGTATTGCTTTTTTATGCACGTTAAGTTGCAAGATTTCTAATCTAAAAAATAGTACTGCAAAGAACTTGTGGGAAGAATATCTGATAGCAGGAATCAATATTTTTTTTAGCATCGGTTTAAATACCTCTCTAGTCTCCAACTCTGGTTGATCTCGAAGACAGTTTACAGATCTAAGTAATTCCCTAACACTAGAAGACTGTGAAAAACTATAATCTTTAAAAAGCAAGTAAATCGGATTTTTAAAACACTCGTAAAAACCTAATCGAGGATTATTGTTGCTAGGGTAACGCTTAGAAATAGAATACGTAAAGTGATAATCACATCTCTACAGAAGGTGTTGATAATGTTTATATAATCCTTTTTTGAAACCCACGCTTTCGATCTTGAGCCAGATTTATGTGTAGTTTACATAGATTTCATCTATATTCTTTAAATTATACAAAATCACTAAAGATTATTCTACAACGCGACTATTTACCGCTTAACAAAAAAATCAACAAAATGGGTTACCACAGAGCAGCGTCTTAGCCCCAGTTCTCTTTAATACATATGTACCCTATGATCGACCTAGAACTTGCTTTCACTTATTTATCTACGCGGATGATCTGGCTTTGGCCACACAACTTATCAGAGCCAAACTTCATACTATACCCACTCAGAGCAGGCGCTAGCTTTATTGGCGCCCGGGGCAAACCCGTCAAACTGCGCCCATTTTTAGAATATGCTCTAGCGTACAGAAGAGGGGAGTTTAGGTGCTCGCAATTTTATTTCAAACATATTCTTTTGATTTAGATGGTTGCAATTTAAATATTTTAATATTTTAACCGAATACTAGTTATGGTTAAATAAATTTGCTAATGCAGTGGTACCGCGACTTACAAAACTCTCGATATACGAATATTTCGAGATACAAACTAATTTCATATCTTATTTTGACCTCTAGATACGAACCGTGATATTTTCCGTTTCAAATGAATTAAAGCCTGTTTACATTATACTTTTTTAAACTTTTTTCCCTACTACTAGAAACAGGCTACTACTACAAAATATCAAAAACTCGTCAGTTGCAAAACCAGACACTAGAAAATTGTCCTGTTTTTACAATATAATGGAAGATGTTTTTCATACTAATCATATAAAACAGAAAATTTTATAAATAAAAATTAATATGTAATGGTATACAAAATGCATATTACTTACTCACTCATTGTCCGTTTCTTTGCATTTTCTTCATTTAGTTGATAATAGTTTTTTTTTTTTTTTTTTTTTAATTTTTGGATTTTCTTTATGATTTATTAATCTGGGAACGGATTAATAGATTTCCCATAAGATATAATGGAAAATTGGGTTTCTAGATACATACATTTTAAAATACGAACCGCGGTCGGAAACAAATTAAGTTTGTAAGTCAAGGTGCCATTGTATGTGTAAAAGTGCCACCAAAATCAGTTATAAATGTTTTCAGATGTGTGAGAAAGTTAATACAGTCCAAAAGAAAACTGAATATTATTATATAATCAATAAATGTGTACATCTTTAAACTCAATTTTATAATTAATATGTACAAAATTGATATAGAATTGATAATTTATAATTTTGATCAACATAAAAATAGTAAAATTTAATAAAAACTTAGAATATGTGTATTTAGGCGTCTGTTTTGGCGCCCCTAAGAGCTCCCTGGGCCTGTACCCCTGTCGCCCCTGCCTTTTACCGCCGCTGTAGCCTCTATTGGGCTAGCTCTGTGTTTGTCGGCCGCAAAGTATGCTTATCCGGTGCTTCAATACAAGCCAAAAATGTGGCTTTACATGAAACAAGCCATTTGATGAGCAGATACCTAAAGCTCACGAATATAAATAAAGTGCGCATACTAGCAAGAATTGAACCACCCTCCATCCACTCTATGGACATGGCCCTCCACGTAAATACTTAAAAATTTGGAAAAGTTTTCTGAACTCAGACGCTCTAATCCATCAAAACCCATCCGTGCCGGAACAATGGAATGTACAGGCAGGTACAGAAAGGCAGGTGGTTAGATGCCGTTCGCATAGACCTGCAGACCCTAAAGAAAAGGAAATGGGAAGAATCGCGAGCAATGGCGAAAAATCGTCAAACAAGCCATGGACCAGCTTGGCCTGCAGTGCTAATTATTATTATAATGCTCTTGATCTAGCCCGTCTTTGTGCTGTAATTGTTTAATCTCTAACCAATGTGGCTGGCACGAAAGAAGATCTAGTTTCTGGCTGATTAATAGCTTTATTTGATCGACATAGCGTTTAGGATTTCTACCTTTCAGGCGATGCCCGTCTACTTTCCCTGGCAGGATTATGTTTTTTCCATGCCGTTCTTGATATATTTTCAAAGTACCGAAAGAAAAGTTATATGTTTCAAGAAATACATGATTCAAAAACAATTTGTCCTTTCTATTTAGAGTACTACTTCATATATATATATGGCATAATAACCCTTGTAGATCCTCCAGAAATTGATAAAAAATTTAAATTTCAAGTACACCGTCTAGACTCTGTTAAATCTGAATGAGATCGCAAATCTATCCCATAACTTGACGTATAAATGTTGTGTTCCAGGCATTGAATCTAGTTTACTGAAGTAAAAATAAATCAAGACTCTCAACCAAATTAATCAGATTGTCATTTGATTATAACTTTGTTGAGAGGCATGTCAAAATTTTCAGAAAACTAATTTAACATATCAGTGTAAAATTACTACTTTAATGGCAGTAATAAGCATACTCATACTAAGTGTTAAGTATAAAGCGTTAAACTTTGTTACAAATCACCTTGGGATTTACAACAGGAAGAAAAATATACTTTTTACTCGCTTTTAAATATTATTATTTTATCTGATGTCCAATGATAAATTTTGTACTAACGGACTTATATTCGTGACTCGTACATATTATGATATTTCCGTTAAAATTTAGTATTTAAAAAATTACATAAATATTACAGGTTTATGAACTGTCAAAACTAAAAAACAAAAATGTTGTTAAAAAGTACGACAGTTATAATGTATTTAAATACTTTTTCTTTCTTCTTGGGTAATATCAATCGGGTTAAATTTTGACCTTACTTACATAGATCTTCCATGTAGATCCTGGTTCTTTAATCTCCTCTATACTTTATTAAACTACGAGCATCGTTCAGAAAATCTAGAATGCCTGATAATTTTCTATATCAAAGCCAATACATTTGAATGAATATGGTGTTTATTGATAATACTAGGTTATTACCCGTCAACAATGACGGATTTAAAATATAAAAATTTGAATTATTTGTACTTGTATTTGGTTTTATTTTTTAACGTATCTTAATTTCATCACCGGAGAGCCAATCCGTTAGCCAATCACGGGAAAGGGTGTCACCTGTCAGCCAATCAAGAGACAGAGTGTCCCCAGTTAGCCAATCATGAGAACTTTAGGAAAAATTGACGTCATAACGACACTATATACAGACACTTACTAATTATAATGTTAGATTATTTATTCATGAACTTTTTAAGATGGGAAAACGATCCATTTTTACTCAGTACATAAACACTTATTTTGTTAAAACTAAAAATAATTTGAGATGTTAATTTATGCCTACGAAACCCTAGACATTTATGTATGTAATTATATTCGTAGATTTTTAGAGAATAAATCTGCAAAATATTGTTCATATCGGTCAAAGGATATAAGAGTGTCTAAAGTTTCTTTTTTATGCTCACAAAATCCTAGATATTTCTATATATAATTATATTCGTAGATTCTTAAAGAATAAATCTGCAAAATATTGTTCATATCGGTCAAAGGATATAAGAGTGTCTAAAGTTTCTTTTTTATGCTCACAAAATCCTAGATATTTCTATATATAATTATAAATATTTTTCATATCGATCATAGGATATAGGAGTGTCTAGAGTTTCTTGTTTATGCCTACGAAATCCTAGACATTTCTATATGTTATTTTATTTGCAGTTTCTTAGAGAATAAATCTGCAAAATATTTTTGATATCGATCATAGGATATAGGAGTGTCTAGAGTTTCTTGTTTATGCCTACGAAATGCTAGATATTTCTATGTTATTTTATTCGCAGTTTCTTAGAGAATAAATCTGCAAAATATTGTTCATATCGATCTTATCATATAGGAGTATCTATAGTTTCTTGTTTATGCCTACGAAATCCTACACATTTCTATATGTAATTATATTTGTAGATTCTTAGATAATAAATCTGCAAAATACCTGTCAATCAAGAGATCTCAAGAGTCCCCAGTTAGCCAATCACGAGGACCTTAGGAAAAAATTACGTCACAATGTTACCCAGATCACATACACACACTTGCTAATTATATATGTACGATAGGCCAATTATTCAATCAACGCAGTTGGTCATTTCTGCAATGACAAACTTAGTGGCGAAAAAATAACTAAATCGATTTTTTGTGCATGTGAATTATAGAGTAATATTGCTCTTCACTCTTTTATTTTACTAAAACATACCTTTTGATGTCATATTTAGTTTGTGTTCAATAGTCATTTTGAAAATTTACAAATTTTAAAAGTGTATATTTAAAATAGGGACATTTGTATTGGTATCGCTAAATAAAACAATGTTTACATTTGAAATTTTATAATTTTTGATACTTGTGTTCGCATATATCTAACTTGTAGTAATTTCTAAAAACATTTTTTATATAGTTTGTTGTTTATTTAGCAGTTTTGTGTTTAGTTATATATTTTCTTATAGATATCTTATAGATTTCCATTTGATATTGTGTGTAGTGCATAGCATTTTAAGTTAAACTCAACGTACTTCTATTTTCTTTTCATTGATCATATTTTTGGATTACATCAACTCTTTTTATGACTATTTTGCCTATTAGAATAGTTTATTTGTGTATTCTGTCCTTATTCTTATATTTTCAATTCATTTCGATACAAGTGACAGCGTACGAATATTACATTCGTTAAATGGATGAATGTAAACGTACTAAATATGACGTAACAAAAACATGTGACGTTTCCAGTCAGACAACTGCACTGATTCGCTGACTACCCTATACATAGCATATTGTGCTACATAGTGGTTGAAATACTTTTCGCACATGAGTTGTTGGATACCTTTTTCATAAATTTCAGCCACTTGTTAGTTCATAATGTCTCACGAAATTTGTTTCTGTCGTTTTCACTTCCTTGTCATATTCGAGTCGTCTACCACCAACCTTGAAGGGGAGAAGGAAATAATAATGCGCAAGGTCTGGACTGTATGTTGGATGCGGAAAAATGTCCCAGTGAAATTCGTCAAGTTGAATTTGAATTACGGCAGCAATGTCGCCCTCACATTGCTGCGTTGCCGTGCAGGTGACTCTCATATTTTGTACCGTGGCACCAATATTCTTTTTCTTTATGTACTTTTGGCTTCACGGCTGGCAACTTACATTTCATAATTCTGTATACTTATTTTTCATGGCACTACAACTCCTCTCGCCCTTAGTTTACTACAGTCTGCCCTGATATATCAGGGTAAGGGAGATTGGGAAAGCTCTTCAACTAGGTGGCTTGCTAGTATCAAATAAGTCATAGGCGGTCCAATTGACAGGCGAAACCAAGAGTGTCTCTCAGGTGGCATGTCAAGATATTCTACGCTTTGCAACTGATCTGCTACGTATTTTACCTTGAATTATAACTTGGAGGTACAGTGGAACCCCGCCATTCGTCCGCCTCTCTACTCGCATCGATATTCGTCCAACTTATTCAAGTATAATTCAACTCGTTATTCGTACGCTTGCCCGCTATTCGGAGAGCGTGCGGTCGGCGCCACGCGACAATGTTGTTGACCATTTTAGAAAAATTCTGAAAAATCGTCAAAGGCAGCCAACATTGGACAGGTTTTTAGAGAAAGAATCCCAAGATTTTTCTCGTGCAAAAAGACTGAAAAAAGAAAGAACACTAGAAAGAGAGAAAACACCTGAAGGCATGTTACCTGATGTTTTTATGGAAAGTGACTCCAATTCCAAACAGTAACATCAACATCCCTCTTCCTCCTCTCCATATTCTACTTACGCCATAAGCTCACCTAAGTACAAAAGTGCAGTTAAATTTTTATTTATGTATTTCATGTACAGTACTGTATATTTATTGTTTTAATAGGTTTTAATAAACGATCATCTATGGATCTAGAACTGATTAATCCAATTTACATTATATCTTATGTGAAAAAATGATTCGTCATTCGTATAAATCGCCATTCGAACTACCTTCTGGAACGAATTGTGTACGAATGGCTGGGTTCCACTGTAATTATATTTTCTTTTACGAATAAGGTGCCTCAAAAATTTCAGTTTTTGGTAAATTATTTCTTTCTTCTTCCTATTCAGGAATTTATTGGTATTATCAATCCATTAAATGCGCAACACTGTCCTAGAGCTCAAATGTTTAAGTGTTGCTATTCTCTTACTTGTGTGTATTGTTAATGTCCAAGCTTCGGCATCTTTTAATGTAGGGGAAAAATTTTGGCAAATGATGTAATTTCCTAGGTTTTTCCCTGAGCGTTACAAACCGATGTGTGTTTTGGTTTCCCGATGACATCCTGCTGTTCTTTTTTTATCCTTATCGTCAATTAGCCTCTGTTCTCAGGTCTGAAACTACCGATTTTTTTATCCATCAATTTTTTTCTTTGCCCCCTTTGCTTCTTTTCTACCATCTCTTTCAAGTGTTACCGTAAGTTTGTAAGTTAGTCTTCTTTCCATAACTGTATCGTCTGACGCCAAGTTAATTTTTATATGTCTTGTTCTCACGTCTTCTAAGGGATTTAACCTGTCTCCCTTTTTCAGATTAAAATTTATTAACGATCTAGTTTTATTTATATTTTACGACTGCAAATTAGCTACTGAATAATTAATTTTTTCCATAAACGTTGATTTTATGGCCCGGATAATAAGATAGCCCAAGGTAACCTATAAATAGTGTGTGTGCGCTTCACAATTTAACATCTTCCGTTCAAACAGCGCTGAATATTGTCTTATTATTTCTTTTATTTACAGAGCATATGCAATTATATATTTAAATTAAATTATTTAAAGGAAGTTTGTTTTTTATATGCAATAATACAAGATGTGTAAATTAAGTAACCGGACTGGCAACATAGCGTTTGATCTGGCAACATTTGGGACGCGGGACTCGGAGCGACGGCAGGTGAACATATGATACGTCTTCAGTACGAGTTTGAACTCACTAGAGTAATTTTATTGTCCGTAGCGATTTTTTTCGTGAAACAGTTTTTTCTAGTGCGTTCTAAAAATGTGTGACATTCATTTGGAGCAACGGTGTGCTATCAGGTTTTGCTTCAGACTTGGGCAGAGTGCAACGGAAACTTTTGCAAAACTTCAGCAGGCCTACGGAGACAGTGTTTTATCAAGGGCCTAGGTTTTTTTGATGGTTTAAGGCATTTTCAGGAGTTGTTAGAAGATGAATCACGCAGCGGAAGGCCTTCATCTTCAAGAACCAATGAAAATGTTGACAGAATCCGTGATCTTGTGCGTTCAGATCGTCAGTTGACAGTCAGAATGATCGGGGAAGAGTTGAATTTGACTCACACTACCGTTCATCAAATTTTGACCAATTTCAACGAGTTTTTGGCCAGTAAAAATATTTTTGTGGCTCCTCAGCCTCCTTATTCGCCTGACTTGAGTCTTTGTGACTTTTTTCTCTTCTCAAGATTGAAAAAGCACCTCAAGGGACGTCATTTTAGGACACTCGTAAACATTCCAACGTCCGTAACCGACCAGCTGAAAGCTATTCCAGTATCCGAGGTCTAGCACTGCTATGAGTATTGGAATAACCGTCTCCAGCGCTGTGTGGCTTCCCAAAGAAGTTATTTTGAAGGAGACAATGTTGAATTGTAATTCTATTCGAATAATAAAAAAAAAAAAAAAATCAAAAATTAGTCCGGTTACTTAATTTATACTTTTTTTATCTGCTTCAATAGGTAAAATATAAAGAAAATCTAATTTTTTAAATGAGTGGTCAAAATTATTTAACAATCATGATTTTCAATATGTGCTTTTGACATGGTTTTTATATTTGTACGGCGTATTTATTTTTTAATTTTTGTACATTATGGAGTCCAAAACAAAGCGGGGCACTGAAGCTTCATTAGTTTCCATATATATCGGTCCCTAATCAGCGATTTTAAAATTTCTTCTTGGATTTTATATCACCATGGTGGAAATATAATACATTTACAATATTTCTTTGGGAGAATTTAGATAAATTACTAATGAATTAGGTTCGTTGTCTTATTGAAAACATTACACCTACTCATCTTGCTCCTGGCATCTCAACTGTAAATACCGTTTAAGAGGTAATACATTTTTAATTATATTTAAAATTACCATACTACCTGACCTATCATACCTGTGTAGGAGATGAACAGTTACTGATGATTTTGCTAATTTAAAACTGGCATTTTTCAACCTTGTAATAAAGAAAAAATTTCAACATTTATTTCGTGTTACGTCAAGTTTTTAAAGAGATTATGAAAGTTTAGTCAAGTACGAACCAGTTCAGGGATATATTAAGTACTGAAAAATTAGTTAAATTAATACAAAAATAAATGAGAAGCGGATTATTGCAACTAGACACGTAATGAGAATAGAAAAAACTAGAATGGAAAAGTATCTGAGAAAGGAGATTTATAAAGGTGGTTCAACATTCGTTGGCCAGTGGAAAGCTCTCGTAAAAAATGGAAACGATAGAATTGAGCACCAATGGTTTAAGCAGTGCACACGTATGTTTTGCTTTTCGACCCAGACGGAGTTTCGACAGATATCGTTGTCGTTTGCAGATGGAAGAGATCTATGGCCTTAAAGATGCTCAGGCATAATACCACGGCTGATAGATTGGTGCCCATGCAAACCTCGCGTTTGCTGATAGAAGATGTATCGTTTATTGGTTTACAAGAAAGACAATTAACAGAGCGGATGTGGAAGTCTTCTGTGAGTGAAGGCAAAACTACTAACAGAAAATGCCACAGGAGATACATAGATATCATCGTGGAAATGAAAAAGAATAAGACGCGTAAAAGTAAACAATTAAATGAAACGTAGGTCAAACTCCCAGTTTTCATTATAATATTCATATGTCCTTGGATGTGGTAGACCACTGATTGGAAAACGCTGGCTTAAAATTAGTTTCAATAACAATTCATTATTTAACTGTCATATCTCTTTTTTATTGAAACCTATTTATATTTGCACTGTTTCTACCATTATTTGAATGTTTTCGGTAGGAACATTATTCTATCGTAATTTATTAACGCAAATGTTATTTTAATTTTAATTATATATATATTTGTTTATGTACCCATAATAAACAAATAATAAACTAATATATTTGCCTATTTGTTTTGGATCATTTGTAGCTAGTAAATAAATAATTATTTTTATGGATTAAATACCGACTATTTACTTTATTGTCTAATTTTACACAATTATTTTAAATTCAAAGTTGGCTATAGTTGTTAAATTATCGTTAATCAATAAGAAATGTTGTTTAGGATTTTTGTCCCACGTCCTACCATTTTTAACTCATTGTGCTCAAACTTTAGTCTGGAATGTCTCCATCTCCATTCAAGTCGCTCATTTTAGAGAATAATTAAAAAAATACTAATAATATAAAAGCTCTAGGGCTCTAAGTTAGATATTAAACATCTAAAAACGTACTGTACAAGTCAGTACAAGCAGTTCCTGGTAGCGACTTGATATCGTTTGTATCGTTCTAGAACGGTTCAATTCTCATGTTGTAACATGGGACTAACCGTTCTAAGAACGGTTCTGAGTTCTGTTGAATAGCTTTTTAGGGTTTTGTAGGTATGATCACAAAAAAACCTTATAACGGCACTATCTGTATGTCTGTGTGTCTGTCTGTCTGTCTGTCTGTCTCTCTGTACGGTATAAATTGTAGCCAAACGGCTGAATATCGTAAGTTCAATATTGGCATACTTATACAACTTTTTAACTCACATATAGGAAAAATACTGAGAGTTCAAAAAAAATCTATCAAGGAATAGATATAAACAGGAATTTTTGATCAGATTAGTTTTTAGAAAAATATCAATTTAATTAATTAATTATTTTTTTAATTCATACATAATCAATTAATAATTCATTATAATTATACTTATTAAATATGTAATGTCCAGAGTGTTAAGGTCTTACAATAAAAACTTGGTGATATATTTTTATAATTTTATTTAAACTCTTAAATATTTTATGTATAATTTCCAATGGACCGATACATTCTTATTTATTTATTTATTTACAAGTAGTTGTCATGAATGTACGTTTTTCATAAATATCTATGCCTACTATTTTTGTAAAATATATATTACAAAATACCTGCAATAGCCTGAAACGTGTGAAAATTCACATTCACAGTCATTTCACTTAATTTTTTATAAGTGCGCAAGTGCGGAACAATTCTGAAACAATTTTGTCCGATGTTGAAACAAACCTTTAGAATAAACCATACCAGAAGTGTATTTGGAACCGTTGTGCGTAAAATATTGTACGTACCACTGGCTAAAGGAAAGTTTACACCCTTGAACGAAAAAAGCCATACATGTCAGGCTTAACGCGTCCGCTTGTGTAAATGATTTATTTCGAACCGCCAACAACAAAAGCAGGAATGTTTCATGAATATACCAAAACGTTTTTCTTATATTTTTCATAAATATCTATGCCTACTATTTTTATAATATATCACAAAATACCTACAAAACCCTGATATATGTGAAAATTCTCACTTCACATAATTTTTTTAAGTGCGCAAGTGCGGAACAATTTTGTCCAACGTTGAAACAATTCTTTAATAAACCATACCAGTAGTGTATTTGAAACCGTTGTGCGTAAAACATTGCACGTACCTCTGGCTAAAGGAAAGTTTACACCTTTGGACGAAAAAAGACTATACGCGTCAGGCTTCAAATTTCATCCGTTAATGTAAATGTTCTATTTCGAACCGCCAACAGAGTGGCCGAGCTCATTAAATCATGCAGTTCTGACTGATAACAACAGTCTGAATTGAGAGGTTGCTAGTTCAATTCCCTTTGGTGATATTATTCGGGCGAGAATATTATGTTTACATTACTCCCTTTTTCACAATCATTCACCCCTCATCAGGTGTAGGAGCTCGCCCCCTGACATCGGTGATTAACCTCGTCGCAGAAATAGGCCGATGTAAAATAAATAAAATAAAATAAATCTGTTTCGAACCTCTTTACATAAATAGCTATTAAAACTAACAATGGATAGATTTTGTTAGCTTTTCTTTCACTTCGTATGTTGGAATGTAAAGTTGGCTGATGATGTCATGGGTCAAATCCCCGCTAACCCAGTGAAAGATCGTTTGGAAAACGATCATTCAATAAATCTTTTCCTTTTTACGTTTTGTCACTTAAATATTCCAACTGGGTCTCACATCATAACAGCTTTGATAACCAGAGAATGCTCTCGGTTGCAAACGTCTTAAGAATCTATTTATTTTTAATGTACCAGTATCTTCCTATTAGTAATAAAACAAGATATAACATTTTTAATGGTTTGCAAAAAACCTTTTATAAAAACAACGCTTCAAATAATAAAATAAATGTGATCGAGTCTGCATTAAATGTATCTCTATTAAACTTTTAAGATTAACAGCCCTAACGGTGATTATAAAAAATATATTTGACATTTAACACGTTAAAATACAATCACGATTTCAGAATGTTTTAAAAAGTAACGGAATACAAATGAAAAAACATACATTGTTATAATAACAGATGTATGACATTGGGAGATGTAATAATGCATTGTAATAGAGATACGAATCTAAAGAGTATACCTTTGGATAAAATCAAGAGTAGATGTAAATACTATAATTATTTACACGTGTGTAATTGTTAGGAGAAACTATTTTATTTTAAAAGGCACGTAAGATTTTATTGATAAATTAAATTATACTTGTGGACATATCTGAAAATACGAAGGCCTTTTCAAAAATAAGTTTAAATAATTTTTAGGGTTTTTTAGGTATGACTACCAAGAAACCCTTATAATAACGTCACTCATGTGTCTGTCTGTCTGTACGGTAGAAACTTTTGTCAAACGGCTGAACATAGAAAGTTGGAATTTGGCATGCTTGTTGATACTCTAATCCAAATATAGGAAAATTTTAGAGAATTCAAAAAATACAGCGCGGGATTAATATAAACAAATATGTATTTAATGGTTTTTCAATTTTTAGTGGGGCATCAAATGAAACGTCTCTATAAAAAATCTTTTTTTTTGTTGGATTTTTGCCAAACATATGTCAAAAAACTTTTGCCTCCACCCTATCTCTCAAATGGAATGATCTAAAAATATGAAAAAAATCTCCATAATGAACATTGAAGAAAACCGGACTTGTTCAACAGGAATTTTTGATCAGATAAGTATTGCGAAAAATATCGATTTTTTTGTGTAAAAAAATGTGTGCTTTCAAAAGAAATCTGTCAAGACGTAGATAATGAAAATGAAAGCATTTTATCAAAAAAAAATTAACTCTTATTTTTTTTTTTTTCAAAAATGTACTAAATAAATATTGTCCTGCATCCTTTGCTGAAAAGGGTTGAACTAAAAATCTGAAAAAATTCAGAGTAATATACATCTAAACCAGAGACTTACAAAAGGAAATTTTGATCATATTTCATTTTTGGAAAATATTGCAGTTTTTTTGTTTTCGACAAAATTAATTACTTTATGATTCATAGCTAAATTTGGCTAATAATGAATTTTTGTATTTATGGCTCAGGTAGTGTATGTATTTTTTTGAAATTAAAAATTAAAAAAAAAAGAACAAAATAACAGCTGAGAATTAAGTTTATAAGTTTTCACTAGCTCGTTAAATTTTATTCCAGTAACGACAAAATATGTAGTTGAACGACAGAACTTGCAGGAAAACGACAAAACTGGTGCGCCATCTGTGAACTCGTGTAAAGACTAACGTCATATGGAAAGTAATCTTACTTTTTACCGACCGCCAACATATATATGGGAGGTATTGTGAACATACCGATTTTGACATTTTGAGAATTCGATGGATCTCCTCGAATGAGGTCCCTACATAACGTTTTGACTATTTTTAGCATGATGTCTGTCTGTCTGTCTGTCTGTCTATCGGTCCCTGTACACGTGCAGAACAAATTTGGCTAAAAGGATTTTTATGAAACTTCATTTTAAGCTTTTGACACGAGTTGATTAAATTTTGGTAAAATTGGTTAACTAGAAATGGGAATTTACTCGTGTCGGTTTTAAGATATTTGCGAATATTTCACAACAGAGAAATATTTCGAAAAAATGATTTAACAAAAGTTGCTATAAAAGCAATAACTAACAACTTTGCAGCATAAATTAAACAAGTACTTTGTGATGGCGGTCGATCCTGTGGTGGCTACAGCTAATTTTTTTATGATGATTGTCCTTTAAAGAATTCAAAGAAATGCCTCTGAGTGATTGAGAAGCTAAATGACGAGTTTCTTGTCCACCGTGTATAAGGGGAACAAAACTTTGATTGTCCATATTTATAAAAAATATATTTTCTTTAATGTTTTCTACAAGAGATTTATTTATTTATTTATTTATTTATTTATTTATTTATTTATTTATTTATTTATTTATTTATTTATTTATTTATTTATTTATTTATTTATTTATTTATTTATTTATTTTGTAATATATGTATTCCACCATTCAGATTTAATTTAATGCTAAGTGTAACTTCCCACGTTCAAAAGTTGTCTTTTGTCTTGCAAAGAACCTAGAGCATATTTTGTCGTTCGAAATAAAGATTTTGTCGTTATATTTCCCCCATTCTTTGTTGTTCTCCTCAAATGGTTAATGGGCTCATAGTAATGTTTGATTTGATTACCGCACTTCACAATTGTACGCTATTTGCAACAGCAACTCCATTGTTACTGGCCAGTACTTGGGGTGAGTTGATGCTTGACGACGAATAAGTTACAGTGTGCCACATAGATATGAACTAAAACTACCACTGACCATATTAATTTATCCTGGTTTTTACGCTCGAAAAAAATCACTTAACTTAGACCGCCCTCGTTCATTTTTCTAAAGGCACATTTTCTCTAATGCACTAAATACAATTTTGGCCTTTATTATATTATAATATGTTTAGTTTTTAAATTTTTTATCTTAGTGTGTATGGCCATTATCGCTGTTTATGAGAAAAGTGTAGATTTTTCTCATATATAACTAGAATTTATGTAAGTTTCTTTCAACGAAATTATTCTGCGTTGCGAATATATCATTACGTAACCATAAGAGTATTGTGTCTGCAGAAAAGGTTATATTTTCTGAAAATGTCTCGTAAAAAGTTGTCGCCTCAAGATTAAGTTCTGTGTTGAATATTTCATAATACACAGTATTAGAAGAAAGGTATCAATGTTATTATGCAAAGTTCTGAATATTACAATAGTTACTTTCAATATCTTTTCTAAGAATATTGTTTAATTCTGAAAATACAATACGTATCATAGGTTGGCAATATCACTTCTCCAGTTCAATTTAACTAACATTTGACGGCCGGGTTTGAGATTATATTCAAAACAAACATATATTGCTTTTTGTATTATAATTATTAAAATATACACATTATGATCACAAGCAACGAGAGAAAATGCTCAAAAATGATAAACAGCACAGAATTGTCAACTTAACATTAAAAAATAATAATAATTTCAAAGCTTAAAAAGGCATCTATTAGGGTTTTGTAGGAATGACCAAAAAAACATCACTCATGTATCTGTCTGTCTGCACATCTGTCTACAGGGTAGAAATTGTAGCCAAACGGCTGATCATAGAAAGTAGATATTTGGCATGCTTGTACAACTCTTTGACCCACATACAGGAAAAATATAGATATTTCAAAACAAATTGTCAGATAAATATAAATAAATATATATATATATAATATTAAATTTAGAATGGGGTATCAAATGAAACCTCTTAATGCGTGGATAAACAGGCAAGTTTTATTTTTTTAAATCTACGAGGGATGTTTCCTAAATTCTGGGAATTGTGCTATAATTAAATTACGCAGAACTTATAGGCAATGTTATTGGTGCCAGACAAGTCTTGACATGTTTATGCAACTATCTAGTGCAATATTGTTCAGTCTGATTTAGGTGTTCGACTGATATAGACGCGTTTTCATAGCACTGTTTTTGTAACCATGGAAGACGCAGCAAAATCTCAAAGAGCAATAATTTTCTTTTTGTGGAAAGAAGGTGTGAAATCATCAGAAATTATTCAGCGTCTGCAAGGAGTATTTGGTGAGTCTGCAGAATCCAAAAGTAATGTTTATCGGTGGATCGATCGTTTTTAAACCGGTAGAACATCACTAGAAGACGATCCACGCAATGGGCGCCCAAGCACGTCGGTAAATGAAAGAAACATTACTGCCGTCGAAGACCTACTGAAAGAGGACAGGCGAATGACTATTCGTCAAATTAGTGTGCGCCTAGGGATAGGTACACGACAAGTTCATGACATTTTGCATGATTGTTTGGGCGTTAGCAAGGTTTCGCCGCGCTGGGTGCCAAGGCTGTTGGGACCAGAACAGAAACTCAATAGGAGACACCGAAAAAGTTCTTTGAGGACGGCTTAAAAAAATTAGTTTATCGTTGGGATAAATGTATTCAGTTAAATGGGGATTATGTTGAAAAACTACATTGTAATATTGACGAAAATTAACAAAATAATAAAAATTATAGCTAAATTCTCAGAACTTTGGAAACATCCCTCGTACTTGTCTATGGGATTCTCGCCAAAAATATTGATGTAAAAATCTGGAATACATCTCAGTACTGTACATTTATAGGAACCGGAATAGTTCAACAGGAATATTTATGAGATTAATTTTTCGAAAAATATCGATTGTTTGTATCGTAAAAAAATAATAATTATTTAAAAAATATATATATTACGTGGTATCAAAAACAAATCTTAAACGAAGATGAATCGAAATTTTTGTAGTAATTTTTTAATATATATTTTAAAACGTTTTTTCAAAAAATGTATTAAAAAAATTACTGTCCCGCATCTTAACCCAAATAGTTAAATTAAAAATCATAAAAAATTCTAAGTAATGTACATTGACCTGAATCGGAAACTTAGGAAAGGAATTTTTGATCAGATCGCATTTTTTGAAAATATTGCAGTTTTTGTGTTTTTAATATGGCTAAATTTTTGCTAATAATGTTATGGATTTTTTGTATTTATAGCTATGATAGTTTTATGTTCTTTTAAAATTAAAAATATAATAAAAAAAAAGAAATTTAACAGCTGAAAATCGTGTACATGTATTTTCAATACTTAATCACTTGTATTTGACCGAAGTCGAATTCTTATTTCTTATTTCGTGTTCATATATGAAGCTCCACCTCTTATTATATGTCATGATTCAAGCTAATATTATTATGCGTCATAATTCAACCTACTGTTTTAATTATTTTAGTTTTTTGTTTTTTAAGTAGCTAATAGTGAGAAATACTTTCCTAAAATGCAATAAATGAAGTCATTTAACTATATATTTCTTATTAATTTAATGAAGACTTGGCAAATAGGAAGCAAATGCAGAAAACATCGCCGGGATTTTATAATTTAAATTTTATTGTGACGAAATTTTTGCAAATTATTTAAACTCAATTTAAACATAAACTCTTAGGACTTAAATAACGAATAAAAATTATTATCAAACAACTGTTGTTTTTGATGTGGTTACAGAACAAATATTGTCGTAGAAATCCACCATTCTGTTGGATCCTTATATTTATTAAGTACCAACAAAACCCTGAACTGTGTGAAAATTCACACTTAACATAATTTTTTTTTTTTTTGTTCAAATTATTGTTATTTATATAAATATACCCAAAAAATTCCAAGCGTTATAAGCATTAAATAATTAGATGCTGATTTCGGTATAATTTCTCTTATAATTTTGTGCCACATATGTTCATATACACTGCTTTAGAAATACGTTATCCTTTTTACTAATGCAAAAAGTGGAATTTAGAAAAGGAAAAATAACAAAAAAGCAATGAAAAATAAAATTCAAATTAAACGCACATCACAGTTGCGATAAAACCTAAGTCCATTACAATGTTTTACAGAAGCCGCGGAGTATTTTTTATACAGGGAGGTCGCAAAGACACTAAGGCAGGAAGAACTGGCACGTATACTTACGGTCATAAAACGCATAATGCCGAGTCATAATCAGTGGCGTACAACATGGATTTTACAACATTACATGGTTATTAGAAAATAATATAGGTATACTTAGATTGCACGAAAGTTTGAATGGATAAAAATAAAAATGACTCTTTAGATCAGTGTTTCTCAATCTTTTTACTCTCGTGGCACATTTTCCAAAAAAGAATAATTTCGCGGCACACCTACGTAGTTACAGAAGAAGACATTGTGAATGCAGACTCCCCTGTATTCAGAATATGTCAATTTCAATTCGTTATAAAAAAATCCTTCCTGTACTTTATTCTTATTAATGGTATTATACGTATATTCGGACAATGATGTTAAAATGATCACAACGTTAGTTTTTTTTAGAATTCGTGGCACATTTGAAAAATTTTGCGGCACACTAATATGCCGCGGCACACCCTTTGGGAAACAGTGCTTTAGATACTTTAGAAAATAATGGACTAAAATGAACCTAGGTTTGCTCGGATTACAACAAACTTAGATAAAAACGCACATTAGTTAAAAATTCTGTTTATGTTGCTTTTCCTCGTAGGTTATCGTCAGTTTTGGCACGATAACCCTGTCAGGGTCTGAACCTTTTTGGAAATTCTGTTTTTTCAGTCTGTCCTGTTATGTATTGTTTTCCAACTGTAAATATTATTTTAGGTCTTTCTTTTACTGATCCATATGTTCTGATTTCCTTCTTTTTCATCTTCTTTATGGCACAGCAACTTGTCCTGGATCTTGGCCTTCTTTATTAGGCTCTTACATAGAACTCTGTCCATGGCAACTTCTTGCCAATTGTTTACGCCCAGGTGTAGTAGGTGTCTTCTTTTACCAAGCGTTCTTAAGATTAATTTTTACCGACTGCCAACATTTATATATGTAGGGAGGTATTGTGATCATACCGATTTCGAAATTTCGATGGATCTCCACGAATTGAAGTCCCTACATAACGTTTTGACTATTTTTATCATGATGTCTCTTGGTCTGTCTGTCTGTTTGTCTGTCTGTGTGTCTGTCTGTCTGTTTGTCTGTCTGTCTGTCCGTCCTTCTGTCTGTCTGTGTACACGTGCAGCGCAAATTTGGCTAAAAGGATTTTTATGAAATTTCGTATTTAAGCTTTCGACATCAATGGCACGAGTTGATCAACTTTTGGTAGAAATCGGTTGACTAGAAATGGGAGTTTACTCGTGACGATTTTAAGATTTTTGCGAATATTTAACAACAGAAAAATATATCGAAAAAATTTATTTAACAAAAGTTGCTTTAAAAGCAATAACTAGCAACTTTTATCTGAGACATAAATAAATTTATGTCTCAAATATTATCATAAGACATTTGATAAAACGAAAAATGTTTGAAAAATTTTTCGAAATTTTTTCTAAGTATCTATTTTTTCATACTTATATGTAACATTTCCATGGTCATGATAAATAATATTTACACTTTCTTTCATTACGGACACGACCATCTCCACATCGATAAATATCTCTGTTAGAAAATATTAGGCCAAGTTATTTCTACTCTGCCGCTAGAATGTATTTTATACAAGTACTTTGTGATGGCGAGCGGACCGACTTGTGGTGGCCACAGCTGATTTTTTAGATTGTACGGAGTTTTCCGTTATTTCTAGGTGAATAAATAAAATCACAGAATAAATAAATAAATAAACATGTTAAACTAGGTAGGTATCATTAATATATTTATTTTTTCAATACGTATTTCGGCTATTATGCCATTATTGTGTAAATTTTTGAAAATGGCAACTACTGTTGCTTAATAAAATGTTTATAATATATTGTCGTTTTCCTAATTCGGCTGTCCTAGATTTTTACTAACTAAACCTAACCTAATTACCTAAATTTTTCATATTTACTGTTCGTCTTTATAATTTTGAGCGAGATTTGTTGTAATCGGCGCGATGACATTTTGTTAGGTTATGTAAAGGTAACGTCCTCTCCGATATATTCTGAGATAGCCAATGTGTTTATATGTCCGTTTCATTAAAACAACACACTAACTATAAGTTTGGGAAACTATCAGCAATCGACAAGGCATAATCTACATTTGGAGATCTAAACGGTTGCTCGCTTACCATATGACAAACATGTTAGTGACAATCAACAGTTCACAAGATATAGTCTATGGTCGACTAATTTAAGAGCTCCGAACGCAGCTTTAGATGAAACAGTTCGTTGAATATTTGTTTGTTTCGTTTTACTTTTATATTCATTATGCCCTCGTTTGAGTTTCAGTCGCTTGTAGAGGATCAGTAGTTTACCGCTTATGAGCATAATATCCAATTACAAAGTAAATTTATGTGTTTATAATTGTGACAAGATTCTTGGTTATTCTTTTACTTTCATCTAGTAAAAACATGGAATTAAAGTCTAGCACTTACTAACAAAGTGCATCTGCTAACTAATATTGTACAGCTTTACGCACGAAACTATTTTAACATTCTTACAGATCCATTTTATAAAATACCACAAATCGTGATCAATTACGCAAAAATAAAAGAAACTGCAGAAAACCAGTGCAATTGAAATAAAACCACGGTGCATTCTTGTACATCTCACCGTCCTTATCTGGCTCGATATGCGATAGGCGACGCTAATACTACACTATACAAAAAGGTGAACCATATCATTTGATAATATGCCTTCTAATTACTTCATACTCAACAGTTCAAATTTTAAAATGTTAGAATTTAACGCAGTTAATTGGTTGTTTAAGTTTTTATAAAGATATTTTCTACAAGATCAAGATCTAGATTAGTCTTTCCTAAACTCTAAACATGCGTGGACCCATAAAATTACTAATAATTAAGAGGTAAAAGAAATTCAAATTAGTATAATTATGGATAAAATATTGGGCGCAAGCGTAACATTGCAAAAGACCAGATGTACTTCATATATGTTTTTTTTTTCGCAATATTAGAGTTATAAATAAATAAATAAAAAATAGTTGGAGAAACAGAGATATATTAAAAATATTTAATTAAAATTTTTCACATTTATTTTAGTTAATAACTAATTTTATTAAAATTTCTAAATTAAATTGATCATATTTACTAGAGTTTAACCCAAATCAAAATTAAGCCCACGCTGGCATACCACACAATCAAGTTATAAACGAATGGATAATGATACACAACTTAAATGGACTAATGTGGAGGAAAATAAAGTAATGAGTACCTAAAAGCTAGTTAATTTAGTTAAAAGTTTGGTTTAGTAAGTAACAAAAAAATTAAAATAAATAAAAATAATGTAACATTATTAATATATCTCTTTTTCCCCCAACTTTTTTTTTTTTCATTTCACAACCATCAATTTTATTTAAAAATAAATAATTTTTAAATTTACCATCATATACACATTATTAGGGCGTCACTGGCACATGATCTCAATTGTAAATGTACTACCAACTTTGTATAGAAGTTTTGTGTCGTTCGTACCAGGTTCTAGAACTTAACCGTGTTTGTTTTTTAATATGTGGCCCTAAAGCACTTGTGCACTAGAACAGGACGGCAATATTTTTAAGGTCGCGGACCGCATCCAGTTACACAAATTTTAACGGGCCATGCTTCTTTTTGCATTTTTTTTTTTATGCTAGTTTACATGTATTTACCTCAGCATAAATACACATAAGGTCGGTTTCTGAAAGCTTAGTTAACTATAACCAAAGGGTCAGAAAATGGTTGCTATGGTTGCTTATGGGATTGTTATTTTGTACCCAAGTTTAACCAAAGAATTAAACTCGGCTAAGCTCTCAGAAACCGAACCCTAGTGTGTAATTGCGCAGTAATTGGTTGACTATGCTGGAAAAGTAAATATTGTGTTTTCTTATTGGTGGGCCGCATAAAATCGTTTGACGGGCCACATTCGTGCCACTGGCCGCCGATTGACAACCTCTGCCAGTAGAGCATCATTGGACAGAGTACCTTGAAGTTCAGAGAATTTATATTGAAAAATAAAAGAAATTTTAATACGGAATAGTTTTTCAATATCCAGTCCTGAACCTTTATAATAGTCGCTGCATTCTAATGGATATTACCTCCTAATTTGATGAAAATTTTGTCCCATAATGTACATCCTTTACGCCTCAGAGAAATTGCATTTTGTGCAAATATAAAAAAACTAGAGCATACTCCCTTTTTTTGGAATAAGGAAGCCTGGGTAAAAGATTACATGTAAAACAAGAATTTGCTACCTTACTCTGACTTTAAACATTCCACGTACTGTCTCAGAAGCCTAACGGATTTTTTTATATAAACTCTATACGCACAATGAATTTATATAAAAAAACTAAAGATTTTATACTCGTATCATAGTTTAATTGTCTTTTAAAAGATTGTGCAATAGAACGTGATATTTTAGTCTAAAGTTTCCGGTCTAATTTGTATTATGACGAATTAATTTAAAACGGCACGTGCTCTGGTTAAGAACGAAAAAGTACTTTTCTATAACAAAATATCGTTTTGTGCTGGAAATCTGGTTCAATGAGACAGTAATATTCGACAAGAGTGGTCCACGGGAATTGGTAGGTGTCGATGACCGCTTTAAAATCGGCATAATAAAAAAAAATGTAAGGAAAAAACAAAGACAGGCATTTTTCAAAATATTTAAAAAATAATCTAAGAGCACTATTTTGGGTTCGTCCTGTTTGTGCTCTAAATTAAATTAAAGTAAGTGACATTAATGATAATCTGCATTTGAATTTTTTAATGAATTTAAACTTAATTTAATGATAAATAAAATTGTTGTTTTCTTGGGTTTCGGTCGATGTAAAGAAGCACAGTTAGTCAAATATTTAAAATGATTATATTAATGTTTGTTTACTAGTTTCGGTTACATTTTGAACCATTATCAAAACCTAAAAATGAGTACTGATTTGTTTAATAAATATTGTTAAACATTATTACACTTACTAGCAAAACATTATGTAAAAATGCAAAAAAAAAAAATATTATAATATAATTTAAAACATATTTTAATGAAATCTAACCAATAATTGAAAAGCCAGATTTACAAATTCATATAGTTTCATAAAAGACCCTTTACAACACAACAATCACCAAAGTCACCAGATCAGTAACGCTTTACAAAATGAAACATATAATATGTTTATAATATAATTAGCAAGTGTCTGTACAGAGCCGCAGTAAGGAAAACTTGCGCCAGGGGCAGAGCCGTGTTTTGGCGCCCTTGGTAAATAAAAACCAGGTTCTTACCTCTCAAAATTTAAGTGATGAGCAAAAAAAAGGTCTTCACCTCCCACAATCCAAAGTAACGAACAAAAAAAAAAGGTCATCTTCGCAATGGCGTCCCTTAGCAAGCCCGTCAGCGCCCTTTTCCTTAGTGCGCTAGGGGCCGTCGCCCCCTCCGCCCGCCCCTTACTGCGGCTCTGTATCTGTATGTAGTGTCGGTAACATTGTGACGTAAATTTTTCCTACGGTTCTCGTGATTGGCTAACTGGGGACACCCTGTCTCTTGATTGGCTGACAGGTGACACCCTCTCCCGTGATTGGTTAACTGGTGACATCCTGTCCCGTGATTCTCTGATCTAATATTATTTTGATAAATTAAAAAAAGGTTGCCCAAGTTAATACAGTCAAAAAAAATTTTTTTTTGTTAAAAACCCGTAATTGTTGACGAGTTAAACAACCTAGTATGTTTATATTTTTCGCCACAATATCTTCCATATAGACAGACAGAACCTGAGAACATAAGCGCCGAGGGCGCAAATTTGCGCGGAGCTCCCAATGCTCAATACCCAATACCCAATGTGCCCAATATCAGTCAGATCTAGATCGTCTCTGTCTCTGTGAGATGACATTGTTTCAGGAATACAAGTAACAGATAATTGTTTTTAATGATTCTATATATTTGATGTTGACGGCCCGAAGATCGCTAAGGACCGACTTGGTTGTGAGCAAAGAAGGTATTTTGAGAGCGGTAAAGTTGATCTGATGATGTCAAGGAGAACCGAATTTCATTTCAAGTAAGAACTTACCATGTCTGTCTGCTCAGCGAATGTTGCAGTTAACAAAGATTGAAACTGTGTAGCTAAACAGTAAACAGAGTTGAAAAATATCATTTCAAATATCTGAGATTCACACGTTTGATTATGTAATGCAAAATTTATTATTTTAAAATGCAAGAAAAAGCAAAATAGAAAAAATATTATAAAAATCTTGTTACATAAGGCTTTTTGCTACACTTGTCGATTAGAAAACTCGTTGCTTCGCAATTCGTTTTCTAAACGACGTGTATAGCAAAATTATGCTTTATGAAATTTGTGTTTTAATATACTATTTGTATTGCTTACAAAATTTAATTTTGCAATCTCCCGCCAGATCTGTAAGAACGGAATAGGTTGAAATAGAAGTCCGTAACGAATCTAAAAAAAAAAAAAGAATTAATCATCCTGTTTGGCTTGGCACGGATCTTGACTCAAATTCCTGTCAAGAAATATATATCTGTATTCGTCGTTAACACCTCAATTTTGTTATAAATAAGTTTTAAATTGTGTAATAAGATGTAAATCTTGAATGCAACATTTGTTATTATGTATACAAGAATATTTTACTTACTTACTTACGTACTTACTTATATTTTTTTTTCCTGAATATTTGAGATATATGGATTAGCCTCGAAGAAGGTAAATCGATAACGCACCTAACCTAGAGACTAACTCAAACTTATGGCCCATGATCATAATGGAATGAGGCAAGTTCGCGGAAGTAAGAAAGTTTTCAGTGTCGTAATAACGAGAAACTGTGACATAAGACCCACCGACTTGATCGATACACTTGGGGGACACCACCCAGCACAACTAAAAGAGAAAAAAGTTTCATATCCACTGATTATTAGGTAAAGGGATATTGTTGTTTATGAAGGTTACAGGAAGTAAAAGTTCTGAAATTTGTAGTTTATCGAAGTAATGTGCGAATTATTGCAGAAATAGGTAACTAACTTCGCACGAGAGTAATGCGAGTTGCATATCAGATAACTTTCAGGGGTAGTACGCAAATTTGCAAATATTTATTTAACTTCTCAAGAAACACAGAACTTATATTCTCTGCTCTACGCGCCACATAGGCGCTGGACTCTTGTTATTTCAATAAGTATACAAATAAAACTATTGAGAATATATTTGACAGGTACCAATATTTATGTATTAATTTTTAATCTGTAGACTTCAAAATATTTATGTCTCTATTAAATATTGCGTAACAGTGTCATATTTCTTAGTTATTTATTTTAATTTTGACTGTAAACGATGACATATTTATTTTTAATATGTAAATTGAGCCTTCGAGCTTGGAGGAAATATTTTTCATAAAGAATTGAACAATTTGTCTAGATAATTACAACAATGTTGTGCAACATATATTTTAAATTTATTGAAATTTATTACAAATTTACAGTTAGAAAACTTGATTAAACATTCTTTTTAGACACGCTTTTAACATATTTCTTTAACAAATTCGAATAAGACACGTCATGAGGATGATAGAGGACAGAATAATAATAATAATAATAATAATATATTTATATCCGTTAAATGATAATTACATTTAAGGACAGTGTCTAGGTGTCACAATAATTAATTAATGAAAATTACATAAATAAAATTACATATAAATGACAAAAAAAAAAATCTTATAATATAACATAAAATTGCAATAATCAATTTAAATATGTACTATCTAGAAATTTATTGAAGCAATAATATGGATATTCCTAAATCATCCTAAAATTACAGAAATTAAGGCTTAACATTTACTTTGGGAGCTTATAAAATTTAGGTCCCGGTAAAGAGTGTTAGAGATTTGCCTGTCGCCCGGTCATAGAGGGACAGTTTACCGTTACGGTCACGACATCTAGCATGAAGATGTGTCCAGACCCTATATTTATTGTGACCAAGTATTGTACATTTTTGTAGTTAGTTTTTCAGTCCTAGTTTAACATCGTTATATAGCAGTCTTATTATCTCCGAAATATGTTTAAATAAAGTTAGTTCATAATATCCAAGTTTTTCATTTATTTATTCACCTTCCGCCAATCTTTAACAAAGAGGAATTCTTTCCCACTTCCTGTCTTAATTTTGGAGATTTAAGATGAGTCCCATATCTAGTTGCTCGATATTTTCCATCTGAGACAGTACAAAATTTATTTATGGTTTGTTTGACATAAATTAAACATTGAAATATGTACAGTTAAATTTTTATTCTTTTGAAAGAGGGGCCTACAAGATGTACGCGAAGGGACCTTACATAAAACACGCAAGGCTCTTTTTGTGCCAGCAAAACCCCAATAGGACAGGCACCCCATAATAAAATACCATAAGAGAGTTTATTAAAGAAAAGTAAACAATAAGAGAAGTAATGGTTGCACGAAAATTTAACACTCGTGTTAGTTTATTATTTTTATACATTTATTATTCTGAAAATTTTCTATATGATTTGCAGCCGTGGTACAATTATCGTATGTCGCTCAAGTGTAGGCGGTCTATAACCGAAATAAAAGAAAATTTTAAATAATTTATAACTTATTGAACTTTGCAGATTATGCCTAAATTTTGCAGATTTTTTATATTTAGTTTTGTTCGTTTGGTAGACAATAGATTTGATTGTCGTTCTTTATATAATTTTTTCTATTTTTCTCATATATAATTATTTAGATAAATATTCGCTGCAAATTTTTATGTATAGATTGATATGAATTTTATTTCAGATGTTGGTTATGTATTAGAAATGTACCCAGGGTGACCAGGTCTCAGGGTTTCCGGGCAGAGTCTCAGGGCTCCGGGTTTTGTTATAAAATCTCCGGGCTTGTAGTTTGGAGGTGAGGACTTTTTTTTTGCTCATCACTTATGTTCTGGAGGTTAGAACCTTTTTTTCTCATCACTTATATTTAGGAGGTGAAGACCTTTTTTTTGCTCAATGCTTGTATAACATTTATAAAATTGCTAACGAATAATTCGGTGAACAAATATTTTTTTCGCAAGGTTTTTGCAGCGATTAACAAATTGGGATTCGGCTAACAGATCGCACAGAGATACACGGCCGTTTGGAAACCAAAATTGATTATGCAAAGTATGTAATTGTAAGGATATCAAAAGACTTTTCAACAAACCAAACACTTGCAAATGCCTAATCCACTTCGAAGCCATCTTAAAGAAGAAGGAAATCCAGTCAACATTGGAGAAATTCTTCACATTACCATGAGCCAAAAAACGGGAACTGAGAGAAGAAACTCCTGAGATTTCTAGATCCTAGAACACTGTAAGATCAGTTGAACCTACCAAGGAGACATCCGGAAGATGATTCTCCCATGAACTACGGACTTAAAGTCTGTGTGTACTGTGTAAAGTGTAAATAATGTAAATAATGATTCTTCAGCGCTTCTGTCCTGATTTTGTGAATGTTGTGGAATTGACTAAAAGGGGCTAAATGTAGCCCGAGGCTCGAAAGCCTTGCACCCACTGCACTCTCCTGACTCCAGCCCTGATTTTAATGTTTTAAACCAGTGGTTCTCAAACTTATTTGGCCTACCGCCCCCCTTTCAGAAAAAAATTAGCTCAGCGCCCCGTGGAAATCTACATTCTTTAAAAGAACAAACAGAAAGATATATGTATTTATATTTCTACCTACGTTCTAAAATATAGTAAAGAAAGACGTAAATAAAACACCTTGAATATTGAAATTAAAAATTATTTATTAAAATCATATTCTCATGTAATGAGAAGGATGAACCCGGTGCGTTGCTTATCAATGTATCAATCCTCGGCTCTATTTTTGTCAGCAGTATTCTTAAATCACCGCGATTAGCTATTTGCAGTCGGTTTCTTTTTTTTGTTAATAGATTTGTGACCGCACTGAACCCACGTTCCACTAAATATGACGAAGAAAATGCAATTAACAACTTTTGTATTATAGCCCATAACCCAGGATAAGCTGTAGGAATCTGCTTTTGCAGCCAGAACTATTGGTAGCCGTCTCTGAATTTAAATTTCAATTCGTAATTTGTCTCACTTTCATCAGTTCTTCTTGTAATTTTGAAATGTTTGCACTTGAAAAAGGATCCAAAACCCAATCGGGTATGTTCATTTTAAAAATGTCTTCAAACCATTGGTTGAAGTCAGAATGGAGAGCATCCAAGTGCTGACAATAGGTAAGCAAGTCTTCATCATTTTCAATGCCCTCCAAATGCACCCGAGGCTACTATCGCCCCCCTGGATCGTTCCAGCGCCCCCCAGGGGGTGGTATCGCCCACTTTGAGAATCACTGTTTTAAACAGTGCGAGTTTTCACGGTAACATTTTCGGTACCTATTAACCGTACTGTATACAAGGTACTGCTATATCGCATTATTTGTTTTGTGTTGTTACAGTGACATAGCAAAGTGCACAATCATGCAACAGTGTTCAGGTCACAACAATACCCTGTTTGAGATATGTAACGAGTGTGTTATGGTCCATAGTGTGTAGGTATATTATAATACGTGAATAAGGTGTACGATTGTTGTTATTGACCTACGTTGCCCCATGTTGTCGACACTACATCACACCACTACTGTATTAAAATAAACATCATTTGCACTGCGAAACAGATCTTTTGTAAATTGAAACGATTGTGCTTTGAAAATATTCCATTAATTTTTCAACAGTTTGATATCTTAAGCGAGGGTGGAGCACAAAAATATCAGATGACTCAGAAATGGATTCATAAATTTTCAACAGGGTAATTTTTAAAACATTAACTAAAACAACAATGGCGGAGTAAGCTAAACATATGACGCTGAATAATGTACTATACAAATTTATTCATAATACATAATTATGATGGCAAACTTTTTCCTTTTGCGGTATTTCTTCGGGTTGTTTGTTATTATCGTGGCAACTACAGCAAGTGCCGTTTATTGTGATCACAGTTGTCTATTGAATATTGAATCTATTAAGCGGCGATTCTAATAACAAAAAATCGGAAGTATATTTCAGGGATGAGAAGTCGGGAGTCGGGAGTCGGGAGTCAGGAGTCGAGGAGTCGAAGCTTTTTGAGGAGTCAGAGTCGGAGTCGTGAGTCGGATAAAGTTATCGACTCCCGACATTTAAATCTCATTTTTATCAAGGAAGGGAACAAACCGAAAAGGAAATTCTAATAAACTTATTACCAGAATATTTTAAAGCACAGAAACAGGAATGATATTTTGCTCTCTGTTCAAGAACAAAAAATATTCAATACCGGTTTTACCCGGTTTCCTTCATGCTTTCCAGTTTAAAATTTGATTAATGCTGCTTGTATTAACAGAGCAATACGATGCAGTAAAGATATCTGTTTTTAATGATTTTATCTTTTTCTATATACTCTGCTTATTATGTTAAAGCAGAGCTATACTGGATTTTTAGTTTCTCAAGTTGAAACGAGCTTCGTGATTATTTCATTTTTCATGTTGGCAGCCAAAATCTATAAGCCAAAATGAAAAAGTAACATATTATGAAAAATAAAGTGTATAAAATTAAATCAAAATTTATGAAAACTAATATAATTGGAAAATTTGTATTAAAAATGACACAGAAAATCAAGATGAAATTAAAATGAATTATATATAAAAACAGTTCACCCCAACCCAAGATATTTAATGAAAGTATATTCTGTTTCTTTAGTTTCAGCTTAACTAGATATTGAAATTTACTTACTTTTAAAGATTAATGAGGCTTTTTATCATTTTATTTAACAAGAGCCCACTTCGATAGTTAAAAAGTGAGTAATAACTTACGAAAATAAAAAATACATTTAGTCCCACTTAAACATTTGAAATTGACTTGACGAATGTCGAGTCGGAGTCGGAGTCGGTAATTTTTCTACCCTGGTATATTCTATATACAGAAGTGACGGTATAAGGGTTTCTTAATTATATCGACAAGCTCTTAAAAAGAAGAAAATTCTTTATTATTATTATTATTTGATCAAGGTGTTGACAAGCACCCACATATGCCTTACTTAAGGCTCCTAGAGCGCACGTCTTACAAGAATTAGAAGACCTGACTACAGTCGATTACATCCCAAACTCCAGCGATATGCAATGATGGATATTATGCCAGGCCTAGAGCTTGAACATTGCGGAATGACCTTAGTATTACTACCTTCTTTATTCTGTAGAACAAAGAGTTGTCAAAAGACTTGCAGTCGGGAATGGTATTTACCCCTTAAACAAAGTTCTCAGGCCACCAAATTGATTAAGATTACGAGCTTGATTTGACTACGAAGTAGTTGGCAAAATACTTTTAGACGAGAATGATATTTACTTGTTAAACAAAGCTTTCAGGCCACTCAGTACACCATTATTAAGACTACGAGCTTGATTTTATAACCCCAATATTGCTTCCAAAGCTCAGACAAGTCTAGATATTTAATTTTTCTAATTTTAACTCTTTTTTTGCTTCTCCGTGTAATAGATGTTTTTCTTAAAAGACAAGCACCAATAATTACTTGCACCCAAACTCCTTTATGAAGAAGGGCGGCTCTGATTATTATAATGTGTTGGCACGATTTTATGATCTTTGTAATTTTGCAGCGTTGGATTAAGTTTTTAACTGTTTAAAGGTAAATTAGTAAAATTAATTGTTTTTAATCTAACGGGGGCGACGTGGACCTATGTCATCCTTTAGATACGCCAGTGAAGACACCACATAAAAGATTACCCAAATAACTGTTTAATGCAGAAATGACCATATCTGAAGAAGTGGCAGTAATTAGTAAACATATACATACATTAATATTCGTTACTGAGTAAGTGGTATTAATTACATAATTAACACCAAATACAAGTTTTATAAAAGAGTGATACCTTTAATAGAGTTATATGAGAAGATGAGACATAACCTTTAACCCTGAACGATAATGAATAAAGCTATTTAGAGACATTCCACTTCATAGTTCGGTCTAGATAGTCTTACATTGTGCTCATACCTGACCTATGGTACAGGTCAAGACCTGCTAGTGTAAATGTACCCATTAAGTCACTAACCCAGACACTAAACGTTATAAATAATTAATATTTATCTTAGAACCATCATCAGCTTACTTTATGGATTCCCGATCAGTATTTTCTTCAAAGTTGTTCACGTATATATTGTCCTCTGTCGAGATTAGAAATAAAATAAGGGTAACCGTGCTAAAAGATGAAGGCAACTTAGATTTTCTATCGCTTAGGACGCATGATTTAATTCTGTGACAAAAATATTGCTATGGTATTTCTTGGATGGATGAACAAAAACAGCACTGTCTTCACAACCGTAAATAATATAATGACAGTGTTATTTAATGCTCTCGTTACATAACCAATAGGAATAGTAAGAGAAAATATTCATTCAGCACAAAATACTATGTCTGTATAAAATGGCACGTTTTTCTTTTTTGACAGTGTCAATTCGGTTAACTTTTGACCTCCGTCTAATAAATCCTTGTCAGGTTTTTGCAGATGTATTATGTACTAATTATGCCATGTGTTCAAAAAGAAATTACATAAGGTTTGGCTGTGGAAAAATAAAATAATGTGTACTGCAAGCTTTAACTGTCAATTAATTAACTGTCATCACTGTTGTTGTTATAAGTTTCTCTTTAAAATTAGTTAGTCAATTGTCAAGCTTGCAATAGACATTATTTTATTTTTCCACAGCGGTATATGAAAACACTGTATATCTTCTTCACATATTTTATTAATTTTCTAAATGTACATTCCGACATTCCTTTAGTAGAACAGTAGTACTGTGAAGTTAGTGGCTATTTTTTTTTTTTTTTTTTTTAATTTGAAGCCTGGTGTACAATTTACGATCGTATATTAAATGATTTGTTTAAATTATTGTCACCCTTATTTCAAGTATATGGCTGAATGTTTATACAGATGTTGATATACAGCCATATTTTCAGTGATATAAAAGTATGTATTTAGAGTAAAAATTAATTATTTGGGTTTATAAATTATAAGGGTAAAAACATGCATCTGAAATGTAAAAGGTTTCTGTTTGTTAATTGGAGAGCTGATTATTTTTATAACAATAAAAAGCCGATGTGAAGTGTGAATTTTCAAGGTTTCGCAGGTATATAATAAGTGAAGGAGGCATGCTGAGTATGTTGGGCAAATTTGCTTTGCAATAATCACAGCAAAGTGAACGATATTTTAAAAATAATTTATCGTCTGTTAGTCTAAGAGCTTTAAAATCAAATTTTATGTTATATAAAATATTTTTAATTTTAATTCGAATTCCTAATACCATTATTTAGGTTTCTAAATATGTGCAGTATTTTTTTTTACATAGTAGATTTTGAAAATTGCGCCTATGGCTTCCATTGGTTATTTTAAGTCATATGCTCCGCCCCTCTAGTTTCGTGTACAAGACACATAGAATGAAAATATAGTTCCAACAATTCCAGCCGGTTATTAAATTTAGGCTCTTAAAAATTAAATGCATCATTTGCCAAAATATAACTAGAATTTTAACAAAATAATTTAAACAAAATAAAAATGAAAAAAAAAAACATAATAAATTGTCTCTTCTGCCCGGGAGCGACCGTAGATTGCTGCGTAGCAAGCGAGCAAGCTAACCATTAGACCAGGCATAACTATAACTTTTGTACATCGTGAACCAAAAAAACACAAAAAATGCGTTATTTTCCGAAAAGATAATCTGATCCAAAATTCCTGTTGTAATATTCCGGTTCACACCAATGTACATTACTTAGAATTTTTTCAGATTTTTAGTTTAAACTATCTGGGCTACGGGGTGTGGGACATTTTTTTTGCACAATTTTGGCAAAATTGCAACAAAATAATTTATTTTGCAAAAATTTAATTTTGATCGTTAATCCATGTGCTACGGGCTTTCATTTGATATCCTAGAATTTAAAAAAAAAAATCTTTTTCGATGAGCACATATTTGTTTATATTTTTAGGGAAATATTTTTTTTTAGATGTTTTAGTATTTTTCCTATGTGCGGGTCAAAAGGTTGTATAAGCATGCCAAATTTTAACTCTCTAGGTTTAGCCGTTTGGCTACAATTTTTAGCGGACAGACAGACAGACAGACAGACGACAAAATGACGGTATAAGGGTTTTTTGGTCATACCTACAAAATCCTAAAAAGGGGTTGAAACTATGTGGAAGACCTTTCAAAGTTAGTACCATAAAATAGAGTGAAATATTTAAACTTCAGTTAGCTTAGGTGACTTTTCAATCATATTGAAAAGGGGCCCCCACATTGGGATTCGGATTAATCTCCGCAGACTCCAGAATTTTCCATCTGATATTGTACAAATCAGCTTGGGATTATTTAATATTTAAAAATGAATACTTGTGATAATAGTGTTAATAGAAACGTTAAGGTAACAACGTGGCTTTCATAGTTCTGGATGTAAGACACAGAGAACTTACCTTTTCTGTATAACGCTTTACTTAAGCGTTGGAATTATTATTAGGACATGCGGTAATGATATATGATAAGAACTTTCTTCAGATGATTCGTTTCTAAAAAAAATGTTGGTGCAGACCAAAAAAATATTTAAAAAATGGTCTGCAACCGGTTCTTTGTTAAAAATTCAATATATAATTCTGTAAGGACATGTTCAGTTGTGAGCGAAGGAAGTAAAAAACTAGCTACGCACCGAACTAAAAAAGGACTCGTGCAGCTGTTGTCCTTTGATTTATTTTCGCGAGGTACGGTGAAAAGGGGCTCAACCACAGAGCTATGTCCGCGAATGAAATATATGAGAGGTACACAAAAACTCCAGTTGTAAAACATACTTTATGTAATAATAACTCTGTAAATCTATCCCAACGAACAATCAGAATATGTTTTCCGACATATAAAAAAAACATTATTGGAAAATGCTACTTTAGATATTTTCATATTTGCTTAGGATGCATGAAGGGAAAATATCACTTAGTTTAATAAAATGCACTCTCACGAACCGCAAAAAATAATAAAATAGGTATGGAGAGGATATATCATTTTTTACGCGGGGGAATCATTGCATATATAAATAATTCATAAGAGTAAGGAATTAAACAAAATAATACAACTGCAACAACGAATGTCCTGCTCCAATGGAATAATTATGGAGGAATCACTCTTCTTAACCTAAGTTATAAAATATGTGCAAAAGTTTGTAAGCAATTACCAGTCGGGTTTCGGCACAATCGATCCACTATAGACCAAATTTCTAGCATCTGACAAATAATGAAAACATTGCCTTTAATATAATATAGAAATCCACTTTTTATTGATTTCAAACCAGATTATGACAAAGATTACCGGAACGACGTTCCGTTGAGTTCTTTTTTTTATATACATAAATTATTAAATTTATACAACTTATATATTATGAATGAATGACATAATTAAAGTGTAGGAAGAAATAATCTGTTTTACCCACTGATACTAAATATATATTAATAGTTATCTTTAAAATTGATGTTTGAGGAAAGTCGCTCGACAGGAAATTTTGATCAAATCGGTTTTTCGCAAAATATTGATGTTTTTGTGTCGACGAAAAAAAATATATATATTTTTTAATTTTATTTTCGATGAACGGGAAGTAGTTTTTTATTTATTTATTTTTTTATTTTAATACGATTTTTTCCAAAAAAGTACTAATAAATCAGTGTCCCGCAACTTTTAACCCTAAGGGGTTAAATTTAAAATCTTAAAAAATTCTAAGCAATGTATATTTTGCTATAAACCAGAAACGTACGAAAGGAATTTTTTATCCGATTTCGTTTTTGGAAAATATTACAGTTTTTGTGTTATTGAATTTTTTTTTTAATTTAAATTTTATTGTGGTGATATTAAATGGAAGCTTTTTAAGTGCAGATTAAGGAACGGTAATTGATTTTTGAAATACACTTCATTTTGACTAAATTTTGTCAAGTATTAAGATTTTTGTTTAATATCTTGGCTAAAATTAAATAATTATATTTGTATATATATGGATATATTTTGTTAGGGGAAGAGAAGAGGTACGTAAATTTATTTTGCAACTATCGACTAGGAAAATAAATAAATAACTGGCCGGTTGCTGAGATTCCATTTCTAGTAGAGAATCTGTTTTTCATATAGTCGCAATATAAACATATATGTCTCTGTAGGCGTTATGCTCTTGCGTGGCAAAAGATCGGCCGCAGTGTTGCCAGGTCTGGATCTGAATGATATTTTTGCTATTATACAAATAACATTTATATTTAGATAGTTTCTATTATTGAGTTATTGAGTGATAACTTTTTTGCATCTTTTTTTTACAGTAAAAAATATTATTTTATAATTTGACGTACAGATTGTTATTAAATTTGTTTCAGATTGTTAGTAGGTATTATATGTAAGAAACTTGTGAGAACTCTGCTGCTTAACGCTCCCTTAATCCAATTTAAACAGTGGTGCCATTCCCTTTCATAGTGACCATAAAAATAAAAAAAAAAATTGCATGATACCTCTTATTAAGTTATTGAGCAACAAACAACATATTTTATCCATAAAAGTAAAAAATATTGTTAATTTTACAAAAAAAAAACTTGGGAGAATTGTAGTGTTTATACTGCCCTTGACTTTACTTATATTATCTTACGTATTATGTCAAGAACATTCTTATTAAAAACACTTTGTTACACAAGTTAACAAGCATCTATTTATATTTTCTGATTTTTTACAAATTAACATTTTATGGATAGAAAACATGTTTACAATCGAGCTGAGAACTTCTATAGATTAGATTCAAGTGCTCTCTGAAACTTATCAAAGAATCAAAAAACTTTTCTGACATCGGCAATTTGATACTACGAACAAAAAATGCCTATCATTACGGTGGTTGCTAATATATTGAAAATCTCAAGAACAAAAACTAGATATACGAAAAAGTCGATTCGAATACGAAGTCGTAGAGATACTGATAGCTTACATCGATTATAGCAAAAAGAGGAGAAATAGGATTGAGATACTGACATATGAAATATCCTGAATATGTATGTTATTATATTGTTAGATAATATGGAAAAACTGACCTAAATACAACGAAATTACACAGAACACTCAAAATTTAACATATTTGTTTAATTCAGTTCGGGTAACTACAGACATGAAAGTAAATTTTATTATATAGTGTCCAGTAGTATATTGCTAAAAAATCATACCGTAATCGAAGTAATAGTACGATTGTCGATTAATTACAAAAAGTTTTTACTTGCCCGACCTTAATAGGGCAAGTATTGTAATCGAGAAAATGTCGAGATTTTGACTGATGACCACGTTTAATGGTCCAGGGAAACCAAAACACCTATTTTCGAAGTGCCGTCCGTGTGTGTGTGTGCCTGTGTGTGTGTGTGTCTGTGTGTGTGTGTGTCTGTGTGTATACACGATAACTCAAAAACGGTTTAACTTGAAGAGTTCGTTCTGGTACTAAAAATTTTTCCAAATAATTGGGAAGAACCCTATTGTTTTTTATTAAAATCCGAAACCGGAAACGGATGTTATTAAACATTAAAATTTAAAAAAATTCGTAACAAATAAACCAAGCCTTGGACAAAAAATTGTATAGAACATAATTTGATATATTTTTGAAGATTTACCTAAATATTTTTTTAAATTAAAAAAAAAAATTATGTATTTTTTTTTTATTATTATTTTTTTATGGGAGGGCAAGTCTAGCGGAGGTCTTCCTTCGCCACTGTTTTACATTTGCAAAAGTAAATAAGTCAAATAATATTTATTCAGTATTTATTTATTTAAGTATGGATTTCGAAAGTAAAAATAAAATTATATTTTTTTATTCTATTCAGTTGAAAGATTATTTATTTATTTATTTATTTATTTATTTATTTATTTATTTATTTATTTATTTATTTATTTATTTATTTATTTATTTATTTATTTATTTATTTATTTATTTATTTATTTATTTATTTATTTATTTATTTATTTATTTATTTATTTATTTATTTATTTATTTATTTATTTATTTATTTATTTATTTATTTATTTATTTATTTATTTATTTATTTATTTATTTAATAATCTGTCCCAACAGCATAGCCAAAATTGGATAGGAACATAATAAACGATATTAAGACTTAAAAATAAAAAACTATAAAACATAAGAAAATACAATACACAAGAATGAGAAATTACTAGAACAGTTCAATTATTATATTCTGCTCATAATATAAACACATCCTGTTCAATAGGGATTTAAGGAATCGATTGGTATGTGCCTGGGGAAGAAAAAAAAAAAAATGAAGTGTGAATTTTCACACATTTCAGGGTTTTGTAGGTATTATGCCTGGGCGTTTCACTCTAGCGCCATTTTAGAGATATCGTTTATTGCCTTCCAGAGAGTATGTTCAATCCAATTCAAATGTCTTGCCTGGATTTCTAAGTTTATAGGTTTTTGTCTTATCGATTCCCAAAGATGAGTATTGAGAATATGATCTGACCAAGTAATGCAAAATATTCTGGGAATATATCTGTGGTGTTAAACCTAATGTTAAATTCATTTGTCCGCCTGCTTGAGATTTTATGCATCTGTGAGATTCATTCATAATAAAATGTTTACGAAATTCTATGTTGTCTTATGCATAATCGTTAAAGAAAACACGGGAACTAACCTAACCTACCCCAAATGTCTTTTTATGTAAACGGTCAGGAGTCATGAAAACGTTTTACTCTCCCCTAATCTTATTTAGTTTGGCGACGTTAATAATAAGCTAATCCGTGTCCTGTATTTACTAAGGGCATTATGATATGATGTTTGTACATGAGAGCATATCGTGAAAACATGAACAAAGTTAACTCTCTGGCATTTACTGCAAGTGCCGGGGGTTGGTTGCGCAGCTAAAAATGTACCATGTTGTGTTCTTTGATCATACTATGCCTTTGATAAAATCTTTTCAAACTGGTTAAAGAATATATCCACAAAGTAATCGTTCAAAGCACGTCAAGCTTTCAAAAATCTCCACCAGGGTGTAGTCCCACCTCTTCTTTCCCTTCCCTCTTTTTCTTACAGCGCTTTATAATTAACTTCTGTCTTCCTGTTAATTAAATATAGGAAAATTTACTTATTTTTTTTAATCGGTAAACTGAATTTGATTTTCTTCTCTAATTTTCTTTAGTGGATTTTTCCCAGCTTCTTTGATCAAGTTCCTTTATTATTATTTTGGTTGTTTATTAAATTTTAGTTGATGTAGAAATATTAGTCGATAAATACGTTGAATGTTAATCGAAAGACCATCAATAAGCACATATTATTTACGTTAATATTAGCAGTTAAACCTGTGAGGTAAAAACTACGTAGCCTAAAATCAATTCGTGAAGTTTTCTCGTCTGAGTAGGCCATGGTTTTTTGGTAAGTTGGTTGTATAAAAAAAATCAACTAAATATATTTCTTATAGAACACAATATGAATGGTATTTTAGAATTAGAATTATTAGATTTTTTTATGAATTTCAATTTATTTTATTTTAATTTAATCTAATTAATTATTCTCATTGCAATACGAACATAATAAACTTCCTCAAAGATGCCTAACTGGTCTGCAGCATTTATAATTAGGGACATGACAGATCAATGGTCCCAAATTATTTATCTTAGGTTATTGATATGTTGCATTTACTTTTGTAAGGACAAACCAAATCTGGATATTTTGGTTAATTTTATAGTATATTACAAATTCAACACCTTATACACGACACTATAATACACGACAAACACAACATAACACTCTTATGGGTTCCAAGTCATAAGGGCATCGAAGGCAACGAAGACATACATAACTTCATTAACAACACTACACCTACACAATCATTAAATCTATTTACCCCAATTAAAGACATCCGAATGATCATTTCACAGCCCTCACAAAAAATACAAGCCAAATGGACAGTAATAAAAAATAACAAGTTAAGGTCCATCAAACCTGATGTACAAGTCTGGAATCTAAACATGGATAGAAGAACGCACACCATCTTCACAAGGTTACGAATAGGGCATACAAAAATAACCCACGAGCATCTACTGCAGAGAGATAATGCGAAGAACTGCGATGAGTGCTGTGAAATCCTCACTATAGAACACCTCCTATTAGAATGCCGAACATATACAGATTTGAGAGCCAAACACAACATAATATTCCCTTAAACACATTCTAAAGAACACCACCACAGCTAACACGAACATAATAAACTTCCTCAAAGATGCCTAACTGGTCAGCAGCATTTAAACCTAAAACTACATCACTTATAATTTGTAATAAACATTTTGTAACAAATATTAATAAGCACAATATGTAACTAATGACATTTAATTATAAACAAATTATTGTTAACTTATACCGACGCTAAAAACCATGTAGTTGAAACGTCATTATATAAAACTTATGGGAAAAAAGGAGTCATTTAAAAAAACTGCTTACACTGTGAAACAGATATCAGATTTGTTGGTTATGATTATTATAATTAAATTATCATTTTTTAATATAATATATGTCAAATGGTTTGACATATTAATGATGTCATATTTTTAAATTCATACATGACATACAGTATCAAAGGTGCAAACTATTGCAATCTTTCCTCTTAGTCTGTTTTTACAAAAGTGTACACAATATACCTATTAGGATAAGGTAAACTTAAAGAGATTCTTTACTTCACAAATTATTTTATTTTCACTATACGTACATTTCGGCTACGAAGTAGCCATTTTCAGTAGTTGAAAAAAACTGAGTTTTTTTTTGCTCGATTTTAGCCGAAATGTACGTATAGTGAAAATTAAATAATTTGTGAAGTAAAGAAACTCAACAATTAATATTTACATATTAGGATATTTTCACAAGTCTAGTTATATTTCATGGCTACCAACAAAAATGACATCCTAGAATGGCCTACTTAAATGAGGAAATATCGTCAATATATTATAGCTTAGGGTCTGGGGGAACCGGTGGCTCTAGGGTCGCTCGAGGCTCAGCTGAAAAAATTACGGCTTTTTTGTTTTGTCTAGAAAAGATAAGGACCATGCATGTGAGAACAGATCGTAATGTGGTACAAAACAGCATTTTGTTTAAAAATTCTTTTGTAGATAAAAGTTCGTTGTATCATATAGCATGAAATAGACCATGAGATTGTCCATTTAATAACATAGTTCATTCAAAAGTTTCAATAAAAATAAAGTGCACATCTTAAAACTGTTACAGAAGAAATAAAATGAAACGAGTGAAGTTTAAGGTCGTAGCAAAAGACAGTACACAGCAGTCTTTGTAACGAAATTATCAAGCGGCTATTACCACGAAGTAAATAAACTTGCTCGATTAAATACAGTTTTGAAACTCGCTACCAAACTTTCAACTATAATTACATTTAATTGTTAAGATAATTCATAACTGAATTCTGCTAGCGACAAATTTTATAACGCTGCTGCGATCATAGATGAAGAAATTTAATTATATCAACAGCTCTAAATATTATCAACAACTACTTTGAAACATTTCACTCATAGTAAAATCTCTTTCATACATCTCCATTTTGCTCTATTTAATATCAGGTCTTATCAGGTACCTCGCATGACATATCGCTAGATTTAATTCAGAATGATGAGCAAATCACAAGAGATTCTCATTGCAAATATTTTAGAATGTGAATAAACGAAAAGTTTCACTATCAACAAGAAACGAGCAAGAAGGCAAGAGCGGCATCATGGGCTGTCGGCAGACTAGATATCGCCCAAAGGATTGCTGGTCTTATGAATATTTGCACACGGGTGCTTGACATAGACGCAGAGACTCCAGTCGCCCCTAATGTATATTAAAAGAAAAAGAAAAAAAAAATTAAAATCTCAAATTGCTGTTTTGATGTTATTACAAAACATTGCTGTTTATAAATAATTTTTAATCAGCATAGGTTTGGAAAACTTACATGTTTTATAAAAATGTATTCCGCCCTAGTTATCCGGCGTCCTGAAGCAGACTGCCTTTATGCCAAACCTTGTTGACGATACTGGGGGCATTTGTAAAAATAATACTACTTTTAGTTAAGCGACGATTCAGTTTAAAATTGCGTATGTGTGTGCTATATATTTTCTGTCCGTTTCTATGTCGTGGAAGCATGTTTAAAGTAATGTAAGGAAGATTTTTTTTTTGTAGATATGGATAGATGGTGTATAAGTATAGATCCTACAGAGTATGCAAAAAATCTTAAGAATTTTGTTTTACAGATCAAGAAGCAAAAATTTGTGTATCCGAGCCATATAGTGAGAAGTATAAGCTGTAGAAAAATCACGCAGGGTAGATTTTAGGTAAAAATAAAAAAACGTAGGTCTAAGAACTTCCTGACTTAACATTCTTCGAGAGTAGTTCCGGTGTATATCTATAGATCTATTTGAATTAAATTAATGAAATGGATAACATCCAATGCATTATATCAGGTAAATAAAGATTCAGTCAGATTTTTGGACAATTCTGTATTATTTCCAGAAACGCACAACGTTTCACCAATAAATCGTTGACTTCATCAGGTGTTCCAATAATAATAATCATAACTATAGATATAGTATGTACAAAGGTTGTTTTATATGCCAACCTTCGAAGCGATGACGTAGAAGATTTTTCTGATCCTGACCTGTTTTGTTTTTCTTGCCTATTGTTTTTCTGAAGTTTCTGAGTGCTTTTCACAGGACGAAGGATATTTTGTTCCGATCCTCTTTGCTATTTACTTCTCTTGCATTTCGTGTGCGAATTTGCACATGAATCGTTGTCCTGTCTATGTCCCGTTTTGTTTAGTCTTTGACGCAGTTACTTTGCTTAAAGAATACCCAGGTTTTTTATATATGCTCACAAAAGCGGTGCAACCGGTTCATAAAACATAACTGCGGAACGCATTAATACTACAGCAAGAATGCTTGTTTTTGTTCTCTCAATGATACCATTTGTTTGGCCTTTGTTCCAGTTATACCTATATATCAGGAGTTTCTACGGCTGACGTCCATTTCCTTCTCTCAGCCTGATTCTTCAGTTATTTTTATCTTCCCACTCTATAATTCAGGCCTCTCTTCTCATCTACTTCACCCCACGATCTTATTGGTCTGTCTCTCTTTCTTCGTCCTATTAGGCTCCCAGTCTGTCACTCTATTTATCCATCTTTCTTCATTTGCTCTCCTAACATGGCCGTACAAGATAAGTCTCTTTTTTTTTTAGTTTTCTGCTCCAGAGAACTGGGTTTAGCTGCTTAATGTGGGTTCTTATTTATCCCAGACGGCCATTTATTTCTTGTTCCGTCGATGCATTTTTTGAGATTGTGCATCCAAGATATTAGAATATATCACACCCTTTTATTTTCAGTCCCAGTTATTTTGCCTAAACAGTATCCAGACTTTGCACATCTTTATTTTACCAGCTTACCATTGAACCCTTTTACCTTAATTCGTTTGGGAGGAGTCTTTTTATTTCATTTAATTAATGAAATATAAAGATTTTATTTTTCTGCTCTTCAAGTGCCCTTTTTATCGTTTTTTGCTACGTCTATGGCCACATATTCTTTAAAAATATATCGTATCGCCAACTTACCAACTTATGAAACTCATATACAACCAACACATCAGGGAAAAAAACTTTAGTGAGACACTTTTTTAAGAATCTGATGGCAGACAGTTCATTTTTACTTTCTCATCTTGGGACATAGTAATCGAGAGAAAAATCAAGGGAATTTGCTAGATGATCTCGTTTTAAAAGTACTTCATTCTCTCTTTCAACTACTGAATTTCTTATCGTAATCTCTTTATTGTGTCTGTCATCAGGATTATATTTTTTAGAGATTTTTTTAGATACATTTACACGTAGAATTTTAAGTAGCATATCCTTTGTAACATTTTTATTGAAAATAATATTATACTAACAATAGTTAGGTAAAAATAGAAGATATGTAAGAAAAAAGATGTGCAGAGGTCAAAAGCAACAGATGGGAGATGAACGGTTACCAAAACAAATTTGCTCATAGACGCCTATAGAGAGGAGGAAAATTGGAAACCTATGAGAAAAAGACTAGATAGCAGAAATGCCTTTTCGAAATATAAATTGGAAAAAGTGGGTGTAATATGACTTTGTTCAGAAACTAAATAATACTTAGATAATAGGTGCTTTCGTTCTACTACTGCTTCAGACAAATTACTTCATTTAACTGTCGCGTTCGTTTTACTTCATAACTGATATATGTTTTCAGTTTTAGTGAAACGCATCGGTTTATCGGAAGCACACTAATAGTGACTCAGTTAAACTTACATTACTTCGGTTACAAACCTAACCTATAAATTATAACAAGTGACAGCTTAGAGTAGAAACTCCCAAAATAGTAACTACGTTAACAAATCTTTCAGTACCAAAATCCTTTGTATGGTTCCATTCATTGAAAAATTAAAACTTCATGACCCATTGTTATGCTTTTAATTAAGAATGATACTGACAGTAATGTTAAATATGTAGTTTATTGCAAAATTTAAACAGATCCTGCCTTAAACACGTACTTAGATGTCAGCCTATCTTTTCTTAGGTTTTTATAGGTTAGGTCACCGTTAAGTGAAGCGGGCGTTCATTTTATTTTTTATAGCATTACAAACACATCACTTCGATGTTTCAAAACAACTGAAGTGAAGCGAAATTAAAACGAAAACGTATATTATACACAACATTTTCATGAACTTAATGATAACAATTGAGTAACTAAATGTAAGAAGAGGTCATGTCAAATTTATTGACATTGTCAGATTTATATTAATTCATGTTCCGGGCTCAAAAGCGCACCGTTTTAGTGTGAAAGGGGTAACTCCCGGCAAGTAGAAATGTGGGACAGTCAAAAGTTAACTATAAAAAGGGGTCTTATCCGTGACATGATCCGGCAATTAAGATATACTTAAGCCAATAGTTCAAGAAAAATGTGGGACCTTCTAGAAACCAAAAGGTACATCCCAGAAGAAGTTGGTGGCTTTTGGGGTACGATTTTTAACGACGTGCTAATAATGGTTGTTGGATATCAAGAGTTATAGAAAAATGAAAAAAAATATATATATATAATTTTCTTATATTATTATGCCTTGATAATGTCAACTGGAACAGTGTTTCTCAACAGGTGGTCCGTGGACCACTGGTGGTCCTTAGCAAAATTTTAGTGGTCCACGAAAGGATTAAAAATTATTATTTTTAAGATTTTTTGCTCATTTTTTTATGATTTTTTGTTCATTTTCTGTGTATTTTGTTCATTTTTCAGGAATTTTTTATTACTAAGATATATATATGTAGAGTTTACATATACAATTTGTTTAATAGTATATTTATAGTTAGGGTCCGCGATAGAAAATTTAATATTTTACTGGTCCGCGGTAGAAAATTAAATACTTTACTGGTCCGCGATACGTTTTCAGTTGAGAAACACTGAACTGGAACATTATGTTCAAGATCCTCAAAAAAGCTGAAATTGATCATAAGGATAGGCATTTGATCTAGAGTCTGCATAAAAACGAAACTGGTATTATTAAGATCGGCAACACAACAAAAGAAACCGGGATCCGGAGAGGTGTGAGACAGGGTTGCGCTTTATCGCCAGTTATATTTAACGCCTACATTCAGGAAGTCATAAATTCTGTAACATAAAAATAAATGTCGGCATCATAATACATTAAAATACATCGACATATTCAGATATGCTGACGATATCGCTATGCTGGCAAATAGTGCAGAAGCACAGCAATCTGCTTTAAAAGAAAATGTTGTCAACACTAAATGATGAATTCTTTATGAGACTGAATACAGCCAAAACCAAAATAATAGTGTGTGGCCGAAATACCGGTGATGTAACAACTTCACTTAAAAAGACGTCCAGACGTTTTCACATACCTAGGATCTGTTATCACGGATCATAACAGATCAAAGAGGGACATCACAAGTAGAATTACTCAGGCTAAGCTCGCTTTTAACCAGAAACGAAATCTATTCACTTCGAATAACATCGCAGTAACACTGAGGAAGATGCTTCTAAAAATATATGTATGGAGCATAGCATTCTATGGGCGTGTAATATGGACCCTAGCAACTACAGAAAAAAAAAGGAAGCCTTTGAAACCTGTGTGTTTTAAAGAACTGAGGCAATAAGATTTCTGCTTCAAAATATAAAACAAAGACGAGCTAGCCTGATGGGGTATATTTTGTAACATGAGGGTTTGCTGAAAATAATCGTGGATGGTATGGTCGAAGGAACAAATACCAAAGGAAGGCCCCTCTTAAACTATATGAGTCAGTTGAAGGAGCAGCTTAACTGTCAGAAATATGTTGATCTAAAGCAGAGTTTCCCAAACTTTTTAGCCCCGGAGCACTTTTCACGAGAAGAGTTCATCGCGGAGCACTATCATTGCATATAGCAACACTAGTAGATCGCGGAGCACTAAGTGCCCCACGGAGCACAGTTTGGGAAATGCTGATCTAAAGAGAAAGGCAGAAGTCAGGGAGGAATGAAGAGCTGCTGCCAACCAATCTTAGGATTATAATCTTTAAGAGAGATTATGCCTTGCCAATTTATATTTTCTTACTTTTTGGCTGAATACTTTGCGTTACTTTTATGAATATTAAATTATTTTTTGGGTAATAAAGTTTATTTTGTTTATTTTATTATCATTTTCATTTACAGATTTGGTGCAACACAAAGGTTAAATAAAAAATGGGATCACGTCATTACTAAATTTTTATTGATTTTGGATAAAATGAAACCAACAACAATTTTAATTGCAATTAATTGTGTTGTATGAATGGTTCTGTACGCATCAAAAATGTTTTTTCTAGTAAATAATCACTATCCAATGGCCGAATAGTTTTTTATGTCTCATGTAAAATTTTAAAAATCTCAACCCTCCTTACGTTTAGCGATTCAATTGTTTTCATAACAATTGAATAGCTAACGAATTTTGAATCATAATTTTTAATAGCCTGTATAATATTAAAATTACACTTATCATTACTTCGATAGAACAATGAAAGAATAAACATTGAAATTTACAGAAATTGTATGAAAAAGATTCCTGTTTGAATTTAATTTGCTAAATTGTACCGGTTAAATACGGTAAAAGACAGTGAGCTTGGCAAATTCGTTCATTTCTACCTAACCACACAGCACCGTATTAGCTTTAATAATAAAAGTAATGGAGATATAATTGCAGAATGAAATTGCAGGGGGATTCGGAGTTAAAAAAATTCAAATAATGGAAATGAAATTATTAGACTGTTATGGATTTCAGTAAAGTTAATCTTAAAACTAAAAATTACACCAAATTTTAAAGATGAACGGAACAGAGTGGGAAGAAGAATGGTAGAGTGCAAAGGAGGTGTTCTTTTATAAAATATCTTGAAAACACAATGAGAGTAGGCGATCATCTGAGATGATTTGAACAATTATTTTGTTAAGTAGTGCAAAAAAATTTGAAGTAATAAGTGTCCAATTACTAACAGTTATCCGGAAACATGATTCTTACAAATTGTTATTTGTAAAAAAAATATATTGTATTTCTATTATTGGTATTTTATTTAATTCTTTTTGTATCATCGAATTCAGGTTGTTAAGAAGTTTTTACTGTTTCCAATTGTTCCTTTCTATTTTTGGGTATTGTTAGAGGTACTCTCAAGCAGTTCTCTACAATATTTTAATTAAAAAATTAATAATAAATAACTGGACCAGCAGGATAACTACTTTTTTTTTACCAGGGGAAATCTTTTATAGACACCATATTCAGGTAGTGTCGGACTCTCCACAAAGTGGCATACCGACTAAAAACCCTGCTTGTCTCAACCCTGCCACGGAACTGTCGTAGTTGACTATTCTTCAAGGCAGGTTGGCTAGATCTTCTTGCCTTCTCTCTTGGGTCTTCCTGTACTTCCTTCTGTTCTTCTTGTGTTTTTCTTCCCGTATTTTCCCAACTGAGCACAAGGTCTGTCGAGTCCTCCCCGCCAAAAACTCCCTTAGGGCCCGCCAACTTCAGGTGTCCAGCTGTAGGCATCCGTCTCGTGTTTTCGGACTTTGATCTGTTTACTAGATAATCCGGTCCGAATACAAAGCGTACCCGTCAAGGACTCGCGTGGTTTTACGCACGGATCCCCGAGGCTTCGCTAGGTGACTAAATGGCGTACCCACACTATGCGGATGCAGGTGTCTATAACCAGATCTTTGAGCTGCCGTGGCCTTCCGCAGGCAGCCCTGCGGGTGAAACGGCGGCTTGAAACTCCGTCCTGTGTCTCAGCTCCTGTTTCTTCCTACTCTGCATCTGTCTGACCAGGATCATGTTCTTTCTTCATGAGTCTGGACTCCCAGGTCTGAAGGGCCAGTTTCCGCTGCCATCTTCCCTCGAAAATGCCCGAGCAGGATGACTACTAGGGTGAAGCGAGCAAGGTAAATAATCATATATTGATCATTTGCACAAGAGTGTCATAAGTAGAGAATGGTTGTTCATGAACAAACCGGTCTACTGATCCGGATCAATACACTGATCGAAGTGGGCCAGTTCGACAAAATGTTTCCAAATAATACTACTTTACGGGGAGTACTTAAAAAAAAAAAATTATAGTACGAGGGTTACCTTTTATATTTTTACAAACGACCACCAGATGGAAATATTGAAATGTGTTATTGTGAAATCAGTGGCAGCTTAAAATTGAATGAGTAATTTGTTGACAGTGAGCGATTAAAAAACAAGTTTGTGAAAAAATTGATATTACTCGTGAAGATTTTCGTTGGATGATTTTTTACGATTTTAGTAAAGACCTAACTCAACAACAATGCATAAATTCGCTTTGTTCAACTTTTACTAATGAAGCACCATCAGAAAAGACTGTTTACAATTGGTTTACAGAATTTTGTCGTGGTCGTGCGTCCGTCAGTGATGAATCTCGTGAAGGTCGACCAAAATCGATTATGATTAAAAAAACATCGATGCTGTGCGCAAAATGATTGAAGAAGATCGGCATGTGACTTACTGTGAGATAGAGGCATCTTTTGGCATATCGCAGACTGCAATACATTCGATTTTACATGAACATTTAGCTGTGAAAAAGATCTGTTCTCGATGGATTTCGCATAATTTGACCGAAGCTCAAAAAAAGGCTCGTGTTGATTGGTGTAAGGGAATGCTAAAAAAATTCAACCTAGGCACTGCAAAATCCGTATACAACATCGTTACAGGTGACGAAACTTTATTCATATGAACTGGAAACTAAGCAACAATCCACTGTTTGGGTTTTCCAAGATGAACCGAGACCTACAAAAGTTGTTCGTTCATGAAGCACTTCATGAAGCACCAAAAAAATGATTGCTTATTTCTTCGGTTTTACTGGACATGTCGCAACCATTCCTTTCGATCAGTGGTTCCCAACCCATTTTGTGATGAGAACCTCTTTGAATGTGAAAATAAACTCCCGCACCCCTATAAAAAATGTGTTCAGATTTTTCAGTTGAGTCATATTTATATGTCAAATTGATCAAAATAAAAAGTGAAGAGCAAAAAAAAGAGAAAAAGGAAATCGCATGAATATTTCTTTAAAATTGATCAAATTTATTGATCTAGCATTCAGCGGTCGCATTCAGAAAATATACTTATTAAAAAATAATTTTTAATAATAATACAGGGAGAAAATATAAAATGGTAAATAGTATATAAATAGTAATAATAAACTAGATTTTTTATATAAATTTTATAAAATTCTATAAATCGTCTCGCACCCCTCAAAATGCTTTCCTGCACCCCTGGGGGTGCCTGCACCTCCGGTTGGGAACCACTGGTTTAGAGGATCGGAGAACAGTTAATGCTGAATAGTATACAACAATTTTTTTGCCAAAAGTCATCGACAAAATCAGGAAAAACAACCAAAATGGTCGCACCAAAATTGTTTTAAATGTTTTAAAAGGAATAAAACTTGTTTAATAATAGGGAATGTGAGGTTTTAAAAATATTGAGGCGTGGATGAAAGTTCATGAAGATGAGTCAGGTCATCCTATTTTAAAAGAAGAGGAGATTAACAGAATAAAGACAGTCTTGTGATTGTTATATTATGCATATGCCATGTATCCATTATAAATACGTCTTAGGGGTGGGTCAAACATGAACAATTTTATAAGACAATTTTAGTAACTTTGATAATGGTCGGAAGGCCGAGTTTTTGTGAAATATAACAAGTATCTTGTTTAAATATTCGTATATCATATTTAAATTAATCTGGACAACCTATCCCACCATTAGTCTAGATTAATGAGGTGCTACTGTATTACGCTAGTATTTTATTTTATCAAACCCCATGTTTAAAATTACGATGTGGATTTGGCGGAGATTACGCCCGCCAGTATACTCTGTAGACATCCGTTTAACGAAAGAAACGACAGATTATGGTCGGTTTTATGCTGTGTATATATTTTTGAAAATTTTCGAGATTGTATTTAACTGTACTGATTGAATAATTTTTAATATCCTGCCCTTGTTAATACAGATTTATTTGCTCCCTTCCACAAATATAAATTAATTAAATCACTCTAATCTGAACGAATCGAAAAGTTCAATAATCATTACAAACAGTAAAAATAAACTGAGTGATAATACCAAGTTTTATATCGAAATTCTACTGATGGTTATTTTATCAATTTATTTTTATTAGATCAGCCAGTGTCGAGACTGGAAAAAAAGAGATGGTTGGTCCCAAAATACCACATCTATTATTTAAAGTTAATCCTTATACGGCTGGCTCTAAAAGTAAATCTATGGTAAGCCAGGATTACCGAAATAGTTTTCCTTCATTGCCCCGTGCATTCAAAGTATCTCGGCCTCGTCTCTAATCTATTACTTATATTTTATTCGTTTTTCGTGTTCATATAGTAGAGTACTCGAGAATCGATCTCTCCAACAGCATGTAATATTTTAAAATAAGGGTTTTATAGGGGTGGATGAACCTTTAGATTTTACAGAAAAACATGGAATAAAACTGCAAAAAACGTTTCTATTTGTATAGTCGTTTAGATTTTAGGTTGTATATGAAGCTAGCGCTTTAGACAGACAATTGCAAAGAAGAGAGCAAACAGAAACAAATACAAAATGCTTCTGGACAGCCTGAAATTGCACTGGCATCTAAAAATAGTAGGGTATTTTACTAGTACCCGGTTGCATAAAACTTTAAAAACTGGTTATAAGCTTGTGACAATAAAACATACAAAAATACCTAGCAACGCAATGTTTCTATTTTTTTCTTAATATATTCTTTTAGGGGTGCTTCAACTGCTTGGTTATTAGCACCCCGGAATATCTGTTATACATAATCAATATAATTACAAAATAAATATAATATTCATAAATATTTTATATAATTAATTAAGGCTATTAGAAATTATGTGGAATGTTATATATTGTCAATTAAGTTTACATCTTCTAGAAATTTTAAAATGTTTTCATATGTATTAGTTGATTTTTAAGTTTATATGTGGTTAATTAAATTTGCGTCTTTTAGGAACTGTATTATGTTTTCTATCTTGTCACTGGAATTAGAGAGTAGTATTGGAAGTGTCAATGTTTGTGTGAGTTGGTTGTGTATTCTGTGTGTGTTATATTTTTGACAGTAATTTTTGTTTTACAGACATCGCACGTTGGTGGTTCTGAGTGGTCGAAGATATGTTTATAGGTAACTGCCGTGTGTCCTATCCTTAGCCTAGTTAAAATAACTTGTTCTCTTCTGTTGTTCCTGTTGTTCCAATGGCCAGTTGTAGGTTTTATGGACGGTAAAGGTAGTCCAGTAGTTGTTCCAATGTCCTCTTAGTCTTTTTTTACACAGAGGTTTTGAATTCATTTGAAAGTTGACAATCAGTAGTAGATTCTGTATAGTTATATTTGGTTGCTTCTCTGGCTGTTCGGTCGGCTTCTTCGTTCCCAAGAATGCCTACATGGGATGGTACCCATAAAATGGTGATATTTTTGCCGTTGATTATTCAACGCAATGTTTTGCTACGTATTTTTTGTGTTTTATAACTAGGAGTTGTATGGTTTTTTGATCGTAAGAAGATATCTGCAAAATAAATTATTTCTGCCTATCTTTCCGAGGTTCACGTAAAGCTAGACATGTTTCACGTGATTTCGTACGATAATAGAGTAAAACCAGGATTCGGACATAGGGCTATATTGCATCCCAAAAATGGGGGGGTTCGGGTTTAAAACTGTTTAGTAAAAACTTTAGTAAAAAAATATTAAATTCACCCTATTGGCTTAAAAAATCTGTATAAAAAAAATTGTTAATAAGAAAACAAATATTTTTTGTTCAATTATTTTTTTCGACTGGATGAATATTTGGGTAGTTTGGGAAGATTGTAAAGTACATTACTTGGAATTTTTCAGATTTATAGGTTAACCCTTTGTGGTTGAAGGGTGCTGGAGAGTGATTTTTTTTAGTTGATTTTTGGAAAAAAAACTTATTAAAATAAAGGTATTTTAAAAATTACTTTCCTTTTCTTAATCTATGTCTTAAGAGCTATTTTTGCCCACAATACAAAAAAAAAAAAATAGATATTTTTCGTAAAACTAGTCTGATCAAAAATCCCTGTTGAACTGTTCCGGTCCCCATCTATGTACATTATTGAGATTTTTGCAGATTTTTAGGGAAACTGAGTGGTTGACATATTTTTCGCGAAAATCATATAAAAATTTTTTTTTTCAAAAACAAATCTTTCATTCCACGCATTAAGAGGTTTCATGCCGACCGGCGTACCGTAGTGGTAACACATGTGCTCTGCGTTGCTAAGGTCTCGGGTTTGGATCCCGTTCAGGCATGGAATTTTCAAAAATCAAGAATTGTTCTGGCTTATTGCCTAAGCAGCAAAGGTCATTAAAAATTAAAAAAAGGGGTTTCAATTGATTGCTCACTCAAAATTTGAAAAAAATATTTATTTTTTATTAAATACAGATTTAATATAAATACATATTTGTTTATATTTTTCCCGCGATATATTTTTTTGAACTCTTTATAGTTTTTCCATATGTGAATTATAGAGTTGCACAAGCATGCAAAATTTCAACTTTATATGTTCAGCCGTTTGGCTACAATGTCTATTTACTTTACAGACAGACAGACAGACAAAATCAGACGAATAAGAAACAAAAAAGGTTTTGCAAAAATTAAAAATTTTTATAACCAATATCCAGGTTTAAAAACACTCTTAAGTATTTTTGGAAATAGTTTATAGATCCTATTTTCCAGTTCGGTTATTTTATTATTTTATTAAACGTCATATATCTAATAAGATCTAATGAATATTCGTATACATGATAACTGAAAAGACCTAACAATCGCTTTTGTGTGAGTGAGGCTAAAAGTGGCCCTTTGGCTTAATACCAGAAGTAATACTACCAAAAACTTTTTTTTATTTCACGTTCATGGCCTTTGCTACTATGGCCATTAGCGAGGACAATACTAAATTTTCATGATGAAAAGATGGCAAGCGGGAGGTTTAAGAATCGGTAAGCTAAAAATATAGTCACTTTCCTACGCCGATGATATAGTCCTATTAGCAAAGAACGCAACTGAGCTTAAAGAAATGATTAAAAGATTCGAAAGATATCTGCCAGGAAAGAAAATGATACTTAGTACAGAAAAATCGAAAGTACTTGAATTCAGAAAAGGGGGTGGGAGAGAAAAGAAAGAATGTTGGAATTGGGAAGGACAAGAAATAGAACAAGTAAAGGAATTTAAATACTTAGGATATATTTTTCAAAAGAACAACGGAGACTACAAACATATAAAGGAAAGGACGAAAAAGGCGAAAATGGCGATGGGAAAAGTGTGGAGTATCGGAGAGAGAAAACTAAACCACGAATATAAAAAACGAATGTTTCTTTTTGATACCTTAATACAAGGAATTCTCCTCTATGGCTCGGATGGAAAGTGTGGGAAGAAGTAGAACGAACACAAGAAACGTACATTAAATGGACATTGGGATTAGACAGGCAAACACCGAGCTATATAGTACTATCGGAAACAAAGAGAGACAAAATAAGACTAAAAACCGGAACAAGAGCTATAAAATATGAACAAAAAATTCAAGCCTGCAATAACGAAATCCTGAAGGAAAGCTGGAAAAAAATAGAAAATAATACAAAAACAAATTGGAAAACCGAGAAAATATTACGAGAGAAACGGCTACAGCACAGACGAGATAAGAAGAAAGCAGGAGGACGGAGTTGCAATTGAACAAATAACAACAGAAAGAGATAGAGAGGTACAACGGCAGAACCAACAGAATAAAATTAGCAAGTCTAGGTATTTTAAAGAATATGGGAGAACACAAACACAATGGCTGCCACAATATCTGCAAAACAGCAACAAATCACAGAAAACCATAGCAAGATTTAGGTGTGGAAATGAGACAGAGGCAAATAAATATTGGAAAAAAGAAAACGAGAGATTATGTAGAACGTGCGGCGAAGCGGTAGAAACGATAGAACACCTACAAAATTGTAAAGAAATAGGAAGAGAGCCAAGGAAGATTCAAGAACTGCTGGACGAGTCGGGAGCCGGGTTAACATGGATGAAAAGGGTGCTAAAGAAAAGAAGAGAAAAAGAGAGTGCAATATAAAAGTAAAAAGGGCATACTTTAGTTATAAGTTTATAAATGTATATATATTTTTTTTTTTCATTTTTCTTTTTGTAAATAGTATCAAATATTTATTTTTGTTTTATTCTTGTTATATATATCAAAAAGTTAATTATGGGTTATTTATGTAAGAACTGTACTCCATTCAAAGCCGCAAGGCACGAATAAAGAATGTATCTAATCTAAATCTAATCTAATCTACTAAATTTTCATGATTAAAAATTCCATAACTGAACAGGATTCGAACCCGAGACCTTAGTAATGCAGGGCACGTGTGTTACCACTATGCTACGCCGGTCGGGCAAACATTTTAGAAAATGTTTCTTAGGAATTTTAGAAATAATTCACAATTTACTCTTACTTGTAACTGTGAATCATTTCTGATGAGTGGTACAGAATAAACCTCTTTCTTTCCGTCATCTCCCTCTCAAGTGTTTCTTTCGTTTCGCTTTCCGCATTGCCTTACTCGCAGTCGATCTATATGATTTATTATTAATACACTATGCTATTCTCCCTTCTAACGGATTCGATGTCATTTTAAAGAAGTACGATATGGTAAGCACTGTGTATCTTGGGAACTTGTTAAATAAATCTATCGACTTGACAGACGTTTTGACGACTCACCTATACTTTCAAAAATCTCTCCTTGATTTACTGATGCTGTTTTCTTCACATCGATTTTATATATTCGAAATATGTACATGAGGAACAGATAAGTAGATGCAGAGGGATGTTTTTAATGGTACAAATATGTTTTTTATATGGTTATGTTTACAGGAAAAATATCAGCCATTACCAAAAGGTTGCTCAGAAGATATGTGATAAGACTATAGATTTCACCAGGATTTTTATATATAGCAACAACGGTTTTATGACACTAACCCCCGGGACACTAACCCCCCGTCAATAACCCCCGGGACATAACCCCCCATGTCAATATCCCCCGGGCCATTAACCGGGCAATTGATTAATATTTTAAATGTTTATTTTTATTTAAAATTTGAAATTAGAACAAAATTGAACAAATGTAATTTTTATTTATAAAATGTAAAATTTTATGAGACAAACCCATTTCATAGATTCTTAAAAATTCAAGGTCGAAGACCTTTTTTTAAGGTTAATGCCTCATTTTCATTCGGGTGTTGGAAGTGTGGAACAAAAAATTCAACCAATAGGATCGCTTTATTTTGAAAAAACCCGTACCATGGTTTCGTAGGCGCGGTGTTACAAGCGCGGTGTCGCAAGTTCAGAAATTTCAACTCTAGCGCCGGCCGCACCTTCGAAACCATAGAAACAGATATATTTTTTCAGAATGGTGAAAATCTTTTTTTGTAATTGAAGTAACTGTCTGTGTTTTTTGTGTCTCATTTCTTGCAACAAGTTAAAATAATCTCCATGTTGCCTTCTGTTTTTATGTATATATGGGTCGTACCCACCATCGCTTTTCTTCATATCGCAATAAGTCTAAATATGCATAAAAAAGAGCTAAACGTCTCCTTCGATTTGACGACATATTTAATGAAATTGAATAACCGTTTACTTCAAACACTTGTATAAACTTTTAGGTTAAATTTGAGTTATATACAAATGTCAAAACCGAAAACGCGCCCTTATCACGCCTCCAACCCCACCATGAAATTCGAACTTGTAAATATAACACCACGCCTCTCACCCCTGTCACGCCTTTGACACTACCATGAAAATGAGGCATAACTTACAAAAATCAATTTTTCTCAAAAATGGCTCTAACGATTTTGATTATTTTTTTTTGTGTGAATGTGAGTTTAGTGATGCAATAATACGCCCTTATCAATATTTTCAAAAATTCATAGGGGCACAATGGAGAATTTTTTATTGAAAATTGTATTCTTTCTGAGCCTTAAATGGAATTTAAATATTTTTAATAATGTTTTGGTTTACAATTTCGAGTGGATGGTTTTTTTCGATATTATTTGAGTTTTAAAAATTCAAGGTTGAAGACATTTTTTCAGATTAATGTATAAAAATCGAATTTTCTTTTCTCAACTATCAAGTTACGTAAGTATAAAACAAATTAATTTAAGATATAAATAAAATAATATTAAAATAAATACTAACAAATTTATTTTTAAGGGAACTATTTATTTCATATATTCGATACGAAGAAGTCTGTCAACTTTTGTTGACCACTGGTTATTCTTAACTTTTAAGTACACTAATTCTTACCAATTATTAGTTTTCGTGATTACTAATATGATATTTCTCTAACTTAACTATCTTACTAAATGTTGTACCATTGCATAATTATTTACACTATTGCATAAACTCTCAATAATACCTCTCAATAATAACACTCTTTATTGAATAGTTTACATTATTAGAAACCCGGTGGTTAATGGTCCGGGGTTTATTGGTACGGGGGGTTAATGGCACGGGGGTTGTTGACTGGAGGTTAATGTCCGGGGGTAAATGGCACGAGGGTTATTGTCCAGGGGGTTACTGGTAGGGGGTGTTATTGACATGGGGTTAATGTCCCGGGGGGTTAATGTCCCAGGAGTTAGTGTCCCGGGGGGTTAATGTCCCGGGGGTTAGTGTCCTGATACCAGCAACAACAATAACGACATAAAATTATTGACATAAATTTTAATTTTCAAATAAATGCCCCTATTTTAATCCACACTTATCCCAACGCTCGAGAAACTTTGCGACAGAGAAAGAGTTTTGGTTGACTGCTAGGTCAAATTTGCACCGCTTATATCATTTCTTTATCCGATTTAAATTTCTTGTCTCTCAAGTACCATTTATGGACCCCTTAAAGAGTGAAATGCCCAAAAGTGCTCATAATAATGTGCCGTGTTTGAATTCTCAATCTCTTACAGTTTCTGTTACTTTTCATTTGAAAATTTGGATTTATTATGCTGTGTTTTTTAACTCCGAAGAGTAAATGGAAAAGGTAGATTTACATTACAACATTTTAAGAAGCATTCATGTTAACAAAGTTAAGGTAACATTCCCGTAAAGCAGAGGTTCCCAAATTGTGCTCCGCGGAGCACCATGTGCTCTGCGAGCGTCGACTAGTGCTCTGCGATCTAGGAGTGTTGCTATATACATAGCAACGATAGTGCTCCGCTACGAATTCTTCTCGTGAAAAGTGCTCCGCGGATCAAAAAGTTTGGGAACTCTGCCGTAAAGTATTAAATTTAAAAATAGGTTTCATCTAAAAACTAATCATATGATTAATTTATTTGACATTTTGACAGAATTTTGAGGCAGTTTTGAAGTAATAACTGCCGTTGTCATGAAAATTTGCTGTATGTAAAAACGTCTCACCAGTAGCCAATCATAGTCAGCTTTCTGGTATGGTATTTTTGAATCGCTCCTTCGAATTAAAAAACAGAATATAATAATATTATGAATGAATCCATTTCAGAAAATTCTTGAAATCTAGAGCTAAACTCTTCCAAATTTTACAAAGCGAAGAAGGCAAACAATTTAGGAAAGGAATTATATTTCTTTAGCATTGTTAAAAAAATAGTTATTTTATCCTTTGTCACTATTATTTTCAAATGAAAAGTCCTGCCGTGACGGGCCTTACTGGCCATATCTTTCATACTGTATCCTTCCTACTAAGCAGAGTAGCTGGCTAAAAGTCTATATATTTTAGGATTAAAGAGCCAAATCATTTATTAAAAAAAAAAAAAATTAAAAGTCAAGTAACATTTTTTATTAAATTATGTTTTTCAATATGAACAGTTTTTGATATTTGCGAGATAGTTAAAGCAGGATTGGCCAAACTGTGGCCTGCGGTCAGGGTTGCCAGACGTCCCGAATATCGCGGGACGTCCCGCTTTTTGAACAAAAATAGATTGTCCCGCGCGGGACAACTAAAATCACGAATTTATCAAATTTTTTTGTCTTGCTCATCACTTGGGAGTGAAGACCTTTTTTTTCTCATCAGTTCTATTTTGGGAGTGAAGACCTTTTGTTTTTTGCTCATCAGTTCTATTTTGGGAGTGAAGTTCTTTTTTTTTTGCTCATCAGTTCTATTTTGGGAGTGAAGTTCTTTTTTTTTTGCTCTTCAGTTCTATTTTGGGAGTGAAGACCTTTTTTTTGCTCATCACTTCTATTTTGGGTGTGAGGACTCTTTTTTTTGTTGGTCGTCACTACTATTTTGGGAGAGAGTCTTTTTATAAACATTTTTAAATATTTTGAACTGTACATTTTATTAGGTTGTGCCGCTTTTTGCGCCTTAATCCCGATTTTTTTATATTTATTTGGTAAAAATCCCGATTTGGTAATAATCTGGCAACCCTGCCTGCGGTACATATCTGACCCGCAAGGACATTTATGTATCTCGCGCGATTATTTCTTTTATTTTTTTATCGTTGCGGCAAGATGCGTCAATATCGGCGCAAGAACTTTTACCGCGGATCTGGTAACAAATTAAATTTATCGAAATTAAATTGTTTCGTTACTGCACATAAACGACACTGTCACAAAACAACAATGGCGTATTTTACATAGCGTGTATGCCCCCGACACTGCCCGGCCCAATTTTTTGATCATTTTGATCCCCTTTTTTTTCATATTGCCTGCAATAGCATCTCTCGGATAGAATCTGGCCCGCGTTAAAAAACATTTGGTCATATCTGGATTCAAGTTCTCAACTTTTACGTGCCATACCGAATTTCAGTTATTTTTCGCTACACCTGTGGCTACATTGAAAAATACATTGAGCACCTGTGTCCCTTGGCACAGGTTGGTAATGTTTATTTTTATGAATTATTTTTGAGGCATATTAATATTGATGCCCTACATTTTTTCCTTTGAATTGGTCTTTACCTATTTTCTACTCACCGTTTCATACCTTGTTAACTACATTTTTTTTATTTAGATTGCCTACTGCGTTTAACCAGTACTGGATATATTTGTATTAAACGGCGTATTTTTGTGCTATTTCTTCACATTTCCTGTGCTGTTTTCCCGCAACTGGTAGAAGATAATCATTAAATCCAGATTTCCTCTTCCACTTTGTCAGTGTGAATTAATCTTAATATGAAGCTGGGTATCATCAAACTAATCCTAAAGTTGCGGTGCAACCTGGAGTTATCCTCAGGCAGTGTTTGTTCGAGTGGGTGCTTGACCGTGGTTGCATCATTAAATGATACGTTGACTGCGAATTATTGCGACGTTAAGGTAATGGAGGTAGTTATTAATGTGTCGTTGTGTTAAGATGCGCTTGCAGTATACCACAGTAGCCCCTTCAGCATAGTGGCTCTTGAAATACGAGTGTTAAGGACCACGCTCCAGGACAATACTACATTTATAGGAGTGTACTACAATATTACTTATTTTCAAATTAAACTTGTTGCTTTTAAAATCTACTAAGTTATAAATATGTTTAATAACACACAAGAATACCGTGCTGAAGTAAGTTTATTTTTGTCCTGAAGATGGTGTTGAAGGAGCTCATTTATCAGTTCAAATATTTTGCTAGCTTCTAGCTAACATCCACATATATATAATTAGCAATGTTTTTAATTTCATTTAATCTATTATTAGTAACACACTTCTGTCTTCCTCTACAAATTGAACGTACTAAAAACAGCACATATATAAAATACGTTGTACATAATAAATTGCCTGTCATTTGTCATTTCTTACCAATTTTTTTAGCTGACTTCCTCTTTAAACCGTAATACGGATTATAAACTGAATTGTAAAACTCCATAAGGAGGTCAGAAAGATATTTTATCCACGAATTACCTACATACATGAAGTAGTAGACCAACCAACTATTAAAAATATTATTTAAAAAAAAAAAGAAATAAGTCTGCGACAAATGCAACATTAATCTAAAACTTTCCATAAATACCATTGGTCTATATAATCTAGAACACCACTAACCTAACCTGCGGTTCGTATCCTGGAATACAATAAGTTTCAAACGACCATCAAGTGATTTTTGGAATTACTACACCATGCCTCAAGTGATTTTCGAAATTTCTTCCCTCACAATCGGCCCGATTCTGTACAAAGTTACTACGTTAGTTGCTACTGAGTAACGTTGCTACGAAATAACTACTATAGTAACTTTCTTAGCAATCGCCAAACAATTGGTATTCTCTAAGGGTGTGCACAAGCAACGTTCTTATTACAAGTTATCTTTAGTAACGTTTCTACAAAGAACCGTGAAGCTAGAAGCAGATTACGTTCTGTGCAGGCGCGGTATTCGTTTTTACTTGAGTTTGACATGTTGTGAGTTTCTGAGGTTAAACGAAAAATGTTTTATAAACGATATCAGAAAAAGAATTGCGAACAGATGGTAATTCCGTTAAATTTTCTGGAAAATAACCCGGTCATGGTAGGTGATACCTGAGTTTAAAAAATAATTGACAGGAACGAGTGATGGTGCTGTGGTGATGTGCTATGTGGTTACTGTTTTCTATCTGGTGGTGCAAGTTATAGTCCAAATTTAAATAAATTGGGTGGAATACAGTAAGGAAGTTCGGATAGCCATTGCACGTTGTATCGTTTTGTTTTTATGGAGAGGAGTGGGTTTATATATAGATTTTGATTATAATTTAATTTTTATTAATAAAAAGGTAATTTTTATTTTCGATCGCTTAGTTTTTATCAAATAAGTATAAGATTTTTCAATTCCTAAGAGGGGGGGGTCTGAACTTGTCGACCACCCCCTTGTGTGCGCGCATTCCATTGACATTCGTAGGTATTACATTTAAAAAATATTGTACTGTTATACTGTTATAAAACAAATGTAAATAAAAAATAGTAATAAAATAGAAATTGAACTAGAGTCAAATAAAAAACTCGTGAAGTAAAGTATTGACCGATAATGTAATTGTCTAAAGACTATTTCCTAAAAGTATATTAAATAAAATTATTTACACAGCATATTGCTTATGAATTAAATTTTCCTTGTGTGCCATACAGAAAATAAATTAAAAATCCTTCTATAATTATTGTCTCTATGTTGCTCTTTATTGTCAAATGCTTGAAATAATTGATTATTAAACAGAAAAATTGCGATTTTTCACGATTTTAACAAGTTATTTTGAAGTTACTAAGTGTAGCAACTGCTTTCTGTTATTTTTTATCCATAATAACTTTCTTAGCAACTAGTTGCTAATTTCATAGTCACTTTTTTCTTACAGAATACGGATTTCGTGAGAGTCGCTAAAAAAGTTACTGACCTTGTATTTAGCAAGTTTTATTGTATCTTTTTCATAGTAACTTGCTTACAGAATTGGGCCGAATGTCCTTCATTGATTTTCTGGATTTTTTCCCTATGTTCTCAAGTAATTTTTGGAATTTCTACCTTCCTTCTTCAAGTGATTTTTAAATATTCGGCCCCCGGCCCAACTCAGGCCGGCTGGTGAAATATATCTGGAATTTAATAAGGCCCTACTATGGAAAAAGTTAGGTATCACTAATCTGAGGCTTATATATGATGGTGGTTGGCGTCAACGATAGAATTTTTAGTTATATCGAAGTTATAAACATGAGTACGACACCTAGGGCGAATGTAGGAAAGTTAGTCAAAGAGAACTTTCCAAACAGCAGGCACTTGGAAAAAGAATGGTTGGATGGCAAAATACGAGATTTGGATTAGTTGGAATCCTGAAAGGACTTACTTACTTACTTAATCCTTTAGACTTTGTTACCGTTAGGTCCCAGGCTGTGCTCCATACTTTCTTTGGCCTTTTTACTATTTCTCCTGGATGTTCTCGATTTTATGATTTTCCATTTCCCTGTCCTTATTCATCCAACTTACATGTTCATACCAACGTCGCTTTCCTTCTTTAATGGTTTGCTCCACAAAGTTTGTGTCTAGCTTTTCTCTGAAAGTCAAACTCCTGAAACAGTCTCTAACAACAAGAAAGGAAAATAATCCTTCAAAAGATTGTCAGGCCAGATTTGATGTTGATAAATTTTTTTATTATCTAACATATTACGAAATTAATCGATATGAAACTCGTTTCAGGTAGAACTTGCCCTTTAATAAGTAATCTTAAGTCCGGAAACGATTATTAGCTAAACTTTTACAGTGGCTAGACACTGTAACATTGTAACGGTTACTAAGTGTTACAATGTATATAAAGGCCAGTTATAATTCGTAACATTAAGGGGTTAATGTCTTAATAATGCATTTTATGATGAGACTTACTCAAGTGAATCTGAAAATTCACTTTAAAAGCGAAATTGAATAAACGTGAGTGAAAGGTATAAATATAAGTAAAAACTGCAATTTACGAATATTATAAGAATTTTTAACGTTTTTTTGTTATAATGTGCTTCACTGAATAACATTTAATCGCAAACATAAAGTTTAATAACGTTAATTTATAAATTAACTAGCGGTTGTAATAATTGTTATTATTGAATTTGAAACACTGGTATTAAAAGTTAGTTTTCATTACGTGCTCTGAGTCATGTGCATAACAGATAATTTGATGGAAAAATGTTAATTCCCTAAAAATATTCCTTTCATTAATGTACGTCGTTTTTTTTTGCATTCATTTCATGCAATTTTTTATATAACGTACATATGTACGTACGCCACGTTTGATATACCTTTTGGCCGAATAAAAGAGTAAGAATAATTGGTCCATAGTGCTCAACATTTAATAGGACCGGATGAACTGGACTGGAAATAAAAGAATAATCCTGGTGTGAAAAATAAATTAATAAATAAATTAGGATCAGGGTCTAAGGTGGAAGGAAATCAGGTATGATACCTCAGGGCACGATATCTGAAATGAGAGATATTCAAAGAGATTTTGAGTGATCTATGCTAGGTATCTCTAAGATATAAAAAATAAATACTTAGAAACGCAGTACGACACCCGAAATAGAGAATGCTAAACTTGTTAAATTAAAGTGTGACTAAAATTGTTCGTCTAATTAGAAGAGAAGATAGTTTATGGACAATAGGTACTTGAAGTGGAGATATATAAAGAAATATCTAACTAAGCTGTAGAAAATCAGTGTGTTCGTTCGCAAATCAAATCTGTTCATTCACTGTTTTCGAGTTCTCTTTTGAATTTACTCACTACCATTCTGTTCTTTTCATGTAATATACTTGTATTGTAACACAGGACAACAGGATTGCTCGACCAGTCAATCTACTGGTCGATCGCGGCATGATTTTGAGTAGATCTTTACCACTGAACTTACCATTTTGTTCGCACTAAAATATTTAACAAATGTTCTATGTACGAGGGACATTCCATAAATAATGCACCGTATTATGCTACTGAGATGCATATTTTATGTTAGGTAACATTTCTTTACAGCCCTTCTATGTACTCTCCTTGCTTTTCAATGACATCGTCTCGAAGTTTTAGGAGATTTTCTTTTCTATTGAGGGTACCACTGAACAGAAGTTCTCGGGTGGCTCGAATAACGTCTGCAGAAAGCTATTCAAGGGAGAAAAAACAGTGTCCCGGCATAGGTCCTTTCAGCTTAGGGAAAAGTCGAAGTCTGGTGGACTTATGTATGGATTGTATGACGAATGAGGCAACACTGCCCACTCATACTTACTCATCAAATCGGTCACTACTTTCCCCAAGTGCGTGCAATGTCATGCAAATAGAGTGGCCGATTCCTTGAGCAAGTCAGGTCGATTTTAGTGCATTTTCTGCGCAATTTTTACATGAAATCGGGATAATATGCTGTTGTCAAATTTATTCCACATGAAACTCTATCTGTCATGATGATTGAATATAAGCAAAGATCATCATTTTCTTGACCTTTGATTGCGGTCCTCGTATTTTTTTGGGGTACGTGGTCGATGGACTTCTCCACTAGTTTGACTGCGATTTTAACTCTGGAGCAAAGCACTGCGAATTTCTGTATAGCTTTTGCTACGTAAAATTTCAATTTTGATGTATGATCTTTGACGTTCAACCGTCATAGTACCTGAGGTACCTGCGGACGACATTTCTAACACTCGTAAATTTTTAAAGTATGAAACAACGAACACACATTCTGATTCCTCAAGTCTTCAGCTATAACTGGTGTCACTTTCACTGTGATTACATCATCCACTTCAATGTGTCACCACCTTGTCCATTATTTATGGAACGTCCCTCGTAGATATATGTTCTTCTTCATCTTTGCCTTCTCTTATAGAGCTTGGCAATCATCAAGGATATTTTCACTTTGAAGACATCGGGGCCCGAAATAAATATCCAGATGAACATCCAAGCACTCGTTTTACCAGCCATTAAGTTCTTGGTCGGCCTTCACTTCGCTTGCCCTAAATCTTTCCCAGGAAGAATCTTTTCGTAGATATATATAAACGTTATAATATCTGATAATAATTTTCTCGTGTACTGGTAGATGACAGTATAAAAAAGAAGATCGCAGAAACACAAAGGTTGGGAAACCCTGGTTTACAATAATGTTTGGAAGCAAATTCGCAATGAAACATACTTTTTCTTGAAAAATTGTATAATTTTTCTAGTAAAAATATGTTTACTTTTTGCTGTATTTCTAATATTTATATACATGATATACTTTTGAATATGTATGTACTTCATTTTGAAATTCTTCAAACACAAGAGCAATCATCTGCTCTTTATAATGTCATGTTTTTAATTTTAAAATGTTAAACTTTGACGTGAATATTGAGTCAGCGTCTAAAAAGCTTAATTAATTTGCATTAATAAAAAGAGAGTTTCCAACTACAAAGCCAAATGTCTTAAATTTTGTAATTGCCTTCTTTGATTTTGAAATTACCTGGTAATAATTCAATTTCGAAAACATGAAATTTTCAAAATTTCCAATAGAAATCAAATTAAATAACGGAAAATTTAAGTTTTTATGCAGCAAGAATGAAATTTTTGAAGGTCAGGTAAAGATGCAGCAGACTTACCAATAAATATATAAGATAAAGTAAATTTGGGACGACTTTTACCCTCTCCTGTTTGTCCGTTAGTAGAAGATATATTTCTGGACCCTATTCCTAACATGGGGTTTAAATGATATGGTCTATCAGTAGGTGATAATCTTGATTGTTGTAATATGAGGAAAATTTTGTAGTAAAATAATAATTATCTTTAATATCATCGAAGCGAGAATGATATATATGGGGGAGAGGTGATGAATTTGGCAATAAAGTCCTTTTCCATCGAATGAACAGTGATTGTCTTGCATCAAGAGATACCTAACACCTATATTACACGAACCACTAGCTCTTAACGTTCTGTGAAAGATCACAGTAAACTACTTACTCATGTTTAAGATTAATATATTCGAATTCGCAAAGTTCCATGGGTCCATGAACCCTCAACCGTTACTCATCAGAAATTACAATGCGAAATTTTAAGCTTATTTTATGAAGGAATGTCAAGACATGATGTGGTATTTCCAGACCTTAAAAGAAGAATAATTTAAATTTATTTTTAGAAGATGGGAAGAATGTTTTTTAAAACGGTTTCTGGAATAAATTTAGGAGGTATTTTTATGTAACGGTAAATAGGGGATTATTTTTTATTACAGTTATTTACAGCAATTTTTATTTTTTCTCAATATGAGCAATCCTGATTAAGAATATATTTTGGAATATCAGACGTAATGTGATTGGAACGTTATATACGGAGAGTAAAAAGTTATTAGCTGTCACTCATATTTGAATTATTACATATGTTTTTTAGCAGTCTATTGTAGTTTATTTATACATGAAAAATTTCGAAAGCAAGATTTTGTCTACAATAAATGGGTTGTACACGACGTAATTTACTGATCAAATTGAAAAAAGTTGACCGTCATTTTATTGATGTGTGTAAAGTGGTCAAATATATTGAACAATTTATTGATGAAAAATTGATCCATTTATTTTGAAAATAGAACAAGTTCAATTCTTCATCATTTTTTTAGGAAATTTTAGGTTTATTTTTATTTGTTTAGTTATTGCCAACTGTTTAGTTGTAGCATAAACAAGAAATGTATAGGTTATGCATTTCATTTTCATATGTGATAGTTCCGCTTAGAACTGCAAACGTTCTAACTCACCAACTTCTAGGTTTTTTCTATTGTCTTTATTAACAGCTCGTAATTTTGCACGTTTTTGTCAAGAATTTTTCAATATTTCTATTTTGAAAAATTAAATAACAGGTTATACAGTGGGTAATTTGAAGTTTTTAAAGAAATTGATAAATAAATTGATGTGTGTAAAGTAGTCATTATATTTCCAAAGTTTTCAATAAATAGGTAATTAATCAATAAAAATTGATCAATAAATTGTGATTATCACGTGAATAATTAATACATAATTTTACTTGAGTGTTATGTAACGTTTGAAAGATCTATAAACAGGAAAATGCCTGATTCATGGAAAAACGAACTAGATATTCCACCATGAGAAAAACTGACTTTTGGAAAAAAGTCAGTTCTTTTCCAGTTCATACCAATATTTTGAATTTTTCAGATTTTTAGATTAACTCTTCTGGGTTATAGGGCGTGGGCGTGGGACAAAATAATTTTAGCATATTTTTCGGTTAAATACAGTTTTTTTTTTCAAAAATTAAATTTTGGTGAGTTTATTCTACTTACTTCTTACTTACAGGACTTACATTTGATAATCCACTCAAAAAAGAAAAAAAAAATAATATAAGTTAAGTACATATCGACCCATCCTACAAAGATCGTCTTAACTCAATATTTTAATTTTTTGACTTATGTAAGTTAAATATTAGAATACATGATACACATATTCATTTACCAAAATTATCGTTTTGTGAGATTTAAATTTTTTTATGGAAAGATTACACGATATTCTATTTAACTTATAAAATTTAAAGAAATTTAAATATTGAATTACGACCACTGTTGCCAACTTAGCGCTTTTAGCACTAATATTGGTGTTTTTTTACCAGGTATTGCGCTCTTAGTTTAATTTGCGCGGTCGTTCTATAACGGTGTTTTTCTTTATAATCTGGGGCGTTTTATAGTGATTTTTTTATATATAAAATTTACTTGTATAAAGTAAATATACATGTAAAATACATATAAAGTCTGTTTCTCTGGTTTAGGCGGAACTAGATTTTCAATTCTAGTTACTTTTACAGATTAAGTGAGACTTTTTATAATTTTGTTTAACAAAAACCTGCTTCAAACCATTAAAGAAAAGTTCATGACTACTTACAAAAATGAAAATTCCAGCATATCTGGAGGTTTCAAACTACACCGTACAAAATGTACACAAATTATAACAAATCTTATAGGGCAACATTTTAAAGAAACGTTAATCAGAAGATTTCTGGTCAGAAGTATATGTTTACAAGGATGCAGTTGGAATAAATTGATGAATTACAACAATAAACAAATGAATTACGAACGACTATGTTACAAGAACGACTTACTAATTTGTCAATCATGTGCATAGAAAGTGATATTCTTCAAAAATTAGACTTTCAGAACATAATCGAAGATTATGCACAACAGAAATCCCTGAATCACCAACGGAGTGGCCGAGCGTATTAGGTCGTGCGGTTTGTACTAGTGGAAACAGTCTGGACTGTCCGGTCGGTGGTTCGAGCCTCCTTCGTTGGTGATATTATTCGGGCGAGAATAATATGTTATTCCCATTTTCACAATCATTCGCCCCTCATCGAGGTGTAAGAGCTCACCTCCTGGCATCGGCGATTAGCCTCGTTGCAGAAATAGGCCGATGTAAAATAAAATATTAAAAAAATCCCGGAAGAAACCATCATCTTTAACGTAAGTCCAATTCTCAAAATAGTAATCACTTAACTTATATTTGATTTGTATAAAACTAACCATAATAACCAATCAAGTCACTAAATAAAAGTACATACTGATGTTTCCATTCACATTTTTTTTGTTACTTTCTAAAAGGGCTCTGTGTGCCCAAGGGCCCCTGCATAGCCTAAGACAGTCTTGGTAGCGACTTCAGTCTTTCACGTGATTTTATTACTATTTCTGCATTTCGAACAGGGTATACACACAGAAGACACTGTCACAAAAACACTGACCAATTCTAGCGAATATGTCCCCGACTCTGCCTTTCCCTAATTTTTGTCTTTTCTTAATTTTTTGTTTGTGTCTTGCCTTTGATACCGAGCGAGGATATTAGCTTTGTTCGTAGAGCCATTTCTAACAATTTATTATCGTCAGACGGAAGCACATAGTTATTTTAATGCACTTCTACGAACTCTGCGCTTGCGTATGATGATAATAAACCGTTAAAATGGCTCTACGATCAGACCTATCATAATTATAGCTTTCTGTATAACGTGCGTTGGCAAAAGTAATAAGCGATGCCAAACATTACACGATTCTTCAGTTGGCACGTTTTAAATTTGCAGGAAGTAAGTACTGTAAGAATTTATCTATGCATTCAAAAAACCGTTTCCCTACTCATCTCAAGTATGTGGTCAACACTGCTTAAAATATGCTTATAGTACACCTATTTTTCCACGTTTAAAAATATATGCTTATTACCAGAATAATTTAAATATGTTATTACGAGATAATATCTCTTAAGTGTTATGAAAAGCTTTTAGGGTATTAACATAAGTAGGAGTGAAATAAAAAATGCCTGAAGAGTTATTTTTCGCTTCAGCGATTTTTTATAGGGCTGAAGATGCGTGGCAGCCAGCACCAGTTCTCCCAATAACGGTGATAAAATTTTATCGTTCAGAGTTAGATATTCGTAAAACAATCCGAAAGTGTCGATTTATAGTGCAGATCAAATATTTTCGAGGGCGAAGGGAACATGTGCAAAGGGCACGTGGGACTGCAGAAACCAAACGGCTTCATCGATTTTTATTTAAAAGTTCGTTACTCTCGAAATTTTATGATTTTTTTCCAAGCGAAAATTGGGTTAAATTGATATATGACAGTCATTTTAGTGGTTTGGAATTTAACAAAGAAGTTAAAAAATTAATTAGAGATATTTTGTAAAATAAATTTATTTAAAGGGGATCAGGAACTATGGCGGAACCGCAATACTGGATTTCGTGGTCTTGTAATGTCAGTAGCTCAATTATTTTTGTTATTATTGGAACTAAAGTAGGGTAAAATGGTGTAATGCCGCGCACTTAAAAAAAATCCTGCAATAAATCTTATAATTTTCTGAGATTAGAATTACAAATATGACAGTTGATACACAGGACCAAAAAATACATATTTTTTATTTACATAATTTTGAAAAAATAAATTTGATATTTGGTAATTCTCGTTGATGTAAAACACTGTATATGAGCGGTAATTTTTCGTACTACGGGGCTATACCAACTAATGGGGCAATATCGGGCATGTTTCCAAATGCAGTATGATTGAAATATTTATAATAAAAATGACATATTGAAATATCATAATGCAATTTCGAGCTTGAGTACTCAATTTTTCTTAATCTTTAAAAACAGCTTTACCATTTATATTAACTATGGAACAATATCTAGCATTATTAGCGGCATATTACGCCACTCGCACGGTAATCCCCCTCTTTTATCTATAATTATCTTTCATTCACTATTAAATCACAGTTAACCTAAATGAAACAAATTGAACATGAATACTATTGAGCAAAAAACTGGATAATTGCTAGACAGACTCGAAATAAGTAAAATTTTATATTTAAGACTTAATAATACCTAATCAATATTAATAATAATAAAAATAATAATAATAATTTCCGCGGCTGCATATCGCCAGTTGCTGAAGTTTGAGATTAGTGGATGCTTGTCAAGACCTGACAAACCCCATAATAATAATAATAATAATAATGATAATAATCTCTTGCAGCGTCGAACTACGTGTCTCGGCATAATGCTGCTCTCCGCGTGCTCTACTACCATCTTAGACATGCCTATGATATTGATCAAATACCGGTTATATCTTACGTCCCTTCTGACATAGAATCGGTGGTGGAAAATTCCAAGTGCCGAATTTATTGGAATTACTCATTCCCCACCTCGAGGTTACTGACAGCCACTAAGCCGGATATAACCCTCCTGGATATCGAGATCAAACAGATGTCTGTGATCGAATTCTCAAGTCCAGCTGAGAAGAATATCTCTATCAAGGAGGAGGCAAAGAGATCCAAGTATATGGATCTATTATCCGAGTTTAGAAAGCTGTATCCAGGGTTTAAAGTTAAGCTTGTAGTCCTGATGGTTGGTGTTTTGGTTAGTATGAAAGCCTCTTATCGACGGGAAAATTGAGTCCATTCCCGCCTGCAGATCTTCTGCCACCTCTTTGATCTGCAGGATGCAGAAAGCAGTGTTGCTCGGGTCACTCCGCACTGTGCGGGCATTGGCTTTGGCGTAATTTCCGCGTCTGCATATCACCACGGTTTGGGATGCAGCCGTGTGTATTTAGTTCCACTAGTCTCTAATATAGCTAAGAGATGAGCATTTCGTCTGTGCAGAACACGTTGCGGGCAAACCTGAACGGTATTAGCGGGACTACAAACCCCTCTTTTTATAATAATAATAATATTAGATTCCCAACGTCTAGATAAGCGTATAAAGACAGAGAAGGAAATTTCTCGGTTTCTAGACCTCGAACGATAGATATGAAAGTCACGTGGTCAGTGTTACGTTTAGATTTATCCTATTATCCCCTGTATAAACACGTTCTTATTTTAAGTACTTATTGAATACTTGAGGCTGAGTAAATCTCAGAGCTGACTGCACAATATCGGAAGATAAAAATTCGTAGAGTTGGGGGAATTGGAACCGCGTGCCTGTAGACCCGTGGACTTCGTGGTAGACCACCGCCTTACCACGCAGTCACGCCAACTCTATATTTAAGGCTTACTTTGTTTATACAATAACTAAAATAAGTAATAAAATAATTAGAAAATTAGTGATAAGTAGTTTTTACAAGATAACATGTCAGTGCATGTTCTACAATTGACAATTTCAGTTAGAGGTATTTCTACAGTTTGTTCCTAGGTGGTACACAACATCAAAATTCCACTCAAGTTAATTTGTGGCGTGGAACCAACATGCGCGGTATTACCTCGCTGCGTGGCATTTCTTTTCCTGTTAACAGAAAATTTCCTTGTAAAAAGAAGTTAGAAAGCAAGTTCTCAATATAGTTAGCTCAGAATTTATTCTTTTTTTTTTCTCTCTATCCTGTCTGTCGATTTTACTTAGAGTCACATTCCCACAACTTCTTTATCGTGCTCTGTTACGCGAGTATATAAGATATCTTTGTATATTTTTTAGATTTTTGATACACCGCTCTATCTTTTTCGAGGTCTCCCTAGGGTCTATTGATTATAAATCCTCAGAGGAAAGAGATAGGATCTCAACCATTCTCAGTCGGGTTGATTTTAGCATTCACTCACACAAATCTTCTTGTTCTGTTAATTCTTTCCATTATCTCGTTTCTTCCCTCTTCACAATATACCTTTTATTTATCCTCATCCCGTGTTATGTGAAATGAATAAGCTCTATTTTTTACGAAACTAAAAACTGAGATCGAGATCTATCACAATCTTTGAAAAAAAATATTACAACAATTTTTTTCTTTTAATCAAATAAATGGTCAATGATGAAGTCGCAGGAATGAAAATTTGGCGTCTTCTCAAATGAGTTTTAGAATTCATGGAAAATATGACAATGAAAGATCGTTCCGGAAACTATGAACCATCTGGGATTATGGAGTTAAAATTATTATGGAAAACTAGACACGCAATAGAATAAGATGAATTTCTTGACTGAACGAAGTCATAATTCAAAATTATTGACAATACCTCAGAAGAGAAAAAGTATGAAGCTAAAAACAAAATCAAATTTGATAGCTGTAATATATAATTCTTTATACGTGTTCGAGGAATTGCATCGTTTATATAGATTAATAAAGAGCTCTTTAAATTATTCTTAGAATTTTTAAATCGGAAAAAGTCTTTCTTTTAGTGACGAGAAGCAATTAAACAGAAATATAAAGACATTATCAGTCAGCTCTTTAATGGTTTTAAACGTAAAATTATACTTTTTATATTAAAGAGGCAAAATCAATAGCGTTTTAACGATATGTATAACCCCCGATTATTCTGTTCTGAACAAGAAACAAATATGTTTAAAAATGTTGACGTATTATTTGAACAGTTCTATACAAAACTAACTAAATATAAAAGTTATTTGAAACCCACAAACATATTTAAATAATTACAGAAAATTGTTGTCTGATACCTATTTTTAAGTTATTGAGCGAACATATTTTATTTTTTTACAATTAAAAATATTATATTAGATAGATAAAAATTTGCTGCAAATAGATTGGTACTAATTTTATTTCAGATTATTAGTTAGGTATAGGTAAATTATGAGAAATTTACTGTTGTGTCTCCTCTCAATTACATTTTTGGGATTTTGTAGACCACCAGAAAACCATTTTTATTTTTTCTGTTTTTTTTTGCATTTTTATTTAGTTTAAATTATTTGGTCAATATTATAGTTACATATATTTTGGCAAATGTTGCATTTAATTTTTAAAAACGTAAATTTAATAACCAGTGGGAAGTGTTGAAATTATAATTTAATTCTATGTTTGAATGTATACGAAATCAGAGGGGCGGAGTTTATGACTTAAACAACCAATGGAAGCCGTAGGCGCAATTTTCAAAATATTAGAGACTTTGCTATATAAAAAAAAAATACCGCAAATATTTAGATACCCAAATAATGGTATTAGGCATTCGAATTAAAATTAATAAAAAATATTTTAGCATAAAATTTGTTTTGGCATCCCAAATAATCATCATTCACTTACTAAATACCTGCGAAACCCTGAAATTCACATAAATTTTTTTTAGTAAAATGTGAACAGATATTATATATCACAACGACTATGAAGCGCAGTACTAAGTATATAATTTTTGGCCTGAAACATGCTGGAATAGTTTTAGGAAGTAATGAAATAGACAATGCTTCATAAAAGTCATGGTTGAATGTTCTTGAAGTGATTTATATAATATAAGAATAAATAGTTTGTACATTCTGAAGCCATGCATGCACATAACCAGCGGTTTCTTTTTCCGATCTCGCAGAAGGTGAAATTTAACATGCTTATTCCTTTTCCTTAGACAGAAACAAGGAACGCATGTAAATCATGTAGTAACTGTCACTGAATAAAATAAATCGTTCAAACTGAAATCCAAAGAATATAATGCGCGTCAAGAAAATACTAGTAATATTCGTATTGGGACGTGTACATTTTATCGATAAGCATCGTGTTTGCGATCAAGTAGGCATCCGTTACCCTCGTACATATGCCGATAGCGTTAAATCCGTTACGTACATCGATTTCACCTTCTATAATGAACTACATTTTAATCCGTATCGCTAACATGCCATCGAATGGGCTGCAGTTTTGCATAACGCACACGCATAGGCGCCGATAAAGGGACACTCACTTATTAACTAGATAGTTTTCAGTAGATAGAGCCAGCTTTTAATTAGGTTAAATTGCGTCATATTATGTGATAGAGATTTTTCATAACATCCTTGTTAGATTAGGTAAATATAATAAGCCAACGGAGTGGCCGAGCGCACTAAGTCGTGGGGTTTGTACTGGCGGAAACCCAATACGACTGTCCGGTCGATGGTTCGAGCCTCCTTCGTTGATGATATTATTCGGGCGAGAATAATATGTTTACATTACTGCCATTTTCACAATCATTCACCCCTCATCCAGGTGTAGGAGCTCGCCCCCTGGCATCGGCGATTAGCCTCGTTGCAGAAATAAAGGTCGATGTAAAATAAATAATATATAATAAATATAATAATAATAATAATAATAAATTTATTTAACTAATAACACATTACAGAAATGTTGTGGTTAAGTCAAGATGACACATATAATATAAATTGAAACCACATGAGTTAAACAATACAAATAAATTTCACAAATAGTACAGTTAGGAGATTACATTATTTCATATTAGCCCTTATGGTGTAAATATTCCTGTATGCTATAAAAACAGTTGGATTGTAAAAAATGTCTAAATTTTAATTTAAATGCTCTACTGGACGTTATAGACTTTAATGCAGGTGGTACACAGTTAAATAATGTTAAAGCCATGTAGTGTGGACTTTTATTGTATAGTGCAGAGCTATGAGAGGGACATACAATTGAGTGTTTACTGCGGGTATTATAAGAGTGAAAGTCAGAAAAGTCAGAATTGGTAGCGAAAAGGTGCGGATTATTTTTAACGAACATTACGGCTTCTAATATATAAACAGATGGAAGAGTTAATATGGACAAAACAGGAAAAAGGGATCTGCAAGATCATTTAAAGGGGGCACCAGCTATTATGCGCATAGCACGTTTCTGAAGTACAAAAACCTTTGAGGATTCAGAGGAACTTCCCCAACACAAAATGCCATAGCTCATTGTTGCGTGAAAAGTTCCAAAGTCTAAGTATATCAGAAGAAACCATATCTTTCAGTTTTTTTTTTTAAATATAAAACAAGATTTGCTAAGTTTAGGTAGCATATATCTAACGTGATTTTGCCAACTCAGATTATCACTTATTATACCTAAAAATTTTGTTGACTCGGAACACTGAATACTTTTTTGTCCTTGTAAGTGGATATATAGGCTGGTAATAGGTTAATTTTTGTGTCCATGGAAGAGCAGAGCATGACTTTTTTTTGTATTTAAAATGAGTTTATTTTCGTAGCACCATTGACTCATTGTTTCCAAGTTACTTTTAACATCGAAAGCTAGTTAAGTTGCATCTGCATTATGAAGCAAGTGTGAAGTATCATCCGCATTTAGACAAATAGCATTATTTGAAAATAATGTAGGCAAATCATTTATATATAAGAGAAATAAAATTGGGCCAAGAATAGAACCTTGTGGGACTCCAGTGTTACACTGTCGCTTGTGGGATCTTAAATTATTATGGTTTTGGCTAATAAAAACAACTTGTTCTCTATTAAACAAAAATGATAAGACCCACGATTGCGGTGGACCCACGATACCGATGTCATTTAATTTGTTTGCCATAATGGAATGATTGACTAAATCAAAGGCTTTAGAAAAATCGTAAAACGAGCCTAAACAATGTGATTTGGCCTCTAAGTTCTTGTGTATAAAACTGAGAAATGAAAAAATGGCTGTTGTGGTTCTTTGAAAAAAATATGGTTATTTGATTCGAAATCACGAGTTCTTCTCCTGGTTTTTGTTTAGAAATTACGTATTCCACTGTAATAGTCTGCTTCTTAATTCCTGTCTGGCACAGTACTGATTCTGTTGAATACAGTGCCCTTCTTCTTCTGCTTTGGGTACTGTCCGTAGGGTTGACTTTTGGTTTCATTCGTAAAATTTATCCATCTTGATTTGTGCGAGGACTATGTATCGATCTACCAAAACTTGATCTTCGGTTAGCTACAAAGGGGAGTTAGAGTGCTTAGATATCCCAGTTCTTTAGACTTATGTTGTTCTTCGAAAAGTCTCAGGTTCGGAAGCCAACACAGACTTTCTCTCTGCTTGCACAAATATTGTTCTATTGAATGTTCTTTTCAGGTATTATTTTCAAGTATCGTGTATACAATTTTTTTTTGTCTTCCTATATCTTCTTTATCATAATCGATATTTATCTATAGCTGTTTCATATTCCTGTGAGGTATTCGACTTTCAATACTTATCTTCCATCCATAAAGTCATCAATTTTGATGTATAAGATTTTTTGATTTGAACTTTCGTAGACTTCGTAACTTTCGTAACTTTCGAAGAATGAACTTTCGTATCATTACTCGTTAGATCTTCAGTTAGATGATCCTTATCTTTAGCGAGGTCTTTTGGATAAATTTATTTTTGGACTTTCTTTCGACTCTATTCATTATGGTCGTCGAAATATTTTATTTTCATAGATTGTGACGTTCATTTCGCTTTGTTAAGCTCCATGTTTCGGAGGTATATATATGAGGTGTATTGGTTTGGTACAATTTTGTCTTTCTTGAAAGACGTGATCCAGAGAGGATTAACTGCTAAGGTAGACAGCAGAATTCAGTTTTTGATTTTTTGTTGGATCAGATTTACCTGATTTATTATTGTATCTCAGGCAAGCAACCCGGTTTCTTTCTTGCGGGAAGGGCTAGGAGACAAAATTGAGTTGGACTAGGACTAAAATTTTTTTCTATCGGGCAAGAAACAAAAAAAAAACTACCTTTCATATTAACCCGTAGTTGACCAAAATATACACATCCAACCAAGTGGGGTGTAGTATACCCTAAGCTTTTCTCATTTAATATCAATTAAAATAAGGTAAAATTTATACAGTTAGATGCTGACAAGCCTATAGAACAATATTACAAAAAAAAAAAAATTTCAAAGTAATTATTTAATGCTTTTTTAATAATTTTTTCAATAAAAGTCAAAATCACGCCAGTTTCTTTCCTAAATTGCATCATACTTCAAGTGCGTCTCGTGTTGACTGACAACATTGCATCTCTCGTTCACACCAACTCTCACACATACTAATTTAGCTAGCTCTCTGATTGGTCTATGTATTTTGGTGGGGGAGACAATTTCTTTCTCATTTCTCAAGCAAAGCTTGAATTTTGAATTAGTTGCTATTAGATACTAACAACGTTTATATATTTATAATTCGTTCGAAATGCGCTGTTGCCAAATATAATTTAGACATATTTTTTTGTAAATGGTGTTTTTGATTTTTTTGTCGATTAAAAATTAAATTATTGTTAAATATTAACTAATTCATAAATATTGTCAATAGATACATCATTTCCAATATTAATATACTGGGGTGTGACACACCCCATTTGGTCAAGCTTGTGTTAAAAGAATGACCTAAAAAAGGTCTTCACTTCCGAAACACAAGTGATGACCTAAAAAAAATCTCATGAGCTCTAAAATTCAAGTGAAGGAATGAAGGAATTAAAACTGACATAAACACTAACATCACGTAATGTTTTTTGACTGCTTGTTTTATCTACATACTAAGGGCTAGTTTCTGAAAGCTTTGTAAACTATAATCAAATGGTCAACTAGGGTCACAATATAACAATCCCATAAGTAACCGTTGTCTAACTATTTGGTTATAGTTAATTAAGCTTTCAGAAACCAGCCCTTAATGATATAAATTCTCACAAAAATTATAATCTTTTATTTTTGACTGTACACTGACAACGAGTTATTTAAATTTTCATCAAAAGTCTTGAAATTGCCTCCAAAGCTCAAAAGCGTTATTGGTTGAGCCATTTATAGCAAGACGTCGATCATTAAACACTTTTAAGTCGATCACAATCGTTATGAAAAGATCTTTTTGCTCATCGAATATTTTTCCAGGGTTTTGGTATTTTGGTTAGAAATTAAAAGATCGTTCTTTTTAAGTAGCATTTTGCAAAATACATCTCCAACTTTATTAAAATACTATTCAGGTCATATGTAGGCTCAAAAATCTTCTGATGCTCTGGTGTAAGGTAAAGCTAGTAGCCAGATATGTTTTGCAACTACCTCAAGCATGAAATGAATGTGTTCTTGTAGAAACTAGGTACTTGAAATATGTTCCAAAAGGGTCCACGCTATCTCAGTTATCTTAATTAAATATAGCACCAAACATTCACCGTGTCGTCCTTTCATTTCATTATTTTTGAGGCCTCCACACGACCCCCGAATAATTACAATGATTCTCCGTCTATGTAACCCATACATCATTCATTATGTTTTGCGAATCCTTTTCCTGGTTCAGTGGTAGCTGCGGGCTGAGCCCGACTGCTGCGACAATTGGTGCGTACTCGTGGGCGCGAGTGCTTTTTTACTCTCTCTCCTTGTCGCCCTCATCCTCATCCTAGTCCTCACCAACCGTAGTAATTTCACACGATAAGGATCTTGACTTAATGTTCCTGTCAGTTTAAGGGTAATATTGTGAACGAGTGATTTGTACTTGTACGAATTATAAATGTGAGAATAAAAAGAAGAGAGAGAGTCTGCGTATGATTTTATTTGTGTGATATAGACAAATTTAAATCGAAATTAAAATGAGGAAATTTTTTTGTGATTTATAAATATAAAATAATATTAGAGTACAAATAGGCACTTTTACTTTCGGACTTCTTCAATAGGCCTAATAGGGTTTATTGTAGTCCTCTGTCATACAAATACGAACAAAACTACAGACGTACCCCAAGTCACAAAATGCGTTGCCTCAAATAATAGTTGTATGGTGCATGATCATATCGTAAATTGCAATAGGGGATACGCATAAAATTTATATTTCCTTAAAACTACATTTTTTTGATATTTTAATGTTAGTTATGTCACCTAACACAACAAAAATCACATTTTAATTAATATTATAGCCAAATTTTTTAATTATAATATTGTAAATTTAAAATAAGCCGACCACGCCGCGAAGGTGGCCCAGTAGATACGACTGAGACTGTAAGGGTTTGACGTCACAGATACAGACAAAACATAATGTTTACGTGTTTATATTGTATTGTTTGAGAGTTTTGTATTTGTTTTTAAACAATTTTTCACGCATTTATTATTAAAATAATTTATAAAATATATGTACTCACATTAAAATGGTCTTCACAAACATAAAGTTTACTTTTTTCTGAAATATCGGTTTTATTTCGCCTCATAGCTTTTCGTCATCAGGTAATGATATAAATTATTTTTTTGGATTTCTAATTGAACTATTTGTGCACATTGGTACTAAACAATATTTTCGACTATGTTTCGAAGTACTGGGGCCTGGATCTTCCATATTTTATATATTGTAATATAAAATTTAATTCGGTAAACATGTATAAATTGTTTTTATAGAATTAAATTTTATTTTAATTAAAATCACTCTAACTTTACATAACCTATAAAAGTTATACAAACAAATAAGTTTACACAGACTATGTACGCTAGGTAGACTAGTAGTGTCTTGTGTCAGTTAGAAGGGTATGACGTCACACGTCGTTTTCGCGCGCTGCATACATTTATGATTTTTTAAGCCTTCAAATTAAAAAAAAAAAATTTTAAACTGTTTTTTATGTTTATATGCAACAAGAGGAATATAATAAAAAAAAATTAAAAAATCATGCCTATCCCCTATTGCCATACACCGATTTAATTTTTTTATTTATTTATACTGAATTTGAAGCAAAATAGTATTTAACAAAAAAATTTAAGAATAATAAAACAAATATTTTTCTTTCTGTACATTTTTTCAACTGGATGAGTATTAGGGGAGTTACGGGAGTGCACCCTAAAACACAAATATTGAAAATTTCACTTATTGTTAACTCTATATCAAAGGCATATAAAATAATATTTATTTCGAATGAAAAAACATTTTTTTTTTCGGTTCAATAAAGTTTTTAATAGGAAGATTATTAAGATTCTAAGCAGAATGTTACATATAAACTTGAAATATCTCAGTTATCATTTACTTAATAGCAGAAATGCATATAAGACAAAATATGAGATATGAATAAGAGTGGAGAAAGAACTCATCTATGTTCGATGCATTGTTAATAATAAGAAAACAAACCTTTCTTGTTGCCTGTACCTGCGGTTTAAATTTATTTTATTATCCGTAATTTATTTAGTGTAGAGAAAATTTGAGGTCATATTTTTTTTACGTATTTTAAAATTATGAAAAATTTTATTATGGCGTAATTTATAGAAATTTTTATCTTCACGTGGACGTATCTCAAAACCGAAATACGATAAAGGCCTGCGGTTGTAGATTGAAAATTTTGAAATATCTAGGTCTTAACTGACGTCACCATATTTTGAAAAAACTATTTTTTTTTCTCTTAATTTTTTGAAAATTTTGATAAATTTGAATTAAAAAATGATTAGTGATAGAAATCTGCGGTTTGAATTTTTAAAATTATCCTACATTTTCCAGTAAAAAAAAAATGGGCTTTAATAAACCAGTTATTAAGATTTGTATAGGCAGTAATCCAAATCCCCAACAATCGAAAAAATCGTAAAGGGTGGACCTAACAAATTGTGATTTTTAGGCAAAATTTTTTTGTCTCCAATTTTATTCAAAATTAATATAAACTTGTATTTTTGGTCATCAGATCAATAAAATTTAGTCCATATTGAAAGTCGGGCAAAAGTTTTGGAATTATACGTAGAAAACTGACCCAAATCGGCTCTAACTCAAAAACTAGGAAACCATGAATTTTTTATATATATTTTTTATAATCCTCATCCCTAAATTATCTTAAAACTATATTTTGGCTATAATTGGAGTCAAAAACATTTGATCCAAATTTTGAATTTTGTTGGAAAATTGGATGTAAATTATACAATTCAGCCTTAGATCACAAATATATGGTCTTTTTTGTGATACGGTCTAAAATTGTGACATTTGCGACAAAAAAAAAAGACAGTGCACAAATCATTTACTTAAAAGCAAAACTTAATATGAGAAAAGAAACCATTCCTCTCTGTATTGAATACAGTTTTTAATAAGATAGCTATGGGAGAGCTACCTATAAATGAAGTATCTCTCATTATTTACTCAACATCAAAAATATAGAGGGGTTCGGGAGTAAAATCTGGTATCTGACCATTTAATATTTTTGCAAGAGACATTAAAACTTTGTAAAAATATTGCAAAAATGAGAACATGCAGATACCACATATTACAAGATACATCCAAGCTATCTATTGATATTTTTTGTAAATTTGAAGTGAAATCTAGTTTATGATGACATTTACCATATAAAACATGCAGTAATTCAGTTTTGAAAAAGATGTCAGTTACCAGGTTTTACACCCGAACCCTTCAATATGCAAAAGTGTAGCAGTTAAGAATAAAGAAACGATTATATTGTGTTCTATTTGAAATTGAAATATCTCATCATTTACGTTGGAGCAAAATATACAAAACAAAAAGTATGGCTACTCCATCTAGTTTCTAATATGCATCTATAACCTTACATTTGAGAGGTTTGCAATTAGTCAATGCCTCTTTTAGTTACCAAATATCTAATTTTCTGTTACATAAATAGAGAAATGTGTATTACAGAGTATAAAAGAGACTTTGCATTTATAACTTTTTCATCTCTCTTCTATTTCATTTGTCATGGATTGTCGATATTCACTAGTTTGAAAATATCTTGGAGCATAACTATTTTTAATATCCTTTCATACCTTTTGTTTACATTGTTCAAAGAATTCCGAATCAATAAGATTCCTGTAAGCCTGTTGCAAGTTAAGCGTTACGGTCCGGATTTTCAGCCTGAGATTCCATCACTGGAAAGAAAACCCTCCGGAGCTCGCTTCTCCGGAAATAGGTGTTTGTTTCCGAATCGGAAGTCCACATCGCAGGCCACGTGCTCTTTTCTCACGGTTCTCGCTTTACGTCTCAAGACGAACGTCTTTTTCAGGCCATGTCTGTTCAGTTTGGAAAATACACAAATAAAGGCTAAAAAAAAGTAAGGGAATCTTACTAAATAAATATTTGGAAATTGTCACAAAATATTTTAAGTAAAGGCACCATTTACATATAAAAATAGATTTAGTTAAATTAATAATACTTACTTCGATTTATTTTATATAGCACATCTGCGTTCAGGATGACCACTAGAGAAAATTAGTATTATTTGTTATGTGAGGTTAACAGCGTTTCCCAACCTTTTATCATGGCGGATCGGCGATCGACCTAGAAATAATTCCCGGACCGGCAAGTTTAAAAAGTAATGTGTATCGCAGTTTATATTTTTTATTGCACTGATTACAAACACAAAAAAAAACAACGAATAAAAAATCAAATATAATTAGTGAAAAAAGAAACAAATTATTACTTAAGCAATTAACACATTAAGGACCGAGATTTTCATCTCAAAATTAAGTTGGTTATAAGTTATTAGGCGAATAGTTGCATAATAAAATGAATTTTTTTTTAGTGAATAAATTTATTGCGAGGTAGATATTTCTGCTCTGAATAAAAATAAATTATATCACAGAAGTGATCACTTCATATTCTCAAAAAATCACAAAAATTATTATTGTATTTTATAAATTAACATAATTTTTTGTTTTATAAACTTACACATAAAAATAATTCAACAGACCGGTAAAAAATCTCGCGGCCCGATAAAAAAATCTCGCGGACCTGCGGTTGGGAAACACTGAACTATAGTATACATGAATGGCATGGATATCATACTTAAATACCGCAATTATTTTATCCGTGAACACTTTAGTGTTCACAGAATATTGTTTTTAAACAATATTTCGCCCGCATGTGATGCTGTAATCCAGTGTTTCTTTACAGGTGGTCCGCGGCCTACCAGTGTCCGCAGAAAAATTTTAGTGGCCCGCGAAAATTTTTGTGTTTTTTTGTGGTTGTTTTGTTACTTTTTCTGCACATTTTTTATGTAAATAATTTATGTTTTATTTATTTTCTGTAAACTTTTTGTGATTTTCTACAAATTAAATAAATGTTTTTAGCACACTAAATATATTTATTTTCTTACAAAAAATGAACCAACAATTATTATTAGTGGTCCGCGTTAGAAAATTATATATTTTACTGGTCCGCGGTACGTTTTTGATTGAGAAACACTGCTGTAATCTGTAGGAAACTTCATCCGCGAGAAATGATATTATCTGTTCTGTTATCTGTTCAATCGAATAATATAGGTGAACAAAAGTACAACATAACGAAAATCACCTTACACAATCAGTTTATAAACAACGAAAACCAATACACTATCAAATTATTTATTTAAGCAATATTTGCTATTCACTTTGTTTCATAATTAACAGTACTTGAATGAAACAAAGTAAGGAAACAACTGATTAGCTGAGTTTTAATAAACATCATAATTAGTAAATTTTTAATTAATGTTGCATTAAAAACTATCTTAATCCTTTTGATTGCTTGAATAATCTTTCGGTGCTGATATATATGACCGAGGAATTATGTACATCCAATAAATATATATTTAAAAAAAAAAATTATGTACATTTTATAAAATAACCCTTATACTGTCATTTATATGTCTGTCTGATTGTTTATAAGCAGTGACTTTTCTTTCATCGAATCTTGGTCCATTATTGTTCATCATATACATAAATGACTTGCCTCATAATCTAGCATATGATTGCTTTCTGTATGCAGACAAAATAGCATTAGTCGTAAGATGACCAGATATAAACAATTAAGACTTTTACTAGTTGTAAATTATAAATGGTTGTCTCGAAAAAAATTATGGAGCAAAGAACAAACTCCCAGTTTTGTTTTAAACTTGAAAAAACAGTAATGCAAACGTTTAAGATGTTGAAAAAAAATTATATTGATTACTTTTTATCGAATACACAAGTTTTTGTGTGGTTTAGTCTATTCAAAGATGGATAATAGTTCGTGGAAGACGATTCAAAGTCTGGATGCCCAAAAACAGCAACGATATCAGATCTGGTGGAAAACATTTGACGGCGATTACTATTTGGGTGTGATGGAACATGTGTTCCCACGAGATCGGAATATCTGTAACTAACAAACTGGTAACTGATGCACGATAATGCACATTTGCGTCGGTCCACTGTTGTTTAGGGGTTTTGGGCCAAACTGTAAAGTTCAAACATCCACCGTATTCGCCTAAATTGTCATGGAGTGGCTTTTCCTATTTCTAAAATTCAAAATTCCCTAGAAAATATTACATTATGGTGGCATTCTAGCCATCTACAACGTCGTGAAAAGGGCTCTTAACGCTATACCAACAGATGATCTCCACAAATGTGTCTTATTTCTACAACTTTATATTATATTGGAATATTTCTATTTTAATAAATTTTAATTTGTAGAAATAAGAAACGAATTCAATAAGGGAAAGCAGTAAATTTTTCAATTTTCAAAAATGAAATTAATTCCTTAAATTTAATAGAATCATAGTATCTTTACCGTGTGTAAGAACTTAGAAAATAGAAAGAAAACAACTTGAAGATTTATTCAGAGCAGCTCGTTGAAGAAACTAACCACAGAGTCGTAATTTCTTGTAACGCCGCAGGAACGGTTATTACTGTTCGTATGGCTGCAGCTCGTACTTTCAACAAACTCACCCAGTAGTTTTTGTTAATAGAAAAGTTTAGAATTTACCATTTCGTTAATAGTGTAACACTGTTGATAATTGCATTTTTAAATAGTTCCAAATAAAACTGATTAAGATGTGAAGGTGTTTATCTGCAACATATGCAGTTCATGGCTTCATTAGTTTTATTGTAAAAACATCACTGTTCTTAAAGTACGAACGCGTAGAATAATTGTTTCCGGTGCTGATTTATTGGCGCCTATAAGCGCTTATTTTTGGTATTTGTTGATGTCGGTTAGTGCACACATAGGAAGATTGTTACCAGATTGTTACCAGGCTTATTAAAAACATAGATTCGGCGTAATATTTTGTTTTTAGAAACTGGGAGGTTTCAATATCCATAATGTAAGCCATCTTATCCTCCGATATAAGCCATAAGCTTATGGAAGCATAGCGATATATTGCAAAAGGCACAAGCAGCGTTCAATTATCTAAGGAATTTCTGGAATTTAAAAAAATATCTTTAAAAACAAAAATCTGAATACAAATGTCAAAATCGCTTTTTTTATGGTTCTGAATCATGGAGATGAAATGATAAAAGTGGAAAAAATATGCAGGACTTTGTGAACTGTTGCCTAAGACGAATCGTTGGTGTAAAATGGCTAGATAAAATCAAAATTGAGGAACTTTGGGAAAAGACGGAACAAGAGCCTATGGTTCAGACAATTAAAAACAGAAAATGTTGGTGGATTGGGCAAACCCTGAGAAAACCACTTTCCATGTAACCGGACAAGACCTGGATTATAAGATCAGAAGAAAGAAGAAGAGGGACAGTCACACAGACACCTGGCAAAATAAAGTGAAGGCTGAACATAGTAAAAAAGGATTTCCTTGGTGCAATATAAAATTTTCTGCAAAAATAAATTAAAATGGAAAGACACAATTAAGGTTTTAGTTAACTAAATTCTATTGAAGTCAATAGAATTTAGGTATTTTTGCAGGTATTTAATAGGTGTAAGAAGTCAACATAATACTGGATGTCTAGGTATATTTATCACATCAAAATCAACAGTTTTTTCAAAATCAAAATCAACGAATAAAAGTGATTATCAATCACTTTTATTCGGTATTTGAGAAATAAGAGCTTCCGTATAATTTTTTAAACAAAATTGAATAATTTGCCAAATATCCCAGCGTTTTTTCTGCATTTGCTTCGTATTCAATTCTTCATTAGATTAATAAGAAATATTTTACAGTGTAGAGTGTAGTGTGGTGTGAGCCACACTTCACCATTTCGCCTCTTTTCGCCTCATTTCGCCATTATCAAAAAAAATATATTATTTTTTTAATATTTTCAATTTCAAAAAAATACACGCACTATCTTTGCTATAAATACAAAAAATCCATAACATTATTAGCCATAATTTAGCTATGAATTAAAAAAATAATTAATTTTTTCAAATACACAAAAACTGCCATATTTTCCAAAAACACAATCTGATCAAAAATTCCTCTCGTACGTTTCCGGCTTAGATCAATATACATTAACTATAATTTTCACAGATTTTTTGTTTAATCCTTTTTGGTAAAAGGATGTGGGACAAGAACTTTTGCACATTTTTGGTTAAATTTGAGTTAAAAGAAACGAATTTCAAAAAACTCCAACGTTCCGTAATCTACATCTTAAGAGCTTTCTTTTGAAACTATACAATAAATTAAAAATTTTTTTTATCGATACGAAAAAATCGACTTTTTTCGAAAATTTTATCTGATCAAACATTCCTGTTGAACTATTTCGGTTCCCATCAATGTTCATTACGGAGGTTTTTTTTAGATTTTTAGATAAATCCCTTTCAGACAAAAGTTTTTTGACACATTTGTTTGCAAAAATCCAATAAAAAAAAAAGATTTTTCGAAAATAAAAATTTGTTGTTGATCCACGCATTAAGAGGTTTCATTTGGTATGCCACTCAAAATTAAAAAAAATATATATTTATTTTTTTATTAATTACATATTTGTTTATATTTATCCCGCGCTGTATTTTTTTGAACTCTGTAGTTTTCCTATATGTGGGTCAAAAAGTTGTACAAGTGTGCCAAATTTCAACTTTCTATGTTCAGCCATTTAGCTACAATTTCTACCGTACAGACAGACAAACCGACAGACAGATAGACAGTCACATCAGTGACGGTATAAGGGTTTTTTGACGCTGAAAAATAATAAGTAAAAATATAGTAATACTATAGTAATAAAAAAAATATAGTAATAAATGATACTGACGATACTGACGATCCTGATATCCAAATGAACATCCGCTGAATCGCCCTGAAGCGCTCTACGTTCCTTTGGAGTAATAGGACTGATGATGATGATGAAGTTTTGGTCTCGCTTAAACATTTCCCAAATAAACCTGCATAACATAATCGTTGTCACTACAAAAAAGTGTACAGATTGTTTCATACAGACTGGAAAAATTGTTATGATCATACATTCCAATCAATGGTCACTATTTCATAAGAGTTTTCTAGTTTTGCCCTGACCTGATATTTTTTCTTTTGAAAACTGTTATTTTCGATATTCCAGGTATTGATTTACACATGTAGAACTTTTCTTCTAGATATTTCAGTTTGAAATTTATTTGTTCGCCAAACTTACGAATAAAAATTGGGTCAATTCCTTTCAACAATAAATTCTTATTGAGGTATAAGCAAGCAAACATACAATTTTCTCTTACATATTGTATTTTAGAAAAGCGTAGGTGACGCATTTCTACCTCTGAGACATCTTACATTCACCACAAAACATAATATCGTATTACAGGAAAACAATATAAACTGCAATGTGCAAATAATAAATATTGTTATGTTTTCTTCGCTAGCTCCTGTGTATACTTTACTAGCTTCATGTTCTTTCTTTTGTAAATGTCGCCGCATTCCTATATTTTAATAAGTACCGCGGAATGGTAGCTAGTAACACATGTATATGTGTTTATATTTGTGTCAAGTTGTTTTAATAATAATCTTGAAGTTTTCATGGAACAACTAAGTGACCGACAGAGATATCAGCAAATATTATTACGAGGAAGAAGAAACGAAAGTAAAAGTTGAACAGAATAAGAATGGACGGGTACTATCAATGAAAAACTACAAGAATTTTTTTTTCTTACAAATCGCTCTCGCTCTCTTACCGGAAATACCGAGACCAAACAGATGTTTGTGATCGAATTCTCAAGTCCAGCTGAGAAGAATATCTCTCTCAAGGAGGAGGAAAAGAGGTCCAAGTATATGGACCTCTTGTCCGAGCTTAGAAAGCTGTATCCCGGGTATAAAGTTAAGCTTGTAGTCCTGATAGTTGGTGTTTTGGGTGGCATGAAAACCTCCTATCGAAGGGAAATCGAGTCCATTCCCGTCTGTAGATCTTCTGCCAACTCTTTGATCTGCAGGATGCAGAAAGCAGTGCTGCTCGGGTCACTCCGCATTGTGCGGGCACTGGATCTAGCGTAATTTCCGCGGCTGCATATCGCCAGGGTTTGGGATGCAGTCGTGTGTATTTAGCTCCACTAGTCTCTAGTATGACGCGGCTCAAAAGGTTGCTGATGTTTGAGATTAGTGGACTTGTCAAGACCTGACAAACCCCATAATAATATATTTATTGACTAAATTACAATAACAAAGACTGTTTTTAGTCAGTCAAAATAACAAATATACAAAGTTTACACAAAATTGAGGACATAGATATAAACATAAATATAAAATATAATAACATCAAATATGCAGAGATATAAGATAGTCAGTTGGATAAAATATCACTGTTGATTAAAATATTCTAGGAACTCACTTATCGAATACATCGGGTTTTTTGTTAAAATATCTTTTATTACTTTTTTAAAGTTTGTAAAATTTAGAGTTTTGAGCTTGCTGGGTAATGTATTATAAAATTTAATGCCATAATAATTTTCACTATTTTTCGATCTATCAAGACGTAAAAATTTTGGGTAGATGTTACCTTTATTCCTTGTGTTGTAACTATGATTTTCTTCATATGTAGATAGATCTGATTTTTTTTTTTTTTTGTACATACAGTAGTCTTTGAAAAATGTACAAAGAAGGCGGGGTCATAATATTAAGATCAACGAAATGTAAACGGCAATCAGACCTATAGGAAATGTGCAATTATTCTCAATGCCCGGCGCTGTAGCCTAAAAACTCTGTATGACAATGATGCATGTCCCCAGGCTAATATCCCATAAGACATGTGTGACTGAAACAGCCCAAAATATGCCATCAGGAGAATGGGCTTGGAAACCGAATTAGCCAGTCGCCTTAGCAAGTAAATTGATTTACACAAAGTACTACATAAATGATTAATGTGTTGCTCCCAAGTTAGTTTCAGATCTAAGTAAATACCAAGAAATTTTACGCTTGCTTCATTTTCATAAATGTGCTTTCTACAGCTGATGAGCATATTTTGAGTTTTGTCATCGTTCTTAGAGAGTTTATTAGATGTAAACCAGAGCTTAGCTTCCTCGAAACAGTGACCAGCGTCATTTAATACCTGATCATAGTCTGATGATCTCAAAACAAAATTAGAGTCATCTGCATATAAAATAGATTTGGAATTTGTGGAAATTGATGAAGGTAGGTCATTAATGTATATAATAAACAAGAGAGGACATATAATTGATCCCTGTGGAACTCCATACAAAAGAGACAAAATTTCAGATAATTTGTTATTAAATTTAACATATTGAATTCTATTTAAAAGATATTATTCCAAAAGGGAGCAACTCTCAGGTGTGAAACCATATAATGAAAGTTTCTCCAGTAATATAGTGGAACATACGTTATCAAAAGCTTTAGTTAAATCATAAAATGATGCCATACAGAATTCACCATTTTCTAAAGCAACAGAAACTTCGTTCAGAAAATGTAAAATTGCGTCTATTTTTGATTTGTTTGATCTAAAGCCATAAAATCGCATCGCTATCGTCAGTATGCTTGTTCACGCTTTCAGTCTCCCATAAAATGTCATCTTAAGACGGTCCCAATCTATTCTTCTAAAAGTGAGACTGAGGATTTCTTAACTTTTCCTAAAGGTTTCAATGGGGGATTTCCTGCTAATACCCAATTATTGTATTCTTTTCGTAAGTTGTCTTTAAATTGTTTATTGACCACCACATCCAAGACTTGCAACTGGGATGTATTATATAACGTATATTACGGCCAGACTCCAGCGTTATATAGTTGGCATACGCCAGCGTCCGCTCAGCTCTCTGATCGGTCGCTAAAAACCTAAATGGGGAAAAATATGAATTCCGTAACCACTGTGAAGTGACTCCAGCGGCTATCAGCTATCCAAGGCAAGGTAGAAGGCCGCCAGCCCAGTCTAGAGGTAGATGTGACTATGCAGGGTGGTCCTGTACCAATACCTATGTGCGGCCTAAAATTTATACGGCACCAGTCACCTCGCTTCTATTGCCCTAAATTCTGGAAGAAAAATAAAACCCCAGGGGAAGGAATAGAGTTCTCGTAATAGAAACACCAAAATTCTCATGTGTCAAAATGACATAACTTAAAAATTTGACAGAAATAGAGAATTCAGATGTTAATTTATATTCCTGTAGCAAGAACGGCTACTTTTAAGTAGATTGTCAGGACGCTAGTCAGTTGGTTTCGCAAAGATACACAATTCTGTATCCTTTAATGAGAATAGCATAAGTTTTTGTACGTAAGGTAGGTTAATGTTAAGGTAGTTTTATAAGCGGTGTTGTCAGCTAAAATAGGCCGTAACAATTACAAGATCGGAATTCAATGCCTGCATTTTTTTCTTAACACCTGCCATAAGGTGGCCGCCAAATGCATCAAGGAGCGAGATTGTCTCAGAGAACCTGGCCGTTTTCCCAAGATCACATTCAACCAGTTTAATACCAATTCCTCTATAATTCAACCTTTTTCTTTGGCCCGAAAATTGATTCCGGGATGCAGTTTTTCTTTGGGCATTACTTTACGTTTCAATATATCATTAGGTATCAATATATCAAAACGGCAAGCACAACAGTAATTTTGGACTTATCGTAATCAGTTGACTTTAATAAGACCGTCTTTTCACCTTTCTTATGGTGGTGCGGAGGCATAGGCGTACCAATAAGAAGGGTTGTTTATATTACATTTCATTACCTCGAATTTAGCGCGTCAATTTTTTTTCACAGAAATTAATCTGTCAAAAAATATCGCGTTATATTCAGGCTAGTACTCGAATTTAGCGCGAGTCAATTTTTTCACAGAAAATAATTGGTCAAAAAATATCGCATTATATTCGGGCAAATACGGTATTTCGAATATTGTTACACCAGTATTCCGATTTTTTTTTTAATTGACCTCTCTATTATAACTAGTTTTTATGGAGAATACTTTCACTCATGTATCTGTCTGCCTAATCAGATATAATTGTGAATAAATCTTTGGATCCAGGGAGTTGAATTATGGCATGCATATACAGTTCTTAGACCCGTTTAACGAAAATGTTGATGCTACTAGCTTTGAATGTAGACTGCTTTTCTCAAGAGAATAGGCCATCGTATCGTATACGCGCCAAACAATTACGTTAAACCAATAGAAATGTAGTTTGCAGCCGGTTCTACGCCCGTTGCTTAGCAACCAAGCGACTTTACGTATTCTGGTTTCTGCACAGTCCATGTATTGGCCTCATCTTGCGAGCAAAGCATTCTATTAGATGTACTGCTTATTAGTATTTTACGTACGTTATTATCTCACTCTCGAGATCATGAACATGCATTCATGTTATTTATTGTCAAACATAAAGTTTATTGTGTATATCATTTTGTATTTTAATCATATGTTTTAAAAATAAACGAAAATGAAAAGATAAGGGGTGTAATTGAGGTCATTTGGCTACATATTAATCTAAGGCACTCCTGTGGCCAGCTACTCCATTAATGGGCGGTGTTTGAAACTGTTTAATGTTTAGTTATTAATAAATTCAATTTATTTTTTGCTTCATAATATTTTCTGATTGCTATTCTTTAAAATGCAAATACTAAAACTATTAATTTAATATCATTCTCTATTCGAAGTCTCTTCTATTATATAGTTGACAAATAAAAAAATAGACAATCGTTATTTGGTAACCAATAGAATCGCTCTATTGGAAACGATAAAATAGAATTCCATTCATCGCTATCCCACTACTAGTCTCTGGTTAAATTTCAATTCTTTTGATAAGTTGTCCTCCTGCTTCTATTTTTTCTATAATTTATTTAAATATTTGTTCTTTTCGACTTTAGTCTTTTTCATATCTTTACCTTGTGCTTTATAGCATTTCTTCTGCCATTTTTGGGCCACTTTGGAATAACTGCGTGTTAGTAAAATAACACGCAGTTAGTTTTAATAATATATTCTCACCGATTATGTAAATAAAAATATAGAAATAGTATCATTTTTAACGTATTTCTAACTGTGATTTAACGGAGATTTAACCGTACTTAGTCCAGGGGTTTGTTTAGCGTTCGCTATACCATCATATATTTTTTTGCTGTACTTATGTCATGATTGAGGTGTAAAAATTCTATATTACAAGAAGCGTGAAGTCCAACCTTAAGCTCTTGGCTATGGTCACCTCATTGATCTCTCTTTCTTGATCGTTATTTTTTGTATTTTGCGTTGGGCTATTAGTTGTGTACTTAGGCACACATCGACATACTAAAAGTTGTGAATAAGGCTAATCGTCTCACTCTCCTATTAACTGTATACCGATAATATCTGTTAATATCTTAGCCGTTGGATGTATTCTTAGATTCCAGGATTACAGGAATCTACGGTATTCTGAGATGCCCCTAGATAACTTGCACTAATAACTGAAAGGTTACCTATTCCGATTACATTTTATTGTTTTATAAAAATGACATGAAATGCTAAGAGGGTGTTCGTGTACATGAAACGTCCTGTGTGGTAAGGTGATAAAGTGTAATTTTACAATTTCATACTTTATGGATAAATTGCTATTTGATAATAATAATTTTATATCTGAAAGGGAATCAGGGACCTCTCTTGAACTAAGACCTACTTATATTTTAAATCAGAGATATAATAAATAACTATTATTATTAACATCTTATTCAGATAAAAGGAGATAGATTAAATGAACTTCTCTCTGCTTAACGGAAGTTGACTATTGTCAGGAAGATTATTAGATTATAAAACAATAAATATTATCTACCAACCGAATTAGTCCACTTCTGTACATAAGCCTTTCTAACTGTTGTCTCTGCAAACCTTCCTGTCTTTGTTTAACATAACCAATTCCTTCAGCATCATCATTCAGCCGTTGTCATCCATTGTTGGATATAGGCCTCTCTTAAGAAAATCCAGTTATCGTGGTCCTGTTCCTGCTGCATCCAGTTTGTGACTATTCGCTTGATCAGTCTAGCGAGTAGGTGGTTTTCCTCTGCTTCTCTTCTGTTGTCGTGGTCTCCATTGAAGAATTATTTTGGTCCATCTCTTGTCGCATAATTGGGCAATATGTCCTGCCCTTCTTTATTTCATTGACGATACTCTGATGATGATATCGGACAGTATAATTCTTCAGGATATTTCCTTATTTGGTACTCTGTCTTTTAGAATGTTTTGAAGCATATCTCGTTCCATGGATCTCTGTGCTTTCTGAAGCTTTTGAGTAGAAGCCTTTGTTAAAGTAAGGATTTCAGCCGCATGTCATGCCAGACTATACATACATTTCATATTCTTTTATTTTAAGTGTCAATGATATGACATATTGCCTTTAAAGATATGGCGAAGACAACCGAAATCTGCCAATTTATCTTAATATCATCCGTCTGGTAGCTGTTCTAGTTCTGCTTCTAATAGAGTCCGTAGTGTTTATTTCAAAAAGTTTCTTCTCTATCTACAATCATCGACTCTTGCCACATATCTGGCCTATTTCCATTTTAGGTTTGCTGTTTGCTCTATTATATAAAAATACCTGCTTATTTTCTTACCCTTAAAAATTTAACTTTGTGTTCATCTCTCGGTCTTTTGTCCTAGAGGTATTCTCTTAATAGGTCGTCCATTTTTACAAATACGTCAGTCACTCTTCTCCCATTATCTCTACATGTTCCATTCCGTTAACTCGAATCTATTTGCTAGTCTTTCTGGTTGAAAATGTACAAATATGTGTAACTTGAATTTTTAAAAGATGAAATAAACGTGTGTTCGAGGTCACAAGTGAATCATATAAATTTTGAAGACATGTTTTTGAATAGAAATCTTTTAAAAATTCAAGTTTGTTCCAAACCAATTCTCATCTCCCTAAATTCCTATTCTTGTTTTCCCTTCTATAATTAGCAAGGGTGAAAGTAAGCCGGAACTCCTCAGAAAGGCGTTCGGCTAAAAGGTTCAGAATCGGAACTATGTTTCAGTTTATTTATATATTTTTATTTTTTTAATTACAAAGGCAAGTAAAAAAAAAGCCAAATCTTATATGATTTTTTCAGTGATTAATTTCTTATTTATCTATAAATAACATTATTTACAATACAATTTATTGTTACAGTCCATAAATTCGGACCTAAAATGGTCAAATCAAGTCTTAAAAGCAGTCAATAGAGCTAACTATATGATATTTTTAATATCTAAATCATTTCGCCAGCCATCTCCAGATATTGTGAAAAAGTTATATGTAACGTACATAAGACTACATTTGGAATTCGCCATCTCAGTCTGGTCTCCTTATCTCCACAAAGACATCCTACTCATGGAGAGTGTCCAACATCGTGCTACGAAACTCTGTCCAAGTTTTAGATACCTCTTATGACGAAAGACTGTCGAAATTAAAACTGACTACTCTGGAACACCGTAGGATGCGAGGTGATTTAATTACAATGTTTAGGATTGCTCGTGGTGATTTTAAATGTGATCTTTCTAGACTTTTTAATTTTAATTGTGACAGTCGGCTGCGTGAACACAGATATAAAATCAAACATGAGTGCTTTAAAAAGAGTGTGCGTGCTAATTTTTTGTGTAACCGTGTCTTCAATGTTTGTAATAAACTGCCTAATGTAGTTATGTCCTCAACGTCCGTCAATAATTTTAAGAATAATTTAGATATATATATTTTAGGAATAATTTTTAGTTCTTATTCTTGTTTTTTGTTTTTTTAGGAATAATTTTTAGTTTAATTTTAGTTCTAATTTCTTTAGTTTTATTTATATTAATATCATTTTTGTAATTATTATATATATATGTATGTATATGTATATATAAGTTACCTCAACAGTTCCCGCTGACTCCACATAATAAGACACCACCTTTTTACATAACATATTCCCAAGATGTACTTGACACTTTTTAATAATCAGCATTTTCTTTTCAGTTTATATTAACATGTTTTGTATATTATCTTTTAGTCTTAATTAGAATCTTGAACTGTAATAATTTAATTTTGTTAATGACGTAATAAAACTTTTTTAAAAACTGATTCTGAACATTTGGACAGTTATTTGGCGCAGTCGAGTGGGATCACTAAACGGTATTAGCGAATATAATATCGGTCTGTTTTAACAGTTTATAAGTGATACGAACAATAAAAACGTGATCATTAACAAAGAAATTTCGCCACAAAAACATAGTGCAGAGAACGTGTGTAGAAGACTCTCCGAACGAAGATCGAAGACTTCTCGCAGCCAATTCTGATTCCAGCCAATTCCAATTGATGGACAGGTGGACACTACTATTCTTGTGAGTATTGATGTCATTCATAGGTTATTTATCCAACTCTTAGGATAGCGACCCGAATTACAGTCACGATAATTCTAATTCTGGCTCAGTAGAAAATTTTGTAAATATTTTTAACACAAGTTTAGACTTGAATAAAGAAATGGCATTACCAGGCCCCTTAAATACAACGGTTCGTCCGACCCTTAGAAATGAATATCTGGCTATGATCCCAGAATTCCATGGACAACCGGAACTTTTATCGAGATTCATCGAAATCTCAGAAAAATTAGTCACTAAGTTTTATAATAATAGCAACCCAGACGACTTTGAGAACGAATATCTCTTGTCTAGTCTCATTTCAAAAATAAAAGGCGAAGCGGCAATAAATATATCCTCTAGCCATATAACAAATTGGACAGAATTAAAAACTGCCCTAGTAAACGCGTATAGCGATAAAAGAGATGTCTATACGTTATGTATAGAAACATCCGAATTAAAACAAGATAGCTGCAAATTACTACTCGATCAACAAGAGATAAGCTATAACGACAGAAGCTATGGCACACCACTCATAATGAGCCCGCTAAATTTTGTATTAAACAAATCAAAAATATCAAATTTTACCATTAAATTAAACACGCTCAAACATGAAAAAATACAAGCAAATCCTGCTGTGATGTATCGAGAAGATCAAAACATTGTCCAATACCATGCCAATATTTGGACAATCACGCTGTACGTCATCATGTACGTCATTTTTTAAAAACTGATTCTGAACATTTGGACAGTTATTTTATATATATATATATATACATATTCATTTTCATTTTCATTTTCTGTATTACTTATAAGCAATTGAATATGTAACATGAAATCATGTACTTTTTATGTTCAACAGAGCTCTACAAGCCCTAGGCTTTAGCTCTTGTGTCAGATTTAATAATAATAATAATAATAAGAGTTTTTTTTCTTTTCTCTCAAAAGCTTTTTTCCATAAGCATTCTGGCATATGAAATATGTCTTTTTCCTACTACGCCCCGGAATGGCGTTTGTTCACGCTATTTGCCATTTTCATGCTATTTTTGTTTTTTTTTTTTTTTTCATTATATATACGTATTAGGTTTATTATTGTAGAACTGGAAATAAATAATAAAAATGCAAAACTATTATACAGGCTGTGGCAAAATGATAGTACAAAATTTAAGAGAATGAAATAAGTATTAAATAAAGCCGATTTAACGCAAAAAATATTTGTATCACAGAGTTTACCATTTCGGAGATATTTGACTGTGAATTTGTTGATGAACAGAATCAATTAAATATTTTTACTAAATATTAAAAGTTTTGATATTGTCGTATACGGTATTCTCGCAGTACTGTAATGTTTTACATAAAAAGGTGTCTACGGTGCATCCTGTACGATTTCAGAAAGGGAATTCGCAATAACAAATATTATGTTAAAAAGGATTTGCGTGTCAAAAAAATTTGCAAACTGCTGAAATAGACGTTTTAGTATTTCGTTCATCATTTTTTTCACCTGTGATATTTTAGTAAGAGGCCATAATATCGGGAGATGGAATGAAATAGATCAAGGGAATCCAATAATTTTTAATCGAACATCTTTGACCTTATGTTCAACTGACATAATGATCTGTTGATCCCTCGGAATAATAGTTGGTTTATATACGGAACAAGAATATGGAATGGGAAATAAGAATAGTACACAAGAATAAAAAATATGAAACCGTTTGTATCGGACATAACATTTCGTCGCTACGCCTGCGTACTTGCGTTGGCCTGTGTTTAACGGTTGTCGTTTAACAGGTTGTTGTGTTTAATATAACCTTTAAAAAAATTCGTTTTCAGTAATATTTATTTAGAAGATTTTGTAAATTTATTGGCTTGTGTTTCACACATTATATTGTTTTTTCCAACCTTCTGATCACAGCAGGAAAACATCTGTTGGACAAATTTTATTACGGCCGACATTTTGACCATTGTGCGCATGCTTATCGTCTCTTATTCTTGGAATAAGAATAAAATGTTAAATGTTTTTTCATATTTTTTAAGTTTCAACTTTTCTTATGTTTAAGTTAAATTTCATTCCTACATAAACCGATATACGGCGCCATGTTTTAACATCTTGTGTACTATTCTTATTTCCTATTCCTTATTCTTGTTCCGTATATAAACCAACCATTACTTAACCATATTAATGAATGTAGTAACTGTTTCTAGTAAATTTTTGGTGACTTATTGTAACTGTTAATTAATTCTTTCTTAAGATCCTGTTATAGTTTTCGCACGCATCTTTGCTTCGTCATAAGTCAATTGTTCAAAGTAGAAATATTTTGTAAATGGTTTAGTTTTTTAATTTAATACCATACAATGAACTTGTTTGTTGAGCCCCAGACTTCCGGTTCCTGTAAAGTTTAATGTACCAAATACAAGCTGGATTCGAAGTGGAAAGTTTAGTTAAACTATTGTTTCTGGGTTCCTCTAGCATAAATGTTCCATTTACTGCCATTTAACTACAAGAATCAATAAACAGAAATAGACACAACATACATGAATTCATGACAAAATTTACCGCAAGAATTTTGCTTATATATTAATACTTTTTTTCTTTTACAGGTAAGATGCAGGAAATATTAATCCAGCTGTTAAAAATATTGTAAGTAATTATTATTTTAACGTAACATATAATATTTACAAATTGAATTTTATTTAAAACAAATTTAACTCTCCATAAAACAGATTGCTGTAAAACAGGAATTTTTAGTAAGGAATAAATCTTTCTAAGCTAGCGATGTTTAATACCGTCCAAAATTTGAATGCCGTTTTTTTCTGAAATACTATATTATTATTTGTTTCGGTAGCAGTGCAGTAGCAGTTTTCCGGAATAAACCAAAAGTAAAGGATAATAAGGACAATTTTGATTTTTTAAACGGTAACGTATATCGAGTTGGGAATCTTTGGTTAGAGCTCTTGAAAAGAAACAACTTTTACTTAACCCTTAACGTACTAAATTTAATTAACCTAGTACTCGCTGTCGGCCGGAATTAAAATTGAACGCGTGCGACAATTCTTAAAAATGTATATTTTAAAGTACCCTCTTGTAAAATCCCAAAAAAAAAAAAAAAAAAACGATGGCAAGCCCTTTCAAAGGAATTCTCGCGTAGGGTGATTTGTGAAAGTTTGGTTGTTGTTCTGGCGGACTTACCGATTCATTACAGAATAGAAAGATCAAGGAATGGATGAGAAAAAGATAAGGGTAACGGATGTCATCGAAAGGGTTGCAAAATTAAAATGTCAGTTTGCGAGTCACAACGTTAGAAAAATTGACAGTCGCTGGAACACTATAACTTAACTGTGGCGCCTCTGGGATGGAAGGAGACGAAGAGGAAGGCCGCAGATGAGATGGGGTGATAACATCACGTGACATGCTGGATTTGCATGGTATAGATTGGCTCACAACAGAGAAGAGTGAGAAAATGAAGGAGGCCTATGTTCAAAACTGGACAAATGAAGACAAATGAAGAATTAGAAGATAAAATTCTACTTTTAATATCTACGCCTATGGCTCAAGGTTAAACTTTATTTTCTAAAATGAAATATCCGTTCTCTACTAATGACGCTAGCGCTTAGAAAGAATAAACAAAAACAGTGGTTCATATATAAACCGCTCAGCCAGCAGAGTATACAAACCGCGGTTCATATATAAACCGCTCGGCCAGTAGAGTATACAAACCGCGGTTCATATATAAACCGATAGTCCTATAAGGGTTAAACATTTTTTTAAATATTTTTTACAGTTTAACAAAAATGGTATTCTCTAAAACAGTGGTTCCCAACCATTTACACCGGCGGACCACATTTCCAAATCACATTAGAGTTGCGGACCACCACCACGTATTATTTAGAATTAGATTAGTGTCTTAAATTAAAATCTTTAAATATTCGCTACTAAAGGAATAGTCATATACCTATTCAATAATACAAATAGGGGATACGCATAAAATTTGTATTTCCTTAAAACTACATTATTTTGATATGTTAATGTTAGTTATGACACCTAACAAAACAAAAATTACATTTTAATTAATATTATAGCCAATTTTTTTAATTAAAATATTGTAAATTTGAAATAAACCGACCACGGAGCGAAGGTTGCCGAGTAAAACGACTGAGTATGACGTCAAACGATAGGGGTTTCACATCACAGATACAGCTACAACATAACTTTACACGTGTGTGTATTGTATTGTTCGAGAGTTTTGTATTTGTTTTTAAACAATTTTTCACGCATTTATTATTAAAATGGCAGATAAAGATTTTGTTAGGGCTCAGAGTGATAATTTACCCAACATTGATGCATTTATGCTCATGGAATATATCAAAATATATCCAGTGCTGAAGAAATACGTGGTATCAAAGTAATTTTTATTTTATATTCTATAACTTTATGTAAACAAACGCTGCAACTCTGTAAAATGTAAATATTTATGTAATTTAGATGACAGAATTTTACTACATTGTTTACATGAAGTTACAAAACGTTAGAGGTATAATTGATATACTGCAATATAAGTTATCTATTTTAATATAAAATTTAATTCGGTAAACATGTATAAATTGTTTTTATAGAATTAAACTTTATTTTAATTAAAATCACTCTAACTTTACATGACCTATAAAAGTTATACAAACAAATAAGTTCACAACAGACTACATATGTACGCCGGTAAGCTAGTAGTGTCATGCGTCAGTTAGAAGGGGTATGACGTCACACGTTGTTTTCGCGCGCTACATACATTTATGATTTTTTTAAGCCTTCAAATTACAAAAAAAAAATTAAAAACTGTTTTTTATGTTTATATGCAACAACGGAATATAATAAAAAATAAAAAAAAAATCATGCCTATCCCCTATTGGTACTCACTAAAACATAACAAGGAAAATGTATCAAGAAAAGGCAGTAACAGCGTCTAAAAATAAAGTTTATGGAAAAAAAAGAATGTATTGGTGTCGAAATAAGAATTAAATTATTTTTTCTGTTGTTTATTCGTAGCAACAATTTACAATACATTCAGTGGGAGCCTTTTGCTTGCATATCGCTTACCAGTTTTTCAATATTAGGCCTTAAAGAACGTAAAGACAATCTCAATGCTGGCTTCATATCTAAACGGTTTCTATGCTTCGTCTTAATGGCATTAAGCGCAGAAAATGCAGTTTCACACATGTATGTTGAATGGAAAGGATGGAGTATTTTAAGTGTTTTTTCGCTCAGTGCTGGATATTCTTCCCGAATTATAATTGAAAAACTAAATCAAAAGTTACTAGTTTCAAAACTGGTACTGATCGTGTACAAAAACATTTGCAATTTTTTTTTTCAAAGTGGTTTTCAACCTCTGACGGAACGAATCTTTTATTGCTGCCGAAGTCGGGGACCACCTGAAAACATACCGCGGACCACGGGTTGGGAAACACTGCTCTAAAACAACTTGAAAGTAATAGTTATTTGTGTACCATGGCCAAAAAGGAGATCTTTTTCGGCCGCATCTGAATTTGAAGGCCGAGGCGTAGCCGAGGACTTCAAACAGATGAGGACGAAAAAGATCTTTTTGGCCAAGGTGCACAATATATTTTTTGTGCGATCAAAAGTAATTTTTATTAGAAAAATTAAATTTATTTATTTACATTATTACAATTATAAATGTTTGATTGTCAGTTGTTTTAATGTAACCATGGAGATCTTGTAACTTAAGAAATTACACATAGATGGCTCTAGCATCCAGCGGCAAACAAAAATAAGCGAATCGGCCTAGGCCGAAAAAGATTTTATTTTTGGCCGGCACTAAAAAATAACTGTTTTTGATATGGTAGCCCAAAAAATATTTTTATTTATAAGTGTTCTGAGTGCCTTCCATTTTGGTTTAAACACTTTGATATCCTTACTCTTGAGCTATCTGAAGCTCGGAGCATACTAAAAAGATAATAATAATAATTGTAACTTTTTCACTTTGAAGTAACACTCGAAAGTGCAACTTAAAAAGACGACATGAAAGTGGAATATTTTTAACTATTTTTTAATTATGCTCCGAGCTACAAATAACTCAAGGGTAAGAATGCGAAAATGTTTAAGCTAAAATGGAAGGCAGTCTGTATAAAATAAAAATAGTTTACTTTCAAGTTTTTATAACAAATTAAATTTTTCGTAAACCGTAAAAAATATTAAAAAATGTGTTTCTATCTAAAGATGCCCAACTCGACATACGGTACCATTTTAAAAAGTCAAAGTTATCCTCGTTATCCTGTACTTCAATTTAATGGACTTTGCTGCTGTGGCAATTAACCAGGACATTTTTTATTTGTGAAAATTTCCATGCCTGAACGGCATTCGAACCCGAGACCTTCGCAACGCAGAGCACATGTATTACCACTACGCTACGCCGGTCGGCTACTTCAAATTTCAATACTGTCATTCGATTCTTCTGGTAGACTTAATCCATGGGTAGAATTAGACGGTAATCATTTTTTATTTTTTTTTTCAACTGCTCACACATCGCATCGAGAAAAACGGGTGAACGGTCGGATACACCCTGTATATATGAAGAGTCTGGTGAAAAGACGACTGCAACCCAACATTGGTAATTTTGGAGATTTTACTATTAAATATTTGTATTTTAAACTTTCGAATGATAGAAAAAAATAAATAAATAAATCCGAAAATAATTGTATTAAATTTTATATCCAAGAAAAATACGATCTGAGTCTCAAATTCTGTTTTAAATTCTTTGAAATTTGTTTTACTTTTCTTAAACTTCTTTAAATGCAGTTAATAAATTCAATAAAAAGTTCTAAATTTAACTTGACACGATACATGTATTAAATGTAACTCATTCTATACCAAATTACACATCCCTTGTAGGGAAAAACGTTCCGAGTTCACTATGTTTTGAATTTCGACGCTATTATTTCGTCGAAAGTCATGATTATCCATATTAAGCGTCTTTGCAATTTAAAAATACGTTGCGCTGATGGACTGTGTCCCCATACAGATATAACGTAATATATCAGGGACTAGAATAGCGCATAATAAGAAATACGTAAAATATTCACTGATACGCAGTTCACTAAATTCCTGAAAAGATATATAGTACTGGATAATTTTCTTCATAACACAGATACGTGTTTATCCCATTTAAGAGTTGGGTCTATTCGTACACCTAAGAAATTGACAGAAGCAAAGTTATTGAAATTATTATTTCTTAAAGTTATAAGTAAATTATTAGTTTTACTAATATTTAAAGTTAATTTGTTGGTAAGAAACCAAGAATGTACTTTATTAATAATTTCTTCATTGTTCGATAATAGGTCATTATATAACTGAGATCGAGTAAGAATGGTTTTATCATCAGCATATAAAAAATGAGAACAATTGTCTATAGAACAAGGGAAATCATTTACATAGATTAAGAATAGCAGCCCTAAAATAGAGCCTTGCGGCACACCACAGTTGATATAAAGCAGATCTGATATTGTGTCATTAATTTTTACGTATTGCACACGATTAATTAAATATGACATTATGAGAACACAACTGTTCTCTTCAAAACCATACTTTTCAAGTTTATCCAACAATATTCTATTCAAAATATCTATCAATAGTATTTATTAAATCTGTTACAAGTATAACTGATTCATCGTTGGTTGAATTCTTCGATGATGAATGTATCATGGATCATTTGAACAGAGCACAGTATCGCACCATAAAAAAGTGGAAGGAAGTAAGAAACTAAGAAAAACCAGGATTCGATCTTGGTTGTTATGGTTAGTAATCAGTCTATCAAGCATCATAAACCGCTTTTCAATGAATAAAATTCAAAAATTTTGGGAATTTCACGACGAAAAATCGTATTCTTAGTTGCGATCTGGTATTTACGGTCGAAACTATTAATGTATTATTGTTTTTATTATTTAACTCATGATGTGTTGGATTGTGCTGGTGGACTCAACAGTGTTACAGATTAATCAAACTGAGCATATCAACTCTGACCGTAACGGAATATACTTGTATCTCCTTTACTTGAATGACAGTTTTGTGCTGTACAAAATGTTAATAGCTGTAGTAAAAAGGTAATATTTAGTTAAAGGCGACAGAATACCAAACATTCTTCATTCACCGAAGAATCTAATAATACAATAAAGTACCCCGAGCAATAAAGTACGTCGGAGAGATATTAGCAGATCCTTATCAAACAATCCGAGTAAGCTTAAGTAAATTATATGTGTTTAATACGGTCTAAGTGTGAATAAGGTAACCATGTCTTCTCGTCCTACATATAGCGGGGAATGCGACACCCAGGGTAAAAATGTGTACGGTACCGCTATCGCCCATCCCCACAGACTGTACCGTACTGTCCTGGGGCATTGTCTACAGCGGGCTTTAACTTATTGTGAAAATGTGCAGTGTGACCCCAACATATGGTGGCACTGAACATCGTGACGTCTCCTTACTTCCTGTATACCACAGACACCGCAATCCAAACGACTATAAAGAACTTTCAATTAATATATTTGACGTGGCTAATGCAAATAGACAATATATTAAAAGTAATGTTTGTTATCGCGCTGCATTGTTATCTTAAATTGAATCTATTTACAATAAAAGATTTTTCAACGAATTTATGAAGACTATCGAGTAATTTCTGAATTATTTTGTGATACTATCAGACATATTTTATCAGGATAAGGTACTAGGATTACCGTTAGATGAATATCATAAATCTTATGATATATATTTATCAGTTTTTAAAAAACCTGGGAAAAAATCTACATCATGGTCTTACAATATAGTGCTAATTTTGTCCCTTGTTATGCTAATACAACCTAAGTATAGGCCTTCAAATATGTCAATTCTATCCTGTTCTTTTATTTGGAGTTGAAGTATAAGGATCCTTTCACAGGAAACTTATACTGTTATTGAAGCACTGAAATGTGGATAGACAAATGTTAATTTTTGTTTCAAATCATTGAAAAAAAATATTGCGAATTTAAGTATACATTAATGCAGTATTTCTCAACCTTTTCTGGCATGGGACCCCCCAAAATAACTTAAATATTGTCTGCGCCCCCCCTTTATATATATATATAAATCAAACACTATCTTGTATATTCGTCAATTTATTACAACAGTAATTAAGACATTACAGATGCGTTTCGTGCATAAAGTTTCACTTCTTCAGTCATGTAAAAAAAAAGAAAAATAATTTTTGCAAACATGGCATGGCCACGTCACATCACAATCACAAGAACACATGTCAAACACATATACAAGATAGTGTTTTATTTATAATATTGAAATTCGTCGACTAACTCCAATATAACTTATATATATTGTCGGGACAAGAACGGGAGCTAGGGCAAAGGAAAAAATTTAACCACAAAAAATTGTTTTATTATTAATTCTTACAAAAGAAATATGCAGATGGTTTGCTGCAGCAGAAAGTTAATTATTTTATTTATTGTACCAGTACAACAAATATTTTTAAGGGACTATTACCGGTTATAATTTTCAAAAAATCGTTTTTTTTTTTACATTTTTTGATTCCTTATACCTTCAGAAATCATATCCTAAATTTTTATAACGAAATTCAAAAAAATAAGAAATTGGTGGCAATTTTAGCGCATGCATACACACATAAACCAGCCTTAAATGCGGAGGTCCAAGAATATATTAAACCGATTTTTGAAAAACTAACAGATGAAGAGTTGCTGAAACGATGTTTGGGAAAGAATACCCAAACTAATAATGAGTGTTACAACAAAACACTTTGGGCTATCGTTCCCAAACATACGTTTGTGGGAAGAGAAGTTACTGAGTTGGCTGCTAATATTTCATTAGCAATATTTAATGAAGGTAGAACGTCCCTCTTGAAAATATTGGAGGTAATGGGATGCATAATTGGACACTCTGCGTATGATTATGTTAAAAAAAAAGATGAGGAACGCATTGAGATGGCCAATAAAGCGAGTACAGCGGCGTCGAAGGAAGCTCGCTTGGCAAAGCAAACTGCTCAGCAAAAGGAACAGCAACAAATGATTGATTCGGGAGTACTTTTATAAGGACCAGGGATTGCTGATTAACCAATTGTAAGTGCTGAAACTTAATTTTTTTTTAAATATTACAATACAAATATTAAAAATTTTTCTCGAAATAGTGTTTTTTCAATTGGCCCAGACTTATTCTCCATAACTACACAACGGATATTTTTAAATTTTAGTGAATTTTGTTCATTTTGATGTCCTCTACCGTAATTTACCAGAAAATTGCAAAAAAAATTGAAAAAAAAAAATTAATAAGGGTAAAAGGGGAAAAAAACATGATTTTTAGAAAAAAAATTTCACCTATCCGCCATTTTGTTTTTACACCCTTTTTTTTATAATAGGTGGTAAATTACGATGTAAGACACCTTCATCTTTAAAATTGTTTTTGAATTTTTTGTTTCAAACTTGTCAATTTCGAGATTAACCCCGGGCCATGGAGCATCATAATTTTTTGTTACCGAACTTTGGCGCCATCTATATAATTATCTAAGTATTGAAAAAAAAAAAAATTTTTTATAATCTTGAATATAATATTAATAAAATAAAAAAAGTTGCACAACGTTCTATAATAAAGGAAACGAGAAAAAAAATATTTAATTATAGGTAATTTTTTGCCTTTCTAACCGGTAATAGTCCCTTAAGAGCAGGTTCTAACTTATAAATTGTTGTTGCTATACCAATATAATTCAATATTCATTTAGTCAATAATCGGGATTTATGAAAATGATTTAAAAAATAGTTTTTTTTCTCTAGTTATAGCCGATAGTGTATACATGTGTGTTTCTATAATGTCCATAGAAGCACATTCTACATAACAATGACTTACATTATAAAATTAACAAAAATTTCTACAAATACCTTTTTCAGTCGCTCCAATTTTGGTCTGCATGGAGTCCAAACACTAATGTCTACACTATAACACACTATTTCAAGTATTTTCTGCACTTTTATCACTTAAAAATAACTAAAAACGTCAGAAAAAAAATGAAGACGCCACTTGCAAAAATCACGTGTCACTACATATCAAGATGGCTAATCCTGATAAAGCTCATTAAGGAATATAGTCATTAACAATTAATACATAAGGAACAGAATTGCTTAAAATAATTCTTTATGAGAATAAACACATATATTAATATTTTTATCAATAGTATACAGGTGGTTGAAATTGAATTACCGGGCCCAATACACTATTTTTTATTATTGAAGATGAAGTATAACGTTAAATTTGGAAGTTACTTGGTACTACATGATCTAAAATAGTTTATATTTTGTTACTTTGTATCTTTATATAAATAGTTCTACATTTTGATTGAGGATTTATTAAAATTTCAGAGCTATAGCGTTGGAGACACGGCCTATATGGTAAAATGGGGGGACAGAGGTGATAATAGGATGACTTTTGGGCTATAAATGATAATTCTGAGATCTCAAAAAGGGATGAAAATTACTATTGGAACTATAATGGAGTTATCTCTCGAGAATTTTATACAGGTTAATTTTTTTATTTTCGGGTTCATTTGGAGGGCTCATTATGGAGTAAAAATAATCAAAACGTTATGTAGGGACCTCAATTCGTGGAGATCCATCGAAATCTCGAAATGTCAAAATCGGTAAGATCACAATACCTTCCTTATATATGTTGGCGGTCGGTAAAAAGATATTTTTAAAATCTTTTGAAGAAGACAACACTGTCGATACACTTTTAGATACCTTTGATATCGACAAAAAGCCCAGAAATAAAGTTCAAAGTTTTGAATTTTATACAAATGAAATTCCAATTGCTAAAATTCTAAATTTAATAGCTAATAAAAATATAATTGAACCAGATATTTATTTATTTATTTATTTAACCAGTAACTATACAGATTTTTGCAGTAGTGCACAAGTCCAGTTACATAGTACTGGGGAAAAAAATACAATAGTTATAATAATATTGCCATCTACCAAAAACACCAGTTAGAAGATCCAGTAGCAACCGTTCTTTATGAAAATATGAATTGCAGATCCTAAACAAAATCTTCGTCGTCACTTCCCAAATCCAAGTGAAGAGCAAAAAAAAGTCCTCACCTCCCAAATCCAAGTGAAGAGCAAAAAAAAGGTCCTCACCTCCCAAATCCAGGTGAAGAGCAAAAAAAAGGTCCTCACCTCCCAAATCCAAGTGAAGAGCTAAACAAAAAAAGGTCCTCACCTCCCAAATTCAAGTGAAGAACAAAAAAAAAAAAGTTCTCATTTCCTCAAATACAAGTTACAATGCGGGACTTTTGCGGGACGTATCTTAATGCGGGACACCCAATCAAAATGCGGGACAGTCCCGCAAAAAGAGGGACGAATGGTCACCCTAATATATGAGAGTGAAAAAGACGCAAAATTTATTATCGATTGACAATTAATATTTATATAGTCTCTTGAGATCTATACTAAGATTTCTACATCACAATAACTATTTTATTTTGATAAAATTGTAAATGTCGATCCGCCTATTGATCTATATCTAGTAGCCTCAGCTCTGGATCATGATTCAATTTTGACCATTCTCTCAATGGATCGTTGGTTAACCAAAATGGCTTCAAATAAATCCACAGTTTAAATATTTAACAACCCCTGATAAGAGTTGTGCAGATGTCGTTATTTTGAAAAAGACTTATCTAATATCTCTGATGGAATTCTAACAGTATCCAATCGTCAATAAATCCGTGATTTATCCATTTTTGCGGGAGATATCCGCACACCACGGCTGTGTAGCAAATAATCCATCAATGGCTACAATATGAGACATGCTGTGTATCAGCATGTCATCCATCGAACAAAGTATTCAAATTAAACACATCGAATTCTCGCGACCCAGTAGACACAAATATTTTACGGTAAATCTAAGCTTAGATCCATTTGTTAGACAACATCGAAAACAAGGAATTTACAACACGCTAATATATCACAGAATTCCATTAAGTGTGAACACACTCACACATTTATACAAGTGCCGGGAACTTGGAATTCATAAAACAGTACTTCATGGGGTCCGACAACAACCACACTATACACACAAAGACATCAGACAACCTAGAGCTGAACATTTAATTCATAACTCAACTAACAAATCATTCTAAATGCTAAATAAGGTCAGCACGATTCTCCTGCGAATACGATCAATAGATTCTCTTTTTTTAAATTCGAATGTTTTGTATATGTTCTTTGATTTATATTGTTACCTCTGAAGTGTGGTATGTCTATGATTTTACCGTTGAAGTTAGAGAATTATGTCAACGATAAATATTGTTATGTCTCTCTTACACTTACTACTTGTTTCGGCTCTTATTACCTTAGTTAATTTAATGTCTTCTGTCATGTTTATTCAGAATAATATCTCTATAAATTCATATCTCTATAGCAAGAGCATTCTAGTAGATTAACTCATAGTTGTGAAATCCCAAAAACACCATATGAAACTAACATTTGTTTTAATATTCTCATTGCATGTCTTTTATAACATTCTGTCGCACATTAGATTTGTATTGTAATCGTATCAATTTTGACTTTTCGAAATTTTTACAGATAAGCACGAATTTTTTGCGTGATCGGTCCATCGGTCTGTCAGTTCGTCGGTGTGTGGACATGTGTACACCAAATTTGAGCCAATGAGTTTTTAAGAAATTTTAAATTTAAGCTTCAGACGCGAACATCTAAATTTGAGCAACTTTTGATATAGATCAGTCCACTGAAATGAATATTTTACTGATGTTATTTTATGTGTTTCGCAAACATTTCGCAACGGAAATATTTAAAAAAATCAGCTGTGTCCACCACAGATTACATAATTAAATAATATACCTTTTAACATGTTTAAAATTTTGAAATGAACTAACTTTTAGACTCACCAACATTCTGGTTCATTCTTCTCTTCCAAATACCAACCAAGGGTAACAAAAAGAGATGTTTTTACATTACAACCACAAATTCACGTCTGTTTATCATAAATGTCTGGATTAAATGTTCTGATGAGGTTGGTTTTATACTGAAGACGACTTGCTTTATGAATAAATTTGGATTAGGTTTCCCAAGTCTTTTTATTTCAGCCTTATCAGTGAAAGATTGACTAAAAATTGGCTCCGTTGTTAAATTTTGTACATGATTAATTTTTATAATAAATAAAAACGCTGTTAAGTAACACGATTGCTGTCATACTAAGTTGCAGTCGACCTACGACCTGCTGTCTCTTTTGGAAAAAAATTACGTTAGGAAACCCGCTTTTGCACCGCCTGTGCATCAGCGGGTATAATGTTCAACTGTAAGTTCAATGTAAGCAAGTTGATACTATTTTTTAGGCAAAGAGGAAAAAAATGTACGAATATGGGGGTTTCTGAAATGAAGCAGTAAAGAAAAATAAATTTATTGGACAAGGAGTGTAAGAAATTATAAAATGAATGAAAGAGATACAACACCAAGAACTTGATATTAAAATACAGGAATCAAGATACAATAGCACATTTTAAAAAACTTGGACATCTCAACGACCTGAAGCAGATTGGAAATTATGAGAAAAAGAAAGCGATTGCACGCTTCAGGTGTGGTAACGAAGAGAGAAAATTCATTTTGGATGAAGGAAGAAGAAAAATGTGCAGGATATGTAGAGAAGTAAAAGAGACAATTGAGCACATGCTAGGGGAATGCGGAGAAATAAGAAGTAGGGAAGGAACAAGAGAGGTGGATTTGAGCGAAAGTAGAGGAGGATATGTATGGATGAAGGATGCAATAACAAGAATGAAGGAAATTAAAGACATTGACAAGGAAAGAAAATAATAACTAAATTAATTTACGGAATCAAAATCAGTAAACTGATAGACAGATTTACAGCTAACAGGCAGAAATTAAATATTTTATTTTAAATTATAGATATAAGAAACCCAAAAGAGGTTTTTAATTTTCGAGTCATAAGGGCTTGCATTGTTAGGTACATTTAAATTAAACGTGATTCGTTAATTTAACAAGAAAGTTTGTAAGTTTTCCTGTGTAGTACCTTCCCGGAAAAGTTACTTAAATAATAATCAGTCATTTTATAATTTTGTCGCCATTCCTATTCCACATATGAGGCATAACAACAATGATGGTGATGAAAATATCTAAATTTAGAAAGACCTAGCGTTTACCAGAGCATGATAGACGATTTGTGTGGCCAAAAGTTATTCGGATTGATAAAAAGAGGAAGAAAAAGAAAGACGAGACCAAAAGCCATGCTTAAAGTTGATTTATCATTTTTTTTTCGGGAAACTGTTCGAGTCTTGGGAGGTCGAGAAATATCTTAGAGAGCATTGCTATATCTAGACATGTTAATTTCCTATTGTATTCTCATGTTGACAGCAATGTATTAACGGGACGTCTGCAATAAAACTGACTAATATTTGTGTAAATCTATGTTATTTATGTAAATGCTTGAGGAATATGAGGTACGTGCATATTGGCAGGACAGAGGTGTGTCGTAGTATTATGTTAAATCCGATATCGTCCCGCCGATGTATATATGTAAAATAACTGTGTAAGCTATAAATTGAATAGATGTCACAATAACGTGAATAAAAGACGCAGCGAGCGTGAAATAAAATACAGGCAATTATCCATGACAAAATAATATGTTGGGAATGCAATATGGGACTGGCGCGTGCGTATCATATCATATATTCGACAATATTATATCAAATACCTGAAAATTGACGCGCATGATATTCAATTCAGACACATATCACCGAATTCATGAAATTTTAGTTCAAAAGATATACCGTGTTAATGCAGCTAATATCGATTTAACCGTTAATTATATTTCTAACGGCTCAGATTTTTTGTTTGCACAACACCAGCAATGTTAAAAATGTATCTAATTTTAAAATAACAAAATTTGTAAGGATAATAGTGTAAATATCCTTACTAAAAATATACAGAAACTTGCATCGTACAAGTTTAATTTTTCATGAAAATATCAATAATGGAGCATTTCTACTTCAGCAAAAAATGGAACTCTGACTAGCAAAGAAATGAACTTAAATCTGATGACAAAAAAGGAACACAAACTACAAAAAAATAATATAAAACACAAATTAGCTGAGAAGCAAAATAAAAGAATCTTAAACTAGCTGATGGGCAAAAAAAGGAAGTCAAGCTAGTTGATAAAGAAAAAAAGGAAATAAAACTAGATAATGAGCTAGAAATAAAAGAATCCTAAACTAGCTGTTCACAGAAAGGAACTCGAGCTGATGAGAAAACCAAAAGAAATTAGATCATGAGCAAAAAAAAAGAGGAACTCAAACTAGCTGATAACAAAAATGAAACTTCAAACAATCCATGATAACATCAGTGAACCAACAATCAGCGGTAAAAATATTACCATTGTATGGATACCACCTCATGTAGGCATTCCTGGGAACGAAGAAGCCGACCAAACAGCCAGAGAAGCCACCAGAAATAACTACCCTGTGTAAAAAGTGACTAAGAGGACACTGGAACAACTACTGGACAACCCTTACCAACAACAAGCTGAGGTCCATAAAACTTATCACTGACCATTGGAATAACAGTGACAACAGAAGAGAGTTATTTTAACTAGACTAAGGATAGGACACACGGCAGTCACCCACAAACATATCTTCGACCACTCAGAACCACCAACGTGCGATGTCTGCAAAGCCAAAATTACTGTCGAACGTTTACTACTCCACTGTCAAAAATATAACACACACAGAATACACAACCAACTCACACAAACATTGACACTTCCAACACTACTCTCCAATACCAGTGACAAGGTAGAAATCTACAATTCCTAAAAGACACAAATTTAATGAACCACATATAAACTTAAAAATCAACCAAAACATACCAAAAAACAGTTTAAAATTTCTAGAAGATGTAAACTTAATTGACAATATATAACATTCCACATAATTTCTAATAGCCTTAATTATTATAATTATGTTGAATATTTAAGAATATTATATTTATTATGTAACTTAATTATGTAAAACAGATATTCCGGGGTGCTAATAACCTAGCAGTTGAAGCACCCCTAAATAAATATATTTAAAAAAACGAAACTCAAATTAGCAAAATAAGAAATTAAAACTAGCTAATAAAAAAAGAAACAAACTATCTGATGATACAAATAGGAACTCAGCTTGTTTGAGTTTCTTTCGTTTTGAGCTCAAATTAGCAAAAGAAGGAACTCAAACTAGCAAAAAAAGAAACAAACTAGCTAATAATAAAAAAAAAAGAAACTCAAATCAGCTGATAAGCAAAATAAAAGACTCAAACTAGCTGATAGACAAAAAAAAAAGAAAAGAAATTCAAACTAGCTGGTGAGTAAGAAATAAAAGAAGCCCAAACTAGCTGATGGCAAAAAGGAACTCTAGCTGATGAGAACAACAAAGGAAACTCAAAATAGCTGATGGCAAAAAAAATGAATTCAAACCAAATGATGAGTAACAAAAAGAAACTGGAGCTAAAACTAGTTGGTGAGCAAAAAAAAAAGGAACTAAAGCTAGCTGATGAACATACAGAAGGAACTAAAATAGCTGATAAACAAAAAAATATACATATACAGGGTGTTTGTTTGAAACGGGGCACCCCGAAAATCTCCTTTATTTGTAAAGATACAAAAAATCTTCAGAACAAAAGTTAAACTGGACAAAAGGCCCATCTAAAGGCTACTATAACAATTCTGAGGCACTTCCGGTTTCACCGGAAATGATGTCAACTTTTGATCTAGCATAGGGAATCGATAATTTTATATTTTTTTCCTAAAAGCACAATAAATTAGCTTTACAATGACACCAAAAAGTCATATTTTTATGTTAACTATTTCAAAATGGCGACCATTTATTTACAAAATAATAATCAACATAAGTTTTACAAAGTTGAATGTAGCAAGCTTTGAACACAATAAAAAAAGAAACAAAATATCTCTAAAATAAACTGTTATAACTAGTTATTATATGAAATAACATGAAATAACTTAAATTTTAATTTTTCAATTAAATGTTTAATAAATAAAAAGAGTTTAATAGTTTATTTTGCTTTTTTTTCTAAGTAGTCAAGAAAATGAATGAAAAAGAAATAAAGCAGATTTTCGGGATGCCCCGTTTCAAACAAACACCCTTTATATAAACTAAAACTAGTTAATGAGCAAAAAGAAACCCGGAGAAATTATAACAAAACCCGGAGCCCGGATATACGTTGCTGATATCCTGGAACGTGGTCTTCTTCATTGTACTCCATTCTTTCCATAGAACAGCTTCAAGTTCCAATATCGTTTTTGGCAGAAATTAGCTAATTCTCATTCAACGCTACGGTCATTCCATAATAGTTCTTTTAGGTAAAACCTAGATTAAAAATCTAGACTGAGCAGGGCAGTCTAATGGCCGATTGCTAAAGCAAGAATTATCCCTAACTCAAGTTAAAATTATTTGTTTTTGTATGTTGTAGCATACAAAAACAAAAACTCTTACGTTAGCAACCCGCAATAAATATTTTACTTGCATATTAACTAACCAGTTTTTAACTAACGTAGCTTTGTGGTAAGCAACGTTGTCCATAGTACTACTAAATTATTGGGTGCATTGAATTATCTCAAATGTTTAAATTATCATCGGCCTTTATTTAAGTACAAATAACAACTAATGGTCATAACCTATACTAATCCATTAATCCATTAATGATTATGTATTGTATGTGGACAATAAATAAATATTATACTAACTTCGAGACAGCTCCACTAATGCCCAGTTGATTCAGCTTTTTAAATTTTATTCTTTTTAAATTTTAAGCATTCCTTAAATCGCAAAAAACCTACCAATGCATTTTATTGTTAGGTATTTTTGCGTTCTATGGAATATTTCAAATTTAAGGAAAACTGGTGCAACTAGGCATTAGAAGAATGTTTGCTACATTTAAGTGATATTTGGTTATTTTTTATTGGTTTTTGTACAATGAAGAGGTTTTGATGTTGATTTGAATCATCTTTACAAAATCGCTGGTAAATCTCTAAAGTGTTACTAAATTGAATTTGTGCATTCAGGTGCAAGCTATAAAAACTAATGGACAAATTTGACGTCACCAGGTCATGTGATTTAGTCTCATCCTTGCTATATAAACGAATGGTCTGCCTCAGCAGATAGTAAAACTTTTTATTTTTATTTGAAAGCTAATAAAATAAATGCTGAGTCAATCTGACAATTTGTATTTCGCTTAAATTTGTTATAAAGAAAATACAAATCATCATAATTGGCATGACAGCCCGAATTGAGTTTAGGACTCCTGTTTCCAGGTTTCATGACCATATTTTCAATCAATGTACATTTAGGAGAATATGCTCAGTATTGCGTATTTTTTTTTTTTTTTAGCGTACACAGAAAATCACCTTAAGTTTATAGCCGGTTGCGAACGGCTAAGCAGAACATGAAATTTGTATAAATATTATTTACACCAATTATTTGACATACGTAAGAGTTAAACTCAGGTTCATACTCTTGCTTAGCGGCAAGAGCTTAAATAGCAAGTACAAACCATTTATTGCTTGTGGCCACAGGCTTGCCTTGCTTACAAATAGGTATATTTATAAGTGTTCTTCAATTTCGCTTAACATCTTTACCAGCCCAGTATGTTTCTCCATATTTTTGCATTTAGTTGTATTGCTTCATTCGCTTCTTCACTGTCATTCACCCATCTTCTATCTTGTGCACTTTTCTGCTGTGTACAGTCCATTTAAGGATTATCTTGATTCATCTCTTATTCTTCCTTATTTTAACGTGCTCGTGCCAATAATTCTTCTACTTTTTCCAAGATAATTTTCATTGTATTCATTTTTGTGTGAATCTAAGCGAGATATTGTACAACTTCTTCATCGATATAATACTTCTAGAATATACAATCTTTATCTCAAGTTTCTGATAATTGTATATGTATCTATAAATTCTGTAACTGTTATATGAGTAGACCAATTGATTAGCAGATGTTTTGTTTATTGCTGCTTATATCGCCTTCTACAGGCATTTCTCTCTCACACACTGTATGCTTTCCTTTTTCTCTTTCTTACTACTTCTCCTCCCCTCCCTCACCCTCTTCCTCCCATCCTTCCTGTCTCCCACCCTTCCATCCTCTCTCTTTCCCTCTCTTGCCTTCTGTTTCTTTTGAGTGTCGCTTTATCCTGGATATTGTATATACCAATATTCGCTAGATATTAGCTGATCGTTCCAACCTTAGCATCAACATAAATAATAATTAATTTGTATTGCTGACTTTGAAATATTTTAAATTGGTCCACTGTTCAAATGGTGCTTCTCACTTAACAAAAATTTATTGAAAAGCGTCGTTTATAAGCGTTATTAATTGAAATCAAATTGAAAATATTGTTTGGAATGTATAACAGTAGCAATTGCATACATTCTAGTAAAAGCTCTATAAATAATTAGTGAAATGAATTAAAGTTAAAATTGAATTGAACACGACGTGCGCTGACCTATTAACTGGATATATTTTGCACTGAAATTTGATTAATAATTCAAATTCATTTTACGATTGTTCTACATAATTGTCATTCAGTTTCCACGAATACATACATCAGAATTATTGTTGCTATTATTTCAATCAGACAGGAAAAAATTTCTACGATTTAGAGTCATCAATTGTCAATTTTTATCTTTTATAAAATAGGTCATTAGCTTTGGCTGCTGGAGAAAAAATGTCATATTCTAGTTATGTGTATCACTACTCTCCAGGTCAGTGTTTCTCGTATGTGTTCGAAGAGTTTTAAGTACGGATCAGCGATGGTCCCCGTATCGCTGATTCACCGCTGAGTATTTATAGATATGTCTTTTCGTCAACTCCAAGAAGAAAAAAAAAAAGGAGTATAAAATGGAGTATTTAAGTTTTAACTTAAAAAATCGCCATTAGGGTTTTTTTCATACTTCAAATATTTACTGGGTTTAATAAGTACAAGCTATATGAGCCCTGTGTTGAATGAGTTCACCCATATAAATTTTTTATTATTTTTTTTCAATAATATGTTAAACAAAAATTAGAAAATAAATTAGATGGATTTTATATATTTTTTTAAAATTACAATGTGTATGGAACATTTTCATGTAATTTCTAACTAAAATGTGATTTACAAAGTATAAATAAGCTTGCGTAAACCTTTTTTAGACGAATCATCGCTCCATTCCAAAAAATATAATTTGTCACTGGGTATCGCCACCTTGACTTTTCAAAACTACTTTCAAAGCTTCTATAAATCCCGGATAGTATCCAGGAGACTTTGAGTCTTCTGCAGAAATGGACCGCCATATTTTTTTAAATCTCCCTCGTAACTTCTGGATAGTACGTTGATACAGAACGATTTCGCATTTTTTCCTTTCATTTTTATTTACAATGTTTCGATTGAGGATAGATTTAAAATAGAAGAAATGTGAATATTAATGGTAGTGAATTATTTAATGAAATTGCTTCTTTAAAAATTATATTACTTATGCAAAAGCTCGAGGAATAGCGAGAAAATTATGAAATAACGTGCCATTATAAATGGGTTTAAATGTTTAAATATTTTATGGAAAAACAAATATCTTTTTAAAAAAATAAATATTATTGAATTTGAAATAGCCAATATTTTCAAATTTTCAATAATAAAGATAATGTGGACGAGCGAAAAAACCCAATTAAAAATTGAAATAGTAGAATCATGTATCTGTGTAAAAAGTATAATGATGCCATGAATTTTATACAACTTTTGGAGGTTATAAAAGGTAATCCTCATATTAAAAAAAATTACATTTATATGAAAAATATCAATGTTAAGTTGCCTTCATATTTTGCATAAAATTTTATTTTAAATATTTTTATCAGAAAATCGTTTTTGAGATAAATTTAACTTAATTTTATTCTTGGGCCTTTATTTATAAAATACTAAATACAAACTCTTTTTCTATTTTTATGAACCTGTACCAGATTTGTGCTTTATTTTTTCTAAAAAAATATAGTCACTGTATCGAAATATTCAACATATTCAATTAAAACAAGCTTCGACTGGTTATGCAATTAAAATACATATTCAACTGAAAAAAAAAACATTATTAATTGGAGTGTTAGATCTAGCAAATAATCACAGATGATTTGTTACATCATAGAAATTTTAGGAAAGGCGCAGACCAATATTGGACCAAATAATTCTAATAATGATGGCGATAATGATGGTTTATAATATTCAGAATAAGCTGCTAGTGGTTATGCAATTAAAAAACAGGATTATCGACTGACAAAAAGCACTATTGAGTGGGGTGTTAGATCTAGCAAACAACCTCAGACGATTTATTACGTCATAGAAATTTTAGCAACATAGCAGACCAATATTGGACCAAATAATTCTATTAATGATGACGATAATGATGATTTATGTAAGAACAGAATGTGAGATGCCACTTTCATAGCAAATGCCAGATTCGTCCACTATCCGTTGAAAGAAGAGAGCCTTACTACCTGACAAATACATGTACAAACGAATGGCTACAAAACCTATCAATATAAATTGACATCAATATTACAATATGCCAGCTAAATAGTGTTGGGCCACATTGTTCGTACTAAATCTTATAGAGCAGTGCTACTCAGAGTGTGGTACGAGTGCTGGTGCCAGTTCACCTGTCATCGACTGCCAGTATGCGGCTATTTTCCAGAAAAGTAAGAAACAATTGTATTATATATGACACAAATATGGAATTGCTACATGACACATTGGAAATAAAAGCTACCATTACTCCACATCAGACAATTTGAGCGACACTGTTATAGACCACTAACACGTCGACAGATAACAAAATGGCTGGGAGGTTATCATTGGATGAGCAGAGTGACAAACAATGCGAGTAGCAAAACTAGGGTAAGTTTATTGGATGATGAATAGTAAGCTGTACATGATGACGAAACACCTTAGCTGAATAGGGTATGTTATTAAAACGTCAGATGACCATATGCCTCAGTAACTTCTATACATTCGAATTATCGCACGACATTAGAAACTCTGAAACATCGCACAAGAGATTCGGACATGGTCAAAAGCTCGCGTAAAACATACAACCTTCTAAATTTATGGAGAAATTTCTACTAATCGAACGAAATAAAAAAGTGTTTTCTATAATGAACCAGTTTAAAAAACAACTGTGCTGAAAAACTTATATGTGAACATTTGAAGATGGGGGACATTTCTATCCGATAATGAATAGCCAGCTACATGTGATGATGTGGAAGAAATAATTCATGGTTAAAAAATGTAGCTCTATACTTAACACCCGTTATATTAATAATAAGTTACACCTAGTCTAGTCAAAATTATATCATTGTCCCAATTAAAAAATATAAAAAATTATTTTTACCTATTCAAATAGAAGGACGTGTTTTAAAGCCGTATAATTTTATTGTACTTTTAACCCAATTTCTCACGCATCTAAAGAATCTTCAAATTAAATCAAATAATATGTATTTAAGCTTCCCCGTTATCTTAATATCACATGATATCATTTTAATTCTAGTCTCATCATACACACTTGAGTTAAATAATGGCATAATGCGAAAATAAATTCACTTTACTCAGTACGATGATGCATACATAATATTTATCGGTATTTATGCCCGTATAATCTACGGTTTTTATTTATCCTGATGTATTATATATATGATAATTTAACTGTATGTAATGAAAGTTTAAGTAAAAATTTAAATATTCTTTAAACCGGTATGTACAAAGTGTTGATTATAAGATTAAAATTTAAAATTTTAATTTGAGATATTGCATTTTTTGGAGAAATATGCACATTGCAGATACTGTTCTATATAATTTTAAATGTGGCTCTAATTCGATGCAATTTTCTTAATTCTATATGTTCATACCACAATCAACTTTTTTGTTACAAAAGTTGAAAGAATGCTAACGGTGAAAATTGATACAAAAATGTATTTGGGGGTTACTGGAAATTGCGACTACGTATTTGGAATTTCTAAAGTATATCTATTTATAGGTAAAGGACATAGATAGGTAAAGCCGTAATTAGGCCCCCTGCTATAGGCACCAATTTAATAAAAGCACTAATTAAAAATTCTGCTTTTAACATGAAGTATTCTTATAGTCCATTACTTTATACAGTCCATTCCTTTATGTATCGATAGTAGGCTATAGGAGTTCTATTATTAACGCTGTGTATTATATGATTAAAGCTGCGTTCAGAGCTCTTAAATTAGTCGACTATAGGCTATGACATGTGCACTGTTGATTGTCACCTACAAGTTTGTCACATAGTACTGCGAGCAATCGATCAGAGCTCTAAATTTAATATTATACGTTTTCGTTTGTCGATAGTTTTCCAAACTTATAGTTTGTAAGTTGTTTTAATTAGACAGACATGTAAACACATTGTCTATCTCACTCCATATCCGAGAGAACGTTTATATTGTATGGTTTTACATATCCTACCAAAATGTCATCGCGCCGATTACAACAAATCTCGCCCAAAATTACAAAGACGAACAGTAAATATGATCAATTGGATTAGGTTTAGTCAGTAAAAATCTAGGACAGCAGAATTAGGAAAACGATAATAGATAAGACACATTTTACGATGCCACCGTACTTGGTTTAAATACACAGATGTCGCACTACTCGTAACGCTCTAATTTCCAAAGCTGTAAACGCTACCTTGAATTTAAAAACTATCTACTAAATTTATCCATAGCGCACAATGCACAGTCAACTAATTTAAAGAGCTCTGGACGCAGCTTTATATTGTAAAATAATTATTACAATTGTTTTAAAAATAAGGATTCCATATAGTATGAATACTCGCTGATGTTCCCATTTTTGCGAGTTTTTGCATCTCCCGTTTTGTTTTCTTTTATCCACATATGGTCTCGCTTCGTTCAGGTCTATGTTTCGAAGCCATACTGTAAAATTATTAGTAAAATTTCCAATATCGGATAACCCCCACAGATTACAAGTTGCTTCTAAAAAATAACAATCTTAAATATGATTAGTAACAATCTATACATCAAAATTAGCAGAAAATTTTTACCTATCTAATGGGATATTTTTAATTGTTGCAAAAAATGTTATTAAAATGATATGGCTCAATAACTTAATAATATATAGCAGGCCACATTTTCTGTAATTTTAATATTTTGGCTTCAAATAACTTTCATAGGTATCATGGATACTTATGTGGCAATGTTCAAATAAGACGTCCACATTTTTTCGACATATTTGTTTATAGTTCAAAACCTTTATCGAAAAATACAATTCTTGATGATAATGGAATACCATTTGACACATTTGTTTATTACGAATAATAAATCATTTTTACCCGCAGTACATTTGTCACCCGCTGCAAATTGCTAACCACCAAATACAATAAATATAAGTAATTTTATTAACAGAATAAAATAGCTATAAACATATTTACAGAATGAATCTGTCGCGGTTCTTAATATAGGTGCTTGGGTTAAAAATGATTTTCGTAAAGAATACGTGTACATTTCATTATATACAAGTATAGTATTTTTCGACGAAGGTTCAAAGCTAGAAACAATCATATCGAAAAACCTTGTCATGATTATAGGGCAAAAGTTGCATCAAGTGGGGCCAGTTAGTTTCGTTTTTTTTTTTTCTCTCTTATGGTATGTGCCTGAGATGCAAAATCCAAGTTTTCGACCTCGGCAGCCCTCCGGAACACTTTTGAATTTCTCAGAAACAACTAAATTTTCGCACTCTTTTCGGTTTTTGCCCATTTTGACCATAAAGGAGCACGTGTTCGACAAACACTATTCTATACATTTTTAAATTAGATTAAATTTTCTACAATTTGAGATCAAAATGGGCTCGGTAGCCCTGATAGTTTTCGAGATACAGCTTTTCAAAGTTTTAAAAAATCTCCAAACTTGAAAATTTTATGCTAATTTTCATGTTTCAACATATACAATTGCCTTTATATCTTCAATAACCTGTCTAACATGAGTCAGTGAAGTAAACATTTATTCAATTTAACATTTTGATGGAGATGGGGTTGGAGGAGGAAGGGTGGTATGGGTGGAGGGAAGTCACTGTTCACCGTTTTCTTCATCGTCCTCAATCGCCTGAAATGAAAAATTATATATTCAATATCCCAAGGTATGGGATATATATATAATTTTTGCAACTTTGGCGGATTTCCTTGGCCCTGGTCCCTCAAGGAGAAAAGAACATTACTAACGTTTCTTTTACACTATTTATTTTATATAATGTGTTAAATATATTTTGTATTTCAATTTCAGTTGTTTGGTTGTGAACAGTGACTTCCCTCCACCCATCCCACCCTTCCCCTCCTCCCCCACTTCCTTCAAAATGTTAAATTGAATAAATATTTACTTCCCTGACTCATTTTAGACAGGTTAGTGAAGATATAAAGACAATTGTATATGATGAAACATGAAAATTAGCATAGAATTTTCAAGTTTGGAGATTTTTTCAAACTTTGAAAAGCTGTATCTCGGAAACTATTAGAGCTACCGAGCCTATTTTGGTCTCAAATTGTAGAAAATCTAGTTTAAAAATGTATAGAATAGTGTTTGTCTAAAACGTGCTCCTTTATGGTCAAAATGGGCAAAAACCGAAAAGAGTGCGAAAATTTAGCTGTTTTTGAGAAATTAAAAAGTGTTCCGGAGGGCAGCCGAGGTCGAAAACTTGGATTTTGCATTTCAGGCACATCCCATACAAGAAAAAAAAACGAAACTAACCACCCCCACTTGATGCAACTTATGATGTACTAGGTTACTGGACTAAATATTTCTACATAAAACTATATAAATATAAAAGTTATTCCAAACCCACAAATATATTTAAAATTTATCGAAATTGTTGTCTGATATCTATTATTAAGTTATTGAGCAATACTATTTTTATAAAAATATTTTCTACAGTTAAAATTATCCTATTAGTTAGATAAAAATTCGGTGCAAAATTTGATGTATTTATTGTTGCTAATTTTATTTCAGATAGTTAGTGTTTTATAAGAAACTTGTAATCTCTGGGGGTTATACCTACGTAGCGATAACATAGATTTTTTTAGTTTAGAATTGCTAGATATAATACAAAAAGTAAGACTTGATAAAACTGTGATCTAATTCCAAATAATTAATTTATTCCTTCTCGTAAACAGAACTTAAAATCTAACAGTGTCTATTCTAGTAGCGACAAGTAGTTAGTAGCGACGAAGTGCATCTCAAGAGAGGAAGTACTAATTGGTTAATTAGAACATAAGTAGTAGCGTTGGAGTAACTGAAGAGTAAGACAAACACTGAAAGGACCAATTGTGTTACTGTTATTTCTTTTAATAACGATTCACCTAGTAATACTCACCGCTACATTGATTGTTCATTATCTATTGTATTTACATGTTAGTTTCGCTTTTAATAGCTAAAAGGTGTTATTCATATGACGGGATTTTCGTTTACAGTAAGCTGGTTATATTGAACAGTTATTTCGTTGAACACACCACTAGCCTTAATAACAAATTAAATGATAGTTACACCATTAAATTTTTTTTTGGAAATTATATAACAATGGCTTCTTGTTTATTTATTTTTTAGTGCGTGAGTAGATTTTTAATTGGCGTTCTTGTATAAAAAACGTGTAATTTTTAAAATAATTTATCTGTTGTTATTTTAATAGAATAAGGGACCACACACAAAACTTTCGTCTTCCTCATTTTATAGTGTTTTGTCGTCCACTTCTAAACATTATTCATTTGTCATCCATTGCCGATAATAGTCCTTCCCTTTGCATTTTCCTTTCTTCTCTGTCCTGTGCCCCTTGCAGCCAATTGTCTAGCAGTCTCGATATCATCCGTCCACCGGGTAAGACGTCTCCCTCTATGTCTAGTACTGTCTCTAGGCTGCCATTTCAGTACTTTCCTGATCCATCTACCATCATTGGCTCTAGCAACGTGGCCTGCCCACGTCATTTCATACGTGATATTGTTTCAATTATGTCTCAAACTTCAGAAAGCGCTCGAATAGGCATTAGCAACCACTTACAGCAATATAGCCGTATGCACCGACTCTCTAAGAATACTGCAAGCCCTCGACAACAGCTGCACAAAGAATACGTGGATTTGACGAATTCAAGACCAGATACAATAGATGGTAGAACAAAGAAAATCCGTACAAATCATCTGGGTACCTACCCACGTTGACATCGAGGGAAACGAACGCGCTAATTCTGCAGCCCGAGAAGCCAATAGCAGCAGGATGAAACATTCCATGTTGCCTTAAACAAGACTTGCTTAAGACAGACCATCTCTACTCGACCAGACTGATCAAGTGGCGCGAGACTACGAACAACAAACTTAGAATAATCAAAGACGACATAAACAACTGGATCTCAGGTACCAATTGACGTCAACAAATAATCTTGACAAGACTTAGAATTGGACACATCAGGCTTACTAACGAATACCTCATTAATAGACCAAAGAACAAAATTTGCGAGACATATGACGAAAAATTGACTGTTAAACACATACTAACTGACTGTCAACTATATACTAACATACGTACTAACTACAAACTACCATACGACATTAAAGACATACTAAAACCCAACCTAGCAATGACCAACAAAATTTGCGATTCTTACAGCTAATTAATATATTTAAACAAATTTAGTTGGAATTTATATACATATACCTACTAAAACATTGTAATATAGTAACAAAGACACCAATAGCCAAGTAACTGACGGGTCAATAAATAAATTTTAAAAAAAAATCGCAATCTTTTGTTTCCTGATCGAAACATTTGTTTTTCAATCCAAAAGTGTTATGCCAATCATTACTCTATCCATGGATTTTTTTCTCGTAGTATTTTCGAAAGAGAGTGAGGGTGAAAATCACAGCACCGTAGTTGTAATGAGTCCGGACGGAGAAGCACAGTTATAAGTTGGACTTAAAAAAGGCCAACAGGCATTTAGATTATTAACGCAAATATGGAGAATAAAGTGCTATTCTACTCACATCAAATTACACATTCTAAGAACTAATGTTTTGTCTCAACTTTATTATTGCTGCAAAACCTCGATGAGTGACCAGACCAATTAGCATTCTCCTAAAAACTTTTATAAACAAGTGCTGACGTGGGATGCTAAAGATTTTTTCCCCAACACTATTTCAAACGAAGATCTGAGCATTTGATAGAACCAGTCCTTGTTAATATAGAAATACAGCTTTGGAAATGATGACGACTTTGTCACACTTTAAGAAAACCAGGTGAAAATATCGCCAAGCCGGCACTAGATTGGAAAACGCAAAGTAGTCACAGGCAAGAAAGACTAAATCAAACTTGGCGCCGCTCAGTATTAAAAAAACAGAAGCAAACCATGTGTAGAAATACAGAGAGTAGTGCTAAACTGAACCATATGAAATCCTTTTATAATGGATCTACGTTTCAGTTAGTTACTTAAATTTTTTGGTTCATATCAACAAAGGCTATTTGTGGATCTATGCTTTACCTAGGTGTAAAAAATGAACTATGTTTTTTATTCTCTGGACGACCCTCGTAGTTGCATTTACCACTTAGACTACAAGTGTTGTTTGTCTGTTGCAATGTTGCACCTTTCTTGGGGCTTTTGTGAAGTAGACCTACAATTTCTTTAATTTGGTCTGTCTAGCTGTTTGGTTGACAACAACGCGATCTAACAAATTCTACTGTGTTCCCCAACTTCTTCGGAAGAATACCACATTCTTTTTAAGGTATTGGATGACTTTGGCTTCTATGTCGGTGTTGTTGACTAGCAGTTCCTTTAGGGTTGCTCGTAGGGAGTAGTTTTGCCATTTGTGTTTGGTTCTTTTGGCAGTCTAGGAGGATGTGCTCCACGGTTAGACGACCACATTCTTTCTTTTCTTTTTTTAATGGCCTACTGGATAAAATAAACATGGCTTTCATATAGTACCAGAGGTTTAGAAACAGATTTTACGTCTATCTTTTACATCATCTAGAATTTAGGACCGTCTTATTATTATTTATCAAACTCAAATTGTCAATTCTTACGTAGTATTCTGCATAAATCTACTTGTACATGTAGATTATTCCCACTAATATGTTCTACAGTTTCTTAAGTAAGTCACTTAAACTATCAACACTCAAATCAGAAGTCTAACAGTTCTATAACTAGGTAAAGTTCCCCAGAGCGCAAAGTAATAAAATTCAACGAGATTCCGACAATGAAATATCTTTAACTAAAATTATAAGCTTTTATTATCACGAAGTACACGAACTAGGTAAATTTATAGTTGTCCCATATATGAACGAGAATATAGAGAAATAACAAGAATGTTATTGGAATTGTTCAATTGAAGCAGTATTTGTTTGACACACTTCACAACTCAGAAACAGAACAAATAAACAATGTAATAATATTTAGAATGATTGGTTAGATATGTATATAACTATGAAAAAATGTAAATAACTATGAAACCAGGCATTGATACTATAGAAAGCTAAGAGCAAAATTTAAGGTTCATGATTGTTGGGAAAAAGAAAAAGTTTAAAAACTCGTTTTTAAACTTTTTTGACATATTTTGCAGAGAGATGTCAAAAATCAAAATTAGAATATTCTTCTGGAGATTGCATTTACCTCAGGTCGTAATATATGTTAGGGGTAAGTGGGGTAACTTTTGTCACTTTTTACCGACCGCCAACATATATAAGGGAGGTATTGTGATTATACCGATTTTGGCATTTCGAGATTTCCATGGGTCTCAATGAATTGAGGTCCCTACATAACGTTTTGACTATTTTTAGCATTGTGTCGGTCTGTCCGTCTTTCTGTCTGTCTGTCCGTCCGTCTGTCTGTGTACACGTGCAGAGCAAATTCGGCTGAAAGGATTTTTATGAAACTTCATATTTAAGCTTTTGACATCAATGGCACGAGGTGATCAACTTTTGGTAAAAATCGGTTGACTAAAAATGGGAGTTTACTCGTGTCAATTTTAAGATTTTTGTGAATATTTCACAACAAAAAAATATTTCGAAAAAAATTATTGAATAAAAGTTGCTATAAAAGCAATAACTAATAACTTTTATTTGAGACGTTTTTTGATAAAACGAAAAATTTCGAATAATTTCTGTAAAAATTTTCGAAATTTTTTCCAAGTCTCAATTTTTTCACACTTATATGTAACGTTTCCATGGTCATGATAAATAAAATCTCTGTTAGAAAATATTAGGCCAAGCTATTTCTATTCTGATGCTAGAATGTATTTTATGCAAGTACTTTGTGATGGTGGTCGGTCCTGTGTTGACCACAGCTGATTTTTTATATTGCAACAGTTTAAGTAATATCTTTTCAATGTGTCCGGTAAATAAAAATAGCATTCCTAAAATGAAACATCATCTTTTAATTTAAAAATGTTCTCCCTTAAATTTAAGAGTAGCAGTTTTAAAATTCTCCATAAAAATAATTACCTCACTTACATTAAAATAAATTAAACCGGCGTAACCATAGGAAAGTTTGAAATTAAATTTTCATACATAGCTGTAGCAGTTTATCCAAATGTTGGTCATTTCAGTTTTATGCGCCAAAGAATTAGTGAAACGCCATCTGTTCTGTGTGATTTTCCTGCAGTTTTTAATTACAACCAACGACCGAGTGTCGCAATATAAATGGAGATATTGCACATGCGAGGTATGGTTAGTGTCACTCCAGTTATGTGTATTTACCGCACTTTGAACTATTGACTTAAGTCTCGGTGTGATCTGATATGTTCCGTGGCACGTGACCAGTTCATTCACAAACTGCTGCACACTTTATTGAGATAACGGATATTAGGTTAACTGTTTCTAATTATTTTATTGTTAATTTGACGACAGATTGAATGACAGACATCAGAAGTGCTACAACTCTTGAAACTTAGACCAGAGTTTCTTAAACTGTGGTCCGCGGACCCCTGGGGGTCCGTGAAACAATTTGAAGATTAACTTTACATACCCCAACTTTTCGCTTTTATTCAAATAACTCAGTTAATAAAAATCCTACGTGGTTAAGATTTTTTGTATTTGTTGTTATCTACTAGTTATTGACATAACTAAACAATAATTAGTAAAAATTTAATTATTTTTATTCAACTGCAAATTATTTACAAAAAACGTATTATAATAAGATCTATTTTGACCAATATTTGACCAAGAAATGTTTGTATGAGTTTAACGTATTATAATTTGTAACTTTTTTTATTCTTTTTACTACTATTTTTACTACTATATATATAGTTTGATACGAACCAGCTTGATGTTATTAGCGTCTGTTTCACAATTATATTGTTTACAATTATTCGAATTTATATATAGTATATTTTGTAATAAGTATTGTACATTTATTTGTTAGGTAATTATAATTTTCTAATTTTGTGGCTTTAAGAAAATTGTTAAAACGTTACTAGTTAGAGGATTACGGATGCTAAAAATGAATTTGTTAGGCCAAAATCACCAAATCGGCCCAAAAAACAAAAATAATTTTTTTTTTTTTTTAGAAAATTGTGTAGACAGATGTTTTGGAAGTATATGGAAGTCAAAAATCACGTATAACTTGAAAATGTTACTAGTTAGAGAATTGCGTTCGCTAGAAATGAGTTCTAAGGCCAGAATCATCCCAAAAAACAAGTCAAAACAAGAAAAAAAAAAGTTGTAAGAACCAAAAAACAAAAAAAAAAAACATTTTTTTCCCCCTTTAAATTGTGTAGAAAAGGGTATTCTTTAGTTTAATTGATTGTTGCAAAGGGCTTCGCACAGATTCTTTTACCATCTCTGGTGACGGACTTTGTGTTAGTTTGAAAGTTAGTTGTATTTATATTCTTTCTGTTCTCTCGTGGGAGAACGACGCCACAAGTTTTCCATTCATTCTTATTTTGTGCTATACTTCTTGCTTAATTCCAATATATGTCTCTAATTGTATCATTTTTTCTTAGGTCCTATTCGGTGTCATCTTTTAGATACTCTGGTTTCGTAAACCATTTTGTATATCTACCATCACACATCCTTTGAATATGACCATACCATCTCAGTTTATTTATTCTTTATACAGTCTTTATTCTGTAACTTCTTTTACTGAGATCTTCTCTATCTTCCCAGATCTTCTCTATATTATGCTTCTTATTTGGTCTAATTGATCTTTCGTATTGACCTCACAGAAGTCGCTGCTTCTTATTCTACTTTTAAATATCTCCGATATTGCCCAAATTTCTGACCCATATGTCAGTATTGGTATGGACAGTTTCTTAAAGATCTGGGTTTTATTCACTATCGGAATTTCCCATTTTCCTAATAAGGAATTTTTAATGCAATTAAATGGCCTCTCACCAGCTGTAACTCGTTCCGTTATTTCTCGGACTGTTTTCATTAGTAGAAGAAGAATATAAAATCCCTAAAACATGATAACTCGAGCGCTCTTTTAACCATTCTCTTCTTATTTATCTTCTCTTTTTCACAATTATTCAAACCATCCATTTTTCACCTATTTGAACTACATGTTCTTGCCATTGAATTCATTTGGACCTTACAAAACGTGTGATATTTGAATTCGATCTCACAATTTTATAAATACATAAGCAGATGTTACGTATCCTCTGCTCCAATATATTCGGTCTCTAAATAGCTCTTTATTTAATTGCCTTGCCCTCGTTGCTTCTTCTATTCATTTTGCGCCCTGTGAAGTTCATTCTAAGTTTTTTTTTTTTGGTCTATGTAGTGTCATTTATTCTAATAAAATGTCCGTACTAATATAATTATTCCTTTACCTATTTGAGCATAGGGCCTCGATGAATTTACATTATTTTGATCTATCCAGGATCCTGCGTTTTACTTCCTTCCAGATCTAGAATTTCGCTGACTACATTCGTGGTAGATTTTTGTCAAGTTGTGACTAGTGTTGGAGTTATTAGATCCTCTTGATAGTCTCAGTCAAGGGCGAAGTACTCTAGTCAATTTGCGATACACAATATATGTTTATAAATTTCTCGGATGAATCTGGAGTCTAGACAAAAATAACATGTTTTAATTCAGTCTTTATTAAAAACTAGAAACAGAGATTCATTTCCATAGAAAATCACAGTGTCACAACCACTTTTAACTGAAAATTACTTCTTAGTTTCAAACCATGCAAAATTCTTTCGATCTCATCTTCTATTTCTCGATTACCAACAATTAGACACAGATATATCTAACATGTGATTATCCAAGTTATTATAAGTTTCCTGCATATTAGGACTTAAGTAAAAAGAAAGAATGTGCTCGGTAGATGCATGATGAAGGCGGTATAGATTGAACAACAATGAAACAGATAAGATTCAGAGATGACAGCATAATATAATCATTGTTTGAAAAATCAATAAGCCTAGCAGTAAAAGAATTAAAACGAATAATGCATGCTGTTTTTTTGACAGCTAATGTATTATTTCACATAACTTCTATTATTATTAATGCCATATTGTTTTACAGAAAAGAAATATGTCAAAATTGCACAAAAAGTGAGCAATATTTGAAAGAATTATTCTTTCCAAATGAATCAATACTATAAAAATAATTTCCGAAGCATATATTATAAAGCGATGTTTCAATCTTAAGGCAACACAAACTTCTTACACAATTATATTGTCACATAGGTAATCCTAGATCAGGATTACGACATCAAGACATTGTGAGGGTCAGCTGTCTGATTAAAAACTATTCGTCAGCGTCTGACGTATGTGGCCTAATTACGAAATGCAAACATTGCATTTTCGTAATGAGGAAATATTTGTCATGACGAATGAATATTGGAATTGGGTTAATTTTCGTTACAAAAAGGCTGGAAGTCACAAAATATGGAGGTAGTGTAACATAACCAACTCCGCTGCACGTATTAGTCCACAAGGTGACGACCAAGACACTGACGCCATATTCTTGTAACGAGGGTGAAGCCAAGCAACTGAACGCCTCCTAATTGCTAATATAATTGTTTCTAAGAACAAACAAAAAACAAGAGAGTTGGTTGTTGGTAACCGTTAACGGCGACATTGTGGTCACGCTGGTGACATAGGGATAGTATGTCTACGACCTTGGACAGCGTTCACAATTTCTCGATGTGCTATTAGATGACACTAATATCGCACAGAATACATACAGCGTCACAGTTTCAATATTCAGCCACTTTAGTTTTGAATTCTGAGTGTGCTTTGAGTTTTGAACTCTGTTTTTTTAATTCCGTGACAGTTAATTGATATAGACAACTAAATTAGTTACCGACCGGCGTAGCGTAGTGGTAACACATCTGATCTGCGTTACTAAGGTCTCGGGTTCGAATACCGTTGAGGTATGGCATTTTTCAAAAATAAGAATTGTCCTGGCTAATTGCCAAATTAGCAAAGGCCATTAATATAAAAAAAGTTAAAAAAACTATATTAGTTAATTTTGAGTGAAATGTTGAAGTTTTAATACAAACATATTGTGTTTTTGCAAAAATTGTTCATAAAGAGAAAACAAATCTCATATATTCTGTGCATTTTTTCATTTGGATGAAAATTTAGGAAGTTATGGCGGAACATCCTAAAACTAAACTTTTAATCGAAAATGACTTAACAGAAAAAGGTATATGGCAAAAATTGTTTATCATAAGAATATGTTACTAATTTTACTGTTTTGTTGTAAATTTTTGTTGTTGTAGTATGTAGATATAAAATAAAATAAAAATGTGAAAAATATTTTATATTTAGTTTTATTTGCTGTATATTTTATTTTATTTTATTTTATTTTATTTTATTTTATTTTATTTTATTTTATTTTATCACCTAAGTATCGCAATTTATTGTTGCACACTTTTTCTTGGGCATAAAATTTTTGGATCTATTTAGCAAAATTTTATGTTAAACAAGAAATGTGTTCATGTTTAACAAAAGTAGAATTCTTACTAAGAATAAAAAGTGCATGATGAAGCATTCAAATTTCGCGGTTCTACGGTTTTAGTTCCAGATGATTTGGCAGAGTGCAGGTCGTACGGTCAAAATTTTTAACATGGGTATGTCGCTACTTGAGTCTTCCATTCTGTGATTGTGGTCCTTGCCGAGCAAGAGTGTTAATTTTATAAATATAATCATATTAATTTCCAGTACTTTTTGTTATAATCTCATATCGTAATACCTAATCAATATGGTAAATTTATTTTAATACCATTTAACCACAGGATGATCTTTACAAATCCCTGGGCCCAGAGAACACATTTTGAGTACTGTTGGTATCCAAAATAGACCATTAAGACAAAGACAAACCACTTGAAAGAGCAGTTTAAAGAACAGTATAAGGGAAGCCAGTTATCAATGTAACTCAGAGTGCCAAAGAAGAGAAATTTTCCAAAGGTTACAATTAAAATGTTAAAATAGAAATTTCACTATTCTTTGATATTATTTTTCATTACGAAGGTATTTTTATTGTGGAATCTTTCATTTTTGTAACTATTCAGAATATGCAAAGAGTGTATCTCTGTAACATTCTAGAATTTCTTTGAGACGTTGATTAATTTACCCTTATCAAATTCTCCGTTGAACTTTCATTTAGAACGTACAGAGAGGTACGTCAGCAGAACGAGATGTTTAATATGGAATAAAATACTTGCGACATATTTCAAATAATTGCTTTACTGACGCTAGAAAATATTATAGATAGTTATTACTATCATATTATTTTAGAGCAGTATTACCCAAAGTTTCGACATTTGTGTACCCCTTCTAAAATTTTCGTAACATTGAGACCTATATACTTTATTAACAATAAAAAAAGATTTATTATTTAAATTTTTGGTACATGCATTTTAATGTTGCCATTTATAAAGGGTCTTTCAATGGGGACGCTCGAAATTTGTTAGGTTATAGCAGCCATGTTGTTAAAGTGACATCTGTCAAATTTGTTGTCAATTGTTTAGTAGTGTACGGCAAATCACCATGGAAGGTTATAGTGTTGAACAACGTGTGCAAATTATCAAATTTTATTATCAAAGTCACTGCTTCGTTCGAGAAACGTTCCGCGCAATACGTGATTTTTATCCTTGCCACAACCGTCCTACCAAGTCGACTATTCTACGTTTGGTGGCCAAATTCAATTCAATCGGTTCGGTAAATAATCAGCCAACACCAGTACGTCACCGAAACGCAAAATCTGCTGAAAACATTGCTGGTGTGCCTGAGAGTGTACGGGAAATCCCAAGACAGTCAATTTCTCATCGTTCACAAGAACTTGGCCTTTCTGTGACTTCAACTTGGCGAATTTCGCGTCGTGACTTGGGTCTGCACCCGAATAAAATCCAACTTACCCAGAAACTTAAGGTAAACGACCATAGACAACGCCGTGTATTCGTTGATTGGGCTCTGGAGTAGTTGGAAGTTGACCCAAATTTCGCCAAAAGAATCATCTTTAGCGACGAGGCCCATTTTTGGATGAATAGATATGTGAACTAGCAAAATTGTCGGATTTGGGGCGATACCAATACACACGAGATACACCAGCATCAAATGCATCCCGAAACAGTCACTGTTTGGTGCGGATTTTGGTCTGGCTAAATTTTAAAAGCAATATTTTTAAACCAAAACGTGTAATTATTATGCAATTTAAAGAAAAAAATAGAAAAGAAAATTGGAAAGAATGAAAATTTGAAAGAATATTGGACAGACAGTAATATTTTTGCAGGACACAATAATTCATAAAATGCTTCGCGGGCCGGATTAAATTTCAGCGCTGGCCGGATCTAGCCCACAGGCAACCATTTGCCCAGGCCTGCTTTAAAGTATTCCGGGTTACATGCCGATATATCTCTTCCGATTTTGTAATAGATTTGTATCTAACATATTTGCATTCGTCCACCTTTTCTTTTATTGGGACGTTTATTTTATTCCATGAAAGTAAATGGGTAGTGATAGAGGCTGAGAGCCGTAGATGCCGTGCGCCAGAACTGTAAACTAACTAACTAGAATTCTGTATTAGAAGTTATATGTTAAAATGTAATATGCATTAGTTGATCCATTAACTAACTTCGGTTAGATTTATTAGAAGTTTCTGATGCTTAACCAACATTTACCGGAGGGTCATGTTTGCCAGCAGCCTGGAATAAAAAACCCTATCGCCGCATTATCATACATGAATAGCATGTGTACAAATAAGGCATTATCTGTAACATTGTTATCTTTGTACACCAAATAACTTTCATTGATGACATTGCGCTTAGAGCCTATTAATTAATCTGGTTCTTTCTCCGCGTGGGCATTTTGCGATAGGAAACGTCATGAAATGCATTCTACCGGCACCGTACGTCAGCGGCTTTAAAAGTGGAAGTTATTGGTACGCACAGTAAAGCACTAGATAATCAGAGAGCACTGTGCATTTGCAGATAATTGCAATATCTTGTAGGTAGCCATAACTCAGTGATGTCGGTAGCTGAATTAACAGAGGGGTCATTGCTTAAGAACTAGAAGGTAACTACACGATAAATACAATATCATATTGCCACAACAGAATAAATCGCGTAGCAAAACGGACAAGAGTTCTCATCACATAGAAAAACACGCTTATCTATTGCCTTTCAATTATTTGTTGAATATTATTTTAAGTTACTGGAGTCCTTTAAGGGTTTCGTTGATATAATTAATATAGGGGAGACTGTTTTACCATGGAACACTGTTTACATTTTCTAAATTATCATATTGTAGGTATTTATTTTTAAAGTTTAATACTAATAAATAAAATATGATTTATCCTTTGTCAACTGGTGCATTTTTTATATTTTATATATACACAGGGTGTTTGTTTAAAACGGGGCACCCCGAAAATCTCCTTTATTTGTAAAGATACAAAAAATCTTCAGAACAAAAGTTAAACTAGACAAACAGGCCCATCTAAAGGTTACTATAAGAATTCTGAGGCACTTCCGGTTTCACCGGAAATGATGTCAACTTTTGATCTAGCATAGGGAATCAATAATTTTATATTTTTTTCCTAAAAGTAAATTAAATTAGCTTTACAATGACACCAAAAAGTTATATTTTTATGTTAACCATTTCAAAATGGCGACCATTTATTTACAAAATAATAATCAACATAAGTTTTACAAAGTTGAACGTAGCAAGCTTTGAAAACAATAAAAAAAGAAACAAAATATCTCTAAAATGTCTAAAAGGGAAACTAGCAGAATTAGTTATAATAATATGTTTGCGTTAATTGAAGCCAAATGTGAAGTAAAAGTAAAAAGTTTCATGAACACTGATTCTTCGAAATTTTCAGAAATAATGTCTATATATTTTAGCAGTACTAACAATTATTACCAAATTGCCAACACCATGCCATATATATATTTTTTTTTTTTTCGATGGATTCATATTTAGTACTTATACGCTTGATTTCATATTAGCCTCTAGAATTTTGATTAGAAATTTAAATTGAATTCTCTTATAGAATTTTAAAAATTGTCTAAGTTATTGTTGAAATAACTGGCTGGTTGTTTACCCCCAGTATCAAATGTCCTTCTTCAAAGTGTGCTATCTTTGTGGATCTGGGAAAAGTTCAAGTGCGAGGGAGTCGAGTGTACGCTTTGCTATTGTTTACAAATAAACTCATAAGGTAGAGGGTCTTGTGAACACCTATTCTTGTGTGTAACAAACACCTATGTACCGTTTGCCGAATTTTTAGCAATTTAGCTAGTAGCCTGAAGTATGTATGGATGCGGTAACAATGCAGGGGATATTGCACGGAATGTGGTACTTATTATGCACTCAGAGCAGGTAAAGTTGGAGAGTGCAAGGTGGGCAGTGGAGGAGATAGTGAGATAATGGAAAACATGTAGTACGGTCATCGGCTTCTGATGTAGTAACACGTGCTAATATCGCCCCAGGGCATAGATTAGGCCTGCCCGATTGCGGGGGTACAACAGTTGATTCGCTAAATGCGTTTACACCCACGTCATATATTTATTGTTTGCAAGTTACTTCATGAAACCATCTGTTTACCCGACTACTATAATTTTTAGTTTGTTACCATGAGATTTATGGGAACGCATGTTTAGTCATGACTCTACGGAGACTAGCCTCATGTTATATGAAACCTTGCTACTAGGAAAAATAGGCGATTCAAACGGGAACCCTCTCACCTGGTTTCAGTTCCCACAGCTTCTTTCTCCTTCATTCAAAAGCAACCATTCTGAAGTAACAAAACTAAAATTCTCCAATATTAACCGCAAAAATAGCGAAAAAGGAATAAGATCGGAAATAAATGGAATAATAATAAATAATCTGAAAATCTATTACCTAAATTGTCGCATGCAGCGAAGAAAACAAAAAAAAAAGAGGTGCCAATCAAGGATTTTAAATTTTGTTCACTTTATCACAAGTAGTTTTTATTTTTGAATTCATTGATTCTGTTTTTGATTCGGCTGATTTGTTTGATGACTATGAATACATGCATAAATGTAAATATTACTAATTCATATCCATACCAAACCTGGACTTATATATTTGTACTCATTATAAATAAATGATTAAAAATAAAATTTATAATGTATGTAATGGGAATTTAGCTATAATTTTTATTATTCTGTTAATTTTCGTCAATATTACAATGTAGTTTTTCAATATAATCTCCATTTACCTGAATACATGTAACCCAACGATAAACTAATTTTTTTAAGCCGTCCTCAAAGAACTTTTTCGGTGTTTCCTCAATCCACCTATTCCAACAGCCTTGGCACCCAGCGCGGCGAAACTTTGCTCATGCCCAAACAATTATGCAAGATGTCATGAACTTGTCGTGTACCTATCCCTAGGCGCACAGTAATTTGACGAATAGTCATTCGCCTGTCCTCTTCAGTAGGTCTTCGGCGGCAGTAATATTTCTTTCATTTACCGACGTGCTTGGGCGCCCACTGCGTGGAGCGTCTTCTAGTGATGTTCTACCGGTTTTAAAACGATCGATCCACCGATAAACAGTACTTTTGGATTCTGCAGACTCACCAAATACTCCTTGCAGATGCTGAATAATTTCTGATGTTTTCACACCTTCTTTCCACAAAAAGAAAATTATTGCTCTTTGAGATTTTGCTGCGTCTTCCATGGTTACAAAAACAGTGCTATGAAAACGCGTCTATATCAGTTGAACACCTAAATCAGACTGAACAATATTGCACTAGATAGTTGCATAAACATGTCAAGACTTGTCTGGCACCAATAACATTGCCTATAAGTTCCGCGTAATTTAATTATAGCACAATTCCCAGAATTTAGGAAACATCCCTCGTATATAGATATAGACCTAAGTTATATTTTAAACATTTACTCCTAACTGTTGTGTTGAACATAGTTTTATCTCCATGATAAATCTTTCCCTGATATGCATTTAAAGCAATTAGATGCCCGTATAGTGAATTTTGTCAACAATTCTTCCAAACCGTACAGGATTTTCAAGATATTTCACCAAAGCTTAATCGTGCTATATTGTTGAGACAGGTATATGTTAGGTCGTCAAGGATGAAATTTGTAGAAAAAAAGGCAAAGTTGGTTGATAACTTACAAATATAAGGAATTATTTTATTCATCAAAGTATGCACCCATATTGTCTATACACTTTTGCCATTTAAGCGGCAGGTTGTTCAGGCTGGTGGTATAAAACCCTGGTGGACGAGAGTCAATGAATCCCTGGAGGGCCAGTTTTACAGCATTGTCGGAATTCCTATTAAAAAGTTGTCCAAATTGAGGAAGGAGGGGTAGTCAGTGGAGGCTAGGTCTGGTGAGTATGAAGGATGATGAAGAAGTTGATGAACTCCAATTCCTGTAGTTTTGTTAGAGTCATTTGTGCTGTGTGTGGTCTAGCGTTATCATGCAATAAGATAGGAGTTGATCTGTTGACCAATCTAGGCTGTTTTTCTTTAAGTTTTTGCATCATTTCGTCGAGTTGGTTGCAGTATATTTTTGCTGTGATCGATGAGCCAGGTTATTTTTATTTTTTTTTTTAATTACCTGTACGAAATTTGGCGTACCTATAGTTCGCCAGCATGTAATTACACGTAAGAACTCATACTTTATAATAATGCGACTTTCCGACCGTTCCATTTTCAACAAAATTAATTTTTTAAAAAAGTTCTTGGTTTTTTTTTAGAGCATACAATGATTTCTTTAAAGAGGCTGGATGTGTAACTTTCTAACAAAAAATTTTAAGTTGGCAACATTATTAACTACAAATTTCATCCTTGACGACCTGGCCTCCATATTTTGTGACTTCCAGCCTTTTTGTAACGAAAATTAACCCAGTTCCAATATTCATTCGTCATGACAAATATTTCCTCATTATGAAAATGCGATGTCTGCATTTTCGTAATCAGGCCACATATGTCAGACGCTGACGGATAGTTTTTAATCAGACAGCTGACCGTCACAATGTCTAGATGTCGTAATCCTGACCTAGGATTACCTATGTGACAATATTTACTCTGGATAATTTCTTAGCGTCGTTATATGACGACAATAAAAAATATAATGAATAACTTCATTCTAAACAAATGCATGAAAGTGATTCAGCAAGAAGAATTATATAATTATGTAATCCAGCATACATTAAAAAAAAAATGGTAAGTTAAAGACAAGACATGGAACAGATGAAGTAAAAAATTACTAAAAAACCTTAAGGCTCAAACTGGAAAGCGCTGGTTAACAACAAAACAAAATACCAAGATCGAATACTTGATAAGGATTGTAGAATTAGAATTGGTGATGGGGACTAAAATTTTGATTGCTCAACAACCCTGTCGACAAACTAAGAATGAACCAAACGAGCAATGAGGCGATCACACTAGCAGCTTGAAAAAGAAATGAAAGTATAAGAAGGAAATCAGTGGTTGCCATTGAACGAATACCTACATTAAAATGGAATTCGTCAGAGCACCATTTTCCAACAATAGAAGGACTCTAGAATAGTTTTAGAAACCATGTTGCAGATAGCAAATATTGGTTATCCTCCTGCTAGGTTAATTGACATCCATTAAAAATTGCAAGATGCTGCAAGTGGTGGAATATGAAACAGTAAGGCAAAATAGAGAAAGGGGGGAGAAAACGTAATCTCAAAAACTCTTCCAAGTATTTAAAGTTGTAAAAACTAATATTTCTAAGCTGTGCATTTGTTATTTTAGAATTTATTTTCATCTAAAATTTAGAATTAACTACGGAGCCAAAGTGCAGAATAGCTGTCGGGATTATAATACTAAAATAATACGTATATAATCATTAAATTTACAACTTAAACGTCTTTATTGAGCTTGAAAAATAAAAACTGGATTTTCCAATAGGTAAATAAATTTCGCGATAAACTTCAACTTGATCACCTTATAAGAAATGATTCTTATCTGAATTCACTCTATATACGGTTTTATAGACCACAGAACAGTGACGTAGAAGCGAAAAATATTGAAGATTAAAATCAGCATATGAGCGAAAAAGAATTCCAAAACAAGTACTTCTGCAGCCCATAATAGTAATGTGTAATCTTAAACAGCACATTTATAAAAATGGTGCAGTAGTTGTATAAGAAAAAAAAACATGGAGCAGCTTTCTCGTCGAACTTTGTGGGATATTTCAAACGTCACAACTTCGTCAGAACTCTAATCTAAAAGTTGTGTAACTTCAAAATTATTATCGAACATAACTAAATATGATTGCAATAGGCATGTTTTACTAGAATAAACGAGTGAAAAAGAAATAATGATTCTTAATTCGCTGGGTGGTAGTGCATGGGCGTTCTTGGTTGATAGAGCGATTTATCTGGTTAATTCCGATAGCGAACGAGATTGTACTTTGCTTGGCGTCACTTCCAGATATCTTGAAGGCTCGTGTCTCCCGTTCGCCGGTTCGGGCGAGTGTCGCGTTTCGACGTGTCGGTGCAAGCAAGCACCTCTTTCGTTCGTTCGGATGCTTGCAGTTTTTACTGCCGACGTACACAATAATCTTCTTAAGGCGGCGCACAACTCTATAGTCCTCAATAGTTTCTTATACAAAACTAATAATCGGAAATAAAATTAATAACAATCTATATATCAAAATTTGCAGCGTATTTTTATCTATCTAATAGGATATTTTTAATTGTAGAAAAAACTATTAGGTAGTTGTAAATAAGCAAATTGCATTATAGACGCCATCTTGTAAACCAATCGACGTATATTTACGTACGATGCGGTAAATTGTACCTAAAGCTTCAATCTACAAATATGATTCGAGCTATTTTGTTGTATTGTGAAAATTACTTATAGTTATTGTACTTGGTAATCTATTTTTGCCGCCCTCTTAAATCTGCTGCGGTTTTCAAAATTGGTGTTGCGGGTAAAAATGATTTATTTTTCGTGAAGAATATTTGTACCAAGTGGCATTTTATTATCTTTAAGTATAATATTTTTCGACGAAGGCCATAAACTATAAGTAATCAAGGCGAAAAAAAAATGACGTATTATTTGAACATTTCTACACAAAACTATATAAATATAAAAGTTATTCGAAACCCAAAAATAGATTTAAAAAATTACAGAACAATATCGCTGATGTCTATTTTTAAGTTATTGAGCGATAATATTTTTACTATAAATGTTTTTACAATTAAAACTATCATATTAGATAGATACAAATTCGGTGCAAAACTTGATGTATAGGTTGATACTAATTTTATTTCAGATTGTTAGTTTTGTATAAGAAACTAGTAACCTCCGGGGGTTATACGCAGCCTTAAGGGCGTATCACACTAGAACGCTATCCAAGTTTTATTTTGTAAGTCTTCGTCCAGGATTCAAATCTTCACGTCTTCAGCTATCACACGCGAAACAGGGAAAAGTAACTTGCGTCTGCGTACATAACATTAAAAATACACCTATCTCACTTGATCTGACTGAGAGGTTAAGGTCGTGCACGCGCATTTGAACACTTGGATTTCGTCTGTCTTCTAGAGACAGGGGAAATATAGATATATTTCCCCTGTCTCGATGTATTTGCTCAGACTTAAAGACCTAGGTTTTTTGTCATGCTATTACACACACAAGAATTCGATTCGAATGCAAAGACTTAAATTTTCCATTTAATTTAAGAAATTTAATTTAAGCTTAGACTTGAATAATAACTCTAGTGTGATAAGGCTTTTAGAGGTAGAGTCGGCTCCTAGTCGCACGAGATTCAGAGTTAATAGGTCTGTGATCCCCTTAGATGTGCTGGGCAGCACGTACACTCATCGGAAGGAATCACCCTGTCTATCATGGTCAAACGTTTCGAGTAGACCTATAGACGATGTGTGTAATGTTGGCCAACTTTGGCACCAACGATGAACGTAACATTTAGCATTAGCGGACATTTAAATATCGCGTAGCATTCAGACAATATGTTGGTTAAGCAGCAACTCTGGCTAAGTGCAAAAATAGTGAAGATGGGCCAACGTTTTTAAAATAGCGTCTGATATTGAAAGTGAGGTTATAGTCGAACTTTGCTTTTGACATTTAAATTAGATTAAAACTATAAAAAATTACTTTTTACGTTAAATAGACTTCATAATTCACTAAAAATGATTATAACCTACATTTTTACCACAACACTCTCGACTGATGTGATGACAAATATGCGTGCGTCGTGTGTACGGTAGTAGCATGCGTATGCAAGTCTGTACAAACTTTGGTCAAACACCTTTGTCGTGTGATAAGAAAACCGCCTCGGAAGCGAACGTTGACTAGTGCCAAGCCCACCGTACGTTGGCTGTGGCTTATGATGTGTTATTTATAGGGTGACCATTCCGGGATTGTCCCGGTTTTATGTAAATTATCCCGGTGTCCCGAAAAATGTTTTCGGGACGGTCGATTGTCCCGGTTTTTACATAATTCTGCATTTTTCGATTAATAGACATCGACGTGGTTGGTTTGTTTCTGGTTCTTGACAAAGTTAATAAGTTTAATGATAAGGTATGTTCCATTAATAAATTATTAGTTTATTTCTTAAATTTAAGTGGTAACTTCTAATTATTAGTTTAGTTCTAATTAATGTTTTTGTAACTTCTTATTTATTATATTATTTAACATTTCATAATAAATGACACTGAATTTATAATAGGATGGAGCAAATTTTTTATCGTTTTTTTGAAGAATAACCTTGGAACCAGACCAAAACTCAACCCTATTATTTTTATTTTATATTTATTCCGTTTTTTTACTCTGTCCCGGTTTCCCTTCACTTAAATCTGGTCACCACCTGGTCGTGCATATGAAGAACTTATAGAAGTTCTTCATATGCACGATACGCGGAGCTACACAAATGTAAACATTGGCCGTCACTTTCCATATCGTCTGTAGGTGCCTTAACCCGATGAACCTCCATCTTGCTAAGGATTGAGGCTTGCAATTGGCTCCAATGAACACGAATTTCCAGTAAGTGCGAGTCATAAGTTCGCGTTCATTACGTCCCTGCCTTTTGTGTCCGCCGCCAGTCGCTAACTGAAGTTAAAGAAAAAACTATTTAGTTATTTTTTCAACGCAAAGTTTATCATTGAAATTATGACTACGTAACCCAAGTAAATATTTTATTAGCGAAGTACTGTCATTGACTAAACGTATCTGTGACATATTGTGCCCCTTAAAATTGTATTTCCTACGCCTTTGTGTCGGAAATACGAAAGATATCATAATCTCCAGTGTCGTAATAAAAGCATTTTTTACGAGATATTCTTTGCGGTCATAAATTAATAAAACGCATAACATATAAAATATCCCACTGAATTTTATGTCTTATAAAAGTGAATGTACATGGCGTTTTGTGTTGAATCCGAGTTTGCTTTAGCTTATTATGACTATTATTATCAAATGAGATAATTATGATGTGTGGTCCAGGCATAAAAGAACAGTAAAATACAGAAAAATATAACGAGTTTTGTTTTATTTTTTGTTTTAACTGAAAATTCAAATAATGGAATACTTTTTTGATTAAATAAAAAAACTTAAATTAATAGCTGCGGGTTGTTACTATTTAGTTCGGTTCAAATGGATTTGACGTACATTTTACATTTTTTACAGGATTATAATCTATGAAAGGATTTAAAATATTTTGTAATGGGTCAAAATTTGAATTATATGCATTAAATATATGCGTAAACTAAATTACAAAAACATTTTTTTATTTTATTTTTTTTTTATTTGTTGTTTTAATCTTCAACTGATACAGTGACTTAGTCCTATAACTGTTTTTTTTAAAACTATTTTCGAGACCTTTGTTATATTAATTATTTTATTTATGCATTAGTAACATATTAAAAGTTGATAAATCTAAAAATTGATGTGAAGTGTGAATTTTCACACATTTCTGGGTTTTGCAGGTATTTAGTAACTGAATGATGATTATTTGGGATGCCAAAACAAATTTTATGTCAAAATATTTTTTTATGAATTTTAATTCGAATGCCTAATTCCATTATTTAAGTTTCTAAATATGTATGTGCAGTATTTTGTTTTTATATAGCAAGGTTCATTAAGATTTTGAAAATTGCGCCTATGGCTTCCATTGGTTGCTTAAATCATAAGCCCCGCCCTCTGATTTCGTCAAACATAGAATTAAATTACAATTTCAACAATTCCCACTGGTTATTAAATTTACCTTTTTAAAAATTAAATGCAACATTTACCTACTCTAGTCTGGACTCTAGTTTGCAAATTACAAAGCGCAAGACAAAACCAACTACGCTACTAGAGCTACTAATCTGATGTGTTACATAACGAATTAAATATATAACATATTTTAGTTAACAACATAAAAAAGGCGTTATTTTCCGAAAACATAATCTGATCAAAATATTTTTTGCACAATTTTGGCAAAAATCGCATCAAAATAATTTATTTTGCAAAAATAAAATTTTGATCGTTAAACCAAGTACCAGGCTTTCATTTGATACCTACTCAGAATTTAAAATAAATATATATTTTTTTTTTTGATGAGCACATATTTGTCTATATTTTAAGGGGGATGTGTTTTTTAGATGTTTTAGTATTTTTCCTATGTGCGGGTCAAAGAGTTGTATAAGCATGCCAAATTTCAACTCTCTAGGTTTAGCCGTTTGGCTACAATTTTTACCGAACAGACAGACAGACAGACAGACAGACGACAAAATGACGGTATAAGGGTTTTTTGGTAATACCTGCAAAACCCTAAAAAAGACTTATTAATATATGTATAAAAAATAATCCTTTAATTAAATGACTACGCAATAGAACATAAAATTAAAATTGTTTTTGTTTTAAACAATTTTTACTGATGACACCAATACAATATATTCATATATTTCTGTAGGATAAGGTCAAAGGTTATTGTATGTAACAAAAAATACCTGGAAGAAACTGACGAGAGATGTTTTCTGTATTTGCTCGAACTAAACTCAAAATATCAGGTCGTCAAGGATGAAATTTTTAGTTAATAATATTGCCAACTTTAACAGCTTATTATTTGACATTGGATTAATATTTTACCGTTCTGTTTTTTTATTGGAAAGTTACACATCTCGCCTGTTTAAAGAAATCATTGTATGCTCTAAAAATCATCAAAAAATTTTTTTAAATTAATTTTGTTGAAAATGGAACGGTCGGAAATTCGCACTATTATGAAGTATAAGTTCTTACGTGGAACTACGGCATCGCAGACCGCGCGAAACATTAATAGTGTATTTCGCTGTAGTGTTACTGCGCAGCAGACAATATCAAATTGGTTCGCCAAATTCCGTACAAGTAAATTGAAAACCAAACAAAACAAAAAAAACTGTCTCATCAATCACAGCAGAAATGTACTGCAACCAACTGGACGAAATTATTAAAAAACCAAAACAGCCTAGATTGGTCAACAGATCGACTCCTATGTTATTCCATGATAACGCTAGACCACACATTGCACAAATGACTGTGGCAAAACTACAGGAATTGGAGTTGGAACTTTTTCATCATCAGCCATACTCACCAGACCTAGCCCCCACTGACTACCACTTCTTCCGCAATTTGGACAACTTTTTCATTGAAAAACAGTTTAATTCCGACAATGCTGTAAAACTGACCTTTCAGGAAATTATTGACTCTCGTCCGCCAGGGTTTTATACCACCGGCCTGAACAACCTGCCACTTAAATGGCAAAATTGTATTGACAATATGGGTGCATACTTTGAAGAATAAAATAATTCCTTATATTTGTAAGTTATCAACCAACTTTGCCTTTTTTTCTACAAATTTCATCCTTGACGACATAATAATTACATCAGCTTCACCCCACCTTGTTAGCTCTAAAACCGCCCTATGCCCAACCGCTCTTGTGCGGGGCACACCCTGAACATCAGTACGGACTATTTTGGACCTTAATTTTTTTTCCCAAAGTGAAGAGGACCTAATACAGTACGGTACTTGTCCTCCAAACCGTTCGATAAGAAAACTCTGGCTATGTTTACCAGAATGTGTGGAGCATTTTTGCAAATATTTAATATCAAATATCTTTTTAACGAATCATCACAGTAAATTGGTCCAGTAATAATTCAAAACTTATGACCTATATATGAATCGGATAAAAAAGTTTGTTAGCCACTGTTGTATGATGTAAATTACCAAGATAAAATAAAACGTAGCGTTACCAACTAGCAAAATTTATATCTTGAATTATCAAACGATATATTGGACACTTTATTTCAAATATTACATACGTTTAGATAATAAATCTGTATTAGTGTGCGTAGAAAGAAAGAAATAATAGATTTTATCATAGGAGAATAGTTTATGATGCGGCTGTAATTCTAGAAGTGATTTTGTAAGTATTTCCGTATAGGGTTGCATATGCCTATCAGTCAAAGAAAGGAAATTATCAACGATATTATCGTATGTATATGTTCCTAGTTACTGATCGCTCAACCATGGATCACTAAATTATCCGATTGAATCTTTCAATAATATAATTATTGAAATTATTCAGATTACGTTTCAGTTTTCATTAAATAAACAATTCAGAACAGATTGTCTACTATTTAATAAAAAATAACCAAATATATGGATCTTTTGTCAGAACCTAGAAAGTTCCATCCAGGTTTTAAGTTCAAGCTCATCTTCTTAGCTGTCCGTATTATGAAATATAAACCATTCCTGTCTGATCGTCTGCTTCCTCTCTACTTTAGAACTACTACAGGATAATAAAGCGGCATTGCTTGGAATTATACGTGCACTGGATTTGTCAAAATTTACACGACTGCATGGCTACGGTTTTGGATACAGCCTTGTGTATACGACTCCACTATCTTCTGTGTGTACCGGTTCTCTTTGTGCGTAAAGTTGACGCTTGTCAAGATCTGGCAAACCAATAATAATAAAGCATGTAATAGAAAACCAAATTTAGATAAATTAAAATCACAAAAATACAATAATTATCTTGAAATATTCGAATAGTCATCGTTGCTGTGCGCCAAACATTTTAACTAACCAATAACCTTGCTGAAAATAAACGATGAAATTTCGAATGGAAAACTGAAATAGTGATGAAAAAAAAGAAGATATTTTGGCGGGAGAGTGACATATTAATCAATTTCCAGAACTCAATGTCAAAAATCATTTTGTTACATTAAAAACGATGGTTAAAAGTTTCACTGCCATACTAATGATACTAATAATAAGATTACAATTCAAGTAAATACCACCAAACTTCTCTCCGATAAATCGGACATTGTTCTGCTAGATTACGAGACAAAAACATTTTTCTCATCGAATTATTCTGTCCAGCTGAGAACATCACATTCAAAGACGACGAGAAGGAAACCAAGAACCTGGACCTCTTCTTCGAACTAAAAAAGGTGTACCCGGGTTATTCTGTCAAGCTCGTAATCTTGCTTTGGGTGTACCGGGCCCTAAGGCTGCTTTCAAGAGGGAATTTCTGTCTCCAGACCATCTGTCATATCTCTGGTCTGCAGAATGCAAAAAGCAGTGCTCTACTCAGATCGCTTCGTTGTGCGAACGCTGAATTTGGTGTGAGGCCATCGGTTGCATATCGTCAGGGTTCAGAATGCGGCCGATTGTTGGGATTGTTGGGAAGTTCCCTCGACCTTCTCAGTGCCGAACACGTTGCGGACAAATTTAGACGGTAATGACGGGCCTACAATCCCCCCTTTTTAAATAAATTTTAGAATGCAAAAAACAATGCTGCTTGGATCTTTTCGCATTGTGTGAACGCTAAATTTGGTGTCAGCCCATTGGTCGCATATCGCCAGGGTTTAGGATGCGGCCGATTGCTGGGATAAAGCTCCTTCGACTTTCAGTAAGAAGGTTAGAGGTGTAACGTTTCGATTTATGATATTATGTCTAGGTTATAATAAATATACCTCTATTGAAGAAAGATCTTGTGTTTTATTAACGATGAATCCCCACAATCATGATCTAACCAGGATTCCAACCCGAAATATTTAGCACGCAAAGGAAGAATTCTACCTGTGTGCTATCGACACTAACTTTGTTGAATATGTATCTATTGCTACCAGAAATTTTATCAAATAAAATTTGTTTTAGTTATTGATTTTCTAGAATTTGAAGAGTGCGTGTTTTCTTTATAATTTTTTATATTATAATTAAATAAAAACATTACATTTTTTTTATTTTTCTTAGAAACGTGTTGTTTTTATTGTATTTTTATGATGCTGATGCTAAACAAATAAAGATTTTTATTATTGTTCTACAACGAAAATAAACTATTTTCTAACAAATTAAAAATGTCGCTTCAAGCTCACGTACAAATTGTATGAATATATATATATATATATATATCCTGGATTTTTTCTTGGGCTCAGAAGTCAAAAAATTTTCTTGGGGGCTCACATATATTTTCATTCAAATATAAAAATACATCTCTTAAAATCGCGTTTTTTCTAATATTTGGGGTGGCTTAAGCCTGTGATCAGAATTTAGAAATTTAAACACTGTCTATTTGTTTTGTATAATACAGACATATTTAACTAGTTTATACTTGCTTGAGTAACATTTTGAGATCTGCTGTATCTAGCTAACGCCTCAAACAAGTTAACAACAAACTTATTCCATACATATCTGTCATATAAATATCAGTTATTAGCAATAAAATATCTGTTAATTACGAATAGACTGATCTGTTCTCAACTCAGATACTGGTCAGAAATATCTGTGTTCTGCTTTAGTAAGTACTTACTACTCGGAACGCACTTAAGTAGTTACTTAATTATGAATTTGATATGTTTAATTGACCTTAAATTCGATGATTTTGATATCGAAAATAACAAGAAAGTGTGCGTTTAGAATATAAAAAGATACAGATTGAAGATACAGATGAACTAAAAGGGCAATTTTACATGCCTGGTAAATATTGTTCGATATTATCACCAATGAGGAAGTCATTGGGATAATATCAGGTTGATGCAAAAGTTCGTTCCATTTTTAGCGCTAAATGGCAGTGCAATGCAAAACCGAAGTGTTTTTAACTTCACACGTGTTAAGTTTTGATGTCATTTGATAGGAAACATTTCTGTGAGAACATCGGAAAAATGTTTGTTATTTGGTTGTGTTTTTTAAATTTTGTTAAGCATTAGAAATGACAAAAAAAAGCGTTTTCGACATATTATGTTTTTTATTTCCGAAAAGGCAAGAATGCTTTGCAGACGTAAAAACGATTTGTCCTTTGTACGGTGAAGATGCTGTTAATAATTCAACGGTAAGTGGTTCAGAAAACTTCTTAAAAACAATTTTAATCGTAGTGAAACACCACGTTCTGGGCGACCAGCTAAGACTGATGACAACGAAATATTGGCACTAATTGAAAGTGATGAGCATAGAACAACTCGAGAGTTCGGAGAAATTCCTGTGATCAACCAGTCAACAGTGTCAAAACGATTACGCCAACTTGGAATGCTTAGTAAGGCCGATGAATGGGTGCCGCATGAGTTAAAGGAGAAAAATTTGCTAGACCGAGTTTCTGCTTGCGATTCTCTATTCAGGAGCGACGAAATCGATCAATTTTTAAGGCGGATGGTTACAGATGATGAAAAAATGGATTGATTATAATAATTTTAAGCCTAGGGGATCATGTTCTAAGCGCGAAGATGTCCCTACAATCAGCACAAAGCCAGTTTACATCCGAAGCAGGTTATGCTATGCATTTGGTGGGATTTGCAGGGGATCGTTTATTATGAGCTGTTACCTGAAAACCAGATCAGTACTTCGCAGAAATAATGTTCACAACTATGTGAAATAAAGCAAGTAATGCCAGAAGCGGCCTAAATTAGCCATGAGAAAGGTCATTGCATTCTATCAGAACAATGCTAGACCACACGTGCCTTTGGCCACCCGACAGAAACTTTTACAACTTGACTGGGTTGTTTTGGTTCCTCCACCATATTCTGCTGACCTTGCACCCTCCGACTACCATTTATTTAGATCACTTCAAAACAGCTTAGATGGTAAAAACTTTACTTCCCTGGAAGACTTGGAAAATCATCTGATTCAGTTCTTTAGTCAAGAACCTCAGAACTTCTACGAGCGCGGAATTTTGCAACTACCGGAGATATGGAGAAAGGCCATCGAACGGAACGACACATACTGTATTGATTAAATGTAACTTTTAGTTAATAAAATGTCTTCAATTTTGGTTAAGAAAAAAAAATAAGACGAATTTTTGCATGAACCCAATAGTTCATTAACCTGCTGATAAAGAAGCATAAAGCTCATAAAGAAGATAAAGGAAAACTACAATACTTCCATATCATCAGCAATGACTACAATCCTGGAGAGAGGTCCTACAATAAAATGTGGAAGGAAGAAGGAAGAATATTCTGCCTCGGTAATCAGAAATGGTTTCATGCATGAAATTGATCTTGATGAAAAAGCTCAAAATATTTTCATGTATATGTTTGTAATATATAAACATAAACTTTGTGTGTAGTAGATATTTTTGTATTTTTAATGATATTTGGAAAATTAATCAGTAAATATATTTATGTCTATGTGACTAAATGTATAAACACATTTATTTCGAATTAAAATATTATATAAATTATAGAGAGTAGATATTTTAAAATAACATTGTATATTTGCATCCACTGAAAATGACAACACAATTGATGCATTGTATTAAATTATTTATATAATATTTTTTAAATATGATTTACAGATAATTACAAAATTTTGCTTCATCAATCGATTTGTATATTAATTTTTTTAATTGTTTATTCAACAATTATAGACACTCAATACTCAAGTAACGCAGAGACCAAATAAGTTAGTTAAGTTCCCGATATCCGATATCCGGCACTAAATGGAATTCATGTGGTCGAAGACACTTTTCGACAGACCTATGATAGTCGTAAAGGAGCAGTTGTTACCGAAAAAACCTTGTTAAGGAAATTGAAGAAGAAAAAAATAATAATAAACATTTATGTGGTAATAGAGCAGCCCAACCTGTGATACGCTTACTCCTGGGGGTACGCGGAGAATCGGTTGGGAGTAAGCGAATATAATATAGATAATGGCGAAAAACGCCATACTTTAACCCACTGGTTCTGAACCGGTGCTCCGCGGAGCACTGGTGCTCCGCGAGCTTGTTACAAGTGCTCCGCGAAATTTTTAAATCCGAATTATAGTGTTGACTACAATCATATCTTATTACCCAGATAGAGCATTGACTCTATATATATATGTAAAATTGATTATGTATAATGTATAATCAATGTTATTTTTACCTGTTATGTAATAATTATGTTTAATTTTCAATAAAAATGATGTGTTTGTTTTGATGTATTTGTTTGTTTTTTTGCCTTTTTGATTTTGGTGCTCCGCGAATTTACCTTATGGTCAAAAGTGCTCCGTGACTTCAGAAAGGTTAAGAACCACTGCTTTAACCTTTCACGAATATAGAGCTAGTCGAAAGAGAATTCTCTTCTTATGCGTACACTAAGAATAAATATCGCAATAAGCTTGACCCAGCTCTTTGTTATATCTGTCTTCATTTGAACCTGATTTAAAAACTCGTCTGCATGAAACAAGCTCATATTAAAATTATTAAGAAACACGATGGAAGACAATCATATCAAAATGAATAATTGCTATTTAAAATTTAACGAATAATTATTCTACTTTTATCATAAGTTAATGTGGATAAAAAATATTTTAATGCTGTTTTTATTTGTTATGATCCTTGCTTGTGTGAAAAATTGAAAAAAAAAAAAATTGTAATATGCTAAATAATATACACAGGGTGTTTTAATATAAACAGGGCACCTCGAATAACTCCTTTATTTTAAGAGATACAAAAAATTCTTCAGAATAAAAGTTAAACTAGACAAAAAGGCCCATCTAAGGGTTACTATAAGAAATCTGAGACACTTCCGGTTTCACCGGAAATGATGTCAACTTTTGATCTAGCATAAGAAATCGATAATTTTATATTTTTTCCTAAAAGTACATTGAATTAGCTTTACAATGACACCAAAAAATCATATTTTTATGTTAACCATTTCAAAATGGCGACCATTTATTTACAAAATAATAATCAACATAAGTTTTACAAAGTTGAACGTAGCAAGCTTTGAAAAACCACATGTAAGCCAATTTATCCACGCAAATGATGAAGATCGCCGACTGAGCTTTTGTAATTGGTTTTTGGGTATGTGGGAAAATGATAATCGCTTCCATTGTAAAATAATATTTTCGGACGAATCCAATTTTACCAGAAATGGTATATTCAATAGGAATAATGTAAGACGTTGGTCGATGGACAATCTCAGGTAATTAAGATCTTCCAGATTCCAACACAGGTTTGGTTTGGTTTTGGTTTTGGGTTAGAAGTGCAATCCGGGATATCCAAGAGTGTACTCTTATAAGGGCGATGGAAGAGTTTTTATTAAGAATGAGAAAATGTGTGGACAATAATGGTGGTTTGATCGATCATTTGTATTTTTTTTTTTTTTTGTAACATAATTGTAAAAAGTAATAGTTTTTTTTTCCTAAATAGTCAAATAGTTTATTTTAGAGATATTTTGTTTCTTTTTTTATTGTTTTCAAAGCTTGCTACGTTCAACTTTGTAAAATTTATGTTGATTATTATTTTATAAATAAATGGTCGCCATTTTGAAATGGTTAACATAAAAATATGACTTTTTGGTGTAATTGTAAAGCTAATTTAATGTACTTTTAGGAAAAAAATATAAAATTATCGATTCCCTATGCTAGATCAAAAGTTGACATCATTTCCGGTGTGCACAACCGGAAGTGCCTCAGAATTCTTATAGTAACCTTTAGATGGGCCTTTTTGTCTAGTTTAACTTTTGTACTGAAGATTTTTTGTATCTTTACAAATAAAGTAGATTTTCGGGGTGCCCCGTTTCAAACAAACACCCTGTATATATATAAAATCCTATAAATATCATTGTCTAAGCCAGGGGTAGGCAAACTTTAGAGGCTCAATAGCCAAATTCACACTTTACGGCATCTGAAATCATTTTAAAGAGCTATAGTTTTGTTTCAATACATGCATTTTTGAATATTTTCTGAACGTTATTCCATATCAACTTAATTTGAAGACCCACGCGAATATCCTGCACGAATATGCGGCTCGAGAGCTTTGATCTGCCCACCCCTGGTCTAAGCTAACCTAAACTAACATAAGACAAAAAAAATCAGGGATGGTTGCGGGTATTGAAGATAGGGGTTACTCATGAAAAGTCTAATCAAGGGGTACGTGAGAGAAAAAAGGTTGGGAACCGCTGTAATAGAGCATCAACTTACAAATGGATCCTCAGCTATTAACAGTCATACGCGATCTCTTGCATTTAAAAAAGGTTGTCGATCGTTTTGTGCTACATCAGCTTTCTAATTTCCAAAAAACGAAGCCTGCACTTTACTGCGAAACTTTAAAATTCTTGAATAATGGCCGACATATTTTTAGACGCACTTACACGCCAAGTGAGTGGTGTATGGATTCATGAAAATGGGGAAAGTCCAACAATAACCAAGAAACAGCGAGCCATAAAAACGTAAAGTATGCAGTATTCTTCTCTCAGATACAGGCCTGTTGAAGATGATTCAGGTGGATGGACAGAAGACAGTTATATCTGTAACATGAAAAATGGTACTCTGAAAAATATTTGCCTGAAGTGCTCAATAGAGTTTCAGAGAAAGGGATTATATTACATCATGATAATGCGTCCTCCCATAGGGCAGCTTCAACTCTCCAAATTTTGTGGAAAAAATTATAAATGTAATAGAACAGCCGCCATATTCACCTGATTTAGCAATGTACAGTTTTGGTTATTTTTTTGGACTTTGGAGTTAAATGCTGCAATTGATGATTATTTTGAAGGTTTTTCAAAAGAAAAGTGGTTGAGAGCTTTTAAGAACTGAGAGAAAAGAATGGTCTAGTGTATTATTGTTGAAGAGAACTATTTTAAACATATTTAAAATAAAATCCTAAAAAATATGAGCCTTGTGTCTTATTTTTAATAATACTTGCGTGACTGTAGTAAAGCAGTCTGTTTGTTTGAAATATTCTTTAGTAATATTTCAAAAATAATAAATGCAGACCATAGATATAATATTTGTTTTCTTGATGAAATATCTATGTAAAATTTTACGATATAAATATGTGAAGTATTTTACTTATTATATTTATAATAAATGATAAACGTGTCAACATTTTACAAATATAAATACAGTAAAAACTGCAGTTTATCCGTCCCTTTTCTAGAATTAAATTACATAATATATCATAGCTCTCAATATCCAGTCATCCATGTTGTATGAGAAAAATAAATTTGAAATAAAATCGGAAAATAACAATCTTGATCCCGAGCAAGACGAGGAGTTATTTAACCAGTGGCGCACGATAATATTTCATATTTTTAAATGGGGGCATAAATAAAGTAGGAGCAAATGGAATAACAGAAATAATCATCTTTTTTTTTTCAATCTACCTTATCCACTGCTGAATTCCAAGTAGCCCTTTTATATGCGAATTTGTCTTTTAACTTCCAGTTACTAGCAACAATTTTCAAATAATTCTTCAATTGAAGATCATGGTCCGTAATTTATATGGTTACCTCACTTCGGGCGAGGATGACATATTTCACTATGCCTAAAACACAAAGTTTGTGAAGGTCCGTATGTTAAATAACAAGTATAGCAATTTCCACAAACGCTGGGTATTGGGAATACTGGGTATTAAGCGTATAATCTAATAGCGTCTTCGATTTGTACGCTTGGTGATTGATCTCAGATCAATCTCAGAAAAAAAAAATGTTTTGTTTTGGTTTTGAGCAGTTGGAGCGCTTTCAATTCAGTTTCGATTTACTCGATCAATCGTAACGCGAGCGATTTCCGAGTGCTCAATTTGATCTGTCTCACGACATAGACCATGTGGAGCAATACTAAAAAATGGCGCCGAAATAGAAATATAACCTCATTGTTTTCTTAGATATTTGATTTTCGGTTGTTTTCAACATGATTTATTCGCGTTGCGGGTTATGGCTACTAAAAAAATACTGCATTGGAGGAATTATTATATTCAAGCGAATCGGAGGTTGATGATATTATTGATTGGAAAAAAATATGTGGAAAATGTTGTGCATAATTACGCTGACAATCAAGTAAATAAACAGATATACTCCCTTAATAATCACTTGTCAAGAATAATGTATGTGATTGATTGATCTCCGAGTGATTTCAGGGCAATCTAAGATCAAATCTCTATTTATAGTTTGAAAACGCTATTAGACCCGAGAATAAAGATATCGTCCACTTTGGATTTCGTCTAGTTTCAATCCTCGTCCATCTTTACATCTAGCCAAATGATCAGTTCACTTCTACTTCTGACGACCAATTCTTCTGATTATATCATGCATTTGGTCTGTTGGTCGCCTAATCGTTTTCATCGATCTGTTGTTGAAACTTAATCACATAGCCATCCCAGTTCACTGTAGTGTTCCTGTTTAGCTTCTACAGGGTCCTCAGATCCATGTTTTTTCTTAGAACCTAGTAGAATGGCCAGTACAGTTTACAGAGCATCACACCAGTCAAGTAATTCTTTTGACATCACACACTTTAATGTCGATTTTCTAGAATACTTGGTAGTTTATCTGTTGTCTTATAACATATCGTCCCCTTAATACTACAACCAGGTAACTTGAAATTAGTAGTTTCTCAGAAAATCAATTTTAAGTTTTCAAGAGCAATAAACAGCAATGGACTTATTTATTTGTTTCATTGGGTTTTTGTACTTAAGACATATAGCTGCACTTGTTTAGATTTAGCATTACAAAGATAATAAATAATTGGATAGGTAGGTGTAAATATCTCAAAATACCCAAAATTCGAGTTACCCAGTTGTAGTATTAAGGAGACAATATATCTCAGTATCTATTAACAGCCAGTTTATCTTTTTGTTTTTTAGTAGTAGCAAATTGAAATAATTTTTAATTAAATGGCCGGAATTATGTAATTGATCAATTATTACAAATAAATATGTTTAATGCTGGATATCTTCAAGTAACTTGTATATCATTTATCGCTAAATTTTCTTCTAGTCCTTCCCCAATTTTTTCCTGCTTCCTGTATGAAGACGACAATCTGCCATTCTTCTTGCCCATATCTTCTTTTCTATTCTGTTTTTTGATCCTCATCTTGTGACTTATCCATTTTCATCACTTATAATAGCACTTTATTCCGAATAATTTACACATTTACGAGAGAAAAAAAAACTGTGACAATTAAATATTAAATAGCATCAAATGACACAACGTCATCTCACGGAGCCCATTTCTGGGCCTAGGCCTCCCCCAATTCTTTCATCTCTTTCTATATTTTGCTTCTCTTCTCCAAACGCTGCAACTTTTCTTAAGTTTGTCTTCCCAAAAAACCTTCTATCTACGTATTCTTCTGGATATGTCTCTAGGAAGCCAATCTGTCACATCTTTTGCCCACTTTCCATCGTACCTTATTATAATGTGTCCTGCCTATTTCCATATTAAAGTTTTACCAAAACTAACTACGTCACCTACTCGCAAGAGTTCATGTACACCCCAGTTTTACAAGTAAAAGATCGAAAATCCCTTCGTAAAATGTTTAGTATCTATTATCGTTTTCCTAATTCTGCTGTCCTAGATTTTACTAACTAAACCAAACCTAATTACCTAAATTGATCGTATTTACGAGTTTATTACACTATTTTGAAAAGTAATGTTTGGGGAAAAATAAAGTACTGTATACCTAAAAACTAGGTAATTCGGTTAGTGCGTAAAAATCTAGGACAGCAGAATTAGGAAAATTAGGAAAACGATAATAGATAATAAACATTTTACGAAGGGATTTTCGATATTTCACTTGCAAAACTGGTGTGTACATGAATTCTTGCTACCTACCCCTCTCCTTTTCTGATATCTGTTAGTCTATTATACGATATTTGGCTTGAAATACAATGTTTGGATTTTCATTCTTAAAGTTTTATATTTTCATTTTTACAGTTTCTATATTCGTTTCATCTGGATTGCATCAAACATTAACATTAGTATTTTATTTTTAAAGAGTGAATCTCGTTTGGCTTAAAGCTCTTATTTCGAAAATGTACTATTTTAATTTTCTTATTTTATTTGTAATTTATGTTTTGTTTCGAAATCGAATTTCTGTTTAAAGCACTGATAAAAAATAAGACAAAAACATGTCTATCTCAATAAATAACAGTGGACAAAAAAATAAAATAAGCCTTTAATAGTTGGGTAAAAAATGTTTTATATTCTGTGTGAAATAGTTATAACCCGCCACTGTTTGTTAGAGGCCGCATTGATTTAGTCTTTTTATAAAATCAGTAGAATAGTTTCTGGGCAGTAAGCAATGACAGTATTCTCCAGAACTTATTCTTCTCGTTGATTTTTTCCTCTCTCCGGGATAATTTTCCCATCGTGTCGAGCGAGTCGGGTCAGTTGAAGCTAGTACATGTCGCATATCAGTTGATTACGGGGCCACAGAGAAGAAGGACAGACCAGAGCCGGACAGATAGAGAAAGATTAAAGAGATAGGAACAGTGGGAGGGCGGAAATGGCAAGAATAATCTAGACCACCCGCACTAACTATCGGACCTCATTTGTCATAGCTGAAGAGTGTACTTCTGTACGCTAAAAACCATTGCAAATATGTTATCTCCAGCTCACAATAGACGGCCATTTACTCATGAATATCTCGAAATTATTCAGTCATTACAGACGGATAATTTGAACACTATTAAACAAAATTGAAAGGACTCATTTCATAAAAAATAAATGGAGAAAATTTGCCATTTTACATTAACTTTACAACTTTCATTTCAAATATTTCCTGTCATAAATTCAGAATAATAAATTAGTTTTTTAGGGTTTGTAGGTATGACCAAAAAACCCTTATACCGTCATTTTGTCGTCTGTCTGTCTGTCTGTTCGGTAAAAATTGTAGCCAAACGGCTAAACCTAGAAAGTTAAAATACCTAGAGACTAAAACATCTAAAAAACATCGTCCTAAAAATATAAACAAATATGTGCTCAACGAAAAAAAAAATATTTTTTTTAAATACTGAGTAGGGTATTAAATGAAAGCCCTTGGTACGTGGATTAACGATCAAATTTTTATTTTTGCAAAATAAATAATTTTGATGCGATTTTTGCCAAAATTGTGCAAAAAAATTTTTGTCCCACACCCTGTAGCCCAGATGGTTTAAACTAAAAATCTGAAAAAATTCTAAGTAATGTACATTTGCGAAATAGTACAACAGGAATTTTCGATCAGATTTTGTTTTCGGAAAGTAACCCATTTTTTGTGTTTTTTTGTTGAAAATATACATAAGTTATAGTTATGTAACATGCTATATCAATAGGTTCATCGTAGCGTAGTGGATAAGATTCTCGCCAACTATTCAGGAAACTTGGGTTCAATCCATGTCCGAGGAGATTATTTTTTCATTTTTATTTTGGCAAATGTTGCATTTAATTTTTAAGAGCGTAAATTTAATAATCAGTTGAAACTGTTTAAATTATATTTTCATTCTGCGTCATGTATACGAAACCAGAGGGGTGGAGCATATGGCTTAAAACAACCAATGGAAGCCATAGGCGCAATTTTCAAAATCTTAATGAACCCTGCTATATAAAAAAAAATACTGCACATATTTAGAAACTTAAATAATGGTATTAAGTATTCGAATAAAAATTAACAAAAAAATATTTTAACATAAAATTTGTTTTTAAAGCTCTTAGATTAACAGACGATAAATTATTTTAAAAATATCGTTCATTTTGCCGTGATTACTACAAAACAAAATTTGTCCTACACACTCAGCATGCCGCCTTCACTTATTATATACCTGCGAAATCCTGAAATGTGTGAAAATTCAACTTCACATCAATTTTTTTTTCTACCACCGTAGGCACTTGACACACGGATTACAGTGTCTAAAATAGTACTAGTGTATAAAGTGTTGCTATGGTAACCAATATCAAAAATTATCAAATGTACACTTGCATGTTTTAAAATAAATAAATAAATAATAGATTCCCAGGCCTAGATAGGCGTATAAGGGGCAGAGAAGGTAAGTTTTCCGTTTATAGACCGCCGGTCATAAATATGAAAGCAACGTGGTCAGTGTGACGTTTCCACCGGTCCTATTATCCCTGAATGAACAGGTTCTCATTTATAAGAATTAAATACTTGAGGTTGAGTCGACCCCAGAGCTGTCTGCACAATATCGGAAGATAAAAATCTGAAGGAGGTGGGAGGTATCGAACCAGAGTCCCTGTGCTCCGTAGGCAACCGTCTTGCCACGGAGACCCGGCAACTCTCTTGCAAGTTTTAAAATACGTAAATGAAAATACTTTTGTAAAATACTTCAGTTCAACTGACTTAAATCTAAATAACAATAATAATCAATTAGAGCACTAAATTGGCAAATAACAGTTATTTACTGGTTGGCCATCTTATGTTGCCATGGTAACCAATATACAGCTGTCAAAATTCTAAAAAATCATAATTACCAGATAAATATTAATTTTTGAACGTAAAGTTTAAGATGAGGTAAATTTATTAAATGTTTCTTTACTTCACAAATTCTGCAGCGGGGGGGCTCAAGCCTGTGATCCTCCCCCTGGGTGAGCACCTGGTACTATAACAGTCTAGCCCAGCGATGGTGAACCTTTTTCCCCAGACGGGTCAAAATTGAACTTGAAATTTTGTAGATTCAAATCGCGGGTCGCATATATAATCCGTAAATAAAAATCTGTGACTTTAGGTTGTAAATATTTGTGGGGAAACCCCTGCTAATCTCATTAACTCTACTCGAGCTAGCGGCCTTGTGTTTGATTGGTATAATACAGGTATATAAAAGGTAATATAATAAAGGAGAATTTACTTGACAGATTCATCGATTGAGAACCGATAAAGAAATATATATCTATTTCACACCGTTTTATGTAAGATGTCAAGAACGTATGTTTGCTTCTTACTGTAACGTACGTTCATAGTGTTTGTCTTTTTTTGTTACATTATAACATGGTTACTTCAACGTATGTCAGACAACGTATGAAGACAGGCAAGTGAAACAAATGTATCTCTTTCTCTATTTCTAGCTTTGTCAGTGAATAAATGATATGTCTCTATTCAAAAATGAAAATTTTATTGCTATAGTTCTCTCCCATTGAACCATATGCTTTAATTAACCGTCATCTGTCAACTTAAGTCCCCTTTACTATAGTTTAATGCCATCTTCCTATTAATATCATATTTGTCGGTTTCCCTCTGTTTCATGAATGTGCTCGCTTAGACAAATCTTAGTAATCTTAGAATCTCTCTTTAGAATCTTCAGAGCTACAAAGATCTTCTATTGCACGGGTCATTAGAAATCGATATACGGGTCATTGTGGGTCATACGTTCGCCATCTCTAGTCTAGCCAATGAGCTTGACAGGCGACGACGCTGCCGTTAGTATTCCAAATAAATATTAGTTTCAAATGGAAATATAAGTTAATCTTTGCAGAACAGTAAAATATTGGAAATATTTTAACAAAAAATTACAGTTTTAATAACAGAATTAAAAGATTATCTTATTTTTTCCATTTGAAACTAATAGCGCTACCACGCTTATTTGGAATCTTAAAGGCGACGCAGTCACCTGTAACCTCATTGCCCTGACTATCATAGTATACAGTGGCTGTTACATAATGGACATTAGTCTGCCATCTTTTGCGGATTTTTGGTACTAAATACCAAAACGGTGGTAATATCATTAATTTACCCAATTATTTTAAATATTTATTAGTATTCTCGGTGTAGAAAAATGCTGTATACTATTCGTGTGTAAAGGATTCTTTCCATTGACTGCGAATTTTAGCATGAGGCGTTAGCCAAGAACCGAAAAATCGCATTTGGTTGAAAATACCTACTTGACGTACGAATTGCATAAGTGACTGTTGTATAAATGCTTTACTTGGACCTGTCAGTTATGTGTGGAGTATTATTTCGGCCATCTGGCCGAAATTATAATCTACTCAGGTGAGAATTTTCTCGCCTCCTGATGCGACACAACTACGAGGGTTGCGTCTTATATTTCGGAATTGCGCTAAACTGGTGCTGTCACCTGGCAACTGACGCTTCTATTGTAAAGTTTGACATTTTTGACGGTATACGTATTCCGAACGTTTTGACGTACGAGCGATTCGTTTTGTTTACAGTAACTTGAAAAAATTCATCTCGGCTAAAAATGGAATTAAATCGTAAACATTTTCTAGCGATTATTTTTTACAATTTTCGACGTGGATTAACCCAACACCAGTGCGTCGATGAACTTAATTCGACTTTTGGCCATGGAGCACCATCAAGGACTACTGTTTATGATGATTTGCCGACTTCAATCGTGGTAGGGTGACCAGACATACTATTTTTTAGAGTATTATACTCTTTTTTGAGTAATATTCTCTATACTCTTACTTTTTTAAAAAAGACATTGAATATACTCTTTTACTCTTTTTTGCTGGTTACTTGTTTTTATCACTTCTATTTTGGAAGTGAGGACTTTTTTTTTTGCTCGTTACTTCTATTTTGGGAGTGAGGGGAGGACTTTTTTGTTTGCTCATCACTTGTATTTTGAAAGTGTGAGGTCCCCTTTTTTTTGCTCATTACTTCAATTTTGGGAATGAAGACCTTTTTTTTGCTCATCATTTCTATTTTGGGAGTTAAGACTTTTTTTTTTTGCTCGTTACTAGTATTTTTGAGTGAGGACCTCTGTTTTTTGCTCATCACTTGTATTTTTGGAGTGTGACCTTTTTTTTAGTATACTATTTTTTTTGTAAAAAAAATCTGTCAGCCTAAATCGTGGCAGTAGTTAGCTTAAGGACGAATTTCGTGAAGGTCGTCCATAATCGGTTGTTGTTCCGGAAATCATTGATACTTTCCGTGAACTGATACTGCAAAATCGTCATGTGACTTATCGTAAGATTGAGGTATCCTTGGTATTTATGGGACCTGCATACATTCACTATTACATGTACATTTGGCCATCAAAAATATTTGTTCGCGTTGGATCCCACATAATTTGACAATCGCAGTGGAAAAAGACTCAATCGGAGTGGAAAAAGTGCTTCGAAAATTGGTTCAAACACATGCAAAAGTATATTGATCTTCATGAAGAATATTCTGAAAAACAATATAGCCACTTTTGTTGATAAATAATTGTTTTTGATCTCAAATCCCGAAATATAAATTTATGTAACCCTCGTATAAGTTCTCTCAGCTGACGTTGACTTGCTGGTATAGACACGTCCTTTAAGAAAACCCTACAGAAAAAAATTCTGGAGTGGTTAAATCTAGAGATCTTGACGGTCAATCAGTGTCACCGGTTTTGGAGATAAATCAGTCTGGTAACATTCTCTTCAAAATTTTGACTGTGAATCAAGCGCTGTAGCGACTTCTTAAAAATAGATTTTTGTTTTTTCGTTTATATTCATTATAAAATTTAGTTTTTGTTGATTGTGTACATATCTTGTTGTCATATTGTAAGTTTTTCTTAAAAAATAGTTTTTCAGATTGTATCCACTTCATTAAGTGGTATATAGCAAACTTATGGAGAGATTTTCTTGATTCAAACTCGTTATATTTTTTGTTATATTTTTAACATATTATAACTTGTGTATTAACATTTTGAGAGGCACTAGTTGCTAGTAATGCAAAAAAATTCCATTGTTTTTATGTTTGAAGGGTCCTTTAATTAATTGCTTATATTTATTAAATACCTCATTTAAGGGTCCTTAATAAGCGTTCGATTTTCACAACTATTTAGCTAAAATTATTGAGGGCAATACCAGTATCCTATCCTATCCAATAACAAATCGCAAATAATGATAACTCAGCACCGGCCACAAATATGCGTTTAATTTTGCTACTTGTTACATACCCCTGATATATTATCAATCTATTTTGTGAACTAGATATTATTATTTGCAAAATAATTAATTATCTCGAATTACTGTAAAGCTAATATTGCCTATAATAAATAAATTATTCAGCAATAATGTTTTTGAAACAATAACGATATAGAGTGGTTAATATAAATATTTTCAAGTTATTGTTTTAATAAATTTATTTATTGTTTTAATATATAGATTTAGGTTGGGATTATCAATAAAATGTTGGCCTAAATTACGAAAAATTAGCTGTACTCCTCACTAAAAGTACACTTTTCGCTTATAGTTATTTTGTTAAATATAACATTGTCACAAAAATAACCCCATGGCAGGTTTGCGACACCTAGACATTGTTACGTACATCTGTTTGATTAAAATGTATTTGTCAGCGTCTAGCATGCATAACCTGATTAGATAATGCATTTCGTAATTAGGTAGCATTTGTCATGACAGTTTTCGAATGCCCTCGATGGGTCGAACAGAGGTGCGAAATGTACCTGACCACCGGAGGGGTTTTGGGTCCGGATAACATCATCGGCCGGATGATCTCAAGCAGGGAACTGTGGAGCCTGCTGTCCGGAAACATCAGAAAGATCGGCACATGCAAAGAGGGGGAGGAGCGCTCGCGACAGAAGAGCGCAAGTGAGCAGCTACAGGGAACTGCGGCAGCGAGGGCCTGATAGGCTGAAGCTGACCAACGAGTGTTAGTAGGCTCGTTACCACGAAGCAAGTCCTATGGACAGTACCATGGTATCGTTGTAGGAGCCAAACAGGGTTTTTAGTGTGTATGACATTTGGTGATACCGACACTACCGGGGGGGTAAATCAAGGGCCCAACCGGTGCCTATCAATAGGTTTCCCCTGTATATAAAAAAAAGTATTTGTCATGAAGAATTAATTATGAACTAGTTAATGGGAAGTATAATTAAATGGACGTCCTACGGAAGCCAGACAGAGGAACCTAGCCAACTCTTCTATTACATTCCCTTCAACCACAGTAATGACCACGAGTCCGACTCCATATACGACTACCTTCCGGGTAGAACACGCAGAAATCCCCATGTGAGCAACAAATACTTCACCAGACTCCTCAACTTCTTGATGGGCAACCCCCGCCAGGAGGTAGGTTGAATGATATCCCGGTCAGAACGGAGTGAACGGGAGACTTCCCCCCAGGTTCAGGGAAATTCTCATCAAATACTGTTTTAATTGATAAATGTTTATTGAACTTATTGTTAAAACCAGAAGTTGTACCATGAGTTCAAAAAGAAATTACATAAGGATTGGCTATGGAAAATAAAATAATGTGCAAGCATGTTTTATAAACCAGCAATAACGTAGTATAAGTTATAATAAAAATATATAATAAACATGGAATAGATCGCAAAAGCTTCTAATTGCTTTAACATATAATAAGTAATATCCTTATGAACTAGAAAAATACCATATATTAATTCAGTGTTAAACAATTATTTAATATAAAACGGATTTAGTGAAAAATATATATTAAAAATTTGTAATAATTAAAATTGGTAGCTTCCACAATAGAAATATAATGTTACAAAAAAAATATATATTAAATTAACAATGAATTTGACTAGATGTAAAATTGGAATGGACAGTAATGCTTTCCTAAATATTTAGAATATTTATTTCCAACTTTACATCGGTGGCACTGGTGTCCCAAAAAACAGGTTCCTGGGTCCTCGGATGGTGTAGATACACAAACAATTTAAGAGATGACACCAAGAGTGTGTAAAATCACTAAACCCGCGTTATAGACGCGTATTTTAAATTAAGAAAAAAAAAATAATACTTTCGGCAGGCGAACTATGCTCTGAACAGGTCAGCATTGGAGTCATTAATGAGTTGTGTAATGTTGAATCCGGCAAGTTGCGGCACTCAACATTTTTAAGAAACACAAAAAGTTTTAATGTTTTGAATTAAATAAAGATAATTTAATTTAATATTCATAGCGGCCTTACGGGCGCGACAATCGTAGTAAGTTTAATTTTCCAATTGTTTACTAATATCTCATTTTAGAATCATTTTAGATTTTTATTTTTTCGCTAATTTCCTTGCATGGGGCCCCCTTTTACTAGAAACCTGAAGTGCCACCCAGTGAAAAAGTAGTTTTTTCTAAATCTCCTTTCATAGCGCCCCCCCTTTTACTAGAAGTCAGAAGTGCCACCCAGTAAAAAAAGGTAGTTTTTTCTAAATATCCTTGCCTGGCGCCCCCTTTTTCTAGAAGCCTGAAGTGCCGCCCAGTAAATAAAAGTACAAATACTTAGTACAAAAATGAATATTATTTTAATTAAAGCTATTTTGATATTGTTGTAATAGGTTATAAATTTTTTCTTCGACTCAGCGCCCCTTGATTGTGGCGCCCCGATGCGGCGCATCGCTTGTATACCGTCTTGAGCCGCCCCTGTTCGACTGGGTAATTCGATTACCAGAAAAATAAACTAAACTGATATTTAAATTCAGGAACTACGGAGATTCTTTGACGTAGTAGAAAAAACAACAAAGTGTAAATGGATTTGGGTCGGCCAAGTCATGAAACGATAGTCTGACCAGAAAGTGTTCACACTTCAAGGATACAAACTGAAAGACCGTCAAATTGGTGGACAATACATGTGACTGAACATCGTGGAATATAGTAACATTTTTCAAGCAGGACTTACGTAGTAGGTAGGAAGCAAGGTTTGTGTGCCAATATAGTAACTCAAATTTTAGGGGAGTACTCAGAAAAAAGTTAAATTCAGTACGTATTAAGAAAATTTAAGCTGATGACAGTTTTACCATCAAGCGACCTGATACAATCAAGTGAGCTTAATTTTTTAATATCAGTTATTAACAGTTTATTGATAAATTTCCTTACTAACCCTGAATTTAAACTTTTGTTGAGTACGCCCCTGAAATTTGGTCAGACTTTTGGCTCAGAAACTTCCTCTCTACTTTATGTCATTACTTTTTGTACCAGTAAAATGAAATAAAAAATAACTTGCTTTTTTTTGAAAAGGCAAGAATTTGGTTGTACTTAAAATTTAACTATTAAAATAAAACGTACTAATAAATTACATCATAGATTTAGTGACTTTTATTGATGATGAGAGTCGTCACTCAGAAAAAACTTACTATAGAAGAAAAGTTTCCCAAGAAATTAACAATGTAGTTGAAAGAAGTTTTAGCGAGTAATGTATTACAATATTTTTAAACAGGCCTTACTTTTTAGAGAGAAAGAGATATAGATGGATAGATAGAGACAAGAATACAATAAATTGACAATTGATAATAATGCGGTCTGACCCCATTTTTTGATTATAATTTTCATTGAAATTGCGTTTTGGAAAATGATAAATTCATTAATCAATTTTTACATATTTATCAGCATTTTCGTTTCAGCTTTATTTATACTCATAAAGTTAATGTTGTTCCAAAATAGATTGAAACTGTTATTGCGGTGGCTCTATGCTTAATTTATTATTTAAATTGATTACCCAGTACCATAAAACCCTGTCATGTAATAATGAAATACTTGTCGTTAAATAAAAATTAAAATACGCAATTAAAAATTTTATAACTTATCTTTTTCTATAAATTAAATTATTTATTACACTTATTTTTAAAAATGGAATAAACGCTTTAATGCCATATAAAATATATAATTTTTTTGATATATAGAGTACTTTAAAATTTTACACTATTGATATCAAATTGTTAAGTGGATATTCATAAAACTATTTAAGTTTCCGAAGCATAGGTCAGAATGGGAAATACAAGAACGTTTAGTTTTAGAATTTAAAAAAAGTAATATTCATTAATAGTTACCTGTTACGCGTGGAGTAATTTTTATATCCTTTTCTCTACGGCAAGTTTAAAGTGGGATGGATAAGTTTACTTTAATATTTTCGTTTCTTCCTAACGCCTATTCTAGAAAGTATAAAAATGCATATTTTTAGTTATAATTGCTAGTGATTCTTTTATTAAAGGTTATTCAACTTTCTCATCTCGTAGGGACTATTTTGTAATCATTAATTCACATGAATTACTAACGAGTAATAGATACGCATCTATTACTGGATAATGTGATTTTAATCGTGCGAGAAGTGTCAAAATCGTGTTAAATACCACGCGTACTCAAATCATCATTTTTTATAAAGAATATTACAGCTTTGCCTAATATTAATAAATGAAAAAGATTGATGAATAACACAGATATTAATAACAAATATTCCTCTTCTACTTAGACACTGTTTGTCAGGTTGATTTTTAGGTTCACACACCAATCATTTATCTTGTTTTGTTTAATGATGGGTATATACAGCTATTCTGCGTATTTTGTTGGCCAATTTTGTTCTAAATTTGCAAAATTTTGGTCGTTTCAGTTGTATCGTCCACAGCACGTTTATTGTGGAATGCAATTATCTGCTCTTATGTCCTATATCATTATTTTAAGTACTCAAATATAATTTTTCTGCTTCTCAGACATACGAGGACTACCTTTTAAGTTTTTACAAAAACTAAGAGTGAAATTTTTTTTGGAACAAACTGTTTTATTGCTTTTTAAAATATTCGCCTTTAAGATTTATATACTTTTGCATGCGTTCAAACCAATTCTCGAAACATTTTTTCCACTCTGAAGTTGGTATCTAAAAAAACATGGTTTTCGAAGGCTCCAACAGTTTCTTGAGATGATGAAAACCGCTGTCCACGCATTTTTTGTTTGACATTGGGAAACAAAAAAATGTCGTTAGGTGATAAATGAGGTGAATGAGGGCAATGAGACATTAATTCGGGGTTTTCTCCATTGTCATGATAAAGAATGGTGCGACGTTTTTGGTTGTTTTTCCTGATTTTGTCGATACATCTGGCAAACAAATTGTTGTATACCATTCAGCTTTAACTGTTCTCCGATCCTCTAAAGGAATGGTTGCGACATTTCCAGTACAACCGAAGAAACAAACGATCATTTTCTTTGAAAGTGCTTCGTGAACGAACAACTGAATCCCACAAAGGCCTCTATCTCACGGTAAGTCACATGCTGAACTTCTTCAATTATTTTGCGCACAGCATCGATCTTTTTTGGAATCACGAGACCTTCACGAGATTAATCACTGCGGACGCACGACCACGGCGAAATTTTGCAAACCAATTGTAAACAGTCTTTTCTGATGGTGCTTCATTACCAAATGTTGAACGAAGCGAATCTATGCATTTGTGTTAAGTTAGGCCTTTACTAAAATCATAAAAAAATCATTCAACGAAAACACTCGAAATATCCATTTTATATGGATATTTCGAGACTTACAACTAACACCATCCGTTTGGCAGTAAATCTCTGATAGAGTTTCATTAGAAACATTTAGACGGTGACCGTTGTACGACTGTTGTACGACTTCGCTTTAAATATTTGATATTTTTACTCTTGAATCTGAATTCTCGACGAATATAATGAGGAGACCAATGTTCAGCTGGGAACTAATTCAGCAGGAAACTAATTCAGTTGATAGATAATGATGGTGGCGATACCAAGTTTATTGATTTTAATTAATCAACATCGTATATTGAACACAATTTATATCTGCAAGCTGCTCACTTATTTATGACTACATGTGTCTACTAACAATGAGATGTTTAGTGAGTTCTGATGTTAGTTATATTAAACATTTTTTCCAGCTGAGATAATTCAAAAAAATTTGTATGAAAGACAATTTTCCGCACGTTGTAGAGTTTCTTGCCTTCAATTTTCCTACATCTGTTATGTATCAAGTTTTTTTATGTAACTTCCAATATTTTGCATATCAATTTCTTTTCATATCAAGATACTGTCTGCATTTTTTGTTGGTTTCGTGTTCTAAAATACGAACTTATTTAATATGTGGTGAATAAAAAATTTTCTTAAACATAAATTTAAATAAAGTGTGGGCTTTAGTTCACAATAGATATTTAAATAATATCTTCATTTTCGTAATTAAGTTACAGTAAATTTAAAAATTTAAGCATTTTGTAACACTTTGCCCTATAATTATAATATGTATTCAAATGTTATCTGCACCATCTACACGCAGTTTAGCACAACTAATGCTCAACTAAAAATAGAAATAACTTTCTAATTAACATCACAACACCGTCAAATTTAACTTGATAGTAATCAAACACTGGAACTTACTAACATGCTGGGTTTATTTTCCCATAAGACTTTAGTTTTGGTTCTGTAGGTATGAACGCGAGTTGTGGCCTTTAAAACATGGACGCGAGTGTAGCAGGAAACACTGCTATGGTCAAAGAGAATAGGTAACTATACTGGTGTGTTACTAAACTCTCATGGTACATGCTAATATGTTTAGGAAAATGAGAACTTATATTAATGTACAAGACAGTGGCGTTGTCATCATATTATCAACGATTGATTGTTAAAAATCAGTTTAATAAACTTCTTTGTTCCTCTTCATGTATCATCCTTAGTGATAGATAGATAGATAGTTATTTCATTTATACCTTTTAGTTAAATCTGCATATTATTTACATCTAGCCTAATTTCATTTATTTTCAAATACTTATTCTAATTATTCTTAAATCTTTGTCTCAAATCTTCTCTTCTCTCTAAGATGTCCTCCATCCATTTCCATCCTTGCCCTGATTCACACAACGCGCTTTCTCTTGTTCCTTCCTTAATTTCATTTCTCCACAATTCTTCATTGTATGCTCCAAGGTCTCTCTTTCCCCTCCGCACTTCCTGCACATTCTTTGTTCATCCGTTCTCCAGTATTCATTTTCTCTTTCCTCAATTCCGCACCTAAATCTTGCTATTACCTTCTTTTTTAATCCATTACTTTGGCTTTTGAGGTACTCGTCGTCCAAGTTTTCTTGTATTTACTGTTATACCTCGAATTTTTTAACCTCTCACTTCTTTCTTGTCCTTGGATATTCCTCATTCTATCTGTTATTTCTAGTGTCACATGACCTTCCGACCTCTTTCTTGATATTTCCTTAGCTGAGTAACCATTATGCTCAAATCGTTTCCTTCTTTTTGCTTCCCATCAGGATTGCATCTTTCCTTGTATCTATTTCCTCTTTATTTCTATCCAGCACTGATAGAGCAAGCTTTTTTCTGGGTGTCTTATTATCCTCTCTTCGAATTTAATAGCTCTTTTGGTAGCTTCTATTCTAATGTTGTCCAGTTTCAATTCTTCTATTAAAATATATTCTGGTCGTATTATTCTTAGTGGTAGACTGGCAAATTAATCCGGCCTGGGAAAACTTTTATAAACCGGCCTCATTTAGAAATAAATAAATAATAATTGATAAGATATCTTTCCTTCGATAAAGTTAACCACAGTCTCCTACATTTCAAATTGTAGTCAAGCAGTTGCAAGCAACAATTGCGTTTCTAGTTTTGTTGATATAACTTCCGGTGTGCCATAGGGTTCGCACGTTGGCCCGGTACTAATTATAATCTTTATAAATGACGTAATTTCGTATTTTAAGCATTCTTATTTCGTTTTATACGCCAAAGACCTAAAAATTTATAAGAATATTGTCAGTATCCAAAACTGCCAAGATCTTAATTCAGATTTAAATAATTTTCAGTTGTACTGTATGCACAACAAACTTTATTTGAATAAAGGTAACTACATCAGCTTCAACATAAAATTTGCCGACCAGCGTAGCGTAGTGGTAACACATCTGCTCTGCGTTGCGAAGGTCTCGGGTTCGAATCCCGTTAAGGCATGGAAATTTTCTCACATAAAAATCGTCCTGGCTAATTGCCAAAGTAGCAAAGGCCATTAAATTAAAAAAAAAAAAAAAAAAAAACATAAAATTTAATCCCATTAAATATAACCACTCCATTGGAGGTGCAAGTCTTAATTAACTGCAAGTTGTTAAAGATCAAGATCTTTAAAAGTGTATGCTTCAATTATTAGTTAAAATTTTTACGATCATATAGACAAAATAACTAAATCTGCCTTTAAAACTCAGGTTTATATTCTGATCTTGCAATGAATTTCGCCAATCCGCTAACCTCATTCAAATCTTCTAAAGTCTCGTCATTCCCCGTTTGGAATATGCGAATATAATAGGGTGTCCTCAATATCACATTAACATAGACAGACATCAGTGCACAGAAAATCAGTAAATATTTGGATTTTAAATATTTTAGAAATAATATTTCACTTACATATGATGCTCGTCTTACCCGCTATGATTTAGTGAGTTTAAAAAAACGATGTGTACATGTAGATATGTACTGTGTTTATAAAATAGTCAGTCAGATTGCGGACTGCCCCAATATTCTGCAGTTAATTAATTTCAACGTACCCCAAAAGCAACTAGGCAAAACCATAAATTCTCTATATCAATAATAAAACAACAAATGCAGGAATGAATTCACCTCTCAATAGAATCATGCTGTTATTTGATCAGTACTTCAATAGCTGTGATATTTTATTCATTACATTAAAGGATTGCCTTAAATATATTCTCAATTAACAAAACAACAACGAGAATTCAATCAATACAACTCAATTTAAATAATAAATAAAACAAAATGAAATTAAAATATAACCTTACGAAACAGTATAGTTGACAAATATTAAAAAAATTTAGACAATAATAAAAAACTTAAAAAATAGAAAGGTGTAGCGAGCCCGTGGTTTAACGTAAACATCTCGAAATGCTTCCTGTTCGATCTATATAATTATGATGATTTCATACTAAAATGAGATTTCGGAATCAGGGATCAGGTGCGAGGCGTGAGTTATCCAGGGTTCAACATTATGATAAGTGAATTCAATGATATATTTTGGTACTTACCAACCGACGGATCGACCATCTTGTGGTTGATCTCAATTGCTATTTACACTTGGATTTGATAAGGAAACACACCACATTCAATAAAAATCGATTCAGAATTAAGTTTGAATTTATTAACACAAAATGTACAGTTTAAATATATTTAAAATTAAAAGTTTAATAGAATTTAATGTTAGGCTAGAATGAATCTTATAGATCACCGGATAATTGACCAAGAGTATCCCTCAAGAATTCAGAGTTACCGCATGCTAGTCGCGAACCGAACTGCTATCTAACTATCTATGAACTGCCTTAATCCCTTATTCTAAGTTGAAAGAAGTTTATATACCCAGTATAACAATATTCCAGGAAATGACAGTGTTTAAAAATTTTAATGTATTATATTTTTCTATTATCAGTTAAATTTTGAATAAAACAAAGAAACATTCAACAATGCATAGTTCTAATAAATTTGAAACCCTAAAATATTTCCTGCATAATAAATGAAACTAAATGCATAATGCATTGACCTCTGAATTTTTAAATGTTTTGTCAAGGTGGTCTAAGAGATTCATTACAAAGGCACCCAGGAACGATGAAAATACGAATACTTAATTAATATTTACCAAAACAGCAATAGTTTACTTTATAAAAGTAGTTAACAACATATTTACTCAACGCCTATTTTCCATATAGAGGAGGCCGGGGCATAACGGGCTCCCCTGTTTTTGGCTGCTAAAGCATGTTGCCATGTTTGGGTGCATTCCAATCACGTTCAGTACTTCGCTATCATCTTCCGAGTTACAACTTCTTTTGTTTCTTGGTGCCAAGTTTTTCTCGGTTTTCCTCGTCTAACTTTCTTCACTGTTCTTCCTTTAAAAACACTTTTTACTATTTTGTCTTCACTCACTCTATGTATATATTCTAGCTCTCTTAGCTGTCCTTCTTCTGTTATGATTTCCACTAGCTTTGTATCTAGTTTTTCTCAAAATACTTCATTTCATATTTTTTAAATTTAGTTTAGCCTTCAATTTTCCTTACAAATCTAATTTCTGAGCTTCTTATTTTGAATCTGCGCTTTTCTGTGGTTGTCTTGGTTTCAGGGTTGTATGCCAAAATTGGTACTGTCACTTGTTTGAAGATCTCTACCTTGATGTTGGATGGTATTTCTTTTTTAATTAAGAACAAGATATTTTGATGTCATTGCACAGTCTTCCTGATGTGTTTACTCTTTCTATAATTTCTTCATCATTTATCTGTTCTTACTGAAAGGTTTTGTGCGACGTCAGCTTAAGTGAGGAACATAGTTCAAATTAAATATTTTCTTACGCCCTTATTTGTGTGTCTATTTTTCTTTTCAGCACGTTACTATAGAAAACTATGTTATCAATTCAATTTTTGAACAAATTTCAGAATCGTACTCATTGTCTTTAAAAATAACTTTGACACTAGTTTAATAATATTTTCTTAGACTTATTATTGAAACCATTTTCCCTTTTCGTACGCCACTGTTAGAATATATATAAGCGCAGCAGAGAAGTTAATTTATTTTAGCGTAGAACAGGAAGTATGAAATGAAAGGAAGTTGTCTCAATCTGCAAGAATTAAATGCACGCGGAAGAAAATGTGTGAAGTACTGTATATATCAGATTAACATGATTGTTGACTCAATTTTCGGAAGTTAACAACTTGTTTCTACACATTATGTCACACGATGAGCTAATTTATTAAATTGTATCTACCAGTACATCCTCCCAGTTTAGGGATAGAATTTTTATTGTATATTTGTCGCAATTTTCGTATTACTGTGTGCTGACTTTTGAGAATATCTTTGCTCCCATTCAAATCAATGGCAAAACAAGTTGCAAGAATGAAAATATCATCGAATATCACACAGAAAGACAGACGATTATAGTGTATATGACTCGTAAAGAAGAAGAGAGGACACCATTATCACCATCATGCTCGCCCATCAACTAATAGACGTAGTCAGTCTTTACAAAAAGTATAAGATGTAAATAATACTTTTATATCTTAAAATATGTTATTGCCAAACAATTGTAAATGAAAATTAAAAATTAAAATACGTATATCTGTTGGTGCTGAAAGACTATTAACATAATCAAAAAGATCAAGATAGATCTTAACGAGGCATGAATTAAGAATATACTGATTGAAATGTTGGTTATTAAGACACAGCTAATCAGTGCTTGACTGTGTTTTAGTCAAGTACTGTGCATGATGTAGCACCCTGAGTAGCAAATATTGATTAAATAAAGAATTTGTTAGTGTATTGGTTTTCCTTGTTAATAAACTAATTGTGTAAATGTGATTGTTGTTTTGCTGTTCGTTCTTTCATCTACATTATTCCATTGAAGGAATAATGATGAATAAACGAAAGCTCGGAATCCCAATATGGTATCCACGGCGACATATTTATAACTAACTATTCTGTCTATACTACCAGGTATTCACTAATTTGAATTTGAATTTTAGAAAACAGATCAAAATAAATTTATTAAAACACAAAACAAGTCTTTATCAAAGAAAAAAGCAAAAGCTAGTACACTAACCTTTACATCTACTGTTCATGTCATTGGCTAAATAAGTGATATTATTGTTTCCTGTTTTGATTTTTAGAGATACATACATGCCTCTACCTCAAACAGTTTTAATCGATGTTTTTGTCTGATGTTCTTTAGTCCCCCTGTTCCCTTATGGACAATGTTATTGCGAAGTGGGTTCAACATGCCTTCCAGAACTTGGTTTCGCGGTTTCCAGAAGCCCTGAGGTTTTCGAAGAGGCCCAGCGATTTTCAGTTACATCACTTGTCTTTAGATTGTCTTTATTTGTGTGGCTGAATACCACCGCGCAAATTACATGCTGACTCTGATTGTGGATTACATACAATATAGCAAGATATAATGGTAAAAATGTTCTAGAAAGAATTTGGTGATCTAGTCCGTTATATACTAGCATCCAAATTATATATAATGCATACTATAGTTGTCGAAATTTGCATCGATAATGCATTTTATATATACGAAACTATAGTCATCGAAATTAGCAGCTTTACTTAATTTCACCTTCACCCAGACTACCAGGAAATTAATGTTTACCTTTTATATAGATCTAGAAAGAGATCGGCAAACAGCTGATATAGCTAACATTGGTATACAAGGTAACTTGCATAAAGTTACGTAAAAAGATCCTGCACTAATAGAGCAAGACTTTCTTCCTTTCTTCAAGCATTTTGCCAATTATTTAGCGTCTACTGCCCTAGCCCGTAGCTTCTAGGGTTTTTTGTCTGGGGTTGTCGTGTAATTTAATTTTAAAATCATCAGATATCTCTCGATCGCTGTCAGTGTATTTTTTAAGCGCCCGTATTTTCTCATGGTTCTCCATGGCCATAAATTTTCTGTGAGTGAAACAGTTATCCTTTTTTGAGGGTGAGGGTGAGCGGTAGGGGTTTTCTTAAATCGCCATCATCAGCGTTGTTTGGTCTAACATTGGACATACGTCTCCGTTAATTTGTACCAGTTCTATCGGTCATTAGATACTTTGGTCCATAGTAGTATTTTTTAAGTAACTGACCAAATTACTTCCCATTACGGTACAAAAAATTCAAGCCATGATCCAACGGTGACTTAAATCATGAGTCGTGATATTTCAGTTTTGAGTTGCGGATGATTTGAAACATAGTAGATAGATTCTATAATAATTTTAACAATGGAAACTAAAATTCATCATATGCAATAACAGCATTCTTAAGCATTGTCCTTTAAAAATATGAAGTGAGTTTATGCGCTTAGTGTAAGACATTCTAATGGTTAAACGTGTATTGTGCATTATAGAATATGTACGTTGTTGGTGATTCGTTACCTTGTCAGAAGGCAAGTTCACAGTTTCAAACCGTTATCCGAGCACGACACTCTCTATGATAACAATATGTAACGCATTCTTCCCACAATGGAAATCAGACGAGGCAAAGGCTCCATGCTTCCAGTATACTGCTTCCACATGAAACATGCATTTTTCAAACTTACCTTATATCGGAAACCGTAAGCTTACCAACGGATTCGCAATTTTTATTAAGAGATTAAATATTTTTCTCCTAGAAATAAATTACCAGAAACATTCTATAAGCTTGTTGCTTTAACTGGAACTAAAGCAAAGCACGAACAAAATAATAATAAATAAAGTCATATGATAAAACAGATATGGAAAGTAAAACTGGAAATTCGTTGGCCAGTAAGAAGATTTCTTAAATGTTAGTGTTAGTTAAATAATATAGGATGTTATTGGTTACTATAAGCAATGTTGACCGCTAGCAAGGGTATGGACGTGGATTCACCTCCTTACTATTTGTGTAAAAATATTTATACAAATTACGGGATCTGCTTAGCCGTCGCAGCTGGATATAAACTGTAGGTGCCTTTCTGTGTACGCTAAAAAATCAGCAATGGCCACTGTAGGACCGACCGCCATCACAAAGTACTTGTATAAAATACATTCTAGCAGCAGAATAGAAATAACTTGGCCCAATATTTTCTAACAGAGATATTGTTTATCATGACCATGGAAACGTTTTTTTTTTTTTAATTTATTATTTGGCCTAAGTTTCTGAGACTATTGACCAGATTTTTTTTTTTTTAATAACATTTACATTACAATATACATAAGATTATAAATTACATTCATATTTTTACATTAGAATTTTTTATAAAAGTCCAAAGAGATTCCAGAATTTCTTGATTGTGAGTTTAAGGCAGCAAATAGTAGAAATAAATTATCTGCTTTGGATGGAAATGTTAATTCGAAATATTTTGCAAAATTTTTATGTTTTATCAAAAAATGTCTCAAATAAAAGTTGTTAGTTATTGCAACTTTTGTTAACACTAGAACTACCAACAGTTGTTATATACCTATTTCTACCAAAACCGGTCATTTTGACCGGATTGATATTGACAAGATATTAAAATTTAAAGAAAAATAAATTGTAAAATATCTGTGAACTCTTCTCTACTCATAGTTTTTCCAAAAAAACCAGGTCCCCACTTTTTAGACCATAAATAAGATAATTTCAAGTTCTTAGCTTGCACCACGCCCATATAAAATTGCAAGAAAAGCGTGAAACTTTTCTTGAGATAGGTTCCATTTTTTACCAAGAAATCGGAAAGCTTCTAGTTTTTGCATGTTATAATATGGTTTATAATTCGACGATTGATTATCAATGAAAAAGCACTAGGTACTGATCCTTTCATTATATTTCATTTAGCATACCCTGTAGGACCAATTACTTCTTTGAAAACGGTATTTATTGATCTCCTTCCTGGAGAGGATCCAGCTTTTATTTCATTCCAGATAGATCCATCAGGAGCAATTTCAGTTTGCAGACGGTCCCTCTCATCCCAAGATGATGGCAATCTCAAAATTATTCTTGGTCTACGTATATTGATGTTCTCTTCTTCACTATCGCTGTATGAGGCAACACACACGTCTTCTTTTTGTAATTGATCCTCTGAAATATCTGCTAGTCCATTTTCAGAATAAAAATCATTTTCATCGTATATCAGAAAAGTCATTTCTTATATTTGTTATGTCCTCTAAAAGTCTACGTATTTTCGGACGTCTCGACATTTTTTGGGTAAAGTTTTATAACGGAAAAAAATATTCTAAATATACACAAGTCACTTCCAATGTGAGCAACAATAATATAAAATTGAAAAGAAATATATTCAATACAATTGTTCACAAAACTCTAATATGTATTTCAACTGAATGCAACAATTGCCATAAAACAATAAATAAACATGAATCACAAAACACCACAAAATTATGAGAATTTAATTTCCCAGTAATTTTGACCGGTTGGTATATTTAGGTATACCACATACGTATATCAGAAAAATGGAAGTGGGGGAACAAAAAAAAAATATAATATTATTAAATACATAAATTTAGAAAAAAGTCATAATATTATCATATTAAATGAGAAAGTCTTGTGAACAATTGACGCAACCGGTCATTTTGACCGGTCGGTAGTTCTAGTGGGTAACCGACGAGTTCATCGAAAATCAATTCATCGAATATCAATTCATCGAAAATCAATTCATCGAAAATCAATTCATCGAAAATCAATTCATCGAAAATCAATTCATCGAAAATCAATTCATCGAATGATCAATTCATCGAATGATCAATTCATCGAAAAAAAATATTTTGTAAATATTTGAGAGGAATGCCGAGGGGATCGGAAAGTCAAAAGAGCAGTGGTCAATAAAAGTAGACAGACTAAGAAATAATTGCGTAAGTTTTTTTATATGGTTTAAAAAAAGGTAAATAAAGTGACATAGTGTTTGAATATAAATAAAGAAATATAATAAGAAAACTTATATAATAAAAGAAATAAATGTTTTGTTTTTAAGGTTTAATAAGACAGGTTATGGGCAATTGCACGCAAATAATTTTTATAAATTCATACACAATGATACGCATTTTAATTGGGCTAATATGGGGGAAAATAAAGTACTATGCGCCTAAAAACAAGGTAATTAGGTTAGGTTTAGTTAGTAAAAGTCTAAAACCTAGCGGAGCGAGTTACCCATCTTCTAGTTTAAGGACAAAGCACTATTTTAGGTTAGGTTAGGTTAGTAAGGGTTTTGTTAGAAGAAGCCGAGCGAAGCGAGCTACCCATCTTCTAGTTTAATGTCAAAACACTATCTTAGGTTAGGTTAGGTTAGTAAGGGTTTGGTTAGAAGAAGCCGAGCGAAGCGAGCTACCCATCATCTAGTTTAATGACAAAACAAACTCACACTAACATAACAATGCCACCTGTTTAGAATCACCGTACATTGAACAAATCATGTGTGGTATAGTAAATATGAATAGTAAAACTATGTACATAACACAAAACCCTTAAGACTTAACAGATGGGGAAATACCATTTTTATAATCCTATAAGAATGGGTGTATTAAGTACATTTATGATCCCATTAACCGGGGTTTTCTGATCTAAGTAGCCCTGTTCGATTTCAAAATAATCCAACAGATATCAAGTATGATAGTTATCTAATAAGTGTAGTCTGTCAACTTTTATTGACCACTGCTTTTTTGGCTTTCCGATCCCCTCGGCATTCCTCTCAAATATTTACAAAATATTTTTTTTTCGATGAATTGATCATTCGATGAATTGATCATTCGATGAATTGATTTTCGATGAATTGATTTTCGATGAATTGATTTTCGATGAATTGATATTCGATGAATTGATTTTCGATGAATTGATTTTCGATGAATTGATTTTCGATGAACTTACCGTGAATCGACAGACAGACAGACAGACGGACCAACAGACAGACAGACCGACGGACATCATGCTAAAAATAGTCGAAACGTTATGTAGGGACCTCAATTCGTGGAGATCCATCGAAATCTCGAAATGTCAAAATCGGTATGATCACAATACCTCCCTTATATGTTGGCGGTCGGTGATAAATAATTGTATTGTTTAACTATGTCTGTATTGCCTGTCTCTTAAACAGACAGACAGACAAACGCTACACGAATACTACGCTATTTAATAGCGTATCACTGAGATAATGCCTGCTTTCCGTTAGAAATTGTTAGAAAAAGGTCATGTATTCAAATGCTAATAAATTAGGAATTAACTTTGCAAATTAATAGTTTTCATCTCTTCTTCCAGTATTTGCCGTGAGAGGTCTTAGATCTTATACTCGTAATATTTTATTGTGGCTAGATATGAATTTTTCTGGTGGTAAATTGAAAAGGTGTTACATTTATCCGATAATGTATGTTTGTGTGGACATAGATTACGCAGCTGTTACCCCTTCAATGACGGCATGATTTAAAATTCAATTTGAGGAGCGTTCTCACGGCCGAGACCTGTCGCGTTCTATGCAGATTATAAATCATAGAAAACTTTATATATGTAAAGGGACCGCACGGAAATTATTCTTGTATCTGGATAGCTGTATGTGTTGCGCTAGTGTTTGCTTCAGTTACGCTCAGATACGGTTCAAAACAGGGTTATACAAAATTTATTACCCAACTATCGAATGGACTGGAAACCCACAACTGTAGACAGACTATCTCACCATAAACAAACCTTATGGTGCGATTTTCCAATTTTGTTTTAATATATTTATGTGAACTAGCGATGCTATGGTAACATATATCAAAAGGAAAATACATAGGCCATTTCTTTGGTTTAGGCGGAACTAAATGGGGGTTTCGTATTTTTACGTTGTCACGAAAACAGAGCTTGGCTAGGTTATTTAATTTTTAATTTTGGCATTTATTATTAAGTGACATTTATTAGAAAAGTGAAATAAATAATACATTTTTAAATTTTTGGAAAATGTAAGAATTTAAAAAAATTGATGTGAAGTGTGAATATTCACACATTTCAGAGTTTGGCAGGTATATAATAAGTGAAGGCGGCATGCTGAGTGTGTAGGACAAATTTTACTTTGTAGTAATCACGGCAAAATGAAATATATTTTTAAAATAATTTTTCGTCTGTTAATCATATAATAAGACTGGTTATTAAATTTACGCTCTTAAAAATTAAATGCAACATTTGTCAAAATATAACTAGAATTTTGACAAAATAATTTCAACATAATAAAAATGCAAAAAAAAAAAAACAGAAAAAATAAAATTCACTCCGTACTCGAAACCCTTCGTTTCCAGCGAATTTTAGCTTACGACGCCAGTGCTCTAACCACTACACTATCGTACGCCTTGCATATGGGTGTCTTACATTGGTATAACTTTTGTACTTTGTGAACCAAAAACCACAAAAAATGCGTTAATTCCCGAAAACATAATCTGATCAAAAATTCCCGTTGTACTATTTCGGTTCACACCAATATACATTACTTAGAATTTTTTTAGATTTTTAGTTTAAACCATCTGGGCTACAGGGTGTGGGACAAAATTTTGGCAAAAATCGCATCAAAATAATTTATTTTGCAAAAATAAAAATTTGATCGTTAATCCACGTACTAAAAGGGCTTTCATTTGATACCTATTCAGAATTAAAAAAAAAAAAAAAATGGTTTTCGATGAGCACATTTTTGTTTATATTTTTAGGGGGATATGTTTTTTAGATGTTTTAGTATTTTTCCTAAGTGCGTTTTTTAAAATGTAATAAGAATGAAATTTTATAATGATATTAATTTTAACCTAAAAATGTTTATTGTAAGTATTATTTACAAAGTTTAACCAAAACGGTCAAGAGCTCAAATCGAAATAGAAAGTAAAATTTCAAAAAAATTGCAAAATCTAGTTCCGCTTAATTCTTTGGAATAGCCTATAAGTGTATAGTTGTCGATCTCGTTAAATCATGCAGTTTTGACTGGTTACAACAGTTAGTTAGCTAGTTAGTTAAAATTTTTGGCGCACAGCAACAAAGGCTATTTGTGCCTAACGCATCCCACGACTTACAACAGTCAGAATTGTGAGGTTGCTAATTCAATTCCCCGTTGGTGATATTATTCGGGCGAGAATAATATGTTTACATTACTCCCATTTTCACAATCATTCACCATTCATCCAGGTGTAGGAGCTCGCCTCCTGACATCGACAATTAGCCTCGTTTCAGAAATAGGCCGATGTAAAATAAATAAAATAAAAAAGTGTATAGCTCACGAGACTTTACATTCCGATTGATCGACAGATAACCGATAACCAAATATACAGGGGCGCCCGCAGTAAGGGGCAGGAGTCGGCACTTACCCCGATGGAATCTCAATTTTTAAGTGTTTTTTTCCAAACCCTTATACTTTTTTGTTTTCAGATTTATTTTATTTTTATTATGACTATTTTATAACATTTCTATTTTATTACATTCTTCCTATTGAAAATCGTAGGATTGTCCATATAATCGCTTCACGAGACACCTGTGTTCGTATATATTTATTTTTATATCAATTTTTGTTATTTTTAATTCGTTGTATTGTTTATTTTAATTTCTGACTTCGTTTTACATTATTTGTTTATATTTTTAGCACACTGTTTTTATACCATGACCCTTTTTTATCACTAACTAATATCAGCAGCTCTGATGAAGGAATAAATTATTTCGAAACTGGTCAGCTGTAGATAGTTGTGCTTTATTTTGTGTCCGATACCCGTACAACCTTTCCACTTTTACTCATTACGGACACGACCATCTCCACGACTATTTCATATTTGCTATCAAATGTTTAACAAATTTTAGTTAGCATTAAGGGGCCTTGTAACATTGGAGCAACTGGGCCTCGAAAAGGGTAAGCGGGGGCTCAAATGAGCTCTGGTAGTACAATTATTCCGGGCCCTGTAAGACTATAATTCCACTCTACCCCTACGGAAAACGATAATTACGGGCCTGATGACAGATACAAAACTGCGCATAAACAGAAATTGAACTTTTTCTGTAATATGTAACGTGCTCATTTACCACATAGAAGCTACCGATAGATTCGCCACAATGAGACCCAAATATTGATAACTGATGACAGCTGACTACATAAACAAAGTGGGCAGTCAAATCGGGTCTAGCCTGGACCTATTAACACTATTATTTAAATTACTATTACGACAACTATGATTGTTTATCCAGTAGTCCGGTTTGAGAATTATTTGTGTACAGGAAAAATTACTAATAATTGAGTAGATTTTATAAAAAGAGTCATTAATGCCAATATGTATTTATGAAAGTTTATTTAATAAATTATTAAATATTTTCAAAAATATACCTTCATATTCCCCTCTTCCTTTTCGAAATCCTTTTTGTTTTTGCTAATTAGGTGTCTCGAAATGGTGTCATTTTTCTCGTTAATACAATATATATTGGTTGTATTGTTACAATGGGTCGTCAAAAGATTAAGTTTCAAATTTTGGGTCGCGATAAAAAAGTTACTACTGCTGTAGATCCAGCGGTCACAGTTTCTACCGAAAAGACTTGAGTGACGGTTTAAGTATATTTTTGATATACCTACCCAGTGGCGTATTTATGGTCGGTGAGGCCCTACGCGCAATATTTTTTGGGGGCCCCATTCCATTAGGTAAATTTTAAATCTGAGTTATTGATTAATGAATACTATGTGTAATACATACCTGTAAAATCTGCAACGACGGCAAATTTTCGACAGTTTTATTTTAAATAGTATAATTATTTTTTATAGTATAAATATATTTTTTTAAATAGACAACTGATTTTACCTATGATTTAAATTATTTTACTATTTTACATGTAAGTAAAGTACATTACATTAATAAATCTGATATGTATGTTTTTAATAAATAAAATAAAATGTGTATCCCATAATATTAATTTAATACAGAATGCATATCTGTATTAAATTCCCGGTAGATAATAATTTAATGATTGTTCAACAAATTTTTACAAATTATTACATACATAACACAAGTTCGTATACATAAAGATTCTTAACCATTTAAGTATCGACATGTATCTGGAGCCTAGGCCTGGAAAGCGATTCAAAATAAAAAATCAATTTTAAATTAATGTTGAATCGAAATGAATCGATTAATCGTTGCTCCAAAAAATCTATTTATATCGATTTTAGTCGATAGACTTTACTATAATTTGTAAACTTTTAGAAATAAACACTACCTACCATAAGCACTAACACTTTTGTTAAAAATGTAAGACACACTTACCAGCGGGAACCGTTTTTTTTTTTTCTGTTTACTAGTCTTCCTGATTTTTGATGATTTACACAAATGTGTATCAATATAACATGTATTTTAAATATAAATGTTTAATTTATCGTTTTAGTTTCTTATTTTTCACGAATTAACACTTAAAACAAAAGCACAATATTACCGATAACAAAAACAATCACTAGAAATTTTCAACTGGCCTAAACTTGCACCACACGTGTTCAACCAACACTGTTGATAAACAAATTTCTGTGGCAAGGTGGCGACTCGTAGAACTGATTTTTTGTTTGATAAGGAGCTTCTCATATTCCAAAATAGATGCTTAATCTTGCGAATGACGCCGTTACGCATCACCGTTTGTATTTGTTGTTGGTCGAATTACACTTTTAATAAAAGATATTTTATTTTATTTTTATTCTTTTAAGCGTCGCTATGTATGTTTATGTATACATTTTTAGTCCGGGGCCCCTTTATCATCCGGGGCCCCACTTCTGCGCGTAGTGCGCGCATATATAAATACGCTACTGTACCTACCTACGAAACCCTAAATATAGTAGGAAGTAATAATAATAATAATGTTTAGAATGTTGGCCAATATCAGCATTTTGATGGTCAACACTGTTAGCACTTTTATCTTCTTTACTGAACATTTATGCAAACCTTTGATCGCAAGCGCTAAACCGTCTGCTGTTGCGTTTGACCGCTAGCAAGTATATGGATGTGTCTAAATAATTTGTGAAAAAATATTTATACAAGTTAAAGGTTATGCTTAGTCGTTCGCAACCGGCTATAAACTGTAGCTGCATTTCTGTGTACATCAAAAAATGGACGTAATACTGACCAAATTATTCCTGAATGACCAAATTGCTCCTATATTGAAAAATATGGTCACGAAACCTAGGTCTACTTCGGACTGTCGTGCCAATGATGATGATGACTGGACTTCTACTTTGTCGATAGTTCACAAAATATAGCTTTACGGCTAGCAGTTCAGTTCTGAATGCCAAAAATTTTCTTTGATGAATGATTATTTTTATATATTTTACACGCTTCAGAAACAAGTTCGACTTCTATTCTATGCGGTCTAATATACCTAGTACTGAAGACCTTTCACCTTTTAATTTGGAAATGGAAATATATTACTAACAAGAACCTAAATATAAATATCATTTTTGTTTTTAATTTCAAGTAATGAGTTATTATCTTTCTTAGTGTGCACCTTTCTTTATTCATTAAATTTTATTTCATCCCGGAAAAAAAGAGTTAAAGAAATTGAAAATTTCATAATTTATATTCCTCCAGCAATATCACAAGAAAATTGTTCAATTAAAGCTCTCAATTCCATTCCTTGATGTGTGTTGAATAGATCGGATTATTTTTTTAATTCTTAGCAATCTGCCTTTGGGTGTCTTGGTTTTAATTAAAAGAACTGTGTTTCAAGGGCCAGCGGTCTCCAAACTGTAGTGGGATTTAATACTATAAAACTTAATCAAAGGTCTAGACGCACTTTTAGTCCTTTTCAAATTAAATCGAATGAAGGAATTCAGTTCGGATTCAGAGTAGTCAAAGATCAAATCAAATTGTTTTTCAATAGACGAGCTCTGCGGTTGTATTGAAAGATACAAATCTGAGTACGTAATACACTATTAGACGAAATTGTATATTGAAGATTTTGTTTTCTATACAGAAACAAAAGGATAATTTTATATAATGGCGGAGTTTAAATTACTCACTTAATAGTTTTATGATTAAGGTGATTTATTACAGAACTACTTCTTGCGTCTTGATGCGTTTTTACGTCTGCATACCAGTGGTTTTCAATCATTCAGTTCTGCTATCGATGATCTGTAAAGCAGTAACATATAGCATGCAAAAAAAATTTTACACTTAACGTAACGATAATTTATGTTATTGTTTGGAGATCTTTTTTCTTTCTATTATCCTACAACAGTGTTTGGTGATATTATATTGGCATGATTTTATTTTCAAAGCTCACACCTCGCGATCTTGAGTCAGATGTATGGCTTTATGTAATGTGTGGCCAACTAATGGCTCCATTTGTTCGACCCATAGGATATTTGCCTCCATGCTGATGTTCACCTACTTTGCTTTGCACGATTAGACTTTTTATGAAAAGTCTAATCTTGTCCGCCTTCTCTTCTGGACATATTGACGAAAAAGTTGCTTAACCCTCATCATAAGCTATTTAGGTTCTGTTTAGGTCTTCAAATACTGAGAGTTTTGTACGGCGTGCTGTACAAGATAGTCATTCGTAGAACATAACGAACGATAGACCTACATATGAGTGCATCTATTTTTTCCTTACCAGGACCTTTTATTGTTCTCATATAAGAGAGTGGACAAGTCTCAATTTGGTATTTGTCGTGCTTTTCTAAATGTTTACCAGTTTTGTGGTTTCCGTCAAAGACGGACTGGCCATCTGGAGTTTGAGAAAATTGGTGTGCCGGAAGAATTTTGAAGAGTTATAGGGCTGCTCCGTCTAGAATTTACTACTAATAGGCCAGCCTGGTTGATTTTCTTCCCGTAAAAATTTAAATCCCAGTCCGTTGCTGGTTGCCGTTCTTCCTATTGTAAGGAGTTTCCTTACATCGTCTAGGTCGCCACTCTGATTTGTTAAGAGGGATCTTAGGTTGTTAAAATGACAGTGTCTCAAAATATAATTAATTAATCGTCATACTTCAGTTCAGTGTAAATTTCAGTGAACACATATTTTATGTGGTTGGCAATTTTGGTTAACAGAAACATGAAAGATTTATCATAAGAGAAGACAAGTATGAGTTACTTAATTATTTATGAAAATACAATAAGATGAAGTAATGTAGAAATAAGACTAATTTTCTATCTAAGAAACCATAGTTTAAGAAATACATATATCGAGACGTTTCCAGAGCAGTAGAATAAAAATAGGAAAAAATATGTTATACATATATGTTATATATTGGTGTCAGGTGATGCCACATGAAACAATTGTCAAGTCAAATTGAGAAAACGTTCAGTGAATTAGGCTGCGTTTTGGAGTATTTTTAGAGTATGATTATGAAGGAAAAGGTCAAAAGACTAAAGGCCAAAAGAAGGAAAAATAAGACGTAGACTATGCATCATGACGACATACGTACTTTTACTAAAAACGCAATGTATCTTACTGCTAGCCCTGTGCTACAAATATGGCCACAACAGACTTACCCTTCTTATCAAAACTAAAATCAATTCTGAAAAGCCGTAGGTTTTAGACCATAAAAGAGATTCTTAAAAAATCGCTAACAGAGCTGCGTATGATTTCAAAAGATGTGATTTTAGAAACGTTTCTGCAAGAAACATTATGGGGATTAGTGGAGGAATACTTTTTTATGAAGCTGTAATTTAGGTCTAGCGCGCACTATTAAGTAAACTGTTAAAGGACAGTTCGGTCAATGAAAGTAGGATCTAGGCATATTTGCAAACTATTATTTTCCTGAGTTGGTACTCATTCGAACTAAACATTTGTGGCGTTGAATTTGTGTGTAGTTCCAGCATCAAAATGGATTTTGATGCCTGAAAAATCAGAGTAGAAGGTACTGTGTTACTGAAAGGTCAATTTCATAAACTGTATGAGGATGTGAGGGTATATCTTTGGATTCCATAGAATAAACATCACAAATTCTGACGAACTATTAATCTTACCATAATCTTTCCTTCGCATTTTGGTCGCAATATCCTTCCTTACTTTTGTCGTATAAAGTTGGTCTTTTTTCTACGCACACTATACATTTTTCGGTCCAGTCAGATTGTTCTATGATGTTCGCATAGATTTTTCAACCACTGAAGAAAAGAATATTGGGACAAAAACTGGTCAAGCATGCAAAAAGCTATTGCAATATTATGTTCCCGTTGTGTTGGCCGACTATTGTATTTTGGTTTGTGATTAGATTCATTAGGAAAGTATACCGTTTTATCGGTAATGAGCTCCTCCCCATATGATGCAATAGATTTCACTCGGCTGACTAAATTGTTGGACGACAAAAAGTTCACAGTACGCTCTGGTCTTTAATGAAACAAAATGTTGGGTTTCATTTTGGATATTCCTTGAAATTCAAATTAAAATCCATAAAACATTTAGGAAAAAGACATTTTACAAACAAACTCTGTACAAGGACAGATTTGAAAACAGAAGAGGCTCCGGCAAATGAAAGATTTCCTTGCTCGTGAATCGGGAAATGATTACATTCCTAGAATTATTTCCAGTTGCATCGAGCAAGGTATGGATTGTCATAGCGATAGTCAACGTCCGTAATGTATAAAGCAAGAGGTAGAAAATATTGGTATAATTGAATTCTTTACTAACTTTTCTTTGCCGTACTATAAATATATTTATACGCATGTTTTGTAAAAGTATTAGTTCGGTAGACTAGTTTTATTATACTTAAATGCATGTTAGTGTTCTAGTAAAAAATATAATGGCTATATAATCTTTAATTACACTTGTCACTCTATTGTGCAACCGAAATACATTCATTTCTCCAACCACTGTTATTTCCAGAGATCGTTAACGAATGTACTCATTACAGAAAGTTCAAAACTGTTTATGAAACCATGATCTGTATGATTAAAAATAATTAAACCATCTAGGAGTGTATTTCTGTGGGCACGTTACAATAGACAAACGACTTGCCGCTATGATGATACAGAGAAATATTAATCTAGAATTATCTAAGTCAATGGAATTAAATTATAAAAAATTGAAATTGCAGTTGCTATAGGAAGCGCTACGTTCAGGAACTTGCTAGATTTCTTTTTCTTTAGCCTGTGGATTTCCACTCCTGGACGTAGGCCTCTCTTAGTTCTTTACATTATTTCCTATCTTTGGTTAACTCATCCCATTTTCTTTCTGTCACTTTTTTAATATCGTCCAACCATCTTTTCTGAGGTGTATCCATGCTAAGGTGAAACAGCCTTGGTTTCCAGTTTACTCTTCTAAGGGTTCATCGACTGAGGTCTTGTCTGGCTACATGTTCTGCCCAGCTCCACTTGAGGTTTGCCATACGCTGTACAATCTAGTAATATTTCATCTAGGATATTTCGTACATCTTTGTTTTTGCTTTTCTCTCTCAAGTTTACAACTAACTTAGCACGTTTCATAGATCTTGGCCAACTCAGTCGCATCATCATCATAGTTGGCGCCACAGCCCTTTGTGAGCCTTGACCTCCTGCAGAATTTTCCTCTATTCCGACCTTGATTGGGCAACATTCCACCAATTACTAATTATAAGTTTTTAATGTCTTGTTCGACATCGTCCAGTCATCTTAATGTGAGTCTTCCTCTTCTCTTTTTTCCAAATGGTTTTGCGTTTAGCACTTTTTGTACTAATCGATCGTCATTCATACGTTTTATATGCCCTATCCACTTTAGGCGTGCTATTTTAACAACATCCTCAATATTGAACAAGTTGTATAGTTCAAAATTATATCGCTGCCTCCATAAATAATTTTCTATTGTGGCGCCAAATATTTACTTGAAGATTTTCCTCGAAAGTGCCCAAAATCTGTTCATCTTTTTAGACAGCCAATTCCGTCTGCTCACCGATTTGATTGCTACAGCAGTAGATTCTAGATCGTATGTAGCATCAGGGGGAATACATGTGTTATATATCTTGGCCTTTAAACCTGTGCGAATCTCAGGATTTTTTAGTATAAATCCTAGGTTTTCAAAAGCAATCCAACTTGCTGTTATTCTACGGATATTCTCTGTTATTTGTTTATTTTTGGCCAATCGGAATAATTATCCAAGGTATACGTATTCTGTAACAGTCTGAAGAGGTAGGTTGTCGCTATATAGTTGTCAGATGTTTTGGCTAATTACTTTTAAATTGGCTAAGTTCATGTTTGGGCCAATATGTTTTGACGCTGGACAGAGCTCGTGCAACATTGATTGTAATTCCATGATACCGTGAAGCTAGATTTAAATAAGCAGAAATATCCTAGGATCGAAGAAATACAAATAATGATTTATTAACAATATATACGCATTTGAGATCTTGCCTATGGCTATCTTCTACAGTAACATTTCGTTTTCTTTTTAATCGTCTACTTCTCGTTTCCTCTATTATATTTTTTGTGTGATGCTCCTCTTATATCAAGAGTCCTCAAACTTTTTGAAACAAATAGCGAACCATGAAGGTCTGATCATAATTTGTCACTTACATACATAACTAATAAATAAATATATAATAAAACATTAATTTAAATAGATTTAATTATAGTAAAAAATAAAGTTATAAAATATGAAAATTTATTTTGATTGGAACGAAAATTCAAGTTATATTTGAGAAATTTTATTCTAGAGTAAGATTTAATGCACAATTTTTATTTTTGATTTTAAGAAATATGTTCGGTTCATAGCCGAACATTATTTACAGTTGTAGTATATTATCGTTTCTTTGGCTGAATTTCTTATCCAATATCCACTGTAAATTATAAATTGGAATATTTCATACTTCGCATACAATGTTTTGTTTGTTTTACGCATAAGTTTTAAACTACGCGCCAAATCAGCAAGTGCATAGTCGTGCACGTTGTGCATGCGCAAGTTGTGCATGCATTAAGTGCACAGTACGGACAAACGGGTGCACATACTGCACGACAAGGATTTGCTGTTGCTATTGTGCACACTATTCGCTGAAACAAAAGAAGACTTGGAGTCAAAGATGACAACGCTTAATATACTCGTAGAAGAGAAGAATGTAGGATTAGTTATGAATAAACAAAAGACAAAAATAATGACCAATAATGTACAAAGCCCAATATACGTAGATGTCAGTGAAATTTATTACGTTGAAGCATTTACCTATCTTGGTCAACTCATCTGTTTTAAAAACAAAAGCGACATAGAAATAAAGTGAAGATTAACAAATGCATGGAAATAGTTTTGGTCTTTTAGGAACCTCACTGAAAAATAACCTTGCATTACATCTGAAGAAAAAATTATTAGACGCATGTGTGTTACCGGTTCTATCATACGGTGCACAAACATGGGCTGTAACTAAAAAACAAATGTCCTCACTACAGATCTGCCTGCGTAATATGGAACGTAAAATACTAAAAATTTCAACTATTACCCTTACAACAAAAAGACTTAAATAGAAGTGGACAGGACACATGATGCGTACACAAGATGACAGATGGAAGAGTAAAAGACTCACGGAATGGATACCGAGGGACTGCAAACGTAGAAAAGGTAGATAGCTCACCAAATGGAGAGACGAATTAATTTATTTTAATAAGGAATGGCCAACATTTACTAAACAAAAAAAATAAAATAAATACTGAAGAAATTTGTGGGAGGCTTTTGTCTAACAATGGTACGTATAAGCTATTATTATTATTATTGTGCACTTTTGAAAATGTGTACACTACGAAATAAACGAACTCACCTAAAGGCTGGCGTATATCCAAAATTTTACCAAATAACGCTGATGAAGATGATGATGATGATATTGAAGAAATATTATTAATTAGCTACTTGAATTCTACATTGATTTCTTGTTCGGATTTATTATATTACCCAGATATTTAATGGAAAAAACTCCCAAAGAGCTTGCAGTTAATCTTGAAGTTGGTTTTCAATTTCATGGCTGTTTCCATTGACAATGTTTTTAGTTTTTTCATCACAGTTGTATCAGACTGTTTGAGCTATATTATTATTATTGTACGCTCTATGCGCATGTTAGATTATAGCCGTCTTCTTTCGTTTCCCTTACTAAAAGTTACTTGCAACCAAATATAATAGTTCCTTCTATGTATAGTTTAAAAATCTCAAATATATTCAACATTTTTCAATTTAAACTTTTGTGGATTTCGCGTATACTACTAAATTTTAATATAGAAACTTTTTGATATTTTAGTGAAAGAACATCAAGATTTTATACATAACATGAAGAAATTGTACTATCAACAACTGGAATAATTTAATGATTGCTTTCGGTAAAAGTTCACTTTTTGACATATTTTCAAAAGAACTTTTAAACTACAATCACGTATGGAATCCGAAATATTTTGGTAAAAACTATTTTATTATTATAGATCTGAATAAGTTTCGTATGCATATAAAATCCAAAAATTTCGTCGAACAGGAATTTTATTGTGCGCAGACCAACTTTTTATCAGTACTTATACCAGAAATGTTATCCAGTTGCCTGCTTAAGTAAATATTTCATCATTTGAAATTTAACATTTCAATGTTTAGTTTTAAATTCATTGTTGAATACACAAGATGATAGTCACGTGATAATTTCTTTCTTGAAATACCAAAACCAGGTTATGCTTAACTATAGTATGACCCAGTCGAACAGCACCTTGTAAGATTTATCAGCATGCACTCGTGCATAATCTAAAAGGTAGTAGCAGGACAGTCAAGACGACTTGAAAACCCCTGGAGACGAACAATATTTTATGACCAGTTGCATAAAAATCTTAAAACTAGATGTAATAAGAGACAAATACATGAAGGGTGAAAATCAAGATAAACAACAAGAACCTTATTGACTTGAAATCGTAGAGACCCGTTTTAAGTTGAAGGATGTAATTAAAAGCCTATACTCGTTCCAGAGGCAGTCTAACTTCATCCAATAACGTGTAGGAATACCTCAGAAACTTTGGAAATAAAGTGCTACGCTAAATATTTTGTCCCATTCAATTCATTGATAAAAGCAGAATTCACATGAAAGAAGATTTCTCTTGATTATAGCCAGAGCCAGCCATAGGGCACATAGCCCCGTGAGTAGTGCGGTGCCGCACTGTGGTGATGTTATTTTTTGTGGTCGTCACTTGGATTCGGTCTTCCTTTTTTAGGGTTTTGTAGGTATGACCAAAAAACCCTTATACCGTCATTTTGTCGTCTGTCTGTCTGTCTGTCTGTTCGGTAAAAATTGTAGCCAAACGGCTAAACTTAGAGACTTGAAATTTGGCATGCTTATACAACTCTTTGACCCGCACATAGGAAAAATACTAAAACATCTAAAAAACATATCCCCCTAAAAATATAAACAAATATGTGCTCATCGAAAAAAAATAATATTTTTTTATAAATCTGAGCAGGGTATCAAATGAAAGCCCTTGGTACGTGGATTAACGATCAAATTTTTAGTTTTGCAAAACAAATTATTTTGAAGCGATTTTTGCCAAAATTGTGCAAAAATTTTTTTGTCCCACACCCTGTAGCCCAGATGGTTTAAACTAAAAATCTGAAAAAATTCTAAGTAATGTACATTGGTGTGAACCGGAATAGTACAACAGGAATTTTTGATCAGATTATGTTTTTGGAGAAAAACGCATTTTTTGTGATTTTTTGCTAATAATGTACACAAGTTATAGCTTTGTAACACGCCACACTGGAACGTGTATGCTGGTGTAGTGGTATTAGTAGCTGATTTTTCAACCAAGTAACCCGATCCGAAAGGGATCGAACCTTGTGAGAAGAGACTATATATTTTTTTTTTTTTTTTTAATTTTTATATTGTTTAAATTATTTTTTCAAAATTTTAATTATATTTTGGCAAATGTTGCATTTAATTTTTAAAAGCGTAAATTTAATACCCAGTGGAAATTGTTCAAATTATAATTTAATTCTGTTTCAATGTACACGAAATCAGAGGGGCGGAACTTATAACAACCAATGGAAGCCATAGGCGCAATTTTTAAAATTCTAATGAACCTTGCTATATAAAAAAAAAATACTGCACATATTTAGAAACTTAAATAATGGTATTAGGCGTTCGAATTAAAATTAACAAAAAAAATATTTTAATATAAAATTTGTTTTCGCATCCAAAATAATCATCATTCACTTACTAAATACCTGCAAAACCCTGAAATGTGTGAAAATTCACACTTCACATCAATTTTTTTATTTGTCATCACCTAGATCCGTTTCCTTTTTGTTTTTCAGTTTTTTGTCTCCGCATTTATTTTTGAACTTAGTACTGGCTGTGGTTACATCAGTGTACTCGAAGCTGAATGTCACACAGTAATTCAAAGCCACGTGAGAACAGTGGATAGACACGTGATGAAGATGAAAGTTGGCCGAATTGTACATAAATGGGAAAAGGAGAATATATGTGCAAAAATTTTGGATAAAGTTGGAATAGTGATCCGAAAAAAAAGATGAAAACAAAGAGTGAACTGGTGGAATAAATGTTTTGATATTTTTTGAAATTTTTAAAACACTCAACCGTGTTCAGATATGTCCAATTTACCAGCTAAATTAATGTAAATTAAGTAAAAATTAAGATGCATAACCTCACTTTCTGCACGAGAATATTTCATCATGTAGCATTTTATTGCAAAAAATATATTTATTAAGATTTCTTTAAGGGTAGAAGAAACTACATAATTAATAACACCACACAATCCAAGACATATAGTATACTAGCGTCGGCGAATCAACGCACTTACGTCACACGAAGTAACAAACGACTGTATTGTCTAGAACAATGCAATTGTTTGTTACCTCGTGTGACGTAAGTGCGTTGATTCGCCGACGCTAGTATAACAATTTTTTTCATTTAAATCATTTATAATATAACATAAAAGTTAAAATAGTTTTGTATATTTTGACGTTTTAACATTAAGCCCACAATCATGAACCTCGTAAACATAGCAACCCTCATCCCTTCGTACTAACAAAACTGGTCACAGTGGCGTCCCGTTACAGCCTCCGCCTCAAGAGGTGATGTCGGAGGGATTAGCTCTTGATGTAGAACTAGGGACGACGATGTTGAAGGTCGATGTGTTGGCATCAGCCACATGGTCGTTTCGTTTTGGACGGCCTCGAGAGCGTCTCTGTGATGATGCCGTTGTGAAACGGCGCCCAACGTGGGCCCATTATCATAGTTTTGAAAAATAATTTACACTCCCCATAGCCTAATTTGTAAAGGCAACAATTCCGCACATGTATTTCTCCATAATCACAAAATATTGAAAACACAACTATCAAAATTAACGTTTCCCTTCAGGCTTGTGATTAGTTCAGATTTGTAGCCTTTATTAAAATTTATGCGATATAAATAAATACGACAAACTTACAGCTAAACGATTTTAAACGAAAATAATTAAAACTTTAGAGTATACTTTAATTTGGATATCTAAACGTGCATTTAGGTGGTTAAGTTGTGTATCGCTTCCTCCAGAAGACACGGGGATGAAATTAGTATTAAAAGGAGGAATAGTAATCAAGAAAAGAAGATTATTATTATTATTATTATTATATTATTTATTTTACATCGGCCTTTATTTCTGCAACGAGGCTAATCGCCGATGCCAGGGGGCGAGCTTCTACACCTTGATGAAGGGTGAATGATTGTGAAAATGAGAGTAATGTAAACATATTATTCTCGCCCGAATAATATCACCAACGAAGCAGGCTCGAACCACAGACCGGACAATCGTACTGGGTTTCCACCAGTACAAACCGCACGACTAAGTGCGCTCGACCACCACGTTGGCTCAAGAAAAGAAGAGGTCCATCAAAAGGCAGGTGGTTAGATGTCGTTCACAAAAACCTGCAGACAGTGAATGTAGAGGAATGGAAAGACAATGCAAAGAATCAATAGAGAAAAATCGTCAAACAAGCAACGGGCCATTATTATATGTTGGAAGGAGAATTTATGGAGATCTATGGAAAAATAGAAACTTTTAAAAAATTAAGAGATGGGCTACCTATGATCTAGTTAGTATTGGTAGGTAAGACACCAGAAATTAACCGATACAAGAGATAAAGCTGTAGAAGTTATGTGAGAAGTCAATTGTCAACCCGACTGAAGAGAAATTGTTTTATAAAGAATCATAAAAAATGCAATGCCAACTAGACTGAGCGCAAATGAAATATGCAGCTATCATGTCATATTATTTAAAACAAGAAATAATTAATTGTGCACTTAATAATGGTATAAATATTTTAATAACCAGAATGAATGTTTCAATTTTACTTTTTCTTTTTCAGCATGTTTTAATAATGAGGCATTATACTTCATAATATATACATATTTTCAATTCATTATTATACCTGCTCTTCCGCATTTTTTCATTTAAGAAAAATATGGAAATTCTAGACTAGCGTGAGAATGAAAAGCCATGAAAATTATTGTACACTAGCATGATACTGTAGAACACAATGAATAATTAACTTTTTATTTGATTAAATTATTAGTTTCAGTTGTTATTCCCAGAACGAACAACTCAATAATCATTGCAAATTTATTATCTAGATCTGAGAATAAGAATAAGAAAAAATCAGGTTGGTGGAGCAATAAAACTATCTTTTGAGAGGTCTTCACATTGTCGATAGGTGTTATAACTTCTTTACCATTATGCTCTTTTATATTTTCTGCATGTCTTTTTCACAGTTATTGCCTGCCTCTAACTTCTTGTATGATAAATATCTTATAGTCTTGAGTCTTTGAGTGCAGTGTTCGGGTATCTTGCTTAGGAGCATCTAGAGACGGGCGAGACTAGAACAAATTACTGCAGCCTGGGCGGACTACTGGGCTCGGGACTGGATTGTTTTTACCGACCGCCAACATATCTATGGAGGTATTGTGATCATACCAATTTTGACGTTTCGTGCTTTCGATGGATCCCACGAATTGACGTCCCTACATAACGTTTTGACTATTTTTAGCATGATGTCTGCCTGTCTGTCTGCCTGTCTGTCTGTCTGTCTATCGGTTCTTGTACACGTGCAGAGCAAATTCGGCTAAAAGAATTTTTATGAAACTTCATTTTAAGCTTTTGACATCAATGGCACGAGTTGATTAAATTTTGGTTAAAATCGGTTAACTAGTAATGGGAGTTTACTCGTGTCAGTTTTAAGATTTTTGCGAATATTTCACAACAGAGAAATTATTTCGAAAAAAATTATTTAACAAAAGATGCTATAAAAGCAATAACTAAAACTTTTATTTGAGATATTTTTAATAAAGCAGCATAAATGAAAAAAGTACTTTGTGATGACGGTCGGTCCTGTGGTGGCCACAGTTAATTTTTTACTATTTAATTTTATTATTTATGTTTTTGTTGCATAATTTATTTAATTCCTTTGTCGGTTATTGAAATTCGCACTATTATGAAGTATGCGTTCTAACGTGGAACTACGGCATCGCAGGCCGCGCGAATCATTAATCCGCGCCAATCATTAATTTAGTGTATTTGGCTCTAGTGTTACTACGCAGCAGACAATATCAAACTGGTTCGCCAAATTTCGTACAGGTAACTTAAAAACAAAAAAACTGGCTCATCGATCACAGCAGAAATATAATACAACCAACTGGACGAAATGATGCAAAAACTTAAAGAAAAACAGCCTAGATTGGTCAATAGATCGACTGCTATCTTATTGCATGATAACGTTAGACCTCACACTGCATAAATGACTGTGAAAAAACTACAGGAATTGGAGTTGGAACTTTTTCATCACCCTCCGTACTCACCAGACCTAGCCCCCACTGACTACCACTTCTTCTCCAATTTCGACACCTTTTTATTAGGAAAACAGTTTAATTCCGACAATGCTGTAAAACTGGCCTTCCAGGAATTCATTGAGTCTCGTCCGCCAGAGTTTTATACCACCAACCTGAACAAACTGCCGCTTACATGGCAAAAATGTATAGACAATATGGGTGCATACTTTGATGAATAAAATAATTCCTTATATTTGTAAGTTATCAACCAATTTTACCTTTTTTTTTCTACAAATTTCATCCTTGACGACCTAATAACTGGCCAAAGAAATATAAATTTACGAATAAATAGAATAAAGTATGGTTGATTAGGGCACACTCCTCTAAGATCTCCTGGCGAGATGTCGCTATGTACTAGCATACAACCCAGAAGGCAGTAGGTGAAAAGGACGACTTAACAACATTTGGCGTCGCTCAACACTGTCAGAGATAAATACATGTAACTCGTAAAATCAAGACAAAAAACTCCACAATTACTTCACTGATTTGATACTATAGATATAGGCAGATAGGAGAGTTATATGGAAACGTTCTATTGACAGCCTAAGTTCTTTTTAAAGGCACTCTAAAATCACCCGAAGATGGACAAGGTTTGATGATAATCTTCTCTTAGCTATCCTCTGAGACCTTCTGACGCGTCTAAAGTCTTCATATTATCCTCACCTTCTGTTAAAGAAATTAAGTTCTCCTTTTTAGATCTCCGGTAAATATAAGATAGATATTAGGTTGGAGGGAAATTTCTGTCGTACTTTAAATAAATAACTGATTTTGCTTGTAACTAAAAGACACGTGCGGCTTATGAGACATGGGGATATTTTTATATATCTTTTATTATCTGTTGTTGAATATAAAAATAATATTTTCAAGAATTCATCAGTATCTTACCATATTTAGAGTGAGCATGGTCAGTGAATAAAGTGCATTTACGACATTCTATGTTGTAGCAGTTCGAAAGAGGAAGCAACGCGTCATTTGAATGTGAAAAATTATGTGCAGTATTTGGAACATATGTTGTAAATGTTCGTACTTGCCAAAGATGGTTTACAAAAAATTTTTCCGGAGACCTGATCCTAAAAGAAGATACTCGATCTGGAAGACCATCCAATATCGATAATAATGTTTTGCGGTCCATGTTGGAGCAAAATCCACATCTAACAACTAGAGAAATTGCAAAAGAGTTCGGCATCCATCATACAACTGCTGGTGACCACAGTAAATCTTTCGGTTTTGTCTTAAAGCAAAGCATTTGGGTCCCCCATGAATTGACCCAAAATAATTTATCAGATCGTGTAAGAATATTGTCATCACATCTCATTAGACACAATGTGGAGCCATTTCTGGACAGGCTGATTACTGGAGATGAAAAGTGGATTCTTTACGAGAATATTAACAGAAGAAAAGCTTACTACAAACCTGGAACATCGTCAGCAACTCTTGCAAAACCAAATATTCATAGAAACAAGTAATGCTCTGTTTGTGGTGGGATAGAATAGGTCCAGTGTATTACGAGTTGCTTAAACAGGGGCAAACTGTCACTGCGGATCTGTACTGCTACCAACTCGATAAATTGCATGCAGCTATCAAGCAAAGAAGGCCAGTATTAGCGTCCAGAAAAGGAATCGTGTTACATCAAGATAACGCTAGACCGCATACCGCAATGGTGACACAACAAAAACTTAGTGCGTTTGGATGGGAAGATCTTAGTCACCCACCATATGCACCTGATATTGCACCATCAGATTGCTACCTATTCAGATCTCTGCAAAATTTTCTAACAGGAAAAATCATTCTTTTGAAAGTGTTTCTAAGGCAGTTGCTGACTATTTTCATTCTAAGGACGAGAACTTTTACAGAAGAGGAATTGACAGGTTACCTGAAAGATGGCAAAAAGTGGTTACAAATAATGGAAATTATATCATTGAATAATATTATATATATACTTTTTTAAATGTCTTAAAATATTTTTATTTAAATACGACAGAACTTTCCCTCCAACCAATATAAGGCCAACATGATGATCCATCTAGTTCTATTGTCCATGTGTAAACATGGACAATATGTTGTGGCTGAATCGAGCCTTGAGCTGACGACATAAAATCGAAAGATGAAAATTTCGAAATGGGGACTATTGTTCTTACCATTTTGTTATCGTTCACGTGCCCTAACAACCATGATTGTTTACTTTTTATTCCCCCTCACTAGTTTGGACTCATTAACACAAACCCTCCACCTTTCTGTATTGTCTGATCTTCTCGGGTGTATTAATTACCAATACTTGCTAAATGATTACACGAATATTTAATGATAATGGTAATTAGTATGATTTTAGATGAACCAGTGCATATGTATACTTTAGGTAATATGGTCGTATTGTGTACCGGTTTTCACGTTTGGTTACTCTCAAAATAGTAATCTAATAATCTGACTCTTGATTGCTTTCTGTATGAATACACCTAATCTTATTTTGTAAGTTTGAAACAAAGTTGAACATATACATTGCAATTAGCGTGTATGTGCAATTGCAAATTATACGGTAATTAATTTATAATGCAGTTGCTGGATTAGTTAACAAGATAGATTTAGTGTTTCCTTCCGTACTTCCGCGTGTATCGCACCTGATGCGCCTCTGCTGCCGCCTCCGCAACCACCAAGAGGTCGTGCTTATCAGTGCGTGAACACTCTCATATCCACATCTACATAACTTCATCACGAAACCACCAAATCGCGACTTGGATAAATACATTAAGGTAACATCATGAACGTACGTTAGGTACCTGGATTTTAAAGTGCTGTCACTCTAAAATACCTATCTACGTAATACAGAAATAAAAGAAAGAAATGGAAATCAAAAGTGGAACTAATAGGGTTATTCTGTATAAAATATGGTTACTATAAAACTGGCTGTAAAACTTTAAGGTCAATATATGCCCTATCTTTTACCACGTACTGGATGTCTCATTTCACCGGGAATGTATGAGGATATTGAAAAGTACAATCAGTGTTGTAATTTATCTAGTTATAAGTATCTAGATACAAATTAGATACTTTTTGAAATATGTATCTGTATCAGTTATCTGGATATTTTAATTTAAGTATCTTGTATCTGTACTTCAGATACTTGCTCGTTACTATATTTTTATACCGTGACACCGAGCTGATATAATAGTTTAATTATAAATTGTCATTTTGAATATTTTATTTTTGCTATAAACAAAATACAGAAAACAATTGAAATTCTAAAATTCTAAATTTATATGGAATGTCAAAAAAAAAATGTTATTCTCAATTGTTTTTCGTAACTTTTGAACGGCCGTAAAAATAGTAGGTATTAAATGCAACATTTAAGAAAATGGGAAATTATTAACGAAAAAGTTTTTGAATAAATATTGATGCTATTTTAATGACACAAGTGGTTTGAGAGTGGACCGTGGTTTTGTGAGGTCTTGGGTAAGACAAATTAAGGAGTTTCAAAAGTATCCAGTGATTTAAAGTACACTTTGATAATTTTTTTGGAGTCATTTTTCAATTGAAGCCTGGCTCTAATTTGGCTAAAATTTGATTGAAAGGAACATCCCCTTAACAAGAAAATAGCTGCGTATCCATAAGACTAATATTAGTCTTATTCGTTGGCATTTATTAATCAATAAATTGAACAATTTTTTTGTGAATTAATAGAACAATTTATTGATAACCTTGAAAATGAAAGGATCGCTTTACACACATCAATTTATTTATGAATTTTTTTGAAAATTTTTACATTATCAACTGTAAAACATGTTAACATATTTATCAAAATGAAAATATTGAAAAATTTTTTACAAAATTACGGCCTGTGAACAAAAACAAAAGAAATGACCTAGATGGTGAATTAGAACATTTACGATTTTGTCACATTTGAAAACGAAATACATAACGTATACATTTCTCGGTTATGCTAAAACTTAACAGTTGGCAATAACTTAACAAATAAGGAACCACTTTTGTATTCAAACTGTAAACCGTGGAAGCCTGTAATCGGTTACCTGTAGGCTTGAAATTGAAAAAAATAAAAAAAATTAAATAAAAATAAAGATATACCTAGAATTTCTTAAAACAAATATATATATATTTAAATTTCAATGTTCAGCAAGCGATTACCAGGCAAAAATACACTTTTTATATAGAAAACAGACAATCAAACTTGGGAAATTTCTCGCCTGTCAATAGAAGCCTTGCAAATTTTAACAGAATTTTTAATACTTGTGATATTTTCTTCTTAACACTACGCCAGTTTAAAAACAAAATTATGAGTTCATTGCCAAATACAATTGTTTAAATTATTATTATTACTTTTTTTCATTTCATGCAACTATTAATGTATTAATGTATTTTTTTGTTTTAATTCTTTCTATTCTGTAATGGTTACTATTAGTTTAACCAATTAATTTGTATTTATACTTGTATTACGTGAAAACTTTTTTTAGGGATCTTTTCCCATGTTAGTTTTTCTATTTATAATAAAAATAAAAAAAAATAATAAAATAAAATATATGAAAAATAGAACTTGTTCTATTTTCAAAATAAATCGATCAATTTTTTCGTCATTCAATTGTTCAATTTATTGATGAAATTTTACACATTACACACAACAATAAATTGAAGGTCAACTTTTTCAATTTATTGATGAATAAATTAAACCGTGTTCAACGCACTACAGATTATTTATTTTTTTTATAACATAAAAACATTGTTATAAGAAGCAACTATCTTACTACACAATTAATTATACTGGGAGGAAGGGCAACACCCAGTACTTCGCTATCTTGAATCAATTCAATGTCCAGTAGTGAATAAAATGATAAACATTAAATGTGTATTATTTTGTTCACTTGTTCAATTCGTGTTGTGGTTTAATCCTGAGGTTTGCGGAAACGTTCTCATAAGTATTTTTTTTTTTTTTTGTATTTTTCATGTTACCACATCGCATTGTTGCACCGAAAGATGAATGTTGAAGCCAAGGCTGAACGTGAGACTAACGTTTTGTTTCATTTATCTTCTTCTTCTCACTACCATTGTTTTGGAAGCGAAAGCTGTCACGTTAGATACCTTGCATATACAATGTATACACAAACTTGAAATAATGATTTTTACTTTCGCATACTAAAGAGAAAGAATACTGTTTGGAATAACAAAAATTCAATTATATTTTGTCGTACTGGATATTATTATTGATGTTAAAATACAGAGATCTTAACAAAAATTTAATTATTGATTTAATATATGTAATTTTGAAGAACATGATGTTTTTTAATATTTTGAGCAATAGTTTAAATTTTAAAATTTATTCTGTTTTAACGAGATATTTTCCTAAAATTTGCATTTTTTAAAACCCTCTAACCCAGAGAAGCATTCTAAATTTGAAAATTTAGAGTAATGCACATTGATTTGAGCCGAAATAGTACTAGCGTTTTTGATTAGATTATTATTTCGAAATATATCAGTTTTTTTATCGGAAAATAGAAATTTTAAACCTACTTAATTTACTAAGACTATTTTTTTTGTTTTGAACAATCTCTTATTGCTTTTCAAAATATTCGCATTTAAGATTTATACACCTTTGCATGCGTTCAAACAAATTATCGAAACATTTTTTCCACTCTGAAGTTGGTATCTCAAAAACATGGTTTACGAAGGCTTCAACGGCGTCTTGATGTGATGAAAATCACTGTCCACGCATTTTTTGTTTGACATTGGGGAACAAAAAAAAAGTCATTAGGGGATAAATCAGGTGAATATGGACAATGAGATTAATTCGATGTTTTTCTCCTTCAAATAATCAATTGTTTGACGTGTTATGTGGGAGCTTGCAATGCCATGATGGAGAATGATTTGGTTGTTTTTCTCGATTTTGTCGATGACTTCTGCCAAACAAATTGTTGTGCACTCAACATTAACTGTTCTCCAACAATCTAAAGGAATGTCCAGTACAACCGAAAGAAACAAGCGATTATTTTCTTGGAAGTTCTTCATGAATGAACAACTTTTGTGGGTTTCGGTTCATTTTGGAAGACCCAAACAGTGGATTGTTGCTTAGTTTCCGGTTCATATGAATAAATCTAAGTTTCGTCACCTGTAACGATGTTGTATACGGATTTTGCAGTGTCTAGGTTGAATTTTTTTAGAATTCCCTAACACCAATCAACACAAGCCTTTTTTGAGCTTGGGTCAAATTATGCGGAATCCATCGAGATCACATCTTTTTCGCAGCTAAATGTTCATGCAAAATCGAATGTATTGCAATCTGCGATATGCCAAAGGATGCTTCTATCTCACGGTAGGTCACATGTCAATCTTCTTCAATCATTTTACGCACTGCATCGATGTATTTTTGAATCACAACCGATTTTGGTCGACCTTCTCGAGATTCATCATTAACGGACGCACGACCACGACTATGCATGAATCTATGCATTGTTGTTGAGTAAGGCATTGACTAAAATCGTAAAAAATCATCCAACGAAAACCTTCACGAGTAAACGCTCACTGTCTACAAACTACTTGGTCAATTTATAAGCTGCCACTGATTTCACAATTACAAATGTCAAATTTTTCGAATATAGTAATGACACATTTTAATATTGCCATCTTGTGGTCGTTTGTAAAAACATAAAAGGTAACCCTCGTATAATACATTAGCACTTTACTTGAATATCATACAGATTATTACACTTGATAAACACTTGATGAAAATTGAAGAGTATGAATTATTTTCAAAAGGATTGCATCTGCATGCCATATAACAATTAAATTGAACATACTTTTATCAAATAATATAAATACTGTATAATCTGTCTCAATTTGTAATACGAAACTAGATCTGGTTACTTTAGTGACTGTTGTGGTGTAAATAGACTTTTGTAGAATCATGTGAACTTGTAAATCCGGCTTTTAAAAGTATGGTTAAGTTTCATCATATTGAGGTTATTACTAAATTGACATGTCAAAATTCTGATTGACATGTCAAATATTTTGAATGTACAGTCTGTTTCAAACGCTTAGGCGGAACTAGATTTTGCAATTTAGTTACTTTCATCGCTTAAATCGTGCTTTTCGGCCGTTTTCTTTAAGCTTTGTAAATCATACTTACAATAAACATTTTTGGTTAAGGTTAATATCATTTTAAAATGTCATTTTCTTTATATTTTGATTTTTTGTGTAATTCTTAATACAAATTTCCCATTTATTTATTTTTTTGTCATTAAAATATATAAAAAAATAATTTAATTTTGACAAAGGTCATTCGTTTCCATGGTTTCATTGTTGTAATTTTAAATTTTGACATTCCAACATGAAAAATGAAATAACTCAAGAAAGGTCCCTTGTCGTGACAACCTAAAAGAACGAAATTCCCATTTAGTTCCGCCTAAGCGTTTGAAACAGACTGTATATATTAATATTTATTTCATCAAACTTTCGATTATTACTCGTAGAATAGTAAAAAAATATTACGATTATCAATGAAATATCGTGATAAAATATAAAAAACAAAAATACATATTATATATAAGCTGTTCACTTTTGTAAGAACAAACTAAGAGTGAATTTTGTTTTCAAAAGTTTGCACCTTTGAAGCTGTATGTCATGTTGGTATTAAAAAATGTCACTTTTTTAAAATGTCGATCTAAAGTCACTGGATTAGACAAAGTACCGCAAGCCTTTGAAGAAGCCGACAGACCCCAGGGTTTGATTGGCAACATTGCTTCCCCTATTAACCTAACTAAAGCAGCAATTTTTACGTTCTTAAGTTTACATCTGCGCTGTCACATCTCCCTCTCTCGCTCTCATTTAATAACCTTCTTTGTCAGCGGTTTGAATATTTAAGGTTAAGTTTAATTTAAATTTATATATTACAGTCTGTTCCAAACGGTTAAGCGGAACTAAATGGGAATTTAGTTCTTTTAGGTTGTCACGAGAAGGGACCTTGCTTGGGTTATTTCATTTTTCATGTTGGGATGTCAAAATTTAAAATTCCAACAATGAAACCATGGAAACGAATGACATATGTCAAAATTAACTATTTTTTTTTTATATTTTAATGACAAAAAAATAAATAAATGGGAAATTTGTATTACGAATCAAAAAATCAAAATATAAAGAAAATGACATTTTAAAATGATATTAACCTTAACCAAAAAATGTTTATTGTAAGTATGATTTACAAAGCTTAAACAAAACGGCCGAAAGGTACGATTTAAACGATGAAAGTAATTAGATTGCAAAATCTAGTTCCGCTTAACCGTTTAGAACAGACTGTATATCCATTTTATATAATAAAAATTAAAAGAATAATTGAAATTGTACCACAATTTTGTTATAGTGCATCTTTGATTAAAAAAATCGTGATTACAATGTTTAAAATAAAAACTAGTTTCTTATTTTTGTAATGTTGGAATCACTGAACATCATTTGTGTTGGCGACATTTTTAACCCCAGTATGGCCGCCGTTGCGGTACTTTGTATAATCTAGTGACTTTATGTCGATCCATTTGACATAATATATCATAATGAAAAATCATATCTTAATTATAGTGATCATAACCTTATCAACCTAAAGTCGGTTTTACAGCGTAAGGAATATTTTTAATTGACATTTAAAGTCAGTAACACACCATAAAAGTAACCAAAATAACCAGATCTAGTGTGTTCTTACAAAAGTGAACAGCTTATAATAATAATTTATCATTTTATTGTGCTGCCCTTAAAATCTAATTATTGTTTTGCAAAATTTAATAACATATTTAAACAAAAATATTTATTTTTTGAATGTAAATCTGCAAATCTTTCCGAAACATGTAGTCTGTGGTTCTATCTGTTTTCTTATTATTACCTCTCCCTATGTTCGTCGGTCTTAAATTTTCTACACCTTCATTTAAAATTTTTCTTACTTCTCCTTCAGAAATCTAAAGAAATTGAAATGGGTAAATTATTTTATATTTCACAACAAAAAGGACACCAAGATTTACTGAAAAAATATCTGGCACAAGGTCTATAATCGCTTCTTTTTAATTTTGTTCAATTTTTTTCTAAAAGTTTTCCATAAGCGTTATATATGTGTTTTTTTGTATATTTATCTAATTATTGTCTCTTATGCATATTTTCTTATTTTGGTTGTATAAAAATACTTTTCAATTAAAAAAATAAATTGACATATAATTTAATGTCAAATATGAATTGTCAAATGTTTTGAAAGGTGAAATTTTCCTCTTAGTTTCGTATTACAAATTGAGACAGATAATAGTTATGCACGTTGTCAATGAACTCCATTATGAGAGTATAAGTTTTGACCCTACTAATTTATTGTAATAATCTAAGAAACATTTATAAGCTAATCAGGTATTATTTTCGTAAAATGTAACTATTGTCCTATGAGCACCTTATTTGTCTCTTTCCGTTAAATCAGATTAAATCAGGTTAGTAAGACTATTTTCAAGACCAATCGTAATAAGTAGTTTTTTTAAATGAAAGTGTATGTATATTATAGCCAGCATTACATATCTAAAGTGAAATTAAAAGTGTTTTAAGAAGCTGTTTGTGTTTATTTCTACCCCATTATCTACGTTTATGAGATCAAAATACGCATCCTTAATCACTTCCATCATTCCGAGTCGGCGTACACACATGTAGTAATGCGACGTAATATATGTAATCAACGATATTGTTACGTTATTTTAATTTTAATAAATTGTATACGCGGTTAGGAATTAATGTCTTATAAAAACTGAAAACTTTCAATAACACACACATGTAAATTGTACACCTTAGGCGGATTTAATTTATTGGTCGGTAAATATAGACCGCGCACATATCATCTCGTCACGACGGACTTTTCAATTGCAACAAAAATTTACGCTGACGATGTGCATGTGTGACGATTTTACCATGTCATGTTGCTTATATAGATAGAATTTTCAAAATTGTAAACTTATGGCCGTGGATATAGTAAAATTATCGCCAAAAATGTTGATATAAATACTGAAAGTACAGGCTGTAATTGCATATCTGTGCATATATTGCAAACAGAACTCTACCAATCCAGTAAAAGTATTTAAAACAGAGAGTCGAACCGGTACCGAACCGAAAACCGAAATTAACCGGAATTTTTAACAGAACCGGAATCGTAACCGGAACGTAAAACTGCAAAATTTAAAAACCGAAACCGAAACCGGAACGAAATGAATATAACGGTTAATTTCGGTTAGAACGAAAAAAAATAATAATAACGGTTTATTTCGGTTCAATTTCTTTTTTTTTATTAAATTAATTCATTAATCGCTTTTTTTAATTCCCCCTGATGAAATGTAATGCTTCTTTCGTAAGCGTAAGAGTAACCCCTACTCCTTCATTTGACACTGCCTACCTATATTTATCAGAATATCTGAAATTCTTTTTAGAATTTACTAAAAATTAAGACGCATTTCTTGAAATGTATCTTTAAAAAAAAGAAAAAGAACTAGGAATGATTGTAAATGAGAAAGAAGGAAATTCACAAACGATATTCAATGATTCGATTAATTTGTCTTTGTCACACCAAATTAATAACTTCAATCCTTCTAGAGAACCAAAGAACACTAATGTGTTAAAATACTGGTCGGAGAAAAGTATTATTTTCCCTGAATTAGCAGATCTTGCAAAAATAATAATGGCAGTACCAGCTACACAAGTTAGTGTAGAAAGAAATGTTTCGGTACTAAAACTTATAATAACTGACAAAAGAATGAATTTATCAGAATCTAATTTGGAGAATATATTAAGGTGTCGATTAAATATGAATTTTTAATTTTATTTTTATTTTAAATTTCAAATGTATTTTTTCAACTGAATGAACTGTGATTAATTATTTTAATATAATATTATTTAAAAAAATGTTTGTGTTATTCTGTTTTCTTCCTTATAATATTACGATTCTACGAACTGTTATTTTTTATTTTTATAAGAGAAAAGTTGTTAAAATTTAACTTGTTATTTGAACCGGAACCGAACCGGAACTTAACCGAAATTTTTCGACGAACCGAAACCGGAACGAAAAACGTTTACTTGGAACGTAACCGAAAACCGGAACGAAATAAATTTCGGTTCGACTCTCTGATTTAAAATAACAAATAATATCAGTAAAAGGTTCTTAAATGAAAAATTATGAAAATTTCAATTAGTCACAAGTCACAATTTCAAAAGTTACAATGCTAATTTGAAATACTAGAAGTATGTCAAATGCTATAAGTGTAACTGAAGTACAAGAAGTACTTCAAATACTGAAAAATGCTTGAATTTCTCAAGTTTTTGAAATATAGAAAGTACGAAAAGTATTTCAAATACTAAACCAAAAAGATTGAAATATCAAAAAAAAAAAAAAAAATAAAGATATTTGTTAAAACACATAATCTATTAAATAAATATATCAAGGATTATAATGACTGTAAATTAGTGTTTAAAAATAAGTAAGATTTTTTTTTTACTTCAGAACAAAGAAAAAATTCTGCAGTTCTAGTTTTTTTTTTTTTTTTTTAGTGTTTTATTTTATTGTGCTTACCAACAGATGTGAATTACCAAACCCAATTGCAGGAGGCACTAAATAATTACATAAATATATTGTATAGATTGTGTATGGTATTAAAGAATCAATTTTCGGTCACTATGGTGTAATGGTTAATATATTTTCGTGTTAATTGTTAGGCCAGGGTGGCTCGGGCTTGAATCCCGGTGATGGCATGGATGTTGTATTTGTATTTGTAGTTTTAAGGTTCAAAATTGTATAGTTAAATAAAAACAAATGTATCCTGGTTAATGGCCAGTCTCTAAGACCAAATAAATAATTTAAAAAATAAAAATCAATTACAAAAAGATATTGTAAAGATTATGTATGGTATTAAAGAATCAGTTCCAAGTTTTCACGTAGGTAAAATGAAATTATTTGAAATTCTAGGAAAATATTTGAAATTATAGAAACGATTTGAAATACAAGGTGCCTCAAAAGAAATTTTATATTTAGTGGATCGATTAAAAAAAAGTAAGCCGTATATAGAAAAAATTTTTATTAATTATTAAAATACACTTTTTGGGGATTTATTTCTCAAAAATAATATCGTCTAAATGTAGACCCTCGCGTTCTCGGCACTCATTTAATCGAACAGTAAAATTACTTATGACGTCTCGGCAGGTGGACTCAGGGATGGCTGCCATTTCGTGACGGATATTTTCTTTCAAATGCGCCAGTGAAGTCGGTTTATTGGCGTAAACTTTAGATTTAAGATAACCCCATAGGAAAAAGTCCATAGGGGTTAAATCTGGACTGCGTGGAGGCCAATTTATGTCACCTCTCCGGGAGATCAATTTGCCTGAGAAAATTTCACGAACACGTGGCAGAGACATATTGGACGTGTGTGAAGTTGCTCCGTCCTGTTGGAACCATGATCTTTGGTTATAGCCAGGAAAGTTTTTCAGTTCAGGTACCAAGAAGTTGTTTAACATCTCCACATAACGCTCTGAATTCACTGTAATTGCACGCCCCCTTTCGTCTTCAAAAAAGTAAGGGCCGATAATTCCTCGCGCCGACATCGCAGCCCATACGGTCACTTTAGGCGAATGTAGGGGTTTCTGATGTTTGCGTTTCGGATTCGTTGCACTCCAGTAGCGGCAGTTCTGCTTATTTACGTGGCCATTAAGATGAAAATGAGCTTCATCCGAAAACAAAATGTTGTTAAACGTTGAAAATCACTCAATCACCTGATTTACGAAATTAAGCCTCTGACTGGCATCTTGGGGCTTTAATTCTTGCACCAATTGAATTTTGTAGGGGTGCAGCTTTAGGTCTTTGTGCATAATGCGATGTAATGATGATCTATGCACATTTAAAGCACTTGCGCGCTTCCGAATTGAAAGGTTCGGGTCGTCACGAACAGACTGATTAACATTCTCCACGTTTTCTACCGTTCTTGATGACCTAGGTCGCCCGGATTTTGATTTATCCAGCGTTGTACCAGTTTCTTCAAACTTTTTAACCCAATGTCGAATGAGAGGAATGCTTGGCGCATCAATTAAGTAGCGAAAACCCCGAATACTGCAGAATTTTCTACGCGCTACAGTCGCCGAATCACCGTTTTTGTAAAACTCTCGCACGCATAACGCGCGGTCTGCTCCCGAGAAACGCTCCTTAGCGACTGAATTCTCAAGAGCCAGGCTACCGATTGATATAACCCCCGCGCCCCTCGGATACGTTGCGTTCACGCAGTAAGCTAAATAAATATAAAATTTCTTTTGACACCTTGTACTAGGAAAGTGTTTGGAATACTAGTGACGATTTGAAATACTAGGGAAATGTATTAAATACTAGGAAAGTATTTGAAATTTTATGAAAATATTTGAAATTTTAAGTAATTTAAATACGGACGTTTTCAGACAACAAATATCAAATACAAATACCACGGAGAAAGTATGATACTTGCAAATCTAAATACTAAGACTATTTTTCGGCAGTGTTTGAAAAACTTTTTCAAATATTTTAAATATATTTTTAACAATTCGTATTTTAAGTTCTCTGGTTGGTCAAATAAATATTGTAGGCATGGTGTTTGCCTGGTTACACAAAATCGACAACTTTCAAAATAATAATCAATTAAAAAATTCCTGTTGAACTATTCCGGTTTACATCAACGTGCGTTACTAAGAATGTTTTCAGAATTTTAGATTAACAGGGTTACAGGGTGTGGGACAAAAGATTTCTTTTTGGGATGAATATTAAAATAAATAAACCGTTTTTTAAAACAGTACTTTTTTTTTTCTTATCTGCTGTCTATGTCTTAAATGCTGTCTTTTGATACCACTCTATAATATTTAAAGAAAAAACATTTTTTCAACGACACAAAAAAATCGATATATTTTGAAAAAATAGGTCACAAATTTTTGTTAAACTATTCTGGGTTCTATCAATGTATATCGTTGAGAAATTTTCAGAATTTTAAAGTAACACCTGTGGTAAATAAGTAATATTAAAAAATATGAAGAAAAGGTATTGGAGAAGAGTCTTTTTGATATCTTTGGCGAAAATCGTGTAAACGTAATTATTTAACGCATAAAAAAATATATTTATTTTTTCATTAAATACAAAGTTGTTTATATTTTTCAGAGATTTGTGTTTTTCTCAGTATTTTTCATATATTCGGATCAAAGAACTGTATATGCATGCCAAATTTCAACTCTCTAGCTCTAGTCGTTTGACAACAATTTCTGCTATACACATAGACAGACACATGAGTGATGTTATAAGGGTTTTTGCATACCTACAAGACCCTAAAAATGAAGAGTCATATGTCATGTCGCCATCAGTACCACTGTGATATCTTACTTTCGCTTTTTAATATTTATATATTTTTTTAATTAGTAAATTTAAATTAATTATCTTATCATTGTCTATAAATACATTCATACGAGTATATTCTGTATTAGAAAATTTTATTACTATAAATCATTATTTACTTTTGTCAGTATCTGTAGTACCAAAACAAAATATGTACAGGATTTTTTAAATGTTGTGAAACTCTGCTCTAAACTAATAAGAGCTAATAATATAGTTGAAATAATTGTTTGTTTTTTCGTGTTCACAATCATATATTATTATGTTTTAACACACGGAAGATGTGCTTTCTTTACCTTAAGACCGCAATTATTCTAAATATTGGTATTTGTAAACCTGCATATCTACAATTAGATAAATTATGCGAATTATAAGAATACGTGATTTATATGCTTAACAATTAGAATAATATAAAGAAATTTATCAAGGAGGGGGGGTTGTAGTTACATATTAGAGTGTTTAAAGATACTCGAATGCTTCATCGTAATTTATAACGAACTGCGAAATATACGAGGTGTGATACAAAATATGCTAACTGCGCATGTTGCGAAATACCTAGTAAGTTGAGAGGAAGAAATGCGACTTGATATGATGCAGCTGTTATTTGTGAGTTGACATTGTTTCACTAGATTATGCTTGTACAACTCTGGTCCGCATATAGGAAAAATATTGCGAGTAATAAAAACAAATCGCAAAAAAATATAAACAAATTTGTATTCAACGAAAAAATAAATATATTTAATTTTTTTTTATTCGGGCATCAAATGAAACCTCTTAATGTATGGTCAAACCAACAATTTTTATTTTTGAAAAATAATTTTTCTTATGGAATTTCGCCAAAAATGTATCTCCCGCCATATTACCAGAATTTGATCTAAAAATCTGAAAAAACAAGAATTTTTTATCAGATTAATTTTTTGAAGAATATTGTTTTTTTTGTGCCGTTGATAAAAATTATTATTTAAAAAAATATATTGTGTGGTGTCAAAAGAAAACACTTAATACGAAGATTAAGGAGATAATTTTTTTTATTCTATTACTATTTTTGCCAAAAATGTACTAAAAGTCTTTTCCCCGCACCCAGTGGTAGCGCTAGTGGGGGCCGGGGACGCCTCCAATTGCTATGCCCCCCCCCAAATATGCTTGGAGAAAAATGTCTGCGCAAGTGAGGATCTTTTTTTAGGTCATTACATTTTTATTTCACCTGTCCATAAAAAATGGTGTCCTAAATATGTCTTGCCCCCCCCCCAGATTTTACTCAAATATTTTCTGGTCCCTCCAGATTTTAAGAGCTAGCGCTGCCACTGCCTATAACCCAGAAGGGAAATCTAAATATCTGAAAAAATTCTGAGTATTGCACTTTCATGTGAACCAGAAGAATACAATTGAAATTTTTGATCTAATTATTTTGTGAAAGTTATCGATTTTTTGTAGCACCCTACTAGCAATAATTAATTGACTAACTATATAACTGGACAGGTATCTTGATGCTCGCGCAACTCGTAATTAAGTACGATTGTAAGTCTTAATTTTTTTATATTATTCTATAACCCAGGGGGAGGAGATTAATATAAAAATCTTTAAAAAATCTTAGCAGTGCACATTAATATGAATCGGAATAATACAACAGGGATTTTTGTTCTGATAATTATTTCGAATGTTTTAATCGATTTTTTTGCAACAATATTTATCTAACTCACTGAAGATCTGGGCAGCTTTAGCTGGATCTTGATGTGAGCGTTACTCATGTACGCCTGTCTCTAGATTTTCACGTGCACGTGATGATTCTTTCAAAAGTAATTGAAATTTACGATTTTTCATATGTGCCTACAATTTATCACTTACTAAATACATACAAAACCCTGAAACATCTGAAAATTAACACCATATAAATTTTTAAGATGGATCTAATTGAAAAACATCTGTGTTTTGTTTCAAACTTAGAAAGACGGTAGAATCACTTCCATGTTTGAAAACAAATTTTGGAGAAGATGCTACGTGTCAAGCTGTGTGTTTTAAGTGGTTTGGCCATTTTGTAAATTATAGAAATTCAATAAAAAAATAAAAGAGATCGGTAAGGCCAATTTTTAAAACAAACGAAAAGGATATCTTGGTTAGGGAACTTGTAAAAAAATATATCATAAGGGTTTTGTCAAGATATTTTGACTTATGTCGACAATCACAGCACACGAGCTTACATTTTTTTTATAGTTCGAAAGTTTTTCACGAAGAACAAAATCACTGTGTTCTCCAGCTTTTCGAATATTTTTCACTGTGTCACCCTTCTGTTGACATTGCCAATTACTTTACCAACATTAGCCGTTTTTCAATTTTACAAATGTCAATAGTACAATAAATTTATACAAAAAAACATCTTTAAAAAACAAGTAAAAAAAACTATCATCTAGAAACTTTATTTATAGTTCAATTTCCAGTAAATTTTTTTCCCAATCACATATTATTTTCGCAGAAACCAAAGTCTGAGAAATTTTTAACGACTAACGGTAGAGCTATTATTTCGAATGGAGGTCTTTCAGTCACCACTTACAATATTGGAAAATTGACGACCATTTTATATTCCACTTTTTATATTTATTGCTTTATTCATTGACTATGTTAAATTTTTATTGAAATAATAAAACTTATATGTGAAAATAAAATTTTCGTAATATATTTAATAACAAAAAAGAAATTATTGTCTGTTTTCGAGAATATTTTCACCATAAATATAAAACCTAAGTACAGACGTCGTGTGGTCATAGAGTGTTGATATCTACTCTATATACAGTGGTGGTAAAAAACCTTACATCACCTGGTAGATTTTAAGTTCCTCCAATATTTTTGTTGTTTATACCAGCATTTTTAAATATTTCGTTGTATAATAATATTTACTACATAATTAGTAAAATTCCTAGTTAAAAAAGGAAGGAAGGAAGAGGCCTGGTGGGAAGCAGAAGAGGAGAAATGGAAGGAAGGAAGGGGGATGAGGTTACCTGGAAATGGGGCGGAAGGAAGAGAGATAGGACCTCCTCCTAGGGAGGGGTGAAGAAATGGTTGGAAGGAAAGAGAATGGAATAAAATAAATGGAATAAAATAGAGAAGGGAAACCAGAATGAGAACAGGAATAAGGAGAGGGACATTGGAGCAAGAAGAAAGAAATGAGAAAAAATATTGTAAATTGTATTGAATTGTACGTGATTAATTGTTGGATTGATTTTTCTATTTTTTATAATGGTTAATACCCTGAACGCCGCAAGGCCTAGGGAGTAAAGAATATATATATATATATATATGAGTGAATGATCTTGACGAGTCAGGATAATAATTGTGTTTCTTCTTTAATCGTCAAATAGGTAGGAAAAATAATAAATTAGTTTAATTCATTGGGACGTTCTACCTATTTGACGATTAAAGAAGAAACACAATTATTATTTATATACATCACCATATATATATATATATATATATATATATATATATATAGATTAAAAAATTATTCCGTTCCAGTAATTATTTGGCTGTAAAATTATTGGGAAGAAAACGGTTAGGAAAGTAAAACTCAACTTTTACTGATGCCCAATATTTCGGTCTGATATTCAGACCATCTTCAGGGGCTGGAAAAATATATTTTGTTATGAAACAGTGTTATCGATAAAAAATTTAAGTTTTTATCGATAACACTGTTATATATATATATAACACTGATATATATATATATAGTAAAATTCCTAGTTACCTACCCAGAAAGTTGAGGTATAATTATATAATGCAAGTCTACTTTTAAGAAAGGATTCGTATTCGACAGTTATGGATGATTTACTTTATTTAGAACTAATTATTAGGGATTTATTGCATCACAAAAATTATTTTGCTAGCTCTGCAATTTAAAATGCTTCATTTATTGTTGTTGTATCTTGAAAGCCTCAACATGTCATCAAAGAAAAGTCAAAGTTATCAAAAGTACAAACTGCGCAACGAGACACAGTTTTCAATAATTTTTCACCTTAAAGAAGAAAACTCTAGTAAGGAAATTGCAGCTGTAGTTCACTTTAGTTAAGCTGCAGTACTAGGTTAATTTTGAAGTACAAAGAAAGGGAGAAAATCTAGACAAACGAAGTGGGTGACCAAGGAAAACGAGGGGTGGGGTCTATAGAAGAATTCTTAAAATTCCCTGAGTAGATCATATAACTATCAGAATTTTTGGATGGACTTTGTTACAAACGGATTGCTTATTATTATTATTATTTTTTTTTTTTTCACAATTAAATACATATTTACAAGAACGCCAGAATTAATACTCAAATCAAGATACTCAAATTTTTTGAAAACAATTTATGATAACAGCTCCCTCCAAATAAATATTGATGAAGATATGATCACTTTTAAAATCTACACGGAAGTCTTGAGTTTTTAGCTCGAATCATAATGGAGTTCGGAATCGGAACTTGTAATGTATTGTAAATTGTAATGTATTGTACGTTAATTATTTTTGGATTGATTTTTCTATTTTTTCTAATGGTTAATAACCTGAACGCCGCAAGGCCCAGGAAATAAAGAATATATATATACACTTTTAAAATCCCTGCCAGTAAAGGGGTACGCCGAGATGACACAATATCTCCCAAACTGTTCTCCCTCGCTATGGAAGATATCTTAAAAAACAGACTGGAGTAAAATGGGGACATAAATTGGTGGAGTATACTTGAATCACCTTCGCTTCGCCGACGATGTAGTTATCATTAACAGCGACATTACAAAGCTAAGCACTATGCTCACCGAATCATCCAAATGTATAGGTCTTTAGGTAAATTGGTCCAAGACCAGATAATGAGCCAGGAGATTAGGCAAATCATTCTTGAAAATAAACCCTTTCGTAGACGAGTACGTATATCTAGGCCATCTTCCTATGCTTGGGAAAAATATCCTAATAACAGGAATATTCCGACGAATAAGACTGAGCTGGGCTGCAATTGGGAAACTGGGAGACATTTTAAAAAACTCATATTAGTGAAAACCAAAGTTTATGATTTGTGCATCCTGCCTGCTGCCACTTACGGAAACTATGACGTTGATAATCAAAAGTGCAAACAGACTGCGAACAGATCAAAGAGCACTGGAGTGTGTCATGCTTGGCAGGACAGAATCAGAAAAATTGTAAAAAAGATGTAATTCGCAGCACTATAAACCTCGAATAGAGCTGGGCAGGACACATAGAAAGAGATGATTCAATTAGGTAGACTTAACAAAAGAAGCGTCGGAAGACCTGAGAACGCTGGCTTGACGATATTAAGAGCATCGCCGGGATCCAATGGTATATAAAACGACTTATTGCGATTTGTTTTTTAATCACTTTTTTCTATCTAATATTAATATTGGTCTAACATTATCATTGGCGCTACAGCCCGAGGTGAGCCTAGGCCTCCTTTTGTCAAGTTGCGACCCCATATTTTTACATGTGTGTATATTTTACATGTGTGTATATTTTACATGTGTGTATATTTTACATGTGTGTATTATGTAAGAGTAATATGGTCAGTATTACGACCATTTTTTAGCATACACAGGAAGGCACTTACATTTTATAACCGGTTATGAACGGCTAAGCTGAACCTGTAATTTTTATAAATATTTTTTACACAAATTATGGGTTACGTCAAATTTCCGTCTGAGAAAGGGGTTGCAAGTGGATGAAGGTTGTGAACCACTGCTAGATCATCTTATTATATCCACAAGAGACACTGTGTCCGTTTTCATCTTCATCCATTTTCCTTTTTCATCGTGCATTATCAACCATTTGACTGATATTTTGTGATGGTGACAGGTAATAATTTTTAAATAAAATGTAAAATATAATTCTGTGAAAAGCATGTTTCTGCAATAGTTTTGTTTGTGAATTCCGATCCTGTTACCGAGTTTGTTACAATTTCATCAGGTAATATTTTGCATTCGAATTAACTGCAAACAACTTTAATAATTTGAGTTGAAAGCTTGTTATAATAAGATTTAATGCAGCATTTGTCTATTTATAACCTGCTCCAACTTCCGTATCTGTTTTGTATCTCACTTTGACTTTCTTGTTTTGCATTTGCTTTACTCTGTCTGTTATGTTTATTTGCAAAACTATAGCAAGTGAGATTCACTTAAAATCTTAAACGGCATTTCTTACATTTGCTCTAATGGATCACTCGTCACTTTTAAATGTATTTCTGTTAGTTTTGTTTCTATAATTGAGTGATTTTCTAAGAATACTTTCTAGAGATTGGCAAATTTTGAGGTTGTTACCTGAATATACCCTCAGAGGTACAAACAAGATATGTACCTATAAAATCAAATAAATTGTTTCGTGATACCATAAACATATAAGTAAATTATGAATTTCTACTTAATTCAGGATTACTTAGATATTTAGTAAGTGAAGTCTAACAACAGAGGGTCCAAATGTTAAATATCTGGGGCAATATTTTATATGGTATAATCGCGTCAAAATGAACAATAATTTTAAAGTAATTTGTTAATCAGTCTTTTTTTTATATTTAGTTATCTTTCGTTAAAATAAACTGGCCAATAATTTAATTTATATTACCCCCAATAATTGTGTCCCCGGTGATTGCGAATTCGTTCCTTCGCGATCGACATATTTCCCGTTGATTGCAAAATGTTGCTAATCGCGACCGTATCTGGAACTCAACCCTAGCGATCAACAAATGTTGCCTGTGGTTTTGTTTACACCAATATGAATTAATCCAAATTTTTCCAGATTTTGAATCCAACTTCTCAGTGTGCCAGGGTAATAAACATAATTTTTAATTCACTTAAAAAACAACAAGAAAAAAAAACACTTTTTTCATAATTTAATCAAAAAATTTGTGCTATTCCGGTTCATATCTATGTACACCTCTTAAAATTTTGTCAGTAACCGGCATTCGGATACCAGTGGGTGACACCACTGTACGAGGAGGATTTGATAAGTCAGTGACTTTTTTACCAAAGATTTTTTGACAAAATGCAACATATTTATCAACATTAGTCTCCTTTTAGCTCGATACATTTTGCCCAACAATATTTCTTTCCAGAAATTATGGTTTTCTCGAACTCTGAAGATAGATGTGTTTCAGCGATGATCTCCTCGTTCGATATGAATCTTTTTTCAGCCACCGATTTCTTCATGTTTCAAAAAAGTTCAAATCTGAAGAATAGTGTAGATGAGGAAGCAGTTCGTAGCGCAATTCGATCAATTTGGCAGTTGCAATTGCGGAGTGAGTTGATACATTGTTATGGTTAGAACAGAACTTTTTTTTTTCGCCGAAGGGGGCCGCTTTTTCATCAATTCATCATGTATTCGATCCAAATATAGTGGAATAATATTATTCTCTGATCGTTGTTTCCTTTTCAAGATAATCGATGAAGATTGTGTCTTGCGAATTCCATAAAATCCTGTCTGTGACCTTTCCAGCCGAGGGAATCATTTTTACCATCTTCGGAGCATTTTTACCAGGATTAATCCACTGCTTTGACTATTCTTTAATTTCTGTTGAGTAGTGAAGTATCTAGGTTTCATCAACGGTTATAAAACGCTGTTAAAACAATTTAGGATTGCGCTTGTACATGTCCAAATATTACTTCGAAATAGTCATTCCGTTTTGAGCCACTGCGAGAAGACATAGTAACCACCTTGCCCATAGCTTTTTCAGGCCCAAATGTTCATGGAGGATGTGAAACAAACTGTCTGCGATGTATACCATTTTGGCTATCTCGCGTATCTTCACTCGGCAGGCGTCCAATACATGAATTATATGAATTCTACTGACCGTCTCTTCAAATATGACCACATTCAAACTTTCCAGGCAATGGAGCAGAGTTCCCATAAGGTTTTTCTAAATTTGTTTCAGTTTCCATAATGGCTTTTCCACGCAAGGTGCTTTATCACACAGATTCACTTTTTTCAAATTGCATATAGACATAAACTTAACCACTTCCGGACGCTGTTAAAAATGTACTAATTTACAGATCTACTTGAAAGTTAGTGTGTATCTCTACAAAGAATGGCAAATATCAGCAATAATATAAAACTTGCGATCTGTCCCCGACTTATCAAAGTTATCGAACTTATGTTATCAAAGTCACCGACTTATCAAACATCCCTCATATTTACGTAACTGTCTATTTTCCCTTTCGCTTGCAAATTCCAAGTAACACAAGAAAAGCAGTAAAATAGTCAAAGAAAAAAGTGAGACAGACATAAATTTTGTATAATTTTGTTCTGTCTCTCTTCAATGGGTCAAAAGTTAGTTTTATTTCTCAGATGCTCACCGAGCCTGTCATTCCATCATTACGCAATACCTATCCACTATAATCATCTGTCTGTCCATTAAGAAGAATAAAGAATAATTAAAGAAAAGCTTAAAAAAACAAGCATAATTTTTTCCTCTCCTTTATTTTTTAAATGTGTTTTTGCATGTTTATATCTGTCTGCCTATTCTTTTTCTATTTTTGTTTGTTTTTGTCTACGTTTCCATTGCTTCCATGCAGGCTATTCTTTGACAAAAACAACTGTTAGCAATTTTAGTTAATGTAAAATTTTTATTGACACAGCAGTCTGAACAGGCAGTGTTAATAAATAAAAGCTATTTCAAGTTATAAAACGACTTATTTTATTTTAAAATTCAATAATACCTTGCAATGTTTGTATAACAATGTTTTTTAATAAAGTAGAAACCATTTACATTTTAATTCTTCTTCGTGATTAAAATTTTATATTACCTTCGAAAGTACGTAATATAACTGAGATATACAAGGTGTTTCGGAAACTACGTTGAGAAAAAAAAATCATGAAAATGCTTTTCATATGAGAACGGAAGTATCAAAAACCGAGGTTGCTGATACTGTAGTGCTATAACTGAGGTTATAGTCATGTAAAAACCACAGTATACTTTATACTATCTGCCATGTACATAATATTAAACTTCTACGGTTATAGTCCAATTATATTTATATAGTACGTTTTCATACTTGCTGGTTTATGGCTTTTATGTAAATCATTTCTTTTTATTTTAAAGAAAATGATGGTGTTTATGCTTCTAGATATGTTGCTATATTGTTAATGAGTGTTATATTTTAATCTTGCTACTTATCTTTACATGTTTAAATTCAAGATAACAGCGTTTTTTTTTTGTGTGTTTTCATGTAAAGCCGTTACAGAATATTTTAAATTAAATTGAACATTAGAATAATATGTAGATATTTATAAAAATTGCAATATTAATTTGAATATTTTATAATTAATTTTTTCTTTTAACACTTATGGTATGGGGAGCGTATGGGGCGGATTGGCTAAATAAATGTCACTGGGCCAAACCAGATAAGAGCTGCTTAGTTTTTTGATTCCATTTTTCACCGATTGCCACATGTATTAAGGATGATAAAGAAGGTATTGTGATCATTGATCATATCGATTTTGACGTTTCGTGATTTCGATAAATGTCCACAAATTCTCTACATAATGTTGAGCATAATGATGTTTTTAACATTATGTTTGTAGTAACAATCGGTCTGTCTGCCTGTCGGTTCGTGGACACGTGTAGAGCGAATTTTACTAAATGGCTTTTGTGAAACTCTATATTTAAGGCTTTGACATCAGTGCCACCTTTTGGCAGACAGACAGACAGTCAGACCGACAGGCATCATGCATTTTTAGCATTTAGTCAAAACGTTATGTAGGGACCTCAATTCGCGGAGATCCATCGAAATCTCGACATGTCAAAATCGGTATGATCGCAATACCTCCCTTTTATATGTTGGAGGTCGGTAAAAATATTACGGGATGCTTGAAAGGACTTGACACTTAATAGAACAAGATGAAAAACGTAAGTGAGTAAGACAAAAAATCACCCGAACTGATAGTGACCAAAGAAGAAGATGAAGGTATTGACAAGCATTGTACTAGAGATTTATTGAAATTAATAAAAATAACTGCCTTTGAAACATTATAACATCAATTTTATTGTTTTTGCTATTAGTATAGTTTCGACTTTAGCCTATTGCCAAGTAATCGTCTTATTTTTCTATTTTAATTATTTATTTATTTATATAGTGCTCACCAAGGCTAGCCAATCTAAACACGTCCTGGCTGGAACAAGACGAACCCAAATAAGGTCAAAATAGGGCCCAAACAGAGTTCGAATAGGCTCTAGACCAGCCTTATTGCTAGGTAATTCCAAAACATTAAGGCCTAGTCTTTCCACCTCCAGGTAAACCTCTACTTAAATATCTGACACATAAGGTTATCTGGAACTTCATCTGCTGAATATATTATATCAATACCAAACATGAATTCAATACGTCAGTCTCATTATCCGTTAGATAACTATCCGATAGATAAATTTGTATTGAAAAACGGGATGACATTTATTCAACACAGAAAGTATCACATAACCTTATCTGTCAGATAGTTACCTAGAGGTTTACTTGGAAGTGGAAAGACTGGGTCTAAGTGAAAGAGGGTCATTATCTATGATAAAATTATACCTTGTGTGACAAAGTTCCTGGATGTCAGGAAGAGGTAATACTTGTGCTATGTTTTGTCAGTCGACTTGGGTGGCAATTTGGTGACCCATTGATAGACAGATGGCTCATTCAGTAAATCGCTATGTTCATATCCTTGACATTGGTTAAACCCTTATCAAAGAATTATTAAAGCTGATAATAATTTTCGTTATAAGAACAAATATATAAAAGTCTTCCTAATTCAAAAAACAAATTTAAATAATTCTGATCCAATTTAAATTATCATGTATTAACATCCTATTAATAAACAGCTGGATCATTTGAAAAGGTTACTCGATTAGAATTCTTAACACGAGTTTTATAAAAAACTTGTTCCATTCAGTATGCATCGATGAAAGAGAAACTGAAATAATTCAACAATAACTTCCGACCACAAAATACGGCCACAGAATATGCCCGCATTTTACCAAAACAGTTAAAACGAAAATCAATACACTAAACGTGAAAGAATTTTCGCTAAATTTATTTTAACAAGAATTTTATTCACTTCCTATTTAATATTTTTTCACAAATAATAATTTTCTTTGTTAAAGGTCATAATTTAAGACAATTTTTCAACAAATTACGTATGAAATTGGCAATTTTTCGTATTTTAATGCCTTAAGCTATAATTTATAAGATTTTTGCAACTAAAATTTTTGGTTCAATGACTTTGGGTCATTAACCATGAAATCGTGCATTCTCATTCTGATTTGCTAAGTAGGTATTTTGGGTGTAATTTAAATTGTCAATTCGTACAGGAAAAACCCCAAATGATACTTAAAATTTACTTTTAGGGAAACACGCAAGTATACATGTGTGGTGGGAAGATTTGTGCTACACGCAAAGATTTTTAAAATCTAAAAGCTAAAAGAGTACCCCATGTTGATCTGTAAAAAATTGCCAACTTTGTTTCAAATCGGTGGTAAATAGATAATCTGTAAAAATTAAGAGATCATATACAGTTGACATGATGAGGATGAAATCGCAATATATATCAAGGTAGACTGTACATTGAGCATTAGATTAGCCACGTAAAATCTGTAGAGATCAGCTGCCAGAAAATCTAGGGAGTTATATTTTTCATTTTGGGGTACTTCTTCTCTCGAAATGGAGGTTGGTTATCACTAGAGCAATCTTGTTATTTGCTGCTGCTTTGAAAAGGTCCCAAGGATATACACTCTAACTAATCACGTAGTTTTCTATTTCAGGAAGTTCTTCTTCCTACATTCCTCCTTCCTGTTAATTTCCCTTCAATAATTTTCTGTCTGTCGGACAAAAACATGTCAAAAAATGCTTTAAGATATATTTATGGTTTCACTTCACAGATTTGAACGGAATACACTTTCTTACAAAAGCACAGGGAACACATCTTAGTTTTGGTGCAATACTAAGCCGTATACCAAATTATCCAGCCTCCACAAGCTAGAATATTGGTAATCAACTAGGGTGCCGTAGGTATAAAAAAGGAGTCCAACGAATTTCACAGAAATAAATGCAGATATAATGAAGTTTAATATTTTATGTAATGATGCCTTCACTTTAAAAATGTTGAGAATCTCTGAGCTAGTGATACAAAAAAGTCTCTTGTAATATTATATAAATTTACTTTTGTCCACCAGACTACTGAAGGTAACTTAAATTGCTAACTTTTCTCCTCTTATGTAGTTCCAGGTACTTAAGTTTTCGTGTTTTTATTGTTGGAGGGCTTAAGTACGAAGGTTGTTCGCAAATAAAATAATGGTTGTGCATAACGGCTCCGAAGATCAACCCTCGGCACCATTTCGTATCTAGACGGTGTGACTTTGGGTGGCAAGAATAGTATGTACCGTAAATACCAGATTTCAACCACGAATGCGATTTGTGCTAAGTGATAATTATCTACTACCTCATCTCAAGAACTTTCTTGCTGGCAGACCACTGGAAAATGACGACGAAATTAAGGAGACATTGATAAACTGAATGTACTCATAAGAGGCTAATTTTTATGAAAAGGATATCAAAAAAACTCGACATGAGTTATGTATGACAAGTGTCTCAATCTAATTGGTGACTAAGCAGAAAAACAAGTTGATAAAAGCGGAATTTTTTATAAATACAATAACTTCATCATACAATCAAAGACATATACATGTTAGAGGAAGAAGTAGCAGTAATTTGGAATATCCTTAACTATGACAACGAAATATTATTGGCATATAAATATAGCAATGATATACTGTTACTGCTTGTAAAACTTCTAAAGTTTGTGCTCAAATGTATGTGTTTTAAGTGATTTTTACAATGGCTAAAAAGCGCTTACATGCATATACTTAGCGTACACTTAACTTAAAACAATTTGGAAAATAAACAATTTAAAAATGTAGTGAAAAAAATTCTCATACCGAAAGGCTACTATAATATTAAGGAATTTGAAGACGATGAATTTACTGCACAGCAATTTAGCCAATAGATTTTCACACTTACACTCTTTCTTTATTTATATATTTTTTTGATGTCATTAAAATTGTAATATATCACTATATGAGCCGTACGATATTTTAATTTCTTTAATAAAATGTTCCAACGACCAAACGACTCCAAAAATGTACATTACATTCTCTGGAATAAAGATTATAATTATTATTATCATTATTAAATGTACGGTTGTTGTGCGGGGACCTAAGTACGCCGTTTGCCGCGCCACTATCCATTCCTAGAAATTTGTCTGAATATTGTGTTTAAAGATGCATGTTATTATAGATAACCTCAAAAATTCTAAAACGCTGTGTAGAAATATTTTAAAACTAGTAATTCTCAATGCAATAGAATACTCCTATTTTATCGTATTAGACGAATTTATACTAAATATTTATACATATAATGTAAACCGTATAATGTAATAGGCAATTATTTGTGACGTCAATGCCTTTATAAAAAAATCCGACTGTATGTATTAACGATAAACGTGTTTCATTGAAAAAGTGTATTATAGAAATATTAATATTAATAGAAAAGACCTGACACTTAATAGTGGAAGATGGAGGATTTAGAAGAGTGGGACCAAAAGTCAACCCGACGGATATAGTCGATAAAATTGCCAGCTTTTAGAGGAAGCACCCACTTTGAGTTTCATTTAAATTTTACAAAAGGCTTAAACCCGTAAGTTTTAGATTTGTTGTCACAAAGAAATGATTCTTCCTGAAATGATATATTCAGGTAGTTAACACACCGTTTAAAAGTCTTCATTCAGCATAATGTTAGCTTTATCACTGTTATAAATAGTTGAATACGGTGTGAAGACGTTAGCGAATCCAGACACATCTCCACATTTGAATCACGGGAAATGTTATTCATTTGTTAGTGCGCAACTGTTTTAATTGTACCTTGTCGACTATAGCAGCCGTTTCATTTGTATTCTAGAAGTGCTATTACATGTAACTTACATGGTAACTGAGATGTTTTCTTACACAATGTTTAGTTTTCAGTGAGAAAACAATGGTTTCAAGTACTTTTTCATACTGGAATTTACATTATTTTCATAGAGAATGTTACCAAAGTCAAGATCCTGTCTACTATAAACAGAAAACTAGGGCGTAGACAGATATTTTAATCAAGGAACAATTTTCTTAATTTATCCATTTTTTAATACCCCAGAATTTAATTCGTTCCACGAGATGATTCGTAGTACAAATTATTCGGTAACCGAATCACGATTTTCTATAAGTTTCAATGCAAAAACCTTTTAATCCATTCCACAACGTTGCCAAAAGGAGGACTGAATATTTACACTATTTATACTATTTACACTTTATATAGTGCACAGTCCATAATTTTTAGTTGCTGGGAGAATCACTGAAATGTCTACTGTTGGGATTGTTCCCTGATTGCTGTGCGCCTCCACGTCCTCCAATGAATATTCTTTCTTCTCCTCACTTCGCTCTTTTTTCTGCTTCTTTGTTTCGAGGTTTTCTGTGCTTAGATTCTCACAATTAAATACTTCGCAAGCAAATGATCACACGTTTTCGTGCGGTTTTTTAGCAATTCGTTAGCCGTGGCCAAAGCCTTGGGTACAATTACTGGAATTTTTTGTTACCAGGGTCATTCGTTGGCCGAACTTTAACTGTACTTTTCCACGAATTCTCGCCATAGTTCATGATCAATGAATGCGCTCATTGTTGTCCGGCAATATTTGATAGGTCGTCACTCCATGAATCGGGCTTCTAATGAATTTGGTCTATTTCTAGGACATCATTTCGTAATCATACGGCCACACTATTACAAATTCCTTACTAGATTTTCTTACTAAGGTTAATTTTTATGCTCTCTTGCCCAGTGTATATGACTTAAAGGTTGTTTCTCCGAGAGCAGTACCTTCATCTGAGTTCGGTATCCTTGAAGTCTAAAACTTTGGAACCAATTAGTTAGTTAAAATTTTTGGCGCATAGCAATGAATGCTATTTGCACCAAAAGTCTGTAGCTCTTTTTCACTGTAGATGTGCTAACACTTACAACAGTTTCAGGTCATGATTTTGTTAAATCTGAAGCATTTAGGTTCCGATCAGCCAAACTTGTTCTTCGCAGGACAACATCGTCCCTTCTTCTTTTTCTAGTGCCATATCCTAAAGGAGGGTTGGCGATTAATACGGCGATTTTTATTTTTCATGCGAAACTTTATAGTCAGGAAGTTCTTCCGCGATATGGTTCTCTTTTTTCAACAATTTTCCCCCGGATTATCAGTAAATTTTATTACGTACCACTTGTTTTAGATATTCTAAGTTACATTTTTTATTTGAATATATAATTTCTAGAGATGTATTCATTCTGGCAACATTTCATCATTACCGTACCGTTACTAGTTGTTAATTGTTTTCATTACCCGTAAAATTTTTTAATTCCATTATTACCAAGACCCTAAAATTTGTCGCTATTACCACCAGTAATAAAAGAAAAATACCTATACTTTAAACATATGTTCTAACAATCTAATACCAAAAAATTATCAGTTTCAAAGCACGTATCTATCCAAAAGTATAGTTAAGTTAATTAAGCTGTCATCATTAGCGCCATAACGCGTCATATTGTGAACTAGGGTGACTACACAGCGCCTCTAGCGTGTTTTGTCTTGCAACATCATACGTGAGAATATGAACAATGATTTATAGTAACACGTGTAAAAATTATCACATTCTGTGTGATGGCTTTTTAATTGGACAAGACAGATAATTGAATATATTGTCGATTTTAATAAATCATATTTTAGATAAAGGTAGATGTGTTGAAAATAAAACAGGGTTGACCTGAGCATATAAAACTACTGTTATGGGGTGACAAAAATTTAAAAATATACTTACTAAGAATGTAATTTTGACCGTCATGTACAGGCTGGGTAAAATAAATAAACTATAAGTTTCTGTTGCCATTTAGATTCTCTAGGGCAGTGTTTCTCAACCGTCGATCAACGGACTGTTACCAGTTCGCAACTAAATCTATCCGCTCTGAAAATTTAAAAGATATTATGTCTAATAGAGTAATGGTTTTTGTAAAATTATTTAAAAGAACTTGTACATAAAATTAGAAATTTTACGACTAGGAGTAACTAAAAATTTATTTCCTTTTTAATGTAAATTTTTACAATAAATTATTTTCGTAATATAATATTTTCACCGGACCTTGTAAAAAAAAAAAAAATAATAAAAATTAAGAGGTCCGCGTAAAATAAAATGTCTTTTTGCAGGCCCATGGTAAAATTTAAGTCAAGAAAAACCCGGGCACCCAAACTTCAGGAGGTACGCAAATATTTTTTGCTTGATTTTTTTTTATTTTCATACTTTTTAAACTTATATATCAGGTATATATCATAATAATTGCCAACTTTAACAGCTTATTATTTGGCATTGGCTTAATATTTTACCGTTCTGTTTTTTTTTTTTTTTTTTGGAAATTTACAAATCTCGCCTGTTTAAAGAAATCATTGTATGCTCTGAAAAATATCAAAAACTTTTTTTTAAATGAATTTTATTGAAAATGGTATGAGTATGAGAAAAGTATGAGTTCTTACGTAGAACTATGGCATCGCAGACCGGGCGAAAAATTAATAGCGTATTTGGCTCTAGTGTTACTACGCAGCAGACAATATCAAATTAGTTCGCCAAATAACGTACAGGTAACATAAAAAAAAATAAACTGGCTCATCGATCATATACTGTAACCAACTGAACGAAATGATGCAAAAACTTGAAGAAAAACTGCCTAGATTGGTCAACAGATCTTATTGCATGATAACGCTAGACCACACACTGCACAAATGACTGTGGTAAAACTACAGGAATTGGAGTTGGAACTTCTTCATCATCCTCCATACTCACCAGACCTAGCCCCCACTGACTACCACTTTTTCCGCAATTTTGACAACTTTTTAATAGGAAAACAGTTTAATACCGACAATGCTATAAAACTGGCCTTCCAGGAATTCATTGACTTTCGTCCGCCAAGGTTTTATACCACCGGCCTGAACAACCTGCCGCTTTAATGGTAAAAGTGTATAGAAAATATGGGTGCATACTTTGATGAATAAAATAATTCCTTATATTTGTAAGTTATCAACCAACTCTGCCTTTTTTTCTTCAAATTTCATCCTTGGCGACCTAATACATAGGGAGACATATTCTATCTAGTTCAAAGCCTAAGTATGTCCAAACTCTAGTTGTATTGTAATATACACTTGTAGATAAAGTAAAATATTCTCAGATTAGTACAGGTAACATAAACACTAATCTTATAATAATTACGTTTAAAATAATTTCTTCATATTCATTTATATTTTTTGCTGTTCTCACGTGATTTCCTATCAAAAGTTTTAAAAGCACTGTATTCCCAGGGTGTAATGCAGGAGATTGGTTTGAATTAAAGTTTTTTCTTATCGTTTAGTTTTTCATCTTCCACGTCGTTTCCATAAAAACAAGATTCATGTCCATGTGTGGAGATGTTACCTACATAAATAATGGATGGCATAGATCGAGGTGCCGCTTCAGACACCATGTTGTTATCTGACAAGCTTGTGAAAACGCGATTGAATTATGGAAATTATTAACAACACCAATAAGCCAGAGTTATTTATATTAAGGCTAAATGCTTATGATTTTAAAGATGAATATTAAACGAAATTTATTCATTAGATTTTTAATTAGTTTGCTAAAAATACTTGGGGAGGTTAAGAGATGGCACTGGAGCGGTGTAAAAGATAGCGTCTTATTGTTCCCTGCTTCGAGTCTTGGTCCGGCTAGTCTAACACGAAACAATCTTTTTTAAGGTTCAATTACACTGTAGCTTATTAGCTACTCGCTCAATTTAATGACGCTGTTTAATAAACTCGCCGCTTGCTTTGCTCCAGCATGTCTAGCACCACACTGGGCTACTTTACTCGCTACACGCTCGCGGGTAGCGAGATATTTTACCCTCTCGCTAATAAAATCACTGTGTACTCGCCGAAATGTCGAGAGAAGCAGTTGGCGTAGGTATTGCTGTTGCTCTTTTAATACGTCGGCAGTTGGAAAAAATCAGCTGTGGCCACCATAGGACCGACCGCCATCATAAAGTGCTTGTATAAAATACATTCTAGCAGCAGAGTAGAAATAACTTTGCCTAATATTTTCTAACAGAGATATTATTTATCATGACCATGGAAACATTACATATAAGTATGAAAAAATTGGGATTTGGAAAAATTTTCGAAATTTTTCGTTTTATCAAAAAACGTCTCAAATAAAAGTTATTAGTTATTGCATTTATAGCAACTTTTGTTCAATAAATTTTTTCGAAATATTTTTCTGTTGCTAAGTATTCGCAAAAATCTTAAAATCGACACGAGTAAACTCCCATTTATAGTCAACCGATTTTTACCAAAAGTTGATCAACTCGTGTCATTGATGTAAAAAGCTTAAATATGCAGTTTCATAAAAATCCTTTAAACCGAATTTGCTCTGCACGTGTACACAGACAGACGGAAAGACAGACAGACAGACAGACGGACAGACAGATGGACAGACAGACCGACAGACATCATGCTAAAAATAGTCAAAACGTTATGTAAGAACCTCTAGAAATGTCAAAATCGGTATGATTACAATACCTCCCTTATATATGTTGACGGTCGGTAAAAAAGAAAACCAAAATGGAAATTTAGAAAAGTGTGGTTAGAAGACTGGGTAGGCAGAACAGCAAAATATAGATAACTATATTATAACTCTTCCACTTTATTTTAAATAGAAATAATTAAATGAAACAGCAATTGGAAAATAAAACGATATAATGTGAAACTGCTGAGCGAGTAGGCGAATTTTACTAGCTGTGTGTAATCTATACATACTTATTCGCTCAGTCGCGCACCTCTTCACTCGCCAGCGAGTTCCTAGTAAACTCGCCTAGTGTAATTGAGCTATTTGTTCCTGATGATTTTTAATCGGGTTGACTCTTGGCCCCACTAACATAAATCCGTTTTTCTATGAGATTTTTTATCTGATGGCTTCTGGCCGATGAATGTTCGTTACCAGTTCTTCTATATCATTCTGGATTGTTTTTATTTCATCGCATACCCTCTCCAATATTATTGTTAGTATCTTATTTTCTGCCACTCAGTTTTTAATACAGGGTAGAATATCTTTTTTTTCCAGCTACTTATTTTATTTATTTCGTATATCGACATAGTTAATACAGTTTTTTTTTAAATGATAAATTAACATATTAACTTAATTTAAGTGGTAAATGCATATCGAAGGGTAGAAAGCAAGCAACCAAGTGGAAAAAAGAAAGCGTTTGTAGCTGGATGTCGAGTTGGTCGATCCATTCAAGAGCAGTAGGCGTTGCTAAAAATAGTTCGTCTGGTTCTCCCTGAAAAGTGCAGAGAAGACGATTTAGAATGATGTGCTCAGTGGTATATATAGGTACTCTGCAGTCGCAGTCTGTTGTCGTGGAAAGGCTCTATTTTTTGAGCAAGTGGTTCGTCTTGGCCTGTCCTGTTCTCAGACGGTTTAGTATGCACTACGTTTTCCTTGGTAGGTCTAAAACTGGCAGGGTTGTTTCTGGGTATTTTATATACATACCGACCTTTTTACTTGCCCGACCTTAATATATAAGGGGCAAGTATTGTAATCGCGAAAATTTTCGATGTCGAGATTTTGACTGATGACCACGTTTCATGGTCCAGGGAATACAAAAAACCTATTTTCGAAGTGCCGTCCGTATGTGTGTGTGTCTGTGTGTCTGTGTGTGTGTCTGTGTGTGTGTCTGTATGTATACACGATAACTCAAGAACGGTTCAACTTAGAGAATTCGTTTTGGTACTAAAAAATTCTCCTACTAAATGGGAAGAACCTTATTGTTTTTTATAAAGATCGTTTGAATAGAAATTGAAGTTTACTCGTGTCGATTTTAAGATTTTTGCGAATATTTAGCAACAGTAAAATATTTCGAAAAAATTTATTGAACAAAATTTACTATAAATGCAATAAATAATAACTTTTATTTGAGACGTTTTTTGATAAAACTAAAAATTTTGAAATTTTTTTCATATTTATATGTAACGTTTCCATGGTCATGATAATTAATTCGTAACAAGTAAACCTAGCCTTGGACAAAAATTTGTATAGAACATAATTTGATGTATTTTTGAAGATTTATATAAATATTTAAAAAAAAAAAAAAATTAAATTAAATTTTTTTTTTATTATTTTTTTTTTTGGGAGGGCAAGTCTAGCGGAGGTTTCCCTTCGCCACTGGTTTAGCAATATTTTCCTGCCAGGTCTTCGTACATTCTGATAAGGGATCAAAATCTTACTAATTTTTTCTGCGATCTAGCCATATTGGGTAACGGTATTCGAGACGAAAAGTGAGCTATCTCTTAAGATCTTGGTGAATCGGTAATTGCTGAAACTAATTAGGATGGAAGCCTTGATACGACGTAGTACTTTGTTTATAAAGATTATGAGGTTATTTGTAATCACATGGTCTGTCCATGCTTCGTTTCATTTATTTTTTCTAATAATGAGTCCTACATAACGTTTACGAGATTTTATATATTTGTATTTAGCGCAAGTCTCCATCAAGGCTACAATGTTGCACTGGTTCTTGTTTCTGGTTTCTTCAACGATTGATTAATTTATTTTAGTGACTCGGTATTTATTTATTTTAGTAGATCCATATTTGTCCTTTCCACTTTGCCTTTTGTTAGTTAGACTTTTGAGATAAAATCATTTATGATTACTTCTTTATTTTTTTATTATCTTCTACTTCTTCTTCTTTGGCCAAAAGTCAACATGACTGATAGTGAACAGTCATGTAGACTTTTGGCCTCACTCACATAAGCGCTCAATCTCGATCTATTCATTGTCAAGTCTTGCCAAGTACCCTGTATAAGGTACTTGGATACTTGTTAGATCTTCGGTTAGCTGATCTCTCCATCTCTTGCGAGGTCTTCCCACTAGTCGACGGGTATTCAATTTTCCTTCCCATATCTTCCTAACCATTCTATCCTCCCTCATCCTCGTTACGTGTCCTATCCACTGTATTCGTCTGCCTCTGAGCTCTTGGGTGATACTTGGCTTTGAATACAGTTCTCGGATATCTTTGTTTTTACGGATTCTCCATTCACCATTAATTTGAATGGGACATTTGTTTTATTATATTTTCTGTAATTTGTACATTTTATATGCAATACGATAAATAAATAATAAATATATATATATTTTTTTAAATTTAATGAATTATTATTAATCATTTTTTGAGCTGCACAGTTGAGGAGTCAAGAACTGGAAAGACAAGGTGTTCTTATCACTCTTGTTAGTTTCTGTCTTCCATATTTTTATTGCTAGTCTCTGTTCATATACGAATTTTCAGAAGCACTGATTTATCATTCTGTTTTTAAAAACTATCGTACAAAAAAACAGATTTTAATATTCGGTAATCACGGGAACAGAAGTGGAAATAATTTCACGTGAAGCCTACTTTGGCGTTTGGTTTAACTGTGACATTTTTGATCTGCTGTTAATCATATTCAGGATTGTTTGCGACATCTATGTGTGGGTTTATGAATGATTGACGGATACGTCTAGTAATAGTGAAATGAGCCCCAGTTAATAGGTGCTGAAATTGAATTTTCTAGTTGAGTTATCACCGTCACGGTTTCAGTAATGTGATGTGGTTGTCACTGAGCACGACACTAAGATCTCAGAATATGCATCATGAGCAAAATTTATTCATTTAAAACAATTTTTCAATACGGATATTTAAAAGGAAATGCGATTAGGACTTTACTGAAGTAAAAAACATAATTTTGTTAAAAAAAAAAAAATAAATAAAAAAGGAACGAAACGTTAAAACAAATACGTAAGTATTGACTTTTCGTTTTTCAGGTTTTCGTAGGTATAACTTCAGGTATATTTTCAGGTTTTTATACGACTCATATAACTGTTCGGTAGAAATTGTGGCCAAATGGATGGACCTAAAGCGTTAAAGTTTGGTATTCATATACCTTTCGTAGTAATCTACTGCCTCCAAATCTTATTTTAATTGATACTGCACTTGATGATAATGGAATGCCATTTGGCACACGTGTCCTTTATAAAAATTAAATCATTTTGACCCGCAGCACCTATTTGTGAACCGTGGAAGATACAAGATAGTAGCGAAAATATCCCACCAAGGAAGAAAAAATAACAAAATAGCTAAATACATATTTGTAGAATGGACCTTTATCTATCCGTATTGTTCGCAAATATCTGTCACTAGGTTTACTAGTTATTGCCCATAATTCATTCTCTGAGCCAAAAAAGTGATTTCTGAAATGTCTAATGAATTTCGTGTAAGATGGGTCGTTTTCTATTAACTTAATATCGTAGATTATGAATTTGTTATCAAAATGTCAAATTCGATTGATAGTTTTTTCCCCAATTTCGGGACATGATGATATTCCCTATGACTTCAAAACTGGGTATATTATGATTTTAATTCGATTCTTCCTAAATTTGTAGGTCAATATCCTTGGCTACAAGAATATGTGCGGAATTTTTCTTCAAGGGGCGCTAAATTTAAGATAGCTGCCGAAACATGAAAAGTCCCAACCTTGTATTATTTCGACAGCTTCAATATCGCTTTCGATCAAATCTTACTTACTTACTTAAGCTTACAAATCTTACCTATCCTAAGCTTTTCTACCTTTTGGTGTAAGGCGTTGTTGGAGTAGAGTCACGGTACTTCTCCCGGTGGTCTCTCCAGACTTTCCTATTTGAGGTACTGGTTTCGATATCGGTCCATCTGGCTCCTCATTTCTCTGTCGCTTGCCTCAGTTCGTCCTTCCAGGTCTTAATTGGTCGTCCTCTACTTCTTTTTTCTATCGGCCTCGCCTCATAGACTGCTTTAGCTGTTCTTTCATCTTACATCCTTTACACATGTCCTAGCCATCTCAGCTGACCTTGTATAAGCCACACTGACCTGGTTTTGTCTACAATTGTTCCCTGAACGTCGCGTTTCTAATACTTCCGTCTTTGTCTTTCCCGATATTTTCCTTAACCAAACCTGGAAATTACAATAATGAAATAAAAAATTGATGTGAAGTGTGAATTTTCACACATTTCAGGGTTTTGCAGGTATTTAATAACTGAATGATGATTATTTTGGATGCCAAATCAAATTTTATGTTAAAATATTTTTTTATGAATTTTAATTCGAATGCCTAATACCATTATTTAAGTTTCTAAATATGTTCAGTATTTTTTTTACATAGCAAGGTTCATTAAGATTTTGAAAATTGCGCCTATGGCTTCTATTGGTTGCTTAAATCATTAGCCCCGCCCTCTGATTTCGTATACATTAAACAGAATTAAATTATAATTTCAACACTCCCACTGGTTAATAAATTTACGCTTTTAAAAATTAAATGCAACATTTTCCAAAATATAACTAGAATTTTGACACAATAATTTAAACAAAAGAAAACTGCAAAAAAAAACAAAAAAATTAAAATTGACAGGATTCGAACTGTAGTTTGCAAGTTACCTGCTTGACAAATTAGAAAACCAATGACTAAACGCACATCGCTATGAGCGCGGACGTATCAACTTGGTTACATAGCGAATTAAATATTTCACATATTTTGGTTAAAAACAAAAAATGCATTATTTTCCGAAAACATAATCTGATCAAAAATTCCTGTTGTACTATTCCGGTTCACACCAATATACATTACTTAGAATTTTTTCAGATTTTTAGTTTAAACCATCTGGGCTACAGGGTGTGGGACAAAACATTTTTTGCACAATTTTGACAAAAATCGCATCAAAATAATTTATTTTGCAAAAATAAAATTTTGATCGTTAATCCACGTACTAAGGGCTTTCATTTGATACCCTACTTAGAATTTAAAAAAAATATTTTATTTTTCGTTGAGCACATATTTGTTTATATTTTTAGGGGGATATGTTTTTTAGATGTTTTAGTATTTTTCCTATGTGCGGGTCAAAAAGTTGTACAATCGTGCCAAATTTCAACTCTCTAGGTTTAGCCGTTTGGCTACAATTTTTACCGAACAGACAGACAGACAGACGACAAAATGACGGTATAAGGGTTTTTTGGTCATACCTACAAAACCCTAAAAAAGGAATATGGCTTGTTACTATTCCGGTTTTGCCCGAAATTAAATAAAAAGTGTGACATGTCCGGTCGGAATGGCTGTAACATATAAGTAAGAAGTTCAATGCATTTACAACTATGCATATACATACATCTATTTGATTAGCTTAGATTTGCGAGGCACTTAGTCTCAAATGAACTCGCTTACGAATTAATGCTCGAAAATGGAAAGTTACATCTAATTACATTACGCTATTTACATCTAATTTGCTGTAAAAATTATAAACAATCACACATTATGGATATTGGTCTGACATTTTGTGTGAAATTTTGGCTGTAAGGGTGGAATATGTAAATAATTTTTACACAACTATTTTATTCATATTTTCGTTGTTAGAAAACTCAGTTCGATCTAGGTACCCATTTTTCGCACTCTGATGACGCCCTATGCGAAAATTCTCACTCGAATTGAAAACACCTCTTTATACATAATTATAAATAATTATGTTTTAAAAAATGGGATAGGTAGTTGGAGGAACAAGGCCATAGACTAATCTTGTGGGTTTAAATAAGGACTCAGTCGGACTGACCGGGACTGAAGGACCAAGTGTTGAAGTGCCACAGAAAATGATAATTTAATTCAATTCTTAGTTTTGAAATTCCAACTTCCTGGTAAGATTAATACATTATCTAATACCTTAAGACTTTGACAATAATTGCGTAATTCTACAGCAATGCTGAAAATAAACTAGACAATATAATAATTGTAGGCAATCTAGGATCGTTTTGGCTGGTCATACATCGTAATATTAGTGTCATTTGTCGGCGTGTATCAAATAATGCCCGTCGCATTATAAATTAAAATGAAACTAGATTTCGCGTTGTTATTTTATGGTCGAACCGTAACAATAATGAAACTATAATCTAATTCTATAGGACTGTTAAACAGAGTGCGGCATAGCGGCGTATGAGCCTGCTGACATACCCTTAAACCAATTCATTCAGTATCTGATTGGTAGCTGCTGTAATTACAGTGCACGTGTAATGTATGATGAAGGCTTTATGGCTACCAGATTTGAAATTATGTTCTGGGACATTGTTTCTCGTCCGAGTCTCGCCCGTAGAGACAAACAACATTCACATTGCTCGATGCATTGCAATTAATATAGGCAAAATACGAGTTATAACAAGCGACAGGAAACAAATTATTCACCACTAGAAATACGTACGCCATTTTAATTTCCACTCATCACGAAAAATATCGGCGTAATTTGGTTTGAATGGCCCGAGAGACGCATGTCATATTCGATTCGATTTGTCTATCGTTTGGTTGATTGTATCAAGCGCCTATTTGTAACTAGGCTTTTATGGATAAAATGATGGATAAATGTTACGATGCTGGATTTTATTTCAAATTAATTAGTCTGTTTTCATACGTGATAAATGTCTAGTCATATATTAGTGACAATGAAAGGTCGCTGCCTCAGAGGGACGTCAGATTTATTGCATATGGGGCAAACATTTTTCAAATTTTATGAAAACATATTTAAACAATTTTGTCTCTATAGAAATATTAAAATAGGTACATAACTGAAGGAGAAAATTAGGAGAACTAAACAGTAAGTTCAATTTTATAGCGGTGATATATAATTTTTAAAGACAGTTTTTAGTTGTCTCCTAATTAAGTAATTAGTAAAAGTCCCTATAATATAAAAAGCTTAATCCTGTCTATTCGTCTGGTTGGAATAATTCGGGAAAATTCGTCTGATTTCGGAGACATAAACAAAAAATTCTAGACACCGCTACATACTTTGACCGGCATGAATAATATTTTGCAGATTTCTTCTTTAAGAAAGTGCGGATAAAATAACATATAGAAATGTCTAGGGTTTCATCGGCATAAACGAGAAATTCTAAACTCTCCTATATCTTTTGACTGATATGAACAATATTTTCCAAATGTATTCTCTAAGAATCTACGAATATAATTATGTACAGAAATGTCTAGGATTTCGTAGGCATAAACGAAAAACTCTTGACACTCCTATATGCTTCGACCGATATGAAAAATATTTTGCAGATTTATTTTGTAAAAACCTACCAATATAATTACATATAGATATGTCTAGGGTTTCGTAGGCATAAATAAGTAACTCTAGACACTCCCATATCGTTTGACCGATATGAACAATATTTTGCATATTTATTCTCTAAGAATCTAAGAATATAATTACGTATAGAAATGTCTAGGATTTCGTAGGCATAAAGAAGAAACTCTAGATACTCCTATATGATTTGATCGATATGAATAATATTTTGCAGATTTATTCTCTAAGAAACTGCGGATAAAATAACATATAAAAATGTTTAGGGTTTCGTAGGCATAAACCAAAAACTCTAGATGCTCTTATATCCTTAACCGATGTGAATAATATTTTGCAGGTTTATCCCTATATAATACTAACCTTATTTTTTATTTACATGATTATTTAAACTGATTTGAGATTTATTTATTTATTTAATTTATTTTAAAGCTAATAATGTGTTTGACAACACAGTTGACAACGGGTGCACTAGTTTGGCATATAAAAGGATATACCCTATATGAATCAAGGTCCTCTCAACTCAGTCCTTCAAACTCAGTGTATGACTAAAGAGTAATGTTGATGGTATATCTACGTGAGGTTTACTAGGACAATAAATTAATTATTTCAGTCTGCACATTCAAACATGGAGACCAATACGATGATGTTTGCCAATTTTCGGAAAGGAGTTGGTACATGAAAAGATAAATGAGGGCTTTAAGTCCAAAGAGACTGGACAATGTTTAAACTTGAGTAACCCAGAAACAGGTAGAGCCCAGGTGGAGACACTTTTATTTGTGACATCTTAAAAGATCTGCTGCTTGTGAATTGAATTTTATAATCATGCAAGGACACTTGCTATATCTTGGTGGAAAATAAGAGTTCTGATAGTCACCATGTCCAACGGGAAACAGAATAAACACATAATATTACATTTTTGAAATGTTTTCTTTAATTTTCCCTTGTGGAAAAGTTCCTGTTTATAGCTGCGTGTTTGGTATTAAACGACTAGTCGTGTTTATTACGTTTTAATTGTAACATTTCTTGTGTTACCATGAAATAGTTCACTCTTCGGAAGTAATTTAATTATTTTAAACCCTATTTTCATCTCTAATTATATAAAAGTCCTAGTTAATTTAAGTCCAACTTTTAATTCGTAACTGTCTAAATTGTATTATAAAGTTTGAGATGATCTTACGAATGGCTATCTTGTTAATGGACAGGAATGTCACTGCTTTAAATTAGACCCATTATATTTCAATCAACTATAATGATCGATTGGCCGAGATACATTAAATTTAAGTTCATTTCCATGTCTAATTACTGAAAATACATTTACACAACATCTGAGTGATTTCATAAACAAAATATTAATTAAGTTAACCAGAATAAATTTATCTCAAGAGATATGGTTAAGATACATAGTTTATTCATAGAATTGTAAAGAAAGATAAAAAAGAAAAACTAGATTAATAAGATTTAGATTAATTAAATATCAGGTTAGATGATATAATAGATCTAAAAATTAATGAAATTGATGGGCGTACCATGAAAAGAAATTTGCCAAATTCACGTCATCGTGTTGAAAACCCGGCTTGTGCATATAATTTTGCTCAATATTATGTCTCAAAACGTAACACTAATCAGAATAGTCCAAGAATATTCAATTAAATATCTAAAAAAACATTGTACATTTTAAATTGTAATGAATTTTTAATACACAGACCGGCAAATTTAAAGGAACAGACATAAAAATCTAATTAATTTCTCTGTAGTGTACATATTGTTGATACCTCTCAGGTAATCTTCTAATACGATATTTTTTGGAATAATGTTTAATCGAATTGAGGTCAAGGGAGCACACCGACCAATCCATTGTTGTTATACCCACTTGATTTAAAAAGTCTGTTACACAGTGGGCGACGTGTGGGCGCTCATTATCCTACATTAGGGTGAAATTTTCTCTGATATATGGGGAAAAAAGTACAATATGATCTTGAAGAATATCTCTGATGTACCTGTCTGTAGTTAACGCTCCGCTATCAATCACCACTAACTCTGTGCGAGCTCCCAAACATATTCCATCCCACGCCATAATTGAACCTCCACCAAAAGATACAGAAGTAGCAAAATTAAATGGTGCATTTTGTTTTCCTTTGCGTCGATACAATATTTCCCTACGGTTTAGTGGACTATTCAAAGCTATCTAGATATAGGCTACAAAATAATAGAATTAAAAAAAAGACTAATTTTCAATTGTCTTGAAGACTATAAAAAAATTACCCCAGAGTATATTTATTACCCCAAAAACGACATTTAAAATCAGAAATTTTATAAGTTTGTGATTTAATATTCAATTGTTTACAGTTACTCAGCCACACAATAAACGTGAAAACATGTTTTTTTTTTTAATTAAAAATAATCTCGAGCCCCAAAATGATAAAAATGCCCCTAAGCAATAAGGTAAACCCTGCCAGATTAGATGCCGTTTAGCTTTCCGCTCCCTGTCTTGTCGAAAAAAGCCTTTATCCTTCACTTGCATCACTTCTTTTAATATATAGAAGATGTGCTGATACAAAAATTGGTTACCTGCGGTGCCTATGTGTGTGGACAAGGTACCAGAAGAATTTTATGTAGACCCTGTGGGATCAGAACATAGAGATTCTTGCCAAAAAAATCTGCAAAACTATATTTCCGCAATCTGGTCATTACTGTCTCAAAAGAAATAATGTTAATATCATATTATGCCTTATTTCAGTCACACATTTCTTATGCTCTTCTACCTTGGGGACTTTCTGCTTCAGCTGATAGAATTTCCCTTCAACGACGTGCTATTCGATTTTTAGCAAAAATTAACTATAGATCTGATTGTAAGAATGCATTTAAAGAATTAGAAATAATGACATTACCTTCCCTCTTTTATTTATCAGTGTGAGAGTATGCCTATAAAAATAGAAACGTATGGCAAACCAGCGACAGAATGCACTCGTATGCTACTAGAAATAATGACCATATATATATCCAACTTTTTACGTTTAACTAAATCACGCAGTGCCTCTAATTATTACAGAATAAATTTTTTTAATTTCCTGCCAGAGGAATATAAATTCGTTTTCTGAACTTCAAGAAAACTGTAAAAGAATTTTTATTTGGAAATCCATTCTATTCGACTGATGAATTTTTGAATGTTAAATTTTAAATTTATTTATGTCCATATATTAACACCATATATTATTGTACTACCCTAATAATTATTGCCAATTATTTTGCTCCATATTAACATGTATTTGTACTTTGTACTGTATTTCCTGTATGACTGACTAAAACAATGTTTTATTTTGTATTACGATCAATAAATAAATTATTATTATTATTATTATTACCATAACTAACAAGAAGGTTCGAAATTGGTTGGGAATTATATTTCTGGGGATAAGACATTGAAGGACCAACCTAGATCAGTACGAGAATGCGCTATTGTACTCGAAAATTAGCAGGTAAATTAAACACTTTCTGTCCCTATCAAGGATAGCGTGAAAAGCGACCCTCACTCGTTAATCACGAAATTATTGTTCTCTATGTTATGCAGTAAAAGTAACATATTTTGGAGCTTAAGTGGTCTGTTCTACCTGATCACTGATAAGTACGAGTTTTAGAACTCTACAAAACTCTTAAATGACAACCATCAATGCTCATTTAAGTTATTTAAATATGGAAATAATTTTATTGACACCCACAAGATTCTCCTAGCTGTATATAAAAGATTTCCCTTTAAAATCTTTCCCGTATAAACCAGGTTTACTCAATATTAGGATTGAAATAAAATTTATAAAAAATGACAGACCGTCTGAGAGTTGGTTCGATACACGTCTAAGAAAAGCCGAGCTCATCAAAATGGAGTTATTCCTTTCTACGGATTGCGGGTTAAAGTAATTCAAAATATTTATTAAATATTTCAATTTTCTCTCGTCTGACTTGCAAATTGAAACTGGTCTAATAGCATCGAAGTAGCTCCAAGAGATCTTCTTTTAATAAAACTTATTTATTTAAAATTAAAATAAGGAATAGTTTACTCGTTTCTCTATCTTGAAATTCTAAAATGTGAAAACATTGTTATTGATAACGAAGGTCAAAAAGTCGAACAAACATCATTTATAAAAAAATCAGCTGTGGCCTCCACAGGACCGACTGCCATCACAAAGTACTTGCCTAAAATACATTCTAACAGCAGAGTAGAAATAACTTGGCCTAATATTTTTTAACAGAGATATTATTTATCATGGAAACGTTACATGTAAGTATAAAAAAATACATACTTAGAAAATATTTCGATAATTTTTTTGGTTTTATCAAAAAGTGTCTCTAATAAAAGTTGTTAGTAATTGCATTTGTAGCAACTTTTGTTAAATAATTTTTTTCGAAATATTTTTCTTTTGGTAAATATTTGCAAAAATCTTAAAATCGACACGAGTTAACTCCCATTTCTAGTCAACCGATTTTACCAAAAGTTGATCAACTTGTGCCATTGATGTCAAAAGCTTAAATATGAAGTTTCATAAAAATCCTTTTAGCCGAATTTGCTCTGCACGTTTACACAGGCAGATGGACGGACAGACAAATAAACAGACAGACAGACAGACAGACAGACAGACAGACAGACAGACAGACAGACGGACAGACAGACCGACAGACATCATGTTAAAAATAGTCAAAACGTTATGTAGGGACCTCAATTCGTGGAGATCCATCGAAATCTCGAAATGTCAAAATCGGTATGATCACAATACCTCTATTATATATGTATGTTGGCGGTCGGTTAAAATATGCTTAGGCCACCAGAGGACCGACTGCCATCACAAAGTACTTGTTTAATTTATGCTGCTTTATCAAAAAATGTCTCAAATAAAAGTTGTTTTATAGCAACTTTTGTTAAATAATTTTTTTCAAAATATTTCTATGTTGTGAAATATTCGCAAAAATCTTAAAACCGACACGAGTAAACTCCCATTTTCAGTTAACAGATTTTTACCAAAAGTTGGTCAACTTGTACCATTCATGTCAAAAGCTTAAATATGAAGTTTCATAAAAATACTTTTAGCCGAATTTGCTCTGCACGTGTAGACAGACCGACAGACATACAGAGAGACATGATGCTAAAAATAGTCAAAATGTTATGTAGGGACCTCAATTCGTGGAGATCCATCGAAATCTCGAAATGTCAAAATCGGTATGATCACAATACCTCCCTTATACATGTTGGCGGTAGGTAAATATATATATGGATCTCTCTGCTCAATACGGAAGTCAACGAAATTCAGTACGTATATGCAACATACCTGGAAACATGAACTCATAAGAGATGGACGTCCAAAAGTTAATCCGACTGTCAGTGACCAAGATGAGAGTAGGGTGGAACTATATAAGATGAAAAGTCTTTTACATTGTGTGTAAATTTCTAATTAGTTTCCTGCTGAATGATATGAAAAAATTTAAATATTTTAACTATTTTTTCTCAAGATGACTTGAGAATTGGATACGCAAATTAGAATATGCATTATGATTCTGTAATAATCTCTTCCGCGATTTACTTATAATAAATTAAAATACAGCAAATGACAAACAAATTAACATAATAAAAATGATTTTGCCGAATAATTTGAATGCTTTTAATGTATTTAAAAGTTTATAGAATTTACATAAAATCGTGATTTGATCTTAGACAAGTACTGAGATCGTGAGAACTAACGAGGATTGTTGGAATTTAACGGGCAATTGGACTTGTGTTTTACTTGAAACATTTAACATTACATTGAATTGGAAATTTGATTATGTATGTGTAACAGTATAAATACAGTTCCTTATTGAAGATTCATAAAGATAAGGTTAATCAGCAAATGGAACCGTTATCAGGGGTAAATTGAGAAAAATAAAACAAGTGTACAGTATCACTATCCAATTACGTAAGTAAGGAAAATTATAATTGAGCAAAATTTAGTTGTGACATTTGCGATAACGTCTAAGATCTATTCAAGTCCACTGTTGCTTAATTCTGCATTTGGAGACAGTTTATTCTCCCACGTAAACTTTATGTAAATGCTCGAAAAACCAAATCGCGCGCTCGCGTTTTGCCAGTAGAATAATGTTATTTGTGAAACAGAAATCGCTACTTGATGTAACCCATCAAGTAACGATTTCATTTTAATTCATGACTCTTTTTATCTACTATTAAACAAATAATGTAATTACAGAAGATCAATTTAACTATAGTCGGATTGCTGATAAGTGACTGTTGCTACAAGTATCGATATTCAATACTATATGCTTTCTCTGTCTATATCATTATAATTATTTGCATACCCATTGTAACGTATAGTGACGCAAGTTGACAACTAACCATCAAAATTATTTGAATAAAAAACAAAGCATTAGAAATAAACAGCATAATTCGTAGATATCTTTACTAATTAGAGCGCGAATATAAATTTACAGCAGTACTCAAACAAACAAAATTAATAATTTTAAGGTAATAATTATAAATAAGGAAAAATTTATACTCATACGCAAATTTTGGATTATAATTTGTTGTTTATTCCAGCAGATTTAAAATTAAAGTTTGTGAATTTAATAATTGACCGCAAGCCATATTTTAATTAATATTTATTACCAGACACTGACAGTTAAAACAAAAAACAAAAAACATTTTTAAAATCGCTGAAAAATGGTAACTAGATTATTATATGAATGGACTACTTGATACATACATGTAACAGTCACCTATCAGCAATCCGACTATAGCATTTTATATTTAGATACGAATCTTATTAGTGTAGAGTAAATTTCGAGTTACTAATGCCTACACTTTTCGAGGGTTGCTCCGCATAGAAGGAATAATGGAAGCTGTTTTGTTCATTGTATTACAGAAGAGAAAAATACCTACTTTAGAAGTGGACCAATTAACAGCAAAAATAAAACTGGCTAATTTCCTTAGTAGCAAAGGACATAATATAAAAAAAATCCTAACGAAAATGTTCTTGATTATTGTTTTTTGTCAGTTTCTACGGCTGACAAACTTGAACCTTAACAAAAAACCAAATGAAAAAGTGGCGGTCGGTAAAAATACGAGTACTAATATCATTCCGGTCGCATTGTGCAGATCCTAATGCTAGCCGGCTACAAAAAGCATTTAACGTCCATTACATTCCATGGAGATGCGCATGCTTTGCTGCTCTATAGTCCTTTTTTTCCTGAAGCACACACCAAATTTGTTTACGAAATGTTATTCGGCAGCAGATTAGTGTAGCACCGATTCTGAAAAAAAAAATCAGGATAAACGCCTCCAATGGTTTAGACATATCAGAATAGCAGCGTCTAGTACTGTTTCCTGTATTGCCACAATTATATATCCGTTGGCAAGAGCCTTAGACCAAAACAACGATGGTAATCCAAAAGTAATATCGATTCAAATTTGAATATTGCAACGTAGTCTGGGATCCAATATATGACGTCCAGAAGAATTGTTTGGAAAAGATCCAGCATAAATTCCTTAAATTCATTTATTTTAATGTCTGGGATCTTACTCTCTCCCTGAACTTTCTTATGACTCTCTGCTTCAAATATTTTCAACCAAACCATTATACAAACGCCGAGAAATCAATTCATTGTCATCAAAAAAAAAATATATATATGTATATATATCTAATAAAATTGATGATCCTGCACTTCTTCAACTTTTAAGTTTCCATACCCCCCATGTCCACACTGGTAACCCATTACTTTTTTATCTACCGCATGGTACTAATCTCTTTCTTAAGTCCCCAATTAACCGCATGTGTTCATATCATCATACATGAATATATATATATATATATAATTGAACATAATATAGAACATATTGATCTGTTTAGTATCAATTCTTAATTTTCTTGTTTTGATTTCTAAGCGTCTTAGTTCCTACGTTGCTCAGTTGACCTTTGAACTATTTCTACTTTTATTTTTACATTTTTATCTTATTTTATTCTTTTTTTAAATTTATTATCTATCTTTTTTATTTATATTATTGTCTAACTTATTGTCTATTACTGCCTTATTATTTATTATTTACATTTTATTGTTTTATATTTTATTTTATATGTTTGAACTTTTTTGTATTATATGTATTAGACTTAGAGTACTACTTAAATTTATATATTACACTGTAACTTTAAATATACTATTACCATGTACCTGTCCGTATTTGGATACTTTCCGTAGATGTAAATTTAAATAAATAAATAAAAAAATAATATACAGTCGATGATTGGACGAGGGTTCCCCAAATACACCCAAATGAGTAGTTTGATTGGCAAAAGTGGCATTCAAAATACCAAAAAACAGAATCTGCGCCAGCGAGAAAACTCTAAGGAGAAAACAACTAATATCATTCAAAGACAAAGTAACAAAGAAGACGTAGCTTCAAATCTCTTTGGAATTTACATTTTCCGATTTTGTCGTCATTTCAATGATCGACTCAACCTCAAGTATTTAATATTTAAAATGAGTAACTCTTTTTCCGGTGAGTAGGAAACGGACGGGATATTTCATATACAAGGTATCCAATCACCCGTCTACTCCTTTTTTCTCAAAAACACGATGTGTGAGCAAGCAGGAAAAAGTTTTAATCACCAAAGACTATCAAAAAAATCAAATGGTAATATTGAAATTAAAGGAATGTTCAGGATATCGAAGACAACTTTGATTTTTAAAATGGTATCTCGAGTTGGGTATCTTTGAATAAGACACAACTCAAACGTTTTAATATCTTTAATGGTTTACAAATTTTTTTTATAAAACTATATACTAACTATAAAATGACTTTAAAGTAAATTATTTTTATTTAAATGTGTTTAAAATACCATCTATTTTGATTTAAACACTTTTGTCTTAGCTACTAACTTAATTTCAGTTTCGTATATAGTACTTTCAATGTATATTATCCTATAAAGCCTGTATTGACGAGTGTTGTCTTAATGCGACAGTGTATCTATTCTGTTTCGCTGGTGATAAGTGAGATTTTCTTCAAATTATTCTAGTTGACTGAAACCGCATCAGTCAATTTGTTATAAGACGATTTGCTGTTATTTATTGCACACATCTTTTTGTGCTGAGATTGAGGTCACTGACCAACAAGGTCGTCTCTTCTGATCTGTTACAAATGATCACACGTTACTTTAACACTTGGATAGATTATTACGTACAGAAATCCTCAAAATGTCATCAAATAATAGAAAAAGCAACATATTTCTTGATTTAGATCTTTTAGTTCATTTTGTAAACAGTGCTTTCCAAAATTTATGCACAATTTTTTAAAAAGATTTTCATGAAATCACTGTAAACGGGTGATTCGTAAATGTGTTTTTTTTTGTAGGCCTACACGATTATTTAATAAAGAAATTAAGAAAACAGTGGAGGAGAGAAACCGAGATTAATATATGGATTAGCCAATTACATGTATACAATATATTTGTTCAAGCCAATAAATATGTATAAATAAATAGACTAGCGAGGTTGAGCATAATCTTCGAAGAGTTCTTGGCAAGTTGACACCGGGCGCTGGCATACGATCCCCGAGAAGTGGATGACAAAAGCATCTAGCGTCGATGAATACTGTCAGAGATTAAGGCATAAAGCTCTCAAAACAAACACAGAAGACTCTGCAGTAACAACACTTACTTGAAGTCAATGGCAGATAAACGATTTAGATCTAAAAATTTTAATGACAGCGTCGAATATCTGCCGAAGATGGAGAAGGTTTGATGATTATAAATAAATATATATATTAGGATATTAGGAAATAAAAATAGTATACGCTTTAATATTACACTTTTTGGAAAAGTTCTCGTTAGATGGGAGAGGCCAGCAATTCCTAATTTATTACAGTCGCGGAACCCTTTCCACTTTAATAAAAAATTGTGGAACCCTGACAATATTTACTTGGTTAATCGTTGAGTCCATTTACAATCTCTGGTGCCGGGCTTTATTTGAGTTTGAATCTTATTCTACCACGGGGGAAGGTTGCCACAGTTTTTGTCATTAATTTCTTGTCTCGTACTTGTTACTTCATTTCACGGGATTTAATTTAGAGGATACCCTGGCTTCGTATACCTTTTCCATATCTCTACCTTCATCCATGCTTGGGATACGAACATATCATCTCAATAGGCCTTCTTCTAACAATTCTTCTGGTTTTGTACCCAACAAATTTTGACAATTATACTGACTATAGATATAAAATAATAAATAAAAAAAAAGATATCATTCATACAAATTGGTAATTAATGTGAAGGATTAAACTTCTTTTCTTTCAGTATTCTTGCAAAATTTGGATTAATTGTGGACAACTAAATTCTAATATCAAGAATGGAATCCAATTAACTTTTGTATTTTGTTTTTACCGCAGTGTAGAGCAAAAGTACCTTTTCGCACAAATGGCTCTAAATAGTAACTAACAACGTAGTTCCTTTTTGAATTAATTTAGATATCTCTCTTATAACACCAAAACTTATGAATGGCCGGTTGCTATAGAACGTGTTAAGTGTTAAGTGTAGTAACTCGAGATAAGTTTAATACGAATCAAAAAATTATGTAAAAACATATAATTATAATTTGGTTAGAACCAGTTAAAACATTTAACTCGTTCTATAGCAACCGATGTCGATGTGTTTTTTGTAGCATGAAGTAGTTAGTTTTTCTTTTTTTAGGGTCTTGTAGGTTGACCAAAAAACTCTTATACCGTCATTTTGTCGTCTGTCTGTCTGTCTGTCTGTCTGTCTGTCTGTCTGTCTGTCTGTCTGTCTGTCTGTCTGTCTGTCTGTTCGGTAAAAATTGTAGCCAAACGGCTAAACCTAGAGAGTTGAAATTTGGCATGCTTATACAACTCTTTGACCCGCACATAAGAAAAATACTAAAACATCTAAAAAACATATCCCCCTAAAAACATAAATGTGCTCATCGAAAAAAAAAAATATTTTGTTATAATTCTGAGTAGGGTATCAAATGAAAGCCCTTGGTACGTGAATTAAAGATCAAATTTTATTTTTTCAAAATAAATTATTTTGGAGCGATTTTTGCCAAAATTGTGCAAAAAAATTTTTGTCCCACACCCTGTAGCCCAGATGGTTTAAACTAAAAATCTGAAAAAATTCTAAATAATGTACATTGGTGTGAACCGGAATAGTACAACAGGAATTTTTGATCAGATTATGTTTTTGGAAAAAAACGCATTTTTTGTGTTTTTTTGGCTAATAATGTACACAAGTTATAGCTTTGTAACACGCTACACTAGAAGGTGTATGCTGGTCTAGTGGTTATGATGCTGGCTTTTCACCCAACTAACTCAATCCGAAAGGGATCGAACCTTGCAAGAAGAGACAATATTATTTGTTGTTTTTTTTTTGAATTTTTATATTGTTTAAATTATTTTTTCAAAATTCTAGTTATATTTTGGCAAATGTTGCATTTAATTTTTAAAAGCGTAAATTTAATAACCAGTGGAAATTGTTTAAATTATAATTTAATTCTGTTTCAATGTACACGAAATCAGAGGGGCGGCGCTTATAACAACCAATGGAACCCTTGCATAGGCGCAATTTTTAAAATTCTTAATGAACCTTGCTATATAAATAAAAAATACTGCACATATTTAAAAACCTAAATAATGGTATTAGGCGTTCGAATTAAAATTAACAAAGAAAAATATTTTAATATAAAGTTTGTTTTGGCATCCCAAATAATCATCATTCACTTACTAAATACCTGCAAAACCCTGAAATGTATGAAAATTCACATCAATTTTTTTTTTTTTTAGTGAAAGAATTGGAAATCGAATAGTTTTTGCCATCTTTAAGTAGAGGAAAACGCCGATTTCCAATCCCTATGAAATATTAATAATTTCTTAAATTCTTCTCCGCGCATATTTTTAACTATTAATTAGTGCTTAAAAACTCATTTTATTGCGGAGCCTCAAATTTTATCAGCCGAATCCTATGGTTGTGTGGAACACGAATTGGAAAACTGGACTAGATCAATATTATCGATCATTGAAATAACACCACTTCGTATCTTGAAGAACATTGCTTGCATGGTCATCCATACCAACGGTGATGTCCACGGTGAAGGAAAAGTTTGCACTCGCCAGTCACCGTGGAGGAGTGGTTAATGTAGCGATGCACTGACTTCTAGGCCATGGGGGCTCGGATTCGAAACCCGGTTATGGAATGGATATTTGTGTTGTCAAAAAAATGGGTTGGTCAAAAATAAAAAAATAAATCATTTACTGGATAATGGCCTTAGCAGCTAAGTCGAAGAGTATGAAAAAAAAAAGAGTTTGCTTTCAAGAAATCGAGCATAAGTTCAGAAGGAGCAAAATGCATTGCAAGATCAAAGGACAATATTTTTGAGCCAGTAATATATTGGCCTATTGCATCAAACTGTTCTACTCGATAGACAAACAGTAAATTGACTCAGAATAAGGATATTAAGATAAGTTTAACCTACAGATATGGGGCCTACAGCAGACAAATGATTAAAAGTGGAAACAATTTTAACCGAATCATAATCTGCTTCTAACTTAATGAACCTTGTACAAGGGAAAATCTGTTTGTAGCTGGCTAAATGATAAGCCTCCTACAGTCGCTGTAATAAAGTGAAATACAATTGTATTCCGGACACGAAAAGTAAGTCAGCATATCGCTAGTGAGTTTTCTTTTTATGATATTGATGGTAATAGTTGATAACCGTTTTGTTGACTGTTCCCGTAATAATGGGAACACATTCACATCTCGAAATGATGTGGTAAATATATTATTTTCAATTCTGTTCTTGCGGTTTCCTTCAATAGCTTCTTTCCTTGCAGAACTTTAATTGTGAACAAGTGCGATAAGTTGTTTTTTTAGTTAAAGTATGTAATGATTATTTTAAAACCTTTCATTTTTATGTTCAAAGTGATATTTTGTTTGGAATGTAACACATAAAATGGATTGTATTTTTTTATAATGATTAAAAAATTAATGATGGTATAAAATATTTAACACTTTGTATATTATGGTGTAATATTATCTGCGGTTGGTAGCGAAGATAGCATTTTACATCATTGTAATTTTTAGTTACCACGAACCGAGGTGGTTTTGTATGCAAATCACATTACCACAAGGTTTCTAATAAAAAATAAATAAATAAATAAAATGAATCTCGATTTTTGTAAATTCTTCTGCACATCATATCTGAGAAAAATATACTTTACATATATTTTATATATATACTTTTGAGCACGACAGGATTTTAGATCTGTCGTACCCATATGTGTTATGTAGGTAAATATTTTATTATTATTTTTTTTTCTGTTCTTAGACCTATAAACATCCTACAGTAATGTCACCTAGCCGAGTTTCTCAATACCTTATTGCTACTATCTAGTTTTACTATAAATACTGTCACAAATTTTTGGTGAAATTCTACTAAGTGCTTTTTTTTGAGTTCATAATACACAGATGCAACTTAAGGTGGCGCACAACCCTAGAGTCCTCAGTAGTTTCTCATACAAAACTAATAATCGAAAATCAAATTAATAACAATCTATATATCAAAATTTTTGTCTATCTAATAGGATATTTTTAATTGTAGAAAAAACTGTTAGGTAGTTATAAATAAGCAAATTGCATTATAGACGCCATCTTGTAAACCAATCGACGCACATTTGCGTACAATGCGGAAAATTGTACCTAAAGCTTCATTCTACAAATATGATTGTAGCTATTTTGTTATATTGTGAAAATTACTTATAGTTATTGTACTTGGTAATCTATTTTTGCCGCCCTCTTGAATCTGCTGCGGTTTTCAAAATTGGTGTTACATGTAAAAATGATTTATTTTTCGTGAAGAATACGTGTACCAAGTAGCATTCTATTATCTTTAAGTATAATATTTTTCGACGAAGGCTCTAAACTACAAGTAATCAAGTCGAAAAAAAAATTGACGTATTATTTGAACATTTCTACACAAAACTATATAAATATAAAAGTTATTCGAAACCCACAAATAGATTTAAAAAATTACACAGCAATATCGCTGATGTCTATTTTTAAGTTATTGAGCGATAATATTTTTACAATAAATGTTTCTACAATTAAAACTATCATATTAGATAGATACAAATTCGGTGCAAAATTTGATGTATAGGTTGATACTAATTTTATTTCAGATTGTTAGTTTTGTATAAGAAACTAGTAACCTCCGGGGGTTATACGCAGCCTTAAGCAGAAACATCAATTTGCAAAATTTCCACCTCTGGCCGTTACACAGCTGTTAAATAATCTCCGCGCACTCCTCAATAGAATTACGAAGGGTTTCTAGAAAAGATTTTCATGAAAAAGATTTTAACATTGAGGAAGGACTAGACCAATGGTTTTCAACCTTATTATATCTGCGGAACCCTACAGTTTAAATGCTATTTCTTTTCCCCAAGGCAAAAAGCCACAATAGGCTGTCTTTTCTTAATTTTAAGGTCAAACGATTTAAAATAATAATTTAAATGTTTATTATTGAATTTAGTCTTGATCAAAATTAATATTTTTAATACTGTATTTTTATATTTTTTAAATGTAGTTATACTATTTTACTTTTTAAATAATGCAATATCTTAAATAGTAGGTAATATAAGAAGTAAATAATAATCACTACTTAACAAATTTGAATTTACGTACGTTTTTGTAGGTCTGTCTGTCTGTACGGTGGAAATTGTAGCCAAACGGCTTAACATAAAAAGTTGAAACCCACACCTTGGCAACTCCTTGAGCCACATACAGGAAAAATACTGAGTAAAAAAGCATATTCCGAGATAAATATAAATAATTATTAATTTAATAAAAAATAAATATATTTGTTTAAATTTTGTTTGTCATACCAAATGAAACCTCTTAATACGTGGATCAACAAGCAAATTTTTATTTTTAAAAATCAGTTTTTGTTGTGTTTGCCAAAAATATGTCAAAAACCTTTTCCCCACGCTATCTCTCAAAGGGGTTGATATAAAAATATGAAAAAAATCTCCATAATGAACATTGATAGGAACCGGAATAGTTCAACAGGAATTATTGATCAGGTTAGTTTTTCGAAAAATGTCGATTATTTGTGTCGTCGATAAAAAAAATATTGTGTGGCATCAAAGAAAGCTCCTAGGACGTAGATTAAGGAACAAAAAGTAATTTTTTAACATTCGTTTTTTCTTTAAGTTTTTTTATCAAATTGTGCTAAAAAAGTTCTTGTCCCACCTCCAAAGAGGTTAAACTAAAAATCTGAAAAAATTATAGGTAATGTACAGTGGTCTGAGTCGGAAACGTACGAAAGGAATTTTTGATCTGATTGTGTTTTTGGAAAACATAGCAGTTTTTGTGTTTTTGACAAAATTAATTATTTTTTTAATTAATAGCAAAATTATGGCTAATAATGTTATGGTTATTTTGTATTTATGGCTAAGAGAGTCTGTGTATTTTTCTGCAATTAAAAATATAATAAAACAATTTAACACCTGAGGACCGAGTTTTGAACACCACACTACACCCCAGACTGTAGAGTGTAGTGTGTAGTGTTCAATTATTTTATTATACTATTATACGTTGTGATTCAACTTTTCATTTTTAAGGTATCAAAGAGGAATAAAATTATGTTGGTTTCTTACACTTATTTAATACCTACAAAACCCTGAAATGTGTGAAAATTCACACTTCACATACATCATATTAGTAATTTTAATAAACTTATAAAATATTATAAAGAATTAATCTACTATCTTCTATCTAAAGAATTTCTTTAATATAAGATTTTATGTGATTATTTGGAAAATTAAAGAAAATGAAACAAAGATTTGCATACTTAAAAAATGATAAACAAATAATAATATTAAAAAAAAAAAAAGAAAAAAGAAAATAATGTTAACTTTGTATTTTGGTTAATACACATTAATTATAATATTTGTTTCCTTGTTTGGTCCATTTAAACCATCATTTGCCCACTAAGTTTATGCAAAGAAGATTAGTCCAAATTTAAAAAATCTATTTTGCGTATATTTTTCATTAAAAGTTTAGTGGCATGTTTCAGTTCAATGCTTTGTACCTTAAAAATAAGTAGGTCGAAAAATTAGGTCCACAACTTGTTGCAAACAGGATTATAACGTTTTTTAAAATTATCGCAAATCTGACATTGACAAATCTGTTTTGAATTCTTATTTATGGTGAGATGCTTTTCTTGTATTTATTTGCTTTCGATCTTACTCAATATTAACTTAACCGATGACATCATTAGGCCATATTAGTCAACAAACTTACACTTCAATGTTTGTTAGTTTTATTTCAAGAAGTTTGTTCACCTGTTTTTTTCTCTCGTCAGACAAAACTAACCTCAAACTATACACTACAATATTCATGTCTGTATTTTCATTTTGACGTAATTTGTCCCTGTATGGTCTGTGACGTATATATTAAATAGTACCGGTCATTCCACTGTATATTTTTGTGCAACGAACAAGGAGTTTACTTTAATAACAATTAATTCAGTTGCCGCGGTGGCTCTATCTTTGTTCGCATTAACGTCACACCATGTGCATTGTGCATATACTCACAAAAATTATATGTTTACTCCACCCACAGTCTCTGAAACACCTGTGTGATAAAATATAAACTAGATTCCTTGTTAGTTCTGCACACATTATTAAAAATATACACCTAGATAATTAAAAATTATGTTTATCAGGAAAATAGGTTAATAGAATTTATATCAGAATATGCATACATATATATAAAAATGGTGGAAAGATTATAATATAAAATTATGAATTATTTATGTATATTCTTTATTCCCTAAGCCTTGTTCAGGATATTAAATAAAAAAAATAAAATAAGATAACGTACAATACTACATCAAATAATTTTCAATATTTTATATCTCATTTCTTTCTTTTTCCTCCACTGTCCCTCTCTTTCTTCCTGTTCTCATTCCGGTATCCCTCCCCGATCTCCTTCCTTCTTGCTTCCAGTTCTCTCGCCAATATTTCTCCCTTGCCTTCTTCACTCATCAGTTACTTTATCTCTTTCTCCCACACTTCCATCTTCTTACAACGCTTAGCTAAATGCTTCAAGGTTTCCTCATCTTCCTTGCACATTCTGCAGAGCTTGTCCTCTGGCTTTTCCCAGTACCTATTGTTCCTCTCTTCGTTGCCGCATCTCTGCCTTGGTATCCTCGTACCTCTACCCCCTGATCTTCCTCTTTACCCCTTCAAATATCTCAGTATTCCGATCAATCTTATCTCTTTATATCTTTTCTCACTCCGCGATTTGTCTGTTTTTTCTATTCTTTCCTGTTTACCGTTCTCCTTATCCCTCCTCAATTCTTCTACTATATTTGTTCCTCTGTTTCTCTTCCTCTCTGCTTCTTTTCCATTCCATGTCCATTCCACACTTCCAAAAGTACTATTTTCTTATCTCTCCCCATGCCGACAATTTGCCTTTTTGTTCTTCCTTAATTATTTCTTCCCAGCATTCCCTTATTATTTTCCAATTCTCTTCTCTGCTTACTTTCTCCTCATATTTCACTGCCCTCGCTCCGGCACCAACAGCTTTTCCCTCTTCATTTGCTCTCTCACAATATATCCTGATGTCGTCCTGTCTAGTCATATAGCCCTCTTGTACCCTTTCCATCATATCCCATTCCGTCCATCCCCAAATCTTCACTCAGTACATAAGAATACTCTTCACTATTGCATAGAATATCTTCATCCTCCACTTAATATCGTCATTAAACTAGCTCTCCCCTATGCTCCACAACTTTCCCATAACCAGCCATCAAATTCTTCCTCTTAAGCCTGAAGCCTTTCTACCTTGCGGTGTAAGGCTATAGTCGAGTTACTTATTTTCTGGTGTTGTTCTCCATACTTCTTTCCATCGTGTTCTGTCCTTTGTATATTTTCTTATCTCCTTCCACTTTACGCCTCTCTTCGTTGCAGATTCTTTTGTTTCTTGGTGCCAAGTTTTTTTCGGTCTTCCTGGTCTAACTTTCTTCACTGTTCTTGCTTCAAAAACTCTTTTTACTATTTTGTCTTCACTCATTCTGTGCATATGTCCCAGCCATCTTAGCTATCCTTCTTCTGTTATAGTCTCTACTGGTTTTGTGCCTAGTTTTTCTCTAAATATTTCATTTCTCAAATTATGAAATTTAATTTATGCATCTGATGACAGGTAAAAAGAAACTGCATGTATATAGAAATTTTCATTATTTTATACTAGTTCATTTATATTAAAAATATAGTTGAGGAACATTTTCTTTATTTTTTTTTCACGTTGTTCATGGCCTTTGCCACGTAATTAGCCATGACAATTTAAATTTTCCGTGTTGTAAATTCCATGCCTGAACAGGATTCGAACCTGGGATCCGCTGGGATATTTTTTAACGCAGTCGTGCAATTTTTGTAGTGCCGTCAATTAATTTTGTTTGATTTTCTTTCTTTCATTGGCTACAGCTTTCGGAAGGCTTGAACTTTCGCAATCTCATGTCCTTTTAGTTTAATTTTTCTTTTGGAAACAGTAAATATTCTGGAAGATATAAACCAGTTGATTAAGATAGATGATAAATCGTAGTGATACTTTTTTGGAATAAAAATTAGTGCGTAATCATGCAAGAGAATAGGTTGAATGTATTTCAAAAGAATTAAAGGCACATATGTAAGTTTTGTACTGTATCTCAGCCAAGTTCCTTTCTCAAGTGAACTGGCCAAGGAAAATGGATGAATATATCAAATAGTACATCCACAATCGAGGAAACTGAAATCATGGTAGTTCAAAGAAGAATCTGTGTCTATATCCTGCTGGATGGATACATCACTAAAAATACTTAAACTAGAATCTTAAAACCATGATACAAGGCAGTTATAGAGGTTTATTGGATTTCCACCAAAAGCAATATTAATGTTGTCATTTGAGTATAATCTTTATTGCAGTTAACGGTCGTTTAGGCAAGTCATGACCTTTGAATCCCTACAACTCCTACTATACTATCCACCAATAATCTTATACATTCAACATGATGCAAAGCATTCTGGCTTATGCAGACAGCTGGGTATTGTATAAAAGGAATAGTGTGAACAACATTTGGCACAAAAAAGTATTATTGTAAGAGGAGCTCTTGGGAATCAAGAGTAGAGAGAAGAAGAAAGAGAAAATTTAAATTAAAATGGATATAGAAGCTGGTATTGAGTAAAAAAGGCAAAATCCATGTTATGGTATTCTCAGAAGACTACAAGAAAAAGCAGGCAGATCCCGAGCAGGCAATATAAATGCCGATGAAACCATGGAACAGAAAGATTTAAATCATAAAGTATGAGAAGACCGAGATGGCTGTGATAACAACATGGAAGCAAGATCTGCTGTAAAAAATAACTTAGAAATGGTGGAATAAATTCGGATGCCCATGAAGATACTGAACAGGTGCCACTCAGTAAAAAGAAAGTAAAATTGACTAAGCTTAGAAAGACATACTTATCCAAAACTGAACTCAGACATAAAACCATTCATTCCTAATACTCACACTTAACAATGTTCCAGAGACGAGAGAGCGTGATGAAAATTTATAAAAATGTACAACTCTCAGTAATCAGCAAATTGAACACTTGCAGTCTACATCATTGCAGTTCTCTGATGAGGCATAATGATAGCGTATTATTTTATAAGAATTTAAGTGCGTTAAAGAGTGCCTCGTACTGTAGGTCAGTGTTAAAACAAGCCATATACATCTACAAATGAAGGACGAGGAACTAATAAGGCACAGACGGCGCACAAAATTTCGAATTAGGTTTTATAATATTCGATTTAATCTAGCTAATCTTTTATGCGCTCACACCTGGAAATAAGTCCCTGACTTTTAAGCGCTTTAAAGTTTTAGGTATTTTCATAATATGTATGTCCACCGTTTCTTCTGTTTTCTTATAATGCTTTCCCTTAGCCTACACTGCACAAGGTATAGTGAGCATCTGTATTCATAGCATATCATTTAATTCGTATGAAAGCCGCATACAATGATATGTGCGCTAAATTAACTGCGTCAGATCACACGGTAGTTCTTATCTGACTAGAAATCAACATCGGCAAAACCAAACCTATTTGAATCATTACTAACCTGAATAACATCCTCAACATTCAGAGGACGATATGGTTGTTTTACTTGGTGGCTTAGTCACCACAGGCGATGGAACTGCTAAAGATGTGCTAATGCGTATTACAAAAACCAATCATGCTTTTGTGATCCTGGCAAACGTTTAGATAACTACGTACTTGGTCTATCCGTAAATCTCATTAAGACTGGTGTCCCGACATGTGAACATACGACAGATTAACATGCGACACTTTAATATGGACAGATTAACATGCAACAGATGAACATAGACTCATTTTAACACACGACAAATGAACACTGTGACATATTATCATAGCGAAAAATGAACATAAGTCAATTGAACACATGACATTTGAACTCACATTTCATTTTTCTTTTTATTATTATTTATTTTTATTAACAATGTTAATACAATTATTTTATGTGGTGTGTATGTAAACGCTTTTCATTGTTTTATTGATTTTTTAATAACAACTTAAACAGACTTACTTATTAGAACGAAATCATTCTTTTTACCTACCTACATCAAGATATACTGAAGTATAAGATTGTTTAAAATATCAAAAAAGATTATACCAAGTTATCTAATAGATCAAAACAAAAATATAAAAAAATATCAAAAATTAGCAAACATAATTTTGCTCACAATTGTTTGATTTTGAAAATCTATATAAATAAATCTGAAAATCTGTATTCTGTAGCTGACCCACCGCTGACCTCCGTTGACCAACCGCTGACCAATCGCTGACTAAACGATGACCAACCGATGACCAACCGTTGACCAACCGCTGAACTTATATGCTAGGATAAATAAAAAATAAAAATAAAAATGAAATGTGAGACCAAATGTCGTGTGTTCAATTAACTTATGTTCGTCTGTCGCTATGATAATATGTCACAGTGTTTATTTGCCTTGTGTTAAAATGTGTCTATGTTCATCTGTCGCATGTTAATCTGTCCATGTTAAAGTGTCGCATGTTAATCTGTCGTATGTTCAAATGTTGTGGAACCATTAAGACTAGCTTATTTATGTATTATTATACGGTTGCAAAATCTACCATTGTCATCGAGAACAAAATGCGAGTGTTTGTTAGACATCTCCTTACGTAAAATCTCGTAAATGTTTAATGTTGTTACGTATAATTCTCTGCAAGTTCCAAATTTCTTCTTCTTCAAACCTTCATGTTTGTCCAATATTGGACATAGTCCTCCACTTTTTCCTTCCATACACAGTCTTTTGCTATCCTTAACCAGTGTTTGCTGGCTACCTCTTTTATATTATCAGACTATATTTTAGGTGGTCGAACTACGTTTCTTTTGCCGTATCTGGGATGCCAGTGAAGGATATTTATTGTCCACCTATCATCTGTTCTTCTGATGTATCCAGTATCCACTTGGGAATTATTAGAAATGCGGGATGTTAGTTTTATGAACTTCTATCTCATTCCAATATTTCCTCCATCGCCGCCCATGATTTCGTACAATTATCTTAATTCCAAATTGTGTATACGATGCTAACATGGTCACGATCTTTTTACGACTTTTTAACTGAACGTGTGCAGTCTTTAAAAAGTAGAAATTTTTATAAAATAGTTGACCATCAGAACTCTGCCATTATTGTAATTTTTGTTCAATTTCAATGGATATAAAACCATGGTTAGTTAGTAATGATCGATCTTGTAGATCCATTTGAAGATCTTACGAACGTTGGAGATTAAATGATGAACGGTTTAGAATCTACTGACCATGTGAACGAAATTATTTTACTGTGTTTATAACACTTTTCGTTAAATTGATCACCATCAATATCAAATAAAATGCATTTTCAAAACCACCTATATAATTTCATCGTTTTGGTTCATTTTGTAAATATTAAATTATAGGATAGGAAAAATTTAATGATTATGATTGAAAATTAATGTTTGTTTGGAATTTATAAGATAACGATTATTTTCAACAAGCAAATCCCTATGGAAAATAGACATTTTTAAACTAAATTTTTTCCTGATATAGAGAGCTATGAACTTAAACGATATTGCCTGTTGTGGCAACTGATGAAGCTGCAAAACGAATTTCACGACTTTTGGTAGATCTAGTCGTTCGCAGATGATTTTAATTGCCTTAGACGAATTAATATTAAACGTAATGTTTACCATCGTGTCAAAACGCCCAATATGTGTGTACAGCGAGTTAACACGCTTTAAGTTAGTATCTTAAATTTTTTGGCGCACAGCTACGTTGGCTATTTGCGCTTAACAGAGCCCATCTAAATGACTAGAGTATATATTAAAAAGAATAAATTAAACATTAAACAAATAAATAAAATCGCATACACTACTCAATAAAAGAAACCTTGCACGGAAAAATACAAATAAATAAAATAAAAGTTATTCGAAAATTTAAACAAACGTAGAGTGATTGTAAGGGGCTGTAAAGGAACCAGTTACCATGGAATATCAAAGAAAATAATAAAACATATTAAAATAAGTTGCAAGATTTCACACATGGAACAGTAAGTTCGATTCTCTCAGGAAGAGTATTAGCTTGTCCATAAGTACCTTTTCGCCACCAGCAACTAACAGGTCATAGCACAGGCATAACCCTGCTTTGGCATCCTCGAACTGTACACGCTGGGTTAAAATGTGTAACATAGACAAACCTGTGTTTCTTCACCTCGAAGGAGGTGTCCATAGGTGCACCAACTGTGGCCTGTACGAAGGCATTGGTATTGATTGGAGTGATTGGTATTTCCTCCATGCGGTTAATGCATTGTCTAGAGTAGAAGATATGGACTTATCAATGAGCATATTGAAATACTTATTGTACTGATCGTTTGGGATCGCACTTTTCATAAGTATGAATGTTGGGACATTCATTGTGAGTTCATTACGGTCGTTTTTGTTGGTTTTATAAATAAGTTCTACCTGAAATGCGTGCTGATGTATGTCTTCAAAACATGGATCCTGTCAAAACTCTATAACATAATAAAGAGACCAGCGGCATGAAAATTTAAATTTTTGACATCGTGCTATGTAGTAGGCAATCATTGCTTGACATTCTTCAGCAACGTTGTTCTTCTTCCTTCCATTGATCTTGAGGCAATCACAAGCATAACAAATTCAATTTAATTCAATTTTAATAATAATAATACAAACTAAATAAATACTAAAATTAGAATAAGGCCCACTAAGCGTTCTACAGACAGACTAGAACGAAGGAGAGTTCTAGAAAATGTCAAGACTCATACGGTTGTCGAAGCAGTAATGATAAATCGTAATCTATTATCTTTATAGGGTATTAAAATATATCCATTGCAAACAGGAAAACAGTCTCGAGCTATCTCATATTTGTCTGCATACCGTGGTAAAATCATTGTATTTTTAACATGATAAATGAAATTGAAACAATGTGAATAGCTTAAGTGGTTAACATGGTGAGAACATTTAGTTATATTCATCTTTTTAAATTGCAGAAAGTATTTAGTAAGTGAATACTGGAATGATTTACATTTGAATACCGCAAGACAATTTTCTCATATTTTTGTAATTAATTTTACCGGCATTTTAATTAAATGTTTCAAATAATAAGAAGGTATTAACATAATAGCGAAAATAAATTGAAAAAATATAGTCTATTAGCTGAGGTACCCGGTAATTTATTTATTTATTTATTGATTTATATCTATGGGATGATCAACAGGAAGAAGTTCCCAATAAAAGATCATCACTCATTACAAATTTAGCACATATGGTTGAGTAAAAAATTGTATATAATATGTACAAAAACGTATTTAAGCAAATAAACATAGTCTAAAAAAATTGATGTGAAGTGTGAATTTTCACACATTTCAGGGTTTTGCAGGTATTTAATCAGTGAATGATGATTATTTGGGATGCCAAAACAAATTTTATGTCAAAATATTTTTTTATGAATTTTAATTCGAATGCCTATTACCATTATTTAAGTTTCTAAAGATGTGCAGTATTTTATATCAAGGTTCATTTAGATTTTGAAAATTGCGCCTATGGCTTGCATTGGTTGTTTTTAGTCATAGCTCCTCCCCTTTGATTTCGTGTACATTCAAATATAGAATTAAATTATAATTTCAACAATTTCCACTGGTTATTAAATTTACGCTTTTAAAAATTAAATGCAACAATTGCCAAAATATAACTAGAATTTTGAAAAAATAATTTAAACAATATAAAAATGCAAAAAAAAATAAATAAAAAATAATATTGTCTCCTCTTGTAGGATTCGAACTCAGTTTCTTGGGCAGAATGCCAGTATATTAGCCACTGCACCAAGATACACGTTACTGTTTAGCGTGTTATATAACTATAAGTTTTCAACATTATTAGCAAAAAAAAAAAAAAACACAAAAAATGCTTTTTTTTCCCAAAACATAATCTGATCAAAAATTCCTGTTGTACTATTCCGGTTCACACCAATGTACATTACTTAGAATTTTTTCAGATTTTTAGTTTAAACCATCTGGGCTACAGGGTGTGGGGCAAAATTTTTTTTGCACAATTTTGGCAAAATTCGGTTCAAAATAATTTATTTTGCAAAAATTAAAATTTGATCGTTAATCCACGTATCAAGGGCTTTCATTTGATACCCTACTCAAAATTTAAAAAAAATATTTTTTTTTTCGATGGGCACATATTTGTTTATATTTTTAGGGGGATATGTTTTTTAGATGTTTTAGTACTTTTCCCATGTGCGGGTCAAAGAGTTGTATAAGCATGCCAAATTTCAACTCTCTAGGTTTAGCCGTTTGGCTACAATTTTTACCGAACAGACAGACAGACAGACAGACAGACAGACAGACAGACAGACGACAAAATGACGGTATAAGGGTTTTTTGGTCATACCTACAAAACCCTAAAAACAGAAAAAGAAAACATAACACACTAATGCTGAGGAAACTACTTTCAATCCATTTGACACCAAGACATTTTCCTTTCATTACTCTGAATAATTTCAATTTAGAACAACTACCCCATATAGCTAGTTATGGGGTTGTTGTGTGTGCAATTATTTAAAGCTATGGTACCATGGAATAATATGACCAAATATTCATGTTAAGATTGCAAAGCCTTTTAATTTTATACTTCACATAATATTTATCATTTATCCATATACAGAATTTGAAATTTATATATGTTTGTTATTAAAGACGGTCAAATTATAAAACTTTTGGCTATAAAACATTTTATAAATTTTTATATTCGTTTTTTGAATTAGTTTTGTGATATAATAGCTTTGTATCCGTGCTTCACAATGGTGTTCGCAAAGGTAAATGAAAACTAATAAAGAAAAAGTAAATATAGCCTGAATAGACCTTTATGGAGTTTTTTTTTTTTTCGGATTTTTGTTTATATGTTTATCACATTTGCATAAACAACGAATATCACCTGCCTTCAGTACCGTAACAAGCTTTTTTTCTAGCCCTGGGCAAGATTTTATATTTGGTCTGTTTAACATTTTAGTTTAAATATGACTGGGTGTTATATATTACTTTTGTTACATTACCATTTTTGTACAATATTATTTCTGGTGATTTGTTTTGATTAGGCACAATGACAGATAATATTATATTACCTTATAAGCAAAATAAATTTTCAATAAATATATATTTATATATTTATATAAGTCAAGAATGGGATACCTTAATTTTTCATTCATAAAGTTGATCAGTTTTTTGAAAATATTATGTTAATTTCTGTTGGTGAATTCTAGGATCGTGCCACTTTTATGCTTCTTTATGTACTTTGATAGCTTATGAGTGGACTGTATTTTATGTTAAAAGAAACGTAATATCTATAATCTAGATATTACAAACATTGACTATGTCAAAATGTTATGCATAAAAAAACTTTGTACAATTTCTTTGATTTTGGTAGACTATTTTAGCCCTGACCCTTGATCTGAGCTCCGAGCCTGTGCTCCTAGTGCCCTAACTAATAAGGGATAAAATTTAACGAATTATATAAATTTTCAACTGCATGATAACCTATTTAATTGTTGTCGAATGGTATTAAAAATTCTGAAAATAACTGATTAAGAAGTATGAAAAAAATAATTTAAACAAGAAGTAATCCTAAGAGCAGTTAATTACTCACAGAATACTCATATGCATCCACGGATTTAGGTCGCTCAACCACTCATACTTATTAACACATGAATTCTATCGATTTTATGTAATATATTCTTAGTGATTAAACAATTATGGGAGGGTTTAGCAGCTCATATGCTGACCACATCGTTTAGAAGTTTTTTAGCTTCCTTATTTTATTTTTATAAAGATATGAATAATACTATATACATAAAAAAAACTGTTAGAAGACAGTGGAGAGACGTCCTCTATCGAATAATAAGTTCAATTCAATTTAACCCTTACAGGAGAAAGTAAAAAAAAAAATACATAAACAGTTGAATCACTGTCTAAATATTATAAAGTAGTATATTATGCAACGAACATGGAATGATGGTTGTTTCACACGAGTATGAAATTTGCGCTACGAGCCGCAGGCGAATAAGAAATTACTATTCCATGCAAGTTTCATACTATGCTTTTTCCACAACTATAACTTTATTATTTATTTATTTTTTATTCAGTTCCCTGTAAAAACTGACAATAATTTGACAGTTACTTTCAACCTATTTATTACGTTGCCTAGAAACGACCATGTACGCTGTAATACGGAATGTAAATTCAGTTAAAATAACAATACTTGCGTCAACTGATTAACCGACTGACCAAGACTAACTCTATCAAAAAATATATTTGCAAAATTCGACAACTTTAACTATATTGTTTAATTTTAATACGGTTTCCTTTACAAATTAACAATAATTTGACACATGCTTTCAACCTATTTATCAAGTTGCCTAGCAACGATCGGTCCATTGCTGCTTGAACTTGTTATGTAATGAGCTCAACCTGTTACGTAATGAGCTCATTACGTAACAGGCAAGCGGTGTGTAATTAAAAGGAGTAGGGAATGTGCTACATTTACTAATCAAGAACACGCCTATACTGAACGTATATCTATATAGTCGCGGAAAAAGATATTTATGTGCCCAAAAAGAATGGTATAACTCAACAAACACAGGATATACGAAGAGTTCTGTGATTCGCTCCTTTAGGGGTTGATTAGGTCAACAGGTTGTATGATAATATAATCTGCTGATGAAGAAGAGGATGACTTAGAAAAGTGAGTGCGCCCTAGACCACTGTGAAGCACCTCAAATGTGAATTATCGATAATCATATTAATAAGTTAACGTAAACCAAACTTAACAGCACCATAAATCACTTCAGTATTTAATAGGCGGCCCGGAGAAATATCTGCGAAGACTGTGAAGCCCCGATTGCATGAAGCAAATCGGCATGATTAAAAATTACTTCAGAGAGATTTGATCCTGCTTTCTTTTCAACAAATTATATTATGCTACCGTTCATATTCCATCCGGTGCCAAGTTTGGATTAAAAAATATATTTTTCTCTTGTACAAGGTGTCTCAAAAGAAATTTTATATTTAGTGGATCGATTAAAAAAAAAGTAAGCCGTATATAGAAAAAATGTTTATTTATTATTAAAATACACTTTTTGGGGATTTATTTCTTAAAAATAATATCGTCTAAATGTAGACCCTCGCGTTTTCGGCACTCATTTAATCGAACAGTAAAATTACTTATGACGTCTCGGCAGGTGGACCAGGGATGGCTGCCATTTCGTGACGGATATTTTCTTTCAAATGCGCCAGTGAAGTCGGTTTATTGGCGTAAACTTTAGATTTAAGATAACCCCATAGGAAAAAGTCCATAGGGGTTAAATCTGGACTGCGTGGAGGCCAATTTATGTCACCTCTCCGGGAGATCAATTTGCCTGAGAAAATTTCACGAACACGTGGCAGAGACATATTGGACGTGTGTGAAGTTGCTCCGTCCTGTTGGAACCATGTTCTTTGGTTATAGCCAGGAAAGTTTTGCAGTTCAGGTACCAAGAAGTTATCTAACATCTCTACAAAACGCTCTGAATTCACTTTAACTGCACGCCCCCTTTCGTCTTCAAAAAAGTAAGGGCCGATAATTCCTCGCGCCGACATCGCAGCCCATACGGTCACTTTAGGCGAATGTAGGGGTTTCTGATGTTTGCGTTTCGGATTCGTTGCACTCCAGTAGCGGCAGTTCTGCTTATTTACGTGGCCATTAAGATGAAAATGAGCTTCATCCGAAAACAAAATGTTGGTAAACGTTGAAAATCGCTCAATCACCTGATTAAGAAAGAAGACTACTTAAGATTACGAAATTAAGCCTCTGACTGGCATCTTGGGGCTTTAATTCTTGCACCAATTGAATTTTGTAGGGGAGCAGCTTTAGGTCTTTGTGCATAATGCGATGTAATGATGATCTATGCACATTTAAAGCACTTGCGCGCTTTCGAATTGAAAGGTTCGGGTCGTCACGAACAGACTGATTAACATTCTCCACGTTTTCTACCGTTCTTGATGACCTAGGTCGCTCGGATTTTGATTTATCCAGCGTTGTACCAGTCTCTTCAAACTTTTTAACCCAATGTCGAATGAGAGGAATGCTTAGCGCATCATTTAAGTGGCGAAAACCTCGAATACTGCAGAATTTTCTACGCGCTACAGTCGCCGAATCCCCGTTTTTGTAAAACTCTCGCACGCATAACGCGCGGTCTGCTCCCGAGAAACGCTCCATAGCGATTGAATTCCCAAGAGCCAGGCTACCGATTGACATAACCCCCGCGCCCTTCGGATACGTTGCGTTCACGCAGTAAGCTAAATAAATATAAAATTTCTTTTGAGACACCTTATATATTCTCAGATTTAAATCCAAAAATGTACATAGTTAAAAATTATTTAACTTGCGGCATCTAACATGCCTCCCATGCAGTTCTCATGCAATGAAGCATGTAGTTATTTCTTAATAAATAATATAACTCCGTTATTTATCCTAAAAATTTCATCAATATAATAAATTGACCAAGACGTATAAGGTATATCGTATTTTACCAATTAGTTACCAGTTAATTAGCCGCTTCAAAAACACCGGGTCGTCTCGTAATTGAAGGTTCTATTGTATTTTAACAAGCACGTCATCTAATAACCAAAAAAAACTAGAGTGATGAAACCACTTTTACTTTTTGAAGATGTCCGAAAGAGATCGAAAGTGAATGAATTATGTATGCTTCAATGGCGTGCCACAGTGTTTCTCATTTTGTTTTATGACAAAGTAGACTGAAAAGAATTATGTCATTTGATAATAAAAAAATTAGTTTTTTCTTGTTAGACAATGTATGAAAAGTATTAGCAAAAAAGTAAAAATCAAGTTCTATATTTAATAGCCAAATATTGTAAATTGTCTTAGTACCGTCCATCCATCTGATAGGTTTGTCCGATTTGTCCACAACTGAATATAGGATAGGCTCTCCATTAGTTCTTCAAACCATTCTGTCTTGGACTAACAATTTTCTTAACATATCCGTCCACTTGGTAGGAGATCTACCTATGGAGCCTCTACTTATGGAGTCTTATAGATTTTGCCCTCAGATTGATACCTACATTATTAAAAAAATGATAAATTCCAAAAAAAAATATTTCAGTATGTCAACCTGTCTATCAGCGCTGGATTAAGAATTTTCTGGACCCTAGGATAAATGCATAGAATGGGCAATTCGAATCGAAGTGATGGGCAACAAAAAAGGAAGTCGATTCGAAATATTGAACAAATAAAGAAGGAAATACCTGACTCTTAGGGGGTTGCAAAATCCTGGGGCTCTACGCCCGGGTCTACTTGCCTATACGTAAAACCACTACTTGTGTTGGTTCGTCTGTCTATCTGTCCGAGATTCACCCAAAAAGAACTAAACATATTTTCACGTAATTTGGTACGATGATAAAAGTAAAACGGGATTCAAACAAAACAAACAAAAGGGTCATTCCATGTCAAGTGGTCTGATTTCAGAGAAGTGCCCTGCTCGACTATCACGGATTTCGATGAAATTTTGTATGGACATTCACACATGTCCCCAACGAACATTGGTAAAGTTTTACGTTCATCCATGCAATACTTGCTGAGATTTAGTAATTTGTTTGACCCCATACCGCAGCCTTCTATGGTATGACTTCGAGATTTCGGCAACTTTGAGACGCAGTATCTCTGCCAATATTTTGTTGAGAGAAATTGTGTCAATTCCAAGAAGTGACACTGAAGAAAGTGGCTATTAAATTCAATAATAAATAAGTAATCGTTGGAATTTGGCAATTCATACAAACATCATGGAATTTCTACTCAATTTTTCTAAATCTGTTTTAACTTCTGTAGTTTTATTTTATTTTTAATCATTAACTAATTCAATTTTATTCTCGTTTTACAATTCTTAGAATAGTTTACTAGTCCATTATCTACTCACGACTAATTTACATTGCTTCTAACACATCTCACATCTTAATACGTGTTGGTATTAGAATACCGCTGCACGTACTCTCTCGTATTTTATCCATTGTTATCATTTTAATTTTGATCACTCTCATTCGTATTGAGGAGTTGAGTTGCATTTTAAATAAGGTGGGATTTTTGTATCACTCGATAAGAAATTTATTAGACGTATGAGAAAATATTTAGAATAAGAAATGTATTCACAGAAAAATAGAACTATAAAAGAATAATAAAGAAAAAGTTAAACGTAATTGATACCATGGTTTGCTACTTGTTATCTTTCTTTTTGTCTATCGCATCGTCGTCACTGCTAGATGAGCTTTTGACCATCTAGCTTGCAATCCATCATCTTGCTTATTCTAAATCATGAAGAACCAGGTCTTCAGGATATTTTGCATATCAATATTCACTAGATCTTTTTAAACTAAACATCGAGATCTACCGCGTCTATGTGTATAGATTGGTCTAAGCTAACGTCACTGGTCACGTGATTTCGAACTATGGGGGTAAAACACCTGTGTAGTCCTATGTTATGTTATTTTCGCTAATCTTGCAGTGGATTTTCGTGCTTATACATAGTTTTAAAACTTTTTTGTGCTAGTAACTACCCCCTCTTAATTGTAAACAATTACAAGTGTTAAAAAAAAAATAAAACATTTAACTGTGAGTGACCAATTGGGCTTTATAATTGACTATTTTTATAGGTTAAATGTTTATGTTGTATTAATTTTGGCGTTATTTATGTCAATGATGCCTGATTGCATAAGTCTTAAAATTATATGTAAGCTAAAACTCGATGTAAAACACAAAATTACCTAGAAACCAGAGAGTCGAACCCAAATTTATTTCGTTCTGGTTTACGGATTCGTTCGAAGTAAATGTTTTTCGACAAATTGAAAGGAAATTACAAAAATAATTAATAAGACACAGGACCTGATTAAGGAGTGCTGAATATTTTGGTTGAAGACTTATTTTTGCTCAACAAATATATTTGCCAGCAATTAACAACTTAATTTTCAGCGCCCCTAAAAATTTGGGTTTACAATTAAAGAGAAGAAAAAACTTAATAAATAACATTAAATAATATGAACTTTTCTCTTACGAAAATAATAAATAACAGTTTGAAGAATCGCAATGTTATAAAGAAGAAAACGGAATAACACAAATCTTTTTTTACAAAAAAAAAAACATATTAAATTCAGTTGTAAAAATAATATTTGAAATTTAAAATTAAAAATCCATGTTTAGTCCACACGTTTTAATGAGTTTTAGCTTATATATAGTTTTAAGACTTTATGGAACCGGGCATTAGTTATTTTAAATATATTTCTAAGAATGTTTTATGTAAAGAAATAATGGATAACATAATAAATATAAAATACATTTTAACCACCAAATAAAAAATACTTACTACAAGCTCCAGCAATTTTTTGTTTAAGTTTATCAAAATATACTCTTTTTATGAATTATAATCATTTGTTATGCCTTTGTTATTGTGCTTCAACGAGCTTTTTATTTATTCTTGTTTAAATGTAATTTTTTTTGGCTTTCTACAAAATATTATTTTCTTTTCTTTTACAGACTTTGATATGCAACTAATAATTAAACAATAGGACAGCATTTCGACAATTCCTTTTTATATTTAGAATAACCTAAATTATAATATCCCTTAACCGTGAACTGTCAGATTTAAAGTACAATTTTACGTTTAATTACACCATGACAGCTTATTAATTCTCACTTATATACTAGATACACACCTTAGAAACAACGTGGGCATAAAACCAACATAATTAGAGGTGCCAAATTTAAATAATGATAATTTTAAAATCGTTTAACATGATGGTATATGGTTCTAGTAGTTTATGATACCTCCAAGATATGGGTTGACGTCATGCAGACCATGTGATTAGACTGATCTATTCCTATACATCCATCACTTTGCTCAATGAAGAACGAGATCGTTTGAGATATTTTGCATACCAATACTCACTAGATCTTTTTAAATTTAACACTGAGATCTACCGCGTCTGTGTGTATTTAGCATCAAACCAAATGTCTGGCGTTTATTTTCTACTCTTAACAAGATATTAACCATGCCTCTTTACATCTTTGTCAATCAAGATATTATCATCAGAATGCCTTAAATTTGTATTAGGTTGGCTACTAATAATTACTTTTAGCTTATATTCGGTAGTTCCATTTTTATTTTTGTCCCTCTTGCCGCTTTCACCTGCCCACCCAGAATCATCTTCGTCCTTCCTTTCCCGTCCCGTCTCAATAATATAACAAATTATCTAATATAAACACAATGATTAAATATAAGCGCGGAGATAACCTTGAGTCTATGCATATAATATCAAGCACGGTGGTAGGTATTAAGGGCGTTGCGGGGTGCAGGGAGGTGGACCTGCTACGAATGATTTACTACAGGGGTGGAGTAAAGCGTTTATTACCCATACAATATGATTAATACGATCCGTACCACGGTACCACGTTCTATTACAATTAGTATCATGGACTCACTAACATTGTCAGATAGAAAATTACTAATTTGCAATTACTAATTAAGAATAAGTGTTTTAGTTTTGTAAAATAAAACGTAACGTGACTTAAATAAACTATTATGTACTATTAATGGATTTAACTAATTGATTTTTAAGTTGGCAGTGTAAGAACGAATTTATCATATTGCAATACAAACAAGAAAATATTTAATTTGTAAAATTAGCGAGTTTTACAAATTTCTTATTGTTATTCGTATCTTCGTTGAAAAATCTTAACTAATGATGGTTTACAGACTTGTACGTACAAGTACTTGTTTGTACAAGCCTTCTTCATCCTCTGCGATGTTGCACCCTCTATGTGGTTTCCACGTCCGGTAGAGTACGGATATCTTTAATTTTGGTCGTCCGAGTTTTGGATAGCAACCTCGTGATCTAAGAACTCTCATTTTATCTTATATCAGGAGGCGTCTCAATGCGGCATCGAATCTCTAAAGAGTCCGACGTGTCACCGATAGAGCATCCTAGGTATTTAAATTTGCCGACTCTTTCTATGGCTGCAGTTTTATGGTTAGATGGGCCAATGATTGAAACGGAAAAAAATCATAATTTAATTTATTTATGACAGTTGATCTAATATAATAAATACGACAAATAAAGCTAAATATAATATCGTTTTTTATTACCGACCGCCAACATATATAAGGGAGGTATAGTGATCATACCGATTTTGATATTTCGAGATTTCGATGGATCTCCACGAATTGAGGTCCCTACATAACTTTTTGACTATTTTTAGCATGATGTCTGTCGGTCTGTCTATCTGTTGGTCTGTCTGTCTATCTGTCTGTCTTTCTGTCTGTCTGTCTGTCTGTATGTCTGTGTACGCGTGCAGAGCAAATTCGACTAAAAGGATTTTTATGAAATTTCATATTTAAGCTTTTGACATCAATGGCAGGAGTTGATCAACTTTTCGTAAAAATTAGTTCACTAGAAATGTGAGTTTACTCTTTTCGATTTTAAGATTTTTGCGAATATTTAATAACAGATAAATATTTCGAAAAAATTTATTTAATAAAATTTGTTATAAAATCAATAACTAACAACTTTTATTTTTGACATTTATTGATAAAACGAAAATTTTTTGAAAATTTTTCTATAATTAAATCTATTTATGCGTAACGTTTCCATGGTCATGATAAATAATATCTCTGTTAGAAAATATTGGGCCAAGTTATTTCTACTCTGCTGCTAGAATGTATTTTATACAGGTACTTTGTGATGGCGGTCGGTCCTGTGGTGGCCACAGCGGATTTATTTTCATCTTATTATGTCACCGGAATATTCCTGGTACCCCACCGGCCAGTTCAGCTCTGTGTAAATCTAACAATTAAGCTGGCGACGTCTTATTTTGTTACATAACATAACACTAATATATGTTTGATGGATTATGTCCGTAGGTAAGGTAACTTCAGTGACTTTTAACTAGCTCAGATTATTATCATTTGAATAAAATCGAAACGTAAGCTTAGTCAAATAAACTTCTTTTATTTTTTCACTTGTCCGTATCCTATTAATTTATTAATTATAACACTAATATATAAAAGAAAACGGAGTAGAACCTGCTGCATTTGAGAACCACAGAACTAAATCATTTTCTGGCGACCTTGTGTCCCAAACTTGTTGCGACACTGTCCCCTGGAATCTGCAAAGATAAACGTTTTGTCTCGTAAGAATTAAAAAGGAAACAGTATATTATCTGAGAGTCCAATTTATATTTATTAATGAATTGATTTTAAAGATAACCAAAAATTCCTGTCGGTTCCTTTTAAAATTCTTAATTATACTTTTAATTTCTTAGATTGAATAATATCTCTTTACAATCTTGCAGTTTTTAAGCGGATATATAAGACAAAATTTTACGACAAAAAAATAATGATCAATTGCCTGACTGTCTAGATGTAGCTGCTTGTCAAAACTTGATATCAGAATATCTTAACATAAAATAACATATGTAAGATTTATTTTCTTTTATTGAATTGTAATTTTTTATTACAAGCTGTTTTTGATTTTGAATAGATGAAATTATATGCTTCATTTTGTATGAATTAATTAATTTGATAGTTCAATTTTTTTGCAATTTTTTTGCAGTTTTTTTATCTGTTTGAATAGAACATGATGGCTATAGAAAAAATTACATAAATAATAACATAATTTTTGAAATACTCTGTAAAATATACTGTATAAGCTTATTAACATTCATGAACATGATTTTTGAAGTACATTTATTATTCCAAGTGACAAATGTAATATGTTTTGGTAATTTGAGAATGATATATCGATGCCTGTTTTGAACATATGTCATTTTTAGTTGTCTGATGTACTTTTTATTTTAATAGCTGTTAACAAGGAGTGAATGAAGATTAACTACAAGACTGGACAGTTAAGAGAGACAGTATTACTTAAAAGACTACAGCTGATAGAAAGACTTAAGATGATAAATTTAAAAAAGCAAAGACATTTTATAAACCTTTGCACTCTGAACGTTCTCAGCATATAGCAGTGGGTCTCAAAGTGTTAATACATACCCACAATCCCCATTATCAAATTGTACAGCCTTATGGGTGTGTAAAGATATTAAAATCAATAGGCCAAGATGGGGACGACTGCTGGAACGACAAAAACGAAAGATATCAAGTCTGGTAAAAATAATTTTCAAACAGCCTAGCTCTGAAAATGAAATATTTGAAAGCCAAAGGCAAGATATCCATATGTATATATCTTTTATAAAAAGACCTGAAAGTACTTAAGATAAAAATTTAGGAAATGTCGCTAGGAATAGGACAGACTGGAAAAGATCCTTTCAAATGCGAAGAACTAGAACGGTTATTGAGGTAAAATTGATGATCATAATAGAGCGTGTTTTTTTCTAAGCCACAGAACTGGACCTAAGTTCCAGTTACACTTCACACAAACATCCATGCCCTGACCGGGATTCGACCCAACCCGGGACTTAAGGTCCGCGAAGCAAGCAGGATCGCTACATCAACGGTACCAAGTCAGAAAAAGTCTTAAGAACATCAAGACCGCTTTTACTTTTTCCAGTTTTTATCTTCTTTCGACTTTATCATGCGACTATGTTCTTCAGCTGGGTGTATTTTACATACGTCTTCATCGACCATAGTATCCACCTTTCCATCATTCTGGTACTTCTAGGTTCCAGAACTCTGCCAGCCACGTGTTTAAATACAACTTTGCTTTCTATCTTTTTTGATGGGTAGGTTTCAGGATAGGGTATTTGTTGCAGAGCGGAAGATGTTCTAAGTATTATTTCGTTTACCATGTGCTTCATAATTGGATTCTCATTTTGTGTATTTAGGATGGCCTCAGAGGTAGTTACCCTATTTCGCGTATCAAAGGTCCCAGGGTAAAATACCTGCCAGAGCATGGTCCGGGTATTTGACTTGTCTTTATATTTGTCCTTAAATACCCTGTAAATTAAAATATACCTGGAAACCAAAAAGCGAAATGCCATATAATACATTTATAAAGATTCTCATGTCGAATTAGGTCACGGGGTTGCAGACCAGGATCTTCACTTCCTGGGAGTGAGGAGGCCCGTGTCCAATTTAATTGTAGGACAGTATTGATCAGCACTATGGCCCTATTAGACTTTTGTGACTTCTTTTTTTTTTAAGTGCCATGTTCGGTCTCCTTGATTTTAGTGAAGCAACGGCAGGTCTATCTTCTTCCAATCTAAAAAGTTGTTCTGCATTTCTTATCCCAGTTCAGTTCTAGATATTACGCAGTCTAGATAATTGTCGTCTGCCAATTCCGCGTCGACTTTCGATCGTGTCTATCAGTATTAGTTAAAGAAGCTGATATATATTTCTCTCTATAATATAGCCAAGGTAATAGATATTTCTACACTTGATTGCTTTTAGCAACTCATGGTCTATTCTTAACCTTTGTAGAACGTAGATAGATACTCTTTCTACCCAGGGGATTCGGAGAATTCTTCTATGCAACCACATTTCGGAAGCTTCTAGGTGGTTCATGGTATTTATCTAGAGCGCCAAGATTCAACGCCATACAGGAAAATGTTTCAAATGTAATACCAATAATAGACATATGCATGAAGCAGAAGCACTTATTTATTATGTATTTCACCAGACAATGATATCATAAAAGCAATTAAGAACGCCACTGATTTGGAGAAGTTTAAGAAAGTTCAATATTTTATTTTAATTCTTATTGATTGATAAAATTCACAGAACTACTGAAGTTTACTTGAATATTCTTTGAACGTAAAACAAAATAATTGCGAGTGCATCTTGGAGAATATTCCAAAGTAAACTTTTCTTTCCGATTACGTTATCCGTGCGAAAAGAGTTTAAACAATGTTGACAAAATTCAAGAGATACCGTCAGAAATTGTTCTGTGATATTCATGTACTAAGTTTGGACGTTAGTTGAGAGACTTCTTTTTCCTCCATAAACTATTTTCAAACAACACTTTTAAAATTGAACTCCTTACATGTCTTGTAAAAGGAATTCAATTTTGTGACATTTACAGTAAATACGAGTGAATCCCTTCACAAGACTTTTGTTCAATACTATTTGTTGATTAAACTTGTCTTTACCCACAAAGAGTATGTCGAGATATTGTGTATCACTGACATCCATTCTAAAATCAATTTAAATTCACTTCTTACAAAATCACAATCATGGAGAAGATTTCTACAGTACTTCGTACTTCGTATTTTAATTTATTTAATCTTGTGTTGTGAATCGAACGTCTCTCCATATTATATGTCCCAAATTTCTTATAATAAAAGTTAGGCATAGCTGATTCTAGACATGAGTTGGCTGGGAGGGCATTCAGGGGTTTCTACAGAATCGGCATCATGATTGGTGTCCATTTGGTAGAGCTGAAATAATATATTGTGCAATTTTTGCCGAATGCCATATTTTTCGTGGCCATAAGTTTGCTGGACAATCCGCGAGTGAAGCAATTCATTCAATTGTCCAATATACATCCTGCGCGGGTTCCACACTATGCTTTTCCTTCGATTATCATTTATCAATAAATAAAAAATTAAAAATCAAGAAAATAAAATGTAAATATTGTTGACAGCACTTATTGCGCGTGCAGCCAGTACGGGAAAGAAATTTTTCGCACTCTGTACATGCGCATTGTGCAAATTTATATATTCTCGTATGTCGAACATGCGCATTGATGAGAATTTATTCATTCCCGCACCTACTGCGGGCGCATGATGGTAATATGCGGAATTAAGTTAATTTCCTGTCAACTAACAATATCGAAGTGAGACAATTTCATAGCAGCCGTAGAAAAAAAATATTGAGATCTTTCGACCATGAGGTGATAATAAATTTGGCATTACTGGCGGCAATAATATTTTGTTTTTGAGTCGATCATCTTTTATAAATATAGAAAAGAAATAGCTGGAAAATAAGTTTCCTGTCTAATAGTTGGTGGTATACAGCTGCATAAAGTAGACTAGTTTTGTGAATTTTGTAAAATGGAAAAAACTAACAACATACAATGGTAAATTATTTGTAAATTATTGTTTATCACAAACGAAAATTAATTTCTATTTACTGAATGTTTGTGGGGACTCCACTGCTTCATTTACAACAGTAAACGAATTGTCTGTTAAATTTTAACGTAGTAACCTTGAAGATGATCCATGTTCAGGTTGTCCAAAAAATGCAACCTTAGTACAAAATTTTCAGCAATTGCTTGGTATTTTAACTTACTAACTTACTAAATAAAAACGCAGTGTAAAGAAACCGTTAATTTTTGACTGATGAGCACGTATGCGTGTCATTTTTTTACACTTGTTGCAATACGAACAGCATTATGTATTTACATTTGGACACATAATGGATTTATTTGATGGTCATAGATTAATCAATTTTTATATTAATTATTATGTGTACTTGTGCCTCTCTAAATAAATATTAAACCCTAATATATCCCGAACGAAGTATTCACATATACATATAAATAATTTTAAGTCTCCCACAGTTCATGTTACATCAGGTGTGCCACAGGGCTCCCATTTAGGTCCTCTGTTATTTTCTATATTAGCGACATCGGTACATGTTTTAAATATTCGAAATATTTATTATATGCTGACGTCTTCAAGTTATTTAAATGTATTACTAAGATTGAACATTATTTAGAACTCCAAGATGACTTGAACAGGCTTTTTCACTACTATACTATTAACTAACTAACACTGAATCCAACAAAGTGCAATTTAATGACTTCACTTTAAATGGTTTGTCTCTGCAACAGGTACTAGAAGTCAAGGACCTTGGAATCATCTTGGATACTAAATTAACTTTTGATCAACATGTCCACTTTATTGTCAAGAAATCTCTCAGGAACTTGGGCTTTATTTTCAGAGTCACAAGTGAGATTTCTAATCATCCGGCGCTTATTTTCCTATTCAATAGTTTAGTTAGAAGCACACTAGAATATGCTACCCCGATTTGGATTCTCGATATAATATATATATTAACCAAATTGAAAAAGTTCAAGAGAAATTTATTGATAAATTAAATTATAGGTTTAACACTTGCATTTCCGTTCATGCGATGAAAATTTAAAATTCTAAAAGATGCAAAGTCTGCGTGACAGAACTATCCATGATCTAGCTTTTTTATATAGAATATTAAATAATGAACTAGATTTTATCAATTTAATTCCCTACTTTGAATTTAATTGTTATTCTTATGTTTTGAGAAACTGTATGCTATTGCGCATCTATCGTTACAGCAGTAATCTGGGCATAAATTATCTAATTGCTAGAATATCAACTTCTTTTAATAGAGTCAACCCAGATCTGGACATTTTATTCTGTTCACTACATTATTTTAAAAAACATTGTCTAGATAATTGATTCAATTTATTTGTACACATTTTTTTTGTGGTAATTACTGGACCTATATATACATATGTACCTATATTTTTGTACTGTTTATATTCTGTAATATTTGTGTTAACTTCTAATTGAAACCATCTACTAAGATGGTTTTGTTGGTTAACCTACTTTAATAAATAAATAAATAAATAAATATCCCGAGGAAATTTTTTGCTAGCTTGGAGGTCTAGAATTCATATTTTAAATTAGTGCTCTTGTATAAACACTTGTATATTAGAAATTTTATAAAACACTCTATTGTATTCAAGTTACAATAAACGGTCCGAATCGATAAAATATGACAAATATCCGTCAATATTACCTTAATCACTCTTATTGGAGTAGTGATATAATGCAGTAACTCCTGGTCTGATATCTACATACCAGTTTTTTTCTTTCGACTAAAATATTTGCACGCTGTACATGTTAAAATGCCTCTAAAGTGGATTGCCCTTATAGAAAGCTAAGAAACACGTCAGCCTCTATTCTATTCCAAGTCTCTTTTGAAAAGTTCAAGCTCGCTATATTGATAGCTACAAATATCACTACGTCTTCCACTATTTGACACGTGTATTTAAAACGAGTTTTATCGCTTACAAGAATTTCAAACACGAATATATTGCTTTTAAATCATTCCTTAAAGTTTACAGTGTCATTAAGTTTTGTTGATATAGTATAAGTGTATTGATGAAGAAGTTTTCATGACTGTAGAACATGAATCGGAAAATTGCATACTGCAGACAAAATACTGAATTTGGTGATTTATTAAATGAACTAGATTTAATTTAATCTTACTTCTTTACTAAGGAGATACTACAAATATATTGAAATTTTTTAAACTGAAACTTTTTGTAAAGTTACGTTAATATACAGGGTGTTAGATAAATATCCGGCACAACTTTAAAGGCAGCATTGTTGGCCCATTTAGAGCTAAAAAGTCCTCCATAACCATTTTTGGATAAGATGCGTATATCGTTTGATAATCGATGCAGTACCACCGTTTAAGAACCACTAATATTTTGTCTGTTACAACAATCACATATGTGTCTGAGATAAATAGAAACCATGGAAACAATACCGTAATTTTATTTCAACAAAATGATTTTTCAATGTTTTGAAGAAAAAAGAAATAAGAAAAACTTTAATATTAAAAATAAAATGTTATTATCTGTCTCATTTTGTAATACGAAACTAAGAGGGAAACTTCATTTTTAATGTTGTATATTTAAAATATCAGTTTAGGGTGGTAATTCTGAAGTGGCACCTTTCAAAATATTTGACATGTCAATCACAATTTTGACATGTCAATCGCAATTTTGACAAATCAATTTGTTATCTGACATATGTAGTATTGAGTGAATATAACCTCGATATAATAAAACTTAACCAAAGATGTAAAAACCAGATTTACAAGTTCACATGTTTCCTTAAAAGACTATTTACACCACAACAGTCACCAAAGTAACCAGATCTAGTTTCGTATTACAAAATGAAACAGATTATACAAAAAAATATATATATATTTAATTCAAATCAATTCTGTAATGTGCCATTTTTTTAAACAAAATCGGAACAAAATTTTATATTATGACGTACACGTACTTTGATATTCTATTATTGAACTACAATTATTTATTTTTTTTTTTTTTCTATGGCAAATTGTGCCGGACATTTACCTAACATCCTGTATATATATATTTATTATGTAGGCTGTAGTTTCAGCTTTGTTCATTTCCAGAACAATGTTGCTCTGCAGATTTCCTCTTTATCTTAGTTCGTTCGAGGTTGGTAGGTCTTCCATGCAGTCTGCTTTTCAAGGTTGGCAATTACTATTTTGATCCATTTTTCTTAGATCATGTCGCAATAGATATATAAATACGCTCTGAACCATTTGCAAAAGTTCTTCAGCTTCAGTTTTTTAACTATTTTTTTTTTTTGTCTATTATCATTTTTGATTTGCTGATATTTATTAGTTGTTGTAGTTTATATTACTTTCCTCTCAATATATGGTGCAGTTTCTCTAAATTTCATATTTTGTTGGTGTCAAGTATTTCGCGAGATACAAATTTGTGTTGTAAAATTTTCCCCTCAAAATGTTATTTCATATCGCTGACGAACAGAGGACTTTGCTGTTGAACAGTCTTAGGCACTTTCCAGATATGCCAAGTTTTTAGCTGCCATATATTTCTCTCGCCAATATTTTAGATTTCGATATCATACAATCCTTATAATTTTCTGTTTCCATGGTCTTTTATAGCGTCCTCTTTTTATACGTATTGAGTCTATTGCATCACTTTTTTAGGCAATCAGTATTGTCCTATCATCGATAACGTTAAAGGTGGCATTTCAAATGCCTGTCCATATATTTAGATTTACCACTCCAGTTCTATCGTGAATCATTACTTTGTTACCTTATCCATTCAAGAGATACGTTCTGACTTTCATAATATTGGCTATTGCCAAGATTATGAATTGGTAGAGAGTTGGTAGGGTAAAAGTTCTTACTTTACTTTGATCACATGATCACGTGAACCTAGATTCCATAATTCTCTTCTCTTCATGCGTCATTAGGCTCTAGTGCAGAAGTTCTATTCGTAGAGTCATTTCCAACGGTTTACTATCATCAAGCGCAAGCGCAGAGTTCGTTGAAATATATTAAAAATATTTTGCTTGCGTCTGGTGACCTAGTTCGTAGAACAAAATCAGAACAACAATGAATATTTGGATACTTTGTCCATTATTTTATCTACCTTCACAAAAGCTTTACTTCAAGGTATGATTGCAGGACTGGATAGTCACAGCAACCTGAAGCACGATATCTTCTTTATTTATTCTTGCCGACGAATTATTTTGTTTTGTTGTGGAGTTGATATCAAATTCCCAATCGGCATATTATTCATTCAGCTTTCTGTACTTCAATTCGAGATCGTTTTTATTTTTACCAGTTACTACTTATTTGCTTACATTATTTACTTAATATATACACACACCGGCAAATTTAAAGGAACACACACAAAAATCTAATTATTTTCCCTGTAGTGTACATATTGTTGATATCTCTCAAATAATCTTCTAATACGATATTTTTTGGAATAATGTTCAATCAGGTTGAGGTCAGGGGAGCCAACTCATTGTTGTTTTACCCACTTGATTTAAAAAGTCTGTTACACAGTGGGCGACGTGTGAACGCGCATTATCCAGCATTAGGGTGAAATTTTCTCCGATATATGGGACAAAAGGTACAACATGGTCTTGAAGAATATCTCTGATGTACCTATCTGCAGTTAACGCTCTGCCATCAATCACCACTAACTAGGTGCGAGCTTCCAAACATATTCCCCCCCACACCATAATTGAACTACCACCAAAAGATACAGTAGTAGCAAAATTAAATGGTGCATTTTGTTCTCCTTGGCGTCGATGCAATCTTTCCCTAAGGTTTAATAGAGCATTAAAAGCTATCTAGATATAGGCTACAAAATAATAAAATTAAAAAAAAAAAACATAATTTTCAATCTGTTCCTTTAAATTGGCCGGCGTGTGTATAATAGGTCCACTAACTTCTTCTCAGGTAGGCCAAAGGTTTTACGAAGTCGCTATCTGGTTCAACACTTGTTTTTTTTATTTTTGATGTCCTGCATATCCAGTGTTCTTTTTCTTCATTCCCTACGTCTTCTTCCATGCCTGACGTAGCATCTCAACTATTTTTCCCCTGTGGATTCTATCTTATATAATCTAGTCCAATGCTTCTTTAACTATTTAATAGAACGGACCAGCAGGTTTCATTTAGAATGTTCCACACTATTGTTTCGTTCCTTTCTGTAAACTCACCGCCGACGACTCGAAAACTGGCTCCCATCGTGTTTCGCAGCTTTGAGTAGCATTGATCTAGTCAACAGTTTACTTAGATACAATAATGAAACAGTTACTTGTAAAATTGGTTATTGAAATTAAAATGTTCGACGATTAAAAATATGTTTAACATAAAAATAATCTAATTGGAAACAAGCAGTGGATTTGACATGTAAAATTTATGCCTAAAAAATTTGGTTTTAATTCAAATTTTAATTGCTTCCTGTATTTGTAATTATTTATTAATTATCTATTTATTACCAGAACATATGGTAACCGTTTTAATAGCAAAATTTATATGAAAAAACATCTAAATATGTCTTAATAATGTTAGCTACTGCTTGTTAGTGCGTGGAGCACGATTCTCTTATGATTTGTTACGATCACGACCTGAGTTCGAGTCCCACTGACCGCAAAAATTACTTCTGTGTATCTATAGGTTATTGAAATCAAAATAATGTGAACTTTGTTAACCTGCGTTCCACTTAGGGTACAAATGATGTTCAATTTATATGGAAATTATAGTTCTGATGTCAAAATCAGTTACGTTATTATTATTTTTTTAAAGAAATTAGTTGTAAATTATTGATATTTTGTGCGATCTTTATGGTGATTATTTACAAGAAGAAATAATGGACACGCAATGATTGTTTGTTGGTGAACAAAAGCACGATTGTTTTAACTCTTAATTTGAGTGGGAATTATAATTTTCTACCTAGATTTAAATAGGTTAAATAAGCACAAAATGCAAATATAAGCAAATATAAGAGATGTTTGGTGACAGAAAAGGAAGTTTTCGGGCTTCCGAATAAGGTGATTGCGTTCTACAGGGTCTGCCAGTAAAACCTGACGGTCTTGTGGATACGACATAAAATTTATATTTTCTTTAAACTACATTTTTTTGATATGTTAATGATAGTTATGTCACCTAACAAAACAAAAATCACATTTTAATTAATATTTCAGCCAAATTTTTTAATTAAAATATTATAAATTTGACATAAGCCGACCAAAGCGCGAAGGTTGCCGAGTAAATACGACTGAGCATGACGTCAAACCCTAGACGGCCCAGACTACAACATAATCTTTACGTGTTGATATTGTATTGTTCGAGAATTTTGTATTTGTTTTAAACAATTTTTCACGCATTTATTATTAAAATGGCAGATAAAGATTTTGTTAAGGCTCAGAGTGACAATTTACCCAACATTGATTCTTTTCTTCCTTTTCTTTTGCTTTTCACCATTAGGTAATGAAATAAATTGTTTTTGTGGAGTTCTAAACAAAGTATTTGGTCACATCGGTACTGAACAATATTTTCGATGTTTTGTACAAGTACTGGGCCCTGTATCTTCCATGTTTTATTTATTTTAATATATAATTTAATTCGGTAAACATGTAGAATAACTTTATTTTAATTAAAATCACTCTAACTTTACACAATCTCACAATCAAAATATAAAAGTTATACAACCAAATAAGTTCACGACAGACTGTGTAGGCTGTACGCTGTAGACTGGGTAGGCTGTACGCTGTATACTAGGTAGGTTCTGACGTCGCACGTGGTTTTCGCGCGCTACATACATTTATGATTTTTTTAAGCCTTCAAATTAAAAAAGAAAATGCAAAACTGTTTTTTATGTTTATATGCAACAAGAGGAATATAATAAAAAAAAAATAAAAAAATCATGCCTATCCTCTATTGTAAAGAGGAAGAGTGGAAATTTACATGCAATATCATACAAGTAGAAGTAAACATCATGAAGTAAAAATTATGGCGCTCATATGTTGATCACCAATTTGACGGCGACTTAATTCAGGGATGAGAAAATCACGGATCATGGCAATATAACGCACTGAATTCACTATCACTCTATGGCCATTCTCCTCCAAAAATAAAGCCCTATCGCTTCTGACCTATACACTGCAGACCAGAGAGTTACTCTTTGACAGTGAAGCCCGCTGATGAAGTTCTCGTGGGTTATTTGGGACCCAATAACGAAAATTTTGTTTATTGACATCCGTTGAGGTGGAAATGAGCTTCGTCTGAAGTCAAAACAATGATCCCAGGGTCTTCCTCAATAATTCTTAACATGGTTTCCGCAAAATTCAACCTTCTTTCGAAATCTCATGTATGTAACTCTTGAACAGTAGCAATCTTGTAAGGGTGGAAGCTCACGTCTTCATATGTCTTACAGAGCTGTCGGACATCCAAAGGGCTCGGGTGTGAAGAATGGCAGAGCGACGAGGGCTCCGTTCAAAAGCAAGAAGAACCGCCTCGATGTTGACAGGTGTTCTTACCGTTCGAGGGGACCCTCTCTCATTCTTGTTGTTCCAAAAGCAGTGTTCTGAAAGATCTTCACCCACAACAGAATTGTTTTTCGCGACGGGATCGCCCCACAAGGGGAAACGTTAAATCGTTCACGAAAACGCCTTTGTGTTACAATCACTGAGTCATTATTTCTAAAAAACGTGTCGACGACGAACGCATGGTGCTCATTCGTTTACTGCTCCATTGTAACTAAACTTCCATGCGAGGAGAAGAGAATGAGACGAACTCCTACCCGCCCGGACCCCCTACCCTCACCTGCTATCATTCAAAAACCGTCAGGTTTTACTGGCGGACTCTGTACTTGGAAAGATTTGCCACTGTCTCTGCCTTCTGTCATCATAATTATCTTTCTGTGCGGTGTATTTGGATTTGGATTAGTTCTTGTTCGATAAGGTTCCATATCTCTTTGTATGTTATGCTTTCCGATCAAATAATCCCAAGGGTGTTTCCTAGGTTCTCGTTCACAAGAATCTGAATCATGTTTGCCAGAATAGATGACATGCGCAAGATTTCACTGCCTTAGAGGGTGTCATATATATAATCGACAACTCTAAAGCTGTAACATCATTTCATTATTATGATAGTGACTATCTATCTTTGTACATGTTTTGGTTTTGTTGAGATGGAACTCATTTGTTTCAAATTTCTCTCCTTAAGAACATTTGCTATGCAAATCTTTTCGCTATTATCCTAAAAGATTTCTTTTCTATTTATGTCGAGTGCGACAGTTGTCGTTCATTGTCCGTATCTAAAGGGCAGTACGTTCTGTCAAGTTGCACGTCACCATTCAGCGACAAACGTCTATTTGTTTCTGGCGAGTGTTTGAACGTCCGCCTCTTTTTAAAAACATTCAACGCTCGATTCTTATTCCTAAGCATTTGTTCTGTCCGTTTTAAATCTTTATTGAAGCTACGAGAATTAATTCTAAGTATTTTCCATATTATATTCACACAATAAGTCATTACGTTTTTATTTTCTATTTCAATGTGTGACTCGTTGTGCGTGTTGAGAATAGATAAAGATATTAAACCAATCACACACTAAGATCTGTTCTAAAGGATGTTGTAGCTTTTATTTTCTTTAAATGAGAAACTAAATATTGCTACAACATACCCGAGAATGGATATTCTTCCTTATTATCTCCGGGTGTACCACTTAAGTCCGTTTTAAGTGGTATTTCTGGGGTAACATGGCACAAGACACAATTGTTGTCGGAGCAAAGTATATCGAAGGCAAACAAGCCTAGAAACTTTAACACCGCTGTTAAAAGTATCGCCATACACAGCAGTGAAACTTGGCCTTTCAAAAGTATCTGAATTTTTTTGTAAATGACCTCTGGAAAAGAGCAACTGAATTACAGAAATAAAAAGGAAATAATAAAACAATTATGGAAATTATGTGTTTTTAATTAATTATTCATAATGTTGGTTATTTCTGGAAGGAAATGTGATGCAGATTTCAGTTTGAGAAAACACATGAGTTCAAAAACGTAAAAAGATTGCTTCCGGCGCTAATTTGTTGATGCCTATAAGCGCTTGTTCTCGTAGCTTGTTGATACCTGGAAAGATGGTCTAGGTAAGAATTAATGTTTCTCTACCTGCTTGTGGGTGTTATATACCTACTAGAACTTGCCATTTCTCCAGACTAGATATCGCAAAACAAATTCGTAACAAGATATTAAAATTTATTCTTGTGGTAAATAATTGTTAACGTCGATGATTCCCTACAATATATATATTTTTATTAATACCTATGAAATACAAACGATTCGCTACAAATTAAATCAAAAAATGACCTGGTTTAGAATTAATTCCTTTTCTTGACTGGGGTCAAGTTATATACTTCCTAAAGTATACCATTACTCCAGACTAGATGTTGTAAAACAAATCCATAACAAAAAATTTTATTTTTTTCTGGCGATAAATAATTGTAAAAATTAGTTATTCGCTACATTAAAGTAGTTTTATTAATATGAAATACAAGTGAATCGCCAAAAATTACGCCTTTCTACATTGTGGTATAAGGCTAGATTCGCTGCAAATTAAATCAACTAAATATAAAAAAAAAAAAAACTGTTAACTTCTAAATAATGTTTAAAAAATTCCTGTTTACTTATAGACGCATGGTCAAAGCACCTACAAGTACCGACAATCGTAATGTATGTTCGTGTACATTTGAAAGTAAAGAGTTAATTATTCTAGCTGGCCGGCGCTGGGTGGCCAGCGCTTATAGTCGCCAACAACAATCTAACGTGTTTGTAATTTAATTTAAAAAAAAAGCTGGAGTAAAGAATAGGTGACTACACAACTGCGCGTGCGTCAAAGACACGTGATTTATTCAATGTACAGTGTAGTATAGTGATTCTAAATAGGTGGCATTATTAGTGTGTGTCATCAAACTAGGTTTTGTCATTAAACTAGAAGATAATTAGCTTGCTTCGCTCGGCTTCTTCTCACCAAATTCTTACGAACTCAACCTAACCTAAGATAGTGTTTTGACATCAAACTAGAAGATTGGTTAGCTCTCTCCACTCGGTTCTAGACTTTTACTAATTGGTCCTAATTACCTTGTTTTAGGTGCACAGTACTTCATGTTCCCCTATATTAGCCCAATTTAAAATATATATCATTGTGCATGCGTTTCTAGACCAGAAACCATTGTTTTAAAACCTCTTATAATACTTCAATTATTTAGTGAAATTGTTATGTGCTACCCTCTGTAAAGAAATTTGTAACTTTGTAGTCACCTATTTTTTACTCCAGCCAAAAAAAAATAAACGTTTAAGTTAAGTCTGAAGCATTCGAAATATGCTGTTGGAGGCGAATGCTGAGAATATTTTGGATCATCCAAATTGGACATCATTTTGGACAATACGTACAAACGTCTCGGTCTTCGAGAAAATTAGCGCAAAGGCCTTAAATGTATATAATTAAATCCTTTGATTCTTGAAGACCATAACTGGAAAAATCGAAAACTTAAAGAAGAAAATCGTCCAAAGTAAAGCCGGAAAGGAGGGCACTGTAGATCTCCATAGCGCTGACTCCGTCAGTGAAAAAATACTGGATGAGTCACTAGAAGTAAAATTAAGTACTGCATAAGATCGCGACTAATGGAGGTTGCTTTTTAAGGAAAAAATTACTTTATTTCAACGTGATTGTAATAATCAAGAATACAACATGGAAGACTGGAACCAGAATTCATTAAAAAGTTTATGTTTATTTCTGTTTAATCAAGGTATATTTAAATACTAGTGCACCCCTTGCGAACTGCGTTGGCAAACACATCATTGCCTTAATTTGGATCTGGCCCGACGCCTTTCGTTTCTTTCTCTAGCCATACGCCTTATTTCATTCAATTCAAATTGAATCAACCCTAGACATTTCTATAGCTTATTTTATCCGCAGATTCTTAGAGAATAAATCTGCAAAATATTTTTCATATCGATCATAGGGTATAGGGCATAGAGTTTCTTGTTTATGCATACGAAACCCTTGACATTTCTATGTTATTTTATCCGCAGAATCTTACGAAATAAATCTACAAAATATTGTTCATATCGATCAACGCATATAGGGGTATCTACAGTTTCTTGTTTATGCCTACGAAACCCTAGACATTTATGTATGTAATTATATTCGTAGATTCTTAGAGAATAAATCTGCAGAATATTGTTCATATCGGTCGAAGGACACAGGAGTGTCTAGAGTTTCTTGTTTATACCTACGAAATTGGACGAATCATCACGAATCCTCACGATCGGAAGAACGGCCGGGATAAGCTCATTATTATATAGGGTTATTAGATGTCCCCTAAATTGGCCTTCATTAATTAATAACTTGCATGCAAAACGACGAATATCTATGTGCCGTATACCGACATGCCGAATACCAAAGAATCTATATTTAATGCTTGGTTTATATACGGAACAAGAATAAGGAATAGGAAATAAGAATAGTGCACAAGATGTTAAAACATGGCTGCGCCGTATATCGGTTTATGTAGGAATGAAATTTAACTTAAACATAAGAATAGTTGGTAACATTCAACATTTTTATTCTTATTTCAAGAATAAGACACGATAAGCCTGCGCACAGCAATCAAAATGTCTGCCGTAATAAAGTTTGGTCAACAGATGTTTTTCAGTTGTGATCAGAGGGTTGTAAACAACAATAAAATGTTTTTAACGGTAATAAACGAAATTTTTTAAAAGATTTTATGAATCAGAACCTGTCAAGTGACAAATGTTAAACACAGGCCAACGCAAGTACGCAGGCGCAGCGACGAAATGTTATGTCCTATATAAACGGTTTAATATTTTTTATTCTTGTGTACTATTCTTATTTTCTATTCCTTATTCTTGTTCCGTATATAAACCAACCATAAGAATATAGAATATAAGAATATAGAATCTTTGTAATACTTTTTGTAGAATAAATTCGTTGTTAAATCAGAATGCAAACTATCAACTTTGCATGAACAAATTATCTAATATGTGTTTATTGTTTCAGGCAGTTTTATTATAGTATACAAAAATAATGTGCAGTAAAATTTAAATATGGTCTTGTACTTGAATTACATTTTTATCTGTACATAAATGTTAATGTTTTATTTTATTAATTGCTTATATTCACACGGTTTAAAATAATTAATTATAATAACTTGTAATATAGTAAATGAGTGTATGTACGTATTGTTCATGAGTACGTCTCACATACTGGTGCGACCCACGCAAATTTGTTAAAATCTTTTCATAATGCAATGCATAGTTAGGAAGAGTTAATTTATTCAAGAAACTAGCTTGATACGATCGCTCTAATGTTAAATGTTTTATAGCATTACCCGCCGTTACTAAAATGATTTATTTTGTATTGTATTTTTGATTTATTTTCTTTGATTAGATAAACGTCAATATCAATGGAGATTATAATGCAATAACTTCATAAGCAGCTACACTATAAGTATGTTAGGCAATTGTTTTTTATTGTTATTTCTGATTTATTATTTTTTCCGATAAGATTTGATATCTCAATTAACTGCAATGTGTAGGTGCAAAAGTTGTAGTGGGTACAATATTTGCCATTCTTCGTATACTTCTACTTATAATTGTTACTTCATAAATAAGGGAGTTAAGTCCAAAGTGGTGTAAGTCACAAATTTAAAAAATTACATGTATAAAGACAAATTAAATATACAAATCTGTTAAATGTAAAGGTGGATTAAGTCATATCTCATCTAATGTTAAATGTATGTACAGAGCGACCATTAGTGATTGACAGGCGTTTGAATTTCCCGCTGATTTGATTAATTTTAAAGCTTGGTACTATGCGTTATACATATAGGTCATTTCCTTGGTTTAAGCGGAACTAAATGGGGATTTGCGTATTAAGTTGTCAGGAAAACAGAACTTGGCTAGGTCATTTCATTTTTCATGTTGACATTTATTACTAAGTGACATTTATTAGAAAAATTATAAAAATATATTTTAAAATTTTTGGAAAATGTAATAATTTAAGAAATGAGACACTTGTATTAAAAATGACACAAAAAATCAAAACGTAATGAAAATAATATTTTATAATATGCACTTTAACCTAAAGATGTTAACTAAGATTTGCAAAGCTTAACCAAAATGGTCAAAAGCTCGAATCAAACTTTAAAAGTTACTAGATTGCAAAATCTAATTCTGCCTAAAGGTTTGGAATAGCTTATAGTGGAACTCACAGAGGCAAATTAATGAGAAATAATTATAAATTTTTTGTTTATCACCTATCTCAGATATAAAATATGCTTCAATGATAAATGTGTGGTCTAAACCTGTCAAAGCCATCATAAATCTAAAAATCACATTGCAAACATTTGTTCTTGTTTATTTTACTATTTTTTTATTTTTTTTTTTTTTGCCAATGAAATGTATTAGTAAATACATTGGAATCTTATAAACACGTAAAACAATATATGCAAATGTCAATGTCAAAAATATTCGATGTACTTTATGCAAAGGAAATGTAAATAGGACATGTACAGCTAGGGATCCAACATTGTGAGACGAAAACTACTAAGACGACAACGCGCTAAATTCAGATGCCTATCAACTATTTATGAACGCGTTGTCTAAGAATTTAAAATAGAGTTATGTGTAATTTAACACAGCAAATCTCTGTTTTTATTTCTTATTTCACGTTTTATGGTCTTTTGTGGTAAAGCAATTAGCCAGATAGTTCAAATTTTTCGTAATTAAAATTCCATGCCTAAACAGGATTCGAACCCAAGGCCTTAGCAACACAGGGCACGTGTGTTACCACTACGCTACGCCGATCGGCACGAATCTAGATTAAACGGATTATTTTTCGAAATGCACAAGTACTTTGGCTTCGACCCCCTCAAATGTAGGCTTAATGATCTTCTTATTCTTACGACTTGAAATTTCTCCTTGTGACCAGAGTTTTTTTTTTTTTTTTCGATAGATGAGAAGTTTTGTGCTCATCTTGCGGGCAGCCGTCGCAGGCTTCAACCAGAAGATCGTCCCTTTTTTACAACTATATGCTAGTGTCCCTTCTTCAATTCTTCGTTTCTTCTCTTCATATATTTGAGTGCGTCTTGAACGATACATGTTTCACGAATTCATTTTCTGGCAGAATTTCAACTCTCAGTGCTCTTATATGTCTCAAAAACATGCATGAAGAGATAAACCGAAACTCATCGACTCGTTTGTAAATAATTTACGTAATATAACTATTTCAAAACAGATAAAATAATCAATTTGTCACTTCTGCGAGAGAAAATGTACTATGGCCATATTCTATATCGAAATGAGGAAAATCTTGAAGTTTAGTGGCAAAAATATATAAAAACCAAATTCTGGATCTGTTTGCGAGCATGGGCTCTAGAGACCAACACATGTATAAAACAACAAGTAATAGAAAATATATTGTGGCCGCCATCAAAGCCAAAAGATTAAAATAAGTGGGTCACCTTATTCGCTATAAGGATAACATTCCCACAAATGATCCTTACCTCCAAGCTTGTCTGCAGAAGAAAACGAGAAAGATCAAAATCTGGCTGGTTAGATAGAGCCGATGTAGTCGCAAAAAATATGGGTGCACCCAAATGGAAAATACAGGCACAGAGTAGAGAAGAATGATAAAATAAGCTGGAAAAAGTCGATACCCACCCATAGGATTATGAAAAGATGAAAATTCGCAGTCACTAAAGAATTCATGTACTCCAACGATAAATGGAAACTATTATTGGTCACGAACTGATTCTCCACAAAGTCCCATTTTCGACTAGTTTCAGTTTCTATTCACTATTTTCCAGATGTTCTCCATCATGAACTTGCTCAGCGTCTTCCTCAGCTATCTTCTATTCAAGCGCTTTTCTTTTAATTTTTTTTTTCTTCTGAAATAATGCTTTAACAAATTATATTTAATTATACTTTTTATAAAAAAATATCAGAAATATTTCAAACATCAATGAGATTTACTGACAGTCGGCAAATGTCCTATAACACTTTTCTGTGACATATTTGACAAAATGTTAGATATCAGGCACTCATAAAAACTAATTCCGTTCCTTTTTGCCCCTCTACATAAGAGAATTTGTTATGATATCAGATTGCATGTCTATAGTCAGACGATTGTTATCATTATGATTCTTGAAACAAACTCCAAATTTATGTTCAGCATTTGATAAACGTCTGGATAGCAAGAAATAAATAAATAGAAACATCATATAAAACAGACTAAAAAATTGGTTTGAAAATTATTGAGTATGTAATAATAGGTTCAATTATTTAAAATTCCGCATAAATGAAATCACTTAATTGCATATTTAGACGCTTAAACTCTATAAGATGTTATAAACAACTTGATTACTTGGACAATATTTTAAATTGATAGATTTAAATATTTTTTAAAATCATGATACGGTATTGGCACTACATCTCTATTGCTTCTATTTTGTCTTTCCACGTCAATAAATGCGTGACCATATTCTTGGTTAGTTGTTCTGAGCCGACCACTTTACGCTTGAAGCTTTTTAAAAGTATCATTCAGTATTAGAAGTAGATAGAGATGAGATCTCCCCAGCTGCTATACACTGGTTGGTCGGACTGGATGTTCTTCTTTAACATTTATGAACTTATTATATACTCTTTGTAATACTTAATAGTTTTCTATGTTTTGTTTTGTTTTTTGCTATAAAATACAAGTGATGAGAAAGAAAAAAAGTCCTCACTTCTTACGACTCAAGGACCCCAGGCCCCAAAAACCCCGGGGCCAGAAATTGTGAATAAAAAAGGAGTTATTCTTCAAGACGACAATGCTTGACCTCATTCATCAAAAAAAGACGAAATTCATCAAAGAAAGAAAAAATTCGTCAAAGAAAGAAAAAATTTCCGAGCTTGATTGGGAGGTTCTAACACACCCACCCTACTCACCACACATTTCACCCTCCGACTTCCACTTATTTCGGTCAATGGAACACTTTTTAAGAAACAAGACACTTAGAGTTATGAACCATATTAAAATGAGCCTTGAACAATTTTTTCCATAAAAAAAATCAGGAATTTTATAAATCTGGAATATTTTCTCTTCCTGATAAATGGCAGAGTGTTATATCACATCGGTAACTATTTTACTCAATGAAGTACATTTTTTTGTTTCGATTTGTTTCCATTTTAATAATACCAAATAAACGAAAAAGCTTTCCGGTATACCTAATATATTGGACACTAACAATCGTGTTTTTATTTTATTTTTATTTTTTTAAACCACAGAACAAGACTAAATTTCCCAAATACACTGTGGCTCACAGACATCCATGCCCTGATTTTTGGCTCGTGAAGCAGAAGCGCTACCTCTACGCTACCAAGGGCAAGGCGTTGAAGAATAGGTGTACGAACTGACTGATGTTCTATGGGGCCGACTCATTCGCGAAATCGACTCATTCCGTAAAATGAGCCGAAACGTTTATGTATAGAGTAGAACCGACTTAAGTTTCTATGACTCTCAATTCGTACCAATATAAGTAAAAATCTATTTCCGTCTCTTAATAGTACCAATCCAACAATAAGTACTACTAAAATTAAACCGTAACATACATGAATGTCTTAATTATTTTCAAGATTTATATAAAGACATAACACGAACAATATTGATTGTAGTACAGCGGAAACCGCCTAACAAATAATTAATAGGTACCAACCTTAAAAGCATAAAAAACAAATGAATGACATCAGTATCATTGGCTCATTTCTTGCATGATGCAACATGTAATAGCGATTGTGAACCTTGCTACAGATAAATCCAATTTCCTGCCGTATACTGTCAGTCGATAAGACAGTTTCCTGACTGAAAATCACATTAGATAATTAGTTTTTTTAAACTATTAAGTTATAGTATTTATTACACTTAATCAGAAGGTGTCAAAATGATGCTTTTTATCAGTTTAATGAAATATGATATTCCCACACATAATGAGATTATAAGTAGCATATTTAAGGAGTAATTTTATATAAATTATAGTTTTAATATCCTTTGGAAGGGATTTTTGTAAGACGAATCAGTGGCGTATATGACATTTAAGGAGTTTATACCTTCAAATATCTGGGTACTATAAGTCAGATGAGCTACCGTGGCTTCATTGTAAGACGGATATCTACGTCACACATGACGTGAGTTCAAATCCCGAACTCCACTTCCAAAGCTGTGCAGTCAGGTCAAAAGTCCACTCGATTTCGAGCATTCAATTCTTGAAAATTGATGTTGTTTCAATTTTCACACTTTTCAGGGTTTTTTAAGTACAGACTATCCTTAACATTCGCAGGGGTTACTTTTCCAAAGTCCTCGCAAATGTGGATAATCCGCGAATAATTTTAACCATCAATTTTAATTTTGTCGGCATGTATATCGCACGTATAGTATGACAAATATGTACTGTAAGTAGAGGTCTGCACGGATTCGGGCTTGGCCCGTGGGCCCAGGCCCGATCCGACCCGACTGACATGTATTATATTCGGGCTCGGGCCGGATAAGAACAATAATACCTTTAAATAATATATTTTTAAACCTTCGTTAAAAAATATATGTATTTTTTAAATCTCTAGTTTTATAATTATTACAAATTGTAAGCAATTTTTGTATCATAATATTTTTTTAACGAGGTTTATTCGGGCCGAATTTAAAATTTTATCGGGTTCGGACCGGATAGATGCAATAATTGTATTAATATTTTCGGTCTTGGGCCGGGCCGGACTGGAAAGATAACGGGCCGGGCCGGGTAAAGGTGGTCCAAAATAGGCCGGTGCAGACCTCTAACTGTAAGTACTATACTCTGCATTATACAAATACAATAATGTACAGTAGTACTTCACTTTTGTCTGTATGACCGTATTTTACTGCATTGAAACTGGTTGTGACATTTAACGTTATATATAAAACGAATTGAACTTATAAAATACGCCACTAAATTTTCTTTATAATTTCTTCTTTGCGTACATAGACCTAGTAAATATTTTTTTGCGCAAAAATAACAAAATTCCGCGTAAAACGTGGAGAAAAATAAACCACGAATGTGAAAACTGACAATGTCCAAACCGCTTGATTGTATTTAGTAGGTGAAGGAAGCCTTTATTATTGATGAAATATTTTTTCTTTGTTAATCTAGTCTTCAAGACCTTTCATGTAATGGTCTACATTATTTTTATAAATAACTATACTCTATCTCAAAAAGACCGATAGTAATGAAATTTATTATTTGTAAAAAGTTATTGTTTTTTCACACAGAAGCGGCAAAACAAAAGCGACAACAAATGAATAGTTCGAAACGAAATATTGTTAAATACAACCGAGTGTGCCACACATATATGGGAATACGAACTAGGGTTGGACAACAATAGAACACAATAGATCATAAAAATTTGACCCTAAAATTTTGAGGAAAAATATGGTCACAGGGGTGTGTTTAATGATATGATAAATATGGTCACAGGCGTGCGTTTAATAAAATGATAAATAGTAATATAGAAATACACAAAACCAATTTAAACGTGTTTAAAATGTGCACGCCGCTGGTAACTGCCTGAAAAAATGATTTATTACTATCAGGCTTTCAGAGATAGAGTATAGCAACAAAGTAGAAATAACTTGGCCTAATATTTTCTAACAGAGATATTATTTATCATGACCACGGAAACGTTACACATAAGTATGAAAAAATAGATAGCTACTTAGAAATAATTTCGAATTTTTTTTCAAAAATGTTTCGTTTTATAAAAAAATGTCTCAATTAAAAGTTGTTAGTTATTGCTTTTATAGCAACTTTTGTTCAATAAATTTTTTCAAAATATTTTTCTGTTGTGAAATATTCGCAAAAATATTAAAATCGACACGAGTAAACTCCCATTTTTAGTCAACCGATTTTTACCAAAAGTTGATTAACTCGTGCTATTGATGACAGAAGCTTAAATATGAAGTTTTATAAAAATCCTTTCTGAGTATAATTTCTTGAAATAAAATAAAATAAATAAAATACAAAAAAAAATATATATATATATAATAAAAAATCGAATAAAAATTTTGAGCGAGAAATTTTAGTTCATAAGTGCATTACTCACATTTTCATATTTTTATATCAACCCCTTTGGGAAATAGGGTGGGAGATGAAAGTGTTTAAGCTAATTTTTTTGAAGATTATAGTACGTTAGTCTAGTCCCTAAAACCTTTCATTGGATGCCCAATATTCAATTGAAAATAAATAACTATTTGATTTGATTTGCAACACACAAAATTACCATGACCCTTAAATACTCTGATAAATCTTTGGGTCCGTTTTTTTCTCTGTTTTATCTTAGCTTTTAAGTGATTAAAATGTAATAAGTAATGTGATTTTTTAGTAATACAGCTATTTATTTGCAGCACACGTTGACCGGTCACTCTGGGAAAGTATTGGCAGCTAAGTTTTTGGGAGAAGCATCTAAAGTCGTAACAGGCAGCCATGACCGAACCCTCAAGATCTGGGACTTGAGAAGTAGAGCATGTAAGTTGAAAACATAAACAGCTTCATAAAAATTAAATGACAAATGCGCTGAAATGGTAACAGGTGACGAATTTATGTTTTAAGATAAAGAATCAAGAAAATGACGTTTAAAATTTAATTTTACACGGAAATAGCGATTTAGTAACGGAAAAACTTTAACGAATTATTGTTCAGTTTCAAAAATTAGTAATTTGATGGAATATTTTCACTGGCTCTTAGAGTAAACAACCACGGTCAGTTTTTATCCGGCAAGCAGTCTTTTAGGGTTTTGTAGGTATGACCAAAAAACCCTTATACCGTCATTTTGTCGTCTGTCTGTCTGTCTGTCTGTCTGTCTGTCTGTCTGTCTGTCTGTCTGTCTGTCTGTTCGGTAAAAATTGTAGCCAAACGGCTAAACCTAGAGAGTTGAAATTTGGCATGCTTATACAACTCTTTGACCCGCACATAGGAAAAATACTAAAACATCTAAAAAACATACCCCCCTTAAAATATAAACAAATATGTGTTCATCGAAAACAAAAATATTTTTTTTAAATTCTGAGTAGGGTATCAAATGAAAGCCCTTAGTACGTGGATTAACGATCAAATATTTATTTTTGCAAAATAAATTATTTTGAAGCGATTTTTGCCAAAATTGTGCAAAAAAAATTTTGTCCCACACCTGTAGCCCAAATGGTTTAAACTAAAAATCTAAAAAAATTCTAAGTAATGTATATTGGTGTGAACCGAAATAGTACAACAGGAATTTTTGATTAGATTATGTTTTCGGAAAATAACGCATTTTTTGTGGTTTTTGGTTCACAAACTGCAAAAGTTATACCAATGTAAGACACTCATATGCAAAGCGTTCGATAGCGTAATGGGTTAGAGCACTGCTGGTAAACGAAGGGTTTCGAGTTCGAGTACGGAGTGAATTTAATTTTTTCCGTTTTTTTTTTTTGCATTTTTATTATGTTGAAATTATTTTGTCAAAATTCTAGTTATATTTTGACAAACGTTGTATTTAATTTTTAAGAGCGTAAATTTAATAACCAGTCTTATATGATTAACAGACGATAAATTATTTTAAAAATATCGTTCATTTTGCCGTGATTACCACAAAGTAAAATTTGTCCTACACACTCAGCATACCGCCTTCACTTATTATATACCTGCGAAACCCTGAAATGTGTGAATATTCACACTTCACATCAATTTTTTTTTTAAGTGGGTTATAATTTTGAGCAAATTTTTTATTGACTTCTTCTTCTATCAAGGTATCGAGGTAACAGATGTTGTGATGAATTGTGATTAATAACAATGAGATAACGAAATTCGTTCCTTTATAAGCTAGTCAGTTTTAATAAAATTCCGTCAAAATTAAAAATAAAAGAAACAACAAAAAAAATTATAGTCAATTTTTGTATGTTAATTTGAGTTTTCATTTAATAACGTACAATAAATTGTATAATTTATATTTTTTCAAAAATAAAAAATAAATTTGTAACCATAATCACATCAAAAGAAAATCTTTTTTTATTTATTTTGTTCCTAAATCTGTGCTACAAAAGCTTTCATTTGATAAAAAATATTGAATTTAAAAAAATAATTTTCTATTATATAAAATATTACGTGTCTATAATAAAATATAAGACGAATTTAGTTGTGATTTTATATCATTATTAAACTACTTAAATATTGGACTTATACACTAATTAATAGACAGAAATACTACAACAATAAATAGTACTGACTACGTTTATAGTACAGTTCAATATCTTGTCTAACTCTACGCTGACGTTGAATGCCTCAAATTGACTTATTGACGACCTTGTTGTCCCGCTAAAACGCCTCAACCGTTTGAATAAGATTGATTAGACCAGCGATAGCGAACCTTTATTCCCAGACGGGTCAAAACCAATTTTAAATTTTGTCATCAAATCGCGGGTCAAATATATAATGCGTAAATAAAAATCTACCGTTTTAAGGTGTAAATATTTCTGTGGAATCCTCTGCTAATCTTGTTAACTCTATCTGAGCTTGCGGCCTTGTGTTTGACATGTATAATACAGCTATAAAACAGGTATTAGTTAAATTTTATTACGCTATTATTATATATTTGTCGATTTCCGTACCGTGAATACGCTCGTTTGGACCCAACCTTAGTTATCTTAGAATCTTCAAAACTACATAGATCTTCTTTTGTATATTTGAAATCATCATATAGGTCACAGTGTGACCCGCGGATCATAGGTTCACCATCACTGGACTAGACTAATTTGTCTTACTGATTCGCTGAGCTTCACTGTCTGAATAATACTGCTCCTTCAATCGCAGGTCGCGCATTTTATAAGCAGACCTTAAAATATTCCATAAATTTCTAGAACTTTCAGGCAACTCAATGTTCAAAGTTTTCTGTCCGTTTCAAGGTTACTGTATTACAAACATCTAAAGATTTTATTTGATATCCGACATGAAATTCCACTAATAATGTAAGGTAAGCTGACGTCACATTTGGTAAATTTAGGTACCAATGTCATGATGTGATTTAATCAACTTCAAACCATAACTCAGTTGGTACATTTATTTACTGAATGTTGGTAACGTCTTTAGACGTTGCCAGGTTTAGATTGTACTGTTCAGTCGTTTTTAAGTCAGGTTTGACATTTAACTGAGGTTAATGTGTTACTATAATGCAAGTTAGTTCTAACTAGAATTAAAATAAACAAAATATTTAACTCTCCAATATGGGCGGTTTAGTATTTAACCTTCGATTTTAATTCGAGTTTTGACAGTGACGTTTCTGAAAAACAACTATTCAACACTTAATTTAATAGGATTGAATTTATTAAATTATTACTAATAATTAATTAGATTATAATTTTTTAATTATAAAATATAATACAGGTTTGTACCAATAAATATCATGTCCTTTAAACTTTGACTTATACAATAATGTTAGGTGATTTTTATTATTTATACATATTGATTTTATGCTTAGATCCTATATTTACCATGAGCAGTTCTTCACAATCCTCTTCTTCATCCTCCTCTTTTGAAGTTATTGAAGCATTAGAGTAATGTATTTCAAGACCAAGACATAATAAACTGTTCGAACTGGCAATAATATTTGAATATTCATTATTCGAAGTAAAATTGTATCGAAAATCTAATCTAATATTCAAAAATTTTCTATTCTAATAATAAAAAATTTGACTCTTTATCTTTTTCCGATCTATTTAGGTGGGTTCGGGAAGCAAGCTCGGAGTGTTTGAGAAAAGGTCTAAACGCGTTTTCTCGAGCGGTCTAGAGTTAAACAGAATGACTCGAAGCACTCCGGGTTGCTTCCCGAACACGACATATTTCGAAAAACAATTATTTCTGATGATTCTTATACACCTATCCCCCGATTCACACGGTACTTTTTTTACACGATTTCGCTTTTACACGGTTTTTAAAATAACGTTTTTAAATAATTGGTAAAAGTGAATATTTTGGCTGCATACTTATTTCTTCATTTTTTAATTCCATTATTTTCGTAACACTGGTATCAAATCTAAAATGGGGATTCCCCATTTTGTATGCACAATAAAATGTTCTGTTCATGTGCTCTAAAAATGGAGCCTGAACCAGTTGCGTTCACTGTAGAAGTTATACGCGTAGGACTTAAATTAGGGTGAAAATCATTTTCTACAAAATGACCCGATTGTTGAACGAGCTCTCCGATTCCAGCGAGATATTAACGAACGTTTAACCCAATATGAGAAGCCAGGAGGTCTATAAGATTTAACCAAAAATCAAACACAATTGTTAATTACGGATTTCAGTACCAAGTCTCGCCGATCTGAAATTATCCCTAATTCATCAACCATCGTACCAGAATCGCATCAAGTACTATCGAGTCATGAAAGTGACATCATATCAATCAGGAAGAAAAGATTAATAGTCTATGAAAAAAAAAGATGACAGTAATTAATTTTTTGTTAATTTTTTATTGGATCTTATTTTTATTTATTTTTTATTTTATTTTGTTCGGAACACAAACAGGACAGGCCCAGCGAAGTGTTCACTACTACATAATTACAATGTTAATACATAATTAAACAAATTTGTACTTGAAATACAATAAGTAGTTGAATACAACAAATAGTTAAACGTAATAAACTGTTAACAGTACATATTATTAATATTGATGAAAAATTTTGTCCTTACAATATTTATTGAACATTTTAACAGACACGTTGGTAATGTTAACATCGGAGAAATTATTATTGTAAGTGCTACAGAGTCTGACTACTGGAGAATTTTGATAAGAATTCGTGTTCGCAAAAGGTATACAAAGAAGCGAAGAAGATCGCGTATTGTACACTGGAACATTAATAGTGATTAAATTTTGCAGTTCAACACATGATAATAGATTATTAAGAATTTTATGCAAAATTGCAAAATTTTCATAATTATATGGAAATAAATGACTGAATTATGCACATTTTAGTTATTTTTCGATTTACACGGTTTTACATACCAAAATCCTCGATTTCGATTTACACGGCTTTCTGAGGAACCAATCTTCCGTGTAAATCGAGGGATAGGTGTACTCTGAAATTTTCAATTTATTTTATTTAGTACTGCATTACACTCTTAATATAATTTAAACCATAAATTTCGTGACAAATCGGTTGGAAAGAACTGCTCTGCATCATAATTCACATGAATTACTTTCCTCCATAGGACATATAGGTTTTCAATCTCTTTTTAGTTGTAGTTCGATATAATCTAACATTTCGACAATTTTGACAATTAGCGAAGTGGCAACAAGGGAAGTTTTTCAACTGTCACGTCATCTAATTGTTATGGTAAATGGACTTTAGGTATACCTAGCCTGGAGCTGGGCATACACGAGACACACATGGCTCGCGATGAATTTTACATTTTCATTTTTTATGCATTAAATTTGTTAAAAATTGAAATAATAAAAATGTAAATAATTATGTGCTTGCCTTAACTTTAAATTTGTTAATTGATTAAGTTAAAGGATGGGCATCACTGGTATAAAGGTTTTTTTTTGTTATAACTACGAAAGCTTGAAACTGGACGGTTTGTTAATAAATGTATGGGATGTTACTGATGAATGTATAAAAAACTATATATTTATTATTTATGAACTACATTTTAATTATATCTACAACAAACTGAACAATTCGAACCTATGTTCTACTGTACCTTTTAGATCGGGATTAATTAATTATGCCATTCAAAAATGTTGCTGGTGATGTAGGTAATTCAATTATTCTAGCGCCATGGACATGAAGGCAAGCTCGAATAGACCGTTCGCTAATATGTAATTTGTTTTCTGAACACTTACGTGAGTAGAATCTTGGCTTCATTTAGCGAAGCTCGGGGTATTATATTTATAATGGACGAGCTTTTGTGTTGAAATTTGTTTTGTAATGCTCAGTATTACCGGCCCTGATGGTCTCTGTATGAGAGCAAATCTACTGGAAACTTGTAGTATACTTGTCAACTGTAATACTAATTAATATTCCAGAAAGCCATGGATTTAATATAATTATGGTTTGAGCAAGATATCGTGCTGGGAGAATGAAGATGTCATATAACAACCGCGTCAATTGAGATATTTCTTACTCTACTTGCTCTCTAGATACGCAGTTCTATATGTGCATATGATAAATACTAGAAAACGATAGATAAATATGATAAACCTGACAAACATATAATCGGGTCTATTCTCTAAGCATGATGTTAAAATCTTAGCGTCAGAAACTGACGTTAATTTTTTTAACACCATTTTTAACTTAAATGCTTTTCTATAAACATATATGTGTTAAAATTATAGTGCGGCGGCGTTAAAATAGCCAGTTAACGTTTTACAATAACCGCCTACCGAAACGGTGGCTTTAAAAGTTAACGCTAGTGTTTAGTTTGCAAAAATGGCTGATACTATTTAAGTAAATGTCATGTTATTTAAAAAAAAAATGAATAAAACACAAGAGGGTAGGAATATTAATCAACTTTCTATTTCTTTTTAAAGTAAATTCTTTACAGTAGAGGTAAGAATGACGCTTCATAATTTTTGTTATACAAGTAACCCAGACGCAAGTTCCAGTAATTGTATAGAAAGGAAGTAAATGGAGTATTGGAGAGCAGTTTTGGTTTTTGTTGAGACACAGAACTTAAAATTATAATCCTCTGAAAGCTACAAAACTTCACTTATGCCTCCGCCGTGTTTCAAAATATCGCAGTACATTTTAATGGTGTATTATTTGAAAAAACAATTGATGAGATTTATAATGACGATCACAACAGTGTTATTCCAGGGTAGAAATAGCGTAATAAATCAAATTTAATAATTAATATCACCGAACAACTTTTTAAAAATAGAATGAACATATAATTCACATATTATTAAAAAATTAGATAAACTGTTATAATACAATGTAGTATATAAATTGACTAAACAAAAGTTGAATAAAGTTATATTTTTTTTAGTACACTGTGGAAACCGGTTATAATGAGTATCACAGGACCAAACATTTCTGTTCCATTTTTAAAATAAATTTCGCCACTGAATATTTAATTCAACACCAAAATATTAGGTTAAGATTCTCTTGGCATTTTACTAAATAAATACTCCTGTTAAAATTCAACGTAACAGCACATGCGCGTGCAGTTAATATTAGTCTCTCAACAGGGTGAGTTAGCGCCTCGCGTTAACAAATATTGTATTAACGCTTACCTTAACAAATGCTCTTACAGCAAATTTTAACGCATTTCTTACAGAATACCCCGAATAAAAGTAATATTAGTTTATGAACTATTGATTTGAGATGTAACCATGTGTATTCTCAATTCATTTAAGTATGGTGTACTCTTTTCAAGCATGACACCTTCCCAATCCAATAATATAAGCTTAAGTCATACATTTTAAAAATAAATTGTCAAACAAGGCATCTAAAGAAAAATTAGGATGACAAATTTTGATGTTGATACCAATAGTTTATCGACTGGCGTAAGGGGGAGTTTAACACTCAGTTCACTTATTACTTCTGTCACATATTTAGGTAAGTGCTAACTCCCAGCAAGTAATGCAGTATTTTATTATTACTAATAAATTTGTGCCCCTATGAACACAGAGTCTCCCCATATGTAGTTTGGTCATAATTGCATTCTTTGCTAGCTTTATTTATTTTCCATAAGACATATTGTAAAATAAAACCATGATTAATCAATCTTTCTGGCTTGTGGGGAGCCTACTAATGATATAAATGAAATGTTGGATGATCTATGTAAATATAATATTATTATAGCTCATTCGTACTTATTCTACATCCTTCAAACCCAAGATCTCCCACATAACAAGTTTCCAAAAATCGCGAGCGGATTGATCCTGAAAACCTTCTTGGAGGGGCAGGAAAACTTCGGGCAGAAATTAGCCCAAATTCCAGTGAATATGTTGGAACGTGTAAAGGGAAACGTCAGAAATTGATTGTATCAGTGCACATAGAACGGTGGCCACCACCTTCAAGATAATTTGTTTAAAACAGCATGATTTGAAATTTGTAATTATGTTCTTTCATTATCAAAAAATAAATTTTGTTAATCAGTAACAACTTTTCTTTCATTCGCCTTCAAAAAAGAAAGTTTCTGCGCCCCACCCTGTATTATTAAAACCTTCTTCTGCGGTTTCAATCCAAGGATTGGTTGACAGTAGCTCTCCACGCGTCTCGTTCCTGGGCCAGACTTTTTAGTTGGACGTAGGAGAAGTAGCATAGCTCCTTCTTTAGCTGTCCAATGTAGTCCAGTCTGGGTCTATCCCTACAGTTTGTTCCATCTACTGAGCCTTCCAGTATGGTATAGATTAGTCCTGTGTGTCTGATAATGTGTCCGATCTAAGAATTTCTTCTATTACTTAAAGCATTCATCAGACGCGGCCTCTCTCCCATCCTCCAAAGCACCTCTTCATTTGTCCTCTGTCCACCGAGGGTATCTTGAGCATTCTTCTGTAACACCACAATCCAAACGACTCCACTTTCCTTCTTTCCGTTACTCCGAGTGTCCAGGTCTCAGCGTAAAGCATTACACTAAAAAACGAATGTATGCACCAGTTGCTTTTAAGCTTTAAGTTGATATTATTGGAGGTAAAGTATCTTTTCTTTTGTTGAAAGCTATTTTGGCCTGATGGTTGCGACTGACAAGGTCTTTCTTGCTTAGTCCATCGGATGTGATTTTGCTCCCAAGATACACAAACTTGTCAACAGTCTCTGGTGGCACTCCTCCTATGGTCAATTCAGTCCGCCTATCGTGTCTTCTCACTAGCATAACTTTTGTGTTGCTTTTATTTAGTCTTAGGTTGTACAAGGTGCCTACCACTGATCCCATCATTGCCAATATTTCCAATATTTCATCCTCACTCTCTAATATCGCGATGTCGTCTGCGAACCGAATCATGTCAATCTTCCTTCCCTGTACCTTTACACCTGCTCTGTGTTCTAGCCTCTCTCTTTTGTGGCCAATAGCCATCTGGATGTAGACGTTAAAGAGAGCACTAAAACCTTACTCAATAGGCAATTTCAAGTAGTGGTCACCTTAACCACGGATCTAATATATAAATGAAATCTTTTAACCAAGCGCAGAAAATGTATAGTCGGTTTCTTTGGTTTAAGTGGAACTAGATTTTGAATTGTAGTAACTGTTAAATATGGTATTAAGCTTTTGGTCATTTTGTTTAGCAAAATACTACTTCAACTGTTAAAAAGTTAAGTCGTGACAACTCAAGAAAATAATAATTCCATTTGGTTTTACTTATATGTTTGGAATAGCCTACCTATGTATAAATAATTTGGTAAATAACCATAAGGGCTATCTGTTATCTATCAGTATTCTATATGATTATAATTTTCTATCTTAAATTGTATAATAATATTGTAACGAAATATATCTATCAGCGTTGCTACATAAAATTGGTGTTTTTTGTTCAATTCCAATATTCGTGCGAAGAAAAACATGATCAGATAACAAACTCCCGCGAAGTTATTTGGTAGAAAAAAACTAACATATTCTCAGATAAGGAAGTATATTCATTTCCATGTAATCCAATAATCAAGAGCAATCTATTGTGTTCCATAAAAGTCTATTCATTTTATCTACACGTGGTGTAATCTGACATCTGTCACAATCTTTTATAAAAGTCCGTTAATGAAATTCGCTCATTTTCACGCTTGATTACTTTATATCACGAGATGGCCACGGATTAATTTTTTGCTCATAACAAATGTGTATGTGTGGGGTAAAAGAAACTATAGTGGTTAGTTCTATTACTTGACAACAAAAGTAGTAAGGCGCTGCTAAACGATGACTTTGAATTACGTGATCTACAAATCATGGTAGATGAAATCAAGATGATTTCATATTTTTACTACAACTTATTAAACGAGAAAAAACTCCATAATTGAGTTAATTTTCTCAGAGATCCAATATAAATTTTACAACTTAAAAAGGAAAAAATTGATTTTTGATTTCAGGATTTCGCAGGTGTTATGGATGGGGTAATATTTTTTGTTCCTTCAAAATCAATTAAATAACTGAGAATCTTTTTCGTCCTTTACTATTATACATATATAGTTTTTAAAAGAAGTCTGAAGAAACCATTTAACTGATATTATAATTAACCTACTGAAGTGTTTCTATCTCACTCGCTCTGACAGCTTGTAAAATAATTACAAGTGCGCAGTTTGTCAATCTGCTTTGTTACTTGTTTCAGTGTAGCAATGACCAACGTGCATATTCACTATATGTGAGTTTGTCTTATATTCTAACGTTACTCTAAGTGAATTAATAGCGTAAAACCTGGTAAGTTTGTCTAAACTTAAAACTTCATAAAATACTTTGATCAGACTTCTCGTAAAAATTTAATTGTGTACCAGTTAGACCATGCGATCATTATTTCTTGTCCGTTACATAACAGTAAACAATGAGTTTAAAAATATCAAAACTGTATTCTAATTCACAGCTGAAAATCCCAATTTAACAAAGAACCAGTAAGATTTTTCGTTTGCCCGAACTCACCCGAGGAACAAATGATGTGAACGAAAATATGTATTCCTAACTTAATACCTGTTATCAACTCACTGGCATGTAGAGAAAAATAGTGTTCATTTAATAATCAATTCGTGTAAGGTAATAAAAATAGAATGTACGCCTATGTATACATATCTTTGGAAATAAGTTTGATAACTAAATATTTCTGTCAAGTATTGCGTAACGGTCAAGATTTGTTGATCGCTCTGTAGCAACTGCTTAGCCCAGACTTAGTAGAAACGCAATACAGTAGTACGAACCAATGACGTATATCTCGAGATATACGTCATTGGTACGAACGGACACGTATTGAGCGTGTCATACGACTACGCAAAAAACGCAAGTCCAGTCACCAGATGATGTTGCCTGATTCTGGCTATAACTAACTCTCTGCCATTTGTGACAAAATGTTCGTATCCCGAATCTTTAATAATGAAGATCATTCTCAGTCCACTCTTGTTGAAATTTGTGAAATATATATATATATTTTTTAGTAGCAAAGTGCTATCGTTGATTTGACGTAGTCATTATATAAACACATATATAATGCCAGATGTCTATAAACGGAGAAATGAACTAATCTGCCTCTATGTGTACCAAGGCGTTAGTAATCTTCTTTTTATTTAAAAATTAAAAAAGAAAGATGGATCTTCTTAATTTTTCTTAAACCACTTATATCGTAAAACATTCTTTGAAATACTTCTAGTACTATTCTGGTTTAGTGTGCATTACTTCATTTTTCTCAGCCTTTTAGCTGAATCGTTCTGGGTAATGGGAGGGGGGATATTTATTTAAACCTGCTCTTTACTATATGTAGCTGAAAGAGATGTACATATATGTAGATTAAAGTTCAACTATCTAGGTCAGGCATGACCAAAATTTTACTAACGCGCTCCATATTCTGTCTAACAGAAGTCGTCATGAGCCAAAGAACAAAAAAGGGCATCTAAAACACCCAACGAAAAATAAAGTAAGAAACACAAAAACCTGAATATGAACAAAAACAAAATCAAATTAGATGGTGAGCATTAATAAATAAAAATATGGTGAGCAAAAAAACAAACAAACGGGAAAGCTGATAAGGAAACAGCTACACAAGCCATAGATATATGCATTTCGCGTGCCGGAACTTTACCTGTAGGCCGTAGTTCAACCGTGCTTGATCTAGGTTTTAATTTGACCACATTTTCTACTATTATTCTACCGTACAGACGCATGCGTTACAGCGTAAGATTTTCTTGGTTATACCTACGAAATCCTACTTTTGTTTGTTTGTGATACTGGTTGAATTTTTTTTTATGGTTAATGTAATGATTGTTGTGCACTGGTGGCCTGTTGCCACATGTAAACATCTTTTATTAATTATTATTCGCCGTTGACCTTTGGTAATGATCGCATTGTTATTAATCGCCAAGTGTATCTCCTCCTATGTGTGGATTAATGAGTAAGATCATTAGTATGGCGGTTTGTTATTCACTGTGGTCTCCGCATTGCGAGAGAACCACCCACAACCATATTACACTTTCACGCCGCCCGATCTCCCCGAACATTTCTAACAGATACAATCGAAATGAACAAAATATGAACCGAGAAAAAATACAAATACATTTTGACCAAGTTTGATATTGTCGAATAAAAATGCAACTCTCATATTAATCACGGATCAGTCCTGTGACCTTAGAGGGGGTAATTGGGCGCGTAACATTATTTAAGTTATAAAAATCTTATACCGTGAATTTATTATATCGCGTAACACATAGTTTTCATTTCTGTAACTACCGTTAATTGACAACAATGTAAAATGCGTTTCTTTTAAAATAGAACATACTGATTAGATAGCTCAATTCTAGAGATAGTTCAAAAAAATATCGAATTTATAATTTACAACAAATTTTCTAATTTTTCTTGTGCTTAGAGTGGAAAACAAATTAAAGAATCAGAAAATAAACAGGTGCATGTGATACGTAGAAAGAGTGTGAATCTAAAATGTATTTGGGCCGGATATGATGCGAGATTGGCAGATTGTATATGGACTAAAATATCCGGATATCACCTTCAAAACAGGATAGTAGGCAAAATCTGCGGAACTCATGACAGTGAACCAGAAGGGCGTCATTTACCTTGTTTCGACCAGCAGTGCACAAAATTATGTGTGCCAGAATGATCGCTAATATTCATTCGCTTATGGCGTGTTGAGTAGCCAGGTCTAAGAACCAAATCACCTACTAGTTGTCCCTAATTAGCGAACCATATAGAATAGTCATTCCACTTGGCAGCTAAGGTAAATGTAAATCTCAGTCATGGTGGCTGAGATTTGCAAATGAATGATTATGGGCAAATGAACTTTAATTTCAGATACAGAAACTATATAAGTATAAACTGTATTCTGATATAAATAGCAATATCGACGTAGCACTATCTGCAAGATCAAATATTTCAACAATAATAATAATCTGGTTTGTATATGTTGATTCTTTTCAGATATTGTTAAAGCCACCTAAATTAAAAATTAGATCTGTGATCTAATCTCTATTATATTATTAGAGTACCTGTAAATACTAAGTACTTTCTAATCCCTTATAAACCGCTTCCTCACGTTCAGCTTCTTTTATATTTTCCGACACTCATGGAAATTGGCCGAGCATATTGCTATATTGGTGGACAAGACACATTTTGGAACATCACAAGATTGTACTTGTACATGTTGATACCAATGACGATATTAAGAGAATTGTTTGAAATTGGCTATTTTTACCCTAAGACAGATGAGTTTCAAGAAATAATGCGTACTTAAACTTACTTAAGACTTTTTTTTACTGTTGCTAGTGCAGGATTGTAGTTTAGTTTGAGTCTGATTAGTATTTGGTTTGTTCGTTATTAACTCACGACGGGAACTTGATAGCAGAGATAAACAATCAAATAAATGCAGGCAAGACTAGCCTTTTACAGTCTTCAACCTCCAAGCCATCGAAAAAAATATCTAGAAGAACCAAATTCATACTCTACGTTAATTAGGCCTGTGCCTTGTACGGTTTTGAAGCGTAAATAATGAAAGCAAGTGATGGAAATATTAAGAACTATATGTGGTGATATAGAAGAAAAAGAAAAGTGTTGCAGATGCTATAATTTTGAAATACAAGACTTTAATAGTACCGAGAGCCAGTCACTGTTTCATGTCCAATAGACTGATTGGACATGTCGAAAGACTTGATTAGAACAACCCGACCAAATTAGTATATATACGTATGCACCCTTTGGCTGTAGAAGTGCTGGAAGACCAATGAAAAGATAAATGATTGATGTCATAAAAGATGTAAAGAAATTGGAAATAGGTAGCAAGAGATAGAGCAAGTTGGAAGGCTCTTTTGAAGAAGACTAAGGTCCATAAAGAGCTGTAGGTATTAATTGTTTATATTGGTATTTTATTTTCACTTAATATTCTTCCTCTCAAACTGTGAGGAGTCAAATTTTTATATATTACTGTTCTTATTTCGTCATTCCAGGTTCTTCTTAATCTTTCTATACTCCTTATTAAAATTAATATTTGGTATAATATATTTGCTTGCCTTTTATGCGTACTACATATCTTAACCATGTTAATTGACTTTCTTCAATAAGTTGAACTACTGCTATTCTGTTCAATTGTTCTCTAACAGATTAATATAGAGGGTTAGTGTCTGAGGCAACCCGACTAACAATGCCCAAGAGGAAAGCTATAAGCATTATATAAATTGTTGATTAAATATGGCAGTTATAGTTTAGTGTGTATGAAAATTCATTTAACCTATCATGAAAATAAAAATTTACTGGAAATGAAATTTAGATTTGTCGGAAAACGAATTTTCCGTCGTGAGCATATCTCATCATTTTCCCGATATCGTGATAAGTTATGTGTAATTTTAATAGGCGTCATGTTTGATGTCGATATGAAAGAGGAACGTTCTTCTGAACTCTGATAACTGCTGAAAAATGTCTGATAATTTAATTTCAAATCAATTCTCGACAGAGTTCAGCGACAAGAAAATTCATAGAACATCGATGTCAAACGGAATTTTCGAAGTAGCACAACTTAATAAATAAAATTATAGTTTATTTATAAATTGTGACATCATATATTACGTAATTAAGCCACACATTTGCCAGTACTGACAGGAACTAATATGAAGAACATTTATCTTATTCTTCTTTTTCACTTATTCTTCCTAGGCTTGACCTCGTTTTCTTCTGCATTTGTGTCGTTTCATTTGATTTCTAGATTATCACTCCACCGTTTTTAAGTTTGTCTATTCTTCTTCTTGCAACTGTTTTTTCCTTGTAAGGCATCTATACGATACTGATAAAATTAGCGACTATCGAACGTGTATAAACAGAATTTCTAGATATTAGACCTGGTCGTAGAGGCGGTTCTGACAGTCAGAAATTACCAGACGTATAAGTATCATCTCGTCTTTTGGCTAGTACACGTTACAAAAAATAATATTTAGTTTGATTTATTGAAATCAAATAAAGATTGTTGGTTTGTAGTTTGTCTTTTTTTTTGTTGTTTTTAACATTTTTTTTATATGTAATAATAATCATATATATACTCGAAAGTATGATCTTGACGAAAATTATTTAGCTTTTTAAATAAAAATTCTTGTTTGGTACTCGTCATAATTAGAGAGACGTTTCTGTTGGGTATCCAATCATCTTCAGTCTAATATTGTAGTCAAGTTGAAAAAATAATGTCAAAAAATTTCCACATTAAAATGCATGGTATGGACAGGAACGGTTTATCAAAGCCGTCAATATTTTTTACAACTTTACTTCAATATTAGTCTGAAGATGATTCGATACCCAATCGAAACGTCTTTCTAATTATTTGACAATTGCAGACGACCTTAAAATCTATAAGAAAATATCTTGTATCCAAGATTGCGAAGATCTTAACAACGACCTAAAACATTTACATTCATACTGCTCTGCAAACTATCTTTATCTAAATTTTAAAAAATGTCACAGTATATCATTCACTAGAAAACGGTTCCCCATCAAATTTAAATATCAGATAAATAATACACCCCTGATTGAGGTTAATACAATGAAAGATCTAGGAATTCATTTTGATTCAAAATTTAAATTTGACTACCATGTAGCAACATTAACTAAATCAGCATTCAAACAACTTGGCTTTATCATGCGTTCATGTAAACATTTTTCGAAATCTAAGAGTATAATAACTATATACAAGTCATTAGTTTGTAGTAAGTTAGAGTATAATTGTTTAATTTGGAATCCGCAATATGCTATTTACTCAAACAAGATTGAAAGCATTTAAAAACGCTTTTTAAGGTATTTAGATTATAAATTTGATTGCAATACTCCATCTAATTATGATGTTCAATTAAACAGACTACATACCTTGAAAGACCGTAGAACTAAATTAGAGATGAATTTTGTCTATAAAATTGTAAATAGTATGATTGATTCTGAGGATATTTTGAGTCTGATAAACTTTAATGTACCAGCTACAAATCTGAGGCAAATAAATACGTTTTACTCTGGAAATTTTACTGACTAAACTAACCAAATATGGCTTTGACCAAAACAGTTGTACACTTTTGAAATCATATCTAACTAATAGATTGCAGTATGTTAAGTTTAAAGACACAGATTCAACACCCTTACCTATTACCTGTGGAGTTCCACAAGGATCTATTTTAGGACCTCTTTTATTTTTAATTTTTGTTAATGACTTTCCTTCATGTGTTAAAGACTGCTCCCATTTTATGTACGCGGATGACACCACGTTGTTAATCAGATCAAAATCTCAAAATGATCTTTTTTTAAAAAATGACAAGTTAATTCATGATTCACATATCTGGTTTTTATCAAACAAGCTATGCTTAAACATGGATAAAACAAATAAATTATTAATTACTTTAAAGAATTCTGAATTTACTAATCCGGAGTCAGTAAAATTTCTAGGCGTTCATATAGACCCCACGTTGACCTGGAACCATCATGTACAAAATCTGGCAAATAAACTATGTAGAACAATATATTTAATTCGAAACCTCGTTGACTGTGTAGCTCTCAATGTTTTAAAAATGTCGTACTATGCTCTTTTCCAATCGCACATTTCTTACGCCCTGCTTGCTTGGGGACATAGTGCCTCAGCAAAACGAATTTTTGCCTTACAAAGACGAGTTGTTAGAATCATTTCTGGAACAACTTACAGAGCGGATTGTAAGCATGCTTTCCGAGATTTAAAAATTATGACTTTGCCATCGCTTTATATTTTCCAGTGTTTAATTTTCGGACACAAAAATAAGGAACATTACAAAACTGTGGAAGAAGTACATACGTATGACACTCGTAATAAAACTAATTTCTATTTAGGTTTTACAAGATTAATGAAAACCAGAAATTGTAATTTCTTTGCAATTAAATTTTTAAATATATTGCCCGATAATGTTAAATCTCTAACCTTAAATAATTTTCAGGTTAAAGTCAAGGATTTCTTGGAATCTAATCCATTTTATACATTTGAAGAGTTTTTAAATTTTGATACAAATACTGTGAATTGGAACTGTTGACTCCAAATATTTTATATTTTTTATTTTATGTATTTTTTCTATTTTATTCTTATTTTATAATATTTTACATTGCTCTAATTTCACTAGCTATAAGTTACTATTTATATATTGTACCTGACTGACGAAAAACATGCTCTGTACGTGTAATTTTTGTCAATAAACATATATTATATTATTATATTATTATATTATATTATAAACTATCATACAAATATTAGACAGAATTCACCTCTTAATATAGACCGGGAGCTCATGACATTTTTGGTCTCCGATTTCATACAGCATGCCTTTTGGAGGAGAGAATATTTACCCTGTGACAACAAAAAAGGGATGGTACTAAACCCCTGCACGCTTTCCGGTCATAGGGAAAATTGCATTTCCACATGCACAAAATTTTTGTGTTTTTCTTTGATTTAATATTGCTTGCCCTTTTGTCAAAAGAAAGTTATAACAAATTTAAAGTCTTTTAATTATAGGCATGCTGTATGAAAACGCGGAAAATCATATTTTTTTATTACAAGACCACATTACCATTTGAGCCCTTTGGAACCCTTCGAATCGCATGCATATATTTAAAAGACTTTAAATTTGTTATAACTTTCTTTTGACAAAAGGGCAAGCAATATTAAATCAGAGAAAAGCACAAAAATTTTGTGTTTAAGTGGAAATGCAATTTTTCCCTATGACCGGAAAGCGTGCAGGGGTTTAGTACCATCCCTTTTTTTGTTGTCACAGGGTAAATATTCTCTCCTCCAAAAGGCATGCTGTATGAAATTGGAGACCAAAAACTGTCATGAGCTCCCGGTCTAATAGAACTATGTGCACATTTAACCATCACTTCAATACTTGCGATATATTTTTTCTGTCATTTTCTGCCTTTAAAAAACTAGTGGAATGTAAATTGAGAGCTTAACTCAACGATATGTATTATATTTATATGTAAAAAAAACTCTTTTTGTTGTATTAATTTTTTATGTAAATATTTTTCTTTTTTTTTAATTGTATCATTGTATTTATAATTAATATCTTATTGTAAATTTTTCGTGGAGGTCTATAGGAACTATGTTCTGTTTGACCACCCGAACAATAAATAAATAAATATATAAATAAATATATTTATGACGAGTATTAAACAAGAATTTTTATTTAAAAACCTATATATATATATATATACATTAAATTTTCGTTTGTGTAATATACCTGCTGACCCAAACCACTTAACCAACTACTACTATCATGTAAAAAATACGAAGTTGAATAAAATGAACTAATAAAAACCATAATTTCTGAATAAATACCGCTGCCTACCAACATAAAAATTATATTGACTCTTCATAAAAAAATTATGAATGCCACATATTTAGAGTCTACTACTATTAAACTATGAAGGACTATTATTAATAAGCTATATTTGATTATTATATAAATTTGTTAAATTAGCTAAATTAAGAAATGTCGAACTAGGACTATATTCATTAAATAACATACAAATTCTATTATTAAACCTTCCATGGCCCCCCTTCAAATAGTGCTGCCAAAGTCCTGCCGCGACGGGCCTTACAAGCAAACCCCCCTTTTTCCCGTCCACCTCCCACCCCTTGTTTAATTCTCAAATCATACTCTTCGTTCTCGGTTAGATTAGATTAGATTAAAAGATAAATATATAAATAATCGTAGCTGGCAATGGAGAAATCGGAAAGCCAATTTCATCACAAAAAAAAAAAAAAAATCGTTTGTCCACATAATTTTAAAAAACATTTTCACTCAATAAAACATATGCACGCCAATTGAACATATCTTAAATCTTATCGCTTATAAAATTTTAATGAGCTACAGTTATCCAGTTATCCAATACGATTGATACGTATAACACTTCAAATTGATTGTAAGTTGTATTTCCAATAGGCCACTATAGGTACTGCCAGTTCGATTTGTTTGAGTTGCGGATAATTAAATCTAACACTAGAAAAGTTAATAAAAAAACATATTTCTACAGGCTCTTAAAAATAAAAAATTAAAAACGAACTAATTTCCTAGAAAAACTTTTTTTGTCCGGGCTTTAGTTATTACATAGAGGGTTGAGACAAAGATAACTGAACTCCTCCACTTTGTGCATTGGGATTGTTATATAAAATATTGTTATATCATATTTACAGTTAAAATAGTGTAATAAAAGTGTCACTAAAAAATGTTAATAATATAAAAATGCCTATTCGTTTAAACAATTAAGTAAAAACTGTATTTAAAAACCGGTCTTTAAACAAAGATAATAATTATTGTTACAGTTAATGTAGTGTCCTTTAAATTCAGGTTTTAAATACTTTATATAAGTTGAATCTTTGTGTCAGACCGTTATTTGCAACATAATTCCATTTGCAAAATTGACGGGTTCTCATATTCCTCGAGTTCACTGGTCACTGAATTGTCACCATTTCGCATATGGTTGAGATTTTATCATACCAGTTTCTTATGAACTTATAAATATCAGATAGTTTTATGTATGAGGATATAGAATCATATTTCTCATAGGTTACTGTGCTTTTTCGTTCAGCTCCGTAAGTTTTAGATCGTTTCTTTAATGGTCTTACAAATATATTATCTGAATTTGGGTCAGAACTGTATAATTTAGATAAATTCTTTCAAAGAATTGAATTTTGATATCGAGTTAAGAATAAAATAAAAATGTAAGGATTAAATATTAAGTCTATGAATCTCTTTCGTACTTTTCAAAATGGATTGGGTGTTTTATTATTTTACATCTTAAATCTTTAAAGCAGTAGTTTCCAGCAATTTCCAACAGTTGCCCCACTCTGAGATATGGCATGGTGCCACGTCCCCCCTCAACTTTTCTGTAAGTGAGGCATACCGTAATTTTCGGAAAATAAGACGCACATGACTAAAGTCTGTCCATTTAGTACAAAAGTAATTCTTGGTGAAGCAAGTTACCAATAGATAATTTCCGAGTTACTTTCAAAGTAATCCGTCTTCTACGCATTACTGACCACATCCAGGTGATCTTGGAGTCCACGTCACCAAGCTACTCTAGTCTCTCAGTCTTCATCGCACTCCCCATTAATACTATAAAATATCTTCAAGAAGATAAATGAAAAAATTTTAAACATTCAATTTTTGGGGGAATTGTAGAAGCATCCAATTATTTATAACAAGCTGCCAGGCTAAAATAAACATTAATTTTTACTACATCTTAAATTTAAAAAAGGCCCGATGAGCAAAAAAAGAACTTCATAAGACCTGATAGTCAAAAAAGCGCAGATATTTCTTGGGGACAAGTAATGAATCCCACTTGAATCGTTTTTGGAGATTAAGTTTTATGTAAAACTAGGTTATTACCCGTCAACAAGGACGGATTTATAATATAAAAATTTCAATTGTTTGTATGTGTCTTTGTTTTTATTTTTTAACGTATCACGTATCTTAATTTCATGTCAGCAAATCACGGGACAGGATATCACCCGCTAACCAATCACGGGAGAGGGTGTCACCTGTCAGCCAATTAAGAGACAGGGTGTCCCCAGTTAGCCAATCACGTGAACCTTGACGTCATAATGTTACCGACACTACATACAGACACTTAGAAAATAAATCTGCAAAATATTGTTAATATCGATCAAAGGATATAGGATTGTCTGCCAATCACGAGAACCTTAGTAAAAATTGATTTCACAATGTTAGGACACTACATACAGACACTTGCTAATTATAGTCAGATTCTTAGAAAATAAATCTGCAAAATATAGATGTAGGAGTGTCTAGAGTTTCTTGTTTATGCTTGCGAAACTCTGGACATTTCTGCAAATAATTATATTTGTAGATTCTTAGAAAATGAATCTGTAAAATATTGTTCATATCGATCAAAGGATATAGCAGTGTCTAGAGTTTCTTGTTTATGCCCACGAAACCCTGAACATTTCTGCAAATAATTATATTTGTTGATTCTTAGAAAATAAATCTGCAAAATATTGTTGATATCAGTCAAAGAATATAGGAGTGTCTAGAGTTTCTTGTTTATGCCTACGAAACCCTAGACATTTCTATATATAATATTTTCCGCAGATTCTTAGAATATAAATCTACAAAATATTTTTCATATAGATCATAGGATATAGGAGTGTCTAGAGTGTCTTGTTTAAGCCTACGAAACCCTAGACAATTCTATATGTTATTTTATTCGCAGTTTCTTAGAGAATAAATCTGCAAAATATTGTTCATATCGGTCCAATAAAATAGGATTATCTAGAATTTCTTGTTTATGCCTTCGAAATCTATACACATTTCTATATGTAATTATATTCGTAGATTCTTATAGAATAAATCTGCAAAATACCTGTCAATCCAGAGACCTCAAGAGTTCCCAGTTAGCTAATCACGAGAACCTTAGGAAAAACGATATAACAGTGTTACTCAGATCACAAACTCACTGGCTAATTATATATGTACGATTGCATTTGATATACATTATAGTGTTAGATATACACATCTTACAATGGCTTTGAACATCTCTTTATGTTGCTACTTATGAGTCCCACGATATTTTGCTACACTCCAAAGTTGTCTATTCATTTTGTATTTTAATAAAGTAACACCTGAAGAAGCTAAATATTATTTAGTAAAAACGTTGTTCATAGGCGTACGGTAAAATAATCATTGCTCCATCGCATAACAACAAACGGCTAGTTCTTATTATCTTATCAGCACTAATTAACAAAGACAATTAGTAGGCAATAAGATCTTCTCGTTTACGATTGCGTAACAATATTTATTCATAATATATCTATATATGTTTTAACATTAATGCATATTTCTAACAATACTTTTTAAACTATAATAATCATCTTTCTAACATGGCCAATCTTGATGGACGTTTCGCTCTCGAAACCCTAGTCGCTGATTTATTCTGCGACAGGTACTCCACTTCTTGTAGGGATGTATTTTCTTCACTGTAAGAGAAAATCATATTAAAACCTACTTCAACATAGGTATCTTTGGAACGCTGCAAAGCCATGGTTACAGTGGTAACCATTATAGTAAAAACAATAAATATATTTCAATTAATTTACTGTCTGTCATAATATATTTAACAATAGTTTATAGTGTACTTTTGTAGTCCAATAAATATTATCTACAAAAGTTCTGTTTATCTCTATAAATCATGAACGGAATGAGTAGATCCATAAAATAACTCAATATTTCCATCGCTTTAATCATCAAATTAATAATTTAAACAAAACACTGCAATAATGGAACACAATAATGCCAATAGAATAGCAAAAAAATATTGTTTAGACGTCACCAATCCCACTTCTGATGTTAGATATGTAAACAATTAAACACAAAAACAATGCTCAATAAGTATAACCATATTATACCTCTCATTTACAGCACAATACTCACTGGCTGCTGATGTTTAAAGGGGTACAGTAAAACTATGCTCCTTATTACCTGAGAGGAACTGGCTATTTCAAGCAATACTTTTTAAACAATAATAATAATGTTTCTAACACGGTCAATCCTGTTGGACATTTCGCTGTCGAAACCTTTGTCGCTGATTTATTCTGAGAGGTACTCCATTTTCTGTCGGAATGTATGCTTCTTCACTGTAAATGAAAATCAGAAAAGGCATGAGTAAATCTATCTATAAAATTGCTTATTCTTTCAGTTACTTGAGTCATCAAATTAATAATTTTAATAAAACAATTCAATAATGTAATACAATAAGACCATCAGTAAAATAACAAAATAATAATAATAATAATAATAATTACTCGTGTTTAATCCCACTTCTGATGTTATATATTAAAACAATTAAATAAAAAACGATGTTCAATGAGTTTAATTTTATTTAAACATCCCATTTACAGCAGCTAATATTCACAGGCGTGCGGTAAAAGAATCTATGCTTCTTATCACACAATAGCAAGCAGCTAGTTCAAACTGTAATTTTTAAACAATAATAATCAAGTCTTTTATCTCTTATTTGTGTATATTTGTTGTGTTTATTTATTGTAATGTATCACGTATTGTAATTATTGTATTATTGTAGCTTTTTATACGAAATATGTGTATCTAATAATAGATAAATGTATAATTTTTAAGTTTGGTATTTTTTTTTTTTTTTTTGAAAAATTTTCTTTTTCTCGAGAAATAAAAATAAAGCTGTATTGAAATTCTTTGTATGTCTACAATAAAAGAGAAAAACACATAAGTACAATACAGAGTTCCGTGTAACCTCACAAATTCGGTTTTGACTCTATTAACAAACAGAAATTTTAATTTAGAGTTTGACAATTATGACTTAAAGGTAAAAATTTAAAAAAAAAAAAAAACCTTAACATTAATATTACATTATTTTAATTTCCGAAAAATTTCGAATATTTTAATGAAGATGTATAAAAATGTTTAAATTTAAGTACCAAGTTTGATATGTTTATGTTTTTTGGATTTCGGTTTTAAAACAATTTTACCGATGTTCGAAACAAATTCGTTTGTATGTTGACTAGTTCTCATAAAGTATTTGGTTGATAATTTGTGTATATGTTCAGAAATAGTTTCTATATTGATATTTTTATGCATCCTACTGATCATTTCATACCTGGGATATTTACCAATGATACGTAAGCACTTGTTTTGGATTACCTATAACTTATTTAGATTAGATACATTACCTATACGCCAGACTGGGCAGGCGTAAGTTAGTACTGTCTTACTATTGATTTATATATTAGCAATTTATTGTTTTAAGATAAAAACGATCTTCTATTGTATATTTTAAATAACTGAAAAAGAATTTTATTAGCAGTATTGGTAGTTTTTTTGATATGTTTAGTAAAATTTAGGGATTTGCCTAATATTACTCCTAGATATTTGATGAAGAGTTTATGATAAAATTTTTCATTGTTTATTTGAACATAGATATTATTAAGATTGGGACGTATTTTAGTTAATATTATGAATTCTGTTATTTCTGCGTTTAATTTGATTCTCCATTTTTTGAAATGTTTATTAATTTTATGCAAATTGTTATTTAACCTGTTGGTAATATTATCCAATATAAATGATGTAGTAAACAAAGCTGTGTCATCAGCATAGAGACTTAAATTGACATGTTGAGTTTTCGGTATGTCATTGACATAAATATTGAAAAAAAGTAGACACACTTCCTTGAGGTACACCTGCAGTTATAGTTCGTTTAAGAGAAAGATAATTATTTAATTGTACTTTAAATTGCCTATTTGCTAAATATGTTTTCAATAAATGACTTATATATGGTAGGAAGTTATATTTAATAAGTTTGTAGACAAGACCAGTATGCCATACAGTGTCAAAAGCTTTCTGTATGTCAAGCAAAACAACACCAGTAAATTTGTTGAGACAGAAATTTGTTGTAACGTTATCAATTAGACGGGCCAACTGGTCAGTGGTAGAGTGTGAGTTTCTGAAACCAAATTTTTCTGGAATTAGAATATTGTTGTCTAAAACAGCGTTTCCCAACCTGTGGTACGCGTACCACTGATGGTACGCGAGTTGCTGGTTGGTGGTACTCGAAAAATAATCAATAACGGCGGACATAAAAAATTTAAAAAAATTAAATCATAAAAATATCATAGAAACGTTTTTTCCTACAATTCATAAAAATATGTACAGTCGATGATCGAAAATCCGGCAATCGATATCGTTTTTTTGGAGTGCACTTTTAAATTTAGCCGTTTGCCATCTGTTCTTCAGATGTCAAGTTCTGTCACAATTATCATATGACAGAACTTTACAAGCAGAATTCAAACGACACAATCTAATTAATTTTTGGTTAAACAATGATAAAGAATATGAACAACTTTCTGAGAAAGCTCTTAAAATATTATTACCGTTTACTAGTACGGAATTAGTAGAAAGAGCTTTTTCTTCATATATATATTTTTTAAAATAAGTATTGTAACAGATTGAGCGCACCTGTAGACTTAAGGGTATACCTCGAATCTTTTGAACCAAATTTCATTAAAAAATAATGCTCTTATACAAGCACAAGGATCTCATTAAATTTATTTTATAAAAATATTTCACTATAATAATAATTATTATAATAATAAAAATATAGAAAATATATTAATCGGTTTTTTATTATTCTGTGTTTTTATTAAAACCATTTATTAGTAAACGAAATATGACAAAATAGAATATACTATTTTGTCATATTTCGTTTCTATCCACTATTATATCTACTAAGTAAATAAATATACGAAATACAATCATTTTTGCGAAGTGGTACAATTTAGCGTGATGTACCACCAAGTGGTACGCGAGCCAAAAAAGATTGGGAAACGCTGGTCTAAAAGAAAATCGTTTATTCTATTAAGTAATACTTTTTCTGCTATTTTGCTCGAGAAATATTTTGATTTTCTAACCTCCGTGTATGTACGAGTTTCTCGAGAATTATTTAAAATTTTCCAGAAATGAATATTAAGAAACTATAAATTTTTTAAGAAATTTTCGAGATGAAGCACTATTTGGAACCCCTGTGTGAGGCTACTGCTTTAATATATGTGTCTCTCTTATGGGTCTAAACTATTTTTTTTAGAAAACTGTGGTCTACCCGAGTATCTTCTATCTAAAATTGTTTACTTTGTAGTGTATTTAATGTATCGTCAGTGTATCAATTGTGTTGAATAACAAGGCTATTTGATTACAGGTATCGAGACGAAATTTGCGGGTTCGAGTTGCAATGACCTGGTGACGGCGGACGGTGCTGGCTCTACTATCATCAGTGGTCACTTTGACAAACGGATACGGTTTTGGGATACACGCGCTGATACTTCCGCCAACGACATTGTTCTACATGGAAAAGTTACATCATTAGATCTTTCCAGAGGTAATACATTGTTACAAATAATATCATTTAGTAACACATTCATATATATATTTAGGAAGACTTTAATATTGATTAAAAAAACTTATTTAGAATTTAAGAGACGTAAATTAGATTTTGGGTTAAGTGTGCATGAGACGGGAAAAGAAAGAAGAAGTTTCTCATACAAAACTAACAATCTGAAATGAAATTAGTAACAATAAATACATCAATATTAATTCTATAATATTTTTTGTTAAAATGTTATCGCTCAATAACTTAATAATAGGTATCAGATAACAGTTTTCTGTATTTTTTAAATATATTTGTGGATTTCAAATAGCTTCTATATTAAGCTGATTTTGTGTAGAACTGTTCAAATAATACGTCAAAAAAAAAAGAAATTTCCCACGACTGCTATGGGATTGTCTCATTTCGATATTGCTACTAAAAATATCGATATGAACAGGAAATTAACTTAATGCGCGCTCAGTCGGTTCAGGAATGAATTTGCATCAATACGCATGTGCAACGGCTGGTGAATTTAATTCCCGTACTGGCTGTGCGCGCATTAATGGCTGTCAACAATATTTACATTCTATTTTCTTGATTTTTTTTATTTGTTGAAAAATGGTAATCGGATGTAAAGTATAGTGTGCAACATGCGCATAAGGCATATTCCGGATTGCCTTTTATATTTCGGAATTTGAGATCAAAAACAATTATTTATCAACAAAAGTGACTACTGTTTTTCAAAATATTCTACATGAAGATCAATACACTTTTGCATGCATTTGAACCGATTTTCGAAGCACTTTTTCAACTGCGATTGAGGCACCTTCCGATAGTATATAGTAAATTATGTGGGTACCAACGCAAACAAATCTATTTGGCGGCCAAATGTTCATGCAATACTGAATATATGCGGGTCCCACTAATGCCCAAGGATACCTCAATCTGACGATAAGTCACATGACGATCTTGCAGTATCAGTTCACGCACAGCATCAATGTTTTCTGGAACAACAACCGATTTTGGACGACCTTCACTAAATTCGTCCTAAAGCGAACTACGGCCACGATTCGATCGATAAACAGTAGTCTTTGAATGTGCTTCATCGCCAAAAGTCTAATTAAGTTCATCGATGCACTGTTGCTGGGTTAATCCACGTCGAAAATTGTAAAAAATAATCGCTCGAAAATGTTCACGATTTAATTTCATTTTTAGCCTAGATGAATTTTTTCAAGTTACTGTAAACAACACAAATAGCGCTCGTACGTCAAAACGTTCTGAGTACGTATAGTGTCAAAAATGTCAAACTTTACGATAGAAGCGTCAGTTGCCAGATGGCAGCACAGTTTAGCAATCCGGAAACATAAGAGGCAACCTTCGTACTATTTCGATATGATATTTTACAGTTCAGACTTTCGTCAAAAAATAGTATACTTGATAATAAGGGAATGCCACTTGGTACACACTTTCTGTAGGAAAATTATTACATTTTTACTCACAGCGCCTATTTGTCAAAGTCAAGGTGGTGGCAAATATAGACTACCAAGCACAATAACTGTAATTAATTTCTCAAAAAAACAATGTAGATACAAACGTATTTGTAGAATAAAGATTTAGCTACAATTTTCCCCGTCGTACACAAATTTGCGTTGACTGGCTTACAAGGTGGTGTCTATAATGCAATTTGTTTATTTACAATTACATTAATTTACAACTAAAAATATTCTATTAAATATATAAAAATTCCCTGCAAATTTTGATGTATAGATAATAATTTTATTTCTGTTAGTTAGTTTTGTATAAGAAATTTCGTGTATCCACTGGCATTTAACCTCCCCTTAATCTTATTAGTTTGTAAAAATTAGACGGAAATTTGTCAATTATTGGTTTTTTGTAACATTTTTTCTAAAATATTGTCATCCAAAATTGGATACGGATAGCTTCCTCAATTTTTTCGGTTTATAGAGATGTAGTGAAGTAGATGAATAAAATATTGGAAATATAAATCTTCGTTCAGATCTTCTTATGAAAAAATAAGTATGCCCAGTGGGATGTGACTTCGACTTTTTATTAGTGGTAGATATATAGACCTTACTAAAATAACTTCACAAAGAGGTTATTTAGTTCCAGAACTTTAAATGATTTTACTTTTTCAAGTAACGTTAAATTGTACTTCGATCAGTAATTTAATTTTTCTTTTTATATAAGTTTCTTGTTCCTTATAAGTCATATTTAACATGCACTTATCGGTATGTTAAGCTGTTTATCTCCAGATATAGTTGTTTACATCTCGCTGTAACAACATGTTTTGTAACAACAATTGTAAAAGCAATTGTAAAACGTTTTGTCTTTTTAATTTCTCGATGAAACTGTACTCCAATCTAATCTCGGCTAATTTGTTTTGTCTTGGGAATAATTTCAATAACTACCGTACCGATTTGAAAAATACTTTCAATAGTGTATAGCTTAGCCCTTCCTGAGTGTTATAGGATATCTAAATTATAACACCGCGAAAGCAAATTTATATTATTTTTTTAACCGATTTAGAAAATTATTTAAAACATAGCTTGTTTAGTGTTATATGACAGTGCTTCTTAAACTTTTTGATGTCGCGGCTCACCTGCGACTCTAATCGATAACCCACGGCTAAGCTAATTTTTTTTTTTTTTTGGAACCCAGCTTTGTTAAAAAAAATAATTTGTGTTTCATGTATACATATATTTTTTTAGGCTCAGATAATTCAATAATCTATGTACAATGAAGAATAATTTTTATGTAGCATTAAAGTTAAATCTACTTACCCTTTTTAAATTATAAAACAATTAACAAGTATTATATTTGCGGCTTTCGCGGCCCCCTTGTGGGAATGCCACGCCTCCCAGGGTGCCGCGGCCTCCCACTTTAAGAAGCCCCGTTATAGGATATATCAAATATTAAACCGCGAAAAAATACTGCGAAGAAAATTAATGAACCGATGTAAAATATTCAGTGGTATAAAGTTTAGGCCCTCTTTACATAGGCTATATCAGTATTCCTTAACTGGGGGACCATCCAGTGTGCCGCGAAAACAAATTACTGAACCGATTGATTCTGTAATTACTGAACCGATTGATATTTTTTCTGCGGTTTATTGCTTAAACCTATCTAAGTAACAGAGGCTATATCAGTGTTTTTCAACCGGATAATATCAATATTACTAGAGGCGTCATTGGGGGGGGGGTAGGTATGACTTTTTTATGTCCTACGTTATAAGGGATTTTGCCCTTTTACCATCACTCTGTACTATCTGTAACTGTCTGTCTGTTCGATAGAAATTGTGGCCTAGACCAGTTGGATCTAGAAAGCTAAAATTTGACATGCTTATACTACTCTGATCCACATTTGAAACTATTGAGAGGATCTTTATTAAAAACAATAGGGTTCATCCCAATTAATAGGCGAATTTCTTGCCGTTCTTGAGTTATCGTTTATATACACACACATATGGACGGCGCTTCGAAAATAGGTTTTTTGGATTCCCTAGACCAGGGGTCGGCAAACCGCGGCTTGCGAGCCGCATGCGGCTCTTTCGGTATATTCGTGTGGCTCTTCAAATTAAGTTGATAAGGAATAAAATTTAGAAAATATTCAGGCAAAAGTTCATTTTATTATCTTGCATTTTATGCAGCGTATCGGTAATACCAATGACTAAAATAAAACATATTTATGTACTACTCTAGGGTGACCATTTTCTTGAGAAGGCAATGCGGGACGGAGCAAAAGAATAATAATAATAATAATAATAATACATTTATTGACTACATTACATAAAATATGTTTACAGTCAGTCTTAGTTACATAATGAAATAATATAAATTAAAAATGAACATTATTAAAGTCATCAATTTCATAAATGGGATTTGTCAATAAATATTCTTTAAGTTTGTTTGAAAATGTCTTGATTGGTAGGGATCTTATTTCCTCAGGTATTATATTGAAAAATTTAATGGCGTAGTAGTTTGCGCTATTTCTTGATTTTTGAAGACGAAGGAAATTACTACGTATATTATTTTTTTGCCGTGTGTCATGTCCGTGGTTGGAAAAGGGGAAGTTAGATAAGTTCCTGTGCATGAACATTAGGCATTGGTAGATAAATAAGGCAGGTAAAGTCATTATTTTTAATTTAATGAAGAGCTCACGACAGTCAGCTCGAAAAGGAGCACCAGCTGGATGACCCTAACAACTTTGCGTTGAAGAGCGAAAATTCTATGGGCTGCTGGTGAGTGTCCCCAGACAAGAATGCCGTAGTTCAGGTGTGACTGAAATAACGAAAAGTAGGTCATTAGCACGACTTTTTGGCAAACTTCTGCTTTCAAATTACGAATTAAAAATACTGTAGACCTCAGTTTTCGGCTTAGGAATTCACAGTGCTGATCCCAGCGAAGTTGTGGGTCGATGTGGATACCAAGAAACTTGACGTACGGGGGGTTTGAAAAATCGTGTTTCTTAGTGGAAATCATCATTGATTCGGTTTTGCCAGTATTTAAAGTTAATTTATTCCTGTGAAACCAAGATGCGGCGTGTTCTACTACGGATTTACTCTCTAAGCGAAGGGAATTTAGGTTCGAATTTTTGCAGAGTAAGGTGGTATCATCTGCGTAAAGAATAGATTTTGAATTTATAAAGAGAGGAAAGTCATTTACGTACAGCAGAAATAGCAAAGGGCCAAGAATAGATCCTTGCGGGACACCAAAGTGTATAGGAAGAGTTTCAGATTTGACATCACCAAAAAGTATAAACTGCTTCCGGTCTGATAAGTATGATTTGATTAGAGAACGGCTGTTGTCATCAAATCCATAGAATATAAGTTTATTAATTAAAATATCATGCGAGAAGAAAAGGTCGCCACTTCCCAAACACAAGTGAAGAGCAAAAAAAATTATCCTCACCCCCACCAAATCCAAGTGAAGAGCAAAAAAAAGGTTCTCACTTTCCAAATCCAAATGAAGAGCAAACAAAAGTGGTCCTCAAAATATAAGTAAAGAGCAAAAAAAAGGTCCGCGAAATGTGGAACGAATGGTCACCCTACACTACTCATTAAATGATGCTAAAAAAAGGTCATGTATTTAAACAAAATTATGGCTCTTTAATATTTTGCAGATACCGTAAAGAGTGAATTTGGCTCTTTAGCTTCTAAAGTTTGCCGACCCCTGCCCTAAACCAGCCCTAGTCATCAGTCAAAATCTCGACATCAAAAATTTTCACGATTGCAATACTTGCCCCATTATATATTTAGGCCGGGCAAGTAAAAATATGTATAAAAGAAAAAAATTATATTTTTTTAAATTTTCATTGGTATATAAAATTAAATGCGTGGATAAACCAATTTTTTTTTTTTTAAATCATTAAAATTTATTGTGTTGTATCTACAGAATGCCCTTAAGATGTAGATTAAGGAACGATATGTAATTTTTGAAAATATCTTTATTTCAACACGATTTTGCAAAATTGTGCTTGATTCGAGCGCACCTCGTAATTTAGTACGCTTGTTAGTCTCTATATGGAAGAACTTGTGTTATTCTGTGAAAATTTATAATTTTTAATATGTTCCTACAGTTTGTTATCTCTTACTAAATATCTGCAAACCCCTGAAACGTGTATAAACATTTCACAACAATTGTTTAAATAATATTTTAATTATTTGTTACAACTTTATTTAAATAGTAATTCGTTTAAATTTAATTTTTAATAAATCGAAACAATAAGTTAAATAAATTAATACTGTAACAGTCCTTCCCTGGCTGACAGAATTGTCATAATAACAATTAGATATATATGCATCTAGTAGGTAGTGAAAACAAGTGAGTGAAACAAGTGAGTAAATATATGATAAATGTCAAATATCGAGTGCTAGAAAATATATGATTTAATGTACAATTTAAATGTATCGGTGTCCAAATTGTGTCCAAATTGTGTCTAAATTTGTCTAAATTATATCTAATATTCACCGTTTGTTTAAATAAATATTTTATTGTGACATTTTTGTTGTTTTATCAAGTTGGGTGTGTGTATAAAACTTGTGTGTTAATCAACATCTAAAATTTACAATAATATCTGTTAAAATTGGCGCCCTGACGTGTGGCCGACGTTTTTAAAAATAATTTAAATAATAGTGTGGATGTTGAAACAGGACTAAGTGACAATTAATTTTGTGAGTCGATGCAATACTTGGTGTTCGTCTAACTAACAAAATACAATGGCACCTAAAAAGGATACTGGACATTCAGAGGATGCAGATTCAGCACCTGCCGTTACACTCACTAACAGACAGTTGGAGATGTTGATCACGCAGTTGACATCGCGGATTGCAGAAACAACGCGAGTATCTGCTGACGAACAAATGCAATCTCCAGCCCCGCAGAATACGGGAAACTTTTCAAAATGTTCCACACGTTTTGACGGTGCAAAATCATCGGATGTAGATGCGTTCCTAGACGCCATCATCACGTATAAAGACTGCGCCTTTATAAGTGATGTGAATGCGCTTAGGGGAATCCCTATGTTGCTAAACGGGACTGCAGCAACATGGTGGCGTGGGGTAAAAGATGGTATTCCAGACTGGGACAGTGCAGTAACTGCTTTTCGTGATGCATTTTTGCGTAAATTGCCACCACCTCTAGTGTTTCGCGAAATATTTTCTCGTGAACAACACGATAGTGAAAGCACAGAACTTTTCGTGTGCAACATTCGTGCATTGCTGGCACAGTTACCCTACACATTGCCGGAATGTGCACAGGTGGACATTGTTTACGGCCTCCTAAACAGAAAAATTAGGAAAAGACTTCTGTATAGTGACATTACTTCCTTTAAGACATTGTTGCAACGTACAAAAGATGCAGAGAACGCGCAGCGTGAGGTCAGAAATTCTAAATCTCAAGACGACAGAATGAAAGCCGAAAATAACAAATCGGATAAACGAAACCGTCCTCGCTGCAATTACTGCAACATTTTCGGACATGAGGAATCTGTTTGCAGGAAGAAAAAGTTTGAAGAACTGAGTTCCAAGGAAACGCAATCAGTCGCTTCTACAGTAACTCCTAAACTTTCATACTATGGATGTCGTACGCCCGGTGTTATTAAATCACAATGCCCAAAGTGTACCCCAACGAAAAACACCACAGAATCCAGCTCTGCAGCTGATTTTTATGGACTTCATAATGAAATCGACAAACCTGATGAAGCACAACGACCCTTGCTGTCTATAAAAATTAATAATATGAATGGTGTTGCTTATGCTGACACTGGAGCAAGTCGTAGTATCATGGGACGATACCTATACGATAAGCTGCGTAATTCGCATGACTTCAAGGAAGAAACACTTACGCTTACTCTTGCAGATGGTTATCCAGTCACCAAGACGATCTTAAAGACAACGGTTTGTGTTGTTCTAGCAGAACGGAGAATAGAAACCGAGATGATCATGATACCTGATGCAGGTGACAACTGTACGTTACTTGGAGCAAACTTTATTGCCAAGGGCATAACATCAAAGTTCGTGCCAAAACGAGATGGGCCTTACATTATAATCCGTACGATATCCCCGTCTTCATATGAAATAGCGCATGTCTTGCAACCAGATGAACCAGTCGCTAGAGTAAACACCAGCGACATAGCGCCATTTATTGGAGATACCACTACCGAGAAATCGGTTGTCCCCAAGAGGAAGAGAGGACGACCCAGGAAAGAAACTGAGTAACATTTCACAGTTCCCATTCGAGGGCGATTTATGTGAACTGTAGGGGGAGCATGTAACAGTCCTTCCCTGGCTGACAGAATTGTCATAATAACAATTAGATATATATGCATCTAGTAGGTAGTGAAAACAAGTGAGTGAAACAAGTGAGTAAATATATGATAAATGTCAAATATCGAGTGCTAGAAAATATATGATTTAATGTACAATTTAAATGTATCGGTGTCCAAATTGTGTCCAAATTGTGTCTAAATTTGTCTAAATTATATCTAATATTCACCGTTTGTTTAAATAAATATTTTATTGTGACATTTTTGTTGTTTTATCAAGTTGGGTGTGTGTATAAAACTTGTGTGTTAATCAACATCTAAAATTTACAATAATATCTGTTACAATACTAGTTTTAATTAATTATTTTTTAACAATTTAAATCAAACAAACTAAATTAAACAGAATTAAGAACACAAGTACTGAAATTAATGCATGTGGTTCTTGGCTTCAGGCTTTAAAATTCTTAGTTTAATCTTATTATTCTAATCTCGCACCTCTATTTCGTATATAACCTAATTTAATCAAAGTTATTTGTAAACCATCCTAATTTGACTTTGAATAAGGCCCAATTATTTCACAAGCAACCCTAAAAATTGTAATTTCTTTCAAACCTACTCACATTAAATCAATATGCAAATTTTGTTCCCTAATTTTAACAACATTGGATGCGTGCGAAAACTTATCTTTGAGCTCTGAAAATTCGCTGAGCCAATGTATAATATTTGCACTGAATATACATGTTTTAATAAGAACGTTGAAACGTGGGTACGTGCAAAAATGCTGATTTTTTCATTTTTATCTTTTAGCCACAATTGAGAAACTTTCAATAAGTGAAACATAATGTTCTTGTTACACTACAAGTAAAATAGATGTAGACATTTTCTTCTTAATAGCTTTACAACTGTAGTGTAAGGAAATCTCATTACATTTTTATGATTTAATCATTTTGGGGAACAATTTTTTAATCTACGAATTAAAACTTAAAAGCTGCTCAAATCAATTATTGTTATAAAAGATTTTCCTTTTCTGTTTATAAAAAATTATCAGGGAAGGGGATTTTTCTAATTTCGTCACTGCTTATTTATTTATTTTTTTTTATTAAAAATTGCTCACGATCCAAATAAGTTTTACGCTCCTGCTTTAGGATATTGATTTATTTTTATTTTTTTATATTAATGGCCTTTGCTGCTTCGGCAATTAACTAGGACAATTCTTATGTTTTGAAAAATTCCATGCCTCAACGAGATTCGAACCCGAGACTTTAGCAACGCAGAGCACAGGTGTTACCACTAAGCTACGCTAGTCGGCTAGGATATTGATTTAAATAACAAAAACAAAAAAAAAAATGATAGTTTCATTGTTTATTGATTTAAAAAAATGTGATTGTTAATCCACATATCAAGAGATTTCATTTGATCTCCCTCAAAACTCTACTTTTTTTTCTATAAATACGTATTTGTTTATATTTTTAGGGTTTTGTAGTTATGACCACAAAATAACTCTTATAACGTCGCTCATGTGTCTGTCTGTCTGTCAATTTGCCACTGAGTTAAAAAAACGAGAAAAAACCTGTACATTCAATACACAATTAAATACAAAAAATTGAAGTGTGAATTTTCAGACATTCAGGATTTCGCAGGTATTTAGTAAGTGAATGATGATTATTTGGGATGCCAAAACAAATTTTATGTTAAATTATTTTTTGTTAATTTTAATTCGAATGTCTAATACCATTATTTAGGTTTCTAAATATGTGCATTTTTTTTTTATATAACATGGTTCATTATGATTTTGAAAATTGCGCTTATGGCTTACATTGGTTGTTTTAATTCAAAAGCTTCGCCCTTCTAAAAATGCAAAAAAAAAAACCGAAAAAATTAAGTTGTCTCCAGACCGGAAGCGAACCACAGTTGGCAACTTAGGAAGCGAGAAGGCAAACCATTAGACTATGAAAGCTTATTGGTTTACTGTGTTACATAACGTATTAAATATTTTACATCGTCAACCAAAAAACACAAAAAAATGCGTTATTTTCTGGAAACATAATCTGATCAAAAATTCCCGTTGCACTATTCCGGTTCAAACCAATATACATTACTTAGAATTTTTTCAGATTTTTAGTTTAAACCATCTGGGTTTCAGGGTGTGACACAATATTTTCTTTGCACAATTTTGGCAAAAATCGCGTCAAAATAATTTATAAAAATTAAATTTCGATCGTTAATCCACGTACTAAAGGCTTTCATTTGATACCTTAATCATAATTATAAAAATATCTATTTTTTTCGATGAGCAAATTTTTGTTTATATTTTTATGGGGATATGTTTTTTAGATGTTTTAGTATTTTTCCTATGTGCGGGACAAAGAGTTAAGCATGCCAAATTTCAACTCTTTAGGTTTAGCCGTTCGGCTACAATTGTTACCGAACAGACAGACAGACAGACAGGCAGACAGACTACAAAATGACGGTATAAGGGTTTTTCGTCATACCTACAAAACCCTAAAAATCAGCTGTAGCCACCACAGGACCGACCGCCAACACAAAGTACTTGTTTTATATATGCTGCTTTATCAAAAAATGTCTCAAATAAAAGTTGTTAGTTAATGCTTTTCTGGCAAATTTTGTTAAATCATTTTTTTCGAACGGACCGGTACAAAGACCGACCGACAGACAGACAGACAGACAGACAGACAGACAGACAGACCGACAAACATAATGCTAAAAATACTCAAAATATTATGTAGGGACCTCAATTCGTGGAGATCCATCGAAATCTCTAAATGTCGATATCGATATAATCACAATACCTCCCTTAACTTATGGAACTTATCGACCATTTGTTCTATATTTTTAATACATCATGTTTCACCGTGAAATTTCGAATGCTTCTTTCAACATACTCTATGATATTAATTTATACAATCATTTTAATTTATACTTAATTAAATGTATTGTAATTCAAATAACTTATGTTTTGTTGTCTTGTATTTTGTGATGTTATGTCGATATGAATTCATCTTAGTGTTTATTATTCTAGACACGTTTTTAGCAATTAATTTCGTTCCAGATTGCAACTATCTAGTCGCCTGTGTCCGGGATGATACGCTAAAACTTCTGGATCTCCGAATGAATCAGATTGTGCTGTCGTTTAGGTAAGTTACACAGAACTAATCCCTTTCCAGGTATAGTTTTAAATTGACCGTGGTATTACGTTTACGTTTGGCTTTAAGAACAAAAGTCCTCCCGGAAAATAGGAATTTGTTGCAGATTATGATGTTTGTTTGCCGTAAGCCCGCAACCAACATTACTGCTGTGATTCGTGAGATACATAACAGTTAGTAACCCTAACTCGCTTATTTATGCAGATCGTTCATTAATGATTGATAGGCATTTGAATATTTAGTTTTGCGTTTTTATCAGATTCCAGTGTATTTATTATCAGATTTTTTTTTCCATTACCACTTTTGTATATATTTTATTGGTAAGCTAGAAATAGCCACATAAACAATAGCAAACGTATGTAATATGATTTTATTTTCATGATAGCTTCGACAAATCTAGGTAATAAATCGATTAATTGATTTCTTGATTAACCGAAACGTTATCATCGATTTTCGATTAAATTGGTAGAATATAATCGATGAATCGATTAATGAAATTTAAAAAAAAAACATATACACTGGTCGACAAAAAAATGGGACTGTCTTAATGTTGTATTTTAATATGTTGACCATATTTTTTAGTTCAAAATTCGGGACGGACGCTCATATAGGGGGGGGGTTAATCAATTATAATTGTTCATTACATTTTTACCGACCGCCAACATATATAAGGGAGGTATTGTGATCATACCGATTTTGTCGTTTCGAGATTTCGATGGATCTCCACGAATTGAGGTCCCTACATAACGTTCTGACTATTTTTAGCATGATGTCTTTTGGTCTGTCTGTCTGTCCGTCTGTCTGTCTGTCTGTTTGTTTGTCTGTCCGTCTGTCTGTCTGTGTACACGCGCAGAGCAAATTCGGCTGAAAGGATTTTTATGAAACTTCATATTTAAGCTTCTGCCATCAATGGAACGAGTTGATCAACTTTTGGTAAAAATCGGTGGACTAAAAATGAGAGTTTAATCGTGTCGATTTTAAGATTTTTGTGAATATTTCACAACAGAAAACTATTTCGAAAAAAATTATTCAACAAAAGTTGCTATAAAAGTAATAACTAATAACTTTTATTTGAGACGTTTTTTGATAAAACGAAAAATTTCGAATAATTTTAGTCTCAATTTTTTCATACTTATATATAACGTTTCCATGGTCATGATAAATAATATCTCTGTTAGAAAATATTAGGCCAAATTATTCTACTCTGCTGCTAGAATGTATTTTATATAAGTACTTTACGATGGCGGTCGGTCCTGTGGTGGCCACAGCTGATTTTTTTAAATACAAATTAGGTACAATAAATTATTATAATTTATAATAAATAAAAATTTCCAATCGCCGATAATTAACTTATATTATTAAAAGGAACATTATTAAAATCACAGTATTTGTTAAATGAATTCAGGATTTATTCATTAAAATTACTCAGTAGAAAACTATTTATATTTTTCCTTACTATGGTTCTTTTTGAGTAGGTCTTTTTGCTTCATTTTATATAAATCCGCACAGTTTTCTTCATAATTCACTTTAATCAGTAATATTGCTTTTCATGTGTCTACATCAAGTTGAGTCTTGTCACTTGTCCAAAAGCTGTTCATCAAGGAAGGGTATTTTCCTTCGGTAGATTTTTTATAGTTCAAGTTTTGTAAAATACCTTTTTGTAAATAAGTACCTTTTCTAAAATTCGGGACGATTCGGGACAAAAAACCCGAAATCGGGACAAATATTGCCTCTGTAAAAATTCGGGACACAACGCGGAAATCCGAGACTGTGCCGGCAAATTCGGGACGTATTGTCACCTTAATTTTAAAGGCTGATAAAAATGTATATAACCGTTTTATTAGGAAACTATAAGTAATGGGAGGTAATACAATGTCTGCATAAACAAATATTTTTTGTTGCCAATAAAACATGCTCTAACAATAAATAACGCCCGTTTGAACGAAGATTATATAATATCGCATATTAAGTACGTTTAAGTTTTAACGTTACGTTTTAAGTACTTATAATTAAGTTTTAACTCAAATAATTCATTATTAAATTAAAATTTTGCCCATCTTAGACATTTCTAAATTCCTACAAGTCTTTTTTGTGCAATTAAATTAAAATGTGGCCGGAAGACGTTGTACGAGCTGCGCCATTATATGAAGATGGCCGCAGTATTGGAACATCGCTGGAGTTTTGGAATTAGCTAAAACCGCTATTAATTACGCTATATTTACCTGGTTTCTTTCCCTATTTGTTCTACGCCATCGTGACTGCTCCTTAACTTTTCTCGCACTTTATTTCGAAGAAGATCGAAATTTGGCAATTTCATCACGAATTGTGCAAAGACGATTGAGGAAACAAGGGCTTGTATCCAGAAGACCTGTAACTTACTAGGCTTTTTTCGCAAGTTATCGATTTGGAAGCGTTTGCTTTTCCCTCGTGAGTATTTGAACTGACTGGACGCAAACTTTAGCAATATATTGTGCAGAAATGAGTAGCGGTTGAATTTAATTCTCCAGATGGGCGAGAACGAGTGTTCTGAAAGCCTAGTAATTTAACAAGAGAGCAAAGTCATCTACCGACCAGTGTTTCAACAATAGAACTAGTAATTTCTTGAAAATAAAATAAAGTTATCGATTAATAATAAATTAATCGATTAATTATTTATTAATCGAAAATTATTTCAATCATTCGATTAATCGTTGCCATCTCTAGCTAGATACACACATTCAGCTGAATATATGTCTATTCTGTACTCTTAGTAACAGATAATCTGCCTTGGTATAGAGACGTATTTGGAATTTAAGAATTTTAATATTTATATTTTAATAGCTATATTTATATATATTATACTTCACAATGTTATTAAAAACTTAAAATTTTAAAATTTAAATTTGTCGATTAAATGACATATTAAAAGAAAAAGTTTAAAACAATATAATTCTCTGGTTTAATTTGGAAGGATATAAATGTTACTCGCAGCCGTTTGCCTCAAATATTAACATGACTGGATTAATTAAAACATGAATAATAAAAAAACTGAACTCACACATACACATATACACTAACACATATACATCCTTTAGTAGATTTTACCGTGTGGCGTTAAACGCATTCAAAACTGACATTTCCAAACGTTCGCAAGCGATTTTGTTAAAATGTATAATATATTGCAGTCATGATACCCACAGGCATATTGTAATAAAAATTAATTGTTTATTTTTATAAAATAACGCACACTTGATGTATGGCAAACATATCGATTATTCATTTGTTTTTATTTGTTTATTTTTTTTTGTTTAATATTTATGAAAAATGGTCTTTTTAAAAATTACCGGAGGGCGTGTTAAATTGTGTAAATATAATTTTTTATTTGGAGTATTATATTGGACTTCCAGTCTAGTGATGTGCAGGATCACATAAAATCCAGATCGGCGGATATAGAGACGGATACGGATTATTTGCATCCTGATCCGCGGATGCGGATACAGATCTTGCATTCAAGTAATAAAATGAACTACCGTGAAGCGATAGTTCGATGTGTTGCGGTTCTTACAAACAAAAACATGTTGAGTTGCGTTCAAATTTAATCATTGTTTTTGATTAAATTAATTCTACTTTAATAATTAATGTAGATATGCTAGACCAGCGATTCCCAAACGTTGATTTGCGAACCCCCGGAGATTCATGAAGGTGCTCTAGGGCGGTGCTTCTTAAACTTTTTGATGTCGCGGCTCCCTTACAACTCAAATCGATAACATACGGCCCCCTAAATATGTTTTTCGAATCAAGGTTGTTTAAAAAAATTTTTGTTTATTTCATAAATACAAATATTTTTTTAAGCCCACATAATTCAACAGTTTATGTACAATGAAGAATAATATTTATGAGACATTGTTAAAGCTACCAATCATTTTAAAATAATAAAACAATTAACAAGTACATATAAAAATATTTTTTTAGGAACATACTATTATTATTAAATAAAATTTTCACATAGTGGCTCTTCGATGACCCCTTGTGGTAAGGCCACCGCCCTCTAGCGGACCGCGGCCCACCACTTTAATAAACCCTGCTCTAGGGGGTTTGCATTATAAGTTATGTAATAGCGTCAGTTCACGCTATTTGGCATTTTCCATGCTATTTTTTTATTCTCAAAATCCATTGTTAAAGTAAATATTTTATGGTACATCATTGAGTTTATTATTCCACAACTGGAAATAACATAAAGGCTATTCCAAACCTGTAAGCGGAACTAAATGGGAATTTCGCTCTTTAAGGTTGTGACGAGAAGGGACCTTGCTTGGGTTATTTAATTATTCACGTTGGTATATAAAGATTTTAAATTGCAACAGTGAAACCATGGAAACGAAGAACATATTAAAATTATGACACATTTTTACATATTTTAAAGACAAATTAAAGAAATAAATGGGAAATTTGTATTAACAATTACACATAAAAATTAAATATACTGAAAATGACATTTTATAATGATATTAACCTCAACTTAAAAATGTTTATTGTAGATTATGATTTACAAAGCTTAATCAAAATGGTCTAAAGCTCGAACCAAACTATAAAAGTTACTAGATTGCAAAATCTAGCTCCGCCTAAAGGTTTGGACTAGCCTATAGTACAAACTTTAAGGTATTAAATAAGATCGATTTAATGCAAAATATCCATATCACAAAATTTTCCGTTTCAGAGACATTTGGCTCTAAATAATGTTGATGAACGGAATTGATTGATTAATGTTTTTTATTAAATGTTAAAAGTTTTGATATTGTCATATATTCTGAAGTAGTATAATATGTTACATAAAAGTTTCTGAGGAATGATTTCAGAAATGGGATTCGCGATAGCAATTATTATGTTGAGAGTGGTTCGCAAGTCAAAGAGGTTGGGAACCGCTGTACTAGTAGGTTTGAAACCAGTGGCAAATAATGTGATGCTCGTCTTTAATTTAAATGTCAGAGTAAAATTTACTCCACCTTGAGTGTTTTTAAACATAAGCTTATGAGAAAATTAATTTGAATTTATCTATAAAATCCACCTTGGAAAAACGGATACGGACCTGGGTTAGGATTTTTGTTTTTTGCGGATCATCCGCGGAGGCGGATACGAATAGCAGCACACCACTATTCCAGTCTAAAATCTGTTCGATTATGGACTAGCAATACGCCTAAGCTTATGCAGCTTGCAATTCAGGCGTGTAATAGAAGTTGCGGTTGTGTGGTTTATTAAATTCTGTAACTTTTTTAAGAGATAATTTATTTCTTAGGGCCAGTTTCTGAAAGCTTAGTAAACTATAAGCAAATGGTCAACTACAGTCCCAATATAACAATCTCATAAGTAACCATAGCAACCGTTTTCTAACTATTTGGTTATGGTTAACTAAGCTTTCAGAAACCGGACCTTAATTGCTGCAGTGGCTCCGTGATGAGACGGTTTATTACGAAATACAAAGATCTTCTTCTTCTTCGTTCTTCCAAAGCGTGAGCATGTTTCTCTAGCATTTACCTCGTTTCGTTGTATGTCACTTCTTTTTTTGTTTTTTAAATAAGAAACTTTAGCTCTGAATATATATTGTTTGTTTTATTGCTTTATTTAAACTCTTTTAGCCACATCTCTCTTTTTATATATAGTACCTACATAATTTTTAAAATTAATATTTTTTTAACTTTTTTCCAAATTTAATTAATTTCCCATTAAACTGAATTTATGTCGTATAAATAACGTACGTGTATTATCTGTCTTGTTTATTTCAATATCTTTTTTTATATTAAAAAAAAAAAACACTTGCTAAACCAGTTACTACGTCCATGCCCTAGTTTTAACTTATTTTAAATTTCGCGCTATACTGTATTTGTCGAGTGTAAATCGTACTCGGTTCGCAGCGCTATCTACTTTTTTCTAATTTGAAGTAGACCATAGATGATTTTGGTGACTTTTGTGGTTTAAACAGATTTTGACGTATCCGTGTGAACCAATAGTATGAACACAAAAAATGAACTTTCCCTGTTAGTTACGTATTACAAAATGAGACAGATAATACTATCCAGTTCCTATCAATATACATTATTGAGAATTTTTTCATATTTTTATGTCAACCCTTGTGGTAAATAGAGTGGGGGGCTTTTAAAATAATGTTAAATACATATTTGTTTATATTTTTCCCGCGAAGTGCTTTTTGAATTCTGTATATAACCTGTTTCTTTGGTTTAGGCGGAACTAGACTTTGACAACTAGTAATTTTTATCGGTTAAATGAGGTTTTTGATCATTTTGTTTAGCAAAAGCCGTCTTCAATCAGGGAAAAGTGAGTTTGTAACAAATTACAAAAATTAAAATCCATTTAGTTCGCTTAAATCCGCCTTAGGTTTGGAATAGTATATAGTTTTCCTGTATGTGGGTCAAAGAGTTGTACAAACATGTAAAATTTCAACTTGCTGTGTTTAACTGTTTGGCCACATTTACTATGAAACAGACGGACAGTCAGACGGACATATGAATGACTGTTAAGGGTTATTAGCTTGTACCTACAAAATCCTAAAAATATACTTTTAAATCTAATTAGACTAGTAGATCTAATTTATTTGTTGTATACACTTCATTATTTATTACTCAAAGTAATGGTTTATTTAACCAGTCATTATTTCAGACCTCCCCTAAAATGAAGTTAAATCAAAATTACCATGGTGTAATCTGAATATTTTAGGGAATAACTTTAATTAATGAATTAATAAAGTAACGAAATTTACGTAAAATTTGGACACTAATTACAATAATTATAACAAACCCTACTCTTGAAAATTTCATTTGGCCAAAGCACATCACAGTGTGTGACAGAAATTCATCACATTTGGTTCCGGTTAGTTAAAAGTTTATTAGATAACGCTGACAGCTGAATTGGATGGGTCAGCAATGTACGACAGGGGCTTTATATGTGTTGGTGTATACATGAGGGAGCACGTTCTTATGTGATTGTACTTGCTCGTGTGTTTGAGTGATACATGTTTCTGTATGTGTGTCCGTATGTATTCTCTTGTTATTTACGTCTGTATATGTGTGTGGACGTATCTTTAAATGGCCTGTCCGTGTATAAGAAAATTTTATAGGTGTTTTTATTTATATGTGTACTTGTTATACCATAGACTTGATGCCTTTTAGTTTTAAGGATTCCCTTTTTAAGGTTTCCGAAGTATGTCCAAGAAACTCTTATACATGTCACAGCCAAACTTTTATCTACGTGGGTCATATTCTATTAAGGTGCGTACAGACACCTATACTTGTCTAGCTCCGTGGATTGTGTGTAGGGGCAACAAGCCACAGTCAGCGTAGGCGGGACTTCGCGCTGGCCGACCTTCATTATAACCATTTTTGCGTAATTATGAAGTCCATAACCATAACCTCACTTTCACTGTCAGATACCATTTTACAAGCGCTGGCCAATGTTCGCTATTTTTGTAGTTGATCAGCATGGACACTTCGTCTGTAGGGTACACAAGTACGTATGTACCAGTGGCGGCTCCTACATAAGAGCTGCAGATCTGTAGCTCCCCCAAAGTTAAATGAATTTAAACATTACACACGTTAATGATTTTTTCACTGTCTTTCTGTCTTTAAATTTACTTATTTATATTTTAATTAAAAACCGTCACTTATATTGTGCGTCGTGCGTAAAACCAATAGTTCGTCTACAAGTTAAGGGTATACAGTGACTCGATGTGCTGCGTGCTTTGGCAGCACCAATTGTTTATTGTACGGCGGCGATTGGCATTGTGTGAGCGTAACGATGGATTATAGGAGGTCTACCTCCTATTGGAGCTGCATATGTTTGCAGATAAAAGCTTGCGAAGTGGACGTTGAACTACAGATATTTTTGTATTTTTAATATTTCATCATTTTTAGGGTTTTGTAGATATGACCAAAAAACCCTTATACCGTCATTTTGTCATCTGTCTGTCTATTCGGTAAAAATTGTAACCAAACGGCTAAACCTAGAGAGTTGAAATTTGGCTTGCTTATACAACTCTTTGACACGCACATAGGAAAAATACTAAAACATCTAAAAAATATAAAGAAATATGTGCTTATCGAAAAAAAAATGTATTTTTTTTTAAATTCTCAGTATGATCAAAATTTTATTTTTGCAAAATAAATTATTTTGACGCGATTTTTGCCAAAATTGTGCAAAAAAAATTGTCCCACACCTTGTAGCCCAGATGGTTTAAACTAAAAATCTGAAAAAAATCTAAGTAATATACATTTGTGTGAACCGGAATAGTACAACAGGAATATTTAATCAGATTATGTTTTCGGAAAATATCGCATTTTTGTGTTTTTAACTAAAATATGTTAAATATTTAATTCGCTATGTAACACTGTAGATAAGCAGGCATTCGTAGGGTTGTGCGTTTAGTCGTTTATTTGTGATTTGCAAACTAGAGTTCGAATCCTGTCAATTTTAATTTTTCTGTTTTTTTTGCATTTTTATTTTGTTTAAATTATTTCGTAAAAATTCTAGTTATATTTTGGTAAATGTTGTATTTAATTTTTAAAAGCGTAAATTTAATAACCAGTGGGAAGTGTTCTATTACATACATTTAATTCTATGTTTGAATTTATACGAAATCAGAGGGCGGGGTTTATGATTTAAGCAACCAATGGAAGCCATAGGCGCAATTTTCAAAATCTTAATGAACCTTGCTATATAAAAAAAAAATACTGCAAATATTTAAAAACTTAATTAATGGTATTAGGCATTCGAATTAAAATTCATAAAAAAATATTTTGACATAAAATTTGTTTTGGCATCCCAAATAATCATCATTCAGTTACTAAATACCTGCGAAACATTATGACATATGTCAAATGGATCGACATTTTAAAAAAGTGACATTTTTTAATATCAACATGATATACAGCTTCAAAGGTGCGAACTATTGAAAACAAAATTCCCTCTTAGTTTGTTCTTACAAAAGTGAACTGTTTATATTAAATCATAAAATATAATATTTCTATATTTTATATGATATTATTTGTAAACGTGTATGTAGTTAAAAAAATGTATGTCCACCTTATAGTCGGATTGTTGATAGGTGACTGTTACATGTATGTATCAAGTAGTGCACTCATATAATAATCTAGTTACCATTATTCAGCGATTTTAAAAATGTTTTTTGTTTTTTGTCTTAACTGTCAGTGTCTGGTAATAAATATTGATTAAAATATGGCTTGCGGCCAATTTTTAAATTCACAAACTTTAATTTTAAATCTGCTGGAATAAACAACAAATTATAATCCAAAATTTACGTATGAGTATAAATTTTTCCTTATTTATAATTATTACCTTAAAATTAATAATTTTGTTTGTTTGAGTACTGCTGTACATTTATTTTCGCGCTCTAATTAGTAAAGATATCTACGAATTATGCTGTTTCTTTCTTATGCTTTGTTTTTTATTCAAATAATTTTGAAGGTTAGTTGTCAGCTTGGATCACTATACGTTACTATGGGTATGCAAATAATTTTAATGATATAGACAGAGAAAGCATATAGTATTGAATATCGATACTTGTAGCAACGAACAGTCACTTATCCGACTATAATAATGGTTTTCTTTCCCAAACAAAAATCTCAATGTTTCTGATTGCAGTACTTTCATTAGAGGTTTCCACGAGTCGCCACTGAACTGTACTTAAAAGTGACGTCATTGTTTTAGTAAATTTTATTGATGACGTAAATCCTCTCATATCGTGGAAGTTAGTAACGTTCCCTTAACCTTCTCTCTAGTCATTTCGTGTTTACTGATAACCAATTCAATATCACTTATATTATAGTTCCGAAATTCCAATGAAGGACTTTACTAAATAGACATCCTGTGTGTGTACGTATTCCTTGTCAATCTGTGTGTTTGCGTGTGTTTGTGTGTTCTCTCTCTATGTATATTTCTGTGTGTGTACTTATGTGTTATCCTTCTCCAACTCTCCAATATATTTGTATGCGTGTGCAGGTTGTCTCTGTCTCTCTGTGTGTGTTTGTATGTTGCGGCAATGTGAACAGGGTTGTGTGGTCTTGTGCCGTTTTCACGTGGTGTCAGAGAAATGTCGAGTTTGGAATTAATAATAAGTCCTGCTGCCACGAATCGTTTACGAGGGATAAGGGTTCGAAATGTTGCTCCGACAATCAGTTGAATTTTAGCAAAATGTCCAGCTTTAAAAAATGATTCTTTAATTGAAGTTAGAGATTTTTGTGACAGTTGGGTTATTCAACATTTTTAAAATAACAACATGACAACTGTGTTTTGTTATTCACCGACATCATCAAAAAATCATTTATAAAATGGTGCTTCAAATGACATAAATGTTGTATATAGTTTAAAAATTTATTGCTAACGAATTTGGATTGTGAATTTAAGGGTTTAAGGAATTATTAATTACTAGTGCACTCGTTGCCAACTGCGTTGGCAAACAAATCAATACCTTAATGTGCAACTTGCTCGATACCTCAGATTTCTTTCTCTAGCCATACGCCTAACTTCATCCAATTCAAACTGTACAAATAATGAGTATTATTCCGGATTATTTATTCATTAACTTTTTAAGATGGGAAAACGATTAATTTTCACTCAGTACATTACATTTATAATATTAAAACTGAAAATGATTTGAGACTTTAAATTCAAAATATATTTATTAAAATAACGCGACTTACGTAACTTATCTTGGCTGCTTCAATCCCTACTTACTAAAATCCCCAGCCAGATCGGCCCACACACAAACGCGTTACTACCTGAATCTGCTCCAGTCAGTGGCGTAGCGTAGTATTCCTGCGCCTGGGGACAACCAGGTAATTCAGCGCCCCTAAATGAAAATCAACTTATCGTTCTTAATTTCGGCGCCCCCTGAATGTCGGCGCCCAGGTTATTTGGATATTTTTTCAGATAATACTTCACTATTTTTACACTCTAGTAATTACACCCGAATCGTTTGAGTAGTTAATCGGTTTCGTATAAATGAGACATAGAATGAAAATATAATTTCAACAATTCCAACTGGTTATTAAATTTATGCTCTCAAAAATTAAATACAACATTTGCCAAAATATAACTAGAATTTTGACAAAATAATTTAAACAAAATAAAAATTAAAAAAAATAAATAAAATAAAATTGTCTCCTCTGCCCGGGAGCGAACCCTAATTTGCTGCGTAGCAAGTGAGCAAGCTAACCATTAGACCAGGACACGCCTGCTAGTATAATGTGTTATATAACTATAACTTTTGTACATCGTCAACAAAAAAACACAAAAATGCGTTATTTTCCGAAAATATAATCTAATCAAAAATTCCTATTCCGGTTCATACCAATGTACATTACTACGAATTTTTTCAGACTTTTAGTTTAAATCATCTAGGCTACAGGGTGTGGGACATTTTTTTTTTTTTTGCAAAAATAAAATTTTGATTGTTAATCCACGTATAAGAGTGAAATGGCTTCATTTAATACCCTACTCAGAATTTTAAAAAATATATATTTTTTCGATGAACATATATTTGTTTATATTTTTAGGGGAATATGTTTTTTAGATGTTTTAGTATTTTTCCTATGTGCGGGTCAAAGAGTTGTATAAGCATGCCAAATGTCAACCCTCTAGGTTCAGCCGTTTGGCTACAATTTTTACCGAACAGACAGACAGACAGACAGACAGACAGACAGACAGACAGACAGACAGACAGACAGACAGACAGACAGACAGACAGATAGACAGACAGACAGACAGACGACAAAACGACGGTATAAGGGTTTTTTGGTCATACCTACAAAACCCTAAAAACTGATATATCTGATGAATAAAATAAAGGATACAGTGCCAAATGATAACAAAAAAATAAAAAGACGCACCTCGAGCACTCATATCAGTACCTCATGAATGGAGTGCATCGTCTGCTTACCGTGTTACGCGGGCCTTGTACAAGATATTTCTCAGCTTAGATTAAGGCATCCTTCTTGACGTACGCCACTGTGCCTACTGATCAAATATAAGAAATTGTATCTAGCAAAAGCTTAAAGCCGTATTATACATCGTCATAAAAAAGTTCAAGAATACACTTGTCGGACCCAGATTCGAGTCGGAGTAAATGTCGACTTGTATAAGATTAATGGTGTGAGATAAAAGCGATGGCTTTATGGCGATATCAGTCTCGCCTGGCAAAGGATTCCTACCCCCTATTTCCAATTCTTCACCCCTCTTACTCCATCTCTGGCACTTATCTCTGAGACCTGTTGGCGTTACAACACTTAACCCAGTTCCGCTTAATTTTTTAGTCAACCGGAAGATTATGGTGTTAAATCTGCGGTGATAACTCTAAACCGACTGGCGTGCCACATAAAAAATGAAATCTATTTCTAAGGAACTGTCACTTGGGACATAAATATATAATTTTAATAGATTCGTGTCAGGATGAATAAGTGATAGAAATACTTAAATCGACTAGTCTTAAAATGAGGAATGGAAAATGTTTTTATAAACTTGACAAATTGATACACACTATTTCAAAATTCCAGTTTATGAATTTTACATTTTTTGGCACATTACAGTTAGGGTATTAGATTTTGTAAACAATGGGAAAATAGATGGAAAAATTGATGTGAAGTGTAAATTTTTATATATTTCAGGGTTTTGTAGGTATCTAGCAACGACAACAAATTGTGGGTACATATTAAAAAATCAGCTGTGGCCACCACAGGACCGACCGCCATTATAAAGTACTTATATAAAATACATTCTAGCAGCAGAGTAGAAATAACTTGGCCTAATATTTTCTAACAGAGATATTATTTATCATGACCATGGAAACGTTACATATAAATATGAAACAATGGAGACTTGGAAAAAATTTCGAAACAATTTACAAAATTATTCGGAATTTTTCGTTTTATCAAAAAACGTCTCAAATAAATTATTAATTATTGCTTTTATAGCAACTTTTGTTCAATAAATTTTTTCGAAATATTTTTCTGTTGTGAAATATTCACAAATATCTTAAAATCGAAACGAGTAAACTTCCATTTTTAGTCAACCGATTTTTACCAAAAGTTGATCAACTCGTGCCATTGATGGCAGAAGCTTAAGTATGAAATTTCATAAAAATCCTTTCAGCCGAATTTACTCCGCACGTGTACACAGACAGACGGACGGACAGACGGACAGACAGACAGACCGACAGACATCATGCTAAAAATAGTCAAAACGTTATGTAGGGACCTCAATTCGTGTAGATCCATCGAAATCTCGAAATGTTAAAATCGGTATGATCACAATTCCTCCCTTATACAGGGTGTTTGTTTGAAAAGGGGCACCCCGAAAATGTCCTTTTTTGTAAAGATACAAAAAATCTTCAGAACAAAAGTTAAACTAGACAAAAAGGCCCATCTAAAGGTTACTTTAAGAATTCTGAGACACTTCCGGTTTCACCGGAAATGATGTCAACTTTTGATCTAGCATAGGGAATCGATAAATTTATATATTTTTTTCTTTAAGTACATTAAATTAGCTCTACAATGACACCAAAAAATCATATTTTTATGTTAACCATTTCAAAATTGCGACCATTTATTTACAAAATAATAATCAACATAAGTTTTACAAAGTTGAACGTAGCAAGCTTTGAAAACAATAAAAAAAGAAACAAAATATCTCTAAAATGAACTATTTGACTATTTAGAAAAAAAAACTATTGCTTTTTACAATTATTTTACAAAAAAAAAAAAAAATACAAATGTTCGATCAAACCATCATTATTGTCCACACATTTTCTCATTCTTAATAAAAACTCTTCCATCGCCCTTATAAGAGTACACTCTTGGATATCCCGGATTGCACTTCTAACCCTTTCTTCTAAATCTTCTATCGTCGTTGGTGTTGTCCGATACACTCTATCTTTTAAATACCCCCAAACGATTTTTTTTTCTAAATAGTCAAATAGTTTATTTTAGAGATATTTTGTTTCTTTTTTTATTGTTTTCAAAGCTTGCTACGTTCAACTTTGTATGTAGGAGCTCGCCCCCTGGCATCGGCGATTAGCCACGTTGCAGAAATAGGCCGATGTACAATAAATAAAATTAAAAAAAAAAATCTTCAAATGTCAAAAGTGAGTCCGCAACCCATCAAAATTCTTTCGCGACCCAATTTTAAGTCGCGCCCAAACTTAAAGTTGCAGGGTTTGGGAACTATTGATCTAGAGTGATTTTCCTCTAGCAAATTTCGATCTGGAACCCACACCGTTGTATTTTTAATAATTTTATAGGAGTGTCAATCACTTTCGTATTAAGTTTTACACGTACAATGCTATCAAAAGCAAAACAAAAATCTAAAAAACCTAATTTCATAAATAAATATTTTTCAAACCAGTAACAGAATAAAATTCTCTTCTTTTAAACTCAATAAAACCAATGCATATTCAGTTTAACATCGATAACCATTGTTGGATAAAGATAGATATATAAAAGCTGTAGATGTTGAAGAGAGATAGTTCCATGCAAGCTTGCTGCAATTCAGATATCGTTCGAGTTCAAAGCGATTTGCACGTAACACCGACATGGATTAGGAACTAGTCCTCCAACTAGTGACATATCTATCTACAAGTGGATTTCCGATCTAGGACCACAATAGTCCGACAGGAGAGTATATTTGAACTGATATTATAGTTAAATACTGCTGGAAAAGTCAGGTTTACACCAGAGAAACTAATCCAAAAAAGTACTGTTTCCATATAAAAGGTGTATTACAAAAGTACGTTGTTCAATAAATAAAGTTTCCATTTTTTTTAACACGTTTCTATTGACAAAAGTTATATGATAAATAGAAGAACAATATTGTAAAAAAATATTCACCATTTTTAGGGTTTTGTAGGTATGACTTAAAAACTCTTATAATATATATCACTTGCGGCTAAACGGCTGAATCTAGAAAGTTAAAATTTGGCATGCTTGTACAACTCTTTGACCCACATATAGGAAAACTATAGAGAGTTAAACATAGCGGGACATTATAAACAAATATTTGTTTAACGAAAAATAAATATTTGTTGGAATATGGGTTATTAGAGAATTATAAAATAACTAGGTTATTGCCCGTCAAAAATGACGGATTTATAATATAAAACTTTCAATTGTTTGTATGTGTATTTGGTTTTATTTTTTAACGTATTTTAATTTCGTAGAGTTAACCAAAAAATATACCATGTCAGGTATTTAGCCATGTAATTATATTCGTAGATTCTTAGAGAATAAATCTGCATAATATATTCATATTGGTCAAAAGATATAACAGTGTCTTAAGTTTCTTTTATGCTTACGAAACCCTAGACATTTCTATAGGTAATTTTATCCACAGTTTCTTAAGAGAATAAATCTTCAAAATATTGTTCATACCGGTTAAAGGATATATGCGTGTCTTAGAGTTTATTCCTACGAAACCCTAGACATTTATGTATGTAATTATATTCGTAGATTCTTAGAGAATAAATCTGCAAAATATTGTTCATATTGGTTAAAGGATATAGGATTGTCAAGAGTTTCTTGTTAATGCCTGCGAAACCCTAGACATTTCTGTATGTAATTATATTTGTAGATAGAGAATAAATCTGCAAAATACTGTTCATATCGGTCAAAGGATATAGGAGTATTCTAGGGTTTCTTGTTTATGCCTACGAAACTTTAGACATTTCTATAGGTTATTTTAGCTTCAGATTTTTAAATAATAAATCTGCAAAATATTTTTCATATCGACCAAAGGATATAAAAGTGTCTAGAGTTTCTTGTTTATGCTTACGAAACTCTAGACATTTCTATACGTTGTTTTATGCGCAGATTCGTAAAGAATAAATTTTCAAAATATTTTCTTATCGATCAAAGAATATAGGAGTGTATAGAGTTTCTTATTTATGTTTACGAAATCCTAGGCATTTCTGTATGTTATTTTGTCTGCAGATTCTTAGAGGATAAATCTGCAAAATATTGTTCATATTGGTCAAAGGATATAGGATTGTCTGCCAAACACGTGAACCTTATGAAAATTGACGTCACAATGTTACCGAGACTACATACAGACACTTGCTAATTATATATATACGATACACTATTTTGGCAATAAATATCATTATTCAATGATAGCCAAATATCGAGATAGAAAACTTAACATTCCAGCCAACCATTTTTTGAGTTTTAGAAACGGAAAGAAATCGGAGGGAGCCAAGTCTGGCGAGTACGTAGTAATTCAAGCAGTTTCGCCATTGCAATGGCCGATTTGTGGGAAGGTGCGTTATCTTGGTGGAACAAGACTTTTTCCTTTGCCAAATGAGGCCTTTTGGATTTGATTTATTTGTTCAATCTTCCATGTTGCAAGTAGTAGATAAAAATGATTCATCGGAAATCCCAAAAGACGGTTGCCATAGCTTTACGAGCTGATAGCACCATCTTGACCTTCTTCGGAGTTGTTTCACCGCGTGTTATATACTATTTTGATTCTTTTTTGATCTCCGTAGTGTAGTGATGTATCCACGTTTCATCGACAGTTACAAAATTCGCAAAAAATGTTTTGTATTGTGCTTGAACATGTCTAGACATTGCTGATAAATGGTCATTCGCACTTGATTTTGGTCGTTTATTAGCAAAGGCGGCACCCATCTTGCAGTGAGCTTTGTCATGTCCAAATGTTAGTATAAAACGCAATGTGCGCGGTCATATGAAATAACTACTGCCTCTGCTATCTCTCGCAATTTTAGTCGGCGATTGTTCATTACAATTCCGTGGTATTTTCTAACCGTTTCTTCATCGGTTGTCTCTCGAAGCACGTGTATTATTCTTTCTAAAGTTACCAAAATTTATAATTTTTAATATGTACCCACAATTTATCACTTACTAAATACCTATAAAATCTCAAAGGAAGAAAGAGAGACAGAGAGATAGAGATAGAGCGAGAGAGAGAGAGAGAGAGAGAGAGAGAGAGAAATTAACTAACTTTGAGGCGCACATCTGTAGCAAAAGTTGGAGAGATCAGCTAACAGAAGATCTATCTTTATACACAATAGCTATACAAAAGATCAGAAAATAATTGATAGTTAATAGAAAAATAGAGTGAATAGTGAGTATCGAACTTGCCAGTTTATTTCAAACTATTGTTGTATTTCGTTAAATTAGTATAAAAGCTAGAACCAAACTATAAGATATTTTTATTGTGTAATAACTCAAAATTAGAACTTAAAATCATTTTTAAATTATATTTGTTCAAATATAATTCGTTAAAAAATATCATTCTTTCGATTTCTATTTTTAAAATGACAATTTAATTTTATATCAATCAGAAAGAAAATTGCTTTAACCCAAGTACGAGGCTAGTTCGATGGCCAGAGCTTAGTACAATCGGATCAGAAGTTCCAAATCGATTTGCTAAAACCAACTCTAAGCAGTATTCTTAAAGAGGATTAGTTTAACTAGTTGACTTTTGTTACAAATAATTGAAATTTAAAGAGAGGATTACCTATTGCTAACAAGATCGCGAAATGATATCCTAACAGGGTGAATGGACTTTAAACTTTTTATGCTATTGTTGAGAATAATTACGAACAAATGGAGAGAAAAATGAGTTATTAAATTGATGAAAATAATAAGAATTACATTAACGTAGAATAAAGAGAGAAATATTTAAATGTAGAGGGAGGGATTGAAATTAAAGCCGTTTACGAGTACAAGTAAGTAGAAGTAAAATTGGTTTATAATGAAAGATGCAAAAAAAAAAGAATTATATGATAAAATACATGGTGATTGGAGCTATAAATTTCATAAGCTACAGTTTATACCTTAACCACAACATAATAATAAAGATCATCATACTTACAGTACCGACGCTTGCCAAATAAATCACCTTCGGAAGAGAAAACATCTAGTTACAGAGATGGATTTCTGGAGACGATCGTGCAGAGTATCAAGACTGGATAAAGCCCGAAATAAAAGGATTTGGATAACTGATAACTGACTAGATCCAAGAAAAGCATCTGGTCATATGCAACGGATTACCGATGAAAGAATTGCAAAATAGTTACTGCAGATTTGCTAGTTGACCGTATGCTTAAACAAGATCAGTTTTCCGAACTATCGTATGGCATTACAAACTTTGGAGACCCATATAAAGTATCCGAGGACATGGTAAAAGCTCGCTTAAGACATGGCTGTCCTGAATTTATCTTGGAAGAAAATTTATACTGAATTAAGTGGAAAATCTGTGTTTTGTGAAGTGAATTAGTTTCAGCAACTTCGAATAGCTCTATATAATGTATGGGGTTACTGATACTAAGATTTTGTATCATTCCGTTGTATCAAATATGTAGCGAAACTGTGGTGTAACGTAAACATATCAAAATATTTACTGAGTAATTTCTATAACTGTGATCATTTAACGTCCAATTCAGCATCCAATCACCATCGCCACCCTAATGTCAGCCTTCGTACCGGACGGTAATGGCTATATAAACCGGTGACCAAAGACAATTTTGTAGTCAAAGCCAAAACCAATATATAAAATGATAGTTTCGTACTAAAATGAGATTTCGGAATCAGGAATTCGAGTGCTAGATGTGATCTTTATGCAGAGTTCAACATTATGATTGGTGAACTGAATGTTATATTTTAGTACTAAGCAACTGGATGAACCATTTTGTAGTCGATCTAAATTATTCTACACTTGGAATTTAATATTTAATAAAGTCGATTTAGAATTAAAATTGCATAGATTGCCACAAATAGTACAATTTAAATATATTTGTTACATAAATTCAGGTGTAATATAGTTTAATGTTAGGCTAGTACAAATCGAATAGAGCACCGGATAATCGACCGAGAGTATCCCTCAAGAATTCAAAGCTCCCGTATGTTATCTGCTAACCGAATCGAAACTATCTGTCCGTCCTAGATTGAAAGAACGTTTACATACTATTTGAGTTTCATGGATTAGAACTAAAATATGTTTCTATCAAATTAGTTATTTATCAAGTTCATTATTTTTTTCTGTTATCAATACATTTCAAATTTATTTTAAACTTTGCACAATTCTAATAATTTTAACACACTGAAATATTTTATGCATAACAAAAGGAATTAAATGCATAATGAATTGACCTCTGAATTTTTAAACGATAGGTTCAGGCGATCTTAGCGATTCGCTACACTGACATTGCTTGTACTGGAAATAAACAAAAATTTCATAGAAAGTTTTAATCATTTGCAAAATATTTGTGTAATGTGATTAAAAAAAGAAGTGTAGCAGAGCTCGTTCGGTATAAGAATAATACAGGCGAAAGTTACTGGTTCCCCTGCGCAGAAATTAAATTTCGTTCTTTACATTATCAACAGTTTGTTTACTTTATAGGGGAAATGTGCATATGATGGCATACTTAACTTTGACGCATCATTGACCCCTTATCTGAAAATGTAAAAAATAATTTATGGCATGTGTATATTCTCTATATCGTAATGATTAATAAGGACCATCATAATTTTGAATTATTTCGTATTTTGTTAAGACATTACCTAAAAAAAAAATGCAAATATGCCATCATAGGCAAAAGTTGTTCCTATGATGGCACACTATAAATAAATAGTCAAATTAGTTAATTAATGAATTTATTTTCATATTATTTACAAACAAAAATTACAATTTCATGGATAGTGTTGATATTTTACAAAATAAGCTTGGTTGTAACATAGGTTATAGGAAATAAAGTACAGAAAATTCCCTAGGGAATAATGTGACACTTTATATGTCAAAAATCAAGTAGGTATATGAAGTCTTACTTACATCCAATCCTGAAAAAAAAAAATCTTTTAAATAATTATAACTTAAAATATATTTGACTGGCAGTGATATAATCAAACCATAAATGGCATACCTATGCCATCATAGGAAACATATCAGTATACCATCATAGGAAAAAGTCACCATTTTTATTTAATCAAACTTTATCTGCGAGGTAATAAATATAACCTTAAATTGAGTATATCAGTAAATATACAAAACCTACAGATTACATGCATGAAAATTTCATATCTCTATTTAGCGTAATAAAAACACAATCTTATAATACATACAGCAACTAATAACTTCATCACTTACCTAAATTTACATTTGTTTACTACAGAAACGAAATGCTCGCAAACGGCACGTAAATTAACCACAACTAAGGAAACAGACATATATGTGAGTAAATCTATTAATTTGCACGCCAAAACCAACACTTTTCAAAATATTACAAGTATGCCATCATAACATAAACCAGGTTTCTGGAAAAATTAAGAACGAAAATTTCATAAATGCACCCAACGAAAACATTTTTTTAACATCAAGCGTTAGTATTGATTATGTCAAATGGTCCATTAGTAAATTAAAACCTAAACGCTCTTGTGGGCCTGACCTAATTCCACCCTACATCCTGAAAGGTTGTATGGACATTATTTCAGAATCTCTGCAGATATTGTTTAACTTGTCGGTCTCAACAAACATTTTTCCCGATAGATGGAAGATCTCGAGAGTTTGCCCGATTCATAAGTCAGGTGATAAGAAACTTTTTAGTAATTACCGTCCAGTATCCATCTTTTCCTCTTCCGCTAAGATATTTGAACAAATTGTGTACAGACGTCTTTACCAATATGTATCACCGCATATCACACAATATCAGCACGGCTTTTTGCCCAAAAAGTCAACCACCACGAATCTTCTTACTATCACTCAAGTTATTTCAACTAACTTGGATCTAGGCCGGCAAACGGATGTCATTTACTTAGATATGAGTAAGGCATTTGATAAGGTACCACATACACTTTTGTTAAGATGTTAAAGTTCATTTGACGCTTCTGATGATACTATTAGATGGTTTTTCTCATATCTAAGTCGAAGACACCAATATGTGGAATACGAAGGTTTTCGATCACGACCCTTCTCGACACCATCCGGGGTCCCGCAAGGTTCGAACCTTGGCCCATTGTTGTTCTTGTTGGCGGTGAATGATATTCCCAAACATATCACAAAAAGTCAATGCCTACTATATGCGGATGACATAAAGATATACAAGCAAATTAACAGTCTCTCAGATTGCTATGATTTAGAACATGATCTTAATATGTTGTCAGATTGGAGCTCAGCTACTGGCCTGCATTTTAATCCAGCAAAATGTAAGCTAATGTCCTTTAACAGTAACTTTTATATATAATTATGAAATGAATAGTATCAACATCGAAAGGACAAGGTTTGTGCAGGATCTAGGTATTACTTTTGATGAGTCTCTGAATTTTAATGCACATATAACGAAACTGGTCAACGACAGCTTCAAAATGGTTGGGCTAGTACTAAGGATGGGGAAGGATTTCCGAAAACCACAGACATATGTTACACTATTTAATACTCTCATAAGAAGCAAGTTGGAATATGCATCTGTGGTTTGGTCGCCATTCCACTTAAAATATATAAAGTTTATTGAGTCGGTGCAGACAAAATTTCTACGATGCGTGGACTTCAGAATGACAGGTATTTACCCTAAGTATGTTTCACGTACTTTGTTGCTAACACAATATTCTGTAGTGTCACTTAGTACCAGACGCGATATTACTAGTTTACTTATACTACACAAAATATGGAATGGCGACCTGTCATGTCCAGATATCCTCTCCCAAATTTGTTTAAAAGTACCGCGTGTTGGAGTACGAAAAAGAAATACTTTATTCCAAATTGAGCAAGCCAGAACCGAACAGCACAAAATGAGTCCACTTAATCGAATGGCAACACGTTATAATGAAAGTCTAGAAGTAATTGGAGAATTAGACTTATTTTATATGAATTTCGCATTGTTCAAAAAGACTTTGTATACTATGTGAAACCTTTTCATAATACATCATACTACTGCACTGAATATGTAATGTAATTGTATATTTGATTTATATATGTATTCAAAAACCAAATGAGCTGAACATAACGTTATTTTATTATATTATAGTATAAGATATAACTTAATGTAGTAAAACTTGTATGGGACTACGGGCACAGTTGGGACCTTTGGTCTGGAGTGTCCTTTATTTCAATAAATAAATAAGAACCATGCCGTCATAGGCACATTTCCCCTACTTAATTTAATTTAATTTAATACTTACTTTATTTTGTTTTTTTACTATGCGTATTGTGCGATTTTATTTGTTTATTTTCGTTATTATTATTTATTTTTCGTACGTTTTTAGTTACGTCGTGTACTAAAACGAGTACAAATTTAATTAAAATACACAATTTTGTTTGTTTGGTATGCACAACGTATATTTAATATGTTCATCTGTTTTCTCACCCAGAACTGATGACGTAATTTATGACAGCCTTTATTTTTCTAATACCGAACGAGCTTTACTTTGGAAACTACAGTCAGGAAGAAGAACATTCCAGAAGAACACTAAGACTTGCAAAATATTCATCGTTGTTCGACGTGGGTTTACTTGATGATGATGTTCAAGTTTCATAAAGCTCTGTATCTATATTTCTACAAGTATGTATGAAAGCGAAGATCTTAACTACAAGCTGCAGAAATTAAATTTCTTAAATTTGTTACAGAATACTCAAGATTAGATATGAAACGAAATACAGAGAGTAGAGGTGAACTGGGCACCTTGAGCATTGAAGATAAAATTAATAAATATAGATTACTCTGGAATAAAAACATTTGCATCGAATGGGTAATAGAAATCTATCTATAATCACGTACGAATATCAATCATCAGGAAAACATAACATATGGTAGCTGAGAAAATAAAGAAGGAAGGACTAATCTGGAAATATAACAGGCGTCAATGTTGTTGTTGATATTGTTATTGTTGTTGTTGTTATAATGATAATGATCATTAATGTTGAATTTAGGTAGGGTGACCAGATTTCAGTGAAGGAAAACCGGGACACAGGAAAAAAAAGAAGGTCTTTCTTTCCTCCCAGATCCAAGTAAAGAGCAAAAAAAAAAAGGTCCTCACTCAAAGTGAAGAGCAAAAAAAAAGGTCCTCATCTCTCAGATCCAAAAACCGGGACAATCCGGCGTCCCGAGAACAGTTTTCGGGACACCGGGACAATTGACCGAAAACCGGGACGGATGGTCACCCTAAATTTAGGTGACTACTTGTGGTCTGTTCACCCGGAATTTGTGTTTCTGGAATAGTAGAATGTGTGTTAGGAAGATATTACATTTAAAGCTGATCATAATTATAAGAGACATCCAGAATTTTATGTTTTCAAGACATGGCGGTAACCGAATACGCTTAAAACTCTAGTTTTACGATAGAAGTTAGAAAAATGTTGAAACTACCATAATATTCTTTTACGACTCGTATTTCTTAGCAAAGTGATGAACACGTAAAGCCCGTACGCCCGCTAAAAGTTGAAAGTTACCGGATATTCTTTAAATCAAATACTGTGGATTTTGCCACGGACGGAACTAACTTATACATTTCATATTTTTACTTCATACACTTTTTATATTTTTACAGTACGGCTTGTTTGCTTCATTGTGACATTTTATGAGCGTGTATATGAAACTTTTCGAGTGCTTTTCAAGAATTTATTCATTGTTGCATGAAAAATGAATTTTTGAAACATTATACAATATTTATATTCCCATTATTTTGCAAATACATTTTTGCCGCGTGAGAAATTTCTTTTGGATGACAGATTTTACTGCTTATAAAACACAATACCAAAACTTGTAAAAATCTACACTGGTTCTAAAACAAAAGCATATAAAAATTATGTTAAATCTGGCATACAGTCTGTCAATGGTACAATAATTGAAAATGTCAATAGTAACATCAGGGGCGGCTCAAGACGGTATACAGGTATCGGGGCGCCACTATCAAGAGGCGCCGAGAGGAGCCAAGAAAAAATGTATGTTTACCATTGACGTCATATAATATAGACGCAGCACGCTCTATACCTTAACATTGTTTGTTATGAAGCCAAGACCCTGTGGAGACGAAAGGGGATTTGCCCCCAGGAGTCTAACAAGTTGCCTAACTTATATTTGTTTTGTTAAATTACCGCTAGGAGCAATCGTCATCATAGATGTTCTTTGATCGCCATTTTATGTTTACTATTGTTTTGTTGTTCGTTACTAACTCCAACAAGTATTTATAAATGTATTTAAAATACTAAAAAGTAAAGTTTAATTATAATCTTACATATATATATTCTTTTAGAAAAAGTATTTGTATTTTGTGCTACGAATACATCGGAAAATTATTTTAAATATGTACTTTTACTAGTACTTGCCCATCACTGATTATAGATGTATATCTTTATAATTTGGCAGATAATTTTTAATTTATCATTGAATAAATTGTATATCTGCCCACATCAAATTTAGAAATTAACAGAATTGTCCACTTACATAAAAAAATTAAGGTCTACTAGATTTTAAATGTATGTAATTTAAAAACCTATATATTTGGCTAATTGCCTAAGTATCAAAGACCATAAACGTGAAATAAAAAAAAACTACTATTTTTTTCATAATTATCTTAAGCTTAATTAAGCTTAATTTAATATTATTTATGAAATTTATTTTATTAAAATTTGCAGTTTACGGTTTTAAAAAACATATTTTTACTTTCAATTCTTATCAGCCAAACATGGATGTTAGCAATGAGGTTTTACGACGTATGGTTTATATGACGTCATTGGATGTATGCAACACGCACAACTCCTCGGTGCATCTACCCGCTCCCCGCCGCAGAGGATGTTGGCTTCAAAACACGTTGTCCTCGTTCTGTCTCTATACTATTACTACCTCATTGGTATAGCCTATTACAGCGGTTCCCAAACTTTTTTGACCGCGACCCGGTACGAGGTTATAAAATTTTTCGCGACCCACCTTATGAAAAAAAAAACATTTATTTACAAAACAAATTTTATTTTAAAGCAGTAGCTTTATAGTATAAAGAGTAATAAATAGTAATAAAGAGTAAAGTACAGTAATAAAGAGTATAGTATAGTAATAAAGAATATAGTATAGTAATAAATAGCACAAATACACACTATTCTAATGATTAACTGATGTAAAAAAATAATATGTACAAAAAAAATCTTTTTTGTATTTTTGCAATTTTTTTCGCGACCCGGCAAAATGTTTCTGCGACCCGGTGCCGGGTCGCGACCCACACTTTGGGAAACGCTGGCCTATTACAATATCAAAATAGCTTTAATTAAAATAATATTCATTTTTGCGATAAGTATTGTGACCTTTAATTAATTCTAGCAAAAACTATTTTTATTTACTGGGCGGCCCTTCAGGCTTCTAGTAAAAGGGGGGTGGCAAAAAAGGAAATTTAGAAAAAAACTACTTTTTTACTGGGAGGCACTTCAGGCTTCTAGTAAAAGGGGGCCCCATGCAAGGAAATTAAGTGAAAAAATATAAATCTAAAATGCTTCTAAAATGAGATATTTGTAAACAAATGGAAAATTTAACTTACTATGATATTAGAAATCAAAATAAAGTCGATAATACCTCTCTGTTTTGGCTTCAAAAATATAGTAAAAAAAGTCTTCATAACGCTATGAGATATGCCCGTAATATTTCGGGTTTGCGCGTATGCACGTTGCTAGGTTAAAAGCTGAGGATTAAAAGATGGCCACAACCTTTTAAGCCGTTAAATCACATTTAAAAAAAAAAAAATATTTTTATTTGTTGGTCTTTAAATAAAATTCATTGACCTTAAGACTTTTAGTCAATAATTTTATTATTTATTTATTATTTATTAAGAATAGGCTGTACAACAGGACGTACTCATAGAGCCGCCCCAATTACTGTACAACACAGATTACAATAATTGTTAACTAGTTATTAACATTGTTTAAGTAGTTAATAAATACATTTATGTTACAATACGCACAGATGTGAAAATATAGAATAGGATTTGAATATAATAATATTATATAGGATTTGAAATACAATTTGAAGTGTTTATAGAACTAATATTAGCTCAGTACATCAGAAGTCAATAAAAGCTCTAAACAGAGTTTTTTATACGTATTGACAGGACAGCTGAATATGTCGATTTGGCTGTTCACCGCATTTACTGTTCTCCGAAGTCGATTAATAGGTGAGTGAGGTCATACATATCTTATATGAGAAACACACGAACAAAAAAAATCTTGCCAATATGCATTAAAAGTTTTATTAGTTTATAAATTACCACCACACTTTATTTTGAATATCACGCATATTTATAATATTACTCATACATCCTTTCCTCACATTATTACCAAGTTCTTCTATTCAGTTCATCCACTTTCAAATTTTAATCAAAATCATTAAAGCTGTTTTTGAGATTATTTGATTCTTACTTTATAGTAAAAAGTATATTTTGATCTAATCCTAGGTTTCGATATGTTATAAATATGATATTAACGCTTTCCTTAACAAATGGTCTTACAGAATAGCATTTTTCTATATAGGCGTTAGGCACGGTGTTAAAATTATTTTTTTTAACTTGACGCCAATTTTAACGCCTTTCTCACAGAATACACCCGATATTATAGTACAGAAAAAAAGTAATATTCATTTCTATCTATGCACAGGTTTTTATTTGTCATCCGATCCGTATTTATAGTTTCCTATGGCAGGGGTCGACAACCTTTCTGTGACAAAAAGCCAAATCTATATTGAAAAAAAAAACAATAACATAGAAGAGCCGCTAAAAAATATATGTTATATTTAAGATAAAAATGTAAAAATTGTTTTTGTTTTAAAATAATCAAGTATTACAATAAATTAATATTTACTTATACATTTAGTTTGTGATACCTATTGCACTTTCCATTATATTACAATATAATAATTTTTTTAATTGGACGATTGCTCCTGCATAGTGTTCTATAAGACTTCAATATTTGGTGAATATTCAGTAATCTTTAACTTAAGGCAGTACTCTAGTTTCAGGTCAGTAAGATTACTTCTTAACCAACTCTTTATTAATTTCATATGTGAAAAGACTTGCCCACAATAATATGTGGATCCGAAAATTGTCAGTAGTCCAAATGCACAATTTTTTAAATTATTGAACGATTCTGGAAGACGGTACCAAGCTTCGAAAACAATTTTATCTACATTTTCAAGATTGTGAATTTCGGTCCACTTATGCTGGGAAGATAAAATGCACGTTTCTCTTTCTAAACTTTCCAGTTCAGAATTAAGTTTTAAGAATATATTATTCCATAAATGTTTGGATTTCAAATCCAATAATTGAAGTTTAAATTGTGCCTGATTAATCAATGAGAATGGTGATAAATGTAATTCCTGCATACCTGCTTCAACTGGTTTTGTCAAAAAAGCTAGTATAGCTTTATATTTTCTAAACTCTTTAAATACTTCTCCAAAAGCTTCTTGCATGTAAACAATAGTTTGTGCAAAAAATAGCGTTAATAACGTTGTTATTGTCCTTATGTTTTTGTAAATTAATAAAATGTAGAAATATTTCTGCACGTAAATCATTCACAAATACAGATAACTTTTTTTCGAAACAAATTACTTCTTCTAAAAGGGAATATGCAGTAACTCGGGGAATTACCGGGCTAGAATTGCACCGTAAAACATCCTGAACAGTACAAATCTGTAAAGTACAGGCAGAAAGTTGAAAATTAAAAAATAAATTATATCAAAATAAAAACCAGCCAATTTTCAAAGAGCTGCAAGATTTTCTAAAAGAGCCGCAGGTTGCCGACCACTGTCCTAGGGTAAGACGGAATATTTTCCAGGGCTTGGGCCCAGAATTATGTTTTTTCCTGCGCCCTGGGCTATTCTCGATACCCCTTATCTTCTTAAGAGTTTAAAAATATTTTTTTATTAACGTAGAGTAATTTTAGAGTTGTCAGGGTATATTTTATCATCCTGCATCCTTATTCCATATTTCTCACTAATGAAAATTTTAAACTTTGAAATCTTTTAAGTTTCATACTCCAGAGCGTGATTATATTTAATATGTCATCCGAGCCCTTTTATTTCTTCTTATTTAACACGTAAGTGAGCAGACAAGTAAAAAATTACAATATTCCGCTCTTTTGTAAAAGTTATTATTATTAAGTGATCGTAAGAGATCAGACAATTCTAATAAAATAAATGTTTATTACTTTGCATGTCTCGAGTAGTGAATCTTGTAATCATTTGTTCGAAAAAAAGGTACTGAGATTCATTTTCTTTGTCTAGATAATTTCTCTGTCTGTCCGCAAATGGATACAACTTCTACAGTATATCTTGGAACGGATAATTGCTGTAAATAATGTATTTTAGACGATAATGCAACACATTACTGAGAAAGGAGTCGGTAAAAGCTATTTATAGAAAAGAATAAAAGATTTTTCCAGATATTAGATTAGTGTTTCCCAAAGGGTTTGCCGCGGCACATTAGTGTGCCCCAAAAATTTTCAAATGCACCACAAAATCTTTTTAAAAAATACTAGCGTCGTTTTTATTGTAACATCATTGTCCGTAAATACCATTTATGAAAATAAAGTACACGAAGGATCTTTTTATGACGAATTGAAATTGACATATCCTGAATACAGGGGTGCATTTAAAATTTCTTCATCTATTTACTAAATTTTAGTTCAAAAACTAGAAAAATATGGAGTAAAAGGTAAAGTTCTACATTGGATAAAAGATTGTTTAAATAACAGAAAACAGGCTGTAAAATTTAGGGATGTAAAGCCTAAATAAAAAGTATACCTCAGGGAAGTGGACTCAGCAGTTTATTGTTTACAGTTTATATAAATGATATAAGAATAGCAATAAAGAATTGTAAAATACACCTCTTTGCAGATGATACTATAATATATTATAATGACTCAAATATACAAGGTGTCTCAAAAGAAATTTTATATTTATTTAGCTTACTGCGTGAACGCAACGTATCCGAGGGGCGCGGGGGTTATGTCAATCGGTAGCCTGGCTCTTGGGAATTCAGTCGCTATGGAGCGTTTCTCGGGAGCAGACCGCGCGTTATGCGTGCGATAGTTTTACAAAAACGGTGATTCGGCGACTGTAGCGCGTAGAAAATTCTGCAGTATTCGAGGTTTTCGCCACTTAAATGATGCGCCAAGCATTCCTCTCATTCGACATTGGGTTAAAAAGTTTGAAGAGACTGGTACAACGCTGGATAAATCAAAATCCGGGCGACCTAGGTCATCAAGAACGGTAGAAAACGTGGAGAATGTTAATCAGTCTGTTCGTGACGACCCGAACCTTTCAATTCGGAAGCGCGCAAGTGCTTTAAATGTGCATAGATCATCATTACATCGCATTATGCACAAAGACCTAAAGCTGCACCCCTACAAAATTCAATTGGTGCAAGAATTAAAGCCCCAAGATGCCAGTCAGAGGCTTAATTTCGTAAATCAGGTGATTGAGCGATTTTCAACGTTTACCAACATTTTGTTTTCGGATGAAGCTCATTTTCATCTTAATGGCCACGTAAATAAGCAGAATTGCCGCTACTGGAGTGCAACGAATCCGAAACGCAAACATCAGAAACCCCTACATTCGCCTAAAGTGACCGTATGGGCTGCGACGTCGGCGCGAGGAATTATCGGCCCTTACTTTTTCGAAGACGAAAGGGGGCGTGCAGTTACAGTGAATTCAGAGCGTTATGTGATAACCAAAGAATATGGTTCCAACAGGACGGAGCAACTTCACACACGTCCAATATGTCTCTGCCACGTGTTCGTGAAATTTTCTCAGGCAAATTGATCTCCCGGAGAGGTGACATAAATTGGCCTCCACGCAGTCCAGATTTAACCCCTATGGACTTTTTCCTATTGGGTTATCTTAAATCTAAAGTTTACGCCAATAAACCGACTTCACTGGCGCATTTGAAAGAAAATATCCGTCACGAAATGGCAGCCATCCCTGAGTCCACCTGCCGAGACGTCATAAGTAATTTTACTGTTCGATTAAATGAGTGCCGAGAACGCGAGGGTCTACATTTAGACGATATTATTTTTAAGAAATAAATCCCCAAAAAGTGTATTTTAATAATTAATAAACATTTTTTCTATATACGGCTTCCTTTTTTTTTTTAATAGATCCACTAAATTTAAAATTTCTTTTGAGACACCTTGTATGTAGGTCAATACAGACTATAAAATATGACTTGGTAGAAATAAGTAAGTGGCTGTGTAATAACAAATTAAAGCTAAACGTTCAAAATATTAAAGCTATGTTAATGTCCAACAAAAATCAATTGATGCAAAATATAACGAAATTAAATATAGGTGTGGAAAACATCGAATATATATGTTAACGAAATGAAATATTTAGGCATTATAGTGGGTAAAAACAGATACAGAACATATTATATAAAAAAAAAAAAAGTAAAAAATTGAACTATTTACGTAGAATCCGAAGTAAAATATCTAAATGGTGTGCTTTACAAATATTTAACATTATCGTAAAGCCCCATTTTCAGTATTGAAACACTGTTCTGTATTTAGTTAACAACAGTGACATTAATAAATTACAATTACTACAAAATAGAGCGATGCGTATCATCTTAAAATGCAACAGACTAACAAGTATAACAAAAATGTTAAATGTTTTAAAATGGTTAAATATTAAACAATTTATTAAATATAATGGTATGATTTTTATGTATAAATTGGAAAAAAGTTTATTGCACAGTATTTGGGGTCAAATTTAAAAAGGATTGAGAAAATACTTTCATATAATACGAGACAAACTGGGTCATTGTACATAACGGGTACAAAGAAAGTAAGCACAAAAAAAAAAACATTATGCATAGAGGAGCTTTAGAATATAATAGTTTACCAGGGGAATTAAAATCAATTGGATCACTCACTATATTTAAGAAAAATTTAAGGATATTTTTAGAGAGTAATAATTAATATAGGCTTTATTTGTATTTTTTCATTAGCTATGTAAATATATTTTTTGTAAAGTTGTTTATATATAAATAATATTTTGTAAATTGCTATTATTAGCTACAAGCTATTTAAATAAAAATTATTATTATTATTATTATTATTACTATTATTACTAAATATGATTATTTAAGTGAACTTTTATACCACTTGTCACTACGCTTTTATCACAATTAATTCATAGTTAACTCTTCTCGGTTTATCATCGTGTAGTCCACTAGTTGTTTCATTAATAACTTGTGGGGGGCTCTGATATGAAAATATGAAATGTCACGGTTGGCTGATAATTTATTTCATTTGTACTTACTCTGTACATACCTCACATTATGGGTTCCAAGACTTGCGAGCGGATCAAGTCTGAACCCCCCCCCTATTGGTCCGCTAGCTGGTTGCTATGATTCTTGGAAGGATTAAGGGTTGTTTCAATTAAACTCAACATTTTAGCTAACCTACTTTAATTTCGATTACGGTTTAAATATTTACATGATTACACTAGACTTACAATTACGTCGATACAGCTAAATCCAAAAGAGACACAAATTCGCACACACTAGACACACTTTACACCAAATACTAATTTAACCACTACATGTTTCTAAATATTCCTGCTTATTCCTAAAAGTTCCTGCTTATCTTACTGAGACTTTAAATTTTATACGTGAAATTAAGAATTATAATTTAAGAAATAAAAATCATTTTGCTACCTCTTCAATGAAAAAAGCATGTGGACAAAATTCATTATTTTACAAAGGAATTAAATTGTTTAACACCTTAGATGATAACTTAAAAGGCTGTAAAAATATTAAATCCTTTAAAATAGGATGCACCGAAAAGGTTAAGACTCTAATATATTAGAATATTGTAACAAAATGTTTGTAATAAGTAATGTAATAACATTTATGTTAAATAAAGATATATATTATTATTATTATTATTAATATTGTCTATCCACTTTTTAGCTGGTCACTACACTAACGTTCATACGGAATTACATTGTTACTTTATTTCGACTCGCCCAAACACTCTGAATATCTCTAACCCATGTCTCTTAAAAAACCAACTCCAAAACATGGTCCTAACCATACGACGGCTTAAGCTGAACTACTGTTAACATCTTAACGTTATGATGGTTTAACATCAAGCTTCCTTAAAACATGACTGCTCTGAAATGCCTAACTGTTAAATGTCATTTCACACCTCTTGATTATCTGTCTTATGCTATCTTAAATTCATAATTTATTGGTGATAACTCAGATAAATATCCCATTAGAAAATAGCCGAATCATAATATTTATATCTCAGACAGAATTTAATTATTATTTATGTGCTTATGGTTGACGTATATTTTTTACACAATAATTTACGATTCACTTTTCATGTTACATTGACAAAAGTGTCAAGTTGCAATAATAAACAATCTCCCGTTATCTTAAATGCCCTTTCTAAGCAATAGATTATTTTTGTATCGTTTAACAGATTAAATATTTTACTCTAATTGAATGATTATAATGAATTTATTTATAAAATTTTATTTATGAAATAATACCAAAATTACCTCCCTTACACACTTATTGCGAACTCAACTGAAACACTCAATCATTGACATAAATTCAATTAAGTAACAACTCAACTCTCAATTAGACTATATGAAACTGATTCAATCCCGGCTACAGGTGCGTCTTATACACTTGCTTCATTCTTTCCCGACCCTTCTCGCAGTCACTAGTGATCTCTAAAAAGTTCCACTGTCGTTGCTCCAGTTTAAACGATTGGCGTCGTAGCATGACCATAATAATAACAATACGTTGGTTTTTTCATACCATCATACCATATGTCTATGAATGGCTTATGAAGAAAAAGATATTAACTACATAAATTACTTTGAAATGTGGCCCTAGCAGAGGCTGCTAAGTATATTATGGACAGGAAAGAGAACTGATACCTAAATTATCGATGAGATTAAGGTTATCGACAATATAACATAATAACAACTTTCTTTGGCTATGCATGACAATGAAGCAGTGGCAGTCTAGAGAGATTAATTCTGCAAGAGAAACTTGATGTAAGAAAGTCTAGTGGTTGGTGTCGTACTAGGTGATCATATTACAACTTGTATCATAAATGCTATGGAAAATAAATTTGAGGCATTGTGTGCCTTTTTAGACTTATCTAAAGCATTTGACTGCGTATCTCACAAAATTTTAATTAACAAACTAGAGTATTATGGTGTAAGAGGTAATTGCTTAAATCTTTTAAGATCATATTTAAATAATAGAAGTCAACAAGTGTATCACAATTCACTAAGTACGAAGGTAATGCTATATCGTGGTATACCACAGGGTTCCATATTAGGTCCATTTTTATTCTTGCTTTTTATTAACGATTTACCAGCTAATATTAATGCAAGTACAGTTCTCTTTGCAGACGATACATCATTCACAATTAGCCGAAATTATTATGATGATGCTCTTGCCGACATTAAAACCATAATGAAGGCAGCAAAAGATTGGTTTACAGCGAATGAACTTACTTTGAATGAGGACAAAACTATGCAAATGAGATTTTCTTCCCGTCCAATTACAGATTGTGAGGCTAATAACCCCCAAATAAAATTTTTAGGCATTTACCTTGACCAACAACTACACTGGAAAAATCATGTTAACGCAGTCAGTGCTAAGTTGAGTACTGCAATATACGGAATACGCAAGATCCAGCAAAATGTTAATGAAGAAGCTGCTCGCATTGCATATTTTGCTTTATTCCATTCAATAATGACCTACGGCATTACTATATGGGGTAACTCTACTCTATCACTAAAAATTTTTCTTTTACAAAAAAAAGCAGTAAGGGCAATAACTAATATTAATCGTAGAGATTCCTGTAGATCAAAATTTAAATTATTAAAAATATTAACCCTATACGGTGCATATATATACGGTAATGTAGTAGAAATTCACAAACATGCTCAAAATTTATTATTAAAAAAACAAATGCACAGTTACAGCACCCGTAACAATCATTTTGTAAATATTCCTAGTCATCGTTTAACCGTAACAAAAAAAGTTCTTGCTACAAAATATGAGATGTATAACAAAATTCATCCCACAATACAAAAGTTACCCCACAATAAATTTAAAAATGTAATGCGAGAGTTCTTAATTAACTTATGCCCATATAGTATTCTCGAATTTATGAATTCAGAAATACTAATGTACAACTGAGAATGTGTAAACCCTATATTATTTGTTTATTTATTTATTTATTTTTTTAATTACTATTTATGTTTTGATTTTAATTTATAAATTTTGAAATATTTTGTAACACTAAAGTGTAATTATTAATGAAGTGTATTTTTTTTTTGTATCTGACGACGCTCTAAAACTGTACTGTTTTCTATAAGGCAATAAACATTATTATTATTATTATTATTATTATTATACCTCGTTAATATGATCTGTTACTAATTCTGTTAACAATTACTCTATTTATCGTTTAGATTTTACAGATTAAAAAACGAAAAGTACATACTTATTTCGTTAAGCTTGGAGCTGTATGTCGAAACTTCTGAGCTAGTCAGTAATATTTCGTTCTACATTAGATTCTAAATTGAAGAAATCAGTCATGTTTCCCTCATAATAATGAAGTGGGCAGTTGGAAACTGTATGAGGAATAGTTTGATTTTAGGCTCCACAGTTACTAGTGGGCGATTCATCAATACCCCATTCATTCACCAAATATGCACACCTTTCATGATTCGTTCTTATTCAGTTCAAGTTAATCCAGATATGTCTTGGGTACAGGCTAGCAATTGGATCAGAAATAACATCGCCGTTAATAATCACTCTCTTATTCCGTCTTTTATCTAGGTATGCTATAATACAAGCCAAGCCATTACAGAATAGAAAAGAAAGGAATAGAATATAAGGCAAACTAGGCTTCACCTCGTGCTACATCGCCACATTGATTTTAATGGCGAAAATTCTCAATGTCAAATACAAATTAAAACTAAGGTTATAGAGGTCTAGTTCACGTAATTACTATTTTACGTTGTAATCGTTGATGAAATCGGGTTTGTTGAACTTAAATTGATTTTTTAGTTGTAATTTTTTAAAATGTTCTTCTTTGTTACCTTTTTACCGACCTATATTTTATAAACTTTTAGTTTAATAACTATTCAGAAAGTTACATCATCATGAAAAATTCTATCCAAGAAATTTTATTAATAATAAATTTTATCATGGCGAAAATTCAACATTATCATGCACGACACATTCTTTAAATTTGTCAGGCCGCCCATCGATTTTCGTTGCCTTGTCGATTAGTTTTCTTCTTTCCGTTAGAGTTTCCTTTTAGACATGTTTTCCATTAGTCTTCGGAAAATTTTCTTAAATTAAATTTATTTTATCAAAGCATGTTACAGCTTTATAATATTTTACTGTCTACAAAAAAGACGCAGTTGATATTTCGAACACAGATTTTAATTTGATTTCGTGAACTTTTCTTTATTTTTGTTTTAGTAGTCTATAAGTTTAATTACATGCTAGTACATGTATTTAATACCCACCTCCCTCTCCCCCTTTTTCTCCCTAACCCTTTCTCTCTCTTTTTCTTCCTAGATATTGCCAATCAGAATCATATTTGGTATCACTCTCACAAATTCTATATCCTGCTTTATTAAGTACAATCTTGCATAATAATACTCTTTGGAGATTTTTAGCCGATCTCTGAAAATTTCACCAGGTTTTAAGTTTTTCGACCGGATCTATTCAATGCTTTATGTTGTCGTGAAAAAAAAAAAATAAATAAATAAAAATAAATAAAATCCTTCACCACCGCCTCCGAAAACCAATTGTCTGTTATAATTTTGGAATATTGTCTCTCCATGCCTTTAGCTGTACACTATGTATATACGGAATTATTTTGTTATTTTGTCTTGACTTGTCCGAACAGTCGTTACTCGTGGCGCAACAAATCTAACTGCCTTCGTGATCTGACATTGCCTGACTAAAAAATAAGTCAAAGTTCAAATTTTAGAGCTCAAAAGTATGAGAGAGGATAATACTATCTCATGGTACTGACTGACATAGAGGTTTTTGAGAAGTCTTGTTTTGGAGTAAACTTTGTTCAACATAAAAAAAACACAGGGTATCATAAATTTCGTCATCAATTCTGCGCGAGAAAACACCTGATCACATTGACGTACATAAGGGTTTAAAACAGTTTTTGTGGATACCAAACAAACGAAATCATGTACAGTCTGTATAATAAAACTTCCTTGTTGATTTTTGGTGAAGAGAGAAAAGGAAAAACTAAATAATATTTTAAAAATTTACTGTAAATATCTACTACCTAATAATTGGTCCAATCTCCATTATTATTAATTATTACTTGGCATCTTTTCGGCACACTTTCTACCAGCTTTGCGGCATACGACTTTGGCAGTGATCTCCATATCTGTCGTATTTGATGAGTTAGCTGATCCAAATTTTGAACGTTTTTTGTTCAAAGCATATATTTCATGTACCCCCTATGTAAAAACTAGATTCATCAGAGAAAACCACAGCACTCCAATCGCGGTCTAAATTTACCTTTGCCCAAGCGAGTCGTTTTTGGACTTGTTTCACCGATAACAGTGGTTTTTGTTTGGTGCTCCTGAATTTAATACCATTTTCAATTAATCGACTTCTCAGGGTCATTAAAATTGCCTGATATTTACGTAAAGATAACATAGGATTATTTTTAAAAACGTTAAAAATCAATTTATCTTGTTTTTTAGTGGTCACTTTTTCTAATCCACGATTAGGTAAATCTATCAATTTTATTCATTTTAAAACGTTTCACCCAATACTTCACAAAGTCTACTGACTTGTGTATATATTTTGCTGCACTTGAAAAGGACAGTTTTGACCCTTTTGGGTGGGTACATAAAAATACCGCTTCAAAACGTTTTGCATAAATAGCACTCATTATTACACTACTGAAAGACAAAACACTAACTAAACAATTTTTATTATCGGGCGTATTAGGTCTTGATGTTCTTATCATGTTTGAACCTGTTTATTATTTGTGCACATGCCTGATCCTGAGTCATAAGCATGTTTGTCTTATTATACAGACTGTATTTCAAATGCATTTTTACTCATTTTAGTACAAGGTGTACCTTGAAATGTACGAGAAATAAATATAATAACGGAAATAAACAAACAACATGGCACAATACGCGTAGTCAAAAACAAATCAATTTTTAAAAAGTAAGTGACGCCACTGAAATTTGTTAACGCTTTTCTGCATGAATTTTTATATTTGGCTGAAATCATTCATGAGCATTAGGAACTGGTTCTTAATGAAATTAATTAAAAAAATATATTTAAAATATTAATTATTATTTTTATGAAAAAATAATAATTAAAATAATAATTTAGGGTTTGTGCCATACATGGAACATTATGATTCTACATTATGTTACAAAAGAAAATTATTCCTTCTTATTTGCTCGTCAATTGCTAGGTGCTCCTCATTAGGGATTAAAAGCAGTCGCCCTCGAATTTTTGAAAGAAAAGGTCGTATCTTCTAGTTGTCCTTTCTCAATAAATTCAGAGTTATCGTTGAAGTGCAAATTCCGCTTGATATCCTCAAATCTATTGCAGCCCATTACTTGAGATACTGCAGGATCCATTGCTGTGTATGTGGCATATATGAACATTCATGAAGTAACGTTCTGATTTAGTTTTAAAAGTAAAATAAAAAATAAAAATCGGAATGTGCCATATATGGCACACTATACGGTAAAGGGTTAAACTAACTGTTGATAACGTAATTGACGAAATTTGGTTTCTGCACATGGGAGCCGTTAACATCCGCCTGTGTTTTTCTTGTGAAAAAGTCTAAAGGTTGAGGATAAAGTAGTACAAATTATCAGCTTAAAAATCCTGATTAACTAGGTCATAGTATCCAGATATTTGGTCCAATCTTGTACGGTTTTGTCATTTATCTACAAACTAGTCACCTTCTCACGAATGTGTCTACTGACAGTGTTTATGCTCTTTTTGTAAACGAATACTAAATTTTTATTGTTAGTTTATTATTTTCGCAATATCATAAATTATCTTCCGCAATAAATATTAATTTATTAGACGTTTGAAGTCAGCATCTTATAATTTCCTAATTGTCTTTGTAACGAGTTACACATACTAAACACTTACGTAAAAATAGAAAAGAGAAACAATTATATCCAAATAGGGCATTCGTACCACTTATAAACGTTAGAAGTTTTACTGTGCTTGTAGTTAAAGTCAATAAAGCATCTTAAGTAAAACATAATTATCATTTATATGTAAAAGGAAAACATAAATTTCTGTCACGATTTTTAAGGTGTTTAGTTTACTTCATTTTTATCAGAGCTAGTACAATCTCTTATCTGTTGAATTTTTAAACATAATACTTTTAAGTCTGAGTTTAAAAAGATCGTTATTCTTGTTATTATTTTGTTGAGAAGCTTATGTGTGTTAAAATGTCTTTTTGTTACAGTTGTGACGGTTTTAAAGTTGGCTGCGATTGGTCGAGGGCAACGTTCAGCCCTGATGGTCAATATATAGCCGTGGGTTCTGCTGATGGAGCAGTGTACGTATGGGGTGTCACTACTGCCAAAGTGGAAGCAGTTCTCAAAGATCATTCGTAAGTTTAATATTTGAGATTTTGCATGGATGCATGAAAATAGCTTTCTTGTGATAGTAACTTGTGAGATCAGGCAGATCTTAGCCAATAACTTTGCTAGAGAAGTCATAAAGATACCAAATATAAAAGGCATTAATTGTTAGAGGGTTACATCCAAGAATCGTTAAAAAGTTAGGTCTATTAACTTGTTCTATTCTATTGTATGATAATAAAATTATTTAACGATTGCTTTATGGAAACTTTCTGAATTCTCTACATATGTTCATTCGCAAGTCATATTGACTAGTGCTTAGTGCTTGCATATGTTAGACAGCACAACTAACATGCAATAACAATATTTTTAATGACTGGTTTTACATTGCCATTATTAGAATAGCTTACGTAGGGAGGTCTAGGCCTGTTTACTCTTACAATTAAAAATTAACATCTGACACAGACTCATGGCCCTATTTGATGCATTTTGTTTTCTAATTAGCGTCCATCCAATTCTTGGCTAAAATTCTGTATTGCCTGTTGCATTTCATTACCATGGTGGGATATCTAAGATAGTTGTGCCCAAGCTTTTAGAAACTACTGGCCAGTTTAGAAATTTGATAGACGTTGCGGGCCATACAATGAATTTATATACCGCTTGTAGGCTCAAATTCAGAAGTAGCACCAAAGGTTATATTAGCTATTTCTAGTAGCTAAGTTTTTGCCCACAATTTTCACTTAAAAGCTTAATTCTAGAAAATATTTGTTCACAAGTACAGTAGAATCTCGTTTATCCGGACTAATGGGTCAACAGGTTTTCCAGATAAACTAAAGTCTGGATTAACTGAAATATCATAATAACAAACAGTAGAAAGTGCATTAAATGGAAATGGGAATGGCGTAATACAAAATGTAAAGCAACACGACGGACCTCAATTGGAAACGCTTGCTGCAGAAATTGATCTGAAATAAGTATTAGACCAATTTTAGACAAGTGTCTATATTCACCTGGGACATTTCGGAGTGTATTTCCTTCCCTAATAATTCGCAGAGGTGTCCCAAAATGGTCGTAGTACAGAGATATGTTTTCATTGTCAATACCTTCAACAAATTAGATTACGTAGCTTAAATATTCTTTCACGTCACTCAACTTTATTTTTTACAAGTGCTGGCCTCTAAATTTCCTTTTCGTCCTTCTTCCTCAGAGCTCCCATTTGCCGTTACTCGGTCTACAATTTCGTCTTCTGTTGAGTTAACCTGTATTATCTTCATCAAATTCCAGCAACGCTTCAACAATTTTAAAACCTTCCATTCTCTGTTTTCACCCAAGTTTTTCTTCTTTATTTTTGCTGTCCGGATTAAGCGAAGTCCGAGTTATCGGGATCCGGATTAACGAGATTTTACTGTATGTTATTTCGAAGAGGAAGACGGTTTTTGGCGTATATATTTATTGTTTGTTCGCGGGTCACAAGTGGCCCAAGGAACATGGAACTCCTGATCAAACTGTCTTTGATTATCTTAATCTGTCTATCATATATGGTGACATTTTTGTTGTAGTTCTCCTCTGCTCCCGTTCTTCATTATCTTGTCAGAAGAATATTGACTGATCAGTGCCGAAGTAAGGTTTTTGGTAATGGACCTTAGGCAAAATTGATATCTTAGGCCTCTAAATGAAGTCAATTGGATATAATGAGCAAAAATAAAAGAAAACTAGTCTCCTTCGGGGCCCAAATATGCGTGAGGCTTTAGTCCCGGGTCTAATTGGGCCTGTACGTAACCGGCACTTCTTCTGATTTGAGCATTTGGCTATCTCATTCGTTTCATTCACCTGGTTGCAACAACATTTAGAACAACATCCTATTGGTCCAGCCGCTTATATATTCCCTTAAACTGCTAAGCACTCCAGATTATCTGGAAGACTTCGGCTTACATGGCCAATACACTACGCTATTCTTGTGTAAATTACACTTGGTAACCTGCTGTGCTTTTGTTTCAAGAATGGACTAGTCTTTATGCTGTCCATAGGACTCATAGTATTCTTCGCCGGCACCAAATAAAGAAGTCCACCCTACGTATGTCTGGTTTTTTCAAAACTCATGATTCTGAATCATAAAACGTTTTGGTAAATACTTAGGTTTTAACAAGCATAGTTTTTGTATTTATTTGTATGTGTTTATCTTTATTATTTTTTAACTAATACCAGTGTCGCAGCTCAAAATCTGTTATATTACATTTTTGAAATATTTCCGAGCAGTTTTCCCAAGTGATAATTTATACTAACCAGAAGTATAAAGCTAGAATGTAATAATTTTAGTGTGTTCTTCCGTTGCAGTCTTCTAAACCGTTATTTCTGTCTCGGAAAGGAAGCATTATTGAATGCATTATGCATGTAGCCATTACCACTTTTGGTCAAGCAAACGTTGCGTCCATACCTCAAATATCTATCGATCGTTTCTACCCTCCAGCCCTCTAACTTCTCCAGTGATGACCAGAAATTGTGTTCTTCCTTTTGTTAATGTTAGAATTTCTCTCTTGAACTTTAAGTGGGATTTTTTAAATGTCAGTTTTGATTTTTATAAAGAAGGAAATAGAGATTTTTCATAATTCCTTGACACAGTGTGTGGGATATTTTTCTTTATTAGGTTGGTATTTGTAAGAAGATTATATGTTACCAACAAAACTAATAGAGAGTGATAGGACATATTTTAAAATCCATATGTTGTAATAAGTTTTTATTTATAGAAAATGCAATTTTAAAACAAAACTCAATTATGTACAATTTTATATTGAAAGAAAATTTGATTGAAGTTGATTGCTAATAATTGCCCTCATGCAATTATTTTCATTTTTGTTGTAATTTTAAAATCATTGACCGGAATATTTAGCTCGCAAATTAAATATAAATCTCTAGTTTTATCATTTCACATTTTAAGCATGCATGTAACTACATTGGAATTATTTTTTTGTTGTAAATACTAGCCATTTGATAAAGCCTTATACAATATGATGAAAAAAAATAGTCTAGTAGGCCATGATTTATAAATGTTTAAGACCCGGTCTATCCACCTTCAGGTAAACCTCTAGGTAGCTATTTGACAGATAAGGTTATCTGGAACTTCATCTGCATAAATGTCATCCCGTCTTTCAATACAAATTTATCTATCGGATAGTTATCTAACGGATAATGAGAATGACGTATTGAATTCACTGATTGGTATTGACAATTATGTTGAACCATTCTTCTTTTCTAACCCATAATTTATGTCTTAATCTTTAACTAGACATTTACTAATTGCATGAATTCTACTATATACCATCTTCTAATTTTCTTTGTTACTAATACTATTACTTAGTTACTGGAATCCTATTGATTAAGCAATATATTTTGCCCTATTAATATTGTGGTGATAGCCTTTATCTCAAAAGCTAGTATGCATATATTAATTTTCAAAAGCGCCAAGTTTAAAACTAGAACTAAAATTTTGCGTAAAAATGCTTGTAATGTAATCGTTTGTCAACCGTTTTCAACTGTTGAGAAATGCTTATATTAATTTGGTCTGAGAAAAAAAAAATGCCTTGTTATTAATTTGACAAAAGTAAAAAAAAAAAATCAGCTGTGTATTTTTGTGGAATTGCTTATGGTTGAACAAGAAAAGTTTTAACATCCGAAGCGTTTGGAAGACAACAACTTTTTTATGTAGTAAATTTTTTGCTAAATTTGAAACCTTTAAAAACTGTATACTTTCTAGCAGTACTTTTGATTAATAGGTAGCATATATATCATCGTACAACCCTAATGACTGAACTTGAATGAACAAATAGGTGAACAAATAGGTGTAATAGGCTCAATAGGTGTTCACACGAGCACAAACAGATATAAGCGTGAAATATAAAAGGTAAACTATTCTTCGCTTGCTGGTGTTTTAAAGAAATGCTTCGCAACCATTTCTCACCACGGTATGTTTCGCCATGTTGTACATGTGGGAAGCCAGCTTTCGGGGGTACACCAATGATCTTTTCGAGAATCCGAGGCACACTACAATTAAAAAAGTATGAAAATAAGAGGTATAAAGTGATATACAGTAATTAAAAGTTTTAAATATTTCGTAATAATATTTTATGGTTTGTATCATTCCTAAAGGACATGTAATGGCAACATGGATTCTGCCTTCTGCAGAAATTATTATTATTTTTCGATTGAGCTAGTATATTACAGACATATTATTTGTGATCTTTTGGTGGGTGCCACTGCTTTCAGATGTAATCAAAGATCGCTTATAGTTTGTACTTATTATCGATATCGGCACTACTAGATAATTACTGTAGGGGAATTAGCATGTATAGTAATATGCAATTTAACGAACTCCCCCGGGAACAAACAGCTACAAATCGTCCTGCTTGGAGAAAGTTGACCTCTGAAGCAATAAATATCATTGAGAAGAAAAGGATTGAACGTGAAGAGATCACTAGAGTGTGAAGAAAACAATTTGCTCAAAGAATATCGGACGCAGTAGCTGACCACCTTTGTTGTATATGCGGAAAAGTTTTCACTTCTCATATCGGGCTCTACAGCCATGAACAATTTCATTCTAATAGGATTTATAGTAGCTATTTAGCTTCTGGCGAAATACCGTCGTCGACTTTCGACGTGGTTGAATATAATATGTATAGTCATGTACCTTTCTACTGGTGATATTGTGTCACTGGTGACACATCGACGAATGTCCAATTTTTGTTTGATTTAGCTCATTCTTGCTTGTTTGTGTTCGTTTTAGATTTTTGTTTTGTGTAGTCATTGAAGTGGTTGTTTTTATTCATTTATGTTAGTTCGTGGATGTGAGTTCTTGCTTTCGGCTTCCAGGCGTCTAAGATTAATAGAACTCAGAGAACCCAAAATTGACATAATCGGGTCTATTCTGTATCTTAAAAAGTTAAAAATTAGAAGATCGAAGTTTAAAAATTTTAACCACGCTTTATAATACTTTGTTATTCTTTAGCTCTATGGCGTTAAAATTTTAACCTCGATGTGGTTAATTCGGTAGGTTATATTTGGAATTTTAACTCCACTCAAATACATGGTGTAAACTTTTTAACTAGCTGTAATTCTAACCTCTAAACGTCAAATAACCTGAAAAAATCCATTTTTAGAATTAATCAGGGCAAGCCTATTTATTTTAAACCAATTTACTACAACAAATTGAACAAAAAGAGATTAATAAGTGAAAAATTAACATAGGTGAATAAAAAATATATACAAATTCTGTTTAGGAGATCAGTTCGAATTAAACAAAAGCAACTGCGTGATATGAGTGATCCTTTTAATTTATCGGAAGAAACATTTTAAAATATTTTCAGTTGTCTAAAACTTCTACGCTATATCTCGTTTTACATGTTTTTTTGAAAATCCGTGAAGAACCAAAAGATTTCCTGATATATTACAAGTACATATTTAAAACTCGTGATAGGTGCACTTATAAATTATGATTTTTCTGTTTGTTTAAAAATAAAAATAAAAATAAGGTAAACTTAAAATACAAGTATCCTAATATAGAAGAAATAAAAGAATTAAAAAATAATGATACATTTTAATTTTATGGTAATATTATATTAATTACTTTCTGCACCCACTATTATTTATATATAAATACTGTACATTTCTGCAATATGGATTTATTATATTTAAACGTTGTTCATTCACGGTTTAACCAACACACTTGATTACATTAAATCCACTTTCACTATCAAAATACCTTCCCTTGTAGATATTTCTCAACATACTTTTAACCATACGGTTAAAAAGTTAGAACTTAACGTTTGGGTTGTAACCTGAGATACAGAATAAGAAACAAGGTTAAAATTTTAACTCCTAGTTAAAATGTTACTTTTTAACCATCATTTTTAACCAAATCTTTTTAACCACAAAAGATACAGAATAGATCCGAATTAGTGGTAAATAATAACTAGTTTAGTTATTCATTTATTTTTCTTATTTAATTCAATAAGATAATTATTTTAATTATATGCCATATTTTAAAATTCAATTTAATTTATTTGTTACATTTTTTATTAGTTAAATTCAAAACTTGCTATTATTTTATGAATGAAATAATTTTTCTATACAATTCTCAGAGGCATTTTTTTCTGCAGACCCATTTTAATTTAGCTTATTTTGTAGAAGCTTGTTTTGTTGATGTTTGCTTGCATGAAGGTCATCATCATATGGCCTGTTCTCCAGGTCTGCTGTGACTGCCACCTCCTGGCATCCGTACGGGTCCAGTCTCATCTCCGTGGATCGAGCCAAGAAGGCCGTCGTCTGGTCCGATGTCTGATCTGCACTCATTTTATACATCACATTAGTTTATTTTTAATTCAAGGTTTCGGTTCCGGAAAAATAAATAAAACGCTGTAAAAATATTCAATATTTTCTCTACTGCTAACAAATCCGCAAAAGGGATTTTATTCCTTTTATTCTTTCATATAGGTAGATTTTTATAGCTCCACAAGGACTGAAATACTAAAGGATCCTGTCGCTGAGGGTCAAAGGACCAAAATTAAATCAATGAAATAAATAATACAGTAACGGTCCTAACTCAATCTTATTGTCCTTTTATGAATCCTTACATAGCCAAATTTATTACCCTAAAGAATAAAATTATTGACAATATTGCTAAAATTTAAACCATATGATACAGCATTTTATTTATAATTTTCCAATATGAAAGTATTTAAATATTTGGGTTGTTTTATTATTGACAATTTGAATATATTTTTTATTTTATTACAGGCATTATATTTTGTTACATCACACATTATTGCTATACATTAAATTAAATTTTCAATACAATAGCCATTATGATATATATTTGGTTATAAAATTTTAAACTGATTAAAAAATCAAAAATTGAATTTATCAAATAATGAAGATTATGAGATCTGTTTTATATGTTACGATTTTTTTATAAATTTTTGGTTGTGTTGTGTGTAATTGTCAACAAATGTGTTTTTTGCAGAACACTTAACAGTAAGACTCCGGATAACGCTCGCAAACGTTTCTAAAATAGCGCTCAACGCGGTTAATTTGTAATAAATTGTCCCAGCGAGGTCAACAATATAAAGCATTACTTTCCTTAATGCCAGTGAAATGGTAACACCGTTGTTGGGATTTACCACTAGTTAAAAACTTGATTGCAGATCTGCAGCTAGGATTGGTAGAGTTTGTTTGCCTTTTCATCCTTCCATTATATTATAAGGAATGGCTGTTCTTAGAGGTATGGGAGTTAGTTGCTGGAAATGTAGGTTTGAAGTTATATATGATTTTATTGAACTCATTGGTTCATAAACAATACTTCTTGGAAAATTAACACCAGCGAACATTTTTCAGTTCACTTATTTCCAGACCTAACCGCTGACCACTGACCGATTGCCTGTAAGTACTCGTAGAGTGCATTTCTCAGGAGTTGAGGCCAGGGGCGTTATCGTATATGCGCCAAACAATGGCGTTAATCCAATCTCAATGCAGTTTGCAGCTGGATCTACGTCCGTTGCTTAGCAACCAACCGACTGTACGAATTCTGGTTTCTGTGCAGATTACGTATTGGCCTCATCTCATGGGAAAAACATTCTAACACCTTTATGTGGCAATTCTGTGGCAAACCTGTAAGCTTACAGCAAAATCTATAAGAAACTGTTCGTAAAAACACATAAAACAACTCCTTAGATACGATCGTCTCTAGCTTACAGATTTGCTACAGAATTTCCGCATTAAATTACTTTCCTACGGAATGCTTTATCGGTACAGAATTGACCCATACATCTTCCTCCAACTCTTTGGCTGTTGCCTGACTAGCTCCCATGTTACTCAGTTAATATCGCATTCATTAGAGAGCGCTAGTAATAGTATTTACAATTTCATCATGACGTATATATAGCGATAGGTCTCCTACCAAGCGATTATTGCCGTAGCATCCAGCCTATATTTCCAGCTCCGTTAATAATCAGGATTTAGTGCGAATTGGTTCTTAGTTTGGGTGACTTTTGTTATCTTTGCACAGGAAGTCGTTGTTTGGAAAAAGCGCTTTATAACAAATTACCGATGAAAGAGCCGATTCCATAAAATAATATTAATTAATTTTTGTACAATAACCCATGTATCTTTAAAGCTCGGTACGTAATTCTGGTTATTTTCTATAATTTGGCCAATAACTTGAGCAATATTTTTGCTGAGGCGCTAGTTGTTAATGTAAAAGGCAATTTTAATCGCATCCCTTAATACGTTGACGGTCTCGTCATCAGTATTTGGTAGTATGACATCGTATCGTAGGCTTCGTCACCAAGGTGACAAGATATAAAATTTGTAGCAGTGTTCCTACTCTCTGCTGACACTCATCTATAAAGGTGGTTCAAGATCTTTGGTCTGCAGAGAAACCTTTTGGTAGGAGTTGGTGGCTTCAGATTATCTTGGTACCATGGTTTTTAAAAAACATAATGATAAAAAAATATTTAAATAACATTTTCTCAGATATTTTCCACATTTTATCATTAAAATTAGTGTTATGCATATTCTGAACCGTAGAAAATTAAGAAACAAGATAGGGCTGGGTGAAGTTTTATCGATGTGAACTTGATAGTCAACGATACCATGGACTTTTGGATAAAAGGCCACCTAGCTTTTCAGCTCCATTCATAATCATTTGCTACTATTACTAACGGTGACTGTTTCATTTCTCATAGTTGCTAGTGGGAAAAAACGATTTATACTAAAACGTAGAACAAGATAGCGTGAACTGGAGTCTTACATTATTTAATTGATTGTCAAAGCTTTATTTAACTTACAGGATGTTGAATTTTGTACTACATATTAGCCAGTAAAAGTAGTAGCCCATAAAGAATTGGAAATATTAGTTAAACATGAACCCTTTCATTACGGTCAAATTGGCCGAAAACCGCTACCATATGGAAAATGGAGGATACTGTTTGGAACAAAGTGGCACTTATTTCCAAATCTCTCTCAAATCTCCTCTCAAATCAATTTGAGACACCTTGTACGAATCTTCTCTGCACTCTAACAGTTCTTCAAAAGCTGCTTTTCAGGCTCGTGTGTACTTAATCAAGCACTTGCGTACCCGAGAGTATTAAGTGCACTTGCCAGCTACAACGGCCCAATTTTACCGACTTCTGGCTCCTTAAGCACCAGCAGGTTAGTTGGTGTTTCTGTTAAATGGTTAAAGTGGGCTTTTGCTAAACAAAATGATCAAAAGCCACACTTAATCGTAGGTACTAGAGTTCAAAATCTAGTTCCGCTTAAACCAAAGAAACATGGTGTACATGCCCCAGTGTTTGATTGGGAACACTGGTTCCCCTGTACGGCAATAAATTTCATAACTTTAGGTTGGCCAACCTTGAAACTCATTTGCAATATAAAAAGATTTCTTCTGTTAATCAAATTAAAATACTACTGAATATTTTTGTCAAACAAACTGTCAACCAAATAATTTGGTCAAATAAATTAATAACGTGGTATCAAAGTATAAATAAATGATATTAATTTATGCATTAAACACATAAAATTGTATCGTATGATTGGTTTTTAGATGCAATTTATTTTTAAATTTATATTTGCAGACGTGTCATATTTCGTTTTATTTTATCTATAACGTTTTGATCAATGGAAACAAGTAGTGTTGGCAACCATTTAGTTTCAGCCACACCCACCCTTACTTTTTTTATCTACGGACTTTAGTTGGCATATAACTTAAGTTGCATTGATGCTTGGTGCGCGCTAGTTTGAAGCGCAGTGCGACTAAAGCCTGTTCTATAATTACTCCATAGCATAAGGCATACTTATGGAGCAATGGGTTTGACCATTCAAAACATCTGTTTGTAATAAAGCTTTAAGCCTGGTTAATTTTTTAAAAACCACAGATCTGGTCTAAATGTCCCAATTACACTGTGGCTCACAAACATCCATGCCCTGACCGGGATTCGAACCCGGGACCTTTGGCTCGTGAAGCAGGAGAGCTACCTCTACGCTACCAAGGCCGACAATTATAATAGATATGTTATGGATACATAAAAATTACAATAGTCTTTTTTCTTTTTATTACAAACAGATGTTTTAAAGAGTCAAACCTATTGTTCCATACTTATGCGTTATGCTATGGAGTTATTATAAACCAAGCTTTACGCTTTGCCTGAAAAGCAGTTTATGTAGCTGTATCCTCCACGGATGTCTACTATAGTGACCAGTCGTATTCTGTTAGGTTTGACAGACTACAGTTGACATTTTGTTATTATCATTAATTTGACGGCCCCCGTACTAGCAGATCGTAACGAAAGGGTGAAAAACATAGTTTCAGAAATAATACGTGTACAAAACTCAACATGTTAGAGTTTTTCCAATTTCATTTAGAACAAATCCTTTTTACTGGCGCTACGTTAACATAGTTTTACGGAGTTTAAATTTAAAATATAAATAGTTCTGTGTCTGCAATAAATTTGGTGATTTCGTGTTGCAAGATAGCGTGTCTACAGATCATTACATTGAGATTTAACTCTGTTTACTTCTGTTTTATTTTCTTATGTTTTTATTGTTAATTTCTAAAGTCTGTCTAATGTCATTAGATGTGATTTTTTATGTATTATTGAAGACGTAAAAATAATGAATTGTATACATCACTTAACATTTTCATTGTGTTTTAAGAACAATTGTAATCTTTAAGGCCAAAGGATATTTTTACAAAGGATTTTTAAAAAGTCTATCTCATATCTCAGATATTTAGAGAAGGATATACAGGTTTGAGTATTCCTAATCCAAAATACTTCGACTGACTATCGCATTTTGGATTTGTTTGGGGTTAAAAGTTACCATGGTTCCGTGATAAGACGGTTGTCTATAAACGCAGAGACGAATGTGGGAATTTCCTCCACCTCCTTTAGAATTTTCATCATCCGATATTGTTCATTCAACTCTGAGGTCTATTCAGCTTTGAGTATTAAATGCTTAAAATTTTTACCTGTTTATAAGGGATAATAGGGCAGATCGAAACGTCACATTGATCACGCATTAGGCGTTGGGAACCTATTATTTTTTGGAATTTAGAATTATATATATTGATACAAATTAGGCTACTACAAAAATATTGGGTTGATGCGAAAGTGATGAGAAAATTTGAGTTTCGGTAATTAAACAACGTGTTTGAGAAATATACCGCTTTATTTAGTTAGTAATAGAATTAGAATTATTGCTAACAACCCACTTCCACCTGTCAATAATTATAAAAATTCCCTTTCGATAAAAACTGACAGTTTTAGAGACTAAAGCTGTAAAAACAGCACGATAAACTTCTTCAATAATAGGTCTGTTCGTTTCACAACTTTGCGTCTACGGTTTACGGTTGCGTCAAAAAATTTCTGTTCGTTTGAATTGGCAGTTTCCTGAAAAGTCACTAGATGTTGTTCGTTTCGTTAAAACAACTTTTAGCAGTAAGACGCCGCGTCAAGAAATCTTACAGCTACTTTTGAGCCAGTTGAATGGAATCAAATCGGCAGTAAATTGAAAATCATTGAAAGTATGTACTGTACTTATGATGGAAACTGTACATATGAATGACTATGGCTAAACAATGTATATCCAAATTATATTCTTCGTCTTCATATGTATTTGATGAATCACTCCAATAATCAGAATCCGACAAAAATAACAGTTCCACAGTCACGTTTTGCAGTAAAAAATTAAACGCCGCGTCAAAGAGAGCCGCGTTTTGCAGTAAAACGCCTGGTAGTGAAACGAACAAACCTAGCATTTAATTTTTCCCACATACACTATGAGGCATGCATCGATCCGAGGAATCATGTAAGAGGCATCACTGGCTATTGGATACACACTGCTGATGCATGCCTCCATGAAAAACATTGAGTCGACGGTTGAATACAGCTTTGTTTAGTATACAGCTCGACGTTTGTTTCATTGTCACCTGTTTTAAATAAAATATATTCATGAATAGTGATTTACACTTGCCAGTGATAATTGCCTTAATTGATGTGTCACTTAAAAAATCAAAGAAATCAAAAAGGAAGTGGTGTCAAAATTGTCTTAAGGATAAAAATTATTCTAATTGCCGGTTATTGAGTGAATTAAGAATACATGAACCAAAAGATTATTACCATTATTTAAGAATGGATGACCGTTGTTTTCAATACCTAATTAAATTAAATTTTCCCAAGAATTGTAAAAAAACATTGATGCAAGCATACACATGTTTAAACATGCCGTCGGTATCAGTGAGGCGGCAACCAGTTTCTCCAACATTGTCGTGATGCCAATGCGTGCATCGACTCACGATTTCGGTGATGCGGCATAACAGAGGCCGCCATACACAAAATGACGCTTGCATTGCGTACTCAAGACTCGATGCTTGCTTCGCTGCCTTCATCATAGTGTACTAAGGTTTAAGAAAAACTTGCAATTACCGATATAACCAATAGTCACTAGATGCTATATCCGGGGAGTATAGTGAATGCGTCGAATCTCCCTTTCAAGCTCCTGTAATTTTTGTTGCATATTCATAGCTACATATGGTCGGCCAGTGTCTTGATGGTACACAATATCGCGGGTGACCTGGCAATACCTCCTATCTGCATAAATAGGAATTTAAAGGAGAGGTAGGAAACTGCTTTATATCAGCCGTTTTTGCGTAGTTTAAGATAAAAGGTAATGCTTTGTACGAAGTTTAGACCTTAAATATTTTTCTTGTTTAAGCAGTATTGTCACAACTTGTGCACTAATACGTGGGTTACAATTCAAACCAAGAACTTATTTTCGCTAAAAATTGTAGATAGGAGGTATTGCCAGGTCACCAGCGATATGGCATTTTGAAATCATGCCAAGTGTTTTTTATACTACGAACAACTGTCGACTGGTTCCTGTTTAATCTTGAAACAAGTTCTCGATGGTTAGCGCGAATATTCGTCAATCGTTGGCTTTGTGTAGAATTTGGTAATATATTTTTTTCCCAACTTGCTCACACAAAAAATGGGTGGAGGTCTGATACCTGTATAAATAAAAAAAAAAAACTTCATGAAATAAATCAAGAAAGCTGTTAAAACTAATATCCACCAATTTCCAAAATTGTTGAAATTTTCAAAAGGGTTGCTTTCAGAATTTTTCGGTACATAGAACTGAGTACTGAACCTGTATATCTCATTTTAAATATGATACTCTGAAACTATTTAAAATGCTGCTTATTATTAAATTTAAATTTTTAGTTTAAAATATAAAATTTGACATTTTTTAATTATCCTTTGTGAAAAGTTAGTGTAATATACAATATAATAAAACTTGGCCAAATTTTATGAAAGGCTTTCATGTTAGTTTTTAATAAAAATTCTCGATGAATTTAAAAATACGCCTGAAGATGAAGTATATTTTTAACACAGATACTTTTGCTATTGAATCGCTTTTAAAAAATAAAAAATATAAAAACTGTTTATTACAATACACTTTTGTATAAAAAGTATTTGTAAATATTGATTATTAACTTTTAATGAATAAATTGTATTGTTGATATTTTATAATAAATTTATGTATAAGAATTTTGTGATTTTTATTTATCCTTCATTAGAACAAACAAAAATATTATTTCCTTTAAACCCTTGTAGGTGGAAAAACTGTTCGAGGTGTGTTTAGATAGAATTAAAACCATACACACGCGTACACAAGCGCAACCAGTCACGCCAACGCGCTTTGGGGGTTAAAATCATTCAATAATGTTTCAATTAACTTTTTTAATTTTTTATTTCAGAGTAAGAAGGTAATATTCAAGAAACACGGCATAGATTTCGCATCACTGGAATGGACTTCAAGAAATTCACTGACAAACTGGATATGGGGCTACAGGGAATCAGCCTCCCCCCAGAATTAAATACATTTAAGCATTCAAGTTTATACATATTCTTTTCTCTTAAACTTATTTATTTTCAATTAAAAACTACTATAATCGCAACCTAGCTTATTCATTTAGAAGTTGCTATGTGCAATGAGTCTACGAACTGTATTTATTACAGCCCGAAATATGTATATAGCGTAAAATATATTTATCAAGCGGCGATTGTTGATATCCATTGAGTGGGGTTAATGCGTGATGCAGATACTGAGTGGCCTACAATCACAACAGCCCGGGGTATTTTTTTTTTTTGGGATTTTAGTCTCAACAATAATAACAGGTTTTTCCATATTTTATTATTTTCTCCTGGATTTGGAAATAAAATTGTAAATATTTACATGCGTGGGGGCGAGGACTTATATAGGGTAGTCGGCGAATCAGTGCAGTTGCGTCACTGGAAACGTCACATGTTTTTGTGACGTTATATTTAGTACATTTACATTCATCCCTTTAACGAATGTAATATTCGTACGCTGTCACTTCAGTGGCGGATCTACATATGGGCTAATAGGGCTTAAGCCCTGGGCCCCAGATCCGCAAGGGGCCCCCAACCTCTCGGAGATATATACCTATTATATTCTATACCAAGCACGGCTTATAAGAGAAAAGATCTAAACAAAAATATTACTTTAAAAAACAACACAAAAAAATTAAAAACACAAATTTACTAATATTTATTGAAAATCAACATAAGTGAAGCGCCAGCTAATAAAAAAATAATATCCAACATTAATAAAAATGTAATAAATAATAATTAACCTTTAATACTGTCTTTTATTTTTAAATTTTTTGATTGAAACATGTGTAGGGCCCCGTGGTATTTTTAAACCCTGGGCCCCCAAAAAGCTAGATCCGCCACTGTGTCACTTGTATCGAAATGAAATGAAAATATAAGAATAAGAACAGAATAGAAACAAATGATCTATTCTAATAGGCTAAAAAGGGCTTATGTGATCCAAAAATATGGTCAAAGAAATGAAAATAGATGTACGTTGAATTTAACCTACATGCTATGCACTACACACAATATCAAATGGAAATCTATAAGATATCTATAAGAAAATATATAACTAAACACAAAACTGCTAAATAAACAACAAACTATATAAAAATGTTTTTAGAAATTACTATAAGTTAGATATATGTGAACACAAGTATCAAAACACATCAGAACGTATTATAAAATGTCAAATGTAAACATTGTTTTATTTAGCGATACCAATACAAATGTCCCTATATTAATTAACCACTTTTAAAATTTGTAAATCTTCAAAATGACTATCGAACACAACTAAATATGACTTCAAAAGATACGTTTTAGTAAAATAAAAGAGTGAAGAGCAATATTAATCTATAATTCACATGCAAAAAAAATCAATTTAGTTATTTCTTCACCAGTAAGTTTGTCATTGCATTTATGACGCGAAATGACCACCTGCGTTGATTGAACAACTGACCTATATGGCTCGTCGGGCCAAATGTAGAGCCCATAATGGTCAGATGTTCGAAGAATTGATGCCCTAAGTATGATCGCAGAGATACTAGATTGCAGAACCCCCCCCCTCCAAGAACCTCCTAATTCCACAAAAGTGGACGCTCAATAATGAGGTTATAATGATGAATACAAAAATCGATTTCCAAGCCAGGATACGAACCCGGGAAATAAAATTTTTATTAGGTAGGTATTGCATTATTTTAAAAGTAAAATAGTATACCTTCATTTAAAAATTAAAGAAATAGTCAGCTATTAAATTTTGATCAAGACTAAATCCAATAGTAAGCATCCAAATTATTATTTTAAAACGGTTAACCTTAAAATTAAAAAAATACAGCCTATTGTGGCTTTTTGCCTTGGTGTTCCAAAGAAATAGCATTTAAACCCTAGGGTTCCGCAGATGTAAGAAGGTTGAAAACCACTACTATAGTAGAATCACATGTGTGTACCCTAGGGAGTGGAAACATACACTGAAGGTAGAGTGAAGATGTAGCTTTCAGCTGGACACAATATAGTTTTTGTACTGTTCGATTTTAATCTGCTAATTCCCGTAAAAGAGATATTTTTTTTTTCAGCTCTTCGTATAATGTTTTTATCCTTCAAAGTTTTCTCTTCGTATGTGAGTTGTTGAATGTTGAAACTTGTTAAGAATGGAGTCAAAGTTGTAATTTTGAATTATATTTCATTAAAATTCACTCCTTTCAGATCAGAAGCAGAAGCGAGTTAACAAGTAAGTTTACAACAATACTACGCTTTGCCACAAGCAAATGAATTCACAGATGACTTTAATTTCTAACTACAATAGAATAGGTAAGAAATGTTATAACATAACTATGATTTTACTTCTCAAATAGAATACATTACAACTTTTACACATGACACAATCCAATTCAAATTCAGATGAATTATTTATCTGCACACACTTCGTAAGATGACTTAAAAAATGAAAGTAATTAAAACAATCTGCTGATTATGAATAATAGACGGGACTATTACCTTTGTATGTTACTATTACCTTGCTTTGTGTTTGTAAGACTTTTGTTAATATGTAATTTGTAGCCAGTAGAGTATCGGGAAAACCGCATTTTTTAAAAACCGCGGTTTTCTGTTTTTAATAATCAAAAACCGCGGTTTCGGTTTCGGTTTTTCAAGTTTTAAACTTTTTCTACTATAGATACTCTAAAATAAATCAATAAATTTTTATTATGTGTTGAAATACACTATTGTACTTTACAATAAAAAAAAACTAATACTAATAAAAAACCATACAATAATTATACAATACAACCTATGTAGCATACTAACTTAAGGTTTATTTAAATTAAAAAAAAAGTCTTTTAAAAACACTAAACTATTTAAATGTTTATCGTTTAAACGTGAACGCAATTTGGTGCAGAAGTTGGCGCTTAATGAAAATGTTCTATCGGCGTAGGTGGATGTTGCTTTAATAGTGGATAGTGCACTCTGGCACAATGACTTTCCCATGCGCATTGCGTCTGGCGCAAATACATGTCTTTATGTTTGATATCTAAAAAAAAAAGAAAAAGTCTAGTTGATAGCATACATTATGCACCTATCTACTGATATTTTTCTAAAATTCTAATAAAGCCTTTATTCAAGAATAATACATTTGTTTGAGAGTCATATTTGAGAGATTTTATTGCGGTTCGGTTATAACCGTTTCATAAACACTAGTAGCCAGGACCTCTCGTGGGTATCAGCCACTCCTGAGCAAACATTCAAGAGGCCGCCCTTTCTAGTATCGAATTTAAATGATGGCCTTGTGTAAGATTTTCCATTACTAGTAGGAATTTACTAGAATTTATCCCAAATGCAGCCCCTTTGTTGTGCCGCCCGTCTGCACGCATCGAACCTTACTGGAGCACTCACTGAATTACTACAGAAGTGACAAAGCTGTACAAATATTTACAAACATTTAAAAAATAGTACAAACGTAACTTACTATAATATATAGTCCATTCAAAGGTTAGAATGTAGTACAGAGTAGTCTTTTTCATACTCTCTAATGGGTTCTCCCAATGAGTCCTTTCCTGTCTAGGTGACTTTGCCGTCTGTAAAACGTGCTTATCTGCGTAGATAGGGTATTCTACAAATGGTTACTCATATTTGTACCGTGTTACCTATTTTTTGTAAGATATACGAGTCTTCGATACTTTTTTTATTTACTTTCAATGAATTAACAACAAAAGAACAAAATTGGACAGTTTAACAACATTTGCCAATACCGCTCCCATTTGATATAAGAACAATACTGCATTCTAACGTTTGAACGGACTATAATACCATCTGACAACTCGCTTCGCAACTATTGAATAAAACCGCGAAATTTGAATGTGTACAATTTATTATTTAAAAAACAAAATTTTATTACAATTAATATAAACCGAAAATGTATACATGTTTAAAAGTAAAAAAGGATCATAAATAGAGCAAAAAGTATATAAAATTGAGCATTTTATTGTCAAGTATTATACCTATACATATATATATATATATATATATATATATCGTTATTCCGTGTCTGTATTATATTTGGTAAAGTTATTGGGAATAGCGGTGGAGGAAAAAGTAAACTCAATATTTACATGTACCCGATATTTCGACTTGACTTTTCAAGTCTTTTTCAAGGGAAGTAAAATTTAAGAGTTGCCTCTGTTGTAACATATTAAAAGAATAAATAAATTAGAGTTAAAATAGAACATTACAATTAATATCACATTGAAAAATTACACTTTAAAATTGTTATCACAGATCTGTATATTGATTAAAATAGTATTAAATAAATAAATCTACTTGTCTGACAAGTAGATTTATTTATTTAATACTATTTTAATCAATATACAGATCTGTGATAACAATTTTAAAGTGTAATTTTTCAATGTGATATTAATTGTAATGTTCTATTTTAACTCTAATTTATTTATTCTTTTAATATGTTACAACAGAGGCAACTCTTAAATTTTACTTCCCTTGAAAAAGACTTGAAAAGTCAAGTCGAAATATCGGGTACATGTAAATATTGAGTTTACTTTTTCCTCCACCGCTATTCCCAATAACTTTACCAAATATATATATATATATATATATATATATATATATATATATATATATATATAGTAGGAACATAAATAGTATGGGTCAGAGGTCGCAGACTTTATAAGAAAAAAAAAGAAAAAAAAACTGGACTAGGGAATAGGTGCCTACCAGGTTACAAGATTTCTCTAAAGAGGGCAGCACATGACATTTTTACTAAATAATACTAGGCTTATCAGTGGTTCTAAAACAATGGTTTCTGGTCTATAAACGCATGCATAATGATACACAATTTTAATTGGGCTAATATAGGGGAAAATAAAGTACTATGCATCTAAAAACAAGGTTAGGTTAGGTTAGGTAAAAGTCTAGAACCGAGCGAAGCAAGCTACATATCTTCTAGTTTAATGACAAAACACTATCTTAGGTTAGGTTAAGTTAGTAAGAGGTTTGGTTAGAATAAGCCGAGCAAAGCGAGCTACATATCTTCAGTTTAATGACAACACCTAGTTTGAAGACACCTACACTAATAATGCACCTGTTTAGAATCATCGTACATTGAACAAATCACGTGTGGTGTGAACCATGCGCAGTTGGGTGTACCTATTCCTTAGTCTTACCAAAAAATCATATATACTATCCTACGGTGACTCTAAATCAAATTGATACAGTTAAGTGAATTTGATATTTTAAAGGAACAAAGTTCATTGAAAATTATATTTCAATACCATATTAATATACTTTACAAATTAGGCTCTCTCATAACATATTTTATTACTAATGTGTTTTTACTACTTATTATTAATAATATTTAACAACATAAATATTCATATTAAAATAAACCGCAAAATGAAAATGATAAACAATTTTATATTTAACATATAATATTTAATACTATAACAACAATTATTATTTTGTGGAATTACCTTTATTGTTTTTTACTAATTCTAGCCAATTTGGCGTTAGTTGCAGATTTTTTTTTGGGCTATTTTGGTGCAATTTTTGACCATTCCTCTAGTAGTACTTGTTTAAGATATTCATTTCTTATTATATTGTGTTTTCGAAATTCTGTCTCTAATTTTTATGACTTTATTATTATTATTTTTTTAACGCAATTAAGTATAGACATAACATTATTTTATAACTTTTAACTGTACATCTCTTACAAGTTTCTTGTAGGTTCTTCTCGTAAGTAGTAATTGAAACTAGTGAATAAAATATACATTTTATTATAAAATAATATTTTTATCCTACTATGAATTTCAAGGAAGCAGCATCTGATCTTGAATCGCTGGACCAAGAACTTGTCAACATTCGTGATAATTTGAGCCAGGTTGCGGTAGACAATGGAAAAACAAGATGCACAACTTGGGGAATCGAGGTTGACAGAAGGATTAGACGACATCGGAGGATGCCTGGAGAATTAGCAAGAGATGCAGGACTTTCTGCAGAAGAAGAAATTGCACGTGTTATGAACAGCGTAATTGATAGACTCCAACAGGAGATATCAATACGGTATTTACGTCTAAAAAACCTAAACAGCAAATTTGGATTTTTACTAGACGTCAAATCTCTTCTCGCTGAGAAAAATGTCGATACACTTCGTCAAAATTGCTTAGATTTTGGAAATTTCTACGACACGGACGTCAATGGTCACGAATTGTGCACAGAAATCGGAGACTGCAAAATGCTGCTCAGTACTCGGACTGAAGTTCTACCGGAAACTCCTTTGGATCTTCTTGGTTTTATTGTTTTATATGGAGATGACGTATTTCCGAATCTGCGCATTTCACTGCAAATACCTCTTACAATTGCTGTTTCAATTGCAAGCTGTGAGCGGTCCTTCAGCAAACTGAAGCTTATTTTGTCTTATTTACGTGCTTCAATGGGACAAGATCGTCTGAGTGATCTTGCACTCCTTAGCATCGAAAGAGAAACACTTGAGAATATCAATTTTGACAACGTGATTGACGAGTTTGCGACAGTCAAATCAAGGAGGATCAATTTGTTGTAGACTATGTCTATTCCAGTCATGTATAATTAGTAGAGTATATTTTATTCTTTTTTTCAAATAAATTGTTTACAATCGTATAGAGAATTATTAGTCTGTATTCTATTTCATTAAAAAACCAGATGCTTCGAAAATGAACCATATAAACCGTAAAATTTCAAAATTTTCTTGGGGGCTCATTGAGCCCCCAGACTCTGTCGGTCCAAGAAGAAGCGCAGACTTTGTGTCATGTCCCCGGGCGCAGATGACCCTAGCTACGCCACTGGCCGGCAGCGTTACTAAGGGTTACTATAAATACTAGTTTCTTTTTTAAATACATCGTAATCTATCCAGTACTACTGTAAATATTTGTTTCCTCTGTAAAAAATGATTTTTATAATTTTAAGAATCTCTTTTTCACTTAGAGAAGTAAAATATTTTGAGTACAAAAGTCGGTTTAAAACATCACAATTAGAATTCAGTGGGAGTTTAACATTGGTGTTATCTAGGTAATTACAGACAGTCAGTGTTAATTCAATGTGGTAGGGTTGAGAGTCGCCTGGGAATACTGCAACCCTTTCAGCATCTGAGCAACACCTATTGTCTACCTTTGATGTCCAGTGGAGAATACTACACAACTAACATTTTAGTTTCACTGAATTTTATTCAAATTTAACACAAAGGGACATTTGTATAAAGTGCTGTTAATTTTAATAACAGTTGCATTTAGTAAAAATGATAAAATTATAATTAAATATATCAGTGGTGCGTAAATAATAGCGCACTTTTTGCTCTTAAAAAAAATGTTGATGGCCTTTTTATTTAATATTATTATTACTAGCCTTTATTAAACCCATATTACATAATGTTTCTATATACAGTGGATATCGTTTACAACGATATATGGGTTTTTGCGACGAAATTTTCAGAAAGTCCCAGCCAGAAACATATCTTTTTCTACGTGAGATTGTTTAAAATAAGGTGACCATTTTTTGTCAAATATAAAACCAGGACATTTAAAATAGCCCAAATACAGGCGCGTGCAATAGGAGAGGGGTCCTGACCCCCCCCCCCTCAGGAACTAAAAAATCATATACTTAATAAAAATTAAGCTACTGAAAATAAAATTATCTCTTTTGTTGATAAGAAACAAATCATAGTCAAAATCTAATTAACATATAAGACCACCCCTCCCCGTAAAGAGGCAATAATAAATTTTATATTATTTATCGGATATTTTTTAGAAATAGACCCCCGTCTCAGTTGATTTTTCAAGAAGCGCGCCTGCTCAGTCATGAAGGATAGTGGTTATCGTAGAATATATATATTAAAAAAATATTGCAGAGTAAGCTTAGTTTTTTTGCCTTTAAGTGAAAAAATAAAATGTACTTCTTTTATTTATATTGTAGATTAAGAAAGTAATTTTGAAAAGATCTTTTGAAAAATGATCTTTTGAAAAATTAATAATTTTTGATTTTGTGTCCCTAAACTGTACTGGTTATATTTCACGACTAACCAGGACCAATGACCAAAAAACAGTACAGTACTGGTAAAAACAGTACGAATGGTCACCTTATTTAAAAGGACATCGGATATTACGACGGAATTAATATAACGAAGAAAAATGGCTTGAAATTTGGATCAAATTATCGTTTATAGTTACGGATCACCACTGTTTAGCGCGAAAGCCGGAGAAGTATGGAATTGGCTAGGGGAATTACCGAGTTATGAAAAGGCACGGTGAAACGTGTCAGATAAACATTCAGTGGTAAACTATGAGTTTAAGGTACGTCACTGACGTCGATATGGCGAAACGAAAAGCATTAATGAATATTTTTCAAATAATGAAGAACTCGAAACGGATGAGGTTCTGATGTAAGATGAAAATTTAGCTTATAAATAAATTTTATATTATAAACTTTAGAATATAAAATGACATAATTTGAAGCTTCGAGGTCGTTTTATATTTTAGGTCGTCGAAAATTTAAAACGACCTCGAACTTTAATATATATAGTCAGCATATATATATAAATATTTAGTCAGCTTATAGAAAATTTATCAATAAGTTCAACAAAGTACTTAAAAAAATGAAAAGTGATTTGTTTGGCCTAAAATTGTTGATAAATTTCGAACAAAATTAGGACTAATTTAGGACATTCTAAAGGTATGAAATTAAGCATATGAATACAAAAAGTATCGCTGAATCCAATAACGTACTCAGAAATGTTTTTAAAAAATCGTTTGATCGAAAATCCTTGATAAATTTTATAATTTATCTTAAAGTTTAAATTTTAGTTTAAAATTTTAAAATTAGGCGATCCTATGCAGAAAATATCGCTTAATCTAACCGTGTACTCAAAAAATATCGAAAGTGATTTGTTTTGCCGAAAATCGAAGTTCTAAGTCGTTCTAAATATTAGGTTTTCCGAAATCTGACCTAAATTTTAAAACGACCTTGAATTTTGATATAAACATACTTATAGAGAAATTATCAGTTAATTTAACAATGTACTTTGAAAAATTCGAAACTAATTTTTTTGGCCGAATTCCTTGATAAATTTCAAAATTTTAAAAATTGAATAATTGAAGAATTGAAGAAAATTGAATGGAAGAAACAACCGAGACCCAAACACCTACTATAAATGATGCATTTTCAGCAGTTGAAACAATTCAACATTTTTTCAGGTTTAATTAAATTTTAAAAGAGGCTAAAACAGATTTTGCTTTGCTACATTTAGAAAAAATTATTGAAAAAAACTTTTTAGAAAACCAAAAATCATAAATTCAAACCAAAATTAAAGATTTTTTTTGTTTAAATATAAATATGTATACATAGGTATGTAAAATCATGTAAGTGTTAAGTTGTTTGTAAAATAAGTTGGTTTGTTTTGTTTTTCTATTTTTTTGTAACACTGTAATATTGTTCTTGTTGCTTAAGCTTCTTGCACTCATGTAAATGTACTCTTTTCTAAAGTCCGTTCTACATTATACTTTTTTGCGAAGCACTACAGATTTTTTTCGTAGTACTGACGTAAAAAGTATAATTTGAAACACAATACTTCCTTCCAATTTTCGATGCTACACTACAAACTACACTATTTTCAAAACTACTTCCGGTCAAATTTTTGGGTGACAGTTGTATACGTTTCAGTCGTACCGACTACCAACTTTTTAGTTTTTGTTTACAACTTAACTTTTAGAAGTTTATTTAGAACATATAATTAAATATAAAGCACAAGTAAACAATATTTATAAATTGGTTACTAGAATTGGTTCTATAACGGTTGTCTGTCACCTGAACCTAGAATTTTTTAAGTTAGCAGTGAAGAGTATCACAAAGTAATAAAAGTTAAAAAACGTCAGAGTTGGATTGTATTTAATAAATTATAATGTAGAACGGAATTTACATAAATAAAATGTACATATTTTTCAAAATTGTATTTATAGTGTTCGGATATAGCGACCCACAGTTATAACGACCTAGTTTCATTGATCCCTTCACCGTCGTTATAAACGATATCCACTGTAGTTGGCTTACTTATAAAACTTTTTAAGTACGGCTTTTCATAATTTTTTGTGTTTCACACTAGTGCCGCCTGTTCTAAAAAAAGTTTGAATTTTCTTTGGTTAAGTAAATCTCCTCTAGTGCCCTCCAAAATTAGCCAAGGACACCCAAACAACATCCGTACATTTGAGTAAATACAGTAATAATTGAGGGCACGGTAAAAACCATTGATTAAAAATGTCTCATACAATCGGAAATATAATTGGTAACAATATACAGAGTGTTTTTTTGAAACGGGGCACCCCGAAAATCCCCTTTATTTGTAAAGATACAAAAAATCTTCAGAACAAAAGTTTTTTTTTATTTTTATTTTTTTTAATGGCCTTTGCTGCTTTGGCTATTAGCCAGGACAATTTTTATTTGAGAAAATTTCCATGCCTGAACGGGATTCGAACCCGAGACCTTCGCAACGCAGAGCACATGTGTTACCACTACGCTACGCCGGTCGGCCAGAACAAAAGTTAAACTAGACAAAAAGGCCCATCTAAAGGTTACTATAAGAATTCTGAGGCACTTCTGGTTTCACCGGAAATGACGTCAACTTTTGATCTAGCATATCTCTAAAATGTCTCTAAAATAAACTATTTGACTATTTAGAAAAAAAAAAAAACTATTAATTTTTACAATTATTTACAAAAAAAAAAAAAATACATACAAATGTTCGATCAATCCACCATTATTGTCCACACATTTTCTCATTCTTAATAAAATTCTCTTCCATCGCTCTTATAAGGATACCTTTCCTGATAGAGTCGCTGGGCCCTAACCGCATTTCTTTGGCACTGTCCGTATATCAGAACCATATTTGTCATCTCTTCGTTGGTATATTGTACATAAACCATAATTAGGTACAAATAACGATTTACTACCAATTAATACAATTTTTTTTTCAAACAAAAATAAGCAAAGTAAACTATTAAACTCTTGTTATTTATAAAACATTTAATTGAAAAATTAAAATTTAAGTTATTTCATATTATTTCATATAATAACTAGTTATAACAGTTTATTTTAGAGATATTTTGTTTCTTTTTTTATTGTTTTCAAAGCTTGCTACGTTCAACTTTGTAAAACTTATGTTGATTATTATTTTGTAAATAAATGGTTAACATAAAAATATGACTTTTTGGTGTTATTGTAAAGCTAATTTAATGTACTTTTAGGAAAAAAATATAAAATTATTGATTCCCTATGCTAGATCAAAAGTTGACATCATTTCCGGTGAAACCGGAAGTGCCTCAGAATTCTTATAGTAATATTTAGATGGGCCTTTTTGCTTAGTTTAACTTTTGTTCTGAAGATTTTTTGTATCTTTACAAATAAAGGAGATTTTCGGGGTGCCCCGTTTCAAACCAACACCCTGTATACATACAATTTTTTTAGCTGCTTTTATTTATCAAATTGGATATTTTTAATTGTAATAACAAAAATACTGTTTTTGTTAAACATATATTTCATAAGAAAATCTCTTAAAATACTTTCATCAGACATCAATCTAAAATAATTAAATTACTCCTGAACTAAAAATAATTTGACAACAGATAACCATCCTTTATAATCAAGAAATTATCAGCTCTATCCACATGTCCCTTCTCACAGTATATAACGTGGGGGGTGGTGAGAGAATTGGAGAGGGTGGACAGGAATGAAGATACATGCCGTATTATAGGAGGCGGTGGTTCTTCATTTGTAGAGACAGCGACACCTCCTGGCGGCGGGTCATCAGATCGATTCTGCAATCACTGTGTCACTGAGCTCAAGATGTGTGCCCTCCAGACCCGGAATTAGGCTACAAATAGAAAATACAATCAAATTGAAACTTTAGAAGAATTGACAACAACGTTTTTAGACATTGACACAAGAGTTTCTTATGACGTATGCCCTTTGAAAGTTTGTAAATAAAGAACACAACAAATTTTGTTCTTTAATTTTATTTCTTTGTCCTGTTTTTTTAGTAAGGAGTAAAAAGAATGCACGTCAGAAAGCCCGTCTAATAAATTATCAACTTTCAGAATTATGAATAAACGACATCGCAAAACTTGCTAACGACTGACGGGAAGGAATCTGAGGAAGACGTATGTGTAATATTGCCTAAAGCAACGTTGATAATAACAATTTAAGAATAATAAAATTGTGGAATAAGTACAGCATACTGAACTAAAACATTTATCAATATTGTCATTGGCTTTTACTATAGGGTTTTTTTGTCCTCCGTGATTAATTTTCAGACTGTATGGTTTGAAGCCAGTCTACGCTAACTTTCATCTTCTGAAGGTCTTTGTGTGCATTGTCCATCCATCTTCTTCGCGGTTTTCTCCTTACGACATACTATCCAAAGTTATTTGTACATTGCCGATGTTTGGTGTACTTGATTATGTGCTCTAGCCAGTGTATTCTAGCGCTCTTAACCCGACAACATCATAATCCTCATAGAACTTTCTTATCTTTTAAAAAGAGACATTAAATACTGGGCTTCTTCCTGCAGTAACAACCGCAGAGAAGAAACCGGCATCGCACTCCTCCGTTTGGCCACTGTTGGTGGATCCATGAATACCCCCTTTGAGGTGAGTAATATCCTAACTGTGAGACATGCAAATAGATTTGACTGTGTTACATATTATATCGCAGTTTGTGCAGTTCGAGGGTGCAGGAAGAGGTTCGGCAGGAGAGTTATGATCCGGTGAAATACTGGCGAAACTAACTGACATCCTTGTTAAAGTAGCTAGAATGAAATAGAAATAGGCAGCCTATCTAGCTAGAACAACAGACTACAGATGGACCAAACTGATTTTCGAGTGGAGACCATGGACAAATAAATGTAGCCCAGGAAGACCCTGGACTAATGACCTAAAGCAGGGGTGGTCATTAAATCGATCACAATCCACCGGTGGACAACAAGACATTCACTAAATGCTACATCAGTCCTTCTAACTATAAGAGGTAAAATATTTTTTTAAATCAAAAGACGAAGTGTATTTTGGACCTAGTGATTACGTTTGGTTGGTGGATTTCGCTTTTTTTGTTGACATAACTAACTATCTTAAAGAATTGAATTTAACAATTGCAAGGAAAAAATCAAACAATAGCTAAAATGATCGGATTTGTTATTAATTTCAAAAACAAATTAAAGCTTATATCTTCCTCGTTGATAAAGAAAGAACTGAAAAATTACAAAAATATTTCTGAAGAATTCTATAAAAACGGAGGTACATTTAACAAAGGGAAATATAATGAGGATATAATAATTCCTCACTCTGAATTTGAGAGACGTTTTCAAGTATTTACTAGACTAGAACCAATTGTTACTTTCATGTGTTACCCATTTAGCAATGTTGACATGGAAGATATAACTAAAAATATAAATAAGACATTTTCTTTATCTCTCGAGGAAAATGAAGTAATTCTCCTTCAAAACGACATAATTTTAAAAGCACATAGTTCAAAACCTAAAAATAACTTTTGGAATCTAATGGATGAAGAAAAGTATCCTAATTTAAAAAAGGTTTCATTTCATTTTACATCGTTTTTTGGCTCTACCTACCTATGCGAATCTGCATTTTCGACGATGAAGTGAAAATATTAAGTGAAAATATCGTTCTCGTCTCACAGAAGACCACTTATAATCTAGTGTAAGACTACCAGTTAAAAATTCTATAGCGAGATATTCATTCTTCTCCTGTAACTCCTTAAACTAACTTAGGATGAACATGATTCACTTTATATTTATAATTTACACTGACTTTTTACCTATTTTGAATGTTTTGATAATAAATACATAATTTGTAATCATTTTATAATAAATGTCTGGTGGACCTCGACACTTTGTGAAAATTAGAAGTAGCCCGTGCCCTGGAAAAGTCTGCACACTCCTGACCTAAAGCGTATATCTATGAACTGGCCACAAGAAGCTCAAGACAGAAATATTTTTAAGGGAGGCCTATATCTATTAGTTGGTATGAATGGCTCATAGTCCGGCTGATCCTCCGCCTGGGGCAATCGAATCTATTGTTTTATATGTGAATTATTACACTTTACTTTAATGTGTTTTATTATATTTAATAGTCTGTATTATCCGATGGTAACTGTCATCTTTACATTCTCTTGCCGCCGTTCTTCGTCTGTGTAGAATTTTTCGAAATTTATTTTGATTTATTTACGTTTGTCCGTGGTTTCTTTTATTATGTACATGTACAGAAATATATTCATTTATCTATTGCTTTATTTATCCTTAAGTTAATAATATTCCAGTTATAAATATGGGCTATGTTAGGTGCAAATGTTGTGCGACAAAAAAATATTTTTTATTTCTTTGGATTCTTTACATTCCATCTTTTTGTACTATGTATTCGACACGATACTGCTTTTTCAAAGATTCTTAACTGTTAATTTTGCTCCTTCTAGATGGTCATGTACTTACTTTCGTACGTGAGTATTGGCTGAATTATAGTTTCGTACAACCTTATCTTTGTGTTGCTAGATAAAATAAAAACTAATTTATATTATGATTCACAGTATAAAATGATTCTCAAATTTTTGAAAACTGTAGCGATACCAAGTCTCTCCTCTACCGTATCATTATCATCATCAACATCTACCAGCCAAAAACAACCACTGCTAAACTTAAGCCTTCCTATTACATCTCTCCTTTCTGTATTCAGTTAACATACTCAGTTTTTAGCTATTCTTATGATTTATTTATTTATTTGATTTATTTTTATTTATTTTAATTTGGTTACACAACAGGACAATTAAGATAAGTTGCCCCAATAACATAATATCGTTCTTCCGTCTGGTAGGTGTCCTGTAGTATCTATTCTATATATTTTTTTACACCTACAATCAGGACATCAAGCAACAGATAAGACCCATTTCCATTTCAGATTTGCTACTCGCTTTCTAATATCACACATTCCTGTTTGATTTCTGATACATGAATTTGTTTTTTGATCCGAAGAAGAATATCTACTATCGTTAGATCCACGGAACTTAGTTTTTCTCCAACGACCCACGAAATTCATAATTCAGCCCTGCTTGTAAGGGATGGCAGATCATTTAAAAAATACATTTTCTTGTTTATAACTATAAATATTAGAATTACATTTAAGTTTTTCTCTTCTTTAGTGAATTCTTTCTGTCCGTTGTAATATAGCTTTTGCGGAAGCTTACTGCTTACGTCTCTGCCTTTTACGTGGCCGGTGGAGCGCATGCCTTTCCCCCGGCTTGACTGATGAGCAGCCTCACAGTGTCTGAATATTAATTACACCTAGCTCAATACTCCGTTAATAGTGAAAGACACGCTGTAAATTTCTTCAACAGTTTCACGGTACGACGCCTGCCAAAAACGACAAAAACTAACTCCACTGACATAGCTTATATCAGACACAAAGCAGTTAAATTTAATAAATCAAAGTTACTTGATGGCTCGTTTGTCCTCTGGGGGACTTAAATTGAAAATAAAAGTGGATTATGTCCCTTAAACGCATGATTGATATCTGTCTCATTAAGATTTGATTTATATTTTGGGGAGAGATAAAACGGCTTTATATCTTTTAACAAAAATGGAAAAGTGGAACAAGAAAACGCCCTAAAAAGTCTTAGTTACACAAAAAGATATAGAGTTGTATATATTTTCATATGATTGAAAGCTATGTTAGAAATACCATTGCTTTAAATTTTTACGACCCAAATAGATATTCTCTTCATTTACATAGCTTTGATAAAAGTTTAATTACAAAGTTTATTGAGAATTTGTGCGAAATTGCATGTGTGAGACAATGTTTACTTAAAGGACAACACTTTTACAGGCTGTAGTTTCCTTTGTAGCCCAATTGTAGTGACGGATCTATATCCGTCACTACAGGTATTAGTCTACATTATTAGTCCGTCGATGAAACATGGGTTTCATTAACTGTTATGAAATGCAGCAAAATCTCACTTCGATTACGCCTGTACACAGTGTTGTAATAGATATATTTAAAACAATATGTAGATACAGATACAGAATTATAAAAAATATCTAGATACAAATACATGCCAAAAATGTTTGTATCTAGATACAGCTAAATACTTTTGAAAAAACATTAAAAAATGAAAATACCATATTTTTACCAAACAAATAGTGCATATTAATCACTATCATACAGGCTATTCAAAAATGTCCGTGACGTCACAAAAATTCTACCAAATTCAAGGTAAAACACTATTCTACAGAATAATTTTGTACTAAATAACGTATGTATTATGTTAGTCATATATGCCAACGTATAAGACTAATGTTAGTCTTATAGATACGCAGCTATTTTCTTGTTAATGGGATGTTCCTAACAATCAAATTTAAGCCTAATTAAAGCCAGGCCTCAAGCAAAGATATGCATCAAATATATATATATATATATATATATATATATATATATATATATATATATATATATATATATATATATATACAGGGTGTTTGTTTGAAACGGGGCACCCAGAAAATCTCCTTTATTTGTAAAGATACAAAAAATCTTCAGAACAAAAGTTAAACTAGACAAAAAGGCCCATCTAAAGGTTACTATAAGAATTCTGAGGCACGATTCTGAGGCAATTCTGAGATAGATGTAGAGGTTATCTGTTGTCAAATTATTTTAGTTCACGAGTAATTTAATTATTTTAGATTGATGTCTGATGAAAGTATTTTAAGAGATTTTCTTATGAAATATATGTTTAACAAAAACAGTATTTTTGTTATTACAATTAAAAATACCCAATTTGATAAATAAAAGCAGCTAAAAAAATTGTATGTATACAGGGTGTTTGTTTGAAACGGAGCACCCCGAAAATCTCCTTAATTTGTAAAGATACAAAAAATCTTCAGAACAAAAGTTAAACTAAACAAAAAGGCCCATCTAAAGATTACTTTCTGAGGCACTTCCGGTTTCACCGGAAATGATGTCAACTTTTGATCTAGCATAGGGAATCAATAATTTTATATTTTTTTCCTAAAAGTACATTAAATTAGCTTTACAATAACACCAAAAAATCATATTTTTATGTTAACCATTTATTTACAAAATAATAATCAACATAAGTTTTACAAAGTTGAACGTAGCAAGCTTTGAAAACAATAAAAAAAGAAACAAAATACCTCTAAAATAAACTGTTATAACTAGTTATTATATGAAATAACATGAAATAACTTAAATTTTATTTTTTCAATTAAATGTTTTATAAATAACAAGAGTTTAATAGTGTATGTGCTTATATTTGTTTGAAAAAAAAAATTGTATTAATTGGTAATATCTGTCTCATTTTGTAATACTAAATTAAAAGGGAAATTTCATTTTTTATGTTGTATATTTAAAATATCATCTTAGGGTTGTAATTCTGAAGTGGCACCTCTCAAAATATTTCACATGTCAATTTGTTATCTGACATATAGTTTTTGAGTGAATATAACCTCGATATAATAAAACTTAAACAAATATTTAAAAGCCAGATTTACAAGTTCACATGTTTCCAAAAAAGTCTATTTACACCATAACAGTCACCAAAGTAACCAGATCTAATTTCGTATTACAAAATGAGACAGATTATAGTGTCGTTATTAAGAGATATTTTGTTTCTTTTTTTATTGTTGTCAAAGCTTGCTACGTTCAACTTTGTAAAACTTATGTTGATTATTATTTTGTAAATAAATGGTCGCCATTTTGAAATGGTTAACATAAAAATATGACTTTTTGATGTCATTGTAAAGCTAATTTAATGTACTTTTAGGAAAAATATATAAAATTATCGATTCCCTATGCTAGATCAAAAGTTGACATCATTTCCGGTGAAACCAGAAGTGCCTCAGAATTCTTATAGTAACCTTTAGATGGGCCTTTTTGTCTAGTTTAACTTTTGTTCTGAAGATTTTTTGTATCTTTACAAATAAAGGAGATTTTCGGGGTGCCCCGTTTCAAACAAACACCCTGTATATATCAAAATGTACTTTAAATCACTGGACACTTTAGAAAGGTTTTAATATGTCTTGCCCAAGGCATCACAAAACCACGGTCCACTCCTAAACCACTTGTGTAGATATAATTTTTCATATGTTTTTAGTAAATTGGTCATTAAAATAGCATCAATATTTATTCAAAAACTTAGTTTTCATTAATAATAACCCATTTTCTTAAATGTTGCATATAATACCTACTATTTTTACGGCCGTTCAAAAGCTACGAAAAGCAAGTGAGAATAACATATTTTTTTGACATTCCATATAAATTTAATTTGTAAACGTCAGAATTTCAGTTGTTTTCTGTATTTTGTTTATATCAAAAATAAAATTTTCAAAATGACAATTTACAAGTAAACTATTATATCAGTTCGGTATCACGGTATAAAAATAAAGTAACGAGCAAAGTATCTGAAATACAGATACAAGATGCTTAAATTTAAATATGTAGATACTGATACAGATACATATTTCAAAATGTATCTAATTTGTATCTAGATACTTAAAAATTCAACTAATTTTTTTTTTGTTTTGTTTGAAATCAATTTTTTATATGTTCAGAAAGACAAATATTAACATTTTCCGGTATTTTTGAGAATTCAAACCAAAAATAAATCTAAAAAAACAGTTCATTTGATATTTTTTCAAGGTAAAAGGGAATAAAATTAAACTGACTGACTGATTAATAAATTATTATAAACAAATTTATTATTATGAAACATATTAATACAAAAGCGTTAGAAAAGTAAAAATTTATTAAAAATTAGATTTTGTATGATATATCACCAAACATGGTATTTTATGTCATTAGAATTAGAAATGTATTGCAGTCTGCGATATGCCAAAGGATGCCTCTATCTCACGGTAAGTCACATGCCGATCTTTTTCAATCATTTTGCACAACTGATTTTGGTCGACCTTCACGAGATTGATAACTGACGGACGCACGACCGTGACGAATTTCTGCAAACCAATTGTAAACAGTCTTTTCTAATGGTGACCAAAAGTTGAACGAAGCGATTCTATGCATTGTTGTTGAGTTAGGCCTTTACTAAAATCTTCAAAAATCATTCAACGAAAACCTTCACGAGTAATGTTTTTTTAACGCTTGTGGGGACTCTGATATATAAATATGAAATGACACGGTTGGCTGATTTATTTATTTCATTTGTACTTACTCTGTACATCCCTCACATTATGGGTTCCAAGACTTGCGAGCGGATCAAGTCTGGACCCCCCCCTATTAGTCCGCTAGCTGGTTGCTAAGATTCTTGGAAGGAGTTAAGGGTTGTTCAATTAAACTCAACATTTTAACTAACCTACTTTAATTATGATTACGGTTTAAATATTTACATGATTACCTTAGACTTACAATTACGTCGATACAGCTAAATCCAAATGAGACATTCACACACACTAGACACTGGGCTCTTTAGCACTAATCACTAATTTGTCCACTGGACACCACAGTCCTGACTGACATCCCATAAAACCATTTATCTCTCACATGTTTTTAGCTGGGCACTACACTAACGTTCATACGGAATTACTTGTTACATTTTACTAGTCTAACCGAACACCCTAAATGACTGTAACCCATGATGAACAAAATCTCACTCTAATTAAAAACACGACTTTTAAAAACTTCACGACGGTTTAAAAATGAACTCTCTAACATGACTTAACCACTACGACGGTTTAAGCTGAACTACTTAAAACGCGACCACCCTAAAAATGCTTACATCTCCCAACTGTTAAATATCATTTAACACCTCTTGATTTCCTGTCTTGTACTATCTTAAAATTCATAATTTATTGGTGATAACTCAGATAAATATCCCATTAGAAAATAGCCCAATCATCATATTTATATCTCAGATAAAAATTAATTATCATTTATGTTCTTATGGTTGACGTATATTTTTAACACAATAATTTATGATTCACTTTTCATGTTACATTGACAAAGTGTTAAGTTGTAATAATAAACAATCTACCGTTATCTTAAATGGCCTTTCTAAGCAATAGATTATTTTTGTATCGTTTAACAGATTAAATATTTTACTCTAATTGTATGATTATAATGAATTTATTTATGAAATTTTATTTATGAAATAATACCAAAATTACCTCCCTTACACGCTCACTGTCAACAAACTACTCGGTCAATTTATAAGCTGCCCCTGATTTCACAATAAAAAACGTCAAATTTTACGAATATAGTAATGACACATTTTAATATTGGCATCTAGTGGTCGTTTGTAAAATCATAAAATGTAACCCTCGTATGTGCTAACCTGGGCACTGATATTGCCAGTAATAATAATCAAGACGCAGATATATCACAATTTAACAAATATGTGTGTCTGATTGACGCAAACACACAGCCAGAGTCCTATCTAACAATTATATAGAAAATTACTCCTAATTTAAAAGTTAAATCAGAATACTCCTCTTAATCGTGTGGGAAGTTCTTAAGATAGTATATCAGAAGGTGGTGAAGTAGTGAGACTACATGTCGAATGTCCGCAGACCCTCTTTCTTTGTTGTGTTGCGGTAGAACTTGCCTCTCAGGCGTGACGACATTAACGTCGGGTCTTTTCAAACTCATTTCCTCTTTACTTCTCTCATATAAATGTTGTTTACGTTAAACAATAGCCTCTGTAATGACTTTTCGTATTTGAGTTATGCTCCGTAGCAAACTCTCTCCAAACTTTCTCTAATTTTTATTGTCCTTACTCTTTTCTCCATATACCGTTGTTATGCATTCGCGAATTAAATTCAACGCGAAGAAGAACAAAATTTAATTAAACCGCAATGGGGTTCATGTCTGATTGAACAAGTCGCGAGGGAGTTTGTGAAAATCGGCTTACGAGGTATGTGACAGACCGTCTGCTCGAGTTCGAGTGCCGGAAGGAGAACGTATACTCGGGCAATGCGAACATTTTCATCGCTCGTACACTTTCATTATGCCGAGCAGTGTATATTTCAACCATTGACAACATTGTTGCAATTAATAACTTCTATTATTGTAATATCTCAACTATTTTCCAGGTTCATTTCTTCTATTTATAACACGATGCAAAATTTAAACTAATATCAATAACCTGGCTTCAGTATTTACAGGTTACCCTCCATTGGCGCCGGAGATCCGTTCTGCCATATGAGCTCGTAATTCAAAACTGCGTAATTATAAATAGAAGTACAATGTAAATTCATGAGGTTCATTCAAAAATCAAAAGGATAGATCATAAATAGACATATATTATTAATTTTCTACTTAATCTCCTGACAGGGCCAGGCTAGAAATTTGCATCGAGCCCTGATACGTTACTTTAATATCGTACCATTTATTATCAACTAGGTAGCCTGTGATGTAAAATAAAGTCTGATCTCAAACTGAAATGAGATTCCTAACTAAAGGAGTTCGGGTACTAGGCGTGAGTGTTCATTATTACGATATGTGAATTAAATGATATGTATATGTACTTACCAACCAACTGATCAGGCATTTTGTAATTGGTCTGGATCTTAGCTGTTCACTTAAGTCCCTAATGGTGAAGGTTTATATACGTTAAGTAAGACGGTTTAAAATTTACAGGAGTAAGCTTGAAAGTTAAAAATGTAGGTAATAAAATAACGAAAAGTTTAAAACAAGTAGAATCGGGTAAACCACCAGAATGCCGACACAGAGATGGGGGTTCATATAAAAGGACTAGTAACGTTCTAGAACTAGTCTAGTTCTAAAAAGGGTTAAGCATTGTTCAAGGAGATGGTTAGTTATTAAGAAATAACTCTGAACAAATGTCTCCTTGGACAATGAACCATAAAAAATATATTTCTAAAGTTACGTGCTGAAACGTTTCTAATTTTATTTTATTATCTGAATTCTCACAAATGTTGCCTGCATAGTACCCTTTAAAATCCATAAAAAACGATTGCAACCCCTTTCAAAGAAATTCTCGCGACGGGTGGTTTGTGAAAGTTTTTCATTTGTCCGGGCGGACTCCAATTCGTTACAAATTTTTGGACGAAAATTAAATTTAAAAAACCATCTTTTACTAGAAACGAATACTTCGCTGTCATATGTTTCCTAATTAATTTGGTCAAACAGAGCCTTAACTTTGATCTAAATGACGAGTTGGGTGACAGAAATTCTTTTTTGGATCAATCATTAATCCATAAAGACAACATTTTCTCCTTCTTGCGCTGTCAATGCAAGATACATGGTCATTCACTGGTTGAACTGTTATTTGCGTACAGTTAGTACAGTTATAGTTAATAGCATCGCTTGTTTATATATTAAATGGTTACGGCACGCGGTGTCTGTGTAAGTTTGTGCTTCTGAACTTTCCTTCACAGGTCTTTAATGCAGTAGCAAGTTTCAAGGAACTCTTTTCTCCACAACGCATCAGCACTCAAAGGTAAGTCTAGTTTAGCCATTCCTACCATTTGTTTTGCGCCTATTTTACCCGAACTAGCGCAGCACTTAATACAGTTTCTCACTCTCAGTCGTTTCTCCTGAGGTTAGCGTCAGGATCGCCGCAACGTTTTGGTATGGAGGAATCCTTGTACGTGAAGTATTACATGCCAAAACATAGGATATACCTTGATAGGAACGCTTCATTTCATGCTTTAGCATTGTTTATACTGTTAAAATAGTCGAAGTTGTATGAACTAAACTCTACAAACGTATTCCGATTTTAATGAAGCACTAACAGGCACTAACAATGCACTAACAGATGGCTGACGAATATTCGTTAGTGCTTTTCATGACCTGCTAACCTCACACTTATTTTTTGAATGCTCAATTTCTCAAAAATGGTTAGGGTGGATTCCAATTTTAATAAAGTATTAACAGGCACTAACGAGGCACTTACGGATGGCCGATGAATTTTCGTTAGTGCTTTCCATGTCCTGCTAACTTGACGGTCGATTTTTTGAAAGCTCAATTTTTCAAAAACGGTTAGGGTGGATTCCAATTTTAATGAGGCACTAACAGTCACTAACAAGGCACTAACAGATGGTCGACGAATTTTCGTTAGTGCTTTCCCTGACCTGCTAACTTCACGTTTATATTTTTGAATGCTCAATTTCTCAAAAACAGTTAGGGAGGATTCCGATTTTAATGAAGCACTAACAGGCACAAACGGATGGCCGACGAATTTTCGTTAGTGCTTCCAACTAAGCGTGAAGTTAGCAGTCCATTTTGAATTGTTTTTTTTTTTTTTAGAAAACTGTTAGGGTGGATTCGATTTTTTATGAAGCACTAACAGGCACTGACGAAGCACTAACGGATGGCCTGTACCTAACAATTTTCGTTAGTGCCCTCAGTGACCTGTTATCTTCACGGAGCCTCGTGTATGGACACGTCGAGTGGCGTGTCGTTTCAATAGTATGTTCCTTCCTTTATTAGTTGTGGCATCGGAGTACAGTCGGAAAAATCGCACAATTGACGTTTTAACGCACGCAGTTTACTTTAAAAATAATATTTTCGAGTGGTACAGTAGTATATCACTAGAAAAAATACTAACGACGCCCCCTTATATTTTCTGGCTATTGCGCAACCGGCCAGGTTCAGATATACGGACTGTAGTTCACTGGCGCCCGGCCCTAAACAAAGTAGCTTGGGAAGACCTCAGAAATGTTGGCAATACAAAAAACATCTCCAGGAATCAATAGGACAGGAATAATCAAGACAAAGATACGTAAAAAAAGACAAGGGAGACTTATATCTAACAGTAGACGAATACTGTCTGAGAAAGAAAAAGAAAAAGGAAGACCTCAAGATGTGTCACTTCCAAAGCTACATATTTTTGTATCGTAAATTGATTGTTTTATTCAACAATCCATGTATACATGTTGTAATGCAGGGACAAATACGAGCATGCTTAATGTTGCGGTAGGGCAAACGGGTCAGATTATTATCCCACGTTATGAATAGCTTAGGTAACATCGGTCAGTCCGCCTGGCCAGTCCTGGTCATCTCTAATGCCCTCGCCGCTTGTTGGATAAGTGATGCGAACGCTGACATACCCTTCAGCTAGTACATGTGTGTTTCGGCCCCACTGCTATTTGAATTCAATCAAATGTGGATGGTTAAATGGAAATTGCGGCTGGGGAAGGTATTTGAATTATTCTAGGTTATATTAATATTAGTTTGTTAATATATTAGTTAATTAATACGACTATGTGATTCAGAAATAGGCTTAGGAATTTGTTAATATTAATTTGTGGAAAATTTTATTGATATTTACTGTGTTTACACCAATTATTTACAGGTCAATTTTAAAACGTAAATTTAACAATCATTAAAATATTTCATTTGCAATTACATTTAAATCAAATTAATAATAATTATAAAGTTCAGTGATTCTCAACCCGGGGTACATTAAACAAGATAATTATGGCGGAAAAAAATATATTCACAATGACAGGACATCAACCAATTCAACCTGATTTAAGAAAATTCTGTGCCTCAAAACAAGCACAAGGATCGCATTGAATATTTGTTAAAGTTAAAATTTGGTAATTTTTTTAAAGTTAAGTCTTTGAATTATTTATTTGTGCAATTTATAATGCTTAACTTTCAATTAAAATGACTCACATTTACTAAATTTAAGTTTTAAATATAAATATACATATATGCTGTTCAATTTTGTAAGGACAAACTATGGTCTATATCAAAGTAGAAAAAAGTAGATAGCGCTGCGAACCGAGTACGATTTACACTGGACAAATACAGTATAGCGGGAAATTCAAAATAAGTTACAACTAGGGCATGGGCGTAGTAACTGGGTTAGCAAGTGATTTTTTTTTAAAATATTAAATTGGTTAATAGGATATTGAAATAAACAAGGCAGATGTTAAATACACTTATTTATACAACATAAATTTATTTTAATGGGAAATTTGAAAAATTTCAAAATTATGTACTATATATAACAAGAGAGATTTGCTAAAAAGAGTTTAAATAAAGCAATAAAACAAACAATATATCTTCAGAACTAAAGTTTCGTATTTAAATAATTATTGTAAATAAAAATTAAAAATATATGTATGTATGAAGGTCTAAAAATTATATCAATAACTTCTTCTTTGGGCACAATCAGCTGGGCTGTCTTTTGGCCTCACATTAGTCTTATCTCTTGATCTCTTAATTGTCAAGTGTCAAAAAATATTTATATGTCAGATAACCTAAAGAATATATAACTGCATAAAAACAAATTACATGGAGAATGTTCTCCACAAAATCTACGCCAAGAATATAAATAAAAGTCTAAATATGTAAATAATAACAAAATATATGAAAAAAGTTAAATAATATAAATAATATATATTTCCAATGTACGACACTGAACATCTGTCAACTTGGACTAAAAACAATATTTTAACAATGTAATAGGGATGACGAACTAAACCAATCCGAAGCAAGGACAAACAGCTCCTATCTTCATACACACATTTTTCTATTTTGAAATAGACCATAGATCTGGTTATTTTTGTTACTTTTATAGTGTATTACTGACTTTAAATGTCAACTAAAAATATTCCTTACGCTGTAAAACCGACTTTAGGTTTGAAGGTTATGAGTATTATAATTAAGATATTATTTTTCATTATGATATATACCAGGTCTACAAGTATGAAATGCGGATTTTTTTCAAACTTGCCGCGCAAACAGAGTGTTTAGTTCAAAGTTTCAACACATATGGCGTTTTGTTAAGTTATCATTAAGTGTCAAATGCGTATAGGTTATAATTTGAAAAGTGCTCATATAGTTTTGTTTTACTGTGTTAAAAATGTCAAATTTTGTGCCAAATAAAGAGCATTCGCGGACAGTACTACTGTTTTGTTTTCATTTGAAAAAAACTGCTGCTGAATCATACCGACTGCTTCGAGAAGCTTATGGTGAATATGATCCATCGCAAGATACGTGTGAACGATGGTTTCGGCGTTTCAAAAGTGGTGACTTTGATCTTACAGACAAAGAACATGGAAAACCTCCAAAAAAATATGAAGATACAAAATTAGAAACATTGCTACAGGAAGACGATAGTCAATCACAAAAACAACTAGCAGAGCAGTTAGGCATTAGTCAACAAGCTGTTTCCAATCGCCTACGAGAGATGGGTAAGATCCAGAAAGTCGGCAAATAGGTTCCACATGCATTGAATGAGAGGCAGATGGAAAATCGAAAAAACACTTGTGAAATTTTGCTTGCACGATACAACAGAAAGTCTTCTTTGCATTGTATCATTACTGGCGATGAAAAATGGATTTATTTTGAAAATCCCAAACGTAAAAAATCATGGGTGAACCCAGGCTCACCATCCACATCAACTGCAAGACCGAATCGCTTTGGTAAAAAGACAATGCTCTGTACTTGGTGGGACCAAAAGGGTGTGGTCTATTATGAATTGAACCATTCGCTGCTCATAAAACGACCAGAATACGAAAGAAGACAGCACAAGGTAATCTTTCTTCACGATAACACTCCATCACATAAGGCAAAAGCAATTTTCAACACATTGGAGGCACTCAAGTGGGAAGTGCTACCCCATGCCGCTTACTCACCACTTGTTCGCATCGATGGGTCACGCACTTCCCGAGCAGCACTTTTGTTCATATAAAAATGTGAAATAATGGCTAGATGAATGGTTTGGGGGGAAAGGGGAAGAGTTTTATTAGCGAGGTATTCACAAATTGCCTGAAAGATGGGAAAAATGTATAACTTCTAATGGAGCATACTTTGAATAAATAAACTTTTACTGTTCTTTTGAGTTTAATGTGTTTTATTTAAAAAAAAATCCGCTTTTCATACTTGTAGACCTGGTATCAAATGGATCGAAATTTAAAAAAAGTGACATTTTTAATACCAACATGACATAAAATTTCAAAGGTGCAAACTATTGAAATCAAAATTTCCTCTTAGTTTGTTCTTACAAAAGTGAACAGCATATACAGTGAATTTCTTTTATCCTGCAATATACATTGGGATTATCGTTATTATGGTAATTGAAATCTGACAGCAATGTAAAATTGCGTTTTTTTTTAAATTTGCAACATAGACGATTGCAAAGTCTATCTTTTTCATTCAAAAAAATGTACACAAGTGAAGAAAAAATCATGCTTGTAACTTGTAACGTACAATTCTCAGATGAGTTTGAGAGAAGTTTCTGCTATGTTCAGTGCTACTTATCGAATCGTCCTATACCGAATCCCTCTACAATATCGAGGCTTGTTACCAAATTTAAACGCCATGGATGCCTCAATTTGAATCATATAAGAAGTAAACGAACATCAACTATACTGACTGAAGAAAAGAAATTAGAAATTGCTTCTCGTCATCTGTATATAGAACTCTGTAAAGTGAAAAATACCGGTCTTACAAATTTCAAAATCATCAAGAACTTTTAAAGAGTGATGTGGAAGTATGTATGGACTTTTGCTTTAATATTTTCGAAAAAATTAATACCAACCCTATTATGCTCCAAAGAATTTTATTTACCAACGAAGCAATTTTTAATTTAAATGATGAGGTGCACCGCCAAAACTTTAGGTATTTGTGTCGAGAAAATTTACATTTATTTAATGTGTCACGTACGCAAAGGTCGCAAAAATTATGGGCAGGCATAATAGGAACACACATAATAGGACCCTTTCTCATTGATGGTAACCTCAATGCGGATAAATACTTGGCCTGGTTACAAAACCACATAGTACTTGCTTTAAGAAATTTTGCTGGTCAAATATGGTACCAGCAAGATGGAGCTCAAGTGCACTATTCCAAACGAGTAAGGGACTACTTGGGCGAGTTTCCCAACTGTTGGATTGGGAGAGGAGGGACGATAAATTGGCCAGCACGATCTCCGGATTTATCACCAAACGATTTTTTTTTATTGGGGATATCTCAAAGCAAAAGTATATGATGGAGAAGTAAGAAGCATCTCGGACTTACAAAATAGAAACATGCAAGCATCAAACACTATCCCTCAAGGGCAAATAATGAATGTTTTAAATAATTTTTATGATCGTCTTACTTTTTGTTAACAAGTTAATGGTATTTTTGAACATTTAATTTAGGTGTTTTTTTGTTATTTTTGTATTTAATAATTGTATTTTCAAAACAAATTTTTAGCTTTTTCAATGATTTTTTACCGACCGCCAACATATTGTGATCATACCGATTTTGGCGTTTCGAGATTTCGATGGATCTCCACGAATTGAGGTCCCTACATAACGTTTTGACTATTTTAAGCATGATGTCTGTCGGTCTGTATGTCCGTCCGTCCGTCCGTCCGTCCGTCCGTCCGTCCGTCCGTCCGTCCGTCTGTCTGTCTGTCTGTCTGTCTGTCTGTCTGTCCGTCTGTCCGTCCGTCCGTCTGTCTGTCTGTCTGTCTGTGTACACCAGCAGAGCAAATTCGGCTCAAATGATTTTTATGAAACTTCATATTTAAGCTTTTGCCATCAATGGCACAAGTTGATCAACTTTTAGTAAAAATCGGTTGACTAAAAATGGGAGTTTACTCGGGTCGATTTTCAGATTTTTGCGAATATTTCACAACAGAAAAATATTTAGAGAAAAATTATTGAACAAAAGTTGCTATAAAAGCAATAAATAACAACTTTTATTTGAGACATTTTTTGATAAAACGAAAGAAAAAAAATGAAATAAATTTCCAAATTTTTCCCTAATAGTTTTAGGTCATTACGGATCAAACATTAATTTTTTTTAGACAAAATAAGATGTAATAATTCCAATATTTTAAACCTCAAGTCTCTATCTCTTACCTTTTTTGAGATAAGATTTTTTTTAAATTCCATTAATATCAAAATTTTCCTTAATAGTTTTAGGTCATTACGGACCAAACATTATATTTTTCTAAACAAAACAAGGTGTGAGAATTCCAAAAATTCAAACATCAAGTCTCTATTTCTTACCTTTTTTGAGATATGAATTTTTAAAATTACAAAAAATTTCAAAATTTTCCCTAATAGTTTTAGGTCATTACGGACCAAACATTATATTTTTCTAGACAAAACAAGGTGTGAGACCTTTTTTCAGATATGCATTATTTAAATTACAAAAAAATCAAAATTTTCAATAGTTTTCGGTCATTACGGACCAAACATTAATTTTTTCTAAACAAAACAAGGTGTGAGAATTCCAAAAATTCAAACCTCGAATCTCTATGTCTTACCTTTTTTGAGATATGAATTTTTAAAATTACAAAAAATCAAAATTTTCAATAGTTTTAGGTCATTACGGACCAAAAATTAATTTTTTCTAAACAAAACAAGGTATGAGAATTCCAAAAATTCAAACCTCAAAACTCTATGTCTTACCTTTTTTGAGATATGAATTTTTAAAATTACAAAAAATCAAAATTTTCAATAGTTTTAGGTCATTACGGACCAAACATTAATTTTTCTAGACAAAACTAGGTGTAAGAATTCCAAAATTTCAAATCTCAAGTCTCTACCTCTTACCATTTTTGAGATATGAATTTTTGAAATTTACAAAATAAAATCAAAATTTTACCAATTAGTTTTAGGTCATTACGGACCAAATATTACAGAAAAAACATCGTAAAACTAAATTTTTTAAAGATTTAAACCTTAGGTCTCTATTACTTACCATTTTTGAGATATAATTTTTGATTTTATACCCAAATTTCCAAAAATAACTACTCTTTCACGACACCCAATATATTCAATGTTAAAATACGTACATACAAAAAATAACTTAGAATTTATAAGAAAGATATTTTAATGTTATCTCGATGTTTTGTTAACCACAAATGAATTAGTATGGGATTAAAAAAATAATTAATCCTCTTAAATAAGTTGATAAGGAAATTTTATTTTTATATCATTAACAGGAATTACGTTAACATTTATGCGACGAAACCTGTTTATCTGAAAAAATATATAAACTGTGAATTTTCATAGTTTACAGGATTTCGTAGGCAGGGCTGATATTAAAATTATTTGAGAAGATAACATTCAAAATATGATTTATCACAGTAATACAGTTTTGAAATTATTGTAGAAAATATTACAAACCAATTTGCAACAAGTTTGGAACCTAATTTTACGACCTACTTATTTTTAAGGTCCCAAACAATTAATTCAAATAAGTTATTAAAATTTTAAAGCGCTAAATTACGAAAAATCGATATTTAAATTTGACAAAAATCACGTTTTGCATGAACTAAGTGGACAAATAATGGTTTAAATTGACAAAATAAGGATTAAATTTGATTTGAATGTTTATGATAATGTTTAGCCAACGGAGCGGCCGAGCAAATTAAGTCGTGCGGTTTTAGACTGTTAGAAACAGGCGTGACTGGGCGGCCGGTGGTTCGAGCCTGCTTCGTTGGTGATATTATTCGGGAGAGAATAATATGTTTACATTACTCTCATTTTCACAATCATTCATTATTATTAACAAACATAGGTTTACATTATTTTATTTATTCTTTTTTTAATATTATTATGTATTTATCATTTTTTTAAATATGGAAATGCCAACTTTAATTTTCCAAACAATCATATCTCAAAAACGGTAAAAGATAGAGACCTGCGGTTTGAATTTTTGAAATCCTCAGACTTGAGATAGTTTAGAAAAAAATTGAAGATTTAGTGGCTAGCACACAACTTTTTTAATAGGCCATCAAATAATATTGTTGAAAAGTACCAAAAATTGAAAATTAAAAAATTGATGTGAAATGTGAATTTTCACACATTTCAGGGTTTCGCAGGTTTTAGTAAGTGAATGATGATTATTTGGGATGCCAAAATAAATTTTATGTTAAAATATTTTTTTTGTTACTTTTAATTCGAATGGCTAATACCATTATTTAGGTTTCTAAATATGTGCAGTATTTTTTTTTTATATATATATATATATATAGCAAGGTTCATTAAGATTTTGAAAATTGCATAACCCCGCCCAGCCTGTCTTAATTTTTTCATAATTACATGTAACGTTTCCATGGTCATGATAAATAATATCTCTGTTAGAAAATATTAAGCCAAGTTATTTCTACTCTGCTGCTAGAATGTATTTTATACAAGTACTTTATGATAGCGGTCGGTCTGCTGATTAGCTGATTTTTATCCTTATGTTGCAAAATATATGGAACGCAACGTTACTAGGGAAACCATGCATGATAATAGATTCACTGTTTTACCGACCACCAACATGTATAAGGGAGGTATTGTGATCATACCGATTTTGACATTTCGAGATTTCGATGGATCTCCACGAATTGAGGCCCCTACATAATGTTTTGCTTATTTTCAGCATGATGTTTGTCTGTCTATCTGTCTGTGTACACGTGCAGAGCAAATTCGGCTGAAAGGATTTTATGAAACTTCTTATTTAAGCTTTTGACATCAATGGCACGAGTTGTTCAACTTTTGGTAAAAATCGGTTAATTAGAAATGGGAATTTACTCGTGTCGATTTTAAGATTTTTCGAATATTTCATAACAAAGGAATATTTCGAAAAAATTAATTAACAAAAGTTACTATAAAAGCAATAACGAACAACTTTAATATCAGACATTATTTGAAAAACTTTCGAAATATTTTCCAAGTATCTATTTTTTCATACTTCAATGTAACGTTTCCAGGGTCATGATAAATAATATCTCTGTTAGAAAATATTGGGCTAAGTTATTTCTACTCTGCTGCTAGAATGTATTTTATGCAAGTACTTTGTGATGGCGGCCGGTTCTGTGGCACAGCTGATTTTTTTTAGTTCCTTTTTTATTGTATGGCCCTTGCTACTGAGGCAATTAGCCACAATTTCAAAGTTGCAGGATAAAAGAAATTCACTGTATATATTATACATTTCTTAGCTTTGTGCGGAATTAGATTTTGAAATCTAGTGACTTTTATGGATTGAATGGGACTTTGAGACTGATTGTTTTGACACAGTAAATTGAGCATTACAGATTGAAAATATGATCGTGGAACCTGGTAACAGGAGGTCTGGGCTCAACTCGAGCTATCGCGCCAATTATGATGAGGAAGATTTACATTTTTTTGTTGTTGTTTGCATTATAATTAATTATTGTTATTGCTAACTATCCCAAAACTCTTAAATATATTTGTTTGTTTTGAAATTGAAATCAAATATGTAAAGCAGAAAAAAAAATCATTTTCCTTGATATCATTTCAAGAAATCCGGAAGTAAAATGACCACAAAGAACCACGACAACTGTGTATAAAAACCTTCCAAGCATTTTAAAATTGAATCTCCTTCCTGTCCGAGGATTGCCTTTGTGTATTTAAACAGTGACTCCGTCTCTTTGATCTTCTCTTCCAAGTTTTATTTGGTATCTATAATAACATACCATAATCAAGGACGTTGCTACATGACTAATTTGAAGTCACCTGAAGTTCTATTAAATGATTAATGGATGCGTAAAGTGTACTATTTACATTGTGGTTGGTTGTAAAAACGTTAGTTAAATTTAGTTTTAGTGCAATCGATTTAAAAAGCCACATCCATTAGTGATTTTATTGTAACTGTTGTGGTTTTGTTTGTTTTGGGTTTTTAAAGTGATGAAGGCATTTTAGTAAATATCTAAATTTTTGATGCAGGCAACACATAACTAATATGGTGCGCATCTGTGTAAGTGACTAACACAGATGCGCAAATTATTAAGTATGTCTTTCCAGGTTGTCTGTATACAAATATCCTAATCCCTAAGCTTCAACCCATTGAATAAAAAGACTAAAAGAAGGAGGTTGATGAAATTTTGACATACAATTTTTTCTGACGGAAATTATGTCATTCCAACTACCACAATGGCTGCCAATATTTTGTTGTTGTCGTATTAAAGAGTGATTATGACATTTATTATCATTTTTATAATTTATAAATCATAAATAAAAGACAGGGCTAGAATAGTTTTGAGTTATTTTACAATTTAATACAAAATTACGTATTTAACGCTACGTACAACCCCCAGATATTATTAGTTTCTTATACAAAACTAACATTCTGAAATAAAATTAGTGACAATCTATACATCAAATATTGCACAGAATTTTTACCTATCTAATAGGATATTTTTGATTGTAGAAAAAATTATTGTAATAATGATATTGCTAAATAACTTAATAATAGGTATTACACAACAATGTTCTGTAATTTTTTAAATATATTTGTGGGTTTCAAATAATTTTTATATTTATATAGTTTTGTGTAGAAATGTTCAAATAATACGTTAACATTTTTTTCGACATGATAATTTATAGTTTAGAGCCTTCGTAGAAAAATATTATACTTGATGATAATGAAATGCCACTTGGTACAAGTATTCTTTACATAAAATGGAACATTTTTATCCGCCGCACCTATATTAAGAACCGCGGCAGATTCGAGGAGGCGGCAAAAGTAGATTACCAAGTACAATAACTATAAGTAATTTTCACAATAGAACAAATTATCTCCAAACATATTTATAGAATGAAGCTTTAGCTACAATTTGACGCATGGTACACAAATATGCGTCGAATGGTTTACAAGATGGCGTTTATAACGCAAGTTGTTTATTTACAATTACATGACAGTTCTTTTGACAATTAAAAATATCCTATTAGGTAGATAAAAATTCGCTGAAAATTTTGATGTATAGATTGTTACTAATTTTATTTCAGGTTGTTAGTCTTGTATAGAAAACTGTACAGCTGTGCGCACCCTTAACCTGAAATTTGGCATCTTGTCAAAATGGTTAGCTGTACTGCGTATGGACAATTAAGAACACAAAACGCCAAAATTAGAGGTATAACTTTTCATTCGTAAGTATTTTCCATTCATATTATGTAAGCAAATTAATGAGATTTTGATAAATCTGAACATACACGTTACTTTGGACAAAAGCGTACTGTCATAATTTTCTACTATTCTGCATGTATTTATTTACTTGTGTGTATCCTTAATTTTATCATAATAAATTACAGATGCATAATAGTGTTTTATTGATTGTCTGTATCTCCTATTTTTAGCTTTTTTGAAAATATCAGGATTGGTATTTTTTCTTTTTATACCGAAAACAATATAAATTAATAAATTGCCCTACGCCACTGTACACAATACTGTAAAATGTCTACAAAATTTTCTTTCAGAAAGAAATATATTTTAAAAATGCTATAATTATTATTATTGTAGAAAAGTGAATATTAGTAGATAGATTCAAGAAATATTTGAAAGTATATTCTCTAAATCTAAATACCTATAAGAGTTATTGTTCAGCTCTATTCACGGCTCAGAATGAAACTAATAGTTGACAGGACTTGCAAAGTTTATACAGATTAAATAACGGTTCAAAATTTTATAGATTTGAATGCATTTGAAGTTTGGATTTAAAGAAATGTTTTTCTTTAATAACATTTCTTAACAATGATAACATCTCACAATGATATTGCATTCAATAATGCACATTACGGAAAATCATATATAGTATTAAAAGACAGGAATATTTTTAGATAATGAGTACCCGTTTATTGCTATTATGATGTGGATTTTTCTACGTCTATGAACATCTCATTAATAGTGTAATTAGTGCAGATTAGCCTAAAATTGTACGTGCTCTGGTCATCATCATTATTTCGTGTCCGCTATACCAAGTCCATATACACTTCTCCCAAAATTTTGTTACCAAGAGCGCTTCATCATTGGCATCATTGAGATCGTCAGGTGTGCTTTGATTGTACCAGTAGATGTTGGTAATTCTGGTATTTTTCGCAGTCGCATTCTGCACTTCCAGCAATGTATCCCCATTTCTTTAAGTTGTCTTTACACCAGTACGAAGTTTGTTCAGCGCTCTCCACGTTGTATATTTTAACTGGTGACCAAAGTTCAGTTGTTCTTTAGGTGCAATCCAGGTGACCAACGCCTGTTAGAACTCTGGAGGGAGTTCTATCCTTCTGTTCATGGGAGTGAGCGGTGTGGCAGTAGAACGCAAAAAAACTTTTTCGGGATTTAAGCCTGCTTGTTTCAACTTCGTGATCAAACAGTGGATGTTTGTGGCCTGTATCCACCTTAAATTTTTCTGCTCCTGTGGCGACCTATCTTCTGATATCTGGTGGTGCTATCCCAATGATGGGATATAGTTTATTAACAGGTGTTGGTTTTAAACATCCTGTTACTATTCGGACAGTGTCGTTTGTCGCCGTATCTACACGTTTAGCATTCACCGAGTTATTCCAAACTGGTGCCGCATATTCGGCAGCAGAAAAACTCAGAGCTAGAGCTTTGAGTTACGATGTTTGTTTGTGTTGTTTACGATGTTCGTAAAACCTCCGGTTGGGCACCCCACATGGACCCTATTAATTTCTGAAGTATGTTATTTCTAGCGTAGATTTTAAGCTTGGTGTCACTGCAATGCTGTTTAAAAGATAACGTTCGATCTAATTTGACTCCTAGGTATTTTGGAGTATCTGTATGCTCCAACAGATGGCCTCTCCAAGTAATTTCTAATTTTCTTCGTGCTTCACGGTTTCGGAGATGAAAGGCACATACTTGCGTTTTAATGGGATTTGGCTTCAGTGAGTTGTTTTCGTAATACACTGCCACATCATTCAGGACGTTTTGAACGAGATTTTCAACCTCATGAAAAGTGTTTCCTTGGGCTGCAATAGCTATATCGTCTGCATATATAAACTGTTTTACTGCTGGGTCAATTGGTTGGTCATTGGTGTATATATTGTAAATCTAAGTAGTAACTGATGTTCTATTTGGTCTGGAGTTACTTTAAACGTGTGAGTTTGAGGTTTTAGGATCATTACTAAGATTTGTAACCATATTCCAAGCTTTTCGAGCTCTGGTTATAATGCAGATAAGTATCTCATTAGAAAAATAAGACCAGAACTAATATTGATTTTAAAGCCAAAGATTAATGGTTAATTATATACATACTAGTGGACCGGTTGCCAACTGTGACCGGTGGCAAACAAATCATTAACTTAATGTGGAACTTGCTCGATACCTCATACTTCTTTCTCTAGCCATACGCCGAACTTCATCTAATTCAAATTGAATCAACTCTTCGCACATTATTAAAAACTGGACAAATAATGAGTATTATTCCGAATTATTTATTCATTAACTTTTTAAGATGGGAAAACGATTCATTTTCACTCGTGCATTACCTTTATAATAATAAAACTGAAAATGATTTGAGACGTTAAATTTAAAATATATTTATTAAAATAAATTTTCCAATTACTTATATAATATAAAAATACGCACACGGAAAAAAGCGCAAATGAAAAAATACACACACGGAAAAAAGCGTACTTACACTATATCTCAAATCAGTTTGAAATATATCGTGAGAAACTATTACAAAGTAAAATTTAATTCCTTGCCCGTTTACTTTTATAGTATAGTACTGACTTTTAAATGTAAATTTGTCATTTCAAAATATTCCTTACGCTGTAAAACCTACTTCAGATATGTTGGTTATGATTATAACTAAGATATCATTTATCTTTATGACATATGTCAAATGGAATGAAATTTTAAGAAAGTGAAATTTTTTACCATGTTTTAATACCAACATGACATACAATTTCAAAGGTGCAAACTATTGAATGTATCAATTTCTAATGTTTACCAAAATATTTTAAATATTTCGAACCAATTTTAAATTTACACAAATAAGTTGTCACCTAGCGCGTTTAATGACGTTTGGATACTTCGGTAAATTTCGGTAAGTTACGTTACATGTCGGAATCTTGCTGCTACTATTTTTAGTGAAATATATTAATTTATTATAAAAAAGAAGCAAGAACGCCAAAAACTAATAGACAGATAAAAGAATCACTATTTAAATAATTAGAAATCGTAGAAATAAAAAAATAATAAAACATTGAAAAAATAATAATTCGGTAAACTTCGGTAAGTTACGTTACATGTCGGAATCTTGCTGCTACTATTTTTAGTGAAATATATTAATTTATTATAAAAAAGAAGCAAGAACGCCAAAAACTAATAGACAGATAAAAGAATCACTATTTAAATAATTAGAAATCGTAGAAATAAAAAAATAATAAAGCATTGAAAAAATAATAATAAAGAAAAAAAAGTCACATTTTTAGGGTTTTGTAGGTATGACCAAAAAACCCTTATACCGTCATTTTGTCGTCTGTCTGTCTGTCTGTCTGTCTGTCTGTCTGTCTGTCTGTCTGTCTGTCTGTCTGTTCGGTAAAAATTGTAGCCAAACGGCTAAACCTAGAGAGTTGAAAATTGGCATGCTTGTACAACTTTTTGACCCGCACATAGGAAAAATACTAAAACATCTAAAAAACATATCCCCCTGGAAATATAAACAAATATGTGCTCATCGAAAAAAAAAAATATTTTTTTAAAATTCTGAGTAGGGTATCAAATGAAAGCCCTTAGTACGTGGATTAACGATCAAAATTTAATTTTTGCAAAATAAATTATTTTGAGGCGATTTTTGCCAAAATTGTGTAAAAAATTTTTTGTCCCACACCCTGTAGCCCAGATGGTTTAAACTAAAAATGTGAAAAAATTCTAAGTAATGTTTATTGGTGTGAACCGGAATAGTACAACAGGAATTTTTGATCAGATTATGTTTTCGGAAAATAACGCATTTTTTGTGTTTTTTGTTTGACGATGCATACATGTTATACTCTTATAACACTAAGTTGATAAGCGTTTGGTGGTCTAGTGGCTCAGTTGCTCGACAACTACACAGGATCGTTATTCACTACACAGGTTCGTTCCTGCCTTATGGAGTCAATTTTATTTTTTGTTTTTTTTTTTTCATATTTATTATGTTTAAATTAATTTGTTAAAATTCTAGTTATATTTTAGCACATTTTGAATTTAATTTTCAAGAGCGTAAATTTAATAACCAATTGGAATTATATTTTCATTCTGTGTCATTTATACGAAGCCAGAGGGGCGGAGCGTATGATTTAAGACAACCAATGAAAGCCATAGGCCCAATTTTCAAAATCTTAATGAACCTTGTTATATAAAAAAAAAATACTGCACTTATTTAGAAACCTAAATAATGATATTAGGTATTCGAATTAAAATTAACAAAAAAATATTTTAACATAAAATTTGTTTTTAAAGCTCTGAGGTTAACAGACGATAAATTATTTTAAAAAGATCGTTCATTTTGCCGTGGTTACTACAAAGCAAAATTTGTCCTACACACTCAGCATGCCTTCACTTATTATATACCTGCGAAACCCTGCAATGTGTGAAAATTCACACTTCACATCAATTTTTCTTACTTACTTTCATCAAACCAAATATTTTTTAAAATAATTATTTTTCTGCTAATAATAATTTTAATCAAAAATGTCGAATATTAATAATTGTGAAGTGATTTTTTAATGAAAAACACAACTGTCATTTTTACTAATTTATTGTCAACACTGAAAACTAAAACTCACAGCACACTACTGTCCAATACATAAATTAATACTACTATATAATAAGAATCTCACTTCAATTGTTTCCACGCACCCAGACAGCCAGGGACACAGCTTGGGGTATTATATTATAGATGGTCGAAATACATCTAATATTTATTTGGTATTTTTGTGAACTGCTATAGAATTTACGATGCCCTTTCCATGTTAAGTTTACATATGGTTCAAGTTACACTAATAAACATGTCTTCATTAAGGCCTTATCACACTAGAGTTATTATTCAAACTTGAAAAATTAAAGTCTTTGCATTCGAATCGAAGTCTTGTGCGTGTGATAGTATGAAGAAAAAACCTAGGTTTTGAAGACCAGGCAAATGAAACAGGATACAATTTTTCGGTCTCTTTACCCAGGTCTTACAGCTGACGAGTCTTTGTTTTAAAATAACCTTTCAAAATATGACTGTCAACTGTTATAATTTCACGATGTGCGCATGGGTAAACAAATAATTTCCAAGTCTTAACTAATATTCAAATACCGTGTGATATATCAAGACCTGAAGACTTGGATCCTGAAAAAAAACCTACGTAAATAAGACTTGGATAGCGTTCTAGTGTGATACGCCTTTCACACTAGAGTTATTATTCAAGTCTAAACTTGGAAAATTAAAGTCTTTGCATTCGAATCGAAGTCTTGTGCGTGTGATAGTATGAAGAAAAAAGCTAGGTTTTGAAGACCAGGCAAATGAAACAGGATACAATTTCTCGGTCTCTTTACCCAGGTCTTACAGCTGACGAGTCTTTGTTTTAAAATAACCTTTCAAAATATAAGTGTCAACTGTCATAATTTCACGATATGCGCATGGGTAAACAAACAATTGCCGGCCGGCGTAGCGTAGTGGTAACACATGTGCTCTGCGTTGCAAAGGTCTCGGGTTCGAATCCCGTTAAGGCATGGAAATTTTCTCACATAAAAATCGTCCTGGCTAATTGCCACAGTAGCAAAGGCCATTAAATTAAAAAAAAACAAACAATTTCCAAGTCTTAACTAATATTCAAATACCGTGTGATATACCTGAAGACTTGGATCCTGAAAAAAAAATCCTACAAAAATAAGACTTGGATATCGTTCTAGTGTGATACGCCTTTTAAGTGCACCTTTCTGAGGAATAGATTATTTTTATCATTTAATATTTTACTTTAATTGGATAATTATATTGAATTTATTTATGAAATTTAATTTCTGAAATATAATAATTTCAATAGCAAAATTACCTCCCTTATATAATTTATGCGAACATAACCCCACAAAATGGCATATAATTTCATATTGTTTTATACAGAAAAATGTACGCTTTTAATTAATATCGTAACTATTGTTATCCGTAGGAAAGTTGTGAAATAGTCAGCAAAAAACTGATTTCCCATGTCAAGGTTCCTCATTTAGATAGACACATGGTATACGAAAGTTATCAGTTTGTTGCTAACGGTTGTTTTCATTTTGGTGAGTAGAGATTATTTCAGTACCGAGCGAGTGAAAATAAGTGTTTTTCGTAGAAATAATGCGTTGTAGTGAGTGGGCATTAGAGATGATAAAAAGCCTACTGGATTTTTCAACGGCGTGAATTTTTCATCGTGTTGTGTGTATGTTCCGGCAAAACGTCAAAGTCTCAAGATTCGATTATCCCAAAAGTAAATTTACCGAGCAAAAGGATTGGTTGAAATAATGAAAATAAATGACACAAGTACGACCACAGCATTTACCTTCAAACTCCTAAATCAATATCAAGAAGAAGTTTCTAGAATCTAACTGCAGAAACGCTAACACTCAGAGTTGTTACTAATCTGCTCAGTTAATTATGAATGCGCAATCTATAACGTCCCGTACCTGTTTTACTTGGATAAAGTTATTTATGTCCATGATCCACTTGGATTTTACGATGCTGGAAAAGTTCACTTTATTTTATTTTCTTTTTCATTCGTGTCGCGAAAATTTAAGCGAAAACTTCAACCGAAGCTACTTCATTTCAAACGAACAAACGCTCTAATCGCTTAAAGTTAAGTAGATATAAAATATTTATGAACAAACTATTCATCCGAACTCCTTTTCAAAATTACAACCCGATATGAGAACACTCTATGTTACAGTTTACCCGACACTTGACACAGCCTGGAAAATATAATCGAGTACAGGTTTTATCCTTGCATTCTACTACCGCTAATTCTTCATGTAAATAAGTTCAACAAAAAACAAGCGTTATAAAAACATTTACCTATATGTAACTATTTTTGAAGAGGCAAAAATGGACGAATACATGGTATTACATTTTTGTTTGTCTTATTATTGTAAAATATTAATAGTTATTTAAAATACTAGGGAAGCGAAACTAGATTTACAAATGTAGTAACTTTTATCGATTGATTTATTCTTCTGATCATTGTTTTTTTAGAAAAAGCCAACTTAAATATGCAAAAAATTAACTGGTAACAACTTACGAAAATTTAAATACCAGTTATTAACCTATAATTTAACGATAATTTATAATTTATAATATATATAACCTATAATTTATAGGCTATTCCAAACGAAAAAATATTATTCAATAAACATAAACAATTTCCGTCCAACAAATTATTTTATGAAACAGAATTACTTCAGCTCTTCTTAATTTATGTGATAAAACTCTTTCAAAAATAAGTACAAACTACAAAAAATGGAAAACACATATAACACTAGACATAAAGAGCAAGCCATACCACTAAAAATTAACAAAAAAAATCAGCTGTAGCCACCACAGGACCGACCGCCATCATAAAGTAATTGTATAAAATACATTCTAGCAGCAGAGTAGAAATAACATGGCCTAATATTTTCTAACAGCGATATTATTTATCATGACCATGGGAACGTTACCTATAAGAATGAAAAAATTGAAAATTTTTTCATAAATTTTACAAAAAAAAAAATTAAATTTTTTCGTTTTATCACGAGTAAACTCCATTTCTAGTCAACCGATTTTTACCAAAAGTTGACCAACTCGTGCCATTGATATCAAAAGCTTAAATATGCAGTTTCATAAAAATCCTTTTAGCCGAATTTGCTCCGCACGTGTACACAGACAGACTGACAGACGGACGGACAGACGGACAGACTGAAAACAAGGACAAAACGGACAGACAAAATATTGTATAAGTTCTATTAACCAATACACAAAAAAAATCAGCTGTGGCCACCATAGGACCGACCGCCATCATAAAGTACTTGTACAAAATACCTTCTAGCAGCAGAGTAGAAATAACTTAATATAATAAGGCGTAATATTTTCTAACAGAGATATTATTTATCATGACCATGTAAACGTTGCATATGACTATGAAAAAATAGATACTAAATTTTTCAAATTTTTTTCGTTTTATGAAAAAATTTCTTAAATAAAAGTTGTTAGTTATTGCCTTTATAACAACTTTTGTGAAACAATATTTTTCCAAATATTTTTCTGTTATGAAATACTCGCAAAAATCTTCGAAAATCGACATGAGTAAACTCCCATTTCTAGTAAATCGATTTTTACCAAAAGTTGATCAACTCGTGCTGATTGATGTCAAAAGCTTAAATATGAAGTTTCATAAAAATTCTTTCAGCCGAATTTGCTCTGCACCGTGTACACAGACAGACGGACGGACAGTCAGAAAGACAGACGGACAGACAGACAGACAGACAGACGGACAGACCGACAGACATCATGCTAAAAATAGTCAAAACGTTATGTAGGGACCTCAATTCGTGGAGATCCATCGAAATCTTGAAATGTCAAAATCGGTATGATCACAATACCTCCCTTATACATATACATATGTTAGCGGTCGGTAAAAAAGAGAAAAAATTGAAAAGTATAAAATAAAACTTTCTTCTGCAAATCTTAAAAAAATATATTTTTCATTTTTGTTTTCTTTTCTAACGTTAGCCGTTAAATTTGTGTGATTATTGCTCAGTATTATAAAGAATAAATAACTTTTACTATTCAATTAAATTTTAAATCCCAAGTAAATTCTGTACAAAACATATGAAATTGACCATTTTAGTACCTCATTAAAATTTAATAAAAACCAATGTTTAGAATAGATCTCTGAATATATATATTTTTTTTTTGCCAATAGAAGATGATTTCCTCGACCCATTTTTCAAAATTTGTGACCCATAATTGGGTCGCGACCCAATGATTGCCAACTGCTACTATAGACGACAATATTCACTTATAATATTCTGTTACTTTTTCTTTTCTTTACTATATTCTTCTTTTTTTTACGGAACATATTTTGGCAATAATAACAAATAACACTTCTGATTTCTATACCGCGCGCACATATTTCAAGCAGTGTGCCAAATTTATCATGACGTTCGAATTATTACAACTCTCGCATTCTGCTCGGGTAGTAAACTTCATTCTCGTGAAATATTGCCTGCATTATATGCTTGTTAAATAAAATACTATTATAGCTATGAACATCTTTTGTGTGTTTATAATCTTATCTAGTTTGCTTCCTTTTATTTTTTGCAAATTAATATTTTTATTGCGCGTCATTTCTAAATATGAGTAACATTTATAGCCTGAAATGTCCTCTTGATAAGATTTCCTTTTTATTGAGTTGAATTTCAATTTACTAAAAGCAGTATATTGCTACTTAAATTGAACATTTACAGCTAATAATATTTTATAACTCGTTTTCAATAATATTCAGGTTAGTATTTCAGCAAGGATATTGGATATTATTGTGGTCATCCATGAATAGAATTATGTGAAATACTAGAAAATTCAAAATCTTTTATCATCGTTATAAAAATTTTATGTCATATTTTGTATCGCCATAACACACTGGAATGTTAAATTCGAATTTTGTAGCGCTTCGTAATTTAATACAGGATATTAAATTTTCGATAAATTTTTTGCAAAATTCAGGACCATAGAAAAAAGGATAATAAGTTTGGAACTGGCTCACATGTAGGCTACACCACAAAATAAATACCACCAGCCAATTTAATGATTCTTGATATACAGGGTGTTAGGTAAATGTCCGGCACAATTTTAAAGGCAGCATTGTTGGCCCATTTAGAGCTAAAAAGTCCTCAACCATTTTTGAATAAGTATATCGCTTGATAATCGATGAAGTACCACCGTTTAGGAACCACTAATATTTTGTCTGTTACAACAATCTTCACATATGTACTGAGATAAATAGAAACCATGGAAACAATACCGTAATTTTATTTCAACATTCCCCATACACAAAATGGTAACCAGACAACTGGGGCCGTAAGACAATTCGGGCCGTTCACAATTGGGGCTTTTCACAACTGGGGCCATTAACAACTGGGGCGATGGACAATTCGGGCCGTTCACAACTGGGGCCATTAACAACTGGGGCGATGGACGATTCGGTCCGTTCACAATTGGGGCTTTTGGCAACTGGGGCCATAACTATAAGAGATAGAGTCTTCTTTTGTTTAGAATAAATAATAATTATTTTACAAGTTGGCATAAATCAAATTGCGTGTTCTTTTGAAAAAAAAAAATATTTTAATGGTTTGATTAAGTACATTTTCGTGTTCATTTGATTAAAAAGAAATTGTATTTTAAGAGTTAGTTTAAGTAAAATTTAGTGCTCTTTTGACTATATAAATAAAAAATTGATGTGAAACGTGAATTTTCACACATCTCAGGGTTTCGCAGGTATTTATTAACTGTGTGATGATTATTTGGGATGTCAAAACAAATTTTATGTCAAAATATTTTTTTATGAATTTTAATTCGAATGCCTAATACATTTATTTAAGTTTCTAAATATGTGCAGTATTTTTTTTTATATAGCAAGGTTCATTAAGATTTTGAAAATTGTGCCTATGGCTTCCATTGGTGGCATTAAATCATAAGCCTCGCCCTCTGATACCTTCAAATATAGAATTAAATTATAATTTCAACACTTCCCACTGGTTATTAAATTTACGCTTTTAAAAATTAAATGCAACATTTACCAAAATATAACTAGAATTTAAACAAAATAAAAATGCAAAAAAAAAAATAAAAAAAATAAAAATTGACGGGATTCGAACACAGTTTCTTACAGTAGTTTCAACTCACTAAGCGAGAACACTACCACTGTGCTATACAGGATCACTCGTTTACTACGTTAAATATATTACATATTTTACTTAAAAACACAAAAAATGCGTTATTTTCCGAAAACATAATCTGATCAAAAATTCCTGTTGTACTATTCCGGTTCACACCAATGTACATTACTGAGAATTTTTTCAGATTTTTAGTTTAAACCATCTGGGCTACAGGGTGTGGGACAAAATTTTTTTTGCACAATTTTGGCAAAAATCGCCTCGAAATAATTTATTTTGCAAAAATAAAATTTTGACCGTTAATCCACGTACCAAGGACTTTCATTTGATACCCTACACAGAATTGTAAAAAAATATATATTTTTTTCGATGAGCATATATTTCTTTATATTTCTAGGGAGATATGTTTTTTAGATGTTTTAGTATTTTTCCTATGTGCGGGTCAAAGAGTTGTATAAGCATGCCAAATTTCAACTCTCTAGGTTTAGCCGTTTGGCTACAATTTTTACCGAACAGACAGACAGACGACAAAATGACGGTATAAGGGTTTTTTGGTCATACCTACAAAACCCTAAAAATGTATTTTAAGGGTTGGCTTAAGTAAATTTAAGTGTTCTTGTGAATAAATAAATAAAAAATGTATTTAATTTAAGAAGTAAATATTTTGTAACTAAATTTAATTAATATGAGTCAACAACGAGAAAATCAGTTATTTTTTGTTTGACTATTTGAGTTTCCTAGTTTTTCTTTTTTTTTCTTATGTATGATGTACATTTTTTTTTGTACATAGGTATTTTATGTATCTCGTTTATATAAAACGGACAAAATAATCTACACGTGGCGGCCGAGTTTACATTCTATTGGTGGGGTTTTTAACAGGTAACAATTGAACATTTTTTTCTTGATTTCATTGGGTATTTCACTGATTATCTTTAGACCATTTGGATGGTAGATGGTATCAAACATGAAATCTTTGATCTTTTTTATTAATACAGAAGGTAGTAGAGTAATATATTTACAAATGTTATATTTCTCTTTCATATATATTTTTTATATTAAATAAAGCAATTATTTTGTTTTGTCAGTGGTGTGATTTTTCAAACAGAATTTGTAGAAATAAAAAATAATATCCAACGTAATTTTTAACTGAAAATTCGTTTTTGTTTTTTATTTCTTTAATTAAACAGATAGAGGATAATTTTTGTATTTACCATGTTTCAACATAATGAGTTTAAAATTAAATATTATTGTAAGCTCTTTATGGTACAAAATCCAATGAAATGGAATCGCTTCATTATTTTGTTTTTTTGTTTTTCAACCCTTGTTTCACATTAAATATTAGAAATAACTGTAGTAGTTAGGCATACAAAATAATTTAAAGGCGAATAATGAAAAATATATCTAACTATAACAATAACTATAAATAAAACAACTGAATAATTTTTTATTTATAAATAGTACTCCATTTATTATTTATTTAGCGTATGGAATACAAGTATAAACTATTCATACTCTTAATAAAATGTAATACTTAGCATACAATTTGCAATGTAAATAATACAATTGTCAAATTATCACATTTAGGGTTTCAAGGCAGTCTATTATATTTGGTGTGACATGTAGTAGGTCTTCTTTGGATCCTTGATAGGCTCATAGTTCTCCATTTCGTTAAAGTATCGGCACATCTACTGTGGCTAGTGCGAATACGGTTTAGCGTAACCCATAGATGGTAGGGTAAATTAAAAGTTCTTCATTTCGATTCAAGAAATGCCAATCTTCTGGACATTCTTCCAGCCAATGCGCTAACCAGATATCGTAGGAGGTTAATGTCCTTGCTTTCTATGAGCTTGGAGGTGGAATAGATGGCTATCTTAATTTTAGACGACAACGCTCATTTGCAAATTCACTATGAATAGGAAGAAGAGAGTTTTTGCTGATTTTTCTGCACACTTTAGCCCACACATTTTGTCGGCGTAAATCAGGTAGAGCCATGGAGCAAAGGGTTGGCGGCCAATATAGGAGAAAGGATTTTACTGTGCCAGAAATTAATCGCATTGTCCTGTTTATATCACCTTCACTTCGGCGCTATTAAGCCAAACCAACGAGCAATACTCTGTCGTCGAATAGACGATATCCAAAGCAGAAGTATGCAGTATTTCGTCACATGCTACCCACGTTGTTACGGCGAGTTTATATATAATGTTAGTACACATCTGAAGTTTGACTGATATATTACTTATGTATTCCCGGAATGTTAGCGATTTGTCCAGAGTAATGCCGAGATACTTTGGGAATTTGGAATGTATTTTTAAAAAAAAATTATCAAATCAAAACATATATTCTTTCTATATATTGTTACTTTGTCAACCCCCAACTACAATTATACCTCTGTACACAGTATATAAAGATCTGTTATATACGAGGGCATATTGAAAACTAATGCCTCCATGGCCATAACTTTTATAATGACGGGCCAGACCATGTCAAAAGTGGTTTGCCATTTACCTCAAGTATCTGTACATAAGTCCTCCTAGCGGAGATTCTCATCAACATCGTGTTTGCGCATGAAAGTTCTAAACATGGCGGCAAGCATGGATGTGCGGTTAAAACAACGAGCTGTCATTGAATTTCTGACTGCGGAGGGTGTAGCGCCCATTGATATCCATCGAAGGTTAAGTGCCGTCTACCGTGAGGCGTGTGTTGATGTGAGTACTGTTAGGAGGTGAGTAACGACTGTGAAAGACGCAAGTCCTGCTGAAACGGATGTCCACGATCTGGCACGCAGTGGCCGACCAGTGTCTGCATGCGGTGAAAGGCAGGTGGCTCTCGTGGACGAACTGGTTCGTGAGAATTGACGGTGTAAACAAACTGACATAGCCAACAGGGTGGGTATTTTACAAGAAAGAGTACATCACATTATCTGCAATGTGCTGCAGTAGAGGAGAGTATGTGCGCGTTGGGTGCCCCGAATGCTTACTGATTAAATGAAAGCCAATCGGAAAGAAATTTGCGAACAACTCTTGACTCGATATGAAGCAGAAGGTGATGCTTTTCGTCACAGAATTGTGACCGGTGACGAGTCGTGGGCGCATCATTACGATCCTGAAATAAAACGTCAGTCCATGGAGTACAGACATCGGGGTTCGCCACAACCGAAAAAATTCAAAGCACTTCCATCTGCCGGGAAAGTCATGATTACTGTTTTTTGGGATTGCGATGGCATCGTACACATTGAATTTTTGGAACGCGGCTTTCAACTCCAAAGAATATGTTAACACCCTAACAAATCTGAAGCGACGGCTGCGTAGGGTTCGTCCAGACAAAGTGCCAATTCTGCATCATGACAACGCTCGGCCTCACACAAGTCAGAGAACGCGCGGAGCACTGGAGAAGCTTGGGTTTCATGACGTTTTACTTCATCCTCCTTATAGCCCAGATCTTGCGCCTTGTGACTTTTTCCTCTTTCCAAAGCTTAAGGAACTTAAGGGCAAGCGTTTCTTTTCGGATGCAGAGGTGATAGCGGAGGTGCGGAAATTTTGTGAACAAGCGTTCTGACCGTCATTGGGTACTCAGACTCTCTAAAACAGAATATATATATATAATAGGTTTCCACCGCCTATATAGGCGTATTAGGGCAAAGAAAGTAAGCTCTCCGTATTTAAACCTCCGGCCAGAGAGATGAAATTCACGTAGTCAGTGTGACGTTCCAACCGGTCCTATTGTCCTTGTATAAACAGGTACTCATTTCAAGTATTAAATACTTAAAGCTGAGTCGACCCCAGAGCTGACTGCACAATATTGGAAGATAAATATCAGAAGGATGTGGGGTGACACGAACCTGCGTCCCTGTGCTACGTAAGCAACCGTCTTACAACGGAGCCACAAGAGTCTATGAATCATAAAAATGCTTCAAAATAACTGATCAGAACACTGCTTAAGCTGGTTTGTCGTACGCACAAATTGGCTTAAGATGTAATTAATCTATTTAAATACATTGATCTAAAACAGGCGCGCACCCAGAAAAATTTCTTTAGGGTGGCGGGCTCAGAATACAAAATTATTTTACGAGACTAAAGACTAGGAATTGGGAAATTACTCCAAAGTGATGACCTAAAAACAAAAAGGTCCTCATTTCTAAAATTCAAGTGATGACAAAAAATGTCCTCACTACTAAAATTCACGTATTGACCTAAAAACAAAAGGTCCTGACCTGTATTTTGACAAAAATACGTAAAAAACACGTATTTTTAGAGCACGTGGGGGGGGAGGGTCAAGCTCGTGCACAACCGCCCCCTAACCCTCCCCGAGTGTGCGCCTGGTATAAAATGCTCAAAAGATTTTAATTCTGCAATGTAAATGTAGTCTAATATAAAGCCTAAATGTCGAACCTTACAAAAGATGAAAAATGTAGTCGCTTTCTCAAATCAGATGACTCTATCAAATCAAGCTTTTAAATTTTATCTCTAAAACAAATCACTCGGACAAGAAAAATGACACAATCTCTTCATCTCCAAAATGCATTCTCTGAAACTTGTGGCAAATTCCCAAGAGATAATAACAATTTTCACGTCTCTAAAGTGAAACCATACGAGAAAATCTACAAAGCCTGTTCGATAATTTACGCTTTTGTAAAAAATCACCATTCGGGTATCTTCGGGCGTCCATAGGGCACTGTAATTTATATCTGTAATGGTTAAATTGAGCACAGATTTCCAAATAGACATTTCCATTGTTTCGTTCAGAAAATAAATGTTTTCTGTCTCACACACAACGAGCTTTGGTTAATAACATTGCAGGAGCCAATAGCTAACTATTATTGCAAGAATTTTTGTTCCTGTTTTAAAACAGGGTGATTAATAATATCAAATTGCTTTTGGGAAATCAAATTTTCACAAGGGAAGGGAAAGAAGGAAAGATATAGAACAATTTATAAATTTCATTTATATCAACACAATATTTAGGGTTCCGCATGTATAACTACGGAAACATTATATCGTTACTCACATATTTGTGTTTCTACCGTCTGTTTGTCTGTCTGTCTATCTGTGTGGTAGAAATTGTAGTCAAACGGCTGGTTAAGGAGTTGAAATTTGGCATTTGAAAATGGTACTGCGACCAGAAAATATATATGGTCTGTTTCTTTGCTTCCAGCGGAACTAGATTTTGAAATTAGTAACTTTTATCTTTTGAATGAGGATTTTATTTAACAAAAGCCTGGTACAATCATTAATAAGTGATCTCGTTACAACTAAAGAAAATTCAAATTTCGTTTAGGTGCGCTTAAACGTTCGGAATAGACCAGTGTTTCCCAACAGCAGGTCCGCGAGATTTTTTTTACTATAATAATAAAATAAATAATAATGATATTTATTTATAAAATATATATACAAATACAAGGTTCGGTACAATATATTTATATACTGTAGGAGCTCTAGGCAAACCCCTAACTGATGTGGAATTTTTTAGCACACCACACAGAGCTATAATGTAATTTCGTGGACTCGACGGAATTTTGACTACAGTGTCTTATGTGATTATTCAATAAACAAATGTTACTAACCTTGGTTCTCGTGAAGCTATCTTCTGGGTACCCAGATGCTGAGGAAATTCTGGATGACGCCAACAGAACATTTGCAATTGAAGAGCACACACAGACACTTTGATATTTGATAAAACCACTAAATATATTTATATTTAATTACTGCGAGAGTTTATATGAATAGAGGTTTAGTACAACCGACTAACGTGATACGCACGTAATATGAAGTGAAAGAATACGTCTTATTAAAACGACGAACTAATCTCAACTCTATTATAAAAAATGCAACGTTTCTAAACAAATCGAAGTAACAAAGAGGGCTACTATACCGTATTGATAGCTACGAGTCAGGATAGTAAATTACAACGTCTGTAGTTTAACTGAAACGAAAACAATGACTCTAAATAAAGACATTTTTAAATAAACTAACATTAGAAAAAACAAAATTAAGTTAAAAATTCAAAACGAGACATATACATAACGCAGAAACACAATATAAACAAATCATTGTCACAGAAGATACAATGTATTTTGTGGTAACTTAGTTTAATATGCATGGCGTTAATTCATCATAGCAAAAAAGTTAAGGGATAGATAGTAAATAAATACGTATATATAAATACAATAAAATACATACAAATATACAAATCCGACATACAAATAAAATCAGAAATATTAATAAAATTACAAGATATTAAACATTTTAAACCTAGAATCGCTAGTCACATGTATTCTGGAGGAATATTTTCTGAAGTCATTAACGTGCAAATGGGAATCCCACAGGGTTCAGTATTAGGGCTTATATTGTTTGTTGTATACATGAATGATCTCCCTAAGTATGTAGGTTTCGAGACTGTATTATTTGCGGATGACACAAACTTTTTATGCTCAACAGAAGAGCTAAATTCCTTAATTGCCTTAAGAAACACGTGTCTAAATCTAGCAACCGAGTGGTTTAACGCTAGCAAGCTGTTGTTAAACCATGAAAAAACAAAGTATAATCCCAAATAAGCATATTGAGATTGCAGATGAAGACAGTGCAAAATTTTTAGGGGTACATATAGATGCACGAATACCTTGGAAAGAACACATAAACCAGCTGTGTACAAAATTATCGAGAGCTATCTTCGTGTTATGGAGAATTAGCAAGATAATAACGAAAGAAGCAGCAAGAATGGCTTACTTTGCTCTTTTCCATGCTCACATAAATTATGGCATCATCCTATGAGGCTAAATCACATATACAGATAAATTTTTTGTACAGCAAAAGGGAGCAATAAGAATTCTAGCCAATGCAAAATTTAGAGACCATTGTAGGCCTTTATTCAAAAAACTCAGAATCCTTTTTCTCCCGTGCATATACATTTATAATTCCGTCCTATACACTTACATAGCTTCAATACACACTCACATATACATACACACCACACACGAAATAAGAACAACATTGTGCTACCAAAACTGAGACTAAATAAAATCAAACAAAGTATCTCCTATTATGGACCTGTTCTTTATAATAAACTCTCTTATATGTGTTGGTACATATAAGAGATTTATTTTTTTATTATTATTATTCATTTATTTGCCGGCAACTAGGCCAAAAATTACAAAAACAGATATAAAATATACATAATAACATATAGCCAAGTAATACAATATAACAAAATAGACAAGATAACAAAATAATAAATACATTTAGACATACAATTACAACTACTGGTTTAGACGGCCGCATACCAATACAAATCACAGATTTATTTAGGTACCAATAGTCTGCACCAGTAGTTGCTGAAGACAGCATCGTTATCTATACAATTTATAACAACTTTGTTGGTTGACAGCCACAGTCTGCTGCGTAAGGAATAACTTCGTTTACGCAACATACCCCAACTATCTGTCATCCTATTCTCTACAAACATTTGACTGGCGCTACAGTACTTCGGAAGGCTATTTAAAATTCTGAATGCATTGTTATAGCACGTTCTGAATCTGCGCCTAATAGATTCGGTGGCATTCACCCATAGGGGCGATGCATAAACACAAGCACAATACGCATTGAAGAGACAGTTACGTACAACAACACTGCAGCCAGAAAAGCGCCTGTTTAACATATTGGCACGCACACACAACATTCTACACTGTTTACTAATGTCCGCACTGTCTAAGAGATCGTCACATATTATGTGGCCGAGATACGTGACTGACGACACGCGAGGCACTATCTGTCCACATAAATGAAGATCTGGTACGGAGTATTTTTTACACTTTGGCTAAAAAACCATAAATTCTGTCTTTTTTACATTGTATTGTAGTCCGTACTCTGCTATGTAGTACTCACATACCTTTAATAGTTCTTTTAAGCCAGATAGAGAGGGGGAAATCAGCACCATGTCATCGGCATAGCATATGTGGTTGACAATACATGCTCCCATAACACATCCAATTTTCATGCTATTTAACTGCACACTTAGGTAACACTATTAACTTTCAGCAAATTTAAAAGGGCTACTTTGAACTTATTGGATTGGTTGGATTTAGTTTTTATAGTATTAAAGAATTTTTAGATACCAAACTGGAGAATGTGTAATAAATTTATCGCACTGTGTGCTATAGTAATAGTAAGATGTAGTAATAGATTTCGTTTCTTATGTACTAGATATATTGTTAATATGTAATTGACTTAAGATATACAACTATATGTATGGTGCTAACCTTCAATAAACATTATTATTATTATTATTATTAATGAAGATAACCACCGTTTGACATGTCCAGTATAATAAGATTGACTATAGTGATATAAAAGGTCTTTTAGAGGTTTGTTCGTTTGTGTTGCACCAGACTTGTCCAGGACAAGAGCAGCTGACGTCACAGTGTAAGATAACATAGCTGTGGTGTAGTTCAGTGTAGGTTGGGCAACACAAACGAACACAACTTAGTTGTAGTGGAAACGCATTATACAGTCAATTGGCCTATTGCCCAGTTTTATTCATTATACTATGCAATTATTCGCCCAAAAAGTTATAACCCACTTAATTTTGAGATGAAAATCTCGGTCCTTAATCTGTTAATTTATGTCCGATACCCGTACAACCTTTCCACTTTTACTCGTTACGGACACGATCATCTGCACTCTTGACACTCTAGTGTGGAAATCTTTTCCTAACTGAAATTAGTCAGATAAGTGCCTGTTCCCCAACGGCCATAGAAAAATATATTTGTTATATTGTTTTTTGTGTCTATAGCACGTCTATTTCATTATTAGCAGGAGATGAATAATGTTAACCCTATTTTAAAATTTCTATTTGTATACTCAATTCTTTGTAGCCGTTATCCTGAAACAAAACTTAAATATCGTATTGATTTATTAAATGCTTTTTAGAATCAAAATGAAATGTCAGAAATAAGCTCAGACAACGGTATCTAGATATTTCGCTGAAAGATAATTCTAGTAACTGTATTGTTTCGAATTTCATTACCTGATCTGCAGCAAAAACTGAAACCTGAGTAGTTCAGTTCTCAACAGAGCGAAGAGCAAACCTTTTATTGCTAATACTGGTTTTACGAATACGGAAATAAATTCTATTTATGGTATACTGAAAACGATAATGTAGTGAATTTTTATATTATATCAAGAGTGGATTCACAGTGAAATTGATTTCCTTCTTTTTTATGATGAATCGTTAAATAAGGAATTATGTTTCAGTGTATTCTTCTTCCCTGCTGGGATCAGTTTCTATCCGAAATAAAGTTAATCAGCGGTGAACTGTACTGAACTGAACACAATTTATTATACCATGTAAAACAGCTTGCATTAAAAACTTGTTTTAAAATTTTATTGGTATTTTTTACGTAATTACATACTGAAATTGCATACTTTACTCTTTTATATAACATAAAATGTTGAAAATGTATCGTTTACTACAGGCTCAGTTTAAACATAACTAGAGGCGTAATAATACAAGGAGAGAGAGAGAGAGGTAATGCTTCGTTTTGCGGACGACATTTGGGTGCTAGCAACGAGTGACGAATAATTGACAGCGATATTGGCGGAGTATATACGGTAAGAATATAAACAAAATTAAAACAAAAGTATTGGTGATAAACAAATATAAACCTGAGGTTCCAATATTGCTGAGCAGTAAACCACTCGAAAGTGTTAAAGAGTTCACTTACTTAGGGTGCAAAATAATACCGGATGCAAGGTGCAAAAGAGAACTGATGAGTCGACTAAATCAAGCAAAAGAGGCATTTAATAAAAAGAGAAATATTGTCACATATAACAACATAAATAAAAAACAAAGGAAAAGCCTGCTTAAAACATTTGCTTGGAGCATCTTATTGAACGGAAGTGATATTTGGTCACTAGGAGTACCAGAAAACAAGACGATGGAAGCATTCAAAATGTGGTGCTATCTAAGGATGTTAAAAATCATGTAATCGATAACTAGATAGAGTGACGAAAAAGTATTGCGGCAAATGGAAGAGGAAACATGTCTGTGGAGAATGTTTCAGAAAAGAAAAGATGTTTGGATTAGACATATTATAAGACACTGTTGAAAAACTGTTGAAAACGATACATTGCCCAAGGAATTTTAGAATCCGTGCTAGGGTTAGACTTGAACTAATTTCTCCAAGAATTAAATTTTTGTGCACTTATCTGTCCACGGTATTCGTATGCGGCACCAAAACCCATGTTCTAGAGGCGCAAAAGAAAACAGAGAAGACTTGGTAGTTTAACAGTGCACACTTAGTTTGACGGGATATATTTTATACGCTTTCCAAAGCCTGGTCAGGTTGCAAAGCGGACCAGTTGAATGCGGCAGTGTATTTCAAATTAAGCAGTGCCTGAACTATAGATAAGTGAGTCTAGATATATCATACTGTCAACAACCTCCCAATCAATAATTTTTTGGTGGTTTTCGAGGTACTTGTTTGCATGATCAGTGATCATAAGTTTAGTCTTATTGCAGTTTAATTTCAAATCGTAATCTGCACTATTAGTGTTCAGTTTATCCAAGAGTTTCCAAGTTCTTAATCATTTCCAGCAGTAAGAAGGGTATCATCCACGAACCTAAGTTTTGACATTTGTTGTCCTCCTACTGAGATGTCGTCATTCTATCCAACTAATAATCATCTCGTAAGAATATTATACTTGGAGATACTACATAACTTTAACATAATAAAATAGAACTTGCCCTCCTTTAAAACTGACCCTTTTTTAGATATTAACTATGATAAAAAAAAATCAGCTGTGGCCACCACAGGACCGACCGCCATCATAAAGTACTTATATAAAATACATTCTAGCAGCAGAGTAGAAATAACTTGGCCTAATATTTTCTAACAGATATTATTTATCTTGACCATGGAAACGTTACATATAAGTATGAAAAAATTGAGATTTGGAAAAAATTTCGAAAAATTTTACAAAAATTATTCGAAATTTTTCGTTTTATCAAGAAACGTTTCAAAAAAAAGTTATTAATTATTGCTTTTATAGCAACTTTTGTTCAATAAATTTTTTCGAAATATTTTTCTGTTGTGAAATAGTAACAAAAATCTTAAAATCGACACGAGTAAACTACCATTTTTAGTCAACCGATTTTTACCAAAAGTTGATCAGCTCGTTCCATTGATGGTAGAAGCTTAAATATGAAGTTTTATAAAAATCCTTTCAGCCGAATTTGCTCTGCACGTGTACACAGACGGACAGACAGACAGACAGACGGACAGACAGACGGACGGATAGACAGGCAGACCGACGGACGGACAGACAGACCGATAGACATCATGCTAAAAATAGTCAAAACGTTATGTAGGGACCTCAATTCGTGGAGATCCATCGAAATCTCGAAATGTCAAAATCGGTATGATCACAATATGATCACTTATATATGTAGGCGGTCGGTAATTAGGCTCATGAAAACGTAGATTGCTTGGAATAAATTATTTATTTAACAAAATTTGTAACTGTATCTGTAAATTATTAATACTTTTTTATAAAAACCATCTCTCTCCGCCCGGATGTGCTACTGTTAAATTATACTATTGTTTCTTCATTTTCTCGGAAACTCGCCGATAACCTGTAACCGATGATTCACGCATCATTTTCATGCAGGCGTTGGAAAAGTTGAACAAGAAATCCAACCAATAGGATCGTTTTATTTTAGAAAACCTCATACCGTGGTACCATTAGCACGTGGTGTTCAAGCATGTTCAAGCAGAAAATTTAACTTTCAGCAGTAGTTGGATCGTCGGGCATGCCTCTTCGCTATATTTTACTTCAAAATTGTAACTTAACCTATAGCCACGTTATTTACAAGTAGTTTTTTGTTTCACAGTAAATTTAAATATGTATATAAAAGAGATATATCTCTCCTTTGATTTGATGACGTATTTAATGTAATTCTAGAACATATTATTGTAAGTAATATTACAAATTTGTATGTTAGATACAACTGTTAAAGATAAGACCGCACACTTACCAAGCCTCTAACGCCACCATGAAATTCAAACTTTGAAATATAATACCACTCCTATCGCCTCTGCAATGCCTGTGACACCGCCATGAAAATGATACATAACAGATCAGCTAACCAGATGAAATGTTTAATAGACCACGCATTGAGCCAAACAACACAAGTGGTGTAAGATGAAATCTAGCATAATACGAGACAGAAATTTTATTCAAGAAAATTTTAAGGGATAGCTTCTATTAGTACTGTCTAGTTAGAGTTAATCACCTTTTGTTAATTCAGTCAAATTTATAGTGAAACAAAATTTTATTAAGCATATAGTTGTGTTGTGCCGACGTGCAGGACTCAATTGGAATCAGTAAGTATATTTTTAAATAAATACGTTCTCTCTCTAATCCTTTTAGTTTGCGAGGGTGTTGTTTGAAGAAGTACAAGGGTTTATCCTGGAAACAGTTTGAGAGCCTCGTTGTCCTCTCCAAAGCAGATGCAGTTCTATTTTCAAGTTCACAAAAGTACCATTATACACTTGTTGAATTTCCTCGCTATATGCGAATCTCTTCTGTAAACGTATTTGCAACGGATCATACCCTTTTGCAAAACTACATATACACAATGATATGTGCTTCTTGTTCAACTGCTGAGTCTGTCGATCTATCTTGTGAAATCTCCTCCAAACGATTTATGTAAATATAAATTCTCATACACGTAATGTATGACTCCTTTAAGGATAATAACATGCAGGTAAACTAGATCCTTACGTTTTACGATGATGCCACGAAATATGAAACTTATTCTAGCACACAAAAGGATGTTTTCTTGAGATGGAATAGCCCACCATTTATAACCAACAAGTGAATAAAAAATAATCAGGAATTTATGAGTAGATGAACGAGGACGAGTTTCTAAGTAATAAATGCCCAACAATACGAGGGCGCATTGATATATAATATCTCCAATAACGCCATTGTGTGAGTAGTGGTGATAGAAAAAGTTCAAACCTGCAAACGTTAATTTCGAGTATCTCGTCTTCGCATGCAAAGTTTTATTTTCCTGTGTACCGTCTTTGACTAATAGTGTCATTTATCATGAGTTCCATTTCTGAGATGCGTACCAAGCAATGATCTTTGATAGAATTTTTAAAACCGAAAGGTTGCGCGCCCTTCGTAATTTACAGGCGTTTGAAAACTGTTTTTGGCAACGATTGTATTGATGTGACGAATGTTCGCCAGTGGGTTCGACGTGCAAAACTCTGTGACAGAGGCGAAATTAAGGTATTTGACGAAAAGCGATCACGATAACGCCAGACCGTATTGCAGCAACGAAATGATGAAGATAGTGGCGAGCCTGAAATTCATGGTTTATTCGCACCCTCCCTACAGTCCTGATTTGGCACCTTGAGATTTCTGGTTGTTCCCAGAGTTGAAGGAGGTATTGAAAAGTAAATATTTTTCATCAGACACTGAAGTTCGGGCTGCTGCTCGCAATTGGATCAACAGTAAACAAGAAAGTTTTTTCATGGACGAAATGAAGAAATTTATTCAACGTTTGGAGAAATGTGTTGCACTAAATGGTGATTATGTGGAAAAATAATTATGTACATTGGTAGTACAATAAATCTACTTCATTTCGACTCTGGTTTCATTATTTTAGTTTTTCCTATTCTTATTTTATAAAGTTGGAGACCTTATATATCAATCCGCCCCGTAATTAATAATTTAAATAAAATGTTTATTCAAATTAATTCCAAATACAAACTGCTACAATTTACCATATTTTATTCAAGTTTTATGGTGCGATTATGGTCCAACACGTAAATCTTACAGAATTTAAGGCTAAATGAATCTTTAACTTCGACTGTTAAATTATTTAAAATTTTGCTATTATGGTCAACTAAATTTAAATACTTCAGCTACAGAATTATGACCTTTTTAGAGGCTAATCAAGTAACGTTCAACTGAGCATTGTCTGTCTCTGTCTGTGCGCATTGAATAAAGAGAGAAAGCAATAGTAAAGACATGTTAATTTAGTGTTTTTAGTGCTGGCTGTAAGAACATATAACGTGATATAACCGAAAACTTAAAATCTTTATTTATTGAAGAAAAAACAAAAAAATACATAGCAAAATGAATTCAAAGTACATGATTTATTAAACCATGTTTACAATATTTAATTGCATGATTTATTTAAGTACATGATTTATTAAACCATGTTTACAATATTTACTTAAAAATAATAAATAGTAAAAGTATAATTTTAAGATAAAATGTATGTCCATAGGTAATTTTCATACAAAATGACACGCATGGCTTAAGCGATTCGTAATGAGCCTGCATACTTGGTTTATAGCTTTGCTTAAACTACTCTGGCTCATGCAATTAAAAATGGAGTTCCCTACAGCTTTTTGGTCGGAACCAGTTGCCAAAAAGTTGATAGTTCCTAACACATTGAGATGTAGTGGAAGTTCGTCTTGCCTTGCAGGTTGTCTATTATGTAGTGGTTGCAAAATTTAGTAGAAAATCATTTCTTTTGACAGCCGTAAAAAAATTTCTAAAACTCTCATTACCCATTTCAAATGGATTTTCTGCGTCTCTTATAAATATTCGTTCTATGTGAAGATTGTTCCTAAAAATACCAAGTACATATTTTTGATAATTAATAATGTTTATAAATTTATCTTTTATTATCTGTTGTCATTTTCCTCGGCAATTAAATGAACTAAAACATGGATCAATTCCATTTTCTTGTAAATAAAAATGTTTAACTTTAAATATGATTTCGGGAAACGTTACAATCTGATCCAGTGTCAAACATAACCTCAAATTTAGCGCTATAGAGAGATATATCTGGCTGTAGCTTAAAGAAAAATTTAAGGATTTATTTAACATTATAGTGACCGTAATTACACTTCACGTTAAAGCCTGTGACCTTCACATTTAATGAGCTTAAATATATAACTGAAATGACAATAATCGCACCATAAGACTGATAACTTTAATATATTTTTCATATATTATCACGCGTTCAGCATTCTGAGTGACGTCAGAACCGAAGCTAAGAATAGAATATAGAATAGCCAATCAGAAGTCTCCTGATTGGCTTTTCGAAATGAGACAGCCGTATAGTATACAGACCGTGACGGGAACAATTCTCTCATATTATTCTGTCAAATATCTCCAAGCTTTCCAGATTCCCTTATACCAATACTTGCTAGATTTTGGTCAATTTAACTTTACTTCTCAAAGGATGAGAGGTTTTCCCAGCTGCTGACGGGAAACCGTAAAATAAAAAGTATTTCTTTTTTAAACTGTTGGGAAAGTCATTCTTGAAAATATTCATAATTAAACTAAACCCTTACAGTGATTTATATACCTTGGTTTAATTTACACATCCTGCCGTAAAGAGGATTATCCTGACGGTAATTCTCATAAAATGCAACTTTCTGTGCATCAGGTTACAAATATACTACATGCATACTACATTATGAATGTTATCTCTGCTTTTATTAAAATATAACATTTTCTACCTTTTGCAGAAACAACAAGCTTTCATAAATTGCAATATCATTTGGGATACGGCACTGGGTTTCCTTTCTCTTAGACACAAAGGATTTCCATTATTTGCAATTATCTACCTTTCATTTCATGTTCACTCAAATTAGAAAACAACGGCCGAAAGATTTTAATTTTGGCGCCTTCTCTATTTTTAATTGGTCTGGGTGAGAGTAAAAATGCTGGAAACAAGTTTCCAACAGTTTTAGTGAAACCAAACAGGACCTATTTGTTGCGACCACTTGAGTCGCCAAATCATTCGAAATTATCGCTTCTAGTAATTTTTATCCTTTTTTATTTTTCATATAAAATTCTAGTGTTCATTGTATGAACCGCTAAAATCTTGTAAATTTATGTCTGATACAGCGACTACTCGCTTGACTATCAACGAGAACAGACGTCATTTTTGATATTTTTTGTCAAAATTATATTGCGTGTGCCTTAGTGGCCTCACAAGTTATTTTGAAAAACTAGTGTACAGTGTTTCAAGTTTACCAAGGCGAGCCGGCGAGCTATTTGGTAAACCAGAACTTATTACTTGACCACCGCTCGGGAACATACGTTTTTTTCTGATAAAAAACCCCCGTTCTGGACCGCGTCAAGAAGTTTCAAGATTTATGGATATTTTTCACAATCAAAAATATCTATAAATAAGGTTCTCATGTAGCGTAAATTTGGAACTGCCAAATAACCAGACGCGAACCAGAAGTTGGGCCAGTAATCAACCAACATCTCCGATTCCACCAGGAAATTGTAGGGTCCTATTGTGTATAACTGAAGCCAACTTATGTATCTGTATTCCACGCTAAGTATTTTTCCGTATTTTTCATACGGACCGCGTGAGTACAATTTTTAATTCATTATTTTCATTATATTTTGACGCGCCGCACAGTTCAGTCCCTGTGCGTGCGCACATTGTAATTTTGCCATTTGTTAATTTAGATTCCATAAATTTTAAATTGAATATTATTTTGTGTACAGTTTCTTACCCCAATGTATTTTGGTTGTGTCGGGGATAAACTTATATTTGTAAAACTTACATCACCCGTCTACCGGGTGATCCATTGTTTTATACTATTTTACTCTACATTTTTCCCTATTAATTTTTGTTTGTTATAAAAATTATTCAAAATAGTTTTTCGTGTTACTCAGAGCCGTTTTACGATATCAACGGCTGGTTAGGAATTCAAGAGGACAGAATTGTATTATTACTCCTCCAGAACCTGTATTATGTATATTCATATATAATGGTATATTAATAAAAAGAATTGTATTTGACTATTTGACAAGTCTTTATTATATTATCTGACATACGTTGTTACCTTGACAACATGTCTGCCTAAATATACTTTACAGTTTTACATTTTTTTTTTTATTTTTTATATGAATATTACAAAACATAAATTACATAATAAAGAATAGAAAATAACAATTATATAACATGCACTTATGAAAATCCATATCTATTTGGTATTTTAATTTCTTTTCGCAGTCTATTTTTAATATTCTCTGCATTTGTTTTCTCTACCTTGTTTCTATTTTATTCTTCATGTCTATTTTTAATAGTCTCTGCATTTGTTTTCTCTGCCTTGTTTCTAATTGATTCTTCATATTTTTTGCCTGAAATAAATTGAGTGTTAGTTTGTGTAATATGCTTTCTATTTCTTCTTAAAATATAGCCTTCTTCATTTTGAACTACATATGATCGTGGTGCATCATACTGTGCTATTATTTTTCCAGGTTTCCAATAATTTTTATTTTCTTCTCTTATCAATATATTTCTTGATGTCACAGGTTTGAGATTATGTGCATTTCTATCATAATATATTTTTTGAATTAACTGATTATTTTTTAAATTTGTTCTAATGTTTCTAATAGATGCTTTCTTTGGTTGTAATGGACAACTTACAACTGTTTACCTCTCAGTCTTCTATTATTAACCATTTGACTTGGCGAAAGACCAATTGTCGTAATTGGAGTATTGCGATATTCTAAAAGGGCCGAATGCATATCACATCCTTTTCTCAAAATATTTTTAGCAATAGAGACAGCCATTTAGGCTAACCCATTTGATTGAGGGTAGCCAGGACTAAATGTCACAGTTTTAAAATTCAAATTTTTTGCAAAATCTAAAAATAATTTGCTTGAGAAATGCATGTTATCTGAATAAAATATATCAGGAACCCCCTGCCTAGAGAATATGACGGCCCCTAGCGCACTAAGGAAAAGGGCGCCGATGAGCTTGACTAAGGGGCGACACATTGCGAAAGTGAAGACCTTTTTTTTGCTCTTCACATTTATTTGCGCAAGTTTTCCTTACTGTGGCTCTGTTAGGTACTTCCGGTTGTAGTAGTGGTTCCTTAGGATTTCTGTTGGAATATTTGTCACACAAATGACCTGTTTTTATACAATTTTCTATGTCTTTCGCCATTCCTGGCCAGAAAATAATACCTCTAGCTCGAGATTTTGTTTTACAAATACCAAAATGATTTTCATGTAACAAATTTAATATATATATTTGTAGCTCTGTTGGAACTACCAACTTGTTATTAAGAAAAACTAGACCATCTTCTGACACCATGTATTATGTATATTCATATATAATGGTATATTAATAAAAAGAATTGTATTTGACTATTTGACAAGTCTTTATTATATTTACCTTGACAACATGTCTGCCTAAATATACTTTACAGAACCACTGTGTGGGCCCCTTCGAATACCTCTACTCCCAGGGTTAACCAAACCACTTTTGAGAAGTCTTCGAGAATAAACTCTCGGTGTGAAATACGTCTGAACCCTGCCTGTCCTTTTTTATGTTTGTGAGTATAAACCTGCTCTGAAGTAACGCGCCCTTATTTCAACGCTTTACCTGCAATTCTGCTGCAGGTTAAATCCTCACACATCACAATTTTCTCAGCAGAACCGTTTATTAATCACCACGTGTGGCGGGTCATACGATCTTATTCGTAGACCTATGAGACGCCGCGACGCCTGTGCCTCTTCTACAAAACCAGTGCAACGGGCGCCACACTATTATTAATATGTTGAATGTTCTTGAATTGTAGAATTCTTCAGTTCTTATTTACTTATTTTTATGACAAATCCATTCGAATCAAAAACGTGAAGTGGCCTTTTTCTCTATACAAATGTTGAATATAAAAGTTTACACGAAACATTTGGAAATTGAACGAGGCATGTATAAGTTAAACACGCATATACAGCCACGCACTAGAACTAACTTTGGTTTTATGTGAAAACATCGCAATTTACAAAATCATGAAAAGTACACAAACGTCTTTCCTATCGCAATAAAGGAAATTGGATGTTTCAATATTTGCAATATATTTGAGCTGAGTGCCTAGCGCGTTAAAAACGAGAAGAACTTGACTGATTTTCAATGTTTTTACAACTTTTATCGATGTTAGTATTTACATATCGTAAAAAGTTGGACTGACTTTAAGATTATTTGAAGAGGAAGCGAATTATATATTATTGTCTTGTAATAAAATGGATTCCCTCAATATAGACCATGATTTCAGTTTAAGGTTAAAACATTATAAATAAAATTAAAGTAAAAGTTAAAAAATTTATGTGAAGTGTGAATTTTCACACATTTCAGGATTTCGCAGGTATTTAGTAAGTGAATAATAATTATTTGGGATGCCAAAACAAATTTTGTTATTTATTTATTTTATTTTTTTCTTAATTTTAATTCGAATGCCTAATACCATTATTAAGGTTTTTAAATATGTGCAGTATTTTTTTTTTATATATAAATATATAGCAAGGTTCATTAAGATTTTGAAAATTGCGCCTATGGCTTCCATTGGTTGTTTTAAGTCATAACCCCGCCCCTCTAATTTCGTGTATTCAATTTCAACAATTTCAACTGGTTATTAAATTTACGCTTTTAAAAATTAAATGCAACATTTGCCGAAATATAACTAGAATTTTGAAAAAATAATTTATACAAAATAAAAATGCAAAAAAAAAACAGAAAAAATAAAATTGCCTTGAGAGCGGAGCCAACTTTAGTTTGCAAATTAGAACGCGAGTATGTTAGCCATTAGACTATCAAAGCACGCTGATTCACTGTCTTAGATAAGCTATTAAATATTTTACGTGGTCAAGCAAAAAACACAAAAAATTCGTTATTTTCCGAAAACATAATCTGATCAAAATAGCCTGTTGTACTATTCCGATTCACACAAATGTACATTACTTAGATTTTTTCACATTTTTATTTTAAACCATCTGGGCTACAGAGTATGGGACAAAATTTCTTTGGCACAATCTTGGCAAAAATCGCGTCTAAATAATTTATTTTGGAAAAATAAAATTTTGATCATTAATCCACGTACTAAGTAATTGCATTAATAACGTTGTTATTGTCCTTATGTTTTTGTAAATTAATAAAATGTAAAATTGTTTCTGCACGTAAATCATTCACAAATACACATAACTTTTTTTTAGAAACAAATTACTTCTTCTAAAAGGGAACACTCTATCCCTTTTTACAGGCAAAAAGTTCAAAATTAAAAAATAAATTATATTAAAATAAAACCAGCCAATTTTCAAAGAGCCACAAAATTTTCTAAAAGAGCCGCATGTTGCCGACCCCTGTATTAGATAGATTAAAATTAGCTGCAAATTTTGACGTATATGGTTACAATTTTATTTTATATTGTTAGTTTTGTGTTAGATATTTTAAGAATTATACCGTTGGACCTCCCCTTAACCAAGCATATATCAGCCAGACGCCATTTCTATTTGAGTCTGTCTGATACTTTTAAATGAAGAAACACGAATAATAATTGTGCATCTGTATGTGATTTATAATTATTATTCTAGTATTTTCTCTTGTTTACATACATCATTATCTTGGTTGTGCATTCATTGTTTGCTGGGTTTTCGTTGTTGTGTACGAGGCATTGCTCTAGAATCGTGCGGTTTTGTCATTGTCAGACACACCAAACTCCGACTCCACAGTTCAAAACCACCATTTACAATCAAGGCGAGGCTATAACACCCGTGCTAACCCACACCACTGAATTTAATTTAATTCCTTTCAACGCTCAGGTAACAGCCCTGGAGGAGGATCATGGACCAAATTCATAATTAGAAAACTCATCATGGAGATTTAGATTACACTTTGTTCACAGACAGCTTTTTACCTACCAAAAAAATAACTTACACACAGAAAAATTGTAGACTTATTATTATTAATAATAATAATACAGTTTAAAAAGGAGGCAGCTGAGAGCTACAGTATTACTCCCGAATACTTATTACAAGCTTAGACGCAATTAGCCTAAATAGCTCAATATCTCTCCATGTATATATATATATATAAATAAAACAATATTCTCTTGGTATTCGTCAATAAAATAAAATAAAATGAAACGTTTCGTGTACATCAAATTTACACATCATCAGTCTAAAAAATAAATATAATACATTACAATACATTGAAACAATTCATAATTGTTTGAACAGAGAAATATACAACAAGGTAGTATTCCAAGATCAGAAGATAGAGACAAACTTACCAATTTCTTAAAAAATAAATGCTAATTGCACATATCATCTTAATAAAATGAAACACATGATTCCTCTACGAGGGTTTGTACAAGTATGAAAAAACTAGACACGATACGTCACCAGCTGATTGAGTGTATTGACCTACAGAGATAAGCAATTGCAAGTCAAAACCATTGTCAGTGATTTTAAAACAATGTAATCTATTTATAATAAAATTTGGTAGGCAGTATTCAGCTCATTTGTGTCCGTTTTTTTATTAACAACTTGATTTTTAGTTGTTTGAATGTGGAGCATCTCAGAGATGAGTCTTTTGTCCAAATTTTTTTCTTTATCTAGTATGTTTACTCCTTCATAATTAAACATATGCCCGGTATTATTGGTATGGATTGCTAACGCAGTGCTATTGGGTTTTAGCCTTGTGTCAGAGCGATGTTGAGTTAGCCTTTTTCTAAAAATCTGGCTGGTGGTGCCAATATAGGAGAGATCACAACCTTTGCAAGGGATTTTATACACCACATTCGAATTTTCTAGCAACGGGATTTTTGTTTTCATGTTCGAAAAGTTTCGTTTGTTGTTGTTCGAAGTTGCAAATGCTAGTTTAACATTGTGTTGTTCAAAAATTCTTTTGTAGCTTGTGAAACTCTTATTATGGTATGGGAAACTAGAGTACATTATTGTGTTGCCTTATGCATTTTGTGCCAATACTTCTTTCCTATTATATGCTGCCCAGGTTCTGTTTTTTATGCATCTTTTTATCACCTTTATTGGGTAATTATTTTCTCTGAACGCATCCGTGACTATTTTTAAGTGCAGTGGTCTAAACTCTGGATGGGACAGTTTAATAGCTCTATCAATCACGTTGTTTAGAGTGTTGATTATTAAGTTGTACGGGTGGTTCGAGAAATAATTTAGGTATCAGTAGCTATGTGTTGGTTTTTGATACCAATTTGTTTTGATGGTATTATCTGTAGTTGACCTGATCAATAGCGTGTCTAAAAATGAGATTTTATTATTTTCCTCTAATTCATAGGTGAATATTATATATATATATATTCTCTTTATATATATATATATATATATCCAACCCCGTCGAACGACGATGGGTGCTTTGCAAATCTACACATTCCTTCTTGAATGTGCCTTTTCATGACTGTAGAGTCCAATACGCGACACAGAAGTTTTTGCGCACACACAGCACAAATACTCTCCAGATGACACAGGCATACTATACAAGTCTCTCTTTCCGTCGAGCACGAGCAGTTCTCAGCTAGTGTAATCCTCTGCTGTTCAAACTGGTTCACTGCACAAGACACCGAGTGTTTCCACTTGGAGCGATCAGTACATACCTTTTCCCAAGCTGAATGTAGGAGATGACATGATTTGAGTGAACTCTTGACCATATCTTTATATCTTCTGTACGGGGCTCCAGGGTTTCTACTGCTATGTGATAGCTCTGAATACAGTACCTGCTTAGGCATACAGTTATCTGGCATTCTAATTACATGTCCTGTACATTTAAGATGTTTCTGGATTAGGGTAACTTCAATGCTCAACATGCCTGCTTTTTTTAATAGTGGTTTTAATAAATTTTATAGTTTTAATAAATTTTATAGTTTTAATAAATTTTATAGTTTTAATAAATTTTATAAGTAAATGTGTAAAACACTCGGCGGTAAGTGAAATTAAAGATTTTAATTTTTAGTAATTAATTAATTGATAAAATTAAAAGCAACTTTTGACCAATAACAGCACCTTTTTTATGGAATCAGGGTATCAGAGTGAACAAATTTATCAATAAATATAACTTAAAAGATATTTACATATATAAACAGTTTTTTGACCTTGGTCGTCAAAACTCATCGTTTTTGCTAAAGTCACTAGATTATACAAAGTAGCGCAACGGCGGCAATACTGGGGCTAAAAATGTCGCCAACACAAATGATTTACACTGATTCCAACAGAAAAAAAAAATAAGAAACTAGTAGTACCAAAATTTTTATTTTAAACATTTTAATCACGAATTTTTTAATCAAAGATGCACTTTAACAAAATTGTGGTACAATTTCAATTATTTTTTTAAATTTTATTAAATAAAATGGATATAATATATAAATTTAAATGAAACTTAACCTTAAATATTCAAACCGCTGACAAAGGAGGTTATTAAATTATAGCGAGAAAGAGAGATGTGACAGCCCAGACGCAAACTTAAGAACGTAAAAATTGCTGCTTTAGTTTGCTTAATAGGGGAAGCAATGTTGCCAATCAAACCCTGGGGTCTGTCGGCTTCTTCAAAGGCTTGCGCTACTTTGTATAATCCAGTGACTTTAGTTTTTGCAAGTTTTTTCCATGTCCAGCATTGCGATAAAGTTCATATCATATGATATTCAGTGTTCCCAACAACATAATTTTAAATGTATTTTAACCGCAACGGATTCAATTAAAATTAACAAGAAAGAAGTAGAATCTTATTTTTAGTGTACTGGCAACGTTTTCATTATATTTATTTATTTATTTGTTTGTTTATTTATTTATTATTTTATTTATTTTATTTTTCTTGTATTACCAAGCCAACGATTTTTTATTATTCTTTAATTACAGTGGCAACGCATTTTATCCCTTTTTTTATCTCTCCATATATAAAAAGCAACGTCTATCTGTCTGTCTGCCCGTCTATGCGCTTTTCACTCAAGAACTGCTAATCCGATTTTCATGCTATTAAAAGAAAAGAGAAAATAAATATCTTGCACTTGGAAATTGAAAAACTATTGAGAATAATGTTCATATAAACTTAATAATTAACAATTTAAAAAACTTCTCCTCTTGATTCATCCTGTAGTTGTGTAAAGGGCAAATAGCCATCATTGCTGCGGCTAGAAATTTTAATACACTAACATTTATCACTTCACAGACGTAAAATGAAATGGAATCAGTTAATATTTCTTTCTATTGTCCTTCGATTTTTCCTTAATTTCGATTTTCTACTTTAATTTAATTCAAGCGAGAAAAATTTCAGGTAACGTCTCCATTTTAAAAAAGTGATGGCTCCAAGCTATAGAAAGATAAGAAGCTGAGCTATTGAGAGGCAAAGAGGGTATTCGTATTTGTTCGCGTAACCGCGCGCGACGAGTCAAAAACAGTTTTATACTAGCCTGTGTATCGGTTAAGCGTTGAGCCACGGATTGGTTCGGAAACCAATGTCCAATCTCGCAGTGATAGCCTCAATTTCCAGAGGATTTCGTATAAAGTGACCCTTACTTATAGTAGCCTCCCTACGGGGAGCTAGACACAGTGACGGAACATGAATCACATTTTACTCTACATATAAATCTGAAGAAATAATAAACGTCTAGTCATGCAGGACGCAACATCAGTAATGAAAAAATTAGATCATTGATAGAAAGCACAGTTGTAACAAAAAGACCAGCTTGCAGATACAAAAATCTGAGTATTTTTGTATTTTCTTAAACTGAGTATACCTGAGATTATATATCTTATAAATCTGATTTAAGAAATGAAAAATAGAGGTTGTTGCTAATTACACTTATTTCACACTCGACTATCCGAAAAAAGAATGCTTTCTTAAAGGATTTTGATCAGGAGCCTTTGACGACGTAACTGAATTGATTCATCACCCAATATTTAAAAACGAAGTACATTAAATATTTATCCCATGGATAATAGTAAACGAAAGTATGAATAAAATGTCGTCAATTGTATTCAAAGCTGCTCATGGGAATGTATGCATAGTATTTCTCCTATATTCGTCCACTTCTTGAATTTTCAGTCGTTGTTTGGTCGCCATATCTCCAAATAGAGATCCAGTTACTTGAAGACGAACCACAAAAAATCCCTGAGGTCTACAGAACCTATCATACGAGGAGAGATTTAAAGCTGTCAAATTCCCCAGCTAGTTACAAGACGAGCTCGCGGAGACCTGATGCAATTATATCGCATCACCACCGGCAAATTTTCAACCGACATATCTGCATTATACCAGTATAACTCTGATAAACGACTCCTCGGCCACCAGATGAAGTTCTCACACGAAATATTCCGACAGTCCCAACGTTAGTACTTCCTAATCAACAATGCATTCAATACCTGCAACTCACTCCCGGTGGAGGTGGTCCAAGCTCCAAATATCAAGAGCTTTACGAAAAGAATTACCCATCTGTTTAGATAATGTTAATCTATATTAATCTAAAATATATAAATTAGTTATGTATTTTAGGTAATTTTAGTATTGTTTGCAAATTTCCCTGTATTAGAACATAAGCCAATTGGCAACTGCTCTCTCGCCATATAATATAACTAATAATATATGGTCCCTGTAATTCATCCATGGAATATAGGGCATCCACAAAATTTCTCCAACAAACTCGGTTGCCGAACAGATCTTTAATTTTTCTTCAGGAAAAAATGTCTCTAGAAATCTTTTAACTTTTTGTCTACATTCCTTTGCCAACTCATATGCAACCTGGCTATATTACGACTGTCCTGCCAGTTTCAATCATTATTTTTTTTTATAATTTCATAGGAACCCTTTAATATACATCCAATCTATCTGTCCTTACGCAACTTTATTTCCTCAGCAATATGCCTTGCATAAATCTTTGTCCTTGTCCAGTATAAGTAACAATATTTTGCAAGAAGAAACTGATTTTGTGCATCTCTTTATCTATTCACTTGCAGTATGTTCTAAATCAGCGTTTCTCAACCGGAGGGCCGCGGCCCCCTGGGGGGCCGTGAAAGCTTCGTCGAGGGGCCGCGAAGTCATATAAAATCGAAGCATGAAATTATAATAGAAAAACGCTCAATTTTGCAAGATATATTCATAAATATATGACATTTATATTCACTAAAATATACCTTTTAAACTTAAATAAAATAAATTATACTTATTTTGACAACTAATTTAAACTAATTAAAACGGTTCGCGTTGGAGGTACTTCAAGTACTTTCAAATAGGTACGACTTGAACTTGCAATATTTTTTTTTGTTATGCTCCGAGCTACTGTTAGCTAAAGAGTAAGGATGCGAAAGTGTTCAAAATAGAAAGCAACTTGGAACAATGGAACATTTGTAAATAAAAATACTTGCAAGCCCATTATAGGTAATCCTAACAGATAATAAAAACATGTTTATGTAAAACTTGTTTTTTTTTTATACGTTCCTATATAAAAAATCGAAGTTGTCCTTGATATCCTGTAATTCCGGTTTATTCAGAATATTTAAATACTACCATCCAATTATTTGGATAAACTCTGGTCACCAAATTTTTTTCCCAAGTTGCTCACAGATCGTCTTTTCGAGAAAAATCGTGTTTCCTCTATCTTGATACACCTTGAAATCCCTCCCTCGCTCCCCCCTCTTTATATATATATATATATATATATATATATATATATATATATATATATATATATATATATACAGGACCGGCGGTTGGGAAACACTGCTCCAGGTACCTACCTGACAGATAAGGTTATATGATACTTTCTGTGCTAAATAAATGTCATCCCGTCTTTCAATACAAATGTATCTATCGGATAGTTATCTAACGGATAATGAGACTGATTGTATTGAATTCACTGCTTGGTAATGACATTTATTCAGAAGATAAAGTTCCAGATAACATTATCTGTCGGATAGTTACCTAGTGGTTTAAATGAAGGTAGAAAGACCGGGCCTTAAGATCATAATGCCCGGGGGGGGGACACCTTAGCCCTCCAAATGAACCTGTAAATAAAAAAATCAACCTGTATAAAATTCTCGAGAGATAACTCCATTATACTTCCAATAGTAATTTTCATCCCTTTCTGAGATCTCAGAATTATCATTGATAGCCCAAAAGTCATCCTATTATCACCTCTGTCCTCCCATTTTACCATATAGGCCATGTCTCCAACGCTATAGCTCTGAAATTTAAATAAATCCTCAATCAAAATTTATAACTATTTATATAAAGATACAAAGTAACAAAATATAAACTATTTTAGATCATGTAGTACCAAGTAACTTCCAAATTTAACGTTATACCTCATCTTGAAGAATAAAAAAATAGTGTATTGGGCCCGGTAGTTCAATTTCAACCACCTGTATACTATTGGTAAAATATTAATATATGTGTTTATTCTCAGAAAGAATTATTTTAAGCAATTCTGTTCCTTATTTATTAATTGTTAATGACTATATTCCGTAATGAGCTTTATCATGATTAACCATCTTGATATGTAGTGATACGTGATTTTTGCAAGTGGCGTCTTCATTTTTTTCTGACGTTTTTAGTTATTTTTAAATGATAAAAGTGCAAAAAATACTTGAAATAGTGTGGTATAGTGTGGACTTAAGTGTTTGAACCCCATGCAGACCAAAATTGGAGCGACTGGAAAGGTATTTGTAGAAATTTTTGTTAATTTTATAATGTAAGTCATTGTTATGTAGAATGTGCTTCTATGGAAATATAGAAACACATACATACACTGTCGGCTATAACTAGAGAAACAAAACTATTTTTTAAATCTATTTCATAAATCCCGATTATTGACTAAATGAATATTGAATTATATTGGTATAGCAACAACAATTTATAAGTTAGAACCTGCTCTTAAAAATATTTGTCATACTGGTACAATAAATAAAATAATTAACTTTCTGCTGCAGTAGACCATCTGCATATTTCTTTTGTAAGACTTAATAATAAAACAATTTTTTGTGGTTAAATTTTTTCCTTTGCCCTAGCTCCCGTTCTTGTCCCGGTTTAGAGTTTCATAATTATGGTAAGCCTATATAGGTATATATATGTATAAATATATATAGGGGTGCCGCGGACAATATTTAAGTTATTTTGGGGGGTCCCATGCCAGAAAAGGTTGAGAAACACTGTTCTAAATGACATTGGTGGATTCTTAGTTGCATAAGCAGTCAGCAATACAAAAAAAATCGTTGATCTTAACTTTTAAATCTTAAAGATTGATTCCAGTTTAGTAGATTTTCTGATGCTAGTGAGGGTCGCAGAAGCATACGAGGTGTGCCCGGAAAGAATCCGACCTTGTGCTGTAGCAGAAGAAAGAGGTTTTGGAGTTAATCTTGATCAATAGCAATTATGTTTCCTTCAAAGAACTTCGTTTTGAACGCCACTAATTTCTTCTAGCGATCCTTTTACTTCTTAAAGTACTTCTTAAGTCAACTTTCAGTTCAAGACAGTTCAGGTGCTGTTGAAGTTCTATGTCGTCTTTCTCTAGAAATTACTGGCTTCTTTATTATAAGTAATTTTCCGTCAGCAGCCGTTAAATAAATTACACAGCCACGTGATTCATTCCTAAAGCTTGGGTTAAAATTTCAGAAATAATAGATTTTGGTATCTAAGGTCTTTCTATATTCGGCGCACAGTCAAACGACGATTTTTATAATTCCAATTCGCACACATTCCAGGTTGTTCCTCGGTTGTTCTATTCGTTGTCAAACCACTCTTTAATTTGTGTACTCATCACTCATCACGATCAACCAAAAAAAGAACCGATTTCAGATTTACCTAGCTTCGAATACTTGACCCTAGAACTGGGAACTGACTCGGAACCGGGTATTCCAAAATCGGGTATCCGAAATCGGGAACCTAGTATCCGAAACCGTGTGCCTGTAAAACCGGAACTGGGTACCCGAAAACACTGTTCGGGTTCCCAGCACTAGTTTACACCCAAAATATTATCGTACATATATAATTAGCTACCGTGTGTTGTGATTTCGTAACACTGTGACGTCATTTTTCCTAAGGTTCTCGTGATTGGCAAACTGGGAAACAGGGTGTTCCCAGTTTGACTTGATTAACAGGTATTTTGCAGATTTATTCTCTAAGAATCTACGAATATAATTACATATAGAAATTTGTAGGATTTCGTAGGCATAAACAAGAAACTCTAGATGCTCCTATATCATTTGACTGATATCAACAATATTTTGCAGATTTATTCTCTAAGAAACTGCGAATAAAATAACATATAGAAATGTCTAGGGTTTCGTAATCATAAACAAGAAACTATATACACTGCTATATCCTTCGACCAATATGAATCATATTTTGCAGATTTATTTTCTTAGAATCTACAAATATAATTATTTACAGAAATGTCTAGAGTTTCGTAGGCATAAACAAGAAACTCTAGACACTGCTTTATCCTTTGACCAATATGAACAATATTTTGCAGATATATTCTCTAAGAATTTACAAATATAATTACATACATAAATGTCTAGGGTTTCGTAGGCATAAACAAGAGACTCCTATATCCTTTGACCGATATGAACAGTATTTTTCAGATTTATTTTCTAAGAATCTACGAATATAATTACATACATAACTGCCTAGGGTTTCGTAGCCATAAACAAGAGACTCTAGATACTCCTGTTTCCTTTGACCGATATTAACAATATTTTGCAGATTTATTCTCTAAAAAACTGCGGATAAAATTTTATATATAAATGTCTAGGGTTTCGTAGGCATAAATTAACGTCTCAAATTATTTTTAGTTTTAACAATATAATTGCAATGTACTAAGTAAAAATGAATCGTTTTCTCATCTTAAAAAGTTAATGGATAAATAATATAACTATATAATTAGCAAGTGTCTGTATGTAGTGTCGGTAACATTATGATGTCAATTTTTCTAAAGTTCTCGTGATTGGCTAACTGGGGACACCCTGTTTCTTGATTGGCTGACAGGTGACGCCCTCTCCCGTGATTAGCTAACTGGTGATATCCTGTCCCGTGATTAGCTAACTGGTGATATCCTGTCCCATGATTCGTAGACTGGCGACGAAATTAGGATACGTTAAAAAATAAAACCAAATACACATACAAACAATTGAAATTTTTATATTATAAATCCGTCATTGTTGACGGGTAATAACCTAGTACTATCATAAAAGCGACAAAACTGATAGTAGAATATGTGTGGAATTGATTTTTCTTAGCAATCAAATTTTTGGCACATGTAAATAGATATTCCATGATGAAATTGTGTCCATCTTTCAACAGTGCTCATAACGGTACGTAGATGGTAGAATTAATCAATCGTTATCAGGTAGTGTCCACCAGTTATGATTCATCTTTCACAATAAGCAAATAATTTTTCGTGTCAAAGTCTTGAGTTTGTTGTGAAGAATGTCTGCCTACGTCTCTGGCGATACTCTATGGCATACGATACCACAAAAGTAATCTCATACGCTTAGCTGATTACCTATTTAAATATCGCTTACCTAAATCATTTAGCTTCAGAGGTTTCCTTTCAATTTCCTTTGCCTTTCACTTTTTTTTTTACTTTGATTTTTCAGTCATGTGAAATACGAATTGAACGTTTAAGTATTCAGATACAGGACATTTCGACAATTATTGTCAAACAGTGAACGTTTTCTTTGATGTAATAAAACCAAATCAAATTTTATATTTAAGTTATATATAAGATTTATTTTGTACTGTGTAGGCAATTTCATAATACTATAGGTAATATAGAAATATATATTAAATCTTCTTATGCGAATACTTTGAGTAGTTCTTCAGACATTTTTTTATGCAAGTGAAGTTTTTAGTAAAAAATAGATGTGAAGTGTGAATTTTCACACATTTCAGGGTTTCGCAGGTATTTAGTAAGTGAATGATGATTATTTGGGATGCCAAAACAAATTTTATGTTAAAATATATTTTTGTTAATTTTATTATAATATTAATATGCCATTGGTTGTTTTAAGTCATAAGCTCCGCCCCTCTGATTCCGTATACATTGAAACATAGAATTAAATTATAATTTCAACAATTCCCACTGGTTATTAAATTTATGCTTTTAAAAATTAAATGCAACATTTGCCAAAATATAACTAGAATTTTGACAAAATAATTTAAACAAAACAAAAAAAAAAGAAAAAATAAAATTGTCTCCAAACCCTAGTTTGCAACTTAGACAGCGAGAAGGCTAATTAGACTATGAAAGCTTAGTGGTTTACTGTGTTACATAACGTATTAAATATTTTACATCGTCAACCAAAAAATGCGTTATTTTCTAACATAATCTGATAAAAAATTCCTGTTGTACTATTCCGGTTCACACCAATGTACATTACTTAGAATTTTTTCAGATTTTTAGTTTAAACCATCTGGGCTAAAGGGTGTGGAACAAAAAATTTTTTTCACAATTTTGGCAAAAACCGCGTCAAAATAATTTATTTTGCAAAAATAAAATTTTAATCGTAAACCCCTTGAGTAATGATTAAAAAATTTAAAAATAGAAAAAAACACATTTTTTTTATGAATGAATTTTATTTATTGAACATATATATCCTTCATAAAAGCCATTTCGGGCCCAAAATGGGATTGGAAGTTGATATTATGGTGCATAGTGTGGGTCGAGAAATAAAAGAAATTCATAAAATAATATTCATTTTTATTCATCATAATTAATAATTATGCCTTGTCTCGCTTCCACATACCATAAATCGTATTTATTTTCGCCCGAGTACATTCGGGAGTGTATTCACAATCTTTTCTGCAGGTAAAGCTTGCCCGAGTTATCTCGGGTGTGGGAATTTTCGCACATAATAGCCGCCCGAGCATACTCGGGCGTAGTCCTTAAGCGATTAAATCACGTACTAAGAGCTTTCATTTGATACCCTACTCAGATTTTTAAAAAAATATTTTTTTTTTCGATGAGCACATATCTGTTTATATTTTTAGGGGGATATGTTTTCTAGATGTTTTAGTATTTTTCCTATGTGCGGGTCAAAGAGTTGTGCCAAATTTCAACCCTCTAGGTTTAGAACAGACAGACAGACAGACAGACAGATAGGCAGACAGACGACAAAATGACGGTATAAGGGTTTTTTGGTCATACCTACCAAACCCTAAAACTGGATAACTAATTTTTTATATATTTTTAAAGATTTAAAGGATTATTTAAAGGACAATATTTAAAGTAAACATCTGTTCTTTTTATATCAATAACGCCTTGGTTTCAAAACATACAATGTGACAAAATTATTTTAACATTATTATATTTTAGAAATTTTATAATATTAAATAAAACTAAACTTATAAATTAAATTTTTATTTATGCAATTTATGTGTAAAGGTGGTCTTTCCAATCGAGTGCGAATTTTTCAAGAAGTTTGTAGGGAGAGAAGGTTGGTTCTGTCTACAGATTAGATAAATAGTCGCCGATTGCGGTGGAGGAAATTAATGTTGTGAGTTCTCTAAACTGGCCTCCAGCTTGAAATTTATTTGAAAAATATTAGCAATAAGTTTCACACTAAATAATGTAAAATATGCGTCTATTATGGAATTAATAAGCTAGTACAGCGTTTCCCAAACTTTTTTCTTCGTGACCCACTAAAATTTTTCCGCCTATAATAGCCCATAGGTAAGCTAAAACATATGGATGTCCATACAGTTTTCATTTATTCACATAAAAATTATAATAAAAAAGCATTAACCCTTACAAAAATTTGTAGAAACTAAACAAAAATTATTAATGAGAAGTGTGGTGCTGTTTATTTTTTACTAATAATTTCAGATTAGGAGAAAACGATGATAGCTTTATACATAGATCCGGTTCTACTTCCAATCGGTTTCGGTTCTTATTTTTAAGGAAGACTAATGTTGAGACACCTGCTTCGCACTTATAGGTCGTGACGAAAGGCGTTAGAAATTTTATTGCTTTTTCCGCTATAACTGGGTATTCCTGACGACAATTTATCACTTAGGTTTCGCGAGTTTTTATGCGACCCGGCATTTCGCTAACCGCGACCCGGTACTGGGTCGCGACCCACCATTTGGGAAATCCTTAATTTGGTATTTAGAGTTTTACTCTTAGTATGGATCTTTCCATTTTGCTCTGAGTAACGGCCAGTTCATATTTCAATACTGTCCTTATTCATCGAATAAATCATCAATTAAAATGTATAAAAAATAGAGAAAATTATATTCATTGAAAAATCCTTGTATTACGATAACTAATTTGAAATTAATACAACTGAAAACACAATAAGTCAGTAATTAGGTGGTATTGTGTGTAACAATTATTACAAAACATAATATTTTCATTGCCCAAAAATAACTCTATTGTTTATTTTATCTTGGGGGGAAAATCGACATTAAAAATATATGAACCGATATAAAATGTGCTTATAAAAAATATTGTTTCATATCAAAGGAAACTAAAAAAGAATGAAAACATTCAAAATAATATTTTGATTTAATTGTGAAAAGAATTCTATATCCAAACGTCGGGAAAGCATTAGAATGAATAATATATCAAAAGGGATATTTTCCATTATCCTGTTCATGCTTGATTTCATCTCATATAAAAATTCAGTAAAAACAACGTCACAATTCCAGAGAAGACCATTATTTTACATTTTCAGAGATCAACATAACCTTCCACACACACACAAATATAAAACACACACATACACACACAAATATACATACAAACACACAGATACATGTATAGATATCGTATCTATGTGAAGCCAACATATGTATACATATAAATCCTGTTACAAACACATACAGAAACACAACGAGGGTAGATTCATGGTCACTGTAAATTCATTTTTTATTAATGCATTTGATATTTTTTAAAAAAATGAATGCAATTTTTATTAAGCTTTAAAAATGATTGTGAAAGAATTTTTGACTTGAAATATTTAAAAATATCCTCTCAACTTGTCTCATGTCATAAATAATTATTTGATGCAAAATATGTAAAATAATCTGATTTGGCAACCAGTTTTGCATATCTGTAAGTAGATTGCCTATGTTGCAGGAGTAAAGTTATATCAGATTTCAAGAGTAGGTTAATAAGCTTCATAAAGTTCTAAAATTTCTGTAGCGTAGTGGCAGCACACTACACATACCAGAGCTCTATGGTTTGAATCCCGGCTAGGTCGTTCATCAGTGGCGGCACTAGATCTTAAAACCTGGAGGAGCCAGGAAATTTTTTATTAAAATTTGAGGGGGCCAAAAATTATTTGAAATCATTTTACACATGAAACTACAAGTAATGTCCTAAAAAAAAATTGATGTGAAGTGTGAATTTTCACACATTTCAGGGTTTTGCAGGTATTTAGTAAGTGAATGATGATTATTTTGGATGCCAAAACAAATTCTATATTAAAATATTTTTTTTGTTAATTTTAATTCGAACGCCTAATACCATTATTGAGGTTTCTAAATATGTGCAGTATTTTTTTTTTATATAGCAAGGTTCATTAAGAATTTTAAGAATTGCGCCTATGGCTTCCATTGGTTGTTATAAGTTCCGCCCCTCTGATTTCGTGTACATTGAAACAGAATTAAATTATAATTTAAAAAATTTCCACTGGTTATTAAATTTACGCTTTTAAAAATTAAATGCAACATTTGCCAAAATATAACTAGGATTTTGAAAAAATAATTTAAACAATATAAAAATTAAAAAAAAAAAAAACAAAAAATAATATTGTCTCTTCTCGCAGGGTTCGATCCCTTTCGGATCGAGTTAGTTGGGTGAAACTCCAGCAAAACCACTACACCAGCATACACGTTCCATTGTAGCGTGTTACAAAGCTATAACTTGTGTACATTATTAGCAAAAAATCACAAAAAATGCGTTTTTTTCCAAAAACGTAATCTGATCAAAAATTCCTATTGTACTATTCCGGTTCACACCAATATATATTACTGAGACTTTTTTCAGATTTTTAGTTTAAACAATCTGGGCTACAGGATGTGGGACAAAAAATTTTTTGCACAATTTTGGCAAAAATCGCTTCAAAATAATTTATTTTGCAAAAATAAAAAATTGATCGTTAATCCACGTACCAAGGGTTTTCATTTGATACCTTACTCAGAATTATAAAAATTTTTTTTTTTTTTCGATGAGCAAATATTTGTTTATATTTTTAAGGGGTATGTTTTTTAGATGTTTTAGTATTTTTCCTATGTGCGGGTCAAAGAGTTTTATAAGCATGCCAAATTTTAACTCTCTAGGTTTAGCCGTTTGGCTACAATGTTTACCGAACAGACAGACAGACAGACAGACAGACAGACAGACACACACACAGACAGACAGACAGACAAACAGACGTCAAAATGACGGTATAAGGGTTTTTTGGTCATACCTACAAAACCCCAAAAAGGTCCTCACTTCTAAAAACTTTTTTTTTCAAGCATACCTGGGGGCCAGCGATATTTGAGGAGGGCGGATCCCCCGCTAACACCGCCACTGGCGTTGATGTTTGTATATGTGGCAGGTAATAGTTATTTTAGGTAAATATTCTTACTGGATCAATAATATCTGCCTGGGCAAATAACTTTACAACACTTATTTCTGTTTAAACGCTATTTTACTAGGCAAATAGTATCTGACGGAACGATATTGGGAAAACTTAAATAAATTTTATTTTATAGAACAGAAATGCGATATAGCGAGAAGGGGATATATTGCGAATGTTTATAATCATCAATAAAGATTAAAGTGTGCATTGTAACATAAAAACAAATATAAAACAGAAAATCAAGTAGCCGCAAACGTTAATTCGTCTGTAAGTGCTGTACTACCGCTAGGAAGGGTATGGATGTGAATTCAAATCCTGCTTATGTCAAATAAATTAGATTAGACTTTATTTAGCATTATTTTGCTATATAAACAAATATTAATACTAGGTAAATATAATTTCATATAATATATTTAAAAGTAAATCTAAACAATTAATACTAATATTTCACACTTAATCTAAAGTATATAGTTTTAACAAAACATTCAAATACCAAATAAAAAATAAAACATTTACTTATTTTTCTAAATAATATTCTTTTAATTTAAATTTAAATTTGTGTAAAAAATATTTATACAAATTACGGGTTCTGCTTAACTATTCGCCACCGCCTATAAATTGTAGGTGCCTTTCTGAGTACGCTAAAAAATGGACGTAATACTGATCATATTACTTCTGAATATATACAGACTATATATGCTCATAAAAACCTGGAAACAAGAGGCCTTGGCTCGAGTTGTTGCACCAATGATAATGAGAAAATAGAAAAAAATAAAATAAATAAAAAGAAAATCGAATAGAGTCTAAACAAGCTAGTCGGATTTAAGACTAATTGTGTTAATAAACACTGAACGCAGCTTTTGAAATCATAAGTTGTTTCAAATCCAGAAAAACATTACTTTAGTTTTTTCTGCTACGTCTTCTCTTTTCTAGCAGTAATTATATTTGATTTAATTCTTCAATTTATCTGCGTCCCTTTTGACGTAGAATACGTCTTTGTCTGCTAGTATAAGGATCGTTCCCGGTAACCGAGAGTAACGAAATTAGGATAGATTTCAAACTCTTACTGCTACGTATACAATAGTCGGAGACAAATGATAACCATAGCATGTGATACTCCATAGATGTACTTGTGATATTTACAGCGATTTATCACGACCTTGAGCTTGAGATGGCACCGGCACGTGTAAAAATGCGTAGTAACATAACGTTATTCCGCATCAGTTTTGCAGTAATAACTCAGCAACCGGAAAGGCTACACGCGTGTTTTCCGCTCAAACGATTCTTAACCCTTTACCGCATAGTGTGCCATATATGGCACATTCCGATTTTTATTTTTTATTTTACTTTTAAAACTGAATCAGAACTTTACTTCATGAATGTGCATATATGCCACATACACAGCAATGGATCCTGCAGTATCTCAAGTAATGGGCTGCAATAGATTTGAGGATATCAAGCGGAATTTGCACTTCAACGATAACTCTGAATTTATTGAGAAACAACAACTAGAAGATACGACCTTTTCTTTCAAAAATTCGAGGGCGACTGCTTTTAATCCCTATTGAAGAACACCTAGCAATTGACGAGCAAATAATACTGAATCATTTTCGTACCATAATGTAGAATCATAATGTTCCATGTATGGCACAAACCCTAAATTATTATTTTAATTATTATTTTTTCATAAAAATAATAATTAATATTTTAAATATATTTTTTTAATTAATTTTTCTATCAATAAGAACCAATTCCTAATGCCCATGAATTATTTCAGCCAAAAATAAAAATTCATGCAGTAAAAGGTTAATAACAAGTTCTACAATAATAAAATGGAGAAACAGTGTAATTATATTCAATGTGGTAAAGTGGAAAAATGGACAAAAATTTTGATTTAATTTCGAAATACCCCCCACCGGCGCTGGATCTTTGGCGCCCGGAGCAAACCCGCCAAACTGCGCCCTTTTTAGGGTTTTGTAGGTATGACCAAAAAACCCTTATACCGTCATTTTGTCGTCTGTCTGTCTGTCTGTCTGTCTGTCTGTTCGGTAAAAATTGTAGCCAAACGGCTAAACCTAGAGAGTTGAAATTTGGCATGCTTATACAACTCTTTGACCCGCATATAGGAAAAATACTAAAACATCTAAAAAACATACCCCCCTAAAAATATAAACAAATATGTGCTCATCGAAAACAAAAATATTTTTTTTAAATTATGAGTAGGGTATCAAATGAAAGCCCTTAGTACGTGGATTAACGAACAAATTTTTATTTTTGAAAAATAAATTATTTTGAGGCGATTTTTGCCAAAATTGTGCAAAAAAATTTTGTCCCACACCCTATAGCTCAGATGGTTTAAACTAAAAATCTAAAAAAATTCTAAGTAATGTATATTGGTGTGAACCGAAATAGTACAACAGGAATTTTTGATCAGATTATGTTTTCGGAAAATAACGCATTTTTTGTGGTTTGTGGTTCACAAAGTACAAAAGTTATACCAATGTAAGACACTCACATGCAAGGCGTACGATGGCGTTATTGGTTAGAGCACTGGTGTCGTAAGCTAAAACTCGCTGGTAAACGAAGGGTTTCGAGTTCGAGTACTGAGTGAATTTTATTTTTTCTGTTTTTTTTTTTGCATTTTTATTTTGTTGAAATTATTTTGTCAAAATTCTAGTTATATTTTGACAAATGTTGTATTTAATTTTTAAGAGCGTAAATTTAATAATTATCTTATTATATGATTAACAGATAAATTATTTTAAAAATATCGTTCATTTTGCCGTGATTACTACAAAGTAAAATTTGTCCTACACACTCAGCATACCGCCTTCACTTATTATATACCTGCGAAACCCTGAAATGTGTGAATGTTCACACTTCACATCAATTTTTTAGAATATGCACTGGCGTACCGAAGCGGGGAGCTTAGGTGCTCGCAATCTTATTTCAAACATATTCTATTGAATTAGATGGCTGCAATTTAAATAGTTTAACATTTTAACGGAATACTAGTTATGGCTAAGTAAATTTGCTAATTCAGTGCCTCGACTTACAAATCTCTCAATATACGAACTTTTCGAGATGCAAACTATTTTCATATCCTAATTTGACCTCTAGATACGAACCGTGAAGTTTTTCATTTCAAATGAATTAAAGCCTGTTTACATTATATTTTTTTAAACTTTTTTCCCTAGTACTAGAAACAGGCTACTAACAGACTACTACTACAGGCAAAAAATCGAAAACTCCTGGGTCACAAAACCAGACACAAGAAAATTGTCCTTTTTTACAATATAATGGAAGATGATTTTCATACTAATTGTGTAAAACAGAAAATTTTATGTATAAAAATTAATATTTAACAGTATATAAAATGCATATTTAAAGTGAAAAATGTTCTTTCTCACTCATTCTCAATTTCTTTGCATTTTCTTAATTTAGTTGAGAATAGTTTTTTTAAATTTTTTGGATTTTCTTTATGATTTTTTAATCTAGGAACAGATTAATTGATTTCCCATTCGATATAATGGAAAATTGGGTTTCTAGATACATACTTTTTAAGATACGAATCGCGGTCGGGAACAAATTAAGTTTGTAAGTCATACAGATCAATTCTGTAAAAAGTTACTGTGTAGTAACGTTACTACAAGATAAAATATTATAAAAAGTATAATGACATTCATTCATGATAGTAACTGACCTTGCTCATAGTGACAAATATAGTTACTATGATCATAGTAACTGAGTTACAGAATTGATCTGAAGGTGTCATTTTATGAGTAAATGTGCCACCAAAATGAGTTATAAATGTTTTCATATGTGTAAGAAAATTAATACAGTCCAAAAGAAGACTGAAAATTATTATATAATCAATAAATGTGTACATCTTTAAACTCAATTTTATAATTAATATGTATAAGATTGATATAGAAATGAAAATTAATAATTTTTATCTAAATCATAATAGAAAAACTTAATAAAAACTTAGAATATGTATTTAAGCGTCTGTTTGGCGCCTCTAAGAGCTGGCGCCCTGGACCTGTGCCCCTACCGCCCCTGCCTTTCACCGCCGCTGATCCCAAAAATTGCAAGGGAAATATAATTCATTGTAAGTTTTGGGTGTTGGAAATATAATTCATTGAGCAGTGCCGAGTGAGCACGGTGCTGGAGAGAACATTGCAAAACTGCGTGACATTGAAGCTACTTCCACCTCGGAGCCGGCAGATGGTAATCATTATTGCATTACTAAACACAAACGACACTGTCACAAAAGAACACTGACGTTTCCGACACTTGCCCATCTTTTTTCACCTACGATCTTTCTCATAGCCTCTTGCTACAGAACGAGTAAAATGTTTTATTCGAGTTATCCCTAACTAAAGTTAAAATGATTTGTTTTCTTAACTCGAGTTGGGCATAACTCGAGTTAAACACTTAACTCGTTCGTTAGAAACCCCCCATGATAGTGATAACTTGTTGCAGATTGTTGATGGTCAGTTCTCGATATTTTTCCGTTCACTACAGGACTTCTTTTCTACCCGATGTATCCATGCTATTTTAAATTAATTTATATAAATCGACATTACGAAAGAGAATTACCACTCTCTTATTCTTAAATATATATTATTTAGCATATTTATGACACAAACTTTATAATGATACAGTTTTCGTGGATATTAAGTTGATATAATATGGTTTCTGTCATGAATGGTAAAAATCGATACTACCCCTATAAAAACAAACAATTAATTTAATATTCTTATCACCAAAACATTTTAAATAATTTAAGATTTTGCAACATTGATAAGTACACACACCCTTAGTTTAATATTATACCGTTAGAGGGTAGCACAATTCGCCCTGATTTTCAAAGCGCGCCGGTCCAGCCAGTACGCTTCTGTTATCCTCCCAGATAGCATCATACCTCGTGTACCAAGTCCTTATCAACTAACTGCGTGTTGAAAACAGAACAAAGTTTTAAATAAAAGTTTTAACATAAACCTGGATCACTATGAACTCTATGTGACATGTAGTGAGTGCTGTGTTAGTGTGTGAACTGTGTTTTTGGGTTTATTCAAGTTTGTTGATAAGGTAATTTTTTTAGTTAATTGATAGTGATTTTGAAAAAGGTTCCATTATTCAAATTTATGTATAGGTAAATATAAAAGCAGCCTTGTTAACCCATTTTTGAAAAGAAATATGGGTTGAAATTAAAATTAACGAATCATTTGATAACAATGAATTATTTATAATTTTTAATAGTACGAGAGTGTCAATTTTAGGAGATCTGAGTATAGATCTTGTGTCTTAGATAAGTTTTTTTTTTATTATTATTATTTTTGTTTTATATTGCTTCAATATCCAGGATTATTAGCACCGTTGTTTTTATATATAATTATAACAAGTTTAATTATTTTAAATTATTTTTCATTTTCGTTTACAAGCATGTTCATTGATCTTTTTTTTATGGGTATTACTTTTATATAAACTATGCCAAAATTTTAAGCGGAACTAAATGGAATTAATATTATTTTAAGTTATCACGAGCAGTGCCGTTACTATGCAGGGGCAGCAGTAGTACATGCCCGGGGCCCAGATCGAAGGAAGGGCCCAAAAAAGGTCAAGAAAAAAAAAAAATTGGTATAATAATTATATTTGGGTGAGGACCTTTTTTTTAGGTCATAACTTGTATTTTAGAAACAATGATGACCTTTTTTTATGCATCACTTGTATTTTGGAAGTGAGGACCTTTTTTTTAGGGCATCTCTTGTATTATATAGTGTTTAGGGGAGCCCAATTATAAAATCTTGCCCAGGACCCTAAAAAAGCTAGTAACGGCTCTGGTCACGAGCTCACATTTTAACGAAGTGGGCGTTTCCTAAAAAAATGATCATTCAAATGTTAAAAGTTACTAGATTTTAAAATCTAAACGCACAAACGTATCCGCTTAAAACAACGAAACCAACTATAATTATATTTTTAGGGTTTTGTAGGTATGACCACCAAAAAACTCTTATAACGTCACTTATGTGCCTGTCTGTATCGGTAGAAATTGTAGCCAAACGGTTGAACCTATAAAGTTGAAATTTGGCATACTTTGATAACTACAACTTTTTGATGCACATATATGAAAACTATCGAGAGTTCAAAAAAAATACAGCGCGGGATAAATATAAACAAATATGTATTTAATAAAAAAATTATATCTTTTTGAAATTTTGAGTGGCATACCAAATAAAACATGTTAATTCGTGGATCAACAAACAAATTTTTATTTTTGAAAAATTATTATTTTTTTTTTTATTGGATATTTGCCAAAAATGTGTCAAAAAACTGTTGACCCCCACCCTATCTTCCAAAGGGATTGATCTAAAAACCTAAAAAAAATCGCCGTAATGAACAATGATGGGATCCGAAATAGTTCAACAGGAATTTTTGATCAGATAAATTTTGTCGGTGATAAAAACAAAAGAAAGCTCTTAAGACGTAGATTACGGAAAGACAGATAGTTTTTTGAAATTTGCAAAAATGTGCAAAAGTTCTTGTTCCGCACCCTTTTACCAAAAAGAGTTAAACAAAAAATCTGGAAAAATTATAGGTAATGTATGTATATTGATCTGAGCCGGAAACGTACAAGAGGAATTTTTGATCAGATTGTGTTTTTGAAAAATATGGCAGGTTTGTGTTTTTGAAAAAAATATATATTTTTTTTAATTCATGTTTAAATTATGGCTAATAATGTTATGGAGTTTTTGTATTTATAGCTAAGATAGTGCTTGTATTTTTTTTGGAATTAAATATATTAAAAAAATTATTTTTTTAATTGTTTCGAACTGAGTTACTAACACCACACCACACTACACTCTACACTGTAAAATATTTCTTATTAATCTAATGAAGACTTGAATACGAAGCAAATGCAAAAAAAAAAACGCTGGGATATTTGGCATATTATTTAATTTTTGTTTAAAAAAATTAAATGGAAGCTCTTAGTTCTCAAATAACGAATAAACGTGATTATCAAAATAAGCTGTTGATTTTGATGTGATAAATATACCTAGATGTTCAGTATTATGCTTCTTACACCTATTAAATACCTGCAAAACCTTGAAATGTGTGAAAATTCACACTTCACTTCAAATTTTTAATAACTGGGATAGTTTGTTTTTTTTTCTCTCTCATTTTTATTGATATTTTATTAATATAAATTATGTTTTTCAAATTGTTTACTTGTTCAGTCCCTAGGGTGAAATCCCTAGAAAGAAGTTGTAATGTCTATGTTCGAGTTTCCCGTATAATTATTAAATAATTAGGCTTAATCTATATGAATAAAATTAAACTCTATATCTATTTCTAATTTTTTTTTGTTCTCATATTTGGTTTTTAAGCGTTTCAGGTGATTATAAAACCATAACCGCAAAAAAATGGTGTCTGTCTGAGATTCACACTAAAATGGCTGAAATGATAATAACGAAATTTAATACGATTTAGTTGAAATAGGATTCAAACTTGGCTATATGGTATCTCAAAATTCTCATTTTTATGTGGTGTTTCGGGGTTAAAACTCTACTTATAAACTTTGGAAATCTCCCTTAATATTGACTTAATAGGAAAATTAATACAACAAAAATTGTTTATGATACGAAAATATTTTTTGTTTGTTTACTGCTTGTTGTTAAATTGATATTTGAGGAGTTACGGGGGACACCCTACAACTGAAATGTAAATATATCTCCCTTATTATTGACAACATTAAAAATCTAAATAAGAAAATGTGTGTAGAATCGGGAAATATATATTTTGTTTTCTTCAGTTTATAATAAGATGATTATTTAGGGGACCAAGGGGCGTGCTACCCATAAAGTTGAAATATCAGCTTGATTATTTACAAGCTGATACTCTTCCTGAGAGAATCGGATTTATTGTTTTATTTGTGAAGTCTTGCACCTTATTATAATGTGTTTTATTGTTAGCTTGTGATATTCGATGGTAATTGGCTACTTTACAACCTCTTACCATCTGAGTCCGTTCAAGTTTTCGAACAGACTTTTTATCTTATTTATTTGTGTTTGTTTGTGCAAGATTTCTTTTATTGAGTATTCGTATTTTTATCGATTTATTTATGTATTTATTTTTTAATTTATTGTTTTCTTAAATGTAGTATCATTTAGACGGGCTGCTTTAGGCGCAAATAGCCTTTGTTGCTGTGCGCCAAATATTTTAATTAACTATCTTTATTATTTACTTGACCGTAAAAAAGTATTTAAGAAAAGTTAAAATATAGAAACGATTCTTCACTGTTCAATGCAGTTTTTAATAAAATATGTATTGGGAGTGCTATGGGCAAAGCTACCTATAAAATTGAAATATCTCACATATTCTTTAGTTAACAGAAATATTATATGTACGGAAAATTATTTAGAATTAAGAAACATTTCTGTTCTGTTCAAGACAGTTTTTAATAAGATCAATATTTGGGGGGAGGGCTATATGGCACCCTACCTATAAAAGAAGTATTTTTTACTTAACATAATTTTTTATTGCCTAAGTAGAATTACAATATATAATTTCCACATCATTTTTTATTACAGTTTCCCAACATTTTCCCAACATTTTCCGAACAATTTTTCGATACCCTCTCTATAAGTTTTTTGGTTTTGAGTTAAAATAACTCATCAGGCGATTTTCTGCATTGGTAATATTTCGATTTTTTTTTTTGAGTATATGTTGCATAAATCTAAATAGATGCAAATCGGAAGGCGCGAGATTGGGTGAATATGGTGGACGTAGAATAATTACCCAGTTTATGTCCTGAATTTTTTCGCGGGTTAGTTTTGCTAAGTAAGGCCATGCTTTGTCATGATGAAAAATTATTCCTTTTCGGTTAAAAAATTGGACGTTTTTCCTTTAGTTTCTGATTTTGAAGCAACATAAGGGCCGGTTTCTGATAGCTTAGCTGAGTTTAATCTTTTGGTTAAACTCTGTTACAATATAACAATAACATAAGTAACCACAGCAACCATTTGGTTATAGTTAACTAGGCTTTCAGAAACTGGCCCTTAGAGTTCGGAATTTTTGATTATATTTTTAAAATATATGGAACTGTTTGGGTTTTTGAAAATAATTTCTTCTCTAGTGACCCGTCTAGTAGGGCTGTGGTGTCAGTAAAACTGTCTACATCGACTCTTATTCCGGAATTTTTGTTACATAGCTGTACTCAAAAGTTTAAAATACGATACACCGATTCTTGATTATTTCAAAAACGTGAAAAAGTGCCTATTTCATCTAGTCGGAGTTGCTATATTGTTGCCAACTTTATCTCTGAATGTTGTAAACCAAAATTGCTATCGACTTCGACTATACAGCTCTGCACTTTAATGGCTTTATCAATTTGACCCTGGATTTCTCCAAGTTTCTAAAAATAATATAAAAATAGTATTCTCGGTTATAAAACATTTTTTTTTTTTTTTGACGTGATTCATTTGATTGTAACTATATTTTGTGTTATTTTTTTGTAATTAAATTATTTTTATAATTATTATCTTAATTTTATTTTTAGCTAAAATGTTTTTGTATTAAAAATATAATTAATAAAAACACAAATGCGAAACAAAAACTGTAATTATATAGCATGCAAAGTTAATGTGGTCGTTATATTGCATGTAATTTTATTTTTACAATTTACTGATAAAATTATTCTACGACTTAAATAGAAAACACCAAAATGTTGACTAATAATATCATAGAAACAAAATAAGTGGAAGAGAAAATGAAAAATACACACGCAAAAGGGGAGTTAATGTGCTTAACAAGGGATTTTGGTCAAGCTTATGGAATAGGGATATTTTTAGTTATGAAAAGCTTTGCGTTTGCTTAAATCAAGATTTGGAATCGGTAAAAGACTTTTGATACATCAGTGGTTTATTTTAGAATCCTCTGATAAAAGGATTTATTTAAAGGCATCCATTCAAGAATTGCTTTAAAATTTAGTTTGTTATAAACATAGAGATATAAAGAGGACGTAAACAACGTATACAGTGGCAAACGGGTAAATGATAGCAGATTGTAGTGGGGAGGGGGGGAGACAGCCACCATATTTTACTTAGTCAAAACATTAGCTTATATATAATCAAAAGCCTGACTTAATCGGTAAAAGTTACTAAAATTGAAAATCTAGTTCGACCTAAACGTTTGGAATAGCCTTTATTGTCACACGAGTTGTTGGAGCAGTGTTTCTCAACAGGTGGTCCGCAGAAAAATTTTAGTGGTCCGCGAAATTTTTGTATGTGTTTTTTGCAGTGTTTTTCTTATTTTTTATGCACATTTTTTATATAAATAATTTATATTTTGTTTATTTTCTGTAAACTTTATGTGATTTTCTTCAAATAAAATAAATGTATTTAATGGCACATTAAATATATTTGTTTTCTTGCAAAAAATTATTATTAGTGGTCCGCGTTAGAAAATTATATATTTTACTGGTCCGCGGTGCGTTTTTGGTTGAGAAACACTGGTTTGGAGTACAACGAGCGTATCGAGGAGTGCTCCAAAGAAATAAGTGTGATAATACGTCGTATAAAACGAGCGTTATATAATATTTTTTATACTTTCCATCATTATTTAAAGAAATTTTAAGATTTTATTTATAAAAAATATCGGAATACAATCTAGGGATTTTTGTGAAATACGGTCACTATAGCAACAATGTATAATAAAACAATTTCTATGATAACACAACACAACAGTAATTTGACAAATGCAAAACAACAAACTTTCTTTTTGAATTTTCTTAATAATAATGTTATAAAATAATTATCTGACATAGGAATACTTACAAATTGTATTAAATAAACATTTTAAAATATTTGTTATCAATGACACGCCGTAGACTAGTAGTACTGCCAATCTCTCAAAATAAAAAGTCAACAAAAACAGTTTACCAATACAGGCTATTACCAAACGTTTAGGTGGAACTAAATGGGAATTTCGTTATTTTAGGTTGTTACGCGAAGGGACCTTGCTTGGGTTATTTCATGTTTGACGTTGGTATGTGAAAATTTTAAATTCAGTGAAAAAATAGAAACGAATGACATTTACTAAAAATCTGAATACATTATCACATATTTTGAAGACAAAAAAAATAAATAAATGGGAAATATTTATTAAGAATGACAAAAAATTAAAATGTAAGGACATTTTATAATGACAATTAATTTAATCTAGAATTTGCAATGTGAATATGATTTACAAAGTCTAAACGAAATGACCAAAAGTCCGAATTAATAAATGAAACCAAAAGAAAAATTACTAGATTTCAAAATCTAGTAATTTTTTTATCCTATTATTTGTGTTTTCTGTGCAAGGTTTCTTTTATTGTACATACCCAATGTACTACATAAGACTATTTATGTACTGTATAATTTAATTTTTTAATATTTACTCTTGTAATTTAGATGGGTTTTCTTAATAGCCATCGTTGCTGGGCGCCAAAAATTTTAATAACTAACTAAATGTAAAACACCATATTGTACAAAAAAAAACGATATTCAAAAAAACGGTTACAAGTTAAAATTACAATAAATTCGTTATATAGCTGTAATTTTTGTTGTAATAATTATAATAACATTAACATATGGTCATTTGATTGTATAAATAATTTATTAAATAAATTTACAAAGATAATAAATATAAATTTTTCATGCAATAAATTTAAATTTAAATACTGCATTCATGAAACACGGTATATATTTTGTTAACATGGAAAACATATGCACTTTTTCAATATGTATAAATTTTTATTAAACATTAAATTCCATAAATGAAACAGCAAAATTTACATAAAATTATTATTAAACAAATGGTAAAAAAGGTGAAAAACGGAGTTAATAAATATATAAAAACTAGAAAACTATTTTAAGATAAACAGTAGGCGATTGGTTATGTGACTACTCTTTTAAGAGGAGGAACAACAGTTGAGTTCTTAGAAGTTTTTTATAGCTGACAGTTTGATAGAAGTGACAATTTGTGAGAAATTTTTCATAACTGACAATTTGAAATAAAATTTATAAGATCTGTACATTAAAATTTGCAGGAAATTTTTATCTACATAGTAGAATATTTTTATTTGATAAAAAAATATATGATACTGTAAATAAACAAATTACATTATAGACGCCATCTTGTAAACCAATTCACGTATATTTGTATACGACGTGGAAAATTTTAGCCATTATGTTACACTATTTTGTTCCATTATGAAAATTACTTAATTATTGTACTTAGTGTTCTATTTTTGTCGTCATCTTGAATCCGCCGCAGTTCTCAATATAGGTGTTCAAATCATAAAGAACACGTGTACCAAGTGGCATTCTGTTATCATCAAGAATAGTAGAGGAAGCCGGGGGCATAATGGCCACCTTAAGGGTTATCTTTGCAAAGGAGCACGGGCGTGGTATAATGGGCAATCAATTAAAATCTGGCGCAGAATGAACACACGTGAGTGCATTCCTCATCGGTATCAACTTCCCCAGAACAAGAACAATGTGCCCACTTGCCACATGCTCTACACTGGAGCAATCCACGTCTATATATGTGTGGAAGATATACCAACACAGCAAAAAAAACGTTTCACCAATTTACAAAATGTAAACGCCAGCTGTCAGTCATACAATGGGTGCGTTTTGTTGGTGGTTGGTTAGAAGTACTAGAATTGATGCGCAAGAAAACGACAATTTTGATCCTAAAGTAAACATGGCATTTGATTGGAGGTTAAGTAATATGATTGTAGAACAAATAAAGAACATATTTCACCTAAATGGATAATCTAAATAATAAATGCACAATAAAAAAGCTTTATATTAGAACGGGTAATTGAATTGTACATACATTTTAAGTTTAGATTTAACAATACTATATTAAAATCATATAGGTATATATTTATTTTAGGACACAAAATGAGAAAATACCTAAAAGTAAAAATTATTTTGAAGCAGTAATAGCAAGATTTAATTATAATACATTTAAAAACCAAATGAAAACAACTGCATTCAAATATTACTTTTCATCCCCACCACACTTATTCATTCCAGTCGTTCGACCTTGAGTTATCGAATGAGTAGAATGAACAGAATGAGAATACAGTCGCAACAAAACGCGTATTCTGGTTAAACCGAAACCAGAATTGGCACAACAAAACGCACCCAATGGCACAAAGAATGAATCTTGCATTTATATAAATTCCTCAATAAGGAGTTTTAGGAGATTATTTGGAAAATTCAAATTAAAATCAAACTTCAAGTTTGATCCAAAAACTGAGCTGTTGGAATGTGTTTTCGCGTTCTGGGTTTGATATATATATAAATATTCGTCATCTAGCCCCCGTTTTCTAGTATTGTTTTGAATTTATGCTTCCTCGCTTCTCAAATATTTTTCTGAATTGTTTCCTGCTCTTCAAGCGATTTTTAAATATTTCTCTTTTAATACATTAAACAATCCCTGGCTATTAAAAAAATTTACTTGAAGAACGGGGAGAAGAAATTAATAAAATTACGAAGCGGGGGACAGGTTTTCCAATTGATTTACTTATTTGTGACATTCATTATTCGCGGTACTATACAATTAAACATTTTTTAATCCAAAATATCTATCTATAACTATATAGGTTAAAGTCATTATAGTAGCAAACTGTTCAATTAAATATTAGAAAATGTATATTTTAAGAGTTTAACAACTTCATTTGTTTCATATTGATTATTGATTTATGGTTGTTTTCACAGCTGTCTTTATATTTATCAAATAATAAATGATATGCCTATTTTTCAATTACAATAAATACAAAAGATTCAATGAATACTAAAGAGAAAAAGATAGTAAATATTTGCTATCTTTTATTAAATTACCAACTTATTATTAGTATTTGCGCTAATGTGGTATTGTAACTGCACCAATCCATTAGGCGATCGGTTTATCATGTTTAATATAGGTCTCATATATTGTCCATCATTGTTTACTATCAGGTCTTTGAAGACATATCCTATACTTAGAACATGCCTTCAAGGACAAGACAAATTCTGTATCCTAAATTGTTTTTTATATCAGCACATTAGAGGTAAACTGTATCAAGTCACAATTTTATCAGAAATGACATTTTAGTGCCAAGTGACTTAATACTTTATGGTCTGTCAAGTGGAATATAATTTGGAGCCAGTTTCGATATTCGTTGTTTTAAAACTAAATTAAGTCAATCAACGCATGGCGGTAAACAATCTTAAATCATCTTTTGTGAGCTATTTATAATTTGCGACTTACCTGAATAAAATTTACCTGTGATGTGCTGATATATACTGTATTATGTTATTCCTGTAAACTAATTTATAGTGTAGGAAAACTAAAATTGAAAACATGTTTATAGATATTATGATAACATGATATCATGAATACATTGAATAAACATTAATTAATAACTAAAACATATGCCCAAAACTATAAAATTATACCCAAATACTAAGAAAGATGTGTTGTTTAATTTAGCTTTTAATTTTAAAGTCGAGCAAGCCATTTTAAAACAGCTTGGAATAAATTATATTTATTAAAATAATAATTTCTTAAAATATAAAAAACGGAAATCATGACAATTTAAAATTTTAAATGGAAAACAATTATTACCTCTTTTTAACTAGAACACTCCTTTTGATTAGATACCACAGCAATAGTTCCTGAAATTATATTATTATAGTCTATTTTTTCTTCTGGAATGAATGCGTACAGCCCACTTAACGTATATTCACAAAAAAGGTAATAGACAAGAACCTACGAATTACAGAGGTATCGCTGTTACCTGTACAGTTGCGCGTTTATGTACGAACATACTAAAAACCATCGTCGAAGAAGATATTGTAGATACGGAACCAGAAGAGCAGGCAGGTTTCAGAGTAGGTCGATCGACAATAGATCACATATTTATATCTCTGACGCTGAAGATTTGATTCTGGAAAATAGCGAAAAAATACTGGGAGTACCGAAATATAAATATCTAGGAGTATTAATGGACAACACAGGTACGAGTAACTAAGAAATCAACTTCAGAATCAATAGAGCACGACAAGTAGCGAGGTAGCCTTAAATTCCATGCTGTGGGATAAGAACATCACAATGCAGACAAAAAGAACTGTTTTTACAGCAATAATGCAAAGTATACTAACATATGGATGAGAAGTGTGGTGCATCAATAGCAGAAACAGAAATAAATTACTAGCTACGGAAATGGATTTTTGGCGATGGAGCTGTAGAAAATCAAAACTGGACAGAAGAAGAAATAAAAAAATTAGAAAAACAGCAAAAATACAACATAATATAATTGACACGATAGAAACCAAACAGCTAATCTGGTTCGGTCACGCAAATAGAATGACGGAAGATAGATGGCCGAAAAGGATACGTACCTGGGTACCTGAGAGAAGAAGAAAACGAGGAAGATCTAGACGAAATTGAAGAGCTGGAATAGAAGAAGCAATGTCAATGAGAGGGCTAACAGAAGACTTACGTCATGATAAAAGCATTAGTCTTCCGAGGTACGACCTGCACGTGGTATACTATCGCCCAACATCTCCCTGGAGGATTTTAAAGACAGGGATGATATCATTATGAACCACGTGAAGACTAATGGCAGAGAGGCGATCATCACAGGCGATATTAACGCTAAATCGCCTATGTGGGGTTCTCCAAAAACAGATAGGAGAGGCACCATATGGACCGAGTGGGCAGCAACACTACACCTTGTAGCTCACAATACGGGAATACTGCTGACTTTCGTCAGGGTTAATAGCGCCTCATACATTGACGTCACGTTCACAACGCAAAAGATGGCGCAACATATTGCGGATTGGAGAGTGCTAGAGATGGAGAACCTCACCCTACATCGCTACATTAGGTTCGAGGTGAGGAACGAGATACGCCCAAGCTCCCGGTCTATTTTTAAACTATGGGAATCGTTTTCACTTAAAACTCTGTACCTGTGATTGGCACTTAAAAGCATGTTTTATTTTATACAGCACCGAAATAATAACATGAGTAAAGTTTCTTTGATTTAAGCGGAATTTGATTTTGAAATCTTTTTATAAATTGTATATAAAACACAACAACTGATAAAAATTACATTTTATGGCAACATAAATGAAAAAGTGCATACAAAATATGTAAATAAATAAGATAAATCCTCCTCCTCCGTAAGTTATCAATCCATGAGTTGGTTTGCAACAGTTCTCCATGCTTTCAGGTTCTCAGTCAGTCGTTTTAGTTCTACGTACGTGTTGCAATTCATATCTTCCATTATCTGTTTCATGTACTCTAGTCTTAGTCTACTCCTATTGTTCTTTCCCTTAATTGTTCCTGCCATTATCGATTTCACTAGTCCTTCGTGTTTTATAATATGTCCAATGGCACAAAGATGATTCTCTTCTGCTAAATTCTTCACAGATATGGTTTCTCTTTCATTTACGCAATACTTCTTCGTTCGTCACTGCATCTACGCATCGAATTTTCAACATTCTTTGATAGCACCACATTTCAAATGCTTCCAACTTCGTTTCTTCTGTCACTCCTTGTCCAGATTCCACTTTCGTACAGTAAGATGCTTCCAACAAAGATCTTAAGCTGTTTTTTTCTTATTTTTTTGTTTATATTATTAGATATGAAAATATTTATCTTTTTATTAAATGTCAGTTTTGCTTGATTTATTCAATTCATTAAATTTTTGCATCTTGCATCCGTTGTTATCTTGCATCCTAAGTAAGTGAACTCTTTAACACACCCGAGTGACTTACTGTCCAGCAAAACTTGAGCCTCAGTTCTGTATTTACTTATCACCAATACTTTTGTTTTAATTTTGATTATTTTAGTACCGTATTGGGAACTGAGGGTGTTCTCCATCTCCGCCAATATTGCTGTTAATTCTTCTTCAATCGTTGATAGAACCACTTAAGTATGTATCATTACGCCTCTAGTTAAGTTTATCTATTCTCTCACCTCATCTAGTCCTCTATGAATGTAAGCGTTTATAAATTGGGAGATAGTGAGCATTTCTGCTTAACTCCCAACTTGATCTTAGCTTCTTGCTCATACTCACCACAGCTCTTTCCTTCTGAAATAGGCTCCATATCACTCTTTGGTCCTCATTCTTCATGCCTGCTTCTCTTAGTATCCTAAAGAATACTTTGCACTTTACTTTATCAAATGCCTTCTCCAAATCAATGAAGGTGTGGCGGATAGACTTATTAACATAGTCGCCCTCGCCCGTAACCGGAGTGACAAAAAAAACAATTGAACAATAATGAATAATATATTTGACAGTTATACAATAAACGTTTTTGTACAATATATTTACAATAAAAATATATAATAAAATGTGGAAGTAAGGCGTTATTATTATCTGTTCGCTTACACTTCCCATAAAGGCAATAAATGCGTAACATAAATAAATAAGATAAAATAAAATAAATAATGAAATCAATAAATGAAATGAAATTAAAATAGATTAAGTAAATTACAGTGCGATATCTAGGTTAATCAACCGTTCGGCTGCGGAGGGAGCGAGCATATACAGGTCTTCATCGCTGCCAGTGAAGCGGAATAGAGGGCATTCTTTAACAATGTGTTGCATTGTTTGTATTGAAGTTCCACATTGGCACTTAGGGGAAATCCTTTAATACGTCACTGGTGGCATGCGAAAGAATTAAAGGCAATCACTTGCAGAATATAATTTTCCATTATTAACCACAACATTTGTTCTTAAAAATAAAATAGCCAAATCAGAACATTTAAAGTATTTTGTGTGATTTAATAAGAAATTAAATCGAAAAGTTAAATTTGGACACTCTTTAGTAAAATGCGTAGAACAACATTAAAATTACGATTTTAGCGTTTTTACTGAACAAATTTTCTTTTAAAGGCACATTCAGACTTAAACCAAATTAAGCTCTAATCGGTTTTACTTTTTACCGCCGGTCCACATATATAAGGGAGGTATTGTGATCATACCGATTTTGATATTTCGAGATTTCGATGGATCTCCACGAATTGAGGTCCCTACATAACGTTTCAACTATTTTTAGCATGATGTCTGTTGTCTGTCCGTCTGTGTACACGTGCAGAGCAAATTCGGCTGAAAGTATTTTTATGAGACTTCATATTTGAGCTTCTGCCATCAATGGCACAAGTTGATCAACTTTTAGTAAAAATCGGTTGACTAAAAATGGGAGTTTACTCGTGTCGATTTTAAGATTTTCGTGAATATTTCACAACAGAAAAATATTTCGAAAAAATTTATTGGACAAAAATTGCTATAAAAGCAATAGTTAATAACTTTTATTTGAAATTTCGAATAATTTTTGTAAAATTTTTCGAAATTTTTTCCAATTCTTAATTTTTTCATACTTATATACGTTTCCATGGTCATGATAAATAATATCTCTGTTAGAAAATATTAGGCCAAGTTATTTCTACCCTGCTGCTAAATAAATACATTATTTTATATAAGAACTTTATGATGGCGGTCGGTCCTGTGGTGGCCACAGCTGATTTTTTTAGTTTTAAATAATTTAACTTATATGTGCCTTGGAAAACTATAGAAGTGTTCTTTGTAACAAATTAGAGTGCGGTTTTAATGTACTTGGGTTTAATATTTTTCACGATTTTATGAATACCACATTTATTTTACTTACTTTTATCTACTAATCTGAACCAATCATAAGCCTGGAAGAAAACCTTAATTTTGACAATTATGTTTTGAATATTTTGTGATTATGGAGAGATATACGCAGTATCTTGTCTTTAGCTCTAGCTCTAACTTTAAAAACTAGAGGATTACCTTTTATGTTTTTACAAACGACCACTAGATGGCAATGTTGAAATGTGTCATTACTATATTAGTAAGATTTGCCATTTATTATTGTGAAATCAGTGGCAGCTTATAAATTAACCAAGTAGTTTGTTGACAGTGAGTGTTTAAAAAACAAGTTTGTGAAAACCTGGATATTACTCGAGAATGTTTTCGTTGGATGATTTTTTTACGATTCTAGTAAAGGCCTAACTCAACAACAATGCATATATTCGCTTCAACTTTTGGTAATGAAGCATCATCAGAAAGGCTGTTTACAATTGGTTTACAGAATTTCGTCATGGTCGTACGTCCATCAGTGATGAATCTCGTGAAAGTCGACCAATATCGGTTGTGATTCAAAAAACATCGATGCTGAGCGCAAAATGATTGAAGAAGATCGGCATGTGACTTACTGTGAGATAGAGGCATCCTTTGGCATATCGCAGACTGCAATACGTTCGATTTTGCATGAACATTTAGCTGTGAAAAAGATCTGTTCTCGATGGATTCCGCGTAATTTGACCGAAGCTCAAAAAAGGCTGGTATTGACTGAAAGAGAATGCTAAAAAAATTCAACCTAGGCAATGCAAAATCCGTATACAACATCGTTACAGGTGACGAAACTTGGAATTATTCATATGAAACGGAAACTAAGCAACAATCCACTCTTTGGGTCTTCCAAGATGAACCGAAACCCACAAAAGTTGTTCGATTGCGAAGCACTTCCAAGAAAATGATTGCTTGTTTCTTAGTTGTACTGGACATGTCGCAACCATTCATTTAGAGGATTAGACAACAGTTAATGCTGAATAGTATACAACAATTTGTTTGCCAGAAGTCATCGAGAAAATCAGGAAAAACAACCAAAAACGTCGCATCATTTTTCATCATGACAATGCAAGCTTCCACACAGCACGTCAAACAATTTATTATTTGAAGGAGAAAAACATCGAATTAATGTCTCATAGTCCCTATTCACCTGATTTATCCCATAACGATTTTTTTGTTCCCATATGTCAAACAAAAAATGCGTGTGCAGCGCTATTAATCACCTCAAGAAGCTGTTGAAGCCTTCGAAATCCATGTTTTTGAGATACAAACTTTTACAAAAAATGTTTCAAGAATTGGTTTTTAACGCATGCAAAAGTGTATGAATCTTAAAGGCGAATATATTTAAAAGCAATAAAACAGTTTGTTCCAAAAACATTAGTTTTTGTAAAAACTTTAAAGGTAGCCATCGTACAAATAAACTGAAACAATGACGATGCAGAGCGTGAACTATTTTATAAAACCAGAATTGGAATAATTTCCTCTAGAAAGTGAAGTTATGTATCTTAATGTCTACTAAATTGACACTAATTTAACTGGTAAATTAGACATATCTGAACGCTGTTGCGTGTTTTAAAAATATTTAAAAATTAGATTAAAGCTTAATTTGGATGTCTAGATTGGCGTTAAGTGAGTTTCTGACGGGCCCAGAAGCAGTATATAAGTCTATTTATAAGTTTCCAAATTGGTCCGCAATTTTAAAAATGTTGACCACCCTTGGTTTCCACCAACAGACGCGTCAATAACTGGATGTATATATGCAATTTGTGACCATTTTACTGTCATGGCACATAATGAATTTATTGTATAGTATTCAAAAAATTCAAATCGTAAAAATAAATCTGTAAAATGTCGTTGAACGAATACCTAACCTAGATAAAGTAAATTGTTGCTTTTGAAACGAAATTGATTTAAAATTGAAGCTAAAGTCTAATTTCCTCTTGGTTGGATTCTTCGACATCCGCACGTATTTTATTCTTTATTTTCTTTTACCGGAAGTAAGGATTCCATGGTGCACCTTCCGATTCTATGAGCCGGGAATAAATTTATTTAGTACCTTCAATATACCTTTTTTTAATGTAAGATGGATTATATCGCATACTTCGGAGTTTACTTCGGAGATAAGGAAATTTTTAGAATAACTTCATGTAAGAGCAATACTTTTAGAAAGATTTAAAGTTTGAACATTTTGTTTTGCTTTATTTGTCTCTTTATTATTGTGAACGGACAAGATAATTCTAAGAAATATGATAAAAACGTCCATATCAAGTCACAAATATATTCTGATGTGTTTATTTAAATATTATATGTAGAAAGAGGGCAATCCAGATGCTGATTCGTTCTAATCTATTAAATTAAAAAGAGCAATAGTTTTTTTTTTTGCCAATTAAGCAGAATTGAAACGTATTATAATTTAACTTAACCGCACTTTAATTATTTGTAAATAGCGTCTTTAAAATGAAGAATATATTCCAAACTACAGTGAGTATATGAAGACAGTGTGGCCATATGAACTGTAGCCGCCATTTTTATTCCAGATTTGTATTGTGTTATATGGAATAAATGTTAATATATTCTAATATATTATAATATTTCTTAAATTTTTAATAGTTTCACGTATTTATATTTATATACAAATATGTGGATATCAATTTATTGTTAAGAAAAAAAAATGTATATGATTCAACATTTATTTATTTGAAGAAGGTATTTTTTTGAAATGTTTGCAACACAAAAAGAAAACAAATGAAAAAAATTCTTAAAAAGGGATATGAAAGGAAATAATATAGATATGTTTTTGTTATTTTATAATTTTATTTGAGGACCTGTATAAACGATTTTTTTTTTTTTTATAAAAATATACTTATTTATTTTAATTTGATTATTTTAGATTTAAGAAAACAAGTTCAAACAGGACATTAGAATTAGAATAAAAAGATAGGAAAAAATAATGATAAGGTTCTATAAAAAGTGATGTTTGGTTCTCTAATTTTTGGGAAAACGCACGTTTTTATAATCACCTTTCAATTTTACTTTTCTCAACTTTAAAAGTATTCATTTCCATAACATTAGAAAAAATTACTAATGTTACTTTAAAAGTAACAGTGGCCAATTTTGTAGTACTTCATGATTAAAAGTTGATGAAACGATCGCAATTTTGACTTACGATCGTTTTTTAATTGGGAATATTAATATTCTCAATTTAAAAAAAAAATAGGATATAGTCATATTAAAAAAGAATAAGCAGAACAAAAACCAGAACATGTTATATATAAAAGATATATTATATAAATAATATACGTATAAATAATAATATACGCTAAATATACGTATATTATTGGGAAATATCACTTAAATCTGCTGAAAAACGCAAGCTAAACACATCTAAAACATATGAAATCTGTAACAAAGTTGGAAGAAAAATGGTGGACTTCAGCTAGAAAATGAGACCATCATATAGCCACACTGTCATTATACAGTCACTGTAGTCCATACAAATAACTGTTTAGAAATGCGTCTACAAATCAAAATAAAAAGCTTTACTAATTGGTTGAACCAATGCAGAGATAAATTTAATGACAGTATATTAAAACCAATAAATAAATAAATAAAATCCATAAAAATACGCATACTCAATAAAAAATCTTGCACAGATAAATACAAATAAATAAGATAAAAGATCTGTTCGAAAAATTGTACAGACGCAGGATGATGGTAAGAGGCTGTAAAGCGGCCAATTATCATCAAATATCAGTCTAGAAATAAAACACATTAAAATAAGGTGCAAGACTTCACAAATAAAACAGTAAGTTTGATTCTCTCAGGAAGAAAGCCTGTCCATGAGTTATCTGTCGTCACCTAAAGCAACTGACAGGTCATAGCACAGGCCTAACCTCTCTCTGACATCCTCGAACTGTACACACTGAGTTAAAATTTAATGAGATTGTATTGATTATTTTAACCAATTTCGTTGGCGATTGTATGCAATTTCTTTATTTAAGATTTATTTACTTATTTTTTTAAATAAGTGTCAAAAAAATATTTTAAATTAGTCATATTTTACGTTTGAAAACTACACCTATAAAGAAATTAAATTTAGTTCAGAGCCTAAATCAGTCCTAAAACTAGTTATTATTAAAAACATTTTAATATTAAATAGCAATTGATATTAAAAGGCTTATCATTTCCTACTAATGCATTAAGCGGTATTTTGACAAGTCATTTTTAATGGATCATGTTTAATGATTCATAGAAACTGAGTAAGAAATCACCGTCACAACATTTGTTTATTCATACTGAACAGTAGTTTTACGAGTTTGTAAAAAGTGACCGTAATTTTTAATCATTGATTAAACTTGATTAAATTAATGAAGCTTTCAACTTTTATTTGTAAACATAGTGTAAGCATAGTTTTTTTTGGACATTTCATCAGTTGTTTAATATCATGTAAAAAAATTAAAAAGAATAAAGGACCCAAATGGGAGCCTTGGGGTACACCAAGAGTTGAGAAAATAGACTTTTGCACAGTAGCCATTGAGAGCTGCCACCTGTGAGTAATTACGTAAAAGTCGATCTAACGAATAAGATCACCATTCACCCTAATTTCAGCAATTTTGTAAATATATTGTGATTTAATTTATCGAAGGCCTTGCTGTAATTGGTGTATACTGAATCGACCTGAATACGTGACTCGATAACCTGGCTAATGTAGTTAGTATAGCACAGTATGATGGATTCAAAGATCTATTTTGAACAAAGCTATTTTGTTCAAGATATTACACGCTGGGTTTTAAAGGCTTGGCCATCCGCTTTAAGATTAAAGGTCTAATTAAACGAAAAGGTCTTTGTTTATTTGTATATCAATTAAAAGTTTTGAATATATGTTTCAGTAATTAATTAATGTTTATTTAATGTATCTGTAAACATGTTTTCAATTTTACAGTTTTCATCTACAATACAAATTAGCTTGCAGAAATAACGTAACCGGTATATTTACTTAAGGTTTTAACTCAATTTTAGAAAATTCAAATATTTACTATTGTTAAACAAAGTAAAATTCTACTTTCGAACAAGTTAAATAACAATAACAGTTTTCAAATTTGAAATATAATAATATCGACGGAAGTTTTGAAGTGTTATGTGGTGCGATTCAGTTATGCAATTAATGGAATGTAAACATTCCAAAAGTAGTTGGAATTTGAAACTATTAGATGCTCTAAATAGATGGTTGAACATCCGTCTATTCGAGATCAATTTCGAAAAAATATCCATAAGATATTTGGGAGGATACAAGAGAGGTGAAGCTTATATATTAATTTAATTTTGAACATGATTTTGTCTTTTATAAAATAAATATCTATAATATAATACGCCAACCTGTGTCCTTGGCTGCGTGGGTGCGTGGAAGTTGTCTGAAACAATTGAGCGAGGTACCGAAATGTTACGATTATTATATATTAATTTATGTATTGGACAGTAGTGTGCTGTAAATTTTTGTTTTTAGTGTTGACAATAAATTAGTAAGAATGACAGTTGTGTTTTTCATTAAAAAATCACTTCACAATTAATAATTTAGTGAAATACACGGATCGGTTTTTTTACGAAACAAAACACAGAAAAACGTTATCCTTCCGTGATATTCCACATTTTTGATTAAAATTATTATTAGTAGAAAACTAATTATTTTAAAAAATATTTGGTTTTGATGAAGGTGAGTAAGAACAATGTGATTTTTTTTCTTTATTATTTTTTTTATTTCTACGATTTCTTGGACAAGATTTACAATATCCCTCTGCAAACTCTATACAGACGGCAGCACATAACGACTACACTAAATAATTCAAGAATTATCAGTGGCTCTAAAACAATGGTTTCTGTTTATTTATCACATTAAAATATCATTTACCTAAAATAACTATTTATTTATTTTTTATAAACCACCTAAAAATAAATTGTATTTTAATTGTTTTGGGCAGGGCCAGGGACAGTGATTCACCTTAAAAGCACTATCTTAGGTTATGGTTGATAACTGTTTTTTTTTTTTTATATAAACCACCTAATATTAAATTGTGTTTTAAAAGTTCTGCACAGTCCCACCTGTTTAGAATCTCTGTATATTGAACAAATAACGTGTGTGTGTGTGACGCATGCGCAGTGTTCAGTGGGATATTGTATATCTACCCCCAAATGTGAACGCAATATATTAAAGCGGGCAAACAATTAAATTTTACTGTCCAATAGTTTCTCACGATTTATTTAAAACTGATTTGAGATATAGTGTAAGTACGCTTTTTTCCGTGAGCCCTTTTTTGCCGTGTGTGTATTTTTTCATGTGTGCTATTCTCCGTGTGCGTATTAATCCGTGTGCGTTCTTTCCGTGTGCGTATTTTTATATTATATAAGAAAATGAAAATTTATTTTAATAAATATATTTTAAATTTAACGTCTCAAATCATTTTTAGTTTTAACATTATGAATATAATGCACTGAGTGAAAATGAATCGTTTTCCCATCTTAAAAAGTTAATGAATAAATAATTCGGAATGATACTCATTATTTGTCCAGTATTTAATAATACGCGAAGAGTCGATTCAATTTGAATTGGATGAAATTAGGCGTATGGCTAGAGAAAGAAGTCTGAGATGTGGAGCAAGTTCCACATTAAGATAATGATTTGTTTGCCAACACAGTTGGCAACGGGTGCACTAGTAATAATAATAATAACAATTTATTAAACCAGATGGCCAATTTAATATACATTTAATACATATAACGAAAATATTAAAAACAAAAGCAGTAAATACATAAAATAACAAAAAGAAAAGACAAATTTGGAGTTCAAGTTTAACAATTGTAAATCCAAACATTAAAGAGACATTCATAGTTAAAGTTAGTAGATATTTAATATATTATCTGTGCTGACCAACAATTGTGAATCGTTTTGTCAAAGCGTAGACATACCCGAATCAACATGTTATTAGATTTAAGTAATCTACTATGTAAACTATATACGCATTTTCTAATTACAGACATAAAAGTATTAACTTCATTCATAACAAATATTTCACTTACACTACAATGGAGAACGGTCGTAGCTCAGTTAGTTAGTGTGTGGACTACTGAGCAGCGGGCCAGGGTTCCTTCCCCGGTACCGGAAAAACACCTTACATTTTTCCGACCGTTTCTCCCTCGGAAGACATCGGGCAACTACCGAGGTAAAAGCCCTAATAAAATTTCCCAAAAATAATTAGGGGTTTGGATTCCACGATAATAAATTGTAGGTCTTATATGATTGTGTTATATACAGGCAACACACACAACACAACTGTATGCAAATAGCCTACGCTCGGAATATGTTCAGTATGAACTTGTCAGTTCAGAGCATCGAGCATGGCACTCTAAGAAGAAGACTACAATATTTATATAATCCAATGGTAACTCTAAATGTATTGTTGTTGCAATCCACTAATTTAAGAATACCGGTTTAAGTAATAAAGTGATTTTCATTTTCAGTTGCTTAGTTATTTAATTTTTATTAAATATGTATATGTTTTCTTTGGCTCTGGGGGAAGAGTCCAACCCAATAACCCCCGAACCATTTGTATGCGCGTCTGGATTTCGATGACTGGAACGCAAAATGAAGATTTTGTTTGCTACTGGCCAGCATTTCCGAGGCTAAGAAAGATTTATTTATCCAGATTAAAACACATAAATAAAATTGTACGAGAATAATAATAATAATTATTATTTTTTTGTATATTTATATCACCGTTAAAATTTAAGTAAATACCAGAATTTAACCAAGAATACGATTGATTGTAACGAATATACAAAACTGCTGAAAAAAAAAAAATTTACGAAACCCGGTTGCTAAAGATTGATAGATTGATTACTAACCAAAATAACAAAGATTGAATCCTGGTTTTTCTCGGCTTTTTACCCACCTCCACATTATTATGGCGCGAAACTGTGCTCTGTTCAAATAATCCATGATAAAATCATCATCGCTTTCAACCGATGATGAATAGTTAAAAGTATCTCGTTTAATAAATGTGCAGAACATTACAGAATATTGAGGTCATGCCTTTAAAGAGAACTGTCATTAAAACAAAGTAACCGTTATACATGAGTTCAAAAAGAAATTACATAAGGGTAGGCTGTGGAAAAATAAAATAATATCTATTGAAAGCTTTATTTCTTGAATTTTCAATAGAAACTTATGTCAACAACAGTGATAACAATTAATTAATTGACAGTTAAAGCTTACAGTACACATTATTTTATTTTTCCACAGCCAACCCTTATGTAATTTCTTTTTGAGCACACGTTATAATCAATTATAGGGTAGTCGGCGAATCAGTGCAGTTGCGTCACTGGAAACGTCACTGGAAACGTCACATGTTATTGTGACGTCATATTTAGAATGTAATATTCGTACGCTGTCACTTGTATAGAAATGAATGAAAATATAAGAATAAGAACAGAATAAAAACAAATAAACTATTCTAATAAGCAAAAAAGTCCTAAAAAGGGCTGATGTGATCCAAAAATATGATCAAAGAAAAGAAAATAGAACTATGTTGAATTTAACATAAAAAGCTATGCACTACACACAATATCAAATGGAAAACTATAAGATGCATGTAAGAAAATATATAACTAAACACAAAACTGCTAAAAAAACAACAAACTATATAAAAAAGGTTTTTATAAATTACTATAAGTTAGATATATGTAAACACAAGTATCAAAACACATCACAACGTACTTTAAAATGTCAAATGTAAGCATTGTTTTATTTAGCAATATCTATACAAATGTCCCTATATTAAATAAACAGTTTTAAAATTTGTAAATCTTCAAAATGACTATTGAACACTAGCTAAATATGACTTCAAACGGTATGTTTTAGTAGAATAAACTGTGAAGAGCAATATTAGTCTATAATTCACATAGATTTAGATATTTTTTCGCCACTAAGTTTGTCATTGCAGTTATGACACAAAATAATAAACTGCGTTGATTGAACGACTGACCTATACCAATCAATTTAATTATTAACCACAACCAAATATCTAGTTGCTTTCTTATATTTGCAGTACATACTAATACTGTTGTATATCGTATATTTTACCCTAAAACGTTTCCCAAAATAGCTTAAAAATTATTTAGATTCACCTCAAATCAGAAAAAAGTCTTATAAAAGTTTATTTCATAAATTTTAACAAATTTTATAAATCAAGGTTAACCAAACAATTTTATCCGTATCCATATCCGCAGATATTCTATCGTACAAGATAAACCGTATTCGTATCCGCGAACATGACACTTTTTTGATCTGGCACATGATATTGTCACGTGGGTGGTTTGATTGAGACACAACTCATTTATCAAATTTACAATATAATGTTTGAATTGGTCCATGGAGTTGGAGAAGTCTTCGGTCCACCCCGTGTTGGCCAGGATCGGCTTGGATCTATCTCCGAGGCGGGGGCTACCCATCCGGGAGTCGAGGAGCCTGGAGAAGTCTTCTCCCACTCACATGGTGACTGCTTGTTTGGCTTCACCCTCGTTACAAGAATCTGGCGTCAGTGGCTTGATCGTCACCTTGTGGACTAATATGTGCAGCGGATTTGGCTAAGTTCCACTGCTTCCATATTTTGTTTCATCCAGCCTTTTTGTAACGAAAGTTTAACCCAGTTCTAATATTCATTCGTCATGACAAATATTTCCTCATTACGAAAATGTAGTTTATGCATTTCGTAATCAGGCCACATACAGTTACGGTCAAAATAATAAATACACCTAATATAGTAACCTTATTATTTGTAGTTCGAACACTACTTAAATTAATATTTTTATTTTAACTGGCATAACCAATAAAGCACTTTATTATCTATTAAATCTATAATATTTATCAAGAAATATTATTTGGTCATAGAAATATTTTGATTTTTGTGAAAACACTGCCTGACATGGTTGGTCAAAATAATAAATACATTTCCTAAAACTCTTAAAAATGATTTGATAACTGAGACAGGTTCAAACAAGTTCATAATGTATTTAAAAGTATATGTTTTACAAAAAAAATGATTTAGTTTTGTTCAAACTATTGCAAAGATGGGTAAGAATAAACATTGTGGTAGTGAAATGGAACTTAATTAAATTTTTTTAAAATGATGGCAATTCTTTTACAAGATTGCTAATATTATGGGTTGCTCTTTGGGAATGGTACAAAATGCCATCAGTCACTCATTTAAAGAAGAAACCCGGGGTAGACCACACAAATCTTCGAAGAACGAAGATAGACGCTTGGTGAAGGAAGTGAAAAAAATCCTTTCATGTCATCAAATAGTTTACTAACCGAACTACAACCGAATATTTCTGCACGAACTATTAGAAGGAGGTTGATAAAGCATAACTTAAGATCATGTTCGCCTAGAAAAGTACCATTATTAAAACCAAGACACTTACAAGCCCGTAAGGAATTTGCTCAAGAACACATTTACTGGTATGGTGCAGAAGGTATTAAAAAATGGAGAAATATTTTATTTAGTGACGAAAGTAAATTTATGTTTGGAAATGATGGGAAAAAAATTGTTAGGCGTCCTCCAAATCAAGCGTTTAACCCTAAGTACACGAAAAAAGCCGTTAAACATGGAGAAGGTAAGATTTCAGTTTGCGGTTGTTTTTCTTGGCATGGTATAGGTCCATTATTTCGCATTGATGGGATAATGACGAAAACAATTTACATCCTAATTTTGGAAACTATTATGCTACCCTATGCGGAATGGAATATGCCACTAATATGGATCTACCAGCAAGATACCGACTCTAAACACACGGCTCGTGCAACAAAAACATGGTTCCAGCAAAACAATGTTCAAATTTTACCTTGGCTTGCTCAATTACCGGGTTTGAATCCAATAGAAAATCTTTGGAAACTAGTAAAAGATAGGATTGAGCAGGAAAAACCAAGGAACAAAAATGAATTATGGACTGCTGTTCTAGAAGGTTGGTACAGCATTCCTGTAGAGAGCTGTCAACGGCTCATCGAGTCGATACCCAAACGATGTCGGGCCGTTTTGACAAATAAAAGTCATGCTATTGATTACTAAGATTATAAAAATTAGTATTATGTAATTAGTAACAGTAAATTGAAATATAAATTTTATAATTGACTAAATTTTCTCGATTGTATTTATTATTTTGACCAACCATTTCAGGTAGTGTTTTCACAAATATCAAAATATTTCTATCACCACATAATATTTCTTGATAAATATTATGGTTTTAATAGATCATAAAGTACTTTATTGGTTATGCTAGTTAGAATAAAAATATGAATTTATTTAGTGTTCCAACTACAAATAATAAGGTTAGTGTTTTAGGTGTATTTATTATTTTGACCGTAACTGTACGTCAGACGCTGACGAATAGTTTTTAACCAGACAGCTGACCGTCACAATGTCTAAATGTTGTAATCCTGATCTAGGATTACCTATGTGACAATATATACTGAGTATATATTCTGACGTGCTCTTATATATTCCCCGTTGGGACTTATGCGCTCGAATCTCTTTTTCAAGTACGTCCATATACTTCAAAATTTCAAAAATACCTCATCCCAAATGCGAATGGCCAGTTTTCCAATATTCCACATTAAATTTACAGCGTATTTATTTTCCTTCCTTTGAACCGAGTGTATACAAATCCAGGCAAAAACTAAAATCTATTTCATAAAGAATATCAATTAAAGCTATGATTACTTTTAATTCAATATTTGAACAAGTTCATATGAATCAGTATTCATCATCTCTACCCCAGTAATAACATATTGAAAACCGTAAGAGCTATCAAAATACTATTCAAAATTCAAATTGATTCCATCATTCAAAATGAAACAATACGCTTGTCATGAGGAAGGTAATAAATTTTATTATTTCCGTAATTAATTTATCAAAATTCAGATTGGGAATATGTTAAAATTGTATTATAATAAATAAATATAATTTTGTATTTCATATTTAATATAGGATATAATAACGATCAATGTATTATGTTTTGTAATATATAACTGTTTATATAATAATTCAAAGTCATAATAAAATTATTTCAAAAATGTTTATCCGTACTCGTCAAACATAATTAATACCATATAAATTTTATTGCTGTTTTGATGTGAATACATCTTTAAAATCGTTCAGATGTATAGGTGAATATTAATAAAAATTGATGTGAAGTGTGAATTTTCACACATTTCTGGGTTTTGCAGGTATTTAGTAACTGAACGATGATTATTTGGGATGCCAAAACAAATTTTATGTCAAAATATTTTTTTATGAATTTTAATTCGAATGCCTAATACCATTATTTAAGTTTCTAAATATATGCAGTATTTTTTTTTATACAGCAAAGTTCATTAAGATTTTGAAAATTGCACCTATGGCTTCCATTGGTTGCTTACATCATAAATCCCGCCCTTTGATTTCGTCAAACATAGAATTAAATTATAATTTCAACACTTTTCACTGGTTATTAAATTTACGCTTTTAAAAATTAAATGCAACATTTACCAAATATAACTAGAATTTTAACAAAATAATTTAAACAAAATAAAAATGCAAAAAAAAAACAAAAAATAAAATCAACAGGATTCGAACCCTAGTTTGCAAGTTAAGTTATATTATTAAGCGTACGACAAATCCAACCACGCCACGAGAGCTACTGATCTGGTAAGTTACACAATGTATTAAATAGTTAACATATTTTAGTTCAAAACACAAAAAATACGTTATTTTCCGAAAACATAATCTGTTCAAAAATTCCTGTTGTACTATTCCGGTTCACACCAATGTACATTACTTAGAATTTTTTCAAATTTTTAGTTTAAACCATCTGGGCTACAGGGTGTGGGACAAAAAATTTTTTGCACAATTTTGGCAAAAATCGCATCAAAATAATTTATTTTGCAAAAATAAAATTTTGATCGTTAATCCACGTACTAAGTGCTTTCATTTGATACCCTACTCAGAATTTAAAAAAAATATTTTATTTTTCGATGAGCACATATTTGTTTATATTTTTAAAGGGATATGTTTTTTAGATGTTTTAGTATTTTTCCTATGTGCGGGTCAAAGAGTTGTATAAGCATGCCAAATTTCAACTCTCTAGGATTAGCCGTTTGGCTACAATTTTTACCGAACAGACAGACAGACAGACAGACAGACAGACAGACAGACAGACAGACGACAAAATGACGGTATAAGGGTTTTATGGTCATACCTACAAAACCCTAAAAAATCTGTGAACAAATTTAGCTAGAAAATGAGAATAAAAGGGTATAAAATGCTGAATATATGGGTACAATAATTAACTTTTGGCTAGTTGGAGGTCTGGCAAAATATAACACAAGATAAAAATTGGAATAATGGATAACGGGAAAAGACACTCCATAGAAAAAGGTGGAGGGGCAATGTATAATCCCCGATTTACCGGTTTCAGATGTAGAAAATACCGGTTGACAAAATTTTTACGTTTGTTGTAACCTGTGTAAAAATGAATTAATTTATTAAGTCATCTCATGTATTGTCATCTCTATCTAAATATAAATTAACCACCCTACTGACTGAAAAGATAAACAAAATTAATAAACAACAATAGAACAATTAAGCAAATAATTGAAGTTGCGAAGGCAATGTGAAGGATGGGAAGAAAGGGGAAAGGGGAGAGTTTGAAGTGGAGCCTGAACAAATAGTTGAGAGAGAAAGAAAGTTAACCAACTTAAATAACTTGACTTATTTCCCAATTTGTAACCGTTAATTGACATAGGATTCGCGGCCTTCCCTGTCTTAATTACTTTGCCTTTGTCATGTTAAATATCGAGGCTCACGTACTCAGTTTTATCACTCGAATTGCGGTTTGTATTAAAGTTTACAAAACCACGCCAAGGTAAATGTTAGTTAATTTTAGACTGAGCCGAGTTATTAATTTAGGATATATTCAGAAATCTTCCAAAATAATTTATGATTACCAAGCTAATTCATGACAAAATAATTTAATATTTGGTGTTAACATATCAAATTTTAGCATCAAATTGTTATAAAATTATTTCATGGAACCCGCCTGACTAGGTAATAAAATATTTAGCAATGCATCTCGATAAAAACTTAACATGGAGCTATCATATTACGAAAAATTACCTAAGAAGCCTAATCTAAATTATCGATGCTCTATCCATTGGTGAATAGGAAAAACAACCTTAAAAAGAAAATGTTCCCTCTTTATTTACAAAAGTATACTGAGACCTACCTTGGCTTACGCATGCATGGTATGGGGTGCCGCAAAACGAGCACATATTAAAAAATCAGCTGTGGCCGACACAGGACCGACCACCATCATAAAGTACTTGTGTAAAATACATTCTAGCAGCAGAGTAGAAATAACTTGGTCTAATATTTTCTTACAGAGATATTATTTATCATGACCATGGAAACGTTACATATAAGTATGAAAATATTGAGACAGAATTTTTTTTTTAAATTTTAGAAAAATTTAAAAAAAATTTAGAAAAATTTACAAACATTTTTATAAATTTTTCGTTTTATCAAAAAACATCTAAATAAAAGTTATTAGTTATTGCATTTATAGAAACTTTTATTCAATAAATTTTTTCGAAATATTCATAATATTTCTGTTGCTAAATATTCGCAAAAATCTTAAAATCGACACAAGTAAAATCCCATTTCTAGTCAACCATCTGTCCGTCCGTCCGTCTGTCTGTCTGTCTGTCTGTGTACACGTGCAGAGCAAATTCGGCTGAAAGGATTTTTATGAAACTTCATATTTAAGCTTCTGCCATCAATGGCACTAGTTGGTCAACTTTTGGTAAAAATCGGTTGACTAAAAATGGGAGTTTACTCGTGTCGATTTTAAAATTTTTGCGAATATTTCACAACAGAAAAATATTTCGAAAAAAATTATTAAACAAAAGTTGCTATAAAAGCAAAAGTTATTGCTTTTATAGCAACAACTAACAACTTTTATTTGAGACATTTTTCGTAAAACGAAAAAAAATTGAAAAATTTTTCTAAATTTTTCTAAATTTCAATTTTTTCATAGTTATATGTAACGTTTCCATGGTCATGATAAATAATATCTCTGTTAGAAAATATTAGGCCAAGTTATTTCTACTCTGCTGCTAGAATGTAGGAATTTTATTCAAGTACTTCGTGATGGCGGTCGGTCCTGTGGTGGCCACAGCTGATTTTTTTGTAATTAAAGTAACTGTCTGTGTCTATTTTCTGTGCCTTATTTCTTGCAACCAGTTAAAATAATCTCCCTGTTGCCTTCTGTTTCTATATATATGGGACGTACCCACCATCGCTTTTCTTCATATCGCAGTAAGTCTAAATATGTATATAAAAGAACTAGACATCTCCCAGATTTGATGACAGATTTGATGACATATTTAATGAAATTGAATAACCGTTTACTCCGAATACTTGTTTAAATTTTTAGGTTAGATACAACGGCTGTGAGAGCCTAGAATGCGAACTTATCACGCCGTTAGAACGTTACGCCGTCACGGCGTTAGAACGCCACCACGAAATTCAAACTTTCAAATAAACACCACGCCTCTCACCCCTGTTATGCCTGTGACTCCATCATGAAAATGATACATAAAGCGTTCCATAGATTTCTAGAAACTTCGGGCAACTCAATGTTCCAAATTCGCTATCCGTTTCAAGGATACTGTATTCTTTGACAAGACCGTATTGTAAGCATATATGTAAAGTTCTATCTAAATTTCTACAACTTCTTTCCAGCTTTTGCAAGGTCGTCTACACATTGCATAGCAAGTTGTCTGCGACCACTTTTCCTATTCCTAACTCTGCTTTTGAAATATAAAAACTGAGCTCGAAATAATTCATCAGAATAATGAAAATTTGGGAAATCGAAAGGAACGATTTTCAGGCTAAAATAAGTACTTTATCCTCTACTGTATTTTAATCCCAAATTACTCGTTTTAAGTTGCGATATTTTACATTTGTGACTGAGATCAGATAGTTTCTTTGAAATTTTTCTTTTCTTTTCATGCCCCTTTATGTCACATGTCATGAACATCTAGGTAGCAGTAATTTAGAGCAGCAAACAGTATTAGAGTATGCATACAAGCGTTTTGTAGTTCATATGTGCTTTAGTTGAAAGCAGATACACTTACCCACATACATACATACGTACATACAGACAGTACAGTGCAAAGCAACAAGAGATCATCTTAGAGCGAACATACTGATTAAGTTAAAGTTCTAGGTAATTAATCTACCTCTGTGTGTTACGGTTGAGAATCATGCTTGCTATTTATTTGTAGGTAGTTATGTTCAAATGCATAGGATGTGCACCGAATAAAGTTTCATTAAATACATAAAATTGTGTTTAACAAAAATGTAATTAACGGTTAATAATGCATTGTTATTCTGTGATTTTGCCTTGACAAGACTTAATAGAATGATAATATTAGAAAAATATTATCCATTTAGCAGTTTTTAGGTAAAACCAAGAAACCTGTATACCGTTGCCCAGGTGTGTGATATCAGGTGTATGTACGACAGAATTTGTTGACAGTTCTTTGACTCATTTGTAGTCAAAATATTGAAGAAACACATAGAGCGAAAGGCACAAATAAATATGTATTTATCGAAAAAACAAAATCTATTTTAAGGTTTTGCAATTTAGACCAAAAACCCTTATTCAGTCATTCATGTAGCTGTCTGTCTGTTCGGTAGAAATTGTGGCCAATCGGCTGGACCTAGAAAATTGAACTGTGCGAGGCGCAAATAGTCGTCATTATCCACGGATGAGCACGCATGCGCTTGACATTTTACACTGCGTGCAATATGAGTAACCAGTGTTGAGTATAGATAACTCAAAATGTTATCTAGTCAAAGATAAGATAATACCACCTTTTTGTAATCTAAACAAAGATAAAGATAATTTAAAAAATAATTATATAGAAAAGATAAGATAATCTAAGAAAAAATCAGATAATAGATAAGATAAACCCCTTCCACATTTATATGGCGCGAAACTCAAATTATCAATGATAAATTCATCATATCGCTTTCATCCAAGGGGGAATCAGTTAAAAGTATCTCGTTTAATAAATATTGTTGATTCATATTTACATATATGTATACCTAGTTTTGTCATTTGCAGAACCATATTAGTAAGTACGTCACAAAATGGGATTCAATGCTGCCGCCTCGCGGTTGGTTTCCTTTTATTTGAATTTAGCATGTTGTTTTTTTTTAAATTGTATTTTGGAAGAATAAATTAAGTAAAAAAATGCTTCACATCAAAACTACAAGTCAATATTAGTCTCTTATTTTATACATTATAATTTAATTCGTCATTATTTTTGCAGAACAATATTATTTTGCAGGTTAATTTTGAGAAATTTACGTTAATAATTGTTATTATGGCAAGTAATATAGCAATAAGTTTGTTTGCTATTTCTAATTAGTGTGAAGGAACAGTATATTGTTCTTATTTTATCTTATTCTTATTTGATATTGATTTTCATTTTTTGAGAAAAAATTTGCAATTAAGAATGTGACTGTAATGGTTCCAATTTGGAGCAAAATAATACACTATTATGCATTATGAAACAAAATATTAATGTTTACTTAGTTTTAATTAAATAAATACTAAATATATTTCGATTTTCACATTATTTAAAAACGTAACCTATAAATATATCTTCGAATCCTTATTTATTTGTTTATAAAAACATTATTTTATAATATAAGGTATCTGAACTATATATATTAGTATATACTTATCATGGATATAAATGTTTTGCTCCAAAGTTGAAAATATCCATAAAATTAAGGTAACAAAAGTAATAACACATGTATTTTAAATCTCCCAAAAAAATCCAAAGGAAACCGTTGCCAGATGGCAGCACATGTATGTGACCTCACAATAATAATGTCTATTATCTATAAAAATTATCTGAAATTACAGATAAAGATGATGAAAATACCTATCTAAATGAGATAATAGATAAAAATATAAAACAGTATCTAAAAAAGATGATAGATAATAATATGTCATCTAAATGCATTATCTAGATAAAATTATCTAGATAATGCTCAACACTGTGATTAACGCTATGTATTTACAGTTGGACACATTCATTATTTGATGGTCGTAGATAAAGGATTTTTACGTGATAACTGTTAAAAATATACCCATTTTTGATGTGACTTACTAGATACTTACAAAACATTGAAATATGTAATATTTAAAACCTTACATTTTTATATAGTGACATAATTTTGTATAAACAGAATATTTCGCCATTAATTAAGAGCGTTCTCTAAATTTCCTAAGTCATTTACCTCCAATTTCCCTTTTGTATCAAATCCCAAGTCTCAGGTTAAAAACCGCGAGGTTATGTACATTTAACCCTCCGTTAAACCATGTGCAAGAACAGGTGTGTTTCCTCTACAGCGGGATTATAACCACACCCGTTTTGCAACAAACGTTACCCTACACGTTCCACTCACCAACCGAGCAATATCTAATATATAATGTAACGTAAGCAATCTAAGCAAAAGCATTGTTAACATTTCGACATGTTGATAAATTTGTCTTAGTTAAAAGGAGAATAACAAACAGGAGTAGAAACAAAGGTTGTGAATCAGACACACAGATAGAGATGGGGAATAAGGAACAATAATGAAAGTCGGATACTTAGAATGAGAAATTCACGGAGGTTAATTATGTTAAGGTTTAATATCACTGTACACTGACAATAACATTTGTTGTTTTACAATGGGCTCGTTACACCATACGGAATATTAAATATCTACGCAGGGTAACAACTAATTCAAGATATTCACTTGAGAAGGAGGAAAACAACGGTTTCACTTAGAATAGAAAGAATTCATCAAAACACGATTTTATTATCTTATAATTTCGAAATCTTATATTTTTATAAACGGTTCGATACAATAGATCATGACATATTGTTAAATAAGTAAAATAGAACAGGCGTCCATAGTAATCTGTTAAATTGGTTTAAAACGTTCCTTATAGATAGAACTTAATTGTATAAATCTGACGTCACAAAAATAACTTCCGGTGTACCCCAAGGTAGTCACCTAGGCCCAATTTTGTTTAATATTTTTATAAATGATATAAATATGTGCTTTAATAAATGCAACTTTCTCCTTTATGCCGACGATTTAAAAATATTTATGCAAATTTTAAATCTCAATGATTGAAATGAAATTCAATCTGATCTAAATAGATTATCCGAGTACTTAAAGCTAAATAAATTAAATATAATTATTTCAAAATGTTCAAGAATATGATTTACTAGAAACAGAAACATAGATTTTAATTATAATAGTAATGCAGATGTCATCTCTAATGTCACTTTTGTAAAAGATCTGGGAATAATATTTGATCAGAAATTAATATTTGATATACATATTGACAACATTATTAACCCGTAGTTGACCAAAATATACACATCCAACCAAGTGGGGTGTAGATACCCCAGGCTTTTCTCATTTAATATCAGTTAAAATAAGGTAAAATTTATACAGTTAGATGCTGTCAAGCCTATAGAATAATATTACAAAAAAAAAAAAAAAAAATCAAAGTAATTATTTAATGCTTTTTTAATAATTTTTAAAATAAAAGTCCTAATCACGCCAATTTCTTTCCTATATTGCATCATACTTCAAGTAGCGTCTCGAGTTTACTGACAACATTGCATCTCTCGTTCACACCAACTCTCACACACTACCTCTCTGATTGGTCTATGTATTTTGGTGGGGGAGACAATTTATCTCTCATTTCTCAAGCAACGCTTGAATTTTGAACGTTTATTTATTTATAATTCGTTCGAAATGCGCTGTTGCCAAATATAAAAGACATATTTTTTTTGTAAATGGTGTTTTTGATTTTTTTGTCGATTAAAAATTAAATTATTGTTAAATATTAACTAATTCATAAATATTATCAATAGATACATCATTTCCACTATTAATATACTGGGGTGTGACACACCCCATTTGGTCAAGCTTGGGTTAAAAAAGCTTACAAAATGTTAGGGTTCGTTACCAGAATTTCTAAAAATTTTAAATCCCATAATACACTGATTTCTCTTTAGTTATTCTATTTTTCTTTAGTTAGAAGTCAGTTGGAATTTTGCTCTATTAGTTGGTCTCCACAGTATCTTGTATACATTAATCGCATTGAAAATGTACAAAAAAGATTTTTAAAATATATCAATTTCAGATCCACTAATATTAACTTAAGACTTCTGTCATTAGAAAATAGAAGAATTATTTTAGATATCAGTTTTTGTTACAAGATTTTCAATAACTTAATTGATAGCCCTGACCTTTTAAGTAAATTTAATATTCATGTTCCCTCTTACATTATTAGAAATACTGAATGTTTAATATTATCTAATAATAGAACTAATTCTGCATATAATGCTCCAATTAATCGTATATCATTAATTTTAATAAATTTATTAAGATGAATAATTTTCCCGACATATACTCATGTACCTATGCAACAATTAAAAAATTGTCATTTATTCTTTAAGTGTATAAGTATAAACTTTTTGTATATATATATATATATATATTTTCATTATGATACTGTTTTAATTATTTTGTAAATTTTTTCTAGTGCCACACTATTATTGGTTTTTACCTGTTCTGTGGCCAAAATTGTTATAAATAAATAAATAAATAAATCTTATAATGCTCTGTTGGTCCTCCGACCAGCAAGAAGAATTCATTAGCCCCGAGCACATTCGTCCCTTTGAAAAGTTGACCTTACATAAACTAGATTGGTGACAGTAGTACTTTGCTGCTAATTTGCTCATAGCGAACCGATTAAACTGTTAGAAAAACTTAAACGGAGAAATCTTTGTCCCAGAATTATTAGTATACTGCACGAATGCTACAGCACAGAGAAAAAGAGAGTACGATGGGGCCCAGTGAAATGCAGTTCGTTTATGCAAGACATCGGAGTGAGACAAGGAAGATTATTTCACCACTTGTTTTCAACGTTTACATGGTCGACTTCAGTAACCTGTTGAATAAGGAGAAGATTGGCTGTGTGGTTGGCACCCGTCATATTAACCACATTTCTTATGCGGATTATATGATAATCCTTGCACCATCTCCAGCCGGTTTGAGAAAACTTTTGCGAGAATTCGCGATGGAGCACGCCTTAATATACAACGTCAACAAAACCGAGTATATCGTGTTCCAGCCGAAAGGTAAAAAATATGCTGTGCCGAGTGTGTGCTTCAATAGTGAAAGTGTGAAAAAAGTCTCTTCTGTGTGTTATCTTGGTCACTTTATCAGTGATGATCTCAGTGACGCAGCTGACATCAACAGGCAATGTCACTCTGTTTGTGTGAAAGCTAACATGCTAAATCATAGATTCTCGAAATGCAGTTCTGATGTACGTAAATATTTATTTAATACTTTTTGCGGTATTGTATACTTCGGCACTCTGGATATATCACAAGAAAAGTCATCTTCTTAAACATATTATTTGCTACAACAATGCATTTCGAGTAATCTTTGGTTTGAAAAAGTATTATAGCGCGAGTGAAATGTTTGTGACAAATACTGTTAAATCATGTATGGCTGTACTAAGGAAATATGTTCATAGTTTGCGGGAAAAACTTTGGGCGACGTGCAACGAGCTTGTACAGTCCTGTTCAGATAGCGATAAGAATTTTCTTACATACTGGGCACTACAACTCATTCTATAACTTTTTATGAATGAGCGGTCTCTCCTAAGAGTTGTGACCATATTTCCAAAATTTACTACAAACTCAAATCATGTTTGTTATATTTGTAATTTCTTGTTCTCTGTTAACTGTATTTTCTGTTTTCTGTTTTCATTATGTTTTTTGTGGATTTTTTTGTAAATATGTGTTTTTTTGGCTCGTGAAATAAATATATTATTATTATTATTATGGGGTTTGTCAGGTCTTGACAAGCGTCCACTAATCGCAAACTTCAGCAACCTTTTGAGCCGCGTCCATTTGTCCACCTCGGATACATATTTCGTATAATTCTTTTCTTCTTTGTCATTACATTTATGATGTATTATGATCACAATTAAGAGCATACATAGTTATGGACCTTCTGTTAAATGAATGTTTCTCATTTAACTTTGTCCTGTGTTACAGGAAGGTCCAATTGTAGAGGATCATTATGTACATTTCCTGCACCTTCGATCCTTCGTTGTAGTGATCTTCCTCGCCTTCATTTGCCATTCGGTTGCACTTGGATAATGGTTTTATTGGTACTGTCTGTTCTGCTCGATATGGCGAATTACGATAGGTGGAGATATTATATCACATTTATTCACAGACAAGTTTATTCCTCGTAGAGTACACGATTTTCGCAGAATTATTTGCCAACTTTACAAGACATATGCGTCGATTGCTAAAATGGCGTCATTGGTAAGAAACACCATCGGCGATAATTCGGGAGGGTAAAGAAATTCATCAGTTGAAATTTTAGTTTAGAAACTTTATATAAAATTTTCAATATTCGTTCAGATAAAATATGCCATTAAAAAAATTCGTCGTGATAATTGAGGTAATTTTAGTGTCTTGTCAATGTGCCGTGAAATGAAAATGGTTGAAAATATCTTTTATAAGGATTAGAATTTAATACTCTAAATTTTTGTGGTAAAATTTCAGTGGTTTAATTTAACTAGTAGGTGTTTATGTAGGTGTTATTTTTAATAAGTGAAAAAGCGTTGAAAAGTAGCGTTCTTCATCCCTCAGATACATTTTGCAAGCCAATGGGCATAGAATGAACCCGCTGGGTCTACAATAACTTGGCTGATAAATAACAGTTGTGAGAGAAAGACAAGGGTTTCAGTGTTCGCTTCCATGCATCGCACGTATTCGTATTCTTGTCCGACTGTATTTAGGCCGTTTGAATCCCGCCGGCCTATTGTACACGACCACCAATAAGTTGAGTTAGTGCCCTTAAAGCTCCCGAGGGTGATACTCTACTACCCCATAACTCCTTGCTTTAATGATTTCGATACTTGAGGCTTCTACTTTCTCCGTCTCTGTCTTAGATTCACTGTCTTTATCTTCATGATCAAGTTCCTTTCCGTGCCAATTAAGATCATTTTCGATACCCCACTGAGAACGAGAGAGATAGTGAGATAAAACGAGAAGAGTAAATTTAAATCTGCTTTTAAATCTATATCCGTCAGAAAAATTAGTTTCATATTGTAGGATTTTCACTCTATTTATTAAGGATAATACGAAGTAAATGAACTCAGTAAAATTATTTCTATTTATAATATTATATATGTCAGCAACCCGCACTACAGAACAATTAAAGTGGTTGCATAGATCCGATGTTGTTGGGAAATATGGTATTTCATAGAATTTAATACAGCGGACCCCTTGGACCCCCCCCCTTGTGTGCGCTTCTGGATAGCCAGTACATACTAACGTTACTCGTTTTTTCACAGGAGCTTACTTGATGGCAAATATTTCCTTTTGGCATATGTTTAAGGTCTCGATATCGTAGTATGGTTTGAGTGAATATCTGACTAGCATGTAAGTCGAGCGGTCTCACAAAATAACGAGCTGTGAACAAAAGCGTGAATATTCTTTAGTGCACTAGGATAGATATAATTATTTAAACATTATGGGAGGAAAGTAATATTTACCAGTCGAAGATTTTTGCGCCCGAGCGATAGCGAGGGCTAGCAATAGCAAAAGCAAAATAAATAACCTAAATGATGGTTAATTAGAACATTTGCGGTTCTTTTACATTTGAAAACGAAACACATATAAATTTAAAATAAATCTATAAATTTCTTGGTTATGCTACAACTAATTAGTTGGCAATAACTAAACAAATAAAAATCTACCCAGAATTTCCTTAAAAAATTATGAAAAAAGAACTTTTTTTATTTTCAAAAAAAATTATCATTTTTTCATCGACAAATTGGTCAATTTATTGATGAAAATTGAACCGTGTAAAATCCTCTTATGACGTAAAAATATTCTTTAGTGCACTAGGATAGATATAATTATTTAAACATTATGGGAGGAAAGTAATATTTACCAGTCGAAGATTTTAGCTAGCAATAGAATACGAAACTGGTAAATATTTACCTCCCGAATTGTTTAAAATATTTTTTACACTTTCAAAGTTATTTTTAAATTCATAGTTTCTTTTTGATTAATTTATTTTAAATATTTGAATAGAATATCAGTATGTCTATGGCCGGATACTATGGTTTTCATCAAACAAAGCTTGAATATTAAAATCGTTGTGTCAAAATTTTGTAAAATGAATTTGAACAAAAGTGAAATGACAGGGGAATTGATGAGGCTGCAAATGCTGCATGTTCCTTCTGTCGGAGAAAACGAAGGGACGTTACCAAATGGCATAAAAATTTAGGTTTTGTCTAAATTTTTTTACTTACATCCTCGGGGGAGGTAAATTTTTTACCTATATCCCGTTGTAAATAGTAACCAAAGCTTCCTTGGCAATGTGTATGGGCTATTCCAAACGTTTGGCGGAACTAGATTTTGCAATCTAGTTACTTTCATCGTTTGAATCGTGCTTTTTGGAAGTTTTGTTAAAGCTTCGTAAATCATAATCACAATAAAAAAAATTTTGGTTAAGGTTAATATCATTTTAATATGTCATTTTTCTTATTTTTTGATTTTTGTGTCCTTCTTAATACAAATTTCTCATTTATTTATTTTTTTGTCATTAAAATATGTAAAAAAAGAATTTTATTTTTGACATAATTTGTCATTCGTTTCCATGGTTTCACTGTTGGTTTTTTAAATTTTCCCATGCAAACGTCAAAAATGAAATAATCCAAGCAAGGTCCCTTTTCGTGACAACCTAAAAGAACGAAATTCCCATTTAGTTCCGCCTAAACGTTTGGAATAGCCTGTATCTACCTCCATCAAATCAATGTCATAACAATGTACTTACTATGTAGAGCAGCGGTCGGGGAACCGGGGTAAATTACCCCAAATGGGTAATACGGAAATTTTTCCAATTTGCTATTTTATAAACATGTTAGTAGCGCACTAAGCAAAAGGGGCGCTAAGGGGTTCGACTAAGGGACGCTATTGCGAAGGGAAGTTGAGGACCTTTTTTTTTGCTCATCACTTAGATTTTGGGAGGTGAGGACCTTTTTTTTGCTCATCACTTAGATTTTTGGAGGTGAGGACCTTTTTTTTGCTCGTCATTTTGATTTTGAGAGGTGAGGCCCTTTTTTTTGTTCGTCATTTGGGTTTTGAGAGGTGAGGACCTTTTTTTTTTGCTCGTCATTTGGATTTTGAGAGGTGAGGACTTTTTTTCTTACCCATCACTTAGATTTTGGGAGGTGTGTACTTTTTTTTGCTCGTCATTTGGATTTTGAGAGGTGAGGACCTTTTTTTTTCTTGTCACTTAAATTTTTTTTTTACAAGCCAATAGGGTAACGTCGGTGTAAAGAAATATATCTTTGGGTAATGGGTAAAAATGTTCCCCGACCCCTGATGTAGAGAGTGCAAAAAATACTTTATTGCAATAATTTAACATTCAGAACCTTATATTATTTTAGTTATTGTGTTTTTAGATTCTGAAGAAGCAGCTTATCTACTTGCGAAATGTTGCCTTTCTAGATTAAAATACATATCTTCCAAAACAGCTGAATGAAGTTTTGAAATTCTGAGTTCTTTTATACTTTAAAATATATTTTATTCAAAGCCTTAATACGAAAAGTGTGTTATAAACTAGTAGCTATTCTATTTTTCATCATCCTTTCCCCTATGTTATATTTTTTTATCACTCTATACAAGCTGTACACAATCGATCAAACGTTACATTAACTGGCTTACCAAACCGAGCGTCATTCGGATAAACCGCCGATGAATGAAAGACGATAAATAACAGAGCACAACAAATATAGCGAGAGGAGGTACTGTTAAAGCTGGCAGGCACGCCGCTACTGCCCAAATTATACGTTAAAGGCTTTATGACCTTTCAAAAGTAATAAGGATATTTATGTGGTTATAAAAATGGACATGCATTAAGTGTAATCAATAAATAAAATGGCATTTCGAGAAAACCATCAAATTATTATTATTTATGACTAAAAGCAATATGTATAGAGAGAAAAAACCAACAAAAATCGCAAAAAAAAGTTGAATATAGTCAGAAGATGTTGACAAAAACTTTAACATTAATTACCAGGATTGTTTTTTCTTTGAGGATGTTTTATTTGCTATATACTTCTTTATCTAAGATGTGTTCTAATCCAATTAATTTATCTTTTGTAGGGAGTTACGTTTAGTGCTCCAACACATACTTCCGTTTCCTTTTACATTTTTTAAAATTTTATCTGATTTTAAGCTTGATGTTGGGAATTATGGTCGAAGTACCCACGGTGACTTAATCGTTTTTTCTTTTTAAGGTTTTGTAGGTATGACCACAAAAAACCCTTATAACGTCACATATGTGTCTGTCTGTGTATCTGTCTCTAAGGTAGATATTGTAGTCAAACGGCTAAACATAAAAAGTTGAAATTTGGCATGGAGTTTTCAAAATAACACATCACGAGATAAATATAAACAAATATATATTTAATGAGAAAATAATTTTTAAAACTTTGAGTAGGGTATCAAATGGAACCACTTAATACGTAGATAAACAAATTTTTATTTTTAAAAAATAATTTTTTTAATGGTTTATTTGTGAAAAATATATCAAAAAACTCTAATACCCTAACCTAACCACCCTATTTTCCAGAGGGGTGATCCAAAAATTTGAAAAAAATCTCAACAATGTATATTGATGGAAACTGGAATAGTTCAACGAGAATTTTTGATTAGATTAGGTTTTCAAGAAATATAGATTTTTTTGTGTCGTTGAAATAATTATATTTTAAAAATGTATACCTACTGTGGTATTGAAAGAAAACCCTTAAGACGTAGATTAAGAAACGAAAGATTTTTATTTTAAAACAATTTTCTTCCAAAATGTACTAAAAGTTCACTGTCCTACACCCTTCAACACAAAATGGTTAACTAAAAATCTGAAAAAAATCTAAGTAATGTACATTGATCTGAATTGGAAAAGTACGAGAGGAATTTTTGACCAGATTTCGTTTCTGGAAAATATTGTAATTTTTGTGTTTTTGGCAAAATTCATTATTTTTTTAATTCATGGCTAAATTAATGCTAATAATGTCATAGATTTTTGAATTTATGGCTAAGGAAGCATGTGTGTGTGTGTTTTTTTTTTTAACTAAAAATATAATAACAAAATTTTAACAGCTGATTTCATGCGTGTAGTGTGCAATAGGCCTCGCTTAATATTATAAGTTATGATTCAACCAATTGTTTGAATTTCTTAAGTTTTTCGTTTAAGTTATCAAAGAGGATTAAATCATTAATAGTAGTGAAATACTTATAAATCCAATAATATACAAATTTTTAATAGAGAGAAATTCGTTTCTGAAATTGAAAGAAATGACTTTATTTATCAATTATTATCAATATTCTTTATTAATTTAATGAAGGCTTGAATACGAAGAAAATGCAGAAAAACACTAGGATTTTTTAATTAAAATTTTATTGCCACGAAATTTTATCGATTTGTTTAAATTTTGTTTAAAAAAAATAATAATAAATGTAAGCTCTTAGTACCTACTCAAATAACGAATAAAATGATTACAAAAAAACTGATGATTTTTTTGTGAATATGGAACAAATATATATATTTTTTTAAATTCAATTATCTGTGCTGCTGTGGCAATTAGCCAGGACAATTTTTATTTGTGAAAAATTCCATGCCCGAACGGTATTCGAACTCGAGACCTTAGCAACGCAGAGCACATGTGTTACCACTACGCTACGCCAGTCGGCAGGAACAAATAAATATTCCTAGACATCCAGCATTATGTTGGCTTTTCACACTTATTATATACTTACCTCATGGCCCCCACAAGGGGGGGCTGGCAGGGCCTCAGCTTGGGGACCCGAGCTTGGGAGCCCGGAGTAAACTTGTAATTTATTCTGATATTGTGTTTTTTGTATTTTTTACATCTTCATGCCATATTTAATTTAGTCAAAATTAAGTATGACCTATACAATTTCTATTTTAACAGTAAAAGGAGTGTATAAGGGCCCGCCAAAATTTCTGGCCTGGGCCCCGCTCAGGGATGCGGAGACCATGATCTACCTACAAAACCCTAAAAAGTGTGAAAATTCACCCCACATAATTTTTACCGACCGCCAACATATATAAGGGAGGTATTGTGATCATACCGTTTTTGACATTTCGAGATTTCGATGGATCTCCACGAATTTATGTCCCTACATAACATTTTGACTATTTTTAGCATGATGTCTGTCGGTCTGTCTGTCTGTCTGTCTGTCCGTATGTCTGTCCGTCTGTCTGTCCGTCTGTCTGTCCGTCTGTCCGTCTGTCTGTGTACACGTGCAGAGCAAATTTAGCTGAAAGGATTTTTATGAAACTTCATATTTAAGCATTTGCCATCAATGACACGAGTTGATCAACTTTTGGTAAAAATCGGTTGACTAAAAATGATAGTTTACCCGTGTCGATTTTAAGATTTTTGCGAATATTTCACAACAGAAAAATATTTCGAAAAAATTTATTGCGCAAAAGTTGGTAGAAAAGTAATAATTAATAACTTTTATTTGAGACGTATTTTGATAAAACGTAAAATTTCGAATAATATATGTAAAATTTTTCGAAATTTTTTCTAATTTCATACTTATATGTAACGTTTCCATGGTCATGATAAATAATATCTCTGTTTTAAAATATTAGGCCAAGTTATTTCTACTCTGCTGCTAGAATGTATTTTATATAAGTTCTTTATGATGGCGGTCGGTCCTGTGGTGGCCACAGCTGATTTTTTATTATATACTAACTGTACGACTTTGCTCGGGGACGATTTTTTATTATTGATCTAAATTTTCTTGGAACTTACAACATACCTACTCGCAATAAGACGACCGGACAGGCGACGATACTATAAATTGAAAATACGGGATTAAAGTAAACAGAATTACTTATCTTTATGAACGAAGTTTCTAGTTCTACCATTAGGTACTAGATTTTTACATTAGATTAACATTGTTGCTAGAACTGACATGTGAATACACTGTCAAACTGAAGAACTGACATATAATTTGATACAAAACTAACGCTACATATAATTTTGCGTGTGGGAAACATTCAAACTTCAAGGTTTGACCCAGCGACTTATTAAAAGTCATCGCAAAACAAACCCAGCATAAAATGTATGTCAAACGATTGGAAATTTTTCAACACGCCTTTATATATCATTTTGTTTGGAATATGAGCTAAAAGCACAAATAGATGTTTCCCTAAACATCCAGTCTTTTTTTTGTTACCGCTTTCTACACTAGCGAAAATCGTTTGATGAAACTCGGTTTGATTCTCGTATTAATAAAATAAATCTGAATAAAACTACTTAAATCTAAACTATTCAAATCTAAAACATAGTTCTTTTCTGAAAATGAATTTGGTTTTCAATAAATCATTCCCCCAGTCCGACAAATAATATTCAAAAAAAAAAAAAAATTTAAAACAAGCATCTAAAGCAAAAAAATGAAGCATTCTTTTTCTTTTTTGCATCTAAAAATTTGTGTGACGCCGCAATTTTGTGACCTAAAATCAGTGGTTTTAACTTTAAAATTAATCAGCATAATTTAACATCCCTCCTTCAATAAATTCTACTAAAATTAATTCTCTCATTTGACATTTAACCCAACCAAACTGTCATGTACCAATACCCTTTATTTTCAGTGAAAATTTAATACACAAATCATTTTCCCCATTCGTTTTCACCTTTCCACAGTAACTCAAATGAATTATTGCCACGATTTGATTCCATAGAACGTTGAACAGGTAACATACTAACAGTAATACCCCCTGCTACTACTGAATGTTTATGATGGCACCTACTTCTTCTCCTTAATTAAATACCAACGTGGCCTTTATTATTAAATACCTGTAGCCCCATTAGAATTTTAATAAATCCGTTTGTGGGGCGCCTGTTGTTTTATTTAACCATGCTTTAGAACAGTAGAAAGCGAAGGGGTGTGGCCAGATATTTCAAACAGGAAGAAAAGAAGGATATAATCTGATCCAGGAAGAATGAGAAACTTTGATAACTAAGAAAAGGGGAAGATTTCTCAGATTATTTAATATACTTTAAGATGATATGAATTTGATTTAAAAAGGGACTGGTGACGCATTCTGAACTTCTAAATTAAATTGGAAATTCTTTCTAATAATTTTGATATTCACCTATAGAAAATTCTTATTAATGTGTAAAAAATTTATGTGAATTGTGAAGTTTCACATATTTCAGAATTTCGTATTTAGTAAATGAAAGAGATCAACAAAAGGCTAAATGTCTGCTATATTTAAGAAGTTAATTGGCTGGTGACGGTGATGCTCCAACCAAGGAGGTTTTCAAAATTAAACGATGCCATTCATTCCGATGTTGAGAAAAACATATGGCTCTGCTTCATTCGTTCTTCTCACTGCCACAGTAAGAACGCTGCATATACGGCTGAATTATTTAAAGAGCAACATACATGTTTCACATATAATGTTAATGAAGTGAGTTATTTCAAAAGCAACATAGCCATAAAACAAATGCTTATCGTATCCATAGAAAAGACAAAATATTATGTTTTTAAATATTTTTTGGACTTATCTACTAAGGACATTATTATTTTTGTTTGTATGTAAATATAAACTAGGTAATAAAAATTCATTTATTGTTTCTAAATTACTACTACTATTTTTTAACCGTCTAGGAACTTTATCATGTCAAATAACTATTATATCTAATCACCAATGCATATCTGTTGTGATGGATATGAGGTTGCTTTCATAATTTGCTATGTTGCAAATGAAATAACTCACTTCATTAACATAATATGTGAAATATGTACGTTGTTCCTTAAATAATTCACCCGGTACCTATAAAAATACACATACGTTTAGCTAAATATATTCAAATATAACAAACGAAGAGAGAAACTAGGAATGTACGTTGGTAAGTGTAGTTCAAATATGGAATTGTGTGAAATAAATGTATAATTTTTTATCGGTTCTCAGTCGAATGATCGACATCAGGTTTCCCGTGAACTATACAATCTTTTATTTTTGTTATAATCAAAATTAACAAATTATTGAAAACAATTTGTTGTTTGTTAATCTAAATGTTGGGAACTTTATTTCAGTATCCTACATTTTTAATATAATAATAATAATAATAATAATAATAATAATTTATTTAACTCAGTTGATCAATACATGATATATGAGACGTCAGTAACTTAAAATATAGGTCTAAAATTCTTATAAAAAATTATTATTACAGTCATAAAATCAATAAAAGAAAAGAAAACATTAATTAATAAATTATCACTAGAATATAATAAAATAAAATAAAATAAAATAAAATAAAATAATAAAATAATATAAATAGTCAATAAATTACAATAAATTGAATTAACTAAAGAGAATTAAATTAATCAATGTTAACTTGTTACACATGTCTGAATTTTAAGATAAAACAATATAATATAGTAAAATCTCGATCGATCGTTCCCCTAGCCATCATTCTACCGCATTATTCGTTCAGAATTCGTTCAATAGATCGATCGTTATTTTTAATAACAAAACATATACGAATGAAGGAAAAATATATACGGTGTATCAAGATGGAACACGATTTTTGTTGAAAACGGGACGTGTGAGCAAGTTGTGATTTTTTTAAAAGTTTAACCATAGAAACCAATTGTTATACTAAAGTTTTCCGGAATAAACTGAAAGTACAAGATATCTAGGAAAACATTGATTTTTTAAATGAAAACGTGTGTCAAATTGGGTATGAGTTTGTTTAAACATTTTTTAAATATCTTTTCCGGTTTACGAAAAATGATATTCTCTATAACTTTTTGAAAGTAAAGTATTGTTATTTACAAAATGTTCATTTATTGTATAGTGTTCAGCCTTCCAGTTTGGTTTAAACACTTTTGAATCCTTAGTCTTGAGCTATCTGTAGCTCGGAGCATAATAAAAATAAAAATATTTCACTTTCAAGTAGATACAATTCAAAAAATTCTGCATTTCTTTAATTGTAAAGCAAGAAAAGAAAATGTAATTACCAATGATTTATGTAATAAACAATAAGATAATAATATGTGTATGAATATATTATTAATATTTAATTTAGTTAATAATAAGTTTTTTTTGTTGTTGTTTAGAGTGGTTTTATGAATTTTTAGGTGGTTTAATTCAAAATGTTCCCCGGTACCTGGCCCTGCGGTTTGCAGGTTTTTGCGGTGAATCTGTGGTACTTAGTCCGGCTTTCTTTATTTTTTTTTTTGTAATCATTTAGATCTGTCTTGTTTTCTTTTTTTTTTTTGATTTTATTTTTTCATTTTTGTGTGAAGCTAGTTGGGCAAAATTACTCCTTTTTCCTGCCTTACCGGCCACGCAAAATTACGCGCCTGCTCCTAAGTTAAATTCAAATTATGGTTATTTTAATTAATACCATATTAATATTTAATCAATCGTTTTTAAAGTGGTTGCGTGAATATTTTTTCCAAAAATGAATTCCAAAAGTAGCTATTGGCAACCACTTGAAACACAATGAAGCAATTTCGATCGTCCATCATTGAGATCACATGATATTGACATCAAATCCCACAGCAGCTCTCAATCATGAACAGGCGGTTCGTAATAGGCACAGCCTGATACCACTGACTGATTCTGCAAAACGGAGCCTCCTGCGAACACTTGTTATATTATAAACAGTAATTGATTTTATACCAGTGGCGTAACCAGTGCCGATTCTGAGTACTAAGCAGGGATGGGGAGTCAGCAGAAAAATAAACGACTCCCGAGCCGGTATTTTTAAAAACTGACTCCTACTCCCGACTCTGACTCCCGAATCGGACTACAAATCCCAACCCTGACTCCCGTCGCTGACTCCCGACCCCGACTCTCGACTCGTTTCACTCGTAAATCGTTAAGTCTATTCCAAATGTTTAAGCAGAACTAAATGGAATTATTACTGTCTTAAGTTATTACTCAAACGTTACCGTGGCTCCGTGGTAAGACGGTTGCCTACGGAACACAGGGACGCGGGTTCAAATCCCGCTCCTTCATCGGATTTTTATCTTCTGATATTCGTAGTAAGCTGTGGGGTCGATTCAGCCTCAAGTATTTAATATTTAAAATGAGTGCCTATTTATACAAGGGTAATAGGACTAATCGAAACGACACACTAACCACGTGTTTTTTATATCTGTTAGAATATACATTGTTCCGAGCTGTTGTCTCCATCTTGCCTGTTTCCATGGTTTGCATAAAAATAGATGTTTTTTTTTAAATTTATTTATTTTACATCGGCCTATTTCTGCAACGAGGCTAATCGCCGATGCCAGGGGGCGAGTTCTTACACCTGGATGAGTGATGAATGATTGTGAAAATGAGAGTAATGTAAAGAAATTATTCTCGCCCGAATAATATCACCAACGAATGAGGCTCGAACCACCGACCGCCCAGACCAGACTGATTCTAACAGTCTAAAACCGTACGACTTAATGCGCTCGGCCACTCCGTTAGCAAAATTATTAAACAATATTGTTAAACAATAGTTTTATATAATATCTAGTAGTCGTTGGTTCGATGTATTGAAGAACTGAAAATAAAAATAATAGGATCCCAACACCTAGATTCTCCATTTCTAGACCGCCGGCCTTAGATATGAAAGTCACGTGGTCAGTGTGACGTTTCGACCGGTCCTATTATACCTGTATAAACAGGTACTCATTTTAAGTATGAAATACTTGAGGCTGAGTCGACCCCAGACCCAAGATAAAAATCCGAAGGAGGTGGGAGGTCTCGAACCCGGGTCTCCGTAGCCAACCGTCTCACCACGGAGCCACGGCAACTCATTGAAGAGCTGTGAATGTATAATTGTTGTTCTACATATTTTGCATACTTGTTAATAAATACATTCTGTTTCCATTTCCGTTGTTGCATTTAGGCCGCGAACATACAGAAAGCCGGTAAATCAGCGCTGACAATCGGTACCGAAAACAAGCGTACTGGGTTACTGGTTGAGCACACGCTAAACGCTGATATTGCATGTGACACTGACAGATGACATAACCTATATATTGAAGTTTTTTATTATTTTACCCTATTTATCGTACATTTTTTAATTATATTGGCCTAGCATAGAGTGAACGCTAGTTTTGAAAGAGTTTAGCTACTCTTTCGTATATTGGCTCAATTATATGTTGAAATAAGTGAAAATTTCTAGTTCATGAGTTCTAATTCATCTTTGGATCAGTTGTTTCTAACAGTATCACTATATTTAAAAATGGAAGAAAAGGTATACATGCAATAAACCAAGAGAAACGTAAATATGGGGAATACCACCACCTTTTTCCTCAATTAAAAGAAAATGATGCAAGATTTTTTAAATATTTTTTTGTTTCGGCGCTGACAACAAGCTGCTTAAACTGCTTAATGTTTCGGTAAGCGGGTAGCCGACACCGACCGTCGCTGACCAGTACACAGCGTGTGCGGTTATATTTGAAAACATGGATAGATACTGCGGCAGATCAGCGCTTGTTGCCAGTAAAGCCGGTGCCGGCTTTCTGTATGTTCGCGGCCTTTCGCTCATGCTAACAATATCTATAGCCGGTGGTCTAGAAACGGAGAGTTTACCTTCTATGTTCCAATACGCCTATCTAGGCGTTGGGAATCTAATATTATTCTTTTTTAGTTATTACTTGTTCACATTTTAACGATTGGTGTGGATAGGAGATTTTGTTAAAGAAAATGATAAGATGCCTCATAGTTCCGCTTAAACCAAAGAAGCAGACTATACATTAAATAATTTAGTTTGATGCGAGCTGTTTTAATAAAATGCTATTTTCATTACATCTTGATTTTTTGTGTTATTTTTGATACAAATTTTCTTATATATATATATATATATATATATATATATATATATATATATATATTTATATTAGTTTTAAAACATTTTCATTGTATTTTTTATATTTTATTTTATATAATATGTCACGTTTTCCTTTTGACATTTAGATTTTGGCTGCCAACATGAAATATGAAATAATCACGGAGCTCGTTACAACTTTAGAAAACAAAAATCCAGTTTCCGCTTGAATATAATAAACAGAGTGTACAGAAAAAGATAAAATGGATATGAGTAAAAAACAAAAATCCTTACTGCCTCATCGTATTAATCTGTTAATAGAAGTAGTATTAATCAAATTTTAAATTGGGAAACATGTAGGAAAACCGGTATGGAAAATTTTATTTTAGTTCTTGATAAAAAAAAAAAACAAAATGTCGTTCCTATTTCTCTCTTACAAATTTTTAGTAATATCGTTTTTTTTGTTTTGTTTGCGGTTTATTCTCATCCATGATAAAAATTGAATAAAAAAGTCGGGAGTCGATAGTTTTCTTGTGAGGGCATTTCTAGGATCGGTCGAAACATCACGATAGGTTGCATGAATTTAAATATTTTCATTGTAATTCATGGGACTAACTTTGAAAGGCCCTTCCACATAGTGGCTTCCAAGACTTGCGAGTGGGATCAAGTCTGCAAGCCTAAAGGTCCGCCGGTTGGTTGCTTAGATTCTTTATGACAGGAATAAGGGTGTCTGAATAAAAGTCTGCATTTTACTTGACCTACGTTTAATGTTTACGTAAGGTTTAAATTAAAGACTACACTAGAACTTACAATTGAAAGATGTGTACGAAATCCCATGAGACCCTCCACAAAAACCCCACAATCACCTCACAAGCCGTTAAACACCTCACAACACTCACAGTGTTTAACCCGTTGTCGAGGTTCGCTCAATTCATCCAAACTCTCCTCAACACTTCCAGACTACTTCTGGTTCACTACACGCTACCGAGATTCTCAACCAAATATGCTTGGGAGGTTCATCCGACTCCGGTGATGGTTTACTCACGACTCCCCGTCTTGCACAAGATTTCCCTAGCCCTTTTCTTAAAACTAACAATTTGATCTCTGAACTCCATTTTTTGTGGTTGTAAAAATAATCAGCTTTCCAATTAACAATAAAAACCTTTTAACTTATCTTAAAGACTCATATTTCTATTCCCAATAATTCGTAGCTCTAAATAATTAATTTTAACTCTAATTACCTACGAAGTCCATATAACTGAAAATATATGGTCGCATATCAACATCTGTGTAAACAGTCTCGACCATGTTCTTGAGATAAACGGTGACAACATTTTAAACAAATCATATAATATACGACATTAAATTCTACCTCTCAACATTTAACTAAAAAATATATATAATAGCTCAACTAATCTTTGAGGATGTTTATCTTAAAATAGATTAGTTTTTATATTTAAATAATTGAATAATTTTATTTTAAATAATAATCAAATTTTATTTCTGAAATTACCTCTCCCCGACTCCTCCAAAAAGCTTCGATTTCTTGTCTCCCGACTCACGACTCCGATTCCGACTCCCTATCTCTCGTTCTTAGCAAATCAATCAGTGACTACACCTTTTTATCTTTATAATAATTTTGGAAAATTGAAAAGAGCCAGAAAGCTGCCTCCGTATTTTCTTTTCTCATATTTAAACTAAACTTTAAAAAGCCAATATATATATATATATATATAGTTGAATGTAGTTCTTGACGAAAATCGTATAAGGAGAAATAAAAATTCTTATTTACTCGTCAAAATTTATTAATTAAAATGTACTAAGAGACGTTTCGACTGTGAAATCCAGTCATCTTCAGTCTAAAGTAAATTGAACTATAAAATAAAAAACTTCAACATTGCCAAAACTAGACCACTGGAAATACGTGGTGGTGCGACATGTTGTATCGGACCCAACTATTGGGTTGTATTGGGTTTTTTGGTAAAATAGTGGTAAAATAAAAAAATAAAATAAAATAAAAAACTAGTTTTAATTGCTTAATCTACGTTTTGAGAGCTTTCTTTTTATACCAAACAAAACAAAAGAAAATTAACCACAAAAACTCGATACTTTTTAAACTAATATTCTGATCAAAAATTCCTATTTAACTATTTTGGTTCCCAAAATAATCAATAAAATTATTGATTATAAAAATTTGAAAAACTCCCCTGCCCAGGAGAGCTGCTTTGTTTTTGATATCTAGCTAAATTGATGAAAAATAAAATTTTATTAGATTATCTGTGCATAAATTTGATACCCCACTCAGAATTCTAAAAAAATATTATTTTTCTTTTAAATTGTTTATATTTTTCTCGTTATGTATTTTTTTTTAACTAACTAAAGTTTTCCTATATGTGGGTGAAGGGGTTATACAAGCATGCAGATTTCAACTTTCTATGTTCAACCGTTTGGCTACAATTTCTACCGAACAGATAGACAGACCCATGAGTGAGGTTAGAATGTTTTTTCGGTAATACCTACAGTGGGGATGGCTAGTGGTATAGCCAAATGATGCTTTCGCATCGGCTAGATATAAGGCCATCCGGCTCGAAGGACCAAATCACCGGGCTCTGGTTCTTCAAGTTGGCCGTCTGAATATCTAGCCATTACAGACGCACTATTTGAGTATTGTAATTTAAGAAAGTGCTGTCTTTCGGCAGATGAGTATGAAGTAATTGTGTGAGACAGCATTTTCAAAGTATTTTTTTAAGCTACAGTCTTGTAACTTTGTAAATAGTTAACACCAAATCTGCAGTCAGCATGTCAAATAAAAATATGTGTGAAAATTTAAGCGTTTTCAGAACCTTTTACCTTAAATATTTACGACAAACTTGACTGGATATTTTGTCTATAATTTTAAATATCCTGAAGCATGTTTTCAGGTATGTATTTTAGCCCTTTAATGTTAAATTACTTGTAAATTATAATTTACCGAAGTTGGTTGGTTTAATCTAAGCCAGAATTTCAACATAGTTTACATTATTTTTCTAGTTAAAGTTGAGAAATCCTTCACATATTATGAATACCCTGCGAGCGATACATTAAGGGGAAAGCTGCTGTGTGCTTTATTGACAAATGATATTGTTGATTGTGTGTTCTTCTCAGTGGAAACACACGAGAAAGTATACTGGCGCTACAGTTCTCTTTCACTATCATCCATCTAACTTATTTGTCTGTCAATGTCTAACTTGTTTGTTACCTCTGATATCTGATTCTCGGAGATCTACACAAATACATGACGTAGGAGTATCAACAAGGTTTCCAAACAATGTCACAGAAAAGGTTAAAAAGATTTACATGTACTTGATTGCCAAATGCATATTCATTTCATTTATATTTAATCACTCCTCTTGGGTACTTTTGTCGGGAGGACTTACATAAGTCCTCCATCTTGTTCTGATAACTCTCCATCGATTCTACCTTGGCTCAAGCTCAAAGTGACGAGTTTTACTCAGACATTGCTCCAAGACCTTGCTTCCCCATCTCAAGACCTTTCTCGGTGATAGACGACTATACACTGAAGTGAAAACTACAGAGACAAGCTGACTGAACATACAAGCGGTTGATTTTTTAAACAAAGGTATTCAAAGAATAAATAAAAAAAATAATTAAAGATAAATTAAACTGGAAAAAACACATTGGTGAAACTGTAATCAAAATAAACAAATACAAGGTGTAACTGTAATCAAAATAAACAAATACAAGGTGTCTCAAAAGAAATTTTATATTTATTTAGCTTACTGCGTGAACGCAACGTATCCGAGGGGCGCGGGGGTTTTGTCAATCGGTAGCCTGGCTCTTGGGAATTCAGTCGCTATGGAGCGTTTCTCGGACCGAGCAGACCGCGCGTTATGCGTGCGAGAGTTTTACAAAAACGATGATTCGGCGACTGTAGCGCGTAGAAAATTCTGCAGTATTCGAGGTTTTCGCCACTTAAATGATGCGCCAAGCATTCCTCTCATTCGACATTGGGTTAAAAAGTTTGAAGAGACTGGTACAACGCTGGATAAATCAAAATGCGGGCGACCTAGGTCATCAAGAACGGTAGAAAACGTGGAGAATGTTAATCAGTCTGTTCGTGACGACCCGAACCTTTCAATTCGGAAGCGCGCAAGTGCTTTAAATGTGCATAGATCATCATTACATCGCATTATGCACAAAGACCTAAAGCTGCACCCCTACAAAATTCAATTGGTGCAAGAATTAAAGCCCCAAGATGCCAGTCAGAGGCTTAATTTCGTAAATCAGGTGATTGAGCGATTTTCAACGTTTACCAACATTTTGTTTTCGGATGAAGCTCATTTTCATCTTAATGGCCACGTAAATAAGCAGAACTGCCGCTACTGGAGTGCAACGAATCCGAAACGCAAACATCAGAAACCCCTACATTCGCCTAAAGTGACCGTATGGGCTGCGATGTCAGCGCGAGGAATTGTCGGCCCTTAATTTTTTGAAGACGAAAGGGGGCGTGCAGTTACAGTGAATTCAGAGCGTTATGTGGAGATGTTAGACAACTTCTTGGTACCTGAACTGCAAAACTTTCCTGGCTATAACTAAAGAACATAGTTCCAACAGGACGGAGCAACTTCACACACGTCCAATATGTCTCTGCCACGTGTTCGTGAAATTTTCTCAGGCAAGTTGATCTCCCGGAGAGGTGACATAAATTGGCCTCCACGCAGTCCAGATTTAACCCCTATGGACTTTTTCCTATGGGATTATCTTAAATCTAAAGTTTACGCCAATAAACCGACTTCACTGGCGCATTTGAAAGAAAATATCCGTCACGAAATGGCAGCCATCCCTGAGTCCACCTGCCGTCCACATGACGTCATAAGTAATTTTACTGTTCGATTAAATGAGTGCCGAGAACGCGAGGGTCTACATTTAGACGATATTATTTTTAAGAAATAAATCCCCAAAAAGTGTATTTTAATAATTAATAAACATTTTTTCTATATATGGCTTACTTTTTTTTTTAATCGATCCACTAAATATAAAATTTCTTTTGAGACACCTTGTACAATTATATGCTCTATAAAATCATAAATCATACCTCGCCTGAGTGAGCCAAAGTTTTCTATTTCTCTTATGTTCTGGCTAGCCTTACTTACGGTATAGTACTTTGGGAAAACTCAACTGACTGGTTTCATCTTTTTAAACTTCAAAAAAGATCAGTTCGAATCCTTGGGCGCCCTGGGGCGCTGTGGCTGGGCTACAGGGGCGCCGCAAAGATTCAGGACTTTTTTTTATTTTTTGTTGGTCATCACTCTTTATTTTAGAAGTGAAGACCTTTTTAGGGTTTTGTAGGTATGACCACCAAATAACCCTTATAACGTCACTCACGTGTTTGTCTGTCTGTACAGTAGAAATTGTAGCCAAACGGCTTAACGCAGAAAGTTGAAATTTGGCATGCTTATACAACTCTATGACCCACATATAGGAAAAATGCTAAGAGTTCAAAAAACCCATCTCGAGATAAATATAAACAAATATGTATTTAACAAAAAAATATATATTTTTACAAATTTATTATGTAGTATCAAAAGATAGTTCTGAAGACAGATTAAGAAACAAGAAGTAGTTTTTTTAAATAAGTTTCTTTTAACACCTTTTTAGCCAAAAAATGTGTTAAAAAATTTCTTCTCCCTCTTTTGGCCAAAGAGGTTAAACTAAAAATCTAAAAAACTTGTTGGTAATGTACATTAATCTAATCCGGAAACGTACGAGAGGAATTTTTGATCAGATTGCGTTTTTTGGAAAAAACTGTAGTTTTTGTGTTTTTGACATTAATTATTTTTTTAATTCATGGATAAATTATGGTTAATAATGTTACGGATTTTTTGTATTTATAGCAAGATATTGCGTGTCTTATTTTTAAATTAAAAATATTTTAAAAAAATGTAATAGTTGCGAACCGAGTTTGTGGTGTGCGTACCACACCGCAATACACTCTACTGTAGAGTGTAGTGTTCAGTTATTTTATTATACTATTACATGCCGTGATTCAATCTGTTGCATGACTTCTTACCCTTATTAAATACCTATAAAACCCTGAAATGTGTGAAAATTTACACTTCACATAATTTTTTTTTTATGTCATCGCGTGTATTTTCATATTTTCACCTTTCTAATAAAATAAAATGAAAAAATGATAAATGATATAGAACAATGAATTGACTTGGGGCGCCGCGGAAAAAAATTAATACATTAAGGGCGCCGGGAACCGAAAAAGTTTGGGAACCACTTCGTTTTCAAAAATTGTTAGGTACTGTTGATCTATTAGATTAGATTTGGCAGAACTTGATCTTGATGTTTTTAAAGAGTTCTTCTAATATCTTAAAGCCAACAATAAAAGAAGTTTTTCGCGTTACATTGATATGAACCTTTACGTACTGTACTCTTGTGATAGAATAAAGGATTGTGAGTAGCACAAAACTGTGTGTGTCTTCAATAATACTTCGATATAGTTCATGTTTTGGAACCATGTATAAGTGTGGGGTGTTTTATAATTTCATAAAGCCTGATCTAAGAAAAAAGAGTGCGAAGTAAAATGAATTAAAATGAGTTTTAAGTTTATGTTATAAAGGTGTCTCAAAAGAAATTTTATATTTATTTAGCTTACTGCGTGAACGCAACGTATCCGAGGGGCGCGGGGGTTATGTCAATCGGTAGCCTGTCTCTTGGGAATTCAATCGCTATGGAGCGTTTCTCGGGAGCAGACCGCGCGTTATGCGTGCGAGAGTTTTACAAAAACGGTGATTCGGCGACTGTAGCGCGTAGAAAATTCTGCAGTATTCGAGGTTTTCGCCACTTAAATGATGCGCCAAGCATTCCTCTCATTCGACATTGGGTTAAAAAGTTTGAAGAGACTGGTACAACGCTGGATAAATCAAAATCCGGGCGACCTAGGTCATCAAGAACGGTAGAAAACGTGGAGAATGTTAATCAGTCTGTTCGTGACGACCCGAACCTTTCAATTCGGAAGCGCGCAAGTGCTTTAAATGTGCATAGATCATCATTACATCGCATTATGCACAAAGACCTAAAGCTGCACCCCTACAAAATTCAATTGGTACAAGAATTAAAGCCCCAAGATGCCAGTCAGAGGCTTAATTTCGTAAATCAGGTGATTGAGCGATTTTCAACGTTTACCAACATTTTGTTTTCGGATGAAGCTCATTTTCATCTTAATGGCCACGTAAATAAGCAGAACTGCCGCTACTGGAGTGCAACGAATCCGAAACGCAAACATCAGAAACCCCTACATTCGCCTAAAGTGACCGTATGGGCTGCGATGTCGGCGCGAGGAATTATCGGCCCTTACTTTTTTGAAGACGAAAGGGAGCGTGCAGTTACAGTGAATTCAGAGCGTTATGTGGAGATGTTAGTCAACTTCTTGGTACCTGAACTGCAAAACTTTCCAAAGAAGATGGTTCCAACAGGACGGAGCAACTTCACACACGTCCAATATGTCTCTGCCGCGTGTTCGTGAAATTTTCTCAGGCAAGTTGATCTCCCGGAGAGGTGACATAAATTGGCCTCCACGCAGTCCAGATTTAACCCCTATGGACTTTTTCCTATGGGGTTATATTAAATCTAAAGTTTAGGCCAATAAACCGACTTCACTGGCGCATTTGAAAGAAAATATCCGTCACGAAATGGCAGCCATCCCTGAGTCCACCTACCGAGACGTCATAAGTAATTTTACTGTTCGATTAACGCGAGGGTCTACATTTAGACGATATTATTTTTAAGAAATAAATCCCCAAAAAGTGTATTTTAATAATTAATAAACATTTTTTCTATATACGGCTTACTTTTTTTTTAATCGATCCACTAAATATAAAATTTCTTTTGAGACACCTTGTATAATAGAAATCGTTTTTAATTTTATATTAATTAATTTCTGATTTTCAATGTGTTGATTATTATATTTTGTTGTTTGTTCCAAATATATATAGCTATTAACATTTCCTTGTTGTGTTAATTCAGTCGTTCGGGTGAATTTACAGCGCAATATTTCACAGCAACGGACATTTTGGAAATAACCAAAGCAGGTGTTTAAAAAACACACGCATTAAATATAGTCGGAATGTTGCGCCGGACGTCCTGTATATAACACGGGTCCCGTTTCACCAGTGTTGTGTGCGAATGTTTCAGTTGTAGCACCATTACCGTGAATCTTTTCCGCGAACCGTTTCACTCGTCAGTGACGCGCAGGCACAGGACCCGTCGATTTATTCCCGTCGGCCTGTCGTACACGAATTATTGTCCCCATTTGGGCTATTTTCTGTTAACGCGGCCTCGAACCAGCGATGTATGGTCATGTCAGCTGCAACCGACAACAGTTTGTTGGAAAAATGTTTCACTGACGTCATAGCCACATTGTTAAGGGTAACCGACCAAGTAAACATGTTGTCGCGATGATTTCTAGACTTTTCTACACAATGACATCAACACAAACGGAAGAATGCTCATCGAATACTGACACTGACATCTCTGACTCGAGTTGCACATAACTAGCTACGATACACGTCATTTCTAGATTTTCTTTTTAATGGTTTTTAATACTCTGTTGAAGGTCGCCATTCTTTTAACATTACTGTTTTATCTGCCGTGTGCTTCGTTCAAAACCCGCAACGGATTAATTATAATAATCATTATCATCATTATTAAATGTACATTGTCCGTACACCAGAGTACGGACGTTTTTAGGCAAATCTGCACCAACGACATTATTAATGAGATGTTCATAGACGTAGAAAAATTCACATCATAATATCAATAAATGAGTACTCGTTATCTAAAAACATTCCTGTCTTATTAATACAAATGCTACTACATATGTTTTTCCATAATGTGGATTGTTGAATGCAATATCATTGTGAGATGTTATCATTGTTTAGAAATGTTATAAAAGAAAAATATTTCTTTAAATGCAAACGTCAAATACATTCAAACCTGTAATATTTTGAGTCGTTATTTAATCTGTATAAAGTGTGCAAGTCCTGTCAACTATTTATTTTTCTTCTGAATTGTGAACAGAGCTGAACAATAATTCTTGTAGGTATTTAGATTTAGAGCATATATGGTACTTTCAAACACTTCTTGAATCTATCTACTAATATTCACTTTTTTTACAATAATAATAATTATAGCATTTTTTAAATATATTTCTTTCTGAAAGAAAAATTTGTAGACATTTTTCTTATTATTGCTATTTATATTTTTATTATTTTGGAGATATTAAAAAAGCTGAATTTAATTTTTTACAACTGATTTTAACAGAATATGGATTTATTGATCATTTTCAAGTTATTAACGAAAAACAACTGTTATGTATATTTTATAAAAAATATATAATATGCACAGAAATAAGTCATTTAACTCAACACGTCAGTGGGAAGATACATAAGTTCTATGTATATTCCCACTTGTCGATGGATTACAAGATAATTTTAATACCTACCGGCGTAGCGTAATGGTAACACATGCGCTCTGCCTTGCTAAGGTGTCGGGTTCGAATCCCGTTCAGGCATGGAATGTTTCAAAGAATAAGACTTGTCCTGATTAATTGATGAAACAACAAAGGCCATAAAAAAAAAATAAAACAAGTATTTCGTGAACTTTTTCAAGATTTAAAAATATTCTTATGCCAAGCAGAAATAGTTTTTCTAAAGAAAATTTAGAAAAAGACTGCATTATAACTTGCAATTCTGACAAATTCAAGTTGAAAACTATAAATGAAAAATCTCAAATCGGTGACTATGGTCGACGTTTAACACAGTAATTAGTAGAGTCCGGCAAAAATATGCAACGGTACTTGGTTAGATGTTTTTCGATAAAAAGCGGAACATGTGTTATCTGTAGAAATAAAATGTAATTATATATATATTTGTAATGTGCCCTGCTGACAAATAGTGTAGCGTATAAAAATTTAATATCTTATCAAAAACTGACCAATGGTAAAGGAGTGACCGAAATTACCTATCTCGGATATAATCCCAAAATAATGAAGAGTCGTTATTAAGATAAGAATTCATTGCGGTCCAAGTGTTTTATTCTTTTGTTTTTTGTTGGTTTTTTGTTAAAATAAAGTTAAGATATAGCTCGCCTATGGCAAAAGTACCGTTGCATATTTTTACCGGTATTAAGTAATTAGGGTCTTCACAGTTAAATTTAATTGGAATGCAAGGGATTAGACTAATTCAGAACGTATTAAAAATGGATAAATTACGAGTCTCGGTTTTGACAGGTTCGGCATATGAATAAAATGAACAGTTTTTGTTGAAAAAAAAAAAAAACGTGCCACTCACAAGCGACAGTGACGGCTTAGGCCTAACTCTGTTAATGCCATTACATACGTATACAATTTTTAAAGATAATTTCGGAATTATCGATCTTATACAAAATTGGCAAATCATGTATAAATTATAAATTTTAAAATAATAATTAAAGTTTCGTAAACTATAAACTTATGTGCTCTTTTATATTTACTTACAACCATTTTACTGGAAAAGTAGATCTTATGCAAAAATTAGATAACTTCCCAGACTTATATAGTTTAAACTTGGATCCGATAAAAATAAAATTTTGCCAAATTAAATTAGTGTAAGGGATATGTGTTGTTGCTGTTATAAAAGTTTCGCTTTGCTTAATTTATGATAGAGCTAATATTATCTTGTGTTGAGTGGCTGTCAGTTAAAACTTTCTAGAGAGTTGTTGTAAATAAAATAAGAAAGCCCCACTCCGTCATAATCGTCCATTGCCTATACATTAAATGTAACTTTTAGTGGATAGCAAATTGATCTTTGACAACATGTCAATATCCGTAAATGGATGTGGCACAAAACACGTGAAATTGATGAATTAAAAATCATTTGTCGAGGTTGCGAACGACAGCCACTTAAGTGGTTTCACGAAAGCCAATCAGATATCGGTGTCACGTTCTTCGTTGTGCGGATATCAGATTGATTGGATAACGTCAGGATGAACGGCGGTTGGCGGCGGACGATGTCAGCATCAGTAGACTCTATGCTTGAAACGATATACGGGTACTGATACACGAAGAGCACTAACCACCTCTTAACAACTATTAAGAGCCAACTTCAACAAATGTATTCTTCAGTCATATAAGTATCATTACGAACAGAAGATACATTAAAGCTTCGGGAACTGTAGCAGGATTATATTACTAAGTATACTGGAAAACCAGGAATTCGTAAAATTTTATCTCAAAACTGATTTCAATTAGCTGCAAAATTTAGAATATTTCTCTTTGTATTTTAATATCTACCACGAAATCGAAATGCATGGCCATCTCAAAATATTCAAGATGCAAATAAGAAATCGATGGAACATCAATAAAACAAGTAATGAGTTTGAACTACACTCACAAGATTTGTCTAGAGATATAACCTACATTCAGATTAGAGATGGGAATTTCGGCTCAGTTTGCGGAACCGGATCAGTGGAGGTCGTTCAGTGTGCTGAGCCGGTACATTGATCCGGCTCAGTGATCCGGCTAAGTAAACATGATTCCGAGACACAGGTCGGTCGTTCGTTCGTAGGTAGAACGTCGCTTAGAGCCAGCTCTTGCATTATATGAACTGTAAACATGTAAAACGGTCAGTTGTCGGTCGGTCGGTCGTTCGTTCGTAGGTAGAACGTTGCTTAGAGCCCACTCCTGCATTATATGAAGAGCCGGGTAAACATGTTCCCGAGATACAGGTCGGTCAGTTGTCTGTCGGTCGGTCGTTCGTTCGTAGGTAGAACGTCGCTTAGCCCCAGCTCTTGCATTTTGAAACAAACAATTCACTTTATGTAGCTACTGTATTTTAAACCAGATGTGTTAAGTTTATGGCGATGTTTATTGCCCTTATAAATCGGATATCTTGGATTTGGGCAATATTTTAAATATTTTTATATAGTATGGTTGTAAGAAAATACAGACTAAGCCTATTAGTTTCAAATAAACTGCCCTACAAATTGATGACAAAATACACTTTATGATAATACATTACAAGCCGAGTTCTCGCGAAGTTCAACATGACATCGATCCAGATCCGGATCACTCCGGTCACTGCTCACAATCGCCCGACCAATCGTATCCTTGAAACTTGAAACTATAAAGTGAGCCGTGAGCCGGCTCATTTCAATTTGGTGATCCATGTCACTTCGGTCAGTGTACTGAGCTGGCTTAGTGAGCTGGTTCGTTCATGATCGACCCATTTCTAATTCAGATATAAAATAATTATTTCACATATTGAATAATCGTTGCATATGTACTTACATTATGTATTGAAACTTATTTAAATTGATTTATTTAAATTTAAAGTAATTTTTTTCCTCCAATACAAAATTTCTTTTTATTGTCACGGGGTGAAGTCAAGAACGCAATCTTTTCTACAAAATTTATTACACATGATTAATTTACATCAGAATATGTACAATTGTTGGTAAAATGGCTGCTGGTGTTGTTCGTTTAGAAGTTTATGTTAGTCTCGTTCTTGCTCCGACTCCTCCAGGATCGGTCGAACCACCCCAGGTATCCGCACTAGGCGAACACATGGAAAAGCTCTGTATACAACACTCACATCTCGTCTTGGCGACTTCAACAGCTGGGCTGGTCCTTGGGCAGCGTGATGCGGACTGATGACGTGATGACTGGTCACAAGAATGACTACCCGTCTCTATTCCCTAAGACCACTTTATAACTGTTAACCAGGACACTGCGACGTCAGGTCCTAACTAAAATTTTTTGGAAACATTATTCATTTGTGTAATTGTTGGCAGCTATTAAAATACCATAGTCATCACAATTGGATAATGTCTATCAACACATTAGAATGTAGTTCAACACTTATGTTGGCAAACACGCAACACCCTGCACATTTTATAATTCCCAAAACCATTCGTCAGCACCCTTGATCTACACAGGCTAAAGGCCGCTCAAGGAATTGGGCCATTAGAATACAATTATACCATAATTGTGACAATATGTTAATATCATCTTCATTATACTAGAACAGTAAAAAAAAATCTTCTCTCAGGCAACTTTTATTTTGTATTTGTTTAGTTTTTGTATTAAATATAATAATTGTTTAGAGTGAACGTAAATCGTTAAGTAACCATCTATCTTTTAGCTCAAATCCCACCAGAACATCATGAACAATGTTTCACCTTCGGCAGGGATGCAGGTAACGCATTTAAGATTTTAGGTTTAATTTTGGTTCCCACTCCACATCACTTCACATACAAGATCAACCACCAGCACCAATCCTTTCATCCATCCAGTCCATTCACTCTGCCCGGCGATCATCCATAGGACACTGGTCCTTCAAGTTGTCCGGCCGAACATCTAGCCGGTGCGGGCGCACCATTTGGCCACACGGTCTATACCACTCGCGGTCCCAAATATAATTATTAACGGTAAATATAAAAAATATAAAATGTTTTTTTTTAATATCCATAGACAAATCACTTGGTATATTTTAATATCTACCACGAAAATATGGTTATTAACTCTTCGAGACTTGAGCCGGAACTTTACATGGACGTCGACAAGAAAGAATTGTAAAGAAAGAATAAGACAGCACAAGAAATGGGGACTAAGTCTGTACTTTTCATCTACAGAATAAAAGACAGATTATCAAGTAAAAATGCCTAGTCGTAAGAAAAACTAACATTTCAAAAATTAAGACCTTCTCAAGTTTCTAATTCTAGAAATCACACATGCTCAATCATCTTCGATTTGGCTGAAATAACTGGTTGTAGGTAGAAGTTAGAAATCAACTAGTCCAGATTTTTAGGCCGATATTAAAAATATCAAGATAGATACGGCCTTCTGTTTCCTAACAGATAAGGTCTGTCTCACAAAACAGTTGAAGGCCTTCAAAATATTCAAAGTGGACTGTATGTAATTCAACAACCAAAGCAGCTGTTGATCTGAAAATTTGTATACAATCTATCTTTTTGATTTTAATCAGAAAAAACCATACTTAATATCCAAAAATATTTTCTGTTCCAGTATAAGGGATGAAAGCGGACAAAAAATGCCTAATTTGTAAATTTGTGGTCCGTTATTTTCAGAACGAACAAACAAGGAAGGCTGCTGTTTGGTGCACTTATTAAAGATATATATTTCAATATTGCTAAATTGTCAGTCTGATTACTCAATTAGATGTGGAGATTGTACGATAGAAATGCTGTCGAAAACAAAATCATCAAAACTGACCAAGGTTCAGGCACAAATATCAGGAAACTGCTATCTCAGAATTGAATTTGTTCAGTATCAATGAATAAAGCAAGTTTGAAACTTTTAAAACAATCGTTTTTATTTTTGGAGTCTTTTTTGCTAAGACACGAAGAACAGGGTTAAAAATCCTGATAAAACATAAGCGATCGGAGTTTATTAGCATACTGGTGCCAGTTTGTGAATGAAAAAATTTAAGACAAATTGCATAGAAGCGTCTACAACTTTACACATTAAAAATTGATTTGTCTAATTATTTCGTCATGTTTGAGTCCAGCTACAGCTACAATTTGGTCAACAATCATGCTCACACTTCGATTATTTTACTCATACCATAACTGCATGTATTTATTGAACTTTGAGATATCCGAAAACTGTATGCAGAGTCGAGTATCACAAAAGAACTGAGAGGTAGATTATTATAGTGGATGCGACGCTTTATGAGGATGAACGACAATAATGGATGGAAAACTGTAGACCTGTCGAGCAGGAGGAAAGCTGGAAATCAAAAATCCTGAATTATATTAATCTTATGAATGTAATACCGAATTCTCTTATACATTTATACAACCACTTTCACAACAGGCACTCATCATTGGCAGCGCAGCCCGGGAGGAACTTCTGACCTATTTCAGAATACTAGACCTGGACACTGACACTGCATAGTTTAACATTATTATAATTATGCGGAACATATGCATGTTCAATTTGTATTATTTTCTATCATTGCTTTCATCTCATACTATATATATGCCATCTCTTTCTGTTATACTGCGGTATTCTGTTACAAGTTTACCTTCTTCAGTTCGGTTCAATTTGAAAAAATTTCCATACTTCAAACTAGGGGATTTGTTAGCAGATCAATACATATGCCTACCGCATTATCAACCCTTGTAACGTAGGTCACTGAAACCGAACACCCTGCAGTAGGGTGTAGTTTACAATTTAAATTGCTTCCCAACAAAAACATACAATACTGATTCTTAAATCAATAACATATCAGTTTACAAGAATCTTCTAGAAATTTATTATTTTGGGACAACTTTATAAAATTATTTAAAGTATTTAAAATATTGCTTTGCGTTTAGATAACAGAACGCTTATCAAGGGCATGCTAATTGGACAATATTGTTACATGGGAGGGTTGATAGAAAACAAATTCCTGTGGTTTAATAACAATATTTATTATAAAGTTTGTACACAATATAAGTATTAAATGGATACTATACTCCGTACTAGCTGGAATTGCTTGGATTTGCCTCCATGGAAGGGATTACCCATCAAGGAGTTCAGGAGCCATGGAAAGTTTTCTCAGTCGCATTGTCACTGTCTTCTTTATCTACCCGGAAATGATCCTCCTCCTAGTTCAAGTGAAATGTTAAAGATGAGATTGACTTGTCAACACTACTCAAAGCATATCCAGAAAAATTTTCGGAAATAAATTTTTCAAAATGTATTCCTTCGAAAATAAATTTTTCGAAAGTGAAAGTTTTAAACACAAATACTTTTAAAATCATTTTTTCGGACGCTAATTCTTTCAAAGCAAATTTCTCAAATGATCAGTTCTTCGAAAAACGATATTATCGACTTTTTTTATAATTTTGATTGCTGGAAATAAAATGTGTATCATGAATTAATTTTAATTATTGGGATATTTCTTTATTTGCATATTGGCAAGAGTTGCAAGAAAAAATAATAATGTAATAATATGTTAATGTCAAATAAAAATATTTTGCCTTTGGACACACAAAAGTTACAGGTAGCAATTAGGGTTGCCACCCCTTCGAATCTGACCCGGAAGTTCCGGGTTTTACAGGTTTGTGTCGGGGTTCCGGGTTTGATCCTTATTTATCCCGGTTGCGCAAAATATAAACATCCAACTTTTTTTTATATAATACTGATGGTTTGTTACACGTTTTCTGCCTTTCCGACACTTCAAGTATTTACTGAATTTTTTTGATTTTTTTCTTCTTCTTATTTTATGAAGCATATATTGTTACATGGGAAGCATATATATAATAAATATTTATTTAAAATCCATTCACGATATTTCTTTATCTGAGTAGGCTGTAGTGGGGTGGCAGTCACGAAAAATAACTAGATATGTGAAAATAAAATATAATCTGTCTCAATTTGTAATATGAAACTAGATCTGGTTACTTTAGTGACTGTTGTGGTGTAAATAGACTTTTGTAGAAGCATGTGAACTTGTAAATCTGGCTTTTAAAAGTATGGTTAAGTTTCATCATATTGAGGTTATTACTAAATTGACATGTCAAATATTTGGAATGTATATATTAATATTTATTTCATCAAACTTTCGATTATTACTCGTATAATAGTAAAAAAATATTACGATTATCAATGAAATATCGTGATAAAATATAAAAAATAAAAATACGTATTATATATTATAATAATAATTTATCATTTTATTGTGCTGCCCTTAAAATCTCATTCTTGGTTTGCAAAATTAAATAACATATTTAAACAAAAATATTCATTTTTTTAATGTAAATCCCAAATTTATTTCTGCAAATCTTTCCGAAACATGTAGTCTGTGGTTCTATCTGTTTTCTTATTATTACCTCTTCCCATGTTCGTGGGTCTTAAATTTTCTGCACCTTTTAAAATTTTTCTTACTTCTCCTTCAGAAATCTAAAGAAATTGAAATGGGTAAATTATTTTATATTTCACAACAAAAATGACACCAAGATTTACTGAAAAAATATCTGCCACAAGGTCTATAATTTCGCTTCTTTTTAATTTTGTTCCATTTTTTTCTAAAAGTTTTCCATAAGCGTTATATATGTGTTTTTTTTTGTATATTTATCTAATTGTTGTCTCTTATGCATATTTTCTGATGTTATGTTCTTATTTTGGTTGTATAAAAATACTTTTCAATTAAAAAAATAAATTGACATATAATTTAATGTCAAATATGAATTGTCAAATGTTTTGAAAGGTGCCATTTCAGCAGTACCACCCTAAGATGATATTTTAAATAAACAACATAAAAAATGAAATTTTCCTCTTAGTTTCGTATTACAAATTGAGACAGATAATATCCAAAAATAGAGTTTTTTCTATCTAATAGATTTTATTTAATATGAGTTGATAATATGTTCAAGTATATTAATTTATCATACAAAATATACAAATAAGATTGGAAGAATGTTATTATTTTTTAATGTCAAAGTTTATAAAACCAAACAAAAAAAAATATCATGGCTTACTCAGGTGAGCAATGGATTATATTTATAACTTGTGGTGTGCCGGCTATATGTATCCGTATCCGCGGATGATCTGCAAAAAATAAAAATCCATACTTGGGTCCGTATCCGTTTTTCTAAGGCGGAATTTAAACAAATATCTTATAGAAAAATATTAATTAGTTTTCATACAAGCTTTCATCTAAAAATGTCCAAGGTGGAGAAAATTTTATTTTGGCGTTTAGACTGATGTTAAGTCGAGCATCACATAATTTGCTGGTGTTTTCGAAACTGCATTTAACCTGTACTATATTCTGTAACAATTGAACGGTCTATAGGAACAGCGCGATATATCAAATTATCGCTTCAAGGTCTCTGTACTTACATGGAAGATCCGTACTTACACGCAGATCTGGCTTTTATGTTATCCGGCACATCTCTATTTAAAACATACCTTTTTTTTGCTCCGGATCAGAGTAAGGCCTTAGGTGGCAGCCGTGGTAGCAATGGTTCTGTTTGAAATTGTCTCCTATTTCCTCAGTTGAGGTAGTTTTAGGAAGCTATATTTGTTGCAGCTTCCCAACTAAGAGTAGTAAGTGTAATCTTGCTCAGTCGTCTGTTTTGTGAGATCTGACAGTGGCTACTTGAGATTATTTGTGATTACATTAAATAGTAGACTCTGTTCATGCCATAATATCGAAATATTTAAAATATGTCTATACAAAAGTTTTCGCGAATATCTGGAATAAAAATGATCACAAATGAAGTGTATTGAGAACATAGACAAAGACAGAATTGATAATCTCCCATGGATTTTTCTTAGCCATTCTCGGTCTCGCACTCCTTTTGGCTTATATAGTCTCACCTGCTTCGGAATTCTACAACTGAGCATATTTTTAAAAAGAGACAGTCATTTTCTTTTGAATCTTCTTATTTTATCCAGCGCGGTAGTGAAATTTAATTCTTCTTTTTTTATCTTCAATGCGAATATGGTCGCATACTCATCTTTTTCCAAAATAGAGATTAATTTCTATAAATACACGCAAACATAAATACTTAAGATCTGTTATAAACAGGCCACAGAAAGACGCTACCATATACCTCTTATGAGACATTACAAGATCCTGCAGCTGATTAAATACGCCAAAATAATAGGAACACGAAGCAAAAAAGGAGACATTCGTGGCTTCGAAACTTGCGAGATATTCAAATCGTAAACCGAAATAGTTCTTGAGATCAGCTTCGTATGAAGATAGAAAAAAATATATTTTTTTAACATACGCAGTTACTGTAAAAAAAAAAAATTAACTCTCTCTTTGTAAATTTCTTCATCTTCTATAATTCTGGGTGGATTTAGACATGGCTTGTACAGCTATTTTATGCAATGTTCCTCTATTTTTGAACTATTATTAAACATGTATCCTATACCTCTTGTATTTACAATTTAGCATGTAATTTATCGTTTACACAAGGCGAAACAAATCAACACGTAATTTGTATGCAATAATCTTATTTAAATTCCTGTTTGAATGTGTCGGTTAATTGCATCAAATGTTCACACCTTTGTATGCAACTGAATCCAGTAGGGTCAGTGTAAACAGTGAGTTTTGGTGTCAGGTGTGGGATCGCCTTGTCCTCTCACAGCCGCTCACTCGATTAATTCCGTTACGGCTCGCTACCCGGACAGATAGTGCCGACAGGTAACTGGCCACACTCAATCGGATATGACCAACGGAAATTCAATCAAACTACGCGCCTGCAATCACGTTTCAGCTCCCCTCATCAGTAATAGATTGCTCACTATTGAGTGATTTGTGGAGAATTAAACACGGAAACTATAGCTATTCCATAGAAACAACGGTCACGCACCGCAAAAAGTAACAGAATAATTTGTTAACAGCGAAATTTGATTAATACGGAAAACGAGAAGAAAAACTAACAGACAAGTCAGCTAAAGGTACAAGTGATTTTAAAATATATTATGTAATAACAGAAAAGCGCTTAAAATTAACCAGTTCCCCGAAACTTGAAAAACAATTTACAGCTAATAGCTTGTAGAAACTTGTACACAAAACTTAAATTTTTATAAGTTTACTTAGTTCGAGACCATTTAAGTAAAATGCTCCGACGAGAAGGATGCGTGCGAGTTCAAATTATGTTGTAGTGTTAGATAATATATAAATAAAATAAAATTTAGTTATAAAATAATGTATTCACCAGTCCACGCAAAAAAAATGGATATTTTATTGAACCACGGTAAATTTTGGGTTGAGAAACAGTGGTCTAACTGGCCTTCCGGCGCCTCATATTTATACCGTGGTAGCATAGTTCCCTGAGCAAGCTTGTGGCTGCAAGCGTTAATTCATTTGTATATACTGATAGTTTTTAACAGCTAGGAAGGGTATGGACGTGGGTTCAACACCTGCCTATTTTAAATAATTTGCGGAAAACACATATACAAATTACAGGTTTATCCGTTCGCAACCGGCTATAAACTATACCTGTAAACGAGACTTTAATATGACATAAATCGTTCATAACTGCCATAAAATAGAACAGCTGAAAGAGATATAACTTGAAAATGAAACTTCATAACAAAGACAACATTTTAGAAGGGGAAAATGAGCAATATTACAATCTTAAAACAATTAGACTAGGCCTAAGCATCCTGTTTCCAAGTTTCATGACCATATTACTCCTGAATGTACCCAGATTGAAAATATGGTCATGGAACTTGGAAACAGGAGGCCTAGGCTCACATCGAGTAGTTGTGGCAATGATGATGATAATGATGATAACTCCCTATTAAGTATTTTTGGCAAGCATTACCAGAACGTTGTAACATTTATATTACGTAAATAAATTACGCTTATGACATCGCTGGCATATATTTTTTAACTCATTTATTTATTTATTTCGTGTAGCTACATGTTTAGTATAACTCAACCAGGGATCCGTGGCGTGCAAAAATTGGATGCGCGTTGGACTAACGGAGAAGTTGTAGGGGACGCATTTAATTTCGCATTTCGGGTCTTTCTCTCTCACTTTCCGTCTCTGCGCAGACTTTCTCCCATCCGCCACGGGTCGCTGTTTGAGGTATACAATATTTAAAAATAAACACACACATACACTCACAAAAATTTACAAATTAGCATAATTTAAGAGATAACTACATTTCATAGGCTAGAAAGCAAGAGTGTAGAAAAAATAAACCCTTTATTAGTGGACATAGAATCTCTCAATCCATTCAAGTGTAGCAGGAGCTGCGAAAAAGAGTTCACCTTTAAAAGTGTCGAGAGGACAATATCGTAGGTGTTCAGTCGATAGCCTAGGTACTCCGTAGTCACAATCCGTTATCGTAGAGAGCATTTTTATGCATGGATTGGTCCTAGCATGGCCTATTCTGGAATAGATTAGTCTGCACTTATTTTTTTTCTTGATAAGTCAAAACCAGGTAGGGCTGTTCTTGGGATTTTTATCTATTCAGGAGGCCTGATTCAGGGAGATTTTCTTACCAGGACTTCACCCATGCTGCTATGAGGTCGAAGTCTAACTCAGTATCCCTGTGGTCTAGTCAGGTTGGATGACTGGATTTGAGACAAGAAATGAACCGTAATTGATCTTGGAGCATGAATAATTGCTGAATAGGGGGCTAATCATAAACATTTGTTCACATTTGAGCTACAGTTGTTCATATTCTGTTCTCTGGCGAATGAATGTTGCAGAGAACTGGTAGTCAACATCTGGAGTAAGTCTTAATGTGCCAGATATTATCCCCATTGTCTTATTGAGTTGCGTGTCAGATTTTTTTGTGTACGAACTATTATAGCATGTAGATGAACATAATTCTGCTGCAAGGTAGGTCATAGCCATTGCTGTGCGTAGTGTTAACTAAAAAGCTGTGTGTCTCAATATCGCTGGGAATATAATTCCTGACCTCACTTATCTTTGATCTATTCGTAACAGATTTAGAACATAGTAAAATAAATTATCTTCTTTATATCTATTGTTTTAAGATTGTAATATTGCTCATTTCCTCTTTCCAAAACCGTATCTTCGTTATGAAGTTTCATTTTCAAGTTATTTCCTTTTCAGCTGTTCTATTAACTGGTAGTTATGAACGATTTATGTCAAATTAAATTCTCGTTGACAAGTACACAAAACACTTTCAAATATTGGAAATTTAAACGAATGTTTTGGATGTTTTGATCATGTTTATAATATGAGCAATCAACGAGGGAAATTACTTCAGTGGTTATGTAACATGGGAGTGAAAATTGCTTAACTATAACCTATCGAAAATAACAGTATTTTTAACTCTTTTTGTGGATGCCATCAAGTTTTATACACGTGTTATTGGACGCGGAACGAGAAATAATTGATATTATAAAAACTTTTGTTCATCCAACAGTGCTTAATTGATAAATGAACTGTGTGACGAGCGATGCCTAAATTTTGGCCTCATAATAAAAGGTTTGGTTTATTAGCAATCAATCAGTCAATGAATTTAATATTCTTGCATTTCGGCTTTGAATAAGAGGTACGTGGTTTTTACTATACTTGGCCTACAAACTACGAACTATAATTTAAAATAGCAATGTATATTTCGTGCGAGAAGATGTAATAATCCAAACATGTCAAAACAAATAAACAAACAACAAATAATAGATCACAAATGAAACAAATAGCAAATATGATACAAATAGGGTTTTGTTTATTATTATTAAATAAATTTTATCTGTAATATCTTTACAATATAATTTATCTTATCATTCTTATTATCAATACAATTATTCCAGAGATGCTTTAAAGCTATTGTTGCATCTTTTAGTGGCCGGAATGTCCCCAAAATTATCCTTAACAACTGCTATCACCTCTTTATTTGATGGGAAACCCTTTCCACTCACGAATTTCTTGAGGTTTGGGAACAGACGAAAAGCTGATGTATAGGCTGGATGTACCACCAATTTGCAATTTAAATCTCTAATTTTTCCATCGCCAGAGTTGATTTTTGTAAGAGCGTTTCATACATAAAATTTCAGTTGTGTGTCCCATTGGAGATGTTGATGACCTCCAGTATTCCACGCTTTTTTATTTGTCGATCATACGATAATATAATGCTTGATGATAAAATTTCAGATCCTGAAACAATAAATATAGGAGTTCCCCAGGGATTGGTGATCGGGAGTCTTTTATTTATAATATATGTGAATGATCTGTCATAAAATGTATATACTAAAACTATACTATATGCAGACGATAGTACGTTTTAAAATATCGTTTGTCCGTAGTCTAATGTAAGGGATATTATTCAGAAAACAGAATAAGAAGCTTTAATATGGATTTCGGCCAATCAGCTAATCCTATCATGTACAAAACCAAAATCTGTCCTAAACAAAAACTGTGTCTACTCTATTCTCTGCCAGTGCGGGAAACAATATATTGGCGAGACTTGCAGACCTCTAAATGTTAGGGTAAACGAGCATAAGAAGAAAGTTCAGCAGGGTTCAGGGGAAGTTTCAGTTTGGAAATTTACAGTTCCAAACTGGCTGAACATACTTGGGAAAATGAACACCATTTCCAATGGAAAGATGCTAAACCCTTAATGTATGAGGAAAAGAAGTTCAAGAGAAAATTGAAAGAGTCTGCTTTGATCGAAAACTCTGGAGATGCTGTCAGCCAAGCCAGCATAGAATTTCCTCAACTCTGGCTTTCCATTATTCAAAACAATCCATTTAATTCTCAAGTCACTAATCCGGTAACAAACAACTCATTACCACACAATAATGTGACAAATAACCTTAATCCGGTCGTTAATCCTCAGCAGGTAGTCCCGTCCCTACCCATACCTGATCCCAACCACCCAACCAATAGCAACGCACCTATAACCTACTCCCACTCTTATACAATACTCGGTATAAAAACTCGAAGAAAACTGAAATGTTTATCACTTCTCGTGATCGCTGAAGACGGAAACAGATTGTTGAGCAGTTTCCGAAACGTCCGAATTTATTTTTTATATTACTCTTGAAGTATTATATCTTTTTGATACTAATACTCATTATATTGAACTATTCTAGCCTAGTACTATCAGCAATGGCAAACGTCCAAAATAAAGGTGTCCGCATTAATATTGGACCATTGCAAAATAATTTCAAAGATATTATTTCTATTCGATTATGTAAATTTCTGTAATTGAATGTATTCGTCTTATGATGTTACCTGACGGTTTGTACATTTTTCTGAAATAAAATTTATACCTACTTTATACTTTATACAAAACCGTGTCATGAAATTTCTAAACAATCCTTTCTGAGGTAATACTTTCTGGTTATCCTGAACGTTGGTTATCTTCATGGCAATGTACTATTACTGAACTAATCCAACTTTACTTACCAACACTGAATTATTTACCAAAACAAACTGGACTCAAATCCTCTCACCACGCTTTGGTTCAGAACAACTGAAGGCAAAAGGCGCGCGTTCGTACCATGCGCACTACGAGCAAACTTAACTAAGTCGCAGATTTGCGCAATTTGCACTCAACGTATTATCTTGCTAACTGATCTTGTTTCTATATTGCTATCTATTATAATCCACTGTATTTCATTCAGCGATTTATTTATCAGGTTACTTGTATAATATAAATGAACAAAAGGAGTAAAGGAAGTGAAAACTTGGTACTAAAGTAGTTTAATGTTGAATGTAAAATGTACAAAATCTGTAATGTTTGAACGTAACTGGTCTGTCAATAAAGTCCGATAGTTATAAAGAGTAGTCTACTTTACAGTACATCAATTCGCATGTTACTCCGACAATTGCAGGCTGGTTCTATAAACACTTTCACGCGCAATCTGTCTCCCGATTTCATCGCCTTTCGAGTTCGTCTCGGATTGTGAATTTGAATAAGTGTTTCCCCTGAAGCGGCCTGCCTCTACTCCCAGGTGAGTGTGAGACGAGGGAAAGCAATCAGATTCATTCAATGACTGTAGATTCTGTTAGGACGGTTAGAAGTGCGATGAAGCTTGCATCACATTACAGCATTGAAAGAGAGGGATTAAAACATGCTTTACGAATGGATTAATGTGTGTTTTTATTGATTTTAATCATGGAGAAGATTAGTGCTTTTTTCTATGGATACTCAAGCGTATAATACGACAAAGCAGATGCAAAACTTAAGATATAAACAAAAAATGATGTGTGAAGATACTTAGATCGATCCAAAATTTTATAGGGTAGAATTTGTGTGAGGCCAAAAGTCAAACAACAGTTTTCAGGAAAATAGAAAAGAGGACATCCAAAAACCTAACATCGCGCAATAATAACGGAAGCCTGAAAGTCTCTTGCCAACCGCGGGAGATAGTTCTTTGAAGCTGCGGTTGCCAACACCGCAGTTGGCGAGACTAGGAGTTCATATATTGAAATGAGTTCAGTTATGAAAATTGAAAAAGTATATTTTCTCTCTATTCGAATAATTGAATAATTACCTGGAATGCAAATCAATCTGTACATATCCAATCCATCATTCCATCTGATTCTTTGCAGCACCAGTTCTCCCCCGACCAGCCAGTCCTCGCTCTCGAGTATCATCTTGACGTAAGGGTGTTCGGGGTGACAAGTACCGAACTGACGACTACAGCGCTCCTCCTTACGGTGGTTGTAGAACTCGGGTTTACGCAAGATGGCGTAACAGATGCCCGAGTGGTAGAGGGAGATGAAGCAACTGTTCTCTAGACGGAGTTTGTCGCTGGTTGTTACGGCAAATTATATTGGAATACTTTGGTTTATGGAGGTTCTGTCTTCTAGGAGACATCCGAAATGTTGTGCCAAAATAGCTGGGTTAGTGCACTTCGCTCAACAGTCTCTCCAATATTACAGACATTTTTTTAAACAAAATTTTTAAAGAATAAAAATATTGTGCTCCAAAAATATTATATAATTAAATAACTATTTTTTTTTTTGTGGTGGACAAAATTGGGGCCGACGAGGTCGTTAGTTAAAACATAACGAGGTATTTACCAGGTCTACAAGTATGAAATGCGGATTTTTTTCAAACTTGCCGCGCAAACAGAGTGTTTAGTTCAAAGTTTTAACACATATGGCGTTTTGTTAAGTTATCATTAAGTGTCAAATGCGTATAGGTTATAATTTGAAAAGTGATCATATAGTTTTGTTTTACTGTGTTAAAAATGTCAAATTTAGTGCCAAATAAAGAGCATCCGCGGACAGTACTACTGTTTTGTTTTCATTTGAAAAAAACTGCTGCTGAATCATACCGACTGCTTCGAGAAGCTTATGGTGAATATGCTCCATCGCAAGATACGAGTGAACGATGGTTTTGGCGTTTCAAAAGTGGTGACTTTGATCTTACAGACAAAGAACATGGAAAACCTCCAAAAAAATATGAAGATACAAAATTGGAAACATTGCTACAGTAAGACGATAGTCAATCACAAAAACAACTAGCAAAGCAGTTAGGCGTTAGTCAACAAGCTTTTTCCAATCGTCTACGAGAGTTGGGTAAGATCCAGAAAGTCGGCAGATGGGTTCCACATGCATTGAATGAGAGGCAGATGGAAAAACGCAAAAACACTTGTGAAATTTTGCTTGCACGATACAAAAGAAAGTCTTTTTTGCATCGTATCATTAGTGGCGATGAAAAATGTATTTATTTTGAAAATCCCAAACCCAAAAAATTATGGATAAACCCAGGCTCACCATCCACATCAACTGCAAGACCGAATCGCTTTGGCAAAAAGACAATGCTCTGTACTTGGTGGGACCAAAAGGGTGTGGTCTATTATGAATTGTTAAAACTTGGTGAAACAGTTAATACCCAACGCTACCAACAACAACTGATCGAATTGAACCATTCGCTGCTCATAAAACGACCAGAATACGAAAGAAGACAGCACAAGGTAATTTTTCTCTACGATAACGCTCCATCACATAAGGCAAAAGCAGTTTGCAACACATTGGAGGCACTCAAGTGGGAAGTGCTACCCCATGCCGCTTACTCACCAGACTTGGCCCCTTCAGGTTACCACTTGTTCGCATCGATGGGTCACGCACTTGCCGAGCAGCACTTTTGTTCATATGAAAATGTGAAAGAATGGCTAGATGAATGGTTTGCGGGGAAAGGGGAAGAGTTCTACTGGCGAGGTATTCACAAATTGCCTGAAAGATGGGAAAAATGTATAACTTCTAATGGAGCATATAATTTGAATAAATAAACTTTTACTGTTCTTGAGTTTAACGTGTTTTATTTTAAAAAAAATCCGCATTCATACTTGTAGACCTGGTACTTTCGATTACTCTGTCTTCTATGCCAGTGGTTTTCAACCTTTTTAAGATGCTGATACAGTAATATAAATGAAAATATATGAAAAATTAAAAGCACCCTACCCCCATTTCTCCTTTATATCTGTATTAATCTGAATCTGTATTAAAATGTATGATGTTCGCGGCTCCACTCTCATATACATACGGCCGCATGGGTGCACCGACCCTGGTTGAGAACAACGGCTCTACAACATGCAGAAGCCAAAAGAAGGCAATGATATCATCACGCAGAATCCACACAGAACAGTCAAATGATTACAGTGGATAACACCGCTAATGAGGATAAAACAAGAATGGTGAAGAAGGTTTAGGATGGTAGATTGGTTGCAGAAGAGCAAAAGAGCAGAAATCAGAAGATCTAGTAAGTATTAGTATACAAGATACTTGGAACTTTTCTATGAAAATTTTCTATAGAAAATTTTTATTTTAACGGTACGATTTGATATAACAAAACGCTAGACAGTTTATTAATAAGGAAATTAGGCTGTGATATAACTTATAATATAGACATGGACATAAAAAATTGATGTGAAGTGTGAATTTTCACACATTGCAGGGTTTTGCAGGTATTTAATAACTGAATGATGATTATTTGGGATGCCAAAACAAATTTTATGTCAAAATATTTTTTTATGAATTTTAATTCGAATGCCTAATACCATTATTTAAGTTTCTAAATATGTGCAGTATTTTTTTTACATAGCAAGGTTCATTAAGATTTTGAAAATTGCGCCTATGGCTTCTATTGGTTGCTTAAATCATTAGCCACGCCCTCTGATTTCGTATACATCAAACAGAATTAAATTATAATTTCAACACTTCCCACTGGTTATTAAATTTACGCTTTTAAAAATTATATGCAACATTTGCCAAAATATAGCTAGAATTTTTACTGTTAAATTTTTTAATTTTTAATATTAAATAATTTAAACAAAAGAAAACTGCAAAAAAAAAATTAAAATTGACAGGATTCGAACTCTAGTTTACAAGTTAACAGTGTTTAGCAAATTAGAAAACCAAGGACTAAACACACATCGCTATCAGCGCTGACGTCTGAACTTGGTTACATAGCGAATTAAATATTTAACATATTTTGGTTAAAAACACAAAAAATGCATTATTTTCCGAAAACATAATCTGATCAAAAATTCCTGTTGTACTATTCCGGTTCACACCAATATACATTACTTAGAATTTTTTCACATTTTTAGTTTAAACCATCTGGGCTACAGGGTGTGGGACAAAAATTTTTTTGCACAATTTTGGCAAAAATCTCGTCAAAATAATTTATTTTGCAAAAATAAAATTTTGATCGTTAATCCACGTACTAAGGGCTTTCATTTGATACCCTACTCAGAATTTAAAAAAAATATTTTTTTTTTCGATGAGCACATATTTGTTTATATTTTTAGGGGGATATGTTTTTTAGATGTTTTAGTATTTTTCCTATGTGCGGGTCAAAAAGTTGTACAATCATGCCAAATTTCAACTCTCTAGGTTTAGCCGTTTGGCTACAATTTTTACCGAACAGACAGACAGACAGACAGACAGACAGACAGACAGACAGACAGACAGACGACAAAATGACGGTATAAGGGTTTTTTGGTCATACCTACAAAACCCTAAAAACAAAGGTCACACTCCAAAAATACAAGTGATGAGCAAAAAACAGAGGCCCTCACTCAAAAATACTAGTGACGAGCAAAAAAAAAAGGTCTTCACTCCCAAAATAGAAGTAATGAGCAAAAAAAAGTATTTTTTTTATAAAAAGTAAGAGTATAGAATATATTACTCAAAAAGGAGTATAATACTCTAAAAAAGAGTACGTCTGGTCACCCTAATTATACCACACAAACAAAATAATATCGTAAAAAAAATTATAACGTAATCCAGAAGCAGAATCAATGATACCAAATAAACAATAATACCAAAAGTAATGCCAAAAAGATCAATTAAGGAATAAGATAAAACTATTTGCACGAAACAAAGTTGTGATGTGATTACAGCCAACAGTAGACTGCATATGTTAACAAATTTTTGTGTGCTTGTATCACGTGAGCGCTTTATTCCTATACAGCGTTGTCAATTTAACGGTTTTCGATTTTTAGTTATTCATTGTATTAAAAACAAAAAAATTTATAACTATTTATGTACATATAATATTTATTATATATCTATAAATTAATTCTAAAAAAAATACATATTTAAAAATTTTCGTGTTAATTGTTAATAAAAATAACAAAAAGATTATTAAGACTTGGCAACATGGCTCCTGCAGCGCTACTATGTAATGCGCCAAGTTATCACACTAAACTAATTTATTACTAAAAACGGAATCCCAATTACCAGCCAATAAATATTTATTTATTATAAATGCCCTAAATATAACAAAACAATGTATTTTTTCCATTGCATGAATATTTAGAAAGTTAAGGAAGTCCTTATTATTGAATTAACATAAAACATGTGTATAACAGAACATAAAGGAATAAACATTTGTATTTAATACATTTTTAGTTTTATAAAATTCATATTTGTGAGCTATGAGCGATCGCCCAAGGTAAATTCGACTAAATCCCGAAGGAAGTACCGGAACCTCTGCTAGTACAAACTATGCGCCATAAATTCCTCTTAGATAGATATATAATCTAAAAATATTAAGTGAAGGCGGAATGCTGAGTGTGTAGGACATATTTTGCTTTGTAGTATTCACTGTAAAATGAACAATATTTTAAAAATAATTTATCATCTCTTAATCTAAGAGCTTTAAAAACAAATTTTATGTTAAAATATTTTTATGTTACTTTTAATTCGAGTGCCTAATACCATTATTTAGGTTTCTTAATATGTGCAGTATTTTTTTTATATAGCAAGGTTCATTAAGATTTTGAAAATTGCGCCAAATGGCTTCAAATTGCGCCAAATGGTTTCATTGGTTGTTTCTAGTCATAGCTCCTCCCTTTGATTTCGTGTACATTCAAACAAAATTAAATTATAATTTCAACAATTTCCACTGGTTATTAAATTTACGCTTTTAAAAATTAAATGCAACATTTGCCAAAATATAACTTGAATTTTGAAAAAATAATTTAAACAAAATAACAATGCAAAAAAAAAAATAAAAAATAATCTTGTCTCTTCTCGGGGATTTGAACACTCATTTTCTCGGTCAGAACGCTAGTACCGTAACCATTGCACTAAGAGACACGTTATACTTTAGTGTGTTATATAACTATAAGTTTTCAACATTATTAGCAAAAAAACACAAAAAATGCTTTTTTTTCCAAATTCATAATCTGATCAAAAATTCCTGTTGTACTATTCCGGTTCACACCAATGTACATTACTTAGAATTTTTTCAGATTTTTAGTTTAAACCATCTGGGCTACAGGGTGTGGGACAAAATTTTTTTTGCACAATTTTGGCAAAAATCGCTTCAAAATAATTTATTTTGCGAAAATAAAAATTTGATCGTTAATCCACGTACCAAGGGCTTTCATTTGATACCCTACTCAGAATTTAAAAAAAATATTTTTTTTTTCGATGAGCACATATTTGTTTATATTTTTAGGGGGATATGTTTTTTAGATGTTTTAGTATTTTTCCTATGTGCGGGTCAAAGAGTTGTATAAGCATGCCAAATTTCAACTCTCTAGCTTTAGCCGTTTGGCTACAATTTTTACCGAACAGACAGACAGACAGACAGACAGACAGACAGACAGACAGACAGACAGACAGACAGACGACAAAATGACGGTATAAGGGTTTTTTGGTCATACCTACAAAACCCTAAAAACGAGTTACATCAACTTTTAACTAATTTGTGGAACCGTACACAGAAACTTAGGGTAAAAAATAAACTAGAGACAGAAAGCAGACGAGCAGTTTCTATATTACATACGGTAGCAAAAAATGGTGAGTAAAAAGATACCAAATGAAAGCAAAACTCAGGAAGTTGATACGAATTTTTTGGGAGCCGTTCATGGATCCAACATATTTGCAATGATGATGTAAGGGAATAGTTGAACATTTATCTCGCGCTGGATAAAACATAATATTGATGAAACTGGTCGTTTCATCTTGAAAAAATGGCCACTTGCAGAATTATAAAGCAGGTGCTGCTTTATAAACCAAGAGAAAGAAGAGCTGACTGCAGGAACAGGTTGCCCAATCTAACCCAGGAGCAATAATAACTATAAATATACCTGGAAAGAAGTGACATATGAGAGGGCAAGATGGAAGAATTGCGTAATTGCGGGCAAAATGTCACCGAAAAGATAGTACCAAGAGAATAAAAATAAAGCGTACAATAAACGTTGATAAATCTATAACTTAACGTTATTTTTTCTGAACATTTCGCCTTTCATAGTTCTATTAAATACTTTCATAACATGTCCAAACCTCATGAAATAATTTTTTTGTAACATTTTTTAAGGACTCATAAATTTGTTGATAGTTTATACTCTTTTTATTTGAAAAGGATTTATTATAGAGTATTTTTATGCTTATGTCGTGTCGTGTTGACAATGTCGTATGGGGTTTAATGTTACTTTATAAATTATTGCATTATTTTTAGCCATAAAATGAAGGAATAGCGTGTTTAAATGTAATATTGATTGGTTCTGAAAGCAAATGACCGCGTTTAAACAATCAATGCTATGTTAATATTGTAGTTACATCCAATAACTGTCAAAAGTCGTTATATGTTGACATGTTTGAAAATATTGGACTGTATTTTTATAATTTGAGTAATTTGTTTTGTTTCGAATATTGCGGAAGTGATTTCTGATACTCGATAAATAGCGACGTCATAAATTTATATTCACAATTTCAGTTTGTTCTATAGACTGTTTCCATTCGTCTTCCATTCCAGAACATAGGCATTTCATAGTACATTTGCCATTTTATGGTTAGCTATGGTAAGGTCTTTGTCTCAGAGCCTTACGTGATTACTGGTTGTACTAGTTTGTTCATCCGTGATTTTGAGTTTTCCAGAAAAGCGACTTGTTTTCAAGGGACAGTCAGTTGCGAGATAAGATAGATTTGAGATCTTCACCACTGTGCTAAGTAGCGGCTGGTGGGTAAAATATTTGGTAGGACACTTTTTGATCTATATATTGCAATGGTGTTTATGGTAGACTACGGCCCGCGTGCCTATTCTGACCCAACAATAGATTTCAAACGGCTCGCATGAAATTTATGCCCCTTGTTTTTTTTTTGACCCCCTTCATCAAAAAAATTTCTAAATTTCTCCACCTCCCCTGTCCTTAATTGATTTTCAGAATTTCTTCCCCGAGTTCTCAAATGATTTTCAGAATTTCGCCCACCCGTCCACCTTGATTTTAAAATATCTGGTCCCCAATGCAACTTAATCTGGCCTGTGAAACATATTTAGAATTCATATACACAATGTAACAAGGTAGAGAGAATACGATTTTTCTCAAAAACGCGATGTGTAAGTAGAAAATTGATGTCCTAAGTTGACCATAATAACATTAAAAATGATTAAAAATATTTCGCTTTTAAATTATACTTCCAAGTACGAATTGAGATTGAATATTTTTTTATTATATATGTATTCTTTATATTAAGCTCGGAGCTACAGATAGATAAACCATCGGCCGTTAAAAAATTGTAGCTTTGGGTGCCCCATTGCATTATTAACATTGTTTTTTACTGAACTTTCTTCTTTACGTTTTCTATTTATGTTCTATTTCCATTTTTGTTCGATTATGAAATATTCAATTTTGGTCAATGAGGACCAATATTTTTATTAATAATATAGTTTCATAGTTAAGCACGTTAGTTTTAATATAACGCACTGTATCCAGTTTCATATCTGAGTACTTATCACAAATCAAAACAAACGAACTCTAAGGTCGCCGGCCTGAATTCCCTTACACACTAACAACTCGCCACTGTTGCCCTTTCCAGTTCATTTTTATTACTTGCGTAGATAAGTACATTAGAAATCGCATGTGGCAACGCTGCTTCTGGGGACACAACGAGGTAGTGTCCACAACATTGTTTCCTAGATCTAAAATTTTAAAATTTAACATATTTGAATTAGAAATAATAAAAATAAATATATGCAGATATATTTAGCTAGTTTAATGCAATTTTTAAGTATAAATGAGATTTTAAATTCAGTTTTTCTTATTAAAAATTTTTAGAAGGACACTGTTCCAGCATCAAATTGTCTCATGCGCCACTGACTGTGCTGTGGACAACCTGACTGTACTGTGAGATAAAAATGGATGAAAATCATTGTGCTAGTCCAGTGTTGTCCAAGTTATAGCCATGTAAATAAATAAATGATTGCCAACATTTGGGATGAGACATCGTAGAAGAATCTCTTACGATGAATAGAAACTATTTCAGAATTAAACTGCGATTTTTTATTAAATATTACGACGTTATTCGCGTTGATGCTGTAGCTTTGAAACTAAAATTCCATCTGAATCCTCATTTACGTTGTCTTGTGTGATGTCGTGTGTATAATTAGAGACAGTGGCAGTGGCAGTATGCTGAAGTCTAATTGTCCGCGGGTAGGCAAAACGGAAGATTAGGTGTTCTCACGTCAGAGCTAGTTTGATTACGGCTTGTGCTCGGCTCAAGTGGGAGTTACAATTGCTTATTGTAATCCCCAGGGTAATATTGCAGGTACTGTGTAGCAGTTCTCTGTTTATCCGACCTGTTCAAATATGGCTCATCGCTGTGGACACAACTATGATCCATGTGATGTCAGAATTTATTTAAAATAAATGACATCTGGTTAATAATGATCAAAGCTAGACATTATTATTAGAGCGACTTGTGTTTTCTCCTATTGAAATTTCTCAACACAAATTATATCAATACCTTGCCATGTGGCCTAAATACATTCCGGAAAAGTTGGCCTTAAAGCGAAATGCCGAAAAACTGATCATTTATTTCCATACAAATTATATAAGATCCGTTTCAATTTTATTGAAAAATAGGAAAATGAGTAAATAATTTCCATTACATATGCGTTAATATGTTGTAAAGCCAAACAAAAATACATGTTAGGATCAGGACTAGTTCTTGGACGTCCTTTGCATTATGTTACGTTAGCAACAATAACTATGTGACAGATTGTAAATAGACGTTGTAATAAATGCTCGTTTGTGCTTGTATATGTGTTGAATTTGATATTATTACAAACGCTAGAAAGCGTTTTATCATGCATATAAATTAAAATGTTTAACGCTCCTAATCGGATACTGAAGAATCGACATAATAGTGTCATCAACACCAACCGCCAACTGTGGAAGGCCTTGGTTGAAAAAATTGGCCTAACATTTGTTGCTTTGCCTTCCTTTTTGTTTCTGCTGATCTTAACGTCGCAGTCACGTGACATCCTCGCCATGCCTATTTTTCATGACATTTTTTGTCCGTATGTTCAAACGTTTTGGGCCGCAAATCGAAACTGCGCTATAATTAAAAGGCCTTTAAGCGAAAAGCCGCATAACGAGCAGCTGTATAGCGAAGTATTGGTTTACTAAGTTTAGACATGAAAAGGCATGCACCCACGGGAACAAATCGGTCTTGCGAATAATTTTATGTCGCCTGCCAATAAGAAAATATCAGGTTTACTTTTCTTATTCAGAGTAGCAAACACAATATTTTATAGACAATGCGAGGATTACATTGTTCATGAAACAAAAAGATGTACGTGGCCTGCTCCATTAAATTTTTTCTGATCCTTGGTTTAGCTGACTTCACTTTCTCCTTTCACTTGGTCTGGTTTGCAATCTTTCCGAGACCGTCAATACTGAAATTTCCTAGATCTACAATGATATTGTCTCTCTACCGCTGACGTGGATGGCCTACGGAACGCTTTACTTCCCGGACATCCCGACTTTACTTCCCAAACTTTTTGGACATGATCGGCCCATCGGAGTCCCTGTCTTTTGATTTATTTCATAATAATTAGGTATTCAGACAGTTCTTCATTTCCTCTGTTAATGTTGGGACGATAGCTGTGGCTTATATGATCTTTTATTGGTCTGAAAAATTTGCGTCGGGTTCTTCTTTCAAAACATCTTATGTGACTCTCGTTTTCTTTCGTCATTGGCCAAGTCTCACTTCCGTACATAACTATTGGCCTGATAAGGGTTTTAGGTTTCTTATATTGGATGTTTGAGATAAGTTCCTTGATTGAAAAGCCCTATATATCGCAGAACAATATCTATTAGCACTGTATAACCAGCTATTTATTTCTTTTGATATATTATTATCATCAGTTATTGCGACCTCGTAGATATTTGAATTTTTCTCCTCTTTTAAAATAGTATTCATTCATAGCAACGTCTTGCACTACTCTATCTCTTTCTTGTCTGTCTGTACGGTAGATAATTGGCCAGACGGCTATAACTAGAGTAGTTTTAGTATGCATATATAATCATTTGGTCCATTACGGAGTTTTTCAAGAAACATCACATAAAAACTACATAAAAATGTATTTGTACTCTTTACTCAATCATCTTATAATGGAGCCATGACAGTTCTTAACATATTATTTAAAAATGTGATTCACTACACAATAATTTTACTCTCTTCTCTGTACAATTTTAGGAAAAAATTGTTTTGTATTTTTATGGCAAAAAAACTGATTGGAGTGTATTTGAATGACAAGAGAGATGTTAAAATATGAAAAATATATCAGTGAAACAGTGCATGAAAAGAGGAAAACAAGAAAAAAATATAGTACTAGTGAAGTTGTCAATAAAGCAAAAAATATCAATATTTTTGCGGTTAGAGAATGCATCAGTCATTAACACACAAACAAAAATAAGAGATTAAAAATTTTGAAAATTGCAAAAATATTACATAGCATAAAATATTTCATCCTTATCAGTTCTAGCCACTGTAATCAACTACCTTTCATTTCCTGTGTGATACTTGACTTTGAGTACCTTCTTCTTTCAATCATAATTTTCTGTACACTCTTGATCAGGGCCCTTCCTCTTTTGTTGCATATTTCCTTGCTCTTAGCCAGTTGATACTAATTTCTACCTGTTACTTTTTTATGTCATCCAACCATCTTAAAGTGAATAATTGAAAGTTTTGCATGCTGAAATTCGAATTAAGTAAAAGTTTCTTACATGAAGCTTTTTTCATGTATCATTTGTACTCGGCATGCTTTCTGTAGTTTCGGTGTTAACCATTTTCAAAGTTGCGTCTGTCACACTTTATTTGGAAATTCTTGAACGCCAGTGATATATATTTTTTTGTCCATCAGTTAGTGTATTGTCTAGTTCAGAATTTCCCAAACTTTTTGAGCCGCGGAGCACTTTTCACGAGAAGAATTCGTCGCGGAGCACTATCGTTGGTATATACAATGGCGTACGTAGAAAAATATTGGGGGGAGGTATTTTACACAACTTCGGAATTTATACGTATTGAAAAAGCGAGCAATCTTGAAATGCGGTAAATATAATTTTAGTTCGTTTCGAATTTTCGTGGAGTGGGATTTATCCTCCTAATCCCCGCCTTGCATACGCCACTGGCTATATATTTATATATATTTTAGTTGATCTTGACGTGTGATATGATGTAGAAATAAATTTCTCAGTTGATCCCTACAGGATAATTGTTTTATGCCGATCTTGAAAAGTTATCTTTGTTAATTGTTGTCTAAAAATGCTATGTAAAAATTATAATAAAAAATCAGCCGTAGCCACCACAAGACCGAATGCCATCACAAAGTAGGTACTTAAACAAAATACTCTCTAAGACAGGATTATTTACCATAACCGTTGAAACATTATATATATGTACGTATGATAAAAGAAATACTTAATAAGTATTATTAAGTATTATTATTATAATAAAAATAACGTAAAAATGTGGAAAAAAATCAGCTGTGGCCAATGGATAGATGCCATTGATGTGAGAAGCTTTAACTTTACACGTGTTCAAGGACCGACAGACAGACATAAAGACAGACCGACAGACATCATGCTATGTATAGTTGAAACGTTATGTAGGAACCTCAATTCGTGGACGTCCATCAAAATTTAAAAGTGTCAAAATTGATATGATCACAATACCTCTCTTATATGTATATGTATATGGCGGTCTGTGAAAAATAACTAAAACTGGGGCAAAAAAGCTTTGCAAAATACGAAATAGAAAATACCGATAGTAAAAACTATTGAAACTATCTTTATAACACACTTGTCGTCTACTGGACGTTCTGACCATGACAATATTATGCATATAAAGTTTTAACAAGAATTTAATAAAACTGCAATGTAAAGTTTATCTTAACCTAACATATCTTAGCCCAGTAAAGTCGGAGTATTTTTTTCTATGAAACTTTGCGTAAAATGGTGTGTAAAATACCCACTAACATAAATTTATCATGCTCAACTTTCTGACTGTTCACAAGAAAATGGCAATAAGTTCGCGACACGCAGAATTTAAAAGAAACATTCACTACCTTGCGCGATATATTACAGGATTTATCCGCTAATGTGGACCCATCTTAAGAAGACAATGGTTTTTTAATGACACGCGAAGTGAAAAACCAAATAACTTTGGTTCTATTTTAGCAGACTTGCCAAAACTCAATTTTTCATCCCTACTCTAGCTCAATGATCATTCTACTATCTTCATTATTGTCATACAAAAATTTTCACGTCGTAGAAAGACGTTAGAAGTTCTATTTTCCATTGTTTTGCAAAGTTTTAAAAAAACAAAATAACTTTGGTTCTATTTTAGCAGACTTGCCAAAACTCAATTTTTCATCCCTACTCTAGCTCAATGATCATTCTACTATCTTCATTATTGTCATTCAAAAATTTGCAGGTCATAGAAAGACGTTAGCAGTTCTATTTTCAATTGTTTTGTAAAATTGTTCTCTTAATTAATTTGTTTCGAATTTGACGCTCCGCAATTCTACCGAGATAAAATTATCTTCTTCAACGAAATGATAACAAAAAGTAAAACAGCGGTAATTGATTTTGTTTCACCAATTATTTGACCCAGATTAGAGTAATTAGTAGCCTAGAATGTAAGACCGCAGCACTTAACAATAGTACTGTTTGCGAGAAATAACAATTCTTAGTAAATTCTCGTAAGACCATGTTTGCAACGTAAGTGTGCAACGGTGATGGCATGGGGCGAGACACGAGATGAAAATGGATTACAAAAGACAAAGGATTGATTAATGTTTAAGGATATCGCAGGACGACCTTCTGCCTAGGCGCGAGTGATTGATCGAAGTGAGCCTCAGTAACCGACCTACGACGTTTATAAATGTGTTTGTAAGGATAAAATAATGTTGGAGTAAATTTATCCGTGAACGATGTTTCGGATTTAAGCTGTGCACTTTGCGCGTATAACTTTAAATAAAGGACGACTGTTTTATATTGAAATCGCGAAAAAGAAAATGCTTTTAAATTTCACAGCAAGCTCTTGCTCTTTTTATTGTTTTGTTGAAAATTTATGTTTGAATGTTCGTTAACTTGACAAGCGTCTAGCGCGAAACGTTTTTATTAAGTAACATTTTTGTTTTCTTTGTGGTTGATTCTTTTGTAATTCTGATTGAATATTGTAGGAGCAAGAGATTTAATGTCCTAGGTTTTGTTTTATTCCTTTTTTCTTCTCCACCATTACGACATTGTATTTGAACTGATAGAGATAATAAAATCATTAATTATAAATAACAATGGACGAGCAAAAAACTAGCTTCTTTGTTTCACGAATAATTTTAAAGCAATCTATTTAATTTTCAAATCGATAAAATATATGCATTTACATTTCTATAATAAATCCTGTTCAAGATAAATATGAAATGATAGCACACTTTGTGAACTTAGTTACCATTTTTAGAATGAAACATGCCTAACATGTAAGCATTACTCAATTTATACATTTGACTTCCACAAGTTGGTAGCCCTTTTCTATGTTGGCACATCTCCTTAAATAGCATTTTTAGACGTATTTATTTGTTACACGTGGACGAGTGAGGTTAAGCGCACCTTTTCTTTAGAGTTGTATTAAATATTATAATAAAAATACTGAAAGTTCTGGCTGCTAAAACTAAAATACTGGAAATATCTAGCTTATTATTTACTTTACATCAGTGATTCTTAACCGGGGCGCCAGCGCCTCTTTGTGGGCGTTTTGGAGGTCTGGCGGGGCGTTTTTAAATTTTTAGCATTTAGGGGGTGCTGCAAAAGTTCAAGTGGGCATTGTATCAATATAGAAAAATAAGGCATGTTCATTTGCTCAATTGTTGCGTACACTGCACACATAACCATTGTAAATAATTGTGTAGACGATCACGAATAACATATCGCGATCGGGTTACCACGTTGCGTCTGACTGTTTGGCTTTTGACAATTAGTGCCCGATATATTCGAAAAGATGAATGAAAATCTCCTGAATCTTCAAGGAAACAATATCAGCCTTATTAAAGCCAAAGGAGTTGTATTGAGCTTTATCAATAAACTCAAATTATATAACAAATAATCTTTGTCGGCGAGAATACCATCAGTTTCCTTCTTTACAACAATTAAAAGAAGATACGCTCAAGAATTCTGATTTGGAAACATACTGTAGCCACATGGACGCCCTTATCGAAGATATGATATTACGATTCAAAGACTTGCAGAAACTTGTGATACCAGCTTGGTTAATTAATCCATTTTTATCAGACGTAGAAAGTCAGTCAAAATTTAAAAGAGCAGTTTATTGACCTACAAAATGATTGTGTAGCCAAAATAATATTCAATCAATGTGATTATAATGCTTTTTGGGTTCGTTTTCGCCCTCACGCGTCCTCGTTACGCTCTTCTGTGGAAAGAAGTAAAATTACCCGTCATAGCATTTTCATCTTTTAGTAGAAAAGGGTTTTAGCGCACTAATGCATATATTGAAAAAATCACGAAATCGATTACAAATAAGCCAAAGAGGAGACTTGAGATTATGTTTGACTAAACTTGAACATTATATTACGAACTTGGTGCAATCACATGAGGCTCAAGGATTTCATTAACATTTTTTTTTTTTAATTTTTTTAATAAAAATTTTATATTGAATTATTTACTTATTCTATTTAAATATCATTATAATGTTGTATGTGATATTAATATGTCATAAAAGGCAATAAATACATAATGTGTATAAAAATAATAACGTGTTTTATTTCTATTTCTCATCATTTTTTATTTGTAGTAGGAAATTCATTGCATAAAATATATACCCACATAGAGAAAAGTGTAAATTTTGTTTTTTGTGTGGAGGGGGCGGTGGATAATTTTACTGTGGTAAAGGGGGCGATTCTTTCAATACGGTTAAGAAACACTGCTTTACATCAACAATTTGTTTTGATTGAAGAACGATTATTTTCTGATTTTCTGTTTAGTGTAGCTTTAGAATATTTAGGGGAACAGAGGGAGCACTACTTATAAACTTGAAATATCTCTCTTATTATTGTATTAACATTAAACATGTGTATAACAAAAGTTGTAAATAATATAAATAAATAAATAAACAAATCTTTCCTCAATATCTCAGATCTATAATGAGATATCGACTTGGTTTTTGCTACTCATACACATGTACAAAAACGAAGTTCAGTATTTTGCTCTGATCAGCCCATAAACGGCAAATCTAGATTCAAGGTTAGTTATAAAACCCTTCGGATGGCCTGTGTTTTATTTCTTTTTGGCACATAGGCGTCTGTTTAGAATCGCTATATGTATTAAAACTCAAAAATGGCTAAACCATTTTTAGTGATATTTGCAACAGCGTATTGCAAATTTGTCTGGAAAGATTTTAAGCTATATATCATCGCGGTGTGAATCAGGCTTCCGATCAATTAAGAAATATTTAGAGAAAAAAGTCGAAAAAAAAAACTATAAAATACACACATATTCAAAATATATATTAACGAATTTTAGGGTTTAATATTGCTACAAAAATGTTCCCGAGGATATATATCACAAATTTTTTTATTTTAATTTTTGACGAAAATTATAACGTTAAATTCGCTGTTGAACATTATTGTAACCCCCAAAAGCAATACGAAGAATAAAACTTACTTGGGTGGCAAGAATATTTACTAACGAAAAAAAGTGCTCCGACCTATATAGGTACGATTTATAAATCAGGAATAATAACGGAGTAATTATAATGAATAATTTCGTAAGGTGCAAGATACAATTTTTCACGTGACCGGCGCTGCCTTTAGCGATGAGTGATTCTCACATGGGCATTATCCTGGGTTAGCACAACGGGACACTTGTACGAGTTGTTACTAAATGTCTGTACTACCAATGTTTACAAAGAAGTTCGTACTTAAATTATTTGTATAACAAGCACATATTAATACAATGGTAGATTAAAACAAATAAATATATTTGAATGCAAAACGATTCGCAGGTCTTGAACCGATTTCGAAATAGGTCCGATTTAAGCGGGCTACGATTATTTTTTTCGGTAGCGAAGCAGTGGGTATACTGCTAGTTTATTATAAAATTGAGTTTAAAGATGAACACATCTATTGATTATATAATAATATTCTCTTCTTTTGGACTGTATTAACTTTTTTACACATCTGAAAACATTTATAACTGATTTTGGAGGCACATTTACATATATAATGTTCGTATCTTAAAAATAATGTATCTAGAAACCCAATTTTCCATTATATCTTATGAGAAGCCAATTAATCCGTTCCCAGATTAAAAAATCATAAAAAAAATACAAAAAATTAAAAAAATACTATTCTCAACTAAATGAAGAAAATGCAAAGAAATGAAGAATGAGTGAGAAGAAACATTTTTTCACTATAAATATGCATTTTGTATACCATTACATATTAATTTTTATTTCCAAAGTTTTCTGTTTTACATGTTTACTATGAAAATCATCTTCCATTATATTGAAAAAATCAGCTGTAGCCACCACAGAACCGACCGCCATCCCAATGTACTTTTATAAAATACATTCTAGCAGCAGAGTAGAAATAACTTGGCCCAATATTTTCTAACAGAGATATTATTTATCATAACCATGGAAACGTTACATATAGTATGAAAAAATAGACACATTTTTTTTTTTTTTTTATCAAAAAATGTCTCAAATAAAAGTTGTTAGCTATTGCTTTTGTAGCAACTTTTGTTATATAAATGTTTTCGAAAAATTTTTCTGTTATGAAATATTCGCAAAAATCTTAAAATTGACACGAGTAAACTCCTAATTATAGTCAACCAATTTTTACCAAAAGCTGATCAACTTGTGCCATTGATGTCAAAAGCTTAAATATGAAGTTTCATAAAAATCCTTTTAGCCGAATTTGCTCTACACGTGTACACAGACAGACGGACGGACAGAGAGACAGACGGACAGACAGACAGACGGACAGACAGACGGACAGACATCATGCTAAAAATAGTAAAAAGTTATGTAGGGACCTCAATTCGCGGAGATCCATCGAAATCTCGAAATCTCAAAATCGGTATGATCACAATACCTCCTTTATATATATATTGGCGGTCGGTAAAAAAGACAATTTTCTTGTGTCTGCTTTTGTGGTTCAGGAGTTTTTTATTTTTTGTCTGTAGTAGTAGTAGCCTGTTTCTAGTACTAGGGAAAAAAGTTTAAAAAAGTATAATGTAAACAGGCTGTAATTCATTTGAAAAGAAAAACATCACGGTTCGTATCTAGAGGTCAAAATAGGATATGAAAATAGTTTGTATCTCGAAATGTTTGTATATCGAGAGAGTTTTAAGTCAACATACCACTGTATTAGCAAATTTACTTAGCCATAGCTAGTATTTGATTAAAATGTTAAAATATTTAAATTGCAACCATTTAAATCAAAAGAATATATTTAAAATAAGATTGCGAGAACTTAAACTCCCCTCTTCAGTAGGCCAGAGCATATTCTAAAAACGGGCGCAGTTTGGCGGGTTTGCTTCGTACGCCAAAAGAGTTAGCGCCGGCTCTCAATGCATTTATTCCATCGTAGTTGGTTTGAAAAAAAAATAGATGTCACAACTTTCGTTACGCATAATTTTCATAGCTATGAAAGCTATCTCTTAACGTAAAATCTGTCTATTAAATTTATCCACAACGTACAGTGTATAATCAACTAATTTTAGTACTGTGAACAGAGCTTGCGCCTCTAAGCCAAAATCGCTCCGCAGAATTGCTCCTTCCTAAACTGACTGTTTCACTTATGGAATTACCCAGTTTTTTACAGACAGCATCTAATCTCTTGAATGACATGAGATATTTATCAGCAGATAACATCTCTGTCTGTATATCTGCTTCAGAAGCACGATCACTCATCATCTGTTCAAGAATTTCTGAATCCACAATTTGTAGTCAGTCTACTTTTTCTTGTAACACACTGCAGATGATCTCAATTTCCGAAACATCTTTCTCTTCTGCTCTTAATAGACCTCTCAAATCAAACTTCCCTTGAGCCATTATCTTGGAGTCGTTTAGAGTCGCTGCATCCTCCATTGCATAGATCCTGGTCCACATTTCAGTCGCTTTGCCCGGCATAATTTCAATGACGCGCGCTGTAGGCCAGTCTAATCGTTTAATGTTGTCGTTACCGATCATTACAATGTCACCGACGAATATATTGCCGGACTTTTTACGGTTACGTGAAACCTGCCGTAACTGCCCCAAATTTTCCGTACGAAATCTGTTACGGAAATAAACACCACCTTGAAGTCCAATCCTCAATTTTTGAGAAAGTAGAAACCGTAAAAATGTTTCGGCAAAGTAGAACTTAAGTGAAAATTAATTGACAGCCCTGCTGTAGAGAATGGGACACTTTTCTTTTTTAATTATTTTTAGCATAAATTATTTTGTTATATTACTTTTCTTTATAATAAAAAGTTTTTTAAAAAGTGCTTTCATTTTAAGAGTTTTTAAGTAATGGGATACAAGTTTCTTGGTTATGTCTACGAAATACCAAATTAAAACACAAATACAGTGGTCAGATAATTTTTTATTATCAGTTCTCATTGTGTTCTAAGTGTTCGATGCCATTCTATTACACTAAAATGCCAAGTAAAAAATCTAATTTTATTTAATGAAATCAGTTGAACCGTCATTTTGAAACATTTTGAATCGACTTAAATTCAACAAGATTCGTGCGAAGTAGTGGGACAATGAGCAATTTACCCAAACTTTTTCATTTAATGCTTCTTACATGCACGGCTTTTATACTTTTTTGGTGTCAGCACTCGTTTTTCGGTCGATTCTGAGTGTCGGGAAGGTTGTAAAAAAACTGCTGGTAAACCAAGACTCTCAATTAAAAAACTTGATTTGCTGAATTCTCTGACACGTAACTTGACTAATCTTTCCAACCGTGACATGAATCTATGATCAGCATCTTTGAAAATACAAGTTTTATTTAATTTTAGAATGTTGGAATTTTGACGTTTTTAAAATTAATTTTTAAATTGTTCGCACAATATAAGGTAAACAATAGAAAACTGAACGAACACAGTTATATCTAGTATGCAAGAACTGGGACGAAAAACTTATTAAGAGATCAAATTAGCCAATATTGAGTATTCCAACTGAGTGGCTCGTTAAATCACGCAGTTCTCACTGGTAAAAACAGTCTGAATTTTGAGGTTGCTGGTGCAAGTCCCCATTGGTGATGTTATTCAGGTGAGAATAATATGTTAACTCCGATTTTCACAATCATTCACCCCTCATCCAGGTGTTGGGGCTCGCCCCCTGGCATCGGCGATTAGTTCGTTGCAGAAATAGACCGATGTAAAATAAATAAAATTAACACAAAATTGAATATTGGTATACAAATACTTGTAAAGATTTAATTTAGTGACATATAGTCCTACAGCATTATCTTCAGACAATGTATCGAAACAATATCATCGGACAAGCGCCTGCACAGGAACAGCGATACACTGTATTTTTTTTTCTCGTTAGATTGAGTTCAGAACCTCTTTATGTTATGTTCTCTTTTGTAATTAGTTTATTTCCAAGATACTTAGTATCTACAAATATTTGGCTACAATTTGATTCAACAATCAGTCAGAACAGGCGCGCACCTAGAATTGTTTCTTGGGGAGGGGCTCAGACAAACAAATTCTTCGGGGAATTCAGAAGTCCTCATTTTTTTCTTGGGATGCTCACGTTAAATTAGAATCAAAATGTGTCCCTTAACTTGTTTTCGAATTTTTGGGAGAGAGACTCAAGCCTGAGAGCCCCTCCCCCAGAGGTGCACGCTTTAATCAGACTATTCAAGTGTCTAATTTATCTTAATTAGCTTTCGAAATCTTTAAAAGAGGTTAAAACTTGAGAGATTGTATTTGGAAACACCAGAAGGTACGAGGTACAGGGACTCGTTCGACAATATAAAATAGGAACAGAGCACAGTTCAACTGTGCTTTACATGTTGTACTTTATGAAGTTACGCGGTCGAGCATGGAATGAGCTCCGTCCGGTATTATTTACCAAGTCTACTGCGAATCTAACGGCGAATTTCCAACTTGAAAACTACGGTTTGTGCGCTGCTCAGATATTCATTATGTAATGCTGGATGTTGATTGTGCAATAGACTGTCTACACTTGTCGTTAGACACAAGTCCAATTGGATACAGTATTTGGACTTTAACGACAGTTACTAGAAATGTAAACACTTGCCCGCGAACAAACTCGTGTTCGTAAAACTATTAGAGCATGCGTGATTTCATTACTTTTGTACGGTTGCAAGACATGGCTCATTGACGTCTTTGAAGAATTCGTAAAATTTATCGTTCGCACCAAGGAACACAGAATTTCATATTTGGCCCATTTGAGTTAAAAAGGGCTCCTAGCGAAGTTAGCCATACACTTGCATTTAGTCTACAACACAGCAGAATATTATGATTTAATATCATAATAATTTCAGGGCCAGGTCCACGGATGACAATAATTACGGGCCTGACAGGTCTGACCCTGCGTGTAGGCAGAAATTGTACTTTACTTTATTATTTTATAAAATATGTCCACGTGACATCAGTAGCTTAGCGACGGGCCCGCAAGTCCCGGCCGCGAGGGGGGGGGGCAATGAAAATGTAAAAAAAACCTTGAAAATATTGCAGATTTAGTCAAATTATTCAGTCAGCGTGGCCACTGGAGGAAGGTCCTTCAGTACATTGAAAAAATTAAAAATCATTTAAGGACAACTATGGCTCAAGATCGTTTGTCAGCACTAATCATATTAGCCATTGAAGCAGAAGAAGCTGCTCAAATACATTTAAAAGATGTCATTGACCAATTTGGAGTTATAAGGGCCAGGAAAAAACAATTTCGTTGATTTTATTTTTTTCAATTTATCTCTTTTATTTAATTTGTCAAAAATTTTGAATCATTATTTTAAGATAATATTTTCAAAAAGGTTGTGTTGTTTTCTTAATATAAAATTATTTTTTTTTTTGCGGAGGGGGCTGGATGAAGAATTTGCGGGTAGGTGTGCAAATTTTGTTGCTACGCTATTGCGTGACATGCCCACAGTCCGCGCGGAAGTTACCGATAAAAATGCCACAATAGGGCAGAAAATACTGTTGACAGATTACAGTTAAAAACATAAACAAAGTGTGCACAAATCGGGTCTGGTGCCCTAATTTATATACTTTGTTATTTCAAGCATTATTAAGTGTTATGATTATCTTCAAAGAGATTATTCAAGAGAAAATTTTTCAATAAAATCACAAATAATAAAATTTGTGATCGTTATAAATGAAAAACCTAGTTATGGCCCCTCTGGGCTCCACGGTCCCAGATACTTTGTATCCCCATCTCTCGATGTTTCTGAATATAACGATCCACGCTAGGTGTCGTCGATAAACACCATATGAGATAAATATATGGAGCTATCAAAAGCATGAGAAAAGATACAGCAGCATCACTGACTTGAAATCAATGACAGATACTGTATAGATGGAATTATCTTATTGACCTCTTTTAAGATACAATCCAACATTATCTGAAGGTGAATAAGACTTGCTGATAACGAATGAGATCAAAAGTACACTTGATTGACACCTCTCAAGAAGAGAAGAATATCTGTGGAAGGTGATCAGCTGGAATGCATAGAACATCTTGATTACGCTATCTGAAAGAATGGTTTAGCCTGTCAAGTCGTTTCAACTGCTGTGTCCACAGTTAGAATTCTCATTGTTGAGTCGATCCTGAAGCTAACACCGAAGATAACAAAAGAGAAACGAGTTTAAGTGTGAACCGTTATGCGAGTTGTGCTAGTTCGGGTAAAATTGATGTAAATATAGGGATAAATATGATAAAACGTTATTTATCTCTAAGTGCCGATGCGTTGCGTGGAAAAGAGCTCCTTGAAAACTGATATTGCACCAAATACCTGTAGAGGAAAATTTAGGAGCACAAACTCATAGAAAACGCCTTCCATAACAAAATTATTTAATATATAAACAAGCGCTTTTTTTTATTATAACTGAACGGAACACGGTGGTGGCTCACTTAGTTAGTGTGTGGACTACTGAGTGGAGGGCCAGGGTTCATTCACCAGTACCGGCAAAAACACAAAAATACATTTTTCGGAACGTTTCTCCCTCGGAAGGCATCGGGCAAACACCGAGGTAAAAGCCCTAGTAAAATTTTCCCAAAATAATTAGTGGTTCGGATTCCACGATAATAAATTGTAGGTCCCATACGATTTTGTTACACAGGGCACACACACAACACAACTCTATACGGGGAAATGGCCAACGCCCGGCTCAATACGAACTTGTCAGTTCAGAGCATCGAGCATGGCACTCTAAGAAGAAGAAGATAACTGTACGAAGTGTATGAAAATAACACTTGGACCGGCGAATGTCCATATGCATTGGAAAGATAGCGCCACTGAGTATACAGACCAGCAGCGTGGAAGCGATAACGATCTACTCTATAAAGAATATTTGGACAGAGCGTCCGGTCAAAAACAAACCGGCCGGAGCTCTATATCGATAGGAAAGAAAACCTAAAATATACGAAGTGAGTGGCGCGAAAACTCATGTTATTAGCACCCATATTAACTTCAACCCGAAGATGGTATTTGAAAAAGAAGAAGAAGAGAGATAGAGAAATATATATGTTAGAACGCTTTATAGCGTTCATGATAATATCAATTAAAACACACAAATCCAAGCACATATAAGCGTTTATTACTACGTCTATTTACAATCTGTCACATATATCTCATTATGTTATGGTTACTAACGCAACATATTACAAAGGAGGTCCAAGAACTAGTTTTGACCCTAACATATATATATATATATATATATATATATATATATATATATATATATATATATATATATATATATATATATATATATATTACGTCCAAAACTGAACTGGGAACTTTCCTTATTCTACAAGATACACACACAAATACTGAAATTTTAGAGTTTACTTTTTGAAAACTTTAGCGAAGAAACCATTTTTCATAAAGTAATATTTATAGTCCCTATCATTTTAAGTAAAATTTAACTTTTACTACATTCTAAGATCTATGGCACTAACATTAAATATTAAAAAAACTAATGGTTCAAATTTAAAACCATTTTATTCTCATTTCTGTAATCTCCCTTGTAACATTCGGAAAGATTCCTTCAGTGCAATTCATCAAATTTTTATTACATCAATATATAATCTTATCTAGTTTAAAGCCAAACTAATTCATTAATCCATGTTAAAGCATTTCGCCAACAGAGGCCTCCTGAATAGAAATTACATATTTAAATATATTATACACATTATAATGCCTGGTAGTTTTACGAAGCATGTAGGTTTAATAGCGTACTTTATGAGATCCCCCGATACACTGGTTCATACACATAAGTTTGAATATTTTATAAAGTGTTTATTACAAAAACTCATGCTCTTAAATATGTACAACGCCCCTACAAACCATTATTTTGCATGTACATATTTTTAGAACGAGTACCCTTGTCTCATAACATAAGGTAATCAAAAAAATTTTGATCATACGAAATTTTACCAACAAAATTTTATCTTGGGTTCTATTTATAATAAAATATGCTGTTTAGGGTTGCGTAAGGATAACCTAGAAACCCTTATACCGTCACTCATACTTTGCCTTTCTTTACCAAGGGTATGCCAAGCTGAAATGGTGCACAGGACAAAAAAAAAAAAAAAAATACAAAAACGACAAATCGAAGAGATGACATGAAAAATGGTAGTATTGAAATTTTCCGGAACAAACCAGAAGTACAGGATATTAAGCACAATTTTGATTTTTTAAATGGGAACGCATGTCGTACTGGCTATGTTTGGATAGAGCTTTTGAAAAGAAACAACTTTTACTTAAACATTTTATTAATACCTTTTACGGTTTATGAAAAATTGTTTTCGCCCTAACAATTTGTACACGGTGTTGCAAAAGATCAAAAATTCCTGCTCCCTAAACCGTAGCATGCTATTGGTCAAATTAGAGGCATGTGGAATAAGAGGTAATGCACTTAAATGGTTCAATAGCTACCTGGATGACAGAAAGCAAAAAACAAACTTAGATCATATAGAATCGAGCATGGTTGTTGTCGACATAGGTGTACCTCAGGAAACAATTTTGGGGGCGTTATTCTTCATCCTGTACATAAATGGCATAAGTAAAATAATAAAGTACACAAAAAATCAACTGTTTTCAGACGATACCCTTATAAATTTAGCAGTAGACAATCTAAATGACGAAATGAACAAAATTATGTTAGACTTGGATAATTTAAATGTATGGCTGAAAAATAATAGACTTAACTTAAATGAAAAGCGAACTAAATATATTACATTAGGAAAGAGAGATATTCCAAATATTGATTTATATTTGAACAATTAGAAGATAGAAAGGGCTAAAAACATAAAATACCTTGGTGTGGTGATAGATGACTGAGTATGGAAGATAATTAACTTATATACAATTGGTTAATTTATACAAAACTCTAGTAGCTTCGCATATTGATTTCTGCGTCACAATATTATTTCTATGTAATAAAAAACCAATTTTGCGTATACAAAAATTACAGAATAGAGCTATGCGAATAATCTTGAAAGTCAATAAATATACAAGTGTTAAAAGAATGTTAGATGCTCTTAATTGGCTTGATATCAAGCAGATATTATACTTCCTGACTCTAGTCTTTATATATAAAAATGGATATTTGTGGCTATGTCCGGAAATTCTAACCCACTTCCAGATACGCTACCGAGTTGAAATTTTGCATACAGGTAGCAAATGGCTTCATCATAACTAGAAAAATCTCAAAAAAGTCCCATCAGAAACGAGAAATTAATAATTTTGTTTTTAATTACATTCGACCATTGGTATATCTATCACATATGCAGTGACCGGATAAGAATTTTCATTCAATAGTTGACTGTCTAACTGTATGAACATCGTGAGTGTTCGCTAAATATCGGAAGTGTTCGGCCCGAGAATAAACTTTACCAAAAGGTAAACATTGTAGAAAATAAAACCGGTGTTTGGTTACAGCTGATAATAAATTGTTATTGTTATTTAGCAAAACTTATGATTCGTGTATGTAGAGCGAGACATAAGCTGAATATCTGTTTTCTGGATAATTATTTTTAACGGAGTTTTCTTAACTTATTTTTATTATAATTATTTTTTTTTTTCTATCTTTTTTACGAATATTGATTTAAATGCGATTGATAGCCATATTTTTTCAGTGTGGGCTACTTGCTCATTCTTCTATTTTTGTTTAAAAACATCTATTTTCTGTATCTATAAAATAGAAAATATTCGGAAATTGTAACCCACATATGGTACTGAGTTTTTATGCAAATTTGATGAGTGTGGAAATTTGGTTTACAGGTAGAAAATGCCGTATGTATAACGATAAAAAAAATCGCATTAGAAACGATATTCATGAATTTAGTTTTTATTTATATTTGGGCATTAACATAGTTTTGAGAAATATTTAGTTGGATGGCTTTAGTGCAGCTTCGGACATCGTGCATTTTCGTGCGTAATTGTTATAACCCGAAGCCTGAGGTTGCATTTAGTTTACAGTCAGTCTAACCTAAACAACTGTTGCGAACGGATGTATGTTTATTATCTATCTATCTCTATATATATAAAAGCAAGTGTCCTGACTGACTGACTCATTCACTCATCACCGCCCAGCCCGAACCGCTGGGCCTAGGAACTTGAAATTTGGAGAGTATATTCGCTCCGTGACGTAAGCACCCACTAAGAAGGGATTTTTCGAAATTTCACTCCTAAGGGATGAAAAGGGGTGAAATGTGATTTCACGAATTCCTTAATATCTCTTAGGGCCGATGGGATATCGACTTAGTTTTTGCTTACAAGTATTACCCATATAAATGCCGAAAAACCAATTTCGGTTTTTTGCCCTAATCAACCCCTAAAGGGGTGAATCTACAATCGGGGTGAATTTTACAACCAGTCTTATTTCCTGTGTTTGTTGAGTTATAAGGTTTCTTTTTGGCACATAAGTGTCTTTTTATAATATCTCGAAATGGTTTTGACAGTTTTTTAAAATTTCACCTCTAAAGGGTGAAAAGGGGTGATATGTGATTTCAAGGTTTCTTTAATATCTCTTAGGACCAATAAGATATCGACTTGCTTTTTGCTTACAAAAATTACCCATATAAATACCGAAAAACTAATTTCAGGATTTTGTTCTTATCAACCCTTACAGGGGTGAATCTACAATTGGAGTGAATTATACATCCCGTCGTATTTCCTGTGATTGTTGAGATGTGACATTACTTTTTGGCACATAGGTGTATTTTTAAAATATTTCGAAAAAGTTTTGACAGTTTTTTTTAAATTTCAGCCCCAAAGGGTGAAAAGGGGTGACATGTGATTTCAAGGATTCCTTAATATTTCTAAGGATCAATAAGATATCGACTTGGTTTTTTCTTACAATAATAATCTTTATATATAAAAGACAATATTTGTGGCTATGTCCGGAAATTCTAACCCACTTCCAGATATGCTACCGAGTTGAAATTTTGCATACAGGTAGGGAATGCTTTCATCATAACTAGAAAAATCGAAAATTTCAAAAAAGTCCCATCAGAAACGAGAAATTAATAATTTTTTTTTTAATTATATTGGACCATCGAAGTATGTATGATGCGCTCAGCGAGATCGCGGGAATTTCGTTTCAGTGGTTGTTTGGACAACTATAGTAAGTTCGTGAAACATCGTTCAATGTCGTTCGGCGCGATTCATCATTACTCTGCTCTAGCTGATAAGATTTATATATTGTTATTTAGTAAAATTTTTGATTAGTGTATGCAGAGCGAGACTAAAGTGGAGCACCTGTTTTCTGGTTTTTAATTTTAGGGCATTTTTATGAACTTTGTTATTTTTATTTATTTTTTTTTTCTATTCTTTTATTTAAATGTTTAAATATAATAGTAAAATCTTTTATATATATAAAGCAGAAAATCTGTGTGTACCGAGTTGGAATTTGGTATATAGGTAGGAAATACAGTCAATATAAGGAGGCAAATTGAAAATCAGAAGAAAAAAAATGGTATCACTTAAGACGTAAACTTAACAGAAAAATTGCTTATACAGTGAAACCTCTATCTATCGTTTTTGAAGGGACCTATTGAAATAAACTATGGATGCGGGAAAACAATGAAAAACACATTAATACATATTTAAATGTTTAATATGTACGTACATATATATTCTAAATAAAATTTTAAATAAAAAATATCGTAACAAAATAAAAAAGGAAGCTGCATGCCGACAAAAAAAATTATACTTTGTATTGTATATAATCTTTCATCGTCATTTGCTTTTTGGCTTTTTATATTGCCGTAAGAAATCAATATTCTTTCGGTGTTACAAATTAAATTTTTTTCGGCATCAGTTATCGAATGCGCATAAAAAAAGTTTTCAATTTGAAAAAACACGAAATTTGCTGCGTAATTTAAACGATGAATGCGGTAAAATGATACAGAGAGAAATGATCGATGCGATCTATTTTTGAGTGTTTTGTATGAAATTAATTCGGAACCGCAAGAAATAACGATATATACGGGAAAATTATTATTCGAGGAACGATAGATAGAGGTTTCACTGTAATAAGAAAACAAATATTTTTTTTTTAATGATTTTTATTTTATTGGATTGATTTACGGGAGTTACGAAGGGACAACCTAAAACTAAACTTTTGAAATATCTCATTTACTTTTGACTTAACAGCAAAAATGCACATGAGAAAAGCTGTTTAAAATAAAAATACAAATACATGTTATCCTATAAATTTTTCAATTGGTTAAGAAGCAGGGGAAGGGAGATGGGGGAGGTGCTAAAACTAAAATACTGGAAATATCTCGCTTATTATTTACTTTACATCAACAATTTATAAAGATAATTTATAAAGACTTTGATTGAAGAACGATTATTTTCTGTTTAGTGTAGCTTCTGAATATTTAGGGGGACAGAAGGAGCGCTACTTATAAACTTGAAATATCTCTTAATATTGACTTAACATTAAACATGTGTATAACAGAAGTTGTTACAATATCAATAATATAAATAAATAAATAAACAAATCTTTTCTGTTTAATCTTCTTCTGTATATAGGTATATCATTTATAAAATTTTCTTATATACATATGTATATAAATACATGACCTGACTGACTCATCAACGTTCAGCCCAAATCACTAGACCTAGAAACATGAAATTCGAGAAGTATATTTCCTCCATGTCGTAAGCGATCACTAAGAAGAGAATTTTCGAAATACGACCCCTAAGGGGCTGTTAAGTGATTTCAGGGATTCCTCAATATCTCTTAGGCCCAATGAGATATTGACTTAGTTTTTGCTTACAAAGGTTACACATACAAATGTTAAGAACTAAATTCAGAATTTTGTTCTAATCAACCCTTAAAGGGATAAATTTATTATGTATTCGGAGTGAATTATAGAACCCTTCGTATTTCCTATGTATGTTGAGTTATAACATTGTGTTTTGGCATATAGATGTCTTTTTAAAATCTTAGAAACTTTTTGACAGTTTTCTTTTAAATTTTCACGCCTAAAAGGGTAAATTGGTATTTTTTATTCAATAGAACGCCCCCTGGACATAGAAACATGAAATTCGTGGAGGAAGGAATGTTCCTTCCATGATGTGAGCACCTCTTAAGAAAGATTTTTTTTAAATTCGACCCCTAATGTGGTGAAATGTTTCTTTCACGGATTCCTCAATATCTCAGACCTACAATGAGATATCGACTTGGTTTTTGGTTACAAAGATTACCCATACACATGTACAAAAACGAGGTTCAGTATTTTGCTCTGATCAACCCATACAAGGCAAATCTAGATTCAAGGATATTCATAAAACCCTTCAAGTGACCTGTTTCATTTCTTTTTGGCACATAGGCGTCTGTTTAAAATCGGTATATGTATTAAAACTCAAAAACGGATAAACCGATTTTAGTGCTATTTGCAACAGCGTATTCCAAATTTGTCTGGAAAGATTTTAAGCTATATATCATCGCGGTAAGACACCAGGTTTCCGATCAATTAAGAAATATTTAAACTATAAAAGATACACATATTCAAAATATACCTATATTAACGAATTTTGGGTTTAATATTGCAACAAAAATGTTCCCGAGGATATATATCACAATTTTCTTTATTTTCATTTTAGACGACAACTGCAACGTTAAATTCGCTATTGAACATTATTGTAACCCCCTAAAGCAATGCGAAGAAAACTTACTTCGGTGGCAAGAATATTTACTAACGAAAAAAAGTGCTCTGATCTATATAGGTACGATTTATAAATCAGGAATAATCACGAAGTAATTATAATAAATATCATAAAAATTATAATAAATAATTTCGAAAGGTGCAACATAAAATGCTTTACGTGACTGGCGCTGCCTTTGGCAATGATTCTCACATGGGCATTTTCCTAGGTTAGCACATCGGGATACTTATACGTGTTGATATTAAATGTCTGTACTACCAATGTTTACAAAGAAATTCGTACTTAAATTATTTGTATAAGAAGCACATATTAATACAATTGTAGATTAAAACAAATAAATATATTTGAATATAAAACGATTCGTAGCAACCAGTCTTGAACCGATTTCGAAATGGGCCAGATCTAAGCGGGCTACGACTACTTTATTTCGGTAGCGAAGCAGCGGGTACACTGCTAGTTTTTATATATAAAATCAAAGATGGTCTTGTGCCTGAGTACCTCTTTACTAATATAAAAAGTGTCAAGGAAATTAGCCATTATAATCTTAGAAATAGAAATGACTTCAACATAGAGAAAACAGAAAAGATGGGAGCCAAAAATTGTTTATATTTTAAGGGGTTGCAATTATTTAATAGTTTATCAGAAAATTTAAAACAAGAGACTAATTTAAGTAGATTTAAAAAATTGATGTCAAGTGTGAATTTTCACACATTTCAGGGTTTGCAGGTATTTAGTAAGTGAATGATGATTATTTGGGATGCCAAAACAAATTTTATATTAAAATATTTTTTTGTTAATTTTAATTCGAACGCCTAATACCATTATTTAGGTTTCTAAATATGTGCAGTATTTTTTTTTTTATATATATAGCAAGGTTCATTAAGAATTTTTAAAATTGCGCCTATGCAAGGGTTCCATTGGTTGTTATAAGCCGCCCCTTTGAATTTTTTGCGCAATTTTGGCTAAAATCGCTTCAAAATAATTTATTTTGCAAAAATAAAAATTTGATCTTTAATCCACGTACCAAGGGCTTTCATTTGATACCCTACTCAGAATTATATATATATATATATATATATATATATTTTTCGATGAGCACATATATGTTTATATTTTTAGGGGGATATGTTTTTTAGATGTTTTAGTATTTTTCCTATTTGCGGGTCAAAGAGTTTTATAATTATGCCAAATTTCAACTCTCTAGGTTTAGCCGTTTGACTACAATTTTTACCGAACAGACAGAGAGACGACAAAATGACGGTATAAGGGTTTTTTGGTCATACCTACAAAACCCTAAAAAGGATGTATTAATTATGTAAGAGAGAATGTTTTTCTGTAGAATAGTTTTGTAAAATTAACTGTATATAATTAAATAAACAAATATATTATTATTATTATTATTATTACTAAAAATACATGTGAAAATCAGTCAGAAAAACAGAATACAAAGAATAATACAATACAGGTATACCCCTCCACTACCTGGTACCTGTTTATGTGATTCAAAGAGTTGTACACACCAAAACTATTTAGGTTCAGTCATTCTACAATTTCTACTAAACAGACACAGACACATGAGTGGCGTTATAAGGGGTTTTTGGTTATACCTACAAAATCCTAAAAAATTAGCAGACGTTCTCTTTATTTCTTATACTCTTTTCTTTTGGAATAAATCACGCAATAGATCTAGCTCAATAAAGCTGTCTAAAACATTTAAAATGTGAAAACAGAGAATGTCGAACAAGATCAGATGGTCTTTTGTGTGTGATCTAACTTAAGCCGACGTAGCCCAACATAGATCGCGATTTCCGAATCTTCGGCCCAAGCGGCTTGAGGTTGTCAGAGTAGACAGCTTCGAAGTCCGCCCTAGTCTTGGGGAGGATTAGTCTCCTGTCTTCCCTACGTCACTACTGAATTTATGTTAGTTTCAATGTTTTAATTACCTTACTGTTATCTCTTAAATTACTTTTGAGTTTGGTGATTTTTTTTAGGTGATTAATGGATTTATAAAGTTTTTGGGGATTGAAAAGTTGACTTTACGATGTACTAACGCAAGTTTTTGAATTGTTTGTTAATGGGTAATTTTTTTAAGTGCTTTTTCTTTCGGGAAATTGTTTGAGATAATTGTAGATTCCGTGAAGAATTTTAAGAGATTTTCTTAGTTTAATTTTTTTTTTCAAAGACTCGATATACGAACTTAATTGTTAGATTATAAGGATATTAAGTTTATTATTTGACATTTTTTTATAATAAGGTTTTTCTATTTGAAACCGTTTTAAATCGAGACATTTAACCAAACTGGCTTGTTTACTGTGGTCTAGCGATCTTGTAATGTACCACATAATGTAATACTTGCTTGAAATCTACGTGTCGCGAACGTATTGTAAACTTCCTGTGAACAGTCCGTGCGTGGATCATGCTATGAATATAAACAAGAAATTTCAGTTTGGGGGTATTATAAATACACACTGTAACTCATTTAATGCAGTTTCATAGAAAAAATTACTCTTAACCTTTACGTTTTAGTTTTATTAAATTCTTGGTAAAAGTTCATATGTGTAAAATAGTCTGTTTCTTTGGTTTAGGCGAAACTAGATGTTCCAATCCAGTAACTTTTACCGATTGATTGAAGCTTTTGATCATTATGTTCAGGAAAAGCAAACTTCAATATATAAAAAAGTAGGTAATGCCCACTTAAGAAAATTAAAATTCCATTCAGTTCCGCCTAAAGGTTTGGAATAGCTTATACGAGGTCTGTTCAAAAAGTATCGCACTATTTGTGGTTTTTCAAAAAAATTTTATTTATTCATGTATATCTATTTTGTCCTCTTCAAAGTAATCCCCATCAGGTATTATACACTTGTGCCAACGTTTTTCCAATCCTCGAAGCACTTGAAAAAATCAAGTTTTGTGATCTTGTTCAGCTCCTCCTTCGATGCGGTCTTTATCTCCTCACTCGTAGCGTAGCGTCCTCCTTTCATGGGCCTCTTCAGTTTCGGGAAGAAGAAAAATAAATGCTTTAAATCACAAAGTAAATAAATTCGCCCAGTATAACCTACAAACGTCAAAAAATTGTCAATCCACCACATAATACGCAATTAACTCGTTCTCATTTCCTTGTTTCCAAGACAACGTGTACATAGTTTCGATATAATAATAATAATAATAATAATAGTGATTTATTTTGCGAATTTTTCCATGCATGTAAATACTTTTAAATACAAAATTGATAACTGTTACGGATTAAATCCGCCGACACGTATCGCTTGAAAAGTAATCTTACGAATCTACCTTAGCTGGCGTACTAAACTATTTTGAACTTATAAAGGATACGATGTAATGTTCATAATTTAATAATTAATGTTTTTGCTTTAAATAAATTTTGTTATTGAGTATATTGGTGTTTCTTTCACGAGAGCTCTATTCCTTTCCAGTGGGAATTTCTTTCTTTCAGAATTTAGGGCAGTAGAAGCGAAGTGACTGGCGCCATATAAAAATTTCAGGCCGCACATAAGTATTTGGTAATTACATGACCACCCTGCAAAGTCACATTTACCTCTAGACTGGGCTGGCGGCCTTCTACCTTGCCCTGGACAGCCGATAGCCGCTGGAGGCACTACATAGTGGCTACGGATTTCATATTTCTCCCCAAGTTTTTAGCGACCGACCGGAGAGCTGATCGGACGCTGGCATACGGTAACTATATAACGCTGGAATCTGGCCGTAATATACGTTATATATTTCTGGCGCCCAACGTGAATTGAACTGGTATACAGTGTCAAAACCTGCCATCAATATTTACATCTCCGTTCATACCGCCAAATTGACACTTTTGTCTAAATTATCAACACCTTGTTAAATACTTATTTGCTTTTTTTAGATTTAATAATTAAATACCAGATACTATCTAAAATAAAATAAATGTATCAATTTGATAATAAATTATTTAATTTGTAATAAAAGTTTTAGTAAATAATTCTTGAGGGAAAATTTCATTTGTTATAAAATTTTGCGACCGAAATAAAGGATTTTAATAAAGTACTCGGACTGTAAGTGTTTTGAAAGTCATTAAAACTATTTTAATATATGAATTAAATGAAACTAGAGTTATTAGAGCGACTGTGAAAAGTCAAGGAAACTTTTGGACATTTGAAAATTATTATTAGTTTTATGGTCTCTGTTATGAAACTATTCCAATTAAAGGAGAATTGGAAAAATATTATTTGTGGGATTTTTATAGGTTACTGATGTTAAAGGAAGTAAAAGGATATTTATTTGTTATTTAAGATCAATAATAATATAAGTGGGACAGTGATTTTACAGTAATTTTTTGTTTTTCTGTTTCAGGTAAGACGCACTTTGGTGAACAACCACTTAAAATATTCTTGGGTACATCTTTAAGGTATTTATTCTTATTTTTAGTTTGTTATAAAAATAATTACGACGGTTGCCTTTTATATTTTGGGATTTGAGATCAAAAACAATTATTTATCAACAAAAGTGACTTTATTGTTTTTCAAAATATTCTCCATGAAGATCAATACACTTTTGCATGCGTTTGAACCAATTTTTGAAGTACTTATTCCACTCCGATTCAGACTTTTTCCACTGCGATTGTCAAATTATGTGGGTGGGATGCCTCAATCTCACGATAAGTCACATGACGATCTGGCAGTATCAGTTCACGCACAGCATCAATGTTTTCCGGAACAACAACCTATTTTGGACGACCTTCACTAAATTCTTCCTTAAGCGAACTACGGCCACGATTTAATTCGGCAAACCATCGATAATCAGAATTCCTTGATGGTGCTTCATCGCCAAAAATCGAATTAAGTTTAACGATGCACTGCTGTTGGGTTAATCCACGTCGAGAGTTGTAAAAAATAATTAAGTTGTAAGATAATAAAAAAAAAATCGAAAATGTTCAGGATTTAATTCAATTTTTAGCCAAGATGATTTTTTCAAGTTACTGTAAACAACACAAATGGCGCTCGTACGCGAAACGTTCTGAGTACGTATACCGTCAAAAATGTCAAACTTTACGATTGAAGCATCAGTTGTCAGATGGCATCACTAGTCTAGCGCAATCCCGAAATATACGGCGCTACCCTCGTATTTTCATGACAATATATTTTCAGATAGTCTTTTCAAAGCGTTTTTATGGAAATGTTAATTTATTTGTAGTTATTATCAATTTTTACTTGCCCGACCTTAATATATAAGGGGCAAGTATTGTAATCGCGAAAATTTTCGATGTCGAGTATTTGACTGATGACCATGTTTCATGGTCCAGGGAATCCAAAAAACCTATTTTCGAAGTGCCGTCCGTATGTGTGTGTGTCTGTGTGTGTCTGTGTGTGTGTCTGTATGTATACACGATTACTCAAGAACGGTTCAACTTAGAGAATTCGTTTTGGTACTAAAAAATTCTCCTATTAAATGGGAAGAACCCTATTGTTTTTTATAAAGATCGTTTGAATAGAAATGGGAGTTTACTCGTGTCGATTTTTGCTAATATTTAGCAACAGAAAAATATTTCGAAAAAATTTATTGAACAAAAGTCACTATAAATGCAATAACTAATAACTTTTATTTGAGACGTTTTTTGAATAAACGAAAAATATTTTTTGTAAAATTATTTAAAATTTTTCCAAGTCTCAATTTGCCGACCGGCGTAGCGTAGTGGTAACACATGTGCTCTGCGTTGCGAAGGTCTCGGGTTCGAATCCAGTTCAGGCATGGAAATTTTGTCAAATAAAAATTGTCCTGGCTAATTGACAAAGCAGCAAAGGCCATTAAAAAAAAAAAATGTCTCAATTTTTTCATATTTATATGTAACGTTTCCATGGTCATGATAACTTGGACAAAAATTTGTATAGAACATAATTTGACGTATTTTTGAAGATTTATCTAAATATTAAAAAAATATATATATATATATTTTTTTTTTATTTTTTTTTTTTTGGGAGGGCAAGTCTAGCGGAGGTTTCCCTTCGCCACTGGTTTAAATTTAATTTAGATTTTAGCATCTGTGGCTGCTACAGCCCTTCATGAGTCTTGGTCTGCTCCAATATTTTCCTTCAGACCATCCTGCTCTTGGCCATTTATGTCTTATTTCGAACTCATGTAGGTCCTCTCCAACATCATTCATGAAACCCTGCTACCTCGTTGTCGTACCTATATTTGATTCAGCTAGAATTAAAATTTTGTTCCTTGAGACGTAAAATTATTTACATCTAAAATCGTCCAATTTTCAATCGTATTTCATGTAAAAACATGACATATGTACATTAATTACTACGCCGAATCTTTGGGTCCATCCACATGGCAAATGAATCACAGGTATAGCGATACCTGTGAACCCAACAGCTGTGCTTATTGCCGAATATTGTGCAGGAAATTTAACGATGTGAAGAAAATGTTAACAGTGGATCTGGAAGGTTAAACTGAATATCCGTCCATCAATGGAAAGACCTTTTTTAAGATGTATCAGCTCAAAAAGATATATTTATTCGTGTCATACAGGAATTGAGAGCTCGATGTTGAGCTTCGGATGAGGATGAATAACAACAGAATGATAAAGAAGATCTATGAAGACAGGAATACATCCACTAACAAGATGATAGACATCGCAAAAGACAGAGAAAATTTAAAATTTATTCGTATTTAAAAAATAAAAAATTTCCTGAGTCAGTAAGGATTATGGCCTCGAAATACATTACCAAAAAACCAAAATAATAATTGTTAATCGGAAAAATAACAACTTCCCTGCAATAAATAAAGTCAGTAACTGTGACATTGTTTTATAACTTGTGTACTTAGGTTCACCAAATGGGGCTGAACTACACATAAGGGAAAGAGTAAAGAAGGCAAGGATAGTCATGGGGAAGCTGTGGAGTATAGGAGAGAGGAAGTTTAGCGACGATATTAGATGGAGATTGAGGCTGTTTGACGCCGTGGTGAAAAACATCCTGCTATATGGGGTGGAAATTTAGGGATGGAAGGAATGGGAGAAGGTAGAACGAGTACAGGAGAGGTATTTAAGGCTGCGTATAACCCCCAGAGGTTACCAATTTCTTATACAAAACAAACAATCTGAAATAAAATTAGTATCAATCTATACATCAAATTTTGCACAGAATTTTTATCTATCTAATAGGATATTTTTGATTATAGAAAAAATTATTGTAAAAATGTTATTGCTAAATAACTTAATAATAGGTATTACACAACAATGTTCTATAATTTTTTAAATATATTTGTGGGTTTCAAATAATTTTTATATTTATATAGTTTTGTGTAGAAATGTTCAAATAATACGTTAACATTTTTTTCGACATGATTGTTTATAATTTAGAGCCTTCGTCGCAAAAAATTATACTTGATGATAATGAAATGCCACTTGGTACATGTATTCTTTACATAAAATGGAACATTTTTATCCACCGCACCTATATTGAGAACTGTGGAAGATTCGAGGTGGCGGCAAAAGTAGATTACCAAGTACAATAACTATAAGTAATTTTCACAATAGAACAAATTCTCTCCAAACAAATTTGTAGAACGAAGCTTTAGCTACAATTTGCCGCATGGTACATAAATATGAGTCGAATGGTTTACAAGATGGCGTCTATAACGCAAGTTGTTTATTTAAAATTACATGACAGTTCTTTTGACAATTAAAAATATCCTATTAGGTAGATAAAAATTCGCTGAAAATTTTGATGTATAGATTGTTACTAATTTTATTTCAGGTTGTTAGTCTTGTATAGAAAACTGTACGGTTGTGCGTACCCTTAAGATGGATCTTAGGGGTAGATAGAACGACACCAGGGTACATTGTACGAGAGGAACTGAAAAGGGATAAGATGAAAGTGGGCACAGGAAGGAGGGCGGTTAAGTACGAAGAGAAAGTTAGAATAGAAATAGACAAAAAAATAATGAGGGAATGCTGGGAAGAAAGAGCCAGAGAGGAACAGAAAGGAAGGTGGTACGCATGGGGGGAGATGAGAAAAGAGTATTACTGGAGATGCGGAGTGGATGCGACAGAGGTGGAAAGGAGAAGAAAAGACGGGATAAGCGTGATTGAGTTGTGGAGGAGGGATAAGGAAGTGGGGGAGCAAGAAAGGACAATCAGAATAGACAATTCAAGGAGCGCAGGGAGATATAAGGAGGTCAGAGCTATAGGGGGTACCAAGCTACTTGAGGGGAGAAAGAGGAAGGTCAGGAGGGAGAGTTAGGAGGATTGCGAGACTAGGGTGCGGGAATGAAGAGAGAGGAAATAGATATTGGAGGAGACAGGAGGATAAGATGTGCAGGATGTGCGGGGAGGAGGAGGAAGATATAGAGCACCTCGCGAAGAGGTGTAGAGAGATGACAGTATGATCGGGGAGCACATTAGACCTGTTGCACGAAGATGGAAGGGGGGAGAGGTGGGCGAGAGAATTAGAGGCAAGAAGGATGGAGATTGGCGAAGGATAACAGGAAGGGGAAACGGAAAGAAGAAAGAAAAGAGAAAAAAATATTGTAAAATGTAAATTGTATTGGATGTTATTGTTATGTATTTTTTGATTGATTGTTTTATATTTTATTTTATTTTTATTTTTTTGTAAATGTTAGCACCCTGAACGCCGCAAGGCTTAGGGAAATAAAGAATATATATATACCTAGGCTCACCAACTGATAACGCTGGTGATTACAATCAAGAAATTAGGTGAAGAATACGATTCGGAAGATCTGCTGTGTCACAATTAATCAAACTATTGTAAGATAGAATCATCTTTATAAAAACTCAAATTTCTTTCGTAAATTCCTTATTTTTTTTTATATATCAATACGTATCTGAAACCTGGATAATTCGTGACTGCAACAAAATAAAGAATGATGCATTTGATGTATTGCTAGAGACGAAGTCTTATAATTCTGGGGACAGGGAGGCGCATCAACATTACTGTGCGGGAGAAATTAATTCTCAAATGCGCCTATTATCTATACTCGTATCTTTAAATTTTTAGGCCTTATAACAAGAAGAACTGAGAATCTAGAGAAACCTATTCTTTAAGGAAAGGTAAAAGGCACGAGGAGACTAAACAGATAACAGCGTTGGATCGACATAAAGTCTAAAATAATAAGAACTGCTAGAAACAGTCTTCAGAACGGAACAAGACCATGAGAAGTGGAGGTTGCATGATACATCAGCACATCAAACCTTGACAAATCACAATATGTTAAAGTTGTTACGATGGAAGAAAAATATTGGTATTCAAGGTATCAGGAAATTTCTAGCACAACAGAGTAAGGTGTACATTTGAGTGAAGGAGGCCAAATAATAAGCTGTTTGACAATACTACGGACAAAGAAAGAAAGATTAACCAAATCTACGATCTTAAGATGAAAATTTTATTTAAACAATTAAAATTAAGCTAGAAACACATATTTGATCATTGTGAACAATTTTTAGCTCAAATTTCCATGGAAAATATAAAAATTATTTGTCCAACCACCACTCTACAAAATTTGTTCTTATGTCCTTGCTTATGCTATAGAAATAAGTTCTTGTAAGGTCTATTTTCCTTCTTTTATTTTTCTTGAAGTGATGTTCAGACGATCAGTATAATAAAGTATACCAAATGATAGAAAACAAACTTAAAAGTTTGTCAGCTTTTAGTGGAGAAAAGAAACTAGTGTACCCTATACCTGACAGCGATCAAACTACAGAATAGTAAATTTCTTTCAGAACTTTTATAAAGGATGTTATTTTGTTTCTATTGAGAACAGAATCTTAGCCAACTCACCGATATCATTCTTAGAAACTTTCGTGAGTATTCGGGATATCTTATTCATCAAAAGATAACATATTAAGTAGATTTCTCGAATTAAAAATTGATAAATAATTATTATTTGTTTTATGGTCGGTCTCTAAAGAACAAGCTAAATGTTTTAACTCAAGTTATGTCTATCTCAAGTCAAATTAACGTACAAAAAGATATTATTTTAATAATATTGACAAATGTAGCTGTTATCTCTTTTTGGAACATTTTGAATAATACAGAAAAAAACGCAAAACATACTTGGTTAAAGTTCCACAAAATTAATTTATTAAACAATTAATAGAGCTTTCCAATGTTAAATTTTCCATTGGATATTCTATCTCTACTATGAGTTTTACATAAAAAAATTTCAGTATTTTAGTCCCAACATAATATGTTGGGACTAAAGCTTAGTTTTGAGTAAAAAATCTCAATTTGTTTAAAAGGGGGAACAAAATATTTTTAGTATTTATATCTGAAAATAACAGTTGCCGTGCACAAATGAAAATACGGAGTTCAATAACAATCAAATCTGAATAATAATAAGGCTAAGTGTAAATTTTATGCACAACTTATAAATGAAAAAGATGGTTCCACAGGAAACTTAATTAGACATATGAACTATTATGGACAAGAAGCAATTCCTCCCATCTCCACAAAATCAAAATTTTAGTAAATTTAACGTAGTAATATCATTTAACATGTGTTAGGCAGTTCGGTTTGGATTCTCTAGATTAATAGAGTTTTGGGTCCGATATACAGTTTGGGGTACTCTCTCCACAAGATCTTTGTGCGTACCATCGATTTTGGGGATTGAGTACGTCGGACTGTATTAAGATCTAATACTCTATATCTTTCTGGGTTTCCAACTGTTACTGTTAGGGTTTTCCGGTGTCTGTACCGGTTTAAAATTTATTATTTCTGCAATTCATATTGTATTTAAATTGGATGTAGGGATCCTTAAGGGTTTTTGGGGTTTGGACTTGATATACCGTTTGAGGTACCTTTATCTCATTACTTTGTACGTACCATTGTTTTGAGGGATTGGTACGTTGAATTGTATGATTGCTCCGAAACTCAATTAATTCATTTTGGTTCTTTCCACTGAGTTGGTAGTGGTGAAAATTTCATGATTTCGGGGGTTATCGTTGCATTATGTTGTACAGGGTGGGGCACTGTCAACTCTGTCGATTTGTGCGTACCAGGTAGTTAGGGGGGATAGTGTCGCAGCCTGTCATATTGATGCATCGATAAAACTTGATATCATTGTATTTATGTATAAGTTAATATTGGACAGTTATATAGTTTATTTTGTCACATTTTGCATTGTAAAATTTAAACAATAGTTTCTAATTTTTGATCACTATATTTCAATATTTAATTGAAATTTACTCCTGTTTTTTCCTAGGGTCTGTTTTCTTCAAGTACACATTAATGTCTATGTATTCTGCAATTCACCATCCTTGGAGATGATTGATGTACAGTCTGTTATGACTACGTTTAACTAACATAGGTAAATTTTGTTATTGATTGTACAATATTGTTTTCTATCATGATGTTATTGTTATAGCACCTGAAGAAGCTAACAATGTTGTTGGCGAAACGTTGTGTTTTGTTAAAATAAACGCTTCTTGTCCAAAAAGCTGAGTGAAATTATTTCCTACTTCTACCTATATTCAAAATTTGGACGTTAAATTACTTTCTACTATGAACTATTATGTGCATAATATATCGCAAGAAGGACCTTCGTGAAGCTCACCTATTCGACTCATTTCGGTCATAGTTCACAATCGCGCAAAAGTTCAACTAAATCTTTGAAACTATGCAGTGGATCGTGAACCAGTTCATTAAAATTTATTGAGCCGCCTCGATTCAGTCAGTGTACTAATCCTGCTCCGGAGGGCCGGCGCGAATGTCTTTGGCGCCCATAGGCAAGATTTAATTGATCGCCTCAGGCAGGGCGTAACTAGCTTTTTTCGAACCCTGGGTAAGATTTTATAATTGGGTTCTCCTAAACATATAATATAAAGTGAAGTTCTGGAAACAAAAAGAGTTTTTGCTTCGAAAATATAAGTGATGACCAAAAAAAGAAGAAGTTCTCACGCTAAATTTCAACTGATGATCTAAAAAAAATCCCTCGCTATAAAATTACATTTCGCTAATTACTTTTACATTCATTTGGTGCCCTTTTGAGTCTCACAGCAGCGCCCCCGTCGAAACGGCGTCCGTAGGTGCCGGATGCCTTTCATGTCCGCTTCCGCCGGCCCTGCTGCTCAGTGAATGGTACATAAATCTCTAGTATCAATACAAATTTGCTAGAAATTATTTCCTTAACAAATTTTAGCAGTTTGATACTAATAATTAGTTACACCCTGTAGATTTACTAAAGTATTCTCTGTTTATGTAAAAATGTAGTTCTTCTAGTGTTTATTTAAATGTGCAGCGCCATATTCTTTAAAAATCATAAAAATTTTAAAACAGCAAAAGAAAATAAAAACAAAAATTCATTTCCGGGCCAAGCTATATTTTTATAGTCATTAAAATAATATTATCTTTTCTATATGTTAATATTCCATTTTCTACCATTTTCTTAACATTTATATAAATTTAGCAAGTAGATTCAGGCGTATGAAGTAATATCTGTGTAACCGGCTTTTCTGGTAGTATTTCAGACCACGTTTTCTTTTACAATGATGGCAATTTTCCAGATCTCGACCGGTGTAGGGTAAAGTAATAACAATGGTAGTATCCGCAACTGAATACTTAACGTCACTGGGACTCCGATGTATGCTTTCCTCTTTGCGAACTAGCTTTCTCCTTCGTACTCACCTCTTCCTGCACAGCTAAAAGCAGACTCGAAGGAAAGGCTTCATCATATTATTTCTGAGACTTTAAACTATAGAAAAATTACCAAGAAACGTATAAATTACGAACGAATAAAGTATTATTACCATGATCAATAAATAAAGTTTCCAACTGTAGAAATCTACGCCTGGAAATGTAATATTATTTCGATATACACATTGGTTTTTATACTCTGGTTATATTGTGGTAAATACTGACATGTGCAGTTGTCAATCGGAGGTAAAGTTTGAATTGTTACAGAAATAAAATTTCATATTTAAATTCTGTATAATTAATTAGAGTGAAAGATTAAAAATTATTAAATAATTTATTTCTTCGAAAAAGTACTTAAAATAAGTGCTGATATGTTTATTATTATAACTTGAAACCCTAATATCAAGAACAAAAATAGGAGATCGTAAATACTATATTAGTTTACAAAAGTGTCTAAATTTTTTTGTAACAATTCTTTAAATATGTTTTTAAAGAGTAAATACAACATCATAAAATGAGTAAAGCCATATTCAGAGCTCTTAAATCAATAGCTTATGCACTGTAGATTATAGACTGTACACTGTCATCAGAAAGTTTGTCATATGGTAAGATGTGAAACCGTTCAGACCTCCAAATTTAAATCGCTGTTTGTTGTGGATTGTGCATAATTTTCTGAACTTATAGATAGTGAGATGTTTTAATGAGACAGACATATAAACACATTGGCTATCGCATTCTATCAGTGACGCCGTAGTCATCGTATGCCTTTACATAACCTAACATAATGTCATCATTAACAAATCTTGCTCAAAATTACAAAGACGGACAGTAAATATGATCAATTTAGGTAATTAGGTAGTTAAAATCTAAGACAACAGAATTATAAGAACGATAATACATATAAAATATTTTACGAAGCTAAATAGTTGGTTTCAAAATTCACAGATGGAGGGCTATTCGTAACGTACTAATTTATAACAGATGTGAATGGTACATGCAACGTTAAAAAGAATGCATAGAAACATAATTTACAGCTAACAAAGCACAGTCTACAACCTCTTAATTTAAAGAGCTCTGAATGCGGCTTAATAGAGACAATGTGTGAGACAAATACTGCTAAAGAAATACATTGAAGGACAATGGTATCCAGATGATGTGGCACTACAAAATTCTGTCACTGAATGTTCAACAAATTAAGAGTCAGATTTTTGCTACAAAGGAACAATTATGCAGTGCAATAATTCATAGTTCAAAATTTATTTATTGTATAGCTTATAATTAAAAATGTGTATAAAATAGCGAGCCATATACATTAAATAAATGCGCTACCAAGGCTACACAAATCAAAAATTATGGAAACTATTGATCTAACAAATATTCATAGATAAAATATTTGGAAAGACCTGACATAACTGATCAAGATGGATGACATGTTGGTGAGGCCAAAAGTCAACTCGAGTGATAGTACACAACAACAAACAGACAGACAGACAGAAAAACAGAGAGAGAGAAAGAGAGAATCAGAGACATCTGCGTTCTCCATGAAAAATATTTTAAATTGCGATCAAGACAGTTTTATTTATTTAATTTAATAACCCATCGGACCAACAGGTGCAAGCACCCAATAACAGACAGCCACTTTAGCATAAAAATGACAATGATACAAATGACAAAATACAAATAATACAATTATCAAATATTAAAACAAAAAAATATGTAAAAAAAATCTATATCTATATATACATTGAGGAACACAGGAGCTAGAAATTTAAGTGAATATTTATTATGATCTAGAAAAAATATCTTTATGCAGTGTGTTTAGTTTTATAATACTGTTTTATGATCAATTAAAAATCTGAGGAAAGATAAATTATGGATATCTAAGTCGATATCACAACTGACAGCATTGAATAATTTTGTCAAGTGACTCGTTGCCGAGCTTAATAGGTAATTAGTACTGGCGAAATTTTGTTTAAATGTACAAATACTGTGTATATATAAGACGGAATTAGGAAATAATTTCATTCAGCTTTTTGGCTACTTGTCCAAAAAGCTGAATGAAATTATTTCCTAATTCTACCATTATGCAAAATTGGACGTTAAATACTATTCTAATAAGACACAAAAATTTAATTGTCCTAACAAATTTATATCGTCATAGCTCCAATGTACTATCCCGTATATATAAGGTCGACCATGTCTCTACGTTCTTTAAGACTTATCATGCTAAAATAACATAACTTATCTTGGTAAGATGGGCAGTTGTTAGAGCCAAGTCTGTAGGACATATATTTTACAAAGCGTCTCTGGACTAATTCCACTCTGTTGATATGAACAGCGTAATATGGGTTCCATATAGTACTACAGTATTCTAGGTGTGATCTGATGTATGAAAAAAAAAATAGCTTAATAAAAGTTTTGTATGTGAAGGATCTGGAGAAATTTTTACACGTTCTTATAAAAAATCCAAGCATCCTGTTAGTTTTTCTTACAAATATATTCAATATGTTTATTGAAGGAGAGTTTTTCGGCAAACATTATACCTAATCTTTAATATGAGAGACAGAAGACAATGCCTGACCCCCAATGTTGTATTGGAAGTCTATTTTACGTTTATTTCTGTAAAATCAAATAATAAAGCATTTATTTATGTTTAAAAATAATTTGTTAGCGACACACCAATTACTTAGGCGATCAAGCATAGTTTGCAAATATTGACAATCATTGACACAATTTATTTGGTGACAAAGTTATAAATCATCAGCATACAGTAAATGGGTACAATTTAATATTTCACTAATACCATTTATAAATATCAAAAACAGAGTTTGTTGTGGGTTATAAAACCAATGAATTTCTTAGTAAGATTTGTTATAAATTTATAATTAATAAAAAAAAAGAAACTTAATTTTAATTTGCGTATTAGTCTTTTTCTACAATAACTATTTTTGGTTTTGCATTGAATATTTTACTAGAAATGGGTGAAATTTTCTCTAAAGGTTGTTTTTCTAAGGTAAAAAAGATTTTTTAAAAAAATCCTCTCTAAAATAACACATAACGCACGTCAAAGCGTTCCCTCACCTCTCAAAAACTTTATGATCCCACCTCTGCCACCATTTCAGAGCTTCTGCAGAATTCATTATCGTATACGTGATTTATATTCTGTACCACGAGTTTTCACTTTAGATTTATCAAGACCACGCCGTCATCATGATTTTTAATCCATAATTAATATTGATGAATATGTAATGAGATCATTAACGACTATATGCATTGTGGGCTATTTTAATTTCCGCCTTACTTAAATAAATTAATATTAATAATATATAGATAAATATTATATAGTTTACTCTCTCAATTGCTAATTTTCTCCAGTGCCAACAAGATATGGCACTGATTTATTAATGGTATCATTGTCTCTAGTTTGTTTAAAATTAATTTTGAGCAAACATTTTTCGGAAAATTAAGTTGTTTAATGTCAACAAGTTATCTAACGATATCTATACCCTCATCAATATTTTGTGGGATGGAAAAGGTGTGTTAGATAAATGGTTTTCAAACTGTTGGCCTCTTGAATTTATGGAGTAGGGGGTCATCGATAGTGTAAATATTCTATACTCTAAGGCAGTGGTTTCAAAACCCTGGGCTGCGACCCACATTTGGAGAACAAAATAATTTTGGTTTGCAGTTTTTTGTTTATTTGTTAGGTTCCTCAAAATCTTTTAGTTTTGTCAGGCTTCTAAACTTCTTTCTTTAGATACAATGGGTCGCCAAGACAATAGGTTTTACATTTTTTTGGTCACGATTAAAAAAACTTAGAAACCACTGCTCTAAAGGATTTTCTTTTTTTCTCATAGGGGCCATGGGTTATTCCCAGGGGTTCTTGATATCACTGAATTTGAATTCCACTGTGGTAGAGACAGAATAGCGAACTCTGTAGGAAATAGAAAACCGCACACTAAAAGGTTCAAGGACGGCTATAACAAAAATAAGAATAACCCACTTCTTCTGTTGTATATAAGCGAATATCTTATGGAAAGAAGGCTTAGAAGAAGAATGCGCAGTTGTAGTTATAAATCTTCTTTATTAATTTTCTATACTTTCTATTTAGTCTATACTTTCTAGATATATTTATCATTATCATCAGCGCTATATGGTTCAATATTGGACAGACGTTTTTCTTAGATTATTCCAATGCTATCGATCGTTTACTACTCTAGTTTACTATTTTCCTGTAGCTTTTTCTAGACTTTTCTTTGTAGTTCTATTTGACAACCAGCTATCGTCTTTTTCAATAACATGATTAGCCCAAGCCTGAGCAATACTAAACTATATGGGCCGGTTTCTGAGAGTTTAGCCGAGTTTAATCTTTTGGTGAAACTCGATTACAACATAAGAATCTCATAAGTAACCACAGGAACAATTTTCTAACTATTTAGTTATAGTAACTAAGCTCTCAGAAATCGGCCCAAAGTGAGTTTGGCGGCTAGATATATTTACTACTCTTTTCATCCTTTGTCTTACCATCGACCACAGGATGTTCAGCCTAACTTCTTAGATCCTATTTAACAGTCTGTCTTTTAAGCCATTATTGCATTTTACACACTTACAGTGAATAGGACCACTGTAATCGTATGCTCCACATTTTTTGTAGTTAACTTCGAGTATAGCGCTGGTATATTTTCATTCTTGCGATTTTTTCATGAACTAATGATTTGGAGGAGGATTATGTTTCCAAATACTCTGTTGCCAACAGTGCCGTAACTAGGCAGGTGCAACAGGTGCATAGGTATAGGGCCCAAGTCGAAAGGGGGCCCGAAAAGTCGAATCAAGTTTCTGTGGATAACCTTTTTGAGTAATTTTGCACAATGCCCAGAAAAAACTAGTTACGGTTCTGGTTGCCAATATCGATCCGTTCAGTTTAATGTTTTGGCGCTACTTATGTACCTGTCCACCTATTAATCTGGCCCTCACTTTGCCTATCTCATGTATACTTATTCACTGTTAATTTCAGTCAATGTTTTATATGTCCCTCTCTTTACCTTTATTTCGCATTTACTATCTCTTTATTTGTCTATCAGCCCATTTATTTATCGGCTTCTTTCTCTATCTTTGTCTCTATCTGTCCATCATTTGTTTCCTTCTGCCTGTCTCTAATATTTTATCTGTGTGCTCGTTATTTCCTTTCTCTAAGTTACTCTGCTTGCCCTTTTATCTATATACCCCATCTTCCTCACATTTTCTTCGCCTTTATCACTGTGTCTCTGTCAGTTTTCTTCAACTTCTACTACTTCACATTATGTATATTTTGGGCTGGGTAACTACTTCGGACATAAGAAAACAAATGTGTAAGCAAAATAATAATACATAAAATTACAAAATAAAATAAAATTTAAATGTACCTATTGAATGTATAAGATTATTGGTGGTTATGTAATAGAAGTTGTATGGGTTTTTTGAATTTCCACCGAATAAATATGATGTCAGTTGTGTATAATCTTTATCCTAGTTATAGCGACTAAAAAAAATTTTAAGTAGAAAAGTACAATTTTGAAGATATATATTGGTCATAAAACAAAAAAACGTACTTGATTGTCGTAAAAAATTAATAAATATAAATAATAAATAAGTAAAAGTAATCGTATAAGTCAAAATACGCGTTAAAACCTTGTCAAAAAATAAAATGGAGTATGTTAACGGCCGTTGTCTCGAATTGGGTGAAACTATTCGCTATAAGGCCTGGCGCGCACTGGCGTTTTTTCCCACGCGCGGTTATTTTACCGCTACCGCTGAACAACCGCAAAATATTTTGACGTGCGCGCATGAGCGTTAAAAAAACGTTAATATTCATTGGAAGTTGCAGTTTTCAGCAAGAGTCGAGATAGATTGGCAACAAAAAGCTGCCATATGTGGCTTATTAATATGTTTGCGGAAGAAGCGACGAAAGAAACTGTGGGTTCATCCTTTTACGAGTCGAAGACTTTTAAAAGGACAGTTTCACAAAATATATTATGATTTGTGTACGAGTTCTAGAAAATATTTTCAATATTTTCGGATGTCCAAAAGTTCATTTGACGAAGTACTGAATATGATACGACCCCATATTACTTACAGCGATACAAATATGAGATTGGCAGTTACACCGGAAGAAAGATTGGCAGTAACATCTCAATATTACTAACCTCAGTAAGAATTACTATTATATTAAGTAGTACAATATTTAAAAAAACCACAATTTTATTTATTGAAAATATTAGATTATAAAGTACTAAACTATAAATACAGTTTATGAAAAATCACAAATTTTTATTTATTAAAATAATATATTATAATTAAAGTATATGAAAAATTTCGTTATTGGAGCTGTCACTTCCTGGAGACATAATAGGTGTGGTGCGTGTAGATGATTGAGTCGTCCGTGAAAATGAAAATTGTGAAAAATAGTGTGAAGCAGTTGAAGTACCGGGGAGAGATTCCTTTTGTTGAACTGCAAGCGGTCTAATATTATATGCTTGTGGAAACTGGGAAAAATTTCAGAACTACTTCATTCAACACTTCGATTACTAATACAGAAATGCCGTATATTTATCGCTAGTGCGCTCACTTGCATGTTTATACGTGTTGCAGATAAACACCTGCGGTGGATCTACCGCTACCGCACCGCTCAGTGAATCGGACAAGTTTCGTTTTTAAAAACGCTGCGCAGAAACAAACGCACGTGCGCGCATATTGATAACATGGTATGAGTCCTATTTTTGCGGTGAAATTGCCGCCGAGTATAAGCGGTGAAAAAACGCCCGTGCGCGCCAGGCCTAACTAGTATAAAGATTATACACAATTGACATTATATTTATTCGGTGGAAATCCAAAAAACCTCTACAACTCCTAAATGTACCTATGTTTATTGGGTGCTTGAGAAAGGTTGTGTCACTATTAGTTAGAGCGTGAACAATTGAGCAGCGGACCAGGGTTCAATCCCCGGCACCAGCAGAAAAATCTTTTTTTTTTAAAAACCATTTTTTAAAATAGATCATTTTTGAAAAGCTTTTCACCAAGATTATTCAGCCCCAAGAAAATTTCCTTGATAGAATAAATTGGTTCAGAACTCGCAATAAATCTGTAGGTTCCATATTTTTGTGTTATATACGCAACACGTAAAACGCAAGAATAAATGGGGAAATCACCAAACACTCAGTATCGAGTAGAGTATTTCAAAAATAATCACTATTGTTCCTAAAACCATAAAACCGAGCTTAAATACATAGTGACAATCCTTAGTTACTTGTTACTAAATTATAGTTAAATCTTAAAATTGTAGAATATTCTTTCGGTGGTTCATAAAACAGGTTGCATAAGGTTGTGTAGTTGTGAAAATATTTCCACTGACATTCAGAATTCTCAGAGCAGCTAGAGTACTCTTAAAAACACACACACTGACTCTCAGGTGTATACTAAAAATAGTAACATTGCACATAAAAGAGGCACAACCATATGTGTTACCTAGTCTGTCATTTCAGAAACAACTATGTGTCATTTTAAATCTAATGTTTATAAAATGCTATTTTAAATAATAAATTAAGTTTTTATAAAGCATACATATTACACTTTTTATAAAGATCTTAAAAATGAAGATTTAGTACGCTATTTTACTCTTGAACGTTATATTAATAATAGATTCTCAAAGACGTAGTGCATAAGTCAGAGAACTTCTCAGTTGCTTGACCATTGGGACTACAATAGTCACGTGATGAGCGTGATTTTTTGACCGACGGTATATACTGGTTTATAGATTTCACAACTGCTACAATTAAAGTATAATGCGTGTGAAAATGGAGGCAAATTGAGGAAAAAGTAATACTCCAACTGTACAATATCGCCGACTGATACTGTACTGTATTAGTACTATACATTAGATAATATCCAAAGAAACGAATCGTAGTTTTGAAACTTTCCGGAACAAACCGAGAGTATTAGTGGGTTCCGTCGCACCAAAACATCCCAGGAAATGAGACAGCGGCAAAAGAAGCAATAAACGAAGAAATCTACCACTAGCCACCCCAAACATACGACACAAAAATCCACTACAAAAACAAAAGAAACATGGAACAACATTTGCATCCACATACACAGAAGTAAACCCCAAAACAACATCACCAGAAGAGAACAGATAGTATTAACCAGGATAAGAATCGGACACACTTTTTTAACACAAAACACCTATTCCAACGAGAAGCCCCACCAAACTACCAGGCCCGTAACACCAGACTGACAGTAAGGCATATAATTATAGATTGCTCTCAATACCATATAGATAGACGTTCGAACCAACGACCAGCATACCTAGATGAAATTCAGTCAAACAAAAAAGAAACTAAGATTATCAAATTCCTAAAAGAAGCCTACTTATTCAATAAAATTTAATACAAGGTGTCTCAAAGAAATTTTATATTTATTTAGCTTACTGCGTGAACGCAACGTATCCGAGGGGCGCGGGGGTTATGTCAATCGGTAGCCTGGCTCTTGGGAATTTAGTCGCTATGGAGCGTTTCTCGGGAGCAGACCGCGCTAAAGAGACTGGTACAACGCTGGATAAATCAAAATCCGGGCGACCTAGGTTATCAAGAACGGTAGAAAACGTGGAGAATGTTAATCAGTCTGTTCGTGACGACCCGAACCTTTCAATTCGAAAGCGCGCAAGTGCTTTAAATGTGCATAGATCATCATTACATCGCATTATGCACAAAGACCTAAAGCTGCACCCATACAAAATTCAATTGGTGCAAGAATTATAGCCCCAAGATGCCAGTCAGAGGCTTAATTTCGTAAATCAGGTGATTGAGCGATTTTCAACGTTTACCAACATTTTGTTTTCGGATGAAGCTCATTTTCATCTTAATGGCCACGTAAATAAGCAGAACTGCCGCTACTGGAGTGCAACGAATCCGAAACGCAAACATCAGATCAGTATATCTTAATGTATACCCACAAAATTTATCACAAATTTTTGTAAAACCTGTGAATGTAGCTAAACAAATATGTATCAAATATAAAATAATGTAAACTAATGTCCAGAGGTGCTAATAATCAAGCTGTTAGAGCACCCGTAGATAAACCAAATAAAAAAGCCGGAAGTACAAGATATCAAGGACAATTTTGATTTTTTTTAAGTGGAGCGTATGTAGTACTGGGTATGTTTGGATAGTTTTTCATTTTGGTTCATCTGCAACGCGGACCATACTGATAATAAAAATATTTCACTTTCAAAAACTTTCAGTTTGTATTACGAAGGTAGACTTGAAAGTGAAATATTCTTATATTTATTATGCTCTGAGCTACAGATAGCTCAAAAGTAAGAATGCAAAACTGTTCGAATCAAAATGGAAGGCACTTTGAATACTTGTAAATAAAATAGCTTACTTTCAATTAATTACAGAGAATATAATTCTTCGTAAACCGTAAAAGATATTTAAAAAAAAATTAAGTAAATTTAATATTAAAAAATTATAAATTATAAAAATATATAAGTATTTAGTTAAAAATTCTTTTTAAAAGCTCTACCCAAAGATACCTAACACGACATACGTTCTTATTTAAAATATCAAAATTGTCCTTGATATCCTGTACTTCCATTTTTACTGACCGCCAACGTACATATATAAAGGAGGTATTGTGATCATACTGACTTTGACATTTCGAGATTTAGATGGATCTCCACTTTTAGCATGATGTTTGTCTGTCTGTCTGTCTGTCTGTTTGTCTGTCTGTCAGTCGGTCCGTGTACACGTGCAGAGCAATTTCGCTCAAAAGGATTTTTATGAAACTTTATATTTAAGCTTTTTGACATCAATGGCAAGAGTTGAACAACTTTTGGTAAAAATCGGTTAACTAGAAATGGGAGTTTACTCGTCTCGGTTTTAAGATTTTTGTGAATATTTCACAACAGAGAAATATTTCGAAAAAATTTGTTTAACAAAAGTTGCTATAAAAGTAATAACTAACGACTTTTATTTGAGACATTTTTTGATAAAGCAGCATCAATAAAACAAGTACTTTGTGATGGCGGTCGGTCCTGTGGTGGCCACAGCTGATTTTTTAAATTTAATTCTACAATTTGATTATTTGAGTATTTAGTAAATTTTGGTCATCAATTTTTTTTCCAAACTTGCTCACGCGTACTGTTGTCAAGAAAAATCGTGTTCCCTTTATTTGAGACACGTTGTGTATATGTGTCCCAAAAAACTGAACATACTACGTCAACCAGAAATGACAAAGAACGCGCTAGTCGAAACAGGATAGTCAGAGGTGAGACAAACTAGAAACATATGGAGGAAAATTATCTTGAAACAAGGTAATGAAAATGGAAATGGTAATAAGCACGAATCATTTTTCAAATTAAATAAGCACTCTTAATATTCGTTACACTTATACGAGAGTGAATAATGATGACTTGATAGTCTGGAAATAGACTCTCTGGTCAACGTGAATTTGACGATATTATGGCCTATCGTCTTCTACATATCACTAAAATAAAATAATTGAGTCAAATCCTGAGTTATGTAAATCAGTTCGGGCATGAAATATATCAGCAAGTAATAAGCCAAAGCCTTAATATAGATCCACTGTTATTCAACTGCAGTTATTTTATCATAATCGTATTAAATCTAATACCATTAATTTTTAACGTATTAATTGTAACATATATGCCTATGAATTAGCCAGTAGAGTATGTAGTAATGCAGAGAAATCGAATCACATAGCTAATAAAATAATAAAGTTACTCTTAGTCAAGTTAACAGTAATTTAGTTACGATTAGTAATTTTTAATTTGATTATTGTGGCGTTTTAATTGTATTACAGACTCAGCGATACATAGAAAACTTTCAAAGTCTTTGAGGATGAAAATAGAACAATTTCACATCGTTTACTGTAAGTTTGTTAAGTGATTAAAAAGGGCAATACATAGAAATATCAAAGAGTTTTATCAAAAACTTCGCGGATTGGAGGAAGGAAGAGTCAGCTAAGCCCCATTTATGAAGTATGCTTCTCTCATGGTTGCTAACTAGTCTATTTAATCTTATTCAAGCCGTAGAAGGTAGCGAGTATCAATTTGACTGAACATTGAGATCTGTGAATATTTGTTGGGAGAAAAATTGTCACATTCCTTAAACCATTCGTCTTTAGCGTTGTAGATAAAAGCAATGATGGGATCGTTCAAAATAGAATTATGGATTTAAAACTACTATTTGAAGGATTTAGTTGGTCTTCGTGGTTAGGCAGTATGTGGTGTCTTCCAAATTTTTGCCAAGTTTTGACGGATGCTTTGTTTCTCAAAAAGGCCATTCTGTGGGACTTGATCGTGGGACACCAGTGACAATTTGCATACTTGAATTTAATTACGTCAATTTGGAATATATGAGCACTGTTCTTCCATACTGTTCTTCTGTGGAAAATAGCAGGCCAACTACAGATATTATCAGGGTATGGGCATCGCAACCCTACGACGTATCTGCCAGATTATGGACTAAATTATTTAAATTTTTAAGTTATAGACCTATTTTTTCTATGTTTCGTTTAAATGTCATTGAGCAATCTAGTGTAATTCCAAGGTAGCGTGGGGTGTGGTTGTGTTTCACTAGTACCATTAAAAAGCACATACAGTTCTTCATTTGCATCTTCATTGCTCAGATGGAAAAGTGTTACTTGTGTTTATTTTTGGGGCTAGATTTTAGACGCAAAAGCAGGGATGGGGAGTCGGAGTTGGGAGTCGGGAGTTGGGACTTGAGAAGTCGGAGTTGGAGTCGGAAGTCGGAAAAAGTAATTGACTCTCGTCTCCATTTTTATCAAGGATGAGAACAAACCGAAAACGAAAGCAAAATAACCATATTACCTGAATTTTTTAAAGCACGTAAACAGGAACGACATTTTGCTGTCTGTTCAATAACGAAAATTAAATTAAAAATATTCAATACCGAATTTCGTTTCAGTTTAAAATTTGATTAATCCTACTCGTATTAACAGATTAATAGGCAAGATATTTTGTTTTTACTCATAACCCCCCTTTTTTTTGTTTATTATGTTTAAGCGGAACTAAACTGATTTTTATTTTCTCAAATTGTAACGAGATTCCTGATGGCAGCCAAAATCTAAATGTCAAAAGGAAAAAGAGACATATTATGAAAAATAAAGTACAGGCTATTTCAAAGGTTTAAGTGGAACTAAATGGGAATTTTGTTTCTTTTAATTTGTCACGAGAAAGAACCGTGTTTGGGTTATTTCATTTTTTACGTTGGCATGCGAAAATTTAAAATTCCAACAGAGAAACCATGGAAACAAATGACATATGCCAAAAATAAATACTCTTTTATTTATTTTAATTACAAAAAAAATAAATAAATGGAAAATTTGTATTAAGAATGACACAAAAAATCTAAATATAAAGCAAATTACATTTGAAAATAATATTAACCTTAACCTAAATATGTTTATTGTAAGTATGATTTACAAAGCTTAAGGCGGCGCACAACCCTATAGTCCTCAATAGTTTCTTATACAAAACTAATAATCGGAAATAAAATTAATAACAATCTATATATCAAAATTTGCAGCGAATTTTTATCTATCTAATAGGATATTTTTAATTGTAGAAAATACTGTTAGGTAGTTGTAAATAAGCAAATTGCATTATAGACGCCATCTTGTAAACCAATCGACGGATATTTGCGTACGATACGGCAAATTGTACCTAAAGCTTCATTCTACAAATATCATTCTAGCTATTTTGTTGTATTGTGAAAATTACTTATAGTAATTGTACTTGGTAATCTATTTTTGCCGCCCTCTTGAATCTGCCGCGGTTTTCAAAATTGGTGTTACTGGTAAAAATGATTTATTTTTCGTGAAGAATAGGTGTACCAAGTGGCATTCTATTATCTTTAAGTATAATATTTTTCGACGAAGGCTCTAAACTATAAGTATTCAAGTCGAAAAAAAAATTGACGTATTATTTGAACATTTCTACACAAAACTATATAAATATAAAAATTATTCGAAACCCACAAATAGATTTAAAAAATTACAGAACAATATCACTGATGTATATTTTTAAGTTATTGAGCGATAATATTTTTACAATAAATGTTTCTACAATTAAAACTATCATATTAGATAAATACAAATTCGGGGCAAAATTTGATGCATAGGTTGATACTAATTTTATTTGAGATTGTTAGTTTTGTATAAGAAACTAGTAACCTCCGGGGGTTATACGCAGCCTTAAACAAAACGGCCAAAAAGCACGATTCAATCGATGAAAGTAACTACCCAGCAAACATTTTTATACGGGCCAGTACTGGTAAAGCACATACTCCCCGGCATTGAAAGTAATGGGCCAGTACCCCGGTGTCCCCGGGGCCGTTACTGGCCCATTGATGTATCAGTTGTTGGCCCAGCAACGGTAAAGTGCAAAATAATCGCATTAGTTCCAAGATTTATTTCTGATGGTTTTAAGTAAAAAGTATGAGTGAAGAAGAGTGCTTATAAAATGCTGGTAAAGTACTTCGTATAGGCGGAATGCGAAATACAAATGTGAAGTACATTATTAATACTGGCGTTGCACTGCTTTTATGCTGTAATTTACCAGCATAAAAGCAGTTTGCCAGCATTCGGCCGTTAGTTGAATGTTTGCTGGGTAGGTTGCAAAATCTAAACGTTTAAAATAGGCTAAATGTTTGGAATAGCCTATACATAAAATACTGTTATACTAATAACATATATTTGAAAATTTGTTTTAAAAATGACAATAAGTCAAGATGAAAATGACATTATATAAAAACAGTCTGTTTTTTTAGATTAAGTGGAACTAGACATTGAAATATACTAACTCTTAACGATTGAACGACTCATTTTATCATTCTGTTTAACAAAAGTCCACTTCGATCGTTAAAAGGTGAACTCGTGATAACTTAAGAAAATAAAAATTCCATTTAGTTCTGCTTAAATTTTTGGAATAGGCTTTACGATTTACGAGTGAAAGAAGTCAGGAGTCGGAGTCGGGAGTCAGAGTAGGTCTTCAAAAATACCGACTCCGGAGTCAAGAGTCCGGGAGTCGGTAATTTTTTTACCGACTCCCCATCCATGCGCAAAAGTTTATAGTATTTGCTGCGAATTTCAAGATCTTTGCTCCTTTGCATTTGTGCACATCAAAAGCAAAATCATCGTCTTACGTAACTTTTCGTCTTATTATTAATTTATTATTACCCTTCTCCGGCCGAGTGGGCTGGAGAACAGTAATCTGCATTTTTTTGTACGTAATCAAGAAGTAAGATAAATTTTCGTACATAATCAAGGAGTAAGATAAAATTTGAAAGGCAATACATTACTTCAGTCTGGGATTTTATACCTCCACATACATAAATATCAGACACATTTCTAAATAATTTTATTCTGGGATTCAGTGCGTAGTATACAAGTAAATACTTTTGTAAATCACTTCTTTTTCTGATGTGTTCTTTACTATGTAAAACATATGATACGCCCTGCTTTTTCATGTATATTGTTAAAAATATTCCTATTTTCTATTCCCACTCGTTTCTATTCTAATATTTTCGTCGTTTATTTCACAGTTGTACATTTCACGTCGCGTTTCTCCTTGCGATGAGTGGAATACTATGTTTTCATCCACTCTACTCTTCATGATTTTTGAAATTCAAATTTTTAGGTACTCCTAAATCATTCCAAGAAGTAACTTAGCAAGTACGACTTCTTCTTTCTATACCACGAACATTAAGATTTTAAATGATTCCTCCAGACAGCCAAAGCTATGTCATAGATCATATTTCACGTCATATTGTAATGTGTCGCCATATTTTGCCACTTTTATCGCGTAAAATTCCTTTTGTTTTCGCCACATATCACATGTAGAATTTATGTGTTTAATAGTGTTTTTTATGAAAACCAGTTGAAGAAAAGGAACATTTGTTATAATACTTTTGGTTTTCAGGAAATAGTAAAGGTTTACGATGGTAGTTTTGAATATTTTTACATTTTTTTCTAATAATTTAGTCTTTTTGTTTAAGACTGAAGCTGTTAATTCAGCTTAGGGTAAGGACACGTAGGAAGACTGTTACCAGCGCGTATAAGCGCATGCTAATGTGCCGACCAACGAGGATAAATAACGCCCTACTTTCAAACGTAAAGAGTTGCCGTGGCTCCATGGTAAGACGGTTGCCTACGGAGCACAGGGACGCCAGTTCGAATCTCCCCACCTCCCTCGGATTTTTAAATTCAGATATTGTGCCAGCTCTGGGTCGACTCAGCCTCAAGTATTTAATACTTAAAAATGAGTGCCTATTTATACAGGGATAATAGTGATTGTTGAAACGTCACACTGACCAAGTGGCTTTTATATCTATGGCCGGTGTTCTAGAAATGGAGCACTTACCTTCTCTGTCCCTATACGCCTATCTAAGCGTTGGGAACCTATTATTATTATTATTATTTATAATTACTTTCCAATGTAACCGGTCACGTAGAACGTTTTTTGATACCTGTCGATGCTGGCGACATGCACGGAGAAGTAAACAAGAATATTTGAGACATATTTATCCTACTTACAAGAAGTAGGCACTCTCTTTTTAGGGTTTTGTAGGTATGACCAAAAAACCCTTATACCGTCATTTTTTCGTCTGTCTGTCTGTCTGTCTGTTTGTTCGGTGAAAATTGTAGCCAAACGGCTAAACCTAGAGAGTTGAAATTTGGCATGATTGTACATCTTTTTGACCCGCACATAGGAAAAATACTAAAACATCTAAAAAACATATCCCCCTAAAACTATAAACAAATATGTGCTCAACGAAAAATATTTTTTTTTTTAAGATTCTGAGTAAGGTATCAAATGAAAGCCCTTAGTACGTGGATTAACGATCAAAATTTAATTTTTGCAAAATAAATTATTTTGACGCGATTCTTGTCAAAATTGTGCAAAAAAATGTTTGTCCGACACCCTGTAGCAAAATTCTAGTTATATTTTGGTAAATGTTGCATTTAATTTTTAAAAGCGTAAATTTAATAACCAGTGGGAAGTGTTAATAACAAGTGTAATTTTATGACAAATACAAATATCCATGCCACAGGAATACGAACCCGAGCCCCCATGGTTAGCAGTCAAATGCGCTGACCATTACGCCATAGCGTTATAAGCTTTTGAGCATTGATTTGACTTATTTTCAAATGCTCTCATGTATTTGTAAATAATTTAATTACTTTAGAGCAGCTGTTCCCAACCTGGTGTACGCGTACCCCTAGGGGTACGTGGAGGACCGGTTGAGGATACGCGAAAGTAATATAGATAAAGGCGAAAAACACCAAAGTTGTACAGAGACTTACGTTAAACTTGAAAAAGAAAAATTCTTTTGAATCTAATTTCAAAAAAAGAAATCTCATTGACTTATGGGCAGTAGTGAAAAATAGTACCAAAAACTAAGCGCCAGAGCAATAAAATATTTATTATCTTTTACGAACACAGAGCTACTCGAAAGAGCATTCTCTTCTTATGCGTACATTTAGAATAAATATCGCAATAAGCTTGACGCAGCACCTAATTTCAGGATATATCTGTCTTCATTTGAACCTGATTTAAAAAAAACTCGGATACAAGAAACAAGCTCAAAGATCACATTAAAATTATCAAGAACCACGACTCTCATATCAAGATGAATAATTGGTATTTAAAATTTGACGAATAAATATTCAACTTTCAACATAAGTTAATGTGCGATAAATTATTTGAATGCTATTTTTATTTGTTTTGATCTTCGCTATTATAAAAAATAAATGTCATTGTCTAACATAACTTAACCTAAGAAAATAACAAAAAATAAATAAAGGATGAGTACGGGTATTGAAGATAAAGGGTCTAATCAAGGGGTACGTGAGAGGAAAAAAGGTTGGAAACCACTGCTTTGGAGAATGCTGCATCTGAAATTCGTTTTAATCCTCACATTTTAAAGAACTCTATCAACGTCTTTTTAACTGATGGAGGATTTATGTGAATGAGGTCAAAATTGAATCCAACTGACAGTGCCCGAAGAAGAAGAACAAACATCCTATTTGACTGTGTTGAATTTTATATTCAAATAGCAGATGGTCATTTCGAACAATTATTGTGATTTATTTAGTTATTATTCGAATTTTTCAATTAAAAAACTTTATGTAAGGTCTTGTATTTTTCTTTCAATAAGCCGTAACCTATAACTTTTTCGAATCGAGCAATATTTATATAACTTTTATTGCTTTCATTAATGGAGGCATATGAATAGCTTTTGTAGTATACAGATTCCTCCTGGGACGTCCTATATATTACTTTAAAAAGAACACTTCAATATAACTGAACCGTTTAAATTTGTTGAAGTATTGCAGTAGCATGCAAGTGTCGGTATGTCTTGTTTCCCCTAAGGTCTTTCTGTCATCTGTTAGCTTCTCAGGCGGCAATCTCGACTGCAAACATTTCTGAGTCTTTTTATGCCCTTCCAGAAAATCTCAGTCTCTCTCTTGGTCCTACCGTATCCTATGTTTAGTTTCTTAATTGGTTATGAGCATTTTATGCTGAATTATGGTCGGGATTGTACCAGTAATTATTAAATAACAACCAGAAATTTAATGGAATTTTGTTTTAATTATGAAATGCTTCAGGTTAATTTTAGTTGAAATATTGAAGATTGTGATTTTATAAATTAAAAATGCATCTTTTTCCGGATTTTTTGCTTAATTATACTTGACTTGCTTAATAAGAGTTTTAGAAGAACACTCACAATTTTATTTAATTAGGACAGGAATATTTCTCGAAAAAATATGTAAGTCCCTTACTTCCAGGGTCGTAACTTGCTTTTTTCGGGCCCTGGGCAAAATGTTATAATTGAGCCCCACTAAACACTACATAAAACAAGTGATGACAAAAAAAAAATTTATGTGAAGTATGAATTTTCACACATTGCAGGGTTTCGCAGGTATATAATAAGGGAAGGGGGCATGCTGAGTGTGTAGAACAAATTTTGCTTAGAGTACACAGCAAAACGAACGATATTTTTAAAATAATTTACCGTCTGTTAATCTAAGAGCTTTAAAAACAAATTTTTTGTTAATTTCGTTAATTCGAATATCTAATACCATTATTTAGGTTTCTAAATATGTGCAGTATTTTTTTTTTATATATACATAGCAAGGTTAAATAAGATTTTGAAAATTGCGCCTATGGTTTCCATTGGTTGTTTTAAGTCATATGCTCCGCCCCTCTGGTTTCGTATACATGACACATAGAATGAAAATATAATTCCAACAATTCCAATTGGTTATTAAATTTACGCTCTTAAAAATTAAATGCAACATTTGCCAAAATATAACTAGAATTTTGACAAATTAATTCAAACAAAATAAAAATGAAAAACAAAAATAAAAAATTAAATTGTCTCCTCTGCCCGGCAGCGAACTCTAGTTTGCTGGGTAGCAAGCGAGCAGGCTAACCATTAGACCAGGATACGCCTTCTAATATAGTGTGTTACATAAATATAACTTTTGTGCATCGTTAACCAAAAAATGCGTTATTTTCCGAAAACATAACCTGATCAAAAATTCTTGTTGTACTATTCCGGTTCAGCTGTTTGATTAAAAAACTATTTGTCAGCGTCTAGTATATGCAACCTAATTACGAAATGCATACGCTGCATTTTCGTAATAAGGAAATATTTGTCATGACGAATGAATATTGGGACTAGGTCAACCTTGAGTACAAATACAGGGACGTCGCAAGGTATCGAGGCAGAAGAACTTAACCAACTCCTCTACACGTGCCAGTCTACACGGTGACAACCGACACACCGACGCCAGATATTCGTACAGCTGGTGAGCCAAGCAAGCAGTACCATGTGAATGGGAGAAGGCTTCTCGAGGCTCCTTGACTCTCTGATGTGTAGCCCCCGCCTCGGAGATGAGTCCAAGCCGATCCTGCCCAACACGGGGTGGACCGAAGACTTCCCCAACTCCATGGAGAGATTCATACAATTACATTGACAACAGTAAAATGTTGTAAATGCGGTATATATTTAATACATTGTATTGTTGAAACCAGGAGTTGCCTTTCAATCAAACTACCTACGTGACAATATCTCAATTATTATTTACTTTACATCAAAAATGTACATGAGGGAAATTTTGTTTCTTTTCAAGGCAGTTTTTAATTTCAATTTTCAATTTCAATTTCAATTTTTTATTTATAAAAAGATTATTGAGGGGGCAAGGGTACTGTTACTTATAAGGATGAAATATCTAATTTATCATTTACTTAAAAGCAGAAATAAATATGTGAAAAGAGACTATTCCGCCCTGTTTATATATTTTAGGAGCTATGCTTAGAGCTACCTCTAAAGGAAGTACCTCATTTATTATTTACTTAGCATCAAAAATATATACTAAAGGGTAATTTAGAATAAAGAAACGATTAATTTGTGTTCTATTTAAAATTGAAATATCTCACTTATCATTTACGTTACAGAAAATATACATTATAAAAACAGTACGAAGTACGGGTACACCAGCTAGTATAGTATAACAAGTTTAAGTTTATGAAAATTGTATTTTGATACTTAAACATGTTATTGTTAACAAATTGTAAGTAGCTGTTGTCACTCAAATTTATTTTATTCATGAAAATATAAAGAAATTAAATTTTCTCTAAAGTTAAAATCAGAGTGTATTTTCATAGTTGGCAAATTTGTGCAAAGCCTTAGCAGTAAATTAATTAATTCAGAAGATGTTGCGCTCGTCAGACAGCCGTCAATTAAATAAACTGTTATAGAATGGTCGCATCTGCTACAGATGCATTTCATATTTGAATTAAGCCATCTCTGCCTGGTTATTAGTTGGATAAATGGATATGTGGAGAATAGTCCTCTGGAATGCTGGAATGTATTGTCTCCACGGTAAGCAATGTCAAAGAGCTGTCAGAATTGCCTTGATATGTTTTACTATATTCAAAAATAAGACGATGATGGATAGATCTTCTCTTTAATTAGAATTTGGAATAATGATGAAAATAAATGGATGTTAAGTTACAATGTCGGCTTTTATTTATTAATTTATTAATCATTAAGACTGCTGTTGGAATTTGTAAGACATGAATAAGAAAGATTATTCTTAGATGAATTTTAAGGCTGCCACAGAAATAATAATTAAAAATTCGTCTTAGAACTGTTAATTTTGTAGTTCTAGATGTATTTTAATGCGCAGAAGATGATTTTAGATATATTTTCTTCATCTGATGAAAATTTATACTTATAGACCGGGAGCTCATGACATTTTTGGTCTCCGATTTCATACAGCATGCCTTTTGGAGGAGAGAATATTTACCCTGTGACAACAAAAAAGGGATGGTACTAAACCCCTGCAGGCTTTCCGGTCATAGGGAAAATTGCATTTTCACATGCACAAAATTTTTGTGTTATTCTTTGATTTAATATTGCTTGCCCTTTTGTCAAAAGAAAGTTATAACAAATTTAAAGTCTTTTAATTATAGGCATGCTGTATGAAAACGCGGAAAATCATATTTTTTTATTACAAGATCACATGACCGTTTGAGCTCTTTGGAACTCTCCGAATCGCATGCATATATTTAAAAGACTTTAAACTTGTTATAACTTTCTTTTGACAAAAGGGCAAGCAATATTAAATCAGAGAAAAGCACAAAAATTTTGTGTTTAAGTGGAAATGCAATTTTCCCTATGACCGGAAAGCGTGCAGGGGTTTAGTACCATCCATTTTTTGTTGTCACAGGGTAAATATTCTCTCCTCCAAAAGGCATGCTGTATGAAATTGGAGACCAAAAACTGTCATGAGCTCCCGGTCTATTAATACACAGTATGGACCATAAATTTTAGACAAAAAATATTTTAAAAAAATTGATGTGAAGTGTGAATTTTCACACATTTCAGGGCTTTGTAAGTATTTAATATAATTGTCAAAAACATAAAAACTGCAATATTTTTCAAAAACGCAGAAATGATCAAAAATTCCTCTAGTACGTTTCCGGCTCAGATCAATGTACATTACCTATACATTGATCATGTGTGTCTGTCTGTCTGTCTGTCTGTCTATCTGTCAGTCTGTACGGTAGAAATTGTAGCCAAGTGGATTAACACGGAAAGTTGAAATTTGGCAACCGTTAGCAATCCATGCCAATAATACCGGTCATATGTTTAATTATGAAGGAGTATTCATATTAGATAAAGAAAAAAATATGGATAAAATAATTGTTTTATTTTGCGATTTTCTGATTATTTTAAATTGCAGTTTTTATGTAAGCAAACTTTTTAAAAAATGTCCACGGCCGGATGATATCTTCTTGCGGACCGGATTTGTCCCGCGGGCAGTAGTTTGCACATCCCTGCTCTAGACGCCTTAAATAATCTTTTTACGTGTTTGTACCCTAACTAAAACATCTTAAAACACTTAAAAGACTTAGGCCTGGTCTTTTCACTTTCAGGTAAACCTCTAGGTACCTATCTGAGAGATAAGGTTATCTGGATATTCATCTGCTGAATAAATGTCAATACCAATCAGTGAATTCAATACGTCAGTCTCATTATCCGTTAAATAACTATCTGACAGATGAATTTGTATTGAAAGACGGGATGACATTTATTCACCACAGAAAGTATCACATAACCTTATCTGTCAGATAATTACCTAGAGGTTTACCTGGAAATGGAAAGACTGGACCTTAATCGAGAGTCTCACTTACCAGGACAGTATCTGTAGTGTGTTTGGTAAAACTTTGTGTTTCGTATTGAACTCTTCAACCACAAAAATGAACATTCCTGGAAAACTTTATAGTCTAACCTCAAACACCCATCGTTTTTCAACGTGGATGGATATATATGCTGTCAGCAACCTTCAAAATTCATCAGTTGACCATAAAATATAAATAAAATATTTACAGTGGATAAATCGCTGGGAAAATTGTAGCCGAGAATTATTTGGCTGAAATTACGTTTGCCAGTTATGATTTCCACAGCGGGTACATGTTAGCTGCTTGCGGGTAAACTGCAGGTACGAACGTTACACGCGCGTTAAAGACACATGTCGCGCCCATTAGACATAAAGGAATATGACACAATCGAGATATTTACACAGGAACACAACAGTTCAAAACAAAACAGCTCTATTGATTCGAATGCCCCGGGGGAAATTTTTATTTCAATATCAAATTGGTTAAGTTTGATCAGAACCGTAACGAGGTATTTCCTGAGCATCGATGCACAGCTTGAATTTAAATTGGTTTTCAGACAAATTATTTGGGGAAATGTTTCATTGTTTAATATAAAGAAATTTTTATATTTTTCACATATAACATTTGAACTTAAAACTTTAAATATTAAATACAGTAATCCCCCGAGATACGTAATACGCGACTTATGTAAATTCGCAGTTACGTAAAATGAAAATTTCAAAAAATGTAAAATTGTTTTAGTTGTAAGCCACCAAAATTATTGGGGTGCCTTAGGATATAAGGTCAAACAAACAACTATGAACGCTGTACGGAAGAAAGTCTACCCAGAAATGGTCGATGATATTAGGCGTTTAACTGAACTAGAGGAACAAGCAAGCTACGGAAACGTGCGTGAATCTGGCGCAGCAATTAGAACTGAAAGTGGATAACGGTGACATCAACGAACTTCTTTTGAGCAACGATGAACAATTAACCAATGATGACCTTGTTCAGCTAGAAGCATTCCGAAATTCCGAAGAAAATACTGAGCTATGTGATGTACCAACTCTGATCGAAAAGAAATTTTCTACTTAAGGATTAAAATTGCTTAAATACGTACACTTAAGCAATTTTCAAATTCGACTAACGTAAAATTAGAGTTACGCAAAAGTCTACGGTGCGCATTAATTACCGAATATCAATAACTCAGTATTTCTAATTGTTCAATCACTTGTCTAACTCTACGCTGATGTTGGATCCATGAAACTAAGTTATTAACGACTTGAACTGCTCTGCTGAACCGAATCAACCGCTTGAATAAAACTGACTTGACTGATGGTAGATGGAGGGAAGAGAAAATAGATTACAACAGACGGTGACCAAATCCGATTTGAGTTCAAGGATTTTACTTTGTTTATTTTAATCAGATAACGATTTTATGATACCAAAAAGAGATAGACGATAGACTAACTAAGGTAATCAGAAACCTACATTCAATTCTTTGATCCAGAAGTCTGCCAGAGCCTAAGTTGCACTTTTTTAACACCATAATAAATGAACGATCAAGACAAGAAAAAATTACTAACCAAAAAAATAAAATTCGGTACTCTGTCAGGAATTCTATATATTACCATGTAGTCCCAGACTAGATATTTACTGAATGACTGAACTCCACTGAACTAACTCAGAAACTGTTCGTGCAAAATAATCTGGAAGCACACAGGATGTCGATTCTAAATGTTAGCAAACAGCGACCATTGTAGTCAGTTGGGAAGTTGTAAACTCGTTAATTTATAGTAATTTAATTTTTCTGATTGGTATTACATTCTACATTATGCTGAAATTGCAGAAGAATAAACAATATTTTAAATATAATTAAATGTTTGTATATATATATAATCAGTAATCAACTCCGAATATATAATAATCCAGTTACCTAATATTCTTACCAATAAACAAGCGAAAAAATGCAACAAATATCAAACTATAAACGTGAAACCACCAATCAGAACTAAATGACTGACGCAATGACACATATCAACAAGTTCAGAGTTGTGGCTAAGCATTGGGCAAGTAGCGAACTCTGTTAGTGATTGACTGTCACTCTAAGTTTCAGTCTCCAACCTTGAGAGGACAGTCGTCATATTTGCTGGATTAGCGTTTAGAACAAAATACCTTGAACTATTTCTGCGTTTTCTAGTCCAATACTAGCTCCAGGGCCATATTGGAATGTAATAATATTATAATCAAGATGACGACGAAAACATCTGTGACCTGAGAGGAATAATCGCTATCTCTGACGGATTTTCATTTTAATACATTGATGACATATAATTCAAATTTATTAATTTATCTATTTCGAGTTGTAAAGAGGACGTGCTCAAAAATTGCGAATACAGTCGTTCTTTAGATCATGGGTACCGGCGGCCCGTGGGACAAATACGGCCAATGAACGATTTGATGCGGCCAACCAATAAAAGATGATGCTTAATTTTCTTTTCCAGCATGGCCAACATATTACTAACGCGTTTGCTTTAGGCTTCTTACAAACTAGGCGTATTTTTTTAAAGTAAATACGTGTAAACCGGCATAAACAAGAACTGAAAGGCCTTATCACACTAGAGTTTATTAGTTATTAACGTCTAATTTGGAAAATTAAAGTTTTTACATTCGAATCGAAGTCATTTGTGTTTGATAGTATGAAAAAAAACCTAGGTTTTAAAGACTAGGTAAATAAAACATGATTCAATTCCTTTGTCTTTCTATCCAGGTTTTCCAAAATGCGCGTGCGCCAATTGGTGTTCTCTCGCTCTCAGCTGTTTTGCGTCTTTATATTTTGTTCAGGTTGAGGTTAGTTTGTTTTATAATTATTATTTTCAAGAATAATATTTAAAAAAAAAAAGATTTTGGACCTGAAGACCTAAGGACGGCAAAACCTAAAGACGTGCATCTTGAAAAAAAAAAAACTACAAAAGTAAAACTTGGATAGCGTGCTAGTGTGATACGCCCTTAAGATGGTCAAAAGTAGTAATTATAAATGGCTTTATTACCCGCAAAAAAATAAATAAATAAATAATAAAAAATATGCGGCCCGTGAAGTTACTGAATAGTTGCCAAGTCCTGTTTTAGACGATTTAGAAATTTAAACAAATTTTTGTGAAATTTTAATTAATTGCGCTTAACCAGACGAAATAGTTTACTTTGTTTGTGATTGATCTATGTTAATTACTGCGATTTACTTAATTTTATTATGTAGGAAACAAAAATTGCCATTAACGGTATGTGAAAAGCGAAAATATCCGTTTTCAGTGAGTTCCCACGTCGATGATGGAAACAGTATCTTTATGTAATACGAGTATTGAGACTGTGCTTAGTCAAAATAAACGGAAAGAAATTTAAAAAACAAGTGGGTATCTAATATTTTAACTTAAATGAATTTATATAAAGAAAGGAATTTAATTATTAGAAAAAATCTATCAAACTAATGAAGACAGTTGATGGAGATAAAACCTTTTTTCTTTTACTTTCATTACATTTTATTTTGTTCATAAAATCAGCATCAAATTTTTTATAACTGAATCCTATTGTTCTTGGGCAACCTCCCAAAATTCGCTTAATCCTGTCTCGACTCGCGAAATCCTCCTTTACAGGATCATGTGAAAACCCTTACTTACTGTCTTGTCTTAATACGAACCAAGTTACTATGCTACCGAAATCACACACTAACCTAAGACAGCTCGTAAAATAACTTTTTATTGGCAAGTCTACAGATTAGTTTGAATTTGTATGGAGTTTGCATACAACGTCAATAAAACGGATAGCAATGTAACTAAAATGTATATAAAAGATGTAATGAGATGCATAAAACTAAAATGGAGAAGAGTAAAATAAAATTTCCGAAACAAGGTTAGGGTACAACCTCACATTAAAGAACTCACATTCCGTGATTACTATTATTATTTGGGTTTGTTAGGTCTTGGCAAATATCCACTAGTTGTAAACTTCAGTAACCTTCCGAGCCTCGTCCTAGTAGAAACAAGTGGAGTGAAATACACATGGCTGCATCCCAAACCCTGACGATCTGCAGCCGTGACAGCTACACTAGATCGAGCGCCATCATAGTACGGAACGATCCGTGCAGTATTGCTTTCTGTATTCTACAGATCGAAGAGATTGATTTCGACCTGCAGAACGGAATTGTCTCGATAACCTTTTTAATTGAGGCTTTCAAGCTACTCAGAACACCAATTATAGATACCACAAATTTGACTTTGTATCCTGGGTAGAGTTGCCGTGGTTCTGTGGTAAGACGGTTGACTATGGAGCCCACGGACGCGCGTTCGAATCACCCAGCTCTTTCGAATTTTTATCTCCCTATATTGTGCAGTCAGCTCTGGGATCGCGTCATCCTCAAGTATTTAATACTTAAAATGAGAACCTGCTTATACAAGGTTAATAGTACTGGTCGAAACGTCACGCTGACCACGTGGCATCCATATCTCTGGCCAGCTGTCTAGAAACGGAGAACTTACCTTCTCTGCCCCATACGCCTATCTAGGCGTTGAGAACCTATTATTTATTTATTAATAAAGTCTATTTTTAATAATTTTATAAATGTTTCATTTTTACTTCGTTTTACCAGTTAATTGTTTATAATTTATTTGAATTTAATCCGTTTTTTAAATATAATTTAGCCGACCGGTGTACCGTAGTGGTAACACACGTGCCTTGCTTTGCTAAGATCTCGAGTTCGAATCCTGTTCAGGCACGGAATTTTCATTAAGAAAAATTATACTTGTCCTGGCTAATTGCCTCAGTAGCACAGGCTATAAACGTAAAAAAAAATACAATTTTCTATTAATATAAAATTATAACTTTTTTTTTTATTTAGCAAAAAAATACATCGGCAACTAAGGCCATTAGTATTACAGTACACTTTTATATTATGTGTAACATTATTAATAGTACATTTGGAAAAATATATTTATATAGTAGGTTTAAATTATTGTTCACTTTGGTTTTTAGGATAGTTATATTTTGTTTTTTACTGATATGTCTTCTAGAAATTTTAGTAGAGTTTCTATTGTTTTGTTGTCCTTAGCCAGGGCTTGTTGTAATATAGGGGAAAATTTATGTGTTTTCCTTTCGTTACTATATTTCTTGCAGGTCATCAGGATATGTTCAACTGTCAGTTCTGTGGCACATTCTTCGCACATGGGTGGTTGTAGTCTGTGGAATACGTATTGGTGTGTAATCGCCGTATGTCCAATACGTAGTCTTGTCGGTTTCTGGTTAGGGTCCATTTCTTCGTGTTGTGTTTTACATGTCGTAATTTATTGTTGTTCGTCAGTCTCCATTAGGTCCCAGTCTTCTTTAATTTTGTATTTAATCCAGCTTTTGAAGTCATAGATTGGCATTGGTATTTCTGTTGTGGTGCTGTTGTTGCCTTTTTTGCGGCTTTGTCTGCTATACTATTGCCTTCTATATCTACATTGGATGGGATGCATACGATAGTTACTTCTTTATCTTAAGCTAATGCGTTGTGTATGTTATCTTGTGTTTCTTGTATCATGGGATGTTTCGAAATTATAATTTTATATTAGTATTAAATGCGGAACCCTGCAATGCACCAGGTCTGGAATGGAGAGTTTGGACACACAGCCACGATCGATTTCACAAGTCCACACCGTATATACTAACAAGCGAAATATACTAACAAACATGAATGTAAATGCATTCACAACAAATCAGAATAAAATACACTAAAATAAGAGACGAATGTATATATACATTCATAAACTGTAACAATGCAGGTAACCTGAACTGCGTTGCGTACAGGCAGAACTAAGTACAGAATTAATACGACATAGATGGTTAGAATGTTATTCGGTAACTAAACTAAAAATAATGTTAGACTTACCACACATAAATATTAATAATTCGCGCGACTAGCACGAACAATTATTTAACAGCAACTAAAAATCGATACAAGATTTACACGCCGAAAACCGCGTTTTAGTTTACAACGAATTTTAAGTGATACCGCGGTATTGGAACCTCTTTTTTTATATCGAGATTATACTGTTTCAGAAGTTTTTATTTCAATGGCATATGTTTTATCCTAGAACTTCGCTAGTAGGTCAGAGTATCGCTATTTACAATCCCAATGGAAAGATTTCGGTTTCACGACAACTCGTCTACAGACTTTACGTCTACGGCATTTTGTATACAGACATTAGGTGTACCGACTTCTCGTCTACCACGACAATTCGTATACAGATTTTTGGTCTACCACGACATTTAGTATACCGACTTTATGTTTACTGACATGGTTCCACGACAACTCGTCTACAGACTTTACGTCTACGACATTTTAGATAAAGGCATTAGGTATACCGACTTAACGTCTACTGACATTACGCCTACCAGGTTCATTCGTCTACTAAAATATGTAAATATTTCAATTTAAATATATTAAACTTGTATAGTTAGATCTACTTAGGCTCTGTATAAATAAATATTTCTGTATATAATGCAAGCATGTATATATATTTTTTAAATATTGGTTTGTTGTATTATTATTTTTTTTTTGTATAGGCATATGTAATAGTAAATTGTACACATTTAATTTTATTCGCATTATAACTGAATTTGAAGTACCGTATCATCTGTTTACTAATACCCCTAAAACTTATTTTTTATAAATTGCTTAGAATAAAATAAAATAAAATTTTATTTTAGTAGACGAATTAACCTGGTACGAAATGTCGGTAGACGTAAAGTCGGTATACTAAATGTTGCGGTAGATGGAAAATATGTATACGAATTGTCGTGGTAGACGAGAAGTCGGTATACCTAATAGTCCGGGAAGCACGTTTCAAGTGCCATGGTCATTTCATCCCGATTTATTCGTATTGGAAATTATTTCTTTCGGCTAGTAAGTTGATGATCTAAACGTCAGCTGCGTTGGTAGTGAGAAAATGTACATCCTGTAAAAAAAAAAAATCCAAAAGTCATTTCAAGCCACTTGAAAATTAGCACAGTTATTGTTCAAGTGATAATAATAATAATAAAAAAAATTCAGCTGCGTGCGTAGTGAGGGATTCACGTTAGTCGCTTGTATACACCTGTCATAAAAAAAAAATGTAAAGTTATTTCAAATTCAACGAAACTTATACATCGAACTAATTATATAATTAGAATTTAAAAAAAAAAAACAACAATCAGCTATTTACACAATGGGGGTAAGACCGTCAGCTGAGGAATTATAATTGCTGAGCGGGCATTTAGCCTAAGCATTTTATAATGTAATTAATGATGTAACTGACGATCTTTGCTCCGTGATGTTGGCAGTTGACGATCATTTTTATTTAATATTATATGTAAACTATTCATTATAAAAATTTCAAGTGGCTTGAAATCAATTTAGCTATAATTTCATTGTTTTAATATAAAAAATCAATTAAAACACTTCGATTCTGGCGGCTGACGCTTGTTTCGATTATTAGCCATATCTAAACTATCAATTACAAATAAAACTAAGCGGAATGAAATGACCATCAAAAATGCAACGCTGCCTCCCGGACGATAATGTCTATATATAAAATGTCGTAGACGTAAAGTCTGTAGATGATTTGTCACGAGCCCAAAGATTTCAACGTGGTGGTTGGGTTAATATTGTTTTTATTTTGTAATTTACTTTTATACCATGAATATCATCAACTCAATTAAAAATATGTATAAATGCACCGGGGACTTTTCATATTTTCATTTTAAATTACAAATGTTATTATAATTTTACATATATTTCACATCAATTAATGTTTTATATCTACAATTTGTTCGTGCATATATAGCTTAAATCAACCGTGAAAATATCCGTGCTAAAACATATCTATTCATAATTAACATAATTTGTAATAATATGCGTCCAAAAGCACACATTTTTCTCATTATCACGCACGACTAGATTCTACAGTAAACATTAAGTTTTTACCCACAGGAACAGAATGCATAATTTTTATCTCATCAAATATTTTTTACGATGTTGAATATTTTAGAGACCACTTTTATAACAATAGCAAACATTTTATGTCAGCAGCACAACAAAAATGAACAAGATAACTATCCTTGGCCAAAACTGATAAGTAAAATGTTTAAATAACTTGTTCATTTAAAAGTGCTTCAAATATTTCAAGAATAAAACATTTCTATTCTAATCTAAAGCCGCATTCTGAGCTACGCAGTGCAGTAAATTTGTTAATGCTAAGCTAATACAGCTTAAGCCTATTCAAATGATATACTGCTTAATAAATATAGACTGGGTGCCATTTGAAAAAACCAAATTAACCCCTACCCAGCTGTAATAGACCAGCCTTTCTACCTTATGGTTATAGTCCAATAAGTTCAAAAGTAATATCTTTTAATACAAGAGAGGTATTGGCCATTTATTATTTAAAGAGACACCCCCTTACATTGTTAACGAGTGATGTCCAGGTGACCCTACCCAGGATCAGAATTGTATGATAGTCGCGAAAAAATTCGAGACTATCGAGATTTCCCCCCCTTTCTTATCTGTGGCGCCAGCTCCCCGCCTAAGTAAGGTAGGGTGGCCAGACAGTCACACAAATGGTCTTCGCGGCGGACACCTCGAAGGACCACCAGCAGAAGGCTGGAATATAGAAAGAAAAACGAAGTTATGTGACACGAACGCACCGAGTTGAGCCGCTGAGGAAGACACGGACGACCTAGAGGAAAGGAGAGGGGATATAAACTCTTCTGTTCCTAGGGGCTGCTCTAGGAGACTAACACAAGGGAAATGGTAGCCCTAGCTGGGGTGTAGACGGGTCAAATCCTAGGCCCACAAGTAATGGCTATGGAGGAACCAAACCTAGAAATCCCACGACGTCTCTGAAAACCCTAGCCAAGCGACAAACAATGCGGAAAACGTTGCTCAACACGATGGACGTATCACACAAATAAAAATGCAGTACCACAAATACAATATAAAAATAATAACTGATAATAACAAATTAATAATATTACAAAAATTACTGATGTTAAATTTAAATTACAAAAATAAATCAGCACACGTGATCAGGAGATCAGCGTGTGTGAACAAAGAAATACAAAATCGCACAGAGGCGATAACAAAATAGAATTTAAGTTACAAAAAAAATATATTAAATAAACAATGAATTAGAATGTATGTAAAATCGGAACAGACTTACAGAAGAAGTATTCTTAATAAATATGTAGAATATTTATTCCAATTTTACATATGTGGCACAGGTGTCCCCAAAATCAGGTTCCTGGGTGCTCGGTTAACACACACACAATTATTTAAAATGATCAAACAGCAGGTATAAGACCACTAAACTGCGATAGACGCGAATTGTAAAATTTAACTTGTAAAATATATATTTCGGCAGGCGAACTATACACACACTGAGCAGGTCAGTTACAGAGTATTAATTAGAAATTAATGTTGGAACTCGCAAGAGCGGATCTCAACATTTTATAAAAACACCAAAAGTTTTTGATGTTTTTAAATTAAATTAAGAAAAAAAAAATAATAATAATAATAAACGCGGCCTTACGGGCGCGACATTATCTATGTTTCTGAAGCATATTGGATAGAAATTATTGGACAGAAATGCAGCATAGGGTATAATTTTCTATCAAATTTATTTTGTAATACATATTTTTCTCAACGTTTCTAAAGTTCATAAACTCAAAACCAATTTAATAAGACTTTTTCTTTGTAGTAAAGCTGATTTTTTCTCAATCACCCAATTGAATCGACACTATCTATTCTAAGTGTATTTGCAGTACTGTAAAACCTACGTGTTGGGCTTAGAACGTGTGTTACTGTACAACTTCTTGTCGAGTTAAACTTGTTAACAAGTAACAACCTTATGCAGCAGCGTATAGAAAGTTAGTTTAGAATTTCTACGTGCTTCTCTGTTCGTAAAGGAGATGGAGAAACATGAAGGAAAGTAACAGATATCAGATTAGTTCAGTGTCACGAATATGGGGAGATGAATTGGTTAGGCCGGTTTCTACGCACTACAAGGTCAAGGATATAAACTATGGCTCCTTGTAAACTTGTTTGTTTTAATACGTTTTACCAGTTTGTAAATGCCAAGACTCATTTATAACAAACTTGATAAGCCGACGTTGTGTTACAATTGAATTTGAAATGTTGTGAGCTGCAGTGTGAATAGAGAGTTATCTACATACAAGGTGATTTTAAAGAGTTGTTATTACGTAATATATAAGTCATTGAATGCACCGCTAAAAAATACCCTGTAGCGAATTACCTTTACCTGGCATTTTGGTTCCGAACACTTGTATACAAAATTTGGTAGATTATGTTGGTGTTGTGATCTTTTTAAATTACTTAAATTTATTACCAAAAATGACAATTGTCATTGAGTATTAATTACTACATTTAACATTTTTAATGATTATGTAAAATATATATTTGAAATAAGTTTGACAGTTCATTTTTATGGATATGGATTTTTCGTAAGTATCTTATAATTTAGATTAGAATTTTTTAGAGTCGGCTAAAAAAAAATTAAGCGATTTCTCGTAATGTAATAGTAATCTTTTAAAATCGTCATGTAAAACTAGTAATACAGTAAAGTGAAGAATATGCACAAAATATACTTTTATTAAAGATTATTATCAGGTTTTCTCTTTTGAAATATGTCTCTTCCGTCTTTTTTGAAATGTTTTGTTGGTGAGCACTTTTACCTGTTCAATGGACAGAAGAAAGAATAATAATAATAATAATAATAATAAATTTATTAATTAAATCTCACATGGTTAGTACAATATTATTAAGTAAGAGAAAATTTACAAAAAATATAATAAATATCAATGGTACATACTTCCATCACACAAAATAAACTGAATTTTTTTACTAAATTTACAAAAAAAAATGAAATAACAAGTCACAAAAGATATGTAATATCTTGTGGTGACAAAACATTAAATACTATTCAAATAATTAAAACACAATCAAATATGAGAAAAAAAGATGATCTGTTACTGACATCATAATAGAAGAAAAAAAATATATACATATACATAGCACTAACATACATATATACATACATACATAAATAATAAATTAATAAATAAAGTTAGCAATAAGCAACAAAAAATAAATAAAAAATTTAGAAATTTATGGGTTAAGAAGAATTTTATTAAGCAGTTCAGTTGAGGTATTGAATAACCAATTTTTCATTTTACGTTTGAAAGATATACATGAAAGAGAGAGAAAATTTGATTTAATCTCACTGGGTAAATAGTTGTACAATTTAGGCAACTTATTCATGAAATAGCCGCTACTAACAATCTTTTTTGTGCAAGATGATTTAGAAAAACCTTTTGATTTACCTCTAGTATTATATGAATGAGTGTGTAAATGAGTATTAATTATTTTATAGAACTTATGTTTATGGTTGTGAAAAAACTGGGTGATATTTAAAATATAGAGACGATTGATACACAGGATACCGGCATTGTCAAATAAAAGTTTAGATGAGTATCTTTTGGGTTTATTCAACATTATTTTAAGAATCATCTTTTGGGCAACCTTAATTTTATTTATTGTAGTCTTAACTGCCCCGCCCCAAAAGTTAATGCCATAATTCAGAATTGACTGCGCAAGCCCAAAATATATCATTTTTAAGACAGCAAAATTTAGGCAAAATTTCAAATTTCTAAAAACATAGGACAATTTTCTTATCTTATCCGTAATATAGTTAATATGAGCTTTCCAGCTAAGTAAACTATCTAGATAAATTCCCAGGTATTTTATAGATAATTTAATCTCTGTAATATTGTTGCATAAACAGGGTAATTTCTTTTGTTGGCAACTATCATCATGTATGACTAGATTCTTATTACTGGGGAGGTTGCTAGAATGAGAAACAAATGGAACTATATACGTTTTATTTAGATTAAGAGTTAATAAATTAGTGTCTAGCCAAAGTTTAATTTTATTTAAGTTTTCGGATATATTATTAAAAACCTCATCCCATGAGTTCCCTGACACATAGTATACAGTATCATCGGCATAAGCAACCAAGCGACCTGGCAGTTGAAGTGACAAAAGGTCATTGATATACAATAAAAATAGAAGTGGGCCTAAAACTGTTCCTTGAGGAACTCCTACAGAAGTGTAACCAGGATCGCTTAGAACGTTGTTCACAGAGGTGTACTGTATACGGTCAGTCAAGTAACTTTTTAGTAAGCTCAAAATATTCCCTCTAATTCCACATGATTCCAGTTTGCTGATTAAACGAGTGTGGTCGACAGTATCGAACGCTTTTGCTAAATCCAAAAAAATAGCTGCAGAATATTTGTTCATTTCAACATTTTTGTAAACATCGTCCAATAAGCAAGAGATAGCATCATTAGTGGAAACATGAGGTCGAAAACCAAATTGAAAGGGAGAAAGAATTTTAAAACGTTCCAGAAAATTTTCAATTCTTGATTTAATTATTTTTTCAAATATTTTGGAAAAAACAGAGACTAAAGAAATGGGACGGTAGTTGCCAAGTGCGTCCTTGGGACCACTTTTATGGAAAATTTTAACAATTGCAATTTTTGGTTTTTTAGGAAAGTAGCCTTTTGCAACACACCTGTTAAAAAAAATTGACAGAGGTACAGAAATATTATCTTTAATTTTTTTGATAGTTATATTTGTAATTCCGTCCATACCAGAAGAATTAGAATTTTTGAGAGAATTGATAGCATTAATAATATCATTTTCAGATATGGGTGAGAAAAACAAGGTTTTTGAAATACGCTTAGCATTGAAACAGGGATTAGTAGACTGACTTGTAATTTTGCTAGCCATAGTTTTTGGAATATTTATGAAATATTCATTAAAACAATTTGAAATTGTAAGGTTATCAGTTAATGTTTCTTTATTAGGCCCAGTAATTTGTTTCACTGTATTGGGTGGGGAATTAAAATTAATCGCCTCCTTCGAAAGTTTCCATATTTTCCTAGAGTCATAACCAGCTTCAGAAATTTTATTTTTGTAAAATTTTGATTTAGTTTTTTTTATAAGGCCGTTCAATTTATTCCTGTACTTAACAAATGTTTCCTTAAGTTCTGCATTAAGGGGATCATTTTTATGTTCTTTATATAAAATATCTCTTTTCTTAATTGATTGGATAATGCCGATAGTAACCCAGTTTTTTCTTTTTATAATAGTTACTTTTTTTTTAAAGGTACTTAGTTTTATATTCTCATTCAGTACTTCAATGAACCGCTCAAAAGAATCATCCAGATTATAATTATTATCCATAAAATCAAAATCAATATTCGTTAACAAAGCATTTAATTTATCGTAACTTATAATATTGGAAAATGACCTGTTATGAATATTACTATTTATATGGCTGGTAAGCTTTTTTCCATTATTTAATTTAAGGTTAAGAATAGTAGGACAATGATCAGTGATTTTACTATCAAGAATTACTGGAAAGATATTATCATTGGATGTTTTATATTTAAGTAAAATATGATCTAAACAAGATTTGGATTTACCAGCAATTCGGGTGTAATCGGTAATGCAGGATCTAAAACCATTTTCAAGAAATAAATTTATATAGTCATTAGCCCCCTTACTGTCAGAAAGAATATCAATGTTAATGTCACCACAAAATATTTCACAAGTATTATTGCAGTAGCATGTAAAATAATTATCCAGGTTATTCAAAAAATCGTGGATTTTTATTGTAGGTGAGTTATAAACCGCTGAAACTGCCTGATCTTTCACCAACCTGATCAAATTGGATACGTAAAAAAATGGTGTTTCCAATATTAATAATTTTAAAAGTATACTCAAGCTGATTTTTGACATAAACTATTACACCATCGGCTTTATTATAGTGACTATTGTTGTAAATCAGGTCGTAACCATTCAAAGTAAAATAGTCTGTGTTGCAGTTCCAGGTTTCAGTAAGAATAACCAGATCATAGCAATAATCGAAATATTGTAAATATACTTCAATAGACGGAAAATTTTTATTGATACTTCTTACATTAGTGTGAAACAAAGACAATTTATTCATGTGGTAATTAGAAAAAAAATTGTTTATTTTAATTTTGCATTGATCAAGGCAATTGAACCTCTCGGAGGAGATAGAATCACAGTTTAAATTTATATCCATATTGTAGATAATCTGCTTAGTGAGTGCAGACCAAAATAGAACAATAAAATATTTACAAAGCAGTTATACAATGCATTGAACAAAATATATTAATGAATCACATATTGGTTATAATAAATAGTATTACCTAAAGTTAAGACAAAAAATTAAATACATATGGTATAAGGGAATAAAATGGTATATAGAGAACAGTAATTTTAAATAAATATGGTAAAATCTCTAAAATAGTTAGATAAGCAAGAAATAAATAAGCTAACTAATGTAATTAACAGGAAATAAAAAATTAAAAGTTAAAGAATATAAATAAAATTGAAAAATGGAAATAAATAAGATTATGAAAAAATAAATAAAAGTAATACATATGTAAAAATGAATTAGGCTGAGAGAAAGATATGATAAAAATTAAAAGTATTAATAATAAAAAAATAAAAAAATAAACTATAAAATAGAAATAAATAAATATAATTTTTGAGGTTATCTGCGAGAAATAAATATATTAAAAGCAATGAAAATAAATAATATTAATGAATCACATATTGGTTATAATAAATAGCATTAACTAAAGTTTAGGTAGAAAAAAAAAATGCATAAGATAAAAAGTAAATAAAATAATATATAGAGAACAATAATTTAAAATAAATATGAAAAATCATTTTGAGTTAAATAAGCAAGAAGCAAATAAGCTAATGTAATTAACAGGAAAATTACAGTTATAAAATATAAATCAAATTGAAAAAATAGAATTAAATAAGATAATAAAAAAATAAATAAAAGTAATAAATATGTAAAAATGAATTAGGAAAAGAGAAAGATAAGATAAAAATAAATAAATTAAAAGTATTAAGAATAAAAATAAACTATAACATAAAAATAAATAATATAGTTTTTGAGGTTATCTGCGGGAAATAGGATAATTTTTTAAAAAAATGTAAATAAAAATTGTGATATGGTATTAATTATTAATTAGCAGAAAGATTGAAAAAAAGCAAATATTGGCAAAATAAAATAAAATATATTAATAATCATTAATTGTAGAAACAGTAGATGAGTTGAGCAGGTAGTTTTAGTTTTAGGTTAGATTTTTTGTTAAATAGAATACGCGCGAAAAATACTCACAGATTATAGCATGTCAGTTACACAGTGGATCCTAAAAGTTTCCTCGTTCGTATCAGTTTTACAAAAAATTTTACCATCATAAGACCAAGCATTATTTTTTCCATATTTGTTCTTTGCCGTATTTAATATTTCCATATTACATTTTGTAAGGTCCTCAAATATTCTGATTTTACTTCCTTTCAACATTTTCTTTCTCTGAAACACAAAAGAACGATCAGTATAGTTCACAAATTTAACAATAATAGGACGGATCTTCCCTGCATTTGGTTTCCCTATGCGATGAGCCCTGTCGATGGAAATGCTGTCCGTGGAGACTCCTAGCGAAGTTTTGAAGGTCTCGAGGATTACCGCTTTCGTGTCTTCCGTCTGATTTTCTGGAATCCCAAGAACCCGTACTGAATTTCGGCGGGAGTATTGCTCCAAATCGTTCACTTTACTGTCCATTTTGGAGATAATTATATCTTTATCAACTAGGGAAGCTTCTAGGATGTCCAGTTTACTACGCATTTCACCCAACTGCTGCTCGTACTTTTTCACCAGGGAAGCCGAGATTGATTTAGCCAGTTCGTTTATAATTATTGGAGATTTTAAAATTTCCTTCACGGCTTTCTCAATCTCCGCGGTGTTAAGTTCCAAATTTAAATAGTCACAATCATTAACCGTTTGCTTTTTAGGCGTTTTGTAATATTTAAATACGATCAAATAAAAATTTTTTATTCATGCACAGACACTATAATCATACGGAACGGGACTGCACTCAGTTAGGCACGTCTAGCACTGTTTGTGGTTCATACTCGATCATAATAATTCTAAATCATTCAAGATGTATACTTGGTATGATTTCAGGCATCAATTTGTCAAGAATATCTAATTACTTACTTGAAGACACAACAGTCTATAGTGTAGAAGATGTTAGATCGCATCGCCGTTATCAGAGAAGAAAGGCGGACTAAAATAACCAATAATGACTCTAGCAACCATAGAAGGTTTCAGAGGGTGCAACATCGCGAACGAAGGTGACCGTCTGTACACATTTTGTACACAGTTTATAATAAATAAAAATGTCTAAAATCTCGCAAATATCAAATATATATATATATAAATATATATAAATAAGAAGAAAAACTTTACCTTTTCCCAACTATTCTTGCTCGACAGTTGTACTTGATCCCTATGTTTAGGTCCCCCATCTTTTTATCTTTCAGAATTCGATGTTTTGACTTTCTCATCTGTGAAAAACCGGAGATTCGACTAAAATCGTTCAAATTCCGGAAATTCGACGTTTTCATATTTAAAAATTTAAAGCTTCGACCTTTCATTCTTCAAAATTTGCTGATTTGACTTTTTTATCTGTAAAAATCCAGATATTCGACCTTTTCTTTTTTTTAAATCTGGATATTTGACGTTTTCATCTTTTGAAATCCGGAGATTCGATTTTTTCATGTTACAGAATTTGAAGATTCGTTTTTTTTCATGTGTGAAAATTCGAAGAATTGACTTTTGCATCATTTAAAATCCGGAGGTATGACCTTCTTTGTTCTTCCAGGGGCTATTTTTAGGGCTATGATTAACAACATTGATAAAACCGTAGATTTATAAAAAAACTTGAGTGTGAAGACAGACCAGAAAACGAAGTCTCCGGAAGAAAACTGAATCCAGTTCTATTTTTGATTTAAGGATAAAAAGATTTGATCTAAAGATTTTATGTTTTAAGGATCATTCTAATCTCCTTCCTAAATCATTTCACCACTAATAAGATCTTTTATACCAGACATAGCCAAACTTTTACCAACACGGGCCATATTCTGTCCGACAAAATCCGTCGCGGACCAGAGGACAAAAATTCAGACATTCAAAAGATCAATCAAGCAAAAAAAAGAAGAAATCCAAAAGACCTACTGAGCAAAAAAAAATACTAAAAATCTGATAAGCAGAAAAGGACATAAAAGTTTGGACAAAAAAAAGAAAATATCCTGTGGACCGTGCTTCTTCTATAAGAATACTCGTTAGAACCTCCACTGATATTTTTCCATTAACAGATTAATTTTGAATATTCCATTCCAGATCTTCTTTTCCATTCTGTTTTCTTCCATCCTCATCCTGTATCTTATCTTTTATATTAGCATGTCACTAATTTCCTGAATTCATTCATTCTTGCAGTCTCGTTATTTACTACTGATTTTGATGGGATGCTAATATTTTGTATGGAAATTCAGTCCTACGCAAACACTGATTAATTGTTTGTCGGTTAAATAAAAATATATAGACATAATTTTGAGAAATACTGGTGTTATTTTAGTTTATTTCTGATAGATTCATTGACGCCTTCGCTAATAAAAGTACCTAGACTCCATTTTGAGACACACTGGTATATCTTGTTTATAAAATATATGTAAACTTGCTATTTATGTTATCATTTCAAAATTACTAAAACCCGTGCCTTATTTACAATTGTTGAAACTAAACAACAACATATCTTTATACTTAAAACAGAATATGTTGGTTTCATCTTCATAAAACTATAAGATACCAGCACACATGCACACAAGCAACATTCTACTTTATGTCAAAACAAGCTTTCCATGGCATTCACCTGCTTATAGGGAACAAAGGTGTCTACATTTCACTTATCTAACAATATGACTAGACTACACCATTATAAACGCAAACCTGACATTAACATGCACGATTTTAAGATAAAAATTTTAATGAGATTTTTTTATGAGATTTTGAGGTATAATAACGACCTCAAAACACCTGGTAAAAAGGGTTTCTCGTCCTTATTATTGTTTGAACTAAAAGAAAAGACCGCAGAATGTCAGCTCTTAAGGCAAATGATGCTTTATTTCCGGACAGAAACTTTTCCCTAGTTAAAATTTTACTCTTTCTTAACTTAAAGTACAGGGTGGGGTTATACGATGCATACGGATTAAAACGTTCAATTATTTTCTGTTAAATTATAGATATTGTATTTAAATATATAACTTAATTTAGGAAAACACATTAACAATGAAGTTATTCGGAGAATGAGTCTAGTATTAACAAGTCCAGGAATGCACCTATCCACCTTAAAAGATTCCCTTTATTTCCAATTTTGTTAATAATCTCTTGAGTTGCTCTTACATATACTTAGGTTAGACTACAGTGATCCTATTTATAATAGTGGTGAAATACGTGTCAATATTTTTGATTGATAGATGGAATACTCGCCATTTTCTGTTAAGCTTTGCAAAGGTATTTTTTTTTTTCAAGTGTTGGTGGTAATTGTGATGGCATATTGTCACGGGGTGAATTCAAGAACGGAATCTTTTTTATAAAATTTATTATATAATATTAATTTACATCAGACTACAAGTGTTGGTCAAAATGGCTGATGGTGTTGTCCGTTAGAAGCTGATGTAAGTCTCTTTCTTACACCGGCTTCTCCAGGATCGGTCGAACCACCCCAAGTATCCAAGGCGACCACGTGGAGAAGCCCTGTGGCCTTGTCTTGGCGACTTCAACAGCTGAGCTGGTCCTTGGGTAACGTGATACGGACTGATGACTGGTCACAAGAATGACTACTGCTTGACTACCAAGAATGATTAACCACAACTCCATTCCCTAAGATCATTTTATAACTGTTAAACAGTACACTATAACGTCAGGTCCTACCTCAATTGTTTTGGAAACATTATTCATTTGTGTAATTGTTGGCAGCAATTAAAGACCATAGTCATCACAATTGAATAATGTTTATTAACACATTACAATGTAGTTCAAAACTTATGTTGACAAACACGCAACACTCTGCACATTCTTTAATTCCCAAAACCGTACGTCAGCAACCTTGACCTACACCGCCTAAAGGCCGCTCAAGGAATTGAGACATTAGAACACAATTATATCATAATTGTGACAATATTTAGTGATTTATTGAATTAACTTTCATAAATACAGAACACTATTTAAAGAGAATTTGAAGGTATAAAACCTACTCTATATTAGTAATTTCTTCCCTATACACACTTAACATACTTATAACTATCATAATAATATGCTAACCTATACCATACTACCTTAACAGGACAAATCCGAACTAAATTTCTGTTGAAAATGGACGCATTCCGTTTTGTGTGAACGCTCCTCGTTTATGCGTCTATAATATTTAATAGAGTTTGAACCTTCAAATACTTGGGCATCATAATAAATAAACTACTTCAGAGTCAACACTAATCAAAAACAAAATACAAGCTGTTAGTTTATCATTTTGTTTCAACCTTCTGTTTAAAACAAAACTCCTCTTAAAATTTTCATAAAATCTTATCTATCCTTTTATTTCAGTTCATTAAAAATTCACAATTTTTCCTTAAAAGCAACATATACAAAGAGAGATTGCGATATTTTTATAATTTCATTTTAAGTTGTGTTTGTTTATGTTTCGAGGATAATTAGGTAGTGTGTGATGAGCGCACATGATAAATTAGGATGAGAAATAATAACACAAAAGCCTTGTCTAGACAGGAAATTAAGCCCGAGAATTCTGATTTGGAACGAAAGCAAAACTTCACATCATATTATCTTAGGTGAATGAATGATAATGAAGGATAAAAAGTGAATAATTTATAAAGAATTAATGAGCCACATGCAAATTCTTTACCATAAATTTAACCACAAAAAGATAAAGAAAAAAAAATTGGATTAAGCATTAAGGGTTTACTCGTCAGATTTCAGTTCAGAGCTAATACAACGTGTCTCAAAAGAAATTTTATATTTATTTAGCTTACTGCGTGAACGCAACGTATCCGAGGGGCACGGGGATTATGTCAATCGGTAGCCTGGCTCTTGGGAATTTAGTCGCTATGGAGCGTTTCTCGGGAGCAGAGTTTTACAAAAACGGTGATTCGGCGACTGTAGCGCGTAGAAAATTCTGCAGTATTCGAGGTTTTCGTCACTTAAATGATGCGCCAAACATTCCTCTCATTCGACATTGGGTTAAAAAGTTTGAAGAGACTGGTACAACGCTGTATAAATCAAAATCCGGGCGACCTAGGTCATCAAGAACGGTAGAAAACGTGGAGAATGTTAATCAGTCTGTTCGTGACGAGATGAATTCACTGCAGTTACAGTGAATTCAGAGCGTTATGTGGAGATGTTAGACAACTTCTTGGTACCTGAACTGCAAAACTTTCCTGGCTATAACCAAAGAACATGGTTCCAACAGGGCGGAGCAACTTCACACACGTCCAATATATCTCTGCCACGTGTTCGTGAAATTTTCTCAGGCAAATTGATCTCCCGGAGAGGTGACATAAATTGGCCTCCACGCAGTCCAGATTTAACCCCTATGGACTTTTTCCTATGGGGTTATCTTAAATCTAAAGTTTACGCCAATAAACCGACTTCACTGGCGCATTTGAAAGAAAATATCCGTCACGAAATGGCAGCCATCCCTGAGTCCACCTGCCGAGACGTCATAAGTAATTTTACTGTTCGATTAAATGAGTGCCGAGAACGCGAGGGTCTACATTTAGACGATATTATTTTTAAGAAATAAATCTCCAAAAAGTGTATTTTAATAATTAATAAACATTTTTTCTATATACGGCTTACTTTTTTTTTTAACCGATCCACTAAATATAAAATTTCTTTTGAGACACCTTGTATAAAATAATAGAAACTGGAGAGACATCTTTCATGATTGGAAATCCTGGAAGGTCATCATACAGCTTCAAGACCACCCAGGGCTAATACAATTCTGTACTGTATATAGTCTCAAGAGCACGCCTTTTTACCGACCGCCAGAAAAATAAATAAATAAAATAAATAATAGGTTCCCAACGCCTAGATAGGCGTATACAGGCCCGGATTCTAGCAGAAACGTGATAAGCGGCCGCTTCAGGCCCACCAGGCCTGAGGGGCCCACTTCTAACCAACTTACATATTTTTTTGCGGTTGGGCCGATAAATTTTGAAAAAAAATCAAAATTTATTTTACAGTATAAAATACATACATTATAAAAATATTAATATTAAATTATAATAAGTTCTGTTGTGAGTTCAAGCTTAGTTTAGTTACCAATTTTTTAAAAATAATTTCTGGTTAAAATCTGATATTTTATTAAACGTATGTTTGAAGAAACAAGTGTTTCAGAAGAAGGAAAAGGTGAACTTGACTACATAGAATATAAACGTAAATGTATATATAAGATGTTGGACTAAATATTGTTACCTTTGTTGGTCAATAAAATAATTTTAATTATTATAAAATTGTCTACTTTTTAATAAAAATTTACTTCTTACCGTAAGAAGTTATTTTATTGTTTCGGATGTTTAAAACCCTCGCGCTCATGTACTATTGTAATATATGTATATATTATTTTCTGCTTTTACCGACCGCCAACATATATAAGGGAGGTATTGTGATCATACCGATTTTGACATTTCGAGATTTCGATGGATCTCCACGAATTGAGGTCCCTAAATAACGTTTTGACTATTTTTAGCATGATGTCTGTCAGTCTGTCTGTCCGTCTGTCCGTCCGTATGTCCATCCGTCCGTCCGTCCGTCCGTCTGTCTGTCTGTCTGTGTGTCTGTCTGTCTGTGTACATGCAGAACAAATTCGGCTAAAAGGATTTTTATGGAAATTCATATTTAAGCTTCTGCCGTTAATGGCACGAGTTGATCAACTTTTGGTAAAAATCGGTTCACTAAAAATGGAAGTTTACTCGTGTCGATTTTAAGATTTTTGCGAATATTTCACAACAGAAAAATATTTCGAAAAAACTTATTGAACAAAAGTTGCTATAAAAGCAATAACTAACAACTTTTATTTGAGACATTTTTTGATGAAACGAAAATTTTTTTGAATTTTTTTCCAAGTATCTAGTTTTACCTACCGTCAACATATATAAGGGAGGTATTGTGATCATACCGATTTTGACATTTCGAGATTTCGATGGATCTCCACAAATTGAGGTCCCTACATAACGTTTTGACTATTGTAAGCATGATGTCTGTCGGTCGGTCTGTCTGTCTGTCTGTCTGTCGGTCTGTGTACACGTGCAGAGCAAATTTGGCTAAAAAGATTTTTATGAAACTTCATATTTAAGCTTTTGACATCAATGGCACGAGTTAGTCAGTATTATAGATAGATTAAATACAACCTCTCCGCGCTTCTAAATCTGTACTACTAAATTACAATATATTAGACAGTATTAAGCACCACTAACAATAATTTTGTAGTATGAACATCAATTTTTATTAACGCTTAGTATACTTGTCTTAGTAGCGTTACTAAGATTTAGTAAAAAATTATGATTTTGACCCATTGTATGCAGTACGTGTGTAAAGAACTCTTTTCAATCTCGTGCTACTATTTTCGGCTATGTGCTAAGACCTCGTGCAAAAATTCGTATTCGATTGAAAAGACTTCTTTTACACACTAATGGCATAAATAACTATTAAAACGTTTAATGAACAGGTAGACTATCACGAGGTCTTTAGAATTAATATCTTAAATAATCGAAGAATAAAATTATCTTTGCTTGCTCTAATAAAGTAGTTATTAAAATTTTTAAGGAAAAGTACTTCTTATATTTCATTTTACAAACAGTAAGAAAAAGTGGAGCTTAATGTAAAGGAAGTAAGAAATTATGAAAAGTAAAGCTAACAAAAAAATCTACAAAGAAAAAATTTGCACAATATCTTTCGTTCCCTCTAGCAATGCGCATTTTCAACAAACAAACCTAAAACATAAAACCCTTTTTAAGGGTACATTATCTCGAAAATTACCCTTAGGATACTGTTAAAGTTCGGTTCGTTTGATTGGCAAAATTAATTATCAAAGTATTCAGAGGAGTGTCAAGATCTATTCTAGGGAATTGTTAATCTGTCTACAAGTTTCGTCCAAAGTTTCTCTCACTGTCAACTTATAGAAGGTGTGAACTGTGCCTCGAGGGATAAAACCAGGTGTATGTCTTCAAATATCTTCATAAGATTTGAAGATCGTCTTTGGATTTACTAGTTTAATATTCTAGTGCAAGATGGCAGTATATTATGAACTTGTACAATGACTGGAATAATTAAATCTTGGGTTATTAATATGGAAAACAGTTTGTCTTAATCAGAGTTTACTAATTTTAATTTAACATATTTTATGAATAATTTGGGGAGTATATTACGATGACAGTGCGGAAATGTATGTCTTTGTTTTGTGCTCTGTAATTGATATAGTTCTGGAATTCTAATGAAACCTTATTTCTCTAAAATGTTTCTTAAAAACTTTCCAAAAGGAAATTTTACAAAGAATATTGTTTTCAGTGGCGACTCGTCGATACATATTGTTAGCTAAATGGCCACCGGAGGGCATTTCCGACAAGACAATGTGCCAATGGGAGGCCATTTAGCGCACAATGTGTTAATATAATGGTACGTTGTTTAGTTACACGGTTGAAGCAATAGTGACCTAGGGCCGATCATTCTAGAGTACGATGGCCACAAATCAGTCACTTAATGACAAAATATAGCGTTAACAACAAATAAGAACTAAATATTTGTTGGTTATTTTACATCTTGCAGTCAATTTTATCAAAATTAACCAAAACTATAATTCCTTTATGCTATACATTAATTGGCAAATAAATAGCAAATTTTACTGGAATTAAACATTAAATTCTTGCCGATATACTTTATATATTTACGATGGTTGCCTTTTATATTTCGGGATTTGAGATCAAAAACAATTATTTATCAACAAAAGTGGCTTTATTGTTTTTCAAAATATTCTCCATGAAGATCAATACACTTTTGCATGCCTTTGAACCAATTTTCGAAGCACTTTTTCAACTCCGATTAAGACATTTTCCACTCCGATTGTCAAATTATGTGAGATCCAACGTGAACAAATATTTTTGACGGCCAAATGTTAATGCAATAGTAAATATATGCTGGTCCCACTAATGCCCAAGGATACCTCGATCTCACGATAAGTCGCATGACGATCTTGTAGTATCAGTTCACGAACAGCATCAATGTTTTCCTGAACAACAACCAATTTTGGACGACCTTCGCGAACTTCGTCCTTAAGCGAACTACGGCCACGATTGAAGCCGGCAAACCATCGATAAACAGTAGTCCTTGATGGTGCTTCATCACCAAAAGTCGAATTAAGTTCATCGATACACTGTTGTTGGGTTAATCCACAAGTTGTCAAAAATAAGCGCTTGAAAATGTTTACGATTTAATACCATATTTAGCCGAGATGATTTTTAACAACACAAATAGCGCTCGTACGTCAAATCGTTCTCAGTACGTATACCGTAAAAAATGCCAAACTTTACGATAGAAGCGTCAGTTGCCAGATGGCAGTACTAGTTTAGTGCAATCCCGAAATATAAGAGGCAACCCTCGTATATCAGGGATTTCTACGGCTAACGCTGTTTTCCCTCTCTCAACCAAATTCTCTAGTTATTTTTATCTTCCCATTCTCTGTCTCCCAGGCCTCTCTTCTCCATGTTCTCATCTACTACATACCGGCACAATTTCCTTGGCCTACCTTTCTTTCTTCATCCTTTTAGGCTCCAATCTCCTAGCATGGCCGTACCAGATGAGTTTTTTTCTTCTGTGTGTGTTAAAACACCATTTGCTGCATCCATTATTCTTTTTATTTCTCCATTTTTTATCCAATCCATTCTTTATTTCGAATCCTCTTGCTCCTAACCCAGTTATCTGCTCTATATAATTTGCTAGGCGTCTCAATGTATCCAGTTGTCTTTATAGAGCTTCTGACGACAATCTTTCTTAGCAATTTGCCTTCCAGGATCTCAGAGGCCCAAAGGCCAAGATGAAACTAATATTTCAATTTAAAGAAATAGGTTTTTAATAAGCTTGATGCATGTTTTGGATTGTTGCTATAATGAAACATTTTCCATTATATGTATACACCAGGTACTGTTTTTAAACTGTGGATACGTTCTGCAGGAATCCACATAAAAAACCGCACAAAAAAAACATGGTTCTATGAAAAATTAGGGATATGTTCCAAATCTTTATAAATTTTACTATGTTTAAGCGAAATTCGTATTATTGTATTTTATTTTTAAGAATGAGTTTATTGAATTTACTGATTTGCGTGATTATTTTATAGTTTTTACCTTTAATCCTCACTGTCTGACAATGACTCATCTTCATTTGTAGACTGGTTTCAGTTCAGGTCTTGTGACTTAAGTTCATACATCGTAAACAACATCGTAAACAACAAATTTTCAAAACAAACAACAAGATAAGACATAAAGATACTTCAGATCGAAAAAGACCTCCTAGAACTAGAAGTGAAAGATTTGGGTAAAAGTTACTCAAAACCGAGAAGATGTAAGTAAATCTTTCCATCTTAAAGACACATCCAGGGTTGTCTATGCTGGTTGTCGTCCTTGTTTTATGTAATATATTATGTATTATAATATCAGTTGGGAAAGTCATATTGGACAAATCGCTTAGAAATTATGCAGATCTGTATACTGCATAAGAAACTTAAAATCCAATATGTCTCGAAATGTTCTATTAACTCGTGCGTAGGCTCGTGCAACCTACGGCCCGCGAGCCGCATGTGGCCCTCGAGCTTTTTTTTTGCGGCCCACGGAGCGAAATTGAATAAAAAAGCAAAGCAAATTGAGATATAAAATGTGTATTTCAAATACCCGCCCGAATATTTCTCAAATTGTAGACTGGTGTTTGTCCACAATTTGAAAAATCACATTAAAAAAAGTTTTTGATTTATTATTAGATACTGTTTTGTATAAATTTCCTTATAAAATTCCTTTCACAACTATCTAAAATATAAAATGATATATTTTGTGCAATATTTACTTAATAATTTGTGTGTTTTTCTAAATGATAAATATTTTATTTATTTTTCTGCATAAGCGGTTAATATTGATAATCTTGTGCAACGTATCTCACCAGAGAGGTGTTTTTGTTAACTTTTTATATAATAAAGCTACAAATATCAAAATTATTTGTGTTTAGTTATTCAAAATACCTTTGTGTCCACCAGACCCAGGGAACACCATAATCCTTAATAGAAAGTAGTGTGGCCCGCGAAGATTTCTCAAAACTTCCAAGTGACCCTCCCGCTTAAAAGGTTGCACGGACCTGTATTAACTACGCTATTGGCTACGCGCTGTTCGTATCCCATATCACGTATGCGTTGCTGGCTTGGGGGACATTCTACCCATACCCAGCGATTTTTTCGCTTGGAGTGACGAGTTGTTAGGATTATTTGTGATCTAAAGAATAAACAGAACTGTCGAAAATATTTTAACATTTTAGGAGTGATGACATTACCGAGTCTGTACGTATTTCACTACCTAATTTACATGAACATAAATAAAAATAAATTCAATAGCCAACAAGAACTCCATAGATATGAAACAAGGGGGTAAACACATAATACGGCCTACATACACTAAACTCAGTTGAAGAAGATATTCGGTTAATTATTACTCCACCAAATTTTATAATATCTTGCCAGAAAATATTGAGTGCTTGCCTCTCAGCTCTTTCCGAAATACTTTAAAATCGTTTTTCAAGGAAAATCCATTGTATTCGTTTGAAGAATTTCTCGATAACGATTTTAATAACATATATTAATGATATGTACACATATATTTTTATTAAAATTAATATAATATCTTTTCAATTGTACTGATGTTGACGTGTGAATATAACACAAATAAATAAATAAATAAATAAATGGCAAAGACACCAAAATTTGGATCAAAAAACGATTCTTTCAAGTTAATATAACAAGATCGTTATGGCGACGAATATTGACGGCTATAGTCACCTCTTTCGCTATATTAATAGTCAGTTGCTAAAAAACGAGTTAAGTATTTTAACTCGAGTTATGCCTGATTAGGGATAAAACAACATACAAAATCATATCATTTAATTTTGAGTTAGTAATAATTCAAGTTAAAACATTTTACTCGGTCTTTTGCAGCTATCCATAATTGAGATCAAGAACCTCCTTTATTGTAAAGAGAGTTCTAATAACATCATGCTGAAAAAGAGCTCATCGAGGAATATCGCCATAACATTGAAATTGCTCCAATTCGCCGTGCAAATATAGTTGTTAATTAATGAAATTATATTCGGACCGTATGTTATAATAAGACACAGATGTATATAAATGTTCCAATTAAGCGAGCCCCGCCGGAAGTTCATTCATAACTAAAACACACCTATTCCATACGCTCACCGTAAAACAGTTTCAAACTATCTGCAAATGTACTGTAATACCCGTTATTACAACAACTAATACCGTTAAACTGAATTTAAAGTTCCCCAAACACGTAATATTCAGTACAACCCCTTAATTATTAATTTTTCCTTGTAGGTTGTGAACCGCCCTTTAAGCAGATGTTGTAGTGCGGTCTCAGGCAAGTTCACAACACTTTAGTTTGTAAAATATTCAGAAACTGTAATTATGGTTTTGGCATAATACATTTGAACTTAACAATAATGCGTTATGACAATACAGTTCTAGTAGGTTCTAATGGTGCATTTAGAATAATCTCAATTAGGGAGAGAAACCCGTATTCTCTGAAGGACTCTCCTACCATTGTGGAGATTTGGTCGATGTTGAAATGTAAGACAGCCAATGACATTACCGACCGGGTCAACTCATCTGACCGCATTTAAGGGCGACATCTGTTGGAGCTTACATGAACTGGACTTGAGTGTATACTGAACCATCCTTTATGAACCTTATGTCCTTAGTTTCTACTCCACCTGAACTGAAACTTTGCCAAGTTTACGATATAATGAAATTTTCTGGTGGTGACCGAAGAGGCTGATGGAAAGTATTAATGATTTTAATTGTTATAGGGGTCGAGTTGTCTCTGTATATTTTAGGGATGCTAGTTAATGATTTAATTAAAAGTGTAGGGGAATGGTTTGGTAAATATTTACATTAATTTTATATACCAAGGTCAGGTCTTCAAAGTTTTCATTTTAATGAAAAATTTCGACCTTCAGTACCCTTCATGATAAAATTAACAGCATGCCGAAAATCCCACAGTTGACAACATATAAAACTTTGATACGTATGTTAACTATTATGCAACAACGAATTTTAATTGTGCTTACTCAGTATTTTTATATTTGTACTTAGTCATACAAAATTGTTTGTGGTTAATTAAATATAATTTACATAAACTTGATTTTTAACCAGGGATGGGGAGGAAAAATGACCGACTCCGAAGTTGGTATTTTTGAAAACCGACTCCGACTCTGACTCCCGACTCCTCTCATTCGTAAATTGTCTATTACAAAAGTTACCACAAGTTAACTTTTTAACGATCAAAGTGGGATTTTGTTAAACAAAATGATACAAATCCTCATTCAATCCTTAAAAGTTAGTATATTTCGATATTTAAATCCGCTTAAACCAAAAAAATTTATGTGAAGTGTGCATTTTCACACATTTCAGGGTTTCGCAGGTATTTAGTAAGTGAATAATGATTATTTGGAATGCCAAAACAAATTTTGTGTTAAAATATTTTTTTTTTGTTAATTTTAATTCGAATTCCTAATACCATTATGTAAGTTTCTAAATATGTGCAGTATTTTTTTTTTATATATAGCAAGGTTCAATAAAATTTTGAAAAAATTCCTCTTAGATAGATATTAAATCTAAAAATATTAAGTGAAGGCGGAATGCTGATTGTGTAGGACATATTTTGCTTTGTAGTATTCACTGTAAAATGAACAACATTTTAAAAATAATTTATCATCTCTTAATCTAAGAGCTTTAAAAACAAATTTTATGTTAAAATATTTTTATGTTAATTTTAATTCGAGTGCCTAATACCATTATTTAGGTTTCTTAATATGTGCAGTATTTTTTTTTTTTTTATATAGCAAGGTTCATTAAGATTTAGAAAATTGCGCCTATGGCTTCATTGGTCATAGCTCCTCCCTTTGATTTCGTGTACATTCAAACAGAATTAAATTATAATTTCAACAATTTCCACTGGTTATTAAATTTACGCTTTTAAAAATTAAATGCAACATTTGCCAAAATATAACTAGAATTTTGAAAAAATAATTTAAACAAAATAAAAATGCAAAAAAAAATAAACAATAATATTGTCTCTTCTTGTGGGATTCGAACTCATTTTCTTGGGCAGAACGCTAGTACCGTAACCATTGCACCAAGATACACGTTACAGTTTAGTGTGTTATATAACTATAAGTTTTCAACATTATTAGCAAAAAAAAACACAAAAAATGCTTTTTTTTCCAAAAACATAATCTGATCAAAAATTCCTATTGTACTATTCCGGTTCACACCAATGTACACTATTTAGAATTTTTTCAGATTTTTTTGTTTAAACCATCTGGGCTACAGGGTGTGGGATAAAAATTTTTTTAACTGACAAATAGTGTAGCGTATGAAAATTTAATATCTTATCAAAAACCGACCAATGGCAAAGGAGTGACCGGAATTACCTATCTCGGATATAATCCCAAAATAATGAGGTGTCGTTATTAAGATAAGAATTCATTGCGGTTCAAGTGTTTTATTCTTTTGTTTTCTGTTGGTTTTTTGTTAAAATAAAGTTTAAAATAGCACGCCTACGGCAAAAGTACCGTTGCATATTTTTACCTGTCTCTACTAATAGTATTACTAACATTTTTAACTGGAAAGAATGAAGGGAACCGTGTAAAACTGGTATTGAATATTTTTAATTTCATTTTCGTTCATGAACAGAGAACAAAATTTCGTTCCTGTTTCCGTGTTTTAAAAAATTCTTGTAATATGGTATTTTGCTTTCGTTTTCGGATTGTTCTCATCTTTAATAAAAAATTAATCAAAGAGTCAGGAGTCGATAACTTTTTCCGACTCCCGACTCCGAATCTTCCAAAAAGCTTCAACTCCTCGACTCCTCGACTCCCGACTCCCGACTCCGACTCCGACTCCCCATCCCTATTTTTAACCATACAACTTAATACTGTCAACCAAGGCATATCCGAATATAAGACGAATTTTGTTGGGAATTAAATATATTTAATTTTTTAAATTTAGATATTTTATTATTTTCATTTGTTTCATTTGTTAAATTGGTTTAGTTTATTTTATTTATTTATTGTACTTGTCTCCTATATTCGTGGTCTGTTTATTTATTTTGTAATGTTTGGATTGTTGCATGGTCTGGCACGATATAAACAATTTAGTTTATAATTATGGTCATTAGTTTGTTAGTTAAGTACAAACTATAGAAAATCTGTACCTCTTATTCAAAGCAAAAGGCAAGAATAATAAATTGAATGCTTGATTCAAATTCCATTTTTTAAAATCGTGTGGAACTAGATGGTTATTTTTTTCTTTAATTTTATCTGCCTGCATCTGAAACGTTAAGGGTTTTTTTTTTGCTAATTTGCCAAAAATATGACAGTTTATATTTCAAATGTTAAATTTTAATTTGTATTGTCATAAATATGAAACAAATGTTACAGATTTACTATGCTAAAAATAATCGATTTCAAAATTCTATACAATCATTGAACTCAGAGTTCAATGACCGAATAATATGATGTGTTTTTTAATTAATTTTAAATTTTTATTTTCTATCGTGACTATTAACTAAGTTCTGATGAAGATTTAAATTAAATCGAAACGTAAGCGAAGTTAATAAATTTGTTTTATTTTCTGACTGGTCCGAATCCCATTACCTTCAACTATAGTTATTTTTAACGTTTTTAAAAATAATCCCATACTATATTTACGTAAATATCATGCAATTTTGTTAAAAAAGAACATTAAGTTAAGTCTAATGACCCTGAGAAGTCGTTTAATTGAAAATAGTATTAAATTCAGGAACACTAAACAAAAACCATTGTTATGTGTTATGTTAGGTGAAACATGTCGAAAAACGACTCACTTGGGCCAAGAAAATTTTAGACCGCGATTGGAGTGATGTGGTTTTCTCTGATACCCGATGCAAATCCTATTGAAAATGTTTGGAGGTATATGAAATATAAGCTTCGAACAAAAAACGTTCAAAATTTGGATAAGCTAACTCGTCAAATACGGCAGATATGGAGATCACTGCCAAAGTATGCCGAAAAGCTGGTAGAAAGTGTAACGAAAAGATGCCAAGCAATAATTGAAAATAATGGAGATTGGACAAATTTTTAGGTAGTAGCGTACTAATATTTGTAGCAAATTTTAAAATTATTTTTAGTTTTTCCTTTTCTCTCTTATAGTTCGCCAAAAATCAACAAGGACTTATTATACAGACTGTACGTTCCACAAAACGTAACTAGACTGAAGTGGAACGGGCGATTATGGAGCAGGGTCCAGGAAAATAAACCAATGATTTACCGAAAAACCAAGCAAACGACAAAGAGACGACTTATCGAAAAATGTCTGAAAGCTGCTGACGATGCGAGCCTCATAAAATAAATACGGAGAAACAAGATAAGGTTTCTTTACTTTACCTAAAGAGTTTGAGACTAACTAGACTAGAGTGACCAACCAGCCAAAAAAAGTAATTTAGATGTTCGATGGACCGCTTAGGGCCAGTTGCACCGCTTTGTAATAAATCTAACACTTTACAAAGTGTAACTTAAATTTAAGTGACACTTAAAAAATAGATGCATTGCACCGTCTATTTTTGAGGAGCGCTTTATTAAGGAATGGTTTAAGGTGATGAAACACGGAATAATTTAAATATGTAACGTTTTTATCAAGAATAACTGTCACTTGTTTTTACCAAATTCTAATTTTAACATTTAACGTGGTAAATAATAGTCAGCTACGGTTGTTGGATGACAATTAGTAGAGTAAAATCGTAAAGTATTCAAAATTTCTTAAATTGGTGAAACTATTAAATTAAAATATGTATGTAAATATAAATAAATATGAATAAAAGTGAACTATAAATTACTTTAAATAAAATTGAAATACAATATAACTTGTTTTTTTGGTTTAAGTGGAACTAAATTTTCAATTCTAGTAACTTTTACCGTTTAAATAAGGCTTTTGGTCATTTTGTTTAGCAAAAGCCCTCTTCAAACCTTAAAAGGAGAACTTATGACAATTTACAAAAATGAAAATTCCTGGTAGTTCCGCGTAAAGGTATGGAAGAGCCCATTCCTACTCACCAAAGTCGGCCCTATTATATATGGCTTCCCCAGGCAAAAGTGAAAACGTCAATTATAAAACGTAATAAGAAATTATTTATTATTACAAATAGCTAATACTACTACAATGCATAAACATCAAAAATTAAGTCTTGCTATTTGTTCTAAATAATTTTATTTTCAACAACAACCATGTATTTAATATTAAATAAAATTATTTCGCGGTTAATTATATTAGCATTTAGTTTCTGTAGATGATGCCCACAGATCTTCGTATAGCTGTCATTTAAAATTTTCAATCCAATTTTTCTAATAACTGGCACACAGTATCTTAATTTATCGAAATATTTTCGAAATGTTCATCCATTATTACAAATAATTTTGTCCTTCATACACTTTTATCGATAAAACCTAAATATATTTCCAAAATATCTTGTTCATTGTCCACAATTACTTCACCATCCATTCTTATAAATAAAAATGTTAATACTTATATTTTCAATAACTGTCAAAATATGACATTTGAGTTTCACTTAAATAATAAGCCCAACCTAATCTAGGGCTTAATTTAGGTTTCACTTAACAAAAAATAAGTTTCACTTAAACAGCGGTGCAATGGAATAAACGTCACTTAACAGTTTTAAGTTATACTTAAAGTTTAAGTGCTAGCGGTGCAACTGGCCCTAAATGGCTTACCTCCCCAAGTCGGTTGCGGGCACAGCAGGCCCATAGCTATGCCACTGGAATAATTCTTACTTATAATTTCAAAATAACATATCTCCTTGAACTTTTCGTTAAAGTAAGTCTTTAATAAGTAGGGTTCGACACTGAAAAAAAGCATGTTTGCCTTTTCTTACAAAAATAACTAATAATCCCCGTTTAACGGTGAAGCTTCAGGGGAGATTATATAAAAAAGTTGGATGTAGTGAAAAGCTTGAAATGGCATCCTTATCTTATTACTTACTGGTCCTTCAAGATGCCTAATGCAGCGTGACAATATTACGGAAAGAAAAACCCATTGTACGTTCGATAAAGTTTGGTTAAACCACATTATTTTTTACTCCAATTCAGCTTTAATTCCAATCCACTTATCCATATGACAATAAAAAATAATGAACCAATAATAAATTATCCTTATTATATCTCCACTTATTGCTTCTCCTCTGATACCTAATTTATTGAATAAGAGGATAAAAGGACAACGCAGTTAATTGAAATTTTTATGTTAAATGATTAAGCTAAATATTGCGTTATTATATTTAATCCTCAACGGGAGGAATTGTGTTAAATTTACCGTTAATGAATACATTAATTTTTACGTTAAAATTTATTCTTATTTGAAAATTTTTTACCTTTTACATTATCGGGTAAATCAGCTAAAGGCAATTTCGCGTAATATAAAATAAAAATATTCTTTATCACAAACAAAAAGATAAACCAAAAACAAACGACAGAATTATTAATCGGCTTAGAGTTTTTAATTTGTTTTAATATATCTATTTTATTTATTAATAAAGAGGCATTAAAACAAATTGTCAACAGCACATAAATCTTCTTTCAAATAGTTGTTGAGTGACAGTTGGAATAATAAATTTAAAATTATATAATGATCTGAAATTATGACTGGAAGAAATGATTAAGTTATGATGTAACAAAGTTAAGTTGCGTTAACAGTAGTGAATCGATCCTGTAATATATCGCGTAAGGCAGGGGTGTCAAACTAGCGGCCCAAGCCTTGCATTTTGGTGGCTTGCAACGACTTCTTATACTATAATAAGTTTTTATGCTATATGTCTTACATAATATAAAAATGTATTTAAGGGACTATTACCGGTTATAATTTTCAAAAAATCGTTTTTTTTTTACATTTTTTGATTCCTTATACCTTCAGAAATCATATCCTAAATGTTTATAACGAAATTCAAAAAAATAAGAAATTGGTGGCAAAAATAAGGCGTTCCATACACACATAAACCAGCCTTAAATGCGGAGGTCCAAGAATATATTAAACCGATTTTTGAAAAACTAACAGATGAAGAGTTTCTGAAACGATGTTTGGGAAAGAATACCCAAAATAATAATGAGTGTTACAACAAAACACTTTGGGCTATCGTTCCCAAACATACGTTTGTGGGAAGAGAAGTTACTGAGTTGGCTGCTAATATTTCATTAGCAATATTTAATGAAGGTAGAACGTCCCTCTTGAAAATATTGGAGGTAATGGGGTGCATAATTGGACACTCTGCGTATGATTATGTTAAAAAAAAAGATGAGGAACGCATTGAGATGGCCAATAAAGCGAGTACAGCGGCGTCGAAGGAAGCTCACTTGGCAAACCAAACTGCTCAGCAAGAGAAACAGCAACAAATGATTGATTCGGGAGTACTTTTATATGGACCAGGGATTGCTGATTAACCAATTGTAAGTGCTGAAACTTAATTTTTTTTTAAATATTACAATACAAATATTAAAAAAAACTTTAAAAGTGATTTTCTCGAAATGGTGTTTTTTCAATCGGCCCAGACTTATTCTCCATAACTACACAACGGATATTTTTAAATTTTAGTGATTTTTGTTCATTTTGATGTCCTCTACCGTAATTTACCAGAAAATTTCAAAAAAAATTGATAAGGGTAAAAGGGGAAAAAAACATGATTTTTAGAAAAAAAATTTCAACTATCCGCCATTTTGTTTTTACACCCTTTTTTTATAATAGGTGGTAAATTACGATGTAAGACACCTTTAAAATTATTTTTGAATTTTTTGTTTCAGATTTGTCAATTTCGAGATTAACCCCGGGCCATGGAGCATCATAACTTTTTGCTACCGAACTTTGGCGCCATCTATATAATTATCTGTGTATAGAAAAAAAAAAAAAAAAAATTATAATCTTGAATATAATATTAATAAAATAAAAAAAGTTGCACAACGTTCTATAATAAAGGAAACGAGAAAAAAAATATTTAATTATAGGTCATTTTTTGCCTTTCTAACCGGTAATAGTCCCTTAAACAAAAATACCTCGTGACAGAATCTATTCGGGTCTCGGCGGCAATACTTCGGCAAAGGGCGAAAAACCATTTGTCAAGCAGTAACTGTTGCAGTTAGCCATAGTCGATAGATCGGTGATTCCCCGGGATTCCAAATAATATACTCGTAAGCAGAGCTTTTAAATAGTACTTTTCTGCTGGGCTCAACAGCGCTGTGAAGTGACGCTAAGCGGACCAAATCTGAACTCATGAGACGAGTTACTGTTAATTGTTTACATGTGGCTATCTCGTGATGTTTGTATCGCGTTTAAACTTTAGTATTGCAGTTTGTTTGTAATATTAATTTTTGATAGCAATTATTACTATTTTTTATATTACTGACTTACAACAAATTATTATAACACAAATTGCTGTGTATTTGGTTGTCACTCTAGAAAAGGAAGTGATTATATAGTGAAATATTCCATTATTTTCTAAATAAAAAACAATTTGTGAAAATAGTAACAAAAAATAGTGTTGTGGAAGAGATAAGAAAAAACATGGAAAAATGTTATAAATACAGAAAAAAAAGTGACAAAAATTATAAAGGTGTGCTCAAAATATTTCAGAGCTACAGATTACATCAATATTGTTTAATTATTTATATTTAACTAACCAGTACTTATTTAACTTATTAAATATTTATGCATTATTTAATAAGCTCCTGCTTTACAGGAACAGGTTATCTTGAGTTAATTTTAATTTTCCAGTGGCTTTGTGAGGTGGTGATTATTGACTGCTTGTTTGTTAACATAACCCACATATGTCGACATGCTAATCATTTTTTTTTTTTTTTCGAAATTCCGCATATAACATCACCGGCGTTTAACAAAATAATTTAGCAAGGATAGCTATTTCTTATTCATTGTACGTCGATGATTTAACATGTAAACAAATAAGATAAACTTTCACGTTACTCGTTTTAATCAGCTGATTTACAGAGATCGCTACGCGGTCATCAGTCATTGTTGAGCCCGATAGTTGCAACTGCAGTGTACAGTACCAGTACGCTGATTGCGACCAGTTTTTGTATTGTTCGTCGGTAAAGTAATATTCTGGTAATATTTAATAATTATTTAAATGTTATTTGTTTACTTCCTTCGAATACATATTCATAAAAATGGTTCGAAATGGAAAACAGAATGAGCAATGTTAGAAAAATGGCCCAGGGCTGAATGAGTTTGACGCCCCTGGTGTACGGAATTGCAAATAATTTTTTTTTTAAATTTCAATTAATTTAAATTTTCCTCTGATCAAGGGCGTAATGAGCTGAAATGGCGTCCAGGGCAAAAAAGGCAGCCGGTTGAATGTAGTGAAAAATAAAACAGGCGCTCCCCTCACTGTACGGCGCCCTTTCACTGCAAAGCGCCCCCTTCTTTAAACAACCTTTTTTTGTTATATAAGTACATTTTAAAGATTATTAATTACTTAATATTCCTCAGTGGCCTACAATCCTTGTAGGTTTTAGCCTTCTCCAAATTTTACTAATTTTCCTTTTCACATATTTTCTCTCACAAATTTGCGTTTGTATATTTTGGATATTTTAACACAGAATGTAATTACCTTGCCACCCACCTGAAAGCCTAAAGCCTCCTTTGGGCAATACCATCCTGCTTGACCACTGGGCTAGTGTTTGCATTTTTAGGGTTTTGTAGATATGACCAAAAATCTCTTATACCGTCATTTTGTCGTCTGTCTGTCTGTCTGTCTGTTCGGTAAAAATTATAGCCAAACGGCTAAATCTAGAGAGTTGAAATTTGGCATGCTTATACAACTCTTTGACCTGCACATAGGAAAAATACTAAAACATCTAAAAAACATATCCCCCTAAAAATATAAACAAATATGTGCTCATCGAAAAAAGAAATATTTTTTTTTAAATTCTGAGTTGGGTATCAAATGAAAGCCCTTGGTACGTGCATTAACGATAAAAGTTTTATTTTTGTAAAATAAATTATTTTGAAGCTATTATTGCCAAAATTGTGCCAAAAAAAATTTTTGTCCCACAGCCTGTAGCCCAGATGGTTTAAACTAAAAATCTGAAAAAATTCTAAGTAATGTACATTGTTGTGAACCGCAATAGTACAACAGGAATTTTTGATCAGATAATGTTTTTGGAAAAAACACATTTTTTGTGTTTTTTGGCTAATAATGTACACAAGTTATAGTTATGTAAGACGCTATATTGTAAGGTGTATCTTGGTGTAGTGGTTATTGCGCTGGCTTCTTACCCAACTAAATCAGTTCGATCCCTGCGAGAGGAGACAATATTAGTTTTTGTTTTTTTTTCAAAATTCTAGTTATATTTTGGCAAATGTTGCATTTAATTTTTAATAGCGTAAATTTAATAACCAGTGGAAGTTGTTGAAATTATAATTTTATTCTGTTTCAATGTACACGAAATCAGAGGGGCGGAGCTTATAACAACCAATGGAAGCCATAGGCGCAATTTTCATAATCTTAATTAACCTTGCTATATAAAAGAAAATACTGCACATATTTAGAAACCTAAATAATGGTATTAGGCATTCGAAATAAAATTAACAAAAAAGAAAATATATATTTTAACATAACCCCCACATTATCTAGGATCGGCTGAAACGTCAAGGTTGGCTAAATGAATTTAAATAATTTCATTTTTACTTTATGGTACTTATTTTGAAAGGCCCTACACATAGTGGATATCCAAGACTTGCGAGCAGTATCAAGTCTGAAAATCTAAAGGATCCGCCGGTTGGTTGCTTAGACTCTTTATGAGAGGAATAAGGGTGTTTGAATTAAAGTCTGCATTTTACTTAATCTACGTTTAATGTTTAGTTAGAATCGAAAGGTTATTGATTACATTTGAACTTACAATTTAATGCTGGCTATAAAATCCCATGAGAGACACTCAACACAAAACCTCACAATCACCGTATTCATCTCACAAGCCGCTAAACACCTCACAACACTCACGGTGTTTAACCCGTTAACGAGGTTTGTTATTTCATTTAAAACTGACCTCAACACTTCCAGATTACTTCTGGTTTACTCACGACAACTACCGGGTTTCTCTACCAAAATACTTGGGAGTTTCATTCACGGTGACGGTTTATTCATCACTGCCTTTGTCTCTCACAAGATTTTTCCAACTCTTTTCTTAACTAATAATCTGATCTCTGACCCCATTTTTTTGTCGTTCTAAAAATAATCAGCTCTCCACGTTAACAACAAACCCTTTTATAAACTTATCTTTCTATGACCAATAAATTATAAACCCAAGTAATTAATTTTGACTCTAATTACTACGCGGTCCATCTCACTGAAAATATATTGTCGCCTATCACCTACTGTGTAAACATTTGACCATTACTATTTTGATCTAAACAATAACGTTCTTTCAAACTAATCATATAATATACAACGGTAAATCACTGCGTATCTCTTTAATGCTTAACTAGAAAAATATATGATAGCTCAACTAATCTTTGAGAAAGTTTATCTTAAAGTAGATTAGTTCTTATATTTGAATAAATTGAATACTTTTTAACTAATTGAATAATTTTACTTTAAATAATAATGAAATTTTATTTCTGAAATTACCAGTCCCACAATAAAATTTGTCTTGGCATCTAGGGTTGGACTGGGATTAAAATGTGTACCGGGAAATCTGGAGGAAGTCGGGCCACTATATATATATATATTTTTATCATTTTGATTTTCAGGCCAATTGACCCTCCGGTACACCGGGAAATTCCCGGTATCCCGCCGGGCCAATCCAACCCTGTTGGCATCCCAAATAATCATCATTCACTTACTAAATACTTGCAAAACCCTGAAATGTTTGAAAATTCACACTTCACATCAATTTTTTATTGTTTTTGCACGTCGGATTTTTTTAATCTTATTTTCTTTATTTGTTGGCCCGCGGTCGAACAGAACATAGCCCGCGTTAGTAAAACTTTTGCCATGGCTGCTTCAAACAATAAAAAGTATATATATATATATATATATATATATATATATATATATATATATATATATATATATATATTTTATAGAATAAAATGGACGTTCACGTAAATTATAATCTCTCCTTTCATGTTCGTTAAAACTACTGTCAGATACTGTATCTGTTTTTATGATTAATCTAATACTTCAATATAATATTCAATTGGAACAAAACATGGTCTGATTTTTTTTATTTTAAAACAAATATGTTTTCTGAAAATATCTGAATAATCGTTTAGAAAAATGTCACATGTCATTCGCTTACGCATGTTTAGTTCTGTCAAAATGAATACATTTCATTTTTCAGACAGGTTATTTCACTACGTGAATCCAGCATTTTTTTCAATTGTTATTTAATTTTGTTCTTAAAAATTGAAATCAGTCAACAAAATATGTTCATATTATATTTTTTAGAATATTATAGATGGATAAAATCTATCAGGATTTGTCTTAAAAATGTTTAAAAACTTGTCTTAAAAATATTTCGACCTGCAGTATCTGAACGTTTACATTGAACCTGATGACGTCAGCTTTTTGTCTTACTCACATAAGTTTTTTATCTTGCTGGATTAAGTGTCTCGTTTTGCAGGTATCTTGAATACTGATACTCGCTGCATCTTGTCAGTTGTGATGTCAATTGAATTTAGTTTTGGACTTGTATGCTATTTTAAATATCCCTTTTCCGATTAATTTGTAAAAGACAGAATACATTGTGTATTGGAGGGCAATCAAAAGACTTAAATCGGAGACGAAAATGTCATAGAATGCTTAAAATTTTGGTTCTTGAAAACAATTATATCAGATTTTGGAAAGGTAGATGCAAACATATATGACAAAACCATAAGAGAAAGAAGGGCAACTCAAGCTCTCATGGAACCATATGGAATAAGAATATAAGAAAAGAAGCAAAAAAGAGTTTGTCACGCCATCGTAGAAATAATCTCAACATATGGAAAAGTAACTTGGCTTGTTACAATCTGAATAAATCAGACTGTCTAGTTTGATTTTATGAGAAGTTTGCAGTACATAAAAAAAGAGATAAAGTTAGAACAAAGAGAATATGGAATAAAATGGAAGTTACGTCAAAAATTACAAAAAGGTTGATCTACTAGAGGAAAGAGCAGAAGAAGAAGACCAGTAGTGAAATGAAAACGCACATCGGCAACTTAATATGTGAAAGAGACCTATCTGAAGGAGACTGGGAAGATAGGAACCCATGGCACCTGTAATAGGAAAGGCCAAGAAAAAGAAGATATATTCAATTTTTAAATACTCATAATATCTTTGAAATTATTTTGCAATGATCCAATATTAATGCGGACACCGTTATTTTGGACGTTTGCCATTGCCGATAGTACTAGGCTAGAATAGTACAATATAATGAGTATTAGTATCAAAAAGATATAATACTTGAGTCATAAGTATGTAAAATATATTCGGATGTTTCGGAAACTGCTCACCAATCTGTTTCCGTCTGCAGCGATCACGAGAAGTGATAAACATTCCAATTTACTTTGAGTTTTTAAACCGGGTAGTTAGAGTGGGACCAGGTTATAGGTGTGTTTCTATTGGTTGGATGGTTGGGATCAGCCATAGGTAGGGATGGGACTACCTGCGGAGGATTAACGAATTCTAGCCTAGTACTATCAGCAATGGCAAACGTTCAAAATAACGGTGTCCGCATAACAATACTCGCAAGACCTTCTAGTAGTTGATCTCCCCATCTTCTGTGAGGTCTTGTCAATTAACAAGATGGTCTGTTTTTTTTCTCCATGATCCTTGTTTGAAATCATGCTGTATTAAATAATTATTGTGGGTCGTATATTGAAATTCTCGAATAAAGACAAATAAACTTTACTGAAAATAAAATACACCATTTATTAGATTGATGGACGCTATCCACAAAATTGCCTGATATTATTTAGCTCAAGACAGAAATGTTTGGGGAAGTAATGGGGATGCCTATGTTCAGCAGTGGACAAATTTGCTGGTAGATAATAATGATACTAATGATGATGATCTGGTAGTACAGACCTATTCAAATCGTTATTATTCTAGTCATTAAAATTTAAACTTTTGACTAGCTCCAGACGTGTACTTAAAGGGACCCCTTATCTCACTTTGCAAGTGTTTGAAGGAAGCTTTTGTTGTGTAGTAAAATTATAATTTGGTAGAAAATCGTGAGAGCCCCGCTAAAGAAAAAAATCTTGGTGAGTGCCTGACCAGTGAATATTTTCAGTACTGACGTATGCCTATATACTTTAACAAATTTAACTTTCTTGTTGTATATGCGGAAGAGCTTTCAGTTCTTATATCGGGCTTTACAACCATGAACGATCTCGTTCTCGTAGGACTTTATAGTAGCTATTTAACTACTGGCAAAGCACCGTCGTCGACTTTCGACGTGGTTGGATATATATACTTTAAACTATGCACCTACACCTTACATTTTAAGCCGTTTGAAAATATGCGGTTAAGGAAAATAACTACGAAAAGATCTATGCTGAAAATAAATAAGTAGATTCGCTGGAAGAATGAAATAAAAGACGTTGCACAGCATATAACTACAATAAAATGTAGTGGATGGTCAATGAACTGCCCACTTGATTCGTCGAGGTACGAGCTAATAGCGTAGAACGAACAGGAAATGACGTCCTATACATAAAAGGTTAAAGATGATACTGAACGGGTCACTTGATGCGTCAAGATAATGTTTCATAGAGCTGAAATGACAGGAGTCCTATACGTAAAAACTTAAATATAACAGTGGACAGGTCACTTGGCGCGTCGAGAGAATGGTTGATAGTGCAAAAATAATAGAGAATGCCACCCTATAGGTAAAAGGTTAAAGATGACAGTGAATGGTTCATTTGATGCGTCGAGATAATGGTTCAAAGAGCAGAACAGGGAATGGTATCCTATAGGGAAAAGGGTAAAATGGCATTGGGCGAGTCACTTGATGCGTTGAAATAATGGCTGATATGGCAAAAGGAATAGGGAATGGCGTCCTGTAGGTAAAAGGTTAAAGATGGCAATGTTAAAATGGCTGATTGAGCAGAAATAATAGGGGATGGCATTTTATAGGTAAAAGTTCAAAAAGTTCATAGCAGTGGACGAGTCACTTAATACGGCTAGATAATGACTGATAGAGCAGGAAGAACAGTTTATGGCGTCCTGTAAAAGGCTAAAGCCTGTTACCTACATAGATTTTTAGATCTATAGAAAAAAAGACGATGGACACACGGTCAATCGAATGGTTATGAATGTCAGATTGTCAACAGTGGTGAGATTTAGAGGTGATATATCGAAAAATTGATCAATTATCGATGGATAACACTTATATTGTGTCCTAGATCTCCTCGCTGGACCTTTACAAACTCGCGCCATCAGGGTCTACGATCAGCAAGCCTGTGGGGAGCTACGATATATAAAATATGAAATGTCTCGGTTGGCTGATTTATTTATTTCATTTGTACTTACTCTTTACATCCCTCACATTATGGGTTCCAAGACTTGCGAGCGGATCAAGTCTGGACCCCCCCGTATTAGTCCGCTAGCTGGTTGCTATGATTCTTGGAAGGATTTAAAGGTTGTTCAATTAAACTCAACATTTTAACTAGCCTACTTTAATTGCGATTACGGTTTAAATATTTACACTAATTATAATAGACTTACAATTACGTCGATACAGCTAAATCCAAATGAGACACACATTCGCACACACTAGACACACTTTACACCAAACACTAATTTAACCACTACATGTTTCTAAATATAGTCTCTCCACTTTTTAGCTGGTCACTACACTAACGTTCATACGGAATTACATTGTTACTTTATTTCGACTCGCCCAAACACTCTAAATGTCTCTAACCCATGTCTCTTAAAAACCAACTCCAAAATATGGTCTTAACCATACGACGGGTCAAAATCCTCTACTGTTAACATCTTAACGTTATGATGGTTTAACATCAACTCCCCTTAAAACATGACTGCTCTAAAATGCTTACATCACCTAACTGTTAAATGTCATTTCACACCTCTTGATTATCTGTCTTATACTATCTTAAATTCATAATTTATTGGTGATAACTCAGATAAATATCCCATTAGAAAATAGCCGAATCATAATATTTATATCTCAGACAAAATTTAATTATTATTTATGTGCTTATGGCTGACGTATATTTTTTTAACTTAATAATTTACGATTCACTTTTCATGTTACATTGACAAAAGTGTCAAGTTGCAATAATAAACAATCTCCCGTTATCTTAAATGCCCTTTCTAAGAAATAGATTATTTTTATATCGTTTAACAGATTAAATATTTTACTCTAATTGAATGATTATAATGAATTTATTTATGAAATAATACCAAAATTACCTCCCTTACAAGCCTCTTTAACTGGCGTCAGGTAGTTCCGTGGACATCAAGTTCTTTGTGTATAATTCTCCTCCATGTGGATACAGGGGCGACCTCTATGACGGCTTCCCTGAGGGTTCCACTCTAATGCCATTCTGGAGATGTCATTTACTGCCTTCCGGAGGGTATGCCCAATCCAGTTCCACTTTCTTGCCTGGATTTCCAAGTGGATAGGCTTTTATGCTGTCGGTTCCCAAAGATGAGTATTGGGAATATATTCTGACTAAGTAATGCGAAAAGTTCTGCACAGATATCTGTTAATAAAAACTTGGATTTTATGGGATGGATAACACTTAAATTCTATAAAATCATGACAGTTCATATTTAGTTTCTTTAGAATACTGGTAAACTTAACAAATGGCAGCAAAGTATTACAGCTGTATTCGTATGTAAATATCTGTACATTGTTGTGGAACGTTAGCTTTCAAGGGACATCTAGGAAATATCCTTTTCCATTTATTGGATAAACAGAATAAATTTTGTTCTTTTTAAACCCTCCTAATAAATTTCTTACTGTTTATAAACCTCTGCCAATTCAAATACAGAAACCAATAAACATAATATTTATATAGGATGCCATTCGATTCTATTCCACCCACATTTTTATCATCTTTGTTTAACCGTGACCTCTTAAATCCGACATTGGTTCTTCCTCCCCTCCTCTCACTTCGAGTCTGTTCGCTTATCTGATATCGACAAGTAGAAAACACAGTTAACCTAGTGGAATTCATTGTGAATTCTTACAGATTCTCCAAATTCCACATCCCTGCAGCTTCCATGTCAATGATGCTGAGAGAATGAGCAAAAATCAATGTTCAAGAAATTGCAAAAACTTGTTTTTTACCGTGGAATCGACACCATTTTAAATTTGCGGTATAAAATATTAGTCTTAGAATTTGAACGTGAGGAAAATGCCTTTTACAGAATAGCAACAAATTTGTTATAAAATTGTTTAAGGTAATCACAATAACAATGGTAGTAACAATAAGTTCCCAAAGAGAAGATAACATATAGAGTTAGAAAAAGCTCTGATTCTAGACTTTTAGCAGTATACGAAAACCACGTGCTTAATGTGACGTTTCGACCAGCTTTATTGAGATATCCTGAAAATGATTTTATGACGACTCTTATGCAAGATATTTCTTAACATATATACATACCCGACGCTAATAGTCATAGTTACTGTGCGCCAAAAATTAACCTACTATACGTATATAGAGGGATCAGAAGCCAATCAGTCAATAAAAATTGAAAATAAGATAATCAAGTCTGAAGACAGAAGAATGTTTTTTTATTGATGGATAATATACAAATAAACTACTCCTCTATGGCTCGGAAATATGGCGATGGAAAGAGTGGGAAGAAGTAGAACGAACACAAGAAACTTACATTAAATGGACATTGGGATTAGACAGGCATACACCTAGCTATATATTACTATCGGAAACAAAGAGAGACAAAATAAGACTAAAAACCGGAACAAGAGCTATAAAATATGAACAAAAAATTCAAGCCTGCAATAACGAAATCCTGAAGGAAAGCTGGAAAGAAAGAGAAAAGAATACACAAACAAATTGGAAAACCGACAGAAGAAAATATTACGAGAGAAACGGCTACAGCACAGACGAGATAAGAAGAAAGCAGGAGGACGGAGTTGCAATTGAACAAATAACAACAGAAAGGGATAGAGAGGTACAACTGCAGAACCAACAGAACAAAATTAGCAAGTCTAGGTATTTTAAAGAATATGGGAGAATACAAACACAATGGCTGCCACAATATCTGCAAAACAGCAACAAATCACAGAAAACCATAGCAAGATTTAGGTGTGGAAATGAGACAGAGGCAAGTAAATATGAAGAAAACGAGAGATTATGTAGAACGTGCGGCGAAGCGGTAGAAATGATAGAACACCTACAAAATTGTAAAGAAATAGGAAGAGAGCCAAGGAAGATTCAAGAACTACTGGACGAGTCGGGAGCCGGGTTAACATGGATGAAAAGGGTGCTAAAGAAAAGAAGAGAAAAAGAGAGTGCAATATAAAAGTAAAAAGGGCATACTTTAGTTATAAGTTTATAAATGTATATATATATTTTTTTCATTTTTCTTTTTGTAAACAGTATCAAATATTTATTTTTGTTTTATTTTTGTTATATATATCAAAAATTATGGGTTATTTATGTAAGAACTGTACTCCATTCAAAGCCGCAAGGCACGAATAAAGACTTTATCTATCTATACAAATAAACTTAAGTGCAAGATTGCTTTGTCAACTGAAAGTTTTAACAACAAACAGGTTCTTGAAGTAGGTAAGTCATTTTCAAGGAAACTTTGACTTACACTGTCTGGCTTCTGAAATCTCCATCTATAACTCAGGTGTTAAGTGCATAAAAAGCAATGTCAAGATAGACAATAATGTAGATGGAAAAACACTTCACAGATAAACATGGAGGACTTACGTGCGTGAGGCCAAAAATCAACTCGATTGACAGTGCCCAAAGAAGAAGAAGAAAAAAGAAGTTGACTGGGAATCGGAAGATGTCGTAAACCGTTATAAAATAGTCTTCTCTTTTCGTCTGGGAATTTTTTCTTGGTTTTTCTGATTCGGTAGGTGAGGAGAACCAGCATTGTGCCCATTTCATGGTCGGTCGTCCTGGGGTCTTCTTTAACCTTCCTTCATCTAGCATCTCTGTATGTTAATCCCAATATATCTTTCTCCTTTGTTCGTCAATTTTATTACGTCTTGAATGTTATAGATTTCACTAAACGCTGATTTTTCGCCTCCCAGATTCCTTCAACTACTCATAGAACATTGGTTTGTGTATTTCTCATTATTGGTCTAATCTTCTTCGTTTCTGCTCTGCTTTGTACGGCATAGTTAGTATAGGGCAAATCATTGCTTTATACAATTTCACTTGTCCTCGTTTTCTTTCCTCATGAATTTATCATATGGATATAATTTATTAAATATCCTCCATATAGTATCTCCCAAACATCCTGCTATTTTTGCAGCGTAATTCTGAAGCCAAACAGAGAGCTAGGTACGCTAGTACGCGACGTTTTCTCTGCGTGGGAAATTAGTTCCTTTTATACTCAAGGATCCATACAGAACTGCGCACGCTATGTACACTATGTTTGCTTCGTTACCGTATTGTTTGATACGAAGCTATATTTTAAAGCGTCACTCACGATGGGCACGTGTCAACCCGCATGTAGTCATCTGTAGCTGAAAGTTGTTGAAAATGGTTAGAACTCATTAGAAATTATTCTTTGAATTTAATTTCTTCACATAACCATTTCATCAGATGATGAAATTCACCGAACTACACAAAGTTAACGTGAGTTTGGTGATCCAAAAACAACCCATCTCCTGTAACATCGACATATCATCATCACAGTCATTACTGTTCCAAGGTAGCCTACCCCCAAGATCTTATACAAGACTGATAATGATAGAAAAATAAACTTAGTTCTTTTTCTCTGTGTCTCATACAAATCGTAGCCAGTGTAACCACTTGATGTAGCGAACATAGCAAACATAGCGTATGAAGCTTTAGCATTCAACAATTGATTTTGAACTACAGATATACGACTTGTGTAGCTTTTTATTTCTAGTCTCTAAAGCCAAATTCAAAGCTCTTTAAAAAAACACGTTGTAGACTGTTCGTTATCACGTTGTGTGTTATGTTTTTATACATTGTTTTAATATTCTACGTACCGTTTATAGCAGTTAGAAATGAGTAGGTTACGAATAGTTCGACATCTGTGTGTCTTTAAACCAACTACATGTCTTCGTAAAATGTTTTATATCTATTATTGATTTTATAATTCTGCTGTCTTATATTTTAACTAACTAAAGCCTAACCTAATTACCTAAATTGATCATATTTACTGTCCGTCTTTGTAATTTTGAGCAAGATTTGTTAATGATGACTTTTTGTTACGTTATGCAAAGGCATACGATATCTACGGTGTCTCTCATAGACTGAGATAGCCAATGTGTTTATAGGTCTGTCTCATTAAAACAACTCGCAAGCTATAAGTTTAGAAAATTATCCACAATCGACAAGGAACAACATATTAAATTTAGAGTTCTGAATGGTTTATCACATTACCTTATGACAAACTTGTTAGTGACAACCAACAGAGTACAAGCCGTAATCTACAGTCTATTGATTTAAGAGGTCTGAATGCGGCTTAATAGTTGAAGCTCATTATTTGATCTATTGAATCTCCATCTATTTCTAATTTACATCTCCTTGATTACTTAAAGATACCTAATCGTAGATTTCGATTTTATGGGAAAATATATTCTTTGGCAGGTCTGTTGAATTTGTAAATAGATAATAATAAAATAAATGGCGTTTCTAAAAACTAATCTAGATTTTATTGCTTCACATGCAAAACAGCATTTTTGTACAAAATGTATGAAGCTTAAACAGTTAGTACAATTTATTAGATATAAGCTGTTGTTTATTTAATTTTTTTGACCAAAATTACAATCCTGTAGGAAAATTGAGTTGAAAACATAAAGTGGTTATTAAAACAAACAATTTGTTTTGTTTGTTTTCTCCAAAATTCCAATATTGACGAAAATTTCCGTGCTGGAACGTAACTACAAATGTTGTTTCACAGGCAAGTGACCTTTAATCGTGGATGTTAAGTCTGAGCTGCCTGGAACTATTTCCCTATGTTAAACACTTTCTTAGAGAATTACACAAGCCACCGTTCTGGAGAAAGACTTTCTACGGGCATAAAGTATGAAAACTCAGACAGCACTTCCTGTTCTTAAAGGTTGTTACCCCTTTACATTTTCCTGTCTGACGTGAATATTTTCTTAATTTAGTTTTCATTTAAATTTTCTCATTTAAAAATGAGTTCTTTGTTTATCTTCAAGTCTGGAAAGAAGCAGGTTTTGCAAATAGTAAAATATTAATTTATGTTTTTATAGAATTTTTTAAGACGAAGTAAATAGCTAAAAATCTTCAGATAATGCTACTATTCTGAGATATTTACACTGAATGGAGATAATTGAAATGTTTTAGAAAAGACCATTATTAGCAAAATCATCAAATGTTTTATTTTTTCAGGCGAGCCATGAGAGAGAGACGTACTCTCTCGCTCTTTACCATGAACACAGTCAATTGTATCTTGTCGATTGCTTTTTTAAAAAGTTATATTAGATCAAATCTCAATCATATATCATATCCCATCTATAGTGCTTTCAAAGGTTAGTTTGCAGTACAGGGCATATGGAGTAGTCCTTTTGCATAATCTCTAATGGGTTTACACAATGACGCTATCCTTTTCTTGCTTGTCGACGTTGCCAGCTCTAAAACGCGCTGATCTGTGAAGACGCAGTATTCTATAAATGGCCATTTGTTTTTGTTGAGTGTTATAAGAGTTGATTTTTGTAAATCATACGAGTTTTTCATATTATTATAATTGACATATTTGACACTTTTACAACATTTAGCAACACCGCTCCCATTTTCCATAAAAGCTATACTGCAAACTCACCTTCGAACGCACTATAGTACACCAACACCAATCTCGCTTTGTTGAGGTGTACAACCAGTGATGGCATCTTACCGGTTCGAATGGGTTCGCGCGAACCGTTTCGTAAAATTATTGAAACCTTAGGGAACTGGTTGTTAGAATTATTAAAAATAAATTAATTACTCTGATTTCAGTTTTGAATCGTGCGCCGTGCCTAGCAGTGTTGCATGTAATATTTATTTTATAGGTTATTAATAATACGCTCTTAAAATGTTTTCCTTATATTTAATAAATGGAAGTAAGTGATTTGTTTTCAATCTTAAAAATACAGTATAGGTTCCTAGATATCACATGATTTTATAGAACCGCTTCTTGAAAATTTAAGATGCCATCACTGTGTACAACCTCAAAAAAGTATGGTACATCTTTGTATAGGACAAGTTTGGTGCACCCATAAATAATAAACATGTTTTTCCAGGGAAGAGCTTCCTTCTCGTGAAATATATGACACATTTTTTTGTCTGTGTCACATTTTAATTAAATGTGATTAATTCGTAAGGTATCAAGGAGAGACTTGGCTTATGCTACGATATGGCATACATGTAGCAACGACGAAGTTCTGGTGGCAACCAGTCTACAAGAAGTCTATCGAAATCAGTCTTATCATCTTGAGCGTATCAATTTTTCGTTTTATGTTTGAAGGCTCACATTTTATTTTAGCATGCTTATATTACAGGTTTTGTACTTCAAATTAACCCTTTTTCGAATCAAATTCAACCTTTTGCAAACCGTGTCTTGCATGAGAAGATGCTGGAATATTATTTAGCATTAAAAATTTATGCATGACTTTTTCATTTATTACGGTGCATCAATGAATATTATTTTTTGTCGTGCTTCCAGGTCTTTTCGAGAAAAGTGTAATGCATAAATTTTTCATGCCTTAATTGTTCTTCGAGAATTTCGATGATCAACTTGTAATGAGGCATATTTTAATGTGATCCGTAACCAGTGCAAACCGTTTCTAATGAAACTTGATTTTAAATCGACCTGTTCAGATTTCAATATCTACTCATGAATGTCACGATTTGCAAAAAGTTTAATTTGATTTGCAAAAAATTTAATTTTATTCGCAAAAGGGTAGGTAAAATTGATAAACAAAAGAATGAATATGATATGCTTAATGGTCATTTTGATTTGAAATGGGAAAAATATTGGCGGGATAGAAGCCCACAGATGCAGAGCCGCAGTAAGGAAAACTTGCGCTAGGGGCAAAATTGCGTTTTGGCGCCCTTGGCAAATAAATGTAAGTGATAAGCAAAAACAAGATTCTCACCGCCCAAAATGTAGATGATGAGCAAAAAAAAAGGACCTCACCTCCCAAAATCCAAGTGAAAAGCAAAAAAAAAAGGTCCTCGCTTTCGCAATGTGGCGCCTCTTAGTCAAGATCATCGGAGCCCGGCGCTCTTTTCCTTAATGCGCTAGGGGCCGTTGCTCCCTCCACCCCTCTTACTGCGGCTCTGCACAGACGGCTCAATATTTCAGAATTGACTCTGCTTTCAAGCCGAAGATGTTTTCTCATCGCGTCGTACTGAACTCTGCCATAGCGGGTGGCAAACACCTTGTCACCCGTTGGTGATGTAGAATTCGCGAGTATACTGCTTGCATTATGTACAGCTTTTAAGAATAAACTAAAGAAGAAGAGGAGATTATGTTTCAGGAAATTATTAAGGAGGTGGTCGACATATAATCTTGGTAACTTGCTTCGAAAACTCAGTGAGAAGTCAGCAGATTAACGCAATTTCTTGATGATGAATCAGGAGGTATTCAATCAGCTATTGGATATTTGTTGCAGCGCTAATAGAGAAGAAAGGTACACCAATGCTGCCATTTCGCCAAGCGAGAGGATAAGCCTCACCCTGCGCTACCATGCAACTGCGAACAGTTTCGAAGAATATTCATACTCGTCAATACGTCTCGTCAATAAATTTTAAACCAAATTAATTTTTATTTAACGGCTCTCAATATATTGAACGTTTTATTGACAATATTTATCCTCACACGGTCAATATTATGAATCAATAAAACGCCTTCAATATTATTGATCAATAATATTGATAGTGTGCAGGGGCCTTAAAAAGTATTGGAAGGAACATGAATTATTGTCAAAATGTAGCATTATTATATTATTATTATTATTAAATAAGTATAATTAAATCTTAGCTACAAATGCTATTAACCAGTACTATCATGTAATAAATACGAAGTTGAACAAAATGAACTAATAAAAACCTAAATTCTGAATAAATACCTTTACCTACCAACATAAAAATTATATTGAGTCTTCACATATTTAGGGTCTACAAATATTAATTTATGAAAGACTATTTTTAATAAACCATACTTGATTATTATATAAATTTGTTAAATTAGCTAAATTAGGAAATGTCAAATCATATTCATTAAATAACATACAAACTCTATTGTTAAACCTTCCATGTCCTCCCTTCAAATAGTGCTACCAAAGTCCTGACGGGCCTCACTGGCAAAACCACTTTTTCCAATCCACTTTCCCCCTTGTCTTATTCCCAAATCATACTCATCATACTCGGTTAGATTAGATTAGGTTAAAAGAAAAATATATAAATAATCGTATCTGGCAATGGAGAAATCTGAAAACCAATTTCATCTGAAAAAAAATCGTTTGTCCAAATACTATTAAAAAACATTTTCATTCAACTAAATTCCGTTGACAAAAATATTCAAAAAATAAATAAATCCATATGCGCGAATATATTATCTCTTATAAAATTTTAATGAGCTACAGTTATCCAGTTATGTAATGTGACTGATACGTATAACACTTGATAGTTCATATTTCAATAGACCACTATATGGAGTATCAGTACGATTTGTTTGAAGTGCGGATAATTAAATCTAACACTAGAAAAGTCAATAAAAAAATACAAATATTTTTGCAGGCTCCTAAAAATGAAAAATTAATGACGAACTAATTTCCTAGAAAAACTTTTTTGTCCGAGCTCTACTCGTGCGAGAAGAATCATTGATTCTTTTATCGTACACCTGTGAACAACTGCCGCTAGTAATTGTGCTGTAAATGAACTCTAATAGGCGGTTGTAGCCATAGATACAGTGTGAGAAAAGTTTTAACTTATTAACTAAATATAGTTTGCTACTACTAAATTTTGGTGTTTATAGAGAGTATTGTTTTGAACGCAAATATGAAATAGCAGTTGATTATCCAGAATGTTTTTATTATTTTCTGTTTTATAACATAATTTTGTAATAATAGTTGAAAACTTATGACTTAGATTTAAGAACAAGTAATAATTTTTGTGTAAAAATGTTTAAACTTTGTTAGAGTTAGGAGTTGAGTGGTTAAATTTGCAGTGATAATAATTTATGTTAAATGTCTAAGGGTAGCCAACTTGAGACGCCATAAGTCACTTGAACTTTAGACCCTAAGACCAAAGTCTGGCCAGTTAGAAACTTCTAAGTTGGAGATATATTTTGTCCTAATGTTACTCTTAAATAAACAAACTTTCAAATGTTTTTTTGCACATATTTTATAATCTTAAATCCTTTGTAAATTTTCACAGTTTTATTCTGTTTCAGGTGAGTCCCTTTTGCACAAAATAAAAGCAGTCTTCACAAGGTAAAACTAATTTCTATTTAAATCAGGTGTTTAGTTATACGGTTTTGTGAGTTCAAGAATGTGTTTTACTATGCATCGTGAGACTTCTCTCTTACTTTCTTCTATGTTTGACACGGTAAACTTGGCGGTTTTGTCTCCTTATTTGACTACGGAGAACATGGAATAATATAGGAAGTTAATAATTTAAGAGAAAATCAGTAGCGGCACAAATACGGTTTATTATTTATTTGTGCCAAGTTAGAGGCTTTTAACTTCTGTACAACAATTTTAACAGTGAATATTTATGTAGATATTGGGAGACCGGGAAGAAATTCATTATTTTAGAGTACAAAATAAGAAAATTCCATATATTTTTAGTATATATGTTGACGCCGAAAGATTATTAACAGAATCAAAAAGATTATGATAGTTTTTAATGAGTAGCGCTAGGACAGTTTTAGGCTAATCCACACTAACGACATTATTAATGAGATGTTCATAGACGTAGAAAAATCCACATCATAAAATCAATAAACGTAACGTAAATATCAAAAAATATCTTATTAATACCAATACTACTATATATGATTTTTTATAATGTGCATTTTTGAATGCAATATCATTGTGACATGTTATCATTATTGAGAAATGTTATTAAAGAAAAACATTTTTTTTAATGCAAACGTCAAATACATTAAAACCTGTAATATTTTGAACCGTTATTTAATCTGTATAAACTTTGCAAGTCCTGTCAACTATTTATTTTTCTTCTGAACTGTGAACAGAGCTGAACAATAATTCTTATAGGTATTTAGATTTAGAGCTTATACTTTCAAACATTTCTTGAATCTATCTACTTATATTCACTTTTTTACAATAGTAATAATTATAGCATTTTTAAAATGTATTTCTTTCTGAAAGAAAAATTTGTAGACATTTTTCTTATTATTTCTATTTAAATTTTTATTATTTTGGAGATATTAAAGTGGCTGAATTAAATTTTTTACAACAGATTTTAACAGAATATGGATTTACTGATCATTTTCAAGTTATTAACAAAATACAGCTGTTTTTTTTTTATTTGTAAAAAATATATAATATGCACAAAAATAAATCATTTAACTCAACACGTCAGTGGAAAGATACATAGAACTAATGTCGATGGATTACAAGATAATTTTAATACCGACCGGCGTAGCGTAGAGGTAACATATGCGCTCTACGTTGCTAAGGTCTCGGGTTCGAATCCCGTTCAGGCATGGAAAGTTTCAAAGAATAAGAATTGTCCTGGTTAATTGATAAATCATCAAAGGCCATAAAAAAAAATAAAACAAGTATCTCGTGACTTCGGTGTTTATTTAAATAATAAAATTGACGCAGTTCTTCACAGACATCCAGACCTTCGTATATTAACACAAATTTATTCCGATGACTGCCCCGATTTATTAAAACCATATTTTAATCAATATCGAAATTATTTTTGCACAGCCCCCGTCATTACTTGTGAAGTCGAATGAACTTTTTCAAGATTTAAAAATATTCGTACGCCAAGCAAACATAGTTTATCTAACGAAAATTTAGACATCTGCACTATAACTTGCAATTCTAAAAAATTCATATAAGTTCATACAATTACCTTTTTTTATTAGGTGTTTTTTTTTCATATTTGTCCTAACATTTTCTTTTTGATCATCTATTTTTATTATTATTTTCAAGTTGACAATTATATACATATATATATATGAAAATATGAAAAACCTCAATACGGTGACTATGGTCGGTGTCTAACACAGTAATTAGGATCTTCACAATTAAATTAAATTGGAATACACGAGATTAGACTCATTATGAGCGTATTAAAAATGGATAAAGTACGAGTTTCGGTTTTGGCAAGTTCGGGACATGAATAAAATGAATTGTTTTTATTGAAAAAAAAGCGTGCCACTTGCAAGCGACAATGACGGCTTAGGCCTAGCTATGTCCTAGCTCTATTAATGAGACATCAATTAAGAATTTACTAATTGAAATGTTGATTATGATTCGGCTAATCAATGATGAACTGACTATATTTCAGTCAAATACTGTTCAAAAATGAAACACACTGAATAGCAAATATGGTTTAATAAAACATTTGATAGTGTATTGGTTTTCTTTGTTAATAAACCGATTATGTAAAAGTGATTGTTGTTCTTCTGTTCTATTCTTCACTTACATTATCCCATTGAAGAGATAATTATGAATTAAGGAAGGGGCAGAATCCCAGGTATCCGCGCCGACATATATAATTACAAAATATTATTTCCATCATTATTTATTACGGCTTCCCAACGTTGTACTAATTTATCAATACCCTCTCTATGGAAGTTTTCTGGTTTTGACTTAAAATAACTGATCAGGTGATTTTCTACATCGGTGATATTTCGATTTTTTTTATTTCTGAGTGTATGTTCCATAGATCTAAATAGGTTAGAATTGGAAGGCACGAGATCGCGTGAATGTGGTGTATGTAGAATAATTTCCCAGTTTAAGTCCTGAAATTTTTCGCGGGTTATTTTTGCTGAATGAGGACATGTATTGTCATGATGAAAAAGATTAAGTTTTGGTTGAATAAATTTGGACGTTTTTCCTTAAGTTTTTGATTTAATTTCGACAATTTAAAAGAGTACTTACTAGTTTTTTTTTTACTAAACTAATAACCTGGAGTAAAATTAAAACAATCTATACACCAAAATTTGCATCGAATTTTTATCTATCTAATAGGATATATTTAATTGTAAACCAAATTGTAATATAACTGTATATAAACAATTAAACGCGACAAATTGTAGCTAAAGCTGCGTATTCTACAAATATGTTTTTAGCTATTTTGTTCTATTGTGAAAATTATTTAGTAATTGTATTTGGTGGTCTATTTTTGCCGCCATCTTGAATCTGCCGTGGGTTTCAATGTAGAGAACAAGTGTATTAAATGGCATTACATTATCATCAAATATAGCATTTTTCGACGAAGGGTGTAAACTATAAACAAGAATGTCGAAAAAAAATTTGGCTTATTATTTTGGAATTTCTACACAAAACTATAAAAATTATTTGAAAACCACAAATATATTTAATAAATTAAACAATATTGTTGTCTGTAATCTGTTATTAAGATATTAGACAGTAAAACAATTTTTCTAAAATTAAAAATATCGCAGTGGAGAGATAAAAAATCGCCGAAAATTTGTATGCATAAATTGCTTCTAACTTCAAAAAATTTATGCAGATCGATTAAAATACATCATGGTACCAACCTAATTCTTTAGAAAAGACTCCAATATTATTTAAAACAATTTTTGTTTCTCTTGAAACCTTTTTATACAAGTATCTCTAAAAGCTTGTTCATTTTTAATGAAGACATTCTCCGTCCATGACTTCATATAATCTATGAAGTTCAAACATTCTACCTTCATGTCGATGACAGTAGATGGCACTGATAACTGCTTCTGAGACACACTAATAGTTATTGCTTCCTCACTTACTCGCTCTTGCATTCCTAGTTATCTGATGATGGCTCCTTTCGATCTAAGAAACTTACGGAGTCTGCATGCATCCCAAATTGTTCTATAGATACGTCTCCTTGACGTATGCACGAACAATTGGGGATTATACTGTGAAATGCATAAAAGATAATGCAAGAGAGGAAGAGAAGGGAGGTGTAGATGTATTACATCAATTTGGAATTTAGACGGAGTTAGACATGACTTTAGATTTTAAAAGTGTTCCCAGCGCGATGTGCGAGGTCGTAAATCCTTGGTCAATAATTCGTGCTTAATACAAATTATTTTTATTACTCCATTTTCCAAATTATAAACTTAAAACTATTATCGCTAATCGTGATAAACTGCATAAAATCTAGCTAATTGAATCTAACGCCAATATCTTCAGGGTCTTTGACTTTTCAGTAATATGCGTGTGAGTAATTACATAAAATTGCATTGGGGAACGTATGCGTGTTAAAGGAACCCTTAAGTAGCGCATAAGTGAACAACGCCATTTAACTATAAGTAATGGTTGTTCAAATCTTTTCTGACATAATTTAAAAATAATTCTATTGTTTCTTGTATAATAGCTACTTTTGTTTTTCTTAAATAGCTTTTTTGCTTCCTTACAAGCACAAATTAAGAAATAATGAGAATGAAAGGAAAATAATATTATGACTATTTTTAAAGTTGAACTAATATTGCATTTATACTTAAAGAGAAGTCTTGATGATAAAAGCGCAAATATTTGGATACGCAGTAAGACTCTGTTCATCGATGTTAACCATGCATATTAAATGGGCTAAAATAAAATACTTGGGATGGGCATGTAATTAGAAGAACTAATGGCCGATAGAGATAGATAAAAAACACTGAATTTTGGTGATCTCAGAATACCTAAATTGAGAAAGAAAGACGTCAGTTTACCAGAATAGCTGCACGATTGCCAACAGTGGAACAATCTAAGTGATTATGATGCTGATGATGATTGATAATAAAAGAATATCATGATTATTTTTTAATCAGCCAATATCTAGTATAAGCAGTTAAATTAAGGAAGGCGCACAACCATAGATTTCCAATAATAAAATCTGAAATAAAGTTAGTAACAATCTATTTATCAATATTTTCAACGAATATTTATCTTTCTAATTGTAAAAAATATTATGTAAATGTAAATAAACAAATTGCATTAAAAACGCCATCTTGTAAACCAATCGATGCATATTGACATACGATGTGGCAAATTGTGGCAAGTTTCATTCTACAAATATGTTTGTAACTATCTTGTTCTATTGTGAAAACTACTTATAGTTATAGTAAGGGAGACTGTGTACACTGGAACACTTTTTATAATTTCTAAATTTTTATACTGTAGATCAGCGGTTTCCAAACTTTGTTCAGTAACGACCCCCTTAGAAAAAATCCCATCTCTGGCGCCTCCCCCCCATATTTAGGAAATTTATAAACAATTTGTAATTAATTTCTTTATTGAAATAATAATCACAAAAGTAGCAAAAATATGTAATGTAAATAGTTTCTCTAATTCCTAAATATTTATTTACACAACATAAATCACGAAAATCATATAAAAATAAATTATATTAATATTAAATATGTAATACAAATTAAAAATGTAATAAAAATCAATTTTAATATGCAGTATGTGCTTGTTTCTTCGCACATAATTCGTTAAATCGCGGTTTATATGAAGAAAGAGCGCGATATTTTGTTTTAATAACACCTAATGTGGAAAATCCTGCGACCCGGGACCCCCTGGTGAATCTTGTACGACCCCCAAGGGGGTCGCCCCCCACTTTGGAACCCGTTGCTGTAGATATTTATTTAATTTAAATTTAAATTTAATACTAATGTAAAATAAACTTTAATTTTTTCTTTATCAACTGGCAAACTTTTCATATTATTATTTCTTAGAAGGAATATTCATCAGAAGTTTTACAGAAGTTCACCAAATTATGATAAATATAACTATTTTAGATTGTCGGAACTGAAATCCAGGTACAAGACAAGGAATCCAGGTTGTTCCAATGTATAAATGGTGCATAAAATCGTGAAAATGGCAAAAAATTGAACAGGTTATGTCTGGAGTAGATAATAATGTTGCAGAAATACTCACTAAAGTTATTGCTTAAGATGGTTATTATACATTATAGACAATAACCACAAGGAAAACACGATACCAAATATGATATCAAAATGTTAAAATTTTTACTTTTAACAGTAAAATACCTTTTTAGGGTTTTGTAGGTATGACCAAAAAACCCTTATACCGTCATTTTGTCGTCTGTCTGTCTGTCTGTCTGTCTGTCTGTCTGTTCGGTAAAAATTGTAGCCAAACGGCTAAACCTAGAGAGTTGAAATTTGGAATGCTTATACAACTCTTTGACCCGCACATAGGAAAAATACTAAAACATCTATAAAACATATCCCCCTAAAAATATAAACAAATAAGTGCTCATCGAAAAAAAAATATTTTTTATAATTCTGAGTAGGATATCAAATGAAAGCCCTTGATACGTGGATTAACGATCAAATTTTTATTTTTGCAAAATAAATTATTTTGAAGTGATTTTTGCCAAAATTGTGCAAAAAAATTTTTGTCCCACAGCCTGTAGCCCAGATGGTTTAAACTAAAAATCTGAAAAAATTCTAAGTAATGTACATTGGTGTGAACCGGAATAGTACAACAGGAATTTTTGATCAGATTACGTTTTTGGAAAAAAACGTATTTTTTGTGATTTCTTGCTAATAATGTACACAAGTTATAGCTTTGTAACACGCTACAATGGAACGTGTATACTGGTGTAGTGGTTTTGACAGTGGTGTTTCACCCAAGTAACTCGATCCGAAAGGGATCGAACCATGCGAGAAGAGACAATATTATTTTTTGTTTTTTTTTTTTTAAATTTTTAGATTATTTAAATTATTTTTTCAAAATTCTAGTTATATTTTGGCAAATGTTGCATTTAATTTTTAAAAGCGTAAATTTAATAACCAATGGAAATTGTTTAAATTATAATTTAATTCTGTTTCAATGTACACGAAATCAGAGGGGCGGAACTTATAACAACCAATGGAAGCCATAGACGCAATTTTTAAAATTCTTAATGAACCTTGCTATATAAAAAAAAAAAAATACTGCACATATTTAGAAACCTAAATAATGGTATTAGGCGTTCGAATTAAAATTAACAAAACAAATATTTTAATATAAAATTTGTTTTGGCATAATTCACTTACTAAATACCTGCAAAACCCTGAAATGTGTGAAGATTCACACTTCACATAATTTTTTTTAAGTAACTTTTGACTGCTAGCCATGGGGGCTTGAGTTCCAATCCCGGTCATGGCATTCATGTTTAAATTTGTTATAAAAATTACTAATTTATCCAAAATAATTAATATCCATAAGTTGCTAAGACCAAAAATTGAAAAAAGGTATAACAAATGATAGATGTGAAGGATGCTAGAAAAACTTTGTATTACTTTTGTTATTTTGGAAATATTCAGTATGTTTGCATTTATAATGAATAGGTTTATGTTAATAAGCTGTGGAAATTTGATTCATTAAACATAAATAGCATTGCTGTAAATCAAATAATACATTTATGCGACGTAAATAATTAAATTTCTGCTGGGAGTTTTTTATGTAAATTTTCGTTCCTGAAAGTAACATAACAGCATTAAAATGAAGACAATGGATACGCATTAAGAGGACGATGAGTGAATTTCCGTTGAAAATTTCCATACTAAAGTAAACTCAAAACAAGAATTGAAAACGCAAGTTTACCCAAACTCTCTTTCGCAAAGAAACTTAACAGAAGTTAAACTTATTAAAGAAAACAATGTAAAGCAATATATTTACTGACAATGTTCTAGTTATTAAACGCCAACTAGTTTAACAAACAACTAAACTCATTTCAAAACTTGTTATAACATTTTAATACTGAAATTAAATATTTGTTTTAACATGTACCGAATTCATTTCTTTACTTGAATAACATAGCTTTCAATTTAATTTTGGTGAGTGGGTGCGATTTCACTACAATAACTAGACATGTTTTAATTAATAATCGTCTTCAACAGATCTTGACAGTTAACAAGATACTCTCTGTTAAGATTTTAATGTCTTTGTGTTCCCTTACGTCTAATTTTAGTTGCTTCTAATTGTATAAATTGTTCATTTCTCTATTTATTGATGCTCTATTTTAAAAAGCTCTCTAGGCTTTCATGGATAATTAGTTCAGTAATTTTCGTACCACGTTACATAACATTAAAATATAAACTAAATATTAATTGTTGAGTTAACGTGAAGTTTAGGCTGAGGTAAAATTAACAAATGAAACCAACTTGCCAATGTAGCTGAAATGTACATTTAAAATAATATAATTATAACAGCTGTGCAATGACCTCCCTCATTGGAATCTTTTTTGCGCTCGTCCCTCCAATGTTTTAGTTGTCTGTCTCGTCTTCTTCATTTGCTGTAGGGCAGGGGTGTTCAACTTTTTAGCTTCCCTGGACCACATTATAAGAAAGCAAGTTATTTTGGGCCGCACATAAAATAATACTAACTAATATATTACTAGCAGACCCGTTGCCAACAACGTTGGCAAACTGATATCGAATAAAAATCAATATAAGCAGGAATCAATTATTAAAATTTGCATGTTTCTGCGTATATTAACAAAACAAAAACGTTTCTTGATTATACCTAGAAAATCCTAAAAAGATGCTTAATGCGTGTCGTTTAAAAATTAATATCGGGCCGGGTACGGCTAGCGAGCCATATTCTGGACATTTATGGTATAGTTGTTTCTGATTATACCTATGTAATCCTAAAAAGCTGATTAATACGTGTCGTTTAAAAATAAGTATTGGGTTAGACACGGCCCGCGGGCATAACGTTAATTGACACAATATTCTTTAATTAAGCCAAGGTATATACTGACTGGAGAGCTTAAAGCTATATTTTCGCTAATTCTAAACACATAGCAGAGAGCAGAGAGCAAAGCCGCGATGAAAGCGGATAGCAAAGCGGCGAAATTAAATAAATGAATTCCTGTTAACACGCGCATAGTGGCGCGTACTGCAGCTAGGTTATATCGTTATTATAGTCGAGCAAGGCGACGCGTTCAAACAATTTTGATTTCTCTGCTATCATCGTTGCTAAAATAGTTGTTTAAAATGGATATTGAGGCATTTACAAGTAGTTCTCATTTATAAGAGGTATTTATAGTAGGTTCCGATTGAAATTTGTCAATTTTTTACCAATTTATGTTGAATTTTTTCCAAAATATAATCAAACGTTGAAATACTCATGCGAAAATAAGAATGAAAATTTTCTGGATGTTCGCGGAGTTGGATATAGAAATAATTAAATTCACCATGTATATGTCTACTTTTATTTATTCTGTGAACATTGCACCTTCTAGTGTGTTTATTTTTATTTCTTAGTAAATACCAAATTTTCAGGGAAGGGTTTTCTGCTAGTGAAAAATCCATTATAATTTTGTGAACTTTCTGTTCGATTTTAAACGCGTCACTATGTGTAGACACTCTTTTATAAGCGCGACATTCTTTCGCTGTTTTACTCTTCGCCTTCATCGCTGCTTTGCTCTCTGCTTCACTATGTGCTTAGCCTAAGTGAGCTGTTGTCGGAGAACATCGATCTGACTGGTGGGGAGCGACCGACCACACACCTCAAGCCCCGCTAGCACCAAGGAACTTAGCGTTACGTGAGGATACACAGAAATTATGGCTTTTATATATATAATATAGTTTGAGAATGTTTTTATTTTCCATAGTTTATTTATTGACGCTTCGATTTCAGGATCTTTAGCATCATTAATATATTACGCAGTAGTAATAGCAATAATTAATAATAATAATAGTACATATTTATAATAAAGTGGTGAAAGTTGATTACATTTGTGATTGAAATAATGTTAATATTGTATTTAGATGTCGCTGGTGAGGTTTGTTTCTTTTATAAAATTGATTATTCTTGTGGAGGTGTTCGTTTTATTAGCTAGAGCTTCTGCTATTGTGTTGGGGATGTTAAATTTCATTCTTTGTGTCTTGTATCTGATGTATTCAAGTAGAATATGTTTAACGATTGTTAATTCATTGCAGTCCTCACATATTTTCCCGTTTGTTTTTGAGAATAGGTGTTCGTGAGTGATCTTGATGTGCCCTATTCTAAGCTTGTAAGAATAGTCTGGTCTCTTTTATAAATCCCATACTGTGATGTCATCCTTTCTGTATCTGAGATGTGTCTGAATATTGCTTCGTCTGAATATTGCTTAGTGCAGGGGTGGGGAACCTTTTTACCATGGAAGGCCAATTTTAATATCGAAGACAGTAATAAGGCCGCAAAATATTTACCGTCTATCCTGGAATAGTCCTCCTCATGCAATATATACCTACCCACCTGTATTTTATAGACATACAATAAATAAAAATAAGGACAATAAATGATAATTTATCAAATTGTTATTTAAATGTAATTTTATTAATTTATTATAAATTTATTTATAAATTTTATTAATATTTATCCTACATTATATGATTTAATTAAACAATATGTATATTCATTCAAGAAAAACAATTATGACTTAGATTATTCAACAATAATAAAAAATTATGATATCAGATTAGAGGACCATTTAAAAATCCAGATAACTAATTTAATGGGACTTTTGGGTTTGTTTTTTACTTGAAATAAATTAGATACAAGGTGTCTCAAAAGAAATTTTATATTTAGTGGATCGATTAAAAAAAAAGTAAGCCGTATATAGAAAAAATGTTTATTAATTATTAAAATACACTTTTTGGGGATTTATTTCTTAAAAATAATATCCTCTAAATGTAGACCCTCGCGTTCTCGGCACACATTTAATCGAACAGTAAAATTACTTATGACGTCTCGACAGGTGGACTCAGGGATGGCTGCCATTTCGTGACAGATATTTTCTTTCAAATGCGCCAGTGAAGTCGGTTTATTGGCGTAAACTTTAGATTTAAGATAACCCCATAGGAAAAAGTCCATAGGGGTTAAATCTGGACTGCGTGGAGGCCAATTTATGTCACCTCTCCGGGAGATCAATTTGCCTGAGAAAATTTCACGATCACGTGGCAGAGACATATTGGACGTGTGTGAAGTTGCTCCGTCCTGTTGGAACCATGTTCTTTGGTTATAGCCAGGAAAGTTTTGCAGTTCAGGTACCAAGAAGTTGTCTAACATCTCCACATAACGCTCTGAATTCACTGTAACTGCACGCCCCCTTTCGTCTTCAAAAAAGTAAGGGCCGATAATTCCTCGCGCCAACATCGCAGCCCATACGGTCACTTTAGGCGAATGTAGGGGTTTTTGATGTTTGCTTTTCGGATTCGTTGCACTCCAGTAGCGGCAGTTCTGCTTATTTACGTGGCCATTAAGATGAGAATGAGCTTCATCCGAAAACAAAATGTTGGTAAACGTTGAAAATCGCTCAATCACCTGATTTACGAAATTAAGCCTCTGACTGGCATCTTGGGGCTTTAATTCTTGCACCAATTGGATTTTGTAGGGGTGCAGCTTTAGGTCTTTGTGCATAATGCGATGTAATGATGATCTATGCACATTTAAAGCACTTGCGCGCTTCCGAATTGAAAGGTTCGAATCGTCACGAACAGACTGATTAACATTCTCCACGTTTTCTACCGTACTTGATGACCTAGGTCGCCCGGATTTTGATTTATCCAGCGTTGGTCCAGTCTCTTCAAACTTTTTAACCCAATGTCGAATGAGAGGAATGCTTGGCGCATCATTTAAGTGGCGAAAACCTCGAATACTGCAGAATTTTCTACGCGCTACAGTCGCCGAATCACCGTTTTTGTAAAACTCTCGCATAACGCGCGGTCTGCTCCCGAGAAACGCTCCATAGCGATTAAATTCCCAAGAGCCAGGCTACCGATTGACATAACCCCCGCGCCCCTCGGATACGTTGCGTTCACGCAGTAACCTAGATAAATATAAAATTTCTTTTGAGACACCTTGTATTAGGCTGCAGCTTCGTAACACGTACCTTAAGTTGATCTTCAAATGAAAATCAGTTATTTGAGTCCTTAATTGGTTCTTAATTTGTGTGAGATATGAAAAAGTTGATTCACAACAGTAAGTAGTCGCGAAGCAAGAAAACAGTCGACGAACATGTTGACGTAAACGTGAGTATTCAATCGCATTTTCCAAATATCAACTGGATCTTTCAGTGTATCAAAAAGAGACTTTATTATGTTATCTTCACCTATCTCCAACAATTCCGTCTGTAGTTCGCTGGATGCCTCTGAGACATCAACCATAAGTGGCTCAAAGGCTAATTTCATTGTTAGAGTATGTTCTTCAAAATCAGAAAACTTTTCAGCATATTCTGCAATTATTAAATCCAAAACAGCGGTGCAATTCTTAAATGCTTCAGATGATACAGATTTGTCTTCATTTAATAATTTTGTTAGTTGCGGGAAATGTTTTCCCGCAACAAGAGATCCCGCAAAAAGATATTTCCGATCGAGAGAAGTGATTTTTTTCTCTGCTGGTCTAGTAACTGAATTAATTTGTGGTATTAAATTTGGCAAAGAAAACGTTAAAAAAAAAGTAATTAATTTGTAATTTGTAAAAATATATAAAAAGTATGATAAGGCCGCAAAGAAGATTTCAAAAGGCCGCGGGTTCCCCACCCTTGCTTACTGTTTTGTTATAATGATTTTATAATTCTCTTATATTTATGATTCTGTCTAAAGAACGCATTAAATTAAAAATTGCATCGCTTCTAAATTGTCTTTGTAGTGTTATTAATGGTACTTGTAATCGCAGTCGTATAAAGTTTGTAAGTTTTTCATTTTTCGTTGGGCCGCATTCATAGCCATCATGAGCCCCGGTTTTGACAAGTCTGTTGTAAGGTGTACATTCTATTGAGTATTTAACTTTTTTTTTTTTTTGGTGGCATTCGCATAACATGACCTGCCAAGTTTCATTTTATTTTCCTCGCTCGTAGTAAGATATCTGTTATTCCCGATCTAGTCCTTACGATGGTGTTCCTAATATTTTCTTCCGTTGAGATTTTCGAGATAGCTGTCTCGATATTTCTTTGGCAGATTTGAATTTTTCTTTCAAATTCTGGTTTATTTCTACGTTTGAGCACCGTATGTTAAAGAAAATTTAGCGACAATAATTTGTGATTATAAACTTTTACTTTATGATAAATTACATACGAAGCATTATAAAAAAATCGCTTACCAGTATTTTAAACTTTATTAGATTAGTAAGTAATTTTTTTACATTTAAATTATCTATTATGAAATGCTGTCCTTCTGCGACTACATATCGCTGCAAGCTTCTTTTCCACTTCAGAAAACATATTTTTTAGCCACTTTTTGGAAATGATTTTAGAACAGTTTCCGATTTTTTTCCTTCCCTTAAATCGTTCGAAAACGGAGCCGTTTTAACGAACATGTCAGTTTTAGGAACAAAAACAAGTCACAGGGGTTATGTTAGCTAAATATGGTGGATAGGAAACGAGAGTGATTTGGTTCTTCGCCTCAACAGTTTAATCATGAAGAAAGTAAATAATTAGTGGGTTTTGAATGTTTAAATATTAAGGAATGGAAACTTTTCTTCAAAATTGTATTTATGATACTGGATGTACATCTAAGCTGCCTCCGCCAGTAGCAAACGACTTGCTACTGAAGAAGTCTGCTTAAAAGATCAAAATGTACATCTAGTACGTATTAAAAATACAATATTGAAGGAAAGTTTCAGAGTCACAAAATAAATAATAGAGCTTAATCCAGCAAGTAAAAGAAAAAGATGGCGAACAAATGTGACTTGGAAATTGAGTATTAGGGAAGAACATGAAGAAGAAGTTTTGACTTACACAGAGATGAAAAATTGTGGAGAGAAACTTTTCATTAAATAGTGAACCGAAACTCAACTCAGTGAAAGGGGACAAGATAATAAAGAAACAAATCTCAATATTAGCAACCTCGCACTAATCTTTGCTTAGAAATGCCCCATGGCGCCCAATGCTCCGTTAGAGTAAGATACCAATAACAGAGAATCTCTTATCATTATTGATTGCATTTTATCATCTTTAAAATGCCCGAACTATTTAAAGCACGCATCTTTACTCAAAAAATCTTCTGCTTGCGCCAGAAACTTCTAGAGTATCAATTAGAAATTAGAGTAATTTATTTTGGTAAAATGTTTCTTGAAACTGTCGAAAAGCCTGAAAACTTTATAATAAGTAATCATGGACGTAGTGGTAGTTCGTGAGCTACATTTTGAGAAATTCTGGTCTAAATAAAACTCTAATCTGCGATATATTTGACGCTTAGTTGCATGTTTTATCGTGCTTCTGACTAAATTTTTGTTAAAATACTTTTAAAATTTGTTACTGTTAATTTTTCTCTCGCTTCATTCTTTTTCCTTATTTTCTTAAGAAGATAAACATTTATCTTAATTTTAATTTGCAGCTAGTTCTTTCTTCTATTTTTCTTCATAATAAAGGAAAACATGGAGGAATTTTAAAGTTATTTTAAAATCCAGAGAACAAGTAATTAATTTCATGTTTAGACAGCAACAAAATGAAATTTAACAAGTTTACTGAATAGTCCAACATTACACTCCATTAGAGGCGAACATTTTCACCATTAGATTCGTTGGAAGTAAATTATTAAAAATACCTGAAAATTAAAATACAGAAAGTCATCAGATAGGGTTCCGATGTCCTTTAAATATAGAGGAAACAAAGTAGCGTTAAGTGCTATCGTTTTAATACAATGCGAGCTTCTGAAGTGCAGTAACTACTATTTGGCAAATATCTCGTGAAAGGGCGGTCTTTATGGTGTGCATAGAAAGATCACTATGGCAGACATTGCTAGATACAGTGAACAGTCAAAGAAACAAGTATCAATTCACATTCTAGCACTTGTACATTATATTTATCTATATTAGTTAGGTCGATAAACTTAAATACCACCCATCACAGTAGTAGTGAGTATTGTGCGGACTCAGCAATGACCCCAATTATGAATATAAATAATATTTATTATAATGAGTCGCTAGGTACTAATTGTCGACGTAACTGTGGTATGTACAAATACACTAAATGAATAAACGATTATAAGTACTAATGCACCCGTTGCCAACTGTGTTGCCAAACAGATTTTTACCTTAATGTGGAACTTGCTCGACACCTCAGACTTCTTTCTCTAGCCATACGCCTTATTTCATCCAATTCAAATTGAATCAACTCTTCACCCATTATTAAAAACTGGACAAATAAGGAGTATTATTCCGAATTATTAATTCATTAAATTTTTAAAATGGGAAATCGATTCATTTTCACTCAGGGCATACATCTATAATGTTAAAAATGATTTGAGACGTTAAATTTAAAATATATTTATTAAAATAATTTTTCAATTTCTTATTTAAAAAACAAAATACGCACAAGGAAAAAAGGCACAGGGATTAATACGCACACGGAAAAAAGCGCACATGAAAAAATACACACACTGAAATAGCGCAAACGGAAAAATACAAACACGGAAAAAAGCGTACTTACACTATATCTCGAATCAGTTTGAAATAAATCGTGAGAAATATATTGCGTTCACATTCGTAAGGTCAAACCAGATCTGGTTATTTTGGTTACTTTTATAGTGTAATATTGACTTTAAAATGTAAATTTGGCATTTCTAAATATCCATACGCTGTAAAACCTACTTCAGATTTGTTGGTTATGATCATTATAATTAAGATATCATTTATCTTTATGACATATGTCAAATGGAATGACATTTTAAGAAAGTGAAATTTTTTACCATGTTTTAATACCAACATGACATACAATTTCAAAGGTGCAAACTATTGAATGCATCAATTTGTAATTTTTACCAACATATTTTAAATATTTCGAACCAATTTTAAATTTACACAAATAAGTTGTCACCTAGATGCGCTGATATGAATGACCAAACTCGACCGGTAATTTTTGGTAAAAATTATTCATTTTTACCAAAGCGTGTTTTACTTACTCCATTATATTTACATTTTTGAAAATTTAAAACGTTAATCGTAGAAGGCTCATTTCGCTTTGCTGGACAAAAATATGTTTATTTGTATATTTGTCGGTTTTATCATTGGATTCTATTATTTCGACTTTAAATGAATAACGTTTTCTAAGTATTAATATTATTCTATATATTGTGCATAAAAACTTATAAATTCAAAATTCACTGTTTAAAAACACAATTCCATTAAGTACAGCTTCTGCTGAGAGAAGCTTCTCAAAGTTAAAACTGATTAAGACATACTTAAGAAGCACGATGAGCCAAGAGACTATCTGCGTTATCAGTTTTGTCAATTCAAGCTGAAATAGCAGCTGGTGTTAGTTATGACACAATTTTGAAAAGATTCAGTGAGGCTAAAAGCAGAAAATTTCGCCTTTTTAAATTTGTGTTTGTTCGTGTAATTTTTGTTATTAATTCATAATTAACAATCAGAGCCGCAGTAAGGAAAACTTGCGCTAGGGGCAGAGCCGTGTTTTGGCGCCCTTGGCAAATAAAAACAAGGTTCTCACCTCCCAAAATCCAAGTGACGAGCAAAAAAAAGGTCCTCACCTCTAAAAATCCACCTGGCGAGCAAAAAAAAGGTCCTCTCCTTCGCAATGGCACCTCTTAGCAATGAGCCCATCAGCGCTCTTTTCCTTAGTGCGCTAGGGGCCGTCGCCCCCTCCACCCCCCCTTTCTTCGGCTCTGTTAACAATAAAACTCATATGGTACTCATAAATTTAAGTATAATTCAGCTTACTTAATATATCGATTATTTGACCTAAAACTTTAAAACCATTAATTTATTTTGATAAACATGATAATTATTATTTAAGTGTTAAGAACAAATAAGTGTAAATACTTATATTAAAATTAAGTGTATATAAATATGTGTTTAAAATTAATAATAACAGTTATGAGTTGTGTTTATAACTTTATATAAAATATAGTGTTAAGTGGCTAAAAAGTCAAGCCAGAAGACTAGACCAAATCAAGGTTTGTTTTTATTATCGTTTTTTTTTTTTTTTATTGAGAAATTAAAGTCGATAATTTCGCCGACGTCCACGATTGGTCTAGCGCCGCCGCTGCTTGCGATTTACAATATTTATGTAAAAACATAGTGTAACGTTTTTTTTTTATAATAAATTTCGATCATTTCCTGCAAATATCCGATTTTTGAAGATTTAGGAATTTTCTAAATAAGAATTTCGTGCACGTTCGTTGATGTTGAAGTTATTTGTCAAAAAATTGAAAAATCATGCCAATATTTATCAATGCTGATGATCCAAATATTGTTATATTTGACACGTACCTTTGTCATATCTCCGTGATGGTGGAACATAGTAGAGTTTTTTGTCAGTGCGTGTCATGTCTTGACTTGCACGCACTCTGCCAGAAAACCTCCCTTTCAATATGAGGAAATGCGTGACTTGTTGACTTCACACGTGTCATCGATTTTCCAATATAACTACACGTCAATTTTCTACTGAAGCTAATACTCCCACTGGGTATCAATTCACCTGCTCACACTGCTATCATCTTCGACGCCTTCACTGTGCATTCATTCTGGATGGACCTTTTATTTCACTTTATCGTGATATACTCACATCTGGTCCCCTTAAACTGAATCTAGGGATGATTACATTCAGTAAATCAGGGGAAGTGTATTGTTTTATGTATTTTTACAAATAAGGCTTTTAGCCTAATAGGGCTCGGGCATAATTATCTGAAGATGTAATACATTTTCTGGGAAGTCAAAAATAACCATAATGTTAAATTATTACTTAATAATGTTTGTTGGCAAATACATTATTAATTACACAAAGTTCTTTACTATGAATCGAATACTGCTTTAAAAAGTTCTTTTATGACAACCTAGTTTTAAAAAACAGCAATCTTGCGTATTATTGTACATTTAACTCATAATTAGATGCGTTGCATTTATAATATATGCTAAATAGACATTTAATTTATCATTATATTAACCCACTAACACTTTGTTTTTATTTTTTTTTAGAAAAGATGTCAAATAAAATATTTTTTTTTCATTAAATAATTAAACTAATTTATTATTTACATATAATTAAGTTGTTATATATGAAATTTATTGATCAAAAATATAAATTTGTCTAAAAATTCAATTCTGTGTGGTATTCAAACACTGCAGGCTGAGCAATAACTTCGGGTTTCCTTTCTCTTCTTTTTGCCTTTATCATCTCTTTGATTACAGCAAACTGCACACAATCTTGTGGGATTATTTTTTTTTTTTCGGTGTGGGGAATATATTCGGGGAAATGTCTTTCTGAAAGTCTCAAAGGTCCTGGTTTTTTTGGTCGGCCGGGTTTCCTAACATTTGAATAATGGGATTCCTCAATCAATTTCTCAATTAGACCTAATTTAAATTCTAAATGATCTAATTTTCCATGATTTTTATTATATAGGACAAATGCGTTAAAACCACAAATATCCAACAGATGGAAAAATATTTTCTTATAATATTTTGTCCTCGTTTTTTTGTGACCAGATAATCGTGGAGTTGCTGGTCTAATCTATCAACTCCCCCCTTCGAAATTCAGTTGTAATTATATACTATTATATGCACTTGTTGAATTGCAATAAGTATCATTTGTTTTCGAAGAATATAAAAAATCAGTTCTCACAAATTACGACTTTATTTATTATATTTTATTATAAATAACTAATCAAAATTTAACTTATAATAAATCAAGTTGACATAAATAATACTTTTTTCTTAAATTTTAAATTATTATACATGCCCGAGTTCAATTCGGGTACGTAATGTTTTTGCGTACGAAAATTCACGTTGCCCGAACTGGACTCGGGTTTGGCCTTTTTTGAAAGTATAGTATGCTCGAACTGAGCTCGGGGCTGGGCGTTAAGGGGGTTAATAAAATACATTTGAATTAGGGGCGTATTGCAGTCAATGGACAACTGATTTCAGTCGAAAAAACAATTTTTTAATGCGCGGGTAAAGCTCGAATAGAAAAATAGTATCAACCATAAATATAAGAGAGTAACTAGATATTTGGTTGGGATTAGTAATGATTTTTGTTTGTAGTTAATTATTTAAGTGACAATTTATTCAAATGACAGTTCTGTTTAAACCTTAACTTCAATATTATGTAGTGTTCTGCACGTTATACACGTATATGTAAATATGTATCAACAATACTTTACTACAGACTAAACTAGATACTCTTAACTGATTCATCGTCAATTGAAAGCTATGATGATGAGTTTATCAAGGATTATTTGAACACAGGACAGTTTCTCGCCATATAAAAGTAGAGGAGAGTAGGAAACCGAGAAAGAACAGATTCGATCTTGGTTGTTTTGATTAATAATCAATCTCTCAAACTTCAGTAACCACGTTCCGTAAATAATTTTTTTTAGCAATTTTGTATGTTCGGAATGATAAATTGCATTCTTGGTTAAAATCTGGTATGTATAGTCCAGTGCTTCTTAAAGGGGTGGGCCGCGGCCCCCTAGGGGGCCGTGGTGTTCCCACAAGGGGACCGCGAAGGGCTGCAAATATAACACTTAATTATTTTATTATTGAAAAAGGATAAGTAGCTATAACTTCAATACCACATAAATATTATTCTTCATTATACATAGATTACACTGGTCAACACAATTTTTGGTGACTTACATCTAAGACTTGTTTCTTACTAATTTGGTGCTACTGAACTCAAATATCACATCAGTTTTTGCGTATCACATCAGATTTTTGCTCTACAACAAATACATATTTTCAGCCAAATAATGCTTCTATCGTTTAATTTTAGACGTCGATACTGTAATTGGTACAAATTTGGCGAACAATAAGGACAGGATAAATAATTAGAAAATATTCTTGAAATTTTATTTATAGTGAAAGAAAGAAAATGAGAACAGTTTTAATTACATTTTAATGCATTGGTGTGTTAAAATAAAAATACAAAATAATTTAAGGATTAAATGGTCGTTTGTAAGATCTTCTGGAGTGCACCATTCCCGATAAGTCTCTTTTAATACTCCAACAGTCAGCCATCATGTGAGTATCCCACCCCACCTTCCTTGATAACGTCTCTCCATCTCTTTTAAATCCTGATGGAACCGTTCACCCTGTTCATCAATAACATCTCCAAGATTGACAGGAAATTGGTCAAGATGACTGTTTAAAAAATGAAGTTTCACGCTCATGTTGCACCCCAGATGATGATAATTTTCAATCAAATTTTCAACGACCTCCACATAGTTTTCGAAATATATAGGACAACAAGAACAAAGTTGAAATTAAAGTAGACGTATATCAGAACGTGAAAAGGTGAAAAAAGTCAAAATACGATAGAACAAAAATTTGACGTGACAAGCAGAAACTGTTAACATTTTTGAAATCAGCACCCCAAAATCAGTTAAAAACAAGTATCAGATCTAAGTCAGCAAAAAAAGTTTAAATTTGTTGACCAGTGTTATTGAATGATCTGAGCGTAAAAACTATATGTTTGAAAAACCAAATAAATAAATAAATAAATATATTTTAACTCATCTTGGTTCCAAAAACAAAAATTAGGGGGACCGTAGGTTATTGATTTGAGTTGCAGGGGAGCCGCGACATCAAAAAGTTTAAGAAGCACTGGTATAGGCTATTCCAAAAGTTTAAGCGGAACTAAATGGAATTTTAATTTTTGTAAGTTGTCACAAGCTCATTTTTTAATGATTGAAGATTCAATTGATAACGGTTTTGCTAAACAAAATGATCAAACGTCTCATTTAAACGATAAAAATTACTAGTTTTCAAAATCTAGTTCCGCTTGAACCAAAGAAACTGGCTATACGATATATACCAAAACCATTGCAATAAACACCAGTATATCTTATCCAGCCAATGGCGCCTCAGATAAGTGGCAGTGTAAGTTATTCTCTCACTCTGATTGATGAATAAATATTTGTTGGCCAACGGAGTGGCCGAGCGCATTAAGTCGTGTGGTTTTAGACTGGTAGTCTGAACTGGGCGGTCGGTGATTCGAGCCTCCTTCCTTGGTCATAATATTCGGGGGAGAATAATATGTTTACATTAATAACATTTTCACAATCATTCACTCCTCATTCAGGTGTAGAAGCTCGCCCCCTGGCATCGGCGATTAGCCTCGTTGCAGAAATAGGCCGATGTAAAATAAAAAAATAAAAATATATATATATATACATATATTTGTTGCCCAGCTCAACATTTTAATTTGACATATTATAAATATCATATTGCCGTTTTATTTGAATTTTTCGTTGAAGTATTGAAGTATTTAATGTTGGTTGTAGCAGTGTATTAGTCAGCTGAGAGAGTTTACTTTAGAAGTGAGTGATCGTGAGATCGATCCCCAGTACGGGCAAAAAGATCTTAACAAAATTGGCCCTTGCAATCGTAGGCTTACTCAGTCTTATTCACAATAAGTACTTGTATCTGTATGTCTGAAATAAAATACGGGAATATGGGGCGTGCTTTAGCGGGCACGTAAAGGAGACGGTCACGGCAACTGTGAAAAATAATCTTTATGTCACATGTCACAGAGCGAGCAATCTTTTGGTTAGGTCACTTGCAACCTAAAAATCTCTAAAACCTAGATATCATGCCATACTAAATAATAAAAGTATAGTAATCCCTTGTTTCCTGCATATTTTTTTCAGCGGTTTTGGTTTTATGCGGAATTAAGAATTTAGAAATATATATATATAATTATATTTATTTTTTAATGATGTAGTGTGAAAAGTACGGGGCGATTGCCGCTGAAATGTGCCCTAGCACTTTGTACGCCTCGCATCTGATTGTCCATTGCCACTGGCGTACGCAGAAAAATATTTGGGGAAGGGGGGATTTTTCGCAACATCGGAATTTATACGTATTGAAGAGGCTGCAGTTTTGAAAATGTGGTAATTATAATTTTAGTACTTTTCGAATTTACGGGGGGATTTATCTCCCCCCCCCCCCCCCGGCATACCCAATACATCCAATATCCAATACATTAATGAACACGACTCATTTTGCCGATTACCAAGTTATAGTTACCTGCACAGAAAACGACCTACTGTTTAGTATCCACTACCTGAACAAAATAGCACAGAATTATAACTGAGCTTTCAAGCAGTAAAACTTAAGTTAAGGCGTTTTTGGGACCGTATTCAGTTAGTATATGCTCTAATTACGGGCCTTTTTACATATTTTTGTTTAATTTTAATCAGTTGAATGTCATGGTTAAAAGATGTTTGGTTAAAACTTATGTTTTAAAGACCCGCATGCACTCCTGTATATCATTTCTCGCTTGTTCCATTATAATAAGTGCGAAATTGTGAAGTAGTGACAGTAATTTAAACTGTTGTTATAATTTGTTAAAAAGTTAAAATATGAAATTTTCAAATTATAATTGTAATGTCTTTTTCAAACTAGGTTTGTGAAATATGCATATATTATATTATTTAACGTATTTATTCTGAAATATATTGAGAAAAATAGCTAAAATATAACAGTGCAACAGTTATAAAAAATGTAAAATGTTTTTGGCACGAACAAATATGTCTGTTTGAGTTTAGTCCTAACTTGACACCTGAAATGTCAACAGATATAAAGAATTCACTGAATGGAACAATAAGACTTGAACAGATATTTCACATTTGATATATGCCTTCAAAATTTAAAGACGAATAAAAGTTTGCTACTAATTGACAGTATAAGAAAAATTTATGTTCTGCCCAAAAATATGGATTCAAAATAAAATCAGAACCATAAAATAGTTCTTTTATGGCTTCTCCTTTCAAAAGTCTTTTGATACGGCAACAATTCTCACTACTATAATAGCTAGATTACAATAAAATTATTATAAATTTAAATTGTAATATTATCAATTATTTTGTGATATAAGGCCATATATAGCCCAGTATATATATATATACTGGGTGTCCAAATTTGACCTTCCAATTTAAATTGATCGCCATTTATACCTATATTCAACAATGTACAACAATACCAATTGAATATTGTACTATAGTGACAGAGGTCAAGTTAAAATTTTGCGATTAGTTGTGGCTTCGTTATTATAGAACGATATTCCATTAAAGAACGCATATTTATTGTAAAAACTTATTACCATAATGGGGAATGTTTTTTTTTTCAGAAAAAATTTTACTCATCTGTGAAAGTCATTAAGAATTATATGAAAAAAATAGTTTACAATCGTCCTGCCCGATCAGAAAAAAATATTGCTTCAGGGCTAGGTTGCTGCAAACTCGAAAATGTCAGTAAACATTCACCGCAAGTGAATATTAAAAAATCGAATTTGCATAATATTTTAAAGAAAGATCTTCATTTAAAAGCTTATAAAATAGTTGACTCAAGAATTAGAGCTAAACGATCACTTGTCACATCGTATGTTTGTTAATTGTGTCTTGTCTTGGGTAAATTCAAAGAAATTACGATTTTTTAGGTGGAGCAAAGGGCTTCTACAAAGCCTTGCCATCTGGCTCTTTGCAAGGCCCTTATTTTCCGTCCAAAATTTTCCCATACGTCCAATTTCTGGAGAAATTGACTTGCGTCAAGTAATTGCAGGTCTACCTCTTTTGCTCGGTCCTTAAGGATTCTATTCAAGTACCTGTGTATATGGAGATGGTATTTCCAGGCTTCCTCCGTGTGTATCCTATCCACTTTCATTTGTGGAATATTATTTCTGTCGCAATTTGATTTTGGATTGCTGGACTTCATATGAGACTGCACTTGGCTAAAAGATGTTGAAGATTTTGCGCAGACACTTATTTGTGAAAACCTGTAACCGTACAGGTAACGAAGTACGAAAAGAACGTTACTGCGGAAGATACGTAGATTTGTTTAAATGGAAATGTATGGCCATGGCTTGTCTATATTGTTGAATTTAGATAAAAATAATTTTTCAAGTAAGCAAAAACCAATTATGTGTTCTCATTTAAAAAAAGAAAGTTGCAGAACGTAATAAGGATTCCACATACCAAAGCGGCCGCGGAACGGACGCGGTAGCGTTAAGGCGGCGGCCTAACGCAACCTATATAATACAATGAGACCTCGCAAATACAAGCGTTCAGCTATCTGAGAACGACGCCGAATGCAGCGTTCAGTCTAGCGATCACCAAACACTGGCGGCCGAACTCGACAAGTTGCGTTAGGCCGCGCGATATTCATTGTTTATATACCACAGAGTGAATATATTTAAGAAAATAGTGTCTAAAATAGATAATTTAACAGAAAAAATCATAGATCAGTAAAGGATCATTTAATTTTGTATGACTTAGCACATCCTGATTACAAGAATATTAGGAAAACAAATAAAGTGTGGGACGAAATAGGAAAAGTTTTGGAAATTGATAGTTAGTAGATTATTATTTTTCCTCTACAAACAATTAATTATTCTATTATATTCTCGCAATCAATATTATCATACAACTATATACCGTGATTCACTAACTAATCGCTACCGCTACCGCCACTCCCACCGCGTTAGTGTGAGGAGACCTGATCGCTAGTCGTATCGCTAAAGCTACCGCCACCGCGGCCGCTTTGGTGTGTGGAATCCTTTATGTGAACTACTGGTCGACACTAAAAAAATGCTTTTCTCACTAACATACTCTTATAACATGGCAATTGTTTTCTAATTTAATCAACCTTGTAGTTCTAATTGTCCTTGAGGGTAATCGTCGAGTTTTTTGAAAAAGAGTTCTTCGAAAACGAGTTCTTCGAACGATCAATTCTTCGAATAACCAATTCTTCGAAAAATATTTTTTTACTGACAAATACTTACATATTGTAAGCTGTTGTAGTCCTGTAGATTGTATTTTACGCCAAATTCAATGGCTAAAGTGGAAAAAGCAACCGCAATGTCTTGTTAGGGAAAATTTTCTTTCAAATGCGTTTATCATTGCAGTTTCAAAATCAGTCATGAAAGTTTAAGAGTTACACTGGCCAGCTAAATCTTTCACTTTTTTTTAAAAGTGAACATAAGTTTCTTGTCGTTTGTTGGGGAGTAGAGAAAACACCAATGGAATTGATGGGTGTCTTCCAACCCATGAATTGTGTAAAGTTGTTCGAATTAGGGTGGGATGGTTTTAAAAGTACCATCTCGATGCCAATGATTAGAATGGCGTAAAATATCCAAAATTGCTTGAGTGGAAAAAAGCTTGAGCGGTTATCTTCAGCTCCGAAATCATAAAGAAGAAATGTTTCGTCCGCGGGCCCGTATAAATTTTGGGTTGTTCTACTCACACACGCACGCACATACATTACTATATGTAAGTAATTGTCAGTAAAAAAATATTTTTCGAAGAATTGGTCATTCGACGAATTGGTCATTCGAAGAGTTGATCGTTCGAAGAACTCATTTTCGAAGAATTAATTATCTACTCGTTTTCGAAGAACTTGTTTTCGAAGAACTTGATTTCGAAGAACTCGTTTTTGAAAAACTCGACGGGAATCATTCTTGAGATAGCAGTAATGGAAACATTTAAATGAACAGCCTGTTTACATTTGAAAGTATTTTCACTGAGAAACTTGCGATTTTCTTATAATTGACGATCAGATCTCCGGAGGTTATATACAAGACATTTCGGTCAGTAAATAATCTGTGATAAATGGATATTGAGACGTTTCGTTTAAATATTTCGTATTTTCTCTTTAAATTTAATGCGATAACGAAGGTCCTGACAGGGATTCCGACATATTTGACGTTCAAAACAGAATTTCTATCCAGAACATCCCTATCAAATCTGCAATAACATGGTCAATATAACATTTCTATCATCTTGTATTCTGATATTTCAAATTTTAAGTTTCGTTTCCTTTATAAACAGATTTAGACTAGCTTCCGAATTTCATTTGTTTTGCATTATGAGTTGTAAATAGAGTTAGTGCGACTGTCACGCCACTATTTACATAAAGAATGCGTCAAGTCTAGAAAACACACTATACCAAGCCATAGGTTTCAGTATTCAGTGAATACAACTGCAACTAAGTTAAATGGACGTTTCTCAAACTTTGTAATTTAATTCAGACATCATTTATTTTCTCTGTAAATAATGCACAATTGTCCACTGGGAATGTTCACTTTCAAAACAACAACGTTTTTGTTAATTCAAAGTTTTAACTAACATAAATATATACATGTTTAATGCTTGATTTAAAATCTTTTTTACTACCCTGACCGAAAATAATGCCTTTAGTTACATACAATTTTCGATGAAATTGCGTTAAGCGAACAAAAACAATGAACACAAATACTCATAATGATCAAGAATCTATGTCGAAGATGAATAAGAAAGAATGAGCACATATGAACAAATATTGGACGATATTTCACCTGTCTAATCACCAGTTCTACTTATTACACACGATCCAGATAACGAAGAGCACCCTTTGAAGTATCGAAAAGCGAGAGAGAGCAATTGATTCATGCTGATTATGTTCATTTGAGCTCGTTGATTCACACTTATCGAGCATATTTGTTCGCTCGTTAGGTGTTTACATGGCTTTGCATTGTACAAGATATTCTTAAGAAATAATTTCATAAAGCAGAAAAAAAAAATGCTTAAAAAATCATAAATAAAAGCATTGTACTACGATTAGTATTGGTATCAGTGGCGCAGCCAGAATTTTGTCTTGGGGAGGGCCGAATCAAATTTCGAGGGCACGCGGGCCGCTTACGACCCTCAACCTCATTTTTTGTGGTCCCTGAAGCGGTAATCAAAATCACTTGAGCTAATTTAGGGGGAAAATATATTTAAAACGGTAAAATATACTCTCTTCCCCTTTTCTGTTTATAAAAAAATGTTAAGAAACCCTTCGGGATATTTAAAGTTCCGTCACTGCTTATCATTTTGTATGTAAAATAGACTGCGACCCAAATCAGTTCGACACCCCTGCTGTAGGATATTGATGTTTATATCAAATAATAATTCAATTATTTGTTGATAAAAGAAATGAAATTGTTAATCCATGTATCAAAAACTTTCATTTGATTTTTTCTTCGATAAATACATATTTATTTATATTTTTCGCGAGATAACTTTCTGAAGTCTCAATATTTCTCTTACTTATGTTCAGTTCTCTAAATCAGCCACTTGGCCACAATTTGTACCAAACGAACAGATTCATGTGACGGAATAAGGATTTCTTGATTATACCTACGAAAACCTAAAAATAACATGTAAATATGCATTTTCTGTTAATTTCAACACTAATCATAATAAAATAGACCTTATTATTATTGTAAAATACATATTGTTAGTTTTCTGTACGATTATGATAAATTTGTTAAATTTTAATTTCATTGGACCTTCAGAGGGGGCTTGTTCTCCCTGTTGTTCAGTACAACTTATATCAGTCCTTTTTGTGTGTAAAATATCATAATTTCAAAAATACCTGAGAAGATATTGATATTCACATTTATCTACAAAATAAAACCAAATACCGATTTTAAGAGAGCGATTGTCTTCAAAACTACTCTCTTTATTATATTCCTACTCTATTTCACGTTTGAGGTGTCATTTTAAAATTACATTCTGAAGGTTATACCGAAGTCAGATTTCCACTTTATCTTATCTGAATCGAGTAATTAGTTGTTTAAACCAGTTTTATCATTTGACTGGGCGAATATTTTAGTCAGGAGGAAAAAGGATCAACGATCCCCTTCATATAATTCGTTGGAGCATATTTGGAAATTGATGTATTTTCACTTGAACAATGATTATTTATTTATTTATTTATTTATTTATTTTTGGGTGGTCAAACAGAACGAAGTTCCTATAGACCTCCACAGAATACAAAATAATAAAAAGTGTGCATAAAATATTACATTGATACAAAATAAAAAATATTTTAACTGTATTTTACAAAAAGAAAGAAAATAATATAAGTAACAGTTTTAAATAAATATCAGTTTAGTATAAGTTAACGTATGGAAAAAACTCTAGTCGTTAAATAAGAATCGACTTTTTTTTTGAATGCAAAAAACGATAAGGAAAATATGTCGCTGTTGTTAAACAAGAATTGAAAGTGAACATTATTCTATTGAGAGGTGAATTTTGTCGAATGTTGGTTTGAGAGTTGGGTGTATAAAAGGTATTTACTTGCCTCAGATTTAATGCTGGTACATTAAAATTAATAAGACCCAGAATGTCTGTTGAATCAATCATACCATTTACAATTTTATAAACAAATTTCATCTCTAATTTAGTTCTTCGTTTTTCCAGGGTATTTAGATTGTATTATTATGTCACTTTATCAAGAGTAGACAATGTTAAAAAATGTTTATTTATACGAAATTAAAAAAATAATACTAATATTGTTTACAATGAAGTAATTTAAAAATTAACTACTGTTGTGGTTAACAAATTTTATCTTCAACTCCCCGAGCAGCGTCGTGTAATCTGCTGGTCCTGGGAGGGGCCTAGCTCCCCCCCGTCTTGGCTGCGCCACTGGTTGTGGTTAACAAATTTTATCTTCATCTCCCCGAGCAGCGCCGTGTAAGATGCTGGTTTGGGAGTGGCCCAGGCCCGTCGGCCCCCTTGCTGCGGCACTGATTGGTATACACTAGTAATGTTCCAGATCACATAAAAGCCAGATCCGCGTACTCTAATACGGGTAAGGTTGCATTCAAGGATAAAAACCAACGAATTTGATGCGTCACGTGGTTTCTACAAACAAAACCAAGCCGACTGACAGAATTTACTCAGAATGAGTTCAAAATAATTTTCTAGATCATTGTTTCCTAAATTTTTTCAGTTCCCGGCGCTCATAAATTATCAGAATTTTTCTGCGGCGCCCCAAATCAAATTATTGGTCTAACTAACGCAGTTGGAGGAATATTAAAAGCACATTGAGCATTTTTAAATACACTTATATGGAAACTAATTCGAATGTATCTATGTGATATCCGTTTAAAATCCGCCTTGGAAAAACGAATACGGATACGGAGATCCGGCACACCACTAGAATACATAATATTTATTGTAGAAAGAATTGCAACTAAGCAAATGAAGATGGAGAACTGAGAGCAAAAAAAGTTTGTTTTGCAGTGTTGTCCGGTTGTCGCTTAAGGCACCAACTTGGCACCAATTGGCTTCACCAATTCACTTCCATTTGCGCTTCTTGATTTCTTGTCAGATATCTGTTTGTTCTGTGAGGTGCCATAGGTTTTTATTTATGATGGTATCTGGCCAATGAATTCCTACTATATTTCGCAAACATTTCTTAATAAGGACCAGTTTCTGGAATTTGCTGGTCATAATGTCTGTGACACGCGAAGTTTCACATGCCTAAAACAGGCCTGACTTTACATTGCTGTTAAAAGTGGGCAGTTTGGTCTTTCTAGAGATAATAGTCTTAACTAAATGCAAAACTTGTTTTACGTATTCTGGCATTTATACGAAGGTTGCTTCTTATATTTCGTGATTGCGCTAAACTACTCAGTCCTCAGTGTACGTACTCAGAACATTTTGACGCACGAGCGCTATTTCTGATGTTTTCAGTAACTTGAAAAAGTTCATCTTGGCTGAAAATGGAATTAAATCGTGAAAATTTTCGAGCGATTATATTTTACAACCTTCGACGTGGATTAACCCAACAGCAGTGCATCGATGAACTTAATTAAAGAGCACCATTAAGGACTACTGTTTATCGAAGGTTTGCCGACTTTAGTTGTGGTCGTAGTTCGCTTAAGGACGAATTTCGTGATGGTCGTCCAAAATCGGTTGTTGTTCCGGAAAACATTGATGCTGTGCGTGAATTGATACTGCAAGATCGTCATGTGACTTATCGTGAGATTGAGATATCCTTGGTCATTAGTGGGACCAGCATATATTCAGCGGAAGGTCTTCATTTTCAAGAACCTATGAAAATGTCGACAGAATCCGGGATCTTGTGCGTTCAGATCGTCGGTAAACAGTCAGAATGATCGGGGAAGAGTTGAATTTGACTCACACTACTGTGATTGAGGTATCCTTGGGCATTAGTGGGACAGCATACATTCACTATTGCATGAACATTTGGCCGTCGAAAAGATTTGTTCACGTTGGATCCCACATAATTTGACAATCGCAGTGGAAAATGCCTCAATCGGAGTGAAAAAAGTGCCTCGAAAATTGGTTCAAATGCATGTGTATTGATCTTCATGAAGAATATTTTGAAAAACAGTAAAGTTACTTTTGTTGATAAATAATTGTTTTTGATCTCAAATCCCGAAATATAAAAGGCAACCCTCTTATCAGCATCAATTCCCTCTCTTTCAGTAACTATACTCCCTAAGTAGCAGAACTCGTCTATGCTACTGAGATATGTGAAATTTAGTTGAAGTGATTGGTTACTGGTGGTAAATACTCTCATCTCTTTAGTTTTATCGATATTGATGTTCAACCCAATCTTCTTTGTAACTGTGCATAGTGCATTGATTTTTGTTTGGGCATCGTGGAAAGTTTAAGCAATCAGACAGATATCGTCCACGTAATCGAAGTCTTCCAGTCGATCGGTAAGTTCCCATTGTAGTTGGTTGCTGTTATTTACACCTTGTTGATCAGTTATTCAACAGATGATTACAAGGTAATTTTTTTTTGTGTCAATGCACTTTGTAGTAGCGTATACAACTTCAACAAGTTTAATGTATAAGTACAGGAAATTTAAACCGTGTTTCGTCTTCCATTTTGTAAAATTTCTTTCGGAAATTTTATACACAGAATTACAAAATAATTTGATTTAAAATTTTCTTGAAGATGAACTTTATTAATTATGTAAAGTATGCAGCTTAATTAAAAGGTTTGTTGACAAAATAATCTCAAGTAATATAATCATGATAGAGTTTCTTTTTTGTACCTAACCATGTTTATTAAATTCTTGAATCAACTCAAAGAATAACGATTTTAGAAATTGTGTGAAGAGAAAAAGAGCAAGAAATTCTACAAAAGAAAACATGATGGTAGAAAAAGATTACTTAAAATGAGCTTGGAAAGAATAGATGACAAGAATGGAACATCTTTTAAACGCAAATCGCATTAGCTTGCTAACTGGAAAAACTTTGTTACAAAGCCAACGTATTTTTTTGTTAATCAAATACAACCATGCTCCGTTGAATTCTAGTTATGGTTGCTTCATTATGTATCAAAGTTACGTGAATTTTCATTTAACAGCGTCTTAAACAATTTTGGTTGAAGGGAAATTATTTCTAAGTTAAATGTACAACCTGTACATATGAGGAGCATCCATGCAAAAAGAGACATGTTCATATAAAACTGTTTTTCAAAAACTGCTTATTAACTCATTATCCCGCATATGTTTCTGTTTAAAAATTTGAATTTCAAAAGACTGATTCATTAGATAAAAATGTATATTTAGTAGAAAAAAATGTAAACAATATAAAGTGACGAGACAGATTTTGACAATATCTTTTGGAAATGTCTATTTTGCGCGAACTCATTGGACATGTACCAACTTCTGCTGTCTCTATTATGGCTTATGAACACAAGAAATGAACGGCTCAGCCAGAACCTTTCATATACAAACAAATAACAGTCTAAACAGGTATTCTCAATTGAAAACAAAAAAACCAAGGTTGCTCAAATTCAAAAAATGCATTTGGATGTGTCTTACTTTAAAAGCAAATCTTAAGTTGCCTTATAAATTGCACTGGGCTATGTCTTATTTTGTTCAGTTTTTTGTTTAACTGCCATTTAATTGGGGATGTATGCTTTTGGCTGAACCCGTTGTGTTTTGTTAGCAACTACGTTAAGGTATCGGAAATTTCAGGTTTTGAAGCAGTTCACAGATAGGAACCATATTAAAGAGGACAAACGAGTTATTTTTATCTCTCTTTATCTCTTTCTCTCTCTCTTTCTCTTTTTCTCATTCTCACTCTCTTTCTCTCTTTCTCTCTTTCCCGTGTAAATTTATATTTTCGTGTAAAAAAAAATAATATTTTTTCTGAAATAAGTATCAATAAAATTACGTACCTGCTTGCCGCGCGTAAGTTGCGACAGCTAAATGCTATAAAGGCGACCAAAAAAATACTGATAACTGATCTTCTTCTTCTTAAAGCACTGTCAGTCTGGTTGATTTTTGGCCCACTCACATAAGTCCTCCATTTTGATCTGTCCTGATAACTGATAACAGTGAAAATATATTAAAAAAAGTGTGCAGTCAAATCGGGTCGGGGCCCGTACCCAAAAGGGTTTCTGAAAGCTTAGTTAACAATAACCAAATAGTTAGAAAATGGTTGCTATGATTACTTATCGGCTTGTTATATTGTGACCGTAGTTGACCATTTGCTTATAGATTACTAAGCTTTCAGAAACAGGCCCTAAATGTAATTATTTCAAGTATTAGGTTATTACCCGTCAACAATGACGGATTTATAATATCAAAATTTCAATTGTTTGTATGTGTATTTGGTTTTATTTTTTAACGTATGTTAATTTCGTCGCCGGTCAGCTAATCATGGGACAGGATATCACCAGTTAGCCAATCACGTGAGAGGGTGTCACCTGTTAGCCAATCAAGAGACAGGGTGTCCCCAGTTAGCCAATCACGAGAACCTTAGGAAAAATTGACGTCATAATGTTACCGACACTACATACAGACACTTGCTTATTATATAGTTAGATTATTTATTCATAAACTTTTTATGACGGGAAAACGATTCATTTTTACTCAGTACATTACATTTATATTGTTAAAACTAAAAATAATTTGAGACGTTTATTTATGCCTACGGAACCCCAGACATTTCTGTATGTAATTATATTGGTAGATTCTTAGAGAATAAATCTGCAAAATATTCTTCATATCGGTCAAAGGATATAATAGTATCTAAAGTTTCTTTTTTATGCCTATGAAACCCTAAATTTTTCTATATCTATATCTATATCTATAATTATATTCGTAAATTCTTAGAAAATAAATCTGCAAAATATTGTTCATATCGGTTAAAAGATACGACAGGCCTGTCTAGAGTTTCTCGTTTATGCCTACGAAACCCTAAACATTTCTATATGTAATTTTATCCGCAGTTTCTCAAAATATTGTTTATATCGGTCAAAGCTTATAGGAGTATCTAGAGTTTCTTGTTAATGCCTACGAAACCCTAGACATTTCTATATATAATTATGTTCGTAGATTTTTAGAGAATAAATCTACAAAATATTGTTCATATGGGTCAAAGGAAATAGGAGTTTCTACAGTTTACTGTTTATGCCTACGAAATCCGACACATTTCTATATTCGTAGATTCTTAGAGAACAAATCTGCAAAATACCTGTCAATCAAGAGACAGGGTGTTCCCAGTTAGCCAATCACGAGAACCTTAAGGAAAATGACGTCACAGTGTTACCCAGATCACAAACACACACTAGCTAATTATATATGTACGATTATTACGTATTACGACTTTAGATAAAGAGATTAAAGAAATTATGCAACAATAATAAAATGGGATAGTGATTTGTCAAAAAATTAATCGAAATCCGGGCTTGCAGACTGCACTGTTCCAGGAATTTTGCCGGCTTCCTCCCCCTTTCTACGGCCCTGATCATAGTTGGTCAAAAATTAAAATCGGTATAGTGGTCGTACGATAAGTCAGTTATTAATTTAAAATTGTAAAATATCAGTATTTACAATGTCATTATACTGATAAAAAAATATGAAACAGAATTGTTTATGTACGTAGGAAGTTATTTCCGTATACCGAGGTTAAGAGTAATCTTGTTATATTGAAGTTACATATAAGGAAGTTAATAATATCTGTATAAGGAGATTACCAACTTCCTACGTATGCAAAATATTTTCATATTTCTTATCAGCATAATGGGTTTCACATTAAAAATTGTTATTTGTGTTATATTTTAAGGCATTTAATTTTTTAATGTTGCCATGTTAGCGTACAATAAAGTCTTTATTGCACTGTGAAATAGACTATTGTGAGAAAATATTTTCATCTAAGGCTTCCAAAGTAGAAATATACGCAGAACATGAGTTTCAATAGGTATCTATAGGTCACGACGTGACGCCTGGACGTGAACAAGTTTTAACTTAGGGCCGTGAGTGAGCGTGAACGTGAATACGAAATTATACATCGTGCGTGAATGGGCGTGAACCTAAAAAACACGTGACCCATGATTATTTTTTTTTTAATGAAAAAATGTAAAATTTAATTAGATTTTTCAGGAAAAAAGGGTAATTTTTCAAAATACAAATTGCGTACACTGTCGAGGTCTGTTCAAAAAGTATCGCGAATTATGTGTTTTTTCAAAAATTATTTATTTATTCATGAATATCTATTTTGTCCCCTTCAAAGTAATCCCCACCAGATATTATACACTTGTGCCAACGTTTTTTCCAATCCTCGAAGCACTTGAAAAAATCATTTTTTGTGATCTTGTTCAGCTCCTCTTTCGATGCTGTCTTTATCTTCTCACTCGTAGCGTAGCGTCGTCCTTTCATGGGCCTCTTCAGTTTCTGGAACAAGAAAAAGTCACAGGGGGCCATATCTGGGGATTACGGTGGCTGCAGCATTATTAGTATGTTGTTTTTGGCCAAAAATTCGCGCACAAGCAACGATGTGAATTTCGCGGCGACCCGTCTCATGCCCAAATCATTAGTAAAAATCGAATGGCACGAGCCAATCGATATGTTTAGGTCCTCAGCAACTCCTGTAACGGTGATTCGACGATTGGCCAATACTATTTTTTTCACTTTATCAATGTTTTCGTCTGTTGTTGACGTGCTCGGGCGTTCGGCACGCTCTTCGTTGTTCACATCTTCTCGGCCCTCTAAGAACATTTTGTACCACCGATAAACGTTGCTTCGGTCCAAGGTAGCTTCACCATATGCCACAGTCAACATTCGGAATGCGTCCGTGCACTTAATTTTGTTTTTCACACAAAATTTGATACAGATTCTTTGATCCATTTTTTGGTATAGGCAAAAATCGAAGACGAGCCAAAACACGTGCAAGCAAAGCAACTGTCAAAAATTAACTGAACATTCAAAATGGCCGAACTTGTCGGCATAAGTGAGAGACATGAGTACCAACATAACGCCACAAAAAAATCGAAAATCGAATATACGTAACCCGCGGAAATTCAAAATTCGCGATACTTTTTGAACAGACCTCGATACATATTCCCAGGAATTTGTCAGATTTCACTTAATTTTTTTAATACAATAGGTGCGATTTTTAAATTACAATAGTCTACTAAACGTTAGTGTCGATTTTTTACATGCTAATTTGTGGATAATTCGTGTGTCTGGGTTTCGATACTCCAAATTTTGATCCTTCGTGAATATACAGATCAATTCTGTTAAAATTTACTGTGTAGTAACGTTACTACAAGATAAAATATTATAAAAGTATAATGTCTTTCATTCATGATAGTAATTGACCTTGCTCATAGTGACAGATTTAGTTACTATGATCATAGTAACTGAGTTACAGAATTGGTCTGATTGTCGCTACATAACCTACCGCAGAAATAAGGTGTGTTCGTTTGTGTTGCCCAACCTACACTGAACTACACCACAGCTTCCCCCACCAATGCTATCTTATATAGTGACGTCAGCTGCTCTTGTCCTGGACAAGTCTGGTGCAACACAAACGAACAAACCTATAGTCACGACGTGACCCGTGGGTCATGACGCGCGTGAATTAAATTTTATTTATCCAGCGTGCGTGATCGATCGTGAATTCACATTTTATCTTTCTGACCGGGCGTGAACATGACACAAAAATCGTTCACGAGCTGATATCAATACATAGTTGGAATTAAAATAATAGTAGATTAGCCACTGCACATTTGTCTGTCTGTGTATACTAGTGACGGCGAACGTAAGAGCCAAGGGTCACAGAGAGAACCGTAGACGATTTAAAATGACTTGTACAAAAAATATATTTGTAGTTCTGAAGATTCTAAAGAGAGATTGTAAGATAACTAAAGTTGGGTCTATACTTTATCTCCGAAAGACTAGTAATAAAATTTATTATTTGTAAAAAGTTATTGTATTATCACACAAAATCGGTAAAACAAAAGCGACAAAATATGAATAGTTCGAAACGAAATATTGTTAAAAACAACCGAGTGTGCCGCATATATTATATGGGAATACGAACTAGGGTTAAACACAATAGACCATAAAAATTTAACCCTAAAATTTTGAGGAAAAATATGGTCACAGGGGTGTGTTTAATGATATGATAAATATGGTCACAGGCGTGCGTTTAATAAAATGATAAATAGTAATATAGAAATACACAAAACCAATTTAAACGTGTTTAAAATGTGCATGCCACTGGTAACTGCCTGACAAAATGATTTATTACTATCAGTCTTTCAAAGATAGAGTATAACCGAGTGCATTCACGAAACAAGTTATAAAAATCGACATTAAAGTGAGATGGAATTCAACTATTACCTGTTACATACCTGTATGATATACGTGAAACACAAGGCCGCTAGCTCAGGTAGAGTTAAAGAGATTTGCAGGGGTTCCACACAAATACTTACACCCTAAGGCCGCAGATTTTATGTATTTGACTCTCCATTTAAATTTAGAAAATTTCAAAAGTTTTGAACCGTCTGGAAAGAAAGATTCGCCATCGCTGGTCTAAACAATAGAAAGTGAAGCCAATCGGCTGGACTTTGAGAGTTGTATAAGTCATTTCTTTTGTTTAGGCGGAACTAAGTGGGGGTTTCTTATTTTTAAATTGTCACGAAAACAGTGCTTGGCTGGATTATTTCATTATGCATGTTGGCATTTATTATGAAGTGACATTTATTAGAAAAATAAAATAAATAATACATTTTTAAATTTAGGGAAAATGTAAGAATTTAAAAACTTTTAACCTAAAAATGTTTATTGTAAGTGTGATTTGTAAAGCTTAACCAAAATGGTCAAAAGCTCGAATCAAACTATAAAAGTTACTAGATTACAAATTATAGTTCCGCCTAAAGGTTTGGAATAGCTTATATGCACAAACAGTTTTTTGGCCCACTTATAGGAAAACATACTTATTTGCAGATACTGCGCAATTATTGTCTGTGTTTGATCCAAGCCAGTGGTTTTCAACCGGAGTGTTGTGGTTATATGAAAGGAGTGGCGCGAACTTCGCAAAATAAACACGCCAAAAATACTGAGAAATGGAGGTAGAGCTATTTGAATTTTCCATATTTTATATTGGATGCCGTCATCTAAAAAATTTAATACCACTAATTTAAGCAATCAGATCATTTACATCGTTACTGGTCCACCTTGTAAAAAATATTATTTTTATTTGTGACATAAATATAGCACTTATTTATTTATTGTGATTTTTAATTGTCAAAGACAAAACCAAAATCATTTGTTTTTCCTGACATTAAATAATTTTTAAATGTGTTAAATTAATCATGGAGGCTTAATTATTAAAAATATTAACCAAGGAATGAAGTATGCGCAAATAAATTACATAAAAATGTAAATAAATATACAGAATAAATTTCCGCAAATACAGTGTTATAATCACATCAGGATGATTTAAAACATCTTCGCACGTCAGGGAATTAATTTGAGAATTTCAACGCGTGAAAATGTAAATTTATTTGAAGATGAAAATTATTTCCTTCCCGAAATGTGAATGTATATTTCTTACATCAACATTAATTAATTGGGGAAATGATTAGTGCCAACTATAAATTGTTAACAGAGTGAGAAAATTTGTGACACAAATTTCGTTCGAATAAAGATTTTGAATCGTTCGGAATGGTTTTAGACGTGTGATCAGGCGTACACCCAAAAACACGTGGTTTTATTGTTTTTATGGATTACGCTTTAATTCTAGAGCTCACGAGCATTTTTTGTTTTTAGACATATTATATTCTGGAAGTGAAGAAGTTTTTTTTAAGGATATCGCTTTTATTTTTGTAGTGAGAGCCTTTTTAGGGTTTTGTTGGTATGAACAAAAAACCCTTATACCGTCATTTTGTCGTCCGTCTGTCTGTCTGTCTGTCTGTTCGGTAAAAATTGTAGCCAAACGGCTAAACAAAGAGAGTTGAAATTTGGTTTGCTTATACAACTCTTTGACCCGCACATAGGAAAAATACTAAAATATCTAAAAAACATAACCCAATAAAAATATAAACAAATATGTGCTCACCGAAAAAAAAAATATTTTTTTTAAATTATGAGTAGGGTATCAAATGAAAGCCCTTAGTACGTGGATTAATGATCAAAATTTTGCTTTTGCAAAATAAATTATTTTGACGCGGTTTTTGCCAAAATTGTGCAAAAAAATTTTGTTCCATACCTTGTAGCACTGATGGTTTAAACTAAAAAACTGAAAAAATTCTAAGTAATGTATATTTGTTTGAACCGGAATAGTAAAACAGGAATTTTTGATCAGATTATGTTTTTGGAAAATAACGTATTTTTTGTGTTTTTAACTAAAATATGTTAAATATTTAATTCGCTATTTAACATAGCAAACGAGTGAACCTGCGTAGTACAGTGGTAACGTCGCTTCGTGAGTTGAAACTTCTGTAAGAAACTACTGTTCGAATCCCGTACATTTTTATTTCTTCTGTTTTTTTTTTTAATATTTATTTTGTTTTAATTATTTTGTCAAAATTCTAGTTATATTTTGGCAAATGTTGCATTTAATTTTTAAAAGCGTAAATTTAATAACTAGTGGGAAGTGTTGAAATTATAATTTAATTCTATGTTTGAATGTATACGAAATCAGAGGGGGCGGAGTTTATGACTTAAACAATCAATGGAAGCCGTAGGCGCAATTTTCAAAATATTAGTGACCTTTGCTATATAAAAAGTTATATAATTAATGTCACCATTTACCATTGTAGATAAATATATATTAAATGTAGATAATTTTATTATCTGGAAAAAACAAAAACAAATAATTCTTTACATTAGGGACTTTTTTGTTGCTGATTTGCATTTGCTAAATTCAATTGAAGATTGGTATTTCGTGCACTTCAAGCCCAAGCAAGCGCTACTAACTTCATCTCTCAGTCGGTTTCTTTTATTGGTTTTAATATTATTTAACGTCGAGAAAAAGGTCTCACAAAAGTACGTAGTTGGAAAAATTTTGAATAATGCCATCGCTAGATTTTTCAGTGCTAAAGTGTCCGGTAATCGGTTCCAAGCATTCCAAATTTCCTGTTCGTAGTGGCATTCTTTTTCATTCTCCAAACGATTTCTCTCCAGATTCTCAAGTTTGGACCTCAAGTCGACAAACACTTGAGCCCAGATGCGTTTGTTGTTCTTGGCTGAAGACCGTCCGTAAACGATGCGTGTCACCTAATATGTCTTGGCGTGTCACTTGTGACACGCATGTCATAGGTTCGCGATCACTGGTCTATTCAGGAATATTTGACCTGGCGCTAATTTTTTTTTTTTTTTTTGCCCTTGGTCTTTCGACCATATTAACCAGCTTCGACAATTTTATTTATTATTTGATACAATTTCACCATACAAATTACAATTACAAACACAAACATCCATGCCATCACCGGGATTCGAACCCGAGCCAACCTGGTCTAGCAGTCAGCGCCCCATCTACACTAACCGTTTCACCATGGTGACCGGCTGGCTCTAATTTGAAATCCCATTTTCTATTTTTTCCTAGCTTAGCAACAGTTCCATGTCTACAATATTTCTATACAAATTTAAAATAAAATAAAAAAAACATGTTTGTGACAGTCCATATTTTTAAAAAGATATATTTCAAGTTTTTCCGGCATTTAAAATGCTTTCAGAACTCAGATAACAATCAAATAGGAAAGCAATGAGATGCAATAAATGCATAAGATATCAACAGAAGCACTACAACACAAAGACGTCAAAGTTTATTGTATCACGCGAGGTACATCCTTTTGTACGTTTTATTTTTAAACTCTGAAATGGAATGGAAAAATTACTTAGTTACTCTTTCAAAAGAAATGTAGAAAAATTTAGAATGCATCTCCAGGAATTTTATTTTGTAAAAATATATATAAAACGAGAACATATATTAATATACATATGCATGTTAAATTTTAAAATATTTTAATATTTAGATAGAAGCATAATTTATCATGAACTAGTCTGTTTCTTTGGTTTAAGCGCAACGATATTTTAAAATCTAGTAAGGTTTAACAATTGATTGAGGCTTTTGACCATTTTGTTCAACAAAACCGTACTCAGTCGTTAAGAAGTGAGCTCCTGACAACTTAAAAAAATTAAAATCCAGTTCAGTTCTACTTAAAGGTATGGGCTTCCATTTAAACTCTGTTGAAATTTCTTTATTAGTTGTTTAATCCTCTTCTGTAGGTGCCAATCTTTTGATATCGCTAAAGGGGATAATGCACGATAGGGAATACCGTGTCAAAACCTTTCATTGCTAATGTTGGAGTAAGGCAAGGTAACGCGTTGTTTCCTCTCCTTTTTAACTTCGCTCTGGAGAAAGCATTACATGTGGCTGCTGTAGTCACTATTGTCATAATCTAGAATAAAGTTCAGATGGTTCAGCGAATGATATTGTTATCATGAGTAATATAATACCATAAATAAAGTAGGTCTTTAGTATCATAGAATACAGCAAGCAGCCAAAATGCCTGAAATGGGACTAGTAATCAACCAGAGCTAAACGAAAGTGTCAAGGAATCCACAGTATGTGGGAAAATATCACCAAAAGCCGGCTTCAATTTTCAGGTAATTTTGAGGACATGTATATTTGGGCACCAGCGTAAACTCAAAATACGACAATAGTGAGGAAGTGATTTGTAGAATAATGCTTGGAAACAAGTGTTAATTTGGACTAATGCACCTTTTGAAATCCACATCTTTCTTTAGAACAATCAGGTGTAAAATATTCAAAACCTCAATAAGATTGGTTGACAGAAATTGTGCATAAATGTGGATAGTCAAGCAAGAAAATGCAAGAGAGCTACTTCTTATCGAAAGAAAAATCCTCCGCGAAATTTGAGCTAGTGAGAGAAGACGCATACATTTCGAACTTACAACTCTTTTCACTGACAGGAATATCCTTGTACACATTAAAATGCTTTGACTACGGCGGTGGCTATGCCATCTGATTCGTATAGATGACAACAGAATCGCCAAAAGAATTCACAAGTGTAAACTGCCGTTAAAGATATCAGTTGCTAGACCTAAGAACAGGTCGATAGATAATGTGGAACAAAGAATATATTCGAAACTGATTGAATCTGGCTTTGAATAGACAGAAATACAGGCAGGTAGCAATGGAGGCACATATTCATTTTGGATTGTAGAGCCACGAAGAAGAAAATAATTAGAGTGTGTCCACATACAACATTTTCACTAGAGCTCACATCTTGCAGCATTTGGATCTTCCTTAAGGTGGCTATGAAGATGATTTTTTAAATGATCCCAGAGCGGTTTAAAACATTAGCGCAAGAGAATAAAAAGAATTTCGAAAATGACAGCTTGTAGTGTGAATTTTACATTAAAAAATGTTTTGTTATTAAAAATTCACTTTAAAATTCACGCGCAAGAAGCTGTAAAAAGGTATAAATGTTCCTATTCTTAACTTATATAAAGTCTCTCAACTTCTGCATGTTACGTCATTATGTATATTCATCCTTTTGCTGACGTTATAATTTTCTTAAAATTATTTCTTTATTCCTTCATTGCGACGATAATTCTTAACAAAATTATAAAGACCGTCGACAATCGTGAAATGTAAATTAGCATTTCGAACTCAATTTGCATATTCTTTTAAATCGTGAAATAACAGCAGTGGAGGCAACCCAAACATGGCAGATTAGTATATTTCATTAATATTTATCAAGCATTATAACTCGATGAATTCTGTCTTTGCGTAGAAGCAAGCCCACATCCAGTGCCGTCGACAAATCTACATTTCACAAACTTCCAGACAACATTAGATTTACGATTTGTTTATAAGATTCAATTAGAATATCGCATTATATATTTACATAGTTTATATCGTATTTCTCCTTTCTTAGGCACTACAATTCAAATTGATTTTTTACTTCAATCAGAAAAATCCTTCATCGCGCTCTGTTAGATAAGACATTTTAGAAATATGTACCAACACTGTGGGGGCGCTATCTTATAGGTGTATAGAATGAAAATCACAGTTGTCTGATAATATTTCAAATATATTGTTACTGATATTCCTTCGATTGTACTTACCCTGTACGTCCCTCAAAACTTAAGATCTTTCACATAATAACTTCATAATCAGTGAGCGGTATTGGATATAAACTTTCTGGGTTTGCTAGCTGGTTACAATGATTCTTATGATGGACTTAAAGGCTGTTAAATTAAACTCAACATATTAACTAACATACTTTAATTACTGTTACGTTTCAATATTTACACTATGACATACAAATTAACGATGGCGGCTAATCCTTATTCAAAACACATATTCACACTCACTCAAATACATGACAGACCTGTTAAAACACGTTCACTAATTAATCCAGTGGACACCAAATCGTTCTACTATTGTCTCTGAAATCCAATTGTTTCCTATAAGTTTTAGAATATTATCTCTCTATGTATTACTCTAAGAATTTAAAAAAAGAGTTACACAATGACGAACTAAAATCGACTCCTCGAGACCTGCCTGGCCATCTGATCTATTTCAAAACTAAGTGGACAGTTATAGCTAATAATTTAAATATGATAATCTCCCTAGAAAAATAACGAATACTAATATTTATATTTTCAAGATAGAGATAGATCTAATAATTATTTGACACTTTTGTTTTTACGATTTCCTTTCCATGATCTTGTTCATATTAGGGTTTAAATTATATTTATAAACATGTCATGTACTTAAGTGTCCCTTTCTTTGTAACAGATTATTTTTTGATCATTTAATATTTTTTAATTTTGTAATACAAAAAAAAAAAAAAAATACAGAATTAAATAATTTTATTACAATGCGTTGTGAAAGATCTGTCCTCAGAAAATAAAAGTGTCTTAATAGATGGTGAAAGGCTAAATCAATTAGCCTTTCGCTGATGATATCGTTCTCATATCAGATTGTCTCGGAGATGCTGCCACGATGCTAGAAGTCCTAAACGAAGCATCGAAAAAAGTTGGTCTCATGATAAACACCCAAAAGACGAAAATAATGACAAATCTCGTCCTCAGTAGGAGACCAAATATTGACAACGTCGAAATAGGCCAGGTCGTTGCATATAAATATTTGGGTCACGAGATAAGAATTGGCAAAAACAATTAAACATGCGAGATTACCAGCAGAATTTCACAAGGGTGGGCAGCATTTGGCAAGCTCCGAAACATTTTCAAGAGCAAAATCCCATTATTCCTTAAAAGGAAAGCTTTTGAACTATGCGTCGCGCCTGTACTGACTTACGATGCTGAGACCCTAACTCTAACAAAAACTACAGCTAAAATAATTCAAATAACTCAAAGAGCCATGGGGCGAATCTTGTTGGGTATCAACTTAAGAGACAGAATACCTAATGCAAAAATTCGCAGCAAAACTAAAGTAACTGACATCTTTGTGAAAATAACGACAGCGAAATGGAGATGGGCAAAATACCTTGCCAGGATAAAAGATGGACATTGGAATAAACGTATACTCCAATGGAGACCTTGGGCAGATAGACGGAGTAGAGGAAGGCCACCTACTCGCTGGACTGAAGACATTAAACGCATCGCTACGAATTAAATGCACGAAGCCCAAGACCGAACAAGATAGGAAATACTAAGGGAGGCCTTTATCCAGCAGTGGATCGAAACGGCTGATTGATGATGATGACGACAATGATTTTTTATTATTTTATTCTAATTGGATATTATATTAAATTTAGTTAACAGAATCAAACGTCTAATCCACGAACGTTTCGCCAAGAATATACTTTTAATTAGTGAAGACTTAAGAGATATAGGCTTAAGGATGGAAAAAGTAAATAGCGAAGCCGAGGAGACGGGACTAAATCAACATAAATAAGACCAGAGTAATGCCAAATTTAGTGCTGAGTGGTAATTTGTCAACCTGGGCTAGATCCATTAATCAAGTATCTGATAAACCATAGAAATTAATAGAAAAATTGGTTTGGGGTGGACAGCCTTTGGCAATCCTAGGCACATTTTAAAAGGTGATTTCCGCATTTGTCTCAAGAGAAAGGTATTTAATATGTCTTCCTTTAGCTATGGTGTTGAAAATTTCACACTCACACGAAAATCTGAGAAAAAAAATACGAGCCGCTCAAAGATACAAGGAGAGAGCGATGATTGCCGTTACACTTTTGTATCGAAAAACAAATTTCTGGATCAGACAGCAAACAAAAGTCTGATGTATAAATGAAAAAATAAGTGGCAGCGAACAGGCCACGTTGCAAGAGTCAATGATGCTAGATGGACCAGGCAACTTTTGGATTGACGGCCTAGAGACAGTGTAGAAACCGAGGCAGACCTCTTACCCGTTGAATTCGATCACAAACATCTGTTGGGTCTCGATATCCAGGAGGGTTAAGTCCGACTTATTGAATGTCAGTAACCTCAAAGTGGGGAAGGAACAATTCCAATAAATACGACTTTTGAAATTTTCCACAACCGATTCTATATCAGAAGAGACTTCCGATATAACCGGCAGTAGTGCACGCGAAGAGAAGCATTATGTCGAGACACGTAGTTTTACGATGCAAGAGATTGATGGCCTAGAGACATTGTAGAAACCGAGGCAGCTTCTCACCCGTTGGACGGATGACATCAAGAGACTGGTAGGTAATTGGCTGCAGGTAGTACAGGGCAGAGAAGAAAAGAGGTGCAAAGGGGAGGCCTATGAACAGCAGTCGGCGTCAAGAGCTGATAAATGATGATGATGATACAGCTAGTATCAAGTACTAACTAGCATCAAGTACTATCTAGCCCCACTCTATTCTACACTGATGTGCTGCAAACATGTTAAAAATCGCTGGTTGAATAAAGAGTAAAAATGATGGAGCAAAATAAATACCTTTTTAATACATTTTGAACAAAACTATTGAATTCAAATCAATTACAGATCACAATACAAAATAAATACAACATAAAGACACAATACAGATGAAAAATATAGTACTTTGATGTTTTGTGTTTAAAATTTAACTAAAGGCTGAAAGTTAAGTTATATTAAATGTATTGGTGTTGTTGGAATTTATGTTATTTTTGTGCAAGAGATTTTTGTAATACTCTTAGATAAAATATCTATGCAATATATTTCTGTCCAACTTTTGTACACCCTTGCCCTAGTTTTTTACATTTAATTTTTCTAAAAGAATTTATTTTAAAGTGAGTCTGCAGTGGATATTTTACAAAACGGTATCCAATATATAAGAAAACCTCGCGGCTACAAAATATTTTCAATATTTTTATGTTATCTCCAGATAAAATCAATATAAATATCTACCCGCTACTGCTTCGCAAGTCATGTTTATTTCCTGGTAAAGTTTTAAAAGTAAACCCCGTTAAAAATACATCTGCAAGTCGGAGTGACAAAGTTCGAGATGATTTGCATTTCTAGTAACACGTTCAACTATTACTTCTCTACAATCATTTCGCATCTTCTTTGGTCACGTACCAACCACCTCAACTCACTTACACTAAAAACTTGCTACTCTACTTATATATACATTTTTTATGACAGTTCTGAATTTTTTACTCTCTTCCTTACAGCAAAAAAGTGATATTGTGTTTGGTTCAAGTTTTTGCTATATACTAATATTTTGTAACGGTTGAATTTGGACTAATAATAAAAAATAATTCGATGTATTATTTGCGATTTGTCAGAACTTGAGAAGCGTTCACTATTTGCAAGCTTTAGTAACCTTTTGAACCACATTATATAGAAACTAATGGAACTAAATACATACGGCTGCATCCCAAATCCAGGCGATATGCAGACACGAAACTTACGCCATATCCAGTACCCACACAATGCTACGTGATTCGAACACTGCTTTCTGCATCCTGCAGATCAAAGAGATGGCGGATGGTCTGCAGGTGGGAATTGACTCGATTTGTTTCCATACTGCCCAAAATATCGACTATCAGAACTACAAGCTTAACTTTATACCTCTTTTTTTATCCAGGGGAAATCTTTTATAGACACCATATTCAGGTAGGGTCGGACTCTCCACAAAATGGCATACCGACTAAAAACCCTGCTTTCATCCTCTCCGCCATGGGACAGTCGTAGTGGACTATTCTTCATGACGGAGTGGCTAGTTCTTTTTGCCTTCTCTCTTGGTTCTTCCTGTCTTCTATCTCCTTCGTCCTCCTGTTACTCCTGTATTTTACGTCCAGTATTCATCCTAGAATCAGGCCGCAAAGTCTGTCGAATCCCAAATCACTATAACTACTTCAGGTATCAAGCTGTAGGCGCCCGTCTCGTGTTTTCGGACTTGCCCTGTTTACCAGATTATCCAGTCTCCCCTCAGAAGTGCACCGAGAAGGCACCGGGCTTAGGGCGTCTGTCTCGTGTTTCAGACCTAGACCCGTTTTTAGGTGGTAAGCCAGTCCAAATAAAAGGCGTTCCCAACAGCGGATCCCATGGTTTTTATCTTTATGCCCTGGGTACAGTTTTCTTAACTCGTACAGGAAATCTATATACTTGGACCTCTGTTATATCTGTTATTTTTGATGGTTTTATGTACGGGTATTTGATGGTTTTGAAAAAACATTATCCAAAGAAAAAGTACAAACGAAACCAAAGAAGACTATCACAACGGAGGCTCGAAGTTACAAACAACGTACTTCATTAGCCCTTTGAATCGGCCCTTTGTGCAACACAGGACAGGGAGAAGTGGAAAACCTTAATTTAAGACAGAATCCGTAGTTATATCCTCAGTATAGATCACAATGCTTCACCAATGATGTCATGATGATGAAGAAGATGTTCGGGTGTGGAATAAGGCGAGTCTTTCTCATATGATATGTTATCCTGTTACTTAATCTAGTTATGTTTAAGGTTCGTAAAAACCTCTACTGTTTTGTTTTACTACCTTTTCGTTAGCGTCCAGGTTTCGCTGCAAAACGTTACTCCTGGTAACTAAAATATTTAATTTTTGCTGCTCATTTATTTCCACTTTTAAGATTTGTGTAAATTCACGCTTCGCAACATTTTTTCTTTTCTATATTGTTTCTCGTTAGTATTTCTTGATAAATAGTTTTTATATTGAAGTTTTATCCTCATTCGGCAAATAATAATGTTTCTAAGAACATATGACAAGTTCTTAAAACTTCTTGAACGACAATGTATTTCCGTGTATTCTTTGTCACAAATTGGTCATTAAACCATACCTAGTTGAAATGCAAGTTTAAAAATAAAACAGCAAACACTTATAAAACTTTGTTCGTTATTTCAATGATTTTTGTTACGTTCTGATATGGTACTTATGTCGGAGCCAGACATGTGTATATATTTTAGAACTGTATTACCAAACAAAAAAGATAAAAGTTGTTGAAAGAAATAGCTCGAAATGTATCTAACGAAGAGTGTTGTGATATGTAGTGGAAGAAAGAGGAGAGAGTGTGTTACAAGTGATCGAGAAGACAACCGGAAGTACATCGATAAATATAAATGAGAGAGAATTGAAAGATTGTTTCGGAAAAATAAGGGACAGAGATAAAAATAGAACATAGAGACACAAACTTTCACTATCATGCAAAAAAGTTAAATAAAAAACTAAGAAAAGCTAACTACTAAGGTATACATATAATGGTTGTAACAAGATGTTAGGTTAGACAGAAAACCTGAATTATTTGACATAAAACTCAAAACTATGCCTGACTCCAAGCTCAAAAAATCGTGCACAACAGTAACAATATATATTTTATTATTCTGCGGTTTTTATTCGACACTCTTGCCGCTTATCTAGTCTCCTGGAGCCAGATCTCGTCCCGGTGTAGCTTATTCATCATTATCATTAGTTCTTCAATCTTTGCTGTATAATCGCTTTCTTAATCGTGTATAGCAGTTATCTAAAATTTTTATGTCCCGAGCCGCGTTTAGTAACAAAATATTTTGGCGGCCCATGCTTGCTTTTTTAATTTCTATTTTTTTCGATCTTAAGTTTTTGTTTATTCCGGCTTAGAGGTACTTACGGTGGCATAAAAACACCTACTGTGTAAGAAGCGTAAAGCGGAAGTAATGTGTTGGAGTAAGTAAAGTATGCATTATTTTTTCTTATTGATGAACCGCATAAAATCGTTCGGGTCACCTTTTGCCGACCCCTGGTATGCAAGATGAGAGAATAGTACGTCTAGCCAGGCCCGATAAGAGTGAGAGGTAGCCGACGAAAATTCCCTGGGCCCAGGGCTTCTTGAGGCCCCAGGGTTCTGGGTAGAGCCGTAGGAAAGGCCTGGCATCGAAGCAAGTGCTAGGGGCGCGTGGCCGTCACTCACTTGTATTTTGGAAGTATAGTTCATCAGTTGTATTTTCACCTGTATTATAATAAAAATTCCCGCTTCATTTGTATATGGTCCAGAGTCCGAGCTAAAAGAATTAGTTTTCACCCTCTTGATGGCCCCGGGTATAGAATTGATCATTACCCGGGACCCGCAAAGAAAGTTTCTCCCCGGGGCCTCAGAAGTCCTTCAGGCGACCTGGCGTCTAGCGTGGGATGAAGCACCGGAGGCAAAAAGCCTTATAGGGCAACCCATGTTAAAATGGAGAGATGGTATTAAAACAGGGCTACATGTCTTGGGCATCGATAGTGCGGACAATCTCCTACTAGATAAACAGAAATGAAGACTCATTGTTTAGTGAGTTAAAATTCATCTGTGTGTGTGTTAAAATTCATCCAGGGTTGTAATGACTACGGAGTAAGTAAGTAATCATTTGACTTAATTTTCTTCTGTCCCTCGCTGTCTCATTAGTTATTAATGCCCATCTTTTTATATCTGACTCAACTCTATCATTTTATCTGAGAAAATATTAGAAAGTCTGCAGATGGTTGAGAATAAAAATGAATTTTTAGCTGGAGGAACCGATGGAGGGAGAAATCATTGTTCGCTTTATTAAATTTAGTAAACTGCAATAATTTGGTCACATAATGCGACGCCTGAACATAAATTGTCAGCGAAATTCACCACCTGGACGCCTTGGGCTACAAGAGGTAGAGGGAGATATAGAACTAAATGAAAAGAGAAAGTCATTTGTGACCTTCCCAATATAAATAGAAGACACTGGAAGGCCACTGATCGTGCTACGACGTCCTGAACGGAAGTTAATGAACAAGTCAAAACCCATCCTGGGGTATGGTACTTATGGAAGAAGAAGTGTTCACAATATCAGTATTCTGATACTGGTCCTGCAGTTCATGTTTCGCTCGAATACCCATTGTACACAATCTTCACTCGTCCCAATATTTATCACAGAAAATTTATTTTGATTTCTCCTCATCTATTTTACAAAATTTTCATTTCTGGACCAATATAAAACCACCAGCCAGCTAGTTTTTGTAGTCTGTGCCATGTTTTCAGATCTAGTCTTTACTAGATATACGGTTATTCAATAATATACGCCTTCTGATTTATTGGATAACCGTATTTTATTAGTTAATATTAACACTGGGTTAAATAAAGTTGCCATTTTATATGTGTGTTCTCATATTTTCAGTTCTGCTTCTAGAATAGCTTGCTGCACTGGTTTCATCTATGTGTTTTTTGGTCTTCCTCTTTTTTATCTTACCATCTTCCACTATAGAACTTGTTTTGGAATTTTATCTTTGGTCTTGACTGTACTATAAAATATTTTTTCTTAGATTTTGTCTGTTATGCCAATGTTACGCTCATCATCTCATATGTTCTTTCATGTTGAACTTGATCAAGTCATGACAGTCTGGCTGATCATCTTCAGACATCGATTTCTGTGGCTAGCATTTGTTTCTTCTATTAGTCGTTTAGAAATAGTCTCACAAACTTACATGTATGGGTGTATGTCTAAATTGTAACTGTTACAAGTCCATTTAAAGTTAATAGTGTAAATAATATATGTGAGAGTGTGATAGTGTATTTGTGTGAATAGGAAATGCATGCTTATTAATATGCTTGCAATTTAGCTAGTATCATATGTTCCAGAATGGAATCACATTAACGCTTAGTTCGCAACCCAGTTTAAACTGTATTTGCATAATGGATGACTTGATAATTAATGTGATTTACACTTGAACCACCTTTGGGTATAAGTCTGATAAACTGTCCTCAACTATTAACATACGCAATGACATTTCTCCTTATTAAATCCAAATGCATAAGTCCCACTAAGAAATTACAACCATTTCTTAATTAAAATCATATGGCTTTATTAATTGACATTTAATAGCATTCGGCGTAACACCGGATGATGAAGATGCATGAGAGATGGTCAATTCTATATAACATATATATTGACAAACCAACGTATGACAAAATATAAATAATGACAGTGAAATCTAAACATTGAGTTCTGTTGATTACTGAGTAGTCTGTTGTTTTTGTTGACCATTGGTGTCAGCTGAAATATCCCTCTAATACTACCTGAACTTAAGATTAAGTATGTGACGTGTTCCTTGAGGTAACCGAGCCAGATGGATTATGGCGGGCAATTAAACAGTAAAATAAATTGTGTACTGAATAGGTCGCCACAGTATATACAATATATAAGATCCTATAAACACCTTAAGTGGAGTAGAGATTTTCGACGAAATGCCTCAATGAGATAGTGTGGCTAGAGCTTTCGTTTGTCTTAATATTTTCCCTTTTAGGGTTTTGTAGGTATGACCAAAAAAACCTTATACCGTGTTTTTGTCGTCTGTCTGTCTGTCTGTCTGTCTTTCTGTGTGTTCGGTAAAAATTGTAGCCAAAGGGCTAAATCTAGAGAGTTCAAAATTTGGTATGCTTATACATTTCTTTGACCCACACACAGGAAAAATACTAAAACATCTAAAAAACATATCCCCTTAAAAATATAAACAAATATGTGCTTATCCAAAAAAAAAATATATATTTTTTAAAAATTCTGAGGAGGGTATCAAATGAAAGCCCTTGGTACGTGAATTAACGATCAAAATTTTATTTTTGCAAAATTAATGATAATTTTTGCCAAAATTGTGCAAAAAAAGTGTGTCCCATACCCTGTAGCCCAGATGGTTTAAACTAAAAATTCTAAGTAATGTACATTCGTGTGAACCGGAATAGTACAACAGGAATTTTTGATCAAATTATGTTTTCGGAAACTAACGCATTTTTGTGTTTTTTTCTTGACGATGTACACAAGTTATAGTTATGTAACACACTATACTTATCCTGGTATAATGATTAGCTTGCTTGCTTGCTAAGCAGAAAACTGGGGTTCCCTTCCGGGCAGAGGGGACAATTTTATTTTTGTTCTTTTTTTTCCATTTTTATTTTGTTTAAATTATTTTGTCAAAATTCTAGATATATTTTGGCAAATGTTGCATTTAAATTTTAAGAGAGCAAATGTATTAACCAGTTGGAATTGTTAGAATTATATTTTTATTCTATGTGTAATGTATACGAAACCAGAGGGACGAAACATCATCAAGCAAAAATCTTAAAACCGACACGAGTAAACTCCCATTTTTAGTTAACCGATTTTTAAAAGTTGATCAACTCGTGCCATTGATCTCAAAAGCTTAAATATGAAGTTTCATAAAAATCCTTTTAGCCGAATTTGCTCTGCACGTGTACACGGACCGACAGACAGACAGACATCATGCTAAAACTCCCTTATATACGTTGGCGGTCGGTAATAAAAATTAAAACTTCGAAGTGTCCGAACGTAGTAGCTGGTACATGTATTGATTCACCAAAGTATTAATTTTTCAGTTAACCTGGAATAATGTATATAATTATTGTCAATTATTTAATTTAAACTATTTTAAACTCGTTGTCTCAATTCCCTTTTGAAGTTCATCTGAAATTTAACGCAAAATTTGATGTGCAGACATCAAAAGGAAAAGTTTTCAAATAGGAATTTTTGAAATGTTTCTGTTTAAATATATGGCATTTAAACGTGTTTTAAAGTCGTAGGTTAAATGAAACTCCAGGGAGTCATTTGGAATATATATCGTATATCGTACGCGTGTCGTACCGAAATTAACTACTCTGTTTATTTTAAATTGACCACATGTAAACAACCATTCGTTGCCTTAATTTAATTATGCAGTTTTATGGCAAAGTTTTAGAATTTATTTGACGTTTTCACATATTTAATCTAGGTAATGAGTTTTGAACTAAAAAATAAAATGTTTATATATTAATAGATTTTGATAAAACGTTTACAGTATGAACGAATCGTACGTTTAAAGCCACAGTACGTGTGCAAACTGAGACAGACATAGTAAGAGTCGTTAGGTTTGAGCGTAGGTGTACGAATTGCAGACTGGAGACCAGTGATGCCAAGTTGGTGCATTTTGCACTAGATCTGGTGTATTGAAAGCCTATCTAGTGACCAAAATTGCGTTCTAGTGCGCTAGTGCAAATTCTGGTGTGTTTCTGTTTTAAACCATCTGTTGATGATTTAAAACTGGGAAAATGTGGCGAACTACAGACTCTCAGCTCACCACATTTTCGGCGACATCTTATATTATAACTTGTGTGCTATGTAATTAATATTTTGTAAACCTCATTATTTTATTCATTTATTATGTATTTATTTATTTCTTATTTATTTATTTATTTATTTATTTATATTTTATCTACTGACTATTTTTTTACTATTTGACATCATGAGTTTTACTAATGTTTAATTTTTATATTTTTACTATCTCACAATGACCGTACATTTTAGATCAGCTCTGATAAAGAAATAATATGTTTCGAAACTGGGCAGCTGGATCTAGTTAGACATAAATGATACATGTCCGCAACCCGTACAACCTTCGCCACACAAATCATTGTTAGTATTGCCACACTCTAATGCTGAAGTGGATCGACTTTTTAGCCATTTAAGCAACATAATTAAAAACAAATTAAGAAATAGGCTTCAGGTTGACACTGTTAATGCAATATTAAAAGTAAAGGATGGACTTAAAAGATACAACAAATGTTGCTTTAATTATGAACTGCCGGATTCAGTGGTTTCTAAAATCAAAACAAACGAAACATACAAAAATGAAATAAATCAAGACGAGGAGGAAGCATTTAATATCTATCTTTAATAAATTTAAATAAATAATAATTTTTCGGAGTTCCTATTTTGTTAGTTAAGATGAACATTTACTTTATCTTGTGATTAAAAATATGTTAACTAGGCAATTGGGAGTTTGCAATGTGTAGTTTTTGTTTTTAATGTGATTAAGTTAATAGTTAATGTTTATTATATATTTATTATTCTTGTACTGAATATTAAAATATTAAAAAGTTATAATTCAACAATAAAGAAAATAAATAAATAAATTTATTATTATTACTAACAGACATCTTCATACAATAAAAAAGTAATTGTTCGATATTGTTTTTGAACTCCCCAAACTCGGACTACGCCCCAGTTTTGGTGCATTTCTGGTGGATTCTTACGCTCTATTTAGTGCATTGCAAGTATCTATAATTGGCAACACTGCTAGAGATCTGAAATGAGCAAGTCGAGTATGGTAGACGCAAAGCTATGCTGCGGCGTCTCTTCAAGAGCTTGAAAACGATACAACATTTTGCACTCACGGTTGTCCAGATAAACCGCGATATTATCAAAAGTGTTTACCGGTGCACAATAAAACAATATTTCACATTTACAATTCTTTCTTTCCCATTTATAATCGCAACCGTAATATCTACCGCATTAAATATTCCACTTGTTTAGTCAGTATATATAAAAAATTTTATTGATTTTAACTTTTGAGTAATGTATAAAATGAAATATTTTGATGTGATGAAAATATATAATATATTCACGCGATTTTTAACTAACCTCTTTTTACCAGAATGGTTGGTCTTAATATCAGAAAAAAAATCGGTTTTATTTCGTTTCCCATCAATATAAGTAGTTCAACAGGAATGTTTATCCAATTAATGGGGCAATTCTGTAGGAAATCTACATGCTACAGATGTTCGTATCTAAGGAGTTGTTTTATGTGTTGTTATGGACAGTTTCTTATAGATTCTGTCTGTAAGTTTACAGATTTGCCACAGAATTGCACCATAGTTTTTAGAAAAATACAGAATTTTTTATCAAAAAAAAAACATATTTTTTAGCAAATTAGCAAATTAATTATCTACAACTAAATACTTCCTTAACTACTAAAAGGAAGCTGTTAAGGCGTAAGGAGCAAAAATGAAAATCTTTTGACCCACACCCTGTAATCCAGGTAAAAAAAATAGGTTAATCCAATATTATGAAAAAAATCTTAGGTATGTGTGAGCCGGAATTTTTTTTTGAAATTTTTCGTTTTTTTTTTCAGCAGAGTGCGAACTTTTTTTTAACTGGACTATTTGTGTGACCGGCTGACTATGCTTGGTGCCACATGACCTCTTAGGTTGCTGGATAACAATTCCGTGTAATACTTTATAATTGGCTCAACTTCTAGACTAGTTTTTTTGTTTTTTCTTTTTTTAATTTTTTTTTATTGCATATATTAAACATTTGGGCTTCCAAATAGCTGACACTCACTAACTAATAACCTACATGAAAAGAAATATTCGAGTTCAACGTGAACAACGAACAATCTGTCCAAAAAAATACATTACTGTTTGAGTTAATTGGAACAAGAGCGGGAGATAGAGCGGCCTTATAATGGCCCGGAGCAGGTCTATACTTGTAGCAAAGTGACTTATGTATGTCTATGCTTGACTCATGCTTGATATTAGTCTTCTTTACTTGTTCGTCAGTCTGACAATCCAAATTCACATTTAGTGGTGTTGGGATTTGCCACGGTGGAGATGCGCTTTTCCAGCAGTATCTGGTTCACTTCCATAACTCCAAGTTCACCAAGAGCTTCTTTATCAATGAAAAATTGACAATGTTGGACTGGCTTGGAATTCACAAGACTTGAACCCCACTTAAAATATGCAGGCTATTGTTAAAGTTTGAATGGACTGCTCCGCCAAAAGTAAGATGATCGAGATTGTCATCAAAGTCTGGTAACAGGACCCAGAAGTGCAGCACATATCCGAAAAACTCATTGATTCAATGGTTAAGAGGCCAAACGAAGTAATTAAAGCGAATGGAGGTCACATTTTTTTTTTAAATGTAAAAGAAATATGTAAATATATGTTCATGTTTAGCCTTTATCTCTAATTTTCCTGTTTGCCCCAACTAATTTGCACAGTACTGTATTGACATTGATTCAGCATTCAGGCCTTTGTCTCTCATGAAATACCAATGAAATATACGAAAATTTATATCAATGCTCCTGTTGCTAAAAAGTCTTGTAGATTTTACTACGGTCATCAAACTCAGCCCTTACTTATCGATTACAGCGTTTGTTGGAGATTGCAATACAGCTCCAATAATTCAAAAAATAAATAGTGACCCGCTTTACGAGTTGTTTAAACCAAGACGAAATAAAAATATGTTAGAAATGGTCATTGACATTTGGACTTTGTTGTTGGTATTTGATATATCATGGCAGACTGTTCTGTGCTAGTGTCGTGACAATTCTGTGAAGATATACGATTGTGTGCTGTAACTAGAACAGTCAAAGCTGTTTCTAATGCTGTCGACGTTGTGAGAAACCGATCGAATACTGCAAGTGACAAATATCATGATTATCCCTTGAGGTTCAAATCCTATTCGACATAGCAAATGCATTGTGGGTTAGAAATCCTATGATAATTCAAAGGATACACAAACATACGAAACATGGAATCAACATCGGAATATTGTTTAAATAAATCATATGTTTTGAATCAGTTTGAGTATTAATTCTGCTCATTTAAATAACAGAAATCCAAACACTATCCATTAACAAACGTAAATAAATCTCAGTAATATTTCAGAGAGAAAAAACTTTTTTGGCTATTTGGCAGCTTTAGTGCTATGTTGCTAATGATAAAAAGAAAGAAATGGAAATGAATTACACACAAGGAAACCACATATTTTTATAATCATGGCGAATAAGTTGGTATATCACAAAATCATAAAACCAATTGAGTTAACAGGGAATAAGTGAAAATGGATGGAAAGAACATCGCAGGCTGACGAAAAAAAGCACAAAAGTCAATGTATGTAATATTACAGGAGACGGTTTTTATTATCTGCTACTTAAACTTGTGGCTCTACTAATATCTGGTAGTTGATGTGTAATATATCAAGAGTAAAATGTTTTTACTTGTGTGCTTTTGTAAGCTGTGTTTTGTAAATATCTGTGAAGTAAAACCATAAAATTCTCGCATTTTTTGATATATGTTCTTTTGTCCACCAGCCTGAAATGTGTAAATGAAAAAACGGCAGAAAGAGGAACACAATTAAATAAGACAAAAATGTGTTACAATAACAGACAGATGTGTTAACATTGGCAGAATGCTGTAAGGAGACCAAGTGACATTTATTACCTCATACATAATTATGAAATAAAATTAAAATTAAAACAAGAATCGTAGTCATTTGTGTAACACCATTTTAAATTTCTGGAAATCCAACCTAGATGTTGACTGAGGAACAGATAGGAAAACTACAAGTCTATCAGATAGCGCTAGAAAGAAAAATCTTAAATGCTACTAAGAAAGACAAAATTAGAAACACAGAACTCAAAAGCAAGATAAAAATAGAAGACTGTACAAATATTAAATAGTCTAAAATGAAAATGACTGGCCACACAATGTGACCAAACGATGGCAGATGGAGTAAGAGGATTATAGAGAGGACACCGTGCAACAATAAGCGTAGAAAAGGAAGACAAAATAAAAAATGGTGAGATGAACTCCCCAAATAAAATAAATCTTGACCAAAAAACACTCAAGAATGAGAATCCTGGAAGATTTTAGGGTTGGTTTTCACGCAGCAGTGCAATTCATATATATCTTTCTATTATTATTATTATTATTACATGATTTTTTTCAATGTGTATAACATTGAAAAACCTATAAACATACCACAATAAATCATAGATCTAAGGACTGGCTTAAAGCCAAATCAGGTTAAAAGATGATTATAAATATGAATAAATATGATAGATAAGACGCCAACAGATTTAGATGGAAGAAGATACTTGAAGATCCAAAATTCAAGGGTTTGTTGAGACATGGTTAATATCGATGAAGAGAAGCAATCTATCTGACTTTCCAGCCATTTGATTTCTGTGGGAGTCTGTGGGTTTTGGAGACTGTGGGTCCACGAACAGTGTCCTACACGAAGACGAGTGATACTCCGCCATTGTTCCTGCACAAAGAGAAAGAGTGAGAGAGATAATGATCAATTTAACACGGAAAGCAAAAAAGCAGGCTAGATGAGGTTAAAAGAAAGTTAAAAATATTAAATATAATAGAGTAGAAGACGCTAATTCAAGACAGATTTGACGATATTTGACGATCTAAAACTCAGAAAGAGTTGTTGAGCCTTGGTTTATGACGATAAAGGGAAGCAATATGTGACAAAGACAAATCTCAACAGTAAGTATCTGTGGGTCCACCAACAGGAACCTACGCAAATGAGCGATTGGTGTGTTGGATTTACGTTTTCTCCCGTCGATCCATTACTCTACTGAAGGATTTGGTGGAGTCTTATTGGCATTATGATTTTTATTTTTGAAGCTGGCGCTTTGCAATCTTAAACCAGATATTTAGCTTCCTTTATTCGATCCAATGGTTGGAATATTTACCTCTCGACCAACGTCTATTACTTTTCTTTGACTTGACCGAAACACAACTTTATTTAGGTATAGAAACGCGTTGTCGCACCCTGTACTACAAAAGGAGTAAAAAAGAAAAAGAGAAAGATAGATTAGTTGAAGTAAACACACTATATAAAATTTAGTAATTATCCTTTAGTGACATTGAAAGATAATACAGCAACTAATGTTTTGTAACATTTATCATTTTTCCATCTCGAAACGAAACTTCGTTAGAAAACTCGTTCCTGAGTGAATAACTTGCACAGTATATAAAATGGGTCAACTTCAGAAAAGAAATATGAAACTATCTAAGTGGATGATCTTAAGACGAGCAATTGTTCGCACTTTGAATAGTGCTGCCACGAACGGTTTGTTGTTAAACCATCGGATGTTGACCACAAATGAACTACGAGAACTTTTACCGTATAGTTTGGTAACTGCAGCTAATACAGATCATTGCTTTTTACAAATGACCGAGTTAATTACATTCCGGAATTATTATTTGAGTTTTAATTCGTGTTTCAATGTACTTTCAACAGAAAAAGAAGAAGAAGTTTTCAGATCATATTAATTTTCAGTGTAAATCGGAATTAATTAACACTCCAAAAATAACTTTAAAAGTTAGGAAAGATCGCTAAAAACAAAAAAATAAACAGATAACTTGAATCATCAACTGGTAGCCATATTTTTATGCGGGGTAATGGAAAGAAAGGAAAACATTTTTTTTATATAGTAAATAACAAAATAAATTAGTTTTTTATTATATATCTTCTATACCGAGTTGGCAAGTATGTATGAAATATAATTTTGGTCAAATGAACGCTTCTTGCCTCGAAGCAATGATACATTTTTTCATGACCACAAACTACATTTTGCATGACTTTTTCACACATTTCAACACTTAACAACAATGCTGTCACCAGTATTATCATTCCTTTGTTCAATTGCCTATGACCTGCTGCAACAGTCTTTGCTCTTTACATTTAAGAACTGTAAAAGATTCAGTGTAGCGCTGTATTACAAGTAACGGCGTTTTGATGGAACTACATTTTGGCAAGAACCAAATTTTTAATTTGTGGTTACATAAAGTGGCGAAACTTTTACAGCATTTCCCGTACTGTGTTTGAAAATATATGACCAAATGACACACCCCAGCCCATATACAACACCAAACAGTATATACGCGTGGAAATTTCGTTGGTCTATTTATTCCATTATATAATAATATTATAGTAACAATAAGCGCCTCTCTCTTAAAATTTACAATCCTAAGCTTAGTTAGCAGCAGCTCTCCATTCCTTCCTGTCTTCTGCTTTTCTCTTCAGATCTACATATTACTGACAGTTAAGCTGATCCTTCAACTGACTCATATATTTTAAGGGGGTCTTCCTTTAGGGTTTGTACCTTCAACCATATCTTCCACGATTATTTCCCACAAACCTTCAAGTAGCAAAATATGCCCCATCAGGCTAGCTTGTCTTTTATTTATATTTTGAAGCAGAAATCTTCTTGCTTCAGCTCTTTGAAACACCTCTTTGTTCGAGACTTTGTCAACCCATTTTACTTTTAATATACGTCGATAACACCAGGTCTCGAAGGCTTTCAATCTTCTTTTTTCTGTAGTTGATATTGTCCACGTTTCACATCCATAGAGTGCTATGCTCCATACATATGTTTTTGGAAGCTTCTTCCTCGGTGTTATTACGATGTTATTTGAGGTGAATAGTTAAAAGTGAGCTTTGCCTGAGCAATTCTACTTCTGATGTCCCTCTTTGATTTGTTATCGTTCGTGATAACAGATCCTAGGAATGTGAATTCTTTGACTTGTGATACCTTACACCTTTCCGGATCCCGGCTTCTTTTGTTGTGTTGCCTATCTTAACAACACCAGTTTCATTTATATACAGATTCCAGATCGAATGCCTATCCTTATGATCAATTACAGCTTTTTTGAGGATTTTGAACATAATGTTCCAGTTGACATTATCAAATGTCTTTTCTAAGTCTATAAAAGCGTTAAAAGTATTTTGATTTTTCTTGATCCTCTTATCTAGAACTAATCTCATAGTTAGAATTGCTTCACTTGTTCCGGATTCTTTCCAGAATCCGAATTAATCTTCCGATAATAACGCATCTAGTTTTAGCTCTATTCTTTTATGCAAAATATTTATAAGAATTTTTGATGCCTGTGAAACGAGGCTTATCGTGCGCAAATTTTTACACTTTTCCGCACCTGCTTTTTTCGGAATTGGAACAATCTGGCATTTATAGAAATCTGATGGCATACCTCTTTTTTCATATATTGCATACATTAGTTTATAAATTGTTTCTTGCATATTTAGCCCGGCATTTTTTATTAATTCTGCTGGAATATCATCTAAACCTAGTGTTTTCTTCTTGTTCAACTTTTTCACAGCGCGATCATACTCACTTGTGAGTATGTTGTAGCCTATGTCGTCTTGATCTATCTCATCTTTTCTAACAAGCGCCTAGGGGACGATTAAGGGCAGAGAAGGTAAGACCTCCATCTCTAGACCTGCGGCATTATATATAATGATGAAATCAACGTGACATTTCGATTATTGCTATTACTGATGATGCTGGCTACATATAAGGTTAATGCATGAGTTCGTAGCGTTTTTGGTTTCCAAGTAAAGTGTTTTGAAAATCAATCTTGGGTGCATTCGAGTTGTACAGAGTAGAGCGAGCGCTGAGCGAACAGTTGATGGTGACGTCATGAATAGAGCACTAATGGAGCGAGCGTTCTTGTGACGTAATGTTTGTAAAATCTAACCCTACAATTTTAGGCGGCGTTTTTACTGTCAGATTAGTTCACGGCAGTCATGAATCAAAATTATATACCTCGGTTTTTCCTTGATTTTTTTTTCAATGATGAAGAAATAAAATTAATTAAAAATTAAATAATAATTAATTAATGAATTTAATGAATTTTTTTCCATTTTAATTTTATGCACGATGTATTTTAATATTTTTTTTGCTGTTTACAGAACGTCACAAATACATAAAATGGCCGTACTCTGTAGCCATAGACAAATAACAATATTATTTGTCTATTATTATTTGTCTAAGGCTATTATTTTTATTTTATTTATAATTTAGATTTAAACTTTCATTTTTTCCCGCCGTTCCCTCACTTTTTTACATCATACTCCATATGCTCGGTCTTAAAACCCCGAACACATAGAGTGCACTCTAAATGCTCGCTCGATCGCAAAACGAATGCAATTGAGTGTACTCCGAGCGTCAAATCGAACACGTTTGAGTGTACAGAGCGTGCTCGGAACGCTCGGAGCGTCAAATCGAATGTACCCCTTGTCTCCCAAATTACTTTTGTCTTCCAATGCATTCTTGCCTTTGAAATATAACGCGTAACCGGATGTTGTTTTACCGGTTACCCGTTCTGATTAGAAATAGATACGTCGAAGTCTATTGTTTTTTAATTATGTTGGAAAATCAGTGAAATTAAATGTACGGAAGCGGATCGGATGTAATTTTGATATATGTGGATACGGTTCGGATGCGGATATCAAAAACAAATCCAAGCAGAACTTTACTTTCACATGCTGGAGATCAAGAAACAGAGTACTTCCCTCTTTGTTCTATACATCACTTAGGTTTTCAGAATCTGTTTACATTATTTCAGAGTAAAAACCGGTTTAAATGTGTTTATCATTATTATGGGCGTAAAAGACCACTGCCACTGTTGTTAAAAATGTACTTTTACTTATAACGTTTTTATTAAGCTAAACAGCTCCGTTAAAGAATAATGATACATATAATATACATATCACTGATGAAAAAAATGCTTTTTAGTTTTTTACAGCAATAGCACATAAAACATGTATAGCTGTAGAAATGTTACGAAATATAAAACTTAATATTTAAACATTTGACCTTTAAGTTTAGATTTCTCTCATAAGGATCAACTTTAAGATATTTATCCTTAAAGATGTCGACGAGGAATATTTGAAAGGGTTATCTTGATAAACTCATATCTGAAACCATTTTAGGAATTTTGTAGAAAAAAATGTTTGGCTCTTAGCAGTTTAGAAGCAATATGGAAATAAGGTATGGGCAAAAATTTTCAATTTCTTTAAATGAATATTGAAAAAGATATTCTAAATTTCGAAAAATTCGATATAACATGAATTTTAAAAATGTAAGTTCTGCAGGAAAATCTTTATTTTGAGCAAGATGACCAGAAAGCTTATTATTTATTTATTTATTTTTATACTTATTTATTTATTTATTTATTAAATTCAGACCACAAACAGGACGAACCCAAAATAATGCTCTTAGATATTGCAATTACAATTGCAATAAATGTTATTGACAGATTACATTTATAATGGGAATAAAATTATAATTATTTAAAAAATATATGTTTAATTAAAGACACATCACCTGCTTAGCTATTAGTCTCTAGAACTACTGTGGATACATTATTGGCGCCTTATAAATGTTTAAGCTTATATTAGATGACGAATATTGGTTGCCTGTAAGAAATTGAGTACGCTGTTGGTCATTGTTGAATTGTTGAAGATGTCTTTAATGTTATGTTGTAAATTGTAGTTTGTACGTAGGTTGGTGTAGACTTGACAGTTAATTAATATGTGGTTAATGGTGAGTTGTTCGTTACATGCCTCGCATAGTTTGTTATCTAGTCTTGTCATGAGGTGTTCGTGTGTGTGTTTGATGTATCCGGTTCTAGATCTTGTCATTATTACTTGTTCTCGTCTGGTTGTGCCTGAGTTTGTATGTCGTTCTTAACTGTATGTAGTTTGTTGTTGGTAGTTTCACGCCACTTAGTCTGCTCGTGTGGAGTTTCGTTTTGATGATCTGTCTTATGTAGGTTTCGTTGGGAGGTGAGTCGAGTGTATCTTCATGATAGGCAAAATCTCGGGCGTCTGTTTGCATGTTCGTTACCTTCTATGCTTGTGCGGGCAGGAACCCAGATGAGGTGAACTATTTTCGTTGGTTCCGCTGTCATCTGGTGTACTTGGTCTTGAATGTGTTGTATGGCTGTTTCTTTTGAATAGTTATTGTTGAGAGTTTTTAGTGCACTCAGATAGTCAGTGCATAAGGCTATGTTTCGGTAGGTGGTATCTGATGCCATTTTAAGTGCTTTCAGAATTGCTACGGCATTTTCTTCGAACACACTACTGGCTGTTGTTAGCGTTTTTGCGAAGTTTAAGATAAAAGGTATTGCTTTGTACGGAATTTAGAGCTTAAATATTTTTCTTGTTTAAGAAGTTTTGTCACAACTTGTGCACTGATACGTGGGTTATTGTTAGAATATATAATTATAATGCAAACTAAGAACTAGCTTTCGCTAAAAATTGTAGATAGGAGGTATTGCCAGATCACCAGCGAAATATAAATTAGACATAATAAAATTAGTAAATAAATAAATAAATTGATCCCAACACTTTGATAGGCATATAAGGGGCAGGGAAAAGTAAGTTCTCCGTTTCTAGACCGCCGGTCATGGATATGAAATTCACGTGGTTAGTGTGACGTTTCGGCCGGTCCTATTATCCTTGTATAAACAGGTACTCATTTTAAGCGTTAAATACTTGAGGCTGAGTCGACTCTGGAGCTGCATTAATTAAAATAGTTATAATATAAAATAGATAAATATAAAAAGAAATAAATTTGAGAACAAAAAAGAAAAAACATTTAAAACTGGAAAACCTAGAAGAGGAAGGCAAGTCTCCTTACCCTTAACTGCGGGCGTCTATGAAAATGATGGTATCGCTAGTATGCGCAGGGTCTTGGACTGTGTTCGTAAGATACTAAATTATGTCTAGGTCTTCTGTTGTGATAGGTCGTATTTATTTAGTAGGGTCAAGAAAAGAGCTGTTATATAATGCAGTAGTCCCAGTAAAAAATGACACAGATTTGTCACCGGCAAAAAGTGACACAGTTCCAAGGGTTGTCCTGCATAAATTAATTAATATGTTGATGAAACCGCGAAAAACATTATTAATTATTAATTAGAATCGTATTAAATTTTTTATGTAAATGATAACAATAGATCTTATAAGGAACACGATTTAGTATCATAATGTAGGAGGCAGCATTTATCATTTATCATGACTGGAGCGACAAAACAATTTATTACATTAGGTGGGCGTGGGCCGTTGTATAGCACGTGACACTGTGCTGATATAATGGCTTCAAAGACATGAATGGAGCATGGGGTCAGGAAGTAACCGCTGTTCAAGTTGTACATCGGCGCTTTGAGCCGTCTTACCCGGCATCCTCTCTGCTCACCCCCCCCCCCCATACGCTAGTTAACGGACCAAATCAAAATCAGTGCCGACTCGTCACTTCAAACAAGGTATTTCAATAATACTACTCAAGCAAACACAGACATTTAACAGCTAATATGTGAACAAGTTGGCGCTGCCACCAAATACTAAAATAGTTTTTCATAACAATTAATTTAATAAAAATGTATTATTTAAACTCAAGTTACAATTATTTCTAACATTAAATTTTAAACTATAGACAAGTTCCTTAAACAATCAGTTCGTCATATTACGTCAGACACGCACTACGGGAGGTTACAAGTTTTACCCCGTCCAACCAATCCAGAAACACGCTTTTGAACACGTTTTTCTTATAATTAAACGTCCACCCAAAGACAAAAAAATGCTTCTGATCCCCATGTAGCGTACCAGTGGTACATTACTTGAAATTGCATCGTTTATTATCAGCTAGGTAGCGAGCCTGTGATATAATGTAAAATCTGATCTCAAACTTAAGTGAGATTTCTGGCTAAAGGAGTTCGCGTACTAGGTATGAGATTTATCCAGGATTCATCATTACGATATGTAAATTAAATGATATGTAATAGTACTTACCAATCGACTGATGAGGCATCGTTTAATTAGTCTGGATCTTAGCTGTTCACTTAAGTTCTTAGAAGTGAATCATAACACATGTTAAGTAAAAGTATGCGTTTTTTTAATATTACGTTTAAAAATTTATTAAAAGTAATATTTACAATGAGTTTGAATGTTAAAGTATATGCATTAAAATAATTAATAAATAAAAATAAACAGAATCGGATAGACCACCAGAATGCCGACACAGTGCCTCTAAGAATTCAACGTGCTAGATAATTTCTCTTACCAGACCAAATACTTCTGATCCCCTATTGAGAGCGACGGGTGTTTATATAAGGGTTCTGATAGCAATTCTAGGAATAAGGGTCAAAAATTGTTCAAGGAATTGTCAAAGCTATTAGGTTATAACTTGAACAAATGTCATTTTGAACAATGAAGCATTTAAAATTCCCTAAAATTCTAAAAAATGCTAACAGTTCCTGTCATTCTTAACTCGACGGGTGTCAAAAGCTTGAGAGTCATTATCCGGGTGGACTAAACAATTCGGTACACCCCACATTTTTTTTGTTGTTGTATTTTTGGCCTCCTTCTTTGCAAAAAATCTGGGTGAGCGCCTGTATTAGGCCATAATTTTATCATAATTGGCAAACTAAGTGGACAAATACGATTTGTTTTTTTTTTTTTTTTCTTTTCAATTATAGACTATAATTGGTCCTCATTCTTTTATTTTAGTAAAACATAGTGAAATCATATTTAGTTTGAGTTCGATAATAACTTTGTAATTTTATAAATTTTAGTTAAATTTTTAGAACATAATTGCATTATTTTAGTCTAGTTGTCATTTTATCTCCCTCTCTTTTCTGGGTACAGGTCGCAATCTCAAGTATTTAATACTTAAATAAGGCTCATTTACACAGGGATAATAGGACTAGCCGAAACTTCACACTGACTACGTATCTTTCATATCTTTAGCCAAAGATATAGAAACGAAGAACTTACCTTCTAGGCTCTTATATACGCTTACGTAGGCGTTGGGAACCTATTATTATTTTTACTTGCCTCTTGAACACTGCCATTCATTTGACTTTTTGCGTCACTTATAAGTCCTCAATTTTACTATTTTATCAGACGAAATGTTCTAGTATGTGGACAAATAACACAAATAAGACTTAATGTCTGACATACTTTCTTCTGGCTGTCTATTTATATAAATTTAAATAAATAACTCATATTGACTATACTATTATTTTACTATTTTACATTTTAACAAGATTACATTTTATTAACTAATCAATTCATAGTCAGTATAAGTTATTTGTTATGTAATAACTAGTGGCAATGAAGCGGCAACGAAAAACGGAACAACAGATACTGGGCAAAGCCAGAGCACAAGCTCTGTAAAATACGTAAGGCTGCGGTTACAGTGGAAGCGTGTTCGCGCGAACAGTAAGTCGTGCGTATTCGGCCGCATTCGCGCGACGGATTCAAGCCTGTAGAAATACACAGGTTTAGTTACTGTAGAAGCTTATCAATCGCGCGAACTACGCTCGTACTCGCCCGCATTCGAGCGACTAATTCTAGCGTGTAGAAGTACACATCTGTGTATTGTAAATCGCTCGAATAGCTGAATTCAAAATTGTTTGTTTTGTTCGCGCGAATATGCGTTCTACCTACAGTTCTTATCTCCGTACAGTCCACTTGTTTTACTTGCTCTGTGGTACAGTCTGTGTATACAAAATGAATATTGAGAAATTAATATTTTTAGTTTTTGATCGAAGATCGTTATGGGATCAAAAATGTAAAACTTACCATTGATCAGTCACGTAAATTATGGGATGAAGTGGCGACTGAATTAAAAGTTAGCGATAAGGAGAAATATTTAATTTTTCCATGTTCTAAACACAATAAAAAACAAAACAACATATGAATGGTTTATACCAGTGGTTCTCAACCGGTGGTACGCGTATCACTAGTGGTACCTGAAAGAAGACTTGGTGGTACGTGAATAACAGTGACGTATTTTTTTAATTAATGTAATGAAGAAAAAATATATATAAAATTACTCAAAGGTGAATTGTGTCAAAATTAACCTGCTTTATTATGCAAACATTCTTGATATTTTCTATATTACTAAGAAATTGGAGCATTATAGGCTATTCCAAACGTTTAGGTGGAACTACATTTTGCAGTCTAGTTACTTTCATAGTTTGAATTGTACTTTTTGGCCGTTTTGTTTAAGGTTTGTAATTCATACATCCAATAAAAATTTTTTGGTTAAGGTTAAATCATTTTAAAATGTCATTTTTTGTGGCATTCTTAATACAAATATCACATTTATTTATTTTTTTGTCATTAAAATAACTGCTAGAACTAAACACCACCTATCTAGTCGCTCATATACGCGCGAATATGCCCGTTTACGCGCTAATACGCCCGAACTGTACTTCGGGCGAACACGCTTCCACTGTAACCGTAGCCTAAGAAAGAAGATGAAACGATAAAGCATTAAGTGAAGAGATGCAGAGAGATGGTAGTTTGGGAGGAAGAGATAAAAGAACTGATGAGTGAGGAAGGCAAGGGAGAAAAATGGTCGAGAGAACTGGAGGCAAGAAGAAAGGAGATCGGAGAGGGAAGCTGGAATGAGAATAGGAAGAATGAGAGGGACATCGAAAGAACAAAGAAATTAAATAAAAATGTATTGCAGTAAAATTCATTGTAATGTTATTTTATTTTATTTCCTTGTAGTAATACCGTAAACGCCGCAAAGCCTAAGGGAAAATAAAGAATATATTTTTTATTTTTTTATGTAATACTTAGTACGTATCTTTATTCTCCTGTTCTGCGTATATTACATCGTACATAGATAATTAGCAAGTGTCTATATGAAATCTGGGCAACATTGTGACGTCATTTCTTCTTAAGGTCATATGTTAATCTTATAATCCCAGTGATAAACGAATTTTTCTGGCATAAACAAGTTAAAAATACTCAGCTTTAGAATCATTTTTTTTTGTAAGAATTGAACGTTTTTAAAATAAAAATTAATGAAACATTATTTAAAAATAGTGTAAATAATTAAAAGTTAGTATTAAAATAGAGTTAATTTAGTGTTTTGTGATAGTGTAGAGGTTTTTAAAGAAGACTTAGTTCTAAATCTTCCAAATAAAGTACCTACATATTTTTTAATTTCAATATTATAACACTAGGGGCCGGTTTCTGAAAGCACCTAACATGGTGATATATTTTTTGGTTAATTATACGAAATTAAGATACGCTAAAAAATAAAAACATATACACAAACAAACAAAAGAAATTTTTATATTATAAATCTGTCATTGTTGACGGGTAGTAACCTAGTACTAAAATAACCAGTTATGTAAAATACTATATTACTATTATATATCTTAATTTTTTAGCTCTGAAGAAGATTTTAAAATAAATCGAAACGTTAGGATAGTTAAATAAACTTGTTTTATCTTTCACTTTTCCGAATCCTATTAATTCATCAATTATATTACCTACGGATATAATTCAACAAACATATAAAGTTTGTTATTTATATGGATTAAAATTTTAATCATCTGTTTTAAAAATTATAGAAAATAAAAAAATAATGATATCATTGACGTCATTTGGCGTTACTAAATGGCGGCGTTCGAAACTGTTTAATATTTAATAATTAATAACTTTCTTATGGAATAGGAATTTTTTTTGGGAAAAATGTAGTATAGTGGAACACTACGATGTGGTGTGGGATACTTGAGAAATAATGGGCGTGGCCATCGAAAAATACCTAAAATCCAGTGCTTCTCAAACTATCACTTATCATTTACGTTACAGCAAAAAAAAACACATTACAAAAACAGTAAAAGTAACTTTTAGCTGCTTATACTACGCCCTGAGTTTGCACTTTTGCTCTGTTTGCACTGTTTCCATGTTTCAATTCACTTTATACAATTTATTTTTAGGTGGTTTATAAATAAAAATAAAAAGTTATCAATAATAACCTAAGATAGTGCTTTTAAGGTGAATCACTGTCCCTGGCCCTGCACAGAACAGTATGCGTATTATAGGCAGCTAAAGTTACCTTTACCACAAAAACCGTACGAAGTACGTGTACTCCAGCTGGTTATATTATATTATCTTTTAATTATAATCTTTATTTAATATTTGTTTTTGTTTGTGAAGTCTCCTTTCTCAAATATCTCCCACCAGATTCGTCCATCATACTACATTTTAGCCTTTTTTTTGCTACATAATATTTTTTTATTACTATTCTTTGAATTGCAAATACTTAATTTCATTTATTTAATATCATTCTGCAAGTCTGTTGTGGATATGTTCCCTTATAGTCTGTATCTGGATATCTTTTTCTCTTAGGCCCAGTCTTTCCACCTACCTCTAGGTAACTAACTGACAGTTAAGGTTATGTGATACTTTCTGTGCTGAATAAATGTCATCCCGTCTTTCAATACAAATGTATCTATCGGGTAGTTATCTAACTGAAAATGAGACTGACGTACTGAATTCACTGATTGGTATTGACATTTATTCAGAAGATGAAGTTCCAGATAACCTTATCTATCATATAGTTCCCTAGAGCTTTACCTGATGGTGGAAAGGCCAGGCCTTAAAGTTATTTCCTACTGTATGCTAAACGCAAAATTTCATAAAATTAAATATATTTTGAAAAGTACTCTTGAGTTAATGTAAAAAAAACGTCACATTTTTTATCCCATTAACAAACCATCCAAAATATATTTCCGTCTGTTGTATACTCTTTTTTTATTCAATACGTCGTGTTATTCAGTTGAATAAATCCAAGACAAATGCCACTTGAGTAGGCGCCACTGACCGTTGGTTTGTATCTATCTAAGAGCCCAGAGTGTAAGAAGACCCGGAGCAAGGCACTGGATCAATGATCTCCTGATGACAAGACTCGCTTCCTCCAGTTGCTTCCTTTGTACAAGCAAGGTCTCGGATGAATACAATGCCTCGATATTCCTATACACGCTTCCAAATTGCATATGGGAGACCATTTCTCTTTTCTCCTGCATTTTAACTCCTTGCCCTGATATGAGTTCATCGTGATAGCGTATGTTCCAGATACACGCTTCTTATAAGCTTTTTTAAAAGGGTGTCTTAAAGATGATCGTTCAGAGACAGTCAACTTAAAAATGATATATAAAAAAAATCTTTGTCATAGGTATCACAAACACGTGGGGATATCTCAAACTACTAAAATATCAATCTATTTAATAAATAATAGATGGCATAACATATTGTGACCAAAATTTGAAATTAACTGAAGAGTTTTTCCTTCCAAAATGACATTACTAAAAAAAATCTATCCAGTCTAAGATGTAAAAATCAGCTGTGGCCACCACAGGACCAACCGCCATCACAAAGTAATCGTATAAAATACATTCTAGCAGCAGAGTAGAAATAACTTGGCCTAATATTTTCTAACAGAGATATTATTTATCATGACCATACAAACGTTACATATAAGTATGAAAAAATAGATACCTACTTAGAAATAATTTCGAAAATTTTTTCAAAAATGTTTCGTTTTATCAAAAAATTTCTCAAATTAAAATTATTAGTTATTGATTTTATAGCAACTTTTGTTCAATACATTTTTTTTAAATATTTTTTTGTTGTGAAATATTCGCAAAAATCTTAAAAACTCCCATTTTTAGTCAACCAATTTTTACCAAAAGTTGATCAACTCGTGCCATTGATGGCAGAAGCTTAAATATGACGTATTATATGTGTACACAGACAGACGGACAGAAGGACGGACAAACAGACCGACAGACATCATGCTAAAAATAGTCAAAACGTTATGTAGGGACCTCAATTCGTGGAGATCCATCGTATTTTGGAATGTCAAAACCGGTATGATCACAATACCTCTTATATATGTTGGCGGTCGGTAAATAGTCAAAACGTTGTGTAGGGACCCTAATTCGTGGAGATCCATCAAAATCTCGAAATATCAAAATAAATTACATAAGGGTTGGTTATGGAAACATAAAGTAATGTCTACTGCAAACTTTATATAACAATAGATAACTTATGAGAACAACATCAGTGCTGATAGTTAAATAATTCTAGCCAACCGGCGTAGCGTAGTGGTAACACATGTGCTCTGAATTGCGAAGTTGTCGGGTTCGAATCCCGTTCAGTCATGTAAATTTTCTCAAATAAAAATTGTCCTGGCTAATTGCTACAACAGCAAAGACAATTAAATTAAAAAAAAAAAAAAAAAACGCTGTTCCCTTTGGTTTTTACAAAAGTGAACAGTATATATAGGTTATTCAAAACTTTTAGGCGGGTCTAGATTTTATCGACTAGTAATTTTTATCTATTAATTCGCACTTTTGGTCATTTGGTTTAAGCTTTATAAATCATACTGACATTGCAAATTCTAGATTAAATTGATTGTCATTATAAAATGTCCTTTTCATTTAATTTTAATTTTTTGTCATTCTTAATAAAAATTTCCCATTTATTTATTTGTTTTTGTCTTCAAAATATGTAAAAAAAGTATTACATTTTTTAATAAATTTCATTCGTTTCCATAGTTTCACTCACAGAACAGTTTCCTGTTGGAATTTTAAATTTTCACATACCAACCTGAAAAATGAAATAACCCAAGCAAGGTCCGTTCTCGTGACTCATGACAACCTAAAGAACGAAATTCCCATTTAGTTCCGCCTAAACGTTTGGAATAGTCTTTATACTTTCATCTATATATCATTGTAAAACAATTACATTGTTAATATAAGAATAAAATGTTTTTAACGTTTTATAGCAATATATTCATTTTTCCTTTCGATACTAAAAATATCGATATTTTGTTTCGATACGATACCGGTATCGATACTTTATATTCGATATTATCGATACCCAAATATCGATACTTTCTCAGTATCGCATATCCCTAATCACACATATAGATTTTTGCGAGAAAAATTTGAAACGATTCCTATAGTTTAAAAATCAGCTGTGGCCACCACAGGACCGACCGCCATCAAAGTACTCATATAAAATACATTCTGGCAGCAGAGTAGAAATAACTTGGCCTTATATTTTCTAACAGAGATATTATTTATCATGACCATGGAAACGTTACATACAAGTATGAAAAAATTTAGACTTGGAAAAAATTTCGAAAAATTTTACAGAAATTATTCGAATTTTTTCGTTTTATCAAAAAACGCCTGAAATAAAAGTTATTAGTTATTGCTTTTATAGCAACTTTAGTTCAATAAATTTTTTCGCAATATTTTTATATTGTGAAATATTCACAAAAATCTTAAAATCGACGTGAGTAAACTCCCACTTTTAGTAAACCGATTTTTACCAAAAGTTGATCAACTCGTGCCATTGATGGCAGAAACTTAAATATGAAGTTTCATAAAAATCCTTTCAGCCGATTTTGCTCTACACGTGTTCACAGACAGACGGACGGACAGACGGACAGACGGACAGACAGACAGACAGACAGACAGACAGACAGACAGGCAGACAGACCGACAGACAGACGGACGGACGGACAGACAGACCGACAGACATCATGCTAAAAATAGTCAAAACGTTATGTAGGGTCCTCTATTCGTGGAGATCCATCGAAATCTCGAAATGTCAAAATCGGTATGATCACAATACCTCCCTTATATATCTGGGCGGTCGGTAAAAATAGACTATAGTTGAATCTTTTGCGAGATCCTCCCATGCAGTGAATACTATTCTACCTAGATTGCTATTCGGTCCTCTTTTATTCTCAACATAGATGATTTTTTCCACAGCTATGCTTTAGTAATTCGTAATTAAAAATTTTCCAGGGTTTGATCACACTTGTGTAGCTACACCTTAAATTCCTTGTTCTAAATACGTTAATTACAAAAAAAATATCAGAGTCTGGCATATAAAAAAATCATCAAATACCACTGATTAAAAAATCATTCCAGCAGAATTCATCAAGGATCTTAAGATTCAAAAACGCACATTAAATAATCAATTGAAAAATAAATTAAATCCTGCTTTTCTTTACTGTAAAAATAAATTAAAAAGCTCTCTTTCATGTGCTTACAAATAAGTATTGGTTTCAGTCAATAGTAAATTCTTTTATAGCAGATTCTATCGAAGTTGCGCGATGTAATGCGGCGGGATTGCCCGTAGACATGCATTTTTAAATTTAATTATTTGCTAGCGAGCATTTGTTAGCAAAACAAATCCGATTGAAACTACTGGTTTAATCATCGCAAGTACATTGCTTTGTATATTTCAGTCTCTTGTCAGTAACCTCTAATTGTACAAATGTATAAAATAGCAAAAAAATCCACAGAGATCTCATTCAGATTTTTACAGATAATCCATTCAGAACAAAGAGATTTTAAATCACAATTTCAATTTTAAGCCCTCATGTTCTAAGCATATCTATTCAACGACTGATGAATTAATTGTTAACTAGACAGGGCAGTCATTCGTTTACCGAATGTACAATTAAATTAGGCGCTGAATTTAAAAATCGCTGTAGTATATAGGGTCTTCGACAATAACATCGCCGTAACATCACCGTTACATAAATAGTTCAGAATAGGGCTAATAGAATCGAATTATAATAATATGACCTATATTTCCCATTTTTTTTTTTTTTTTGCAACTTTTCTTATTATTTATGATGTGATGGGCTTCCTCCGTATGCATGCCATTTTGTATTTATTTTATTTATTTTTTTTTTTATTTATTTTTTATTATAAATAGGAAAACTAACAGGGAAAAATCCCTAAAAAAAGTTTTCACGTAATACAAGTATAAATACAAATTAATTGGTTAAACTAATAGTAACCATTACAGAATAGAAAGAAGTAAAACAAAAAAATACATTAATACATTAATAGTTGCATGAAATGAAAAAAAGTAATAATAATAATTTAAACAATTGTATTTGGCAATGAACTCATAATTTTGTTTTTAAACTGGCGTAGTGTTAAGAAGAAAATATCATAAGTATTAAAAATTCTGTTAAAATTTGCAAGGCTTCTATTGACAGGCGAGAAATTTCCCAAGTTTGATTGTCTGTTTTCTATATAAAAAGTGTATTTTTGCCTGGTAATCGCTTGCGGAACATTGAAATTTAAATATTCTAATATTGTAGTATTTGCGCTAAAAACAACATTATTTAGTGAAATGCAAAAAGCATGCAAAATAATATGACCTAAATTTTCCAATTTTTTTTGCAACTTTTCTTATTATTTATGATGTGATTGGGCTTCCGCGGCATGCATGCCATTTAAATTTTGGACATTTTACATTATAAAATAACCTAACCTTTTACTTTATTTGGTGTTGTTTAAGATCAGGTAAAATCCTATTAAAATTTTCACAAATATTTTCCGAAATTTTCCACTCGTGGGCCAACGAGGGCTGCATGCCAATTTTTTTATAGAGGTTTTATGACACAAACTTTAATTCTTTTCATCGGTATGCTGTATGAAAACGCGGAAAATCATATTTTTTTATTACAAGATCACGTGACTGTTTGAGCCCTTTGGGACCCTGCGAATCACATGCCTATAATTAAAAGACTTTAAATTTGTTTTAACTGTCTTTTGACAAAAGGGCAAGCAATATTAAATCAGAGAAAAACAGAAATTTTTTGTGCAAGTGGAAATGCAATTTTCCCTATGACCGGAAAGCGTGCAGAGGTTTAGTACCATCCCTTTTTTGTTGTCACAGGGTAAATATTCTCTCCTCCAAAAGGCATGCTGTATGAAATCGTAAACCAAAAACTGTCATGAGCCCCCGGTTTATAATGATATTTGCTGGAACATCCGTATTTCGGACTGTTTTTGTAATATACATTTTTGCTGTCACGTAAATGATGAGTAATCGTACTGAGGCAGCAGTGATAACTAGAAGACACACTCTGCAATATCGCTTACCTGACATAACAAGTATCTACACTGCTGAAGCCTACAGCATACTGAAAGCTAGTGAAGAGGTTAAAAATTCCACCTACACACACCATATCATGGAAACCGCCTCCCTTAGTGTGCTGGAGAGTATCAAGCAAATCTACTCTACTGACCCCCGCATCCAACCAATACAAGAAAATTTGCATGCGGCAATATCAAGAGGCGCAAAGGTCACCATTCTCTGGATACCTTCATACGTTGGCATTCGGGGCAATGAAGAAGTGGAACTGCGTGGTTGCTTCCTTAGCTGCGTGCCAAGGAAGCAACCAACGTCGACATCTCCGACATACCTATTCCAGCAGATGACTTCATAAGTCACATAAAGAGAGAAGTTAAGAAAAGCTGGAACAACCATTGGCAAGCGTCAAACAATAAGTTAAAGAGGATTAAGTTAGAAACCGGTCCTTGGCACTATCCAAAAAATCGAAAAGACCAAATCATCCTCACCAGACTGCGAATTGGACACTCCCTAATAACCCACAAACATCTCTTCGAACGCCAACATCCCCCAACATGCGATATTTGCCACACCCCTCTCACAACAGAACATATAATTGTTCAATGCAAGAAATATGACAACCAGAGGGGAAAAAACAAGATACCAAATGCAATTCAAAATGCCCTTGCCAATAACTCGGAAGCCGTCAACAATGTTCTGACATTCTTAAGAGACATCCACTTATATAATAAAATATAAATGTTAACAATATTAGCAATGTATATAATGTATGTATATAATAATGTTACCTTAATGTAAACTCAAAACATAATGTATCCGGTGCCAATAGCCCTAGCTGCTGAGGCACATCTAATTTTGATAGTGAGATATTTCAAATTCAAGTACTACAGAAAATAATCGTTTCTTTATTCTAAATCACTCTTTGGTATATATTTTTAATGTTTAGTAAACAATAAGCGAAATATTTCGTTTACCTGTAACTCTCCCCATAGCTCCCAAATAATTTCTTCTCTCACATTCATTTTTGTTGTTAATTATAGTCTATCTCAAAAAGACTGATAGTAGTAAATCTTTGTGTCAGGCAGTTACCAGTGGCGTGCACATTTTAAACACGTTTAAATTGTTTTTGTGTATTTCTATATTACTATTTATCATTTTATTAAACGCACGCTGTGACCATATTTATCATATCATTAAACGCACGCCTGTCACCATATTTTTCCTCAAAATTTAATGGTAAATTTTTTATGATCTATTGTGTTTAACCCTAGTTCGTATTCCCATATAAGATGTGCGGCACATTGTTTTTAACAATATTTCGTTTCGAACTATTCATATTTTGTGGGCCGCTTCTGTGTGAAAAAACAATAACTTTTTACAAATAATAAATTTTATTGCTATCAGTCTTTCTGAGATAGACTATAATTGATAAATTAGATATTTCAACCTTATAAGTAACACTCCCCTTGCCCCCTAAATAATCTTCTTATTAAATACTACATTGGAGAAGAAAAAAGTATTTCCTGGTATACATTTTTGATGCAAAGTTATAAATAAGTGAGATATTTTAAGATTTTAGTTTTAGGGTCTCCCCGTAACTTCTCAAATATTCAGCCAATCGAAAAAGTATGTAGAACAAAAAAGATCTGTTTTCTTATTATAAACAATTTTTATAATATTATATGTCTCATTTTGTAATACTTTTGGCCGGTTGCTAAAGTAAGAATTATCCCTAACTCAAGTTAAAATCATTGGTTTTTGTATGTTGTAACAAATGATTTTAACTTGAGTTAGAGAAAACTCTTACGTTAGCAACCCGACATAAGAGGGAAACTTCATTTTTTAAGTTGCATATTTATAGCATCAACTTAGTTTGGTAAATCTGAAATGGCACCTTTCAAAATATTTGTCATGTCAATCACAATTTTGACATTCAGTCGCAGTTTTGACATGTCTCTTTGGTACCTGAAGTATGTAGTTTTTTAGTGAATATAACCTTAGTATAATGAAATTTAATCAAAAATTTAAAAGCCAGATTTACAAGTTCACATCGTTCCATAAAAGTCTATTTACACCACAACAGTCACCAAAGTAACCAGATCTAACAAGATTACGTATTACAAAACGAGACAGATAATATACATTTTTGCTGTTAAGTGAGTTATAAGGAAGATATATTAAAAACTTAGCTTAAGAGTGTCCGCCGTAACTCCCCAAATAGCTCATATAAATGAAAAACAAAAATGTATATTAATAAATAGTACAGTCTGTTCCAAACGATTAGGCGGAACTAACCGGAATTTGCGTTTTTGTTATTAGTTTGTTTCAAGTTGTCATTAGCTATTTTTTTATATATTGAAGTTGGCATTTCCTGAATAAAATGATCAAAAGCTTCAGTCAATCGTTAAAAGCAACTAGAATTGAAAATCTAGTTCCGCTTAAACCAAAGGGACAGACTTTGTATTATGCTACGAGCATGGAATTATGGTCATTTCACACAAGTGTGAAAGGCCATACGCTCGCCGCAGGCGAGTATCACAAATCATACGGGTGAGAAATTACTATTCCATGCAAGTTTCATACGATGCTTTTCCACGACTAAAACTTAATTACTTATTTAATTTTTATTCATTCCCTTTAAAAGCTAACAATAATTTAACAGTTGCTTTCAACCTATTTATTACGTTGCCCAGCAACGGTCATGTACCTGTCATACAAAATGTAAATTCAGTTAAAATAATAATACTGGCGTCAATTGCTTAACAGACTGACCAAAACCCTATCAAAAAATATATTGGCAAAATTAGACAACTTTAACTATATTATTTAATTTTAATCCGGTTTCCTCTACAAACTGACAATAATTTGACATATGCTTTCAACCCATTTATTATATTGCCTAGCAACGGTTGGCCACTGTTGCTTGAACCTGTTATGTAATGAGCTCAACCTGTTACATAATGAGCTCATTTCGTAACAGGTCAGTGTGTAATAAAAGAGAGTGGGGAACGTGCTACATTTACTAATCAATGACATGCCCATAATGAACGTATATCTATATAGTCATGGAAAAATATTTATTTACACTTTATAAACTATTTTGTCATATATAATTTTGTTGTTAATTCAATAATGAGGGAGATATATATAGATATTAATTGTCGCCCATAACTCTCCAATTATTTATCTAATTGAAAAATGTAATAAACAAGAAAGATTAGATTTCTTACTATAAACAATTTTTGTTCTATATATTTTTCTATAAAGTTATTAATAGGGTGATAAGTTTTCTAATAAACAGTTTTAATCCCGAAACACCCCTCTATTTGTGCTAATATTAACAAATAGTTCTCAATGCTTCGGTGCCGTATAGGAGCAGAGAAGTTTCCGTTTCTAGACCTCTAGCTTAGAATAAAAGAAACTCCTTCTATAAAGTTATTATTCTTTTCTCCTTTCTATTTTTTTCTTTCTTTTTATCCCAGATTATTCCAGATGCTTATCGCATGTGAAACCAATTCTATGTACAATAATGTAGAAAAAATCTAATTCTGTAACTTCTATCTTGAAAATGTATATTCTTCGTATAGGTTTCCAGATTGACATTACTAGTTGAGTTGACCGTTGATTGCTTATTGAAACCGCAGGGCAGTTTCCAGCATATTTCAACAAGAAAAACAAGCCCTAAGGGGCGATACTACAGGGTTAGTTTCATATACCCGGATCAAATACTGCAGATATCAGTTCACGATCCACAGCAAAAAAACCTTATTTGGAAACTCAATATATGAAAATTTCCTACGTCAGGTTTTAAATTAGAAAATGATTTTGATATTTTATGTTTTTTACTATATGTCGATATAGGTATTTTTATTTTTGTAAAGATGAGTTTTTGTTGTAAGTGAACACCAATGATCATAATTTTCAGTAGTCTAGACCAGGGCTGCCCAACCAGTCGATCGCGATCCACCGGTCAATCGCAGCGTTATAAATTTAAAATTAAAAAAAAATGATGTGTGATGTGTGAAAGTGTGAATTTTCACACATTTCAGGGTTTTGCAGGTATTTAGTAAGTGAATGATGATGATTTTGGATGCGAAAAAAAATTTTATATTAAAATATTTTTTTGTTAATTTTCACTCGTACGCCTAATACCTTTATTTAGGTTTCTAAATATGTGCAGTATTTTTATTTATTTTTTTATATAGCAAGGTTCATTAAGAATTTTAAAAATTACGCCTATGGCTTCCAATGGTTGTTATAAGTTCCGCCCCTCTGATTTCGTGTACATTGAAACAGAATTAAATTATAATTTAAACAATTTCCACTGGCTATTAAATTTACGCTTTTAAAAATTAAATGCAACATTTGCCAAAATATAACTAGAATTTTGAAAAAATAATTTAAACAATATAAATATTAATAAAAAAAAAAAAAAAATATTGTCTCTTCTCGCAGGGTTCGATCTCTTTCGGATCAAGTTACTTGGGTGAAAAACCAGCGTCAAAAACCACTACACCAGCATACACGTTCCAGTGTAATGTGTTACAAAGCTATAACTTGTGTACATTATTAGCCAAAAATCACAAAAAAACGTTTTTTTCCAAAAACATAATCTGATCAAAAATTCCTGTTGTACTATTCCGGTTCACATCAATGTATATTAATTAGAATTTTTTCAGATTTTTAATTTAAACCATCTGGGCTACAGGTGTGGGACAAAAAATTTTTTGCACAATTTTGGCAAGAATCGCTTCAAAATAATTTATTATGCAAAAATAAAAATTTGATCGTTAATCCACGTATCAAGGGCTTTCATTTGATTTTTTCGATGAGCACTTATTTGTTTATATTTTTAGGGGGATATTTTTTTAGATGTTTTAGTATTTTTCCTATGTGCGGGTCAAAGAGTTGTATAAGCATGCCAAATTTAAACTGTCTTGGTTTAGCCGTTTGGCTACAATTTTTACCGAGCAGACAGACAGACAGACAGACAGACAGACAGACAGACGACAAAATGACGGTATAAGGGTTTTTTGGTCATACCTATAAAAACCTAAAAATCAGCTGTGGCCACTACATGACCGACCGCCATCATAAAGTACTTATATAAAATACATTTTAGCAGCAGAGTAGAAATAACTTGGCCTAATATTTTCTAGCAGAGATATTATTTATCATGACCATGGAAACGTTACCCAGCAAACATTTTTATACGGGCCAGTAATGGTAAAGCACATACTCCCCGGCATTGAAAGTAATGGGCCAGTACCCCGGTGTCCCCGTGGCCGTTACTGGCCCATTGATGTATCAGTTGCCGGCCCAGCAACGGTAAAGTGCAAAATAATCGCATTAGTTGCAAGATTTATTTCTGATGGTTTTAAGTAAAAAGTATGAGTGAAGAAGAGTGCTTATAAAATGCTGGTAAAGTACTTCGTATTGTCGGAATGCGAAATACAAATGTGAAGTACATTATTAATACTGGCGTTGCACTTACTTTTGGTGCCAGTACTTTACCAGCATAAAAGCAGTTTGCCGGCATTCGGCCGTTAGTTGAATGTTTGCTGGGTACATACATAAGATATGGCTCTTTGAAGGAGAAGAAAATCCAACCGCAGTAAAACAATCAAGATCTATGAAAAAGTAAATGCTTGTCGCATTCTTCGGTAAGCAAGGGATTATTATCAGAATTGTTCTAGGAGAGTAAAAAACAGTTGAGTTTTATTTGTCTCAGTTGATTCAGTCTCTTCAAAACTTATTGCCATACTCACGCCTTGACACTTGGCGCTTGAATGAAGATAATGCACCCGCGCATCGAGCTCAATTAACTAAAGAATTTTTGAATAATTCTAGACTACAAGTGTTAGAATATTTTCCGTATAGACTAGATTTTGCTCCTTCTGATTTTTGACTCTTCCCTTTCAACAAGGATAAGCGATAAGGCCCTCATTTTAAAAGCTATGATGAAAAGTGGGGAGACATTTCTAACATGTGGTTTATACGTATGAGGCAGTGTATTGAAAATGATGGGATGTACTTTAAAAAAGTTTAAAAAGTAAGCTTGTATCTCAAAATTTTCCTAGCGCCCTACGTACAAAATGTATATCTAAATTATAAAAAATAATAAAAAAATTGGACATTGGAAAATATAACTTCACCTGTATAGTATTGATAAAACGTGAATGTATGTGTTAGTCTCATTTATAATTGTTTTAGGCAATTCTGTTCCTTATCTATTAATTTTTAATGACTATATTCCTTAATGATCTTTATCAGAGTTAGCCATCTTGATTAGTAGTGACGCGAGATTTTTACAAGTTGCGTTTGCATTTTGTCTGTCGTTTTTACTTATTTTTAAGTGATATATGTACATAAGGGCAGAGTGAACTTGAAAAAGTGTGTTATATTGTGGACTTTTGTGTTTGGACTGCATGGAGACCAAAATTGAAGCAATTGAAAAGGTATTTGTAGAAATTGTTGTTAATTTTATATTGCAAGTCATATTGTCTACTTATATACTGCCGTTAAAATACATAAGTATGAAAACTATTGAAAAATTTTACAGAAATTATTCGAAATTTTTCGTTTTATCAAAAAACGTCTCAAATAAAAGTTATTGGTTATTACTTTTATAGCAACTTTTGTTCAATAAATTTTTTCGAAATATTTTTGTGTTGTAAGATATTCACAAAAATCGTAAAATCGACACGAGTAAACTCCCATTTTTAGTCAACCGATTTTTACCAAAAGTTGATCAACTCGTGCCATTGATGGCAGAAGCTTAAATATGAAGTTTCATAAAAATCCTTTCAGCCGAATTAGCTCTGCACGTGTACACCGACAGACGGACGGACGGACGGACGGACAGACAGACAGACAGACAGACAGACAGACAGACAGACAGACAGACAGACAGACAGACAGACAGACAGACAGGCAGGCAGGCAGACAGACCGACAGACAGACAGACAGACAGACAGGCAGACAGACGGACGGACAGACAGACCGACAGACATCATGCTAAAAATAGTCAAAACGTTATGTAGGGACCTCAATTCGTGGAGATCCATCGAAATCTCGAAATGTCAAAATCGGTATGATCACAATACCTCCCTTATATATGTGGGCGGTCGGTAAAAATAGACTATAGTTGAATCTTTTGCGAGATCCTCCCGTGCAGTGAATATTATTCTATCTAGATTACTATTCGGTCCTCTTTTATTCTCAACATAGATGATTTTTTCCACAGCTATGCTTTAGTAATTTGTAATTAAAAATTACACCTTAAATTCCTTGTTCTAAATACGTTAATTACAAAAAAAATATGAGAGCCTGGCCTGGCTAAAAAAATCATCAAATACCACTGATTAAAAAATCATTCCAGCAGAATTCATCAAGGATCTTAAGATTCAAAAACGCACATTAAATAATCAATTGAAAAATAAATTAAATCCTGCTTTTCTTTACTGTAAAAATAAATTAAAAAGCTCTCTTTCATGTGCGGACGCACGGACGGACGGACGGACAGACAGACCGACAGACATCATGCCAAAAATAGTCAAAACGTTATGTAGGGACCTCAATTCGTGGAGATCCATCGAAATGTCAAAATCGGTATGATCATAATACCTCCCTTATATATGTTGGCGGTCGGTAAAAAATAGAGCTAAAAGTAACCGACCGCGCAATCGTTCACGTTTGCTAGAGTAAGATAACTGTTACGGAGACCAGTGATTGCACATCTAAAAACCTCTAATTTATAAAAATACACAAAAAAAGCATTATCTTAACTTATCCCAACCGACAAAACTTAGAAACCATAAAAAATAGAACCATTTTTCAATCATCTTGCATGAAATTCGTTGGCGATCAATGTGTTAACTGTCGGATTAAAAATGTAGCGCCTAAGTTGGAGAACCTATGAAAAATCTTCATAAACATATATATATTTTTTTAAATATCGTTTTGCGGATTAGGTTATTTCTACATGGAAAATAGCTTTAAAATTGCAATATATAATACATATTTTCAAAATTTTCTTCCCGAGGGAAGACTCCTTCGCCCGGGGGCACTCCATGCAGTGTGGGAGCTTGCTTTGTTATGACGAAAAATGATGCGAAGTTTTTGGTTGTTTTTCCAGATTTTGTCGATGACTTCTGGCAAACAAATTGTTGTATACCCTTCAGCATCAACTGTTCTCTAAAGGAATTGTTGCGACATGTCCATACAACCGAAGAAACTAGCGATCATTTTCTTGGAAGTGCTTCGTGAACGAATAACTTTTGTGGGTTTCGATTCATTTTGGAAGACGCAAACAGTGGATTGTTGTTTTGTTTCCGATTCATATGGATAAATCCAAGTTTCGTTACCTATAACGATGTTGTATACGGATTTTGCAGTGCCTAGGTTGAATTTTTAGCATTCCCTTACACTAATCAACACGAGCCTATGGTATTTTTGAACTTCGATCAAATTATGCGGAATCCATCGGGAACAGATCTTTTTCACAGCTAAATGTTCATGCAAAATCGAATGTATTGCAGTATGCGATATGCCAAAGAATGCCTCTATCTCACAGAAATCACATGCCGATCTTCTTCAATCATTTTGCACACAGCATAGATGTTTTTTTGAATCACAACATATTTTGGTCGACTTTCACGAGATTCATCCCTGACGGACTCACGACCACGACGAAATTCTACCAACCAATTATAAACAGTCTTTTCTGATGGTGCTTCGTTATCAAAAGTTGAACTAAGCGAATCTATGCATTGTTGTTGAGTTAGGTCTTTGCTAAAACCGTAAAAAACCATCCAACGAAAACCTTCACGAACAATATCCATTTTTTCACAAATTTATTTTTTTAAACGCTGATTGTCAACAAACTACTCGGTCAATTTATAAGCTGCCACTGATTTCACAATAATAAATGTCAAATTTGACGAATATAATAATGACACAATTCAATATTGCCATCTAGTGATCGTTTGTATAAACATAATAAAAGGGAACAAAAAAAAAAAAAAAACCTCAGTTCTCGTTATCGCTGAAGCCGGAAACAGATTGTTGAGCAGTTTCCGCGAAATGTCCGAAAATATTTTATATACTCATGAAGTATTATATCTTTTTGATACTAATACTCATTATATTGTACTATTCTAGCCTAGTACTATCAGCAATGGCAAACGTCCAAAATAACGGTGTCCGCATTAATATTGGACCATTGCAAAATAATTTCAAAGATATTATAAAAGGTAACCCTCGTACAAAAAAAATTATGTGAATTGTGAATCTTCACACATTTCTGGGTTTTGCAGGTATTTAATAACTGAATGATGATTATTTGGGATGCCAAAACAAATTTTATGTCAAAATATTTTTTTATGAATTTTAATTCGAATGCCTAATACCATTATTTAAGTTTCTAAATGTGTGCAGTATTTTATTTATGCAGCAAGGTTCAGTAAGATTTTTAAAGTTGCGCCTATGGCTTCCATTGGTTGCTTATATCATAAGTCCCATCCTGATTTCGTCAAACAGAATTAAATTATAATTTCAACACTTCCCACTGGTTATTAAATTTACGTTTTTAAAAAATAAATGCAACATTTACCAAAATATAACTAGAATTTTGATAAATAATTTAAACAAAATAAAAATGCAAAAAAAAAAAACAGAAAAAAATAAAATTAACAGGATTCGAACTCTGCAACGTTCGCACTGCAAATTACAAAGTGCATCACAAAACCAACTGAGCTACCAGAGTTACTGATCTGGAGTGTTACATAGCGAATTAAATATTTAACATATTTTAGTTAAAAACACAAAAAATGCGTTGTTTTCCGAAAACATAATCTGATCAAAAATTCCTGTTGTACTATTCCGGTTCACACCAATGTACATTACTTACAATTTTTTCAGATTTTTAGTTTAAACCATCTGGGCTACAGGGTGTAGGACAAATTTTTTTTTGCACAATTTTGGCAAAAATCGCATCAAAATAATTTATTTTGCAAAAATAAAATTTTGATCGTTAATCCACGTACTAAGGGCTTTAATTTGATACCCTACTCAGAATTTAAAAAAAATATATATATTTTTTTTTTGTGAGCACATATTTGTTTATATTTTTAGGGGGATATGTTTTTTAGATGTTTTAGTATTTTTCCTATGTGCGGGTCAAAAAGTTGTATAAGCATGCCAAATTTCAACTCTCTAGGTTTAGCCGTTTGGCTACAATTTTTACCGAAGACAGACAGACAGACAGACAGACGAGAAAATGACGGTATAAGGGTTTTTTGGTCATACCTACAAAACCCTAAAAAAGAGAAAAATTATTGCAGGTATTTTTTTATCACACATCGTATAAATTGTAAAAAATCATTATCACTTGAAATTTGCTCATTAATGTCCAATTTGTTGTTACGTCACATTCCATAAGCTCGCGATGTTGGGTGGGAAAGGAAAAGCTGATTGGTTCTCTGGAGAATACTAACATTTGCGTCATGTCTTATACTACTGCTTCCGGAATTGATTGCCCGTCCTAAATCATATTGCCGAGTTAACTGAGACAGTTGAAACCACGGCCAGCCAAGACCAGAGGCTATAGTTGTTGCTTCCTAAATGCTCAGATTGAACAACGATGAAGAAATATGGCGCTGTTATCAACTCTAACATCAAACGGATTAGCATAAAGGGTGGGTAAGAAATAGAGGGATGGTTACTGAGAAGATTTATTTAGTGGACACCCACAGAAAAAGACTAATAGGGGGTATTAAAGAGAATTTTTTACTAAATTAATGAGAGGGATTTTTTAGCACTACAGTGGTTTCAGCTTACACAATTAAATTTTACTAAATTATAATTAGATAAAAAGAAGCATTTGAATACATATTCTAGTTTTTCTATTTGAAAATTATATATTAGGTCGTCAAGGATGAAATTTGTATAAAAAAGTTGGTCAAACTTACAAATATAAGGAATTATTTTATTCATCAAAGTATGCACCCATATTGTCTATACATTTTGGCCATTTAAGCGGCAGGTTGTTCAGGCCGGTGGTATAAAGCCCTGGCGGACGAGAATCAATGAATTCATGTTTTCGGAAAATAACGCATTTTTTGTGTTTTTTGGTTGACGTTGTACAAAAGTTATAGTTATGTAACACACTATACTAGAAGGCGTATCTTGGTCTAATGATTAGCTTGCTCGCTTGCTACGCAGCAAACTAGGGTTCACTCCCGGGCAGAGGAAACAATTTAGAATCAGCGATACATTATTTGTTTGTAAAAGGGCCAACACGGGGCACTATGAAATGAGCCCACTGCATAAAATGGCGGCTATTTACAATCAACTTTTGTCTGCAAATAGATCTATTGATATATTTAATGTAAGTTATAAAAGATGTCGCATTATTGTCTTAAACTTGATGTAATGAGTCACATTGTAGTAATAATCCAAGTAAAAAACAACGTGAAAGTTCCTACCGCCAAAATAAATCTGTGTATTACAAACGACCTTCAGTATTTCTGTGAATATATGAAATGTTTTGATTATGCTTGCATAACGGAAAAGATATTGTATGTTAGTAAATGTAAATCTATTTGTATGTAAAACAGACTTACTGTATGTACCGAAAATGTCCCTATATGTACAGTACTTTTATATATGTTTGAATGTAAACGTTGTATATATGTAATGTATGAGTGTACTGGCACAATAAGGGACCGTTGGTCTGTGGTGTCCAATCATAAAATAAAATATTTTTTCTTATTTAATTTTTATTTTGTTTAAATTATTTTATCAAAATTCTAGTTATATTTTGGCAAATGTTGCATTTAATTTTTAAGAGTGTAAATTTAATAACCAGTTGGAATTGTTGGAATTATATTTCCATTCTATGTGTCATGTATACGAAACTAGAGGGGCGGAGCATATAAAACAACCAACGGAAGCCATAGGCGCAATTTTCAAAATCTTAATGAACCTTGCTATATAAAAAAAATACTGCACATATTTAGAAACCTAAATAATGGTATTAGGTATTCGAATTAAAATTAACAAAAAAATATTTAACTTAAAATTTGATTTTAAAGCTCTTAGATTAACAGACGATGAATTATTTTAAAAATATCGTTCATTTGGCTTACTAGAAAGCAAAATTTGTCCTACACACTCAGCATTCACACTTATTATATACCTGCGAAACCCTAAAATGTGTGAAAATTGACACTTCACATCAATTTGTTGTTTGTTTGTCGCTCTTAATTCTTCATGTGTCCAAACCATCTTAATATGGCTTCACATAGAGTTTCGGATTCGGTTGTTTCGGTTTCCTTGAGCACCACTAGATGTTCAAAGGCCAGCCTTGCTGCCGGGATCCTTGTGACTTCAATTCAAAAGCTTAACTTCCTAGAATACTAGTGATGTACTTGACCGTCTTAATATTATCCAAATTAGTTTAATTCTTTTTAGAAAATTTGAATTAGTACATTCTCATATGATATTATTTCCTGCCAAAATAGTAGTTTTATTAATTAAGTTTCGGAGTCTTGCTTTGACATTCATAGAAGACAGACGTGTTTAAGACGAGCTCCGTTATCAGTAATTAATAAATTACTGATAACGAGTGGATTGCTACCTACTAAAATAACTATGCTCATTAATTTTATAAGATTAAAAATACTATTAATTTGAAGTTTTATAATTATAATTAACCAAGAAATTTTATAATTACAATCTTCTAATAATTTACAATCACTAAATGGCAACACTGGTGTCATTTATTACAAAGTAGTGCAAACCATTATCAAATATGTCACAAACTACCCCCTGTTCAACAACAAACAAATATTTACAATCACCAATAAATAACAACAATAATAGCAATGTTAATAATCTAATAATAAACAATAATAATAAAATAGTGTCAAACAACACCAATAATATGAGTTATGCCAACAAAGTCAAATCAAACCAAACACAAAACACCACATACTACCCAAAAAACAAACAAGGAATAATTTTAAATGGATATGCTGAAATACATATCGAAGACTACATTATATCATTAGGAAATATCATAGACCCACAAACAATATTCGCAGCCTCACGATTATCAAAAATAGAATATGCATATTTTTAACAGATGATGAAATAGTGCACAAGCTAATAGATTTAAAACATATCACGGTTATTAACAAGACCATTGAAATTCGTAGACTTACCACCCCCCCCCCACTAAAATCATAATTTCAAATTGTTCTCCTACAATACCTAACATGGTTCTACAAGAAAAATTTGACGAATTTGGCGTACAGCTAGCATCCCAAATAAACTTTTTACGCATCGGGATAAAAAATGACAAATATAACCACGTACTTAGCTTTAGGCGACAGGTCTATATAGTCACTAATCCTAATATTAAATTACCAGAGTTTTTTGAAATTGAACATGAAGATTTTAAACACAAAATCTTTATAATGGAAGACAACATTAGATGCAATACATGTTACAAACACAGCCATACTGACGTCAATGTCATCTGAACCGATCAGACAGCCCAAACGAGCCAAAGGAACACATAGTCCAAACTAGCCCGCAAAACCACAACATGACAGCAATTATCACAACAACAAAAACCACAACAAGCTCTAAAAGATCAAGAACAAGAACATGACATAGCCCAAATCGAAATTCAAAATCAGAAACAACCGCACGAAAAACAAAAACAAGACCAACAACCGTTTATTAAAGAAACAGAAGAGCAACAACAAAATACTAGATACGAATCCAATGTACCAACCACATTTATACAAGATAACCAGGAATTACAACAACAATTGATCTCAATAAATATAGAGGAGAATAATATTGACCAAAACGTTGTTCAAGCTCTGTCTTCAGAAACAGATGCTTCATTTTCAATTTTTAACCCCGAAGAACTAAAAAAGCTGACACACAGTGAAGCTGAAAAATTCCATCAATACCTTGGAAAATTATTAAATCCCCCATCAACAACCAAGCGACCAGCTAAGATTTCTGTAAGTTGAGATGAAAATTCAAATAATGAAAATATACAACTACAGCCAACACAAATACAGAAAAGACAAAAATATGTCCAATACTACCCAAAATAAAAAAGGAGCTAAATGATAAACCCAAAAATATATTTTATCGTACGACTAACTGCACAGCTTCATGGAAAACACTCAAGGTCATAACGATATCATATCACTATCAGAAGAGTACACACCTAACACTAAAAGATCATAAAAATGCTACAATCTTTATTCCCCCTAATTAATAAAAGCAAAATTCATAAAAATCATAAATAAACTGCAACTATATCAAGATACTGCCTAAATATAATATCCTATTAACTCTTTCAATTAAAAATGAGTTTCAGTTAATTAAAAATGACTACCAGAACTTTACCCAGAACACTACCCAGAATCTTCCACAATCTTACCGAAATTCTGTGTCTAGGTGATAAACTCATGACAAAAAAGAATCTCTTACTTGCTAGTAAGCAATACTAAACCATAATTACCCTATGTAACAATTCTACCATTACTGTTATATTTAATTAAAACCAATGTAATTTATCTATTAATGTATTACTACAATATTGTATTACATGTACCATATATATGCACAATATATAAGGTACTAATGGACTTGCAGTCGATGTACCTAAAATGCTAAATAAAAGAGAAAAAAAAATTATAATTTTCATGCAGACCTAAAGTTTGTTTGCTAGATTAGCTAAATTTTACCAGGTTTCACAGACAGAGAGTTGTTTTTTACAGAGAATTCTTATATGTTTATTTTAGTTGACAGTGATATATATATCTTCAAGGAATCAAAAATTGGATTAAAAATACTTACTAATTTATTAAAAATATTTTCTTTTGAATTGTTATCATTCTGTGAGCTTAGATCCTCTTAAAAAACTGTCTGCTGTATTTTTACTTAAATATGAAAAGAAAGAGCTTAGATTTATATCTTCATCATAATCCAGACATTTGTTTCCAGTCACGTAGTTATTTTTTAAAAAAACCAAGCTTTTCGAATTCATTAAGATTTATTTACTTATCATTTTTATTGGTCTTGCCATATTTCTTGAAAGAAAGATTAGAGATTATTTATAAATAATACGCTTCATTTATAATTTAACTAATATATTATTTTTATCAGTACTATTAAATCACCGTATTTCTGGACACTATTGTTTACACAACTGACTAAAAATGAATTGAAAATGATGTTCAAGTTGTAATTGTGACAGCAGATAGTTCATAATCCATCTAATGGAAATTCCCAGATTATATTTTGTTACTAATTATAAAGGTTAAAAAACTGACGTGAAGTGTGAATTTTCACACATTTCAGGCTTTTTAATTTTAAATTTAGAAGGCCAAACGATGAATGCCTGTCACTACATAACAAGATCACCAGTGTTTGTTTTAAATCCTTTAAATCAATAGGCAGGACAAGATTTTAACGCATTTTTTTTTTATACTTGTAAAAATATCATTTAAATCCAGACCATGGTAACACTTAAACTTGATGTAATGAGTCACATTGTAGTAATAATCCAAGTAAAAACGTAAAAGTAACATTCTCGTAAAGAATCCACTTTTCATCTCCAGTAATCAGCCTGCCCAGAAATGGCGCCACACTGTGTCTAATGAGATGTGATGAGCATATTCTTACACGATCTGATAAATTCTTTTGTGTCAGTTCATGGGGGACCCAAATGCTTTGCTTTAAGACAAAACTAAGAGATTTAATGTGGTCACCAACAATTGTATGATGGATGCCGAACTCTTTTGTAATTTCTCTAGTTGTTAGATGTGGATTTTGCTCCAACATGGGCCGCAAAACATTATTATCGATCTTGGATGGTCTTCCAGATCGAGTATCTTCTTTTAGGATCAGATATCCGGAATGAAATTTTGTAAACCATCTTTGGCAAGTACGTCTAAGAGCCCTCTAGAGCATCGGGCCTCTATGCGATGGCATACCTTGAATATTTACGTCACTGGGAGGTAATCGAAAATGGTAAATAGTGGGAAAACCTAAAACGCAAATTTCTATACTTCGAACAAGAATAAAATAGAACAAAACATTAACAAAAAAAAAAAAAAAAAATTAATAAAGAATATAGTTTGTTCTGTATGTAGATTTGTATTAAAATAGTAAACAAAGTGAAATAAACAAAAGCATTCCATCCTTTCAAACAAAAGACTTATAAAAATATAATTTAAACGTTCGTCTTTTATTTTTTTAAGAGAAAAATGTGGGTTATAAAGAGTATAGTTATTTGAATGAAATAGAAATATGTTCTCTCGACGGCTTTATAAACTAACTGTAGCGTAAAGATTTTAATCCCGGCATCCTTGCAAGACAAAAGAGGTATAAAAATAATATTTCTATAGCTAGAGATTAACATTCATTTGTGTACTAAAGAAATGCAAGAAAAGAAAATATTACTGTTTTGTTAAGATCATTTTTAAGATTAATACGATGAACAACTGATGCATTTTAGTTTTACTTTTTAGTTTAATAAGAGTAAATATGAGTTTTATATAAGAAATTTTAAATATCGAATAGCTAGATAATTTTAAAAATATATAAAGCTTTTTCTTAAACTAGATAATTCATTTCTTAGCTTTGTGCGGAATTAGGTTTTGAAATCTAGTTTTAACAAGTGAATGAGCTTTTGAAACCTATTGTTTTTAAAATAGTAAATCGGGCTTTATAAGACAATTTAGGTTAAAATGTCAGTTTTATTAGAGCTTGATTGTTAAATAATAAATCAGACTGTCATTTTCGAAGGGCAAGTAAATAATTAGTTGCAGTTCAAAGAAACGTATACAATTACAGCAGAACAGACAGAATGGTTAAGAAAATTTGGTATTGGAGATCAATTATCCTTCGGCCAGTGGGAAGGTTTCGCGAAAGGTGCATAAATATTGAATCATTTATTTCAAAACACACATACCGACCAAAATCGATAAAATTGAGTATATTCTATAGGTAGAATCATATTTTTTTAGACATGGCCATCGTTTAGTGCAGTAAGTCTTGAATGAGACCAAAGAGGATATTAAGTTTTTAAGTTTCATACATTTATTTAATAGAAGTTTATTTTTAATTAGTTAGTATTATTAATTATTAGTTAGTATTATTAATTGGTATTACTAACAGCAAGTCCACAAGACTTGCCGTTAGTTTTCAGTTATATCCTTAAAAAATGGTTTTACACTATTATGAGTTTAAAATTGTATTTTCTTGTCATCCACATGAGCGGTCTCTTCATCTTTGCTTGGTCGAATATTTCTATAAGTTTAGCGTTCAATGATTTGATAACTTATTTGTAAGAATCTTTGTGCACTGTTTATTTTACGCCAACCAATTTTAGAAATATTCTCATCGTCATCAACTGACTGCACAATTTTGCTGTAAAACCAGAGTACTGCCTACACTCTGGGGCAAATTTCCAAGGACCATGCGCTTGCCTGTAACTTATTTAAACTGGAAGTTTCATATTGAATCCACTGTAAAAAAATTAAACTCGGCCTTGTTTCTATTTTGACAGTTAGCAAATTCTGTCAGTTATAACATCTTAAGAATTACATATTTTGCTTTTTTTCATTCTATCCTTCAATTTGCTATAATATTCTGGGGCAGCTCTCCCGATTTTTTACCTATTTTTAGACTTAAAAAAAAGCCATTTGAATTTTAGCTTCAGCCAAATACAGGGACCACTGTAAACCGCTTTTCTTTAAATTATGGATTCTTTCCTTACCAGCTGTATACACGTTAGAATGTCTTCTCTATATAAAATACAACATAAGGAGATTCTACTCTCACCAAGAACTTCACGATCATTTAACCCGACACAGGAACAATTTAGTTCTCCCTAAGTGTCGTTTACTTCGAACCCAATCTTACCATATTTATGTGGGTCTTAAAATGTTTAATTCCCTGAAGGAAGAAGTACGTGGCCTACCCACTCTTCGTTTCAAGGGATTGATTAAAAATCATTTATTGGCTGTTCCTCCCTATACCATCAATGAGGCTATGTTAAATTTGTTTAATATAAGAGTTCCTTGAGACAGCAATAGATATATGTAATGGTTAGGTATCACTGTATATTTTGTTGTTTATTTGATCACTGTATTTTTTACACATCATTGTACTTTTGTTTTCACCTGGTTTAACAATTTGTATGTTGTAATTACCACTGAATAAATTATTATTATTATTATTTTGCTAACGAATACTTGCTGCTTTTGACTTTGTTACTTCTCTTTGCTAGAAATCACTCAAATAAAATACTGATAGAACCCTTAACGATATTTACTTTCACTTGGCTTTGGCTAATAATAATAATAATAATAATAATAATAAAGACAAAATACGGCTTAATAACCACACAAAACATGGCGTAATGTCCGCCAAAAGACGGCGTAATGCCGACCAAAAGACAGCGTAATGCCCACTCAAAAGACGGCGTAAAGCCCACCAAAGCTATTTTGAAAGTACTTTTTGGAATCAAGTAAATACTAGTAAAATAGTAGTCATAATATGACCATTGTCACAAAGTATTGAGAAATATGAGTTGCGCGATCTGTGTAATGAACCGGATGTGATTGGCTTTATAAGATGTTCCAAAATACGTTGGATCGGATACGTCATCAGGATGCCCAACAACACGTATTGAGTATTTGATAGCGTTCCGAGTATAAACAGACCAAGAAGAAGACCTCGAATAAGATGGGTGGATAATGTAAACAAAGACCTGCAAAGAATCGATGTCCATAATTGCAGAAGATTAGCGCGTGACCGCGGGAGGTGGAAGAAGTTTGTGGAGGCGGCAAAAAGCCAATTGAGTGATTAACGAGAATTGCTTATTTTACACAATTAATATGAAGAGCTGGTAAAAGTGGATAGTAAACAATTACAACTGTGGTTCAAATATTGTGTTTTTATCCTGTTTTGAATCTAAATTCAAGTAAGTAATACAAAAAATTCACAACACAAATATTCAAAGTATGCATCATAGCCACTTTGTTCTGTCACATGACACGAAATTTGTAGAATTGTTAATGCTTCTAAAAGTAAAAAACCCGGGATCAAACTGTGACAGTGCTGATGCTAGAAACAACGACCTTGGTTTCAGAAAAATAATACTATTTCACACAGAAAATATTAACTGTATTTTTTTTAAATCATCCCTTTTATTCTTCCTATTTTTTTAAATAAGTCTTTGGGACTCTAATCATTTAATAAAACACAAATAATCGTGAATCCTAAGCATCCTAACATTAATATCTTGTTTGTAACAAACGACTTGTGTTGTCAACGATCTTAAGGACTTTACCGAGATCAGGGTGTGTGATAGGCAGTTTAAGGTCACACACCCCCACAACCCTCGGTTGATAGGTCACCCCAACTTGATGACTATTGGGGTAGGAATAAGGGCTAAAACAAATGGGCTGAAGGTAAATAGGTCACAGTACAGGATTCAGAACTTGTAGCAGGATAATACTTCCTATAAAATACTGTTTCTATACATTTAATTAAACACAAAATTCTAAAAACAAATCAAATCATTGACTAAAGGTGAAATGTCAAGAATCAGTTATATAGAATTCGTTGAATGAAAAGAACAAAGACAGGCTCAGATTAGTTCTGATCGTCATGGACCAGTATATACCGGTAAGCAGATATGAGACAAATAATTCGAGAATTGTTCAGTAAAAAAAGAACGTCTGATTACGCAGGGTTGCAATTAAATACTTTTAAAATGTGTTTAAGGCTACGTATAACTCCCAGATCTTACAAGTTTGTTATACAAAACTCTCTTAACTCCAGATTATGGTGCAAGTGACACAATATTTTTTTACAAAGATTTTTTACAAGGAAGTATAATTACAATTCAACGGCGCATGTGTAACATTGCAAAAGACCACAGGTACTTCATATATGTTTTTTTTTCGCAATATTAGAGTTGTAAAATAAATAAATAAAAAATAGTTGGAGGAATATAGATATACTAGCTGAGTACCCGTGCTTCGCTACGGTTTATTGACGGTTTGCCATCATCGTGCAATTATTATAAGTCATGGTTCTTTATAGATCACATTGCTGACTCTTTCCTCAGGTGTAGATTCACCCCGTTAGAGGTTCATTAGTGTAAAATTCGTAGTATATTTCTAAACATGTGCACGGGTAACTTTTATAAGCAAAAACCTAGTCGATATTTCATCTGTCCTAAGAGATACTGAGGAATCCGTGAAAAAAAAAATTACTTCTTTTCACCTCATAGGTATCGAAAAATCCTTTCTTAGTGGGTTCTTATGTTATATCGAGAAATGTACTCTTGGAATTTATTATTTCTAATAAAAAGTTCTTTAGGAATGAAATTTAAAAAACTATTAGAACAGTATCGAAAGATTTTAAAAAGTCACCTATATGCCAGAAAGGAATGTTATAACTCAAGAAGCACAGGAGTTATAAAGGGTTCGATGCTTACGCTATGGAAGGAATACGTACCCGGAACCCCATGTATCTAATCAAAATTATACTTATTTACCCCTTTAGATATAAAAAAAAGGTTTAAATACCATCTTAGTGGGAACTTGCGTCATACAGGGAATATGCTTTACGAATTTCATGTATCTTTACCCCTTTAGGGGTTAAATTTTTAAAAACTGTCAAAACCATTTCGAGATATTTTAAAAAGACACCGATATGCAAAAATAAGATTGTTATAACTCAATAAACACAGGAAACACGAAGGGTTGTATAATTCACTCCGACTGTAGACCCCTATAGGGGTTGATTCGGCCATCATCCTGAAATAAGTTTTTCGGCATTTGTATGGGTAATCTTTGTAAGCAAAATCCAAGACGATATCTTATTGGCCCTAAGAGGTATTGAGGAATCTTTGAAATCACATTTCACCCCTTTTCACTTCTTAGGGGTGGAATTTCGAAAAATCCAGTCTTAGTGGCTGCTTACGTCATGGAGGGAGTATACTTCACGAATTTTATTTATCTATGTCCAAGGGATGTTCAATCGAATACAAAATTCCCATTTACCCATAAAGGTTGAAATTTTAAAAACTGTCAATACCATTTCAAGATATTTTGAAGACACCTATATGCCAAATGGAATTTTATAACTCAACAAAGACTGGGAATATGATGGGTTGTATAATTAACCCTGTTCGGAAATTCACCACTTTAGGGGTGGATTAAAACAAAATCCTGAAATAAGTTTTTCAACATTTATATGGGTAATCTTTGTAAGAAAAACCAAGACGATATCTTATTGGTCTGTAGAGATATTTAAGAATCCTTGAAATTACATTTCACCCTTTAGAGGTTGAATTTCGAAAAATCTCGGCATAGTGTATGCTTACCTCATGAAGGAAATATACTTTGCGAATATCATGTATCTATGTCCAAGGGATGTTCTATCAAATAAAAAATATCCTTTTACCTCTTTAGGGGTGAAATTTTGAAAAACTGTCAAACCATCGAGATAATTTAAAAAGATATCTATATGCCAAATAGGAATTTAATAACTCAACAAACACAGGAAATACGTCGGGTTCTATAATTCTCCCTGATTGTAGATTCACTCTTTTAGGGGATGAATAAGACAAAATCCTTAAATAAGTTTTTCAACATTTATATGGATAATATTTATAAGCAAATATGAAGGCGATATATTATTGGACCTGTGAGATATTGAGGAATCCCTGAAAACACATTTTACCCCATTTCACACCTTAGGGGTCGAATTTCAAAAAATCATTTGTTAGGGGGTTCTTAAGTCATAAAAGGGATATACTCCCCGAATTTTATGTTTCTTTATCTAGACGAAATTCTATCGAATAAAAAATACCAATTTATCCCTCTAGGGGTGAAATTTAAAAAAACAGTCAAAACACTTTCTAAATATTCTAAAAAGACACCTATATGCCAAAAAGGAATGTTATAACACAAAAAACACGGAAGATGCGAAGGGTTCTATAATTCTCCCTGATTGTAAATTCACCCCTTTAGGGGTCAATTAGAACAAAAACCTGAAATAAGTTTTTTAATATTTACATGAGTAATCTTTGTAAGTAAAAACCAAGTCGATATCTTATTGGACCTAAGTGATATTAAGGAAACCGTGAAGCCACATTTTACCCCTTTCAACCCCCTTTTCACCCACTTAGAGGATGAGTTTCAAAAAATCCGTTGTTAGTGGGTGCTTACGTCATGGAGGGAATATACTCGCCGAATTTCATGATTGTAGGTTCAGTGGTTTGGGCTGGGCGTTGATTATGAGTAGGTAGCTTAGTTACGATTTTATATATATAGATTAAAAATATTTAATTAAAATTTTTCACATTTAATTTAGTAAATAACTAATTTTATTAAAAATTATAAACTAAATTGATCACATTTACAAGCTATTCCAAACCTTTAGGCGGAACTAAATTGGTATATCGTTCTTTTAGGTTGTCACGAACAGGGACCTTGCTTGGGTTATTTCATATTTCACGTTGATATGTGGAATTTTAAAATTTCAACAGTGAAACTATGGAAATAAATTCAATTATGAAAAAAATGTATACATTTTTATATATTTTGAAAACAAACAAAAAATAGGAAATTTTTATTGAGAATGACAAAATATTAAAATGCAATGAAAAAGACATTTTATAATGACAATCAATTTAATCTAGGATTTGCAATGTAAGTATGATTCACAAAGTATAAACAAAATGACAAATGTGCGAATTAATAGATAATAATTACTAGATTTCAAAATCTAATTTCACCTAAACGTTAAAATAGCCTAAAATAGCCTATACCAGCGTTTCCCAAAGGGTGGGGCAGAAAAATTTTGCCGGGTCTCGAAAAAATTGTAAAAACACAAAAAAGATTTTTTTTGTACATATTATTTTTTTTACGTCAGTTAATCACTAGAATAGTGTGTATTTGTGCTCTTTATTACTATACTAAAGTCCATTTACCCTAACTATGAAATGACGTCATAGTTGAAAAACTCACCTTGTTGGTCCCTCACATATCATAACGTTGATACTTAAATTAATCAAGTGTGACGTCATCTCATAGTTATCGTAAACCGACTTTATATTCTTTATTACTATTTAATACTCTTTATTACTATAAAGGTACTGCTTTAAAATTAAATTTGTTTTGTAAATAAATGTTTTTTTTTCATAAGGTGGGTCGCGAAAAATTTTAAAACCTCATACCGGGTCGCGGTCAAAAAAGTTTGGGAACTGATGTTTTTAACTCAAATCAAAATTAAGGCCACTCTAGCACCTCACACAATCAAGTTATAAATGCTTGCACAATGATACACAATTGGGCTAATGTGTCAATGTGAAACCGACAAACAGACAAATTGATTATATGCGGATAATAATTATAATAATAATAACGATAATGCTTTATTGTGTCTTAAACATCCGTATATGTATAGACAAAGTCACAGTATAGAGAAGTTCTACAGAGAAGGTACATTTTAATTATAAATACAAATAAATAATGATTAATTATAAATTATAAAATTTAAAAACAATTGTAACAGAATTTAGTTAAAATATAAATTAAACTATAGAATTAGACAAGAGGCATATGTTTTTACATTAAGTATTTGATAAATATTTGGAAAGCTTTAATAACTACATTGAAAGAAATCTTCAACTGAATATAATGTATTTTTCAACAATATAGATTTTATTTCTTTCTTAAATGAGGTAATAGTGCTTATTTGTTTTAATGTAATAGGTAATTGATTATAAAATTTACATGCATTGTAGCTAATGCTTTTTTCAAATAAGGCGGTATGGTATTGATCTGCTCTAATATGATTATTTTGTCTAGTATTATGAATGTGTGAAGAATTATTTGAAGTTAGTAAATGCAAGTTTTTAAAAGTAAAAATTTATATTTCAAAAATATAAATACTAGGGGCAGTTAGCACTTCCAAATATTTAATAGCTGGCCGGCAAGAGTCTCTATTATTTAGATTGGCCAAGAATCTTATAGTTCTTTTTTGTAATATGAACACTCTCTGGAATTCGGGTGATCTTCCCCAGTATATAATTCCATATCGTACTAACGAGTGGAAATTGGATAAATAAAGAGTTCTAAGAACAGATTTATTACATTTTGCTTTCATGACCCTCATTCAATAGAGTATCCTATTTAGCTTTATATAAAGCTCATTATCACATTAAAGGCGGGAGTCGTAGTACTACGATTTATCTCGACTGTAGCTTAAAGGCGGGAGTCGTAGTAATACGATTTATCTCGACTGTACCTTAAAGGCGGACATTGAAGAGCCACAACCTGGTACATCGAACTCGGCACCACGGACTCCACGATATAAAATTGATCCGCCTGGAAGTCTTTCGCTAGACATCAATAAGCACAAATTAATTCGGATAGAAAATAAAGGCAAAAAGCTATATGCCCAACGAAACTGCGTAGTTTGTGCAGCACATAAAAAAAGAAAGTTGACTTGCTTCAAATGCGAGTTTTGCAATGCACCTCTTCACCGTGGCGAGCGTGAAAATACTAGATTCCTCTCATAATAATATGTACTTTAAAACATTTTTTGTAATTAGTGTTTAGTTCTTTTTTAATATTTCTTGTAGTTTTAAGAGTTTAAATAAACTTTTTTAAGTCTAAATTTTTTTATGATTACACAAAATATCGCCCGCTCTAGGACGAAAAACGAGGCGGGGCGGTCGCCGCGTTACCTAGCTTACTTTCGTCAAGATCCCCCGCCTTTAATGTGTTAATATGCACTGACCATTGAAGATGACAATCAATATGCACGCCGAGAATCTTTGTTGATGAGGCTTCAGGAAGAATTTCTATTGAATCATAATCAATTTTTGAACGACTAGTTTTAAAAATTATTACTGCTGATTTGGAGTTGTTTATTGTGAATTTATAGAGATATAGAATTAATATAAATTATATATATAATTTATATTAATGAGTCCACACAAGAAGAGTTTTATAAAGTTGACTGACTTGATCAATTAATTTTTTAATTTTCATAAAAAAATTGTTATCATCGGCGTAAGACATTAATTCCACTCGGAATGGAAGAGCATCAAGAATTTTGGGGAGGTCGTTAACGTAAATGTTAAAAATTGATAATCCTGTGATGGATCCTTGCGGAATTCTAGTGTTGAGAACAGTGACATCCGAAAGAACAGAATGTGACTGTTCTCTTATAATCATCTTAAACGTGCAGAAACTAAATACAACACTGAAAAAAATAAAAACAGATATAGTCTCCAATTTTATTAATATAGATTTGATTTATTATTTAATTGTTCAATTGACATAGTCTGTTTCTTGGATTTAAGCGGAACTAGATTTGTAAAAAGTCACTGTTAATATTTAAATGAGGCTTTAACTAATTTTGTTTAGAAAAAGCCTACTTCAGTAGTTAAGTCAGCTCGTGACAACTTACAGAAATAAAAATTCCAATTAATTCCTCCAACGTTTGGAATATCCTATTTATTAGTTGGGTTCATTATACTGGCGAAAATATTTAAAGTATATATTCGTATCCATAGTAAATGTGTATGTGATTTAAACCTATATTTAGGATATAGTCTAACACGGGGCCCGCTGTCAAGAGGGGGCCTCAGCTAGAGACTCATGCGCCTAATGGTAAATACGGTCCTGGGTATATGTATTGCTAAAAGAATCTTATCAGCCGTCATCAGGCATTCTGTTACGGGAAGTGTGAAATATCGTTCTATATAAGTGATTACGGACTTCCTGTTGTTTTTCGATATCGTGAATTCAAAATCGCGAAGTCCTTTAGTTATGTGTTCAAATTTCAACACGGCTGGATGTGTTTTTTTGCTGAAAAAACTTGTGAATATGTTTTGGAATTTATCCTCCAGTTCTAGGTGAGTTAAAATTAATTGTTCTATTTAGAGGCCTTCACAATTAAAGGAATTGTTTATTAAATCTGTTTGTATCTATTTTAAAATTGTATGGATTGGAAATTATTTTGGAAATTTAATTGGAAATTTTTTGTTCAAAGATTCGTCTAATTTTTTCTTTTTACTAATTGAAAAGACCAGCCTGGTAATTGTTCGTCTGGTGATAATAAGTTTTCTTCTATAAATCAATATTTTATATCTATGCCTAGATTTTGTAATTTGTCTAATACCTAATTGACATTCGAAAGCTCCACTAATATTTACATTTTTATGATCACATTGTGTATTTGTACATTCCTCGGTTTTTTAATTATTTTGAGGTTAAAATTTTTGTATTCCTAATAATTTTTTGGCTAGAAATATTTGAAGCCTTATTCGTTTTGCGTATTTTAAAATTATGACGTGATAACTAAAATATGGTTAGCAAACCCCTTGAAAATGGCCAAAAATCCTAAGGGGTACATCTTAAAAAATAGTGATTTTTAATCAAAAATGTTTGTCTCAGATTCGGCAAAAATTTTGGAATTATAGGCAAAAAACTGAACAAAATCGGCTCTTAATCAAAAGCTAGGGACGCTAAGGACTCAAAAACTATATTTTGGCTAAAATCGGTAACAAACAAAAATTGATCAAAATTTAAAAATTTTAGTTTTTTTTTTTTTTTTGTGTATTTGTACATTTTTACCCGTTAATTACCCGCAATTACCGTTGATTGACCGCTACCCGTTAGTTAAAAAGAGTTAATTAAAGATAGAATGGGTAACCTGCGGCTAAAACCATCTTTTATTTTTCCAATTATGAGAAAGAATCAGACAATTTTTAATACAAAATGCACACATAAATACCGATACTGAAAATACCTCATAATTACCTGTTAATTATCCGATACCCGTTAAAAATTAACGGGTAATGATAACGAGTAGCGGGTAATCAAAATCCAAACCGGGTACTATGTTGACGGGTGGGGTAGAGTGTAACCGGGTGCCCATCGTCATTCCTACCATCTACCAGGAAGTATGTCGATTTTCTCGCATACACCTTTGTAGTGTGTGTTGCGTGTATCACCCAGATGTATAACCTAAAATTTATCGTGGGTTCCGAAGTGATTTTATTTATTTTTTTGCGAAATTGGGAAATGCTTGAAGCGGGCACTCCAACCTTTGAGGAAGAATTATTTAAGAAAATTATTTTTAAAATGTTGGCACCACCCACTATTTAACTGTGTTACAATTTGTACAATAATTCATATTACTCGATTAAAATTTGAGAACCTACTGCTATGGTTCTACACAGTTCTGCACGTAGAGAGTATTCTAATTTAATTTAGTGAAACAGTTTGAAAAGCTCTGACCGGAAGTAAACTTAAAATTGATCTTTTTGTTTAGATTGAACTGAGATCGATAATCCTTCAAACAACTAAGCAAACAAGCAACTAACATAATCAAATTATATTTGCGAGTAAACTCTCAATTAGTTTAACAGTTTCCTTAAGACCCCCATGAGCTGTGCACCACTGACCGTGAGGTTAAAAGCATCAAGCTACTTGCCTGAAACCAAACCCTGTCGTGTTGTAAACCTGGATCTTATATGGCCATCGTGTAAACTGCAATTGCGGTAACGATGTTTCTAGCACACGTTGCAGCTATGCTTCGTTGCAAATATTTTTATTCTTTAACACAAGATGTCGTTCTACAATATCCTTTATAAAATAGCTCCTTTAATGTCCTACATGGAGTTAAGGATACGGAAATTACGTTTTAAAAATCTAATAGGATTTGTTGGTTTCGTGTTTGTTTTGGATTGCATTATCAAGATTTTAGTTTTGTTTTACTTCTTCATAAACATTATAAAATATTAGATTTGAGGAAAAGTAATTCGGTTTTGAATTACGTTAAATAAACACGATTTTAGAACAAGTTTAGTGGGCAAGAAATTGTACTCTAAATCTATATAGTTTTCTTTTCTCTTCCTTTTTCTGTTTGGAGGGACTAAGTAGCCATGGGGGGCTGACCTTTGAAGTAGGGGGTAATGTTAAGTATGGGAAATAAATTATGACAAAATTCTAAGTGACCTCGGCACGTTTGAAAAATATCTAATTAAATTTATTGAGATTATAATTAGGATTAGGATAAAACCCTAATAGTAAACTAGGACATGAGCAGAGCTAAGAAAATTTGATATAAAGTATTTGAAAAAGTTTTTCAATTACTTTCTGATATTTGAAATATTGAAAAATACATTCTCCGTGGTATGTATTTGATGTTTGTTGTCTAAAAATGTCAGTGTTTGAAATAATTTGTAAGTATTTCAAATATTTCCTAGTATTTCAAATATTTTTCCAGTATTTCAAATATTTTTCTAGTATTTCAAATAATTCTTTAGTAGATATTTCAAATATTTCCTGGTTTTTCAACTATTGCCCCCCCCCCCAGTATTTCCTAGTATTCCAAATAATTTTTGTATTTCAAATACATTCAAATTATTTGAAATGCGCTTATGAGTAAACAGGAATCTTTGAATTATTTTTTGCCAGTTTACAGAATACTGGCATACACTTATTTTGATATTTTGCTGTTTTTTTTTCCTTTTTTATTTGTATAGAACCACTTATATTTCTTAGACATTAATAAATTTATTTATATTTAACCACATCTAGTCTTTAAACGTTTTATTGGGTATATAACGCCCCCTAGCAGGTAGAGGAACATTCTAATCCAGGTATTTTTTGCAAAATGCAAAATGCAAAAATCTCAATAAACCGGAACCGGTATCAATTTTTCTACTTGTGCACTAACCGGCATCAAGAACGGCCGATAACAAGCGCTTATAGTCGTCGATATATCGGCGCAGGTAACAATCATTCTAAGTGTTCGTATCCTTGTTTATATGGTTATTTCGAAGGAAAACCTGTGGTGCTCCGACTGTTTTACTGAGAGAACTTACTTATGAAGATATTTTACAAACATTTCTCTTCTCTATATTCTTCCACAAATGTTAACTTCATTTATTCGTCCCAATGCGCCATTTTTAATAAAGATACAGTTTTTAAACAAGTTTACTAAACAACTTTTCTAAACACTTATTTAGAAACTGTTTATGTTGTTTAGCAAGTGACGCGTTCCTCAAAAAAAGTAGTAGGGATACGTTACTTAGTGAGGCGAATAGAAATGCCTTCTATTCACTTCGCTTGACATGTTACTAAATCAAGTACTTGATCAAATACTAAACTTAATAGTTTACATGATGCAAGTTGGCATAATACACAATAGATATTATGATCTCCAACCTTCGAAAGGATATGGCGTGGAAGTAGAGGAAGAACCTAAAATGAACTAGAACTAGAAAATAAAATGTAGAAAATTATATGTTTTATACATTTGTACAGTTTTCTTTCATTTGTATGTGAAAATTCTTCCAATTTTGTCGTCATATATTTACAATAAAATACAGGACCATAATATGTGCATTGTTACAATTAGTATGATATTATTCGGGCGTATCATGGCCATATATGTGATGTACGCCGCTGTAAAGCATCGCTGCTGGCAACAACCCTAATTGTAATTTTAATGGGGAGTAGAATGGGGTCGTATCTCTTCAAGCACGTAATTAAGAGCGTAAAAATCAATTGATCTCACGCTGTGTTTATCAGTCCTTTAATTGATCACCATCGCTCTGTGAGCGCCACCACATAAATTCAATTTTAAAAGAATTTTATGTTATTACTTTTACGTTTAATTTTGGAACAGTGGACAATTTTGGGGTGAAAAATCATGGTAAAATAAGAAGGATAGGATCAGTTCAATTTAGCTTTTAACCAAAATACCAACCATCACTACAAAGTTCGACAATTTCATGAAACGTATATTTTATTGGAAATATGTAAACGTACCTGCATATTTGTATGTCAAAATAAATACTTGGAAAAAATATCGCAATAATATTGTATGAAAGTCATACAAATTTATTAAACTTTATCAAAAAATATCTCAAATAAAAGTTGTTAGTTGTTACCTGTATAGCAACTTATGCTAAATAATTTTTTTCTAAATATTTCTTTGTTGTGAAATATTCCTGATACACTTAAAAGTGAAATTAGTGAACTGGAAAGGAAAGTTCATGGCCACGATTTTCTGGGATTTGTAAGGTATATCTTCATCTACTATCCGGAAAATGGATAAACGATCGCAGGATAATATTATTTCACTTAATAGTATCGATTACACGCTGAAGTGATGGAATAGCGGCCTCATTTGGTGAAGAAAAGTTTCGTCCACTATGATAATGCATCAACTCACTCGTTCTAAATTAACGTAAAAAGAAACAGTCTAATCGGTCGAACTACGCTATGAACTGCCTCATCTACCTTATCTACCTTATTTTGCATATTTGTCCCAGCGACTTCTTTCTCTTTCCAAACAGGAAGAAATAGCTCGCTGGATAAAGATCGATCGAGGAAATCCTCGCTGAAACACACATATATTGAGTTCGAGAAATTGTACTCTTTGGAAGGCTTCAAGAAGTTAAAGTTTTTGGAAGGAATATCCTCTAAATGTACTCTGGAGTTCCGCAGGGATCCCGTACAGGGCCTTTGCTATTTTTTATTTTTATAAACGACGTAAAAAAGTATTTACTATATTTAAATACTTTTATTCCACTTTTACTAAAGTATTCTACATTTGCCTATGATTTAAGAATTTTTAGAAGTATCAGAACCCTAGAAGACGCTACTCTCCTCCAGTCTGACTAGTCTAGCTTCACCAATTATTGTCGAGATAATAAACTTGCCATATCATAACATTTACCCGTAACAAAAATATAATCTTAAATGAATATTACATCAACAACACATCACTAACTAGAGTTTCTCAAATCAAAGATTTAGGTGTAATTATTCTGTATTTTAGTAATGTTGACATTTCAAATAAAACATTAAATAAATTTAAATCACATTGTAAAATTATATTACAACATTTTGATTCAAGTTCAGCCTAACTCAAGTTGCTTTTGTTTAAATTGTTCTATTATGTAACTAACTTATTCTAATTCTTTTGTTCGTAGATGACAATTTATTTTTAATTCAATATATAGTAGTTATAAATAAATGTTAAAAATTTTCAAATCAAAAATAAAATCGTTGCAGTCTTGTAGTATCGTGTAATATGTAAACATTACGCACGTGATTGTTAAAAAAATTCTTGAACACTGTTGTGGGTTCGTCCTGTTTGTGTTCTTAAAATGTAAAATAAATAAATAAGTCGTATTTTGCAAAAAAATCTTTCATTTCTAATGGTGCGATTATGGTCATTTCAGTTAAATATTTAAGCTCTTTAAATGTGAAGGTCACAGGCTTTAGCGTGAAGTGCAATTACGGTCACCATTTAACGTTAAATAAATCCTTAAATTTTTCTTTAAGCTACAGCCAGATATATCTCTCCATAGCGCTAAATTTGAGGTTGTGTTTGACACTGGATCAGACTGTAACGTTTCCCGAAATTGTATTTAAAGTTAAACATTTTTATTTACAAGAAAATGGAATTGATCCATGTTTTAGTTCATTTAATTGCCGAAGAAGATGACAACAGGTAATAAAAGATAAATTTATAAACATTATTAATCATCAAAAATATGTACTATGTATTTTTAGGAACAATCTTCGCATAGAACGAAGATTTATAAGAGATACAGAAAATCTGTTTGAAATGGCTAATGAGAGTTCTAGAAAATTTTTTCGGCTATCAAAAGATTTTCTACGAAATTTTGTAACCACTACATAATGGACAACCTACATGGCAAGACGAACTTCCACTACATCTAAAGTGTTAGGAACTATCAACTTTTTGGCAACTGGTTCTGACCAAAAATCTGTGGGGAACTCCATTTTTAATTGCATGAGCCAGAGTAGTTTAAGCAAAGCTATAAACCAAGAATGCAGGCTCATTACGAATCGCTTAAGCCATGTGTGTTATTTTGTATGAAAATTACCTATGAACATACATTTTTATTTTAAAATTATTGTTTTACTATTTATTATTTTTGGAGAAATATTGTAAACATAGTTTAATAAATCATGTACTTTGAATTCATTTTGCTATGTATTTTTCTGTTTTTTTTTCTTCAATAAATAAAGATTTTAAGTTTTTGGTTATATCACGTTATATGTTCTGACAGCCAGCACTAAAAACATTAAATTAACATATCTTTACTATTGCTTTTTCTCTTTATTCAATGCGCACAGACAGAGACAGACAATGCTCAGTTGAACGTTACTTAATTAGCCTCTAACACGGCCACAATTTTGTAGCTGAAGTATTTAAATTTACTTGACCATAATAGCAAAATTTTAAATAATTTAACAGTCGAAGTTAAAGATTCATTTAGCCTTAAATTCTGTAAAATTTACATGTTGGACCATAAGTCACTGACTTATCAAGCACCCCTGGTACGAACAACCAAAATGTAGATAAATGAATCTGAACTGTGCGTTGATATTCTAATAAATTAATAGCAGACTCATCCGTCCATCATTATCAGATAAGAGCGCAAGTGAACAGTTTCCTTTAAAACAATACCAACATTATTTAAATAGCATTCGTAAATGTTCTACATTGTTCGTTTATGTTGACTCGGGAGGAGTTTTCATATCAAAATCTTAAATTTTACAACCATTATATTCCTTTTTCCGTAATTGGGAAATAAAATTATGTTTTTACTCGTTCTTCATTCTGTAATCTGACAACGGCGACCATTTTATGAGTATTATAATTTTTCTGGCGGCTTCCCATCTACATACTTGTGGAAAGAATAACATATGAGGGACGGACTGCTCAAAAAAAGTTATGATGTAGAAAACAGATGGTAAACTGTTGGTTTTTCTTTGTCTTTTTAAGTGCTTGTCAAAATATCGCTGAGAACACTTAACAGAAAATGTGGAAAGATTTATTTGTTTATAAAAATATGTATTTTTTCATTTAAATGTTAAAAATAGACGTTCAATGTCAAAGAGTTTTCGCCAAGTATTCTGCATACCACCAACGCTTTTTAAAGTTGCACCGAAGTTAAAAACATAGCTATCATTTTTTATTTATTTTTATTTCTTATTTATAATTTTTTAAGGGAAAGATACATGTCAAATGACTGAGTTCAAGTGATAGAATTTTATTGATTGAACCAAAAGTACACAGTTTTAAAGCAGAGCATATTGTCAATATTTTGTCAACAAGGAATGCAGTCTGATTCTCGTTTCTCTTGATCGTTGTCTGTGGTGTTATAACCCTTCATCAGTCGAGACTCTTGAGAATTTTTGTTTTTGGAGAAGTGAAAAACCTAGCTTTATTCATAATCAAGCAATGCAACCTTATCACAACTTATCACATAACCTTATCAAGTTCACTCCACTCCGAATAGAATCAAATATTCTATTCTATTATTTTGGAAGACGCAAATGGTTTAACTGTAATTCAGTAATTTTAACTGAGTATGTAACCATTATAAATTTTCATAAACTCTTTACTATCTGCAAAAAAAAAAAAAAAAATAAATAAAAATAAACCCCACCAAAGTTATAAATTTTTAAAAACAGTCAGCCCAAGTTGGCCCACCCTGTAATTTATCTTGCGGACAGTGCTTGTTATGATAAAATCGTTTTAATAGGGGCTGATTTAGTTTTTTGTTAAGAATTTAATAAACTATAGAGGAGCAATAACCGTTTGATTCAGGTATTTGTAAAATAATGGTTAATACTTAATAAATTTCCATGGGACATGGAGATATTTAATAATCTTAGAAAGGAATTATAAAGTGCTGATAACTTGACGGTAAAAGGATTATGCAGTTTTGGAAGGCCCTATAAACTGGGCGCTAACGGTTTGACTGAAAAAGATTGTCTCTTGGGGTAATCAAAAATGAATTATTTTTACGTTGTAATAAGCTACTGGTTGTGACTAGGGATGGGAATTTATTTGTGAATATCGATATATGCGCGATTCGATATATCGTAAGTGTGATATCGATATTCGATATACATCGAAGTAAAAATATCGATAGTTTCGATATATCGAAATAATTAACACGTAACATGTAAGATATATAAATTACAGTTTTTTTTGTTGGCTTGGCGGGAAAAGAAGTCGCCACTTGACAGACAATCACTTTACAGATAGTACTCACCCAGCTACCAACCAACTTTCTAATATTTTCCTAGTTACTGCTCTTAATCCTAATTAATTAAAAATATATGTGCTGTCCACTTTTGTAAGGACAAACCAGATCATTTTGGTTACTTTTATAGTGTATTATGGACTTGTTAACGTAAATGTCAATCAAAAATATTCCTTACGCAGTAAAACCGACTTTAGATTTATTGGATATGATCATTATTAAGAAACTGACATTTTTTATAATTTTTTAATACCAACATGACATATAATTTTAAAGGTGCAAATTATAAAATCAAAGTTTCGTCTTACAGGCTATTCCAAGCGATTAGGCGGAACTAAATGGAAATTTCGTTATTTTAGGTTGTCACGATAACGGACCTTGCTTGGGTTATTTCAGGTTTCAGTTTTGGTATGTGAAAATTTAAAATTCCAACAGTGAAACCACGGAAACGAATGACATATGTCAAATATTTTAATACATTTTTCCATATTTTGAAGACAAAAACATAAATAAATGGGAATTCTTATTAAGAATGACAAAAAATTAAAATGTAATGAAAAGGATATTTTATAATGCCAATCAATTTAATCTAGAATTTAAATATGAGCATGATTTACAAAGTTTAAACAAAATGACCAAAAGTCCGAATTAATAGATAAAAATTACTAGATTTCAAAATCTAGTTCCACCTAAACGTTTGGAATAGCCTACAGTTTGTTTTTACAAAAGTGAACAGCATATATTTAAATGTAAAAAATATACAAGAATACCGATATTTTGTGCGAATATCGATATTTTGCGCGATATATCGCATTTCAAATATCGATATATTTTTCTAAAGTATCGATATTTTCGAAATATCGATATATCGTTCCCATCCCTAGTTGTGACACATACCATAATATCAAAATAAATTGTTGATATGAATCTTTGTAACACGCATTACAATACAAAATTATCCCATTAAAATCATATTGTGCTGCCTATGTTGTAGGTAAATTGGCAATAAAGTCCTCTTACTTCGAACGACGCGTTGTTAAAATTGAAAGTTCAAGAAAAAAAAAAATCAAAATACACAATAACTTTTGAAATATATATTCCAGTCGTATCCTGTTCACATCAACGTGCATTACTCTGATTTTGTTTCTTTAAATTTATTACAAGCAACTAGGGAAATAAGATGGACAAATGTTTTTTTTTTGCACATTTTATTGTCACCACATAACAGTATTTTTTTAAGTCTAAATTGTATTCTGTTAAAACAATAAAGTTTCATCAAACAGTTTCAATATCAAAAAAAAAAACTTTATCTTTTTTTAAACATTATCTGAGAGCTGAGACAAGTAAAAACCTTCCTTGTTTTAACATAGTGTGAAAAACACTGTCTGGTACATCACGAATAACCATTTAACAGTATTGAAATTGTTGTTTTAGTGCGAACAACCCGTTAGAATCGTAAAACCATTCTTTTGTCAGTGAGCGAATGGTAAATGGTTTTATGTTCTAACGACATATTGGTTTCACACTAAGTTAACTTGCAAGTAACGTTTCCTTTCTTTTTCATTTCAATAGATATGATTTTTGAACCAATGAGAAAAACGGATTAAAGAAGAATACCAATAAAAGAAATTGAGATTGTAGACATTTAAGTTATTTCCAAATTTTAGAGCACCACGTTTTTAGATATTAGGACTGAGGAAAATACAGGATGTTATCGGGAACTTTTTATTGCTATCTCTATTATTATAAGAGATACAAAGATGATTAAATTGGGAAAGTTTGAGTATTTTACTCTACAAACAGGAATATTAAATTTAGAAATCAATTGACCAACCAATAAACGAGTTATTTCAAAAAATAAGTTTTTGCTAAGATGGTACATTATCACCAAAGCCAAACCCATGGACTAGAAATCATTTTTCAAACTGGTCAAATAAAGGTATCAATATCAATGGCGTATGATGTTAACGATAAAGTATTGATAGCAACTAGTGAAGAAGAAATCGCAGCTATACTAATCGACCTGTACATGGAGTCAAAAAAGGCAGGGCTACGCATGCATAAATGCAAAACCAAAAATAACGTCATTAAACCTACAACACCGGGATATAATGAAACCTCATTTATAATGGATCCATAGCATAAGTGATATATAAGATAATTAATGACTTTCCTTGTCCTGTTTATTATAAACTGATATTTTTTTTTTTATTTATTTATTTATGTAAATTTTAGAATCGTACACAGGTCGAACCTAATAAGTACGACTACAATTAATATATAATGAATTCTTAAGATTTCTATCTTAAACAATATAGAAATACATACACATAGATATAAAACAAACGAATTCATATGGATGAATCGTATAACCATATTACATTTACAATATTACATACAATATTACATACGATATTACATATAGATTTTATATAATTAATTAATATTACGTAGAACTATGAACACTCTTGGAATTATTACGAATTTGAAAGAAATTTACTTATTAAGTTGTTTTTGAAAATTTGATTTGAATCGTAAAATATGTCTACATTAGGGCAGTTACTATTAAATGTAGATACTAACCGATGCATTGGCGAGTTTAGCAAGAAATTGGTTCTAGCAAAAGGTTGGTATAACAAGTTATATATACGTAAACAGATGTTCGTATTATTACGAAGGATTCGTAATATGAAGGTTCGGAAGACTCAACTAGAATACCTCATGAAGTTGTCCAAAATTTAACAGAAACGTGAAAAGACTTAAGCAAAAAAATGCCCGGTCCACTATTGACATCATAAAAAAATCGTATGTTCTAGTGTCCTGAGGATAGTGCATATGATGTTAAAAATCTTCTTCTTCTTCTTCCCTTCACTAATACGATCTAAACTTTGGCTACCCAAATGGAAATGCAAAGTTCTGTAGATGTTTGGAACCATTTATTTCTGTTAACCAGCTAGGAGATTTTTGGTCTTCCGGGCCTCTTCCCTCTTAAAATGTTCCCTACACAGTATTTTGTAGGGTATGGTATTTCTGTTCGTTCCTCATCACATGTTCTATATAAAAGCTCCCGTTTCTATTTAATCTATTGATAAGATATCTTCGATGTCTTGCAATGTCTTCATCTTTACTGACAGTCAGTTTAGAAGAGTATACTGTGTCCACAATCCGAAAGTTTTAACTATCTTTTCGTTTACATAGTTCTGGTTTCCACACTATACAGGAACAGAGAGGCAGACGATTACAGTGAACAGGATACATTATGAAAATGAGGGGAGGACAGAATGGTTAGGAAAGAATGGTAAGATATGGGAAGGAAAATTGGCTACCTGTCTAGTGGGAATAGTGTTTCTGATTTCTTGACATTTTTCATTTCTCGAGTAATGAGAAATTAGACTTATTTTCTGGAGAAATCTCGAGAAAAATAATTATTAGAATATATATCTTTTTTTAATGTTTAAAATATTGTAGAGGATAAAAACATATTAAAATTATAGTCAACTCTAAAGTACTAAATTATTTATTTAAATAACATTGAACAAATGGATAACGGGGCTTTATAAATGATTACGAAAACGGCACGTAATTGCATATTAATTGAAAATACATATGTATAGAGAAATTTTCATAAAATTAAGAAATTAATAATAATGTTAATAATTATTTTATTTAAGTTGTAGGTAATCTTTTACATGACAGTTTTAAACTGAACAAAAAATGAAATGTAATTGATTATAATAAATAATACATTAAATTAAAATAAAATAATGTAACAATAAATGCTAACTAGCTAAATATTATAAATCGCTTCTTATCTGTTGCCACAAATGCGTTCAGAAGAAAACAAATTTTATCAAAATTAAATTATAATCAGTGACTCACTAAACATTATATTTTTTTTAAATAGTTTTTTAAAAAAACAATGCGTTTAACGTGGCATCGAGAAATTTTTTTTTACATTCCCGAGAAATGGGAAATTAGAATTATAACTTTTTATCGAGAAATTCTCCAGAAAGAATTCTCGAGAAGAAATACTAAGTGGGAATACCTCGCAAGAGATGGAGAGGTCAGCTAACCGAAGATCTAACAAGTATTGGTATACAGGGCATATAGCAAGACCTGACAATGAACAGATCAAGATGGATGAGGCTAAAAGTCAACCTGACTGATAGTGCCCAAAGAAGAAGGAGACACTAAACAGGGGAGTGACGAAGACATTTTATTATGTTTCTTATGATTATCGGAATAAGATCTCGGCAACACAATATCGATCTCATTTCAATCAATGTTGAAGTTGTCATTTATATTTTAGACAATTTTATTTGCTTCCTGCATAAGTGAGTTTTGGTCAACAGTACAAAAGAGTGGAAAAAAATTATAAAATACTTCCAAATAATTGGTTATCGATTCCAGGAACTGTACAAGAAGTTGAATTTATTTATCTAACCTAACCTAAGGCCAAAATATTTCCAAGAATACTTCCATATTAGTTTCCTTTTAATATCTAATGAACCAGTTGAATTCGAAACAATATTTTAACAGAAAATAACAAATATCCTTTTCTGAATCGCATTATCGTGTGTTAGAGCAATTTCTTTCTCAACGCACACTCATGAATTATTTAATACCTATGGGAAATTTTAGTGCGAAAGTACTCAGACGTGTTTTAACGTACCAAACTAGTATAAATTATTTACAAGTTAACCTATAAAGGTGCAGCATCATAGCATAGCGAGCGCATCATCGTTTACTATCTTATTAATAAACGAAAAAGTAAAATGTAAAACTAGACTGAAAATTAACTCAACGAAATATAGAAGCTCCTACGTAGAAGATATCTAGTTTATGTATGCAACAAAATTATTCAAATCTGCTTTCAATATGCCACGCTTGCAAATCTTTGTTAGAAATGGAATGTTCTTATAACTTGATTTGATTAGTTATTTAGAAAATTGATGTGAAGTGTGAATTTATACACATTTCAGAGTTTTGCAGTTATTTAGGCAGTGATAAAAAAAATGTGGTTTGATACTATAAATAAAATAAATAAATTACGATAAATTTTGAAATAATAATTGTAACTAAACGTTTAAACAAAACACAATCGAAAATTCTAGAGTAGCAAAAAAGAGATCGCTCCACCGCGTATGTATGAAACCGTGTAAGTCGAGGACTTACTGTATTTATTTATTAAACTAGGTTATAACTCGTCAACAATGACGGATTTACCCAAAAGCATAAGTCAGCAACCGCGACCTACACCGCCTAAAGGCCGCTCAAGGAATTGGGACATTAGAATACAATTATATCATAATTGTGACAATATAAAAATTTCAATTTTTTGTATGTGTATTTGGTTTTATTTTTTAACGTATCTAAATACATCGCTGGTCAGCGAATCACGGGACAGGATATCACCCGTTAGCCAATCACGGGAGAGGGTGTGACCTGTCAGCCAGTCAAGAGACAGGGTGTTCCCAATTAGCCAATCATGAGAACCTTAGGAAAAATTGACGGCATAATGTTACCGACACTACATACTATGTATATAGTTAGATTATTTATTCATGAACTTTTTAAGGTGGGAAAACGATTCATTTTTACTCTGTACATCACATGTATATTGTGTAAACTAAAACTAAATTGAGACGTTAATTTATGCCTACGAAACCTTAAACATTTCTATATATAATTATATTCGTACATTCTTAGAGAATAAATCTGCAAAATATTGCTCATATCGGTTAAAGGATATAGGCGTGTCTATAGTTTCTCTCTTATTGCCTACGAAACCTTAAACATTTCAATATGTAATTTTATTCACAGTTTCTTAGAGAATAAATCTGCAAATTATTTTTCATATCGATCATAGTATATAGGAGTGTCTAGAGTTTCTTGTTTATGCCTACGAATTACTAGACATTTCAGTAAATAATTATATTTGAGGATTCTTAGAAAATAAATCTGCAAAATATTCTTCATATCAGTCAAATAATGTAGGAGTGTCTCGAGTTTCTTGTTTATGCCTACAAATCCCTATACATTTCTATATGTTATTTTATTCACAGTTTCTTAGAGAATAAATCTGCAAAACATTGTTCATATCGGTCAAATCATATAGGAGTATCTATAGTTTCTTGTTTATGCCTACGAAATCCTGCACATTTCTATATGTAATTATATTCGAAGATTCTAAGAGAATAAATTTGCAAAAAACCTGTCAATCAAGAGAGCTCAAGAGAACCTTAGGAAAAAATGACGTCACAATGTTACCCAGATCACATACACACATTTGCTAATTATATATGTACGATTTCTAAACGCTCAAAGGTATTGAACTGCTGAAATTTACAGCTGAAAACCAAAATAATGTACAAAACAGATATGAGAAACCTGTACAATAAAACATCATTAAATCATGGTGTCTATATAATCGACATAAATTGTCTAGAAAGTTTCTACATGTCTTAGGAATATATTAAGGATCAAATGGAAAGATGTGCGTTGAATATAGACATCTTGTATATGGTTCATATCGTCAGTATTGAAGCAATTCTTTACAAAACTAACTGAAGTGGGTTGGATATATAAAAATGCCACATATTTAACTACCCAAAAGTTACTGAACTCAAAATTAGAAGAAGGATGTAATGTATAGATGCTCCAAAGCAGGATCCGGAAACTTCACCCCCCACATTTCGCCCTCCACATTTCACCCCCACATTTCGCCCCTCCACATTTCGCCCCCAGGACATTTCGCCCCCGGATATTTCGCCCCCCCACACATTTCGCCCTCCGGATATTTCGCCCCTGCACATTTCGGCCCTGCGGATGTTTCGCCACCGAGATATATTATTAAGTAATTTAGCCGCACGTTCACTCTGACCAACTGGAATAAAGGCTACTTGACTGTCTGGAAAAGTGAACTGAGACAGGAATATTTGGACTTGTACAGGGGTCATCAATATTTACCCAACAAAAGCGAATAATTTAAACTTGCACAGGGATCGAGAGAATTGAGATTCTTGGACTTATACAGATGTCATCAATCTTTTACTAATTTGAACTTGTACAGTGTTTGCAACATATCCTCAACAAATTCGAATAAAAAAAACTTGAAAAGTATTTGACAGCATATCCTCAACAAATTCGAATAATTTGGACTTGTAAAGTGTTTACCAACATTTCCTCTACAAATTTGATAAGTTTGAACTTTACCAACATTTCAGCCACCTCAAGTGCTACTGTACTTACTTGTAAACTTTAAACCTGAAAATATGTATATAAAAATGAAATAACAAATAACAAGATATATATTTTTAACTATTTATTTTTTGAGATTCAGATACAAAAATTATTTCACTTTTGCCCTTTGAAAAGAAATCTTGTAACGTGATAGGTACCTATTCCTCAGTTTAACCCTAAATATTTTTAGCTGATGTTTACTACTCAAAATCTAGTCACTTACAAAATTTTCCGTACTCTATTTTTGACGGATTCTACGCAAATTTTCCGAAAAAGCAATAAAACATCTGGTTATAGATTTTAGCAAATTGAGAGAAGTACATATTTTTAACAAAACGGCAATATTTTTATTACCGCAAATCTTTGGTTGGTAAATGTTTATTGCAGGACGGAAAGTTAGTAGAAGCACATAGTTGTGATCAAAATAAAATTGTAAAACTGTTTTACAAGCGATTAGGGTACCTCTAGATCTCCACATTTGTTTCAGATTAAGTTTACTATCCATAAAATATTAAGAAAAATTATGAAAAATGTAGACGAAATATTGGTAAATACTGTACAAGTCCAAATTCCTTGAATTTGTAAGTAAAAGGTTGACGACGTCTGTATAAGTCAAAGAATCTCAATTTTGTAAGAAAAAAGTTTCCGATCCCTGTACAAGTTTAAATTATTCGCTTTTGTTGGGTACATATTGCTGACCCCTGTACAAGTCCAAATTTCCCTGTCACAGTTCACTTCTCCAGACAGTCAAGTAGTCACTACTCCAGTTGGTCAGAGTGATCGTGTGGCTAAATTACTTATAATATATCTCGAGGGCGAAATATTCGGAGGGCGAAATGTGTAGGGGGCGAAATATCCGGGGGCGAATTATATGGGAGGTGAAATGTGGGGGGGCGAAATTTCCGAATTTAACTCTCCAAAGCAGCGTTGAACAGATCAGCTAGAAAACAACAACTTAGGTCAACAGTTATGCCAGCATTTCAAATGAAATATAACATGATACCACAATATTAACAAGTCATACATCAGTAAAAGAGTTACTCAACTTTTCAGAAACTACCCTAGGGAAACTAAAAAACTGGTTTACTACAAACAAGTTAACTCTTAATGCCAGCAAGACCCAGCAAATTATCTTTCCCCTAAACCGCAACACCGACGAAGACTTTGAGTACGGTGATCCTATTAAATTCCTAGGAATATATATAGACGGTCAACTCAGTTGGCACCACCACATCAGCAATTTGGCCATTTCCCTGAAGAAAACTATCTACGCTTTTGTCAGGCTCAAAATTTCGGTCTCTTTCGAAACATTACGTATTTTGCCGCGTTCCCGTCTCGTTTGTCTTATGGTATAGTCCATTGAGGAGTAAGCGCTCATCGATCACCCGCATTTTCATAATCCAAAAAAGAACCCTTAGAATTATGAATAATGTCCACTCCAGAACCCACTGCCGTGAACTTTTAAAAAAATGTAGAATCATTCAGTGTACAGCCTATTTTTATATATCTGCGTGGTGTATGTTAAAGAAAACGCAGCCCGGTTTGTCACCGTTTCCTCAAGTCATTCTTATAATGTCCGCTCTAAAGACAATATTCGTATCCCTAAAATAGGACTCGAGAAGTCAAAAACGATCTTTACTCGGCTGAATGTTTCTTCAATTATTTGCCTTTTGGTGTCAGAAATGTTAATAACAGGACCTTCAGGAAAAAACTTAGAGAGGTCTTTCTTGAAAACTGTCTGTACAGCACTGATGAGTACTACAGCATTGATTGGAGCAAATACTAAAAATCCTTCTCTGTTTAAGTACCCATCTGGCAATTGTATTGCAATTTTATAATTTATATTTCAAATTTATATTTCTAATAATTATGTATGATCTTTGACTGGTGTAAACGTGTAAAAACTTGTACAAGCACTAAATAAAATTATTATTATTATTATTATTATTAACTTTTAACGATTGAATGAGGCTTTTTATCATTATTTTTAACAAAAACCCCCTTTAATCGTTAGTAAATGAGCTCGTGACAACTTAAGAAAATAAAAGCTTAAACATTTGGAATAAACTTTACGATTTACGTGTGAAACGAGTCGGGAGTCGGAGTTGATTTTACAAAAATACTGACTCGGGAGTCATTTATTTTTCTGCCGACTCCCCATTCCTGATTTTTAGGAAGTAAATACTCCATAAACAAATTAGATCGATTATAACAATTGTAGATAAGCCGTATTGCTGGTGCATTTAATTGTGAATAATAAATTTTCATATAGCCAGAGTATGTAGGTTTCTTATTTGACGACTAAATGTGTGACAGTTTAAAAGGCCATATATGAACCTATCAAAGACATCAGTATCCCTCAAAGTCCTTTCAGCATTCTCAATCCACTTGCAAAGATCAATGGTGGCAGTTCTCACGGGCAGAATGTCATACATTACAAATTCAAGAACGAACGGTGTGTAAAATTCGATACTTTGATTGTTTGTTTCCATTTCTTGTGAGGTTCTAGTCCATTGGACAAATGTTCCACCTACAGGGAGGTCACTATATCTTATCATTGACAGTTTTATCTTTGCACATTGACGCTTTTACTCATGAAACCAAACGACAATAAGGCCTACAGTCCCATATTTCATACAAATATCCCCGGCAAACTTTAGTCGTAAAAATATTTTTGATAGGGTTGCGAAACGTATATTTTACCAATACCCCAACGAAAGGGAAAGGATATATTTAAATGTAAGGTAGCCAGATTTTATAGTCCTTTGTTTACGAGACTGAAAAAAGAAATTAATCACAGCTTAGTGCTGAGCCAGTATAATCACTGGGAAATTGGTAGTTAAATAAAATATATAGAACTGGAAAAAGATGGAAATATATGGAATAAACTAAATGCTACAAGAAATTAACTCATTAATACGTAGTGTGTGTTTGTCTTTACTCAGTGGAACATAGGCTTCTAAATGCTTCTCTGTTTACACAATTATTTAATTTTTCTTTATGTATTGGCAAGACAGACAAAAAGTCTGTCGTAGACTGTAGCGGACCACTGCTACGTTTACTTTATATCATACTATTTGTTATCAACTAGGTAGCGAGCCTGTGATACAATACAAACTTTTATTTCAAACTGAAGTGAGATTCATGACTGAAGGAGTTCGAGTACTAGGCATGAGCTTTATCCAGGGCTCATCATTATGATATGTGAATTAAATCATATGTATTGGTATTTACCAACCGACGGATCAGGCATCTTGTAGTTAGTCTGGGTAGCTGATCACTTAAATTGTTAGAGGTGAGTGGGTATACACGTTCAGTAAAAAGACTGTTTAAAATTGATTTTAAGATTTATTGAAATTTTTAACAAATTTAAATGAAATATGTTCAAGTTTAAAAGAAAAATATATATAACATGCCTAAATAAAACACTATCATGTATATTCATCAATTTATTACAACAGTAATTAAAACATTACAGATACGTTTCGTGCATACAGTTGCACATCTTCAGTCATGTAAAAAACCCAGAAAAATAATTATTGCAAGCATGGCAGGGCCACGTCACATCACAATCACAAGAACACATGTGAATAAAATACCTATATATAAGTTCATAGTTATTCAGGATTAGTGAGTCGCAAAGCGATAATATATATAATGTAGAAATTAAATATAAAAATACTGCCTCACCGGGAATCGAACTCGTGAACCTAAGAATTTCGCGTTCTCGTTCTAGAGCCACTAGACTACAAAGGCATGTTATTGAGTATATGATATTAGTGTTAGTTAACACTAATAAGAAAATTAAGAAAGAAACATTTTTCCCACTCTGAAGTTGGTATCTCAAAAACATGATTTTCGATGGCTTCAACAGCTTCTTGAGGTGATGAAAATCGCTGTTCACGCATTTTTTGTTTGACATTGGGGAACAAAAAAAAAGTCACTAGGTGATAAATCAGATGAATACGGGCAACGAGACATTAATTTGATTATTTTCCTAGGCCCTGCAAAATATATATATACGTATACAGCATCGTTACAGGTGACGAAACTTAGGTTTATTCATATGAACCGGAAAGTAAGCAACAATCCACTGTTTGGGTCTTCCAAGATGAACTGAAACACAAAAATTGTTCGTTCACGAAGCACTTCTAAGAAAGTGATCACTTGTTTCTTCGGTTGCACTGGAAATGTCGCAGCCATTCCTTTAGAGGATTGGAGAACAGTTAATGCTGAATGGTACAACAATTTGTTTGCCAGTAGTCATCGACAAAATCAGGAAAAACAACCAAAAACCATTATTCTTCATCATGACAATGCAAGCTCCCATACTGCGTCAAACAATTGATTATTTGAAGGAGAAAAACATCGAATTAATGTCTCATTGCCCGTATTCACCTGATTTATCCCCTAACGACTTTTTTTTCCCCTATGTCAAACAAAAAATACGTGGACAGCGATCTTGATCACCTCAAGAAGCTGTTTAAGGCTTCGGAAACCATGTTTTTGAGATATCAACTTTAGAGTGGAAAAAATGTTTGGAGAATTGGTTTGAACTCATGCAAAAGTGTATAAATCTTAAAGACGAATATTTTGAAAAGCAAGGAAACAGCATGTTCAAAAAAAATAAATAAAAATAATAATAATAATCTTTCTTAGTTTTTGTCAAAACTTAAATGGTACCTATATATTGAAAAATACACATTATGATGACAAGCAATAAAAGTAAATATACGATAAACAGCACAGAGTTGCCAACTTAACATTTTCTAAAATATAATTCCAGGCTTACTAAAGTCCATTTACCGTAACTTTAAAATGACATCACAGTTGAAAAACTCACCTTGTTAAACCTTCGTAAACTGTCAAAAAAAGTTAGGTTATATCGAACAACTTCTAAAAATATTGAAAACCTATATTTTCTATGGAGGAAAGAAATTAATGTAAATTATGATGCACAGCAGTTCTTTCTAACCGATTTGTCGCGAAATTTATGGTTTATATTATATTAAGTGTGTAATGTAGTATTAAAAAAAAAAAAAACAGTGTATAAGAATCATCAGAAATATTTGTTTTTAGAAATGTGTCGTGTTCTTTTAATGCTTTTTATACAATTTACTTTAATTTTTCGCCTGGTGTCCCATTGACACAGCGGGTTCGGGAAGCAAACGCGGAGTGTTCCGAATCACACTGTTTAACTCCAGACCGCTCGAATAAACGCGTTTAGACCTTTTCTCGAACGCTCCGAGCTTGCTTCCTGAACTCACTAAATGATATCGGAAAGCAATGATAAAGAGTCAAATTTTTTATTATTCGAATAGAAATTTTTGAATTTCAGATGTTAGATACAATTTTGTTTCGAATAATGAATATTCAAATATTATTTCCAGTCAAACAGTTTATTGCCGCTAGCTGCAAGTGTAAATTTCATGAGTATTCTAAAATTACTTTTCGTTTGCATCTGATGATAATAAACGGTTCTGCGTAACAGACCTGTAGGTTAAAATTACAAAAAAAAGAACGTAACAAATGTAAATAGTACATATTTTATTAATCATATATAATATTTGTTTATCAACCAAGATACAAAATTAAATATTGTTTTTATTCACTTACATTACAAATTATAAAACCTTTTAAAATATACAAACACAATATACAGATAAAAATACGTTATAGAAATATCACCCATCATATTTGATATCTATTAATTTTTTTAGTTTTAAAAAACCCTTAAAATTTTGTCTGAATCGCTCTGTCAGAAATGGTAGTTTACTAAGATACCATTGCAGTTTTAAAAAATTAACTCATATCTCGAAAACTATTGCTACGATCAAGCTAAAATTTTATATCTAATACTCTTTTATGAGTTTTAAAAATCCCTTAAATTTTGGACTCAAACTCTCTGTTAGAAATGGTAGTTTACAAAGGTACCATTGCAATTTTTAAAAATTTACTCTACCAATATCTCGAAAACTATTGCTACGATCAAGTTAAAATATTATATTTAATACTCTTTTATGAGTTTTAAAAAACCCTTAAATTTTGGACTCAAACGTTCTGTTAGAAATGGTAGTTTACAAACGTACCATTACAATTTTAAAAAATTTACTTTACCAATATTTCGAAAACTATTGCTACGATCAAGCTAAAATTTGATATCTACAACTCTTTTATGATTTTTAAAAAACATTTAAATTTTAGTCTTAATCACTCTGTTAGAAATTGTAGTTTACTAAAGTACCCCTTTCATGTAATTTTATATTAATAGTTCAAAAGAATTAATAAGAGACAAAACTATACTTTGAGCACGGCTTAGTAGCCGTTAAGAGCCCAAAGCTCTTAGTAGAGCTTTGGGCATTTTTATTACAGTAAAATTAAAAAAAAATAGATAAAATATATCCTCACTAAATAAGCACTTAAATGTCAACCTGACAAATAACGATTGAACAATCCAATTACAAACTGACAACATTGGAAAAATTTACCAACATTAAATGTACTAACTGAGTTATGGACTGATGTTGATTAAAACATATCATAACGTTGGTACTTAAATTAACCAAGTGTGACGTCTCATATTTATTATGAAAGGAGTTTAAACGCATTTTTGTTAAATCATATTGTAGTAATATTGATAATATTTCTTAGCACTACTTGTTCTACACATGTTACGATATTATGCCTGCAGTAATTATGTGTGATACCGATCATGAATAAAAATTTCATAAAAAAGTTAATAAAAGCCAAAAAACTTTGTAAAAATCATAATTTTAGAAAGTAAAATTTCCCTTAAAATTTAAACTACGTGTGTTATAAAATATTGAAACGGAAGCGCTCCTGAAGATTCAGTAAAAGTTTCTAAGAAATATTTATTACGAACATTTTTCCAATAAAATATTGAAAAATATGCCAATATTCATTTTAAACGTTAACATCAATATTTTTCAATATGTGTGTCAATTGACGATGTGACAAAACTTGAAAATGTAAGGGAAATTCTTTGTCTGGCTTTTATTTTCATTTTCTTTTCATGAAATGAAAAACTAGGAATTCAAATAAAAAGAATATTCCCTAATGAGGATTTTCTTTGACCTAGAACTTTCCACGGACCCTAATAGAAGAAAGTTAATCATAAATCTTATTCAGACTTTAACAAATTAGATTTCATTTTCTAGTTTTCATCATAATTTTCATATTAAATTACGAGATTCATGAGTTCTATTCATTTCTTTTGCCAAATTCGAGTTATTTTATTGGTACATTAATTTACTTTTCACTAACAAAAATAAAATATTTTCTTCTAATTTAACAGTCTTTGGACAGTTGGTAATTTTTGTTCTTACGAAATGTTATTCCACTTCATAGGAGGACGAAAGAGACCACGCTTTTACCGTAAAAATGATTTTTTACCTTGTGGTTTTCCATGTCATTAGCCTTTGTCAAATCAACACACAAGACGTAATTAAATAAATTTTCACCATAAAAGGAAGGAGACCGTAGTAACCTCAAATCGCGTCTAAAAATGAAAAATTGATGTGAAGTGTGAATTTTCACATATTTCTGGGTTTTGCAGGTATTTAGTAACTGAACGATGATTATTTGGGATGCCAAAACAAATTTTATGTCAAAATATTTTTTTATGAATTTTAATTCGAATGCCTAATACCATTATTTAAGTTTCTAAATATATGCAGTATTTTTTTTATATAGCAAAGTTCATTAAGATTTTGAAAATTGCACCTATGGCTTCCATTGGTTGCTTACATCATAAGTCCCGCCCTTTAATTTCGTCAAACATAGAATTAAATTATAATTTCAACACTTTCCACTGGTTATTAAATTTACGCTTTTAAAAATTAAATGCAACATTTACCAAATATAACTGGATTTTTAACAAAATAATTAAAAATCAAAAAAATAAAAATGCAAAAAAAAAACAAAAAATAAAATCAACAGGATTCGAACCCTAGTTCACAAGTTAAGTTATATTATTAAGCGTACGACAAATCTAACCACGCCACGAGAGCTACTGATCTGGTATGTTACACAACGTATTAAATAGTTAACATATTTTAGTTAAAAACACAAAAAATGCGTTATTTTCCGAAAACATAATCTGATCAAAAATTCCTCTTGTACTATTCCGGTTCACACCAATGTACATTACTTAGAATTTTTTCAGATTTTTAGTTTAAACCATCTGGGCTACAGGGTGTGGGACAAAAATTTTTTTTGCACAATTTTGGCAAAAATCGCATCAACATAATTTATTTTGCAAAAATAAAATTTTGATCGTTAATCCACGTACTAAGGGCTTTCATTTGATACCCTACTCAGAATTTTAAAAAAATATATTTTTTTTTTTGATGAGCACATATTTGTTTATATTTTTAGAGGGATGTGTTTTTTAGATGTTTTAGTAATTTTCCTATGTGCGGGTCAAAGAGTTGTATAAGCATGCCAAATTTCAACTCTCTAGGTTTAGCCGTTTGGCTACAATTTTTACCGAACAGACAGACAGACAGACAGACAGACAGACAGACAGACAGACAGACAGACGACAAAATGACGGTATAAGGGTTTTTTGGTCATACCTACAAAACCCTAAAAATGAAAAACTAAATTTACAATACATTAATGAAAACGGAAGGAACTTATATTTATTACATACAATAATTATTTGTTTTGTATATTAACGGGAAATGTTATGACATAGAATACAAAGTTTTTAAAACAAACAAATATTTATTAGAACTTATGCACGATTTATGCCCTAAATTTAAAAAGTTTGTTAGGTTTCTGATCTGGATAAAAACTAAGATATAAAAGTATTAAAAAATTTATGTGAAGTATAAATTTTTCAAACATTTTAGGGTTTTGTAGGTATTTAGTATATGATAACAAATTGTGGGTTCATATTAATTTGTTCTCTTCATTAGGGAGCGCTTCAGACTAGCGATATTAGGGTGTGTCTTCCTGCAGACCATGACCTGAAACATGGACCACAATTTTCAAGGAGGTCAGACCTGCTAGATGGTCAATCATCAGGAGAAATTAAGGCCTATTTATTGCTTTCAAGTCACTGTTGCTTAGTCTTCGCCTTAGACTAGCACGAAATCTTGCCGGAAGCTTTATTAGTGACCAGCGAAGAGAGAGTTGTTCCGTTCTTTAACTATCGATTTCAACACGGTTTCCTAGTAGCCTTTAACGTTTTTACCTCTTTCTCATAAAAATGGAACTTAGTGGTACAGTCATAGCTTCTGGCCCATCAAACCATAACAGGGGCAAGATAATGGTCTTTCTGCACCGTCAGCGCTTTCTCGTGTGCTTCTCATGAACTTGTAGTATACACTCTGTGATTCTGAGAGCTGAAAGTCTCTTCAATATTAAAAATCTTTCCATGAAAATGTTTTCAAGTAATCCTTCGTAATTTTATTGACAAGTGGCTACAGAAACTTAACGAACCGAGGTGATCATTTTGAAAACTGATTGGATTTCTTGTTTAGGATGCATCTATTTATTACGTACTAAAAAAATAATAAATTTTCTTTAAGCATCTAGTAGAATTTACATTAAAACTTTGTGACAGTATTTATTGCAAGACTCAAGTGATATTTTTGACAGACGATGCACTCATTAAACAAATAGATTATTATAGCAATGCGTTTCTTTGTGAAGTGCGTCGTCTGCTATGAAAATCGAACTGTAGTCCGTTCAACTGTTAGAACGTAGTATCGCTCTTATGGGAAATTGGAGTAGTGTTGCCAAATGTTGAAAATGTGTCAAATATATCAATAAACCCAAAATATATTGCGTGTATTTTATATTATTTTGTTGACAATATATTCATATTAAATAGAAAAAGTATAAGGGAAAAATGATTAACCATTTTTACGGCGTTTTCAACGATCAGCGCAATCTATTCAAGTACATATTTGGAACTTTTTGGAACAGCAGCGAATAATGAAAATACGGATTTCGTGATAGCTCTGCTAAGATATCCCAATCAAAAAAAAAATTGAGATAACTACCCACTCTATCTTCTATCTTGTTATTTTTACTAAAATTTGTTATGTATGACTGTAATTTGTTATAAATATATTATTTGTTTTCTGTATAATTTTTATTTTCAAGATATGTTGTAGAGAAAACAGTGTAAGATATGAGTTTAAAAAGTAAAAAAGCGAGTTATTAATCTTGGGCATAAGTAAGCCACTCGTAAATAGAGTGAACGTGATCTTATGTGAAGCGTGCCTTCACTTTATCAACGAATTTAAGCACAAATGTATTTTACTTTCAACATTACTCCGCACAAGTTCTATAGAAAATACCACTGATCCTACTTGCCTGGTTCACATGGTACAATACTGCGATTATTGGTGAATAAAAGACATAATAGATGGCTGTACTGTAGCAGAGAAATGGACGGAAGGAAAATAAACTTAGGTAGTGAGTGTTTGGTTGTATGTACTCTTCTTATTTTGTTAAAGATGTATTGCGTCATGCGATGGGAATAAAACTTATTCTATTGTCGGTAAGAGGAGAGATCGAGCACTAGATATAAATTTTAAACACGATTTAAACACATCAAGGTTGAAAATGTTTCCTCAGATATATCGAGTGTGTTAAAAAATAAATTTCAGGTGATTCTGTGCATTTATTTTAGTCTTACAGCAACATTTAAGAAATGTCTGCTATTTTTAAAAGGGAATACATTAAATAATATATTAAAGTGAAACACCATTACAGGTGTAACGAGGGATAGAAAACATCAATCAGTTTGCCAAATTTGGGGGGAACCAAAACTCAACAGGCTAATAATTAATTGCTTACTACACGTCAAAAATTCTATCTAAGTGGAAAAAAGATGTTTTAAATTCTTTAGTATCTATATATTTGAAAAAAAAAATCATCTGTGACCACCACAGGACCGACCGCCATCACAAAGTACTTGTTTAATTTATACTGCTTCATCAGAAAAATATCTTAAATTAAAGTTGTTAGTTATTGCTTCTATAGCAACTTTTGTTAAATAATTTAATTCGAAATATTTCTCTGTTGTGAACTATTCGCAAAAATCTTAAAACCAACACGAGTAAACCCCCAGTTCTAGTTAACAATTTTTACCAAAAGTTGATCAACTCGTGTCATTGATGTCAAAAGCTTAAATATGAAGTTCCATAAAAATCCAAATATTAGCCGAATTTGCTCTGCACATGTGCACGGACCGACAGACAGACCAACAGACAGACAGATAGACAGACAGACAGACAAACCTACAGACATCATGCTAGAAATAGTCAAAACGTTATGTAGGGACCTCAATTCGTGGAGTTCCATCGAAACCTCGAAATGTCAAACTCGGTATGATCACAATACCTCCCTTATATATGTTGGCAGTCGGTAAAAATAATGATAATGCCTCTATTTTACTGTATTATACGTAACTGTATTAAGTATTTACCAGTGACAGCCTGTACATAAGAACTGCAGGTCCCCCAAAATTAATCATCATCATCATTTATCAGCCATCGCCGTCCACTGCTGAACAAAGGGCTCTTTTGCTGCTTTGCATCTCCGAACCTCTCTGTCTAGTGCCACCTGCAGCCAATTACCGACTAGTCTCTTGATGTCGTCCGTCCAACGGGTAGGAGATCTGCCTCGGTTTCTTGTACAGTCTCTAGGCTGCAATTCCAGTATTCTCCTGGTCCATCTATCATCATTTACTCTACCAACATGGACTGCCTACTGCCAGACGTGAAATTCTTCCAATTATAGCACAAACTTTTGATTGCTGTCTGATCTAAAAATTTATTTTCGATCTAAAAGTGTAACGCCAATCATCGCTCTCTCCATCGATCTTTGAACAACTCGTGTTTTTTCCCGCAGATATTCGCGTGAGGGTGAGAGTCTCAGCACCATAGGTGAAGACTGGTAAGACACATTGATCAATACCTTTCACCTGAGGCAGATGGGAAAATCACCTTTTAAAATGTGCTTCAAATTTCCAAAGGCTGCCCATTCCAAACCAATTTTTCTGTTTATCTCTATAGTTTGGTTGTCCCGGCCGATAGTGATTCGTGTCCCAGATATTTGTAGTGAGAAACTTGATCAATGGGTCTACCCGCGATTGACAAATTACCACTCAGCACTAAATTTGTCATTACTCTGGTCTTTTTTATGTTGATTTGGAGACCTCTATCCTCGGCTTCACTATTTAATTCTTCCGTCATTTGGTCCATTTCTCCTAAGTCGTCAGTAATTAAAATAATATTGTTGGCGAAACGTAAATGGTTTTTCACACTCACTATCTGTATATTAACGTAATTTTTAATCAAAACCTCTCAATACTGCATCGTGCGTAAAATAAGTAGTTCGTCAACAAGTTATGATGTACTATGTGCTGCAAGCAGCTCAAACTGTCATAGTAACACGTCGATTGGCATTGCTTGCAGCTAACGACTTCTATACAATTTCGGAGCTGCAGTTGTTTGCAGTTAAAATCTTGCGAAGCGAATGTTTGATTACAGATATGTAAACGCTTTATAGTGTTTGTAATAATATCAATTGAAACACAAAAATCCAAGCACAAATAAGCATTTATTATCACGTCTGTTTACAATCTCTCACACATATGCAATCTCATTATAGTTGCTATCGTTACATATTACAAGAGACGCCCAACAACTAGTCCTGATCCCAACACGACCGTCCTGATCTTGCAGTGTCCTCGCGGCATCTTCAAAATTTAATAACTTCAAATAAAACAGATGAAAAGAAAACATAATGTTAGTTTTGCCCGACTCCTTGAGGTTCCAGACCATCCAGTGTCAACAAGACAAACACGACCATGTTAGGTCCAACAACTCCTTTCTCAACAAGTCCTTGTCCTAATGGATATTTTTGTAGTTTAAAAGAATGAATAAGAAATCCTGCATTCTTAATCATCGCATGTTCTGTACGGCACATAACAACAAATTTTCTTCCACTTGACTAATATATATTAAGTCTTAAAATGTAATATTTAATATTGTAACAGATTAATTTATTATTGAAAATTTTATTACATGAAAAAACTATGATTGAACTAAACTAAGAATTAAACAATTTAACATGAAATAACTAATGTAAACTTCTTCCTTCAATTTAACATAACACACACAAATCACAATAAAACTGTATAATGCTCACAAACAATAACTATTCAAATACACCTCTTGATAAACTGTCCACAAACACGTCTCAACTTGTACTGGCTAAACCTCGAAGGCCACGCCGTCAGGGGGTTTAAGAGTAAGCCATTACAATATGGTTTTATTTGTATACATCTATGAAGTTTACTTTTTTATCTTATTAGTGATTTACATTACCGAAATCTCAATTATAATTCTGGTTGCAGCACCTCCATTAAAAGTTTCCATGAGCCGCCACTGGTATCTAAACATATTATGAAAACGTAATAGGCAATTACTAGTGTTATCTTTATCTTTATATAAAAAAAAAAACTGACTGTATTTAATACGACGACTAATTGTGATAACCTGATATAGTTGCTAGCACTGTCTTAAACGTGAAAAACTAACGTAACTTTCCAACTAATATATCAAGTTTTGTTATTTTTACAAACGGTTACACCTACGGTTGTCCCTTTTACTTCACTAGACCCTTGTGATAGGTTTTCAATATTTGTTGAACCGTGAAATTGTCAGCAAGGAAATGCAAATAGTCCAAACAGTGTTTGTTTAAATAGTCCCAACATAGATATTCATTGAGTGTGTAACTGTCCAGAAGTTGGTAAACAGGAAATCTGTTTTTACCGACTTGATCAGTGTTCTTAGGACATAGGGTTTAAAACATTGGTTTTAGTGGCCATATTTTACGCTTGAAATTAATTTAATCTTAAAATTATAAAATATGTGCTTTGTTTTACTTAATCCTTTAACCAGTGGGGGCACTAGCGGGTGGGAAGTTAATGCTTGCTCCTCCCCAAATGCTTGGAGAAAAATGTGTGCGCAAGTGAGGACATTTTTTTAGGTCATCACTTGTATTTTCATCTCTATAAAAAATGATCCCCTTCTCAAATATTTTCTTGTCCCCCCAAATTTTACTCAAATATTTCCTAGCCCCTCCAGATATTAAGAGCTAGGGCCGCCACTGCCTTTAGCCTTTGTTAGGGTTAGGTGTTAGGCTGTTTGGGAATTTGAGTTTCTGCTAAAGTTGGTGATTTTTAGGACTTATACCGTCATTTTGTCGTCTGTCACCACTCGTTGATCCACACATAGGAAAAATACTAAAACATATTCCCCTAAAAATATAAACAAATATGCGCACATCGAAAAAAAAAAAATTGTTTTAAATTCAGATTAGGGTATCAAATGAAAGCCCTTACGTGGATTAACGATCAAAATTTTATTTTTGCATAATAAATTATTTTGAAGCGATTTTTGCCAAAATTGTGCAAAAAAAATTTTGTCCCACACCCTATAGCCCAGATGGTTTAAACTAAAAATCTGAAAAAAATCAAAGTAATGTACATTGGTGTGAACCGGAATAGTACAACAGGAATTTTTGATCAAATTATGTTTTCAGAAAATAACGCATTTTTGTGTTTTTTGGTTGACGAAGTACAAAAGTTATAGTTATGTAACACACTATGCCAGAAGGCGTATCCTGGTCTAATGGTTAACTTGCTCGCTCGCTACATAGCTAACTAGGGTTCGCTCCTGGGCAGAGGAGACAATTTTATTTTTTGATTTTTTTTCCATTTTTATCTTGTCAAAATTCTAGTTATATGTTGTCAAATTTTGCATTTAATTTTCAAAAGCGTAAATTTAATAACCAGTTGGAATTGTTGGAATAATATTTTCATTCTATGTGCCATGTATACGAAACCAAAGGGGCGGATAATATGACTTAAAACAACCAATGGAAGCCATAGGCGCAATTTTCAAAATCTTAATGAACCTTGTTATATAAAAAAAATGCTGCACATATTTAGAATTCTAAATAATGGTATTAAGTATTCGAATTAAAATTAACAAAAAAATATTTTAACATAAAATTTGTTTTTAAAGCTCTTAGATTAAAAGACGAAATATTATTTTCAATATATCGTTCATTTTGCCGTGATTACTACAAAGAAAAATTTGTCCTACACACTCAGTATGCCGCCTTCACTTATTACATACTTACGAAACCCTGCGATGTTTGAAAATTCACACTTCACATAAAATTTTCTCAGGAATCTCATTTCAGTGCTTCTTACTCTACTTCACATTGTTTCCGTGGTTGTCTATGACTCCGTATGTTAATATGAGTACCGCTACTTTTTTGGAGATTTGTCCATACCTTCGCTTCTTTCGATATTTCTCTTTTATTGAGGAAGGGTGTCTTTATACCATTAAAGTGTTTGCCAGCTGTACCTACAATCTCCGAAAATATTTCTTAATATTATAAAATCTATGCAACGAAAACAAATTAGGCGGTAACTTTGTGGTTGTGTGAAGTAAAAAATTCTCAGTCTTTTTATTCGAAAAACATCGTATATATGTTTTGCGTCATGTCTATAGGTTCACATTATCCTTTGTGCTTAATTTTCAAGTTAGTTGTAAAACGAGTGAGTCTAACAAAACAGAGCAGAAACTGCAGCAAACCAAAATATGCTTTTCATCTAGTTACATTTAATTAAGGCTCTTGTAAAGTCATACGTGAAAACAAACTTGGTGAAAAATACATACTATTATTCACTCAGTAGAAGCTGGCGGCTACTTCATATTTATTTTCAATTATATAACTGTTGGTTTAGATGGACCATTTTTGCTTTAAGAGAAAAGTAGATAAAGTGCATTTATACACTTTGCTGTTAACTAGATTTAGTTTGCTCAAAAAACTACTTTTTACAGAAATATGTATATAATATATAATATATATATATATATATATATATATATATATATATATATATATATTAGAGATGGGAATTTCGGCTCAGTTTGCGGAACCGGATCAGTGGAGGTCGTTCAGTTTTTTGAGCCAGTTCATTGATCCGGCTCAGTAATCCGGTTAAGTAAACATGTTTCCGAGACACAGGTCAGTCGTTAGTTCGTAGGTAGAACGTCGCTTAGAGCTGGTTCTTGCAATATATGAACTGTAAACATGATTCCGAGACACAGGTCGGTCAGTCGTTCGGTCGTAGGTAGAACGTCGCTTAGAGCCGGCTCTTGCTTAGACCCGGTCAGTTGTCGGTCTTTCGCTCGTAAGTAGAACGTCGCTTAGAACCGGCTCTTGCTTAGACCCGGTCAGTTGTCGGTCGTTCGCTCGTAGGTAGAACGTCGTTTAGAGCCGGCTCTTGCTTAGACCCGGTCAGTTGTCGGTCGTTCGCTCGTAGGTAGAACGTCGCTTAGCCCCGGTTCATATCTAACATTTTTGAAACAAACAATTCACTTTATGTAGCTATTGTATTTTAAACCAGATGTGTTAAGTTTATGGTAATGTTTATTGCCCTTATAAATCGGATATCTGGGATTAGGGCAATATTTTTAATATTTTTATATAGTATGGTTGTAAGAACATACAGACTAAGCCTATTAGTTTCAAATAAACTGCCCTACAAATTGATGACAATAAATAATACACTTTATGATAATACATTACAAGCCGAGTTCTCGCGAAGTTCAACATGACATCGATCCAGATCCGGATCACTCCGGTCACTGCTCACAATCGCCCGACCAATCGTATTCTTGAAACTTGAAACTATTCAGTGAGCCGTGAGCCGGCTCATTTCAATTTAGTGAACCGTGTCACTTCGGTCAGTGTACCGAGCCGGTTCGTTCATGAACGACCAATCTCTAATATATATATATATATAGGTGGTATTGGTTTAGGTCTTAAACCATCCTCCGCCAGGTACTGCACTTCAGGCTTACCACAAGGTAGCACGTCATACGCGAATACCTGACGGGGAATATATATATATATATGTATATATATATATATATATATATATATATATATATATATATATATATATATATATATATATATATATGTGTCCTAGATCTACTCGCTGGAGCACAGGGCCTTTACAAACTCGCGCCATCGGGATCTGTGAAGAGCAAGCCTCTTCAACTGGCACCAGGTAGTTCCGTGAGCATCAAGTGCTTTGTGTATTGTTCTCCTCCATGTGGATACAGGGCGACCTCTACGATGATTTCCCTGAGGATACCACTGTAATGCCATTCTGAAGAGGTCGTTTACTGCCTTTCAGAGGGTATGCCCAATCCAGTTCCACTTTCTTGCCTGGTATAATATTAAAGGTGGGCCATAATTTGCCTAAGGCTCGAAGATGGGCTCTTTGTATTAAATCCATTGACGGAATTTCGGAATAGATTGACAGTTTGTAGACTGAACCACTCCCTGAGATTCTTAAGCTACGATTTTCTTTTTTCCATAGATCTAGCTCCTTGAATTTTTCATTGCATTATTAATTGGTTAAGCTGGTATTTCTTATTTCTCATTACGATTCCAAAGTTTCCTTTTCTTTAGTGTACATCAGTACTAACTCAGTATTTATAGCTTGGAAAATATCTTCGTTAAATACATAATCTACCCTAGATATTTTTAAGATACATCTGTACACCCACATCTCAAAATCAACAACTCTGACATGCAACCTGTATCATGTACCAATCTTCCACGCCATATAAAAGGGCCTACCCCTTTGATTAACACAACAGTTTGCTGATCGCATTCTCAGCATCAAATAGATCTCGTTAAGTTAGAAGACTTTTCATCCACAGAATACATTTATAGATTACCCTATACAGCTCTTAATTTTGGTAGAAGCTTCCCATTAATCGATTAGATTGCATACAAGATATCTGTAGGTGTGCACCCTTTTGATTTCTTCGCTCCTGTTTTATTTATATCCCTGTGCGACATTAATGTTTTTTGCTAATTGCCATAGCTTGTTTTCGGGCCATGTGCTTCACAGGTATCATTTATTCTTTGAACTAAGATCTCTAGATCCTCTTTGCTACTAGCCAGTACCACAGATTCGTCTACGTAACGAATATTATTCATGCCTCGAAAGCACAGGAAGGAAGTGGTCCTCAAAGATGTTCTTGAAGAATATTTTGAACAATAAAGGTGTCAAAATGGATCCCTGGTGAGTGCCTTGTTGAATTTGTACCTCCTCGATGTTTTGGTTTTCGACGCGTATACATGATTTTTGATTCCAATAAAGATTCCAATAACTTCTGGGTCGCAAAATAAAATTCTAAAACACTAACTCCATTACCCCACAGGGTTAGAATAGGAGAACTGAACTTTTTTGCCTTTGTGTTAATTTGTTGTAAAAATTTATTTAATGACATTTTAGCGTGGATTGAAAATAAATAATAAGAATCTCGTGCAATGATAAAGTTATTAGTTAAACAAAAAAAAAAAAAACTGCTGTAGCCACCACAGGACCAACCGCCATCACAAACTACTTGTATAAAATACATTCTAGCAGCAGAGTAGAAATGACTTGGCCTAATATTTGCTAACAGAGATATTATTTATCATGACCATTTTATCAAAAAATGTCTCAAATAGAAGTTGTTATTTAAATATGTGCAGATCATTTTGTTGATACAGTTTTGCCCTAAAAGGGTTAAGTGGTAATATTATTATTTATATAACAAAAAAAAAAAAAAAAATCAGCTGTTGCCACCACAAGACCAACCGACATCACAAAGTACTTGTTTAATTTATGCTGCGTTATCAAAAACTGCCTCTAATAAAAATTGTTAGTTATTGCTTTTATAGCAACTTTTGTTAAATACATTTTTTCGAATTATTTCTCTGTTGTGAAATATTCGCAAAAATCTTAAAATCGACACGAGTAAACTCCCATTTTTAGTCAACCGATTATTACCAAAAGTTGATCAGCTCGTGCCATTGATGTCATAAGCTGAAATATGAAGTTTCATAAAAATCATTTTAGCCGAATTTGCTCTGCACGTGTATACAGATAGACAGACGGACAGACAGACAGACAGATCAACAGACATCATGCTGAAAATAGTCAGAACGTTATGTAGGGACCTCAATTCGTGGAGATCCATCGAAATCTTGAAATGTTAAAATCGGTATGATCACAATACCTCCCTTATATACCGGGTGAATTATTTAAGAAGCAACATACATGTTTCACATTTAATGTTAATGAAGTGAGTTATTTCAAAAGCAACATAGCCATAAAACAAATGCTTATCGTATCCATAGAAAAGACAAAATAATATTTAAAAAAATATTTTTTGGACTTAGCTACTAAGGACATTATTATTTTTGTATGTATGTAAATATAAACAAACTAATAAAAATTCATTTATTGTTTATAATTTACTATATTTTAGCCGTCTAGGAACTTGTCAAATATCAAATGACTAAAATGTTTAATCACCACTGCATATCTGTTGCCATGGATATGAGCTTGTTTTCATAATTTTGCTATGTTGCAAATGAAATAACTCACTTCATTAATATAAATGTGAAACATGTATGTTGCTCCTTAAATAATTCACCCGGTATATTGGCAGTCGGTAAAAAGCAAACTCACAGAAATTGTTAAAAAATATATATTTATTCTAGAAACTCAAGGTTTAGCCAGTAAGTAATTTAGTTCTTTAAGAGTAATTTCAAAAATATTAGTACAGTCACTAATATAATTCGGTATCCGATCGTACACATTTTAAATGACCTGCCTAATTTTTAAACAAGTATTATTCTTATAGTTTTGGCGCTGCTACCAAAAACCGCCATCTGTTATTTTGTAACTATTAGGTACATTATTACTAGCAACATTTTAGGCGTTTAACTAGTAATATTATCATGTATCACATGTAATTGGTAGATCAGTAAATGTGTTTATATGTTAAGATACAAGGGTCCAGTTACCAGATACTGAGCAAACGTTTACGATGGGAGATACAATGTTACATTGTCATATTAGCTTTTGTTACTAGCTGGGTTCAAATTATGTTGGAATTTCTATAGCTTCAAAATAGTATGTGAACCTACTGAGCAAGCGTATCGGGGCTAATTTATAACGAATTGATTGACAACAATGGATTGATGAATAAAAAATGTTTGATAAACTAAAAAAATTTTGTAGACAAATTGGAAAATTTGATGTTTAACAGCATGATAGAACAATTTTTTGACAGTGATTCACTAAAATGTTAATATCACTTTATCTAACTTAAACTATTTTTGCCTAGAACATATATTTAGAGTATGGATAAAAATAACACCTCCAGTATGCTGACAAGTAACCATTAATAAATTTTTATAAACTGTCTCTCTTTATCTAAATTTTCTTAATTTTTAAGAAAAAAACCTACTGTTATTCGTAGCACAAATATTTCGTCTACAAGTTACAATGGTTCAATGTAGTCTATACATTGATAGCTCCAGATTCTATTGTAGCGATTGGCACTGAGTGGGGAGAACGGTAAAATAGCTATTTTCGGAGCTGCACACGTTTGCAGTTAAAGCTTGCGAAATGGACGTTTGTCGCTGATATTTTTGTATTTCATATATTTCATTATTTTTTTATGGTATTGTGTATGTGCAAGAAATAGTGTCAGACATTTTTTTTAAAATTAAATAAACTTAATTAATAAATTCATTAAAATTAATGAATTTCAAGGACAGAACATGGATATGTCAAATTCAAAAATAAGAATATAGGATGTTGCATGTTCTTTAGTGCAAAATCAATTAAATTTCTTCTACGAGGGTTACCTTTTAAGTTTTTACAAATGACCACTAGATGGCAATATTGAAATGTGTCATTACTATATTCGTAAACTTTTATATTTGTTATTGTGAAATCAGTGCCAGCTTATAAATTGACCAAGGAATTTGTTGACAGTGAGCGTTAAAAAAAAGTTTCTCAAAACATGAACATTACTCGTGAGCTTTTTCGTTGGATGATTTTTTACGATTTTAGTAAAGGCCTAACTCAACAACAATGCATAGATTCGCTTCGTTCAACTTTTGGTAATCAAGCATCATCAGAAAAGAGTGTTTACAATTGGTTTTCTGAATTTCGTCGTAGTCATGCGTCCGTCAGTGATGTATCTCGTGAATGTTAACCAAAATCGGTGATTCAAAAAACATCGATGCTGTGCGCAAAATAATTGAAGAAGATCGACATGTGACTTACCGAGAGGTAGAGGCATATCGCAGACTGCAAGACATTCGATTTTGTATGAACATTTCGCTGTGAAAAAGATCTGTTCCCGATGGATTCCGCATAATTTGAACGAAACTCAAAAAAGGCTCGTGTTGATTGGTGTAAAGGAATGTTAAAAAAATTCAATCTAGGCACTGCTAAATATGTATACAGCATCGTTACAGGTGACGAAACTTGGATTTATTCATATGAACCGGAAACTAAGCTACAGTCCACTGTTTGAGTGTTCCAAGATGAACTGAAACCCGCAAAAGTTGTTCGGTCACGAAGCACTTCCAAGATAATGACCGTTTGTTTCTTCGGTTGTACTGGACATGTCGCAACCATTCCTTTAGAGGATCGGAGAAGTTAATGCTGAATGGTGTACAACAATTTGTTTGCCAGAAGTCATCGACAAAATCAAGAAAACAACCAAAAACTTCTCATCATTCTTCATCATAACAGTGCAAGCTCCCACACAGCACGTCAACAAATTGATTATTTGTAGGAGAACAATATCAAATTAATGTCTCATTGCCTGTAGTCACCTGATTTATCCCCTAACGACTTTTTTTTGTTCTCCAATATCAACAAAAAAAAGGTGGACAGCGATTTTTTTCACCTCAGAAGCAAGAAGCCGTCAAAAATCATGTTTTTGAGATACCAACTTCAGAGTGGAAAAAATTTTTCGAGAATTCTTTGAACGCATGCAAACGTGTATAAATCTTAAATGCGAATATTTTGAAAAACATAAGACAGTTTGTTCAAAAAAAAAAATTCTTTCTTAGTTTTAACCCTTTACTGCATGAATTTTTATTTTTGGCTGAAATAATTCATGAGCATTAGGAATTGGTTCTTATTGATAGAAAAATTTATTTAAAAAATATATTTAAAATATTAATTATTATTTTTATGAAAAAATAATATAGGGTTTGTGCCATACATGGAACATTATGATTCTACATTATGTTACAAAAGAAAATGATTTCATATTATTTGCTCGTGAATTGCTAGGTGTTCTTCATTAGGGATTTAAAGCAGTTGACCTCGAATTTTTGAAAGAAAAGGTCTTCTAGTTGTCCTTTCTCAATAAATTCAGAGTTACTGTTGAAGTACAAATTCCGCTTAATATCCTCAAATCTACTGCAGCCCATTACGTGAGATACTGCAGGATCTATAGCAGTGTATGTGGCTTATATGAACATTCATGAAGTAACGTTCTGATTCAGTTTTAAAAGTAAAATAAAAAATGAAAATCGGAATGTGCCATATATGGCACACTATGCGGTAAAGGGTTAACTTAGAAGGTAGGCCTCGTACAAGTGTTCGCCATGGCTGTATGCTACGGCCAGCGGCAGACCTAGCGCTGGTGAATGAAGAATAATGAGGGAATGCTGAGAGGAAAGAGCCAGAGAGGAACAGAAAGGAAGATGGTACGCATGGGGAAAGATGAGAAAGGAGTATTACTGGAGATGCGGAGTGGATGCGACAGAGACGGAAAGGAGAAGGAAATACGGGATAAGCCTGATTGAGGAGTTGTGGAGGAGTGATAAGGAAGTGGGGGAGCAAGAAAGGACAGTCAGCATAGACAAATCAAGGAGCGCAGGGAGATATAAGGAGGTCAGAACTATAGGGGTACCAAGATACTTAAAGGGAGAAAGAGGAAGGTCAGGAGGGAGAGTTAGGAGGATTGCGAGGCTAAGGTGCGGGAATGAAGAGAGAGGAAATAGATATTGGAGGAAACAGGAGGAAAAGATGTGCAGGATGTGCGGGGAGGAGGAGGAAGCTATAGATCACCTCGCGAGGAGGTGTAGAGAGATGACCGTATGGTCGAGGAGCACATTAGACCTGCTGCACGAAGATGGAAGGGGGGATAGGTGGGCGAGGGAATTAGAGGCAAGAAGGATGGAGATTGGGGAAGGATAACAGGAATGGGTAAAGGAAAGAAGGAGGAGGCCCGGTGGGAAGCAGAAGGGGTGAAATGGAAGGAAGGAAGGAAGGGGGATGAGGTTATCTAGAAATGAGGAGGAAGGAGGAGCGATAGGAGGAGGGGCGAAGAAATGGTTGGAAGGGAAGAGAATGAAATAAAATAAAATAAAGCAAAGATGGGCGAGAGAACAGGAAGCAAGAAGGAAGGAGATCGGAAAGGGAAACCAGAAGGGGAACAGGAAGAAGGAGAGGGACATTGGAGCAAGAAGATAGAAAAGGGAAAAACATTGTAAATTGTAAATTGTAGTGGATTGTTTTTTATGTATTTTTGGATTGATTTTATTCGGTTTTATTTTTGTAATGGCTAATACCCTGAACGCCGCAAGGCCTAGGGAAATAAAGAATATATATAGCGCTGGCGAATGCTGGAACACCGTCTGTGGGCGCCTTTATAAAAACGTCCCGGGTAGCGAGAGTATTCATTTGCGTGGGGGAAGGCAAAATTTGAAGGTATTTCACTGGCTGCAGCGTCTCCATTAGAGGTTTCCACGAACCGCCACTGTATGATACTCCCTTTTTTTGCAATATACAACCACGGAAATTGTTTCCTATAAAATACTTAAATTATACTATGGGATGCAAGCGCTAAAAGTAACCTAAGTTTTTTTTTTTTTTTTCTAGCATTTTCTGTAATATGCATTGGTATTTGAAGTCGTTTATTTATATATTTTCGAAGTGTTTCTTTTCTCCATCGCTGGTCTATCGTGTATTTAGTGACCTGGAAATATGCAATTAAAGTAAACACAATTTCAGACTAAATCCGCGGTCTTTTAAGAAACAGAGACAGGGAATAAGTAATAGAAAGAAGAAAACAGTCGAGCCTACAGGCAATTCGGTGAGATTTTAGTTGTTCGCTCTGCGTTTTCTGGAATGGTGGGAGTGGTGATGTTACTAGTGCGTCGTTTACTCGCGCCGCGGCGCACGATTCTGGATCAGTTTCCGCGCGTTACTCTTATAGTACGCATCTCTGGACCACTTGGAGCAACATAACATATAAATGGATAACTCATCACATAGATATTAATCATTTGACATCAATTTCGAAGCATTTAGATCGATTAGTGGCTATAGAAAATTCCTGTGGGGTTGTCACATAAAATGACTGTTATCACGGTAATAAAGGATGTGTTTGAAAGATAATTAATAAAAACAAAGTGGTTTTATGAACTGTGCGTGAATGATGTGAAAAACTGTGCTCTTCACTCGTTTAACACGGTGGAAATTGTTGAAAAATCTCTGGAAAAATCTGTGGTTTTTAAGTGTTATGTGAACATTTGTTGTGCATCTTCAATGTTATCATTAACTTTGCAATATCAGTAATACTTGACGCTTTAAAAGAAATTTTCATATGGTGTTTTATATTTTAAAAGTAAGTTTCTACTTTGCTGAAAAGTTAAATGATTTAATTAAACTCCGAAGTGAATTTTCATATAAAACTTTGTTTTGTAACTTTTTTACGATTTTTTTTGTTTTATATAAAATTAAACCATTGAATTGCGTTTTATACTTTGATATACTCCTAAATATATGAAACATGACGCGATTTCTACTTCGTTTTTGAGGAGGTAAAAAACAAAACAGTAAATAAACGGAGTTTCATAAGTTTTATCTACTGTAACTGTTTATTGGTCTTTTTGTGACTTTTGGTTGGCAGACAAAATAAATAAGATGTTTTTTATTTTGAGCAATTAGCCGCAAATTACAAGCAACAAGGACAGCTATTTCTTTACAGTAAAAGAAGGAACATCGTACTCAAATATATTTGAAAAAAAAAACAAGTTTTATTCCTACTTATTGTGTAACTAAATAATTTCAAAATATTGAATGAAAATCCACAATGAAGGAGTGGCAATTTTTAAAGAATATTCTTTGTTATCAGTCTGTTATTTTATACCTAATTTTGTTTTTACACGATTTTGATTTAAAGCCGTTCTACAAATAAATTTCCATAAAGGAAATTTCATTCAATTATAAGATATTCCGTTTCCCTTTACCCACATATAGGAAATTCTCTTCAATATTTCACTTCTATAAAGACTAGTTCTCGTTTGTTATTTAGTGCTTAGCTGCCTTTTGGTGTAAAGATAAGGTGTATTTAACTATATGCTCTTTATATTTATTTAATATTTTTAGACATATTTTTCGGTATCGTATTTATCGTATATGGGGTGGCCAGATTGTTTAACAAAAAATATAGAACAATTTTCGAGTAATTTATTTATATACATTGTAATAATCTTTTTGGATAAGAATTAAAACCCTACAAGGGTTGCACGGCCACTTTAAGGAAGTCACTAAATAACAAAGAACAGTTTGTTCAAAGAAAATGAACAAGAAATATGCCTTTCAAACAGAGCGCAAATAGCCATCGCTGCAGGGCTCCAAAAAACTGACTAACTAACTCTTTAAAAGAGATCTTCTGGCCAGTTTTATAATGTATAAACAGAATTATCTGTAATACACTCATACCTCGCTTTATGGCCTAGATACGTTCCTAGATACGTACCGAAATTAGGCCGCAAAGCGAAAAGCCGTATAACGAATCAATTCCGAATTCTCAAAACCAAGATCATTTGCTAGGTTCAATATGGTTTGTCGAAGTTCAGAAATATAATCAACTTAAGGATCATTAGTTTTTATTCTTTCTGGCCATATTTTTTTCACATTTATTATTTTTTTGGCCGTTTAACGAAACATTTTGGGTTATAGCGAAAAGCCGTATAAAGAGCGGCCGTATAGCGAGGTATGAGTGTATATTTGTGTTTGACTTTAGACAATTTCTTTTATAGTATTAAAATAATAATAATAAATGCACTATTATTATTATTTGGGGTTCGTCCGATCTTAACAAACGTCTACTAGGCGCAAACTTCAACTTTTTGAGCAACGGTATACTAGAGACTAGTGGAGCTATATTCATAGGGCTATATCCCAAACCCTGGCGATATGCAGACGCGGAAATTATTATTACTATTATGTGATTTGAAATTTATGTTTTTATTTTATTATTATTTTTTTAAAATTAGTTCTAAATAGTAAACTGAAATATAGTATATTAAACTAAATGAATTGTGTTGTCAAAAATGTTGACTAACTTGCTAACTCTTTGCTATAAAAATTTAATCGTCCTATTCAAACTTCCACCGCCCAGTATTTCAACCTGCATTTCTCAAGCAATTGTCTCGTTATGTTTTATAATTTATAATATTCACTAAGTACTATGCGATCTCTAAATGTTTTACATTGACAAGTAGACAATTTGAGTACAATCAATAATTAAATAAATAATTAATCTATGTCAAATAAGTTAATAACAAATTACTTCATAAGAAAATAAAAAGAAGAAACATGAAATGGATATGATACTAAATTAAAGGAAATAGACTAAACACAGAGTTGTTACAGTGGCGTACTGAAGGAGGTTCACGTGCAGGCCTTAAAAATTGTTTAAAAGCAACAGAACTGAACAGAAAAATTTGTATAATTTTATTTATTTGATTTCAACAATTTTTTTATTTGATGTTTAAGGGGCCTTGGCAATTTGGCTGTTGGCCCCTGGTACATATATTTCTACACAATATTGTTATATTTTGCGGAAAAAATTATTGATTTTAAATAATTTAAAAGATTGGAAAGATTATCTGCGTTGTTACTTAGAGCTTCTTAGAGTTACGAGATCGGTTATCTCAACCTCTTAGCTTGATATTTGGGACAGTCAATGATTATACGTTTAACAACAAATCTTGTTTTGCAGATCTTGCATTCTTTGGTATTTGTTTTTATTTTTTCAAAAATGTGTTTATGGGTAGCTAGTGTGTGATCTAATCGGAGTCGCCCAATAAAATTTGATATCTCTGATTTTATTAGAAATTTTATTTATTCAGTAAATAATTAATAATAATGATGAGAGATATAATTTTTTTCTCAAGTCCCCTGGTACGCCACTGGTTTTCAAAACCTTGAGTTTTTTTTTATCTTAATTGTGCAAAAAGTATAAAAAGGATATAAAAAGCTAGTTAAACAAGCAGTTCTACTTGAATCGTCCAAACGTTCAGATATCTAGTACCTACTTGTCAGTTATCATCATGAATACTCAAGTGTATGTGTAATTAGTATTATAATCAGGGCTTCGAACCGGAATTGAACCGAAAACCGAAAACCGAAAAAAACCGTTATTTTTGTCGGAACGAAAACCGGAACTGAACCGAAAAAAAATATCGGTTTATTTCGGTTCAGATAACGTTTATGTGAGTGAATATAAAATACATTTTTTTTTCAAGCTGATTATAATGCTAACATTACATTGTTCAATACATTCGGTAGAAATGATACATTTTTTTACTAGTAACAAAATGTGAATATTTTTATACTAGTAAATAGTTCATATAGTTATCAACAGATGGCACTGATGGCAGCAGTCGCCATAAACAAAACATCTGTCAATTTAATATGTTTGTAGCTTGGTTTGTAGTGATTTCAGAATTTAGTTACGTTATTAGTGAGTTACTTTATTATTATTCTGTGATCATTCTGTGATTAGTTACAAAATACACAATATAAATATTAAAAATTAAACAATGTCTCAACCAATTCAATGTACACCGCCGGAATTAGCAGCAATAGCATCTGAAACTATAAAGTCATAAGTATTTATGGTTGCAAATTTTTAATAACTACGCTTGAAGAAAAAACAGTATATCGCTCAATATGCAAGCCTCGGCTGCGCCTCGGCAGCAACATTTGAGCTCAGCACAAAAAAGAACGCGTTCTACTCCTAGTAACATAATATACTATTATTTAAGATTATTTTTTAAACTGATGAGCAGAAAAAAATCGTAATTCGTAATTTTTTAACTGATAATTAAAAAAATGCGCTTCTATTATTTCGGGGGAGGGGGGTTGAACGCCCAGAACTCCCTCCTGGCAGCTACCTTGGTAATATTATCTCAGAATAAGGAATAAAATGTTCTTCTAAATTATAGTAGAAAATAAATTTCTAATATATATAAAAGCATTTAAAAATTTATCACTCGGAACTGAACCGAAAACCGAAAAAAACCGTTATTTTTGCCGGAACGAAAACCGGAACCGAACCGATATATATTTTTTTAATTGAACCGGAACGAAAACCGAAACGAAAAAAATAACGGTTCGAAGCCCTGATTATAATTATTACTTAGTTGCTTCAGATTTGATTTGCAACTGAAGGGCTCGATACAGCATCCAGACAGCTTCAATTTTTCAGATTTTACAAAAACTTTTTGACAAATAAGAAACATAGATTTTGGACATCTCTATTATAAATGAAATTTGACCAATATTATTAATGAAATTACCTACCTACACAACTCGCCGCTCATAGGATTTACACTAAATTTGTAAACATAATTTGGAAATTTTGTCTTACCTGTATGATCTTTTTATTGCTTCTGTGGCCTGTACATATATATTTCTTGTATATATTAGTGTAAAATGTAATTTGTACTCATTGCAACTTTGACAATGGCGTGAGCCGAAACTGCAGTCAGTTAAAATAAAAGTTAGTGAAACAAAAAAACCATGTTTTCTTTCAACCTCTTAGTTGACAAATAAGATTTAAATTTTTTATGAAAATTATTTAAATATGTGCAGATCATTTTCATATATCAGTACTTAAGCATCGAAGCTGCTTGTTTCTTGCATCAATCGATGTAGAGTTTCGAAACAATTAGATCCACTAAAAGAAAAAAAAATTATGTGTGGTGTGAATATTCACACATTTCAGGGTTTCGCAGGTATATAATAAGTGAAGGCGGTATGCTGAGTGTGTAGGACAAATTTTACTTTGTAGTAATCACGGCAAAATGAACGATATTTTTAAAATAATTTATCGTCTGTTAATCATATAATAAGATAATTATTAAATTTACGCTCTTAAAAATTAAATACAACATTTGTCAAAATATAACTAGAATTTTGACAAAATAATTTCAACATAATAAAACTGCAAAAAAAAAAAACAGAAAAAATAAAATTCACTCAGTACTCGAACTCGAAACCCTTCGTTTACCAGCGAGTTTTAGCTTACGACACCAGTGCTCTAACCAATAACGCCATCGTACGCCTTGCATGTGAGTGTCTTACATTGGTATAACTTTTGTACTTTGTGAACCAAAAACCACATTTTCCGAAAACATAATCTGATCAAAAATTCCTGTTGTACTATTTCGGTTCACACCAATATACATTACTTAGAATTTTTTTAGATTTTTAGATTAAACCATCTGGGCTACAGGGTGTGGGACAAAATTTTTTTGCACAGTTTTGGCAAAAATCGCATCAAAATAATTTATTTTTCAAAAATAAAAATTTGTTCGTTAATCCACGTACTAAGGGCTTTCATTTGATACCCTACTCATAATTTAAAAAAAATATTTTTGTTTTCGATGAGCACATATTTGTTTATATTTTTAGGGCGGGTATGTTTTTTAGATGTTTTAGTATTTTTCCTATGTGCGGGTCAAAGAGTTATATAAGCATGCCAAATTTCAACTCTCTAGGTTTAGCCGTTTGGCTACAATTTTTACCGAACAGACAGACAGACAGACAGACAGACAGACAGACGACAAAATGACGGTATAAGGGTTTTTTGGTCATACCTACAAAACCCTAAAAACTGTTTTGGCAAAAATTTGAACTGCTCAATTGCAACACCAGGTCCTTCAATTGTATGTAAGATTTATCTCCATATCTATATAACATTCGAATCTTACGATCCCAATTATATTTTGATTAAGAGCTTTTTGCTAGATACTGTATTCAAAATAATATAATTTTATCTAATTGTGTAAGAGTACATCGAACTAATAGTTAAAAATTTAGTTTACTGTAGAACCATGGCTATACTTATTCGTAGGGATGAGTATCGACTTTCGTTAATTTTCTAGACATCCAGTTTCTTAAAGACCAATAATTTTTGACATTGATATTGAGACCGATCTTCTATCTATCTTATTTCGGTCATACCATAGGGCAGTGATGGCGAACCTTTTGAGCTCGGTGTGTCAAAATTGGGTAAAAACCTTGCTTAACTCGAGTACCGTGTAACGTCTAGAAATATCCATAATTTTGTGATATTCGCAGCCCTAGTAAAATAGTTATATTTTAGATGTATTTATTTGTTAAAAAAACACAAACATATAATTCTTTACATTAGTGACTTTTTTGTTGCTGATTTGCATTTGCTAAATTCAATTGAAGGTTGGTATTTCGTGAACTTCAAGCCCAAGCAAGCGCTTCTAACTTCATCTGTCAGTCGGTTTCTTTTATTGGTTTTAATATTATTTAACGCCGAGAATAAAGTCTCACAAAAGTACGTAGATGGAAAAATTGTTAATAAAGTCATCGCTAAAATTTTTAGTGCTAAAGTGTCCGGTAATCGGTTCCAAGCATTCCAAATTTCCTGTTCGTCCTGGCACTCTTTTTCATTCTCGAAACGATTTCTCTCCAGATTCTCAAGTTTGGACCTCGTGACACGCGTGCCCAATATAGTATGACACTAAGGCCCGGTCTTTCCACCTTCAGATAAAGTCCCAGGTAACTATCTGACAGATAAGGTTATTTGTAACTTCATCTGCTGAATAAATGTCAATACCAGTCAGTGAATCCAATACGTCAGTCTCATTATCCGTTAGATAACTATCCGATAGATACATTTGTATAGAAAGAAGGGAAGACATTTACTCAGCATATGAAGTTACAAATAACCTTATCTGTCAGATAGTTACCTGGGACTTTATCTGAAGGTGGAAAAACCGGGCCTAAAACAGTTATACAATAATTAATATAGGGCAGTAACAATGAATACAAATATAATAATAGAAACTAACAATAGTATTAAAACTAATTAATCGTAATCGGGCTATCGATGATTTTGGTCTATATTTTTTATTGATTTTTGCGCGACAGTTAATTTAATAAGCTGATATATTTATTTATTTATTTTTTACTTTCATATTATTATTACGGTATTTTGCCAATTCCAAGACTGATTTAAGACATGTTTGCGGGAACTAGTTTAAGTTTATTTATTTATATAAAATTTAGTCAAAATTTTATCAAAAATAACATAATTTTTCTTGGTTAAACAAATATCGACGTTATAGTTTCTCTCTGTTGAAAGATATTATTTGTTCCAGCTATATTTTGAATAGTTGTTTTAAATAATGAAGGTATTAACTTTTTCTTTTTATCATAATAATGATGACTTTACAGTTTCGAAAGGCAATCATCTTCCTACAGATCTTTAAACTAAAAATAAACTTTGTGAAAAAAAAAAAGTAAAGAAAATGACAGTGTTTTTGCTTTTTTTTGGTTATACGTATATTAATCACATTTCTACAGATATCGATATTGTAAGTCGTTGATGTTTCTTGTTCGACATTTTTACAAGATGGATGCAAGACATCCGATTTTTTATATTTAGTTACATATACAGTATTGGCCATAAAGATTGCAACTTTTAACATCTTTCAATTTTTCAAATTTTAATAATAATATTGGAAAATAAATACTCTTAGTTCTATAATTTAATCATATTTTATCTGTTACATCAATCAATAGTCAAATAATCTGACTCACAGATTAATAATAAATTATTTCTTCATTTTTGCTTGGACAAAAATATTGCAACTAGTTGAATTTTCTTGTTATATGCAGGTTTTATCCATAAATAATATGTTGTGCACAAGTAATATTTCAGTTTATATTTGTCAATCATGGGTCGTAGTAAAACTGTTTCAAGTGAAATTAGAAACTTAATAATTTCTGGTTTTAAAGACGGGCTGCTGCAAAATGTGATTTCACAAAATTTAAATGTTTATAAATCTACTGTGTCGCGAATTATAAAACGATTTCGAGAAGAAGGTACGTATGAAGTTTAAAAAATTCCAGGACGGCCACGAAAAACTACAAAATGAACTTATAAAAAAATTATTTATTTATCTACCAATAACCCCTTTCTGTCATCGGAGAAAATTTTGGGCCTTTTGCCACAAATGGATCAAGAAAACATCTCAACAAGAACTATTCGCAGAAGATTAGTTAGTGAGGGTCTTTTTAGTCGCCGTCCTGCTAAAAAACCACTTCTATTCAAAAAGAATGTGAAGGCCCGATTAGAATTTGCTAAAAATCATATTGACTGGACTGTGGATCAATGGAAAAAAGTAATTTTTAGTGATGAATCTAAGTTCAATTTGTTTAAAAGTGATGGTGTAAGTTACGTTAGGAGGCCTGCTAATAAAAGATTAGTTCAAAAATACACCTTGCTAACAGTTCAACATGGCAGAGGTGGTGTGATGGTATGAGGCTGTTTCTCGGGATATGGTATGGGTCTTCTATACCACATTGAAGGAATAATGGATCGATTTAAATATATAGACATCCTTCAGAATGTTATGGAACCTTATTCTGATGAGTTCATGCCTTTAAAACATATTTTTCAGCATGATAATGACACAAAACATTCTTCGAAGTTGGTCAAAGAATGGTTCGAGGATTAAAAAATTAACGTAATGACTTGGCCGTCACAGTCACCCGATTTAAATCCAATAAAAAACCTTTGCAGGGTGCCTGGTCTAATATTGATAATGAAATGATCACGAAATTATTAGAATCAATGCCGAAAAGATGTCGGGAAGTTATAAATACTGGTGGTTACTATACAAAATATTAAAAATTATCTGTTAATAATAATTCATTTTCTTAATTAATAAAAAAAAAAGATTTTTTTAAGAGTAGCTACTATCTTTATGTCCAGGTAAATATAATAAATACTATAAAAAAAAAATAGAATTTACTGTTAAAATTAAATTTTTTACTATAATATATGTAGAGGATTGTTAAAGGTAAGAATTACATTTTTTAATTTTAAAAATATTAAATAGAATAAAAATAAAAGAGGATTATCAAAAGTTGCTATCTTTATGGCCAATACTGTGTGTATATCAACAACATTTTTACAGAAATATACATGTTTTAAATCATCCATGCTTTTTGTTCGAATTTTTTCCACTATCGATGTAAGACATCAGATATTATCATTGATCTCTCAATCTTTTTAATAGCTTTAAAGGCCAATGCCACATTTTTTCATAGATTTTTGTTTTATTATTTCGTTTACAGTAATTATCAATTAAAGTAATTATAATTAACAATTGCCAATTTTTAGTTCTTTTAACTCTCAACACTATTAATTTTTTCATTGTCCTGTCGCTTCACTTTTTAATCACGCCTCTTCTATAAACTAATTTCACTATATTCTAGTCTACGTAACATATGCACGAACCATCTTAAATGCTGAATTTTCATGCATACCTAGAAATTAACTCATCAAAATGATCTAGGGATATTTAGTATAAGTATAAGTATTTGATGAGGTTGGGAAAGGAATATTAGGCACGGCCGTGTGCGTGCTGGCCGCCCGTGTACGTGCATTCTTGGGACCGCTCGTTTCTGAAGTCGATTACGACACACGTAACACGATTTGGGTTCGATTCTAGTAGGAGGCTGTTCTGATTTTAGTGTGAATTTTTGCACACGAGCGGTTGAGGCACTCGTGGAGGACCTGTTTAAATGCTATTGGTGGAGTTTTTAGGGGGTTACAAACGAACATTCTTCTTTTGATTTCAATCTTGGACCTTTATAAGTGTACATATATCTCAGACTGGCGGACAAAAGAACATAAGTAACAATATTCGAACATTTTTTTTATAGATACAGTTTATAAATATCAACAAAATATACTTTTTCACTAAAGTTCATAGGTAAATATAATTTACTTTTGGTAAAACTCACGTCGGATACCAAATTTTCTTAGCGCCACAAACTAAAGCAGTAGATAAAACTGTGCTTTTTCTTGTCAGCCTGAAATAATAAACTAAAACCTAAAAATTTAGTATACCTGATAAATCCTTCAAATTGTTTTAAATTTAAATATATCTAGACAAATTTCTCATAACTATTTACTATTTTAATATGATTTTATATTTTTTCGAAGGTCTTTTCCTTATATTACATGATCTAATGTATTTTATTTTTTTCTAGACAAATTTCTCATAACTATTTACTGTTTTAATATGGTCTAATATGTTTTTATATTTTTTCGAAGGACTTTTCCATATATTACATTTTATTTTTTATTTTATTTTTATTTTATTTTATTTTAATTTTGTTCGGAACACAAACAGGACAGGCCCAGCGAAGTGTTCACTAATACATAATTACAATGTTAATACATAATTAAACAAATTTGTACTTGAAATACAATAAGTAGTTGAATACAACAAATAGTTAAACGTAATAGACTGTTAACAATACATATTATTAATATTGATGACAAATTTGGTCCTTACAATATTTATTGAACATTTTAACAGACACGTTGGTAATGTTAACATCTGAGAAATTATTATTGTAAGTGCTACAGAGTCTGACTATTGGAGAATTTTGATAAGAATTCGTGTTCGCAAAAGGTATACAAAGAAGCGAAGAAGATCGCGTATTGTACACTGGAACATTAATAGTGATTAAATTTTGCAGTTCAACACATGATAATAGATTATTAAGAATCATATGCAAAATTTTCATGTCAGTTAAAGTGCGACGATCCTTTAGTGTGAGAAAATTAAACTCGGCGCAACATATATTATAATTGGTATAGTTGTAATTATTTTTGAAGCATAAGTATTTAAGGAATTTTTTTTTTGAATACGTTCAATTTGATTTATATAAATATCGTACTGAGGGTTCCATATGACAGAGGCAAATTGAAGATTACTCTGAACATAGGCAAAGTATAATGACTTAAGGGCTGCAGTTGATTTGAAATCTTTAGTTGACCTGATGACAAAGCCCAGCATTTTGAAGGCCTTTGCTGTGATATTATTTACATGGGGATCAAATGACAGTTTAGAGTCAAATAGAATGCCCAAGTCTCTTACAACATCAGTTCTTGTGATGACAGTACCTTCAAAATTCTAGTTGAATAACATGCTCTAATGTATTTTATTTTATTTTTCAGGAGCGTGCGGTGGAGTAGTGCAGTGCAGCTTCGTGGCTTCCAGGACGAGATGAAGCGTCGGAGAAGCCCAGCTGATAACTCCTGCAAACTTCTTCTAACGCTCACAGGGCTTATGATCACCATAGCTGGTGAGTACTCTATTTATTAAATTTATAAAACCGACGAAGAATATTTATATGCGTTAGTTTTGCTTTCCTATACTAGTTGGACTAGGTTTTTCCTTTCTTGGGGGGGGGGCGCATGGAATTATTGTATTACCGAGGCCCTGGTAGCTCTTGCTTCCGTAATACCATCAAACCAAGAATATACTCAGGATTTTTTACCGAGAAGCAAAATTTTTTTCTTGGAGTGGTCTCACTTTAAATTATAATAAAGCCGTATCCCTTAAAAGTTTCTTTTCAATTCTTGGGGGGCTCAAACCCGTAAGCTGCCCCAGGGACTGCATCAGAGAGATGCAAGTGGTGGGCGGAGTTTTGAAAACTTTCCGTTGCGCCGCGCAATTTTTCTAATCAGTATAATTCGGGATTGAAAGGGCTACGACGTCGAAATTAGTCTTAAACGAAAGCTTACATCGACATCTGTCCATGTAAGACTAGATTTACTTCAATTAGAAGTAAAATATAATACAGTGTTGATTGTGAAACTTAGGACCGCCGTTGAAAATTTTTAAAAATGTCAAAATATTCTCATCGAATAGCAAAGCAGATATCGATCTAGCGATAGAAATCGGACAAATCGGATCCTGGGCACCCAGACGTGTTCACGTAAACTCTAGAGCAGGGGTTTTTAAACTTATGTAGTCCGAGGACCCCTTCTTGAACAACTATTTTTTGCGGACCCCATCCCAACCCTAGGCATTTTACGTCGTTCTTGAGACTTAATTTCTGGCTAAATAATCTCATAGGCACTACGTTATAATAAATATTGGTAAAAATGTATAGCTGGTTATTTTACTAAATGGTCTTGCGCATTTATAGAGATGAACATTTTTATTAGCATATAGAATAAAAAACATAAAATGAAAAAAATAGTAGTAAAAGAATTAATAAAGTTACAAATTATAATACGTTAAATTCATACAAACATTTCTTGGTCAAAAATTGGTCAAAATAGATCTTATTATAATATTTTTTCCATAAATAATTTGCAGTTGGTTAAAAATAATTAAATTTTTACTAATTATTGTTCAGTTACGTCAATAGCTAGTGAACAACAAATACAAAAAGTCTTGACCATGTAGGATTTTTATTAAATGAGTTATTTGAATAAAAGCAAAAAGTTGGGAGGTATAAAGTTAATGTCAAAATCGCGGACCCCAGTTTAAGAACCGATGCCCTAGAGGATCTGTCCCCGAACAGAACCTACCCCGATTTTTTTGGGAATTATCTTTTTTCAGCTTTGCTCAGGAAGTCTTAATTTGCTAAAGGGTGTACTATCGGAAACCTAAAATTAAATTATGAGTTTATAATAAAATTCTTGAAATCCTGATAAACAAATTTTAATTTTGACGACCCAATCAACGTATGTTAATGAAAAATTATCGGAATATCAAACAATATTTTACTATTAAATTTTATTGCTAATGCAATATACAATTACAAAAATAATTATATTATTTTGCTAAAATTTATTCGCTCAGTTAACGAATATGAAAATTTCAAATAATTTGTCAATAAAATTTGTTGTTCAGAAAGCATATCAGAGGTAAACCATGGCACACACAATCATTAGTGGATTCAGTGTTTGCACGTATACCACTAAATATGATTTATTCGTTAAACATGCTTACAAAAGCGATTAAAAGCGTTCCGTTTCGCACAGTCATGATACCGTGCAACGCAACGATTAAACTGCGGGCTTGAGGCTGAACTTCAGACCAGATCTGGGATGTGTTGCACATTAACAACCTCAAGAAGCTGCTTAATATCGAGAACAACCACGATAATTCGCTAAGGAGAAACGGATAATTTTAACAGCAGAAAAGTATGAAATAGGGCGTTCTTAACATCTTTTTGGTAACATTGAACCATATATGCTGCTATTAATATCTTTTCGAACTATTTTCAAACATATCAGGACCAGATACTAAATAGGTGGGTGAAAATAATAAGAAAAGAAATAAAAAGATAAGTTGAAATAAAAGAAAATGTGGGTTTTAAGAAACTATTTTTAGAATATTTCCTTAAATAAGTGTAGAAAGTGGAGAGGTAGGAATGCAAAGCATGTAAGACAATAATGTAAAGAAATAGCAGGAAACATTACACCGGCACTGGAGGTCAAGAAATGAAGAACGCATTTTGTTTTTCATATACGCCAGTTACGGGTTGGAAATCTATTATTATTATTAATTAATTCAAAAATTTTGCAATTCTCCTGATAATTTATTATTTCTTTATCTGTTCCGCTCTTTTTCTATCTAATTGAATACATAAGAGGTCTTTTCAGATATCTGTGTACCAATATTGCGAGAAAATTTTATAGCTGACCTTGTCTTCTTTTTTGGGGTATTCCAATTCTCTTTCCGGGATCTCTATATTTTGGCCTTTTTCATCATTATCACGTGTCCCATCCACTGTAATTGTGTGCTCCCATGTGATACTTGGTACTTGATACGGAGTACTTTGGATCGGATGAGACCAACGACTACATACGACGTAGTTTTAACAAAAACTGTGTGGCATTGTTGATCTCATTTTGTAATGATCCATGTTTCGATACTGTATTTAAAGAGAAGCACAACAGTATAGTACTTACAAGTTTCTTATACAAAACTGATAATCTCAAATAAAAGTAGTATACTAGCATCGGCGAATCAACGCAGTTACGTCACAATACGTAACAAACTATTGCATTGTTCCAGATAATACAGTCATTTCTTACGTCGTGTGACGTAACTGCGTTGATTCGCCGACGCTAGTATAACAATCTATGCATCAAAATTTTTAGTGGATATGAAAAAATATACGTAATTATATATAAATAAATTGCATTTTAGATGCTATTTTGTACACCACCACACCATACAATCGACACATATTTACATATGACACGGAATATTGTAGCTAAAGCTTCATTCTACAAATATGATTTTAGCTATTTTGTTCCATTGTGAAAATGACTTATAGTACTTGTTAAGTAGTAGTATAGTTGTACTTAGTTTTCTATTTTTGCTGCCGTCTTGAATCTGACGCTGTTCAATAGAGGTGCTGCGGGTAAAAGTAATATAATTTTCCTAAACAATACACCTATTGGAAGAGGAATTCCGTTATAAGCAACTATAATTCTAGCTTCTAGATTCAAAACTCTTATTTGACCGTCATATTGACTGCATCTCTTGTAAGGCCTTGAAAATATTCAGTCTATTGCTGTTTTTAAGTCACTGTATTTTTCCTTTATATTTAGTCATTTAAACTTTGCATCTGTTGTATGGAATCCTAATTATCTTCAGTACATCAGTCAATTGGAAAAAATTCAAAAAAAAGCTCTTAAATATTTTTGCTGTAAATCCTGTACAGAATATGTAAACTATGATGCGGCATGTCTTTCCTTTAACATGTTACATTTGAGCGATCGTTGCTCGCTTTCAGACATGCTGACCTTATATAAAGTTGTAACTAATAATATTTCTTCTAATGAATTATTATCATTAATAACATTTCGAATTCCGAGATGCAATATCCGTGGTACGGTACCTTTTCATCAACCCTTGTCAAACACCAAATCATTCGATAATTCAGTAATAAATAGACTTTGCACCTTTTATAATAATAATTTTTCAAATATTGACCTTTTTAACGTAAACTTAATTCAATTTAAACGCCTTTGTATTAACAAATTAAACGTATGTGACGTTCTGGCTGATATTATATCTTTTCCATTTTATCCGTTCTATACTTCTATACTTTAATATTAATTGCATTATTCAGTTATATATTTATACATTAATATGTTATAATTTGTTATCACCTTTTATGTAAATGTGTAAAAAATTTGATAGCGAACACTGCACTGGGTTTGTCCTGTTTGTGTTCCAAACAATGTAAAATAAATAAATAAATAAATAAATAATATTTTTCGGCGTAAGTTCTAAACCAAGGATCGACAATCCTTTTTGTTTCGTGGACTGCTTCCAGTAACAATTTTTTATTTCTTTACGTTAGGTGTTGCGTTCAATAGCAATTTTTTAGGTGGGCCATATTTACTTTTATAATTTCTATTTTTTACTATCTTGATTTTTATTTGCACTAGTTTACACATTTTTACGTAGGCATAAATACGTCTAGTGTTTAAAAAGACTAAAACAGTGCCTAAAAATTTTCTCTTTGGTGGGCCACGTTTGTCACAAGGGCCGTCGTTTGCCGAGCCCTGCTCTAAACTATAAACAATCATGTCAAAAAATTTACTGATGTATTATTTGAATATTTTTACACGAAACTGTATAAATATAAGTTATTTGAAACTCAAAGATATTTTTAAAAATTACAGAACATTATTGTCTGATATTTTTTATTTAGTTATTGAGCGAACACAACAATTTTTCTGCAATTAAAAATATTCTATAAGATAGTGTGGTTTATAGGTACCGCTAACTTTATTCCATGTTTTTGTTATCATCTCGCATTCTTGTAAAATGATCTGCAACAAAAATTTTAGGTTCTCTACAACGTACCCCTTGTTACCTAGATATTTTAAACCAAAGATTCTGCATAGCATTTTGTATAGCATATGCTTTTTCTAAAAGTAACAGAAATTCTTTACAAATATAAAAATAACCATAACATTGTTAACCTTTTCAAATTATACTTAACATATTCAAGATTCATACTTTGATATTCCGAGATTCAAAAGATAATCTGTAAAGCAATCCAGTTTACAAGAGGCACCTTAAAGTTTCAAAAGAGTGTCTGTGCATATTTAGAGTTTGTACTGTAGTGTGCATTCTGTAATATATACTGAGATGTATACAAGGATATACATAAAGCTGGAATACGCCAGCTCGGAGATTTTCGGATAGATACATACTACTATAATCGGAATATATATGTTTCTATTAGGCGGGTATATTCACTCCCAAGAAAACCAGAGGCGTCACAAGATATTTCTTGGAAATTTAATAAAAATATATAGAATTCAAGCTACTAATTTACTTCAGTGTATATTCGATCCTTCCAAAAAAAAAACACCTGTCTAGGAACACCAATATCAGGCTTCACCAAATTATGATATACCTTATAGGTAGTTTTTTGTAGCTTTTCTGTATAAAATCAGGTACCAAACCGATGTCTGATGTCCGATATCAAATTTTATTTCTCTAAAATACAACTATAGTTAAGCGTTTCACAGTTATACCCATGAAATCCTAAAAAGTACTTTTCTTATAAATATTTATGGCTAGTCACACCACCTAAACCTGGCCACACTGGCGTGAATTATCAACCTGTCTCGACATTTCTGCTAGTACCATTTTTCTGAATTAATACCAGAGATTAATTCTTCGCTAGGTGGCATACCTGATTAGAAGGGTTGAATCTTGGACCTTAACGAATCAGTATTGACAAAGTTATCGCACCCAACGTTTTTAATCTAATTTAGTAAGTAAGTTGTGGCTGAAAATATATAAATAAAAATTGAAGAATATCTGGAACGATATGTTTTACCTCCATCGCAACAAATAGACAGACAAGTGAAATTCTATCGTAGGGGTGAGACCTTTCTTTTTCCATAAGGACATATACTGCTTTCTGCATATACATTTCCATAAATTTCGATTCGAACCTGAATATACAGGGTATATCAAACCAACCGTCCACCCCTTTTTTCTCAAAAATGCTAAGTGTGAGCAAGATGGGAATAACATTTTGATTACCAAAGTCAACCTAGAGAATCAAATAGCAGTATTGAAATTTTCGGGAACATACCGGGAGTACAGGATATGAAGGTCAACTTGGATAGAGCTTTTGAAAAAAAAAAAACTATTTTAACTTGAACATATTTTAAATATCTTTTACGGTTTGCGAAAAATTGTGTTCTCTATAAGGACTTGAAAGTAAAATATCTTTATTTAAAAGTGTTCCAAGTTTCTTCCATATTGACACACTTTCGCAGTCTTAATATTGAGCTATCTGTAGTTCGGAGCGTAATAAAAATAATAATAATAATAATAAAATATTTCACTTTTAAGTTATACTTGAAAGTTGGGTAGTAAAATATTTTTAATTATCGTTTTGTTATTATGCTCCGAGCTACATATACCTTAAGAGTAAGGACGCAAAAGTGGACAAAATGGAAGGCACTTTGAACACTTGTAAATAAAAATATTTTACTTTCAAATCGTTTAAGAGAATGGCTACAATGTATCGTAAACCGTAAAAGATATTAAAAAAATATTAAACTAAAAGTGATTTCTATCTAAAAGTTCTATCCAAAAATACCCAACTCAATATACGTTATTATTTAAAAAGTCAAAGTAGTCCTAGATATCCAGTACTTTCTGTTTGTTCTGGAAAATTTCAATAGTTCCATTCGATTCTCTGGATAGACTTTGGTCATCAAAATTTTCCCAACCTGTCACACATCCTGTTTTCGAGAGAGAGAAAAAAAAAACAGTAGCAAAGAGAGAACTCCGCTAGACTTGCCCTCACATAAAAAAAATAATAATAATAATAAAAAATATATATATTTACCTAAATCTTCTAGAATACATTAAATTATGTTTTATACAAATTTTTGTTCAAAGATTGGTTCACTAGTTAGGATTTTTTTAAAAATTTTAAAGTTTAATAACTTCCGTTTCCGGTTTCGGATTTTCATAAAAAACAATAAGGTTCTTCTTTAATTGGATGCCAAATATTTGAAAGATTTTGGCACTTAACATAGCAAGAAAGAAAATGTGTGTTACTTAAATTCTACCGGGTTCTTTCTTTCTCTCTTGAGGATAATCTCTCTTGGAGCCGTTGCTGATAATATTGATGAAATAGGAAAAATATTTTGTATCCGTGGACCTTACAAAGATTTTTTGATTTAAAACTACCCAGAAATTTTTTAAAATATGTTCTAGGCCGCCACTGTACTGTGAGGTGTACAAAATTCATTTCATTTGATATACATATAACATATTCTATCACATGTCCTAGTGAATGCCATCTATTGTTATTTATCGGATTTAAAATGAAAATATTGTAAAAAGTTTCGATACAATGACGACAACGACATACAGATATGCATATTGTTAACGATTGAGGCATTCACTATATGAAATATGAACACTATTCATTTTTTATTAGTATTTGTTGTCATTATGAATATCAAAAGTTTGTAATGTTGTTCCAAATTGTTTTAACTGCATCAAGTCAATTATTCACACTGATGCAACAAAACAATTCGTTTTTCATTTTGTATGACCATGACACAAAAGTGGATATCGGGAAAAATGAACGATTTTTCAAAATTCATTATTTTTATCGCTATTTGTTCGCACTATATGTAATGTACAATACATGAAATAAAAAAATATCAAGGAAAAATTCGTATCACCATCTAAATATTACTTCTGAATTAAATTTTTCAACATTCAACCTTAAAAGGTTAAGGAGCATATGTAGTTGTAATGAGTTGAATGCTGTTAGAAATCGACAATGGAACTGGAACCGGTTCCATAATAACCAGTTGCAGGTTTAGCCGGTCCTGAATACCCGAGCGTGAAACTGGTATTCGGAACCAGGTGACCGGAACGAGGTATTCAGAAATAGGTATCTGAAACAGGGTATCCGAAACCCGGATTACACGAAAATTACGTACCTGGTTTCCCTCAAAGACCGGAAACGGGTACCAGAAAAAATCGGATTCCGTCACCAGCATTACCTAGTTGTAATGCAGAGAGTTTCATATAATTAAAGAACGACAGACAATTACAGTGGAACGAGGACCTATCGAAGATGAAAGGTTGGTAAATAGTCCAGTAACCTTGTCATGATTATGGGGCCAAAGTTGCATCAAGTGGGGGTAGTTAGTTTCGTCATTTTTTCTTATATGGGATATGCCTAAGATGCAAAATCCAAGTTTTCGACCTCGGCAGCCCTCCGGAACACTTTTGAATTTCTCAAAAACTACTAAATTTTCGAACATTTTTCGGTTTCTTACCATTATGACCATAAAGGAACACGTTTTTGACAAACATTATTCAATGCATTTTTAAACTAGATTAAATTTGCTACAATTTAAGACCAGAATGGGTTCAGTAGCTTCAATAGTTTCTGAGATACAGCTAACTTTCAACTACAATACGAGTGTAACAGTTTTTCGACGAAAAAATCGATGTTTTTAAAAAGTTTTTTGCGAATAACTCGAAAAATATGCATTTTATCAAAAAAACTGTAGAAGGCAAAATTGTAGCTTAAAAAAAAACAAAATCCTTTTTTTATTATTTTTCTACGACCAATACGAACCGAGATATGGCATGTTAATGGTTAACTTTTTTTCGCCAAATGCATAATTTGAAAGATTCAAAGTCAAATAACAGGAAAAATTTGCATTTTTCGAAGAAAACTCATTGAATCTTTTTTAAAGTATTTGATTAGACCTTTTAAACAAAAAAACAAAAGTCTCTAGTATAAAAATTAAGCGACTTATGATCAAAATAAGGTCGGTACCTACTTTTTTCTACGAAAAAATCAGTGAAAACAACCCCCTATTTACCCCCATAATTAAAATTGATCCTCACCCTTCTGTGGTTCTCTTCATATATGTATTTTCAGTACACCCAAGAAGTTTGACCAATTTAAAATGCCTAATTTTAGAAAAATTGGAGTTTAAAGAAAAAACGATTTTTTGCGATTTCGTATTTTTCACCCTTTTCTTCAAAATATCTCCGAAATTACTGCAGATACAAAAAAAATGATAGAGCACTAAATTGTAGCTTTTTTAATGACTTAAATTTCCCTGTGCATATATTTTCTGTACAGTGAATATTTGGCGAGATATAGCCGTTTAAAACCTCTATTTACAAGCGAACACGACCTTATTCGAGCCCTTCAAACTCACCCCATTTAAAAACTAAGGGATCTTAAGGAATTTAATTTACACAGTCTTATAGCTCTTGAAAAGCCCTACAAAACCGTTTTTGAAAAAACTTTCTATCACTAAAAATGAAGGAGCTATGTTTAAAAAACCAATAATTTTTTTTTCGAAACATCTACATAACCAGTATTTTCGGCAGCAATATAAGGTTCCGCAATGTTATTTTATAATTTTTGACAATAAGGAGTAGTTTTCACTTCTAAAAATAAACAGTGCCCATGAGCATGATATAGCATACAATTTTCAAGTTTGGAGATTATTTCAAACTTTGGAAAGCTGTATTTCAGAAACTATTAAGACTACCGAGCCCATTTTGGTTTCAAATTGTAGAAAATTTAATCTAGTTTAAAAATGCATAGAATGGTGTTTGTCGAAAACATGCTCCTTTATGGTCAAAATGGGCAGAAACCGAAAAGAGTGCAAAAATTTTGCAGTTTTTGCGAAATTCAAAAGGGTTCCGGAAGGCTGCCGAGGTCGAAAACTTGGATTTTGCATCTCAGGCACAACCCATACAAGAAAAAAAACGAAACTAACTACCCCCACTTGATGCAACTTATGATGTACTAGGTTACTGGACTAAAAGATCTGGAAAGCAAGAATAAATATTAGTGAATCACCAGGAGGTCCATTAGCGTTCAAGAAATTCTAAATGTAATATTAACAACCCTCAAAAAAGGTGGTTGAACGCTATAAACAAGTAACAGATATTGTCAATAACCGACTAAGAAAGGGAAGTATGGAAGAAATGGTTAAGTAATTAAGACTGGCAGAAGAAAAAACATTACTAGGAATTTCTGACAAAATATTGCACAGCTGGGTGACAAAATTTTTGAAATCGTTTTTGAGAAAAATCACGTTAAAATTAAGTTTATAAAAAAAATTTCTTTGAGCGACCATATCAAAAACAGTTCTTTTTTATCATTTAGTACCGGCCATAAAGTAAGTCATTTTCGGCCTAGGTCGATTCACTTATGTCATTTCTCAAGTTACAAGATCTCCATGGCTACATTGAAACAATTGACAGTCGAACATTTATAATAGGGGAAACTTTTTAAGATCGCGGCGCTGTATGCGGCAAATCTGGAACACTGGAAAGCCACATTAAACTGTTATTCGTGTATTTGTTTACATGGTGAAAATGAATACGAGTTGTATTTTTCCTGTTTTCCGAGCTTTTTTTTTAATTTAAAGGTAATCTACGATTTACATGATATGTAATAAAATACTATTCTAAAGAAAGTTCAAGGATATTTTTAGTTTTTCATTGTATTTTTAATTCTTTTTGACTGTCTATCAATATAATAACAACTAAAATATGGTAAATATATTAGTAAAAATTAATATCTCTGCCTGAAAAAGTAGAAGGGCCTTTTAATATATCAACTGATGATTTAGGCAAATTTTGGGTGCGATGAATGCTTTTTTTCAGTCTTTTTTTGGACGTAAAAAATCACTTTCCATAAAATGTAACGGGCAAACATGCATGCATGGGCTTGGATTTTTGCCCATTTTTAGTTTTTGAGTCCATAAAAACCTACGATCCACTTTCTCTCTGCCTCCAAACGTCGTTTCAATTGATATTTTTTTCGATTTAGGTTAGGTTAGGTAAATTATGGAATGTTTAAGAAGGAGTCTGCATTATTCACGATTTACATTGCGGCACACAACAAAATCAATTGTTTTTTTTTCCATGATACACAAAAATAAAACACAAACAACAAAAAAACACGTATTACTCCATTGAACAAAACAAAACAATGTGGCTTTCGTATCTTTCACAAATTGCCACCAGATGTCAGGGCGCTTAGGAAGTTTCCCTTATTGCAATAATTGTTCAGTAACCATAAATTATCCAATAAAAATAAAATAAATATAACTTTTCTAAAAAAATTTCTTTTGGTCGCCCAAAAAATATAATATGCACCTTGGCCAAAACTATCTTTTTGGCAAAGGTACACAAATAACTATTATTTACGACCATCAAATAATAAACGCATTATGTGTCCATAATTGTTGCATTTTTGTAAATACATATTGAATACCATGTAGAAAAGTGACGCGCATGCGTGCTCACCCGTGAATAAAGAATAAAAAATTTAAACGACAAGTTTTTATTTAGTAAGCTAGTTACTTATTTAAAAAGTTTGGCGCAAAGCAACCATGGCTTTTTGCACCTCACACAGCCAACATTGGTAAAGAATAAATAAAGCAATAAATGTTGGAAAATGGGTTTTTTGGAGATTGTTAAATAACACTCATGCATAGGCTTTAAACATCTTTATTCAATCATAGCCAGAAAAGAACTACTTCAGCATAAGTACTTTATCTTATATGCTTGACGCCATGATGTCACCGCATTATTATGAAGCATCAGCCTAAAATTTATGTTTGTATATTAGAACAATGGTAGCTTTATATTTTGGTTTTATTGACTTGACTTTAATTACTTGAAACCTTAATCTTTATTAATTGAAAGAATGAAATCTCAATAAATTACAATATTTTAAACATTGTTGTAAATTACAATCAATTGATTGTAATTTTGATGATTTAGCTTCTGAAGTTTGACAATTGACGCTCGGAATTTCCTAGTATTTAAATTAAATTTACTATTTTTCTAATGATAAAACTATATAATTATAGATAAAATATTGTATTTGACTCGGCATATAATGGCTGTATTACACTTGCATGATCCCATATGTGAGTAAAAGGATTCAAATTTTGACTCTCTAGGTCTCCTTTGGTTACAATTTAATTTCTATCATACAGACAGAGTATTGGTATAAGGTTTTCTTGGTTATATATATGAAATTGTAAGAAAAAAAGTACTGCCCATATTTCAAAAACTGTACGAACAAATTATATACCTATTTTAAATATATAATCATAAGTATTTTAATATTTTCTTCTGTTTAATTACTATATTTACATTATTATACGAATTATTCTTCCAAATTAATTCTTTAGAGGTGAAAATAGGTCCTGAATACTTAGTAAAAAATTCAGCACTTCCCTAACCGTCATTTCATTAAGTCAGTGGTTCTATTGAATTAAGAAGTTTCATCCTAACTACTAGTTAAGTAACCATGCGGGAAGAAATGTTCCGTGATGAGAAAAAATCACCAGGAAATTCTTATTAAAGTAGGTTATGAGGATATAAGGGTACATTGATTAGAAAATGTGGGGTGTAAAACTTTAAAATGCTAACAATATTTTTAACCAGTGTTTCTCAACAGTATCTGACCTATTTTTAATAATTTATGGTGGTTTTCTGGAGCAAAATGACCCCGATTGGGAAAGTTAGTAGGTCAAGAGCGTTTACTGGAAAAGGAGCCTAGTACATTGTATTTTCTCGGCAAAATGATTCCGTTTCATCCGGTTAACGAAGTTCTCAAGACAGTATACCCTTCATGTTCTACCAGATGAATTAGTTGTTTCTGATGGGTGTTTAGTTTGGTCGTTGATTTTGATTTGTTGGTTTTGTTGTGGGTTTAAGTCTACATAAGATTGTGTCTCTTTGGAATTGTTCTAAAACATCCATTTTGTGTTGCCAGTAATAATGTTTCACAGAAATATTCTACTTACGCTGGGTAAGTAACCAGAATCATTTGTTGAACCAGCTGGCAATGCCGTGTTCGAGGAGTTCATGTGGTACCTACTTTTCGAGCTTCTTAATCTATCCCATTTCATGTAATCGACTTAGAGCTGTTGCTTAAACATTTTGAAGCTGTTTAACGAGTTATTTTTGCGACTGAGACAGTATGTCTTTCAATAATATTTGCAGTCTTCCATATTTGTGACATTCCTGAGCATGGTAGGTTAGTGAAATAAAACATTGTCATATCATACCGAATGCAGTGTCAAATCTAGTACAATACTGTTTTGTGAGATTTTTTCACAAACTTTGATGGTAATCCTTCAGAATATCAGAAAAGCATAGACTCATTTGTCACTCTTCTCATTAATGTTACTGTTCGCATTATTTTCTTCTGAACTATTGTTGTCAGTCTCTTCAAAAACGTATCTTCGGTACTATCCAATGCGTTACTTATACCGTATTTCTTTAAAAAACTTAATCGTCTTTTCTTTTACAGGTTCCCATAAATTTTCACAGGTACATACTTTTGAAATTGTTGGCCGTGTCCTGTTGGCATAACATTGTGATTTGGCATTGTCATCAATTTTTTCCACTCTTCTTAGATAAAATTCTTAAATGGTTTATAAATCGATACATCCAATGATTGTAATTTACTCGTAAGACCTCCATGAGTAACATCTAATTCTGTATTAATGTCTAAAATATAAAAAAAATGTATTGGCTGATTGGACGAAACCCCGTCTGTGGCAATATGTAACAAACTCTTACTCTACGACTAAATATTGAAATCAGTATGGTAGCATGGTATTTAACACTGGTAAGAACAAGGTACTAAGGAACATCATCGATGCACTCTGGTACGTTAGAAACAGAGATTTCCTCAGGGACCTGGAAGTGAAATTTGTAACTAACCTAATCCAGTGAATTGCACGGAGACACGAAGAAAGGCTCCACAATCACGGAATGTCAAGGTTATCCAGCTCCTAGACAACAAGAACATAGTGCGCAGACTAAAAAGAAAAAGCCCTTTGAACTAGTTTAAGTGAGAGTGTCAAAAGTAGAGACAGTGCTTGCGTAAGTGCAAGTACTGTCATTTTTAATAGAAACTAATTTAATAGTAATTTTAATAGAAACTTATACACATTAATGGATTACCTCTTAGACTTAACGGAGTAATCACTTCCAAATTGCAATTCTTTGTAAACAGATGTCTTCGCAGAATCACCCGAGTGTTCTGGCTGGAAAGAATATCTAACGCAAAGCTATGGCAACGAACAAACCAAACAGATATCCAGAAGGAAATAAAATTGCGCAAGTGGAAATGGATAGGACATGTCCTGAGGAGAGAGCGGACTAGCATGCCTAGAATGGCCTTGGATTGGAATCCACAAGGCACACGCAAAATTGGAAGGCCAAAAACAACCTGGAGACGAACAATTATTCAAGAAGTGAGGAATTATGGAAAATCGTGGCTGGAGATTAAACATCTTGTGGTCAATAGAATACACTGGAAGAGTTTTGTGGAAGCCCTATGCTCCTCATAGAAGCCGAAGGATCATATATATATATATATATATCGTTATTCCGTGTCTGTATTATATTTAATAAAGTTATTGGGAATAGCGGTGGAGGAAAAAGTTTTTCCTCCACCGCTATTCCCAATAACTTTATTAATATATATATATATATATATATATATATATATATATATATATATATATATATATATCTTAGACTTAAGTATACAGTTAGTAATTTAGGATAGAACAAAATTGCTTATTAGTTTATTAAGACTAGATTGTAATAATATACTTAAGTACAGAAAAGTGCTTTAATAACAAAAAAAATCTTTTAAAATCTTCTTGGTTGATTCTGTTTTATGCGCTCTTAATTGCTACCAAACTATCGTCGCACAGTTTTTAAACAACTCACCTGTAGGTTTTTCCCGTATCTTTTGTATCTATAATTTCATTCCTGTTTCGTCCATCCAGCCTTTATCCTGAACATGGATAATAATAAAACGGGGAATTTCATCTCTCGGTAACTTTTTTCTATTAATGATTAACATGAAGGGATAGTTTTGTTCCTTCCGCGCAACAATCTAAAGTAAAGTTTTTCTGGGACCTCTACTTTTTATCACTATTGATCTCCTACGTACTCCGTAGACCTTCGGACCATAAGACGAACCCCAATTTTAAGTCAATTTTGCAGTTAGGAAAATCGTTCTGTATGACAATAACAGTACTCAATTGTTAACAACCGCTAAATTGTAATTAAAACTAGATAATAAAAATATTGTTTATTGATAATTTGAAATCGCAATGACACAGAACAGATGAATTTATAATACTTCCATCAATTGTGAAATTAATTTCATATGGATTATTTAATATAATAATTATAAATTAATTTAAATATTTCATAGATATTTTTGTTGTGTATGACAGTAAATGAACTATATGGTGATTAAATAGTTACACAAACCTCAAAAATTTAATTTATCAAGTAAACTGAAACAAATTACACAAATCACAATTGATTTACTAAAAATTTACATTTTATTTCATTTACAGGTGATGTTATATTGACGCGCTTATAGACAATATAAATATAGTTATTGTCCTGGAAACGAATTAAAAAACAATATATTTAAACAACTTCGTTATTTTAGGATTTCCCAGGTATAATGAAAAATTCTTAGACCATCACTCATATGTATATCGGTAAAAATGGTGGCCAATCGATTGAGCCTAGAAAATTGTTTTCATATAGATCTCTTTGGCATAAAGGAATAATACTGAGACTGTATAAAAACTCTAGCTGGAGTACCCGTACTTCGTACGGTTTTTGTACTATACATTTTTGCTGTAAATGTGATATATTTTAGTTTCAAGTTGAACAGAAATTAATGCTTTCTTTATCCTAAACCACTCTTTTCTACCTTATATATTTTTAATGTTAACCCTCTAATGCAGTGTTTCTCAATCTTTTTACTCTCGTGGCACATTTTCCAAAGAAGAAAAATTTCGCGGCTCACCTACTTAGTCGTAGAAGTAGACATTTTGAATGCGTCTGCATTCCTGTATTCAGAATATGTCAATTTATATATTGTCAAATTTGACTAGGCTATTGGAGGGTTACTAATGCTAAATTTGTATTAAAAATTAACCTAAAGTGTAACTTATTACCTGTAGACCTATAAACAATAAGCCTGGCCTGAGTCGGATCAGGGCGGGTAGTGCCAAAAGCAAGGCTGCCAACCGTCCCGGATTAGGCGGGATAGTCCCGGATTAGAGATCCATGTCCAGCTTTACTATTGATACCTAAATTAGTCCCGGAAAATTATTAATTGTCCCGCATGTCCCGCATTCGGAAACATATCACTTATTCTTAAATAATAATGCTTTTATAAAAATGTTAACGATTTTTTTATTTATTATTATTTTTATTTTATTCATTTTTTTTTTTTTTTTAATCCAAAATTTAACATTTTATTTTTTTACATCTTAATATCTTCACGCTGTTAGCAGTAAGCAGGAGATTCACCTTAATATAATATTAACTACTCATTCAGTATGTGTTTTCTCTACCTGGAACAAATGGACCCATTGAGCGAGTGTTCTCCCTTGTAACTGCAATGTGGACGTCTGAAAAAACGGCACTTGTTAAGACTGTTCATGCAATGTTACAAGTAAAATTTAATATGGGAAAATGTGAGAACTTTTATTAAATTTTGACTCTGAACCTCTGAAGAAAATTCGAAAAATGTGCAAAAATATTATTTTAAAAGACAGTGGGATATAAAATAACTTAATATAATTTTAACTAGTGCACCCGTTGCGAACTGTGTTGTAAACAAATCATTACCTTAATGTGGAACTTGCTCGACACCTCAGACTTCTTTCTGTAGCCATACGCCTAGCTTCATCCAATTCAAATTGAATCAACTCTTTGCCCATTATTAAAAACTGGACAAATAATGAGCATTATTTCGAATTATTAATTCATTAACTTTTTAAGATGGTGCATTATGTTTATAATGTTAAAACTAAAAATGATTTGAGACGTTAAATTTAAAATATATTTATTAAAATTAATTTTCCATTTTCTTATATAATATAAAAATACGCACACGGAAAAAACGCACACGGATTAATACGCACACGAAAAAAAGCACACATGAAAAAATACACACACGGCAAAAAGGGCACACGGAAAAAAGCGTACTTACACTATATCTCAAATCAGGGGGTAGATTTACAATATCCCACTGAACACTGCGCATGCGTCACACACACGTCATTTGTTCAATATACAGAGATTCTAAACAGGTGGGACTGTGCAGAACAGTTAAAATACAATTTATTTTTAGGTGGTTTATAAAAAAAAGAAATTAAAATAAACAGTTATCAACCATAACCTAAGATAGTGCTTTTAAGGTGAATCTAACCTAAACTAAAAGGTAAATGATATTTTAATGTGATAAATAAACAGAAACCATTGTTTTAGAGCCACTGATAATTCTTGAATTATTTAGTGTAGTCGTTATGTGCTGCCATCTGTATAGAGTTTGCAGTGGGATATTGTAAATCTTGTCCTATAAATCGTAGAAATAAAAAAATAATAAAGCATTGAAAAATAATAATAAAGAAAAAAAGTCACATTTTTCTTACTTTCATCAAAACCAAATATTTTTTATAATAATTATTTTTCTGCTAATAATAATTTTAATCAAAAATATCGAATATCACGGAAGGATAACGTTTTTCTGTGTTTTGTTTCGTAAAAAAACCGATCCGTGTATTTCACAACTAAATTAATAATTGTAAAGTGATTTTTTAATGAAAAACACAACTGTCATTTTTACTAATTTATTGTCAACACTCAAAACAAAAATTCACAGCACACTACTGTCCAATACATAAATAATAATTTCTTACAATTCTATCAATTATTATAAAAAGTGTTCGTAGAATATTCACTATTATTGCATCTTATATTAATTATAAAAAGTGTTCGTAGAAAATTCACTATTATTGCATCAACAATATATTTTAAACAATTTTGACATAAATAATTAACATATGCGCGCCTCTATCGGGGAATGAAGAAACGACCGGTCGAACATACGAACCTCTATGATACGAACATACAAATAGGCGTATTATATTATAGGATAATATAATAATAAAATATTAATATTTTCGTATGAAGTGCTTTCTAATTGTTTGTAAACAAATTGTGAACTATATGCCTCATTGATAAAATTCGAAGAAAATCTTGCGATATTCACAGTTAAAAATTGTGATCAGATATTTCTAGGGCGGGGGTGCTAAAAAAATGTCCCGCATTTAGTTCGTAAAAAGTTATCAGCCTTAGCTAAAAGGGTTTATATATGCTAAAAGGTTCAAGTGGATAAAATAAGAACAATAATTCTTTTATTTATCTGGTGTATTTATTATTCAAGAATTACAGTCCCTTTAGTTCTGTAAATTGTTTTTTTTTTAAAATATATATAACATAAGGCGAATTTCCATAATACGTCAACTTTTGCACTCAACTGATTATTTTTAGCAAAAACACATGTAATTTTGCTCAATCGGCATTTGTAAGTGTTTCATTGTGCAGTCATCTGAAGACGGCCACGGGCATTTCGATTAAATTTGCACATATTGTATTTTTACATTGATTTATATACAAACCGCCTCGATTGGGCACTAGAGGATTAAGAAAATAATAAGTGAGATTCGTAGGTTGGTCTCTCCATAGCTTCCCAAATATATCACCATGATAATCGGCGCAATAGCCCGAAGTGAGCCTAGGTCTTTTGTTTTAATAACCATGTTTTCAATCTATGTACATTTAGAAGTAATATGTTCAGGATTACGTCCATTTTAAGCGTACACAGACAGGCACCTACAGTTTGAAGCCGGTTCCGAACGGCTAAGCAGAACCTGGAATTTGTATAAACATTTTTACACAAATTATTTAACGTAAACAGGAATTCAACTCACGGCCGTGCCCTTGCCTAGCGGTCAAATAGCAGGTACAAACGATTTAACGCTTGCAACTGCAGGCTTGCTCCCAAGCTTAAATTCCCAAATATATATTTTATTAAAATCTGCATTGGACACAGAGGAATATTTCTTTTCTCATATTCATTTTTGCTGTTAAATAAAAGATAAATTAGATATTTCAGTCTTATAACCGAACTTGTCTAGCGGTCAAATGGCAGGTACAAACGATTTAACGCTTGCAACCACAGGCTTGCTCTGAAATTCCCAAATGTATATGTTATTAAAAACTGCATTAGACACAGAAGAATATTTCTTTTCTCATATTAATTTTTGCTGTTAAATAAATGACAAATTAGATATTTCAATCTTATAAGTAACACTCCCCTTAGTCTATTAAATAATCTTTTTATTAAAAACTGCAAGAAAGAATGTTTCCTCATAAATAATAAGATATTTGAAGGTTTTAGTTTTAGGGTGTACCTCCGTAATTCCCCAAATGTTCAACCAATTCAACCAGAAACAGTATTCTAAAGGACATGTTTACAAATCTGCAAAAATCAAAGCAATCCATGTTGATTTTGATCGGAATATTATTCTTATAATTTTTGATCCGATATTATTTTCCCCAAAATTGTCTGATTTTCTGTATTGTTCAAAAAAAATCATTAGAGTCTAAAGAAAAATTTTGAAATCTTTCTTATTTTCATGCAATTTTTTCCAAGAATGTGCCCAAGAATAAAATATTCGTGAATTTTTACCTTGTGTCTCATTTAAGTTGGTTTTATACACAATGTATTTGTTAATAGTTTTTTATCAATTAATTGAACAATTTATTGATAACCTTGAAAATAAAAGGATCGCTTTACACACATGAATTTTTTTGAAAACTGCTACATTACCAACCGTAAAACATGTTTATCAAAATATTGCAAAAATCTTCACACAATTACGAGCTGTGAACAAAAACTAAAGAGATAACCTAGATGATGCTGAATAAGATCATTTGCGGTTCTGTAACATTTGAGAACGACACAATCTATATATTTCTAGGTTATGCTACAGTTAAACAGTTGGAAATAACTAAACAGATAAAAATATACCTATAATTCCCTAAAAAAAATGATGAAAAATAGAACTTTTTCGTGAATAAATTGTTCAATTTATTGTTGAAATTCGAACACTTTACACACATTAGTAAATTGAAAGGCAAATTATACAATTAATTGATTAATAAATTGAATGGTGTAAAACCCATTTTAGGAACATACCACCAATTTTCCTTCGCTCGGAAGGAGTATTCTTGTATTGGAAGAAGTATCTTTAATTTAAAACGCAGTAAAACATGCCCGAAATATTGTCGATTATTTTTCCATAACCTTGCAAAAACAACCAATGACGTAGCTTAATTATAAAATAACACCGTAAAACATATCAAATACCCATAAATCATCCGTAAAATTATAACAACGTTAATGTAAATTTCTCATCTCTGTACTACGTAGTAAATTATACCGCGTAGGAAATGCGTAATAAATAAAGACATGATATTAATAATAAATGTAAAACTTAAGTATACTTAACGATATATAATTCATTGGGCATACTTTACACCTCTGAAGTATCAAGAGTATACAGTACAGTTCTGAAATATGTATTGAGTTTTAGGAGTAAAGTTTGCCTTGTCATCGTTAGTCGGAGGGATAAAGTGTACGCTAATTATTATGTGAAGGCTTAACTCGGCTTTTGACTATGCTATGAGGATAGGAAACACCTTGTATAAATAACATAGCTGTGCAGATATGCCAGTGAGTACTAAACAGAAACAAAATTGCAAATTAATATCTATAGAATAAGCAATACTTATATAATATTTCCAAAATGAAATGGCCACTTTCACTTGCTGATTCTAATAATGACTGATAGTATTAGGCCGTCAAGGATGAAATTTGTATAAAAAAAGGCAAAATTGGTTGAAAACTTACAAATATAAGGAATTATTTTATTCATCAAAGCATGCACCCATATTGTCTATACCCTTTTGCTATTTAAGCGGCAGGTTGTTCAGGTCGGTGTTATAAAACCCTGGCGGACGAGAGTCAATGAATTCCTGGAAGGCCAGTTTTACAGCATTGTCGGAATCAAACTGTTTCCCTATTAAAAACTTGTCCAAATTGCGGAAGAAGTGGTAGTCAATGGGGGATAGGTCTGGTGAGTATGGAGGATGATGAAGAAGTTCCAACTCCAATTCCTGTAGTTTTGCCACAGTCATTTGTGCAGTGTATGCTCTAGCGTTATCATGCAATAAGATAGGAATCAATCTGTTGACCAATCTAGGCTGTTTTTCTTTAAGTTTTTGCATCATTCCGTCCAGTTCATTGCAATACATTTCTGCTGTGATCGATGAGCCAATTTTTTTTTTTTTTTTGTTAAGTTTCCTGTACGAAATATGGCGAACCAATTTGATATTGATTTGGCGAACCAGTCTGCTGCGTAGCAACACTAGAGCCAAATACACTATTAATGTATCACGCGGTCTGCGATGCCGTAGTTCCACGTAAGAACTAATACTTCATAATACTGCGAATTTCTGGCCGTTCCATTTTCAACAAAATTTATTTAAAAAAAAGTTTTTGATATGTTTTAAAGCATACAATGATTTCTTTAAACAGGCGAGATGTGTAACTTTCGAACAAAATAAGAAAAACAACAGAACGGTAAAATATTAAGCCAATGTCAAATAATAAGCTGTTAAAGTTGGCAATATTATTAACAAATTTCATCCTTGACGGCCTGATATAACCATTATACTTTGTTGAGTTTATTGTTTTGTTAAAAATAGATTCCAGGACCGTTATAATTATTTAAAATAAACCTGTTTTCTTATATGCAGTTTAGAATGAACTGTATATACTCACATGACATTCCTTCACATTTCTATCAGGCTTAGGACTGGCTATATTTGAATTATAAATATAGGCATGCTTAAAAATTGTTTTGTTTTGAAGTCTTTATGGTCTATATTAAATACTTGCACAAACAAAAATCATTATTTTTTTGAACTTGTCACTTTATGGTATTTTAAAATTATTAAAATATTAATCATTATCACTATTATGATTGTTTATATCACTATCAGAGTTTGTATAACTACAACTGTCATTTAAATTAATAATTATTGAAGATTTATTTGGTGGATTTATAAAAAAATTTGCTTCAATTGTCTTTACATGTTCTACACATTTTTTCCACAAACCACTACTTATTGCACTTGTTTCGTCTTTAATTAATTGTACTACACTTTGTGTCGGTGTTGCATTTTTCCGGCCCACATTACCTTTTAATTGGCTCCATATTAGTTCTATAAGGTTTAAAACACAATAATATATCGGTAGCCTTAAAATAGTAGCCACGTCCACATTTTCGCACTCCAAATCACCTTGCACAGATTCACTATTTTCACTACAGAAATTAGGAATTTCTGCAAAATCAAATGGTCACCAAAGTGCCATGTCGTTAATGTATGCACGTTATGAACGTTGAAAATTAACTAACAAACAAGTATAACAACCCCTAAAATTAAGAAACAATAGGATGGTAAATTTGAAAAAAAGGGTTTCTAAGAAATCTCAATTGAACTAGTGTTACATCTATTCTATTTAAATTTGAAATTACCTTAATACCCCTTATATTCTTTTTACATAAACGAGTCTTAAGATTACTGCCATAAACCCATTAGCGCATTGTTAAGCTTCTTAACAAGAGTGTCCATTTCATTTTGGATGGTAATAGAAAATAACGGAATACACTAGTGGAGATTTACATATTACCTAACGATGGATGGCATAGTTGCGATGACGCTGATGATGATTAAATACAATGTCTTACAATATGCTCTTATATACATTATTCTCATTAAAATAACATACACCATGGGGCCTACAGTTTATTATCATGCTTTAACTTTACAGCCATGCTAAGATTATAAACATAAGTAACTCCATATCGTGATATAAACTATTTTGGGAACATAGTCGTTACTTTTGTCATGAGCTATCTTATAAACACAGATCTCTTTTCTAAAAGCAGGTGCGTTTATTTGCGACACCATACTTTTATTATTTTTTATCTCAGACATTTTTTTAATGTTCCCTTTGCTTTAAACTTTTCACTAATTTGATTTTTGAAGCATACTCGAAAATACATGTTTATAAATTTTTGCTTGTGTATGTACCTCCATAATATTTGGCGTTATACACATGTACGTTGTTATTTAATATTTATATATTTTGTTTGCAACGTAATACAATCCAAACCAAATTCTGCCCGTAGGCTGCGGTTTTAAATTAAGTTTATATAACGTTAGACAAGATTTTGTTTATATAAAATTGAAATTATATATTTTAAACATATTTACATAACATATCAATCTATTATATATCATATAAACATTTAATAATTACTAATGGAAGTATTTGATATATGTATCTTGGAATCCAGTTAAATATTAAAAATAGAAACTGCGCTTCAACTTTAACATTTTGGTATAACAGAAGGTGAAGTTATTGTAGCCGATTTTTTTAATAAAGAATTAGAGAACAATTTTTGAAGAAGATTTATTTAAACCAGGGTCATTTTTTAAATAAGAACCGTTCTGGTTTAAAAGTAAATACAACAATACAATTTTTTTTATTTCTACAATTGACGACTGACACGCTCGAATACGCAGTCTGGTGGTCAAATATCATACTAGGCGCTCTAGTACTGTTTGAACTTATTACATATGTTCTAGTGTTGAATTTTTCTTAAAATGTCGATAGAAGTTGTGAAAAACAAAAGAGTAGAGCAAATTCTAGTGTTTTTTGCTGTCATTCAAGACAGGACAAAGATAGGCATCTTAGTTTTTTCTTTTCTTAAGAAAAATGGAGGGAAAGTTAATATTAAGTCAGATTGGGAAAAGATTTGGATATGGACAGGAGGAAGGAAAAAGTAAGTGATACAATGCGAGTTTGTTCATTACATTTGTCGCAGAAAAACGAAATTGCACTAATATACTTGCACCTGCAAGTTGCATTTTTAACTTTTAGCTGTTCCTGTCCAATTAAAACTAATTTTATTTCATGAAGCAATGAACATAATCCACTTGTCTGCCAACAGAATCCATTAATTGTATATTCAGATGACCGACACTCAGATGTACAACATAAAATTACGTGCCGGGCTTTTAACACCTGCTCAACTACAAATTACACTTCAATAAATCTACTGAAATTAAACTTTAAATACTGTAATTTGATGCCCATCTTCTGTTATAAACCTAAATTAATGTGTAGCGCTTAAAAATTAAAAAATTTCGCAAATATTTACTCGCATTTTCATAAAATAAAAATATACTGTGCTTAAATTAACCTGTTCGCTATTAGAATAGTGACAGCTAGGGTGAGTACTAAACACGACAGCCATATTGCCTTGGTGCACAGCGCCGCCACCGGTAATGTCACTTCTCAATAACCAAAATCGTTATTTTTCGACGTAATCCCCATTCCGCTCGAGGCATTTTTCCAAATGGGCGATGAGTTTGACGATCCCCTCGCCGCAGAAGTTGGCTGCTAGTCCATTTTACAAACCGTTGACTGCGTCTTTGTCGTCATCATCTGTTTGCGTCAGTTTCCACCTAAAAAGCCCTTCAATTTTGTGAGGTGATATTCGGAAGGTGTCCGGGCTATAGGGTGGGTCAATAGTGAAGCGCCTGTTTTGCTGAAAGTGTGCATCAACAGCTGATTTCAGTTCGTCCGTGATTATGGTTGAGCGACTAGAACGTTCCTCATCATGGATATTTAATCTTCCACCTTAAATAAGCGACACCATTTTTTAACATTTCCTTCATTCATTACACCATCCCCATACATTTCAACGAGTTGCCGGTGGATTTCGGTAGGAAGAGCATTTAAAAACCGAATCACCGTGCGTACTTCGCATTCGGCGGCATTAGTAATGGACATAGCTGATATTAAATAACCGCACAATATCGTCTACCTCCGCAAGCTATTCTTTATAGTTATTCTTTTAGTTAGCATATACGAGAGTTGTCGGCAAAATAAAGTCTCCAAGGCGCTGGAGTCGCGAGGAACGCTTTAACCCAAGATCTGGCAACATTGGCGTGTAGCTTGATTCCCCGCCTACAAATCTCCACCGCTCCGAGCTGTCTGCGATGCTTAATCTTAGTTTGGTAGCCGTCCGCGATGGAGTTTCCACTCGCCGCTACCGCCAGGTGTGAGTTACGTTCTGTGATTCATATTTTGTGTGCTAAGGACACTACGCCTATAGAAATTTATCGACAGTTATGTGAAGTGTATTGATAACAGTGTATGGACGTCAAAAACGTGCGAAAATTGTGCAGAGAGTTTAAAAACAGACGTGCAGATGTCCATGATGAACAGTGTGCCGAACGGCCATCGGTTTCGGACGAAATGATTGCAAAAGTGGAGAGGGTAATGTTTGAAGATCGACGGGTGACGATTCGGGAGCTGTGCAAATTGATCCCTGATGTCAGTAGGACTACTGTTGACAAAATTTTGACAGAACATTTGCATTATCACAAGTTGTGTGCAAGGTGGATCCCTAGAATGCTCATCGAAGAAGCACCAAGTGATTATCATCTCTTTCCTGCGTTGAAGTCACAACTGGGTGGGACGAATTTCACGACTAACGAGGAGTTGAAAGAAGAAGTCGCATGCTAACTGCGCGCCGCGAAGGTAGAGTTTTATGATACGGGTACACGAAAAATGCTATACCGCATGCAAAAATGCATGGATCGCAAAGGAGTTTATGTAGAAAAATAGTAGAAAGTCTAGGCTTTCCAACAATGTATAACTCATTGAAAATGAAAGTGTTTTTCTTAGCGAAAAAAAAAAAAATAATAATAATAATAATAATTGGAGGCCTTATATTACAGACAACCCTCGTATGCGACAAGTTGTGATGTAAAACCAGTCAAATGACGGTTAATTGATAGTTCTACACTATGGGAACTGAGCGACTGTGCGAATTTTGGTTTCTGCATCTATGATGCACTGGCTTCTTCTCCTTAGCAACCTGCTCTAACTATGTCAACAGTAATAACGACTTTCTGCTGTCTTAAAATCGTTCTGTCTAAGAACACAAAGGTTGTAAAAAACTATAATTCTACCAAAACTCACGCACAGCAGTGAGTGTTTAAAACTCCAAGGAAGTGAAGAAATAATATATCGCATTCTTCAAGAGAATTATATACGATGGCTAGAGCACATAATTAAGTTGCCAAACAACGACAATGGGTGAAGAATTTCGACAAAATGCCAAATACCGCAAGGCCCCGAACAAAAAGTATAGATAACGTATACAAAGATCTTCTTCTTTAGAGTGCCAACTCTGTTCCGAGCATAGGCTATTTCCCCGCATACAGTTGTGTTGTGTGTGTTGTGTGCAACACAATTGTATGGGACCTATAATTTACTATCGTGCAATCCAAACTACTAATTATTTTTGGGGAAACTGTAATAGGGTTTTTACCTCGGTGGTTGCCCAATGCCTTCCGAGGGAGAAAAGGTCGGGAAAATGTAAGGTGTTTTTGCCGGTATCGGGAAATGTACCCTGGCCCGCCGCTCAGTAGTCCACACACTAACTAACTGAGCCACGACCGTTCTTTACAAAGATACAAAGATCTACAGAATTAAAATTTAACAACTGGCATAGATTGGCTTCGAATCATAGAGACTGGAGGCGAATAGAGGAGGCGAATAGAGGCGAATAGAGGAGGTGAAAACCCTACTGTGATCGTAAAAACGGCAATGATGATAATTAAAAATGTCGATAAATTTTTATTAATAAAAATAGCAAAAATGTATTCAGATCTCATTGGTAAATGGCCCCCGATAAATAGAGGTCTCAGACCTGTTTGGTTTTATATGCGGCCGAGTTCATTTAGTAAAATTTCATTGTAAAAAATGATATTGTCCCATTCATAATCAGTTCAGGTTTTCATCTCATTTTTATGAAGTACCTCCCTGCATTTATAAAATAGTTTATAGTCCTCTGGTTGGTCTCTCCGGTGGCTCAGTAGCGGATCTTGACTGGAGTCTTTGCTACTTCCGGGATCAAGTCCGGAGTCGAGTCCGGGCATTCCGTTACCGGTCTGGATATATCCACAAAAATAACACACTCTCGTAGAATGTAAATTCTTTCAAAGACACATACGACTTCTGCACGAACGCTAAGAAATAGTTTTATAAAATTTAAATTGCTTAAAGAAAACTTTGTTAAAATAAAATTATGACGTGATTTGAATTTATATTTTGTGGGGTTATGAAGTATAAAATTAACTCATCAGAGTTTAGAAAAATAGTTTGAAGTACTACGCAGAATAATATATGCAATAACAGAATTTTGCAGTTTAATATTTCTGATATCAATGTGACGTATAGTGGAAGGGTTGTAGTGGAAGGGTTGCTTTGGAATGGACGTATAGTGGAAGGGTTGCAGACATAAACAATGCAACTAAATACAGCTGACTAATATCGAAATGTTTTGTTTCTTCTTCAGAGCTACACAGGTGAAAATTAGAGGTTGTGGATTACAATTGTGCCTTTACAGATTTTTATTATAGAACAAACCTGATTTAGGAAAACAACGACTAGCTCTATATCAATTCGAAGCTATACTAGGCACTTTAGAAGGCTCCAGTTATTCATCAAATACACATTAAAGATCAAATCGATTTTTATACTTGCATAAATAATGAAGACTTTGAGAATGGCAGAATGCGTCATCATACTAAATAAAAATTAGTATGCCCCGATCCATTGAAAGGATAACGATCATCTTCAGGTCAGCCATATCAGTAGCGTTGTTTGAAAATGGTACAAATGTTTCAGTTAAGTCCGTGGTCATAATAAATAAAGTCAGTGTGGCTCCCGCTCCTTGCCTAAGTAAGGTAGGGTGGCCAAACAGTCACAAAAAATAGTCTTCGCAGCAGAGACTGCAAAGGACCACCAGCAGAAGGTTGAAATATAGAAAGATACAGTGATGTGACACGGAGACGCACCGAGTTGAACACCTGGGGAAGACTCGGACGACCTAGAGGAAAAGGAAGGGAAACTCTTCTGCTCCTAGGGGCTGCTCTAGGAGACTAACACATGGGAATGGTAGCCTTAGCTGGGGTGTAGAAGGGTAAAATCCTAGGTCCACAAGTAATGGTTTTAGAGGAACCAAACCTAGAATATCCCACGATGTCTCTTAAAACCCTACCCAACCGAAAAAAAAATGCATTAGACGTGGCTCAACTCGATGTGTGTATCACAGAAATAAAATGCAGTACCACAAAAAATAAACTATTATACAAAACTGATAATTTATAACAAAAATTATTAACATTAAATACAAAAAATACATATATTAAATTTTAATTCAAATAAAACAGCACACGTCATCAATAGACCAGCGTGTGTGTACCAAAACCTACAAGTTATGGCGGAACTTGCAGAATAGAAATATATGTTATAAAAATATTAATTAAACAATGAAATTAAATTGATATAAAATTGTAATGGACTTACAATAGATGATTTCCATCATAAATACATAGAATATTTATTCCCAACTTTACATATGTGGTACTTGGGTCCCAAATAGTAGGTTCCTGGGTCCTCGGATAGTTGCTTCAACAGGTATTGATGCACAAATATTAAATGATAACACCTAGAGGGTGAGATATCATTTAACTTGCGATAGAGACGCGTGAATTTATTTAGACACTTTAAATAACAATTCGACAGGCAAAGTACACACTGGTCAGGTCCGTATATGAGTGATTTAGTGAAAAATAATGTTGAAACCGACACGTAGCGCTTCTCAACATTTTTACAAAACACAAAAAGTTTTTGTGAAATTAAGGAAATAAAATAAAATTTATTTAATAATAATAAACGCCCAGCTGGCGCGACAGTCACTTTAAATATCATTTGAACAAATGAATAAAGTAACTTTAAAATTGATTATGAATACCGGTGCCTCATTACTTTATTTCTCTTTCCTTGGGCCATGTCAAGTAAATTTTTCTTGATTTGTCACACAAAATTCCACTTTGGCTGGTAGATCACTCCAGGTATCTTGCCATACTATTATTGTTAATGATTATAATAAAACCACTTTCTACCTTTTCAAGTCATAGATCTCCTTAAAATCCATCAATTTCTTTCTGTCCTTTCTGCTAGTCTGCAGAGAACACTTTTTTGTCTACCTCTCCGTGTTGGTTACAGTAACTAGACCTTAAGAAATGTAATGGCATAATGCAGACAAAAATGTAAATATTATCTAGATCTTAAAAAAAAAAAACGATAGTATGTATGTATTATTCACCGATATCGTGAATTGGGCAATTTTATGTTTTTAAACTTAATAATTTTTGTATTATTAAGTTTGTGGGTACATAACACCGGAGTTTTATAGTGATGTATCAATTATTTTAGAATAATAAAATACAGCATTTCACGCAGAATAATAAAGTATTTTTAAAGTAATCACAAAGTCAGACCCATCACGTGGCCGGCATAGACTTAAGCGATGAGTGGTTCTCACAAGGTCAACTGTATGTTGCATTTTCCCGAATTAATACAACGGAATATTGAAATCAAATGCTACAGTTGCCTTTTATAAAGAAGCCCTTACTTAAATTATTTTTGTAAGTAGCATACATTTATAAAAGAGTAGTTTAAAACAAAAAAATATACTTGGATGTTAGTAAAACGATTCACATCAAATTTGATATCCATTCCGACATGATTCCGGTCTAAACCTGCTACGACTGTTCAACGATATTAAGAGAATTACCGGTGTTTCGAACAGTCACCTGCACAGTTTCCTTTTGTCGATATTCATGGGATTATGTTCATAAACGCAAAATTTAATGGGAGACTGGTTAATTAAAAGACTATGGTTTGGGCAATAGTAGTTCTTTATGTGAATGCTCCTTTTCTAGCGCGTAAATGAACAGACGAAATCCATTAACTACATCGGTTTTTCATGTAGTCTATTGCCAAATCTGTAATAAAATAAATGAAAAGGTCTAATAGCATTAATTTAGTATCCTAACAATATAAAACCATATTAACAAAGTCGTAAACACCATGACTAATTCCATTACAATCCTAATGAAATCCGAATCAGTTTATGCGTCTAAAACAACAAAAATATATAACACTCCAGTTACATTAACTCAGTAATTTTCGATAATCAAAATTAAGTGTCGCTGTTTGAGTAGTATCTTGCGTGAACAGATTAGTTTTATTTCAAGTCGAGTGCCAAAAGAACAATGGTGTAGTCGACAGTCGTGCTGTAATTATATTTATCAGTGTCCAGTTATCGTATGGCTTTAGTTGGTTCGCTGGTTTTAGTGGGAATTATGCCAGACTAGATTTATTTCCAACATTAGTTGCAAAAGGTTATAAAGTTCACATTCAAGGTCATATAATATTATTTGTTTTCTTATTATTTTCTGTTTCGACAACGGATACAGCATACTTGCAGCATTGGCACGTAGGCCATGGATACCTTGCATATTTTTGTTTTGCATAATTTTTGTAGTGCATTGTTTTGGTTTTTAAGTTATTTATTTATTTATTTTGATTGTCTTTGCTACTTCGGAAAATTCCATGTCTGAACGCTGTTTGAACCCAAGACCTTAGCAACGTAGTGCACTTGTGGTACCACTACACTACAATTTTTGGAGTTGTCGGCATTTTTATATATTGTTTAATAAATAGATTTTGACAGATGTGCTGTACTGCCAATAAATAAGTTTGTATATAGTGTTTTATTGGTCGTAGCAACGATGTTCATGTTTTTATACATATATTAAAAGATCCCTCACGCATTAACCGGTTTCCGGTGTACATTAATTAAAAGGTCGAAGCACCTCATCTGATCTTCGGTCTTCGGACCGTGTTATGAAAGTCCTATCACCTCAGCAATTTTTCGCTTTTCACTTCAGCTCCAGCAAAAGAGAAGTATTAGCTGTAAACCTCACTGCAGCATCTAATACTTATTCTTTAAGAAGCGCTGAACAGCCGACACGTTTGTACGTGATACTTATTGGCAGGCAGGCATTATACATACATCTGAACATATTAGTAATTGTAATGGCACTACATGATTGATCGCCAGCATCGGTCCATTCATTTTGTCAATTCGCTCTGTGCCCGTCGAATATCCATTGGGCACTGGTTCTTCTAGTTGGCCAGCCGAGCATTTAACCGGTGCGGGTGCAACATTTGGCCATATCATTTGCCGTCCCCACATTTTAATTTAGACACAAACTCTTGGGCAGTATCAGCCGGGTTGACTTTTGACGTCACTCATACAATCCCTTCAAACTAATTACTTGTCAGGTCTTTCCCGGTAACTTCGATATTAATATTTGCTCGATGTTTTGTCAGGTATTATCTTCATTTTTTGTGAGGTGTTCTTATTGGGGGACAGGGCTTCTGACTATTCTGTCCACAGCATATCCTTTCTTGTAAGACCGTATATTCACACGTAACCTTCATCACGTTTTATTGCCAAACATACTTACTTATTTAATCCTGCAGACTTTCTACCTTGTGGTGTAAGGTTATAGTCGAGTTACTTATTTTCTAGTTTTGTTCTCCATACTTCTTTCCATCGTGTTCTGTCCTTTGTATATTTTCTTACCTCCTCCCACTTTACGCCTCTCTTCGTTGCAGCTTCTTTTGTTTCTTGGTGCTAGATTTTTCTCGGTCTTTCTGGTCTAAATTTCTTCACTGTTCTTGATTCAAAAACTTTTTTTACTATTTTGTCTTCACTCATTCTGTGTATGTCCCAGCCATCTTAGCTGACCTTCATCTATTATGGTCTCCACTGGCTGCCAAACACAAAAGTACTCAAATCTTTCTTCTTCTTCTTCTTTCTCTTGTAGGTCCTATTCCATTTGGATATTGGCTATCATATTGGCAATATCTACAGCTGCCTGAAGATGTTCCTTATTAAAAGTGAACAATGAAATTTCTTAAACTGACACCATGATATTGTACTAAAAGTAAAAATATAGCACCTACTATAGACGGATGGACAATATTAAGAGAGTTGCCGAAACTAGCTATAATCCTCGACAGAAAGGGCTGCGTTCAGCAGTGGACAAGCTCGACTGATAGAAGGCGCAGTCCAATTATTGACCATACTGTTCTATGTACCATTCAGTATTGTACCTAGCGAAAAATTCGTTGCTACTAATCATGTCACTACACGTATTATAGTACGAGATCTAGCAACGTTTTCGAGAAAGAATTTTAGGTCGGCTGGTTTTTCGATATTTCCCTTTCTTATTGAAGTTAGGTAGGGATGCGGTACGTCTGGCACCTGGGAGCGGTTGCGTTTACCTGTGCGCATCTCGCCTGTACAGGATATTTTGAAATCATTTTAAGAATTTTTTTTTATTTTTTATAATTTTCTATGTCTTTTTAGCATTATAAATTTATAGTTGTCAGACAGTTTTGTTGTTGCTAACATTGCGCCAGATCTAATTTAAGTAATTAAAAAATAATAATTTTCAAACCTTTTTAGTATAGCTGTAATTTTAATATGATATAGTTCAGTAATCAAAGAATACAATATTAATTTGCCAGATGGAAATTCCGTTGTTAAATTAGGAACCAGACCAATTTAAGTCCCGGGGAGAATAGGTGAGTTAGAAGAGTGTGGCAGCTTAGTCGTTGGTTGCGTGAGAGAGATAGCTGCAACAGGGAGCGTTATGAGAGAGATAAACAGTCATAACTGCTATTTTTAGGGTTTTGTAGGTATGACCAAAAAACCCTTATGCCGTCTGTCTGTCTGTCTGTCTACCTGTCTGTCTGTCTGTAAAATAAAATTTACTCCTCTAGCAAGGAACGAACAAAAAATATGTAGTAAGCAAAAAATCTATGTAGTTAGCGAGCAATGTAACCACTAGACCACGATACTCTTTGCAATTTAACGTGTTATATAACTATAACTTTTGTGCATCGTCAACAAAAAAACACAAAAAATGCGTTTTTTCCGAAAAATAATCTGATCAAAAATTCCTGTGTCTTTATTCCGGTTTACACCAATGTACATTACTTGGAATTTTTTCATATTTTTAGTTTGAACCATCTGGGCTACACGGTGTGAGACAAAAATTTTATGGCACAGTTTTGGCAAAACTGTGTTTTGGATCACTCGTTTACTACGTTAAATATATTACATATTTTACTTAAAAACACAAAAAATGCGTTATTTTCTGAAAACATAATCTGATCAAAAATTCCTGTTGTACTATTCCGGTTCACACCAATGTACATTACTGAGAATTTTTTCAAATTTTTAGTTTAAACCATCTGGGCTACAGGGTGTGGGACAAAATTTTTTTTGAACAATTTTGGCAAAAACGCCTCAAAATAATTTATCTTGCAAAAAAAAAATTTTACCATTAATCCACGTACTAAGGGCTTTCATTTGATACCCTACTCAGAATTTAAAAAAAAATTTTTTTTTTTCGATGATCACATATTTGTTTATATTTTTTGGGGGATATGTTTTAGTATTTTTTCTATGTACGGGTCAAAGAGTTGTATAAGCATGCCAAATTTCAACTCTCTACGTTTAGCCATTTGGCTACAATTTTTACCGAACAGACAGACAGACAGACAGACGACAAAACGACGGTATAAAGGTTTTTTGGTCATACTTACAAAACCCTAGAAAAAGCAGCTGTGACTGTTTAACTCTCTCATAACGCTCCCTGTTGCAGCTATCTCTCTCACGCAACCAACTAATAAGCTGCCACACTCTTCTAACTCACCTATTCTCCCCGGGACTTAATTGGTCTGGTTCCTAATTAAACAACGGATTTTCCGTCTGGCAAATTAATATTATATTCTTTGATTACAGAACTATATCATATTAAAATTACAGCTATACTAAAAAGGTTTAAAAATTATTATTTTTTAATTACCTAAATTAGATCTGGCGCAATGTAAGCAACAACAAAACTGTCTGGCAACTATAAATTTATAATGCTAAAAAGACATAGAAAATTACAAAAAATAAATAAAATGTCTTAAAATGATTTCAAAATATACACTTTTTACCTGTACAGGCGAGATGCGCACAGGTAAACGCAACCGCTCCCAGGTGCCAGACGTACCGCATCCCTGCCTAACTTCAATAAGAAAGGGAAATATCGAAAAACCAGCCGACCTAAAATAAACTTTTTTGTGACGTTGCTAGCTCTTAGACTATTATAAAAACGCTGCATCAATCAACTGTCATCAATCAACATCTATGAACTATAACAGTGTTTTTCAAAGTGTGGGTCGTGATCTCGTACTGGGTCGCAAAATCGTTACACGGAGATTGCAGACTGAAAAAACTACTACTGTAAATAATTAGCTATTTATTAATTACACTGTTATTATGGCAAGCAACCCTGTGGAGTCGGATATTTATTGCAGAAACAAAAGTTTGCTGCCTTTTAAAATATGAAGGGTTAAATAGACCATGGCACAGAAAAACACCCTGGTTCTAAAATCTGACAACCATCCGGACAATGACTTTCAATCATATCACAAACTACAAACAAAACAAAAATTATACGAACCGTTACCGATTTTCTTGCAGGACACTGTCCATAAATAAGAATAATAACAGTAATTACTTTTTTTTTTTTTTTTTGTTCTACCAAATCTAATGAAAAATTAGGCTACTTATGCATCCCTCTCTCCTATATTTTTTCTAAATCTTTGTAGATACAAGTAATAGCAACTAAGAGCTCCATTCACTTATTTGATGATGATACTTTATCTTGTCCATTAAGTCAATTACTAAATGGAAATCCTTGATGGAACCCTAATATTTCCAAGTCACGGTACATCATTACTTTTTGATATCTTACTCTGATGCCTGATGTCGAATTATTGTCTACTTAATTCTATTAAATCCGAAATATCACTGTTCTTAGATATGGAGAGAGAAAATGGCGAGAAATACAGGGTTGGCTTTAGTATAACAAAAAATATAACAAGATATATGAATAAAAATACGGAATAGACGCACAAAAATGCAATCCTTGTTTTAACACAATATATTTTTCTACTACCAGGCGTAAACTAAGCACTTTACGTAAGAATTACAGTGTCAAAAGTGACACTTTTAACCAAGTGTATAAAATACAATATAGTCGCAAGAAAAGGTCCATTAAGCCTTGAATTATATTGAAAAAAATGTTAAGTTGGCAATTCTCTCCAGTTTGTCGTTTTTGAGTATTGACTTTCGTTGCCTGTCATTATAATGTGAATTTTTCAAAAATTATAATACAAAAACAAATAAATCTTTTTACAAATGCATGTTTGTCTGGAATATAACCTCAAACTCGGACATCAAAGTACAAAGGACATTTAAGTGATACGGGAAAGTGATATTGGCAAAGTAATTTAAAATTAAATAAATTCCATGGTTAACTAGACGATTTTCTTTTCGAATATATTGTGTTTACTTTACTGTTTCAAAGTGTTGCTATGCTAACCAACTGTTAATGCTATTTTTATAAATTATGAAATGTTCATTTTCAAGTTAAAAATTTCATAAATGAAGGGATACAGTTTATTCCGATTAGTCGGAACTAACCGGAATTTTCATTTTTGTAAGTTGCCATTAGCTATTTTTTTATATATTGAAGTTGGCTTTTCCTGAACAAAATGATCAAAATCTTCAATCAATCGGTAAAAGTAGCTAGAATTGAAAATCTAGTTCCGCCTAAACCAAAGGTACAGACTTTACAAGTTTTTATTTGATTATTGCTTTTGTAGTAGAATCCAAAAGAATTCAGGCTTTTGATACGTGGCCTTATCGTAGAATGCTAATAATGAGATGGGTCGACGAAGTCCTTATGCCGAAGTTCCCAATATGATGCAGAAAAATGTTGAAGTTTTAAAGAACATCAAGATCAGGAGGCTGGAATACCTGGGGCATCTAATGAGGAACCCAAATAAATATCATCTCCTCCAGCTTATCATGCAGGGTAACATTTAAGCCAGTAGAGGGCCAGATAGAAGAAACACTTCGTAGCTTAAAAATTTGTGACAGTGGTACGGGAAGTCCTCATTAAAGATATTTCGTGCTGCTGTCAATAAAACTAAGATAGCCAAAATGATCATCGAATCTAAAGAATGTCTTAGTTAAAAACACATAAATTCAAAGATTTGCCAACATAACCTACAACTAATCGACTGCCGACATGAAGCGCTCATATCAATTTTTGTTATATTTCTGGGTCTTTGTTTTACTTACTAAACCTGATAAAGAAAAAACTGAATTCACCGCATTTATACATACGGTTGATTGAAACGTAAAACATATATGAGGAGGCACAATGCAAAACCGACTTTTCACATTTTTTTCAAAATCGAGATATCACGTGATTATCATTTCTTACCTTCAAAGTTATTCAGAATAAATATGAACAAAATCAAAGATATCCCTTTATAATGTCGCATCAAATTGTGCAAGACAAAACAGAACCAACTTTATCCACAAGCGAGTCTGGTGCAAAATTTCAGCCAATCACATCACTACATTATTTTCTCTATTTTCGCAGGTTACAAACACATGTAGATAAATACAAATTGAAAATAACAAGTTAAAACACGTACATAACTGCCGTAATAATACATCGAAAATTTTTGAAATATATATTTTTGTTTCAATATTTAATGAAATTTTATTCCATGACCTTTGCATCAAATATTTGGTTTTGCTTTTATTATATTGTTCTTATCAAATGAGATTGGAAGCAATTTGGTGCAAAACCAACTTTATCTAGTCCAATCTCAGCAAAATCTACTTTATCCAGAAAAATCTCAGTAAAACCAACTTTTTCCAAACAAAAAAGTGAATTATCTCACAAACTAATTTTTTTTAATAGTATTGCCATAAACAGTAGATTTACCAAAAAAATAAAATTATAGTAGTGATAAAACCAAACTCGAAAAACTTTTTTTTTGAATACCCAAAGTTTGATGACTGCGATAAAGCTCGTTTTGTTTTGTACCTACTTATATATTCTTTCTTAGTTTACATATTTTTTATTCTTAACCATACATACTAGCTACTGGTCTGCCATCTGTGTGGAATTCTTGTACTAAATGTGGAATGATTATATTTTTGGCAGTTGAAATTGTTTTTATAGGTATACCTGTATAAAAAGCTCCTTTCTACTTCTTACTGCCGTTTTCGGCACTAGGCTGACGCATCTTGAGAAAATTATAACTTGATAGAAAAGAATCCTACTATACACTGACTTTATAAATAATTACACTCGTTAAAATGGTTGAGGGATATTTGATGAAGTAGAGAAAATAACGTTTGTTTGTTGTTGTATAAAGATTTTGCTAATGGTGTGTAGGCAGGACTGCCGCGTGTGTTGTCCGCTCGTGTGTGAGATCATCCTATGCTGGATTCGAGTCTAAATGCCGCAGGTGTTGGTGAAAGTTTGTACACCTGTACGCTTTGGGTTGGATTCTAGTGGGGGCGATCTTGTATGTTTTCACAAGGCGGTAGACACACACGCGACTTGTTTATGTTTTTATGGGTATAACAAATGACATTATTTTCTTGATTTCGTTGGGTAATTTATTTAATATACTTGGCCCATTTAGTTGAGTATTTTCAGGATTCACTTTGGATTTTTTTAAGAGCGTTACATAAATAAACGCGGTGTGCATCACGGATTTTGGGACGAGAATTTTTATTAATTTAAGACAATATATCTTGCTGAAATATATTGTTTTCCATTGTGTATATTAAAGATTTTTTGGGTGTTTGTTATATTTCGTATTTGAAAATAATCCGATACGGTTCTGCTTTGAAAGGAAAATAAATGGATCAGGCTAAAGTGAAGGGAGTGCTATTTCGAGTAAGTGAAATAAAAGAGCGTGTGTAAAGAAACGCATGGCCGCGTATGAACTTAGAGACGAGAAAAAAGGTGGAAAATTGTGAATATGCAAAAATGTAAAAAAGAGTTTGAAAATAACATATCAAGGGAGATGATATGTTTCACAAGAATATTAAAATAAATTATATCAAAGGTTACCCTTTTATTTTAACATGAATGATTTTTTTCCATGCGTAAATTTTAAATGAGTACATGTGTTAATAATATATTCATAATTAATTTATTCATGGATCTTCAAAAGACGACCATTAAAAAATGTTTCTTTTTACGAAAAATAATAATTTTCAGAAGCGAATAAATTTTCGATCACACTGAATTAATAAAACGGTAGAATATTCGCTTTGGAATTACCAAAGATAATAAATAAAATCTTTACTTTTATAATCTTTGAGAGTACCTAAAAATAAAACATATCATTGGTTAATATTTTTCTTCTTACTCTAACATTTATTACTATTATCTTTTGTTACTATACATAAATCAATTACGCCATTTTCATAAACTCTTGAAAGTGGCGTAATAGTTGAAATACGTATTGAGAAAATAAACATATTAATGAAACCAACCAAGTGTTTTTAATTGAATATTTATTTAACATGTTTCACCTAGGAATTCCGTTATTTCTAGGTAAAACTCTTTCCAATTTTCACATGAATATGTTGAATAAATTGTTCAATTCTCTTAATAAAGGGTAGCTATTAGTATCAACCAAATTCCAGAAGAGTTTTTTTAAATTTATTATTTCCAATACCAAATATTCCACATCAGTAATTTGAAAATAATTTGCAATTTTACCAGACACATCCTCGTATGTAGTGGTAAAAGAATTTACAAAAAAAATTATGGAAAAATCCATTACAAAAACTCCCTGAAATCTAGAGCTAAACTCTTCCAAATTTTAAAAAGCGAAGAAGGCAAACAATGTAAGAAATGTATTATATTTCTTTAGCATCGTTCAAAAAATAGTTATTAGTTTTTTTCCCTTTATCATATGAGGAGCATATTTCTAGAACATCTCTTATCTATTTTCAAAAGTTGAAAGTAACCACGAAAAACGATTAATTGCAATTATATATTACTTAAAATGACTTCTTCTTTTTAAATCAGCCATTTATTTAAGGTTTCTAAGTCAGTTTGGAAAGAAATTATGGTTTTGATTTTCAGAGACATTAATGTTGTCAATAAAACAATAAAATTAATTTTAATAAAATTGGACAAGAGAAGTTTTAGAAATACAATCTGAATAATAAGACATACATGCTTATAACTCATGATCAGGCATGTGCGCAAATAATTCAAACATTCAAACATGATAAGAATATTAAGACTTATTACGCCCTATAGTAAAAATTATTTAGTTAGTGTTTTGTCTTTCAGCAGTGCGGTTGTGTAATTATTAGTGCTAATTATGCATAGCGGTATTTTTACGTACCCACCTAAAAGAACCAAAAATGTCCTTTTCAAGTGCAGAAAAATATATGCACAAATCAGTAGACTTTGTGAAGTATTGGGTGAAATGTTATAAAATTAATAAAAATGTTGACAATTTACCTAATCGTGGAGTAGAAAAAGTGACCACCAAAAAACAAGATAAAGTTATATTAACGTTTTCTATCCTATGTTATCTTTACTTAAATATCAGTAAATTTTGTTAAAAAAGAATATTAAGGCAAGTTTAATGACCCTGAGAAATCGTTTAATCGAAAATGGTATTAAATTCAGGAGCACCAAACAAAAACCATTGTTATCGGTGAAACATGTCGAAAAATGACTCACTTGGGCCAAGGAAAATTTAGACCGCGATTGGAGTGATATGGTTTTCTCTAATGCCCGATGCAAATCCTATTGAAAATGTTTAGGGGTACATGAAATGTAAGCTTCGAACAAAAAACGATCAAAATTTGGATCAGCTAACTCGTCAAATACGGCAGATATGGAGATCACTGCAAAGTCGTATGCCGAAAAGCTGGTAGGAGGTGTACCGAAAAGATGCCAAGCAATTACTGATAATAATGGAAATTAGACCAATTATTAGGTAGTAGCGTAATAACATTTACAGTAAATTTAAATTATTTTTAGTTTTTCCTTTGCTCTCTTATAGTTCGCCAAAAATGGAAGGACGTCTTATTCTACAGACTGTAAGTTCCTCATATATTTTATTTCTCCAACAGTGTGAAATGAATAGTAGGGAATTATTGTTTTGACGCCTATTGTTGTAAACGTCTCTTCACCGAACTTATTTTTATAAAACCCCATTATTATATTTTAAATTTAGCTTCGGGACCTCAAAAAGTCTTTGCGATCACCAGGTTGCCTATCTCTGACCTAGAAGTATACCGCGCGACCAATTGGAAAAATCTGTAGAAAAACACGTTACAGAAATTCTGAAAACGAGACATTGGAAAATTGACGCACGACAAGCTAAATTAGAGTCATAAATGTAAGAAGACCAAGGATCATTTTAGGCTGTAGTGCTATTGAAGAAGATAATCATTTAGATTTTCTAATTTTCCTGTTGTTTTTGTTTACAGTTTTCTATCTTATGCCTTAATTTGATACAAACACTTCTAACGTAGCATTATCGATCGTGTTAATAGTAGTTAATAATATTTAGCTGGGCGTTGGGTGTTGGTCGTTGCGGGTTTGTCACTGGGCTGTGTCGGACTGCGGGTTGGTGTGATCAGTGATATTTGAACAAGTGCCAAAGGATAAAGTTCTTTCCATTAGTCGGACAAATGTAGAGCAGATAATGTAGCGGCAATCACTTCAGTGACATGTGACTGATAATCTGTTAATCCCAATATGCTCTGGATATACATCCCGGATTACACATCCAACTGTAAATTGCTTTTACACATACCACTACAAAAGCACTACTGAATTTTTAATATATTTCAACAACAAAAACGGTGTAATACTAAATACATACCATGAATATAATTCAATGATAAAAAAAAATATCCACTTGATATGTTTCCAGTTATCATCATTATTGACATGTTCGAAAGCCAAGAGGTACAACTTCCACAAAATTAATTTTGACATACTTGATTTCAAAATTGGAAATGACAGTTCCAAGTTCCATAGTTTTGAATTGCTTGCACTCAATTTCGTACAGATTCGTTTTATTTCGCAAGTTTAATGTAAGGTTCGCCAAACGTTAATGTTCGTTCATTCGTTCAAGAATTTTTCCACTTTTTATTGACCCCTTCAATTTTACTATTACGTAAATAATAATTGTTGAGTTAACGTGAAGTATAGGCTATTCCAAACTTTTTGGTAGAACTAACTGGAATTTTCATTTTTGTAAGTTGTCATGAGCTCTTCTTTTATGGTTTGAAGTAGGTTTTTGCTAAACAAAATTATCAAAAGCCTCACTTAATCGGTAAAAGTGACTAAAATTGAAAATCTAGTTCTACCTGAATGTTTGGAATAGCCTTTAGCCAATGGAGTGGCCTAGCTCGTTAAATCACGCAGTTCTGACTGGTAAAACAGTCTGGATTGTGAGGTGGCTGGTTCAAGTCCCCGTTGGTAATATTATTCGGGCGAGAATAATATCTTCCCATTACTTTCATTTTCACAATCCCGTCATCCAGATGTAGGAGCTCGCCTCCTGACGATCATATTACTCTCGACGTTTAGCCTCGTTGCAGAAATAGGCCGATGTAAAATAAATAAAATTTCGGCTATGAAACAGTCATCTTCAGTAGCTAAATAAAACCGCTAATGAACCAATTTTAATCAGCAACTGAAGATGACTACTTTGTAGCCTTAATGTTGTCTAGGCACAATAAAATAATTTGAGAGTTAAAGAGTCTTATTAATTTTACCTTATTATAACGTTTTTACAATAAGACAAGAGTAAAAAACGTATATCTACGACCATCAAATAATAAATAAATTGCCCAATTATAAATACATATAGCTTCATATTGCACGTAGTGTATAATATGACACGCATGCGTGCTCATCCGTAGATAATGAACGATTTATACACTGCAAGTTTCTAGATTACAATCAGCTGATTGTTCGGTAGCCATCTTGGTGATGTAGGTTCTGAAATTTTACAATTGACGCTAAAAATTTCTGCTTTTAAATTTAATTTACTATTTTTCTAATAATAAAACTATATAGTTGTAGATAAAATATTATATTTGGCCCGAATAATAATGACTATATTACACTGGAGTGATTATATCCCTCGCCTGCAGCTCGTGTGGTAAACTTCGTGCTCGTGCAATATAGTCTTCATTATATGCTTGCATAAAATATTCTGTGATTTTTTAGATAGTCAAAAAATTTATAATTTGCTTTTACTAAAAAAAAATATAATAAAAAAAAAAAAAAAAAATAAAAATGAAATAAAAAGAAAATCTTTTATAAAAGATGCAAATCTGTGAGGTGTAATGGATATATGGAACATCTATTCTAAATTCCTTTTCCATACCCACCAATATTCTAATATAAAACATGTTAATTTAACACACACTGTTTTGTTTAATATTGATTAAGCTATTTTGAAGCAAGTATGGCCGTGTGTTCAAATTTTAGCTAGGTCAAATAATTTGTGTTTAAAAAAATATACAAATTACAGACTATGCTTTGTCTTTCGCAACCGACTATAAACTGTAGGTGGCTTTCTGTGTGCACTAAAAAAAGAACGTAATACTGATCATATTACTCCTGAATGTACTTACTTACTTTTACTTAATCCTTTCTACCTTTTGGTGTAAGGCGTTGTTCTAGTAGAGTCAAGGTACCTCTTTCGGTGGTCTTTTCCATATTTCTCTCCAGACTTTCCTATTTGAGGTGCTGGTTTTGATATCCGTCCATCTGACTCGTCGTCTCTCTGTCGCTTGTCTCACTTCGTCCTTCCAGGTCTTAATTGGTCGTCCTCTTCTTCATTTTTCTATCGGCCTCGCCTCATAGACTGCTTTAGCTGTTCTTTCATCTCCCATCCTTTGTACATGTCCTAGCCATCTCAGTTAACCTTCTTGTATAAGCCATTCAACTGGTTTTGTCCGTAATTGTTCCCTAAACTTCGCGTTTCTAATCTGGTCCATCTTCGTCCTTCCCGCTATTTTCCTTAAAAAATGTACACAGACTGAATATATGGGTATTAAGCCAGGAAACAGTGTGCTAAAGCTAATCTCGGGCTGTCGACCCAATGATGATTTGCGAAATAGCAAAGACAGTTTCTCAGTTATTAAACCTAGTCTAACTTAACTATTCCAGTTTTAATATAAGTATATATAGGTATAATACAATTAGCACTTTCTATCCTTCGGAAAAGTAGAACCATATCGTTTTTCTTATTTCCCTATCACAGTAGGAAAACTTTGCTTATTAAACTCTTTCGATAAAATATTCGTAAATGTCAATTTTCACGGAAGTTTCCAAGTTCCTATCGTGCTTACAAGTCACTGGCATGACTCTCGATCTTTGTTCAATTAAAGAGCATGCCATCTCGTTCTGAATTAATAAGAATTCCACGTTTATGTGATAAATGATGAATTTCACGAGAAGTCTCGCCGCAGCCTGCTTTAAGATGCTATTAAATTAATATCAACTAATTATTAATCCGAGAACTGAATTAAAAACCTACACTGATAAAGTATACCCGTGAAACTTTAAGCGTACTATTTGTTAATGTCGCTAAAAAGCTAAAAAAAGAATTTCTTATAATTTATTATCTCCATTTTTTAGGATATGAATCACCAAATTTAAATAGGTTGTTTCAAAATTTTAAACAAAAATTTATCCTTGCAATATTCGAGGGTTGCCTGTTATACGAGGTGTGTAAATTAAGTACCTGAACTGGCAACATAGCGTTTGATCTGGCAACAAGTGGGACGCGGGACTTGGAGGAGCGGTAGGTGAACATGTGATACGTCTTCAGTACGAGTTTGAACTCGCTAGAGTAATTTTGTCCGTAGCGATTTTTTTCGTGAATCAGTTTTATCTAGTGCGTTTGAAAAATGAGTGACATTCATATTGAGCAACGGTGTGCTATCAGGTTTTGCAACACACTTGGGCAATTGAATGTTTCAAAAACTTTCTCGTTTCGAGTTTCGAGTATCTGTCGGTAAAGGCCAAAAGCTTGTCATTACACCTGAATTAAACAAAGAGTGACTCACGACCATGGAAAGTCGTTCTAGTTCAACCAGAATATAGATAGGTGCTTGCCCCACGATAATGTCGTAGTGTGGAGGCATTTCTAGGATCGATCGAAACGTCAAGCTTGGCTAAATGAATTTAGGTAATTTCATTGTACTTTATGGTACTTATTTTGTGAGGGCCTCCACATAGTGGATTCCAAGACTTGCGAGCGGTATCAAGTCTGAAACCCTAAATGGTCCGCCGGTCAGTTGCTTAGATTCCTTAGGAATAAGGGTGTTTGAATTAAAGTCTGATTTTTACCTAATCTACGTTTAATGTTTAGTTAAAGACTGATAGTTATTAATTACACTAGAACTTACAATTTAATGCTGGCTACAAAATCCCATGAGAGACACTCAAACACAAAACCTCACAATCACCGTTATCACCTCACCAGCCTTTAAACACCTCACAACACTCACGGTGTTTAACCCGTTAACGAGATTTGTTCAATTCGTTCAAGACTGTCCTTAACATTTCCAGACTACTTCTGGTTCGCTACACGCTACGGGGTTTCTTTACCAAAATGCTTGGGAGGTTCTTCCGACTTCCGTGATGGTTTACTCACGACTCCCTGTCTCTCACAAGAGTTTCCCATTCCTTTTCTTAAAACTAATAATTTGATCTCTGAACCCCATTTTTTGTAGTTGGTAAAAATAATCAGCTCTCCAATTAACAACAAAAACATTTTAACTTATCTTGAAGACTCATATTTCTATCCCCAATAATTCGGAACCCCAAATATTTAATTTTGGCTCTAATAACCTACGAAGTCCATATCAATGAAAATATGTGGTGGCAAATCCACATCTGTGTAAACATTTGCCATGTTATTTGAGATAAACAATAACAATCTTTTAAACAAATCATATAATATACGACTCTAATTCTACCCGTGTCTCTCAACACTTAACTAGCAAAATATATGATAGCTCAACTAATCTTTGAGGATGTTTATCTTAAAATAGATTAGTTTTTATATTTGAATAAGTTGAATATTTCTAACTAATTGAATAATTTTATTTTGAATAATAATGAAATTTTATTTCTGAAATTACCACTTCAACAGTTAGGATATGGTCGTGAGACATGGTCGTATGACAATGTTGAGCGACATTTCAATGTCAACACGCCTTAAGGAAAGCACATGTCCAATATTATATCAAATAACGTTGCTAATAATCATCATCATCGTATCCTTTGTATAAACTAGCGAGCCTATAGCACATCAAAAATTCTATTTAGTTGTATAAATTTACTTTGTTTACGTAAATTAAGTTGAAATTAAAAATTAAATATAAACCTTTACCCCCATAAAAATTAATAAACACAATTAAGACCCCTTTAAAATAATATTTAAAAAGGATGGCAGTAACAAGAGCTTTAGATAATTTACGATGTCATTCATTAACTGTTTAATAAACTTTATATATACGTTGAAAATAAAGGAGCTTGCAACTGTGTAATTAAAACCAAAACGCAGAAACATTGGACCAACCTCCCTGTACAATATTAAAATTTTGTAGCGTAAAAAGTACGAAACATTCAAGCTAGATTAAAATTCAAATATTCAACAAAAAATACAATTAAATGAAAAGTTGATTGCAGCGGCAAAACTAGCATATTTATACCACAGGTGTTCGCATGTTTTGAAACTAGTTTTATTGACAGTATTTTTATTAATTTACTTATAATAATAATAATAAATATTTATTTATGAAATGCATTACATTTATCATTGCATCACATAGTTAACTTAATCTAATATACTTAACTAGAAAAAATTAAACATAAAAATTATAATATAAAATATAGTTTTCCCTGTTTGGGAAATAAAGAAAAAAATCATTGAATAGATTGTAGGTTAATTTTCTGCAGCTATATTTATATTTGAGTCAGTCTCATATTCTGCAATATTATAGTATGCCTTTTTAGGGTTTTGTAGGTATGACCAAAAAACCCTTATACCGTCATTTTGTCGTCTGTCTGTCTGTCTGTCTGTCTGTCTGTCTGTCTGTCTGTCTGTCTGTCTGTCTGTCTGTCTGTCTGTCTGTCTGTCTGTTCGGTAAAAATTGTAGCCAAACGGCTAAACTTAGAGAGTTGAAATTTGGCATGCTTGTACAACTTGTTGACCCGCACATAGGAAAAATACTAAAACATCTAAAAAGCATATCCCCCTAAAAATATAAACAAATATGTACTCATCGAAAAAAAAAATATTTTTTTAAAATTCTGAGTAGGGTATCAAATGAAAGCCCTTAGTACGTGGATTAACGATCAAAATTTTATTTTTGCAAAATAAATTATTTTGTAGCGATTTTTGCCAAAATTGTGCAAAGAAATTTTTGTCCCACACCCTGTAGCCCAGATGGTTTAAACTAAAAATGTGAAAAAATTCTAAGTAATGTATATTGGTGTGAACCGTAATAGTACAACAGGAATTTTTGATCAGATTATGTTTTCGGAAAAAAATGCATTTTTTGTGTTTTTAACCAAAATATGTTAAATATTTAATTCGCTATGTAACCAAGTTCAGACGTCAGCGCTGATAGCGATGTGTGTTTAGTCATTGGTTTTCTAATTTGCTAAACACAGTTAACTTGCAAACTAGAGTTCGAATCCTGTCAATTTTAATTTTCTTGTTTTTTTTTTGCAGTTTTCTTTTGTTTAAATTATTTTGTAAAAATTCTAGCTATATTTTGGTAAATGTTGCATTTAATTTTTAAAAGCGTAAATTTAATAACCAGTGGGAAGTGTTGAAATTATAATTTAATTCTGTTTGATGTATACGAAATCAGAGGGCGGGGCTAATGATTTAAGCAACCAATAGAAGCCATAGGCGCAATTTTCAAAATCTTAATGAACCTTGCTATGTAAAAAAAATACTGCACATATTTAGAAACTTAAATAATGGTATTAGGCATTCGAATTAAAATTCATAAAAAAATATTTTGACATAAAATTTGTTTGGCATCCCAAATAATCATCATTCAGTTATTAAATACCTGCAAAACCCTGCAATGTGTGAAAATTCACACTTCACATCAATTTTTTATTAAGATTTTTTTAAACATAGATTTAAATTTGACGTTTGTTAGGCATTTGATTTCCACAGGAAACTTATTAAATAAATTTATCCCAACTATGTTTAGTTGATTTCTAATGAGATATCGGGTATAAGGTACTTTGATATTATGTTTATTTCTAGTGTTGTATCCATGGATGTCACTATATGTATGGAAACTGTTGCTATTTTCTTTAATGTGTGTCAAAATGTTTAAGAGATAGAGCGACGGGAGTGTTAATATCTTATGTTGAATGAAAAGCTCCCTACAAGGGGTGTTCCACTTAACTTTACTAAGAATTCGAATAGATCGTTTTTGTAAGCGTAAGTCTTATTGAATCTACAGAGTTCTCCCACAGAATTATGCCGTATGCTAAAGTAGACTGCACGTATGAAAAATAGATGAATTTAGATGTCATGTAGCTTGTGATTTTGCTCAATTTTAAAAGAGCAAAATTAAATTTATTTATTTTACCAGCCACTGAATCAATATGAGCCTTCCAATTAATTTTGGTATCCAGTTGAAAGCCCAAAAATCTTGCTTCTGTGCTATAATCTGTTAGATTTAGTCTTGGATTGTATGAAAAGAGTATATTTATTGTTTTGTTTGTATTCAGACGTAATTTATTGGCACAGAACCAAGCTTGTGCTCCTCTAATATTACTCTCCATGGAGTCACTAGCGTCTAAGAGACTCTTACCTTGGTTAATGAAAGTTGTATCGTCAGCAAATATCACGGTTTTAGAATTAATATGCAAAGACAAGTCATTTATATAAAATAAAAATAAAATTGGTCCGAAGATGGACCCTTGGGGCACTCCCGAATTAATATCTATAGTACTAGATTTACTACTGTTAAAATGTACAACTTGTTGGCGATCCTTAAGATAGCTCATTACTAACTGTTGTACATTACCTCTTAAACCATAGTGGGCCAGTTTTTCCTCTAATATAGGATGATAAACACAGTCAAAGGCAGACAGGTCTTTTTATTTTATTTATTTTCTCATTATCGTCATCATAGTTGGTGGTACGGTCTTTTATGGGCTATAGGTTACTGCAGAATTTGAATCCATTTCGACCCTGATTGGGCAAATATCCACAAATATTTAACGTGTGATTCAAAATTTTAAAAAAAATCTTCAGAGTAAGCCTTTCAAGAGAAAGGCAGCAATGTACTACAAGTTAGACATAACCGAGAAACAACAAATTGAAAAATTGTTTATTATTATTATTTTTGACAAATTTACATTTTGAATGATTATTGTTTAGCCATGTAAATCATGTAAATCATGTAAATCAATTAAGATGAGAATCAAAATCTTTATTGATGAAGGCAGTGGTCACATATTAATTTATAAGTTTTTTGCCAATAGCTCTGTAGTGTCAAAGATTATGTGAGTAGTTCTAACGTGCCAAATTTATTCTTTAAGACTTATATTAAATTAAGACCTCTTATAAACTGTTTCGGTTCACTTCAAACTACATTTTTTACGATTTTTAATATCCATTTTTAACAGTAAATGTAAGCAAATGCGTTATGATTTTCGACACTTATCAAGACACAAAATGTCTCGATAAAACCCGTATGATATGCTCTCTAATAGTATTCGCGGATTGCTGAGGAATAATTCGCGAACCTGGTTATCCTTTTCGTCGTTTAGTAAATGAAGGGTTGTCAACTTTGTCTTGGTTCGAGAACACCAAGCAACCCACAAGTCTTGTATGAATCCGAAGGACTTCTAATGACATGCGGGCCATCGTCACGCATCTGCCTCTTCTTCAAAAACCTTTTCGAAAGTTTAATATTTTTGTTGTCATCTGTCAAAGTTTAAATCAAAAATTTTACACAACACGCTGCTTTTCGATTAGGTTCATCTTAAAAATCGCCATTGTAATGAAAGTCTAATTACAAAAAATGGTCAAGCCAAATTAATCAAGTTAATTACAAGCCAAAAGGAAAAAATCAGAAGACCATCGCTAGATTCCGGTGTAGTAATGAGGAATGAACTAACTTCTTCTGGAAAACTGAATGTGAAAAGACATGTAGAACATGCAGGGAAACTACCGAGACAATAGAACACCTACTGTCCTGCAGTGGAGTGGGAGAGGAACGAAGGACTATACACAGAGTGGTTGGTCGAGGCAGGTAGTGGCTATCTGTGGATGAAGGAAGTCATCCAAAGAAGAGAGGTGTTAAAGGAGAGAAACAAGATACTACTAGGAAGCGCAGTACAATGATCCAGAATACGTTTTTTGTTTTGAATAATTGAATTATTGTTTAATTATGACGTAATTGTTGTTAATAATTATTATTGAATGTGATCACACAAATGGTATTTTGGGAAAATTAATGTACAAATTCAAGGTCGAAAGGCATGAATAAACGATTATCTATCTCTATCGATCTATCTACAAAAAAATCGAGCGAAATAACTTAGCACAACTAAATGGCATTTGAAAAAAAAGAAAAAAACAGTGGGTTAAGTGTACCAAAAAATTTAAGGTCATATTCTCTTGCAGAAAAAAAATATGATTTTTTTTTTTTTTTTTTGATGGATATTTAAAGCTTCATAAATGCTGGACCGGCGGAAACCAACTCGACATTTTGCTTTTCAATTACACAAATGCTAAAATAAATTTATTTCAGTTCTTTAAATGACAGCCAGCATAACCTTACTTTCAATATTACGTTAGTCTCGACACGGATTAACAGATGTCACACCAGGTTTTGTCGTTCCCCTGAATATTCTCTCTTTTCACTACATATTTTGTTGTGATCTAAATATTTCGTTCCTGGAATAATCTGTCGTGTATATATTTTTCAGTCGTTCTTAAAATCTAATCGGTCGTTAGTGACCTCAATTTTGTCGGGCTAAAAAAATGGAACCCTTTAATTATGTATGCATGTAATATCAAATGTTATTACCTAACTATTTATTTGCAACTGAGATCTGTAAACCAGTAGAGCACGAACGTGCAGGACCGTACAGAATGAAAATTAATTAAATTAAACTACGGGTTATTAATAACTGTTATAATTACGGTCTAATAAATTTCGTAGCTGAATTTGTTAACGAAATATTTTTCAACATTTGCTATATTTCAAAACTCCCGCACATAGACGCTAGGTTCATTAAAGTTGTGAAATAATGGCTAAATTAATTACTTTAACTTATTCTCAAAACTAAAGCTAAGGCTGGTGCCACACCACAAAACTTGTGAGTATCTAGACCAGTACTTTCCAACCGGTATGTCGTAATAGCTGGGGGTGTTACGACTAAGTAGTGTTGCGAAATTTATGGTTTAAATATATTTGAATCAAATAAAAAGATGCGGTATAAAAGAATCCTTATCGCTTATGGATTATCGTGTGGTTTCTTTTGGTGGCCATTTCTTCCTTGATTTTCATCGGTCTTCAACAAATCTTGACTTACACGACCGTCTTCCTCGAAAACTACGGGAAGTTGTTTTCTAATAATCTTCTTATCTTGTTACTTGTTAAATTTGAACACTATCATAATTTTATACATGTAAACTTACCAATTTAATAATTTTATATTTCTATATATCTTTGTAGCTCTGATGAAGATTTAAATTAAATCGAAACGTTAGCGAAGTTAATAAATTTGTTTTTATTTTCTGACTGGTCCGAATCCCATTACCTTCAACTATAATTACTAACTTACGGACGTAACTCATCTAATCAAGCTTAGTTAACTATAACCAAATAGTGAGAAAATGGTTGCTACGGTTACTTATGAAATTTTTATATTGTAACCCAGTTTAACCAAAAGTTTAAACTCGGTTAAGCTTTCAGAAACCGGCTCTAAATTGTTTAATATATAAAAGGCGTAATTATAGGCTTTAATGCAAACGATACTGTTTATATTCTAGCAATTAACCCTAGTGCATTATCCTATTAACTAAATATCAATACGGTTAAGTCAATAATTACGTAACAATAACAACTTAATTTCTCACCTGAGCGTCGACAAGCAAAACAGAACCACAACATCGGATTACATATCAGTATACCGTTAAGGTAAACCGTCTCCAATGAAACATCAACAAGACCACAGCATCCAGTGGTCTTACACTCGAGTTCACATCGAGTCATTACTCACTCCCCTTGAACACCCACCAAACCCCTGGCCTGTATTCCGTGAAAGGCCGCGAGCACTCGCGTCATTGGTTCGACTCCGCGTTACGAGTAAATTGGCCAAATGGGCCCAATAATTCCTAAATGACAGATACGAAGGGTATATATGAGTCGATAGGGATAGCACGGAAAGCGATAATGAAGGGTAGATAAGGAACGTCTTTTCTTGAACACCTGTGGGTACTATGCTAATTTTTAAATGCAACGATGCAATCAGGGAATGTAATTGTGTTTTTAATGAAATTTTAACGAGGAAAAAAGTTATTTAGGGAAAATTACGAAAAAAGTAATTTTGAAACAGCTGAGATACAAAGTTTTTCACATTACATTTTATATCAGAATAATATTCTAACTACAAGAATTTAATATGCTCTTTTCCTTAAAATCCTGAATTCTCAACACAACTTGAAGTATAATTTTTGATTCTTTGTTTGCCGCATAGTTCTTTTAAAATTATGCTAACACTTAACAAATGTTGTTTATCTGCTGCATGGTAAAAACATGTAACGTTTTAAAAGACAATTTTTATTTTAAAAACATTCAAAATTTTTTCGTTTTAACAAAAAATGTTTCAAATAAAAGTTGTTAGTTATTGCTTTTATAGCAACTTTTGTTAAATATTTTTTTCGAAATATTTTTCTGTTGTTAAATATTTGCAAAAATCTTAAAATCGACATAAGTAAACTCCCATTTCTAGTTAACCGATTTTTACCAAAAGTTGATCAACTCGTGCCATTGATGTCAAAAGCTTAACTATGAAGTTTGATAAAAATCCTTTTAGTCGAATTTGCTCTGCACCTGTACACAGACGGACAGACGGACATATAGACAGACAGACATACATATAGACAAACAGACAAACGGACGGACGGACGGACGCACAGATGGACAGACGGATAGATAGACCGACAGACATCATGCTAAAAATAGTCAAAACTTTATGTAGGGTCCTCAATTCGTGCAGATCCATCGAAATCTCGAAATGTCAAAATCGGTATGATCACAATACCTACCTTATATATGTTGGCGGTCGTTAAAAAAAAATAAAACGGAACGCTAATGTACAGCAACCTACTCCATAAAATAAGACACGTCTTTAAACCAACAAACAGTCTTTTTTTTTCATTCGTGAAAATTATTTATATGGACAGTCCTTTGTTTTCAACAGAATAATATTCTGATACTGTGAAGAGTAGTATAATACATAGACATTTAAAGGGATTTTTTTTTTTTTTTTTGAGATCGTAAAGTTAGAAAGGATATTTTACTTCCTACGATTAAATAGGATAAATTACCACAAAACAAATTCACTTTACAGAGAGCCACATAACATCTTAAGGTAAAAATTATTGTGATGTATTATTTGTATATTTTTGTATAATTGTATGTGGCGTTTAAGACGCAAGTATTTACCGAAATTTAATGGATATGATCTTATTTTAGGCTCTCCTTCCCAGTATTTTTCCTTTTTTTCTATCCCTCTTGGTGCATCGCAGGAAATATCCAGAACCAGCTTACGGCATTGGTGTACTGGTTTGGATAATTTGGGGCCGGACGTACCGAGCATCGGAAGAAGGTTGGAGAGAAGAAACGTTTTAAAATCCAGATAAGCCATTAAAAAAAAATAATAATAAGTCTTGTTTATATATTATTTGTTTAGTTTTGAATATTAGTTATATATATATATATATATATATATATATATTTTTTTTTTTGACGTTAGATTTAGATCGGAATGTGTAGGAATTCCGTGCTGCTGGTTGACCAACCCGGGAAATTTTTTGAATCCAGCGCATTCTGATAAAATCTTTTTGACCAAATTTACCTTTTATTAAGATTTTTGTGATTTGTTTTGATATTTATATAATATAAGTGTATAAAAATTCACTTAACATCATTTTTTCTTAGTCACCTAGTGTTTAAGACAAGGATAAAATATTTCTTTTTACTTTTATTTTCTCCTTTTCTGCGTTTGGTTATTGTTAGTAAGTTAACTTTACTTCTGATACATATATCATGCCTCTTGACCAATGAAATGTATTTCTAGCTATCTTGTGCATCAATGCTTGTTTTATCTTTGATTGATCGATCCCTTTATCTTTTGCGAAATTCTTCTAATATGGCCAACTCTTTATTAATTTCGGGATAGCGACCTTAAAAAATCGAGACTGAACCCAAAAAAAACGAATTACCAAGCAAATAGCGATTTTTTATTGTTAGTTAGATATAAAATTATCAGAACACAAATTATCATATTAACGTCTTTTGTTGCTACCTGTTGTCTTATGAAAATTGGCACACAGACAGAATTTGGGTTCGATTCAAATACAGGGCAGTCTTATGAATATTTGCATACAGGCGGCGGATATCACCAACGATATTCTGGATCTACCCTTTTATCTCTTATATTTTACTTATTTATTTTACATTTTATTAAAAATTGGGACTAATTGCGTCCCGCCTAGAGACCTTTAGAAACGCCTCATCCCGCATAATTCGGTTGATTTTACTTCCTAACCACATCATTTTTACTTTTCTGTCCTCTTTCATATTCATTACGCCTTGTCTGCTGTAATTTTTTTATTAGAAATAATTAATGGCTTTTAAAGAATTCAATTTTCATTTCTGATGAATATTAGTTGATTTTTATATAAAAAATAAATCTCATCCATCTTTCATGGCAATAAGTAAAAAATGTAGCAGCCATCAAAAATATGTATCACGAGAACGTCTAGTCAATTCAATTCGAATTATTTAAGAAAATGTCAGTAACGAGAAAAAGATTTCTTCATAATTCACGGCAGAGCAGGTGAACTTTTAATCGAAAAGTTATCGAGCAAAATATTTTTGGGTGAGATAATAAATCAGTCTACCCCAGAACAAACAATTTCTCAATTTGTTACCTTGTTTTTCTAATCGACAAAAAATCACCATTGAATGACAATTTAAGAATCGAAGACGTGTTAAGTTTTTTTTTTTTTTTTTAACCACCTTAGCTACTAGCAAAGATTATAAATATGACTATATTATCTTTGCTACTAGTTAAGATATTATATCTTCGATAACTTCTATATACATATATATATATATATAAATTGGAAGTAATATATTTTTTGCGTCTTCAAGCTTCATTGGTACACGTTTCATATGATTTTAAGACGATGCCCATCTAAAAATTACCTAACGTGTTTTTTCTGCTTGTCTGAGATTCACGCAAAAGTAGCTAGGATATATTTGCGCTTAATCTGTTATTATGACAGGACAAAACTGGAATTCGAATATAGCCTCTACCGTATTTTAAAATATTTATTCTAAGAAACACTTTTCATGTGTTAATTGGTAGCGTACGACAATTTCAACTAACAATATGAAATATAAAATTCTGCATATCCAACTCTATACAATACTTAATTAACACTCAAGATGGATACCAAGAGGGTAATGTAATAATTTATCACTGTTCAAGACATTAAGAGTGATCAGTATTTAAAAGTGATCAGTCAATATGAATGATACTCACACCGAATTTAAGAAATATCGTGTTTCTCGATGTTATGTTACGGTGAGCGTAGCACAACCGAATTCCACGACTAAAACTGCTGCAGAATTACTATCATTAAACCGATTTTGTTGTAATTTAACTCAAAATTGAAGCTTATGTTTCTTAGAATTAAAAAATAATAATATTTTGGATAAGTGAGATTTCTTAAAAACCTATTTTATTTTTTTTTCAAAAATATAACCGATACTCTTTTTTACTGACCGCCAACATATATAAGGGAGGTATTGTGATCATACCGATTTTGACATTTCGAGATTTCGATGGATCTCCACGAATTGAGGTCCTTACTTAACGTTTTGACTATTTTTAACATGAGTCTGTCAGTTTATCTGTCCGTCCGTCCGTCTGTCTGTCTGTGTACACGTGCAGAACAAATTCAGCTAAAAGGATTTTTATGAAACTTCATATTTAAGGTTCTGCCATCAATGGCACTAGTTGATCAACTTTTAATGGGAAAAAAAATGGGAGTTTACTCGTGTCGATTTTAAGATTTTTGCGAATATTTAGCAACAGAAAAATATTTCGAAAAAAATTATTTAACAAAAGTTGCTATAAATGCAATAACTAATAACTTTTATTTGAGACGTTCTTTAATAAAACGAAAAAATTTGAAAATTTTTTGTAAAATTTTTCGAAATTTTTTCAAGTCTCAATTTTTTCATACTTATATATAATGTTTCCATGGTCATGATAAATAATATCTCTGTTAGAAAATATTAGGCCAAGTTATTTCTACTCTGCTGCTAGAATGTATTTTATACAAGTAGTTTATGATGGCGGTCGGTTCTATTGTGGCCACAGATGATTTTTTTTTTCTTAAGTTAATGTAAAAGTTACAGCTGAAATTTAATTAAGTCATATATAAGACAGCATTTGAGCAAATAGGCAGTTATAAATGTTAATTAGTTAAAATATCCGGCGTACTGCATCTGAAGCTATTTGTGGGCAATAAAAATAGGTACGAAGGGGTAAAAAGAAAGGTTGAAATCATTAGGAGTGATCAGTATTCTTTTTTGTGAGTATCTTTTACATAAAAACCAATGTAAAAGATATTCATACCAATTTTAACAGATATCAAGTTTTTGGTTGTTGCTTTAGGCTGAGCCTAGCACTAATCAATATCGACACTAAAACCAATGTCGAATTAGAATCGTTCAACCGATTATGTCGCAATTAGTCCTAAATATTTACTCAAATTACGTAGAATTCAGAAAAGAATATTAAAGACAAGTTAGAAATACCAGTTTTAGAGGAAACGGAAAATTCAAAAAAATCTAAAAATTGTCTATTTTTAAATTCCATACTCGAGGCGGCACAATTTTGTACATTTTAATATTACACACTGAGGTACAAAATGATAGGTCTTGCATTGAGGTCTTCTGGTGCCTCGAGGATAATACAATTGTTAATGAAAACTGGCAATCTATCATTAATAGTTTGGTTGGATTTTAAAGTTTCGCATCCATGTAATAGAGTGGGGATCAGAGCCGGACCGAGGGTGAGGCAAGGGAGGCACTTGCCTCAGATGATTAATGGAAAAAAGCGCCAAATTAATGAAATATTAATGTAAAAATAATTAGCATAATGTAATTTTGTAGTTAGGACCTTTTCTTAGGTCATTATTTGTATTTTAGAAGTGAGGACACCCTTTTTTTGTCAACACTTTTACATTAGTACTAAAAACCGTTTTTTGTTACATCATGACTTCTATTTTAGAAGTGAGGATCTTTTTTTAAGCTCATTACTTTATATAATATGTTAAAACTAGATACGGCCCTGCTTAGGGGCGCCAATTTACCCTTCTGTCTCGGGTGAAATTGTGCCTAGATCCGGCACTGGTGGGGATACTGTTAGATTTAAAGATCCTTGGTTTCAAAGATTTGGTAGCTTTGGAGTACTATACAGAGTTCCAAATATTCTTCAGCAGCCCAAAGCCCAAAGGCATATCTGGTCTTATTGATTATCATTTTAACTTCTTCAGAACTTCCGAAATTAGATACGATACTTCCGAGACATGTAGAACTAGACATATCTTCAAAGGCTAGATTGCTAATAAAAAAGTAACCTTGGAAATATGTTGTGATTCTGATAGATTTAGTTTTCTATTTGTTTTAGCCCAACAGCTTCCGCTTCACTAATTAGAGAGTTTTAACTTAAGTTTTAATAGCTGTTTATTAAGCTTAAAGCTATGGAGGAAACAAATTTGTATAATATTAGGAATTATATTGAACAATTTACGTGCTAAGTATTTAGATAAAATTGCTAAAGCAATGCAATTTTGTAGTGTACTGATCTGTGTTGTTTGATTGTGCAATGTTTGCGCTAAGATATTCTTTGTGGGCGTAAGTACTTTCTGTGTGGTGTAAGAGGTTTCCTTGCAGCTTGTGTTGATACCCTCTGTCGTGTCGCAGTCCTTTGCCGGAAGTGTCAATACGTTTAATTACACAAGACTTCAATTTGACACTTGGCTGCCGCGACGCATACTTGCTACTGTTACTCCTTCACCCTATTTAATGAATATAAACTTTCCGAATGTGGTTTGAATTATAGAACTGGCGTTTCTGACTCCATCTGTTGACGTCTGACAGAACTACTTTAGCAATTAATGATTTACTTGATGTGGAATGCTTCAAATTTTACCCATTAGATCAAATTTCAGTTTTTATTACAAAAAAAAGGAGGAAAAAGCGTAATTATTTTTGTATTTACACGGAGATTGGAAGGTTTTCAAACAGTTTTTAATTGGTATAGTATGTTTTAATGTGCAAATTTTAAAATCATTTTATGTTTTTATGGCTTCACATATGAGTTGTGGTAAGCGATTTTTAATATGAAATAAAAAGTTACTGGCTTCCTGCGTCCTTTAGTTTTGCTCTTTTAATACCGCGATATTTTTTAAAATAATTTTTATCCGTTAATCACTGTCCTTGACTAATTTATGTTTCCGCAAATATGTTTTTATTCGAACATTAATAAATATTCAATTAGCTCGAGCTTAAATATGTCTCTTCTAGTTTTCTCTTAGTCTGCTCTTCTCGTTTTTTTTTTTCCTGTTACATATCTGAGTTCTTCTTGTTTGTCGATTGATGTCAACCTGACAAAACTGCTTAACAAATGATATTAAATATTTCTGGTCTTATTTAAAATGTAAAAGAATCATGTTAGCAATTATCCTTTTACTATAGTCTTAAGCAGTGTTACAGTTAGTAATTGTGAATCAATATGTGACTTGTTTTCAAATTATTTTTCCTCCGTGTTTGAATTAAATAATACATCTGCAAATGATATTCAAAATAATGTTAATGATAATAATGATAGTAGTGAATATTATAATATGGATAACAACTGTTTCGTATCCATTAACATTAAGAATGATTTCTGTTTCTAACTGGTGTAAACTATTCACACACCTCCTCAGACTGATGATGACCATATTTTCGTGGCCGAAACGTCTCCATTTTATTAATTCATAATATATATTTTATAATTTGACGATCAACAGAGAAGTTTTATTTATACCTATATATGTACACAAATGTGTATTTAATGAAAAAATATATATTTTTTAAATTTTGTTAGTGGGACATCGAATAAAACTTCAGACTAAGTGGCTCAACAAGATAATTTTTATTTTTGAAAAAAACATTTTTTATAGGATTCTCGCCAGAAATTTTTCAAAAATCTTTTGTCTCCCACACTATCTCCCAGAGGGTTGATCTAAAAATCTGAAAAAAACTCCTTAATTTACATTTATGTACAATAAATAATTATTTTTTTAACCTTTTATGTAGTATCAAAAGAAAGTTCTTAAGACGAAGATTTACAAACTAAAAGTATTTTTTTTTAAATTTGCACAATTTTAGCCAAAAATGTGCTAAATGGTTCTTGTCGCGTACTCTTTTACCCAAAGGGGGCAAACTAAAAATCTGATAAAAATAAAGATAATGTATATTGATCTTATCCGGAACCGTACGAGAGAAATTTTTGATTAGATTGCTTTTTTTGAAAATATTGTAGTTTTTGACAAAATTAATTATTTTATTTAGTTAATGGCTAAATTATGGCTAATATTTTTGTGGATTTTTTGTATTTATGGCTAAGGTAGTATACGAACACATTCTCAATAATGAGAAATACTATTTTGAAATGGAAAAACATGAAGTCATTTATCAATATATTTCTTATTAATTTAATTGAGATACGAAGCAAATGCAGAAAATATCGGTGGGATTTTTTAATTTAAATTTTATTACGATGAAATTTTCGCTAATTATTTAAATTTAGTTTAAAAAAATTAAATGGAAGCCCTTTGTACTAGTCAAATAACGAATAAAAATGATAATAAAAAACATTTTATCAAAAAATATTGGTACACATCCAGCATTTTGTTGTCTTTTTATACTTATTAAATACCTACAAAAACCTGAAATATGTGAAAATTCACACCTCACATCAATTTTTTATTTACTTACCCACTGGGTATTTTCCCAACTCACATCACTTAACCCACCTAATGTGACATAGCTGGTGTATTCTCAGTATTGTAACCTTTTCTCCATAGGCAACCGTTTTACCACTGAGTAACCGCAAATCGGTACGTTTTTTTAACAATTTTTTATCTGTTAATGTCCCGACTGTGATTTAATCCTAATTTAAGTTTCTGCAAACATTTTTTTCTTCAAACTTCAGCCGGTTATAAGCTACATGTCTTCTTTACATTGATAAATTGTATATCTGATGTATTCTTATATGTTTGTAGTCCTGTAAAAAAATACTGAAGCAAAAAGCATGTGACATCTGTTACACAAAAAAACGAACAACAAAAAGAAACTTATTTTCTCAGATTTTTTTAAATCGGGTTTCTTTTTGTTACATTTTTTACATAATTTTATTATTTATACAGAAAAAGATTTATTTTATTTTTAAACATTGATATTTAGATTTAGTCAGCAAAAACAATTAAAAATTGACACTTGATTTAGATAGTATCTCCACCAAACTAAAAAATATAAATTATTATTTCAATAATTTTGTGATGAATCCATTAAAACTTCGCGGTGGTCACCGTGGTAGTGGTGACCTAGATACGGCGTTTCAGTATCATTTCGATGGTTTGTCTGTAGATCTGCAGCTGAGGTTGATGGATGTTGTATCCCTTTTCGCCCGGCTCACGTATTTGAAGGGTACCAATCCTCAGAGGTTTTAGATGCGATTGTTGGGTATTGAAATGTCTGTTAATGTTTTAGAAATGTTTGTTGACACGCTAGATATTCAGAATTTTAGAAAATTACTAACACCGTCTAAAGGTTCTACAGACGCTGTACCAGCGTTCGCAAGCGCTGGTTCTGACGATGGCCGTAACATGTAGCACTGGCGAACACTTGTACTTATGTACCCTACAGGCAAAGCGTCAGTGCTGGCCAAATACAAAAATAGCGAACATGGGCCAGCGCTTGTAAAATGGCGTCTGACAGTGAAAGTGAAGTTATGGTCGCAGTTTCGACCTTGCTTTTGATATTTAACTTAGATTAAAAGTAAACTTTAGAATTACGCAAAAATGGTTATGATTTTTCCTCTGAGTACAACATTCTTGACTGAAGTGATGACAAGCCTGTACGCGTCGTGTGTAAGGTGATAACATGCATGTACAAGTCTGCACAAACTCCTTTGACTTGTGATAGAATACCGCTTCGGAAACGAACGTCGGTCAATGGCAAGCCCAGCCTATGCTAGCTGTGACTTGTGACTTGTTACCCCTACACACGATCCACGGAGATAGACAAGTATAAACATTGGCCGTGATTTACCACGCCGTCTGTAAGTACTTTAACGGATATCTAGTGACGAACTTCTACACATGTTTTCTTTTAGCTCCATCACACTCTACTTTCTCAAATCTCTCACTTCACTCTCCGATTACGATTCTCCAATTCTTACGTTCCCGCATCTCTCATTGTTCATATACAAGGAGAAATCAGTAATTAGGTCACAAACAGAGGTTGGAAAGCTGAAAATAGCAGTGAGCTATTTCCAAAAGTGTGCGTGCGCAGGCAGAGTGAAAATGGCGATCGTGCTCGAAGAGTATACTGCGGAAAAGCAGCGTGCTCTTGTGCGTTTTTTGTTGGTAAAAGGACTTTCTGCAAAGGATATCCATAAGGAAATGTATCCTGTTTACAGTGAAGAGTGCTTGTTACGTAAAGCAGTGTACAACTGGGTCGAGAAATTATCGAGAAAAGTTTTTGACGAACACCGAATTGGGCCCCGTTCAGATGGCAAATGATGCAACAATTCGACGGGTGGACGAGATGGTTCGAGCTAATAGGTGGGTTACAATAGACTGCATAGCAACTGCCATAGGATGTTCTCATGGTTTGGCATACAAAAAAGCATCTTGGCTGCAAACGTTTCGCGGTGAGTGCAACCCAAAGACTTTTATATAGCAGGCATTGGGGTATTGATAAATCAATTGGTTCTGTGTATTAATGTTGGTGGCGTGTTGAAAACTAAGTTGTTTTCGGCTAAGTATTTATTTGAGTATTTTTTAATAGCCGTTTGTGACTTAATTATTCACTTTCCCTCGTATCTAATTGACTCTTCGTCAACTAGATCACGCTGTTCATATATTTTACAATTTTATATTTGTTTGTTTATGCTATCTATTTAGTTCAACAGTGTACAAAACATATTTTCAAATAATAAAAAATACTATTCAATGTTTTTCATTAATTGAAAATAAACTATTGATGCCCGACTCATTGGCGTAATGCATACTTCCACTCAAGTTTTATTTTAATAAAACGTGATGTAAACAAAATTTTGTTTAAACAACATATTTACCAGTGTTTTTTAAAATTAATAATTAATTAGTAATAAAAATATATGAACCGAAATGAATAGAAACTATTTGCCAAACTCTCGTCTTGGACATCCAAATCGGATTGACTTTGGGACTGCCTAACACAGTTTTTTTGCATGGATAATCAGGTATCTTGCATATCATGGATAGCTCGCTATAAGGTTTAATTTTAGAAGAACCAAACTATTGAGATAATATAAGCAACTCTTTTTTCAATACTTTGATATTCAGAAGAGAAAACGTCATGGACAGTTAACCGTGCATCTACAAGGCTGAGATATCAAATAAAACCATTAGTTGACCACGCGCTAGAGCAGGCATAGCCAAACTACGGCCCGCGGGATAGATTCGGCCCTCGTAGCCATTTACTTTTTTTTTTGATTCGTCACAACTTTTGGATTTCCATTTATTTTGAGGTTTAATTTTTCTGCATGACGGATTTTGTCGCTTCGTTTCCCGGGATGTTTTTTTTTGTTGTCCCTGGCCCGAGTGCGCTTCAGTATGAGCTTCGAAAATAAATATCATCGTTCTGACATGATACCACCAAACCCGAGAATGAGGGAGGGAGAGAGGGGGTGAGAAAATGAGAAGGGATGAGAGGGAAGGGTTGAGAGGGGGTGGAGAGAGAAAAAAACCAATAAGCGATCAATTTTTGTCAGTTATTCCATGTTTAGCAAGGACTTTACATTGACTTCTTGACATGACTCTTCCCAGATCTTCTTTGCCATTAAGTCCACTTTCATCCTTATCACGTTCTTTCTGGCGAAATACTCTGTTCCTGTGTGATACTCCGTTGTGCGTGCAGAGCTTTTTCAGTATACATACTTATCAGGATATCTCCATTTTTGTAGCTTCCCCATTTACCATTAATTTGGCAGGAGCCATCTTTTTGGCCTAGCACTTTGTTTTTAAAGACTAGTGCAGCATTTCTGGACCGGGTTTCCCAGGAACCCAAGAGTTTCGCAAGAAACTGCTAAGGGTCCGCGAAAAATAGTGATGAATAGGCCAATCATACGTTTAGTATGTACCGTAAATATAAGAGAGTAGCCAGATATTTGGTTGCAATTTTTATGATTTTCGTTGGCAGTTGATTATTTAAGGAACATTTTATTCAAATGACAGTTCTGTTTCAAACCATAACCTCAATATTCTGTGGTATTCAGCAAATTGCATATGTACATGCATCAACAATATTTATTAATCGAGATCTTTTAACTAATTCATCGTCGATTGAAAGCGATGATGATGAATTTATTGGATTCTTTGAACAGAGGACAGTTAAGCACCATAAAAAAGTGGATGGCAGTAAGAAATCGAAAAAAAAACAGGATTCGTTATTGATTGTTTTGGTTAGTAATCATTCTATCAAACTTCAGTAACAGCGTTCCATAACAACATTTTTTCAGCAATTTTGTATTTCCGGAACGAAAAATACTATTCTTGGTTGAAATGTGGTATTAACGGTACATACTATTCAATATAGTAATGAATTATATTTGTGTTTAATTTCATATTTAAGGCTATTGATTTTTGGAAACCCCTGTTTCATCCCCCTGTTATTTGGTGGTAATTTTCAGAAATCACCCAAAATCGATGATAACAAATATTTCATCCTAATCCAAGCTTCTCACACGATCATTCGAATACCAGGGCGTTGAGATACGTATGCATAAATAATTAGTATTGATTTTAAATTAGTGTTCCTCGTGATTTATGAATTCACCCTGTATAATCAGAGGTACAATATAAGCACATGTTTCTATTATGTTGGAATCTTTCACGTAATGGACGATGTCTTTGTATTTTACTAATCAATATTGCATTTATTATTTTAACTATGCAATAATCGATATTGGTTTGTATATTTATGTTTTTTACTACTTCCAAATAGTAAATAAATTCTTGTAAATTCCTTTTAATTCGCGAATGAAAGTAAAATTTAAATAGATATTTAGAAACAGAAATTATAATATCATTTGAAATTAGTGATGTACCGGATTACATAAAAGCTAGATCAGCAGGTACTGATACGGATACGGATTATTTGCTTCCTGATCCGCGGTTACGGATACGGATCTAGCATTCAAGTAGAAAAGCGAAGGATCTGAATGCGATAGTTTTATGTGTTGCACAGTTCTTACAAACAAAAATATGCCAACTTAAGGTACGAACATGCATAAAGATTGTTACTGACGCCTATAACTGCTTTCTAACATGCAGCGATAATAAATATCGCCTTACTTTCAAATGTACCTGAACACGTAGAACGCTTGTTGGTACTTGTCGACGTCTGCAACATGTGACGATAAGTAAACAGAGATCTTTGAAACGATATAAAATTTAACCATCGGAAAGCAAATCATTGCAAGGCGACACAAACTTATACAATACGGTTTCAGCAGAGTAAGAAATTCTAATTTATATCTAAGAAATTTATTTGACTAACTCATAAGAGTATAATCATAAACAAGGCTATTCGATTAGAAAAGAAAAGATTTAAACACTGGTGAAAAACATTTTTGTCGTAGACAATATCGGATTTAATGTGGTATAGTACTTATTTATTTATTTATTTATTTATTTATTTATTTATTTATTTATTTATTTATTTATTTATGTAATAGAGTTGTACACAGGACGAACCTAAAAACTACAACTCCGATTGTTATATAGTAAAATATAATAATTTATAGCAATTATGGCAACTTAATGATAAATATAAAATAAAATATTTAACAAAATTAAGCTATTAACACGATAATTGAAAAATAAAAAATAATAAATATATATACAAAAGAATGATTAATTTTTATTAAAAGTGCTTTGAACACTGAGGCCCGGTCTTTCCACCTTCAGATAAAGTCACAGGTAACTATCTGACAGATAAGGTAATTTGTAACTTCATCTGCTGAATAATACCAGTCAATACCAGTCAGTAAATCCAATACGTCAGTCTTATTATCCGTTAAATAACTATCCGATAGATACATTTGTATAGAAAGAAGGGATGACATTTACTCAGCAGATGAAGTTACAAATAACCTTATCTGTCAGATAGTTACCTGGAACTTTATCTGAAGGTGGAAAAACCGGGCCTGAATGTATGAAGGTGACGTTTTATAGTGTTTAAACTCAAATGAAATGGATCTACCTCCAATGACATATTATTAAATGTAGAAACTAATCGGTTTAAGGGGGCGTTTTGGGCATAGTTACTCCTAGCAAAAGGTTGTCGAAAAAGGTATTTATTTCTTAAGTTTCGAAGTGTTATATTTAAATCAATATTCATAAGGAGATACGGTGAATCAATTAAGTTTTTAATAATAGAAAGTTAGTAAGAAAAATTACATCATTGTTCGTGCGTCTGCTATGTAAGGTAATCATTTTGAAATAATAATGTAGAACTTTATTAACTTATTGTAGAACTTTTTGCAAGAAAGAGGTCCAGAAAAGCTGCTGGATTTCGGACCTGGAATCCTTGCACGATGTTATATAGCTCGAATATTCTTAATCCAGCTTTCGATCTGAACTAAGCTAATATATGTGAAGTTACAATAAATAGCCTTAATTATATATTAATTATAAATATACTCAAGCTTACAAGACTTTTTCAATCAAAATGTTTCTCCGCTGTGTTGAATCTAGCGCGTTAAATTGTTTGTATGAGATTAATTAATATTTATTACAATTAATCTCCAAATTTAATATTTATTCTCGTCTTAATATTTATTTTAAGACGAAAATGATCGGTAAAAAAACTTTATTGAAGATAAATTAGTCACTTTTTTACTCAGTTATTTATTCTCTTCTTTGTTGCTGCACCTACTTTCGAAACTAACTTTAGGGGAAACCGGGGTGTAACGGGATTCCGGGGTATAACGGGCTCCCCTCTTTTTGGCTGTTAAAGCATGCTGCCATGTTTGGGTGCATTCCAATCACGTTCAATACTTCGCTAGAGTCTTCTGAGAGTGGTTGTATGACTGAGAGCTGGCGGTTGCATTTTGTAAATTGGTGAAACGTGTTTTTTGCTGTGTGGATATATTTTTCACACATAACCAGACATTGATTGCTCCAGTGCAGAGCAAGTTGGCAATTGTTCTTACGCTAGAGAAGATGATAGCAATGAGGAATGCACTCACGTGTGTTCATTTTGCGCCAGATTTTAGCTGATTGCACTTTATACCCCGCCCGTGCTCATTCTTCCCCGACACCGGGGCAAAATGAGCACAAGAAAGCTTTTTTTTTATATAGTCATAACTTTTATTTTTGTATTTTTCTGATTACTGTCTGTAATAATTTAACAATACATTATCTTACGAATAAAAGTATTTCGGATTTTTTTACGATCTATCTTAAGATTTTATTAAAGATAATCCTTAAAGTGCCCGTTATGCCCCGGCTTCCTCTATTACTTTGTTTTCAGTTATTTGCAGCATTTGTATTTATCTTCAGCTTGTCGTTTAGCCTGCCTTTGTCCTCTTCTGGACATCCTTAAACATTTCCACTTTTCTCTAGGTATATTAGACCACATGGAATCATATTTTACCAATCAGGATTGAACAGGATTCATTATCAAGCCACCTCTTCGGTGATCTGCCAGGACTATGTTTATATTTTCAAGACCTCCAGTGTATTACCCTTTAGGTTCACATTATCATTACCATTAAGGTTTTGCCTATCTACGTGCCCTGTCTACTGCACTTGAGGTTGACAACTCGCTGAATGATATTACAGATCACAGTCACTAGTGAGTCTCGTAACGCAAAGAGTAAGCTTATATCGCATGTTCCATCGTTGGTTGAATATCTTCAAGCTTTTTTTGAGCTCAGGTTTTTGTTGTGGTGGTTTCAAGGCCATATTTCCCAACAGGAATAACACCTTATTATATACCTTTCTTTTTAGTCCAATTGGGGCTTTGCATTCTACAAAACGAAGCCTAGTTTCGCGAAAGTCGCCTGGCTTGTTATAATTATTTGCTTTCCACTATCAGGTCAACCAAAAGGCTCCAATAAAATTGGAGATATTAATCCTTCGCAGCTAACAGTCTTTCACGTCTAACCTCTGCACGTATACTGATATTCAGTGGGCATGTAACCAGCCACAATAATTTGAAGAAACTTTGGGGAAACCAGAAGATATGCGCCGTCACGGATGATCACCTACTCGACGAATGGACCTAATATCCAATCTCATAGGGACGAGTCTCGAGACAGTTGTTAGAGATGCTGAAGATCGAGTAAATTGAAGACAGGTGTTTCGAAGAGTATAAAGGGCGTATCACACTAGAACGCTATCCAAGTTTTATTTTGTAAGTCTTCTTCCAGGATTCAAGTCTTCACGTCTTCAGCTATCACACGTGAAACAGGGAAAAGTAATTTGCGTCTGCGTACATAACGTTAACAATAGACCCATCTCACTTGATCTGACTGAGAGGGAGAGGCCGCGCACGCGCATTTGAAGACTTGGACTTCATCTGTCTTCTAGAGACAGGGGAAATATATCTTGATGTATTTGCTCAGACTTAAAGACCTACGTTTTTTGTCATACTATCACACCCACAAGACTTCGATTCGAATGCAAAGAAATTAAAACAAAGGTTATACACAATTCTGGGATCACTACACGTCGTCCACGATGTTAAGTCCGTTCTACTATATACTTGTTTCAATACTATCCAACTCTGACGTCATTTCAACTTTTGATACTACAAAATATAGTGGGGGCAAAAATAAGAGACAGTAATACCTTCCATCTTTTATTACTTTGTGATGCTTTTCACTGCCAACTTAAAAATTTATAGGTTCAGGTGACAGATTACAGTTTGGTTATAGAACACATTCTAGTAACCAATTTATAAATATTGTTTAATTGTGCTAAGTTTATATTTAATTATATGTTCTAAATAAACTTCTTATCTACTTAATAAACTTCTTAAAGTTAAGTTAACTTAAAAAAGTCGGTACGACTGAGAAGTATACAACTGTCACTCAAAAATTTGACCGGAGGTAGTTTAGAAAATAGTGTAGTTTGTAGAATAGCATCAAAAGTGGGAAGGAAGAATTGTGTTTCACATTATACTTTTTACGTCAGTACTACACAAAAAATCTGTAGCGCTTCGCAAAAAAGTATAATGTAAAACGGACTTTAGATTGAGAAGAACCATAGCGTGCTGTTCTGGGTGTGTGACACACACGGGCGGCTCATCAAAGGGGCGGCATTGGATCCATTATAATATAGTCCTATTAATAGAGAGTGGTTTTATAAAAGTTTACACATGAGCGGCATTTGGGTTTGATTCTATAAGAAGGTTGTCTTATAAATATTTGCACACGTAGCTGCCATGTTTACTATATCCAGGCAAATATTCACATATATTCGCCGCTCAGAAAAATAGAAGTCCTAGAAAAATAAGGAATAAACGACTGAAAAATCTATTTAGTTTGGGTGTAGAACATATTTAGAAAAATAACAGAGTAAGAGAACATGTTACGAGAAAAAGCTAGCCGACTGATAGTGCTTACAGACGGAGAAGGAGGGTAACAGTTGTGGTATGTAAAATGTATATCTAACTATAATCTCCATAATATGAAAATAATTACACATTAAATTCTGTCTGAGGTCTCAAACCCAAGTAAGGAATTTTGCGGCTTGGCCGTCCTTCGGACATTCCAAATTTTCCAGACATATATACCAACATAACACATTCAAACTAAAACTGTATAATTTATATGGTCACTAGTTTTATCCCTAATTAATTTCATGAGTTTGATTTAGAACATCAAAAGACCAAAAGTGCTATCCATTAACCAATGGCGATTGTGGATGAAAACTGCTGAGCTAGATTTATAATTTCGAAACTACAATTTACAAATTTCAATAAATATCTCATTTTCCTGGTGATATTTTAATTGTTTGGGGAAATTTATAGGGTAATATGTATCTAGAATGTAAATACATTTTGATCAATGTTATTTCGATAGTAATTTTACCGAACGATTCGAATAATAGTTTGTTATTTGATTATAGAAGTTGATTGGAATATAGATTGTTTAATAAGACCTAGGATCACTATTTAATCAAATAATAAACCACGAAAATTACAATCATTTTTAGGGTTGCAAAGGGTCAGTAGCATAGTATAATTAACCTCGTCAATCCTGATCCCGTTAATACGGACACTTAGTCTGGACAGTAAAAGAAAACAATTTAAAAATGGGGAATTCGAGTATTTAAAAATAAACAATCGCATTGATCACATAGTTGCGTGATATATCTGTTTACTACGACAACTTGTGTTACCCCTACAGCAAAATATATATAAACTGTCATTGTTTTGTAAATTACCCTAAATTATATACAACCTTTTAAATACAGTTGAACCTCATTACTCTGGACCTCGATAAGACGGACATCGCTTAATCTGGACAATAAAAACCGTAAAATTGGAGAATGCGAGGATATAAAATGTTTGAGGCGTGGCTGGAAGTTGATGAAGAAGACCCAGGTTATTTTATTTTAACAGGAGTTGAGATTTTGGACAGTGTGGTGGTAGCTGATGGGTCTGAGGACAAAGGAAGAGAAGGAGAAGAAGAAGCCAACAATTTGCCACAAATATAGCTTTATTGAAGGAAGTGACATTAAAAACATACCTGCGTTCTATGACCATTTATGATAACTCCGCGAAGGAGGTCTGTCGAGCACGTCATCTATCCGCCTACAAAATATTGGCGTTTATTCTGGCTAAAAGAGTTTTATTGACGGCATCATGGCTCGATTGAAGACTTCCCGTACCATTGTCGTAAATGTTCGAGCCACGAAGTCCTTCTTCTACTTGGCCTTCTACTGGGTTACTTTACACTTTTTATTAGACATATTCCCTTTGACTTAAGGTGAATTAACAGAATTTGTAAATGCCTGAGGGGAATTAATACATTTGTAAATACCTGCCCCACCTCCCATAATGACTCCACCAAAATAATCAAATATCGTATTTAATAATATTATTATTTAACATAAATAATAAATTCATATATAAATTATTATAAATAGTTGTACAATTACACTGGTCAACACAATTTTTGCTGACTTACATCTAAGACTTGTTTCTTACTAATTTCGTGCTGGTGAACTCAAATATCACATCAGTTTTTGCATATCACATCAGATTTTTGCTCTACAACAAATACATATTTTCGGCCAAATAATGCTTTTATCGTTTAATTTTAGACGTGGATACTGTAATTGGTACAAATTTGGCGAACAATAAGGACTAAATAATTAGAAAATATTCTTAAAATTTTATTTATAGTGAAAGAAAGAAAATGAGAACAGTTTTAATTACATTTTAATGCATTGGAGTGTTACAATAATAATTTAAGGATTAAATGGTCGTTTGTAAGATCTTCTGGAGTGCACCATTCCCGATAAGTCTCTTTTAACACTCCAACAGTAGTCAGCCATCATGTGAGTATCCCACTTTCCTTGATAACGTTTCTCCATCTCTTTTAAATCCTGATCGAAACGTTCACCCTGTTCATCACTAACATCTCCAAGATTGACAGGAAATTTGTCAAGATGACTGTTTAAAAAATGAAGTTTCACGGTCATGTTTCACCCCAGATGATGATAATTTTCAGTCAAATTTTCAACGACCTCCACATACTTTTCAGATTTTTTATTCCCAAGAAAATTTTTGATGAGCGCCACGAAAGACTGCCATGCATTCTTCTCCATATCATCAATATGTACAATGAAATGTGGATCATACACTAATTTTATTATTTGTGGTGCGTCAAAAATGCCAACTTTTAGCTTCTCATTACTGAGACTTTGAAATATTTCAGATATATATTTGAAACAGTCACCATCTTTGTTCAACGCTTTTACAAACTGCTTCATTAGATCCAGTTTAATACGAAGATGGGGGAAAATGAATTTTGTTCGCTCCACCAAAGGTTCGTGTATTATGTTTGGGTCTCCAACATTTAAATCTATTCTCACCGGCCAATTTTTATCCAATGCTTATCTCTCGCTCTGCTGTCCTACAAACACAAAAAACAAGGACCTTGAAACCCCCGCCGTTGTAAAAAGGTCTATAACAAGTACCTGCATGTAAGGCGTTCCTACGAAATATATTGGACAACAAGAACGAAGTTGAAATTAAAGGAGACGTATATCAGAACGTGAAAAGGTGAAAAATACGATAGAACAAAAATTTTACGTGATAGGCAGAAACTGTTAACATTTTTGAAATCAGCACCCCAAAATTAGTTAAAAACAAATATCAGATCTAAGTCAGCAAAAAAAAGTTTAAATTTGTTGACCAGTGTTATCACATTGGTAAATGATATAACACTTCGACATTTTTTAGTTGGAACTAAAATAAAATTACAGATCATTGGCAAAATATTTAGATTTAGAACTATAAAACCGCATTCAGAGCTTTTAAATTAATATACTATAGACCAGCGTCTCCCAAACAGTGCGCCGCTAAGACCCAGGACTTTTTTTTATTTTTTGCTTTTCACTTTTTTTTTTTTAATTTGGGACGTGAGGACCTTTTTTTTGCTCTTCATTTGCTTTTGGGGAAGTAAATTTTATCAACTTACTTCATTTGCCAAGGGCGCTGAAAACATTGCTACGGCTCCGATTGAATGTATTGACTTGGAACGCCACGGGGAAATTTTAATACATTAAGGGCACCTGGAACCGAAATGGTTTGGGAACCACTGCTATAGACAATACCTTATACTCTGTTGATTGTCACTAACAAATTTGTTATATGCTAAGACGTGTAACCGTTTAGACCTCTAAATTTAGTACATTGTTCGTTGTCGAATGTGGATAATATTCTAAACTTATAGCTAGTGAGTTGTTTTAATGATACAGAGATATAAACACATTGGCTATCTCAGTGTATCCGAGAGACCGTACATATTGTATGCCTTTACATAACCTAACAATATGTCATCATTAACAAATCTCGCTCAAAATTACAAAGACGAACAGTAAATATGATCAATTTAGGTAAATAAGTTAGGTTTAGTTGGTAAAAATCTAGGACAGCAGAATTATAAAAACGATAATAGATAATAAACATTTTACGAAGTCACCGTAGTTGGTTTTAAGACATAGAGATGTCGGACTATTCGTAACTCACTAATTTCTAAGAACTGTTAAAACAATCTATTAAGCATATGCATAACGTACAATGTCGAGTCAACTAATTTAAAGAGCTCTGAATGCAGCTTAACTTTTAATACGTAATGTTTTAAGGGTGAATTTATTGAATTAGAAGAAAATATTTCCTTTTGTCACACGGGGGAAGTGCACGCAAATACAAATTTAATGACAGAATTAGGTTAGACGTTCGCACAACTTAACTTTAAATACAATAATTCTACAAATTTCGAGATGGCAAGAACGCAAAATTAAAAATAATTTGTATTAAAGAAGGCAAGATAGGACAAGAAAAATATATATCCAAAGCAGGACAAAAAAAGAAATATAGGTTGGGTAGAACAAGATCCTCTAAAAGAGGACTGTCCACTTTAATTAAATGAATAATAGACATTTCGTTGCCGTAAACGGAGTTTTCATGCATTTTCTATTGTTCATTTTATCCCGACTTTTATTAATCTGAATAACCTATCCTCCATTGGCTCAGATTAATGAGGTTGTAATGTACCTTAATAAACGAAGCAATAAGTACTGAGCCTTTTTTCTGTGGTTTATAATAAAATTGTTGTTTTATTAGTTGGTTAATTCTGTAATACAGAAAAAGAAGCAAAACAAACGAGACATTTTTCAATTGTACAAAGCACTCGAGGCGTTTTACATTTCATTAGATTAACTAAACTCAATTTCCTATACAAACAAACCTAAAAATGTAATTCTATCAATTTTTTAATACCATTACCCTTTATCATTAAAATGAAATATCAAATTATCAACTTTAACATTTTGAATTCTGAGTTAAAAAATTTTGAATTGTGTTTTGAATGTGTAAATTAGAACTCGGGAGCGATTCCGGAACCAAATGAGGCTCAGTAAAATTGCAGCTATTTTTTGAATGGGAAAATTTTTTACAGTTTATAATATTTACAATTTTCTGAAATGTCTTACAATTTGTTTTAATGTACTTAATACTTAAAAAATAGTTAATAAAAATACGATACGGGCTCGTTGATTGTAACGTTAACACAGATATCACATTATTAATATTAAAATTTATGGCAATCGCGTTTTACTGCAGAATGTTACTTTTCCTATTTTAAATGGAATTTAAGAAAAGAAAATTATTTTAAATCGAAAATGTCAAAAAATAGACAAAATGCTTTGGAAGTTTAATCTAATAAATTGGATTTATTTGAATCAGTATCTTATGAGGATATAATTATGTTATTTGCAGAAAAGAAAGCAGGATTACGTGAAGAGTAGTGCTTTATAAAACTTCAAATATAATTTTTCTTACTTACGTAATCATTGAGCCCTTTTACCATATCTGGTGTTGGGCTTCATACTTGCTTCATTCCAGAAGATGTCTCTTTTTATTACCGTATGTCTGATTTTGTCACACCGTTCTTTCCTTGGTCTTCCTTGGCTTCTTCTTTTATACACCCTGGCTTTGTAAACCTTTTTTGTATCTCTACCATAATCTATCCTTTGGATATGACGGTACCATATCAATTGTCTTTCTTCTACTGGACTTGTGTAGGATACCAGTCTAGGAGAGCTCGCCGCGGCCAACTCGTCACGAACCATCTCGCCGTAGGGCCATTTTGAATTATTTTGCCGCGCTTACAATTGATCGCACTGGTTATTGGTTCCTACAATAGATGCGTACTATAACACGCATCTATAATATTTGTAACATCGTTGGTAATATTTTTGAATAGTGCGCATCAAAGTTTCTATTTAATATAGCGTGTCTAGCAGCTAGTTCTTTTACTTAAAAGAACATGTTTCAAGCAAATTAATTTTTAAACCCAACTTTTTTTTAATTATTTTACGAGTATTTTACTACTTAACTGTATTTTTATTTTAAATTAAAAATGTAATAAAATATTTTATTTAAAAACTTGCCTTTAACATTACCATGAAGTTTTAACTAAATTTTCAGAAATATAAAATTTATTTGAAAATAAAACATGTTTTAACTATATAAACATTATATAATTATTGTTATAAAATAAAGTATGACAATCTCTTATTTATTTATTTATGATGAAATAAAAAGTTTAATTATGTAGATAATAATTTCTGCGATTTCGTTTTACTACCAAGACATTTACTTTGCATACAAAGTGTAATTTTCATGATCAACGGGCAGGAAAAAGGAATAGTTTTTCCGGAGCATGAAAAGCAATTTTCAGCTAAATTGTAATTGAAACATTTTCATTTTGTGTTAATATTTAACAAGAGAAATTTCTAAATATGAGTGCCCAATTAAAATTCATCGAAGAATGGTTAGCCAGCCTAAGATCATATAGAAGAGGGGTCCCTAAACTACGGGTCACATTTCTGTTGGTTTACATTCGGTTCACTTCCTTACGAATTAATACTTGGTCATTAAAAACTCCCAGCAGGCTCTGGAAAATTTTGACATAACTTATGTATATTTTATATAGCAACACTTGCTTTGTTAGGAGTGCTTTTTCTTAAATGAACATATTACATATACAAACCATATTTACATATACAGGGCCGCAAGAGAAATTATACACCAGCGGACGAAGTTTAAGCTTTTGTTCGTCCAAGAGTGTAAACTTTCTTTCAGTCTCAGGTACGTACAACATTTTACGCACAACTGATTCCAATTGCACTACAAGAATTATGTATTCTAAATATACCCCGAAATATTTATTCAAATATTTATATACATTGGGGAAGCTAACGGTTGTCCATAAGTAGGGATATGCGATACTGAGCAAGTATCGATAATATCGAATAAAAATTATCGTTATCCGGTATCGTATCGAAAAGAAAAATTAATATATTTTTATAAAACGTAAAAAAAACATTTTATTATTATTATTGTTATTATTATTATTAATAAAGTGTAGAGCAAAAGCCAAAGGCTTGTTGTGCTCAGGATACATTGATACATATTTTTACAAAATAAAACAAAAATAAATTAATTGTGAAATATAACTAATAGACACAAATTACGAAAACATATAGCATACATTATAGAGAAACGGATTACTTTCAAAATACAAAAAAATAATATATATAAATATAAAACAAAGTTAAAATAAAATTAGTAAGAGACGCATTCATGACGGGAAAATGGTTGCAATCTTAGCCTTGAATGCATTTATGGAAGGGGCTGATACCGCTTCGTCCGAGAGTGAGGTCCACAGGTCGAATACTCTGTTAGAGATAAAATGTTGTCTCTGCTGCCTAGAGTATTTCTGGTGCTTCAGCTTGAGATGGTGGCCATGAAGACGTTTGTCCAAATTGAGTTGAAACAACGAGGTCATGTCAGTCGAGAACTTGCCTGTGGTTATCCTATACATCTGTATAAGATCTCCTCGGCTTCTGCGATCAGCTAGAGACGGTAACTTCAGTTTTCTGAGACGTTCTTCGTAGGATACTTACCAATCGATATAAGCTTCGATTAGTGAAATGCTACATCTTTCCAGTAGTATTGTATGGTATAGAGGTCTTGACTTTAAAGAGTTGAGTAGGAGAATATATGACTTCGAAATGTGGATTAAGAGAAGAACATCACGGTATATTTTAGGCATGGGAAAAAAACATCGATGTATCGGAAACATCGATGTATCGGAAACATCGATGTTTGTTTTAAAAACATCGATGTTTTTACCATCGATGGTCAGCTGGCGATAGTATCGATAAAACATCGATGCCTACTACCGATGTCGATGTTTAAACTTTGAAATTCAGAAACTACCGCTAGAGGCGCTGGAATCTTAAAAATTTAATTTTTATTAAAATTAGTACACAAAATATAAGCGCCATCTATTGTGATATAACAATACTAATAGTGTTAGTTCTTATACTTTTTAGCAGTTAGCAGAATACGAAAAAATAAGAAGAAACTTCTAATTTTTGCAAACAATGCGAACGACCAAAGACGCCAACACACTTTTTCTTTTTGAGTCTTGTTAAAACTTTCCCAGTTGTTATTCCTCCAATCCCTGGATTTTTGTAAGTTGTCATTTGCTATTTTTTAATATATTGATGTTGGCTTTTCCTGAACAAAATGATCAAAAGCTTCAATTAATCGGTAAAAGTAACTAGAACTGAAAATATAGTTCCGCCTAAACCAAAGGAACACACTTTATTTCAACTTAAAAAAGTATAAAAATAATTGTGTATGACAGTGTTATTTTTATGTTAAATAATATAAAATTAACGTTAAGATTACTATATTAGTATTGTAATAAAATCCAATATTTCATTTTAGAAATGTAAAAATAGTAAGGTCTGTTCCTTTGGTTTAGGCGGAACTAGATTTTCAATTCTAGTTACTTTTACCGATTGATTGAAGCTTTTGATCATTTTGTTCAGGAAAAGTCAACTTCAATATATAAAAAAATATATAATGACAAATTACAAAAATGAAAATTACGGTTAGTTCCGCCTAATCGTTTGGAATAGACTAGGTACAAATTAGGATTATTATATTGGGTATAATAATATTAATGTGAAATTAATTACTATTTAAAAGGAATATTTCTATTTCAAAATCTAATAAATACTTTGTGTATTATAGCTTTTTTTTAATATTAATAAAACATCGATGTTTCCGATACATCGAAGTTTTTCGTTCGATGTTTTTTCAACATCGATAGTAAGCGCCGATGTTAACATCGATGTTAAACATCGATGTTTTGCCTTCGATGTACAACCCTAGTATATTTACTTACTAAAAGGTTGCGAATCGTACATTTGAACATTACTTTCTTCGCTAGGGTTATCATGATCTGGAATTTTGTCTTTTCTATAGTCGCCGGGCGTAATATTGCAGTTTTGATCTAAAAAGAAATCTATTCACATAAGTAAGTATGTATTTTAAAGTAACCACCAGTGATTTGTTGTGCGTTTTTTAAAGAAATGTTTAAAGTTTTATATGCTCGTTGTTTACCGGTAGTAGCATTCCGGTTATTGGAGAGGGGGGTCTACAGGCCTGCCACGGTCCCGAAAATTTCACTCAGCAGTTCTGGATACATGCAATACACACTACATAGTGTTACGTAGGTAAATCTCTAACTTAGTAATTAGCAAGATACAAGAATGAGATTCTGCATTATATGAAAATGAAAAGTCCCATTCATATTTTCTGGTTCTGTTCTGGTTGAAATTTCTTTCATAAGAATCAGATAATAAAATTATAACAAGTCCATAAAAATTGATTAGGCATATATAATACAGTTGGTTGAGCATCGTACTCTTAGCATTGAGGGTGATATTTCATTCCAGTTCCATTTATCCAGTTTCATCATAGACTATTCAGAGGTTGTGCAGCCGATAACTCGCTGACAACAATGGCTCCGTGAAATATTGTAGACGCATGGCTCGGCTGTGAACCTTTTAGTCCGACAATCATTCTTCTAATCTCAGTCTCAACTGAATAACTCGTATTTCTATGCACAGCTCTCGGCTTAATTTACTTCCATATATTTAATAAAATATCATAAAACACTAATGTGCTTTGTTTTGGTTTTCCACGAATTTGATTTAACAAGAAATATATTCACAGAATTTAATCATTCTTAATTATACCTAGAATTCTGATTTATTCATCAGTTATACATTAATTTTAAATATTTAGCGCTCACAAAAGCTAATTCAATTCTCAGAAGCGCATATGGAAAAAACAAATAGGCTTTATACCGTTAAATATCTGAGTACCATAATAAAGCAATTAATAAAGTCTGTTCAAGATAACTACGAAATGACGTCACAGTTGACAAATGTAAACAGAGGAACAGCTGGAAACAGAACGTTTCCAGTTGTTAGTTGTTTACAAGTCGTCACTCCAGTATTGGTCCACCAAGGCATTGGTCCAAGTCCACCTTTCAGTAAAACGAGAAATTGAGATTTTAATGTTAGGAGTAGAGTTTCCAATTATCCGACATTAATGAATATCCGGATATCGAATACAGAAAATTCAAAATATTCGGATATATATCCGGTTATCCGGATTACAAATAAGAAATTAAAGATAATATTGTAGATTGAATCCAATATTCATTGTGTTTTATAACACATTTAATTAATTTAATTTAAGTATTTTAATTATATACATTAATGATTCACAAAAATAATTTTAAAAAAATATATAATTAAATTTATTTCATTTTTAAAAATGCGTATTTAAAAAAAATAATTGCATTGAAAGTTTCAAAATTCAAGCGAGTTCTAATTTTTGTCCTAGTCAGGCCTGCAATTGAAAAAGCGCGCTCTGTTGCAGTAGATGTTGGTTTTATTGTAAGAAGTGCATTAAATAATATGTTTAAATTATCTGTTCTTGTTTTTGTGTTTGTTAAAATCATGAAACTTTTTTCAACATTGTAGTAATAACGTTGCTCTGCTCTTTAACATGGGCAATTGAAGAAATTGCCGCTTCCAGTTGTTGCTGTTGAGAAATTGCAGCGTTTTGACTTTTAAACTTTAAACACACTTTCACTTGCGATTTCTTCAACACTTCCTCCACGTCATTTTGCCGGAAAAAATATCCGGATTATCAGATATTCAATGAAAATTATCCGGATTATCGAATAGCCCAAATTGGTCGGATAATACGGATATTCGGATATCCAGATTGGAAACCTTAGTTAGGAGGGATATTGTTTGTATACTACATCACATTCAGGTAATTTTTTTTAACATTAAATGGTAAAATCATGTTAACTTTAGAGTATGACTAATTTTTATAACAAATAATTAATGCAAGGTACTTAATTAAGAAATGTTAATTTGTAGATAGAACAACATGTAAAATTTTCTGAAAGTTTTAAATATTTTTTGGGAGAACAACTGATAAAACAAAAAAAAATTAATATCAAAATAAAAATATGTTTTATTAATTTATATATTCTATATAATTATTGTATATTGGATTGTAAATTATAATTTAACTATACAAGAAGTAATATTTTTAAAGTTAAGAAAATCAAATATTCATGGCACTTTTATTAATTTAATTAATAAATTAATTAGAAACTAGAACAATAAATATATTCAGGAAAATGACAAAACTATTTTAATATAATATTCTTGATCTACCGATGGCGTATAGGGTAACATTTTTGTGTTTAGTTTGGGAACATCTAAGGTATTATTATTAATCAATTAAGGTATTAAGGTATTATTTTATATTTATTATTCATTTTGTGCATATCCTTTCTAGTTCTTTTTCTAATTAATTGATATGCGGTTATATTTTCTTTGTAAAATGAGGTATTAAAATTAATAGAAAAACGACTTTTTTTTATAAATTAAATGTTTTTTTTTTTATACGGTAAATTGTAAAAATCAAAAGATTTTGATATGATTTGATAATAAAAAAATGTTCCTCTTTCAATTGAATAATTTTCAGTTTTAGTTTAGGATAGTGTGAACATTCTGAAACGTCAAAAGAAATTTAGGATACCGCTTGAATGAAAAGTTTGATATAAATTAAAATTATGAGAGTGTTAAGATAGTACATAGAACAAAACAATCTTAGAAAAGTAATCGTTTTTTTGACATATAACAAAGGTCAATATGGTCAAAAATATCGAATGTGGCTGCAAAAAGTAGAATATTTGAATAGATAGAGAACAAAATAGTTCTGAAAATCTCAAAAATACCAAAAAACTAAAAAATGGAGTTAGAACAAACCAATTCTGGTGTGACGAAATAGCAAACAAGTTAGGTTATATCCAACCACTTCTAAAAAAAGATTGAAAACTAACTCAGTGGAATTCGCCTGTTAAATTCAGAACCGTATTCAATCGCTTGTCTAACTCAACTTTGAAATTGACTGCTTATTTTTAACTAACTGTCTGGACTTCGACTGACTAAGACTGATTGAGACTCCCGCTGAAATGAATCGTTTGAGTAAGACTGTCCTCGGCCGGAAATAAAGCATCTTATATAGGAAACCTTATTTCCTTCTACACCATTCTCGCATTTTCGGGTCTATTGAATGTTCGAAGGTCGCGGTGCTACCTCAAGTCTACCGTAGTTTTTTGTATTACCGTATTCGTTGACCTGAATACTTCAGTTATAAATTTTAATATTCGGAAGGATATTTTTTAGTTTTGTGTAGTTAACTGCTGTGAGGATTAATGTACTGAGGTGTACACCGTCTTGTTCTTTTAGATTTTAGTTTAAATCTAAGCGTATTCTATTATTTAAATCATAAATTAAACAAAAGCAACGTCCCATTAATTCAATGAAGCAGAATAAAAAGTAGTATCGTGTAAAACTCTAAAAGCATCATTTTTCAAAAGTAAATGAATGCTTGTTTTCGCCTTGCGCTCTTTCCGGAATATAAAGATTAATAACATACTTACGCCCTCTATCTGGCTTTCGTGTTCGTTATTAAAAATTGGCTCAAGAGAATATAATTTTTTAAAAAAACTTAAAAATAAAAACGTTCTGGAAAGAATTTTATGTAACCCTGAAGACTTGTTTCAATTACGCACCAATGTGTGAATATTACAGCTTTCTTTGTATGAGATATTCTCTAACTTCTTATTCTTATTTTGTATTCTTGTCAAGTTAACTAACGCCTGGAATGAAATAAACAAACAATTGACAATAATTTAATTTTCCTAAAACCTGAGGCGTGAAACAGTATTGTTTTTCTTTTGTCCTTGACTTAGTTAAGAATTTCTGAAGTACGAAGAATATTCCATATTTTACGTAATATCCGAGGCTTCTCTCGACTCCATTACACACTTACTAACACACTCATCACTCACATTCATAAACTTTGCTTGACACCATTTTATAACTTTTACGTTTAACATGCATTAAAAGCTTCCCTGCATTCAATAACTCACTCTACTTTATCCATTCATAAATTAAATAGTAGATTTCTTCAAGCAAATTTTTAAAATATTCTTTAATGAAATACCTGAGGAAATACTGCGTAATATTATATAAAAAAATGCCGACGTCGGTAATTCTAAGGTAGCAACCATGCGTTGCTACGCATCATAAAAGCGAGTAAAAAACGTTTCAAATATCTTGGATTTGAACATTGGCTAGGACATGGACGTTTTTATTCGTTCATCATAACTGATTTATCATCGTTCTCAACCCGAGCTGAGTTAACATGTGGGATCTGTGGACCTATTAGCCCAGAAAACGAAATTCTGTTTTTAGCAAATAATAGAAATAATTTGGAAAGTTTTGAAATTTGGTATGGATGTTTATTTGAGCTTACTATTGAACGTGTTATGTTTGGTTTATATACGGAACAAGAATAAGGAATACGAAATAAGAATAGTACACAAGATGTTAAAACATGGCTGCGCCGTATATCGGTTTATGTAGGAATGAAATTTAACTTAAACACAAGAAAAGTTGGTAACATTTAATATTTTATTCTTATTCCAAGAATAAGAAACGAGAAGCATGCGTACAACGGTCAAGATGTCGGCCGTAATAAAATTTGTTCAACAGATGTTTTCCAGCTGTGATCAGAAGTTTGGAAACAACAATATAGTGTGTGAAACACAAGCAAATAAATTTACAAAATCTTCTGAATCCATTTTACTGAACACAATTTTTTTAAAGGTTATATTACACAACAACCTGTCAAGTGACAACCGTTAAACACAGGCCAACGCAAGTACGCAGGCGTAGCGACGAAATGTTATGTCCGATATAAACGGTTTTATATTTTTTATTCTTGTATACTATTCTTATTTCCCATTCCATATTCTTGTTCCGTATATAAACCAACCATTAGAAATCCCTGAAAATTCAAAGACAAGAAATGCCGCCATTTAAAAAGTGTGAACATGTTTTTTTGCATATAACTCATTATTTATTAACTTTATGAAAAAAAAAATAATATTACCAAAAATTAAAGAGCATTATATTCTCTACAAAAAATGTAAAATTATTTTTTTTTCTGAAACTAATATTTCATGAGTAAATAAATAACGAACATAATGCAGATCGATTTATCGCTCCAAACAACTTTTCCCGCGTCTACACTATTAGAAAAAAAATCCTAAATCTGCGTTCAGAGCTCTTTAAATTAGTTGCGAACAACTGTGTGTCTTTAAACCAACTACGGTGGCTTTGTAAAATGTTTATTATCTATTATCGTTTTCCTAATTCTGCTGTCCTAGATTTTTACTAACTAAACCTAACCTAATTACCTAAATTGATCATATTTACTATTCGCTTTGTAATTTTGGTTGAGATTTGTTGTAATCAGCGCGATGACATTTTGTTAGATTATGTACAATGTAAACGTACAATGTAAACATTCTCTCCGATGTAGACTGAGATAGTCAATGTGTACATCGCTATAACTATGGAAAACTATCGACAATCGCTAACGTATAACGTATTAAATTTAGAGCTCTGAACGATTGCTCGCGTTACTATGTGACAAACTTGTTAGTGATAATCTACAGTGCACAAGTTATAGCCTACAGCCGACTAATTTAAGAGCTCTGAACCCAGCTTAACACTGTATCTCACTAGTTGAGAGGGGACAGCTATACGGGGTTACAAAAACTGAGAAACATTTTTTTTTTTGGAACAAACATATTTCCTGCAGCATTCAATTGCGATCACCTCAAATGCAAATGCCTCTATCTTACGGTAAGTCACATGCCGATCTTCTTCAATCATTTTGCGCACAGCATGGATGTTTTTTTGAATCACAACCAATTTTGGTCGATCTTCATGAAATTCATCACTGACAGGTGCACGACCACGACGAAATTCTTCAAATCAATTGTAAACAGTCTTTTCTGATGGTGCTTCATTACCAAAAGTCAAACGAAGCGAATCTATGCATTAATGTTTAGTTAGGCTTTTACTAAAATCGTAAAAAAAAATCCAACGAAAACCTTCACGAGTAATATCCATTTTTTTCGCAAACTTGCTTTTTATAAACGCTCACTGTCAACAAACGACTCGGTCAATTTATAAACTGCCACTGATTTCACAATCCCAAATGTAAAATTTTACAAATATAGTAATGACACATCTCAATATTGCCATCTGGTGGTTTTAAAAAACATAAAATGTAACCTTCGTAATTGTAACTAATATTGTTAATTTGATACAAAATTGATTTATTATTTCGCTTTTCTGAATAGGTTTTATTTTAGTTATTCTGTCCGGATATCATGGGAAAAATATAAAATGGAGACAAACGATTGAGTTAAAACATTTGTGTCAGTCCAAAATAAAGTATAATAAAATTCCATCAGAGTACCATTGTGAAAAGCGTTCGTAGTCTAATTTGACAAGACATACTTGATGTATGTGTTTACAAAGTGGGAATAGCCGTCAGTGACGCTCTTCAGATCGGTAACTTTTCCATCCATCATGATTATCAGGTTAAGGACCTTTGGGCAACTATGGTATTTCGCACTTGAGCTTCCCTTTTCAGTTGAGAGATGGAGCTCAACTATGAAGCACTCTCTTTAAACACATCCAGATAAATAAAGCAGGCGATCGGAATCGAACGATCGCGGGGTCAATCAATGGACCAGCTGTCAAAAGACTATGAAAGAGTAGTTTTACGCTTGATGTGATGTGCTTATCGCCTGACGCCACATATCAACGTCTGAATAGTATCCGTCACGTGGCTCTCTACAACGACCAGACACAAGAAAAAATGATGATAATAAAATACTTTTTTACTATCATTCCAGGTATTATTAAAAGAAAATTATAAATTTATTAAATGAAGAGCGGAATTCCATAACTGATATTTAATCTATATACATAAAAATGAAATGAAAATTTCGTTCGAACATCACATAAAAACTACTGGAGTGATTTTTGTAATTTTTTACATGATTGTTCAATGGACTAGTCTCATGCACGTTTTCAATAAAAAAATTGAAAATGATTTTAATTAACCCTTGCCGGACCATTTATGGGTCAAATTTGACCCGAAAGTTGAATTTTTTTAAATAACTCTTTTATTTTCTAGAGTTATTTAATGTCGTACTAGAACTTTTCCTTATATATTATAACTATTTATTTTATGATGATAAACTTGTTTTTTATCAAGCCGATTTCTTGTTTTACAGTACGGGTCTAGCCTAATCCGATTTTGGGATTTGTTAGTAATGTCTTATATCAATACGTAATGCGTAATTATACACCTGCAATAATGCAAGTTTTGACAAGTTTATTAGTTTCATAGTTGCTTTTTCATCATATCTCAATCGACCGAGCTAAGATACTGTTCTGTTTGTATTATTTGTTTGTCCAAAACATTCAAATGTAATAGCAATAAAACAAATTACTTGCAATTACTGCCAAAAAGATAAAGATGGAGACTAATTAAAAATTTTCTGATATGTTATATGTAATTATATTATATTTTTGTGTCTATGTAATTATTATATTTTGTTATATATTACATTTATGAATTGTGTTTGATTTTCATGTAAGTTGACAACGTCATAAATAAATTTTTTTATAATGCTTTACTCACTTTTATTATTCAAAATTAAATGATTTAGATCCTATTCTGTGACTTTTGACATGCTGTTAAATTGACAGGTTACTATGAAAACATGCTATGTACAAGTAAAATTAACATCTTAAGATCTTGTTAAAAGTTACAGAATAGGCCCCTTAAGTGGAAATAAATATAAAACTTGAAATATGGGTCTTAAACACATTTTGAAAAGTGGGTAACGTACGACCCATTTTTTGTCACAAAAAAATCAAAATTATTTTGGTCCGGCTAGGGTTAACTGAATAATTTATTAAAATCTTTTCCCTTTACCTGCAATAGGTGTAAAAGAGACAGAATACGGATACCGGTGGTTAAATAGAACTTTTTGTTTAAAATCTTTTGTCTGGTACATCGGAGAAAATTTTTGACTTCACCCATATGATCAGGGCAACTTTTCTAATAATATGAACTTTTTTTATGTTTCCAAAGGTGTGAATTTTTATAAAAAAATAAAAAAATATATTAAACACGACAAATGCTCATTCTGCATTTTTATAATATATTATTATACGAATTTTATAAGACGATGTATTTTCCCACGAGTTGATTGGAATACGACGAGCGAAGCGAGAAGTGCACCAAAGTAACAAGTGTGACAGTTCGTCGTATAAAACGAACATAATATACTAATTTTTATACTTTGCATCACTTATTTTATAGAAATTTAAAAATTTCATTTATAATAAATATAGGAATACAATCTAGGGATTATTGTGAAATGTGGTCACCATAGCGACAATGTATAATAAAACAATTTCTGTGATAACAGAACACAACAGTAATTTGACAGATGCAAAACAACAAACTTACTTTTTGAATTTTCTTAATAATAGTATTATAAAATAATTAGCTGACAAAGAAATACTTACAATAAACATTTAAATAAACATTTAAAAATATTTGAGGTTATCAATGACCCGCCGTAGACGAGTAGTACTGCCAATCTATCAAAATAAAAAATCACCAAAAACAGTTTAACAATGCTTGTATTGTTTAACTGTTTTCAGTGTAACAATGATATTATTGTGAACGCAAAGTATAAAAAATATTTTTACCATTATGTCCTTTTTGCTTTCTTCCTTGCTTTACCAATTGTAAACGTGGGGTATTTTTAAAATACTGCTTTCCCCAAGTAAAAATCGCTCATTATTTGCTGTATGATCTGCAGCTTTAACAAATGTTCCAAACTACTTAATTTTGGTTACCTAATTCATCCAAAGGAGGAACAAAAATGTTAAGATCCATTTGCGAGTTTCGGCGATTGAACCTTGGTTTACAGCTCAGTAGTTTACGAACTAATATCCTTTTCACACTAAAACTTTAAGATAGGATGTTTAACTCAAGGTGTCTTAAAATACTAGTGTGAAAGCATGACCTCGACTAAACTCAAGTTGACTTTAAAACAAAGATCTGCTTCCTGAAGATAGTACGCATTGCCAACATAATTACTAATATAAAAAAAATGCTGTTTGAATTTGTGCTGTCAACATTTTATATTATCATAAACAATAATACTGTATTATATCGACGTTATAAGAAGTGTATACTTATTGTTATAATTAAATAAGTTTTTTTCCACACTTACTTAATTATATTGCAATTATTAGCACATTTTTCGTGAAAAATATTACTCATAAATAACTACAATGAATTATGGTTTCATAATTCACTCTCGCTGGTCCAATTATGTTTTACAATAGCAATGGGAGGGGCTAAAACTGCAGTGGTAGCAGGCAACATGGATGACGCTATCACTTCCATTAAAATTATCAATTTTGAGTCTAATTTATTTGTTTAACACCTTGACTGCCAATTACAAGTTTTCTCGTAGTTAGCGTTCTTGCCCAGGACGCCGACTACGAGATTACTTGTAGTATATTGACTTAATATTATAATATGGTTATAATAAAAAATATGGCAAATTGACTTCTGAGATAAGAATCTTGAATCTTGCCTTGGCAGTCAACGTGTTAATAGGTGTGGAAAAAGTATAGTATTGCATTCGCGATTATGGCCATTACACTAATTAGCTACAATAAGCTACAATAATTAAGGTAAATTGTATCGACTTATACAGATGTAATATATTCATTATTGTAGTATCTTTATTGTGGAATGGAATAAAAAATCTATATATGTTCAATAATAATTCAAAATGTGCGTCTGTGCAGAACTACTAATTTCCTGACGGTAAGAATAACATTACCGTATGTGTTCGGGTTCTTTGCACAAAACACAGAATTTTCTAGTAAGAAATATTTGTCCTAATACGGAATTCAAACTATACTTTGCTCTGAGCCTTAAACTATCAGACTACTTGCCAAAACAAGATCTGAAAACCAAATGAATGAGTAAACATTTATGGTTACCAAAAAAACTCACTTTAATGGTTGTCTATCACTTTTCTAGGGTATTCTATATTCTTCTACGGTTTACATGTATTAAACTTAGTACTAGAAAACAAACCATTATAAAGCAGAAGTAATTCCAATGGTAACCTCTAAATCAGTGGTCGCCAACCTTTTCAATGTGTTGAGCTACTTTGATAATTTTGGAATAAAGAGTGAGCTACCTAGTCGTAATCGACATAAGCCAACATAAATGAAATAGTGCACAGTAGTATTCAACATACATGTATTTATTTTACTAATTAACTAATATATACTAATAATAAACTAATAACAGAAGAATTAATATTACTAATACATACTACATTACTATTACTACATCCATACCTACCAATCATAGGTGTTTGAAAAATAAACAAAATTTGTATGCAGCCACAATGGCTCGTCACATACTATAGGCCAGATATATTTTGTACTTGAGACTAACGATTTTAAGGCTAAACCATTTTGAAACGCAATCACTTCCATTTCTGTAGCAGCGATGTATTCGCCAAAGATCTGCATAACACAAGTGCATCTGCATAACACAAGATATCTAACAACTGTTGGATATCAATTCCCATGAAAGGTGAAACAAAAATTGAAACAACATGGTGACGTCGGCGGCAGAACGCTCAGCGCAGTGTTACCGCTGCTTGTGTTTATTATGGGAATTTGCAAAATTTGCAGAAGCTTCTATGATTTTTACACCTTTGTATTTTTAAACATTAATGTAAATAAAAATATGTTGTTAGCTACTAGAATTGCCTTTGCGAGCTACCGGTAGCTCGTGATCGACAGGTTGGTGACCACAGATCTAAATAATAGTCGACTCATTAGGAAATCAAATTATTTTCGCCAAATTATTCTTTAAAAATACATATGCCAAGTTGCTTGTTTTTGATTTATCAACTTTAAATAACAACCCACACGTAACTTCATACACCTACACAGACATAAAATCCATCGTTACAAATATACACATTTGGTATTAAATTTCAACGACTATTCATATCGTTGAAAGCATCTCTCAAATCTTCCCACACCCCCAGGTTGTGAACCACCACCCCCAGGTTGGTTTACAAAGTATTTTCACGAAATACTGCACGTTCCCTATTTATTCAAACATTTTAATAAAAAATAGAAATCAAAGAGTACAATGACCGACTTTTTTTAAGTTGTAATTTTCAATATTTTTGTAAAAAATGTTTCAAACTATAAAAGATTTTTGTTTCCAATTGTTCTTTGTCGGTGTTTTTTCTTCTTGTTTTCACATGTGTCGCTTGTATCATTTTTCGAATGTATTGTGCAAGACCACATTGTCATCATGTGCGCTTCCGACATGAAAGGACGAAAATCGTTTGGAGTTTTATTTGTAATTACTACATTTACCTAACCAAACCGCGAATCGTTTAATTGAAGCCTTTTTGATAAAACAAATGATCTGAGTATAAGGAAAATAGAAACAAAAATTTACTACATACAGATTTTAAACGAGATACATTGATACTTTAAGTACTGTTCAAAGACAGTTATAATAAAATACAGTACAATTTTTTAGAGATTGACACTTAAAATTTGTTTCAATAGAGAAGAACACCCTTGTGTTTAAATTGCTCAGGATTGATGTGCTTTAATGGCTTTTACGCCATTTCCTATCGAAGTTAACAATCATTATTAGGATTCTGTCTTTTGATATAGCAGCTCGAAATAGATAAACTGACGAACACCCGAACAGTCATGAAGTTCTCTGATCTACTGGCGTACTCAGGGGGGATATTTGGAGCACGTGCCCTCGCTTAAAATCCAAAAAAAAAAAAAAAACCAAAGGAAAAAAATAATAATAGTCGACTGCAAAACCGCTTATGAATTTCACAGATAGGCTATTTATTAGGATCATAGATTCTTATTGTAATTAATATAAAATAATATAAATTCTGATTAGCATATAAATCGTGTACTATAATTACCATTGAAGAAATATACATTGCCGCTAATAATTTTAAGTAAATACGTTATATATAATCCGAAAAGATGGATTTCGTATAAACCGCGCGCACATATATCATTTAATCTTTGAAACTACTCAAAATATTTTGAATATTCTTTCAATTTTGTAGTGTTTAAATCTTGTACTAATGTAACTTATGTTGTCGCTAATAATTTCAAAATAATGCTTTAAATATGAACGAAAAACATGGATTTCGTTTTATCCGCGTGCATTAATATCGTTATAACTTTGAAAATACTGTACTGATTTTAATAAAGCACAGCCTAAAATTTTATCAAATGATGTAGCCACAGATTGGAAGAAAACGCATGAAAATGGGATCCGAAAAGACGGATTGTATACTACCTGCGCCCACAAATATCATTATATATTTGGAACTACTGAACATATTTCCAAAAAAATTTCAATTCTGATTAGTATATAAATCCTGTGGCAACTTTGCCGCTGACGAAAATTATGTCGTCGCTGATAAATTAAAGAAAATGCGTTTAATATGATCGGAAAACATTTTTATCCGTGTGCGCAAATATCATTATAACTTTGGAACTTATTTATTTTTAATAAATGGTTTTATTCTTTTTTTTTTAATGTCTCTGGATACAATGATTCTGGTAAATTTTGAAAATTTAATAATTGTAAATATAAGGATGCTACAAATTTTTTAATCACCATTTTTGTCTTCAGTAGGTTATATTTATTCCAAAACAGCTAATTTTACTCGACAAAAAGTTCAAATTTCTTAAGTAGTGATTATTATTTACTTCTTATATCACCTACCATTTAAATATGTTCTTTATACTGTATTATTGGATTGTATGTTTAGAAATTACTATATTACTTTGATTTTACGTTTATAATGATTGCTAATAAGTGTTTATAATAAATAAATAAGCAAGATTTAAAACAGCATATCGCTAATTTTTCGATTCAATTTTTATTTTTAATTTGCATTAAAAATTATATTAGGTAATTATTGCATTATTTAAAAAGTAAAATAATATACCTACATTTAAAAAATATAGAAATATAGTCAGCTATAAAATATAAATTTTGATCAAGACTAAATTGAATAGTAAACATTTAAATTATTATTTTAAAACGTTTGAACTTAAAATTAAATAAAGAAAGCCTATTGTGGCTTTTTGCCTTGGGGTTCCAAAGAAATAGCATTTAAACTGAAGGGTTCCGCAGATGTAAGAAAGTAGATGTATGTAGTTCTACTAGCCGCAAATTATTTTACAAATAATATTACATTATTAGACATATATTTTAATAAGTTTTCGTAGACCGAATAGATTTAGCCACGAACCGGCGATTGAGAAACACTGATTTAGAATACAACCTAATTATTATGTTTGTAGGATGTCAGAATTACAGATGTTCTATTTTCTATTACGAATTTCTACCTTTGTGCACAAGTTTTGGAAAGTACCATAACTTTAACCATGCATAATGGTTTTTTGCCCGTTATTATTGGAACTATATTCAGTACTGACTTTCTGTGCAAAAGCTTGCATATCTTCATTTTATCTGCTATGAAAACTGTGTCATCAGTATACCTCAAGTTATTAATTTTTTCATCAGCAACTGTAATGTCAACATTATGGATATGATCTTGTATAAATGAAATCCATGCAAACTTTTGTGCAATCATAATTTCTGGAGTTAACCACGAAAAATACTAAGATGTAAAATGAATGGTAGACGTGATGTAGCAAAATGCTGAGACTAAATTTCCTTAGCGAACTAAATCCACAGGAGTACTAAAATTATTCAATTTAGGATGCAAATCCTAAAACACTTAAGTGAATTGCAAGTTCCTCCTGTTATACATTCAGAATGCAACCGACAAATAACAAGTAGTACACTGTAAAATATCACCGTGTATTTTATCTCAAAGTATCCTTTATAAGGATTTATATTGGGGCTTCTAATGTATGCACATTTTTAAGTAATGAAATATTGATTTTACTTAATCGGCTTTAATGTATTTAAAATATGTCGTTAAGATAAGGATGAAGGACATTTACGAAGGATAATAGAATTATATGATAAAAGTTGGAAAATGAAGGAGACATATTTTCATCTAATTTTCCTGTTATGTCTTAACCAATCTCTTAATTTAATAATTGGGTTAATTTTCACGGAAAAAAAGTTAAAATCAAATTAATTTTTAATTTTGAACTCTGTAAATTTTAGGGCATCTGAAGGTTATTCAAAGGTCACTACATTAAGAGAATCAAGTTGGTATTGATAATCATGGAATTTATATACCTAGACTTGTACTTTGTCGGAGCAAAAAGCGCTCGTCTCTAATGCGCGGTGTTGTTATTAAATAAGAGGATTTACTAATTATTTGAATAACAAGGATTATGTGGTTCTAACCATATCGCGCAGTCGAGTAATGGGTGGTGAACAACTACCTTGGGCAAGCATAAATAAGACCAGCAATTTACAATCACGTCACATTGGTTCGTTGTCACAATGGTCAGAATACTGTCAACGTCTCTTTAAATAAGGCAAGCTTTTTTAGGATATTTTCAAACAAAAAGATGTTAGAGACTGTTCTCGCCAGTTGTGAGAATTATTAATATTTTTGTTTAGTTACCGAACAACTTTCGAACCATCTGTGTCGTGTTAATTTTTGTACTCAGTTCTGCCTGTACGCGAACGCCGGTCAGGTTACTTGCATTGTTGTAGTTCACGATTGTATGGTATATACATTTTTCTCGACAAGCTGCTCGCGCCATAACCTACATTCGGAAATATTGCGGAGAGATTTGTATTTAAAAAGAATTAGGTACACACCCATAACATTTTTGGTTTCTTGACTCACTACAGATGGTCCTGGACTCATTTTTGGGTCGTTATCGTATGAGAAGCATTAATCTACATTGTTACGAATACATCCCTGCAAAAAACTATAGTGGCCGTGGGACAGTACAGTGATCTTTGAACATTCGAGAGTTAACTTGAATATTCTGGAAATGTATGGAATGATCTAAGGTACTATATAAGACGTCTACTACTTCCTATCGAGGTCAGACTAAATCAAGTAGTTGAATCAATTCAGCTGGTTGGTTAAGGTCGACAGTAAATTCTTCAGTCTTCCATGCATTCAGTTTCAGAGTAAAGTGATACAAGTGATTGAGTTCAAGTGAAGATACTGAGTTAGTGAAATTCAGTACGGTGACTGAGTGATGTAGTTAATCGCGCACCTGGACTAGTTTGGACTACGGATATACCTGGAGCAGTTAACTGTCGACAAACTCTGGTATAAGCGTAGTAACTAGTGCTATTTATTGTTTAAGTGTAATTATTGTAAATTAGTGTAGAACACTAATATTTAAGTGGTTTAATAAAGATTTAAAATCACAGCCAAATTCGTCTTTTTTTATTGTAAACACGTAACAATATTAATTATATACTGGGCGACTGAACATTCAGTATTTATGAATATATCACAGTAATTTTCTGGATACATGTTTATTCATGTTAAGACAAGAAACGATCAGTTTTTCAACCATGTCAATACACTGGTTTTCGTCTTGACACGTTTTTGTTTCTTTGAACTGTTCATTATCACTAAAGGGAGAAGGCACGCAAATTTTCATCAACTTGGCGAGTTAGATTGGGAGCGAATAGTGGGTCTGCGAGAAGCCTGTTTATTTTTATAGAAATTGCCACTAGGACGAATAGGGAGTGGAATGTTGTCGGGCATGGTTGCAGGAAGACCGAACACGAATATCCAAAGGAATCCAGACGTCTCCGAAAACCCACAAAACACGAAGATCACCGCTTTAGACTTTTGGTTCTAAGAGATCGCTTCCCTTCCGCAAGAGTGATTACGGACAAATAGTATACAGAACATGGAAGGCCTGTTGGGATGCGAACCGTTTAATGCCGCATAAGAAGTTTTGAACTGTTTTCATACCGTCCTCATCTTGTGTTACCCCTTACCCCTAAGCATCGACGTAACCGACTGGAGTGGTGCAAAGAACGACTATAATTGAACTATGAATGGAATACGGTAGTCTTTAGCGACGAATCCAGATTCTATTCGGGGTATGCATGATGGCCGGGCAAGAGTGAGAAGGCGACGTATATAGGTATATGGATTATTGCTTGAAGTTAACATGATGTGCTTCTTGGGCACCGAAATATTATTTCTCTCATGCAACCTGCCAAATTTGTTTGTAAAATTAAACAAAACACCGAAAACTTTGCTTGAAATAATGTGAAGACGTCACAGTTGTGGGAAAACTGTTTTACTCTTGAGGATTACAAACCAGTACACTCAACGAACTCGGTGTAGAAGTTTTTGGCCAATAAACGTATCGCAGTGCTTTAAACCTTCTTAATGACCAGATAGAGTCCCATGTGACGTTTCTTTTCGTTAAAGTATGCACTCTAATTAGATATTGATATGAAGAAGAAAACGATGGAGCTTAGAGCAGAATGCAACGGTACGTAGTAGATTCAGAAACTCCTCTTGTATACCATGTAGACTAATGGGCAAATGTACGTTTTCTTTATTAAAATTAAGCATCATTCAAGTTATTTAATAGCTACGCCATATATATTAGCAATGGGGCAGTGATTAGCAAAATGGCTGTACACTTCTAAAATGAAGATTGTTCCGATGATGGTGGTAAAATAAACTTTCCCTTGAACTAAATATTCTTAACTCCCCTTTTAAATTATTTCCTTTTCTTGTTCTAAATAATATCTTATTTAATATAATTTTTAATTTAACCTTCTTTTATGAATGTGAAAGTAATTTTAAATATTAGGGATATTCTTTGTTGAATGCATTGAAATATTATATAGTAATGAAAAACGTAGGAAATATAAGACCTTCTGACATTTTTCTTTTATGAGTTACAAAACGGATTCCTACAATAAAAAACCTTTTTAATAAACATCTTTAATAAAAAATTTATATAAAATAGCAACATTATTCAGGTTCAAAAAGATTTATTGATGATACGTATTAATATTACGAAATTTATAAAAGGGAAATCAATATCTTTGATATTAGATTGGTAAGAAAATAATTGTGGTTTTTGTTTTCTGAATTCTAACCTTAGTTTTTTTCAATGAAAGTGTTATTGCATCGTGTTCATGTTAATCTAATTTTAAAGTGTATTTTTTGGTCTGTATTTTTGAAACAAAGATTTTGGTTTTATTATTCTTTTTGTTTCAAATTGGGCTATTGAGTTTAAAAAAAAAGCAAATAAAAGCCACTTTTTGTAAGAGTTGGACGATTTCAATTGGCAAATTACGATAATGATGACTGTTTATAGACATTTTACTTTAGAACAGAATAGAATAATGTTTATTGAAAAAAATGTACGTAAAATGTATGTTTTTAGTCAGTCAGGTACAATATATATATAGTAACTTATAGCTAATGAAATACGAAGCAATGCAAAATAATATAAAATAAGAATAAAAAAGAAAAAATACAAAATATTTGGAGTTAACAGTACTATTCACACTTACATTGGAGTTTAAATATTCTAGAATTGAATAAAACGGATTAGATTCCAAGAAATCCTTGACTTTAGCCCCAAATTTATTTAATGTGAGAGTTTTAATATTCTTGGGCAATATATCAGGTCTGGGAAAAAGTTCGTTGCGTTTTTTTAATAAAATTCAACTGGTTTTGTTATAGTGTGAAAATGAATTTATTTAAACCAAATATGCTCCATTATTATCGACAACGTTGCGCCATTTTTCGGATAGAGCCATGATGCCATCGGTGAAGAACTTCTGTGGTTTCTGGTTGAAAAACTGAATCAAGTGGTTTTCGCAGGCTTCTTTTGAAACCAGCTTAATTCCATTGAGAGAATTCTGCAGAGATCGGAATAGGTGATAGGCAGAGGGTGCTATGTCTGGACTATACGGTGGATGCAACAAAATTTCCCAACCAAGCTCTCGCAATTTTTGACGGGTCATCAAAAAGTGTGTGGTCTTGTGTTGTCATGATGAAAGACAACATCTTTCCTAATATTTAATTTGGGCCGTTCTCTTTCAATTGCCTGGCGTAGTATCTCTAGTTGTCCACAGTAGAGTTGAGAATCAATCTTCTGACCAACTGGAAGTAGCTCATGGTGGACGTTTCCCTTCCAGTCCCACCACACACACATCATTACCTTGTTCGGCGTCAATCCTCGCTTCGCGATCCCTTGTCCACGATCTTTTACGCTTCCGATTGTCGTACAATATAAATTTTTAATCACCGGTTTTTCATTTGCGTCTCAGCAGCGCATCGCAGATGTTAATTCGGTCTATCATGTTTTTCGCGCTCAACTCATGAGGAACCCATATATCGAGCTTCTTTTTGTAGCCAACTTTCTGTAAATGGTTCAAAACAGTTTTGTGGTCAGTGTTTAGCTCCGTAACAATATCGACACTGCTGATATGGACTGATTGGACGACCAGAGCATCTTTCGCATTAAAATTACCAGAATGAAAGCAAGCAAACCATTTCCGCACAGCAGATTGATAAAGTACCTTCACCGTACATAGCACAATTTTTTTCACAAACCTGCGCAGCGTTCTTCCCTTTGTCATAATAATATTGCAAAATATAGCGAAATTTTTCATTACTTTCTCCATTTTCAAACGCAAACAACGTTCCAACAACTGCACAAATTTTGATGTTTAGACACTCAAAGTAACGCTTGATCTGTCACCTTTCCAACGAGCGCTTAGTGGTGTCGCTGCGATCTGTGTTTCCTGAGTTATTTGCAATTGGCGCCGTCTATCGGCATAAACGCCACGAACTTTTTCCCAGAAATTTAATTGAAAAAAAGTTTCAATTTCTAGTTTTCAGTAATCTTGTAAAACTTAAATACAAATTAGTTTTAGTAATAATAATAATAATACTTTATTTCCCTTGCGAGTGTCAAACGTATGTACTTGTTCCACAGTTTTATTATGCTCCTTATTTTTGTATTTGAAAATTGAACATTGGTAAATATAAAGAAATGGCAAAGTCATAATTTTTAAACCTCTGAAACATGCTTACAAGCCGATCTGCAAGTTACCCAGAAATAATTTTAATAATTCGTCTTTGTAAGGCAAAAATTCGTTTTGCTGAAGCACTTAGTCCCCATACAATTAAGAGATGTGAGACTGAAATAGAGAATAGTAGGACATTTTTAAAACATTGACAGATGCCCAATCAATAAGATTTCGATTTAATTATATGGTTCTACATAACGTAGTTGCCAGATTTTGAACATGATGGATCCATGTTAACCCCACGTCTATATGAACGCCTAGAAAATTTACTGACACTGGGTTAGTAAACTCAGAATGCTTTAAAGTAATTAATAATTTATTAAATTTGTCATTATTCATGCAATTTGTTTGATGAAAATCAGACATGCGAATCATGAATTAACTCATCATTTAAAAAAAAAAAGATAGTTTTGAAATTTTGATCTGATCAACAACATAGTATCAGCAGCGTACATAAAGTGGGAGCAGCCTTTAATACACAAGAAGTCCTAAAATAGATCCTTATGGATCTCCACAGGTAATAGCCAGGTACTTGGTGTTATGAGCACTTTATCATGCTTTGCCGGCTCTGCTAATTTTGAATTTTATCAAAGAACCAAATGATTGACGTCCTCTTTGGCCGGTACAGATCACTATAGCTTAAACAGAGAGATGTTCCAGCAACTGATCTTTTAGTATGTATCTGTGTCAATTGTATTTAACTTCACGATACTATCAAAGCGCAAGTTGCGAACAAATTTCCAATGCGGTCTATTATGAAAAGTAGTCATTTTCAATGTGGTTTTATATATTGTAGCGGCTATTGTCAATTTTTAAATAATTGTTCAACATTGTATGGAAGGAAAAACACGTTAATCGCTTAAAATGTTTATAATGGTATATTTTGTTGTAAACAATAATAATCCATTATAAATTAAATAATTAGATAATTTAATGGAAACATTATGTACACCAACAAATAAAATTTATCAATTTAGTTAACAATTCAACAAATTTAATATAATAACATTAAAATTTTAATCTAAATAAATTAAACTTAAATTTTCATCCAACCAACACTATTATACCTTCCCGCATATTTAGGTTAAACAGGAAATGACAATTTCAATTTCTGTTCATAGAGGCAGAAATATCTACTGTAAACTGAAACAATAAAATCATAGGCAGGTTGTATTTAACATTAAAAACAATACCGCAGCTAGATGGCAGCAGGGACCAAATGTTCATGTGTATGTTACAAATGGAATGTGGTTAATTATAATAGAACTGGTCTGTGTTTCTGTCATTAGACCCTTCTGTGGTTACCCGACTGCCCAAACCAACATACGTGTGCATTTTATTGATAATCATCTGCGTTCTATTGATGTTTTCAGGGCCCTGGGTGATTTTGCTTTAATAACGGACCTCATTTACGCCAAAAATTACCTAAAACATTACTTGGGAGAGAATAGAAAGCAAGTGGGTAGTTTGCTGATATGTTCTAGATCAGTGGTGTCCGACCTTTTCCCATATTAGGGCCATAAAGTTAGGTATGTTTCGCGGACGAATTGCCTTAGACCGGGAGTCAGATATTAAAAAATCAGTCAGAGACATGTGGGTAGAAAGTCAAAAAATCATAAGTGATGGCAGAAATTTCAAAAATCACTTCTAGACGCTATGGTGCTAAAGTTTTATGCGGTCTGTTTGAAAAGTAAATATTGGAGACCAATGTTTTAAACATTGACGTCAAATAATATAGGAAAAATTTACATTTATTTGGTCAAACTACCGCCAGGAGAGGTTTTTTTCGTAGAACCATTTCTAGTGGTTTATTATCGTCGGACGCAAGCGCAAAGTTATTTTAACGCACTGCTACGAACTTTGCGCTTGCGTTTGACGATAATGAACCTTTACGATAGCTCTAAGTTGAATAATGAGACAGGTTCAGCAGACATATGGGTGGAAGACGCTTATAAATATTACTTTCCGTCCCCCGTACACATATTCACAGCAGAAATTCACGGTATTCTCAAAACTGCAGAGAAAATATAACAAAAGGACACAGAACAAAGAAAATACATAATCTGCACTGATTCCTTAAGTTCAATACAAGCAATTTGCAACCCGCACCCGAAGTATCAAACAGTAATGAAAAGGCGGGACAAAATGCAATCATTAAGAAATAATATCTACCAAATCATTCTTCTATAGATACCGTCTCATATAGGACTGAAATGAAATGAAAAAGCAGATAAAGCAGCAGAGTCGGCCTTAGCAAGTCTAACGCCCCGGGCGAGATTTTATTGCCACCCCCATAAAAAAAAATAATTATTCTATATAATACAAGTGACGTCCTAAAAAAAAAGGTACTCATTTCTCAAATTCAAGTGATGTCCTAAACAAAAAGGGTCCTCACTTCTCAAATACAAGTGATGACCTAAAAAGGACCGTCCGCCGCCCTTCCTAGCCTGGCTCCCTGGGCGATCGCCCGACCTCGCCCCCCTTAAAGCCGCTACTGTAAAGCAGCAAAAAAATCAATCGCAACCCCTGAAATAAATATACCAGTTCCAAAATATGACTTCACCAAATTCATCAAAAAGAAGATACAGTAAGAATGGAACAAATATTGGAGGAATACTACCGGCAAACTAAGGAAAATAAAAGGAAATCTTGAAAAATTGCCAGTGAGAGAAACAGAAGGGAACAAGTAGTGCCAACAAGTGACACTCCAACGTAACACACAAACAATTACTACAAAAAAACACCAGAAGTAAAATGTGACACTTGCCATACAACACTAATAGTATAACATATCATAACAGACTGTACAAAATATAATCACCACAGACAATTATACAACATACCAAAAGATATTTTTAATAAAATATAAGGTTTAGAAAAACTCAGTATAAGACCACAGACTTGATTAATTAATAATGAAAGGAATAAACCGAAGAACATCTATGATATGAGATTTGGGACATGGAAGGTGCGAAGTTTGTATAGGCCTGGTGCAACCATTGTACTGACTAAAGAAATAGAACGCCTCAATGTAGAACTATGTGCAATACAAGAAGTAAGATGGGCAGGCGCTGGAACTGTGACTGTAAATCAAAAATACACCATATTTTATAATGGTAATAATCAAGATCGACATGAATTTGGAACATGTTTTATAGTGAATCGGAAAATTTTTGAAAATATCTTATGTTTTGAACCTGTTAACAGCAGACTATCTTTCATCAGAATTAAAGGTAAGTTTTTCAATATTGCGGTAATTAACGAACACGCACCAACAGAGGATATTGATGAAGAAGTAAAAGATGAGTTTTATGACGATCTTGAACGAATATATAACAGTTTACCATTATATGATATTAAAATTGAAGCTGGCGATTTTGACGCAAAGCTAGAAAAAGAAGACTTATGGAACCCTCATTTAGGCAAGGAAAGTCTGCATGAAGAAACAAGTGAAAATGGTTTGAGATTGGCCAGCTTTGCATTGTCATTAGATTTAAATGTTAGAAGTACAATGTTTCCACATAAGGCAGTACAGAAGCACACCTGGATTTCCCCAGATGGACGCACTACGAATTAGATAGATCATGTACTAGTGGAAAGAAGACATCAAAGTGACATAATATATGTCCGAAGTTTTAGAGATGCTGAATGTGACTCCGACCACCATCTTGTCATATACACCATTAGACAAAGATTAGCAAGATGTGTAATGAAAAAGGCAGTCACAATAAAGAGATGGGATTTAGAGAACCTTAAAAGAAGACCAAAAGATATGGCACAAGTATTTATCTACAACCGAATATTATATTGTAAATTATCTTAAGGCCATAAATATGTACAATAATTTGTAAAAAGAAATTTGTTAAAAACCTACATGCTGAGCAACCAAAAAATTGTAATAAAAAAAAATCATAATAAAAACCATTGGAAAGGACTTGGATAACAGATCAATTTGAAATATAAATTTTGAGTTATCATGGAATAAATTATATAATATTTGTCCGTTTTAAATTTAAAAGGTATCTAAAGCATTGCAATATTTCTTCTTTAAATGTAAGTAATATATAAAGCTACAAGATATATGAAATATGTATTAACAAATTCAGGTTAATTTGCAGTTTACAGAAAAAAATATGTATATTAACTTGCAATTCTTGTCGACAAAACTAACAACCAAATATCTAAATACTTTCTCATATTTACGGTACATACTATTAATGCATCTCGCTATATTTTGGAATCAATATTCTGTTAAATTCATTATTTGGCACATAATTGGACATATAAAATAATAACTAGTCACTTAGATTATATGAATGAAAAATTGTTGTTATTAAATTATTTGAGATAATCTTATTCGTTCCTAATCTACATAAGCCACCTTCATTGAGTGTATGCCAACAGTTTCTCGTCCAGCGCTATGAGTTAGTGCGTTTTTTACAGCCAGACTTTGTGATTTATTTGTTTTCGTAACCAGAAGACTCGAGAAATTTTCTAGAACATTTTTAATACAAGATACATAAACTATTTACTAAAACTGCCAGCTAGATAAAAGTGAACTGGGTGTTAATATTGACCTAATAAAATTAATGGTACCATTAATATATTTATAATTTGGCTTATAATAAAATGAATATTCTCGTTAAGATCTGAATAAAACTAATTTTTAAGAAACATTTTTATTATTATAGTAGCAAATATCTATTTCATCGACATACTATACTTTTTAACACAACTATGTTTCACTAATTATCGATGATTTTGACATCAATATTGTGAGACCGATGTTATCGGACCAGTCATGTTTTGGTCCAATACTTTGTATTTCTCGTATTTTCCACTACAATATGAAAATGAAATATATTTGCACGAATATTAGTTACTTAATCCTGCAGACCTTCTACTTTGAAATGTAAAGCTGAATGCACTGAAAGCATAATATAGTACAGGCGCGCACCGGGGGGTGGGGACTCAAGGGCTTTCCAAAAGCTTTGAGTTTTCAATTCTTCAGTTGAGTTTTAGAACTCATGAGTTTTCTGGTCTTGGTCGTCTCTTGCATTTTGGCAGCAAGGACCTCTTTTTGTCATCACTTGAATTTTGAAGGTAAAGTCCTTTTTTTTGGTCAGCACTTTGGTTTAGAGAGATGCGCGAAAATGAGGTGGCCATGTAAGTAATTTCCCGTTAAAATGTAGGTCTTGGTCCATCTCTGACCCGGTAAAGCAATTTTGTCTTTTAAGCACCCTCTGAAGAAAAAATCCTGAGTACGTGCCTGATGTAGTTGAATTAAAAAATTGGTTGATTTAATTGTATCATATTCTTTCTACTTTATTATATGTTTAAGGTATTCAACCAATTTAAAACATTTGCAAAAACTAATTTAAATTTATTCAGTTATATAAAATTACAGTAAAATAGTATATTATTATACGAGTTTTATAAGACGATGTATTGTTACACGAGTTGTTTGGAGACCGACGAGCGAAGCGAGGAGTGCTCCAAAGAAACAAGTGTGACAATGCGTCGTATAAAACAAACAAAATATACTATTTTTTATACTCTGCATCACTTATTTTATAGAAGTTTTAAAATTTCATTTATAAAAATTATCGGAATACAATCTAGGGATTTTGTAAAATGTGTGTCACCATAGCAACAATGTATAATAAAACAATTTCTATGATAACACAACACAACAGTAATTTGACAGATGCAAAACAACAAACTTTCTTTTTGAATTTTCTTAATAATAATATTATAAAATAATTATCTGACAGGGAAATACTTACAAATTGTATTAAATAAACATTTTAAAATATTTGAGGTTATCAATGACACGCCGTATACTCGTCTACGCCAATCGCTCAAAATAAAAAATCACCAAAAACAGTTTAACAATATCTTTTATTGTTAAATTGTTTTCAGTGTAACAATGATATTGTGAACGCAAAGTATAAAAAATTTATTTATGTTGCTTGTTATACGTACTTTATTTTACTGCCCTACATTAAACAAATACTAATGTTGTAATTCTTGTTTACTGAAAGATATTATTTGTTGGAGTTAACAATTATTAATTAACTCATCTAATCAAGGTTAACAATTATATTTTGGACCTTTATTTAAAAGATAAAGGTCTCTTGTTTTTCGTTTCATCATAATAATGGTTTTATTGGCAGTTTGCAAAAACATGTCCCCTCTTCAGAACTTCTAAAATTGAAGATAAAATATGCAAAGCAATGACAGTATTTTTACTTTTTTTTTGTTACACGTATATCAATAACATTTTTTGTAGAAATATAGCGGCGACCCAATTGATTTTGTGATACCCACAATAATTTAGATGTACAGTAAATGATTTTGTTCGATATTTTTCCAATATTGATGTAAAACATCTGATGTAACCATCGATATCTATAGATATCTAGTGAACCGATACCATTCCTTATTTCATCTAAAACTTTTTAAATTCGAAGCCACAACTATTGATGACAAATCTGCTGCGTAACGTTGCATTTAGCTTTGCACTGAAAAAGAAATGGTGATTGTCTCTCGATGGTATCATTGCCCATACGTAAAGCTGAGTAATGTACATGTAAATCTGCAAAAGCCTTATTAGCACCACAATGATAAGAAAATGCCCAGTCATATAGCGCAAATTACAATATTTTAGTCATATATCGAGGAATTAAAAAATTTACTTAATTTTCAAGTTCATACTTCAAGGTCTCGATTACATGGTGCCAGTAATTCGTACGAGTTGCTAAACCGAGCATTAAAATATTAATGCGAACATATATTTTAGTACTAAATTCCATTATATGTTTTAGTACACAGGCGAGGATGGTGAATAGAAAGCAAATTTATTTACTCTCTCGAGTAGCTACCCGCACTATAACATTCTTGAATACTAAACTAGTACAAACATATGTTTTTACTATCAGACAGTACGGTGCATTGATGATAACCTGCAGGTGGATTTGGCAGACTTAAAAGTCAATTATTAAATTCTCCTAGTGTGGTTTACAGTTAGGTGGGTTTAGTCAACATTTTTTAGTCTAGTTTTAATCTTATTTTTTACGTTTAACTTTAAAATATAAACTATCATATGGCTACGAGCAAGTTCATACAATACATTGATTTAGTATTAGTCTTAAGGTTCTTAAAACTGACCTTGAGAGTTAACTAACATTTAACTTTTCTTAGCACTAAGATTAAAACCGCACAAATGCGCGTGCGCTCACACTGACATAAAATGTGCAAGTAATATATTACGAACTATTACTTTATAATATTTTGCCGCATAGTTATAAAATTATGTCACCAACATGTAAGTTTAAAGCGAACATAAACAAATGCTTCTTAATCATGCTGTATATTCTGTTAGTGAGTTTAAAGATATACTGCTAACATCTGAAAATAGATAGATATCTATTTTTTATGATTGCATTGTTTGTAATATGTTTAATAACGTGTCGAATGTAGATTGTACATTTTTACATCTTCTAAGTTATGGACTAATAAATAATTTAAAAAAATGAAAACAATTTTATTATTGTATTTATTCCGGAACATCTTTATTCACAAAGTTTATTTCTTTATTTGTTATCTATAACCAAAGATTTTGACTTTTGACGTTTCAAATATTAGTTATAACAAGCTATGTTCGGCAACACTGAACGAGGACACTATGCGCGTGCGTTAAACTTGGCGTTTCATTGGTTATTTATTAAAACTAAAACTAAAGCTAAGACTAAGGCTAAGTGGAAACTAAACCCACCATCATAATTAGTGTGTTCATCTCTATTGTTAAACTCCCCATGGCCTCCCATCTAAGTCTTACCAAAGTCGTGACGGCAAAGACGTGACGGGCCTCACTGGCAAAACACCCTCTCCCGTCCCCCTCTTGTCTAATCGACAAAGCACAATCATTATATCGGTTAGAATAGATTAGGTAAAAAAAATATACAACTAAATAATCGCAGCTAGCAAGGGAGAAATCTAAAAGCCAATTTAAAAATAAAAAAATAGTGTGTTGAATATGGCAGTAAACTGGGAAGATTGTCTTATTGTGAAATTTGTCGATATGTATCGAGAAAATGCATGTCAGTGGAATGCAAAAATCTTTAGTTGTAGAATCAGACAAGCTCGAGACATAGTGATAAGAAATATTGTGGACGCAATCCATATTGAAGATGTGCATCCAAGAATTACTGGAATGTCGTGTAAATTCTACTTTTCTGCGAAATGCTTGCTTTTAGTACACGGTTTTAGAAACTCACACGAGTTACTGGTATCGTGTTCAATATGAAAGAAACTGGAAGAACAAGTAGATGACACCATGACAGCTTAGTAGAGCTTTTTAGAACAGCAGTTAACAAATTTTAGTTGTTCATTGAATATCCAACACGCTGAACTGATAGGTAAGAGAATAAGAAGAAGATAAGAAGATAATGCCCCATTTTTTCAGTAATTTTTTATTTGCATCATTAATAAACTTCTGGTTACAACCCTGGCTTTGTAATATTTTAAAGTGGCGTAGAAAAATATTCCATTGCATTTTTTCTAAAAAACAAAGGTCCAATAAAGATATCTCATCAAGATAAATATGTAAGATCTTACAAGATTAGAGCTGTAAAAGAGAATGCATCTGTGCTTGGATGTTAGATAGCCAATTTTCCACCTGTTCATGAGAATAAATTGCGCCCTTGTGAACCATTGAGCCTCCCACTTACACCCACGCCCCTTTACAACACATCAACATCTTCAGTTATGCCACAATTTTCACTGTTTAATGGTTTCCCATTTCTCTACTTCTCATTTCGCCACCAGAGTTCATCAATATCTCGTACTTATGACTGGAACTCCATGATTTATTTCACCAAATCTATGACATTTAAGTTAAAGATTAGTTTGAAGGGGAATCTTGGTAGAGTAACTAGGGTAATTTAATATTGGATTTTCAACTTGTAGCAATTTTCATAGAGAATAGAAGGTGGGAAGTTAAATGTACATTATTTTCCATAACATGGTAAAAAGTTTTTTCTGTCACTGTTTCAATTTCATTGCGAATGCTTATTTTTACACGGTTTTATTTAGGTTTCATGTTTGTCTTGATCAAATCTAGTAATTGATTTTATATCCACTTTTTCCACTGCCGAAAAGATTTTTTGCAATTTTTGTACACATGTGTATCTCTTCTATCTCTATCTCTGTCTCTAAATCTATTCATTTTGAATTAAAAACTACTGCCGTATGTAAAACAAATAGTTTTTATACAAGTTGTGATGTAAAATTGTGCTGCAGGCAATTGCAATTTGAATTGCTGTGGTAAAGTGGCAATGTCATTAAGTGACAGTTAGGCGCGTACCAAACGGGGGTACACAAGAGCTAGAGCCCCCCCCCCCAAGAGCTCAAAAACTCGTCTGTTTTACGGATTTTTGCCAACATACAAGTGATAAGACCCCCCCAAGAACTCCAAAAATACGTGGTTGTTACGTTCTTTTGTCAAAATACAAGTGAGGACCTATTTTTTGTAGGTTATCAGTTGTATTTTAAATGTGAGGACCTTTTCACCGACCGCCAACATATATAAGGGAGGTATTGTGATCATACCGATTTTGACATTTCGAGATTTCGATGGATCTCCACGAATTGAGGTCCCTACATAACGTTTTGACTATTTTTAGCATGATGTCTGTAGGTCTGTCTGCCTGACTGTCCGTCTGACCGTCTGTCTGTCTGTCTGTCTGTCTGTCTGTCTGTCTGTCTGTCTGTCCGTCTGTCCGTCTGTCTGTGTACACGTGCAGAACAAATTCTGCTATAGCCATTTTTATGAAACTTCATATTTAAGCTTTGACATCAATAGCAGAAGTTGATCAACTTTTGGTAAAAATCGATTGACTAGAAATGGGAGTTTACTCGTGTCGATTTTAAGATTCTTGCGAATATTTAACAACAGAAAAATATTTCGAAAAAAATTATTTAATAAAAGTTGCTATAAAAGCAATAACAACTTTTATTTGAGACATTTTTTGATAAAACGAAAAATTTTTGAAAAATGTTTGAAATTTTTTGCAAGCATCTATTACCGACCGTCAACATATATAAGGAAGGTATTGTGATCATACCGATTTTGACATTTCGAGATTTCGATGGATCTCCACGAATTGAGGTCCCTACATAATGTTTTGACTATTTTTAGCATGATGTCTGTCGGTCTGTCTGTACGTCCGTCTGTCTGTCTGTCCGTCTGTCTGTCCATCTGTCCGTCTGTGTACACGTGCAGAGCAAATTCGGCTAAAAGGATTTTTATGAAACTTCATATTTAAGCTTTTGACATCAATGACATGAGTTGAACAACTTTTTGTAAAAATCAGTTGACTAGAAATGGGAGTTTACTCGTGTCGATTTTAAGATTTTTGCGGGTCGCTATGGCGTAGTGGTCAGCTCATTTGACTACCAACCATGGGGGCTCGGGTTCAAATCCCGGTTATGGCATGGAAATTTTCTCAAACAAAAATTGTCCTGGCTAATTGCCACAGTAGCAAAGGCCATTAAAAAAAAAAAGATTTTTGCGAATATTTAGCAACAGAAAAATATTTCGAAAAAATTTATTGAACAAAAGTTGCTATAAATGCAATAACTAATAACTTTTATTTGAGACGTTTTTTGATAAAATTAAAAATTTCAAAGAATTTTTGTAAAATTTTTAAAAAAATTTCTGTCTCAATTTTTTCATACTTATATGTAACCTTTCCATGGTCATGATAAATAATATCTTTGTTAGAAAATATAATAACATTTCTCTGCTGCTAGAATGTATTTTATACAATTACTTTATGATGGCGGTCGGTCTTGTGGTGGCCACAGCTGATTTTTTTTTTCATACTTATATGTAACTTTTCCATGATAATGATAAATAATATCTCTGTTAGAAAATATTAGGCCAAATTATTTTTACTCTGCTGCTAGAATGTATTTTATACAAGTACTTTGTGATGGCGCTCGGTCCTGTTGTGGCCACAGCTGATTTTTTGTAGGTCATCCCTTGTATTTTGGAAGGAACACTTGTAATGTAGAAGTTAAGACCTTTTTTTGCATTTTGAAAATTAATAAAATAATTTGAAGTGTATTTGACCAGCACTTATTTCCGAGAAATATCCCAATTCCTACGCTGTAAAATAACTTCGTCTTATGAGACACCCAAGAAAAAATCATAGGTGTGCGCCTGATGAGGGTAACTTTTAAAGAGCCACTTGTAATGCTGCATAATTTTGCAGCAAAGCATGCAAAGTGCATGTTTGGTTACAGATATTTTTGTATTATTAAAGACTTTAAAGAAAGGATAATTTAATGAATGAATAAGACTGCAGGATATCGCATGTTCTGTACAGCACTTAAAAAGTTAGTTTTCTTCTTCTTGACTAATACATATTTAATCTTAAAATATAATGTTTCTATATTTTATTTGTAAACGAATATGAAGTTAAAATTTATGGTTAATAATGAATTACTTTCCCAAAAAAATATATATATACTTCTATACCCAATTATACTTCTGGTTGCAGCAACTCCATTAGAAAATTCCACGAGCCACCACATATTCCCTTACAATTTTGTTAATGTCTAGGCTTCGGCACCATATAATAATGTGAGAAACGTAATATTTTATTAACCAGTGTTTTAAATTTCATTAGACTTGTCTTCTACAGCTCATAAGCGTCCCACTATAGTCTCACCGAGCCGTAGTTTTCATTACCGTACTGCTAATTTATATTGGGCACGGGCCTTTCACTTCGAAGAGTGAAGTTTCAGGTCTACAAATCCCACCATGATCCAAATCCGGGTTGGGGGCGGTTAGCGGTTAGCTTGTACTCTTTGATAATCATCAAAAGCTTCCATACCACACTATTGAAACTAAACAATGCTCTACCAACCATTTGACTAACCGTTTACCATGTAAGTTTTGCCACCAATATGTTAACTTGCAGTATTACTGTACCAGTGTAAAATAGGCTTTAGTTGAGTGTTCGTTCTGTAATTTTGTTCTTTTGCATTTAAGATTGCCAAAGACAGATTAAATTACAAAAATATCTGATGCTAGTTGTAATATAACGTTTGCGACAAGTGTATACAAACCTTAAACAAAGACAGAAGTAGGAAAAATGAAATTGTGTCAGTAAATTCAAGATATTTTCATTCTTTTTGAAGGACATTTTTCTGTATTTCTTCATTTTCCTCGCACTGTAATGGCGCGTGGATGTCGTAAGAAAAAGGTAGTGTATTTCGAGATTGTGAAAGGTTGGAAAAGTAAATCAATACAACTATTTTTTTGCACCAGGAAAAAAATGAATCTGTGATGTTTTTTGGTTCATGTAAGTTTAAACAGATAGAGATATTTCTGATGAAAAGGAAATGCTATTATTTCTTCTAAATTTGATTAAATTTTCGTCGCCGTTCATCTTAATTTTTAGAACGAAGCTGTTCTAAATTCTCTTAAATAACTTTCCTGAAATCTTACGGAACTTAATCCATTATCCTTCAAATAATAAATAAACTGTTTACAACAGCAACTCGAGAACAAATCCTACATTAATCCTATTTTAAATAAATCTTAAATTCTTATTTCCTTTCGTTAAGGTATTGTCTTAAATTATGGCTCATTTCTGTTAGATCTTTGTTTGAAAACCTCTTGTAATTCCTCCTTTTACATCAAGTCTTAATCTTCAGTAGAAAGGGTGGAGAACATAATGTATAAACAAATAACTAAAATAGGAATAAATAAATTTGTAAACTCGTGTACTACGTGTATATTTAAAAAATTGATTCGAAGTTTAGATTTCCGAAGTAGGTATTTAGTAAGTAATAAGAATTTTAGGGTACACTTTAATATTCTTAAATATCGATAACTTATGAAAGAATTAGCCACGTTCCTCCATCTAGAAACTTATAAGCGTACTTTATATAGCTACCCAGTTTTCCAGTTAGTCAAATAAATTTTGCAAGGACAATGTTGCAAGATAAAAAAATCAGCTGTGGCTACCACAGGACGGACCGCCATCATTAAGTAATTTATGCTGCTTTATCAAAAAGTGTCTCAAATAAAAGTTGTTAGTTATTGCTTTTATAGCAACTTATGTTGAATACATTTTTTCGAAATATTTCTCTGTTGTGAAATAAAAATCTTAAAACCGATATGAGTAAACTCCCATTTCTAGCTAACCGATTTTTACCAAAAGTTGATCAACTTGTGCCATTGTTATCAAAATCTTAAATATGAAGTTTCATAAAAATCCTTTTAGCCGAATTTGCTCTGCACGTGTAGACAGACAGACAAACAGACATGTATCATGCTAAAAATAGTCAAAACGTTATGTAGGGATCTCAATTCATGGAGATCTATCGAAATCTCGAAATGTCAAAATTGATATGATCGCAATACCTCCCTTATACAAGGTGTCTCAAAAGAAATTTTATATTTAGTGGATCGATTAAAAAAAAAGTAAGCCGTATATAGAAAAAATGTTTATTAATTATTAAAATACACTTTTTGGGGATTTATTTCTTAAAAATAATATCGTCTAAATGTAGACCCTCGCGTTCTCGGCACTCATTTAATCGAACAGTAAAATTACTTATGACGTCTCGGCAGGTGGACTCGGGGATGGCTGCCATTCCGTGTCGGATATTTTCTTTCAAATGCGCCAGTGAAGTCGGTTTATTGGCGTAAACTTTCGATTTAAGATAACCCCATAGGAAAAATTCCATAGGGGTTAAATCTGGACTGCATGGAGGCCAATTTATGTCACCTCTCCGGGAGATCAATTTGCCTGAGACATTTTCACGAACACGTGGCAGAGACATTGGACGTGTGTGAAGTTGCTCCGTCCTGTTGGAACCATGTTCTTTGGTTATAGCCAGGAAAGTTTTGCAGTTCAGGTACCAAGAAGTTGTCTAACATCTCCACATAACGCTCTGTATTCACTGTAACTGCACGCCCCCTTTCGTCTTCAAAAAAGTAAGGGCCGATAATTCCTCGCGCCGACATCGCAGCCCATACGGTCACTTTAGGCGAATGTAAGGGTTTCTGATGTTTGCGTTTCGGATTCGTTGCACTCCATTAAGATGAAAATGAGCTTCATCCGAAAACAAAATGTTGGTAAACGTTGAAAATCGCTCAATCACCTGATTTACGAAATTAAGCCTCTGACTGGCATCTTGGGGCTTTAATTCTTGCACCAATTGAATTTTGTAGGGGTGCAGCTTTAGGTCTTTGTGCATAATGCGATGTAATGATGATCTATGCACATTTAAAGCACTTGCGCGTTTCCGAATTGAAAGGTTCGGGTCGTCACGAACAGACTGATTAACATTCTCCACGTTTTCTACCGTTCTTGATGACCTAGGTCGCCCGGATTTTGATTTATCCAGCGTTTTACCAGTCTCTTCAAACTTTTTAACCGAATGTCGAATGAGAGGAATGCTTGGCGCATCATTTAAGTGGCGAAAACCTCGAATACTGCAGAATTTTCTACGCGCTACAGTCGCCGAATCACCGTTTTTGTAAAACTCTCGCACGCATAACGCGCGGTCTGCTCCCGAGAAACGCTCCATAGCGACTAAATTCCCAAGAGCCAGGCTACCGATTGGCATAACCCCCGCGCCCCTCGGATACGTTGCGTTCACGCAGTAAGCTAAATAAATATAAAATTTCTTTTGAGACACCTTTATTAAAAGACTTTAAATTTGTTATAACTTTCTTTTGACAAAAGGGCAAGCAATATTAAATCAGAGAAAAACACAAAAATTTTGTGCAAATGGAAATGCAATTTTCCCTATGACCGGAAAGCGTGCAGGGGTTTAGTACCATCCCTTTTTTGTTGTCACAGGGTAAATATTCTCTCCTCCAAATGGCATGCTGTATGAAATCGGAGACCAAAAATGTCATGAGCTCCCGGTCTAACTGACGTTATAAGTGTTTTTTAGTCATACCTACAAAATCCTAAAAAAATAATATTACGGCCAGTGCCAACATATACCTTCTTGATATTATTAAGACAATTTACAGCTTGAAAGATGCCAACCGAAGTTCTGTGGATGTAATTTCGAAAATTTCCTTAGATTAACAATCAAGTAGATATTGCATCTCTAGAGCTTTTTCTTTCTTGAATCTTTCCCCGTACGATCTCCTGTTTGTGCTCTTTTTAAATTACATGTGCAAGATATTTGAACTTTCATTTGTCTGTGTTCTTACATGATCTTCTGTTGAAAATTCTTTCTCCGGATTAGTTCAATACTGAGTACAAGTCTATGAGTACAATCATATATATCCACTTTTGAAATGTTTTATTTATCTTTCGCTATCTTCTGATATTGACCATGTAAGTCGACCAGAAAAAACATTTATATCATATTTAAAACTATAGTACTATGGGGAACAATATTTCCTCAAACGATCGGAGTTTGCGAACCACTTAAGAATTTTGATTATCTGACAGAAGATGATGTTCAGAGTAAAGAATCGAGTAAAGAACATTCATTTAGCAGTATGTAATATTACATCCAATAATAAATCATGTGAAAAGCCTTACATAATTTTGTTTGTAACAGACGTACAAAAAAATTATTTATTTGTCTGATATTTACCGCTTTAAATTCTTATTTTCTTTCCCCTACTTATATTCTAAGCACAACCCAAAACTCTATAAAATAAATTAAACTTTGTAAGGTCACAATATACGAATTGGCAATTCGTAAGTTGGAAGCCAAGAAAACCAGACTAACTATTTCAAGAGTTTCCACTACAGTAAAGTGTAATACTACATACAATCGCTACACATACAATCATCCGACCAGACTAATTTACAACGAGTGCCAGCAAAATACAAACCGTCTGATTTTAAACTCGATGTAAGCTATATTATTACAAATAGAAGGTAAGCGATAGAACAATGTTTCTCAATATGTACGTTGCAGGACACTTCGAAGTTAGTAATTATGGTTGATACGCAAATTATTAGTAAATTTCATTTGTAAAAACCTTCGAAGGGAATATTGGCTGGTGTTTCAAATAGTTTTAGTTAAATTGCAAATTATATTTATTTTCATATTGACGGAAGCTTGTACTTTAAATAAAACTCTTCCTTCTTTCTGTCTCGTTTCTTGGCCACTTCGTTATCTATTTTTCAGGACAGTCGTGGATTATGGTTGCGTTAACGTTGGTAAAATTTGGAAGAATGTCGTCATGGTTTAGACCAGGGGTCGGCAGTACGCGGCTTGCGACCCGCATACGGCTCTTTGAGGACATTCGTATAGCTCTTCAAATTAAATTGATAAAGAATAAAATTTAGAAAATATTCAAAAAGGCATGTACAATAAAATTATGGTTCTTTAAAATGTTTCCAGATGCCGTGAAGGGTGGATTTGGCTCTTTAATCTCTGAAGACTGCTGACCCCTGCTATAGACCATTGATTGTTTTTACCGACCGTCAACATATATAAGGGGGGTATGTGTTCATACCGATTTTTACATTTCGAGATTTCAATGGATCTCCACGAATTGAGGTCCCTACATAACGTTTTGACTATTTTTAACATGATGTCTGTCGGTCTGTCTGTCCGTCTGTCTGTCCGTCTATCCGTCTGTCTGTGTACACGTGCAGAGCAAATTCGGCTGAAAGGATTTTTATGAAACTTCATATTTAAGCTTCTGCCATCAATGGCACGAGTTGATCAACTTTTGGTAAAAATCTGTTGACTAAAATGTGGTGGCAACAGCTGATTTTTTTAAACTGTTAAGCGCATAATATTTTATGGATCTTTTCGTCTTACGTGGACAAAATACTTATAATTATTTCGGATAATCTTCCGAAAATAACACCTGATAATTTGAAGGGCTTTTTATCTTCTACAAGGATAGATTTAATACTCCATAGGACTAGCAGCATTTTCCGCCAAAACCACATTTTAAAAAAGCCTACTGTATCCTTGGCAGCAATCAGTTGGGATTTATTTTGGCCTCACATAATTCGACATCTTGCTATTTTTAATGTATGTGCCTGTACGCCAATATTATTATACTTATGCTACACGCCGCATATATTTTGAAAATATGAGACGTACTATAGTTCAAACTCGATTTGTTAAAAATAATTCACGAGATCTGAGCCGATTTATCTCTCTCTCCAGTATCTGGATGACCACGCAGCCTTTTGTCACGATTTAGAGTAATCATCGTGCAGAATTCTCTAGGTCTGAATAAGGTCACCTCGATTTTGGCGGTCTTGTAGTTTAGATAAATGCAGACGATGTAGATGTTCCTCATAATCAAGGTGAACACATCCAAAAGGCAGCCTAGTAGCTCAGTTCTGAACATCTTCCATCATATTTCAATGACAAATATTGAGGACCAAATGGTTATGGCATTTTCTAAATGCTGTTGAACAATTAATAATTTAGGAATTCAACCTTACACCGCAAGGTAGAAAGGCTTCAGGATTAAGTAAGTAAGGAATTCATCTGAAACTTTTCTTGATCATATACAAGGCCACATTAGCTATTTTAACGGAAAGGCTTACTTAATTTGACCAACTCAAATTATCCGAGTAACGGGTAACCCGAGCTCCACTTGTTCTGTAGTAGACGAGAGTGTAGTACCACATAGTCTCTCCTAATTCACACCACTATCTATTATCAGAAGCTGTTCTGATCGACACTTTCTGATAGCTCTCCATTATTTTCTTAGTCTTCTTATTTCGTAAACTATCTGTTTTACCAGTTGTGATCTCAACGTATTAAGATATCGCATCCAGACCAAACACGTTGAACTGCGTCGAACAGAGCTGAACTGCGATACATAATTTGAAACCATGTGCAAATGCACATAGTTGAAAATCAGTAGTCGCGCTTTCAAAAAAATTTGAGTTATGTTCATCTATGTTCCAGTTCGAGAACGGTGCGTGTAAATCACAGTTCCTTCCAAACAGGCAGATATTCGGCAGATTGTGATCATTAACAAGCAGAGGTGCGTGTGCAGTTTATCGTCAAGATAGGATGATCTTATGATGATAAGTTTTTCCACCCAGTTCGCCACGCTTGGTCTGGATGAGTCTTTACGTCCACTATCAGTTTAGTTCAGCAATGTTGTACAAAGGCGAACACCCAGGATTACTGGCTTGAGAACCGTTCGAAACATAAAAAGAAACACGTTTTTCTTACTGCGTAATTAAACGTGAGCCCGTAGAAAATATATTGGCTTCTGAGTCCCTTAAGAAAGAATGTTGGATTCTGAGCCTCCTTCCAAGAAAAAAATATGGTGCCTGGTTACACTGGTCTCCTGTTGAATCAATCCATATTTGTTTGCCTGTTTAGAATTCATTATATAGTAATAAAAAATATGATAATATATCATAATTATAATAAAAAATACAAATCTATTCCTATGATACAAACTCGACAAGGCTGATAATAATTTATCGCCCATATGTACTGTTAGGAATTGTTTTAACTATTTTGCAATAAATACAGATTTCCAATAAATAAATTAATACTAATATTGCATTTCAATTACTGCAATTAACCGTTTACATATTATAAATTTAAGATATAATCTTTGCAACTGAAATATTCAATTGTTTAATAAATTATCTTACTAGCCAATCGCGTTAAATTAAATCCAAAATACCAAACGAATAATTTCATTAATTAATCGTTGAATGTTACAATGAATAATAAACGAGCATTGATGTTAAATCAGGTTTCAGGCGCATTTTACCATAAACGAATATTGTTTTATTGGTGACTGAAATTAACGCGTATCCCACTGGCAGCAATAAGGCGAACATTTAACAAAAGGATACTTTCTTTGTTTATGCCTGAATCAGCATGTTCTTTTTCCTTTCTATCGATTTTCACTCCGCTGTTATAATGAATAAGTGATAAATTTAAGAAAATAAATTTAAATACTTCTTGTTCAGTGCATAGTTGTCATTCAAAGGAAAAAATATTTCATATTGGATGAATTTTATTAGAAAATTTATAATGTAAGACAAAATTTCCTTGTCAGTTTTTAGTTTTGCAATTTATTTAAATCAACAAGAAAAATGTTTAAAATATATATATATAAATATACTATTTATACTTATGTTTTGGTACAAGTGAAGAAGAAATCATTTTTATTAATATTTATAAATTTTGCTTCTATTTATTAATAAAAATCTTCTTTTCCTATGTTTTTAAACAATCAATTAACGCCGAATTTTTCACTTTTTCCAGCCTCACATGTGCAAGAAAATTGTTTAATGTTGACTAAACTATTGTTAATATAATTTAAATCGCCTGTTATTTCACGTGGATCTTCAGAAAGTCTGTTTGTTTCAAATATTTGTCAATCTGAGTATAACCATTCCAATCCATAACCAATAGGCCATTCCAAACGCTTAAGCGTAACTAACTGGAATATTCATTTTTCTAAGTTGTCATGAGCTTTCTTTTTAAGGTTCGAAGTGAGTTTTTGCTAAACAAAATGATCAAAATCCTCACTTAATCGGTAAAAGTTACTAGAATTCAAAATATAGTTCCGCCTTTACCAAAGAAACAGGCTATAGCCTTTTTCAAAGAAGGAAAGAAGCATTATAACCTATTATAATAATAATTTACAAACAGATATTCGTGTCATTACTATATTCGTAAAATTTGACATTTTTTATTGTGAAATCAGTGGCAGCTTATAAATTGATCGAGTAGTTTGTTGACAGTGAGCGTTTAAAAAACAAGTTTGTGAAAAAATGGATATTACTCATAACGGTTTTCGTTGGCTGATTTTTTACGATTTTAGTAAAGGCCTAACTCTTTTGGTAATGAAGCACCATCAGAAAAGACTGTTTACAATTGGTTTGCAGAATTTCATCGTGGTCGTGCGTCCGTCAATGATGAATCTCGTGAAGGTCGACCAAAATCGGTTGTGATTCAAAAATACATCGATGCTGTGCGGAAAATGATCGGAGAAGATCGGCTGTGACTTACCGTCAGATAGAGGTATCCTTTGGCACATCGCAGACTGCAATACATTCAATTTTGCATGAACATTTAGCTGTGAAAAAGATCTGTTTCCAATGGATTCCGCATAATTTTACCGAAGCTCAAAAAAAGGCTCGTGATTGGTGTAAGAAAATTCTAAAAAAAAATCAACTTAGGTACTGCAAAATCCGTGTACAACATCGTTACAGGTGTCGAAACTTGGATTTATTCATATGAACCAGAAACTAAGCAACAATTCACTGTTTGGGTCTTCCGAGATGAACCGAAACCCACAAAACTTGTTCGTTTACGAAGCTCTTCCAAGAAAATGATCGCTTGTTTTTTGGGTTATACTGGACATGTCGTAATCATTCCTTTAGAGGATCGGAGAATATAATGCTGAATGGTATACAATAATTTGTTTGCCAGAAGTAATCGACAAAATCAGGAAAAAAAAACAAAAACGTCGCATCATTCTTCATCAGGACAATGCAGGCTCCCACACAGCACGTCCAACAATTGATTATTTGAAGGAAAAACATCGAATTAATATCTCATTGCCCGTATACACCTGATTTTTCCCCGACTTTTTTGTTCCTCAATCTCAAACAAAAATGTGTCGGCAGCTCAAGAAGTTGTTGAAGCCTTCGAAAACCATGTTTTTGAGATACCAACTTCAGGAAAAAATGTTTCTAGAATTGGTTTAAACGCACGTAAAAGTGTATAAATCTTAAAGGCGAATATTCTGAAAAGCAATAAAACAGTTTATTCCAAAGAAACATTTTTCTTTCTTAGTTTTTGTAAAAACTTAAAAGCTAGCCCTCATATTTACAGATATGTGTGTATTTGTTTTGCTTTTTTTTTCTTAATACATTTTTTTTTTAATTTTTAACTTTAAACGTCTTATTGATAAAACGAGCTTTTTCGGTTTTACCGATGAGGTAAAACGTGGTTACAGTCATACCTAACAAATCGCAATCATCAAGTGGTTTATAATGGATATAAGTCATTTAAATTTTCTCCAGCTTCAGGTGTTCCCCAAGGCTCGCACCTGGGACCGACGTTATTTCTTATATTTGTAAATGATCTATCCTTTTCAATTAAATCAAACTATTTATTTTATGCCGATGATTTGAAAATTTTCAACGAAATATCCTGCGTGGCTGATTGCGAACAATTGCAAGGCGACTTAGATAGAATACAAGAATGGTGCTTGGAAAATGAATTGTTCTTAAATTTTAAGAAATGCCAATTTCTAACATTTTCAAGAGCTAAACACAAAATTTTACACATGTACAATATAGATAAGCACAACTTAACTAGAGTAGAGTATGTCAAAGACTTAGGAATATTTTTTGACGAAAAACTGAATTTTAATTATCATATACAATCCTGTGTAAATAAGAATTTACGTAATCTGGGATACATTTTAAGGTGTACTAAGTATTTTTCTAATCCTCTTGCTCTAAAATCTTTATATTTTGCATATGTACAATCACATCTTGAATATTGTTCCAGTATATGGAATCTTTTTATCAAAATTGGTATCTTAAAATTGAAAGAATACAAAAAAAGTTTTTAAAACATTTGTGTTACAAAACTGGCAATGCACATTTAATTTCAGAAAGTTACAACTCAAAACTTGTCTTTTTCAATATGTTAAGTTTGAAGCAGAGAAGAGACTTATCTGATGCAAAGCAAATTTACAAAATCGTAAATAATCATTTTGATAACGATCATTTTTCTAGTCTGATACACTTACATGTGCCGAATTATAATACTCGTACTAAATATGTGTTTCAAATGTCAACGGCCAAAAATAATCTAGCAGCTAATGCTCCGGTTAATAGAATGTGTTCTTTAGTAAACGATATTGATACAGTTGATATCTTTAATGACACCCTCTCAACATACTGTAAAAAGATCAGATTATATCTTAAGGATAATACTAATATTGGTGGTTGACATAATATGTTTATTTAATTCTTACTGAAATTTATTTAATTATTACTAAAATTTATGATTTACATGTTCCTCGATTAAATAGAAAAAAAATAAGGAAAAAAAATAGTTAAGTGTTATTATCTTGCTTTTCAAAATTTTGCTTTTCAAAATTATGCTTAAATAAGTTTCTATACATCATTATGTATGTTCATGCATTTGTTATGATTATTATATAATTTTTTTTTTTTTTTTTTTACAATATGTTTAATTAGCTTAAATACTTTTTTGTACACATTATTTATAATTTCTGATGCAACCATATGTACTAATTTGTTATGAGTGATGATCTTTTATTGGGAACTCGGTCCTGTTGATCATCCCAGAAGTATAAATAAATAAATAAATAAATAAATAAATAAATAAATAAATAAATAAATAAATAAATTAAAACTTGGTTTTGTTTTATATGATTATTAAATAAATTAATATTCAAATATAATTCTGTACTTACAATTTTATTTCAAATTTTCATTAAACCGAAATTAAACTAGTGAACCTGAATCCGAAACTGATCCTAAGTAAATTCAGCTACAGATCCCAGATTTTATAACTATATCAACTCATTATGATGAGCTGAGATAGTTAGGCCTTGTCTGATTGATGTTAATATATATAGATGCTATGACCAATTACGGTAACGTCTATAGAAGCTAAACGATATTACCTACTTTAATAAAACCCATACATTCATTCGAAGTGAAATTTCATCCAAACCCATCTTCCATCCCCAAACTCGGACTGTAATTCCAATTCCCAAATTCTACGGTTCCTCCAGTCAAGAAATTAACTTCAAATAGATTAGAACTATTTGAAATCATGTTGTGATCGTTTGTTTCAAGAGTCTGTTGTTCTTACGATCAGATCGATTTGCGTTTAAAGCGTATGCAAATTTTGAGTAAATACATTGTTATTTTACATTCATAGGGATGCCATTTCACGTATTTTTGTTTGAGTTTCAATCAATCGAGTTGTTTTTATATTCTTTACGTAAACATTGAATTTTATAATTTTTAAATTTATATTTGTGTAAGGATTCCAAAATTTATTTTTAATCACGAAATAAATTGAATATTATATGTCAACAAAAAAATTTATCAATGCAAAAGAAACTTTTTTTTGCAAATAATTTCGGATAATAAGCAAAAAACTAGATCGTTCTAGAGTGTGTTACCAATAAAATAGAAAATTTAATTAGACTGTTCAAATTAGCGATTTATTCGATTTTCTCACTTCTTCTGTCACTCTAAATTATTTTAAAGCCATTTACATACTTAAAAGGGGCGCACAACCGCATATTTCTCACAAGTTTCTCATCCAAAACTAACAATCTGAAATAAAATTAGTAACACGAAAATTTGTAGCGAATTTTTGTGTTTTGTGTAATAAGATATTATTTAATTCTAAAAAAATTTCTTTATAGACGCTATCTTGTGGACTAATCGATAAAAATTTGCGTATCATGCGGAAAATTGTAGCTAAAGCTTGATTGCTATTTTGTTCCCTTGTGAAAATTACTTGTAACTATTGTAATTGGTGTTTTAATTTGGCCGCCATCTTGAATTTACCGCGATTTTTAATATAGGTAAATGGTCATAAAGAGGCTCCATCTGGCGGTATTATGTTGAATTAAGCTAATAGACAATAAATCGGCATATTTCAAGACATTGAGAAGACGTCCCTTATTATCAGTGAAAATAACATAAGAGAACACAAATCAAGATATAAAAATTTAGTTAATTTTTTTCTAGATGTCAGATTACAATAAGTCACAAAGTTATTTACCCATAGATGATGCACGTTAAATGATTAAATTTTCGTGAAGAACACGTGTGCCAAATGGTATTCCATTATCGTCAAGTATAATTGTTTTCGAAGAATGTTATTATTAATTTATTTATTATTTTATTTATTTCATATCGGTCTATTTCTACAACGAGGTTATTCGCCGTTGCCACGGGGCAAGCTCCTACACTTGGATGAGGGGGTGAATTATTGTGAAAATGGGAGTAATGTTTGTTAAAATATTAATTGCAATGCTATATTTATAAGGGCAATAATTGTATCTGGTTACTTGGTAACAGGTTAATGTTAACATATTATTCTCGCCCGAATAATAACACCAACAGGGACTTGAATCAGTTACATCGCAATACAGACTGTTTTTACCAGTCAGAACTGCGTGATTTAACGATCTCGGCCACTCCGTTGGCTCCAATATAATAATATTGAATATACAGCGATTCTCAATATAGGTAAATAGTCATAAAGAGGCTCTTTCTGGCGGTTATATATTACATTTTTATATAAACTGTAGAGATATAAAAGTTATTTGAAACCCACAATTATAATTTAAAAATTACAGAACATTATTGTCTGATATCTATTATTAAGTAATTGAGTGATAATATTTCCTCAACATTTTTTCTACAGTTAAATATATCCTATTAGATACATACAAATTCTGTGCAATTTTTGATGCGTAGGTTGCTGCTAGTGTTTCTGATTTCTCGATATTTTTCATTTCTCAAGAAATGAAAAATTAGATTTATTTTCCCGCGAAATCTCGAGAAAAATAATTATTAGAATATATATCTTTTTAGGGTTTTGTAGGTATGACCAAAAAACCCTTATACCGTCATTTTGTCGTCTGTCTGTCTGTCTGTCTGTCTGTCTGTCTGTCTGTCTGTCTGTCTGTCTGTCTGTTCGGTAAAAATTGTAGCCAAACGGCTAAACCTAGAGAGTTGAAATTTGGCGTGCTTATACAACTCTTTGACCCGCACATAGGAAAAATACTAAAACATCTAAAAAACATACCCCCCTAAAAATATAAACAAATATGTGCTCATCGAAAACAAAAATATTTTTTTTAAATTCTGAGTAGGGTATCAAATGAAAGCCCTTCGTACGTGGATTAACGATCAAATTTTTATTTTTGCAAAATAAATTATTTTGATGCGATTTTTGCCAAAAATGTGCAAAAAAAATTTTGTCCCACACCCTGTAGCCCAGATGGTTTAAACTAAAAATCTAAAAAAATTCTAAGTAATGTATATTGGTGTGAACCGAAATAGTACAACAGGAATTTTTGATCAGATTATGTTTTTGGAAAATAACGCATTTTTTGTGGTTTTTGGTTCACAAAGTACAAAAGTTATACCAATGTAAGACACTCACATGCATAGCGTTCGATGGCTACATGCGTTAGAGCGCTCTTTAACTGGCTGGAAAACGAAGGGTTTCGAGTTCGAGTACGGAGTTAATTTTATTTTTTCTGTTTTTTTTTGCATTTTTACTTATCTTGAAATTATTTTGTCAAAATTCTAGTTATATTTTGACAAATGTTGTATTTAATTTTTATGAGCGTAAATTTAATAACCAGTCTTATTATATGATTAACAGACGATAAATTATTTTAAAAATATCGTTGATTTTGCCGTGATTACTACAAAGTAAAATTTGTCCTACACACTCAGCATACCACTTTCACTTATTATATACCTGCGAAACCCTGAAATGTGTGAATATTCACACTTGACATCAATTTTTTTAATGTTGAAAATATTGTTGAGGATAAAAACATGTTAAACTTATAGTCAACTTTAAAGTACTAAAGTATTCATTTAAATAACATTAGAACAAATGGATAACGGGGCTCTAAAAATGATTATGAAAACGGCACGTAATTGCACGTATATGTATAGAGAAATTTTCAAAAAATTAAGAAACTAATAATAATAGTAATAGTTATTTTATTTAACTTGTAGGTAATCTTTTACATAACATTTTTAAACAGAACAAAAAAAATGAAATGTAATTGATTATAATAAATAATACACTAAATTAAAATAAAATATTGTAACAATAAATTCAAATATTATTATGCCTATATAAATTCATAGACCTAAATAGAATTAAGATTTAAGAATGCTTGTATTATATATTGTACTGGTTAATAGCCTGAGTAGCTAAGACCATTATAATAATTAAAAAAATAAAATAAATAAATAAATAAATTCTAATTAGCTTAATATTATAAATCGCTTCTTATCTGTTTCCACAGTTGCTTTGCGGGAGACAGAAGACAAATTTTATCAAAATTAAATTATCAGTTACTCTTATTTTTTTTAAATAGTTTTTTAAAAGCACAATGCATTTAACGTTGCGTCGACAAAATTTTACAATTCTCGAGAAATGAAAAATGATAATTATAACATTTTCTCGAGAAGAAACACTAGTTGATACTAATTTTATTTCACATTGTTAGTTTTGTATAAGAAATTTGTGAGCTCTGAGGGTTATACTTATATACAGTAATATAGTAAATGTAGTCTTTAAAAATAAAAACCGTCCTGCAAACATGGTGGGGTACAACCTACTTTTCTCGAATTATTCTTTACCATAAAGTAAACTTTTTACTTTACTCTTAAGTTTACTCTTTACGTTTACTCTATACGTTTACTCTTTAGTAAAACCATAAAGTCTTCTAATGTTATATCCCCCATTATATCTCGAGTGTTCCCTTTTCTCATTTTCCTGGCCAAGTCTTCCAAATTTTAATGTTTTGTTTGATTCCACCAACAAAACCTCAAAAACTCATATCAAATATCCAAACCTGATACATAAAGTATTCCATAAAATGGTTTGTTTCAAATTGATATTTATTTTCGTATCATAAAGTTTCATAAATAATTTGGAAATTTTACTGGGTTATTATAATCGGATGTTGATGTGCACGTTTTAATTCATAAAGTTGTTGAAATAATTTAATTTAGATGGCATACGTGATTCAAACTTTATATCCATTATTTAAATATGCTACATAATTTTGATGGGGGTAATTTCGAAAGTTTAGTGGACTAAAGTTGATATTTTAATTAGCACTACGATATAATTATCATATTTCGTCAATAAAAACAATAATTAACCATAAAATACGATTATATAATTACAAATAGACAACTCACATTTTTATAATCATCTAATTGTGTAACAGAATTCTTCTCTTTTTCTTTGGGCACTATCACTCAGGTTGACTTTTAGCCTCACTCACATAAGTCCTCCAGCTTGATTTATTCATTGTCAGGTCTTGCCAACTACCCTGTATACCAGTAATTGTTAGGACTTCGGTTAGCTGATCTCTCCATCTTTTGCGCGGTCTTCCCATTGGTCGACGGGTATTCAATCTTCCTTCCCATATCTTCTTAACCATTCTGTCCTCCCTCATCCTCATAACGTGCCCTATCCAAATCGAAAGTGAAATCGTCTGCTTAACAGAATTAGTATTATTTATTTATTCTTGGATACAAAATTCGGGCCATTCTCGTTTTCTGTGACCTTAAACCATCTCTCGGGTAAGTTTTGCGCGAAAATAATATAAATTTTAGGGCTGAGAAATCGTCGATCAATTTTTGTATCTCATCCACATCTCAAAATGATATTCTGCATCGACCATGATAAATACACCGAGTCAAGTAAATACGTTGCATTCTGAAGAATTTCCCAGCCCAAGTTAAAGTTTTACTGAGTACTGAGTAGTAAGAGAATCTTTTACGGCTGTATCCACATCCATCCTCTTCGCTAGATGTGTCTATCTCTCCAGTTGCCTTCTTGGAGACCTCTGTATTCCACTGCTTCATACACATCTGTTTTCCAGGATCTTAGGCCACCTGGTACCAAATTCCATACTCTATTGGGCCATTGCGTATCCGGATTCATTGTATATATACAAACCAGGAAAGTCTCTTCCTTTCAATGGGTTCGATTATGTTTTCTTCGACTCCCATTTTGGCTATAATTGCTTCATTACGTACGCGATCAAATTTTGAGATACCGCAACTCCATCTCCAGATATTTATGCAGCAGTTAAAATCTCGTTAGAGCTACATGAGGTCTAATATTATCGTAGTGTGTTTTTCTCAAACCTAAAAAATTTGACTCATCAAAAATTCAAAAACAAATTTTTAATAGCATTTTCGCAATTGGTTATCTCTTGAACACAAGATCCAGAAACGTCGAGGTCAGGATTTACCAAACGACTGAAAACCAGGGGTGGACTAGAAACTAAAATAGGGACTGAAATTTTATTGAAACGTTCAAAAATACTAATAATAAAAATAAAGGCCATAATATGGGGTTCACCCCCATGTGCTAAATGTTATAAGATCGTTCTCTATTAAAAAAGAATTCGTAAAGTTGGAGGAGGCGGGCAGAAAATCGCTCCCCCAAATTTGGTCCCCTCAAAATTGCTGAGCGATGGTCTGAGTGTAATGCGAAATAAATCGCCTATACTATAATAAGCTAGCGTATTAGGGTGGTTCGTAATTTTTCGGGTGTAGGTATGGCTAGAACCTTAACTCAGCCAGAAATAAGAATTCAACTTCGGTCAGACATGAAATACAAATAGAGCATAAAAGAGTGCGTTCTACAATCAACCTTATTGATTGGTTTTAATAAAATCAAAAATACTTCTCTTGCGACAGAAATTTGTAATATTACTTTTATTTGACAATTTACCAACAAACTGACCGTACTGTACCTACTGAAGAAACTCATAACTTATCGTACTTTTAAGTTCTTATCAAAGCATTCCCCATTATATTTCCTTGAAGAATTTACAATTAAGCAAAAATCTTTGTTCTAATAATTAAAGAAGGATGTCTTTGGCAGTTTTTTTTCAACCCTGTGTTCAATCAGATAAGTTTAATTAAAAGCTATAGATTTTTTAACAGGATTCTCATTAGATTTTTTATTTTGCTTTTTTTCAATGACTACTTATTTACAGAGCTACGAAGTATTGACAGCTAAAATTTATTTCAACCAACTAAAAAATGCAAAAATTTTAATTATTTTATAGGATTTGCCTCAAAATATAATTGAACGTTTATAATTTTTATGGCTAGTAGTTTTTTTTCACGCACACAAGCAGTAGAAATAAAATTTTACAAAACTACTGCATAGAGGGAAGAATGAGGAGGACATTAAACTAAAATAGGCTAAGAAAAGCTCGTGATCAGGCAGTTAAAACGGATATTTTGAAAAGACAATATTACCAAAAAGACACACATGGATATCTACAAAACTATTGTCAAGAGAATCTGTACTTATTGCTCAACATGGAAGCTGACAAAAAGAAATGAATTCTGACTGAGCGTCTTGGAAATGGTCTTTTGGAGGAGTTGCGACATCTCCAAACTTGAGCAGCACGTTCGTAATGATACCGTAAGAACAACTAAGAACGTTGATAACACAGAAATGACAAAGAACAAACTATTCTTATGGTATGGGCACCGCCAGGGTATACAAGATGACCGATGACCTAAGAAGATTTGAGAGTTGATTCCTGCACGCAGACCAGGGCAATCAGCAAGGACCTGGACCTGGACTGGATGTAAGAGAGGAGATGGAGGCGAGAGGTTTCAAAAGAGCCGACTGACTAGACAGTGTCGAATATATATAATAAAAGTGTTTCTTCTTAAATCGTCCATATCATCCACTGATATAAATATATTGAAGAATACTCGAAAATGTCTAGTTTAAATACCCATAGCCCACCATCTTGAAATTAATTTTCTTGTCTCCTATATTTACTGAAAATTGAAAAATATCTATATCATTTGTTTTTCTTTTATTTTCTCATTTATTTTATTGAATTATGACAAAAAAAAATCTTCCTCGGATTTACTTCATTCCCTTGATTTACTACACATTTATGAAATATGAAAACGACTTTCCGAATTTCCTATAAAAAATGAATTATTGAATAGAAATATATGAATAGAATTTTCTTGTCGATTTTTTGTTTTTAAAATTTATTTACTGAATTTATTAACTAGTACAATTTATTGTTTTTGACAAAAATTATAATTTTATTTTATCTCTTAACCTAGTCACAATTTTTTTAAATTTAAAGTTCCTCATTCCGGGTTAATCTCGCCACGATATATTTTTATTTCGGAACAATAAATCCATATAAATTCTACTGGGTATTCAGTACATTGTTAGCAATCTTAACAATAATTTATTAGTTAATAATTTTTGAAATATTCTATTGATAAAACCAGTGATTTTCAACCGATGTGTCGCAAGAGTATCTTTTGTGTCAAAAGATTTTAAATTTAGAAAGTTCAAAAATGTTTTACAAAAAGTTTGAAAGTATGCCGCTTAAACAGAAGGTTGGAAACAGACTAGTTGGTTCAGACTATTGTCATAAATCGATCTTTACCATTCCAAAAAAAAATAGGAAGCCGGTTCCGGGTTTACCCGGTTTCGGATATTCAAACCTAGAACCGGTTCTAAATTCAAGTAATGAACAAAAAAGGTATAAAAACAGATCTAAATCTATAACCGGGTATCCGGAACCGGGTTATACAAAGATTATATATCTGTTTTACCCAAAAAACCGGTTCAGATATTCCGCTTTCATTTTATTATTTTATGTATATTTTAAGTAACGATTACTGTACGAAATCAATATAATTTATAATTTGTTGTTGTAATTTTATGTGTTAATCCCATTTACAATTATATTACATAAATAGAATAAAAAACAAAAAAAAAAAGCAGTGGCCACCACATAACCACATAACGACGTACTTGAAACGTTACATTTAAGTAAGAAAAAATAGATACTACAAAAAAATTTCATTTTATCAAAAAATTTCTCAAATAAAATTTATTACTTATTGCTTTTATAGCAACTTTTGTTAAATAATTTTTTTGAAATATTTCTCTGTTGTGAAATATTAGCAAAAATCTTAAAACCGACAGGAGTAAATTTCCATTTCTAGTTAACCGATTTACCAAAAGTTGATCAACTCGTGCCATTGATGTCAAAAGCTTAAATATGAAGTTTTGTATAAATTCTTATAGCCGAATCTGCACGTGTACATAGACAGACAGACAGACAGGCAGACAGACAGACAGGCAGGCAGACAGGCAGACAGACAGACAGACAGACAGACAGACTGACAGACATCGTGCTAAAAATAGTCAAAACGTTATGTAGGGTCCTCAATTCATGGAGATCCTTCGAAATTTCGAAATGTCAAAATCGGTTCGATCACAATACCTCCCTTATATATGTTGGCGGTCGGTAAAAATTTCTTGGATATTTTTATATCTACGATTTCATGAATGACTTTGATGTGTAGTCTGATAACGTTTGGGTAAGGTCCATTTATCGGAGCCATTAATAAGTACTCACTTACGTACTTCATCCGTCCCCCTTTACCATAATTTGTGTCGAGGTTTGGGTCCTTATGACAGATATGGCTTTTACTAACGCTTCTGTTCGACAGAAATCTTTACGGGAAAGAGTTTTTGATAGTCATTGTTCCCTATTTGAGTACTAAGAGTTTTGATTTATTATTATTATTATTATTTTTGCATTCAATTTCAACTTTCCATGTTCAGTCGTTTGGTTACAATTTCTCCTTACAGATAAATAGACAGACAGACACATGAGGGACATTATATGAGTTTTTTTATAGTCATACCTACAAATAAAAAAAAGGAATCCAAACTAGATTATGAGCAAAAGAAAAAAAAACTTAACTAGCCCGCGGGCTGCAGTTTGAACATGCTTGCTTTATGAAATACTCCTTACAAATTTTATTTATTGCTGTGCTTTGAGTGCTGCGCTCTTTGCCATATACCACAATTTGTCCTCTTTAGACTGTTTTTCACAACCTTGTTGCAGTTATCCTTTGGACTACCTTTTGGTCTATTCCCAAAAATTTACACGGTACCTTGGTATCCCTTCTTCCAATAACCAAACTCTCCTGCCTTTAAAATAATTTAATTTTCTTTGCAATATTTTCTATATTAGTTCAACTATAATACATTAATTAAATAATAATAAAACCTGGCCCGAGTACATCCAGTTTTCCCGGTACTAAAATATTCCCAGTCCGGACCTGTTATCCTGTAGTTTAATGGTTCCGGGAAAGAGAAAATAAGAAATATTTTAGTTTATTTATAGAAACAATGGGATTTTTTGTTAGCTTTAAGAATCTGTTTTATAATATCTTATGAAACAAATCGTGAATATTGCAGAACTTCTTTCCTTCATAAAACGAAATAATACTGCTTTTAACAAAGCTTTAAGCGTAGGTGGCTTTGAGTAAATAAATCCATCTCCATCCAGATAATTTCCTAGTGCCATCAACCCTTATCTTTTTATTAAATATCACCCTCCACCATAAAATCAGTGGTGTAAAACAAATTCGTATTTGATCCCCGTCAGTTGATGAGACATTTGACGTTGAGGTTTGAGATACAAGCTTGTCGAACAATAGCTCTGCGAAAGCCCGAGCTCTGGGCGCAGATAACACACGATTGCGGTTTAGGTTCGTCCAGGGAACACTTGCATACGCCACACTGGTGACCAGGTCAGCTATTTCACTAAAGACCAGGGTTTCTCAAAATAGGATTATTCTAAAATCACTAAATACCCATCATTTAACAATTGTATTCTTCAAATATTTTTAAATAAATTTGTTTGAAAATCGTGTAAAACTTTTAGATTAACATGGAATGAAGTAGAATACAGCCTATGGTATTTTATTTCAATTCAAGTGCCTATTTTTAATCTAAATCAACCGTGCCTAAAATCAACCAAAATGCAACATGGAGTTTCTATATACCTCTCAAAATGTACTCTTTCTTCTTCTTCTTCTTCTGACTGACAGTGGTCAAGTGATTTAAGCCGAGAGATATTCAGATCAATTTACAGAATTGATCTGATATGAAATTGCTGTGTAGTAACGTTACTTTTTTTAAGATAAAATATTATAAAAAGTATAATGCCTTTCATTCATGACAGTAACTGACCTTGCTCATAGAGACACATTTAGTTACTATTTTCATAGTAACTGAGTTACAGAATTGGTCTGATAGGGACTGTACATTTTAAAATTTGAGATTATTCCTCATTAGTTTGCCTTTGTTAGTTTCTTCATTTATTTATTTATTTATTTATTTATTTATTTATTTATTTATTTATTTATTTATTTATTTATTTATTTATTTATTTATTTATTTATTTATTTATTTATTTATTTATTTATTTATTTATTTATTTATTTATTTATTTATTTATTTATTTATTTATTTATTTATACAACAAGCACAAGCCCAATAAAAGTGTGGCACTAAAGTTTTTTACATACAAAGTTATTTACACAGTATCAAAAGAAAAAAAAACAAAATTAAATTATTAGTAGAATAATTTTAACATAGATAATACAGAATATTATTTAAGTTTTAGTTAAAATTTTGTAGTATACTAATGATATTTTTCTTAAAGGTAATAAAACTGGTGGAAAAAATATCAGGAAAGTTGTCATATTCAGTTAAACTATTTACATAAAGAAACGCGATTAATTGGTGAATTATAGGCAGAATTAGTTTTACTAAAAGACAAAGATAAATGTTCGCTAATTCTAATATTGTAAATTGGGATTTTGAAGTTAAATTTAGTTCGAAGATCAGGACAATCACTAATACTGTTAAAAATTTTAAAACAAAAACTCAAATCATGCAGAATTATTCTGTTTTCTAAAGATAACAGATTGAGTTTCACATTTTGAAATCTAAAATTTAATATTTTTAAAAATCTTTTTTGAATATTCTCAATTCGTTTAATATATACAAGATATTGAGGAGACCAACATACGGTACAAAATTCCAACTGACTTCTTACTAAAGAAAAATAAAGAGATAGGAGTGTTTTATAGGATTTAAAGTCCATTCCGATTCTAGATATAATCGTCAGCAAAGAGAAGGAAGTTACAGTAATGAAAACAAGATAAGATTAATAAAAATCATAAATAGAAGAGGGCCAAGGTGGCTTCCCTGTGGCACACCGGAAGTGATTGTTTTTACATCAGATTGATAACCATTTACAACAACGTGTTGTGTCCTATTTGTAAGATAACTTAGAAACCAGGCTAACAAGTTGCCATGAATGCCAATTTTTTCTAATTTATGTATTAATATATTGTGATCTATGGTATCAAACGCTTTACTAAAAGCAGGTGCAATTCAAACTCTTTTCAATTATTTATAAACAAACAATTATAAATAAATATTTGTTTTACGAGAAAATTTTTATTAAGAATAAATAACTAAATAAAAAATTATGATAATAATAATAATTACCCGAATATGTTATTAAATTAAAACCTTTATTACGCGAATAATAGGGCAAAATATAACTTAATTATAAAATAATACCAATGAAAAAAAAATGTTTACATTATAATTTACGATTTCCTTTCTATGTTAACTTTACAAAAGTCTTAAGTTACAATGATAATCATGTCTACCCTTATATTAAATGCATTTTTTGAGAAATAGATTATTTTTTATCATTTAACATTTTAAATATTTTACTCTAATTGGACGATTATACTAAAATTATTTATGAAATTTTATTTCTGCAATAATACCAAAATTACCTCCCTTACACGTATGCTGTCTTTTAAACTGTACATAATCGTCTGTCTCTGTTTTCTTTCTTTACATTACATTAGTTCTTCGTTTGACTATAAATTGGTTCTATAGGTAGTTGTGGTACTTCGCATCAATCGTTTTTCGTAATTCCAAAATTCGTAGCACGAGATAAAGATTACTATTGTCATCGCAACTACGAGGGTTGCCTCTTATATTTAGGGATTGCGCTAAACTAGTGCAGCTATCTGGCAACTGACGCTTCTATCGTAAAGTTTGACATTTTTGACGACATACGTACTCAGAACGTGTTGACGTACAAGCGCTATTTGTGTTGTTTACAGTAAATTAAAAAAAATCATCTCGGCTAAAAATGTAATTAAATCGTGAATATTTGCGAGCGATTATTTTTTACAACTTTCGACGTGGTTTAACCCAATAACAGTGCATTGATGAACTTAATTCGACTTTTGGCGATGAAGCACTATCAAGAACTACCGTAGTTCGTTAAGGACGATTTTCGTCCAAAATCGATTGTTGTTCTGGCAAACATTGATGCTGTGCGTGAACTGATACTGCAAGATCACGTGACTTTAGATCACGCAAGATTAGTGGGACCAGGATATATTCACTATTGCATGGACATTTGGCCGTTAACTAGATTTGACAATCGCATTGGAAAATACCTCAATCAGAGTGGAAAAAGTGCTTCGAAAATTGGTTCAAACGAATGAAAAGTGTATTGATCTTCATAGAGAATATTTTGAAAAACAATAAAGCCACTTTTATTGATAAATAATTGTGTTTGATCTCAAATCCCGACATATAAAAGGCAACCCTCGTATTAACTATTGTATTTGACACAACTGTACAATTTTAGAAAGTTTAGGGTCCTCTGTTGTATATATGTTATCCTAGATTATACATCGTAAAGCAAAAGTGACGACAAGATATATTTAGATAATGTATTGTTTAGGGTTATCTTTAAAGTGTGATGCTTGCTTGTAAAACTGTATAAACACCATAATTATTTTGGGGTCTTCATAGGCGTCCGCATTTTGCCGTAAAAGGGGATGAATGAGGTATTTACTCGTGTAATAGGGTACGGACACAGGTTCTTTAACATGCATGGATATTATGTAAAATGCAAGGGTGTTGATTTAGTCTACCCTTCAATGAATATTTATTCCTAATTTTTTTTAGAATTTTATCACAAAATAGGGGATCAAAGATGGTAAACCTGGGGGCAAATATTGGTTTAGTATAAAAATACAAGGGGTAGCTGACTTGATAATGGTAATAAATAAAATTTTCCCCAAGAATGTTTTTTCACCTTATAGTACACAGTTTGTAGTACAGTACTTCTTATGGGTAGTATATCTTCTTATACCAAAATGTATCTATATTTTAATTAACAATATGTTTTTTTTTCAGGTAAGATACATTTTCTTCTCTTCTAATATTAAGGTAACTTTTTACATTTTAATTATATCTAAGTAGTCATTAATATTTATTATAATTTTTTTAAACTCTTTCTTGAAATTTTAATTATTCTTTTTTGCTGTTTATAAAAGTTCTTACAATGTTATCTAAGAGAATTTGTAATAATTAATAAGAGCAAGACTTGCATTTTTAAATTATGAGATGAAATTTTCAGCTAGGCTGGAATTAAATTTTTTTCTTGAACATTGTCTTGTCCAGTTGATTTTTTCTTATTCACACAAATCCTGCTTCTGGATCTATTAAATGGCAGGATTTGCCAATTACCATGTACCAATCTTCTTCTAGCTGATCTCTTCAACTTTCTTGACGACTGGCCAGCAAATATTCAGCCATCTATCTTCATCACTCTTTTGTCCTCTTTTATCCCTCACACGTATTTCATCCACTATAACTAAGAATAAGATTAAGATTAAAATAGATTTTTATTAACATACACCAAAGTTTCATAAACTCTGTTCCGCAGAGCACCAAGTACTCTGCGGAGCACTCAATCAGCTCTGATATAATCATCCTTGATTCCGTCAACCATTTATTTAGAGATCAAAGATCACATAATATGTATAGTTCAGTGGTGCTCATAGGGAATGAAATCAAGTTGATAGCCAGCGAAAAAAATATTTATATAAAAATGAACAATGTGTTAAAAAAATAATGTTAAATTCAAGATGGCAGAGGCATTAAACAAGCTTACATGAGTTCCGGAAAATATGCTAATTAATTTTAAAAATTCTTTGCGGGACGAGTTTCGACCAATCATAATGTCCAGTATACTCTGTTAGGGTTAGGGTAGATCGTGGTTAAGTTTGTATTTTAAAAGTAGAACGCGTGGAAAAATTAGTGAGCAACACTGGTGAAGTCCATAAGAACTCATAAGTCGTATGTACTCCATGTAAGAGTCCATAGACTATAGTTCGATCTGTAGGGCCTAAAGGACGAGCTATAATTTGGTAGGGACCTGACCTTGCATTTCCTAACTATACGAACACGTAGAAAGATTACTGCCGGCTCCTATAACCACTTGCTAACAAGAGTCGAGCAGCGAGAATAAATATCACCTGACTTTCGTATGTACTAGGACACGTAGAATGCTTGTTGGTACTTTTCGGAGCTTGCGACATTTGCTGATAAGTAAATTGTAATCTTTGAACTTTATTCACCAGCTAACAAGAAGCAGGGGCATCACTATTTTATATTTTGTTGATGTTTTTGATTTAATTTGTAGCCAATTATATTCCATTGCTAGATGTAGCGAATTACCGACATCTATAATTACTATTTAGCAGAATAAATGTTATTATTTTGTTATGAATTTGTTTTACAATATCTAGTCTGTAGAAGCAGCAAATTTTCTTAGCCATATTACACTCCCAAGCAACTACAGGAATATTCATTTTAACCCATGCTATTTTTTACTGACCGCCAACATATATAAGGGAGGTATTTTGATCATACCGATTTTCACATATCTCGACAGATTTCGATGGATCTCCACGAATTGAGGTCCCTACATAACGTTTTGACTATTTTTAGCATGATGTCTGTCTGTCTGTCTGTCTTTCTGTCTGTCGGCCTGTCTGTCTGACTGTCTGTCTGTTTGTCTGTCTGCCTGTCCGTCGGTATGTGTACACGTGCAGAGCAAATTCGGCTAAAAGAATTTTTATGAAACTTCATATTTAAGCTTTTGACATCAATGGCACGAGTTGATCAACTTTTGATAAAAATCGGATAACTAGAAATGGGAATTTACTCGCGTCGGTTTTAAGATTTTTGCGAATATTTCACAATAGAGAAATATTTCTAAAAAATTTAGTTTACAAAAGTTGCTATAAAAGCAATAACTAACTTGAGACATTTTTTTTTTGTATATATGCAGGTACGTTTCTATGGTTATCGTAAATTATAAATATACATAATAAAATTGTCAACGTAATATAATACGTTATTGTCTTTTACAATGATAACCATTCTGCTGTTAGAATATATTTATACCAGTACATTGTGATGGCGGTCGGTCGCTTGGTGGGCACAGCTGATTTTTATGAAAAATTTTGCCTGTAACAATCTTTCTACTTCTCTAACAAGCGCCTGTTTATAAGTGCCGGAAAGAATATTTCTACCTGTTCGTAACTTTTTTTATGTATATGTACAATTATCAATTATAGCAAAATAGTAAGAAATGAACCCCTATATGTTTTTTATTCTCACGGTAGTATTCAAAGCCTGTTTATTATATTTCATTTTTTCTCGTTCCTGAAGTTTTATACAGATTCACATATTTTCTTTCATTGAAATTACTTCTAATATATTATTTTAGTATTAATGTTATCTTTCATTTCACAAAATAACTCCATATAAAAAACTACCCATTTTAATTTTAATTTCCTAAAAAGCCTTCGTTTTCCTCTTTCGACGCCTATTTCCTGTGGCAGCGCCTCGAGCGGCCTTAACGTGAATTACAACCGGACTATGTAGCTGGACACTTCAGCTTCTCTGCCCCGGTATCTAATTCTGGGCTCGCAGTCCCACAAGGATTTCCGCGTGAATTATGGTAATAAAACCTTCACATATCTCTTAATTACCGCTGCTTTTATGTCACCTACAACTAAATACAGCCTTTTTCTCGAATTACACATTGCTAACACGATTATGTTAAGGAAATACTTGGAAAAAATTAGGAAATTAACTGCTATCTATGATGCTCCACAGAATATGTTATTATAATGGATGCTGGTATAAAATAATGGAATATTTAATGGAGGGGAGATAAAAAAAATTGAAGAACTTACTCTCAAGCACAGCCAAACTATAGTCAGATTGCTGATAAGTGACTGTTCGTTGCTACAAGTATCGATATTCAATACTATATGCTTTCTCTGTCTATATCATTATAATTATTTGCATAACCATAGTAACGTATAATGACGCAAGTTGACAACTAACCCTCCAAAGCGCGTTTTAGAGCTGGCAACGTCGACAAGCAAGAAAAGGATAGTGTCATTGTGTAAACCCAATAGAGAGTATTAAAAAGAATTACTCCATATGCCCTGTACTGCAAACTCACCTTTGAACGCACTATAGCTATAAGTTTAGAAAATTATGCACAATCCACAACAAACAGCGTATTAAATTTGGAGGTCTGAACGGTTTCATGTCTTACCATATGACAAACTTTCTGATGACAGTGAATAGTGAATAGTCTATAATCTACAGTGCATAAGCTATTGATTTAAAAGCTCTGAATGCGGCTTTAACCCTAAATAAGTGAACACATCTTACTTTTGGTACAATACACATACTGACACATTTTTTTCTACCGCCACAAGATAGAGCACCTACCAAATAAAAAACCGTCTCCTGTAATATTAAATAAACTGACTTACGTGCTTTTGTCTGCCAGCTCGAGATAAATAGATTTTATTCTATTTCAAATTGTATTTTGGCTGTCCAATTTCCAGACACCATCTGATTATAATTTATCAGATACCAACTTACATACTCATCCTTTTATGAATTACAGGGTCTACTCTTTATGTGTATACTATGCTCCTAATCTTGTCGATTTGCGACACCTTATGACTTTTGGTAGAATTGTATTTCCGTCGCCAAAAATCTATTTACGTCGCGGACTTAAATCTCATATTTTACTTGCATATATCTTCAGGCACTTCACTTTGCTGTAGAATTAAAATGATTTTAGCGTCTTATAACTTAATGTGTTATTAATAATTTGAAGATAATATTATACATTACCCCATCTTTAATACTAAAAAGCATTGTTCATAAACTCATCTGCCCTCTTTCGGTGAGTAAACTTATTTTCATTAATTTGTCTTTTATATTCAAAGAAATGGGTTACGTTCTTTTAATATTGTAATTAAAATATGTAAGCAGATTTAGTTGCGGTGATGCAAAATTATTTAACGGGTTATGAAGGAGATAATTTTTTTTTATGAAGGAAGCCATGCACTTTAATCTTCTGGCATAAAAAACGGATGATTTTCCTCACCTAAAAGATAAAATCTAGTGTTAATTTTATACTAAAAAGTTATGTTTATCATTTAAATTATTTTAATGACACTGTGAAGAATAAAATATTGTGACGTATCCTATAAAAGGGTAAGTTAAAGATTTAGATAGTTACAGTAATTTGGTTTGACAGTTACGGAAGAACCATTTGTGGGGACAATTCCTTATATGAGAGCGAAAATCACTGTTGGCTGGTTACTTTTTAATATAATATTAATATACTTCATTGTTGTATATAATCTATACATACCTACAGTCCGGAGACTTCCAAATAATGAGTTCATAATCCGCAAGTGGTTTCGAATATGAACTCTCCGTGTTCGCTAGCTGGTTTTATTTATTCTTAGGATGAAGTTAAGGGTTGTCGAATTAAAGTTTTAATTGTAATTAACCTAATTTAATTACGATTACGGGTTTAATATTTAACTTATTATACGTTTTAGAGTTACAATTATGGTTATACAGCTAATATAAAAGAGATTCACAATCACAACAGTAAAAACTTGTGAGGCCTCATAACACCAAACACCAATCCACTGGACACCAGATCCAGTACTGCCATGTCAGAATACCAATTGTCTGTCGTAAGTTTTGAATATTGCCTCTCCGTTTTCTTAGCTCGCCCCTACAGTAATTTATATATGTATGCACTTGCTACTTGACCAAACACACCAAATATGTTTTTGACTCATCATGGAGAAAACTTGCCCCCCCTTAAAATGCCCTAAGCTCACGACTCTCTGAAGTGAAATCGCCCCAGAAACTGACTACGGACAACTGAGAAAATGTTATAAAACACCCTTGTCCACTTCAACAATTACGACAATTTTTATTAATAAAAAATGGATATAGTATAATCTCATTAGAAAAATAACTAAAAATAATGATTTTTAAGAATCCGATTTTTAAGGTCCGAATACGTCTAATCTAATCATTTGACAGCTTTATAATCTAATAAAAGATTTACGATATCCAGTTCTTGTTATGTTATTAGGGATTCAAGTTATACTAATAAACATATCTGCACTTATCTTAAATGTCTCTTTCTAAGAAATGGATTATTTGTTTATTAAATATGTTTTTATTCTTTTACTGTAACTGGATAATTATCTTGCATTTAGTTGTGTTATTTTATTTTTGAAACAGTATAGAAATTACATCCCTTATGCGTTGGATGAAAAGTCTTGTTTTGTTCTCCATGACACTACAATCTGTTTGACTTTTTTTTATTAAACTCTTCCAAAAAGGCTTTAAAAATTATGAATTAGACACGCGCAACTAAAAATTGAATATAAAGTAAATAAATGGAAAAAATCAATTAATTGCTGTATCTATTTCTTCACGGAATTAAATTTGTCAACAGGGCTTGTCAATTCCTGAAGTTTGAAGTATTTCAAGACAATTCTTTTTGCAGGTAAATTTAATTTCACTCTAACTTTTTTGAAAGAATTTAGTAGAGATTAAGGAGGAATTCCTTTAGAGGCGCAGGTGTCGAATTGGTGAAAGAAAAACTGAATTAATTGTGTTGGTGATACAGGCCAGGGTCGTATTGAGGGGTTGTTCTTGTTGAACATATCGTAGCATGTACTAAGACTGTTTTACTGGCAGTGAGATCCGATCAATCACTTTGGCAAAGGAACACTACGAACTCAGACTTCATTAATCAACGTCTTTGTTTTTGGTGATCCAATTTCGTTGTCGTTTTCTTAGGCGATACGTTCTAGAATTGTATTCTGTCAAGATCGTGTCTGGACTCAATCTGTGTGACAGTTATATCTTTGGTTTAATCAAGATGAGAATATTAGTTATGCCTCCGTGTACGATTTACATCATATTTTATGAGATAGTGTAGCTGACGTGATCACGGTATTATATTAATTAGTCAAATTATAATTATTATTAATTATTAATTTTCCTCAGATGTTTATTTTGGGTCTAGCAGTCTGAGATTTAATGAAGATATAACAGTTTGCCACTTCCTGGTTGGGTGTTAATTTTGCAAGATGTCCAGCCAAGCATCAGGATTACCTTTTGGTTTACGACATCATAACTCCAAAATATAAGACGCAGTTACTTTAAATAACTAACAGCTGACTTTCAACGCACGAAAAATCAATAAAGATGGCGACAAACTGAGATAATCGGAGATCTGTGTGTTTGGTGTAGCAAAGAAAAATACCTATTCTTTAACGTGACGTCATAGTTACGATACACTCTTCCCTGGATCAAATTAAACATCATCATCACTATCATGGAGCAAAAAATTTTGCTTCAAAAGTTTTGCACAAAATAAAAATCCCCCATAATGTACTTGACTGGAAACACAGGGATATGATTTTGGTGGAATCAGGGACCGGCAACCCTTTTTATCTAGAGGGCTACATTTAGTTAATTTTTTTTTTAATTCTCGAAATAGGCCAAAATCAGTAAAAACATTTTTTGACGAACCGTTCTTCCTTTTGTAATTTTTATTTTTTGCGATCTTCTTATTTACTCATCTTCTTGTTTACATCTGCTTACACGTTATTACGTCGGAATATATAAGTAACGTGCTGGATAAGAAAAGCAAACGCTATATTACCTTTTTGGTGAACCTTATGAAATCGTTCCATATGTCACATTCGTCCCACGATGGTGGAATAACGACGGCTTCATGCTAACATGGCCAGTCTTCAACAGACGCGTCCTCGCGTTCCCAAAGACAAGATGTCTACTGATGGCCTTATCGACATACGCCAAGCATTCCAAGACATTCTGAAACGGATTTGTAAAACGTTATCATTTAGAATTCCATTGAACTCCCTGATTAACCAGAGTTCCATAGAACTCTTTTTTTAACAGTTCCTTGACAATCTAGAGTTCCACTAAACTTCTTGATGTCCCTGAGTTTAAACAAAACATAACCATTGATGGTTCGGTGACTAGTTAAGGTCCACCCAACTCTAACAATTAAACTCAATTTTCAAATCCCAAATCTACTTTTTGTGTTGTTCGTTGTTGATTTTTTCCAGTAATCATTGGCTAGCACGTGTCATATTATTTAGTCAAAATAATAAAATGCTTTATTGGTTGCTATTGTTACGATTACGGTTGGGGAACTGTTCCAAATAATGGAACGAATCAACGACCGTGGAAATTCCGAATCGATCTAAGCTATTATATAAGGCGCGTACTACCTGAGTCAAGGCCAGTCTCACTCAAGCGGTTCAGTCTTATGCAAGTAGTCTTAGTCAGTCAAGATTGGATCTGTTCAATTCAGTGCAGTTACTGAGTTAGTGGACTTTGGTACAGTGACTGAGTTAGTCAAATAACTGATCTAGTCTGGTCTACACAAAGTTATACCTGGTAGAATTAACTGTGGATTAAATCTGGTGTAAGTTAAGTGATTAGTGGCATCTATTATTTAAGTGTTTATATTTTAAATATTTTTGGACTTAGCTACTAAGGCCAGTAGAATCATTTTTATTTTGTAATTTTTACAGAATATTACATTTTCTGGACATTAAAATATCCGTGCCATAACCGGGATTCGAACCCGAGCCCCATAGCCCAGAAGTTAGTGCACTGCTACGCTAACCACTGCGCCACGGTGACCGGCTATTTAAGTGTTAATATTTTGAATTAGTGAATAAGCCAAATATTTAAGTAGTTAAACCAATATTTGAAACCATAATGAAAATCGTGATTTATTGTTATCACATAAATGGCCAGAGACGTAAAATTGATTTTTAGTGAATGTGGCCCGCGACGTATAAAAGTTTGACGTCACACTTATAACTCATTAACGCGAATTTATGGAAAACTCTTGATTTGATAAGCTTATCAGCTGTCGTCTTGCATTGTACAAGTGAATAGGAATAATAAACCAACTTTTATGCGAATCGGTGTTTTATTTCAACAATTGTTGTTGCTGTTTTATCTAACGCCAACATATATTAAAAAATGGTGACCATATTATGGAGGATAATGAATAAATTATTCAATCTTTTGTATTGCAGAATTTACCAACCTTATTAGAGTGAAATATTAAAATTTAAAATCAAATTATTTAGAACAATTGAACTGATAAAGAAATTTAAATAATAAATTGAATAAAATCATAATCTTTTTACTATATTTCCAGCGTCAAAAGCATCAAATCCATGCAGATATTCCGTAAAAATCCCAGAGAGCTAAATGCAAATTGAAACATTATAAAACAAAGTATGAAATTGTTTCAAGTTTTTCGTAGGGCGGGTCTTCAACTTCCACATTTCATCTCTTAGTAATTTTAAACATGTCAGAAACAATTATTTCACTGAGTAAAAGACCAAAGCTTTATAAAATACTTTAAGAAAGTTCCAAAACTTTTCTCAGTTAAAAATTACCGTCTAAACTGTTGTTCTCCTTTTAAACTATGTGAATAATGTTTGAAATATTAGTTACATGTGACAGTGACAAGGTACAGTAAATATTTCCATAGTTAAGCGTGTGTTGGTAACTTTGTTTTTGTCGGGATTTCAAAAAAATAAAATTCGATCATAATTTGATATAAAAACTTCCACGTGTAACAAACTCAAGGATAGATTCCCACACATATCGATGTGCCTCGACAAGATATTTCAATTTTTGTTTGTTTATTTATTCATACGTTTCAATTTCTATTTATTTATTTTTGTATCATAACGGAAAGAATTTTTTAAACGATACTCCTGAAGGTCTATTAGCATATGTGATTTTTCACACACAAATATTGATAGGTTTTAAATAACAAAACAATTTATTCCAAAGAGCAGACATGGACAAAAGGCCGACTTGTACTAAAAGCCGACAAACAAAAGGCCGACAGACAAAGCTGACAGAGACAAAAGGATGACTGACAAAAGCATAACAGACAAAAAGCCGACAGGGATAAAAGGACGAATGACAAAAGGTCGACACGGGCAAATGATCGACAGTAAGAAGACCGATAGACAAAACGCCGACAGACAAAAGGCTGACAGCCAAAAGGTCAACAGACAAAAGGCCGACAGACAAAAGGCCAACAGAGATAAAAGGTCGACTGACAAAAGGCCGACATGGGCAAATAGCCCACATGAGCAAATAGCAGACAGAGATGAAAGGCTGAGAAACAAAAGGCCGCGAGAGATAAAAGGCTGATAGAGACAAAAGGCCGACGTAGACAGAATTCCGATAGAGAAAAAAGGCCCACTGACTAAATACCGACTGAAAAAAGACCCACAGACACGAAAATCCGACTGACAAAAGCCCGACAGAGACAAAAGGCTGACAGAAACAAAAGACTGACAGAGACAAAGGCCGACATTTTCCCTCTGAAATTAGAAACTGTCTGAGTCATTTTTAAAATCTACGTATCAAGCTAAAAGTTAACCGAAATCTTTTGCATTTCTTAATTTCAGTTTATATTAGGTCGTCAAGGATGAAATTTGTAGAAAAAAAGACAAATTTGGTTGATAACGTACAAATAAGTGTAAGGAATTATTTAATACATCAAAGTATGCACCCATATTGTCTATACAATTTTTCCATTTAAGTCGGAGAGAGTCAATGAATTCCTGGAAGGCCAGTTTTATAACATTGTCGGAATTGAACTGTTTTCCTATTAAAAAGTTGTCCAAATTGCGGAAGAAGTGGTAGTCAGTGGGGGCTAAGGTCAGGTGAGTATGGAGGATGATGAAGAAGTGCCAACCAATTCCTGTAGTTTTGCGACATTCATTTGCGCAGCGTGTGGTCTAGCGTTATCATGCAATAAGATAGTTGTCGATCTGTTGACCAATCTAGGCTGTTTTTCTTTAAGTTTTTGCATCATTTCGTCCAGTTGGTTGCAGTATATTTCTGTCGTGATCGGTGAGCCAGGTTTTTTTTTTTTTTGTTGGGATTTTAGTTACCTGTACGAAATTTGGCGAACCAATTTGATATTGTCTGCTGCGTAGTATCACTAGAGCCAAATACACTATTAATATTTCGCGCGGTCTGCGATGTCGTAGTTCCACGTGAGAACTAATACTTCATAATAGTGCGAACAGCCGACCGTACCATTTTCAAAAAAAAAATATATATTTTTTTAAAAAAGTTTACAAGAGCATAAAGTTTAAAAGAGCATACAATTATTTCTTTAAACAGGCGAGATAGTAACTTTCCAACAAAAAAATTTCCAATGTCAAATAATAAGCTGTTAAAGTTGGCAATATTATTAACTACAAATTTCATCCTTGACGACCTGATATTACGGAATATAATAGAGTTCGGTTCTTATAATTTGATAATTAGGATTCCCAGATAAGAGAACGAACGCCTCATTTTAGTCCGTTTTAAACGACATCTTTGGAGTTGTTTTTGGAGATTCCTCAACATATAATAGCTTTTTTCGCGGATGAAGTTTCTTACAGATTAGTGCACCACACACGTGCGCAATATTCCTTTTAGTGTTCACGGATGAAATAGTTACTGTTTCTGACAAGATGTTTGTTATTTGTTAGACAATATTAATAGATTAAAGCAAAAACTGCTTGGTAGAACATGAGCGTTGTTCATTTCGTTAAATTTAATGAAGAAAACTGAGTTCTCCCACTTAAATTTACTACACTGTGATTACAATCTTGTCAGTCAGCTAAATTTAGCATTCACGGTACCAAGAATATCTAACACGCCTCAAGTTGGACATGCGCATTAAATCTGTTCAAAAACTTATTCCTTAAATGATAGTGCCTCATTAGAAAATTCATTCGCGAACAGAGCTAATAAATCAAATAAAATGGTAATTATTTAATTGACTGGCATCCAAGTACAACAAACATAACTCTATCTGCTATTTCAAATTATTTGGTATCGATATTTCTGGTTACCTGATTTAAAATAATACCAATTGAGTAACACTAGAAAATTGGCATATTGTAAATAGATGTTCAATCCTAGTATTCTGGTATTCAACACCTAACAACGATTTGTATGTTGTTCACTTCCTGTGTCCTGATTGGTTACACCGGCCGACCCCAATAAATTCATTGGCTATCGTTATATTATCCGTAATTCACTAAAACCGCTTACGGTAATCCCGTAATACACATGTCGCAAATGCATCACATATACAATCAATAAGCAATCAGAATCAACGTATGTAGGTGCGTTCGGATCAACTGGCAAATGTGCGCAAAATGATTAATTCAAACACGTTCTATGTCTTGATCAAAGTGATTTCGAAAAGGTTCGCTGGTCAAAGGAAATATATGAGACGCAATTAAAGATGAAGCAAAAATAATATCTACGGTCGTAAATTATGATGGAATATAACAGCACATTCTGATCTCAAAAACTACAAGTTTAACTCGAAGTTTGTTACATCACTCTCAGTGGCACCGCTAGCTTTCACATTGGGGGGGGGGGGGATTTAAATAAATACCGTTATCTCTAATTTTCTACAAAAAAATTATCATATTGTTCATAAAAACAAAAAATATATATTATTGTTCTTTTCAAAACGTACAAAAAATAACAATTTGCACACTTTTTGAGAGTTTTTTAATGTAACTAATAGCCTTAAATTTTTTATGGCTTATTTGTTGTTGGATAATAGAAAAATTATGAGTTGTATTTGTTTTTTAATCAACAAATTAGTTATTTGTGTACTATGGCCAAAACGTAGATTTTAATGGCCAAGGTGCATATTATATTTTTTGGGCGACCAAAAGAAATTTTTATTAGAAACGTGGCAGCATTTGATTTATTACCCACCTAACATAATTTTTTACTACACATTTCCGTAGGGTTTAAAATGTTACTAAAGTATTTTTTAAATTTAATATTTTACAAGCCTATTCATTTTACATCTGTTATTTACAAAGTTTTTATATATTACAAATTGTCACGTTTCGTATTTTTCTGTCTAGAAACCATCTATCCCAATGGGTCATAAGGCATCTAGCCGCTACGGTTACTCAGCCCCTAAGTTAACAATATTAGACAAATTCACTCTCAAATACAAAATTATTAAAAACTCTAGCACTGACATATTTCATTTAAAATCCTACAGACATTGCTAATCCCACAGAAAAATTAAATTTATTTATTTACATTCAATAATTTATGGTTATTGAACAATTACAATTATAAATGTTTGTAGCATTATTCTTCTGTAAAATTTCTTTATTTTGACAGTTTGAAACAAACTGTGCATTGGTAGAACTGATGCAAGTAGTAGTACTTGTACCAGCTCCTTTGTTGTCTGACGAGTTGCTGTTATCTTTTAGAATCTTATTAGCAATTTCTATTTTACTTGCAATGGGTTCTTCAACATACTATTCCGCCACAGTTGAAGATTTCCACCCCCTGTGACGTTCTAAAGTTAATATATCTGCTCCGGCATCAGCTAATAATGAGGATGATATTCTTTGTTTGTCAGTTATTTCCGTGTAACCATGGAGATCTGTAAAGGAGGTAATTTTGGTATTATTTCATAAATAAAATTTCATAAATAAATTCATTATAATCATTCAATTAGAGTAAAATATTTAATCTGTTAAACGATACAAAAATAATCTATTGCTTAGAAAGGGCATTTAAGATAACGGTAGATTTGTTTATTATTGCAATTTGACACTTTTGTCAATGTAACATGAAAAGTGAATCGTAAATTATTGTGTTAAAAAAATATACGTCAACCATAAGCACATAAATAATAATTAATTTTTGTTTGAGATATAAATATGATGATTGGGCTATTTTCTAATGGGATATTTATCTGAGTTTTCACCAATAAATTATGAATTTTTAAATAGTACAAGACAGACAGTCAAGAGGTGTTAAATTACATTTAACAGTTTGGCGATGTTAGCATTTTCTGGGCAGTCATGTTTTAAGGGGAGTTGATTTTAAACCATCATAACGTTAAGATGTTAACAAGAGTTGATTTTTACCCGTCGTATGGTTAAGACCATTTTTAAGAGTTGAGTCTAAAGAGTGAAGAAGTTAAGTCGTGTTTTAAGTAGAGTGAGAATTTGTTCATCATGGGTTACCATGTAATTCCGTATGAACGTTAGTGTAGTTCCCAGCTAAAGACGTGTGAGAGATAAATGGTTTTAGAGGATGTCAGTCAGGACTGTGGTATCCAGTGGACAAATTAGTGATTAGTTCTAAAGAGTCCAGTGTTTGGTGTTTGTGAATGTCTCATTTGGGTTTAGCTGTATCGATGTAATTGTAAGTCTAGTGTAATTAATGTAAATATTTAAACCGTATCATAATTAAAGTAGATTAGCTAAAATGTTGAGTTTAATTGAAACAACACTTAATACTTCCAAGAATCATAGCAACCAGCTAGCGGACTAATAGGAGGGGTCCAGACTTGATCCGCTCGCAAGTCTTGGAACCCATAATGTGAGGGAGACCTAAAGTTGAGTGATGTACAGAGTAAGTACAAATGAAATAAATAAATCAGCCAACCGTGACATTTTCATATTATATATCAGAGTCCCCACAGATCATTTAACTTAGGAAATGACACATAAATGGCTCTAGCATCCAGCGGCCAAATAAATAAGCGAGTTAGCCTAGACCGAAAAATATTAGCTTTTTAGCTAGTACTAGATGATAAAAAAAACTGTTTTTGATATGGTCGCCCATAAACATTATATGTGCTATAATTTATACCTTGTTTTAAAAATCTCTTCAAGCAAATCTGGTGGAACAGCTGGTCGCAAAATCTGGTCGCTCCTGATGGTCGTGTCATGGAAAATTGACTACTTTTATACCACATCCGAGGACTACTAAAACTATATCAAAAATTTTGTGGGCTTCTTCATCGTACCCATACTTCATTTCCTCTCTCCCTTATGGGAAAAAGGAAACAAACAGAAAAGTACGTAATTGAACAAGGATCACTTTATTTTAGATTTGTGCATTAGTGTATCACCCTGCTTCCGAAAAGGCGCGAGATTTGAAATAGCCTCAAATCATGGTCTCCCATCCGTTAAAATTTTATGCATTACTAAAATTATATGATAAAGTGTGTAAAATTATTTTGCAATCAAAGTAATTTTAGATGTGTGCCGAGCAATATAATTTTATTACAGACACGATGACCGTAACGTACTACAGTGATAACATGTGACATAAAAATTATAGAGTAGATACGAAAGAATGGCAAAAAGGATAACGCGCTGTACTTGCGTGCATGCGGACGGGTTAGAACCCGGGCCGGGGCATTGTAGTTGGTGAACTATGTTGGCGTGAGGTTGTCGAGATGGCCAGGAAAAAAATCTCACCTAGACTCCCGTTGTGGCTTCTTTATGCTATCACTGGTCGCCCTCTGCAAGATCATCCTCATTGATGAAACGTCGGCAACCTTTTTATGCCACAGGCCTCATTCACTAACTTTATTTTAATAATTACGTCGCGTCTAATACTTCCTATCGTAATTTCGAATTTTTACTTTTCTCTTATCTTAAGTTCTTGTTTTTTCCAGTATACACGTATTTACGTCAGAAAAATACGCATAGTGTGTAAGAAGCATAAAGCAAAGCGGCAGTGTTGACCACGCTGAATAAGAAAAGTGACCATTATATTTTCTTATTGGTGGGCAGCCTTAAACCAGTTGGCGTACTGCATTCGTCCCATGGGCTGCCGGTTACCGACCGGCTACTATAGATGGTACCAGATGACGTTAAGATATTAAAGAAAACATTTACAATCAGCACTCTATAGTTTAACAATCTACAGTGTCTGCTTCGCAAGTTTGCTTTCTTCGTATCAGGCAATTTTTGTCGATTATCTTCAACAACTTGTAGTAGTTATTTTAGTTATTATTCTTCATGTTTTACAAGAATTCCGTTGATATTTTGAATTAACGTATCTCCTCACTCAGAAACATCATTTATAATAATTTGGCAATAGCCTCCGTTTTTTATATTAGGGTATAGCTAATCTTCAGAATTTGTGTTTAAAAATCCAAGGATTTCACAGCATGATAAAAAATCGAAAATAGCAAAAGTCGTGTATAAATATAACATGCGAAACTTATGACAAAACCCTTACAAAATTGATGACTTCTGGTGCAACTGTAGGAGTTGAGTAAAACTGCTGAAATTTTACAAACAATTCTTTTGTTCCAAACAACATAAAATAAGAGGGTGAGAGCAACTTTTTAACTTTAATATGTATATATAATTTTTAATATTCATACATATTCAGGCACATATTCGTAATCTGTTCAGGTTTTTCAAATAAAAACTACACTTTCCAGAAGGTAAAATTTATTTATACTTAAAATATTACACTAGCATTTTTGTAGTTTACGGAATACTAACAACACTTTTCGTCCGGAGGCACAAACTGTCAGTATACTTACTAGAGTAAGAGCAAAAACCCACTAACTACATAAAAACATCTCGTTACCAAGAAAACTCGGTTCGATTGTTACAATGTTCCATGTTTTTCTAGAGACTTAATTATTTCATGGTTTCCATGGATATGACATGCTAGAAGTTTCCTGAATATTCCACGGAATTTCACCATAGGCGTACAATGAGGGAAATCAAGATATTTTCGTCGCAATATGTTATATGCTTTATGTTTAGATCCTAAAAGTATCAAGAGCAGTTCCTCACAAAGCTCTAAACATAAACTGTCAAATGCAGTTAAACTAGCAATTTAAGGTGCTCCACGATACATTTTACACTAAACTAGAGCTAGTTAACTCGAAATTTACCTCAAAAACTGGGTCTTGAGCAATCGGGTATAAATGCCGTAGTGCTTCCGCTAAAAACCGCATGCGTATTATAGAATTATAAACCTTAAACCAGTTTAAGTTCTTTTTTTTTACGGATACTGAATAAAATATGGCAATATATATTCTGTCACCTTAGAATATTTTAATTTTCTAGATCAGACAGTGGAAAATATTGTGGAGAAAAAATATCTTAAGTTGTTTTTGTGTTTAACCACGATCGAACGCGTCTATTGATAAAAGAATGCGATGTTTTTCACGCATTATATTCTAGTTTGTAACCTTCTCCCTTGTGAGTTTCTATCTCAAAGGGATTGTTTTTTTATGAGATAAATGATCTGAGAAACCAACAAGTATATACATAAGTACGTAAAGAAAACAGAACTAAATGTCTGGGTATGTGTATACAATTCCACTCGTATGCTGAGACAAAGACGTCTAAAGACACCTGAAATATCTATAGAATCGACCATAACTGGCATAGTGGTTAAAATATTTATTAATCCTTTTCTGATTAACTTTATTTTGTTATATTTAGAAGATGTAAGAAATATAAGTAAGAAGATATAAAGAAGTATGTAAGTTGGATGTAACTTTCACAATAAAGGAGCGTGTTAATGTTGTTAATTTGCTTCCAAAACCAGAATTAAATAGTTAAAATGCAAATAGATTATCTTAGGGCCATTGGTTATAAGTTTTGGGATGAGAGTGTTTTAGAACATTTTTGGCAAAATTCGTTTTAAAATTGAGAAAATTTCTTTATGGCGACCATATCATAGGATGATTTAAAAATCTTTCAACAAATACTTTCTCTACAAAATTGCCGTAATATACAATCCGATTTAAATAGGTTGGAAAATTATCTTAAAGTCAACAAATTAAATGTAAATATTTCCAAATGCTCAACAATTTCTTTCACGAGAAACAGGACCTCTATCAATTACAGTTATTACCTCAACGATGAAAACATTTCTTCCGTTTCATTCATAAAGGATTTAGGTGTTACTTTCGATCAGAAGTTAATATTTGATACGCATATGGATCTAATTATCAAAAAGTCGTATAGGATGCTGGGTTTCATATATCGAATAAGTAAAGATTTCAAATGCCATAAAACTCTTCGTTCTCTGTATTACTCATTAGTTAGAAGTCAGTTAGAATTTTGCACTATATGTTGGTCTCCTCAATATTTTGTTTATATAAAAAGGTTAGAAAATGTACAAAATAGATTTATTAAAAATATTAATTACAGATTTCCAAACTCTAAATTGACATTGCTGTCTCTAGAAAATAGACGAACTATTATGGATATTAACTTTATTTACAAAATATTAAATAACAAAATTGATTGTTCGGACCTTCTAGAAAAGTTGTTTTTTCGAATACCTTCTTACAACACAAGAGGTAATGATATATTCTCCCTGTCTATTAAAAATACTAATTCTGCTATTAATTCACCCCTGCACCGTACTACATACAAATTAAATAATTTAGTAGCTAACGTTGATTTTCCGGACATATTTGCTAATAATTTTAATGTTATTAAAAAATATATTATCAATAATTTAACACAAAATGTATAGTATGTTATATTATATCTTATGTATTAATGTAATTCATCTTTAATTTATAAAAACATGTGAACTTGTTGTTTATTTAATTTGTAACATATGATATGTAGTGCCACTCTGTTATTGGGCCTGTGCCTGTTGGGTGGCCAAATTCAATAAATAAATAAATAAATAAATAAATATCAATAACAGTTCAATTATATCATGTAGTACGCGGCAAAGAGTAAACCTTTTTTGGCCTGATTTGCTTACATTTTAAACCTCTGAATGCCTACGCCATCTAGTATAGTAATGTTTGTTCAATAACAAGCGAATGTTTAAAACTATGTAGTTAATTAAAATAAATAAAAAAAATTCTAGTTAAAGTTGCTTTTGGTCGCCAAAAATAATGTGCACCTTTGCCAAAAAGTTCTTTTCCGTCCTTATCTGCTTGAAATCGGCTCTGCCTCAGACATCCAAATCAGATGCGGACGTAAAGGATCCACTTTTTGGCCATGGTACACAAATAACTATTTTGTACCTTGAACTTATCTTAAAAGCTTTCTTTTGATATCTCACAACAAGTTTAAAAAAGAATATATTATTTTTGGGCCTGGGAAATAGGGTAGAGGATAAAAATTTTTTAACAAATCTTTGTCAAAAATCTCAGAAAAAATTTTGTTTTTCAAAAATAAAAATGTGTTTGTTTATCAACTCACCGAGACGTTTTATTTGGGTATCAAATAAAATTTAATTTATGCCAACTTGTCAAATAATTATTTTTTATTTTAAACAAAAGAAGACTCTAGCTCTTATAGTTATGGCCCCAGTTGTCAAAAGCCCCAATTGTGAAAGGCCCGAATTGTTCATCGCTCCAGTTGTTAATGGCCCCAGTTGTGAAAAGCCCCAATTGTGTACGGCCCGAATTGTCCATCGCCCCAGTTGTTAATGGCCCCAGTTGTGAAAAGCCCCAATTGTGAACGGCCCTCGGCATTGGCTTACGGCCCCAGTTGTCTGGTTACCGGTGATTGCACGATCTCAACTATGGTGCAGACAGGTGCTTGTCCAATGGCATTGTCTCAGGACATGGTCGCGCGAACTTATGATGTGGCCATATCATTCCTGTGTAGACTGGCCATAAAACTAGGTCACCAGTATCAATTTAAAAGCTTAACCGTATCAAATGCAGTCTTGAGTAAACTTATTTTATAAGGAGATTTATAAAAATGAGTTTCTTAATTTAGCAAATTAAACTCTTTTTTTGGAAAGTAATAAATATTTAAGCTAATAACAGTTCTTGTCTTTTCCTTTTGTTAGAATGTCGGGATCATTTTGAGATGTAATCATCCAGTTCTGAAACGACCGTGGAAACAGCTGAAAGGTTCATCTAACCGCTGTTTAAAACATTTCGAATTTGTTTTTGTATCATTAACTTGAAGGTAACTACTCAAGACAAGACATCAGCGTGCAATCACAAAAAATAAAATTACCCTAAATCCAAGTAGATCTCTAGAATCTGTGTCATTTAAATCTCGGAATACAATCAAGGAAAGAGATAATCTCTGCAAAAAGTTGCAGTATTAAATTATACTTGCGTTTTGTCTCGTAATTCAGAAAACTAAATCGATTAAATAAAAGTTCTGGTGGTGAAACTGCAATTAGTGTCCTTTTTTAGCTTCATATAGTTCGTTATACACCTGTGGTTTCAATGAGAATTTGCTGATGTATCATATTCAGTTTTATTCTTTGATCTTTTACAAAGGGAAAGCATTATTTTTCCCCTTATGACATGATATTTCTCTTATTTTATGTATTTACTGAGAATCGATGTAATGGCTAACAAAAAGTAGCTTTGAACATTGCCTTAGGCGCTTCAAATTAATTGGATATGTAGGCGGTAAAGCTCTACTTCCATAAATTTTGTTCTAATAAGAAATTATTAATTAAGTTATTATTTTTTCAGCAGTTCTTTTTCCAGAAGCTTTAGTAAAGGTCAAAGGTGGCACAACATTCTGTGGTCACGTGTCAAAAATTATCAATTTTTATGTATACAATTAATAACTTTCCAATCTTAAATAAAATACTCTCTCCGTTCCAAAATAAGTGTCCGTTTTTAGGGTTTTGTAGGTATGACCAAAAAACCCTTATACCGTCATTTTGTCGTCTGTCTGTCTGTCTGTCTGTCTGTCTGTCTGTCTGTCTGTCTGTCTGTCTGTCTGTTCGGTAAAAATTGTAGCCGAACGGCTAAACCTAGAGAGTTGAAATTTGGCATGCTTATACAACTCATTGACCCGCACATAGGAAAAATACCAAAACATCTAAAAAATATATCCCCCTAAAAATATAAACAAATATGTGCTCATCGAAAAAAAAAATATTTTTTTTTAATTCTGAGTAGGATATCAAATGAAAGCCCTTGGTACGTGGATTAACGATCAAATTTTTATTTTTCCAAAATAAATTATTTTGAAGCGATTTTTGCCAATATTGTGCAAAAAAAATTTTGTCCCACACCCTGTAGCCCAGATGGTTTAAACTAAAAATCTGAAAAAATTCTAAGTAATGTACATTGGTGTGAACCGGAATAGTTCAACAGGAATTTTTGATCAGATTATGTTTTTGGAAAAAAAAGCATTTTTTGTGTTTTTTTTGCTAATAATGTTGACAACTTATAGTTATATAATACGCCAAACAGTAACGTGTTTCTTGGTGCTGTGGCTAAGATACTTGCGTTCTGTCCAAGAATTCGTAATCGGACTCATGTTCGAGTCCTACGTGAGGAGACAATATTATTTTTTATTTATTTTTTGCATTTTTATATTGTTTAAATTATTTTTTCAAAATTTTAATTATATTTTGGCAATTGTTGCATTTAATTTTTAATAGCGTAAATTTAATAACCAGTGGAAATTGTTGAAATTATAATTTAATTATATATTTGAATGTACACGAAATCAAAGGGGAGGAGCTATGACTAAAAACAACAAATGGAAGCCATAGGCGCAATTTTCAAAATCTTAATGAACCTTGATATATAAAAAAAAAAATACTGCACATCTTTAAAAACTTAAATAATGGTAATAGGCATTCGAATTAAAATTCATAAAAAAATATTTTGTCATAAAATTTGTTTTGGCACCCCAAATAATCATCATTCACTTACTAAATACCTGCAAAACCCTGAAATGTGTGAAAATTCACACTTCACATCAATTTTTAGTTTTTTGAATGGATTATTGAAATAATGAAATTAAATGTATCAGTAGTTATGTATTTAAATTAGTCCTCGATTTGGGTTCTTTAACGCCATTCAATCATTACAACACAAAGAGTCCCCGTCCAGTATTGATGAACTCTCATTGCGGCCGTGCATAAAACATGGAATGAAATATCCGCGGAAAAACTAGACAATTGTTTCATTACATTGCAGAAGTGTATGGAATTGACCATGCTTCATACAGGAGGTAACGATTACAAGTTTCCTCACATTCAAGTTTCCCCCTTGCATATTTTTTTTTTATGAAATTGGACACTTATATTGGAACAAATAAAATTTTTAAATCGGACACTTATTTTGGAATGGATGGAGTAATAAAAAAATAATTCGTCTACAAATCGGCTCTGTGTCAATCAAATTTGCTCGAGAGCTATCAATGACACGAGTGTCACAAATTTGTTACCGCTATAGTTTTTTTTTTTTTAATATACAAGCAATATTTTGACACTCCGACATTTGGCCTGGCGTTTCAATAACCGCTGTTGATAATTGAGTAATTGCACGAGCAGGAAATTAAGAACAAATCATATACAACAGCCACAAGATTTTAGAGAGACAGTAGTAAAGTTTTCTCTTTAGCTTCGCATTCGTAAAATACTAAGAAAACGATGTGGGTGTATCCTTCACTATTTAAATATTACTTGATTAGATGAGTTACGTCCGTAAGTTAGTAATTATAGTTGAAGGTAATGGGATTCGGACCAGTCAGAAAATAAAAACAAATTTATTAACTTCGCTAACGTTTCGATTTAATTTAAATCTTCATCAGAGCTACAAAGATATATAGAAATATAAAATTATTAAATTGGTAAGTTTACATGTATAAAATTATGATAGTGTTCAAATTTAACAAGTCAAGTAGTTAAAATAAGCATTACAAAATTGTCGGAATTTAAAATATAACACAAAATAATTATTAAATAATAAAAACATATCAAATATGAGTTAAAGAATAAAAAACAATGTTAAATTTACATTACCTTAGTTAATAGTCACGATCAGGGCTTCGAACCGGAACTGAACCGAAAACCGAAAAAAACCGTTATTTTTGTCGGAACGAAAACCGGAACTGAACCGAAAAAAAATATCGGTTTATTTCGGTTCAAATAACGTTTATGTGAGTGAATATAAAATACATTTTATTTAAGATTATTTTTTAAACTGATGAGCAGAAATAAATCGTAATTCGTAATTTTTTAACTGATAATTTAAAAAATGCGCTTCTATTATTTCGGGGGAGGGGGGTTGAACGCCCAGAACTCCCTCCTGGCAGCGACCTTGGTAATATTATCACAGAATAAGGAATAAAATGTTCTTCTAAATTATAGTAGAAAATAAATTTCTAATATATATAAAAGCATTTAAAAATTTATCACTCGGAACTGAACCGAAAACCGAAAAAAACCGTTATTTTTGCCGGAACGAAAACCAGAACCGAACCGATATATATTTTTTTAATTGAACTGGAACGAAAACCGAAACCAAAAAAATAACGGTTCGAAGCCTTGGTCACGATATAAAATAACAATTTTAAAATTAATTTAACATAATTTTATACATGTAAACTTACCAATTTAATAATTTTATATTTCTATATATCTTTGTAGCTCTGATGAAGATTTAAATTAAATCGAAACGTTAGCGAAGTTAATAAATTTGTTTTCATTTTCTGACTGGTCCGAATCCCATTACCTTCAACTATAATTTAAATATTACTAAAGATTTATTTAATAAGTTACACGAGGACTTGTGTTCTTATCCCAAGTAGGTTTTCGATTATTTTCGGAAATGCGATAAGAAAAGCGGAAATGTAGGCTGTTACGTAACTATTGCAAGAAAAAGAGATTAATTTACGATATACTACCCTCAGTGTTGTAATAGATACATTTAAAAAAATCAGCTGCCATCACAGGACCGACCGCCATCATAAGTACTTGTATAAAATACATTCTAGCAGCAGAGTAGAAATAACTTGGCCTAATATTTTCTAGCAGAGATATTATTTATCATGACCATGGAAACAATACATGTAAGTTTTAAAAAATTAAGACTTTTTTTGCAAAACTTTTATAAAAATTTTTCAAAATTTTTCGTTTTATCAAAAAACGTCTCTTATAAAAGTTATTAGTTATTGCATTTATAGCAACTTTTATTAAATAAAATTTTTCGAAATATTTTTCTGGTGCTAATATTCGCAAAAATCTTAAAATCGACACGAGTAAACTCCCATTTCTAATCTACCGATTTTTACCAAACGTTTATCAAGTCGTGCCATTGATGTCAAAAGCTTAAATATGCAGTTTCATAAAAATCCGTTTAGCCGAATTTGCTCTGCACGTGTACACAGACAGACGGACAGACAGACAGACCGACAGACATGCTAAAAATAGTCAAAACGTTATGTAAGGACCTCAATTCGTGGAAATCCATCAAAATCTCGAAATGTCAAAACTGGTATGATCACAATACCTCCCTTATATATGTTAGCGGTCGGTAAAAATTCCATCATAAAGTACTTGCATAAAATACATTCTAGCAGCAGAGTAGAAATAATTTGACCTAATATTTTCTAACAGAGATATTATTTACCATGACCATGGAAACGTTACATATAAGTATGAAAAAATTGAAATTTCGAAAAAAATTTCATTTTTTTTTCGTTTTATCAAAAAATGTCTCAAAAAAAGTTGTTAGTTATTGTTTTTATAACAACTTTTGTTCAATAAATTTTTTCGAAATATTTTTCTGTTGTGAAATATTCGCAAAAATCGACACAAGTAAACTCCCATTTTTAGTCAACCGATTTTTACCAAAAGTTGATCAACTTGTGCCAGTGATGGCAGAAGCTTAAATATGAAGTTTCATAAAAGTGAAGTTTCAAATTCAGCCGAATTTGCTCAGACGGACGGACGGACAGAAGGATGGACGGACGGACAGACGGACGGACGGACCAACGGACATCATGCTAAAAATAGTCAAAACGTTATGTAGGGACCTCAATTCGTGGAGATCTATCGAAATCTCGAAATGTCAAAATCGGTATAATCACAATACCTCCCTTATATATGTTGGCGGTCAGTAAAAATATCTAGATACAGATATATGCCAAAAATATTAGTATCTAGATAGAGTTATTTATGCATATGGCTGACCATGAGTCATAAGCATGTATGTCTTATTATACAGACTGTACATCTATGATTTTAAACACACTATTGAAAATTAAATCCATCCAGCTTAGAGTAAATCTTGGCTTATGTTTTACTAGCCTCTTCTGGTCTCTATCAGTTTGTTTCAAAGCAGTCTTACATGTTTCACTATTTCATCCTTTCAACTTATATATATTTGTTATTATTATCATCCCTTTCTTCGAATTAGTGAAAAGTGGGCGTATTTCTTGGCGTAAGCTTTAACTAACTTTTAAAGAAAATGATGTTGGTAGCATAAAGAGGATTATAAAGGAGTTTATGAACAAACATGTTTTTCCATATGAGGAAAAAGAATACATAGCCATCTATTGCCATATGAATGAACAACCTATAAAGTTGAATCCCAAAACAAGCAGATGTGAAAACACAAGGCATATAAAACAAAATTGACATGACAAAAATCCAGTGAACGCTCTGCGAATTCATCGACACAGCAATGAGATCATAAAAGGAATAGGATTTGAAAGCAGGCAGGCCACACAAGCAAGCGATGTTCGCGAGCACCCACTCGCTTCTCTTTTCTTTCTGTTTGATGTGATATCAGATCGTGCAGCCATACATATTCTCACTCACAATTGAGTTTACAGCGATCGTAGACAGGTTTACTGCTGCGATTTTACAAGTACCATTTATTACGAATTTCACTACGTTTCTGCTCTCGTTTAATGGAGAAGTGGTTGGGACTGTCACCAGCGCAGTTTAAAATGTTTTAACTACTTGTTAAACAAATGTCACCTCGAATACCTATCGTTCAAGTCTAATACAATTTACAAAATTTGTGCCAAACATTAACTAGTTTAATTATACAGGAAGTAAGAAGAAAACGGTTACAATGGATAAGATATGTGATGCGGATGAAAGAGGAAACATGGTAAAGAAAATCTAAGAAAAAACTGGCGGCAACTTAAAAATAGAAATGTCAGTTATCAGGGTCTCAAAATTAATTAAAGCGATTTATGTTGTCTCTGGACTTGCGTATGTAGTCTCAAAACAGTATACCATACAGTATATATGCATTATAATTAGGAATTCACGCACTTTTTCAAATATAAACGCTATCTTAACACTTTACTATGCATTCACTAAAATTGAATATTGTTCAATAGTATGGGGTCCAATTTATGATATTCAAAAGAATGCCATTGAAAAAGTACATAAATTCTTGAAGTTCATCTACTTTAAAGTTATTGGATCCTACCCCCCTTTCGATCTCTCATATAGAACTCTTCTTAATATTTTTTCCACCAAATCATTAAGTGAGCGTCGTATGTTAACCTCCACAAATTATCTGAAAAAATTAGCATCTAATCTAATTGACGATCCACTTTCCATTCAACAATTAAATTTCCACATCCCATCTTTCCGTACAAGGCATTCCTCACTTTTTTATCTTCCCCAGGCACATACCAATCTATTCCTTAAATCCCCATTGAACAGGATGTGTTCATATTTTGAGCAGAATACAATAATTAAACCGTTCTAGTAATTACTCATTCTCGTGTATTGTATTTTCTTATGTTTCATTGTTTTATTTTTTAAATCTTAATATTGTTAATTATGTTCCTGTCCAATTTTGGCTATGCTGTTGGGACAGATGTATTAAATAAGTAAATAAATAAATAAATTATACATACTTCTTTGGCAATTCCAATTCACAGCGATAGTTTTCATCTCCTAGGCCTAGGAGAGGAAAACAAAAGTACGAACGTGAGAGAAAACGACGCATATTGTTTAGTATGAAAGAATATTAAACATGAATTTTTCCCATACACAAGGATCTCTCAGAAGAACATTTGCTTATTAGCAACGGGTTTATTACATATATTAACTTGCAATAGGTCGTAATCGACCAGCAAGATCGGCGAACACATCAGATGGCTGCTGTGTTCAACACATGAAATACTCAGATTACTTACACCTTCCTAAGGAAAGCAAAATTAAACACAAAAATATATATGTTAATTCATATGTTTAGATTTAAGTATTTGTGTATGAGTTGGGCACTGCCTGCCTGTAAAAATATGCAATAAATAAATAAAAATGCAATTATCTGTCCATGTTAAACAAAAAACGACCACACCATCACACTGCCCGCCAGCTAATAAATGATGCTTGTAGCATGCCACTACTCTATGCGGGTTATCGCTACTCGCTTGTGAGTGGCAAAATATTTTACCTTCTCGTTAGTAAAATCACGCTATTTATTTAGTAGTCCCTGAAATGTCTAAAGAAGTAGTTCAAGTTGGAATAAATGTTGTTGTATTTTTTTAAGTCAGGAATTGGATAAAATGTATTTTCTTCTTATACTAGGTCTACAAGTATGAAATGCGGATTTTTTTCAAACTTGCCGCGCAAACAGAGTGTATATTTCAAAGTTTCAACACATATGGCGTTTTGTTAAGTTATCATTAAGTGTTAAATGCGTATAGGTTATAATTTGAAAAGTGATCATATAGTTTTGTTTTACTGTGTTAAAAATGTCAAATTTTGTGCCTAATAAAGAGCATTCGCGGACAGTACGACTGTTTTGTTTTCATTTGAAAAAAACTGCTGCTGAATCATACCGACTGCTTCGAGAAGCTTATGGTGAATATGCTCCATCGCAAGATACGTGTGAACGATGGTTTCGGCGTTTCAAAAATGGTGACTTTGATCTTACAGACAATGTTCTTTGTCTGTAAACCTCCAAAAAAATATGAAGATACAAAATTGAAAAAATTGCTACAGGAAGACGATAGTCAATCACAAAAACAACTAGCAAAGCAGTTAGGCGTTAGTCAATAAGCTGTTTCCAATCGCCTACGAGAGATAGGTAAGATCCAGAAAGTTGGCAGATAGGTTCCATATGCATTGAATGAGAGGCAGATGGAAAAACGCAAAAACACTTGTGAAATTTTGCTTACACGATACAAAAGAAAATCTTTTTTTGCATCGTATCATTACTGGCAATGAAAAATGGATTTATTTTGAAAATCCCCAACGCAAAAAATCATGGGTGAATCCAGGCTCACAATCCACATCAACTGCAAGACCGAATCGCTTTGGCAAAAAGACAATGCTCTGTACTTGGTGGGGCCAAAAGGGTGTGGTCTATTATGAATTGTTAAAACCTGGTGAAACAGTTAATACCCAACGCTACCAACAACAACTGATCAAATTGAACCATTCGCTGCTCATAAAACGACCAGAATACGAAAGAAGACAGCACAAGGTAATCTTTCTTCGCGATAACGCTCCATCACATAAGGCAAAAGCAGTTTGCAACATATTGAAGGCACTCAAGTGGGAAGTGCTACCCCATGCCGCTTACTCACCAGACTTGGCCCCTTCATATTACCACTTGTTCGCATCGATGGGTCACGCACTTGCCGAGCAGCACTTTTGTTCATATGAAAATGTGAAAGAATGGCTTGATGAATGGTTTGCGGGGTAAGGGGAAGAGTTCTACTGGCGAGGTATTCACAAATTGCCTGAAATATGGGAAAAATGTATAACTTCTAATGGAGCATACTTTGAATAAATAAACTTTTATTGTTCTTTTGAGTTTAATGTGTTTTATTTAAAATAAAAAAATCCGCATTTCATACTTGTAGACTTGGTAGTATCTATCCGCTTCGGATGTTGGCTATCATTCTAGCAATTTTCACTTTGTCTACAACTACTCGGAAAAGATTTGTTGAGGTATCTGAATACCATTGAAGCGGATTCTGCAACCAGGATATAGGAGGTCGATCTGATCCTCTTCGACCATATACCTTGCAATATTAGTGCAACAAGCCATACCTGTCGCTGTTATTCATTGTATGTCCAAGGTATACGGGTTTTCTCCCCTTCATCGTAAACAATATTTCGGTCAGACACGTGTTCTCTTCACGATATTCTCAGAATACGGCGATAAGTTCAAAACTCGAAACCCTCTAATTTTTTAGATGCAGCAGTGGTCAGTGTCCATGTCTCTCCACCATAGAAAATAATTTGGAAGACCTTATGTGGGAGTGGTAATTTCAGAAATAAAATTATTCAATTAGTTAAAAATATTCAAATTATTCAAATATAAAAACTGATCTATTTTAAGATAAACATCCTAAATATGAATCTTTAAGATAAGTTAAAAGGGTTCTGTTGTTAATTGAAGAGGTAATTATTTTTACAACGACAAAAAATGGGGTTCAAAGATCAGATTATTAGTTTAAGAAAAGGGCTGGAAAAATCTTGTGAGAGACAAGTGAGTCATGAGTAAACCGTCGCCGTGTACGGACGAACCTCCCAAGCACTTTTGGTAGAGAAACCCGGTAGCGTGTAGTGGGTAAACCAAAAGTAATCTGGAAGTGTTGAGGACAGTTTAATGAATTAAACGAACCTCGTTAACAAGTTAAACACTGTGAGTGTTGTGAGGTGTTTAGCGACTTGTGAGGTGATAACGCTGATTGTGAGGTTTTTGTGCTTGAGTGTCTCTCATGGGATTTTACAGCCAGCATTAAATTGTAAGTTCTAATGTAATTAATAACCTTCGATTCTAACTAAACATTAAACGTAGATTAAGTAAAATACAGACATAAAAAGAATCTAAGCAACCGACCGGCGGATCCTTAGGTTTTCAGACTTGAAACCGCTCGCAAGTCTTGGAATCCACTATATGGAGGGTCTTTAAAAATATGAAATAAATCGACAATTTTCTTACTGTTCATCTTAATTTGAAATAAAAATAATAAAAACAAATAAGCAACAACTGGAAAACAACGCGATTTATGCATAAAAATGTAATCGGTCACGAATCCTCTACTCAGCGAGTAAGCTTGTTTATTAGCTGTGTGCAATCGACAGTCGCATACACGCACGCTATTTACTTGCCAGCGAGTAGCTACTAAACTCGCTCAATGCAATCGAGCTTTAGTAGAGGAAGTTATAGGAATTTTATGAAGCCAAAAGTCTACTGACAGCAGTTGATTATGGAACAGTTATAATTATCTTTCCGATACGTGCTCTGAACCGGTAATAGCGGCTCTTGTATACTATACGATCTGTAATTAGTATTCTGACTTCCCTTGCAATACCAGTTATACAAAAATATTCTTCTTATATCCTATCATTGTTTAAATATCAAATACGAACAGATGCGATCGTCAGATTTCATTTTTGTGAGCACTAACATGTCTTTTCCGCTTGTTTTATCCTTGAATTATTAAACAAACGCGTAAAACGTGACGATTTCCTCTCAACAAGAAAGAAACGAACGGGAAAAAACCTGAAAAACCTGCGGGAACTGTAAGTATATTTAAGCAACGACACTTACCAAACATCTCCGAACACACGTGCGTACAAAATCACAAATACTTTTTATGCGAGATAACACGAATTCGTAAATATGTTATTGCGCTCGTTTCTCGACTGTAAAGAGGTGTAAAAGTGGAACTAACGTTTGTATATGTCAGGAATAACACCATTTCTGACATAAGTCCGTAATAAATATTTTCATTGTGCATGACATAAACTGGAAAAGGTCTTACTCTACAAGAAATATGCTTAAAGAAATAATAAGCAGCAAAATATGAATTCTAACGCAAAATTGGATATTTTAAGACCAATTTGTGAATTTATATATGCATGTTTGAAGAATTTATAAAAATTATTGTGAAGTGTAAATTCTCACACATTTCAGGATTTTGTTGGTATTTAATAAGTGTCAGAAGTCAACAGAATGCTGAACGTTTAAGAATATTTTTTTGATAAAAAGTATTTTGATAATCATTTATATTCGTTACTTGAGTACTAAGAGCTTCTATTTAATTTTTTCTGCCAACGGAGTGACCGAGCGCATTAAATCGTACAGTTTGGACTGGTGAAAACAGCCTGGATTGTGCGGTCGGTAGTTCGATTCTCCGTTGGTGATATTATTCGGGCGAGAAAAATATGTTTACATTACTCTCATTTTATTCACCCGTCATCCAGGTGTGCAGGAGCTCGCCCCCTGGTATCGGCGATTAGCCTCGTTGCAGAAATAGGCCGATGTAAAATAAATAAATAAATAAAATATTTAATTTTTTCTAAATAAATTTGTATAATTTGCGGAAAATTCATCAAAATAAAATTTAAATTAAAAAATCCCAAAACTATTTGCTTGGTATCTAATTCTTCATTAAATTAATAAGAAATATATTGATAAATGGTTTTAATTTTTCTTAATTTCCGAAACATATTTTTCACTATTAACAATGTATTATTTGATTTGTAACTATTTCACTACTAAAATTGATTGATTCTTGTTTTATAACTTAAAAACAAAAAACTAAACAAATTCAAACAATAGGTTCTATAGGACTATAGGCTCCTTAAAACATATAAACTCGATTCTCAGCTGTTAAGTTCTTTTTATTATATTTTTAATTTCAAAAGAGGGCATATACTACCTTAGCCATAAATACAAAAAACTCATAAAATTATTAGTCATTATTTAGCCTTTATTTGGCCATCAATTAAAAAAATAATTAATTTTGTCAAAAACACAAAAACTACAATATTTTCCAAAAACGCAATCTGATCCAAAATTCCTTTCATACGTTTCCGGTTTAGATCAATGTACATTACTTAATTGTTTCACCTTTTTGCGTTGATGTATGTGACACAGCATTTTTTTCAGTAAATTTTTGTAAAAACCCGCGGACAAATTTTATTTAATTTAAAAATTTTACCAAACTAATTTTCGTTCCTTAATCTATGTTTTAAGCTCTTTCGATATCACGCAATATATTTAAAAAAAAAATATTTTTATCAATGACACATTATTTTTATTCTTATTTTTTGAAAAACTAACTTGATCAAAAATTCCTGTTGAAATATTCCGGTTCCCATCAATATTATTGAGTTTTTTTCAGGTTGTTAGATCAATCCCTCTTTTTTGGTGGTTATACCTACAACCTGTACTTCACGTGAATAAAAACCCGTTTGAACTTCTAGCCATAACCAGCTATTCGTGTAACTAATTCGTTTCTACTGTAACTTCCCACGTGTAACTCGGTATGTTTGAATCAGTCTCGGAGTACGAGCATATACGTGCGAAGTATACTGCGCACGGACACGCTTTCACTGTAACCACAGCCTAAAGCATGGTTTATAATAACTCCCTAACATAACGCATACGTATTGAACAATGAGTTTGACCTTTCAAAACATATCCATATGGTTTCACAGAAAATTTTATTGATTTGAATATCTGTTTCTAATAAACAGAACAAAGAGAGTAGTGTATTTTTATGTTTATGTATCCATAGCATATCTATTATAAACCAGGCTTAAAGCTTGGTAGAAAACATAGAATAACCATAGCATAAAGATCACTATAATGTCTTTGTTCTGTTTATTAGAAACAGATGTTCAAATTAATAAAACCTCTTGTTAAACCTAAAGTCACTATATTATACAAAGTAGCGCAAGCCTTTGAAGAAGCCGACAGACCTCAGGGTTTGATTGGCAACACTGGTTCCCCTATTAAGCAAACTAAAGCAGCAATTTTTACGTTCTTAAGTTTGCGTCTGCGCTGTCACATCTCTCTTTCTCGCTCTAATTTAATAACCTCCTTTGTCAGCGGTTTAAATATTTAAGGTTAAGTTTCATTTAAATTTATATATTATATCCATTTTATTTAATAAAAATAAAAAAAAATAATTGAAATTTTACCACAATTTTTTTATAGTGCATCTTTGATTAAAAAAATCATGATTACAATGTTTAAAATAAAATTATTGGTAGTACTAGTTTCATTGTGTTGGCGACATTTTTAGCCCCAGAATGGCCGCCGTTGCGCTACTTTGTATAATATAGTGACTTTAGTTAAACCTTATGGATATGCCCATGAACTATGTTATGGGACTATTATAAACGAGGCTTAAGGTTTTAGGACAGCAGGATTATTTATATTAATCGAGGTATTTTCTTAAATTTATTTCTTTGCTGATAGAAAAGAGTGTGATGTTATTGTGAAGCCCCTCGACTCAATATTTTTTAGTTTGGCGTAGAGGGTAAGATTTGGAATTTTCTGTAATTTTCCCAAGTGATCTAAAGGCCTACTTTATCTCTCCCAAATGAATACCGTTTACTATAGGATTTTCCGGAAGACCTTCATGGAATAAAGTCAGGACGGATCGTCACATTGATCATATATAATTCATGTCGTACCTTCAAATTGGGAAAACTCCTTTTCCTTATTCATCTACCTTAAACTCAAACTCGAACGAAGGGATACGATGAACGTAAAGCTTTTATTTAATTCATTTCTCACTTTAATAAACATTGCCCTCTTGATTTGTGATTCTTCTTCGACTAAATAACCAGTCAGATAAAATGTTTAAAATAGTTGAAGCCCGGTGTGATAATTCAAACATTTTAGTGTTTCCCAGGTATTTAATAAATAAAAGTACATTTTTTTTACCAAAAATCGCGCCTAACTATTTTTATAATTTATTTTCATTTGATATTGCGCATTACGTTTTTAAAAATAGTTTTTTAAATACAAAAGATTTAATAACTTCCGAAAAAATAATTTAATTAAAAATTCCAAGCGTACTATGTTGGTTCACATCATGTGTAATGCTATGATTTTTTTTTTTCACATTTTTAAACACGGTTTGGGAGAGGGTGGTGGACAGTCACATAAAAATTTAAAAAAATATTAATCTGCGATTTAATACTTATCATTTGATCATCACAAAAATTTTAATAAAATGATTTTTTGAGCAATACAAAAAAAATTAAAATAGGAAAAAATAATCATGTCAAAAATTCGATAGGCATTATATCGGTTCACATTAATTTCCAAAACTTTGGGAGATAATATCAAGGACATAAGTTTTGTAACACATTTTTGGCAAAATAGCTTTTTTTTCAATAATTAAATTTTTACACCTTTTTGGTATTTCACTCAAAATTTATTATTTACAAGCTGAGGTTGCCTCGTCCAATCTTTATCTTTCCCTCTGCGTTTTTACATCCCATAGTTATCAACTACATCTACTCTCCATGAACAGTTACTAATCATTAGCATATCAGGCAGTCTGCCTGAGGATTTTTTAATTTGTTTATAAGTTTAAAGTTTTTTTATATAAAGTTTTAAGACATAACAAAGCGGCTCCAGCCTGTGGAAAAATTTTCTCAACACTTTGGTTTAAACTAGATTTTCGTGGGATTGTTAGGTACAGCATTCTAAGCATTTATATTTTAAGGAAATTATTACCATATAATTTTAAAAATTCCTCTTGATTTAAATATTTTTTAAAAAAATCAGGGACCCTGAAAAACTGACCTATTTTACCAGAATGAGTACCTCTTCACACATGGATAATAGGCCCGGTCGTCACGCTAACCACTTGGCTTTCATATCTATGGCCGGCAGTCTAGAAACGGAGAATTTACCTTATATGCCTGCTAAGCGTTGAGAACCTATTATTATTGTTATTATTTTACCAGAAAGGATGCCAAGAACACGCTGATGTAGTTTTATTTTTTACCGGTCAGCCGTTTTTTAGTTTTGGGGTAAATTACATTGATATATATATATATATAAACATATTATGTTTATATATATGTATATGTATGTATGTCATACACATACAAAGGAATTTAATTTTATATTAGTATGGAATTATTAATTGTTATTATTTTTTATTTTTTGTTCTGGAAAAAATTAAATTTTTCGTGCTATTTGCATTTTTAATATTTATTCAGTCTTTTTACTGTAGAGATTTCGCCAAACGGTGAGGTGAGACAGTGTAAAATAATAAAGTTAGTTAGTTAGTTAATTTAATTTTTTTGCGCACAGCAACAATGGCTATTTGCGCCTTATATGCCAACATGCCTAGTCCATCTAAATCAGTGTTTCTCAACAGGTGGTCCGCGGCTCAGTTCTTGGTGGTCCGCGCACACAATATTTCATTAGTATTAATAATGGATCTTTATGCAAAAATAATGTTTTTCTTGAAGTTGGTGGTCCGTGGTTAGTGTGGAATTCTGAAAGTGGTTCGCTACTGCCGAAGGTTTGAGAAACACTGATCTAAATAATGGGCTGTGTTATAAAAAAGCCTTTGAATGCTATTTCGTTCACATTAATTTTATATATTTAAACTTTTAATTACAGATATTAAACTTTCACTCTGTTTCGTTTCGAGTGTCAGCTGCTAAGCTGATAGTTTTTTTTTTTTTTTTTCTAACGCCGTCTTCCAGAGTTATATCTCAGCACCTGCCGGTCAAAGATATATACATGCAAAATTTCAACTTCCCATGACCAACTGCTTGGTCACAATTTCTACCGTACAGTCAGGCAGACAAACAGGAGTTATATTGATTTGTTGGTTAATTATACATACGAAACCCTCAAAATCTCAATATTCAGACAAAATTAAAGAGATATTAAGTTTAAAAGCACTTTATAAGCTACTTGCTTATACAGAGGTAATAGAATCGACTGTGACGTTACGCTGCCCACGTGAGTTTTTTAATGATGGAGCTCTATAAAACAGTGCCTAGCGCCACCTAGGCATTGGGAACCTTCTATTATTATTTTATGAAGAGTGAACTAAAATACTCTTTTTGCAAGTATTTTCTATTATCTATATCGAATTTCCTATCTTCCTACCAATTCTACTAATTGTATTGTGATGTATAGTGTAGGCAGAGCATCTAAGAAAGAATATCTATTTCAAAAGAAACGAGCACCATTAATAAAACAATTATTTATTATTTAACCCTCAATTACCAAGATTGATTTCTGTTATTTGCTTTGAAGACTTGAAAGAATTTCTGTTAAATAATGCAATAGATAGTATTGGAAAAATTTGCTGAACATTTTAGAAACTGGAACATATCGAGATCGCCCCCACGTTACGAAATAATGCAAGAAGTTTCAGTGATAAAACTATTAATTATTCAGAGGTATTTCTTCTTTAAAATAAGGATCAACGAATTGGAGCTGTAATCGTCGTGACTCGTAAAGCTAAGAAGCTCCTCTCGTTTTTATATTGTGTTTTATTTCTCTTTTTCTACATCTTCGTATAAAAGGGAGAATGGTCATAATAGAAGACAGGACTGGATTGACGTTAAATTTAAAAAAAGCAATTTTAGAATACTTGAGTTCTCTGATACTAAAATATGCGAAACGAACAGCTAACAGTATTATGCTCGGTTGCATAAAACATCCCTGTATCTAGTTTTATTTACAACTGCTGTATCTCTAAAACTAGATATTAGTTAGGTGAGTTACTGAAAACAGATTAATTTTTGTTGTGGCTAAATCAAGTATTAACTCGTATTCGAGTTTTAAATCGCCTTAAAGTACGTTTTATTGCTTTCAACCGAGTTGCGAAAGTTTAGCCAGAAGAAGGTGTGCAAAAAAACGATCAAGAATCGTTTGTCGTTTGAAGCGTTCAAGGTCGGAACTGTCACTTTGATAATTTACTACAACCATAAAATAATTATACAAAATGGATCAAAGAGCTGTCATATTATTTGCTATCAATAACTTCTATCGACTTAAAAAAGACGATGTAGAAAAATTGATGGCATCATTTTATATTATATAATTCAGACGTATTGGTTATTTTAAGTAATAAATAACTAATAAAAGAATTGAAGAAAAGATACAGTCTTATTATTTATAATTAAAATTGTCTTTTAGCATGTGTAATGATCATATTCCAAAAATTAAAAATTATGTAGAGTTGTCTATTCCTCAGTTCTCAAATGCAACATTAAAATCACATTTTAGAATGAATGTTCACATTTGAAGCAATTTTACAAATTCGTTGTTGTCAAAATCTTTCAAACAAACTTTTTTGACTAACCAAAATAATAATTAGCGCGAAAATTATCTTTCCACCAACGCTACGACCTCACGAGTTCGTAGCAAAAGTGGGAAGGAGGTGGAAAAATATTTGCAATAAAACGACGAATTGTGTTGCCACTGGTGGCAGTGGAATGAATTTGTTAGCAATAAAACGTATCTTTTGACTGGTATAAAGTTATAATAAATGAATTTACAGACACTGTTTACTATGAGTCCGGCCAATGGTGACAGCTCCGCCTATATCTTTGGTTATGATAGCTAAACATTAACCTGGCGTCTTGTGTTGTAACAACAGCGAATATTGATGGGTGACTTACAACTTCTTTCCTACGATACAATTGATTGTCACCAACTGAAATCCAAAAGTAACCTTTATTTATTTAAAGTTTTGGCCACACCAACAGGATACTAAAGATCCCAATAATAGGTTGGCACTACATAAATTATATAATTATTATCATATTGTTAACATATATAAGCAGATAGCACAACAATGATTTAAATAAACATTTAGAACATCATATATATAAACTAATTGAGTATGTGTTAGGTTCAATATTATTATAACTAGTGCACCCGTTGCCAACTGTGTTGGCAAACAAATCATTACCTTAATGTGGAACGTGCTCGACACCTCAGACTTCTTTCTCTAGCCATACGCCTAACTTCATCCAATTCAAATTGAATCAACTCTTCGCCCATTATTAAAAACTGGACAAATAATGAGCATTATTCCGAATTAATTCATTAACTTTTTAAGATGGTGCATTATATTTATAATGTTAAAACTAAAAATGATTTGAGACGTTAAATTTAAAATATATTTGTTAAAATAAATTTTCCATTTTCTTATATAATATAAAAATACGCACACGGAAAAAACGCACACGGATTAATACGCACACGGAAAAAAGCACACATGAAAAAATACACACACGGCAAAAAGGGCACACGGAAAAAAGCGTACTTACACTATATCTCAAATCAGGGGTCTCAAATCAGGGGGTAGATTTACAATATACCACTGAACACTGCGTCACACACACGTCATTTGTTCAATATACAGAGATTCTAAACAGGTGGGACTGTGCAGAACTTTTAAAACACAATTTATTTTTAGGTGGTTTATAAAAAAAAAAAACAGTTATCAACCATAACCTAAGATAGTGCTTTTAAGGTGAATCACTGTCCCTGGCCCTGCACAGAACAGTTAAAATACAATTTATTTTTAGGTGGTTTATAAAAAATAAATAAACAGTTATCAACCATAACCTAAGATAGTGCTTTTAAGGTGAATCACTGTCCCTAGCCCTGCATAGAACAGTTAAAATACAATTTATTTTTAGGTGGTTTATAAAAAAAAAAACAATTATCAACCATAACCTAAGATAGTGCTTTTAAGGTGAATCACTGTCCCTAGCCCTGCACAGAACAGTTAAAATACAATTTATTTTTAGGTGGTTTATAAAAAAAATAAATAAAATAAACAGTTATCAACCATAACCTAAGATAGTGCTTTTAAGGTGAATCTAACCTAAACTAAAAGGTAAATGATATTTTAATGTGATAAATAAACAGAAACCATTGTTTTAGAGCCACTGATAATTCTTGAATTATTTAGTGTAGTCGTTATGTGCTGCCATCTGTATAGAGTTTGCAGTGGGATATTGTAAATTTTGTCATATAAATCGTAGAAATAAAAAAATAATAAAGCATTGAAAAAATAATAATAAAGAAAAAAAGTCACATTTTTCTTACTTTCATCAAAACCAAATATTTTTTAAAATAATTATTTTTCTGCTAGTAATAATTTTAATCAAAAATGTCGAATATCACGGAAGGATAACGTTTTTCTGTGTTTTGTTTCGTAAAAAAACCGATCCGTGTATTTCACAACTAAATTAATAATTGTGAAGTGATTTTTTAATGAAAAACACAACTGTCATTTTTACTAATTTATTGTCAACACTCAAAACAAAAATTCACAGCACACTACTGTCCAATACATAAACAATAATTTCTTACAATTCTATCAATTATTATAAAAAGTGTTCGTAGAATATTCACTATTATTGCATCTTATAATAATTATAAAAAGTGTTCGTAGAAAATTCACTATTATTGCATCAACAATATATTTTAAACAATTTTGACATAAATAATTAACATATGCGCGCCTCTATCGGGGAATGAAGAAAGGACCGGTCGAACATACGAACCTCTATGATACGAACATACAAACAGGCGTATTATATTATAGGATAAGCAGCGTAATATAGATTTTTTTAAATTTGTTAAATTTGTGTTGAAAATATATGGAAATTCAGTATGACAAGAATATAAGTTGAACAAGGTAGAGAGACGCAAAGTTGGTGAATTTAAAGCATAATTAGTGTTTTCATGAGAAGTATAGAAAAAATTAGTATTTCTTATAGGGTAAGAAGGTGTTCTAATAGAGAAAGAGTTTAGTATGAATATACAGTCTACAGTGTTGTTAAATATTTTGTGAACCATAGATAAATCGGTTAAAATTCGCCTTTACTCCATCGCCAACAAAATTATGCTGAAATTTGAGAATTTTCTTTTCATAAATTTAACAAATTTGTTTTGTACGCTTTCCAATCTATTTATATAAGTAAAGTACTGCGGAGACCAACAAATATGTAATTGAATAACAAATAATTGCAACTAGTATGCAGTTTATGGCCCGCCATATACTGTTGTTCTAGATTTAACTAGAAGCCATCAGAACTGAATCATAATTTCATTAGTTTTTGTGGATAGCAGAGTTTTTCCACGTTTCTATTGGTGTTGCTTGGTTCGACCCTGTCTCTAGAATACTACAATCGATTTATTGTCATAGAAGTCACTCGAGAATTCATTACAAATGATAAACTGTCACCATTCACCATCATCTTGGAAATAAATATGAATAGCTCCTAGTACAAGCATTAAAATGTCATCCAGATATGTTCCATTATTAATCTTTAAAAATTTGTATTGTTACGGAAATTATAAAATGTTACTGATTCACGAATATATCTTTAGCGTGACATACTCTGTATCATTAATAACTTTTATTACATTCCCTGTTTAGGATATACGAAATGAGATTTGAAAAAAAATTAATGTCTTTCACATGAAATCTGTATGTAATTTATTTAATTCGTTTTTAATTACGTTTTGTAGAGGAATATTAATATTTCTGGGCATCAGAGTGACATATTATCGTTATGAAAAGAGATATGACCGAATCTCCCGGATTTGCAAAGTAGGTTAGTTTTAAATATGAGTATTTTGACATTGGTGTACAACGTTTCAATTGTTTCAACCAAACGGTATGTTTCTCTCTCTTTATTGAGAATTATTAGCCACATTAACTTTTAAACTACTATTTGTTACGCTATGCTTCAAAGAATATTTCATGCACAGAACATGACATTATTAGCAAATGGCAACGCTATCTATGTACGTAGCATTTTCTGAAAAAAAAGCTTACGTACAGACAATGAAAATAATAAATATTGTCTAGATCAGTGTTTCTCAACATTTTATGGCCTGGGACCCCCCAAATTATATAAATATTGTCTGCGGCCCCCCTATATATATATATATATATGGTGTATCAAGATAATGGGAGTTTTTGCGAAAAGGGAGTTTTTTCGTTGCTCACACGTCAAAAATTTTGAACTTAAATTTATCCACAAAATTGAATGGTAGTATTGAAATTTTCCAGAAAAAAACGGAATTACAAGATATCAAGAACAATATCGAATTATTAAATGGGAACGTATGTCATATTGGATATCTTTGGATAGAGCTTTTCAACAACTTTTCCTTAAACATTTTTTTAATATCTTTTACGAATGACAAAAAAACCGACTTGAAAGTAAAATATTTTTATTAAAGTGTTCAAAGTGCCTTCCATTTTAATTTAAACACATTCGCATCCTTACTCTTGAGTTACCTGTAGTTCGGAGAGCAATTAAAAAAATATATAATACCAAATATTGCACTTTCAAATCGTACCTACTTCAAAGCACAACGTAAAAATACTTGACGTACCTCCAACGCGAACCATTGTCAGAGAAACCCAGTAACCGACACATACAATTTATTTGACTTTGATATAGTCTTCTTATAGTCTGTTTCTTTTGTTAAAGCGGAACTAGATTTTCAAATCTAGTAATTTTTATCGATTAAATGAAGCTTTTGATCATTTTGTTTAGTAAAAGCCCATTTACTCATTATAAAGTTAGCTAGTGACAACTTAAACATTTGAAATAGCCTGTAGTTTAAATTAGTTGTCAAAATAAGTATATTAAGTATAAAAATAAATAGAATATTTATTTTATTTATGTTGTGAAAGGTATATTTGTATGAATATCGTATATCGGAAAAGATACTCGTATTTATAAATATGAATAAAATATTTATCTTGTAAGATTGAGTGCATTTTTATTGTATTTTCATGTTTCAATCTTGTATGACTTCGCGGCCCCCCGGTTGAGAAACGCTGATCTAGATAACTTAAGCTGTCCGGTTGCGCAGTAGCGGAACAAAATAGAAGGGGGCGTTGTTACTATTTGTGTAGCAGTCTTGCGGTACAGTCACACAAAAAATAAATTTAAAAGAGGCTCTCGTGCGTTTAAAAAGTCAAACTAATACATTTCCGACTGTACTCGGAAAAATTATGTCTCGTTCTCATAGCACGCCCGCACACGCATGCGGATACTGTGGTGGACCCACGGACACTTCTGGGGTGAAAATTCTCCGATTTGTGAGATGTGTGACATATATTTGCACAATTTAAATGCGTGCGTACAGTTCGAGGATGTCATGTAAGGTTCTTCTTCTTCTTCTGATTTGTTGGCTTTGGTAAAGTCACCATTCCGCCAGTGCATAGCTTTTTATGAACTTATATATTTAAATTGGTTTCCTTAAGGAAACCAATAAATTTTTTGCAAACTGCTGGGGAGGGGTTGGTCAGGATAGATTTAATAGAAATAGGATTGAGGAGAGTTTTTGATAAATGCAGGTAAAATAAAGAAGACTTGTAGTGGATAGGGCATCTAAAAAGCATATGGTCTGCGGTACCAAGTTTTCCGCAGTCGCACATAGCTGTATCTATCAGGTCGTCAAGGATGAAACTTGTAGTTAATAATATTGCTAACTTTAACAGCTTATTATTTGACTTTGGCTTAATATTTTACCATCCTGTTTTTTTTTTTTTTTTTTTTGTTGGAAAGTTACACATCTCGCCTGTTTAAAGAAATCATTGTATGCTCTAAAAAATATCAAAAACCTTTTTTTTTTTAAATTTATTTGATTGAAAATGGAACGGTAGGAAATTCGCACTATTATGAAGTATGAGTTATTACGTGGAACTATGGCATCTCAGACCGCGCGAAACATTAATAGTATATTTGGCTCTAGTGTTCCGCAGCAGACAATATTAAATTGGTTCGCCAAATTTCGTACAAGTAACTTAAAAACCAAACAAAAAAAAAACCTGGCTCATCGATCACAGCAGAAAAGAAAATGCAACCAATTAGACGAAATGATGCAAAAACTTAAAGAAAAACAGCCTAGATTATTCTCCTATCTTATTGCTTGATAACGCTAGACCACACACTGCACAAATAACTATGGCAAAACTGCAGGAATTATAGTTGGAACAGATCAAACGCTATGTTGTCAGTCCGGTTTTTTATTTTACACACCTCGTATGATGCCAGTATAGCACAGTATTGCTTGGGGATGATATTGCTGAACTTATAACTAAGGAAGATAAAAGAAAACATAGTACCTGGAAAAAAGATCTTGGTTGAATAATCTCCCAGACTAGTATAACAAAAATACCATTTCAGTTTCAATGTTACTGTATCCAAGGTTAAGATAACCAATAGTAGGATTGAAACACATAAAAAAAATAATAATAAGTTCATGTCTAGACTTCCAGTTTATTTTGGAACTAATGTCATTTTCATATTTTTCTTTCCAAAATGCTTCAATGAACTTTGGAGACATAAAAAAATCTTCACACTAACAAATTTCAGCCATCATTCAATTCTGTTCTAGTATAATTCTTGATTTACATAACCCATACATCATAGTCACACCCATGTTAAATTTATCTTCGGAACACGGTCCATCAACTTCCTAAAACAGCTTTTGTCTCATTCAAACCTAACCCTACATCTTCCCATTTATTTTTGCGGCTACGTCTTTCATTACAACACCAAAACTTTTAAATAACGATGGAAATGAAATGAAGGAGGTAAAGTGATTGATTGACTGGAATTAGGTAATTAATTATTAATAAACAGTGCATGTAAATACAAATTTAAACTAATAAAATAATAACAATTGATAGAAAATACAAAATATATAGATATATTAACCTTTCATTAATTTTTATTTAAAAAATCTTAAATTTTTATTTAAGATTTCATTTATATATTAATTAGTCAGTCAGTGGCCCGATAAAAATTTCTCCCGATAAAGATACAAAAAAGATGATTGTTTTTGAAATTGAAAGAATTTTACGAGGGTTACCTTTTATGTTTTTACAAACGACCACTAGATGGCAATATTGAAATGTGTCATTACAATATTCGTAAAATTTGACATTTGTTATTGTGAAGTCAGTGGCAGCGTATAAATTGACAGAGGAGTTTGTTGACAGTGAGCGATAAATAAAACAAGTTTGTGAAAAAATGGATATTACTCGTGCACGTTTTCGTTGGATGATTTTTTACGATTTTAGTAAAGGCCTAACTCAACAACAATGCATAGATTTGCTTCGTTCAATTTTTGGTAATGAAACACTATCAGAAAAGACTATTTACAATTGGTTTGCAGAATTTCGTCGTGGTCGTGCGTCTGTCAGTGAGTTATCTCGTGAAGGTCGAATAAAATTGGTTATGATTCAAAAAAACATCAATGCAGAGCGCAAAATGATTGAAGAAGATCGACATGTGACTTACCGTTAGATAGAGGCATCCTTTGGCATATCGCAGACTGCAATACATTCGATTTACATGAACATTTAGCTGTGAAATAGATCTTTTCCCAAAAAATTCCGCATAATTTAACCGAAGCTCAAAAAAACGCTCGTGTTGATTAGTGTAAAGGAATGCTAAAAAAATTCAACCTAGACATTTCAAAATCCGTATACAACATCGTTATAGGTGACGAAACTTGGATTTATTCATATGAACTGGAAATTAAGCAACTATCCACTGTTTGGGGTCTTTTAAGATGAACCGAAACCCAAAAAAGTTGTTCATTCACGAATCACTTCCAAGAAAACGATCACTTGTTTTTTCGGTTGTACTGGACATGTCGCAACCATTCCTTTAAAGGATCGGGGTTAATGCTGAGTGGTATACAATAATTTGTTTACCAGAATTCATCGACAAAATCAGGAAAAATAACGCATCACCGCAAACACCGCAAACAACGCAAAACTTCGCATCATTCTTCATTATGACAATGCAAGCTCCCACACAGCACGTCGAAGAATTGATTATTTAATGGTGAAAAACATCGAATTAATTTCTCACTGCTCGTATTCACCTGATTTATCCCCTAACATCTTTTTTTGTTCCCCAATGTCAAACAAAAAATGCGTGGACAGCGATATTCATCACCTCAAGAAGCTGTTGAAGCCTTCGTAAACCATGTTTTTAAGATACCAAATTCAGAGTGGAAGAAATGTTTCGAGAATTGGTTCGAACGCATGCAAAAGTGTATAAATCTTAAAGGCGAATATTTTGAAAAGTAATAAAACAGATTGTTTAAAAAAAAATATATATTTCTTAGTTTTAATAAAAAAAAAAAAATGTGTAGCCCTCGTAAATTTGTATTGTTAAAACCAGGAGTTGCCTTTCAATCTAACCACCCATGTGAAAATATAGATAGAGCTTCTGGTAGTCCACATTTAACGCACTTACACTATTAATTAAAAATAAATCAACAATAGTATATGTCCCGTTATAAATACTGCTTATGAATCGTTAATTTGATTACATTACATACAGGTTAAAAGTGGTAATATAAAAGACTTTAAGAAAATTTCTAAAACCCAAGCTTGACTGAATTCCCGTTCTGGGTATCGTAAAAAGCAAAGAAGTAACGTGATCGTCTGTAACGCGTAACAATAAAATAACGAAAGTAGTAAACTGTGCCGACTCAAAGCAAATACGTGACCATTCTACACCCAAATGACGAATACGGTATTGCAAACAAGCATTGAAAATCAGTAAAAGTGATAACAGAATTGAAAGGGGAGAATTTTACAACAGGAGTATAGAGAAAATTTGTTTCATCCCAACTTGTTTTACTTCTACAAAGAGCAATAGTTTCCCAATGTCTAGGTGGCAGAGGAGATAAGTTCTTTATTTCTTCACCTTGGTTTATTTCAAAACCACTTAGTTTACGTTATATTTTGATCATCCTGTATAAATAGGTACTCATTTTATATGTATCTGCCTCTTTAAACAAATAACGATATCTACTAAAATATCCTACTAACTCTTCTTTATTTTAGATTTTGTACATAGTTGTATCTTAAAATTAATAAACAAGACTTACGGAGCACATGAACAACATTTATTAAAAAATAAACCAGTACATATATTTTAAGAGTGGACAAAATTAAATGGTGACTCTGTTATGCTTTGAAATTGTTGAAACTCATCGCATGGTAACGGAAATTTTGGTATTAATTGTTATTAACTCTGAAATATATATATATATATATATATATATATATATATATATAGTTGAATGTAGTTCTTGACGAAAATAATAAATTAATAAATTTTGACGAGTAAATAAGAATTTTTATTTCTCCTTATATATATATATATATATATATATATATATATATATATATATATATATATATATATATATATATTTCCTCCTATATTTTTCGTCAAGAACAACAATCTAACTATATATATATAGTTGGATTGTTGTTCTTGACGAAAAATGTAGAATGTAAAAATTTTATAAATTTCCCTGTTGTTTAATTTTGTTTTAGTGGTTATATGAGTAGTTTTGGAGTATAAAAATATCAACCAAAGTTCAAACTACAAAGTTAATCACCCTTGGCAAGCAGTGACCTCTATATTGCAGGTTCATTGATGCAATACACTGATACACAAAAAGAACGATAATATAACATTTCATTTACCACGTAGTTTTTACAGTGTAAATATTGATAGTAATTGAAAAGTTAAAAATGTATATATCCCATTTAAAGATTTCCATTATGTTTTCTAGAACGACAGTACCGTAACATACCGCTTAAAAAAGACGTTTCCCAACCTTTTTTCATGGTGGACCGGCAAGAGACCTAGAAAAAATTTGCGGACCGGCAAGTTTAGAAAGTATTGTGTATAGTTAAATTATTACAAATGATGAGCAAAAAAAAGGTCTTCATCTCCAAAATATAAGTGATGAGCAAAATAAAAAAGTCCTCCAAAATGTAAGTGCTGAGCAAAAAAAGGTCTTACTCTCCAAACTACAAACCCGGAGATTTTGTAACAAAATCCCACGGACCGACAAAAAAAATCTCACGAACCGGTGCCGGTCCGAGGCGGTTAGGAAACGCTGACCTAAAGCAACTTATAGATCATAGCATAGGTCTAATCTCTCTCTGCATTCTCGAATTGCAGACTCTTAATAAAATTGATGTGAAGTGTGAATTTTCACACATTTCAGGGTTTTGCAGGTATTTAGTAAGTGAATGATGATTATTTGGGGTGCCAAAACAAATTTTATGACAAAATATTTTTTTATGAATTTTAATTCGAATGCCTATTACCATTATTTAAGTTTTTAAAGATGTGCAGTATTTTTTTTTTTTTATATATCAAGGTTCATTAAGATTTTGAAAATTGCGCCTATAGCTTCCATTGGTTGTTTTTAGTCATAGCTCCTCCCCTTTGATTTCGTGTACATTCAAATATATAATTAAATTATAATTTCAACAATTTCCACTGGTTATTAAATTTACGCTATTAAAAATTAAATGCAACAATTGCCAAAATATAATTAAAATTTTGAAAAAATAATTTAAACAATATAAAAATGCAAAAAATAAATAAAAAATAATATTGTCTCCTCACGTAGGACTCGAACATGAGTCCGATTACGAATTCTTGGACAGAACGCAAGTATCTTAGCCACAGCACCAAGAAACACGTTACTGTTGAGCGTATTATATAACTATAAGTTGTCAACATTATTAGCAAAAAAACACAAAAAATGCTTTTTTTTCCAAAAACATAATCTGATCAAAAATTCCTGTTGAACTATTCCGGTTCACACCAATGTACATTACTTAGAATTTTTTCAGATTTTTAGTTTAAACCATCTGGGCTACAGGGTGTGGGACAAATTTTTTTTTGCACAATATTGGCAAAAATCGCTTCAAAATAATTTATTTTGGAAAAATAAAAATCTGATCGTTAATTCACGTACCAAGGGCTTTCATTTGATATCCTACTCAGAATTAAAAAAAAATATTTTTTTTTCGATGAGCACATATTTGTTTATATTTTTAGGGGGATATGTTTTTTAGATGTTTTGGTATTTTTCCTATGTGCGGGTCAACGAGTTGTATAAGCATGCCAAATTTCAACTCTCTAGGTTTAGCCGTTCGGCTACAATTTTTACCGAACAGACAGACAGACAGACAGACAGACGACAAAATGACGGTATAAGGGTTTTTTGGTCATACCTACAAAACCCTAAAAAATGTATAACACATACAAATCTGAAAAATGCATTTTTCAAACATTTATATTTCTTGCTAATTGGATCCATGAAATTATAGACGTGCGGATACACTTTTTGAAACGAAATTGTTAATTTTAATGCTGGAACACTTCATTCCATAGGTCCCTAGAAAATACCCGCTAGGGGAGCGAAATTTGTGTTACACCACTGGATAGTAGTTTCAACTGTTAGAAATAGATGATACTGAAGTAATTTTATAGAATTATTTAATCGAAATGACCAAACTGAAAACAGGGAGAGACTTTAATTCATGTTAAATTTTAAATTTCAATTTGGATTCGTAACGTACACTCTGCAGAGGTTATATACTAATGGGATTAAATTGTTTAATATTATTAATATAAGGGAGAAAATGTGAATATGTTCATTTTATAACGTCCATGAAGTTTTTGACATTCTAAATTAGTAATTGTGTTGATGTTTTATAAATACATTTAACTCATAAGGGGTATGAAACAGTTAGGATCAGAGGTTGGCAACCTTTATTACGTGGACTGCATTCAGTAACCTTTTTTATGACGGGCCATACTTGCTTTTGTAATTTCTATTTTTTTACGATTTTAAGTTCTTGCTTACGTCAGCATAAATACACCTAGTATGTAAAAAGCCTAAAATAAGCGCGGCAATGTTTTGGCTATGCTGGATAAAGTAAAATTATATTTTCTTATTGGTGGGCCGCAGAAAATCGCTCGGTGGACCGCTTTCGTTCCAAGGACCGCCGATTGCCGACTCCTGGTCTAAGCCACTGTTCGGCAATATTTTTAATATAATTGGCCCCAGTAATTAAAAATCTTTTTGGTGGGCCATATATCCTATTATATTTTGTATTTTTGACGATTTTACGTTCTTCTCTACACCCGGTTACACGTATTTTTGTTGGCATAAATACGCCTAGTGTGTAAGAATCCTAAAGCAGTGCGGCAGTAATGAGTTGGCTACACTGAATAAGAAAAGTAAACATTATATTTTCTTATTTGTTGGCCACAAAAAACGTTCGGTGGGCTGTATTCTTTCCACGACAATGTTTGCAATGTTTTTTAAAAGAAAAGATTTTGGATTATTATTAATGTCACTAATATTTTAAAAAATTAATAACTGCATATCCGGTACCTTGTAAACAATTTCAAAATCAACATCAACAATACGAAATCCATGCCAACCAATTGGTACGAATGTCAAGAACATCTTTACCATTCAGGAAACAAAATTGGAAGAACTGGGTCAGTTACTCTACTTTCTTAGAATAATCAGCTCGTGTTGACTTAACCGCGAATCTACATTGTTATATAAATTAGTTCGTTTTTGTGTATGTATGTTTGGGGGGTGCATAGGCTTAGCTTGCTTTCCACAAGTGGTCCTCCTGACTCCGGCACAACCACCCTGGAATAGGGATGGGAAAAAAACATCGATGTATCGAAAACATCGATGTATCGAAAACATCGATGTTTTTACCATCGATGGTCAGCTGGCGATAGTATCGATAAAACATCGATGTCTACTATCGATGTCGATGTTTAAACTTTAAAATTCAAAAACTACCGCTAGAGGCGCTGGAATCTTAAAAATTTAATTTTTATTAAAATTAGTACACAAAATATAAGCGCCATCTATTGTGATATAACAATACTAATAGTGTTAGTTTTTATTCTTTTTAGCAGTTAGCAGAATACGAAAAAATAAGAAGAAACTTCTAATTATTGCAAACAATGCGAACGACCAACGACGCAAACACACTTTTTCTTTTTGAGTCTTGTTGACACTTTCCCAGTTATTATTCCTCCAATCCCTGGATTTTTGTAAGTTGTCATTAACTATTTTTTTATATATTGAAGTTGGTTTTTCCTGAACAAAATGATCAAAAGCTTCAATTAATCGGTAAAAGTAACTAAAATTGAAAATCTAGTTCCATCTAAACCAAAGGAACACCTCTATCAGAGACTTGCTTGTTTACTAGACTGAGCATTTTGTTCAGTGGTGACATACATGGTGGGCCATGGGAACCTGACGTTTTTGAAACGGGTAGTACTCTGCAGGTAATGGGGTAGAAGCAAGCGGTAGGTTCCATTCCAACCGTCAGTTCGTGCAGTTTAGTGTACATCATGGCTTAATGGGGTGTAAGACATCGCGTGTTTCTGTATGACGCGTTTGTCAAAAACGGTGAATAAGTAACAGCGGTGCAAAGAGCGTTTCGAATTGAGTTTAATGTTGGGCGCCGTGGAAGCATCCCAAACCGAAACACAATTCTCAAATGGGCCAACGACTTTCGAACAAGCGGGAACATCATGAATAAAAAACCGCTTGGACCTACTCGTACGGTATGGACCCCCGAAAATCTAGAGAGGGTGAGGGGGGCTTTCCAAATGCGATTTATTCTTCTGGGGTTATCTAAAGGCTCATGTTTACGAGAACAAACCCAGAACATTGGATGAACTAAAGGATGCCATGTGTGCAGAAGTCCGGGCGATTGACGAAGATCTACTGGACCGCGTTCACCAAGAATTTATGAACAGACTTGAAACAAGTTATGAGCAGAATGGTCATCACATGACTGATATAATTTTTAATAATTAAAATGGCATATAATTTACTATTATTGTATGTTAATATTTTTTTTTTGTCTTGAGAAATCATTGTGTAATGTTCATTCAAAAATCGTTAGGTTCCCGTGGCCCACCCTGACATTTTGAAAAAGGGATCAATTCTCAATCTTATGTCAGGGACTCGAATATTTAAATTTTGAAGTTCTGGGGCATCTAGTTTATTATTAAATAATTTAAACGCGAAATTCAAAGTGTGGATGTCGCGTCTCCATTATAATGTTTGAAATTTATTGCTATTATTGAGAGCTAGGTTTTTTAACTGGTTTGCATAAGAGATACGAAAAGGATATGTACCGGTTAATTTCAGGGTCAGATTTCTTACAAATATCTGTTGTACTTTTTCTATTTGATTTTTGTGGGAAATTGATTTTGGGCTCAGGATTGTATTCTTGTACTCTAATTTAGGTCGAACTAGTGCACAGTACAGTAACCAAGTTGTAGATATCTTAAAACTACCACTGTTTCTTAGTATAAATCCTATAGTTTTTAGGGCACTATTCACTATATCGTCTATGTGGTCACTAAAATTAAAATCATAACTAAATAGTACACCTAAGTCTTTCACTTTACTATCTCTAAGCAGCACTATATTGTCAATATAGCAAACGTGGTATAACGGACCAGTTTTTATGATTTGCAGGGCCCTAATTTTTTAATAATAATTAAAATTAAGTGAAATCCTTATGATATATGAGAATTAATTATCTAAAAACATAAATGCTACGAACTCCTACCTAATTATTTTACGGAAATCTGACTAAATTCCACAGCGCATTGTCACTCCGTGAGAGTGTAATGGCTACTTAAAAACCAGTTGTGAATTTTTAGAAAACTAATAGTGGTTAGTTTTCTGTAACAATCACCGTAAATGAAAACTGATTTACGTAACACATGTTGAATCGTAAAACGTTCCATAACTAATTTTCCACGTCCACACTATTCGATTGTCAAATATGATCTGGCAAAATTGAATCAAACCAAAATGCCGGTAAAATTGAAATTAATTTTTGGCCACTTCAATTCCAGCGTACACTATGTAGTATAATTTCTAGTGATTTTACTCAACGATATTGTTACGCCTTGCTCGAGTTCGTGTGCTGTTTCTTGATAAAAATAACTCTACAATAATATGGATGTAGCGGATTTAATATCTCGGAAGTACTATTTAGCTCAAGTTCGCAATTAAACTTATTTAATGATTTAAAAATAACGATTGTTATTGCAAAGATGTGATCCAGAAAGCAATTATACTGATGAAATCCGTTTGGTCCTTTCAGTCGCCTTTAACTCTTTGTGTAAGTTCAAGTAGCATATATTTTTAAATGTTAAATGAAAGGCTTTAAGTAGTTAGTGGGGTTGTCGTATGTTGGCAGTACATAACGGTATATTCAGAGGCCAGCAGAGCAACTTGATTTTGTTGATAGAACTGGGATTACCGAATGCTTCGATGATTCCCTAACGCTGAATGACGACAGAACTCTGACTCGTTAGCTCTCACTGCGACTGCTAGCTGCTAGCAATCGCCCGAATGGTTTTGCAATGAGGCTTTATATCCTTCTGTCTCTGATTTATCTTCTGTTACAGTGCTTCTCAACATATTTCCCAAAGGATTTTTTTAACTTAAATTATATTTAACATTTAAAAACTTCTTTTATTATGTAACAAACTTCTGGATTCCGAATTTAAAGCTATAGAAATTATGAAATATTTTCACGTGGGTGCTTTGGCGGAAAATAAATTCCTCTTTTATCAAAAATATTTAATAAACAATTAGTATACAATGCAAGAAATAATTGGAATTGCCGTGGGAGCTGTGGGTAGTCTCCCGCCCACCTCGTGCTGACCGGGATTGCTAAGACCTGCCTCCATGGCGGGGATTGCTAGTAGAGAGGCGAGGAGCTTGGGATCATCTACTATAATTCACTAGATCGTTAGTCACTGGACTAACGTAATAGTCACCTTGATCGAGGAGAACTTGGGAGAGGATATTGACTGAGCAAACATTGCTGGAGTCTTTATGCAGTATGATTGGATTCCTTTCAAAGAAATTTATTTATATTTGCGTGGGCACAATTTTGTTCCTTATTATCTTGCGTGCGTCACTGAAATTCATATACGACTAATTGAAAATGATACATTGTCCAAGCCAAGGGTCGCAATTGCGGCCCTTTATTAACGAGTAGTTCAAAATCTGCCGCTGGCATTCGAATAAAATTTTGAAATTGTCCACTAATCTCTTAGTCCTCTAAAGCACATGTACTTTTAAAATTACTGTAAGCTTACATTCAAAATTTACTGTCATTGTTTAGATATTGTGGTTTTCATATACGTCGTTCGACAACGATGCCAAAAAATGTGCATTCAGTCAAATTCACCGGTAAGTCACCTGAATGCAGCCTATGTACGCTGCACTTGTTAAGGCAACAACCTTACTTTCGGCCATCGTTGTCACTACTTACTTTAAATAAATATGTGCGTGGATATAACTGAAATACGTGGACGATTTTACACCCACAAACAAGAAAGTTGTGTGCATTTTTTTACCTGCACGAAAATCCGTGCGCGTACAAATGCTTAAGTCAGTACGCACCTTTATATTTGTGTTGAATTTTTACGTATGAGCAAGATAGCAAATTAATAAGTGAAATTCTGCGAAGATGTTATAGTAAAGACCTTTCATAAATTCAACCGTTAGTTATCATTAATATTCTGCAGCATGTGCAACATTACAAAGTAAACATTTAACTGTCGGGAGATATGAGCAGTGAAGGATGTTCCGCACTAGTTTTTCTATTGAGTAGCGCTGTTTATGTTCCATGCTTCATTCTCGCCGCTGAATCATCAACACTCTGATGTTTTTCTTCCCCCTTCCGTTCCGTTTCGCCATTTCCTCCGTAGAAAGATGAAGCGTGTTATACTTATTTATCACATCTCATTAGTAACCAGCTGACGACGTTAAAACTTTAACTAGTTCATTTTTTGTTTCTTTGATTTTTATGCGTGCATTACGGAGACAAATATCAAAAGTTTTCGTTTCTTTATTTGATTCAAACATGAAATATTCACTGCTTACAAAAAGAAACTTTTCAGACATACTTTTTCTCATTAGAAATTAATTTATGATCCCTGCATGTAACAATGCCGTTCGACACGACATTTTTTGTGTTATTATTGGCGGGTTGGTTTTTTTTTGTTCTTTCTTTCATGGATGCCGTTTTCAATCATTTCTTTCTAGAGCTGAATCGAGGCTGAAACTCGGAACTCGCTCGTTCGCTGGATAAGAGGTCACATAAAGAACGTTAAAAGCAGTATTATATTATGTTCTTGATGGCTTTAAATTTTTGTCCCTAATGTGTATGGGTGCTTTATCTAGTGAAGTTGTGGCAGTAATTGTAAATTGCGCTAAAACGCGCGTATCAGGCCGCTGCCTGCCATATATCCCATTACGTGACAGGTCCCAGCTGTGAGAGCGCCTCGGCCCTTTGGGGTAAGTGGCTAAAACAGGTACTATAACTAAGCGTTTTAAAACGTCCTGCACAATAGCTGCAACCATTGCTCGTCGGCACACACTCTTGCACACCTTTAATCATATTACGTGCGGTCGGGCGACGGAAAACTACTATGTGCGGAGTCCCGGCGCTGCCTGTGGGTCGGTGGGAGGTGCGACAGCCACGTTGGCCACCCGGCCGCTCGACCGCCCGCCACGACGCCATTTTGTACTGAAAGTGAGCCAACTCGTAAAACCGGTATCGCTAATCTAATACACGTTCGCGATTTTCCGCTGCCTACACAATATTTGATGATTTTCCGGATGTGAATGCTGTTTCTCTCTGGCCTTTAATATTATTATGAATCTAGTTTCGGCTTGGTTAGCTCGCAGCGAGAGAGAGAGATGGGACGGGTCGAGAGTCGCGAGGGCGCGCGATGAATGATACCAATTTAGCATTTGGGTTTAATTCAGAGAGGGAACCGCCACCGAAACACTGAGCGAAAGTTAAATGCCATGTCGTTGTCAGCGTCGTTCGCTGTCGTTGTGTACCAAGTGTTATTAAAAAAAGTTAATTTCATTTTAGTCAATCTGCTCCTAATGGAATTTTTCTATAACGTCAACGGTCGTTGTTTAAGTTAATGTAATATAGTGGGATGCGTTTCATTTCGCCGGGAAATGAGTGGATAATCAAGAGTGATCGCGCAACTCGTTTAGGTAAGAGCTTCTGTTGTTCAAGCGGCAGATTAGCCGGGAATTGGCTGGTGAAATCGCGCGCTCGCTGGCGCCTAGGTATTGTGTACCGGCGATGCGACAGAATACTTTAACCGTGAAATATTCCGTCTGGCCGGACTAAGTGGGTGTTCATTGTAGGTGGAAGGTTGTGTGCGGTGGAGAAGGCCCACTATCCGAATCTTGCCAAGAATGGGGATTTTTGTAGACGGAATCCAGTCGGTTAATGCTTGCGCATGCGTGAAATTACATTTGGCAATGGGTTTTCTGGGAGCCACTCGAGCTCCGGTCTCGGCTCGGCACCTACCGCAGCCGGCGGCAAGGGTTGCTTACCGTTACCGTGCCATCGCCGCTACCCTCTGCGACACGCTATTCCGTTCTCATTCTACTCAGAATGCGATTACGCCGTACGGCACACTTGAGACTCTCTCGTAGAGAGGAGAAAACCACGGAATGAATTTGAATATCAATTCAGCGGCGCCTCCCACCTCATATGTGTGTGTCGGGTGGAGCGGTAAGGATATGTGGGGATATAGAACTCGAACTCGAACTCTAGAAAGGAAACTGGAACGTGCCGGGTACGTGTGTAGGTCCCGCAGCATACAAACAAAGCTTTCAAGTCCCTAGCCACGCACGGCGGTTGCCCGGGGCTTGTACACATAAGTCACCGTAACATAACGATAACGCAACAGATGAACCGACCTCCACTGGGATTTTAATGCACACAGTTCAGTACACAAACACATGACCGCTAAGGATACCGCAGACAGTGTGTAGAGGTTTACCGAGATGGAACCACGCGTGCCGGTCCGGCACGGAGAGCGGCCGGCTCTCCGAACAAACACACAAACACGCGGCTCTACTGCTTGTCTGCCGCCGCCGGAGGAGCCTTTGTGTATTCGTCTCCGGTGATGATCCCACGCGCTTCTTGATCCCACGATTATTTGCTCGGATGAGATCGACAACAATTTTCTGATGCCAGCATACATGACTACATTTTTTTACATTCTATCGACACATAAATCCTTTTACAGATTCAACTCTGAAACGTAAATCGATTTTTTTTTCAACACTAACAACAAGTTGAAATTGAGTTAGCGGCAACCATCTTATTGACAAATAAGTGTAATATTATACGATGCAGAGTTGAGTTTTATAAAACTAATTTCAGTTTTTTAATAAAATATAAAACAACTTTGGCAGGAAGTTTTCGCTTTTGGGAAAACCTGAGGCGTGTTTCCATTACAATGCATTGAGAACGGGTTTTGTATCTCGCGGAATAATTCCATAAAATTCCAAACTCCAATGTTTATATTACAATAGAAAGGAGAGAGAAAGGAAGAACGGGAATTATTATTAATCAGGACGTGAAATTATCCTGCCTATATTATATGCATGCGTGTAATATTTTGTTTAAAATACATGATCCTGTAAAATAGGCCCCAACAGGATGCAAAAGCAACCAGATGCGTAAAATTGTCTTTTGCATATTTATGACAAAATTTTATTTCAAAAATATTTAAACTTCATTTTATTATTCAGGAGAAGTAAAATAAAACGTTACAATCAACGCGCGGTGATGACAGGTAAAAAGAATTAAAAATAAAACCGCAGAAACCGAATAATAATAACGAAAATTAGGTCACAAAAGACATAAAATCACGCGTTCATATTCGAATATAAGCCAAAGATGGAATTTAAATTGTTTTATAAGAGGAAATTGAACATGAACACAAAACCAATATCAACCAAAATGAAATTTAAGAGTTAGGAGCGACTTTAAACGCATATAAATAATGGCATTAACGCCATAGGCGATCTAACAAATTAAATTTAGAATTATACCTACCACAAATAATTCTACAGAAAGAAAAACTGAATTTTTATAATTTATCTCTGCAACTTAAAATGGGTCATCTATATAAATAAAATTGAATTTTTTATCTCCTTCTTTTTTATTTTTCGTCCTCATTTATGATAAAAATGACGAGATATTTACCATTAATGCTACTACCGCTATCTTGAAACGGTAGAATAGTTTACAGCAAATAAAGTTCTTCTAAAAAAAGAGAAAACGATGAGTATGATATTTATCTCCAACAGAAGAAAGCCCAGGTCCAACACCGGAAACTTTCTGGGTGTACGGCTGGTCATGGAAATGTCACCTCGATAGATTAAGTGGAAAACTGAACAAAGATAATTATTCCTTCGACGAGTAAAGAAGATATTGAATGTAACATTAGCCCAGATAATATACTATTCGTTATTTCTTTCAGTCAGGACTTATGGATTATCAATCTAGGAAATTTCATTAAGGGCGAAAATGATATTTCTACTGCAGAAAGAAACAGTCAGGACCATTATAAATCAACCAAAAACAACATCCTGTAGACCAGTGATATTCAAATTGTGTTCCATGGAACCCTGTGGTTCCACACAAGGTCCTCAAGGGTTCCACGAGCTTTTTCTTAAACTTAATACAAATTACTTTGGCGTTGGCTTATACTTTTTCCGCCTCGCGTAGTTTAGAGGCTTTGGATTTTGTCACTTGGATTTTGGAGGTGAGGACCTTTTTTGTTTTGCTCATAACTTGGATTTTGGAGCTGAGGAACTTTTTTGTGCTCATCAATTGGATTTTGGAGGTGTGGACCTTTTTTTTTGCTCATCACTTATATTTTGGAGGTGAGCAAAATTTAATAAAATATACTGTATTTAAATTATTATTTTTTCTATCTTAGGGTATACCTCAACTGAAATCTGGTCACCCTGCATAGGTATCAACTTTATCTTATTATTATTATTTTTTTGGGTTCCACGGAATATTGTTAAACTGTAATTCTCGAATCGAAAAGGTTTGAAGACCACTGCTGTAGACCAATCTTCAGAGAATTGAATATAATTACGCTTCAATCGCAGTTTATATTTCTTCAGTCTATGGAAATAAAGAAAATAAGTAGAAATCTTAAGTTTACGCAAGGAATCTCATATTTACAACGTCAAAAACCAAAGTTGTCCTTGATCTCCTGTATTTCTTCAACACGGCCATTTGATTCTTTGGTTATAATTTTTTTTTTTCCAAAATGCTCACTCGTCACCTTTTAGAGAAAAATCGTGTTTCCTCTATCTTTATACACAATTTCAGTTTCAGTTCAAACCTGTATACAAAAACCATAAAAAAACCATAAGGTGAATTTAAGAGATAGGCATTACAATACACAATTATCTCACAATAAAACCTTATTTCGTCGCCTAACTTGCAAGCTGGTGATGAAGTTAGCAAATAGTTCCCTTACTTCAAACGATGCACTGTTGACCTTACTGGATCAAAGTATATCGAATTGTAGCAAATTAAAAATACTTTTAATTATAAAGGAGGTAATTTTGGTAATATTTCAGAAATAAAATTTCATAATTAAATTCAATATAATCATCCAATTAGAGCAAAATATTTAAAATGTTAAATGATAAGAAATAATACATTTCTCAGAAAAGACACTTAAAAGAAAACATGTTTATTAATGTAACTTGAGACCTTTGTAAAGTTAACATGAAAAGTGAATCGTAAATTCTTATATTGATGACAACTCTGTCAATCAATAGATTAGACAGAGATTAATAGTTTAATCTCCGTCTAGAAATATAAACATAAGTTTGGTTACTTATCTAGTGAAATGATATTTTACAGTTAAGTTTAAACCGTCATAAGGTTAACTTCAGTTAAGATAACCATGGGCTAGACATTTAACGTGTTCGGTTGGTCAAGTAAAAATGTAACCAAGTAATTCCGTATTTACATTAGTGTAGTGTCCAGCTAAAGAGATGGAGAACAATATTCAGAGATATGTGAGGAGAGACAAAGGGCTTTAGACAATGCTGGTGATGTCCGGTGGATAATTTAGTATTAGTGTTAAAGAGTATCTCGAGTGTGAATGAGTGTGTCTCTTTGGATTTAACTGTCATCGTTAACTTTATTTATTTATTTACTTATTTTATTTGGACATCCAATAGGATAGATCCCAGTAACAGGATGCCACTACAACATATATATATATATATATATATATATATATATATATATATATATATATATATATATATATACATATATATATAAATGCTTGTACAGAAAATCAGTACAGACGGTACAAACTAACCTACTTAACAATTACATAGTACATATTTGTATACATCATTTTTAAATTCATGAGGAGTCATGAAAAAGACATCTGAGCTTTGACAATATGAATTAAAGCTGCGCAACATTGTATAAACGGGTGAATTTTGACCTAGGACAGTGTTACATCTGTTATAAAATTGTAAAGTATTCCTGTTATTGTAGGTTGGAACATTTATATTGAAAAATTGGATAAGAACAGTATTTTCATAATAATTATTCACCACTTTAAATACTGTCAAAATATCATTAATTAATCTACGATGGTCTAGTTTTATTATGTTGAAATTTATTATGCTTGTATTGTACTCAATTTTTACGTTTTTAAATTTATAATTAAGGAATTTGCAGAATGTTATATGGATTCTTTCAATTATATTTTTTAAAATTTTATAGTTGGGATTCTAGGTAACACTCGCATACTTTAGTTGTGAAACTACAAAAGACCGATATAGACATAGAATACTTTCAATTATATTGAATGGTTTGTAAGGCCTCATAACAAAACCTAACATTTTCAAAGCTTTATTTATAATATTGTTAACATGAATATCAAATATGAGCCTAGCGTCAAAAATGATGCCTAAATCTTTCAGTCACAGATTCAGTCACAGTTAAAAGATTTCAGTCACACAAGATTATAAATTATAAGTCTAGTGTAAATAATGTAAATATTAAAAAGCCGCATCTTAATTAAAGTAAGTTCGATAAAATGTTGGGTTTATTTCAACAACTTTTAACTCCTAACTAAGAATCATAGCACAGACTGGTTCTGTGGACTTTTAAGACTTTCTAGACTTGATCCGCTCGCAAGTCTTGGAAACTGATTATGTGAGGGAGACCTAGAATTTGAGAGATTTACAGAGTAATTACAAATGCAGTATGTCAATATTATTTTCAAATAAATGTATATTATCAGTAGTTTGTCCACACCTGACACCAGTTAATAAAAATGATGATTTTGGGTACTAAAACCCAAATACGCTTCCAACTGCTGTGTCTAGTTTTTAATAAAACAATTTAAAAAAGCGTCCACATATTTTAGCAGTATATAAAGTTACAGAAAACACCGTGGTGTTTTTCTGGAGTAACAAACGTACCGTATAAATAGAGTGATGTCATAAACAAATGCAGTAAATGAAATTATAACCTTACAAGAATAATGTGAGTTAGGAAAACAACCCTACATAGTATCCAAGCCATGAAACACAGCAATGTTACATCAAGTTTTGTAGAAAGTGTTATAAACACTGGGCTTAGAAGACAACTTGCGTCGTTGTTTGATAAAAACGTCCGGTAATCAGTCATAAGTGTTAAAACTGTCATTGTTGGTATTACACGGGTTCTAGAGCCAACAACGACGGAACATAGTGGCCATTTCCGCATATGAAACAAACCCTCGCGTACTAAGATATTGTACTTTGTACTGTATTACGGCTAATGACAACGAAGGCAACCGGAGCGAAAGACGGTGCGTGAAAACTATGAGCTTAGTTATGAGATATCTGCACGGAACTTTAGATCCGGTAACAATTCAAATGCTTCTCAAAGGAAACAAATTAAAGTAATTGAGCGAGAGAAGCGAAGCCCTAGTTTAATGCTATGTGCTTCTTTCTTGTATCTTCTATGATGTACAATTTTACTGTAATTTTCTATTGTTCATTTCTTGTTTATTTTGTCTTGAAAGAAAATTAAAAACATCTCTCTGTAGCTGACGTTTTATTCAAACAAAAATTCTTAGAAATCTGACAAGTATTACTCGAAGTACATAGAGAATCTTTTCACTTCTTTGTACCAAATTTCACAGAAAGTGATGGTAAAAGAAAGGAGTTGTAACCATAATGAAAGAGATTTGATATCGCTTTATGTTAGATTTATAATAAGCCACCTTCGGTGTCATACCGCTTCGTAAAAGTTTTGGATTCGACTTCCAGTTAGAGCCTTGATGTCCGTGTTCATATTTATCACATCATCTTCATTAAAAGTAAAGTAAAAACAAAACAAATAATCGGTAGTTCCAACTAGAGCTTCTGATTGGCGGTATAGTAATTTATATGCAAGCGCGCAGAAAACGGAGCGAAAGCCCTCAGGTTAGGACTCCCCCGTCTTGACCCCTCCCCCAATGAAATCATATACATATTAAAAAAAAAAAAACTAAGCAACTGCAAATAAAAATCACATTTTTTATTAATAAAAATCAAATTACAGTTAAAATTAATTTAATAAACAGGGTGTATCAAAAAAGAGGGAACACGATTTTTCTTGAAAACGCGATGTGTGAGCAAGTTGGGTAAAAAAACTGAAAGTTAATCCAACTAATCGAATGATTTAGAGTAGTCGGCCAGTCAGTGCAGATGTGTCACTTGAAACGTTACACTTTTTTAATATGACGTAAAGCGTGTTCTACATTATATTTTATTCGTCAATTTTCTTTGAACTTTTTTCTTTGAACTAGAAGTTGTCAAAGTTTTAATACAATTTATTTTTCAATTTTATGGTAGAGAATGAAATTCTTACACGTGTTTCAGTTCATTTAAAGTACCAACATAAAAATATAATTCATATCATGTCAATTGTTTATAACCTAGCTATTAGATTTGTAAAATTACTGATTTACTTACAAAACACAATTTATATATTCGCTTATTCAAACCAATGATCAACAAAACACTATTAAACATGTGGTAATAATAAAGTTGACCTTGACTACATAAAGTGTTCTACACTCTACAATTTCACTGATTTATTTCTAGTACAAGTTCTAGTCAAAGAAATAAGTATGAAAATTTGACGAGAATTGTATAATGTAGAACATGCTTAAGAAAATGTATAACTGAACACAAAACTGATAAATAAACAACGAACTAAATAAAAAAAGAATTTTTGAAATTACTATATAATAGATATATGAACACATGTGTCAAATCAAATCAGAACGTATTATAAAATGTCGTCAAATGTAAACAAAATAAAATTTAGAGATACCAACACAACGCGCAAGTCCTTATATTAAATAAAATAAATAAAATAAAATAATAGAAATAATAGGTTCCCAACGCCTAGATAAGCGTATAAGGGGCAGAGAAGGAAAGTTTCAAGACCGTCGGTCATAGATATGAAAGCCACGTGGTCACTATGACGTTTCTACCGGTCCTATTATCCCTGTATGAACAGGTACTAATTTATAATTATTAAATACTTGAGCCTGAGTTGACCCCAGAGCTGTCTGCACAATATCGGAAGATAAAAATCCGGAGGATATAGAAATCAGGAGGTGGGAGGTATCGAACCAGCGTCCCTGTACTCCGCAGGCAACCATCTTACCACGGAGCAACGGCAACTCTTAAATTAAATTAAAAAAAATAAAATTTGAAGTCCTCAAAATGACTATTGAACGCAAACTAAATATGATTAAAATAGGAATATTTTAGTAAAATAAAAGAGTGAAGAGCAATATTAGTTTATAATTCAAATACAAAAAAAATAAATGATTTGAATATTTGCTCGCCACTATTTTTTTTTTTTATTTACAAAAGTTGCTTCGGTTTCTAGGCCAATAGCATTACACATATATAACGCAAAATGACGAAGTGCGTTGACTGACCGACTAGCCTATATTATTGAAATTTTCAATAAATTGGATACAAGATATTAAGGACAACTTTGACTTTTTAAACCAGAACGTATGTCGTGTAGGGTTTTTTGATGGAGATTTTAAAAGAAAACAACTTTGACTTTTTTATATTTTTTAGGGTTTACGAAAAATTGTGATCTCTATAACGACTTGAAAATAAAGCATTTTCATTTACAAGTGTTCAATGTGAATTTCACTTTGATTCAAAACAACGCTGTCCAAATTATTTTAGCCTGAGGGCCATTTTTTCTTTAGCAATCATTTCGGGGGCAAAAAAGGATAGATAAATGAAGTCAGTTCATATAAATTCAAAAATTATTTTATTTGTACGAAAAAATAAAGACAAAAATAATTCATAACTAAAAATATAACTAGAATAATAAAAACACAGTCAGAATATTACAAAAGTATTTAATGGGAGCATTGTGACGTAATTGTTGAGGAACAATTTCTTTTATGTCCATATCAATATTTGACAAGTCTAATTATATTTTCAAGAGTGGAGTTTTTCAAACTGTTGATTTTGACTTTATATATTTCATGTCAGAGAATGCACGCTCGCAGATATATATACTTCCGAATATAGAAATGATTTGAAGTCCAAAGTCTCTCATTTTTGAATATTTTTCTTTATCCAAAAGTTTGAATACTTCTATTACAGGTACTCCACTAGATGCAATAAATGGGTCAGCCTGCAGGTCGCATAATTCCATTTTTTTTTTTTTTTTTTTTTAATTTAATGGCCTTTGCTGCTTTGGCAATTAGCCAGGACAATTTTTAATTTCAGAAAATTTCCATGCCATAACCGGGATTTGAACCCGAGCCCTCATAGTCTAGAAGCCAGTGCATCGCTACACTAACAACTACGCCATGGTGACCGGCATAATTCCATTTGATATTTAGCGGAGCTAATATCGATATTGAATGGATCGCTGAATAAATTAATACTCAGCTCAATTTGATATTTATTTAAAATTTTATATAAAATGTACTATTTTTCGCGGGCAGCGGGCCGCCAGTTGTACAGCGCTGATTTAAACAGTTTCGCATCCTTACTCTTGAGCTATTTGTAGCTTTGAGCATAGTAAAAATATTTCACTTTCAACTTAATATTAATATTTTTCATATGAAAGTATTTTTTTTAATGTTACGTTTATCTTAGTTTTATTATTAATTTTATAAAATTCATGTCATAATTATAATTGGTATAAATCCATTATTATACTGTTTCACATTTTAGTTAAGTTTTTCGTTGGCCTACGTATGGTTTTATATTTAAATCATTTACTCGGTAAAATTCAATAATATTTAAAATGTTAAAAATGTATTTTTTTACCCATAAAATATCTAAATATTTCAACCGATTTATAATGGCAAGTTATTTTAGCATCACCATCCGTCAAGTTTTTAATTAGTAAAATAGTTTTTCATATTTTGCTTTCGTCATTATGAAACTGAATTGAGTGTTATAATGAGATTCATTATGAAACTAATCATTATATTTCATAAAATTGGTAAATTACCCATTTTACGAAACAATGAATTCACCTAACGAGGTGTTGTTTGATTATATAATGCAAATTTATTGTTTTAAAAGCCGCGGTAAAGCCAAAATAGAAAAAACAGTATGAAAAACTCGTCACATAAGACTTTATGCCGCACTTGTCGATTAGAGAACTCGTCGTTGAACAACACGTTTTAAGCTAAAACTAAGGATAAGGCTGTAAAATGAAGGATTTCCTCTCAAATAAAAAGCGTATGATCACCGTAGATATAACAGAAAATCTATTTTTATGACTAAAATTTTTTATTTTCCATTGTTTAACAATTAATAACATTTGAACGCATTTTTAAAAGGTGCTGCGGTTAAAAATCAAATTTTCACCGAGTTCATAATTTACAGTACCCCTAACCACTTGACTTAATCGAAACCTTTCAGGTCCACCCTTTATTAATTATTTCAACGCTATAATAAAACACCATTTGTACTACTTAGGGTGTTCCCGAGTATTAATTCAAACCCATCACAATTCATATGCCTGTTAAAGAGTAATATTTTTCCCTGTAACATAGCAGGCGTGGAAAATGGTTCAATGATTTTAAAGTACAATGCCTGCAAATGATAATGACTCTTAATAACTTATGAAAGAGGTCAGCATTACGATGCAAGTTTTGATTAATATGGTCTTGTAGGAATAACTGAATTACAAAATTGGGGTTGGACAATCGGGCATAAATTCAAAAACAACAAGGATTGAATAAGGGTTTAAAATATGGCTTCATTGTTAGTTATTACCAGGAAAATTTAACTAAATATAGATCTTTATTTTGTATACACGAGATACAGATGTCCAGAGCGCTGATCATGAAATAAAATTAAAAATGTCCACATGATGAAGTTACATGAAGAACATCGTAAGTGAAACCATTTCGCAAAAGATGGGTATCCATATATAAGCGAACAGAAGAGCTAGCCAGTGTTGATAAATAATGAACCATAATAAACCAGAAATAATAACTAATTAAGAAATGAAAAGCAGAATTCATGTTGTTAATTCATCTTATTTCACACTAGACCAGCGTTTCTCAACCGGGGGGCCGCGGCCCCCTGGGGTGTCGTGAAAGCTTCGTCGGGGGGCCGCGAAGTCGTATAAGATCGAAGCATGAAAATATAATATAATGCATTCAGTTTTGCTCAAATGTGCTCAATTCATAAATATATTATATATTATTATATGTATTCATAAATATATACCTTCCACAACATAAATAAAATAAATTATACTTATTTTGATAACTAATTTAAATAATATCAATGTCAAATTAAGTGTATGTGTCGACTGATGCTTTTCTGTGATAACGGTTCGCGTTGGAGGTACTTCAAGTACTTGTAAGTTGTAGTTTCAAATGGGCATGACTTGAAAGTGCAATATTATTATTATTTATTATGTGCCGAGCTACAAATAACTCAAGAGTAAAGAAGCGAAAGTGTTTAAATCAAAATGGAAAGCACTTTGAACACCTGTAAATAAAAATACTTTACTTTCAAGTCATTATAGGGAATACAATTTTTTGTCAACCATAAAAGATATTTAAAAAATTGTTTCTTTTAAAAAGTTCTATCGAAAGTTGATCGTCCCCATTTAAAAAATTGTCCTTGATATCCTGTACTTCAGGTTAATTTCGGAGAATTTCAATAGGTACTACCATTAAATTCTTTGGATAAGCTTTGGTCATCAAACATTTTTCCCAATTAGCTCACACATCGCCTTTTTTACTGTGCCGCCTTGCAATCATTTTATAAAACTTACTGATGTAAATATTTATTTATGCCGTCTGTCAATGAAAAGAACTGAACTTTTAAAAACATCATTGTTCATTGCGTTGTTTACAAGTGTTTTTGTGTCGAGCTTGCTTTTATTTTTAAGTTTTTTTTTTGACTATTTCTACAAATATATAATCGGGTTATAAGCGTTTAAAATACGGCACAGACACAATAAAAACGCTGACCCCACGGTTCACCCTGCATATATATATATATATATATATATATATATATGTATATATATAGGGGGGCCGCAGACAATATTTAAGTAATTTTGGGGGGTCCCATGCCAGAAAAGGTTGAGAAACGCTGCACTAGACCATATCTTAAGAAAAATCGTTACGTTTAGAAATATCATAGACTTGGAGGAAAACTTGTACCTAGGAGGTTGAAAAAGTTGGTAGGTATATCCTGGAGATAAGTTTAAGAAGCTTGGTGGTTGTTCTATGTTCCTTGAAGGAAGTAATATATATGTTTTGAGAGTTTTGTAGATACGAGATGTGTAAATTTAGCAACCAGACTGGCAACATAGCGTTTAATCTGACAATATTTGGGACGCGGTACTTGGAGGGGCGGCATGTGAACATGTGATACGCCTTCAGTGATAATTTTGTTGTCCGTAGCGATTTTTTCGTAAAGCAGTGTTTTCTAGTGCGTTTTAAAAATGAGTGACATTTATTTCGAGCAACGGTGTGCTATCAGGTTATCATTATGGGTATCATTTTAAATCGATTCCAAAAAGTCAAGTCACCTTTGCCTCCTGATGTCCTTCTGGTCCTGTGAAAGGTTTTTCGGAACCATTTTTGCGCAAATTTTTCGCATCCCTAATTCTTTGGTTAATATCTGATGAATGGTAGTGTGAGTCAAATTCAACTCTTCTCCGATCATTCTTACTCTCAACCGACGATCTGAACGCACAAGATCCTGTTGCGTGATTCATCTTCAATCAACTCTCTTCCTTTTAAAATGCCTTAAACCAGTGTTTGTCAACAGGTGGTCCGCGGACCACTGATGGTTTTTTATTGGTCCGCGAAAATTTTTGTATGTGTTGTTTGCAGTTTTTTTGTTATCTTTTATACACAATTTTTATGTAAATAATTTATATTTTGTTTATTTTCTGTAGAAAATAACAAGTGACGGCATGATTGGTAGATATCTTTACTAATTAAAGCGCGAAAATAAATTTACAGCAGTACTAAAACAAACAAAATTATTAATTTTAAGGTAATAATTATAAATAAGGAAAAATGTATACTCATACGTAAATTTTGAATTATAATTTGTTGTTTATTCCAGCAGATTTAAAAGTAAAGTTTGTGAATTTAATAACTGGCCGCAAGCCATATTTTAATTAATATTTATTACCAGACACTGACAGTTAAGACAAATAACAAAAAACATTTTTAAAATCGCTGAAAAATGGTAACTAGATTATTATATGAATGCACTACTTGATACATACATGTAACAGTCACCTATCAGCAATCCGACTATAATAATCGAGTTCATTTGTGTAAGCTCCGGTTACTATATACTTCATGATTCAATCCATTGTTTGAATTATTTTAGTTTTTGTTTTTAAGGTATCAGAGGAATGAATAATTTACAGTAGTGAAATACTTATAGAACAAATAACAGATTGTTAATAGTGAGAAATACGTTCCAAAATTGAAAAAAATAATCCATGTATATATTTCTTATTAATTCAATGAGAACTTGCATAGGAAGCAAATGCAGAAAAAAACGAGAATTTAAATTTAAATTTTCTGTGGCAAAATTTTCACAAATTATTTAAATTTAGTAAAAAAAATTAAATGAAGCTCTTAGTACTCAAATAACGGATATCACTGATTATCCAAAAACTGTTGATTTTGATGTGATTGTAGAAAAAATATTGTCCCAGTATTTTGATGACCTCTTATTAAATACCCACAGATTCCTGAAATGTGTGAAAATTCACACTTCAAATCAATTTTTTGTTTTAATTATTTTTCTCCAACAGGAAAGATTTTTAAATCCGACATAAGAGATCAAAATGTTTACTTATCAGTCTTGCAAGAATATAAAATACATCTAATGAATGGTATATTTATCCAGTTTTCATTTAACGGTAATAAAAGCATTTGAATGTCCAGTACACAGTCCCAACTCGAGAGTCCAGCCCTGGACATAGGGACATAAATTTTCAAACATGACTCACATGAATATCGCTTGAAACTGAAAAGTAATTTGTATGAACGAGTGTGTTTCTGAACGAACATTGCTTGTTCGATAAAATGGGCGGGTGAGCCAAGGGTTACAACAGTGATTCCAAAAAGGGGAAATCCGGAATTTAAAATATCACCACAAATAGGGTGTTCTAAACGTCAACTACCTGCATTCTACGGTGAATTGTGATGTAAAGGCTCTATAAAATTTATGCAGGCTTATATTATTAGCGATTTTATAAATTATTCATTGGGAAAAATACAAATTGAAAACAATGTTTTTACCGATACAGAAAAACTAAACGGTGTGATGAACATATAACTTTCCATGCATTGTACATTAATATTTATACATTGTTCCGCATTCAAACTGTTTCTTTAGCTATAATTTATATTGTGCGAGTAGGATATGCATTTCCTTCATCTTATTCTTTCATACTTCTCCTTTTTTACCTGTTCCAGTTTGTTGTACGAAGATATATGTAGTATGTTTTCAAGGTCATCTTTCCATAGTATTCTTGACCTTCCGTTAGGTCTTTTCAATACAGGTTTGACTCAATGTCCAGTCAAAGCTCGGTATATATATCTGGTCGTCAAGGATTAAATTTATAGTTAATAATATTGCCAACTTTATTACCTTATTATTTGACGTTCTGTCTTTTTTCTTGGAAAGTTATTCATTTCGCCTCTTTAAAGGAATCATTGTATGCTCTCAAAAATATCAAAAACTTTTTTTTTAAATTAATTTTGTTGAAAATGGAACGGTCGCACTATTATGAAGTATGAGTTCTTACGTGGAATTACGGCATCGCAGACCACGCGAAACATAAATAGGGTATTTGGCTCTAGTGTTACTACGCAGTAGACAATATCAAATTGGTTCGCCAAATTTCGTACCGGTAACTTAAAAACCACACAAAAAAAAACCTGGCTCGTCGATTACAGTAGAAATATACTGCAACCAACTGGACGAAATGATGCAAAAACTTAAAGAAAAACAGCCTTGAGTGGTCAACAGATCAACTCCTATCTATTATTGCATGATAACGCTAGACCACACACTGCACAAATGACTGTGGCAAAACTACAGGAATTGGAGTTAAAACTTTTTCATCATCCTCCATACTCACCAGACTTAGCCCCCACTGACTACCACTTCTTCCGCAATTTGGACAACTTTTTAATAGGTAAACAGTTTACCTCCGACAATGATGTAAAACTGGTTTTCCAGGAATTCATTGACTCTCGTCCGCCAGGTTTTATACCACCGGCCTGAACAACCTGCCGCTTAAATGGCAAAAGTGTAAAGACAATATGGGTGCATACTTTGATGAATAAAATAATTCCTTATATTTGTAAGTTATCAACCAACTTTGCATTTTTGTCTACAAATTTCATCCTTGACGACTTAATATAACGGCCATGTCGAATCGACGACAGCACTTCGCTACTAAAAGATGAATATTTCAAAGATTTTGACGAGAGTGGGCTCGATCATGACTGAATAGTCCAATTCTGGATACAAACATTTTGCCGAAAATAGCGCAGAGATAATTATAGGCCGAATCGGGCAACAGCGTCTGGAGTCTGGATTTGCGTTTATTGCGTACTAGTTTGGCACGCTCTATACGTGTCCGTTCGTACTGCTGCATACCGTTTGTCACTACGTTGCGCCATATACTTCGACGGAAAGGTTTTTCTTCCCAGTCTGGGCTGAGCAGCCGACATGACTTGAGGTTATTTTTAGCTAGAAAAAAAAAAAAAAAAAAAACTCAAAGCTCGGTATTGCTACACAATTGCGCTTTGAATATAGTATTGCTACAACACGCTACTAACGGGATGTTTCCATGTTTTAATTTACTTTGACATACAATTAATTTTTAGATAGTTTACAGAAAAACAAACAAGGTTATTAATAATAACCTAAGATAGTGCTTTTAAGGTGAATGACTGTTTAGAATTCACACATACAAAGCTCCTTGTTCGCGGGAAATAGGTTTGGTCGATATGCCGTGAATACGGAAATCGTAAATACGGGATGCACAGATGTATGGGGTTATAGGAGAAAGTTTCATCAAAAGTCAGTGTCATCTCTTCCAAGCTAGTTGGGTATTCTTGTTCAACTGGTTCTTCGGTGTTGAGTATCAAGTTCTACATCAACATCACTTAAACCTTCATCTTGCACCGACAGGTGGAGACGTGTCAAACCGTGTCTATATAATTTGCCCTTAAGAGAGATTAAAAAGAAAATTGAGTGTTCGTTCGAGACAAGACTCGAGTGGATGTTCGTAAATATAAGTTGTACTTAAAACTACCTTTTAATTTTTTAAGGCTGCGTGCCCCGTGAATAACGAATTTATCAACCGTGAATAAGAAGAGCGACCACAAATATTTTTTCCGCTAATACCGAACCGACAATAAAGAGCTTTGATGTGTTTTAACCGCATTTTTGACTTTGTCCATTATCAGAGTTATTTAGTTACATTTTTGGCGCGCAGCAACGATGGCTATCTACGCCTAACGCGGCCTACCTTTATTAATAGAATATTCTCAACAGCATAAATAAAACAATAAATAAATGTATTTCTATGCTTGCACATAATAAAAGAAACTTTGCACGGACAAACACAAATAAATAAGATTAAACAATTGTTCCAAAAATTTAACAGACACAGGATGATGGTAAGACTGCAAAGAAATCGGTTACCATAAGATATCAGAGATTAAAAGAATAACCCATTAAAATAAGGTGCAAAACTTCACATATAAAACCATAAGTTCGATTCCCTCAGAATACCATTCTATCCCTCGTCCATGTCAGATATTCAAGCCATATGAGGAAATCCCCTTTCTCCCAGAGATCTGAAAAAAATTAAACTGAAGATTGGATTGTAGAAAATACTGGAAGTACCGAAATACAAATATCAAGGATTATTATTATTATTATTAAATTAATGGACAAAACAGGTACGAGTAACCAGGAAATTAACTGCGGAATCAATAGAGCACAAGTAGTGAGGTTCTTAAATTCCATACTGCGGGATAGAAACGTTACATTGCAGACAAAAAGAACAGATTTTACGGCAATAGTGCAAAATATACAAACTTACGGATGAGAAGTGTGGGACATCAATAATAGAAACAGATATACATTTTTAACTACGGATATGTATTTCTGAAAATATAATTGACACGATTAAAACCCAACAGTTAATCTGGTTCGGTCACGCAAATAGAATGACGAAAGATGGATGGCCGAAGAAGATTTTAACCTGGATACCGGAGAGGAGAAATAAACGAGGAAGACCTAGACAAACTTGGGTAGTTGGAATAGAGACACAATTGAGGTGCAATATCGACGAAAGGATTCACGGAAAACTTGTGTCATGACAGTAGTTCATGGAAATTGATAACGAAAAAGCAGCGTCAGCCGCATTAAATCCGAAATATACATATAATTTATTAATTACAGTTGAACTCATATAGTTAATAGTTATTGCAGAGAAATACAATAATATTATTTTAACCTAAGACCGCGGAATTAATGTATTCCGCGGTTATTATGAGGAGACCACATGATACAAAAAAAAGTCTCAATTGAAATCGTTGTATCATTGAAACTACGTGTCGCACAACAATTGTGTTATCATATTCGTAAATAACATGCAGTCCAATTCGCGTACTACATAAAAAAATAATAATAATAATTAATAAATTTAAATTACAAAACCCAAAGTAAATTATAATATGTGTTAAAAATGTTTGGATGCATAGTTTATTGATATTTCCGGCCGTAGGAATGGCGCAATGTTGTTCACACATGCATCATCTACAAGGGCTTTATCCCCTGTTCTTGATTTATGACACCCCTGCCCTGCTTAACCACGAAAACCTTCATACCACCATACTAGGTATTCATACATATCACCCATCTCTCTCACTAACTCACTATCTCACTCTAACACACCCTCTACTAACACACCCTCTCTGTTACTTGTAGCTTTATCTCTCTCTTAACCCTCGGACCAACGGTTCCATGCAAAAATTAATATAACTGCTACTGAATTTATGCCCCGACCAAAGATATATGATTTTTTCACACTTTCGATATTAAATCGCGAACTATGGTTAGATAGGGTGTTAAGATTAAATAATGGGAGTGATATTTCAGTAAAATATTATAAGAAAATTGTGGAAAATTTAAGTTAAAAATTTTAAATTTACTACCAAATCCCGATTTTTTTGTTTTAAGAAATAAATTTAATCTGAAATTTTAAGATTTAAAAGAAAATTTATATTGTGATATGAAAAATTATAGAATATGAATGGTAAAACGTCGTTAACATCTTACAGAAGAAGTAACCACAACAAAAAACCGAAAAGAAAAAGAAAAAACTATATAAGCAACGGGAGGATACAGAAGAATATATTTTGAAAGAAATAAATATAGCATACAGGAGGTAAAAAGAAGACAAGAAGAAGGAGAAGAATTAGAATATACGATGGAGGATCGGGACAAACAGGTATAGAGACAGGAGCAACAAAATAGAATAGAAAGATCACGGTACAACCAGGGATATAAACTCATACAGTTCCCGCAGTGCCACTATACCTCGCGAAGTTGAAAGTGAAGAATCAAAAGAACATCGGTAGATTCCGGTGCGAAAACGAAGAAGGAGCTAACTGCTTCTGGAAACCAGAATTCCAAAGAACCTATAGAACTTGCGGAGAAGCCACAGAGACAATCCAACACCTATTGTCCTGTAGCGGATTAGAAAAAGAACTTCGTTCAATGCGCAGAGTGCTGGATGAGGTAGGTAGTGGGTACCTATGGATGAAGGAGGTCCTCGAAAGAAGAGCGAAAATAATGGAAGAAAACGTCAGATTATTAGGCAGTACAAGATTTTAAAATGTTTCTTTTTGTAAAGACTTATATTAGAATATGTAAATTTATAGTTTTAGATTTATTTTGAATTGTATAAATATATAAATCACACTAAATTAAAGCAATGAAGATAATTCAAGCGTAAATTCACGAATAAATAATTACTACATAACAACTGTTCTGTTTTTGAAGAAATTCTGAAGATGAGGATATAAACCGAGCAAAATAGAAGTTCTTGATAAACAACAAGAACACTATCAATCCGATTATAAAAATCAGAATTTTCTAAGTGTAGTTTTTACTCATGCCTTGATATGAATTCGGTTCTGTAACGTAAGACGCTGGACGGGTGGACTAAATTATATTTATCCCATGTAATTTTCTAGTAATGTGAGGAGTCTACGATATATAATATGAAATGTGACGGTTGGCGGATTAATTTGAATTTAATATTGACATACTTCATTTGTACTTACTCTCATCCCTCAAAGTCTGGACCCCTCCTTTAAGTTCGCTAGCTAGTTCCCATGATTCTTGGAAGGAGTTAAGGGTTGTTCAATTAAAGTCAACATTTTAACTAACCTACTTTAAGTACGTTACGGGATTTAATATTTACAATATTTACACCAGACTTACAAATTACATTGTCAATAGCTAATTCAAGTGAGACAACACAAACACTAGACACACTTTACACCACACAATAATTTAACCACTAGACCAAATAACCAATTGTCTCTCACATGTTTCTGAATCTTGTCTCTCCATCTCTTTAGCTGGGCACTATACTAACGTTCATACGGAATTACTCGTTACATGACAGCATACTCTAAATATATTTAACCCATGATGGATAAAATCTCACTCCCTCAAACAAGTCTTAACCCAATGACTTTTAAAACAGAAATCTAAAACATTATCTCAAACTTACGACGGTTTATGCCCAACTTCTTTAACATCTCCTAACGTTATGACGGTTCAAAATCCACTACCCTGATGACTGCCCAGAGTGGCTTACATTGCCCAACTGAACAATATAATTTCACACCCTCTTGACTGTTCGTCTTGTAATATCTTAAAACTGAGATAAATATCCCATTAGAAAAATAACCCAAATAAAATATTTATACTTCAGACAAAGATTAATTATTATTTATGTGCTTATGGTCTCAATAGCTCTAATCTGTTATTTGACAGAGCTGTCCTCTTTATATGACTTTACGATTTCCTTTTCATGTTAACTTTACAAAGGTCTAATAGTAAAATTAATAACATACTTTCGCAGATTATTAATTTTTGTTTCAATTAAGTTAGCACAACCAGTACCACAGTAATATCTAGTATCATATATGAGGTGTAATAAAAAAGTACAATTTTTTAATTTACAAAACAATATTTATTTATTCATCAATTTTTATATTGTCCCCTTCAAAATAGTTCCCATCGAATATAATTCACTTATGCCACCGTATTTTCCAGTCTTCAAAACACATCTCAAACGCAGATTTTGGTGTAAGGACTTTCGCAGATAGTCTGCTACTGGTTTGTTATTGTTATGAGTGCTGTGTGCAACAGAAGTATTTCGTTTAACCGGAAATAAAGAAAAAGTCTGCATTTATTTGGAAGACAATGTCTGAAGAAAGAGGCCACATAATTTTTAATTAAATTTCAATAACTCGGCATAACAGATTTCTGTGAACGTGATGTTAATTACATTGAGAATTTTCTTGTGCGTAACGCATTTGAAGAGCTTCTAAAAATCTTTAAATGTCAAAGACCTTTTAAGTGTTTACTCACAAACTTCTCCTGTTCTTCTATGCCGGAAATCTTTTTAATATTATAAAAGATATATCAAATATCATTTGTTCTACTGCTAACATAGTTCGTTCACTCTTGTCAATGTCATCTGCAGAAAGAGAAAAAAATTATTAAACAAGGAAAGGAAAAACTTAAAATTGTTTCACATTTCGCCGTGAGCGTTTCACAGAAAAATACAAAGAGTGACGTTAAATTTGAATTTGTTTTGCCAACACGTAGTTTTATTTGCAAAATCTCACTGGTGAACGATGAAACAAGCTTGTCGGGTAATGGACTTGTACGAAACAATTTCTCTAAGCCAGAGGTAGAATAAGATTTTTTTAAAACTTCTTAAATTAATTTGAGCTGATTTCATTTAAGTTAAAAGTTATTTCAAAGTCTGATTGCTTTCTTAATTAATATCTTCAAATAAATTTAAACTTATATATTGTTATTTCATTTAAATGGAAATATTTTTTACTCGAAACCTAAAAAAGAAGATGAAAAACTATATTTTCCGACAGACTGGCTGACATACTTGACTACAAGTATACTGGTTGTATAACTGGCTCAACTTATATTTACCGAAGCTTAAAAAGTTAAACCCAATGTCGGCAATAAAAAAAAAACATTGGTAGATATGTTCGTGTTAAGTTAAAATTATCTATTTACAATAAAAACAACCATTTTTATGACTAGTTTACAATAAACTTAGCATAAATAAAACAGCAAATAAATAAATATACTTCCATAAACGTAGAAATAAAGGAAACATTGCACGGACAAATACAAATTAACTAGGATAAAAGTCTGTTAAAAAAATTGAACAGACAATTTGTTGTTTCTGATGAGCTTTAGTATCTTCTGGAAACACTAAACACATCGACAATAGGCCAACAGGAAGAAGCTTTTGCAGCTACAGCAGTAGCTTCAATGCCCTTAATAGCTATTTTTGTATTGTACAAAAGTTTGATATGCGGTAGCGGACTCTAAAATCTAATGATAGGTAATGAAATTTTACCTATCACCATTTCTTAAGAAGGAGAACAAAATGAAAGAGTAAAGACCTGGAATAAAATCGGAGACTTAGCAAGAAATCGGGAAGAAAGTAAATAGACATTTTTTGCTAGCCATGCACTCACAGAAGTAACAGGAAAATTAACCATGGGAAGTTCAAAAGATAGAGACATTAACTGACAGAAGATCTATGGACTATTGGTATAATATTCCTGGAAGGAATTAACAAAGAACTGAACAAAATGGAAGATCTTTCTTAATGACGCCAAAAGTCAACGCAACTGACAGTGTAGTTGTAGTACTCTATATATTAGGTCTACTGGAAAGTTCTGTCCGATAGTGCCATATCATGTTTCAATATGTATGCGCATGTTCATTTGAGACATACATATATGGCTCTCTCACTTTATCATTGCATTTTTATGTGCGATCTTTCAAATTAACTGAAACCAAAGATGATTCATGTTAGTATTAAATGCGACGCAATCGTGAACATAGGTACTGATAAAGTTCATTTACGGCACTGTATTTTATACGAATTCCAACAAGGAAGAAATGCTACAGAAGCGAGTAGAAATTTATTAAAAGTAATTGATGAAGGTGCAATTTCGGCACGCAAGCGATTTCGATCTTAAAGATAAACCATTTTCTGGTCGGTCATCTTTGATTGATGACGATATTGTCAAGACCATGTTACAGCAAGATCCTTTTTTGACAATATCTGAGATTGCAGAAAGACTTATCTCAGCTCAACAAACCATTTCGGACCATATTCGGAAACTAGGATTGGTGTGGAAATTTTTCAGATGGGTGCCTTATGAGTTACGTGAGAAAAATTTGAACGATCGAGTCATCACATGCACATCTCTGCTTGATGAACGAAACAAAAACGACCCATTCTTGGACCGGATGATAACTGGGTATGAGAAGTAGATTACCTACGAAAACATCGAAAGAAAAAGAGTATATGGTGAACCCGAACAACCTGCACCCTCCACCTCTAAGCCGAGCTTGAACGTGAATAAAAGAATGTTGTGTGTATGGTGGGCATTCAAGAACCAATACATTTTAAGCTTTTGAAACCAAACTAAAAGGTCAATTCGGAGAAATACTGTCAGCAAATGGATGATTTAAACAAAGCACTCAAAGAGGCCGGCGATGTTCAATAGAAGCACATCATACAGCATCATGATAATGCCAGGCCACAAGCTGTTTGAGGACTCGTCAGAAGATCGCACAGCTAAGCTGGGAAATTTTGTTGTATCCACCATACTCCCCAGACCTAGATTACCACCTGTTTCTATCCTAACAAAAAAATTTTAAGGGAACAAAATTAATAAATGTAGTAGATGTCGGACAAGCACTGCTTGAGTTTTTCGCCTCTAAAGATAAGACATTTTACAAAAATGGTATATACAAATTGCTATCATGCTGGCAAGAGATCATAAATAACGATGGATATTATATTATACAATAAATATTAATAAAGGTATGAAAAATTTATTATTTTTGTTTTCTTCCACAAATGGACAGAACTTTTCGGTAGACCTAATATCAAGAGTAGAGAGATAGACTAATAAAAGATACAAAACTTAGATAAATACCGTGAAATTAATATTAAATTTGACAAGAGCGCATGGTCTCTGTAATGGACGTCTACAGGTCTATACTAGTAGCTAAGTAACTTCTGTCTCTAATACTTTTATACTTGTCTTAGATATTACTCTTCTGTACTTATTCGTTAGTCTGACAGTCCGAATTCATATTTACTGGTGTTAAGAAGTTCCTTGGCGATGTTGGGCTGTTCCAAAAAGATCTCAGACACAACTGCAAGCTTATCAAAAGTTTCTACATCAAGGAAAGATTAACAATGATGGATTTGCCGAGAATTCAATAGATTTGAACATAGAAAATTCGTTGGCCATTGTCAAGGTTCGGATCCGCTTGATGGACTGCCTCACCAAAACTGAGACGATCGAATATAGCCTCAAAGTCTGATTCTGGACCCAAAAGTAAAGAAGATGTAACCGAAATTCATTGATTCAATAGTTAAGAGGGTGAACAAGGTAATTAAAGCGAATAGAGATCGCATTATTAGTCAAATGTAAAATAAATGTAAAATAAATGTTGATATTAGGCTTTTGATTCTTAATGTTCCTATTTGCCTCAACTAATTTGGAAAGTACTGCAAAAATCATAATTATATTGTTCATCACAGTGCCGTTTTAATAGAATCTTCTTCTCCAAAATGTCATAGTTTCTTTATTTGAAACAGGGCAATAACTTGCTATATTCTTTATAAAAGTTGAGCAACTTTTGTTGAGGGCAAAGTAGTGGTAGTACATTGTTCAAACTTCTAACAATTCCACACCAATAAATTTCCAGAATTCGTTCCAAAAATTTAAATTTATTACTTACAGATATGTTGCCTTAGAAGTATCTGATGTTGCATCGTAAAAGTAGTATAGTGTGCATTCTTCCTATGTACCTATGTGTCTCAGAATATATGGTGCATATCTGGGTCAACTTTATTTTTGCATGTTTTAATATAGAACTTTTTAAACTAAAAGGTGATGCTTTTATGAGTTTCATATGGTATTTTTTCCACAAGATATATTTTTAGGAAGATAAACTATGAGAACAAATTTTAAATGGGACGAAGTACAACAATGTTGCACGCAACATTGTAAATATTGCCAGTAATTATAGTTTCAACTATTCTACTACTGAAATTAAATTCTGTTTGCGGCAATAATAATAAAGAATTAGTTACTTTTGTCGCTAGCATCTGTGGATATTATCGCCTATCATAACCCAGTTATTTTAAGTTTTTAGCACGACAGAAAATCACCTTACATAATAATCTACCATACTGCACTCCGTGCGATTTCTTTTTACTTCCGGAACTCAAAATTCTACTGAAGGTATGATATTTTGACGACGTAAACGATTCACAGAGTTGTGACGCGTACTCAATAAGCTATACCTCCTGAGTAGCTAGCCCACATGTTCCAATCACTTTTGGATTGATGTAAACCGTGTATATATTTAGAAGGGGCTATTCTGAATAAGTAAATAAGAAAGGATTTTTGAAAAATGTTATTATTTCTGTTTTTTATTGCAACATTACCGGTCTTATTCTTGGAAAATCTGGTATTTTTCGCTCCTCATAATATGTATGTCTAATATACTTGTTTTTTTTTTTTTTTTTTTTCTTTGATATTGTATCAGTTCCAACTTTTTTAACAATTTTTTGAGTATCTTTTGTTTTGTTTTTGGTGTTCTGCTCAATAGGTTTCCCGCATGTTCTTTAATTTCCTCTTTTGTTTCCATGTCTTTTAGTTTTTCTAGCTATTCTTCGTTTTTTTAGTTCTAGGTATCCATATTGTTATTATTTGTGTCCATTTTGATAAATTACAAGGCCTGTCTAATTCAATTTTCATCATTTGTCTTCATTTATGTGCCTGTTTTTATGGATTATTATTTTTTAGAAGAATGCTTCTGTATATCCAAGAACAAAAATTCTGCAACATATGTCCTGTGTTAAGGTCCTTACTTCTACACCGTATAGTTAAATAAGAAATATATAACACCGACATGACATCAGCATTGGTCTAGATAACCAGCCTGCATCGGAAATCCAGCGCTGCATAGGATTGGTCTGGGCAGCGATTGGAAGGCAACACAAAATGAACTTTAACACTCCGTATACATACATGGTTCTGTGGTGTCCGGCCCGTTTCTAGGAATCGATAGGTCCCAAAGGATAATCCGTATTTCGGGAACTTACCACGATTAAAGATTAATTTTTATCCATCACCCAATGCATGCTCTCTTTCTATAGATCCCAAACTACTCTCCTGATTTTTTTCAGATTTTTTAAACGAGTGGAAGTATGATAAAAAACGGTAGGTCACCGTAGACCCATTTGTGTGTATAGGGAGGTGTGCAAGTTGTAGTGTGTATACGGAGGGTTAAGTGTACCATGAAGTTCCTCGTTTCGTGTTAATTATTTACATTTCTTTTTGGTTAAATTCGGTGTAAAGTTTACACTTACATACTGATTAAATTATAGTATTAGAAAATAAATAGTGTTAAAGTACTGTTAATTTCAGCACTGAAAAGGTAATATTTTATAAAAAATTACACATTGAATAAATGAAGATTTACAAAGTGATTAGATTAAAAATAGTGAGCTTTTTACTTTTTTAGAATGAACTTTTACACTTATGAATATTTTGCTATGTAAGAAAGGATTTCATAAGCGACTTATTGTCTCAAGAGGAAAGCTTATGATCAATGCGTTTTACCTCTTTTAACGTTTGTCTCAGAAAAACACAAAAACTCATGCTTGGGATACGTCTCGCTGACAAAAAAAAAACCTATATATATGGATAAGAGAGCAAACCAAAGAGCAAATATAGAGCAACTGTAGTCAGTAGAATCGCTGTTGAAATGGAACTAAGCCTATCATGTAGTGGGGTTCAAAAATTAATGGATTAAAAAAATTTAAGATTGGAGACCGAAAGACACTGACAGAAACAGAGGCAGACCACCTACTAGGTGGACAGATGATTTTAGAAGAAGTGCCGTAAACTTGCAGCTTAAAGCACTAGATCGAATGAAATGGAAACAAACAGTTTGAAAGTTAATATTTTTGGCGTACAGCAACGATGGCTCTTTGAGCCTAACACAGCCCATCTAAATAACTAGAGGACATATTACTAGTACAAAAGCATAAATTGAACAATACAATGGAAACAAACAGGGGAGGCCTATGTTCAGCTCTGGATAAGAGAGGACACTAACATGGTAACAGGAATATATGAAGTAAATAGTTCCCTTAAAAATAAATTTGTTAGTATTTATTTTAATATTATTTTATTTATATCTTAAATTAATTTGTTTTATACTTACGTAACTTGATAGTTGAGAAAAGAAAATTCGATTTTTATACATTAATTTGAAAAAATGTCTTTTTTGAATTTTTAAAACTCAAATAATATCGAAAAAAAGCCATCAACTCGAAATTGTAAACCAAAACATTATTAAAAATATTTAAATTCCATTTAAGGCTCAGAAAGAATACAATTTTCAATAAAAAATTCTCCATTGGGCCCCTATGAATTTTTGAAAATATTCATAAGAGCGTATTATTACATCCCTTAACTCACATTCACACAAAAAAAATCAATCAAAATCGTTAGAGCCAGTTTTTAGAAAAATTGGTTTTTGTAAGATAACCTTAATAAAAGGTCTTCGAATTTTTAAGAATCTAAAAATATTGAAACAATGCCATTAACTCGAAATTGTAAACCAAAAAAATTATTTAAAATATTTAAATAGCATTTTAGGCTTAAAAATGGCACAATTTTCAATTAAAAAATTCTACACTGGGCCCTTGTGGGTTTTTGAAAATGTTGATAAGGTTTTAGTATTACTTTAGTTAACCCACATTCACAAAATTAATCAAGATCGTTAGAGCCATTTTTTAGAAAATCCGATTTTTGTAATTTTGTAATTTCAAATGTTCAAATTTTAAATAAAAATAAATATTTAAAATATTAATCAATTGCAATCAAGGGGGTTAATGGCACGGAGGTTGTTGACGGGGGGTTAATGTTTGGGGGTAAATGGCACGGGGGTTATTGTCAGGGGGTTAATGGCACGGGGAGTTATTGGCATGGGGGGTAATGTCCCGGGGGTTATTTACGGGGGTTAATGTCCAGGGGGTTAGTGTCCTAGAACCGATGATCATATAACACTCAATAAATCGTATTATTTATTAAAACAAATAATAACACTAAAGTGTCAAGTCTTTGCACGTCAGTAGACTCTACATTTAGTCTAAAACACATTGCACTTGTCTTTTCTCTGAATTGTTTTCGTTCGTTTCATGTATATATTGTTTTTCTCCATAGGTATCCCTCAAGTTCTTTAATGTCTTCTCTTCGTCTTTTAGTTAGCCTATCTTTTCTTCGTTTTTATTTCTAGGTATCCATATTGTTATTATTTGTGTCCGTCATTCATTTTGATAAATTGCAATGTCTGCCCAATTCCACTTCCCTTTCAATCCTTTGTTTTCGTCGCTGTGTCTGCTTTTTGAATTATTATTTTTTTCTTTTAAAAATAATATTCCTTTTATTTTTCTTTAATTTGTGAAAAATTTGTGGTATGTTTACATTAGGTATTTTGGTTTTCTTAATTAAAAATATAATTTTTTTGACAAGCATGATATATTTAGCGTAGGAGTTTGTTAGTGATACATCGTTGATTGACGTATGGAACTCTGCCAAAAAGTAACTTAAGAAATGTTCATTTAAAATAATAATAATAAGTTTCCAACCCCTGTAGAGTTTAGAGCATGGTTTCTTGAGCTTCAACATAATATGATAGTCACGCAATCGGCGTACCGTTTCGACCTACACTATTACCTTTGTATAAGTAGGTACATATTTTTAAGTTTCATTTGAGACAAATTTGAGATACTTTACACAATATCGGAAGAAAATTTCAAATCGGAAAAAGGTGTGGGGATTGAACCACGTCACTGTGCTTTTTATTCAGCCAGTTAAATATACTCAAAATGTTCCTCAATATACGTAAGTATTTTCCGCACACCCAAGGCAAATAAACTAAAACTGCATAATTATTTATATACTAGTGCACCCGTTGCCAACTGTGTTGGCAAACAAATCATTACCTTAATGTGGAACTTGCTCGACACCTCAGACTTCTTTCTCTATCCATACGCCTAACTTCATGAAATAAAATTAAATTGAATCAACTCTTCGCGTATTATTAAAAACTGGACAAATAATGAGTATGGGGTAGATTGACAATATCCCACTGAACACTGCGCATGCGTCACACACACGTCATTTGTTCAATATACAGATATTCTAAACAGGTGGGACTGTGCAGAACTTTAAAAACACAATTTATTTTTAGGTGATTTATAAAAAAATTAAATAAACAGTTATCAACCATAACCTAGGATAGTGTTTTTAAGATGAATCACTGTCCCTGGCCCTGCACAGAACAGTTAAAATACAATTTATTTATAGGTGGTTTATAAAAAAAAAAAAACAGTTATCAACCATAACCTAAGATAGTGCTTTTAAGGTGAATCTAACCTGAACTAAAAGGTAAATGATATTTTAATGTGATAAATAAACAGAAACCATTGTTTTAGAGCCACTGATAATTCTTGAATTATTTAGTGTAGTCGTTATGTGCTGCCATCTGTATAAAGTTTGCAGTGGGATATTGTAAATCTTGTCCTCGAAATCGTAGAAACAGGGCTGGCTCAGAGGTCGGGACTTCGGGGATTTATCCCGAGGCCCCGCGCTTAGGTGGATATTTCTAACAATTATTAGTAGCTAGGGCAAGTTTTTGACACCAAATGCATTATTTTCCCGAGGCCCCGCAAAACCCACAGCCACTGCGTAGAAATAAAAAAATAATAAAGCATTGAAAAAATAATAATAAAGAAAAAAAAGTCACATTTTTCTTACTTACTTTCATTAAAACCAAATATTTTTTAGAATAATTATTTTTCTGCTAATAATAATTTTAATCAAAAATGTCGAATATCACGGAAGGATAACGTTTTTCTGTGTTTTGTTTCGTAAAAAAACCGATCCGTGTATTTCACAACTAAATTAATAATTGTGAAGTGATTTTTTAATGAAAAAAAGTCATTTTTATTAATTTATTGTCAACACTCAAAACAAAAATTCACAGCACACTACTGTCCAATACATAAATTAATATATAATAACTCTAAAATCAGAAATTATAAAAAGTGTACGTAGAAAATTCACTATTATTGCATCAACAATATATTTTAAACAATTTTGACATAAATAATTAACATATGCGCGCCTCTATCGTGGAATGAAGAAACGACCGGTCGAACATACGAACATACAAACAGGCGTATTATATTATAGGATATTCCATATTTATATTATAAATTAGGACTTTAAATTTATTTTTTTTCGTTTATTTTGAACTGTTGGTTGATGCAAAAGTAATGAGAATATTGGAGTTCCGTTAATTAAATATTGTGTTCGTAAAACATACTTTTTTATTTAGTTAGTAATATAGTTGCCATTATTGTTTACAACCTGCTGCCACCTGTCAATATGTTTAAAAATTCTTTCTCGATAAAAACTGACAGTTTTAGAAGCAAAAAATTTAAAACAAACCGATTAACTACGTCAATATTATTTAATTTATCATGAAGAAAAGCTTACAATGACCGTTATAACCAATAATCACTAGGCGCTATATCTGGGGAGTATGGTGGGTGCGTAAAATTTGACATTTGTTATTGTGCAATCAGTGACAGCTTATGAATTGAGCGAGTAGTTTATTGACAGTGAGCGTTTAAAAAAAACAAGTTTGTGAAAAAATTAATTACTCGAGAAGGTTTTTGTTGGGTGATTTTTTTACGATTTTAGTAAAGGCCTATCTCAACAACAATGTTCAGATTCCCTTCGTTCAACTTTTGGTAATGAAGCACCATCAAAAAAGATGTTTACCAATTGGTTTGCAGAATTTCGTCGTGATCGTGCGTCCGTCAGTGATGAATCTCGTGAAGGTCGACCAAAACCGGTTGTGATTCAAAAAAACATCGAAGCTCTGCGCAAAATGATTGAAGAAGAACAGCATGTGACTTACCGTGAGATAGTGGCATCCTTTGGCATATCTCAGACTGCAATACATTCGATTATGCATAAACATTTAGCTGTGAAAAAAATCTGTTCCCGATCGATTCTGCATAATTTGACCGAAGCTCAAAAAAAGGCTCGTGTTGATTTGTGTAAGGGAAAAAATTCAACTTAGACACTGCAAAATCCGTATACAACATCGCTACAGGTGACGAAACTTGGATTTATTCATATGAACCAGAAACTAAGCAACAATACACTGTTTGGGTCTTCCAAGATGAACCGAAACCCACAAAAGTTGTTCGTTCACGAAGCACTTGTGTTCGTTTGTTTCCTCGATTATACAGGACATGTCACCACCATTCCTTTAGAGGATCGGAGAACAGTTAATGCTGAATGGTGTACAACAATTTGTTTGCCAGAAGTCATCGACAAAATCAGGAAGAACAACCAAAACGTCAAAAATTCTTCATCATGACAATGCAAGCTCCCACACAGCACGTCAAACAATTGATTATTTGAAGAATAAAAACATCGAATTAATGTCCCATTGCCCGTCTTCACCTGATTTATCCCCCAACGACTTTTTTTTGTTCGCCAATGTCAAACAAAAAATGCGTGGACAACAATATTCATCACCTCAAGAACTGTTGAAGCCTTCGAAAACCGTGTTTTTGAGATACCAACTTCAGAGTGGAAAAAATCTTCGAGAATTGGTTTGAACGCATGCAAAAGTGTATCAAACTTAAAGGAGAACAGTTTGCTCCAAAAAAAAAAAAAAATCTTTCTTAGTTTTTGTAAAAACTTAAAAGGTAGCCCTCGTATTATTTATTTACTTTAGTTTGTTTTAGTTTACACCCTAAATTTCTCTTCAAACTGTAAATGATCATTTCGCTGCATTTGTGCACGTATTTTTTGAAACGCGTATTTAGCAAAATTAGTAAAAAAAGTATTATCCGAATCTATGACTCAACAAAATTGACAACAGAAATTGGATATTGACTGAAAATGATGGATATATATAATTTTGGCACAAAAAATAAAAATAATAAATAAATTAAACATTTAAAATAAATGTATTATGGAAAATATTAATTTACATGCAATTAATTAAATTATATGCAGAAAATTGAGAGAATATGGAAAATATGCAAAATAAAGAACGTATCAAATAACGTAATTTTATTAGATTCGCTAATATATGATAGATTTTTTTGGGATACGCAGTTAGTTCAGAATATGCATTTGCATAAAATCCGTGCTTTACACATCACTGTAATCAATCAGCTTATCAAATAATCGTGTTAGTTCAAAAATTATCTGGGTTAAAACAACGCATTTCAGGAATGTTTCCGCCAAAAACCAAGCAGTTTCCTTCAAAATATATTTGAGATATATAATAACATAAAGGTAAAAAACAAAACATAAATAAAATAAAAGCCATTTTAAGATGTAATAAGCAATGATATGTTATCGCGTAATGTGGTTTTAGAGGAATGAAATAAGATCTCTTCGCATCTGGCTAAGAGTTATTGGACAATTGCCACACATAAGATCTTAGCGCGATGGTATATACATCTTCTCACATCGTCCTTAAATAAGGAAATTTAATGGATAGACCATTTACATTTTACATTACATGAGAAATTTTAAATCCAAAACGTCTACACTTCAGCTGCTAGCACAGGATGTTTAAATGGGAGATTTATCATGAAAATGGAAAGATTTGGGTCAATTTTAAGCCCTGAGAATCTTGTTTTTATTTTCAATCCTTGAGGTTTTATTTATGCTAAAGAATTTTAATGTCTTGCTGATAAGTAGCATTTCTTAAGTGAAAACATTGTGTTTTACGTCAAAATAATAAATGAATTATTTTATACCATGGTTTGAAGAAATGAAGTAGTAAATAAAGATATTTACCTGCCATTTGAAGCAAAGTTGTAAAACATATATTAGTAAGAACACAGTTAATTTTTTTTTAAGTATCGTGAGTCAAAATATGGAATTAACTTGAAGGCATGTTCGAGTTATGATTTATTATGATTAAAAAAAAAAGATTTAAGCTATTAAAAAGTGCTAAGAGTACAAATAAGTTTTTTTAATTTTTTTATTTAAACTAATTAATGCTTGCCTCAACTTCTCAGGCTATTGGCGACCAAATACATATGTTATCTATATTAATATTACATATATACATTTGTGTGTGATTGTACATGGTTTTAACAATATATTATCAGTAGTATTTTCATTAAATTGGATAGTTATATTGTTTATGTCCTTTAAGAATTGGATAACCCGGGATTCTGTGTCCGTGTTCTTTGGTACTAGTAACAGTCTAGGATAGGGCTGCCATACGTCCCGGTACACCGGGACATGTCCCGGTTTTGAGGTTTGTGTCCCAGTGTCCCGGTCCAAGAGTAATTTGTCCCGGTCGATTTAAAATTTATGCATATTAAAAAATTATTTTTCGATAATATGTACAATTATACATATATACATACTATATATAAATTATATAACAGATTCGAGGTCCGAAATATTCCGGAGTAATGCCGAGTACCAGTCAGCTGTCAGTGTCTAATGTTGATATGCGCACGCAGCACATTGGCCACACCGAAATTCGCAAGCATTTTTTGCCAGCGGGCAACACTGACAGTGATACGTGATTAAATTGAATCGCCCATTAATTTATATTATATTATTTTAGATTTGATAAAGACGCATCCACAAAAAAAAGCATCAAACTTTTCCAGTCGAACTGAGTGTTCCAAAATGATTCACCATTGATCCCAACGTTTTGCTCTTGGAATACCTATTATCAATCTCTACTTTAGTTATTTTTTTTTGTCTTTAAATTTTTTTATTTTTTTAAAATATTGTGCAGTTTTTTATAATAAAGGTATTATTGTCGATAAAAGTTTTTTGGGGGGGGGGGTCCCGGTCGGTAGTCCGACAATTATGGCAGCCCTACTCTAGGAGGATGTGTTCCACGGTTAGTGTAGTATTGCATGTACTGCATATTGGTGGATCGGTTCTTTCAAAGATGTACTTATGGGTGTACATAGTATGGCCAAGTCTCAATCTTGTCAGTATGACTTGTGCTCTTCTGTACAAGTCCGTTTACAGGCCAAGAGAGCCGTATATGGATTTATGAAAATGGGGAAACTTTAACATTAACCAAGAAGAAGCGAAACATGATAAAACTAATGTATGCAGTATTATTTGGAGGTAAGGGCCTGGTAAAGGTAATTGAACTGGATGGACAGAAGATAGTTAAATTTTTTTTATCTGTAGTGCTCAGTTCCAAAGAACGAGATTATGTTTCATCATGATAATGCGTCTTCCCATAGGAGAGCTTGTACTTCTCGTAGTTCTGTAGCTTTCTCTTCAATTTATAAAGGAAAAAAATATATAAAAGTAATAGAACACCCGGCATATTCACCTGATTTGTGCGCTTCTGGATATATTTTGGACTAAAAAAAAATATATATATACGAGGTAGAAGATTTTCGTCTGAGGAAGAGTTTGATGCTATAATTCACGATTATTTTGAAGGTATTCAGAAAGAAGATTGGTTGGGAGCTTTTAAGAAGTGGAAGGAAATAATGGCCAAGTGCATTATTGTTGAAGGGACCTACTTCCAACATATTTCATATAAAATCCTAAAAAATATGAACCATGTGTCCTCTATAATTCTAGCGTTGCCCTTGTATTTCGGACGATGTGTTTTGAAATATTTTGTATTTATTTTTTTGAAATATCTCAGTATTTATTTATTTGGAACATAAACGGGACATATATATGTGGGTCAAAGAACTGTATTTGCATGCCAAAAAAAGTCCCTAGACCCGTACTTTGGCCACAGTTAGACAGATAAAGGCACGTTAGTGACAGAAGGGTTTCATATTAAAAACGAGAGCTAAAATTAACTACACAACAAAACAAAAGGTTTGCATTTAGACAAAACTTTTTATGAGAAATTGTCTGGCCATCTATTGTTTTGTTGTATAATTGTTGTTTCATTACTAAACAATGTACAGGCTTGGCCAGCAACTATGTTACCGTGGAAACAAATTACAAATCAATTTCAGTGATTTAATAACAAATATACATTTAATTATTGAAATTGGTGTCTAGGAGTGAGAGAGAAAATAGCATACGTCCCACCATATGGGGCACCACAAAGCCGACCCTAATTCCTTAAGATAATAAGGTCACCTAGAGCACTATTGCTCGAGGAGACGATATTCAGTCCTGTTAATATCTATAGGGGACGTACTAATATAATTACAACTCCAACCTAATTAAATTATAATATTAGAATAACCTTATAGACGGCCCTCTATTGTACCTCACTAGATCAACATCCTTTCTGTTAACGGCATGAAAAAGATAATTTATTTAGGGAAATTAATTTTAGTTAAATAGAGAATATTATATTGTTACATTGAAAACCAATAATTTGGGTAGTTAAATAAAAATTACATGAATTTAATATTTAATTGGGGCATTATATAGCAACATTCATGTTTGCGGCATAGTGACAAAATTTTAAGTTATTAAAAAACTTTAGAGCGATCTCGAGAGATCTAGAGTTGGGTACTCATATTTGCCTGGCCTTTTCCATAAAGAGGCTCGAGTGTAAGTAATTTTTGTCTCGAACAATTCTTTAACAATAAAAATCTTACAGCTCTTATGCCAGGTTGCAAAAAAACCTATGTCTAGTTTATTTGCAACTAGGCGGGCTGCACAGTTATACAAAATGTCGCTTGTTTTTTTGTTTACGACGTGTTTACGACGTATGAAGATGTCGTAAACAAAAACCTGTACCTTGCACATTAGTACGACACGACATGTCGTCGGATGAAGTTGTAATAATGTTGACTATTGCGAAGAAAAAAAAATATATATATATATATGGAAATATTGGGTCCATCCGCATAGTAGAGCCACTCTGCATCGAAGTATAGTCAAAAGTAGTACTGGTGAAGAAATGGCATGAAAAATAAACTATATATCTATCTATCTATAAGTTTTAACGGCTGCTAAAATTTGTATAAGAATTTCAATACCGATTACCGCATTTTAGTTTACAACGAGTTTTAGGTGTTAACCAAAGTAATTAACTATCCACAGCAGCAGGATAGTAATTTAAGGAAAGCTATGTCCAATATTAGATAAAATAATGCTGATTCCAAATAAGTCTTGGCAAAAGCTACGAGAATTATAGAAAGAGGAAAGAACTAATGCATCAATTGTCAAAAAAATAATATTAATAATAAAGAAACCATAAAGCTATTGACAATAGTTCACAAAGTAAAAGGACGAACCAGTGATAACCTATAACAATAATACTACAAAGGAATTTTAATGGTAGGCTTTGTGGTCGGTTTCCTAGTAGGTGGACACATCAGAGTATAGTGAGAAGCTACTATAAAAACTATGAGTAGGACATCGAAGTTGTGAGGAAAATATAATAAAAAAAAAATAATAATAATAAAGACATCTTAGTTTATGGTATCTTGTTAGAAGAAACTGACATAAATAAGAAAAATCGTGATTTTGACGATAATAATTTAATTACTATATTTAAGTTAGACTGATATAGGATAAATTATATTATTAAGCAGTAGAAATAGTAAAAGTTCTAAGGAGTAGTACAAATTTCACCAAAGTGTTGCAAATATATTGCCATTGGGGATTGTACCCGCCTTCCAGTATTCATAGTAAATTACTTATTATCAAAAATCCACTGTAAATCCAGTAAATTTGAAGGACTTGCATATTTTAAGAACTGTAGAAATTTCAAATATAACGAATTGGTATTTTAAAATTTGTCATTTGTGTCGATTTTTTGTCATTTTTAGGATTTTGTAGGTATGACCAAAACACCCTTATACCGTCATTTTGCCGTCTGTCTGTCTGTCTGTCTGTCTGTCTGTCTGTCTGTCTGTCTGTCTCTTCGGTAAAAATTGTAGCCAAACGGCTAAACCTAGAGAGTTGAAATTTGGCATGCTTTTACAACTCTTTAACTCGCACATAGCAAAAATACTAAAACAGCTAAAAAACATATCGCCCTAAAAATATAAACAAATTCTCATTGAAAAAAAAATTTTTTTTTTAATAAATTCTGAGTAGAGTATCAAATGTTAATCCACGTACTAAGGGCTTTTTAGTACGTGGATTAACAACCAAAATTTAATTTTGCAAAATAAATTATTTGATGCGAATTTTGCCAAAATTGTGCGAAAAAAAATGTTGTCCCACACATTGTAGCCCAGATGCTTTAAACTAAATCTGAAAAAGTTCTAAGTAATTGTACATTGGTGTGAACCAAAATAGTACAACAGGAATTTTTGATTAGATTATGTTTTCAGAAAATCACGCATTTTTTGTGGTTTTTGGTTGACGATGTACAAAAGTTATAGTTATATAACACACTATACTAGAAGCCGTATCCTGGTCTAATGGTTACTCTAGTTATATATTGACAAATGTTGCATTTAATTTGTAAGAACGTAAGTTTAATAATCAGTTGGAATTGTTGGAATTATATTTTTATTCTATGTGTCATGTACATGAAACCAAAGAGGCGGAGCAAATGACTTAAAACAACCAATGGACTGCAACCAAACATACATAATTAGAAACCTAAATCATGGTATTAGATATTAGAATTAAAATTAACAAAAAATTATTTTAACATAAAATTTGTTTTTAAAGCTCTTAGATTAACTGACGATAAATTATTTTAAAATATCGTTCATTTTGCCGTGATTACTACAAAATAAATTTGTCCTACACGCTCAGCATGCCTTCACTTATTATATACCTGCGAAACCCCGCAATGTGTGAAAATTCACACTTCACATATATATTTTTTGTTTTTCTATTTAATAATTGTTAAATATTTGAATATAATTCTATGCTTCATACACATGTCTAACTAGTCTTTCTTTCATTTCACGTATTATAATTACATAAGCCAGCCCAATCCAAATGTAAAAAATGAAATTATTGTTGAGTGAAATAATACCTTAATAAAAAGCTGTAGTGCAAGTACTTAACTCTTTGTTGGGGACGTGAATTGAGTCAGTCTCTGGTTTTATTTTAAAAATACCTTCCAGATTTATAGATATCATTTCCGGCAGTACCAAATACAGTCATCACAACGCTAGCTAGCTAAAAGAGAAGCGAAGAACGTTCAGTATCTCCGATAATAAAAACAAATGTGTTGACACACAAACACGAAGAACACGAGAAAAGAAACGGTAGGAGAAAGATAGCAACAGACATACAAACAAAGAAATGCTTGCGTAATCATTTTTAGATTCTCAAAACGTTGTTTTATTCAAGAAAAAGAATTTCCAAGGAGAAAATAAAATAACATTCGTAAAAAACTTACCGGTTTTCAAATTCCGTAAACAGACAAAAATATTCAAGGGAATTCTTCAATAGCGAATGGAATTGATCAAAAACAACGAATCGCCTGAACTTATTACTTATAGTTTCAAGATGAGATATTATTTAGAAAGTTCTTGCTTTTCTTAAAAACTTTAAATTTATTCTGATTCACAAATACAAAAAATTTATAACCTGATATATTCTTTTATACTGCTTTATTGGCGGGAATTGTAAAATCCAGTTTGCAGTAACCTTGTCGACTTCAACCTTACGTGGCGCCCTCGCAACTGACAGACTATTTTAACCTTTGAAACAACCGCTACAAACAAGTTCCATAACCAGGATGAATTTCTTTCAGCGAAGTGTTTGTACCATATATCTATTTTTTATGTTGTTGAATTAGCTGTTATTTTCTACTGCCCATGACATAATCAAGATACATTATCGTCCTCTTCTTAATTTGATCTTTAATGGTTAAATTTTTGTGGTTTTTGACAAAACCACACTGATTGCGTCTCGCTACTCTTAAAATCAAACTAAATATCAGAACGGAAAAAAATATAACTGACATGTGACATGAACATAGCTGCACTTATCAAGTATTACCCAGAGATGGGGAGTAGGAGTGTCGAGGAATCGAAGCTTTTTGGAGGAGTCGGGGTCGAGAGTTGGAAAAACTATCGACTCCAGACTCTTTGATTAAATTTTAAACAAAGATGATGGCTAACCAAAAACGAAAACAAAATAACGATATTTCAGAATTTTTGAAGGACGGAAACTGGAACAAGATTTTTTTCTTCAAGAACGAAAACGAAATTAGAAATTTTCAATACCTACCGGTTTTCCATGTTCTCCAGTTTATAATTTGATTAATACTACTCGTAATAATAGATTAGTATGATGAGCATGTAAAGATTTGTTGGAATTTTTAGGGTTTTGTAGGTATGACCAAAAAACCCTTTTACCGTCATTTTGTCGTCTGTCTGTCTGTCTGTCTGTCTGTTCGGTAAAAATTGTAGCCAAACGGCTAAACCTAGAGAGTTGAAATTTGGCATGCTTATACAACTCTTTGACCCGCACATAGGAAAAATACTAAAACATCTAAAAAACATATCCCCCTAAAAATATAAACAAAAATGAGCTCATCGAAAACAAAAATATTTTTTTAAAATTTTGTGTAGGGTATCTAATGAAAGCCCTTAGTACGTGGATTAACGATCAAATTTTTATTTTTGCAAAATAAATTGTTTTGATGCGATTTTTGCCAAAATTGTGCAAAAAAAATTTTGACCCACACCCTGTAGCCCAGATGGTTTAAACTAAAAATCTAAAAAAATTCTAAGTAAGGTATATTAGTGTGAACCGAAATAGTACAACAGAAATTTTTGATTTTTCGGAAAATACCGCATTTTTTGTGGTTTTTGGTTGACAAAGTACAAAAGTTATACCAATGTAAGACACCCACATGCAAGGCGTACGATAGCGTAGTGGTTAGAGCACTGGTGTCGTAAGCTAAAATTCGCTGGAAACGAAGGGTTTCGAGTACGGAGTGAATTTTATTTTTTCTGTTTTTTTTTGCATTTTTATTATGTTGAAATTATTTTGTCAAAATTCTAGTTATATTTTGACAAATGTTGCATTTAATTTTTAAGAGCGTAAATTTAATAACCAGTCTTATTATATGATTAACACACGATAAATTATTTTAAAAATATCGTTCATTTTGCCGTGATTACTACAAAGTAAAATTTACACACTCTACACACTCAGCATGCCGCCTTCACTTATTATATACCTGCGAAACCCTGAAATGTGTGAATATTCACACTTCACATCAATTTTTTGTATGTTTCTGAAGTTTCCCTTCATTATGTTTAGATCGAAATAAATAGGATTTTTATTTTCTAATTTTCTATTATTTCCATGTTTTATGTTGACAGCCAAAATCTCAATGTCAAAAGGAAAAAGTGGCATATTATGAAAAATAATAGAGGAGAAGGTCCCAATATGGCCCCCTTTTTGTTTTTTCTCAATAATATAATTTTTTTAGATTTTGAAGCAAGGATCTTAGAATTGGCATACATCTAGCCCAAACATTTATGTACAATATTCAAAAATGCATTGTTTCGAAAAATATAAAAATAATGTGATTCAAAGCCAACTATGAAAATTGGTAAAAAGTTCGAATAAGCTTGAGTGTATGGAATAAATTATATTTTTGTTTAAGACACAAACTCAAAGTAACAGTTTAACAATTGATTACTGACAAAAATCACATTCATATAAATCTTTTTCTATCTCGGAGCATTTATTGTTCAAGTACCCACATATTGCACATTAGACAACGAACCCAAAGCTTTCCCCTTTGATAATGTAAAAAACAAAATATGAAAGCAGCATGTTCATCATCTGGACTTTGTTGCCCTCCTTCAACAACGTCCATGTCGTCGTCAGCTGGACAAAATTGTTGGATATGCCTTGGCCCGTATTTAGACCTCGCGAGGAGCCCATATTTCCAACATTGCATATGGCAATCTAAATTAATGTTTGACTTTTTTGAGAATGAGTGAAGCAGTAGCGCCTAGTAGCACAATATACCTCGATCACAATAAAACAGCTTCAAGTATAAATCACAAGCAGATCGAGTAAAAATCTTGCCCATTCTTATAGCAACTTACCTTAATAAAAGAACCAAAATGAAGCAAACATATTTACTGTAATTCGTTTCTAACGGAACAAGAACTTAACTACACTAAATTTGTTGAACGAAAGATAGATGTTTTTTAAGCTATTGCCGAAAGATGTTAGCTATATTAGTAGATATTCTTTGAGAGGCCATAAATTAAATTTTAAAAAAATAAAAATTAATATATTCAAATTTTTTTATTAGAAATGACACAAAAACTATAGATGTATTGAAAATGACAACCTAAAATATTTAATGTAAGTACGTTTACGACAAAGGAGTTTTTTTTCTACTGACTCCCCATCCATGGTTTTACTAGCGCAATGTACGTCTAGAAGTTCGCATCATTTTTAGGGTTTTGTAGCTATGACCAAAAAACCCTTATACCGTCATTTTGTCGTCTGTCTGTCTGTCTGTCTGTCTGTCTGTCTGTCTGTTCGGTAAAAATTGTAGCCAAACGGCTAAACCTAGAGAGTTGAAATTTGGCACGCTTATACAACTCTTTGACCCGCACATAGGAAAAATACTAAAACATCTAAAAAACATATCCCCCTTAAAATATAAACAAATATGTGCTCATCGAAAAAAAAAAATATATTTTTTTATAATTCTGAGTAGGGTATCAAATGAAAGCCCTGGGTACGTGGATTAACGATCAAATTTTTATTTTTGCAAAATAAATTATTTTGAAGCGATTTTTGCCAAAATTGTGCAAAAAAATTTTGGTCCCACACCCTGTAGCCCAGATGGTTTAAACTAAAAATCTGAAAAAATTCTAAGTAATGTACATTGGTGTGAACCGGAATAGTACAACAGGAATTTTTGATCAGATCACGTTTTTGGAAAAAAACGCATTTTTGTGATTTTTGGCTAATAATTTACACAAGTTATAGCTTTGTAATACGCTACACTGGAACGTGCATGCTGGTGCAGTTGTTTTCGACGCTGCTTTATCGCCCAAGTAACTCGATCCGAAGGGGATCGAACCCTGCGAGAAGAGACATTATTATTTTTTGTTTTTTTTTTTTTAATTTTTATATTGTTTAAATTAGTTTTTCAAAATTCTAGTTATATTTTGGCAAATGTTGCATTTAATTTTTAAAAGCGTAAATTTAATAATCAGTGGAAATTGTTTAAATTATAATTTAATTCTGTTTCAATGTACACGAAATCAGAGGGGCGAAACTTATAACAACCAATGGAAGCCATAGGCGCAATTTTTAAAATTCTTAATGAACCTTGCTATATAAAAAAAAATACTGCACATATTTAGAAACCTAAATAATGGTATTAGGCGTTCGAATTAAAATTAACAAAAAAAATATTTTAATATAAAATTTGTTTTGGCATCCCAAATAATCATCATTCACTTACTAAATACCTGCAAAACCCTCAAATGTGTGAAAATTCACACTTCACATCAATTTTTCATCCTAACCTCATATTATGTGTAGTTATTAGCCTAGATCTTTTATAAATATTGCATAAACTAATTTAATGTTTTTGTTCCAGGTAAGCGACCTCATCTTCCTTCTATTTTCGTTAAATTCCGGCGGTAAAGTATAAAATAATTTTGTTAAGTCTTCAAGTATTAGGAGCAGTCCGCCTCTGCGTCTAGTTAAAGTAAATGGCAACCATAACTCTCTATCGTAATATTAACTGCGGTACTTAAAATATCTTGTAGAGGATATTAAAATAAACCTCGGGAGACATAATATAACATCAAGTTTGTTTTCTTCCAAAGAACGTTCCTTAAATGGAAGCATCTAAGAACAATTGGATGTAAATTCTCAACGAATTAATTATTTCGTGATGAAACTTTTCGTTATTAGCGTTTAATTAGTTTGACAACATGCTTAAATTAAGGTGCAAAATACGATTTTATTTTGCATTTATTTCTCGCTTGCTAGCAAAATTCCAGGAATAACTTGGTTAATTCAATTTTTTTGTCACAAAAATCTAATCTAAATGCTAAAGACTGCTTGTTAGCAAACTAATTAACAACTTAGGATAATTTCTATAAGCGTCTGTGTATTGTCCTGAGTGTGCAAGGACGAAATTAATTTACTTTACGAAAATTTACATCTCTTATACATAATTTGGTCGCAGGTGACAATTCTGCGGAACTTTATATTTTTTAAAGCAGTTGTCAACTGATTAAAGCAATTTCATTCAGAATAATTTCAGGAAAAGTTCTAATTTCAAAACAATCTGCTCTAATTTTATTTATTCAGATGTAAAACTGTGATGCTTTGACCTATATTTTGTTTTTTAATTAGTCTTAACATATCTAAACTGTGGCAGCATATTGATTCTCCGCCACAAATTCTTTATTCAAATAATTTGCTTAATTATTTTTTTTTGACGCTTGATTTAAATTATTTTAAAAAAATCAGAGACTCTGAGAGTTAAAAAAGAGGTATAGTTTACCATAAATGTTACCATAAGCACACAGGTGTAATATCATACATCCATACATACATACATTCATACATACAAAGGCGTTTGATTGTGTGCCACATGGTTTACTAATCAAAAAAATTTCTTGTTATACCATTAGTCCAAACAGTTGTCAGCTGCTAAACTCTTTTCTAGCAGGCCGGAAGCAATTTGTATGGCCTAACAATAAAAAATCTGGTGCACAAGAAATCTATTTTGGTGTGCCACAAGGTTCAATATTAAGTCCATTGTTGTTTCTGTTTTATATAGATGATTTTCCGTTTTTCATGAAAAAGGCCAACACAAAAACAGTTTCATATGCAGGCGACACCACTCTACTTAATCAGTCCTTAGACATTCAGGACATTAAAATAACCAATAACATCTTAATAAAACCTGCGCAAGATTGGTTTTTGAGCAACCCACTAAGTCTAAATGAATCGAAAACCCAACAGTTCTTATTTTATCTAAGACCAACATCAATAGCCAAGATCCTGTGACTATTTTAGGAGTCACCATTAGTGTAAACCTAAGCTGGGAAAGACATGTAGAGTAGAGATTGTAAATTTACCGACTTTTTCATTTACCGGTCAATTCGGTAAATGAAAATTAAATTACCGGTTTACCGGTAATTTACCGATTTTTTTTTTCTTGAAAAATAAAATTAAGGTGATGAAAATATAAGTCATTTTGATTTCCATTTCATATTTTTTAAGTTAAACAAACTATAATAACTTTTAGAAACAGAATTAAAATAATACAGAAAAATAAAAATACAACAAAAATAATATATAGTACCTATTACCTAATACCATTTTATTGATTACCAATATGTATTTTGCACAATCTTAAGGCATAATATTAGAATCTTGTATTAAATATTTGTATTTAATTATTTTAAACAGTTGTTAGAAGTAAAAGATTTATTTAAGGTTCAAATTTTAATGTTATTTTACAATAATATTGCATTAGTTTAGTGTCCTGTCATAATGTGGTGTATTCAAAATTGCTATTAATTTAAAAAATACGTGAAATATTTACATATTATTATTTTTCAATATTAAACCAGTGGCGGAGACCTCCGCTAGACTTGCCCTCCCATAAAAAAAAAAAAATAATAATAAAGAAAAAAAAATATTTTTTTTAAATTTAAAAGTAGATTTAGGTAAATCTTCAATAATACATCAAATTATGTCCTATACAAATTTTTGTCCAAGCCTTGGTTTACTAGTTTCGATTTTTTTTAAATTTTAAAGTTTAATAATAACTTCCGTTTCCGGTTTCGGATTTTAATAAAAAACAATAGGGTTCTTCCCAATTATTAGGAGAATTTTTTAGTACCAGAACTAGCTCTTTAAGTTAAACCGTTTTTGAGTTATCGTGTATACACACAGCCACACAGACACACACACAGACACACACATATACGGACGGCACTTCGAAAATAGGTTTTTTTGGAATCCCTGGACCATGAAACGTGGTCATCAGTCAAAATCTCGACATCGAAAATTTTCGCGATTACAATACTTGCCCCTTATATATTAAGGTCGGGCAAGTAAAAAGAAGATATTTACTTACTCTTTAAGAAAAAGGTTGATTGTAACGATTTTAAACTTTTAAAAATCACAAAAAACTGCAGCGTGCAGACTGCAGAGCACAATTCACATTCATATGCTAACTGGCGGTTTCTGTACGATTTACAGCGGCTCTTAAACCCAAAATAGTTTAATTTAAAATTACACAAAAAATATCTACCATAAAATTAATAATTAGGTATATTTTACACCTTTTTTACTACCGGTAAATTTTTGTAATTTACCGGTAAATTTACCGAACGTTTTTTTGTCAATTTACCGGTTAACCGGTAAACCGGTATACAATCCCTAATGTAGAGGCTACCGCAGTTAAATTATGTAAAGCCATCTTTTGCATAAGAAACTTAAGATCTAATGTACCCAGACATGTTCGAGTAATTGCTTATCATGCCCTGTTTGATTCCATTGCCAATCTAACGAAACTTGAAAAAAAATAGCCCTTGTATATATTAGTATAGACGTATTATTTTGTGGAAATATGTTTGACAAAATATAATTCTATATTGAGAATTTATTGAATTTGATTCCTGCTATTTAATTTTGAAGCATTTTCTATAGTCCATTTTTTGAGCCACCACTGATCTGCTTTTTTTCCTAATACATATTCTGTGAATTTCTAAAATTGAGTAAATGGATAAATATAACTGAGACTGAATGGAAAGAAAAAACTGCTTGAAGTGGAAGAGAATAAAGTAAAAAGATATGGATTTAAAAAGGAACTTCTGTGTACGTTATCTAAAAACGTTTCAGTTCGAGATACAGGATCTGTTTTAGTATTCAAGATTCAGAACAGCCCCAAGTAATTTGATATAGCGAGGCTTCTGAGAATCAAATTACTATACAATAACAAAATCAAGATAAATTTATTAGACTTGAATTATGTTTTGTTTTACCTTATTACTTTCATTATCTCCATTAGTTATTTTTAAACAAAATATTCATTCTGTATAGAATCTGAAAAGACTTAATTTATAAAATAACACATCTGATTATTTAAATTCATTCAAATGAAAGTTCTTTAAACATGGAGTTAGAGAATGGTATAACACAGACATTGGCAACCTTTTTGACATTAAGGAGTAACTGAAAATTTGAAATCATGTCATGGGCGCATAATATTAAGTATCTACTTAAGAGGTTGAAAGGAAACATGTTTTTTTGTTTCACTAACTTTTATTTTTACTGACTGCAATTTCGGCTCACGCCATTTTCAAAGTTGCAATTTTGACAATGGCGTTTGAAGTTTCATATCACAAGTATATGTGGTTACACAATAAGAAGATATTTTTAATGTATATTTTCTAAAAAGGGGGTGCTATAGGATATTTCAAACGTTTAGGCTGAACTAACTGGAATTTTCATTTTTGTAAGTTGTCATGAGCTCTTCTTTTATGGTTTGAAGTAGGCTTTTGCTAAACAAAATTATCAAAAGTCTCACTTAATCTGTAAAAGTAACTAGAATTGAAAATCTAGTTCCGCCCAAACCAAAGAAACAGACTTTAATTTCATCGACTAGGTTCCAAAATATTTAATCAAAATATAATTTCTTATTTTTATTATATAAAATTCCAGGTCTCCGCTGTTAATAATTTGGAAATATGCTGAAATTATAGCAGCACGTCGTCTTCGATAGCATTAAAACGATTATGAAAAATTTCACATTAATTTAATACCCTCAATGAATTTAAAAAAAAAATATATGAACACATTTTTTGTCATGGTCAGAAATAGCGTATTCTGATCGAATATCTCTATAGAATAAACTTGTCTGATCATGTAAACAGGCTGTGAGTAGCGCTAAAAGCTACATATGTGCTAAAAACTTTAAATAACTAATTTAAAACTAATTTAAAATATGTGATCATTTGGAAATAGTGACATAATTGGAAAATTTTACTCTTATCCTGTCTATTGCAGTTGTCTACCTCTCATTTCCTGTGTGATAATCATCTTAAGCCGGTTCAATACTGTGCATCAAAGGTTTTCCAACTTTCGACGTATGATGGTTTGACACATAGTGTGAAGTATGACGGATGGCTTGCGTCGAATGACGAGCCTCCATCGTTGAAACATGAACAGTGTCAGATAATGCAACCTGTAGCATTATAGATAGCAATAGTTTGCAAACGTCTAGAGTTTGAATCCCGGCCAAGGTATTGATATAACATCTGCATCTCGTGTAAAGGACAATGCCACTTCGATTGACTTTTGACCTCACAAGCTGATCATTCAGCAATATTGATTTGTAAAGTGCCAGGTCTCTCCAAGTACCTTGTATACTTGTATACTGGAAATATATCTGGAAGGGCCCGACTCAGATTAAGGATTTGTGTAAGACAAACTACAAACTTAACTGTCAGTAAGTGAAAGAGGGAGAGAGAGAGAGAGAGAGAGAGAGAGAGAGAGAGAGAGAGAGAGAGAGAGGGAGAGAGAGAGGGAGAAAGAGAGAAGGGCAGAAGCTTAAATATGAAGTTTCATAAAAATCCTTTTAGCCGAATTTGCTCTGCACGTGTACAAAGACAGACGGATGGACAGACAGACAGACAGACAGACAGACAGACAGGGGAGGTCCTTGTAGAAATTTTGAAAAAATATTAAATCTAGCAGTAAAATTGTATGTTGCTACGTAAGTATTACGGTTTAGCTGTTGCTTGACAGATGCTGTATTCGACAAGTTGCTTTTTTGAATTATTTTTTTATGTTAATTTCTGTTAACAAGTCAAAGAAATTAGTTGTGTGCAATTTTTAGCACGCATTTAAATAAAACCATTTCTATTTAAAATTTATCTAACACGCGAACATTTTCGAGACTTTTATGATTTTTTATTATTATAATGAATGACAATATTGCTATTTTAGGCGATGAAGTAACATATAAATAATAAAAATTGACCGCCATCACAAACTAGCAACTAGCAGCAGAGTAGAAATAACTTGGCCTAATATTTTCTAACAGAGATATTATTTATGATGACCATAGAAACATTACATATAAGTATGAAAAAATAGATACTTAAAAAAAAAAAAAATCAAAAATGTTTCTTTTTATCAAAAAATATCTCAAATAAAAGTTGTTAAGTTATTGCTTTTATAGCAACTTTCGTTAAATAATTTTTTTTCGAAATATTTTTCTGTTGCTAAATATTCGCAAAAATCTTAAAATCGACACGAGTAAACTCCCATTTTTAGTCAACCGATTTTTACCAAAAGTTGATCAATTTGTGCCATTGATGGCAGGAGCTTAAATATGAAGTTTCATAAAAATCCTTTTAGCTGAATTTGCTCTGCACGTGTACAAAGACAGACGGACGGACAGACAGACAGATGGATGGACAGGCAGACAGACAGACCGACAGACATCATGCTAAAAATAGTCAAAACGTTATGTAGGGACCTCAATTCATGGAGATCCATCGAAATCTAGAAATGTCAAAATCGGTATGATCAGAATACCTCCCTTATATATGTTGGTGGTCGGTAAAAATCAGGCAAAATAGAATTAACAATTATATGTACTTTCATAAAAATCAGAGGTCGGCAACATTTTTTACCTCGCGGGCTGCATGCAGTATCTTTTGTTTATTTTACATCGAGTCCTCATTCATTATCTTTCTGTTTTTATTTAACGTCGGGGGCCGCATTCAGGAACAACATTTTTTGGCGAGACATATATTCTTTTGTAATTTGTATTTTTTACGATTTTAAGTTCTTGTTTATGCCAGCTGACACGAACTTGGTTCGCCATAAATAAGCCTAGTATGTAAGAAGCAAAAAATGCGTGGCAGTAATATGTTGGCTAGGCTGGATAAGAAAATTAAACATAACATTTTCCTATTGGTGTTTAAATAAAATACTTTTTTTTAAATATATTTTTGTACTTAGCTACTAAGGCCATTATCCAGTAGATATATTTGACGTATGTTCAATTTTGGACAACATAAATATCCATGCCAAAACCGGGATTTGAACCCGAGCCTCCAAGGCCAAGTGCATCACTATACTGACCACTACGCCACGGTGACTGGCAAATAAAAAACTTAACTGAATATTAAACGCAAAATTGCAAACAGTTGATAGTGTACTGAACTTCTGCCGCTTATAGGTGTTCCAAACATTTAAGCGGAACTAAATAGAATTTTAATTTCTTAAGTTGCTTTTGTTAATCAAAATAATCAAAAGCATCATTCAATCGGTAAAAATTACTAGATTTGAAAAATTTATTAAATTATTTAAAATAAAATAAAATATTATTAATTAATTTAATTAAACTAAAAATCCGCTTAACCAAAGAAACCGATTATAATCACACATGTAATTGTACATTTTGTCAAATGTTTTAAGTCTTCAAAATTTAAGTACGATATTTGAACTGCGTAAAAATAAAATTTTGTTGTCCCAGAAAACACTCTGTCCCGAAATAGGAGGATCTCCACTAATTATATTTTTCGTTGGAAAATAAAGTGAAAATTCTGTGCCACTGGTTTTACCCTCTTATAGTAACGCACTTTACTTCGTCAACACACATTCTACTTCAAATTCTTCTCCTCTCTACCCCAACAACGGGAAATTTAAACCAACAAAAATAAATTTATTTTTTGTTTGACGTACGCGTAGACGAGGAGAAATTTATATTTCCCTTCAATGATTTGTTACTGTTTGTTTTGTATGATATTCTGTAAGTGAGCAAGTCAAAATTAAATTTAAAATAAAATAAAGAACGAAAGAAGATTAAAAAAAAAAAATGCGAAAAACACAATAAAAAGTAAAATAATTATAACAATCTGTTTTAATGTAAGAGTAAAATATAACAGAATTATATCAAATGGTTAAAAAACAAGCTTTTGGCCCAAACGTTAAATCGTTTGTACATGACCTATAAGCAAGGCTATGGACGTGAGTTCAGCTCCTACCTATGTCAAATAATTTGGGTAAAAAATATTTATAGAAATAACAGGTTCTTCTTTTGATTAAGTTTTGATTAGTTAAATTTGCATATAGATAGTTGTATAGTAGATAATAATTGTACATGTGATTGTAAAATATATAAAACTGAAAAAACCAAATATCTTGGAATATATATAGATAAAAATATGAGATGGGATGAGCATATATCGTACCTTTGCAAAAATGCTGGAAAAACTTTTCATTTATTTAAAAAACTGAGGGATTTTATGCCACTTAAAATTTTATATACATTTTATTACGGACTAGTACAATCTCTTTTTTCGTAGCTGATAGCTTGGGGTGGCGCTGCTGAAACGCATTTACAAAAGATCAAAATAATACAGAAAATTATCTTAAAATTAATACATAAAAAATCTATGCGTTACCCCACTAAAAGATTATTCAAAGATTCACCGGTTTTAAATATAAATCAACTATATGCCTTAACAATATTGAAATTAAAAAATATCCTCAAGAGATTACATATTTCACACATGATTACAGAACCAGAAATAAATTAGTGGCCAAGGCACCTAAAATGTATAAAAATATTGGTCAGAAGTACTTTGTATATTTAATTCCCACACTACATAATAATTTTCAAGCATTTTTGCAAAGTGTAGGTATAGAATTGGACAGAACGAACATCAGATATAATAAATGGGCGAAACGCTTTTGCAAAAGTAATTTGGAAATGTGACACATTAATTATATTAATTATATAAATTGTATATGTATTGTATAAAAAAAAATCAATCAATTGTATTCAGAAGATATTATATATTGTTGTATCGATGAGCCACGCACAGACTGGCAACAGTCTAATGTGGTATTTTTCAATAAATTTCAAATTTCAAATTTCAAATTTCAAATTTCTTAGTGTTCGCAACCTATAAACTGTAGGTGCCTTTCTATATACGCTAAAAACATCAACTGTGGCACCACAGGACCGACCGCCATCATAAAGTACTTATATAAAATACATTCTAGCAGCAGAGTAGAAATAACTTGGCCTAATATTTTCTAACAGAGATATTATTTATCATGACCATGGAAACGTTACATATAAGTATGAAAAAATTGAGACAGACGAAATATTTTACAAAAATTATTCGAAATTTTACGTTTTATCAAAAAACGTCTCAAATAAAAGTTATTAATTATTGCTTTTATAGCAACTTTTGTTCAATAAATTTTTTCGAAATATTTTTCTGTTGGGAAATATTCACAAAAATCTTAAAATCGACACGAGTAAACTCCCATTTTTAGTAAACCGATTTTTACCAAAAGTTGATCAATTTGTGCCATTGATAGCAGAAGCTTAAATATGAAGTTTCATAAAAATCCTTTCAGCCGAATTTGCTCTGCACGTGTACACAGACAGACGGACAGACAGACGGAAAAACAGACAGACAGACAGACAGACAGAGGGACAGACAGACCGACAGACATCATGCTAAAAATAGTCAAAACGTTATGTAGGGACCTCAATTCGTGGAGATCCATCGAAATCTCGAAACGTCAAAATTGGTATGATCACAATACCTCCCTTATATATGTTGGCGGTCGCTAAAAATTGGACGTAATACAGACCATATTACTCTTGAATGTACACAGAATGAAAATATGGTCATGAAATCTGGAAACAGGAGGTCTAGGCTTACTTCGGGCTGTTTCGCCAATTATGATGAACAGTTAATAATTTTACTTAGTGTATCTGGAATATAGGTATATCTTATTATACACTTTGTAAAGTTTCACTTTTCCTCCTTCTTCTTCTCCCACTTCTGCTTCTTCTTTTTCTTTAGATACTGTCAGTCATGTGGACTTTTGGCCTCACCCACCTAAGTGTTTCGTTTTGATCTGTTAATTATCCAAGTATTTCCAGGTGTTCTGCATGTCAGTACTTGTTAGCTTCAATCGATGGATGCTCAATTTTCCTTTTATCTTCTTAACCGTTCTGTACTTCATCCTCACCATTTGTTCTATCCACTGTAATCGTCCACCTCTCAGTTCTTGTGTGATACTCGGATTCGAGTACAAGTTTCAAATATTTTTGTTCTTTCGGATTATCCATTTACCATTTGATTGAATGGGAGCCGGAAGATTCAGCATATTTTATTTTCGAAAAATACGAGGTTTTTTCGATTTCGCTTTGTTAAGCTCTGTCTCTTTCTCTCTCTCTCCTTCCCTTCCTCGCTTCCCCTCTCCCTATCTCTCTCTCCCTCCCTCCCTCCCTCCTCTCTCCCCGATCTCCTCTCTCTCCCCTATCTCTCCTGTCTCTCCTCTCCCTATTCTCCCCTCACTCTCCTCTTTCTCATCACTCTCCTCTCTCTCCTCGCTCATTTTTTCCTCTTCTCTCACTATTCTCCCTCTCTACCTACCTTCCTCTCTCTGTATGTGTTTCTGAAACTTCTTATTTGTGACACAGTGAAATATATCCTCATTTAAAGATAACTGCAACATGTAACCCTTGAAAATATAAATTATGCTTTCCACCATCTAATTTTCTAAAGTTGAGGTAAATTTAAAGTGTCAAAATTTTAATAATTATTCTCTCCATGCGTTACATAAGATGCAAAATAAGTTTATGATCGTCCATGAAACTTACGATAATATTCAAGTATTCAACTCAGAGTTTAGTAGAATCAAAACTTGAAACTTGAGTATTCTAGTGCTAATTAAGTTGACTACCTTAACAAAACTTGAAAACAGTATATGAGCAACTCTTCCTATCTCCTGTAACATACATTGGGTGTACAGATAACTTTAAAATAACTAGATATCTTAATGCAATATTGCATGGGTTTGAATTGGGTATTGAATTACTTGGAGACTTGCTGTTTGTCTTTAGAATATAAAGTAGATAAAGGGCGTAAATGTAGGCGTTAGAATATCAATCTTTGTTTCGGGGAAAAGGAAAAAGAAAGTTTCGTTTTACTTCTGAAATATGAATGTGTACTTTCGACTTTTCAAGCTTTTCCGTGGGCTTGTAAGACGATTAAATTATGCCGTATTAGTTTAGCTTGTTAAAAAGTTACTTCGAATAGAATCGACGCAGGAGCGCCGAGGGCAAACCCAGGCGTGGGCCTCAGTAAAATAATTCTGGGATCTGGAAAACCAATAAATCCTCCTCAACTCCGGAAATCAATTTTTACGGGCCCGATGATAGATAAAAAACTATGCGTAGACAAAAATTGTTCTATGGTAGTTGACAGAAGATTCCGCGTATTCTCAGAGAAACAATGTTAATATTTAATTAATAGTTAAATAAAACACTCGGTTAGTATCACAAAATATACGTTTATTAATAACCTATCCCAGCGATGGCCAACTTTTTTTCACATTGGGTCAAAAATGATTTGGAAATTTTGTAGATTCAAATCGCAGGTCAAATGTATAATGCGTAAATAAAAATCTGCTACTTCTTGGTTGTAATTATTTGTGTGGAATCCCCTGCTGATCTCGTTAACTCTACCTAAGCTAGTGGCCTTTTGTTTGACGTGTATAATACAGGTATATAACAAGTAAAAGTTAAATTCCATCTCGCTATTATTGTTATGTTTAGCATTTTTTCTATCCTGTTTCGAGAATGCGCTCGCTTAGCCCCAACCTTAATTATCTTAAAATCTCCCTTTGAAATTTTCAGAACTACAAAGATCTTCTTTTGTACGGCACATTTGAAATCGTCATAGGGATCACTGGGTGACCTGTGGATCGTACGTTCGCCTTCACTGAACTGTACGTATTTCGGCAGCGACGACAACTACAGGACTTGGACAACTACAGGAATTTTGTAATTTAAACGACTAACCGACTGAAAGACATAAACAAAATGAATACATAAATAAAATTGTTTACCAAGTCTATGTCCGTCCAGAAGAAATTGTAAAAAAAAGACAACGACGTATTTTATAAGTTTAATTTGTTGTACAGACAACGTTAAATGTCCCAAACAGCTTCAATTCAGTTACATTCGGTTGAGTATGGACTGGATGCGCACACTGTTCGAGAAATCCCTGATGTTGTCATTGGTAATAGTAAATATCAGCCACATGTATATTTTTTGGCGTTCTCCCGTTCCTCGAAGATTTCAAACCGGAACAAAATATTAACTGTGTACGTTGGATCAAATGAAACTAAATTTTTTGGTTTCCAAATCCATATCATTTCAAGATTGCTTGTAAGACCACGAACTTGATATGTCGGGACAGATCCTGGTAAATTTTTAGTATTTACGCTTCATAAACAAAGATATCAGGTCCTTCGACGCAAGTGTTTCGCAGTAAGCGAGGAATATTTATTTTTGCGTTCGTGGGCAACAAAGGATAGGGCCTGATGGATCATATCCTTCCCGGCCCGAGGAATCCGGACCGTCCAAACGTCATATTAACGTAATATTTCAGTAAGATATTGGAAAAGATAATTTTCGTGGCCCATCCAGAAGCTTCTGTGACTCCCCAATATTCAGATTTTTACTCGTGACTGCTTAGATATACAATGGGCCCCGGGGGGGGGGGGAACATATGATCTCTGAGAACCGCTGGATACATATGGACATGTGGGCATAAACATATGGAGACTATTTCCGTACATCTATTGCTTGGACTTCCTCGGTATCTTATTCCTTTTCATTTATACAACAGAGTCAGCTTGGTAATTTTGTAAGTAGGCATTCAAGATACAGCAACCAATTTCATATGTTTTTTCTTATTTCTTCTTCATTCTTTGTAGCTTCATTGCGCAAAGGACTTCATTAATGAATATGAATATTGACGCACGATTTCGTGGCCAAAAGTACAATCTAAAGCATGAAAAATACAAAAAAAAAAAAACGTTCATGCTAATTTACTGACCAACCTAGTATTTGTATCTTGGAATTATCTGCCTGCAGAAGTTGTCCAAGCTCCATATATCAACACTTTCGAGAACCGACTGGATGAGTATATTAATTTATTCTATATAAGTTAACTTTTTGTTTTCATTTATTGCTATTTAATGTTTTTTCTATCTACTTACATGATCTACTATATCTATATATATAAAAGGCAGTGTCCTGACTGACTGACTGACTCACTCATCACCGCCCAGCCCGAACCCCTGGGCCCAGAAACTTGAAATTCGGAGAGTATATTCCCTTCATGACGTAAGCATCCACTAAGAAGGGATTTTTCGAAATTCCACTCCTAAGGGATGAAAAGGGGTGAAATGTGATTTCACGAATTCCTTAATATCTCTTAGGGCCGATGGGATGTCGACTTAGTTTTTGCTTAAAAGTATTACCCATACAAATGCCGAAAAACCAATTTCAGGATTTTGCCCTAATCAACCCCTAAAGGGGTGAACCTACAATCGGGGTGGATTATACATCCCGTTGTATTTCCTGTGTTCGTTTAGTTTCAAGATTACTTTTTGGCACATAGGTGTCTTTTTAAAATATCTCGAAATGGTATTGACAGTTTTTTGAAATTTCACCTCTAAAGGGTGAAAAGGGGTGAATTGTGATTTTAAGGATTCTTTAATATCTCTTAGGACCAATAAGATATCGACTTGCTTTTTGCTTGCAAAGATTACCCATACAAATACCGAATCACCAATTTCAGGATTTTGTCCTAATCAACCCCTAAAGGGGTGGATTTACAATCGGGGTGAATTATACATCCCGTCGTAATTCCTGTGTTCGTTTAGTTGCAACATTACTTTTTGGCACATAGGTGTCTTTTTAAAATATCTCGAAATGGGTTTGACAGTTTTTTAAAATTCCACCCCTAAGGGTTGAAAAGGGGTGAATTGTGATTTCAAGGATTCCTTAATATCTCTTAGGATCAATAAGATATCGACTTACTGTTTGCTTGCAAAGATTATCCATACAATTACCGAAAAACTTATTTCAGGAATTTGTCCTAATCAACCCATAAAGGGGTGGATCTACAATCGGGGTGAGTTATACATTCCGTCGTATTTCCTGTGTTCGTTTAGTTGCAACATTACTTTTTAGCACATAGGAGTCTTTTTAAAATATCTCGAAGAGGTTTTGGTAGTTTTTTAAAATTTCACCCCTATAGGGTGAAAAGGGGTGAATTATGATTTCAAGTATTCCTTAATATCTCTTAGAACCAATAAGATATCGACTTGCTTTTTGCTTACAAAGATTACCCATACAAATACCGAAAAACATATTTCAGGTTTTTGTCCTAATCAACCCCTAAAGGGGTGGATCTACAATCGGGGTGAATTATACATCCCGTCGTATTTCCTGTGTTCATTAGTTGCAGCATTACTTTTTGGCACATAGGTGTCTTTTTAAAATATCTCGAAATGGGTTTGACAGTTTTTTAAATTTCACCCCTAAGGGTTGAAAAGGGGTGAATTGTGATTTCAAGGATTCCTTAATATCTCTTAGGACCAATAAGATATGGACTTACTGTTTGCTTGCAAAGATTATCCATACAATTACCGAAAAAAATATTTCAGGATTTTGTCCTAATCAACCCCTAAATGATGGATCTACAATCGGGGTGAATTATACATCCCGTCGTATTCCCTGTGTTTATTGAGATATAAGGTTTCTTTTTGGCACATAGGCGTCTTTTTAAAAAATCTCGAAATGGTTTTGACAACTTTTTTAAATTGGGGTTACCTAAAGGGTGAAAAGGGGGGAAATGTGAATTCAAGGATTGTTTAATATTTTTTAACACCAATAAGATATCGACTTGCTACTTACAAAAACTACCCTTGCAAATGCCGAAAAATCGATTTTTTGATTTTGTCCTAATCAACCCCTTAAGGGGTGGATCTACAATCGGGGTGAATTATACATCCCGCCGTATTTCCTGAGTTCGTTTAGTTGCAACATTACTTTTTGGCACATAGGTATCTTTTTAAAATATCTCGAAATAGTTTTGACATTTTTTTTAAAATTACCCCCTAAAGGGTGAAAAGGGATGAATTGCGATTTCAAGGATTCCTTAATATCTCTTAGGACCAATAAGATATCGACTTGCTTTTTGCTTACGAAGATTACACATACAAATATCGAAAAACTTATTTCAGGATTTGGTCCTAATCAATCCCTAAAGGAATGGATCTACAATCAAGGTGAATTATACATCCCGTCGTATTTCCTCTGTTCGTTTAGTTGCAACATTAATTTTTGGCACATAGATGTCTTTTTAAATATCTCGAAATAGTATTGAGAGTTTTTTTTAAATTTCACCCCTAAAGGGTGAAAAGGGGTGAATTGTGATTTCAAGGATTCCTTAATATCTCTTAGGACCAATAAGATATCGACTTGCTTTTTGCTTAAGAAGATTACCCATATAAATACCGAAAAACTTATTTCAGGATTTTGTCCTAATCAACCCCTAAAGGGGTGAACCTACAATCGGGGTGGATTATACATCCCGTTGTATTTCCTGCGTTCGTTTAGTTGCAACATTAATTTTGGCACATAGGTGTCTTTTTAAAATATCTCGAAATGGTATTGACAGTTTTTTTAAATTTCACCCCTAAAGGATGAAAAGGGGTGAATTGTGATTTCAAGGATTCCTTAATATCTCTTAGGACCAATAAGATATCGACTTGCCTTTTGCTTACAAAGATTACCCATACAAATACGGAAAAATATATTTCAGGATTTTGTCCTAATCAACCCCTAAACGGTGGATCTACAATTGGGGTGAATTATACATCCCGTCGAATTCCCTGTGTTTGTTGAGTTATAAGGTTTCTTTTTGGCACATAGGCGTATTTTTAAAATATCTCGAAATGGTATTGACAGTTTTTTTAAATTTCACCCCTAAAGGATGAAAAGGGGTGAATTGTGATTTCAAGGATTCTTTAATATCTCTTAGGACCAATAAGATATCGACTTGCTTTTTGCTTGCAAAGATTACCCATACAAATACGGAAAAATATATTTCAGGATTTTGTCCTAATCAACCCCTAAACGGTGGATCTACAATTGGGGTGAATTATACATCCCGTCGAATTCCCTGTGTTTGTTGAATTATAAGGTTTCTTTTTGGCACATAGGCGTATTTTTAAAATATCTTGAAATGGTTTTGACAATTATTTTAAATTTAACCCCTAAAGGGTAAAAAGGGGTAAAATGTGATTTCAAGGATTGTTTAACATTTTTTAGGACTAATAAGATATCGACTTGGTTTTTGCTTACAAAAACTACCCTTGCAAATGCCGAAAAACCGATTTTTTGATTTTGTCCTAATCAACCCCTTAAGGGGTGGATCTACAATCGGGCTGAATTATACATCCTGCCGTATTTCCTGTGTTCGTTTAGTTGCAACATTACTTTTTGGCACATAGGTGTTTTTTTTTTTAATATCTCGAAATGATTTTGACATTATTTTTTAATTTCACCCCTAAAGGGTGAAAGGGAGCGAAATGTGATTTCAGTAATTCCTTAATTCTTTTAGGACCAATAAGATATCGACTTGGTGTTTGCTTACAAAAATTATCCATACAAATGCCGAAAAACTTATTTCAGGATTTCGTCCTAATCAACCCCTAATGGGGTGATTTTACAAACGGGGTGGATTATACATAGCGTCGTATTTCCTGTGTTTGTTGAGTTATAACGTTTCTTTTTGGCACATAGGTGTCTTTTTAAAATGTCTCAAAATGGTTTTAACAGTTTTTTACCTTGAACAAATATCACCCCTAAAGGGTGAAAAGAGGGAATTGTGATTTCAAGGACGCCTTAATATCTTCTAAGATCAATAAGATATAGACTTGGTTTTTGCTTATAAAGATTACCCATGCAAATGCCGAAAAACGAATTTCAGGATTTTATCTTAATCAACCCCTAAAGGGGTGAATCTACATTCGAGGTGAATTATAGAACCCTTTGTATTTCCAGCGGTTGTTGAGTTATAACATTCCATTTTGGCATATATGTGTTTTGACAGTTTTCTTTCACTCCTAAAGGGTAAATTAGTATTTTTTTGTTAGAAATAAAAAATTCGGAGAGTATATTTTTCAGTATGACGTAAGAACCCACTAAGAAAGGATTTTTTCAAGTTCGACCCCTATCTGGTGAAAAGGAGTAAAATGTTTTTTCACGGATTCCTTAATATCTCTTAGGACAGATGGGATATCGACTAGATTTTTTGTTACAAAGGTTACCCATACACAAGTTTAAAAACAAACTGCGGATTTTATGTCAATGAGACCATCAATATACCGTAGCGAAGCACGGGTTTTCAGCTTGTTACTATATATATGTTGAGGTGTAGTATACATACCTAATATATATTTATTTCTGTATGTTGTTTTTTTTTTTTTTATCAATCTGTATGAACACACAAGCCTCGAGCTTTGTTCAGTATACTTTTTTTTTTTTTTTTATCCAGGGGAAATCTTTTATAGACGCCATATTCAGGTAGTGTCGGACTCTCCACAAAGTGGCATACCGACTAAAAACCCTGCTTGCCTCAACCCTGCCACGGAACTGTCGTAGTTGACTATTCTTCATGGCAGGTTGGCTAGATCTTCTTGCCTTCTCTCTTGGGTCTTCCTGTACTTCCTCCTGTTCTTCCTGTGTTTTTCTTCCGGTATGTTCCCAACTGAGCACAAGGTCTGTCGAGTCCCCCCCGCCAAAACTCCCTTAGGGCCCGCTAACTTCAGGTGTCCAGCTGTAGGCGTCCGTCTCGTGTTTTCGGACTTTGATCTGTTTACCAGATTATCCGGTCCGAATACAAAGCGTACCCGTCAAGGACTCGCGTGGTTTTACGCACGGATCCCCCAGGCTTCGCTAGGTGATTAAATGGCGTACCCACACTCTCCGGATGCAGGTGTCTATAACCCGACCTTTGAGCTGCCGTGGCCTTCCGCAGGCAGCCCCGCGGGTAAAACGGCGGCTTGAAACTCCGACCTGTGTCTCAGCTCCTGTTTCTTCCTACTCTGCATCTGTCTGACCAGGATCATGTTCTTTCTTCTTGAGTCTGGACTCCCAGGTCTGAAGGGCCAGTTTCCGCTGACATCTCCCCTCAAAAACGCCCGAGAAAGCATCGGGCTTAGGGCGTCTGTCTCGCGTTTCGGACCTCGACCTGTTTATAAGGTGAGCCGGTCCGAATACAGGACGTCCCCGTCAGTAGCTCCCATGGTTTTAATCACGGGCCACTGAGGCCTCGCCAGGTGACTGGAGGTTCGCCCTAACTCTCCGGATGCGAGTGTTTGTGACCCGACCTTTAAGTTGCCGCAATGCCCAATCAGGCGGTCCGTCTGGAGAGTAGGCAACGGGCTTGCCCTGCCCAGCTAGGTCGCTTCGACTCGACCCTGTCTCTCTCTTTCGTCCGCTTCCTTTACCTTCAAGATGTCAGTCATCATCCGCCTCACTGACTCCCAGTTCTCTCTGGACTTGGATTGTTCAGTACACTATTGTGGCGGCATTTGGTTTATAAGCCATCCAATATAATTTTTTATTACACATTTCCGTCGGGTTTAAAATGCGTCTTTAGTATTTTTTAAATTTAATATTTTACAAGCCTATTCATTTTACATTCTGTTATTTACACAGTTTTTATATCTTACAAATTAGCACGTTTCATGCTGCCCTTTCCTAGAAACTATCTACCCAAGAGAGTCATAAAACATCTAGCCGCTACGGTTACTCTGTTCCTGGCTTAGTAACATAAGACAGTTATCCGTACATCTTCAAGAAGTCAAAATCTCATATTCAAATTCACTCTCAAATACAAATTATTAAAAACTCTAACACTGGCATATTTCATTTAAAATCCTGCAGACATTATAATCCGACACTAATATATTTTCTCTGTCTGAACTCTACTTTCATCTTTTTTTTTTAGTACCCTAGATCCTATTTAGCAACAATTTTGTTTTTGTTCATTATCCCAAGATCAAATGCTGAAACTATCTGCTCTATTTTAATTTTGACGCAAATATTTTTTTAAGTTTTGTCACTCGACGTTAAGCAGTGTTCATATGGTGAAGAAATTTTTTTTACTGACATCTAGCGTGAAGTTGGTTCATAAATATATTCGTTGAATTCATAGGAACATCTGTTACATTTATGAGTGATAATTTACGCCCCAGAAATAACCGATAGCTTCCGGACTTCATAAACTTAACTATATATAACCCCTTAATTTTTACAGTCAGTTACAAATATTTTTCAGATCTATATCTGTAACCAAATCAATCATCTAATTTAGAGATCTTTCTTTGTAATTAATAGTTTAAAGTTTTATTTATAAAAAGAATTTTATCTATTCACAAATGCATTCCGTTTTTATAAAGTTGTTTTAAAAGAAACTTGTATTTGAAAAAGTCTTTTGCATATTACAAGTTTGCTTTGGATGTTTAATTTAAATACATTTTCTGACATATTCTTGACATCTTGAAATAAGTTTTAAGATTCAGTGCATCTTATGAGTTGTATTTAATCTTATTCTATTCATTTTAAAAATGTTTCGTTATGTTGCACTCTCACCGAGTTATCTGTAGCTGAATATAATGAATATGAAGTCAATGTTGAATAATGTTCACTACGACATCAACATGAAAGGTTAACAAACCAAAATGAACATGTTAATACACAATTGTAGAATAAAGAACACTTCAGAATTTTTCACATTTTAGTGCTGCGTTCTTGATTTCATTTTTAATATTTGCGTTAGTAATCTTAAAAAGAGTTATTCAAAACAGGGACATATTTAAACGTATTTTTACTCGTGTTTATCTGGTTATATTCTTAATTATATACCACTTTAATCTGCTAAATTCAGTCATTCTTCGTTTTATGACGGAATGGAACGACAGAGGTTGATTTTACTTTATTCATGTCTTTGGTCTTTTATCTTTATTGGTCAGTTTCTGGTGGGTAGCTGGAGCACAAGAGAAAGATATTAACATTATTTATTGACTAATTAATATTACAGAGCAATCTAAGTATTTTATTTAGGAAAAGGTGTCATAAATTGAACATTGGCCGCTTTTAGCAGACTCATTGGTGAGGTACCGGTTAGTAAATTTTTTCCCGCATACGTTGATTTACCGGTGAGTTACCGCACTTCCTCACGGTTGCCATTATATTAACCGGATTTCATTGCCGGTTAGTTGCTCACCGATGGATATATTGACAGTTGTATATTTCTGGTGAGAAGGAAAAAGAGTAATATGCATATTTACTAAATTAATATTTAAAAAATTAAATTAAAATATTATTTATACTTTAAAATTGCATTAAAATAGCTTAATATATCTGAATATATTTATTTTTATTATTTCTTATTCAAAGATTTTTCATATAAATGTTAGATTTTAAACATTTAGATAAGAAAATAATACTCAGGTATTTATGCATGTAATAAAAATGAACTGGAAAAGGCAACAGCGGCGAGATTCAGTGTGTATGTGTTAGTGAATTTCGGCCGGTGTCCTTAGCTTAAGTTCGTTTGTTTTGATTTGTGATAAGTACTCACACGGGAAACTGGATACAGTGCGTTATATTAAAATTAACATTCTTAACTATGTATATAGCCAACGGAGTGGCCGAGCGCATTTAGTCGTGCAGTTTGTACTGGTGGAAACTCAGTACGACTGTCCGGTCGGCGGTTCGAGCCTCCTTCGTTAGTGATATTATTCGGGCGAGAATAATATGTTTACACTACTCCCATTTTCACAATAATTCACCCCTCATCCAGGTGTAGGAGCTCGCCCCCTGGCATCGGCGATTAGCCTCGGTGCAGAAATAGGCCGATGTAAAATAAATAAATTTAAAAAAATAATATTGTACCTCATCGGCCAAAATTGAATACTTATCACAATCGAACAAAAATCAGAGTTCAGTAAAAAACAATGGTATTATTACCATTTTATGTACAGGTTGGCCCAAAAGTCGTGCTACCATTTAAATAAGAAATATTTCACTTTTAAGTCATACTTGAAAGTGGCGATTTTAAAAGTTTGTAAAAGTTTATAAATGGATAAGAATTTATTAAAGTTTAGATAGTCTTAACAAAGTCAAATCTACTAATATGTTCATCTTGCCCTTTTAATTTCATGTCTTTTTCAATGTTCTTTTCAGCCTTAATTTTGGCCAAGTTAGGGAATGTTACATATTTGCATGCTTCAACGTTGGTTATAACAACTGTGGTATTGTCAATAGCAAAGAACCCTGGTTATTTATGTTAATGTGCTATATTTATATTTTTTATAACTTTTAAGGGCCCATGAGGAAGAACAGTCTTTGTATTCTTACAATGACTGATCATGGGCCTTTATCCAATGTACAAACTGCTATTATTTCTATCATTTGTAAAAAATATAATTATTTTATTGTACCTTGGATATAAATAAACAAATTAAAAATTAAATTAAATTTGAAAGCGAAATATTTTTAATTATTTTTATTTTTATTATGGTCAACTTTAGTCATCAAGTTTTTTCCCATCTTACACATCGCGTTAACGTAAAAAATCGTATTCCATCTATCTTGATACAGCGTGTATATCAATTCTAAACATATTTCACGAACCAGATTGAGTTGGATTGGGGGCCAGATATTTAAAAAACACAGAAGACAGTTGGTAGAATTTCTGAAAGTCATTTGAGAACGTGAGGAAGAAATTCTGAATATCAATTAATGACAGGGGGAGTGGAGAAATTCCGAAAACCTTTCCAGTACGGGGAGGAGGTAGTAATTCCAAAAAATAAGGGGCAGAAAAATCTGTGTGAGCCGTTTGAAACTTATTGTTGAACTGGATTCGGCCCGCGAGCCCTAGGCTGGACATCATTGCAGTATATGTTTCAAAAAGTGTTCTCCAAATATTTTACTCACCAGCCGCTACTGCTACTTTGTATATTACGTTTAATAAAACGTCATTTGCTTTGGAATTCTCAGCCTCTTTTTAAGAATGAGAAACCTTACTCATTAGTGTTACACTTATCATGTATTATATCTTTGACAGCTGCTGAACCCTTTCTCAATACAATACCTTGCATTAGTGACAATGCTGGTCAATTTGTTCTTGTATGCAGTTCTATTCAGAATATCATCTTACTGATGCATTATCTAATGATATTGCCTTCTATCTATCGTCCTTAAGCCTAATTAACATTGTGTTAGCATACGCAATAATTACAACTATCGATTAATTTGTACATCAAACTTAACGTTAAGTGTATTAGGTAGATGTGCTTCACCAATTAAATCAATGAAGCCAATAACGCAAACCAATAAATTTTAATTACATATTAGGTAATGATGATAGGGGATGCAGGTATTGCAATGTGCATCTAGACAATTAACAACTGGATATTAATATATAATTAAATTGGGGTGGGTAATGTTAGGTGGTCAATTAAAGTAAACTAACATTAAAGCCTAACATACCATTGACCTGTTATGACATATTAAAGGACCAATTAAGTTATTGTTCATCGCCGAAAACATACCACTGCTAATGCGTCCAGGATAGAGCTTAAGAAATTAAAACTCTTGATATGCGAAAAAAATAATATAAATTCTCACATATTTTAGATTTTTGTAGGAATCTAATAAATGACATTTTTTGACACATTAATAAGGTTTTATAAGTATAACCAAGTTTGATTGTACGGTAGAAAATAGGCGCAATCTGCGGGTTCTAAAGAAGTAAAATTTGATATACACTCCCGTCGATAAGTTTAATCGCGCCTAGCCTAATAGTAGTTTTTATAAGAAAAATAGTCAGAATATCTTTGACTTAGGTCTGTTCAATAAATATTAATTCAAAAAATTACACATAAAATTAAATAATAATATTCAAATTTAATTCTCGTCAAAATGACCAGATCTGGCTTTCATAATCGCCTGATAAATACGCGGCATGCGATCAATTAATTTGTTTAAATATCAATGTTGTTCCAAATATTTTTGATTGATGTTCAAAGGTCATTTTTACCCCTTGTAGGTATTTTCGCACCTCCTTGTCTAAATGATTCCATAGTGATTCTAGAAGACTTTAAATTTGTTATAACTTTCTTTTGACAAAAGGGCAAGCAATATTAAATCAGAGAAAAGCACAAAAATTTTGTGTTTAAGTGGAAATGCAATTTTCCCTATGACTGGAAAGCGTGCAGGGGTTTAGTACCATCCCTTTTTTGTTGTCACAGGGTAAATATTCTCTCCTCCAAAAGGCATGCTGTATGAAATCGGAGACCAAAAACTGTCATGAGCTCCCGGTCTAAAACAAAAATGGACGGGACACAAAAGTTAATGATCACAGAAACAAAACACAGTACAGATTTCTTGCATATTAAACAAAACTTGCCTCGCCAAACCCCTGAAATTTGTACCCACTTTGGAAACACTGATGTAGGCCAGTGTTTCTTAAACTATATGATGTCGCGGCTCCTCTGCAACTCAAATCGATAACCCGCGGCCCCCCTGCAACTCAAATCAATAACCCACGGCCCCCCTAATTTTATTTTTTGGAATCCATGTTGGTTAAAAACAATATTTTTTTGTTTCATTTATACATATATTTTTTACGCTCAGATCATTCAATAATCTATGTGCAATAAAGAATAAAAATTTTATAACATTAAAGTTAACAAGTTAACAAGTGTTACATTCGCGGCCCTCTTGTGAAAAGGCCCCTAGGGGGCCGCGGTCCACCACTTTAAGAAGCCCTGATGTAGGCTATTAAATGAAAGATCATAAAAGATTTTCAAAATTTCTTGTTTCAATAAATGTTAGAATAAAAAAGATAATTAAACACATTCGAAACTCTGAAATTTGTAAAGATTTATACAACATATTATTATTATTGTTTTTATTTTTTTTTATTTTCTATGACCTGTTTCTTCGCAAAAATATCTATGCTTATCAATTATTCTGTCGAATATTTTAACATTTTCCCAAAAAAATTGTGTTTATCCAACGTAGTTATCAAAACTTTTGGACAAATGAAATCTCAACAAAAGATTTAAAGGAAAATGAAAAAGTCACAAATGGCAGGTGTCAAAGTATTTTCCTATACTTAAAATATAACTTTACTATAACTTTTCCAGATACATCTGGAAATTCTATCTTTAATAATAACTTGGAAATATGACAATCATTTTCTTTGGTTAACCCAACGAGACTTCTTCTAAGCTACTACTTAAGACATCAAAGAGGGTAATTTGATCATGATTATTACAGGGGTATAATAATACGGGGTTGTTCAGAGAACATGATACAATTATCTACGCATAATTGTGTAGACTTTGTGTAAATTAATCTTATGTTAACTGAGAACTAAGATAATTGATGAGAGGTTAAGCAAATGTCGGCAATGTCAGAAAAAATGCTCACAAAGGAGCCGCTCAATTTTGCCTTCATATTGTATAGCAAGTTATAATAAATACGTTTTCTACAACAAGTTTTTATGAGACGATAAGACATAAAGTTTTGTCTAAAACAGTGAAAAAGCTTCTTTTCTATGGACATTATCAATCCGAATGTTTTTTTGTCACATTTGCAAATGTGACAAATGTGGTTGGTTTCTCCATAAAGCATTGCTCTATTTTGCTTCGCTAAAGCATGTGAATCCTCTGTCTGTTCTTGGCGAAGATATCATGTCGCACATTGTAGTATTATGAGATAAAACCGAAACTCGAGCTGTAAAGTAGGAATGATAAATACAATTTTGCAACAACGAAATCCTGAAGGAATGCTGGAACGAAACAGAAAGTAATACAGAAATAAATTTGATTGGCTGGTGTCTTCTGGTGTCTGTTATTGTCTCTCAAGTATCTTGGTAATGTTTTGCCTTTTATCGTCTGTAGTCTTCACTGTATTTTGTTTTGTCTATTCTGTTCTGTCTTTCTTGGTCATGTACTACCTTGTCTCTGTCCACCATCCTTTGCAGGTATTCCTCGCCTTCTTCCTGCATTCTCCTTACTTCCTCCAGGCCATATCCATTTCTTTCATAGTACTTTCTTCTCTCTGTTCCCCAACTTGTTTGCGTGTTCTTTTCATTTTCTTTCTTCTCTGCATTCTCTCAGAATTTCGTTGCAGCTTAGTCTAATCTTATGCTCGAATTTTGCTGCTATGGCCCCGGTGTTGACTCTGAGTTTGTCCTGTTTTGTTTCTGCTAGCATTATATAGCAGAGAATCTGTCTATCTCAGCGGTTGGGGAACCGGGGTAAATTACCCCAAATGGGGTAAAAATTAAATTTTTGGGGGTAATACGGAAATTTTTCCAATTTGCTATTTTATAAACGTGTTAGTATCACACTAAGGAAAAGGGCGCTGAGGGGCATAACAAAGGGGGCGCCATTGCGAAGGTGAGGACCATTTTTTTGCTCGTCATTTGGATTTTGAGTGGTGAGGACCTTTTGTTCTTTTCTTATCACTTAATTTTTTTTTCACAAGCCAATGGGGTAACGACGGTGTAAAGAAATATATCTTTGGGTAATGGGTAAAAATGTTCCCCGACCCCTGGTCTATCTAGCTGTAGCGTCCATTTGATGTAAGTCTCTTGTGTTCTTTCTATGTCTTCGTATTCACTCCACTTTCATATCTCCGACCCGTACAGTAGAATTGCCTTTATCAATCTGTCATAAGGGAAATTTTTTTGTTAAAATCCGTCCTGAATTCCCTCTGTCCTGATGCTCCAGATCTGTCCCATCGCGTTCCTTGCCTTTCTTTGTCTGTTCTTTATGTGTTTGGAAAAAGAAACAAAAAGCTACTTTTTTTGTAGTTTGTATGTACGTTGTTCTTTTCTTTTTCTTTTTTTAGATTGTTTTTATATTATTATATTAATTATTAGATTAATATATTATATTAGGTTATATAAGGGCATACAATATGAACGTTTTCTCCGATGTGGATGAGATAGCTAATGTGTTTATATGTCTGTCTCATCAAAACAACTCACTAACTACAAAGTTTAGAAAACTATCCACAGTCGACAACTTGCAACGTGTTTAATTTAGAGCTCTGAATGATATGACAAACTTGTAGGTTACAATCAACAGTGCACAAGCTATAGTCTACAGTCTACTAATTTAAGAGCTCTGAACTCAGCTTAACACGTTGTAAACAAGAGCTCTAAACTAAATCGCCCCTCCAAAATACGGCTTCCAGGGCACGTGCCATCGCCTAGATGCGCCTCTGTTCAACACATAGGTAGTGCATAGAGCAGAAATGTTTCTAGAATTCCTGCCCTTTATGATAATCACGTGGTAAACCGGTATTCATTTTTGTTGGAAGTACTTGAAGTAATATGCCAATGTAAATTTATAGCAATATATTTTCATTCAAAGTATCTAACTTAACTTTATTTTTTTCTAATGTTGACTGTCACAGCTTAAGTGTCTCGAATCGCACCATGACCTCATCTATATAAACTCATAAAGTAACCACGACATGTCCACAAAACAACTAAAATTTAAAATTAAATGCGTCTAATGATGTCACATCCTGTTTAACGCGACAGTTTCTTGCAGTTGGGGTTAGACAGCGAGTAGGTGGCTCCATTCATTCACTCACTAAATATAGACCATACAGTATTACTCCTCATTCATAAAGCGACCGATGCCTCAACACTTGTGTCTAGGTGTGTATTTCAATGACTCAATAAAACTTTAGAAAATAAAAGATATGGGTCACATATGTAAGTTGATGGGACATTTCCTGGAATTGGTTGTAAAAAAATTAAAAAACGAAGGAAGTTTTGTTGAAGATTGAAATGATTAGCGCCATCTGGTGATTAAATTTCAACTATTGCGCTCTTATTTTGCAACATCCTGTAGGTTTTTCTTATTTCATTCCGAATCTATTTTAAAAGAGGAAGTAACAAGAGAAAAAAGAATACATTTGATGAATCAGATGAAGGAATTAGAGTAACAAGATTAGTAGACATGGATTTTTATAGTAATAAATCGTTACCAACGTCTATAAGCATTATATGAAAGCTACGCGGTCAATGTGACATTTCGACCGTTCTCATTATCAATACTGATAATCACACGAGGCTAATCATGCTCCGTAGGTAATTATTTTACCTCAAGCCCACGTCAAATCTGGATTATAGAGTTTTGTAAGTATATACAAGGAACCAGGCGTGCACCTAGATTAGATTTGGGGGGGGGGGGGGGGGAGAAGACCAAATTGTTTTATAGGGGCAGAAATCGGGAAATTATTAGCCAAGTGCTGACCTAAAAAAAAATCCTCACTTCCAATACAGATCAATAAAGGTCCAACTTCGATACAGGTATTGTCACCGGTACAGTTGGGTGTGAGGGTTCATGTTAATTTTATGGAGATGTTTACAGTATGTGTGTCCAAAGTGCATGCGGCATATGGTGGAGATAAACTTTCTGCTGATGCCCGAATTAAACCAAGTTTTAAGTGGAAGTTTAGTTTGGATGTTGCCATAGTAAGAAACTTTGGATTGGATTGATATCTTATATTCTTGTTTCCATGTGCATATAACTAGAACCCTGCGCGGATACATTTTTCTGTATCCGCATCCGATCCGTATTCGCATATCCAGGATCCACATCCGATCCGCATCCGCAGCCTTTGTATATGCATCCGCAAATATAACCGCGCAATCCGCACAACAGGATTTACTGTCTGTTTGGAAATTACAAACATGTTTCGTCTTATTTGGCATATCGCTGCTCTAAAACACTGATTTTATTTTTTTTTTATCACATTACATCTAACTGGGTCCAGAAATATGTTTTCTATCTAATTACGTACTGAGATTATATAGATTAAAAAATAAGGATATAAATTACAACTATTCGACTTTGTCCTGAACTAAGTTTATATAAAATTTTACTTTACACAGCAATATCTCAAAAACTGATTTTTTTAATATATCTCATTATTGTTTTAGATCAGTGGTATTTAGAAATAATTAAACAGATTAATTTATTACATTAAAAAAAAAAAACATAAATTAATAAACTGACAATAAATCCAAATAAAGTATTGTATCTACGACCGTTATATAAACTGTACTATATTTAACTAATTAAACAAGCGTAAAGCAAGTTGTTATGGAAAGAGTAAAAAAAGTAAAAAGTTCCCTAATGTATCATTATTTCACTTTTGCCATAAACACGATACAAATGCCAGAGATACATTTTTGAAGTTCTAAACGCGTCTTCCATGGGAAGAGGCGTCCACCCGAAGATTTTATGTTCACGCGGATATTGCGGATAAGCAGATATGATATTTTATCCGCATCCAATCCACACGATTTAAATGATAATTTATCCGCATCCGCATAAAAATGGCGGATAAGCGCGGATAATCCGCAGATATTCGTGGATTTAGCGCAGGGCTCTATATATGATTGCTTTTTTATTCATTGAACATCTATCCTAGATTTTCAACTGATTGTTTAGAGTTGTCCCTGTGATGATTGCTTCTTTGGCTAGAGTGTCAGCTCGTTCATTTAGTCTTATATTTATATGGTCTTTAATCCAAACGACCTTTATTGTGGTACTGTGTTGGTTGATATTGTTTATATGAATTTCATACAAGGAATCAGAATTTTTATGGTGTAGGTTAGGATATTTTAGTTTTTGGATGATGCTTTTGGAGTCAGAAAAAATAATATAATATAATTAATACACATCCTACCCCTTTCGTAGTTTTAAATAAGTCCGTAAAAAGATAAGAAACCCTTATACATTGACGTCATATAATATAGACGAATATAGACGCAGCACTAGATTTTAAATGTATGTAATTTAAAAACCTATATATTTGGCTAATTGCCTAAGTATCAAAGACAATAAACGTGAAATTAAAAAAAAAACTACTATTTTTTTCATAATTATCTTAAAAATATACTAATAAATTAAGCCTAATTTAATATTATTTATGAAATTTATTTTATTAAAATTTGCAGTTTACTGTTTTAAAAAACATATTTTTACTTTCAATTCTTATCAGCAAAACATGGATTAGGTTTTACGAGATATGGTCAGTGATGGGCGCGTAAGTTACATGATGTAAGTTACCTCATTGTTGACGCGTAAACAATTGATGTAAAGTAAACACAAAAACTCTTGTAAACAATGTAAACAACGTAAACAATGTAAACAATGATTTAGACATGCGCACTTGTTTTGAATTACAGAACCTCATTTTCAATACATTTTTATAAATAATAAAATTTTAATGAAACGATTTTAAATGAAAAAGTAAGTATATAAAATTAGGACAAGCCAATATACATTTTAATAAAAATCGAATTTGCATCATTATACAGGTGTTACATACAAATTAGTAAATATGAATATGAAAAATAAAAAACTTTTTTCTTTAAAAAATTCAGTCTAATTTTTTTAATAACAAAATACATTAAATTTCTCCTTTTTGAAAATCAGCCTATATTTTTTAATAACGAAAAGATTCATTGCAAATTTGGCATAACGCCCTATATTTTCTTTCATTTTCTTTAATTAAAACAAAACATAGTTCTTCAGAACTATTCTTTCGGTTTCTTCCCACCATTTTTTTAATAAATTTATTGTTTTGAACTGAATACACTTGTTCATTAACTCTCTATTATTTGTATTAAATAACTAAAACTAACCTCATTATTTGACAGTTTACAAAGTTTACATTGTTTACATTGTTGACAAATTTACCAATTGTTTACTTAAGTTTACACGTAAACGTAAACAATTGAAGTTTATGTGTAAACGCCCATCACTGGGTATGGTTTATATGACGTCATTGGATGTATGCAACACGCACAACTCCTCGGTGCATCTTCCCGCTCCCCGCCTAAGAGGGTGTTGGCTTCAAAACACGCCGTCAACGTTCTGTCTCTATATTATTACCACCTCATTGCCCTTATACATCATTCATATATAGATAGAAGTTGTAACCAAACCACTTAACCTAGAAAGTGGAAATTAGGAATGCATATACAGATTTTATTTTCAATAAACATAAATTTTAAAAAAATCATATTTGTTATTTCATAGTAATGAAACAAAAGCTCATATTTACAGAAGAAAATTGATTTCTCAAAGAAAAAAATATATATATTTTGACGCGATTATAGTCAAAATTTTAACCAAAAATTGATTTTTCTTACCAAATATTTACGAAATCATGAAATGCTTTTATATCACTCTTCACATCCATTTATTTTATGTGGTAAACTGCACTGGTGATAAAATTCTAGGGACTAAAAATAATTTAAGATATTTTTTATTTATGCAACATTTTAACTCTTGACGTTCATGACGCTTTACAGTACAAATAGATTCTGCTATTACATAATCTATAAATCAAAATGCAACGTAGAATGATAAATAAATTAGTAATATCAAGTTACAAGTAATGCGAGTGGTTGCAATCCACCAGCCTAATATGTGAAATATTTGTTTTGTCAGACTAAAATATTACTTACAAAATAATCAAGAAAACAGCAACCATCTGCTCGTTGACATATTTCGCGGACCGTTTCTATCTTACATCCAACTTCCTGCCTGTGGCTGTTGCAGAGGACATTTTTAGTCTTCATTAAATCCGCACAGCACGTGTACGTTGTTTTTATTTAGGTTGGCTCTCCGCTGGTTGACTCCGCTGGACATCCGGACATGTGGCATCCTCTACGTGAACTACATTTAGACGTTCTACCACCATCTGCTGAATCAAGAGGTGACTGCACTAACAAATATCCGCATTATACCTTAGGTCATACACACAAATAGATTACTTAATTTTAACCAAATTTTGTCGTTCAGAATTATATTACAACTTAAAACTGGCAGATTGAAATAGGAATTAGTTGGAATCCGAGAGAGACACTTAAATATGTTCAATAAAGTCCAGTTTATATCTATCGTTTTGTAATACATTTTACTTGATTACATAAAATCGTCAGGTTAAACTGAATAAAAACCTGTGTACATCTTATAAATTTTTAGCTCTCGTCTTTTGCTCATTTTGTGCTAAGTGTCATGTAAACCAGTGCTTCTTAAACTTTTTGATGTCGCGGCTCCCCTGCAGCACAAATCGTTAACCTACGGCCCACCATTTTTTTTTTGCACCCAGGTTGGATAATTTTTTTTTTTTGTTTGAAATATACGACTGTGTAGGTCAATAAGTTCTTACAAAATCCAAGAGAATGCGCTAGTACTGTCGGAAACAAGTTTGTTTCTGAAAAGTACCATATGTCAATAGACTGCTCTGAAATTTACAGCCATGTCCTTTGCGTGGTTTCATTTTTACAATCGATTGAAACAAACAACTTTTGGTATTTTGGAACAATGGAAAAAACGAGTTTCGTGCAGTGATTAAACACTTTAATTTGAAAGGCAAAGCACCGAAGGAAATAAAAGCCGAGTTGGATGAAGTTCATCTGCACCAGCGTTTAAAACTGATTACAACTGAGTGAATGAGTTTAAACATGGTCGTACATCCACAAGTGATGATCATCGTTCGCGACGTCCACTTGAAGTGCCTACGCCAGAAATGATTGATAAAATCCACGATATCGTCTTGAGTGGTCGACGAGTCAAAGTGCGCTAACTAGTTAAGGCCACAAGCATATCACATGGCCCAGTAGTTTCAATTTTGCACGAAAAATTCGGTATGAAAAAGATATCGGCAAGATGGGTGCCGCGTTTACCCACAGTAGAGAATAAAAGCAATGCTGTGGTTGATGGCGAAAATGCATGAATTACTGTTTGAATTGTTTCGTATCCACCTGATTTGGCCCCAGCCTCTTTTTCCTGTTTTCTAATATGATGAAATGGCTCGCCGGAAAAAGATTCACGTTGAACGAAGAGGCATCATAAAAATATGCCTATTTTAACGCCTTTAAGTTGCTATAAAAGCAATAACTAACAACTTTTATTTGAGACCTTTTTTGATAAAGCAGCATAATTAAACAAGTACTTTGTGATGGCGGTCTGTCCTGTGGTAGCCACAGCTGATTTTTTAACTATGCAATTATAGTTCTTCTTCTTTCATTTCCACTTTTGCCATAACATCAACTATTAAAGCTTTTTTTTGTACAGTTTCGCATAATATTCTATATATATAAAGTTGCCACGAGCTCATTTTGTAATGATTGCAGTGGGCTGTTGCTAAACAAAATGATCAAAAGTCTCATTTAATCGTAAAAGATACTAGTTTTCATAATCTAGTTCCGCTTAAACCAAAGAAATAGACCCTCTATATGTGTAATAATTTAGAATTAAAGCAGACTGAAAGGAAATATCCTTGATAGAAGCCTTGATAAAAGCAGATGAGCCCTCATTACCAGTTGGTTCCTGACCTCTCTTTACTATGATGGGTACTATTTAACTGAAATTCTCCGCCGGGACGATTTCCAGTAGCGGGTGGGCTGTTGATTACAGCTCACAATGGTTTAATATAGAAGGTATTTTCAAGATTAGACTGGACCGCCGTCGGCCCTAGCGTCGCAACGTCTATCCACCAACAGCCGCAGACGGAGAGCCCGGGGACCAGTCGTGAGCGATTACCGGTCGATCTTAATGTTTATGTCTAACGTAGAGATAAAAATGAAGATCGACCGTTGACATACTTAAAATTATTTTCACAGCCAGTGACGCTCAAAAACTTGCAATGAAGGAGTAATTATTGTTGTCCCATGAACCAAAGACTTCCGTTGACACTAAATTCTACACAAAATTAAATTGTGATTGATTAACTCTAAAGAATTTACTGAATATCTCGTCATTCTTGGAATTCTTAGTGATTAATGTAACGAAATTCTGCTACGAAAAAGTTCATTTTAGTTCGCAATAAAATACTCCTCTTCAGTCATAAATACCGCTACGTATCCATTTCTAATCGACTGATTGTTAATCGGTAAATTCGCGAAATTACCAACATCGCAATGTGTTTTCTGTCAATTTAAAATAGCGACTGAGTCAAGTCGTAGCTACTGGTAGGAGCAGCAAACAGTTTTAAGGTGAAAAGAAAATACCTTAGTTGTGGATACTGGCAGTACGGTATGCAGTTACTGCCAATAATCGCGACAGACGGGTTTAGCGAAGAATACATAGGTAGGCTTATAAGTAGCTTTACTGACAGGCCTATAAGTGCGCACCTCAGTAGCATTGTAACACAATATGATGGGCAAAAGGAAATGATTAAATTTAGCATAAAAAAAGAGGACTTTGCAAACTTAAATAACATTTGAGGAAAAGATCTCGTCTACACACTAAATTGTAATATTTAAATTAAGGGAGAAGTCTGTATTCTTGTATGGAAATGACATATTGGTAATAAATCTGTAGTTATTAACAATGTCTCACTAAAGAAGATTTCAGGTTTTTATGAACAGCTTTAGAAACATCGTATCTGGTGGTCAAATATCATATCCAACATAGATCTAGATGAGAGGTCGTCAACCTTTTATAAGTCGCGGACCGCATTCAGTAAATTTCTGTATAAAAATGTTAGGTCTAACTACCTAGAATCAAGTTTAATATGTCAGAATATTTGCCTACTTATAGCGGAGAAATTGTGTTCAACAAATTACCGAGTAGAGATAAAATTATGAATAATGTTCAACATTGTATGCGAAGCTTATTATTAAAATAGTTATTTATGTACCTAGGGCAGGGGTCGGCAAACTTTAGAAGCTAAAGAGCCAAAGTCACCCTTTACGGCATTTGGAAACATTTTAAAGAGCCATAATTTTATTTTAATACATGAATTTTGAATATTTTTTAAATTTTATTCCTTATCAACTTAATTTGAAGAGCCACACGAATGTCCTCAAAGAGCCGTATGCAGCTCGCGGGCCGCGGTGTGCCGACCCCTGACCTATGGAATAAAGTGATGGTTTAATTCAAAGAATGTAAGTAATACCCGAAGGGTATTTTCATCAGAGGGATTAATGCACTTCACTTCTCGCAACGATCACTTACAATTTATTTAATCAATTTGAAATTTAATTTTATGATATTTTCAAACAGAAATCAATAGACCTAGGTTATTGTTATGTTCATACGAAGACTTGTTTATATTATGAAAAATTGTATTTGTTTATATCACGTTGAATGTGTCAATATTGAATAAGTTATTTAAATATAATAAATATTGTGAAAATTTATTTAAATTTATTGAAGTAATACTGCTAATAATTTAAAAATGGAAATAAACAATCATGATGGCGGCGAGAACTATATCAGGACATCATCAGATATTGCGTCAGTTGCAATGGAGGCAACTGCCGAATTATTGCCTGCAAAATAAAAGAGATTTTATGAAAAAACATATACAGATTTCAAAAAATGGTGCGATAAGAAGAGTGTAGGCAATTTTACAGAACTACTTACTATTTTATTTGGAAATGAACCTTCCACGTTAGGTTGCGTTAGGTGAAAATGGCCATAGTTGCTGTGCGCCAAAAATTTTAACTAACTAACTAACTACCCTTCAACAAGCATAAATTTGGAGTCAGTTAATAATGTTATTAGTAAAATAAAACTTATTTGGAAAGTAAAGGTTACTATACTCGTATTAATGTTGTAAATTCTAGTAATATTAGTATTACGATAAATAATAAATAATTATGAAATTTGTCTTTTTTACATCACTCTATTTATTGAGGGAAAGTTCAAAAAATTTCTCTACGGAATAAAGTGACACTTTATATGTCAAAAACTAGTTATATAAAATCGATTTTACACCCGGTCGTGAAAAAAGGCCTATGAATGCACCTTTGAATATCTAGGTGATGATGTAAGCTTCCTAACATAGATGTTACTATTGCCCTTGATTTGTTTTGACTTTGTTTTTGTAATCTAAATGTACATTCACCTAAAATAAGTTTATTTATTAACCATAATATTCCTTGCTTTTCTTACCCATTTCGTTTTTCACTACCAAATAATTATTTCATTGCTGATCATAATATGATCCAGATATCTTCCTCAAATTATCGTGAAAATGATCTATCAATTTTGGATAAGATAAAATTAAAATGGCCAAATGCACACCATATATATACTGACGGGTCAAAATCAACCAATGGCGTAGGTTGCGCTGTTTTAGATCCACAGCGCAATTTTAGCCTAAAATTTAAACTCCCAGATAATATGTTTATCTACAATGCGGAAATGGTGGCAATAAAGTTGAGTTTAGAATACTTAAGGAATCACTTTCATAATGAATTTATATTTTTTTCTGATTGTAAAAGCGTCCTCCAAAAATTGAGTTGCCCTGGATTTGAGAAAAATAATTATTCATTAATTTATGATGTTATTAAATGCCTTAACGATCTTACGATCAGCGGTAAAATTATAAAAATATGCTGGAATAAAGGCCACTCAGATTTTGAGTTCAACATCGAAGTCGATCTTCTAGCTAAAGAAGCAGCTGTAAATGGCTCTCTCTTAAAAATGCCTCTAAACAGTAATGAGATTATGTCAATCTTCAAATCTTCCATATACAACCTATGGCAACAAGAATACATAGATTCTCTACATCAAAAAGGATCATACTACGGTCAAATTCAACCTCTTCTTCCTAGAAAGCCTTGGTTTTCTTCTCACCAAAGCAGATTTTTTATATCCACTCTTATCCGGCTTAGATTTAATCACAACTTCTCTCCATATCACCTGCATAGAATTAACATGGTTTCGTCTCCTTTCTGTCCGTGTGATAATTTGTCTGTCAGTGATTCGAACCATTTATTGTTTGAATGCCCAATTCATTTTCGTAATCGTAACTTATTCATACAAAACTTAGTTGTCAAAAAAATATCCTTACCGACCAATATTCAAACGCTTCTTGCTACTAATTCTCTAGACATTTATGAAATTATTTATAACTATATTAAAGCAGAAAATATCAAATTATAAATGCAATTTTAAAAATATTGTAATCTCTGTATTTATACATGGCTAATAGCCAAAGCAGCTAAAGCCAACAAATAAAAGGAAAAAAAAAGTTTATTTATTATTATAGATTAGTGCCTGCTAACTAAAGCAGTGAATTATTAATGTACATATGTGTTTTTCCTTAGCATACTATAACTTTTTAATTTTGTCGAATCGAACCTTTGTAGATATAGCATTATTTATTTTAAATTGTTCGATAACCCTGACTTTCAAGATAGGAAGATTGCTCCTGAATCACCTTATACATTGATAGACAGCTTGAAATAGCTCTTAGTTCCTTGTAGAACAATTATGGGCTAAATTTTTAATACATCGAGTGTCTACTTGTCTCATTATTATGGCCAAAATTTAATTTTGAAAGTGTTCATTTTGGAATCAGGTTTAGTTTTTCTCAATTCCTTTTAGGTACTCTTTAAGCCTACTTCTTGAACTTATCTATTGCTATTAATATCTGAGTATAGTTAAATTACTTCGCACAGATCTTAGCAGTGTAACATTACTGTTTTATATACCAAAGTTACAGATTTGCAACATTTGATTCAAAGTAATAACAATAAGTAATATGCAATTAAGTATTGTCTTAAAATCAAGTTTATAACCAGTAAAAGCAAATGCTGTAATCTTACAATGTATGTTCCTAAATTCAAACTTTTAACTACGCTATCAAACAACCATAATATAAATCTAATCAAGACTGTCTAATGTCGTAAGTTCATACATTTATCAAACTTACATCTGTCATTTCAGACAAATCATCTTAAGTTTGATCTAAATATATAATCCATATTTTGAGATGATGGCATCCATCTGTGATCATTGATGGGAACTATGTTGACATCGCGAAATGGTTATAGACGTAAGTTGTGGTTGATGGTTGTTTCCTGTTTCACTGAAATATATTTAAAATGACATCAATTCGAAAACAGGATGTTGCTAAATTTCAATTTTTTGCAGCCTAACAGAAAATACAATTATTACATAAGAATAGTATTTCTATTACAGCATTAATATGGTTCCAATATATTAATTCAGATTTATATTTCAATATTAATCCAATTGAGATCAATAGTGTTAACCAGATTGAGATTGTAAAGTTAGATATGGAAAACTACAGACGATAAGAACAAAGAATATAAAGCGTACTTTTGGGAACTGCATGCCAAAATAAAGAAGTTAATAAAGAAGATTTTTGGTTAACTTCTTTATTATAAAGAACTAGCTGAGTACCCGTGCTTCGCTACGGTTTATTGACGGTTTGCCATCATCATGCAATTATGATGATAAGTCATAGTTCTTTATAGATCACATTGCTGACTCTCTCCTCAGGTGTAGATTCACCCCGTTAGAGGTTCATACTAATGACAAATAAAATTCGTAGTTTGTTTCCAAACATGTGCACAGGTAACTTTTATAAGCAAAAACCTAGTCGATATCTCATCTGTCCTAAGAGATACTGAGGAATGCGTGAAAAAAAAAAAAAAACTCCTTTTCACCTCATATGGGTCGAAAAATCCTTTCTTAGTGCGTTCTTACGTTATATCGAGAAATGTACTCTTGGAATTTCTTATTTCTAATAAAAAATTCTTTAGGAATGAAATTTAAAAAACTGTTAGAACACTATCGAAAGATTTTAAAAAGTCACCTATATGCCAGAAAGGAATGTTATAACTCAAGAAGCACAGAGATATAAAGGGTTCGATGCTTACGTTATGGAAGGAATATGTTCCCGGAATTCCATGTATCTAATCAAAAATATACCTATTTACCCCTTTACAGATAAAAAAAAAAAAAACGTTTAAAACACTTTCTAAAAATTAGAATATATATATATATATATATATATATATATATATATATCATATCTCTATGTCTTTACAGATAAAAAAAAAAAAAACGTTTAAAACACTTTCTAAAAATTAGAATATATATATATATATATATATATATATATATATATATATATATATATATATATACCAAAAAGGAATGTTATAACTCAACAAACAAATAAGTTACGAAACATTTTATAAGTCGTCCTGATTTAATGTAGATTCGCCGTTAAGTGTTGATTCAAGCAAAATTCTAAGTTACATTTTTATACATACGTACGGGTAACTATATTAAGTAAAAAGCAAGGCGTTATTTCATCAAGAGATATTAAGAAATCCGTTTTCACCCCTAGGGGTCGAATTTCGAGAAATCTCTTCTTAGTGGTTGCTTACGTCACGGAAGAAATATAGTCCCCGAATTTCAATTGTCTACTAAAAAATACCAATGTACCAATGAAATTTAGGGAAATATAAAAAATGCAATTTAGGGTTGAAATATAAAAAAAACGGTCAAAATGAAATGATCTTGAAACTAATGATATTAAAATGACACCTAAATGCGAAAAAGCACAACATAGTTATAGTACAACAAAGACAGAAGCTACAAAGGGTTCTATAATTCACCCCAAATCTAGAATCGCCCCTTTAGGGATTGATAATTTGAGCAAAATCCTCAATTTAATTTTTAAACACATATACGGATAACATTGTAAGCAAAATCCAAATCAATATAATGAAGAATCCGAGGAAAAACATTTTATCACTTTTCATCCCCTAGGGGTCGAATTTCGAAAAATTCCATATAAGAGGGTGCTTGCGACATGGAGGGAATATATTTCCTGAATTTCATATCTCTATGTCAAGGGACGTTCTTTCAAATAAAAAATACCAATTTACCCCTTTAGGGATGAAATTTAAAAAACTTTCAAAACGCTTTCTAAATATTTTCAATAGAAAATTGTGTACCAAAATGGAATGTTATAACAAAGATTTCTATAATTCACCCCAAATGTAGATTTACCACTTCCTAAAGTGGTAAAGTGGTAAAGTGTTCTAATCAACCCCTAGGTTGATTAGAGCAAAATCCTGAATTACTGTTTCAAAAATTTATATGGCTAACCTTACATCACGGAAGGAATATACTTCCCGAATTTCATGTCTCTATAGCCAAGGGAAGTTCTATCGAATATAAATACCCATTTATACTCCCCCCCCCCATTTACATTTAGAGGTGAAATTTTAAAAGACTGTCAAAACTGTCTCGAGATATTTAAAAAAGACACCGGTGTGCCAAAAATGAATGTTATAACCTAATAAACACAAGAAATACGACGGGTTATATAATTCACTCCGATTATAGATTTACCCCTTTAGGGGTTGATTAGGAAAGAATCCAGGAATAAAATTTTCGGCATTTGTATGGTTAATCATTATAAGTAAAAGCCAAGTCGATATCTTATTGGAACTAAGAAATATTAAGGAATCCGTGATATCACATTTCAGCCCTTAGGGGTTGAATTTTGAAAAATACCGTCTTAGTGGGAACGTACGTCATACAGGGAATATACTTTACGAATGTCATGTATCTTGTCCAGAGGACGTTCAATCGAGTAAAAAATATCCATTTACCCCTTTAGGGTGAAATTTTAAAAACTGTCTATACCATTTCAAGATATTTTGAAGACACCTATATGCCAAAAGGAATTTTATAACTCAACACACACAGGGAATATGATGGATTGTATAATTAACCCTGTTCGAAAATTCACCACTTTAAGGGTGATTAGAACAAAATCCTGAAATAGATTTTTCAACATTTATATGGGTAATCTTTGTAAGAAAAACCAAGACGATATCTTATTGGTCCGTAGAGATATTTAAGAATCCTTGAAATTACATTTCACCCCTTAGGGGTTGAATTTCGAAAAATCCCGTCTTAGTGTATGCTTACCTCATGGAGGGAATATATTTTGCGAATATCATGTATCTATGCCCAAGGGATGTTCTATCAAATAAAAAATATCCTTTTACCTCTTTAGGGGTGAAATTTTGAAAAACTGTCAATACCATTTCGGGATATTTTAAAAAGACATCTATATGCCAAATAGGAATTTAATAACTCAACAAACACAGGAAATACGTCGGGTTCTATAATTCTCCCTGATTGTAGATTCGCCCTTTTAGGGGATGAATAGGACAAAATCCTGAAATAAGTTTTTCAACATTTATATGGATAATATTTAGAAGCAAAAATGAAGGCGATATATAATTGACCTAAAAGAAATTGAGGAATCCGTGTAAACACATTTCGCCCCTTGTCACCCCTGAGAGGTCGAATTTCGAAAAATAATTTCTTAGGGGGTTCTTAAGTCATAAAAGGGATATACTCCCCGAATTTTATGTTTCTTTGTCTAGACGAAATTCTATCGAATAAAAAAATACCAATTTACCCCTTTAGGGGTGAAAATTAAAAAAACGGTCAAAACACTTTCTAAATATTTTAAAAAGGCACCTATATGTCAAAAAGGAATTTAATAACACAAAAAACACAGAAGATGCGAAGGGTTCTATAATTCACCCTGATTGTAGATTCACCCCTTTAGGGGTCGATTAGAACAAAATCCTGAAATAAGTTTTTTAATATTTACATGAGTAATCATTGTGAGCAAAAACCAAGTCGATATCTTATTGGACCTAAGAGATATTAAGAAAACCGTGAAGCCACATTTTACCCCTTTTAACCCTCTTTTCACCCACTTAGAGGATGAGTTTCGAAAAATCCGTTCTTAGTGGGTGCTTACGTCATGGAGGGAATATACTCGCGAAATTTCATGATTGTAGGTTCAGTGGTTTGGGCTGGGCGTTGATTATGAGTAGGTAGCTTAGTTACGATTTTATATATATAGATACGATAGAAGTTACATTAAGAAAGATGAAGTATATTATTCAACAAATAAGAATATTAAATTGAACAATTGGACATCAAATAAACGAATTATTTCAATTTTTTTTTCTTTTTCTGAATTATTCGTTTTTTTTTTTTGTATTCTACCGCAGATAAAATGTATTTTTCTTTAAGAAATTATAACGGCACTATAGGTTTAACCTTATATTAAAAAATCAGCTGTGGCCACCACAGGACCGACTGCCATCATAATAGTATATTTTGTAACAAGGTTGGAATGAGAAAATTCGATGCGAGTGGAACATTCCGAGCGCGAGCCGCAGGCGAGCGTGAGGAACCACGAGCATCGAATTTTATCTTCCAACCGAGTTACAGACTCTACTTTCTGCACGACCACCAAAAAGAAAAAAAAAATAACAAATAATTATTTTAACAACTAATTTATATTACATAACAAATTAATCAATTAATTAAACTATTTTTTTTTATTTATTATTTGTTTAATTTTAATTTAATATGCCGCATTTAATCGGCCTCTATTTTAGGTTAGGAAGTTATATTGCATTTATTTAATGTAAACGTTGCATATATCTAAATGTAACCCTACAAAAATAAAAGACAACAAGTATGGAATAGTTATTCCATAACAAGTGATGTAATGAAATACACGCGAAATGCATAAGAAGATAAGTGCTTTAGAATAACATTCCAACTCTTGTCTTAGAATATTAACTTTCTGTAGTCAAAATTGGTTTTAGAATTGGTAAATTCTATAGTGGTCGTGGAGAAAATACATTCTAGCAGCAGATTAGAAAAAACTTGGCCTAATATTTTCTAACAGAGATATTATTTATCATGACCATGGAAACGTTACATATAAGTATGAAAAAATAGATACTTAGAATAAATTTGAAAAGTTTTATCAAAAAATGTGTCAAACAAAAGTTGTTAGTTTTTGCTTTTTTAGCAACTTTTGTTAAATATATTTTTTTTTTTTTTTTAATATTTTTCTGTTGTTAAATATTCACAAAAATCTTAAAATCAACTCGAGTAAACTCCTATGTCTATTCAACCGATTTTTACCAAAAGTTGATCAACTCATGCCATTGATGTCAAAAGCTTAAATATGAAGTTTCATAAAAATCCTTTTAGCCGAAATTGCTCTGTACGTGTACACTGACCGACAGATAGATAGACAAACAGACAGACAGATCAACAGACATCATGCTAAAAATAGTCAAAACGTTTTTAGGGACCTCAATTCATGGAGATCCATCGAAATTTCGAAATGTCAAAATCGATATGATCAAAATACCTCTCTTATATATGTTGGCGGTAAAAATTGAAAAGAAAATTAGAAAGAATGAAAATTTAAAAGAATATTGGACAGACAGTAATATTTTTGCAGTACACAATAATTTATAAAATGCTCCGCGGGCCGGATAGAATATCAGCGCGGGCCGGATCCGGCCAGCTGGCCGCCATTTGCCCAAGCCTGGTTTAGAGCAACCGTTCAGTGCTCTAAATTTAATACGTTATACGTTGTCGATTGTGGATGGTTTTCCAAATTTGTAGTTAGTGAGTTGTTTTAATGAGGGACATATAAACCCACATTGGCTATCTCAGTCTACATCGGAGAGAACGTTTACATTGTATGCCTTTACATAACCTAACAAAATGTCATCGCGCCGATTACATCAAATCTCGGCCAAAATTACAAAGACGAACAGTAAATATGATCAATTTAAGTAATAAGATTAGGTTTAGTTAGTAAAATTCCAGGACAGCAGAATTAGGAAAACGATAATAGATAATAAATATTTTACGAAGCAGCCGTAGTTGATTTAAAGACACACATATGTCACACTATACGTAACGCAGTAATTTCCGTAGCTGTAAATGGTGTCTACTAAACTTATTCACAACGCACAATAAATGTCAACTAATTTAAAGAGATTTGAACGCAGCTTACCACGGCCCTCGAATCTCTTACATCTCAACACAAGTATCTCAACACAAGTGCTGACCAAAAAGGACTTTACCTTCAAAATTCAAGAGTAGATAAAAAAATGTTTAAGCTTTGAAAATACAAGTGATGACATTGACCTCTGAAATTCAAGTGGAGTGAAAACTCAAGTGCGTTTTTTAGTGCCCGGGAGGGGTGCAAGCTCCTGAAACTCACCTGCACTATGCCACAGACACTTAGTATAAAATTAGGAGTTGCTAAGAAAGATATGGTTAAATTTTGGCCACCTCGAGAAACGCAATGAAATTTGGTCCAAAATCAAAAGTAAAAGAAAAAATAGTGGACATAGCAAAACATAAATTAGCCAAGTTTCCAGAAAATGTGCATTTGCTTCACGTATACTGTAAAAATATTATTCTAGTAACATTTGTCACCCTCTATTTTCATAAGATTAGTTATTCCAGACGAATGACTGGTAAATATCACGTCAAGTAACCTGATCTTTTAGGAATGTAATTTATAAGGCTACTAAAAATAGTTCGAAAATAAGCTACAGTAAACATCTAAAAATGTGATCCAACATAAATAATAACACGAAAGAAACCAACCAAAATGTCATAATTTTATCAAAACATATTAAAAGAGATTTACGAAGTATATGTATATGAAATGACATTGTAACAGAGAAAATATGTGACAATCGTTCCCTAAGAAATTTAATAAATAATGAAAAATGTCAAGCGATGTGACAAAAATCCCGCTGTGTCTAACCCAGGACCACGTAACAATTCGGTTAAATGAAGAATTTAGCGAGACACAGAATAAAAAATGGCAGCAGCTTAGCGGACCGCAAATGAAAGCGTGGAATGATTGATGTTGGAGCGAGACCGGTCCTGTTATTTCCCCCTTGTTTCTCTCAGACCGTCCCTGAAACCAGGAAATATAGCCCTATACAATGATTATAATAAGATTGCATTGATTTTGGAAAAGAGCACCGCTTTTTCTTTATTAATAAGGGAACGTCATAAATTTTAAATAAAAAAGTTGTATTGTGAAAGAATAATAAGCTTCGGTCTCTCAAACTGTAATAAGAAATCTTGAACATTATTACTTGCAAAACGTGAGGTAGAAATATTTATAAATGTAGCAATACTGTCACATAAGGTAGACAAAAACTACCCAACAAAAAACAACCAGACACCTTTTTAAATATGGCAAGCATTTTTCTAGTACACTACACACTTCCTTTAACAGTCCTGTATATTTACAAGGTCGATCTATGTTCTATTCTGTATCTTTTCTATTGACATGCCTTAAGACGGCGCCAGACTTGCAGAATTCGCCAAATACCAAATAGCCGAGGTGCTTGTCGGGGTGTAGAAGAGGCAATAGGACTTGTTACGAAGAAATCGGAGGACTACGACATTCCAATAGAAAAACGAACAGGTCATAAGAAAAGAATGGCCAGTGAGATGGCCACCGATGACCACTCACACTGACAGTTGAAAATCAAAAGGATATGTTGGAATGTCTCGACCAATTCAGTAGGAAACTTCGTACTAGATTAGGGCTGCCATACGTCCCGGTACACCGGGACATGTCCCGGTTTTGAGGTTTGTGTCCCAGTGTCCCGGTCCAAGAGTCATTTGTCCCGGTCGTTTTAAAATGTATGCATATTAAAAAATTATTTTTCGATAATATTGTACATATACATATTATATATAAATTATATAACAGATTCGAGGTCCGAAAAGTTCCGGAGTAATGCCGAGTACCAGTCAGCTAGTGTCCAATTAATTAAAACCCATTGGACAGATGAGCGCAATTCGCTTTCTATTGACACCGTGAAAAGCATAATTCATTGTGTTTTAAATTATAAAATGTCATGCATTGAATTCTATAATTATATAAAAGGGGAAAAAGAACTGCTCCAAAAAACGAAAACATCGGAGAAGAATGATTGGGTAAAGAAGAGCGATGATAAAGAAGCCACCGAAGTCGGGGAAGGGGGAGAGTAAAGGCAAGAGAAGAATGGAATGTAAGGTTCTATTTGGTTTTATTAAATTGAATCGCCCATTAATTTATATTATATTATTTTAGATTTGATAAAGACGCATCTACAAAAAAAACATCAAATTTTTCCAGTCGAACTGAGTGTTCCAAAATGATTCACCATTGATCCCAACGTTTTGCTCTTGGAATACCTATTATCAATCTCTACTTTAATTATTTTCTTTTTGTCGTTAAATTTTTGTTATTTTTTTTAAATATTGTGCAATTATTTATAATAAAGGTATTATTGTCGACAAAAGTTTTTTTTAAGTTGTTTTTGGGGGGGGGGGGGGTCCCGGTCGGTAGTCCGACAATTATGGCAGCCCTATACTAGATCAAAGTCCATTGAAAACGTAGCTTCATCGTTCGAGGTTGTCCAGACAAATACTTTGCTTTCGGCGAACATCGAAAAGTTGAAATTAGCTGTATCAAAATTTACTGGTTTTTATGATGAAGTATCAGAAGCAGCATTCCTCCTAGAGATACCAAGGTTGCGAAGACATTTAAAAGCAGCCAATGTTACAGTGTCTGATTGGGTATCCGTAGACCTCTTGAAAATCATGGAATGGGATTTTACAGAATCCCTTCCAAATCTTATGGTCGCACTACAGTTATTTATGACAATTTGCGTATCAATTGTTTCGTGCAAGAGGAGCTTTAGTAAATTAAAATTAGTCAAAAACTACTTAGGGTCAACAATGAGCAACACGAGACTTAACAATCTTGCAATGTTAACGATTGAACACGCGGCAACACAAAGTATTAATTTTGAAGATGTGATTTCCGAGTTTGCAGCTGTCAAAGCTAGAAAGAAGAGATTATAAAACTTCAAATATTTTTAAATTAAAGTGATTACAAATTTCTTCTATTATGATACTTGATTGATAGTTTTGCAATTTGATGATCAATGACTTATAATTTTTTAAATTTTTATTTAAATTGTTGTATTAAAATTATACTTCACGCTTATCTGATTTTTTCTTTTACATAATGTTGATTGTAACCGTTTTAGAGGGGTGACACCATCGATATCCGCCCCGGGTGTCACCCATGCTAGCTACGCCAATGGATATGACCACTTTGCCGTGCATCGAGTTGCTCTGGAAACAACGAATATTTACCAGTTGGTTAGTTGCTCAAGCATTTCAATGGATAGCGACTCGGAAATCGTTATTAGTTCGGCTGCATTTGTGGTCATGTTTTGTGGCAATACGTTATTTATAATAAAAAAAAGCCCTAAACTAAATTACCCTAAAACTAAAATCTTGAAATATTGCACTTATTATGTACGTTACTTTGAAAATGTATAACGAAAATTTGTTTAGAATGTAGTTACATTTCTTTTATCTTCAATAAGATGAATTGAGGTGGGGGGGAGCACTACTTACGCGGGCTACATTTTTTTACGAATACTAAGAAACAAAATTTTTTTTGGAACAAACTGTTTTATTGCTTTTTATAATATTCGCCTTTAAGATTTATACACTTTTGCATGCGTTCAAACCAATTCTCGAAACATTTTTTCCACTCTGAAGTTGGTATCTCAAAAACATAGCTTTCGAATGCTTCAACAGCTTGAGGTGATGAAAATCGCTGTCCATGAATTTTTGTTTGATATTGGGGAACAAAAAAAAAAGTCGTTAAGGGATAAATCAGGTGAATGCGGGCAATGATTACGAGCAATTCGTTTTTCTCCTTCAAATAATCTATTGGTGGACGTGCTGTGTGGAAGCTTGCATTGTCATGATAGCATGATAGAGAATGATGCGACGTTTTTAGATGTTTTTCCTGATTTTGTCGATATCTTCTGGCAAACAATTGTATATCATTCAGCATTAACAGTTATCCGATTCTCTTAAGTAATAGTTGCGACATGTCCAGTAGAACCAAAAAAATATGAGATCATTTACTTGGAAGTGCTTCATGAATGAACAACTTTTGTGGGTTTCGATTCACCTTGGAAGACCCAAACAGTGGATTGTTGCTTAGTTTCCGGTTCATATTAATAAAGTTTCGTCACCTGTAACGATGTTGTATATGGATTTTGCAGTGCCTAGGTTGATTTTTTTTTTTAGCATTCCCTTACACCAATCAACACGAGCTTTTTTCTTAGTTTCGGTCAAATTATGCGGAATCCTTCGGGAACAGATCTATTTCATTAAAATCGAATGTATTGTATCCATCTCACGGGAGGTCACATGCCGATTTTTTTCAATAATTTTGCGCACAACTTTGATGTTTTTTTAAATCACAACCGATTTTGGTCGACCGTCACGAGATTCCTCACTGACGGACGCACGATCACGACAAAATTCTGCAAACCTATTTTAAACAGGCTTTTCTGATGGTGCTTCATTACCAAAAGTTGAACGAAGCGAATCTATGCATTGTTGTTGAGTTAGGCCTTTACTAAAATCGTAAAAAATTCAAAATAACCTTCACGAGTAATATACATTTTTTCAGAAATATTTGTTTTTTTTTAACGCCCAATGTCAACAAACTACTCGCTCAATTTATAAGCTGCCACTGATTACACAATAACAAACTTCAAATTTTACAAATATAGTAATGACACATTTCAATATTGCTATCTAGTGGTCGTTTGTAAAAACATAAACCTCGTATACACTTGAAATATCTCACTCATTATTTACATGACAGCAAAAATATATACCTATAAAAAAGTGGTTTAGAACGAAGAAACGATTCCTTTCTGTTGAATGTAGTTTTTTAACCTACACATAAATGCGGAGATCTCTTTCTACTATGAAAGTCTGATTTGCACCGAAGTGTTCAAAAAATATTTCCGCAGGCTGAAAACTCAACTTTATGCCTTAAACCTCTATAATTTTTATGAACAAACTAAAAAAACCTTCAGTTGCTTTGCCTGAGATTCGTATGTTTAGTGCATTGCTCACGAAACGCAGACAGTGTATGTTAGGCTACGGGACGTAGAGACGCAAAGGGAGAGATGAAGCTTGGAGGGGACATCAGGCATTTACTATATAAAGCTTAATCCAATAACAAATAAAATATTAATTGTTACTAATGTATATAAAATTATTATTGAAAAGTAAGCTGCCCTAAAGCATAGTCATAATCTGTTCAACGAAGCAACGGTAATTCTCAGTAAAAGCTAGTTGTATTAAATATTGTAAATAAAATATTATAAGTACATTTAATACTAGCAGCGTTTAGTTTTTCGGGTATCCCGACACCAGAGATGGTAAAAGGGCTCAACGATTAAGTAAGTAAGTAAGCGTTTAGTTTTAAACTAAACTTGTTGTGTTGTTAAGAATATTTTTTTCTAAAAAGATTTTATTTACGCAAAAAACCTAACCACTTTCACTTTTAGGAAATTTCCTCGGTAGACAAACATCCGATTCTTAACCGCTTTGACTCACGCGATGTTTCTATTTAAGGCGATGTTTTATTTCACTTATTTGCAATTCTATACCATTCGTTTCTGATCTCGATTCTTATTGCCCCCATACATTTGAGATCCAATCACTTAAGTGTAGTAATTTTGACGCGTCAGGTGAAAACAAAATACCTATTTGTTGCAACTTGGGTCAAAACATGTACAAAGTGCAATGGTATCAAGAATTTTATGCTTAAAGGGATCATTTCTGTTCAGGTAAACGCAAATAAATCAAGTTATATAGTAAGAAATTAGACTTTATTAAGAAATTCAACTTTTTTCGTGAATTTGTTTAAGCAAACCGATCATTATGGTTCTGTGGGTGCAACTAAATTAATTTGACTGATTGCTAAGAATTCAGTAAAAAGAAAAACTGGGTTCTAACGAAGCAGCGTTGAACGGTGCAGCGTTATTCGAAATCTGTACTGTGTAATAATTTCTACGTACTCAAATAAACTTTTTAAGCATTAAATTGTATAACTGTCCAACTTTAAAAGCAAGCTGTAACCCAATTAAAATAAAAAATAACATACATCTCTCCTATTGTAATGACCGCAGGAGTCAATGAACCCTTTAGAAAAGTTTAATTTAAAAACTCACTTCTTTTCCTGACATTTTGTTTCTTAGAAATTCTCGCTTCGTTCTCCGACTCAACACATTATTTATTAAATAATCATGTCAAAAGTTTGTCTTGTGTTCAGTATTACGGAGAGGAAATGTTAGTATCTTACTGCTAGTCTATTCCTTCCATACTAAATGACTTGTCAACTTAAATATTTCGACAGCTGATGCATGAGTTGTTTCAAACGTCAAATAAAACGAAAATTTAGGGGAAGTATAGAAAAATTGTATAAAGAATATTTTGGAATTATATTCTGACTGATTTAAGAGAAAGTTTCTAGTCAAATAATGAAGGAACGTCTTTCGTAAGGCTCATGTTACCATAAGATCTCAATTGGCCGAAGGACTATAACCAGACAATTTAAACTAGAGTTTACTTGCAATTATTGTGGTGAGGCTGAAAGAGAACAGAATAGTTAAGAGGATGTTGGAAAAAAATGAAATACTCGTTGACCAGAGAAAAGACGTAACAAAAGATATAGGAATCAGCTGATGCAAGGTCTAAAAAATATTGGTATAATACAATGTCTAATTTTTCCCGTAGTAGGGTTATATTTAAAGTTAAATTTTCTCGGGACAGAGTTTATCAAAGGAAAAAGTTACGCTTTCTTTTATTTTGGATAAAAAAATATATTTTTCTATTTTCGTGCAGGACATATTAAAATTTTTGTCGGACCACAGATGGCCCGCGAACCATATGTTATAACTAACCTCCTCATCTCTTCAAACAACATCTTAAAAAATAAACAGTTTGGTTTCCCTGCTAATATGAACACCACCCAAGCAGCAACCGAACTTATAAAATTCGGCATACAAGGATTTGAAAATCATGAAGTTACCCAAATAACACTATGTGATCTATAAAAAGCGTTTGATTGCGTACCTCACAAGTTACTATTAAAAAAACTAGAGTCGTACGGAATTCACGGCGTAGCTAATTCCCTCACTGAATGCTACTTAACGAACAGATCGCGATTTGTAACACAAAATGGCAATTCTTCATCGATAACAAATATCAAATACGGGTTGGGCCAAGGAACTATTATTGGTCCTATATTATTTATATCATATATAAACGTTCTACCAAAATTAGTTTCTTCTGGCAGTCCTGATGTCATCCTATTTGCAGATGACACCACTATACTATCCAGACATTCCTCTCCTAAAGAACTACGATTGAAAAACGATTGAATTGTTCCAGACAATACAGTCGTTTGTTACATCGTGTGACGTAAGTGCGTTGATTCGCCGACGCTAGTATAGCAGTTTTCTTGAGCGTATCTTTAAAATACAGAAAAAGGCCATACGAATAGTGAACAAAGCTCATTGCCGATCATTGTTCACTAAATCGAATATAATGACTGTTTATAGTTTATTTGTATTTACCTGTCTGATATATGTAAAGGAAAATCCATCTAACTTTGCAATAATTTATAATACTCACAATTGCAACATCCGGAGTAAATGCAATTTAAGGCTACCAAAACTAAGATTAAGTAAATCTAAAAATGGTACATATCTAGCCACAATCCTTTATAAGCATTTACCGCAGGAGATCAGGGTTTTAAACATAAAGAGCTTTAAACTCAGAATTAAATTTATACTGATGAAAAACTGTTTATATCGTGTAGGTGAATATTATACCATCGACATTTCAAAATATTTTAATTATTAACTAGTCTCATTTTAATATATTGTAATGTCATTGTAATTTGTTTTTATTGTATTTTTTTATCTAAATTGACATTTATATAATTTTGACTTGTGTAAACATTTTTTCATAATGTACATAGCACCAATAAATTATTATTATTATTATAAACCACTGGTAACCCGACAAATAATGCACAAGAAACAGTGGCGCAGCCAAGGGGGAGGGCAACGGGCCTGGGTCCCTCCCAGGACCAGCAGATTACACGGCGCTGCCCGGGGAGTTGAAGATAAAATTTCACCACAACAGTAGTTAATTTTTTCAATTTCAATTTCAATGCATATTTACATGTTATTTTTAGGTTTTCGTAGGTATAATCAAGAAATCCTTATTCCGTCACATGAGTCGTTCGTTCGGTACAAATTGTGGCCAAGCGGCTGATTTAGAGAACTGAACATAAGTAAGAGAAATATTGACTTCAAAAATATATCCCGCGAAAAATATAAATAAATATGTATTTATCGAAGAAAAAATCAAGTGAAAGTTTTTGGTACATGGATTAACAATTAAATTTTTTTATCAACAAATAATGGAATTATTATTTGATATAAACATCAATATCCAACAGCAGGGGTGTCGAACTGATTTGGGTCGCAGTCTATTTTACATACAAAATTATAAGCAGTGACTAAATATCCCGAAGGGTTTCTTGACATTTTTTTATAAACAGAAAAGGGGAAGAGAGTATATTTTACATTTTTAAATATATTTTTCCCCTAAATAAGCTTAAGTGATTTTGATTACCGCTTCAGGGGCCACAAAAAATGAGGTTAAGGTGCCCGCGTGCCCTCAAAATTTGATTCGGCCCTCCCCAAGACAAAATCCTGGCTGCGCCACTGACAAGAAATAAAATCTTTAAAATACAGAACTTTTTGTATTTTATTTTGATGAAAAATTTGCTACTTTATTTCAAATTGTTAGTTTTGTATAAGAAACTTGCAATCTCTGTGGGATATACGTAGTGTTAAGTAAGAAAATTAAATCAAATGACGTTCGTGGCACATTTTCGGTATTAGGATAAACGACAAATGTGCGTAACATGCCATTCGATTGCAAGAGGATGCTTTATTATTCTTTATGTTCTTATAATAAATTTGTAATATATTTTTTCCGATCCGAAAAAATTTATTGATGTTTAAATGTTTAATTAATTTTATCTTTGTTTACCTTACTGCATGAATGAAGAAGTCGTATAAATATCGTAAAACATTATGATGAGTCCTTACAAAATCTTAAACTTAATTTTTAATATTTTTTGTTATGAAAATATAAAATAAACCTATAGAAGTTATGTAAACAAAATAGGATGACGCGTATTATGTCATTATATTGTTTATAAAAAGTGTTTTTTTAATTTAAACTTTTAAAAGGGTTATCCCATCATTATTCTCATCGCACCATATTCTACTACACATAATTCAATTTGCAGTTTTTATACCTTATTTTTCTTGACAAAGTTTCAAGTTTTTTGGTCCAACAAGTTCGCAGCTCTTTCTTTGCCCCGCATTTAATCAATATTCCACAAACAAAGTTAATCCTAGAGTTTTCTTTTTGGAAACGACGATGCACTTCATCTAAAATATGACAGGGACATTTTCTCAAAGACTAAAACTTTAAGTGGTTCTGTTGTGAACTCCTTTCTTGTTTCGGGTGTTTCTATTAGTTTATTGATGATCGTGGCAGCTGGCCAGTTCTCTCAAATACTACTCTAAAACACCACCGCATACGGTAGCTTCACTCGCCGATACTTGAGAGAGAAATTCATGTGTTAGATGTTCACTACTAGCCACTGAGAAAGTTCCGAATGTTCCGGTCGTAGCAACGGCCCTTAACCTGAACGGTGCAATAACGCGAACGGCGGGGATTAAAACAGCTTCTGGTACGTCTTGAGGAGGCATAATACTCGCCGTAATGTGTGTAACGTATACACCATCCGACGGTGTATGCGCACAAGCTCAAACGCGAGTATTAAGACGTGAAACGTAATCAAACTTTCGCTATCCTGCCAGCTCGTCACCGTCAGATATCCGAGGATTATATGCTGCAGATACACTCATAACTCGGGCAATTGCAAGATGAAATTAGAGCTTAAATGCTTCCTTAATTTGTCCGTCAAACATTGCTATAAGCGAGATGAGCTGGTGCCGCGTTGGCGTGCTATATTAGCTGACCAATTAGCGCGTGTCTTAATCAGTATAAATGAAGGCAGGCGAAGACGGACGCGAACGCGTACACGGACGTTGCAACTCCGCTTAACGACCGTTTTCATTAATCACTAATCTCGCAGATACTGACAGAGGTAATATATCCGTGAATCGAGATATACCCCTGGTATTTTCTTGTTTACAACGTATCGAGTAGAATATTAAACTCATTGATCGCTAATACTCCACTGTTTTATATTAGTTTTGTTATTTACGTGCATTTATTCCGGGACGATATCTTTAAGAATACCTTCCCTGAAAAGAAAAGAGGTTAATTGCGTAGCATTTTACTTTTTCCGTTTCCAATTTCTCAAAGTTTATTAAAACATTTTCGTAGCTGGCAATATGCTGAATCCGAGGCAATAAAAAGGAGAGTTCGTTAGTACGAAAGTGTAACTCATAGTGCTCATTATTACGTTTCATATTACGCTTTTCATCTCCTTCTTCTCGTTTCTTTTTTTTTTTTTCAATTTAATATTTCTCACTTCAAATATATCTTTCTGTGTTCCATAAAGTAACAAGTTCATGTTTGCGGGATGCGCTCTCCAAGTCACCTTATTAATATTCATAGAACGTTGGTCTTTTTGTATTTTATTCGGGTCGTCGCGCATTTCTGATGCCTGAGGTCGAGATTGCAAATAAATCGTCTTATATAACGGATTCCTTTCGACCAAAGCCACGACGGTAGTGGCTATGGTCTGGTATCGCGACTACCGACCAGACCTTTGACTGGTCTACTGCATATCCCCTCGTTGTAAACGCGTCGTTCGCCATCACACAGGTATTAATTCTCGCGTCGCTGCTTTTCGCCACTGATCCCTATGGCTTCCGGTCCGTGTTTACCTTGCGGCGTGCCGGTCCGCGCACGTTCACCGCCGGACCCCACCGGAGCGAAGCGGAGTGGCGTCCTCTCTAATCACCGGCCCGGGCCGCCAGACCGCAGTCCGACCTGGCGCCGGTATCCATTTAGGTGACCATTATCCGTGAGAACTCGCTGCTGCCTCCGACACCACCACCTGCCCGCCGCTCTAAGATATGTCTAAAGCTTCTTACCGAAGCTCACGTTATGTTACTAGCACTGATCGTTTTCTTTATATTACTGGTGCTGGGTTGAAAGCCGCGTTTGTTTAGGATTAAGTTAATTAGTTCATTTACTAATCGCGGGTTCGCTCTTTGAACTGAAGTTAGTTTCTTCGGTTGTGTATGTAACGGTTATGGCGGTGCTTTGGATTCAGTTCCCTCGCATTCCGGTTGATTCCGGCGGGCCGCTGTGTATATATGTGCATGTGAGCCGGCAGGTACATGCATGAGTGTGCAAATTAAACGAAGCTCTTGCGCGGTGCTAAGTAATTCACTGACGCAGCTCTGCTTCTTTGGTTTGTATAACGAGAATGCTTCATAATTTAAATTTACGTATATTATGATGCACAAAAGCCACTTTTGGGATGTGAACTTTTGGCGTTGGAATTTATAAAATAAGCTTAAATAATTAGCTCCCAATTACTGTGCGAGTATTTTAACTTAATTGCAATTTTCGTCATGTAAGCTCACACAACTTTGTGAGAGCGGTGCCCTGTGAGCGAGCTCAGAGCGCCCTCTACGCCCACTACTCGCCGCGTGAAACGCCTTTACCTTTTATTCCGGCCGCTTGTAACATTCATACCGCCAGTCTCTGCCACTCAGTCTCCTTTATCAGATTACCCCTTTATGTTTCCAGAGTTTGTCTTAGCTTGTTAGCGCTGTATAAATTCTCGAGGATTTCATTTCTCTCGGCATATCGAATCCTTTTCTTTCACTCTCCCTAAGTAGCCCTGTTAAATATGCACAAATTAGCCGATTTGTATTCGGGAATAATTTGTATTTGGACGGTGCAACCTCTCGTGATACACTTATTCTCAATCTGTAGAAGGGAATAAGATAGTGTACCTTTTCAAGTCGGTATAAATAAAATGGGAAAACATGTTTTCTTTATAAGTCACGTATCGATGACCGACGGACTTGAAAATGGAAAGATCCGAGGTGTAGCCTCTTGGGATGATCCTCATTTCTCATCCCCGTCTGGGGCTTCCACTCCTGTACTCGCTCAGTGTTGATCGTTGTGTGCATGATGAGAATGGCTTTACGTACGCTACGCTTTAACTCACTCTCTGCTCGGCTCACACTCGACTTACTTCATGTTATTACTTTAATGCGGGGCGCACTTATAAGCTAATAGTTATACTCCGTGTAATGTGTGCATGTGTGGTTGGAAAATGCGTAGATGTTCATGTTGACAGACTTCATTAACATTACAGGGGTTCTGGGAAATTTTAGTAATGCGCCTTGTGGAAAATCGTGGGGTTTCGCGAATGACATTGATAGCAAGATGGAACATTATCTAATTAAACCAATTATTTAGATTGGGTAGCTTATGTTACACACATTAAACTACTGTAATTTGAATTAACACCACTGTTACAGTCACACCGACTAATGTCATTTCACAAAGAACGAATTTAGTGTGTTGTAAAATTGTAAAAAAGTATTTTATTCTTGTGCAAATAAAATCTCTCGTGTATCTGACACAAGCGACATGTTCAAATTAAAAGTCTTTCAAGTTAAAAATGAGTAAAGTTACTTCCAAAAACCATTCAAAGGCCATAGTTAAAATCTAAATTTAAAATCAACGCCATTATGCAAAGTTCGAAGCTGCGCACAATAAAGATAGTAGATAATCTCGTATAGAAAAAGGAGAAGTTCGGTAACGTACACAACGTAATGGGTTATTCAACAAAAGATGATCAGTTAATTAATCATGCTAAAGTGTTGTCTTAGCAACTGATGTTTATGTTGAGAAAGTTAGTCGCCCGTTTCCAAATAACGTATTACGGTCGCGCCACAAAAGAACTATAACAGTTTGGACCACTCTGTTCGTAATGGCGCCGGAGAAGAAGAATACCTTTTCGTTCAGGTCGCCAAGAGACACTAAGAGAACTGAAAACTTAGATATCATATATCGTTGTAACTTGAAGTTCATGTCACACACACAAACACAGAAACAAACACGCCGCACATACAGAACAACACAAACACACAAAAATATATTACGGTAACGTTCATTCTCTACCTTTATTGGATGGAGGAACAACATGGAGTACTAATTACTTAACATGGAATCTTTTTCATGAAAACTACTGTTCCGGAATCTATTCCGTGGTAATGTGACTCTATTATTTCTGTAGACGCTCGAAATTTTACTAACTTTTACGAGCAGAAATTACATTAGTAACTATTAAAGTAAACGGTATTATCGCCATTTGCAGGTCTACAAAAATAATTAGAAATGACAGCAACTGTCGCTTCACGTTCAATTTAATACGAACTGCTCTTATTTTCGGGAGTCTTTCTTATACATTGCTACGAAATGTTTTTATGGACACAGTCATTGTTCAGTCTCACGACTATTTTACCCGACGGGTAAGATCGTTGGTTTAGAATGATAGAAAGTGCGTTCTGTGCACGTCGGGAAAAACTTTAAGTCTAAAACAATTAAGCGTTTACTTGTTGGTAGTAGTGGCGTCAATCAATGCCATTTGGCACACGTTTTCTTTATGAAAATTAAATAATTTTGATCCGCAGCACCTTTATGTAAACTGCAGCAGATTAAGGCTGGCGGTGAAAATAGCCCGCCAAGTGCAACTAATGTTTAGTTAGGTAAAATTTTTGACGCACAACAACGCCATTTATGTTAGAGCAAAATAGCTAAATAAATATTTGTAGAATTGACTTTTAATTACAATTTGGGGCAGAATATCCGTCACTTGGTTTACAATGTATCGCTCATAATTCATTCTGTAACCCAAGAAGAGTTTTCCTAAATGTCTAATGAATTTTATTTGAAATGGGTCGTTTTCTATTGATTAAATTTTGTAGATCACGATTTTTTTATCAAAATCGAATTTGATAGATGTTTTCTCAATTTTGAGACATGATGATATAATCCATGCCTGCGTATATTAACTTTCGATTAAATTCTTCCTTTGTTTCTGGGGTATATAACAGGTTACAAGATTTTGTGCGGAATTTTACTACCTGGTCCCAAATTAATCCGCTTTCAAAGGAATTGAAGTGGCTGTCCAGAATCCAGGTTATATGTCAAAATGTCCAGGAATTTCAGAGAAAACTATGGACAATTGTTTACGGATATTGTCGGGCCGCATAAATGGCCTACAAGGGCCAAATTCGGCCCACGGACCGAGGTTTGCCCACCGCTGATTTATAATAATATAATTTTCGATTTATTCCTATTAGATTTTAGATTTATTATTATTATTACAATGCATAAAAGTGGACCATCAGGTTCGTATAATAATAAAAAAAAAAACATGGAAAAACTGTGTTACTGTTTTTTTACATATTTTTTTGTACATAAAAAATTTCCTCGGAGTACTAGGTATGTTATGTTCAGTGGTTTCTCAGTGGAAAATATTGTGAAATGACATACATATATACAGGGTGTTAGGTAAATGTCCGGCACAATTTAAAAGACAGCATGGTGACGTAGAATGCAATCGATTTTTCCTTTGCCAATTTTCTCTAAAATGTGAATTTCGTCCAAAAATAAACAAACAAAAATATGTCCCAAATTTTGAAAACCACTGACTTTTTTATTTTTCATATTAATCCAGAAGTTGTTTAGTTGCCATAGAGAAAAAAACACCTACTTTGATATTCTATAATAATAGAACTACAAATAAAATATTTTTTTTTCTCTATGGCAACTACACAACTTCTGGATTAATATAAAAAATTTAAAAAAGTCAGTGGTTTTCTAAATTTGGGGCATCTTTTTGTTTGTTTATTTTTGGATGAAATTCACATTTTAGACAAAATTGGCAAAGGAAAAATCGATTGCATTCTACGTCACCATGCTGTCTTTTAAATTGTACCGGACATTTACTTAACACCCTATATATACCTTTACATATATTTCAGTTTTGAGCAATATGTCCTGGAATTGTTTCAGAAAAAGTTGGCAACCCTAGTTGTACACCAATTTCGGGAAAATTGAGTTAACCTAAAGATTTGCTGTAATTAAGACTGTATTTTGCCAGAAAAAAATGTCATAGGCGTCTTCATAGGCGTTATTTTTATATGTTAAATTTGACATATTTCAAATATATTTCTACCATTGATTCCGCAGAAAAATAATTTAAAAGTCATTCTAACACAAAATAAAATAATCAAAATCATTAAAATTTTATCTCTACATAGATTCACCGATTAGTGAAGCTTTCAACTTGATGTCGTAAACACTTTTCAAAACAGTTATTTATTTAAATAATAGCACCACAATCATACTCATATCTTTAAAGAAGAAACACATTAGCACATTAAGGCAAAAATATATAAACATATAGCATATAAGCATAAACATATTTTGTGAAAAGAATAATTGTGTCCTAAATCTATTTATTAGTTAAGTAACCACCTATCGAATCTATTTCAAGTATTATAGGAGATTCTGATTTTTACGACAGTATAATTTAAAACAGTCAGTGTTTTAATCTGAGATTAATTAAATTAATCCCACTTCAACCAACTGCCCACTTTTTTTGTGGAGAATTTAATGATTTTTTTTCCTGCTGGCACGTGTCTTTGGTAATCGTTTTGTTGCTCCGTTTTTCTGTTTGTCTATTTATCGTGTCCAGTCCACTCCTTGTTTGTTTTTACTGTTTTAATCAGGGCTATTTATTTACTTAACATTTTACTACAATTAGTACAAATTGATTCTATACGTGTTACTGTATACATGAGTTTAACATTTACATAATTACTAGTTTAAACATCACAAGTTTGTGTTTAATTTGTTTTCGGTCAGTTCAGTTTATTTTCAAATAAATGTTATATGGATTCTATTATTATTCCACAAATACTATAATTAAATTTTATATTTTATTTTTATTTATCAAAAAAAAATCTACAAATTTAGAGTTAACAACATTTTCTCAAAGACGACACAAATATCTTTCAAAAGGGTTACAAGAAAAGTGCGCACCATTTTCAAAGCTACAATATCAAATGATTAACGCCGAGACTGCAGTCAGCATGACGATTAAATATATTTGTGAAACTTTACCATATACTTCGCATAAAAACTTTTACGGACATGTCGCCTCTATACTGCATCAACACCGACCAATATCTTATGCCGGGTTTACATTGGTAGAGTAAAAGAGCTAGTAACTAGAGCAAGTAACTAGAAACTAGTTACTATCCCTGTGTAAACAGTTGACAATGTGACTAGTAGAGTATTAGCTTCTAGTAGTTGCGCTAGGATAGCAGCTAGCTCGTCGACGTATTTACTGGCTACTATCTTTTCCCCCACTTCGCAAAATTGATTAATTTCAAAGTGGAGGCAAACGGTAATCTCTCATCACAAATAGAAAAAAGACCATAACAGGTAAGTTATAATTTATTTACATAAATTGATGATTATTAATTGATGATTTCTGAAATAATCTGTGAAATAGCTGCCTTTGATACACGAAAAAGATGTTGTAGACTACGATAACTATTTCCTGTGGCTAGAAAATAAAGCGGCAATTCCAATTTTATTCTTGCTGGGATCGCATCCTTCATTAGTGCATCAGTTCGTTGTATTAATGGACTAACTAAATAGCCTATTAAAATCATCTGCTGTCATTCTCAAACACAGTCTGTATTCTTTTTGATTTTCCACAGCTAATTCACGAAATAGAAGGGCTGATGCGCCATGAGTAGCTCTTCTATCAATCCATTTTTTTAACCCATATTCGTTTAGGCTTATGTTCTGTACCGATTTCTTCAATAAGACAATCAGTTATTTCCTCTACAAGAAATGATGTAATACAAAATAGCATCACGCCGGCGATGATGTATATTCATAAACTATTTTTTGCAAAAAGATAATTGCACAACAAAATGTCAGTGAAGATGTCAAATGTGTTTTGACATTTACTATCCAGAAAATGAGATAGTATGCCAATTGTGTACTATCCCGAAAATAAGATAGTAGAGTAAAGCGCGTAGTACTTACGCTAGTTACTAGCTCTTTTACTCTACCAATGTAAACCCGGCATTAGGGCCAGTTTTTGAAAGCTTATCCGAGTTTAATCTTTTAGTTGAACTCTGTTACAATATAACAATCCCATAAGTAACCATAGCAATCATTTTTTAACTATTTAGTTATAGTTAACTAAGCTTTCAGAAACTCTTAGAGGCCACACTCTGAAGCGTCGCCACGAAAAGTACGGAAAGCAGCTTCGACAGAATTTTCTGACAAAATTTTTGACGAATCGAGTGTTCGACCCATGGAACGCCTTGCCCGAGAGTGCGGTGTCAACACCGTCCACCAACTCCTTCAAAACACGAATAGCCCCTAGATTGTATTTATAAACGGAATATACTATGTATGTACTAATATATTTGTATTTTTGTTGTACTCTTGAACATAAGCGTTTTAGCTTCTGCTCTTTACATTGTAATAATAATAATAATTATAATGGTTGGTTTGGCCATATTCACCGCCAGTCTTGTAATAAATTGGTGTCGTGAAGAAGTAATCTGGTGGTAGTTATAGGTGTTTAAATTAGACTCGTGTTGTTGTTTCGACTAGTTTCGTGGATAATCCACATCCTCAGTAAATTAGCTGAACAACTAATTCTGATATAAGAATCAGAATTTACAATGTACTAAATCTTAAGAAAGCATGGTGTGTACATAACCTAGGTTTCTATATTAAAATTGTATCGGAACTGAAAAGATCAAGACCGATTTGAGAACTATAAACACGTTAAAAACTAAACTCATAACAAAGTAGAGTGTGGGAAACATCCCAAAAACACAAATCAAACCGATTTAAAACGTAAGAAAACATGGATCAGACACAGTTTGACTAGAAGTGGAAGTTGGATGATGTGGATTACCTACGAAACTAGTCGAAACAACAACACAAGTTTAATTTAAACACCTATACCTACCACCAGCTTACTTCTTCACGACACCAATTATTAATAATAATAATAATAATTTGAGTATCACCAAGTAAAACTATCAACTATTCAATACATTTAAATGAATTTAAACATAACAGACGTTAATGATATTTTTCACTCTCTCTATCTCTCAATTTACTTAATACGTACGTCATACGTAAAACAAGTCGTTCGTCTACAAGTTATGATCTACAATGTGCTGCAGACACTGGCAGCTCGGATTGTTATAGTAGCGCAGAGATTAGCAGTGGGGGTATGGATGCTTAGACACTTTCGGAGCTGCACCCGCTTGCAGTTAAAAGCTTACAAAGTGTACGTTTGATTACAGATATATTTGTATTTTTAAAGAATGAATAATAATGCAAGATATCGTATGTGCCATGCAGCATATAAAACGTTAATTCTCTTCTACTTGACTAATATATATATATATATTAATTCATAAAATGTAGGAGTAATATTTTTATATTTTATATGAATTCATTTGGAAACGTATATATAGTTAATATTTTTATGTCAATCACCGATATTACCTCATTTGGGTTACATGAAGTGGAACAATATTTTAGCACATTTTTGAGTAATACACTGCTTTTTCAAAACTTAAATTTTGGTCGTTAATCCACATATTAAGGGTTTTCTTGGATACCCCATTTGCAATTTAATATATATATATATATATATATATATATATAACCAGACCGAGAATTTTTGATCTTCTGTTGAGACATATAATGATAAGAAAAAAAATCCCAAATAATTCTTATCATTATATATATACCATATATATATTTCGAAATGCTCGTTCTACTTTGTTCATATTTTTAGGAAGATATGTTTTTTAAATTCTCAGTAATTTTCCTAAATGTATCAGAATTTTCATTTACTGCTATCAGCTTAATGTTCCGTTCATCCAAATGCAAAGTTTTCGTAATTAAGTAATTGTAAATTCACCAATAAATTCGATGTTGTGTTGGGTATAGAATTAACATAAATAATATATCCCCTCAATCATTCTTTACACGAATCAATAGCTGTCTAACAAACCATCAACACCTGTGTACAGAATCATTCAAAACAAAACCATAACAGTCAAAACATCGCTCCATCATTATTCATCACAACGTAAATAATGCAGGATGCAATATGTTAAATGTAATATCGATAACATTGCAACTGGGAAACAATGTCCATTACACCTCAACAACTTTCCTCTTTCCCCCCAATTCAACTCAATTCACATTTGTTATAACAAGATGCAGTTGTCAGGAAAATACAAATGTGGAAAAAGATAAGATTTTTACCAACCATAATAATTTAGGATCTATTGTTGACATCGATTGTAATATCGGAAGTGTAAGACGATGTTGGAAAAACATCGAACAAAAAATATTGTTTTACAACCAGGGCTGCTGAGTCGGTCAAACTCTGAAACTATGACCAACACCGACCCATCCTTTTTCGTCAGGCACTAACTCTTGGACTCAAAAACGTTCGAAGTAAACCACTGGTCGATCCCAAAAACGTATTTTTCTCACCTTTACATATTAAATTGGGCTAAATGAAGAATTTCGTTAAAGTGATGAATCGAAACGGAAGAGGGTTTTTGTATCTAAAACAAAAATTTCCGAGAATTAGTGAAGCAAAAATCAAAGAGAGCACATTTGTGGGTCCACAAATAAGAGGAATAATGAAAGATGATGTATTTGACAGTATGCTCAATGAAGCTGAAAGAAGAACTTACAGAGCTTTTAAAGCAGCAGCTTCAAATTTTCTTGGAAATGTGAGATTTGAAAATTACAGAGATATCGTGAATGAACTACTTGATGCCTACAAAGAAATTGGAGGTAGGATGTCTTTAAAAACTTTCCAAAAGATCTGGGTAAAGTAAGTAATGAATATGGGAAACGGTTCAACCAAGACATTTCCGCCACGGAAAAGCGATATTAAGGTAAATGGAGTCCAAATTTTGCTCGTTGATTACTGTTGGATATTCATAAGGGATGCGTCAGAAACAAAATATAGACGTAAAACATTAAAAACAACATTTTGAGCTAAGTTAAAATTAATAATAATACGTCTATCGCTATATTTCGTTAAAAACCAACAATATCTCATATCAAAAAAATTATGGATGATAGAAAAAATCTGAGGTCATTTTCGGCTTTTGGGTGAAATTTTAAGTAGGATACACCATGTTTTGTCCATGTCATAAAAAATAAGTTCATTTTTAGGGTTTTGTAGGTATGACCAAAAAACCCTTATACCGTCATTTTGTCGTCTGTCTGTCTGTCTGTCTGTCTGTCTGTTCGGTAAAAATTGTAGGCAAACGGCTAAACCTAGAGAGTTGAAATTTGGCATGCTTATACAACTCTTTGACGCGCACATAGGAAAAATACTAAAACATCTAAAAAACATATCCCCCTAAAAATATAAACAAATATGTGCTCATCGAAAAAAAAAATATATTTTTTTATAATTCTGAGTAGGGTATCAAATGAAAGCCCTTGATACGTGGATTAAAGATCAAATTTTTATTTTTGCAAAATAAATTATTTTGAAGCGATTTTTGCCAAAATTGTGCAAACATTTTTTTGTCCCACACCCTGTATCCCAGATGGTTTAAACTAAAAGTCTGAAAAAATTCTAAGTAATGTACATTTGTGTGAACCGGAATAGTTCAACAGGAATTTTTGATCAGATTAGGTTTTTGGAAAAAAACGCATTTTTTGTGATTTTTGGCTAATAATGTACACAAGTTATAGCTTTGTAACAAGCAATACTCTAACGTGTGTGCTGGTCTAGTGGTATTTGACGCTGACTTTTCACCCATGTAATCCGATCCGATAGGGATCGAACCCTGGAGAAGAGACTAATATTTTTTTTTTTTTTTTTTATTTCTATATTGTTTAAATTATTTTTTCAAAATTCTAATTATATTTTGGCAAATGTTACATTTAATTTTTAAAAGCGTAAATTTAATAGCCAGTGGAAATTGTTTAAATTATAATTTAATTCTGTTTCAATGTACACGAAATCAGAGGGGCGGAACTTATAACAACCAATGGAAGCCATAGGCGCAATTTTGAAATTCTTAATGAACCTTGCTATATAAAAAAAAATACTGCACATATTTAGAAACCTAAATAATGGTATTAGGCGTTCGAATTAAAATTAACAAAAAAAATATTTTAATATAAAATTTGTTTTCGCATCCAAAATAATCATCATTCACTTACTAAATACCTGCAAAACCCTGAAATGTGTGAAAATTCACACTTCACATCATTTTTTTTGTTTACTAGTGTAATTAATATTTACGAATATTTTAAACAATTTCTCCAATAATTACGTATCTACTAGTTGGAAATAATGAACCAAACTTAAGCGCACTAACACAGATACAGAAATAGCAGCGAGACGTGAAATTCAATTGGGTATATCATTTTATTCGCCTAGCTTGTATTACTACCGAAACTCCCGCGAGCTGTTACTAAACGGTTAGCATATAAAAACTATAACCTCATACATGTTAGTAAATTCAGGTTACAGGTTCCCACAAAATGTTTATCTATTCTAAGTACCCAAATATGCAAATTTTTAATGTAAATTTTCTGTCAAATTTTATTTAACTGTTACACTTTAACGCATTTACGATTAACACAATGAAAACAATACTAAATTGTTTATAGGGCAATATGTTAATAGTGTTATAGATGTCTGCATAAGCTAAAGCATCAATTAGATGACAATATTCATTCTTCATAGGTATTAAATTACCGTTTGTGATCGCTCCCTATCATAGTGATTGGACTAAAGCACATTATTAATTATACATAACACTTCAGCGGGATTTGCAAATACGACCCTCCCTGAAACGTGTAACGTGTGCGCTCACAACGCTACATGCACGCCAGAATAACGTGTTGTGTTACCATTGTTTACATTAATTTCATTAACAATCCTAGGATGGAATAACTAAAACTCCCCCATTACTAATTGATTGAAAAATGATTACATGATTTATGATTTATTTATCATACAAGAAATGAGAGGCAGACGATTGCAGTGGATAGAACACATGATAAGAATGAAAAGGAATAAAAAGTAAAGAGACTCTTGGCAGAACAGTAGCTTCCGTCAGCAAGTTTGAAGAATCTAAAGCCGCATTCAGAGCTATTAAATCAATAGCTTATAGACTATAGCTTGTACTCTGTTTACTGGCACTAGAAGTTTGTCATATGGTAAGACGTGAAATCGTTCAGACCTCTAAATTTAATACGTTGTTCGCTGTGGATTGTGGATAATTTTCTAAACTTATAGCTAGTGAGATGTTTTAATGAGACAGATATATAAACACATAGGCTATCGCAGTCTATCAGTGACACCGTAGTTATCATTAACAAATTTTGCTCAAAATTACAAAGACGGATAGTAAATATGATCAATTTAGGTAACTAGGTTAGGTTTAGTTAGTTAAAATCTAAGACAACAGAATTATAAAAACGATAATACATAGAAAATATTTTACGAAGCCATGTAGTTGGTTTAAAGACACACAGATGTCGGACTATTCGTAACGCAATAATTTCTAACTTGCTGTGAACGGTACTTATATTACTTACGTTAAAACAATGCAAAAAAACATAACTTACATCGTAACAAAGAACAGTCTAGAACGTGTTAATTTACTGAGCTCTGAATGCGGCTTAAACCAAAGGTCGACAAAACAAGATTAAAGAAGAGCCAAACAAATCGTAAAATCTAAATTCTTTACTTTAAAAAGAACCATAGAATTGTTTTAACACAAAAACACATACCTACATGCAGGTTGAAGTTCCATTACCCAATGCACAACATTTTTGTAATTGAAGATAGTGTATAACAACATTTGAAAGTTGCCACCACGTCAACAGAAAAAGTTTCAAGCTAAATTTCAAGCTAGATTTTAACCTTCGTGGATTTCTAGAGCGCATTTAATTCAATCGAAAGATGGGCAGTACTCGATGCACTGAATTATAATCGAATAGACTACAGATATTCTCGTTTTATAAGTCATGTACATAAAAAGGCAGACGTTGTTGCGAATTTCCACAAGAAAACTCGATATTAAAACAACATTGTTTAAATATCGTGCGAAGTGTACGCCAAGGTGACCCTATATCTCCAAATCTTAAACTATTTAATCCTGTATTGGAGAGAGTTTTTAAAAAATAAAATTGGACAGATCATTTGTTCACCACTTTTGTTTCAGAGGAAATACGTGGATTAGAAGAAAATATGATTTTTAATTACATTAATTGTAAGCAAATAGGACCATTCACAGAATTTAGCTTAAAAAAATTCGGCAGATTCAGTTAGTAATTCATTTTGAATCATTACGTAAAGAAGAATTTCATTGATATAAATGATAAAGAGAAGAGGGCCAACAACACTGCCTTGAGGAACTCCATATGATAAACTGAGATTTTTTGTCAATATTAAAATATTCACTAGGACCCTGTAGATAAGATTTTAATAGATATAACGGCGTTCTTCTGACTCCATTCCTCTTAAGTAAGTAAGTAAACATTGACAGGGTTCCACAATATTTTATTAAAAAGGAATATGTTCCCCGATTGAATAACGATAGAAACTGCGCTCTATATACTTTTACATAATTTGAATGAGACACAAATAAAGAATTCAACCCTTCCACACAAATGTCATTTTGATGCAAGATAATGACTCAAATAATAAACGCAATAAGTATAAGATAAATTTAAAAAAAAAAGTAGATAATACAAAAATGGAATAGTGTTAATGTTCATATAATACAACAAGATAATGCAATAAAAAAAAAAACATTAACAATTAAACAGTTTACTTCCATCAGTAATTGTTTCTGTTATCAGATATTCACCCGATTTGAAAACAAATAAATACCTACTTTTATAAACTTGATGTAACATTATCTTTAGCAATATCTGCGGATGTCGCTTCTGGCTGAAAGCCAAGGGTCAGGTTGCAAGCTACATGTGAAGGAGGGTCCCTAGAGTTCACACCCGGGCCTTGCAACTTTTCTTATACCTTCCAACTGACCTTACAGTGATTTATAGCTTTTACTGGATACTGTCCTGTCACTCACTCTGATCTCCATATTGATTAACACAAGAAATCAGGAAGTTTTTGTTGAATTCCGGGGAAATAAATCGCTTGAAATGGAAAATTATGTTACTAGAGTAAAGAATGAGTTTAACGAAAACTTTGGATTTTACCAAATGTTTGAATTTATTTCTTTTATTTCTTGTTCTACAGATATTTGGTGATTATCTTTGTAATCTTCACCTCGGACACTGTGGTGAGACTAGGGTGGTCAGAAGGTCCCATTAAAGAGTGCATGTTCTCCTTTTTACTAAGATATTTCTTTTTACAAACAAAGTTTTAAAGATATATACTTACTTATTTAACTACTTAACGTGGCCGCACACCCTTGTAGGCTTCAGGATTTCACTAAAAATATCATAGTATATTTAAATAAATCTTTTTAAAAAAAATTCTCACTTTTTGGGGTTTTGCAAATATGACTGTCTGATTTTTTTTGTAGAAATTGTAGACAAACGGATGAACATAGAAGGTTGAAATTTGGCATGCTGGCACAACTTTCAGAACCACTTTAGGAAAACTATTGAGATATCAAAAAACTCATCGCGGGAGAAATGTAAATAATATGTATTTGTTTACATTTCTCCCGCGATGTGTTTTTTGTTTATATTTAAAGAAAAAAAAAATATTTTTTTTTTTAATTTTTGGTGGCGAATCAAATGCAACTTCTAATTGTATGGATAAACCAAAATAAATTTGAAAAATAATTTTTTTTATGGGATATGCCAAAAATGTATCAAAAACTTTTATCTCCCTAGAGTGGTTGATATAAAAATCTGAATAAATGTACATTATTGAGATTTTTTCAGATTTTAATCGGGATAATTCCGATGGGAATCGGAATAGTTTCTGTGGGAATTTCTGATAAGAGTAGATTTCGAGAAATATCGAATTTTTGTGTCGTTTAAAAATATATATATGTTTTTCTTTAATTTATTATGTTGTATCAAAAGAAAACTGTTAAGATGTAGATTTTTTTTATTTTACCACGATTTTTAAAAAGTGTTGAAAAAAAATTTTTTTCGCACTGTATAACCCAGAAATCTAAAGCAATGCACCTTAATGTGAACAGGTTTTTGACAAAGTAAATTATTGTTTAATTCATGGCTAAATTATGATATTTTTGTATTTATGCCTAAGGTCTTCTTTGGAAATAAAATATATAATAAAAAATTTGTAACAGCTAAGAATCGATTTTTGTCGCTCCTAATGTAATGTACATAATGTAGATAATGTAGCTCACTACATTATTTAACGCAAGTTGCGTAGCGCTGAAGTGTGTAAGCTCCGCCAATTATTCTACGTCTAGATTCTGTCTATCGAATTATTTTAGTTTTTAGTGTTTCAGGTAAAGAGGAATAAACCATTTATACTAGTGAGACACTTACCTATAAATTAAATAACACATTGTTAATAATGAGAAATAAATTTCTGAAATTCAAATTAAGTCATTTATCTATATATTTCTTATTTATTTAATTAAGAATTAGATACATAAATATTACCGGGCTTTTTTAATTTAAATTTTACTATGACGAAATTTTCTCAATTATAAGTTTTAAAAAAATAATTAAAACCTCTTAGTCCTCAAATTAACGAACAAAAGTTATTATAAAAAAACTGTTGATTATAGATAAAAATAAAGTCCTAAACATCCAACATTCTATTGGCTTCTTATACTTATTAAATATGTACAAAACCCTGAAATGTTGTAAATTCACACTTCACATCAAATTTTTGTTAATCTATCTGGTTACTCTAGGTGAGATATTAATACTTGATGTATAATCCAAAACCGTCGTCAAAGCTTTTAAATATAGCAACAATCGATAATCCATGTATTATATATAAAAAATTGATGAGAAGTGTGAAATTTCACACATTTCAGGGTTTTGCAGGTATTTAGTAAGTGAATGATGATTATTTGGAATGCCAAAACAAATTTTATATTAAAATATTTTTTTTGTTAATTTTAATTCGAACGCCTAATACAATTATTTAGGTTTCTAAATATGTGCAGTTTTTTTTTTATATATATAGCAAGGTTCATTAAGAATTTTTAAAATTGCGCTTATGGCTTCCATTGGTTGTTATAAGCTCCGCCTCTCTGATTTCGTGTACATTGAAGCAGAATTAAATTATAATTTAAACAATTTCCACTGGTTATTAAATTTACGCTTTTAAAAATTAAATGCAACATTTGCCAAAATATAACTAGGATTTTGCAAAAATAATTTAAACAATACAAAAATTAAAAAAAAAAAAAAAAAAAACAAAAAATAATATTGTCTCTTCTCGCAGGGTTCGATCCCCCTTTCGATCGAGTTAGTTGGGTGAGAAGTGAACGTCATAACCACTACACCAGGATATACCTTCCAGTCTAGCGTGTTACAAAGATATAATTTGTGTACATTATTAGCCAAAAAAACACAAAAAATGCGTTTTTTTCCAAAAACATAATCTGATCAAAAATTACTGTTGTACTATTTCGGTTCACACCAATGTACATTACTTAGAATTTTTTCAGATTTTTAGTTTAAACCATCTACAGGGTGTGGGACAAAATTTTTTTTGCACAATTTTGGCAATAATCGCTTCAAAATAATTTATTTTGCAAAAATAAAAATTTTATCGTTAATCCACGCACCAAGGGCTTTCATTTGATATCCTACTCAGAATTATAAAAAAATATATTTTTCTTTCTATGAGCACATATTTGTTTATATTTTTAGGGGGATATGTTTTTTAGATGTTTTAGTATTTTTCCTATGTGCGGGTCAAAGAGTTGTATAAGCAAATTTCAACTCTCTAGGTTTAGCCGTTTGGCTACAATTTTTACCGAACAGACAGACAGACGACAAAATGACGGTATAAGGGTTTTTTGGTCATACCTACAAAACCCTAAAAACTGTTGATTATTAATAAAAATAAAGTCCTAAACATCCAACATTCTATTGGCTTCTTATACTTGTTAAATATGTACAAAACCCTGAAATGTGAGTAAATTCACACTTCACATCAAATTTTTGTTAATCTATCTGGTCACTCTAGGTGAGATATTAATACTTGATGTATAATCCAAAACCTTCGTCAAGGATTTTAAATATAGCAACAATTGATAATCCACGTATTATACATAAAAAATTAAAGATTTGCTACATCTACATAAGCTATCCAGGCATATGACGCTGTATTTAGAAATTTCTAAGGTACCAGATTTATATAATTCTAAAGCTGCATTCCCACCTCTGTAAATCTATACGTTGTACGCTATGGATAATTTTTAAACGAGGTCATTTGGTATGATCGGACATGCTCGTGCTTTGTCGTTGCTATACTACTGTTGAGCGAGATAGTACGAGCTTGTCCGATCATACCAATTGCACTCGTTAAAAACTATCTACAACGCACAGAGTGTTAAATTACTGAGGTGGGAACGCAGCTTAACTGTCCGTAATTACCACCCAGACGTAACGAAAAAAGTTATATTTTTCAAAAAAATAATGCATATAATTTCCTACAGAATAATAATTCTGCTCTGAATGAAACTAAAATTTTAAACATTTTTAAAACAATTTTCGTTTTATTTAGATTTTCATGCGCCCAACGTTTCTCTTTTGAAGTTTTTTTTTAACTGCTCTACATTTTCGTGAAAACAGGTTTGTGATGATTTCATTTGTGAAAACAAAATAAAAAGAAAATGAATCAACGCGAGGCGAGAAAAAATCCGGAAAATGTTTTAATTAAAATAAAAATAATTAGAAAGATTTTACCTAAAATACGTGACGAGTTACGCGAAAAATTATTCGTGTGCTACAAGAAAAGTTTTTGAGTTTAAAAACAGAATTAAAAAATAAATTACCCTAATGATTAGACCTACTAAGCATGCTGCACTTTTTATTAGATTACAGATTGTATCAATGGTGTGTTGGAGCCGATTCTCACAGAACTGTCGTGAACCTGTTGTTAATTTTTTATGGGTTTGGGAACCGGTTGTTGATTTGTAGGAATTTTTTCGCCAAATCAACTGATTTAAAATTTCATGAATTTTGCGAACCGGTTGATAAACTCACTATTTAAAATTAAATTATATAAAATTACAGTTAAGTATGAAAATCAAATATACTGACTACTCTAAAAAGATTATGATGCCATATTTTACATTGAACTTTATTATAAGAAATAGCTACGTGCTGTATTTAATTTATTTCTTTTGCGATGACGATTGCAATTTTGATTGGATGTTTGCTGTTTGCCAAAAACCGTAAATATGCTCCTGCCTCGTACTATTAGCTGCCTGGAATTTTTCACTCGTGAACGTATCTAGTATGAAATGAAGAATTGTATAGGCAGTGGTGTGTTGGAACCGGCTCGTGCAAGCCGGCTGTTAAATATATATAGCAGTGGTAATCAACCTGGTCCCTGGCTGGTAGAGGTTTTGTCCAATGCTGGCTACTCTCCGTTTTTTTTAAATTTAATTGACGTTTTAAACATTAAAATGGATATTTTTTAAAGTATTATTTAAAAAAATTTCATAGCATTATTGAAAAATATTTTCATTAAGTTTTCATAAAATTCTTTACTGTTTATAGTTAAATTTCTCAAAATATACAATTTTTATCGCCCGCGCATAAGTTTGAAAGAAACCAAAGAAAGAAACCGTCTGAATATTTCCGAAAGAGGAGACTTTCGTTTGTTTCTTACAAAAATTGAACCAGATATCCAATATTTAGTTTCGCAGGATCAGCCTCAAGGATCGCATTAATAATTTAATTAACTAAATGTAATTTCAATAGACTTCATACTTCTATGTATGCAAAGTATAAATAAAAAGATAAATTTAACTACATGTTTTCATTAAACCTCTACTCAAAAATTACGGGTAAGGGAAGTGTGGGTACTGTGTTACACAGGGTACTTTGTGACATCCAACGTTGCCACGTTTTGGTGCATGTATATTTGTTGTGTTTAATAATAAGAGAAGTTGTTTTATAAAGATTTTTTCACATGTGCTCTGCGTTGCTACGGTTTCGGGTTCAAATCACGTTCAGGCATGGAATTTTTCAAAAATAAGAATTTTCCTGGCTAATTGCCGAGGTAGCAAATGCCATAAAAATTAAAAATTAATTGGTTATAACAACATATAAATTGTTACACCAAGAACAATGATTCATAAAATAATATGTGTGGAGAAGGCTGTACGGGTGGCGGACATAAATAATAATAATAACAATAATAATAATACTAATAAGAAGAATATCTCTCTCAAGGAGGAGGAAAGAGGTCCAAGTATATGGATCTTTTGTCCGAGCTTAGAAAGCTGTATCCCGGGTATAAAGTTAAGCTTGTAGTCCCTGATAGTTGGTGTTTTGGGTGACATGAAAGCCTCCTATCGAAGGGAAATCGAGTCCATTCCCGTCTGTAGATCTTCTGCCAACTCTTTGATCTGCAGGATGCAGAAAGCAGTGCTGCTCGGGTCACTCCGCATTGTGCGGGCACTGGATCTAGCGTAATTCCGCGGCTGCATATCGCCAGGGTTTGGGATGCAGTCGTGTGTATTTAGCTCCACTAGTCTCTAGTATGACGCGGCTCAAAAGGTTGCTGAAGTTTGAGATTAGTGGACGCTTGTCAAGACCTTACAAACCCAATAATAATAATAATATTTATTAAATAGCACAATAATACAACTAGATTTAGATTCTAGGTTTGACCAGGTTCGAAATATTTTATTTCTTAATCAGAGCTACACAAATGATAGAATATAAGAAGTAAGAATATAAAATATACATAAATATAAAATTAAAAAATAAAAAACATAAAAAATAAAAAATAAAAAAATTAAAAATTAAAAATGAAACAATAAAATAGTAATGAACAAATAAATAATAAATAATAATGAATAATATAAATAATAAAATATAAAAAAATTAAGAAATATAAAAAATAAAAATACTGGGTGGGCCCAGTAAGACCTACCAATGTAAAACACAAATAACGTTTTTATTTTTATTTTTTTGTAGGTTATAATTGAATTTTTGGAAATTTATTCTGGAACCATACAGTACACAACAACGCGTTAAAATTATCGAGTTTTTCTATTCTTGTCAACGATCAATTGTTATGACTCAGCGTAAATATCGGCAACATTTTAATTCAAGATCAGCTCCCACAGCCTTCATGATTAGGAGTTTGGTCGGTCGTTTTGAAGAACTGGGTTCAATGGCCGACCGTCCTGGAAGAGGTGCCCATCAAAATATTCGTACTGAAGACAACGTGGAAACTGTACGGCAGAGTGTTGCAGATGATCCATCTGTCTCAACTCGTCGACGTTTCAGCCATTTGGGCATTTCCAGAACGACATTGCGTAGAATTTTAAAGTTGGATCTTAAGATGTACCCATACAAAATTCAAATTGTGCAAACATTGCTACCGCAAGACCACCAACAACGACTACAATACGCGAACGTCTGATTTAAAAAAATTCAGATTTTCCTTGGCCACCTCGCTTGCCAGATTTAACTGCGCCCGACTTTATTTTTATAGGGATATTTAAAAGACAAAGTGTATGTTAATAAACCAGAGACTATTAGACAGCTGAAGCAGAATATTCGAGACGAAATACTGAGCCTTCAACCAGAAACATTACGTGGTGTAATGGAAAACGCGTTAAAAAGAGCCAATCTCTGTATCGAGAAAAATTGTTGTGAAGTGTGAATATTCACACATTTCAGGGTTTCGCAGGTATATAATAAGTGAAGGCGGTATGCTGAGTGTGTAGGACAAATTTTACCTTGTAGTAATCACGGCAAAATGAACGATATTTTTAAAAATAATTTATCGTCTGTTAATCATATAATAAGACTGGTTATTAAATTTACGCTCATAAAAATTAAATACAACATTTGTCAAAATATAACTAGAATTTTGACAAAATAATTTCAACATAATAAAAATGCAAAAAAAAAAACCGAAAAAAATAAAATTCACTCCGGTACTCGAACTCGAAACCCTTCGTTTTCCAACCAGTTTAAGAGTGCTCTAACGCATGTAGCCATCGCACGCCATGCATGTGAGTGTCTTACATTGGTATAACTTTTGTACTTTGTGAACCAAAAACCACAAAAAATGCGTTAGTTTCCAAAAACATAATCTGATCAAAAATTCCTGTTGTACTATTTCGGTTCACACTAATATACATTACTTAGAATTTTTTTAGATTTTTAGTTTAAACCATCTGGGCTACAGGGTGTGGGATAAAAATTTTTTTGCACATTTTTGGGCAAAATCGCATCAAAATAATTTATTTTGCAAAAATAAAAATTTGATCGTTAATTCACTTACTAAGGGCTTTCATTTGATACCCTACTCAGAATTTAAAAAAAAATATTTTTGTTTTCGATGAGCACATATTTGTTTATATTTTTAGGGGGGTATGTTTTTTAGATGTTTTAGTATTTTTCCTATGTGCGGGTCAAAGAGTTGTATAAGCATGCCAAATTTCAACTCTCTAGGTTTAGCCGTTTGGCTACAATTTTTACCAAACAGACAGACAGACAGACATACAGACAGACAGACATACAGACAGACAGACGACAAAATGACGGTATAAGGGTTTTTTGGTCATACCTACAAAACCCTAAAAATGGTGGACATTTCTCTGATGTCATATTTCATACATAATTTCCATAATATATATTTAATGTAAAAAAAAAATAATCAAAATAAATGATTATTACAAGAGTTATCAGTGTTTAACATTAGTAGGTCTTATTTGGCCCAGCCTGTATAAAAAATACAAAAAAAATTAAAATATAAATATAAAATATAAAAATGACAAATAGATGTTAAAAATTACTAGAAATATAAAGAATATAAAGATGATATAAAAATCCAGTAAATTAACATGTTAAAATTAGAAATAATGTAAAATGTGTTAATATAAATGAAAGATGAAGTACAGGAGATAATCAGATCAATTATGTAAAAAGTTACTGTGTAATAACGTTACTCAAGATAAAATATTATAAAAAGTATAATGACTTTCATTCATGATAGTAACTGACCTTGCTCATAGTGACAAATTTAGTTACTATTATCATAGTAACTGAATTACAGAACTGGTCTGCATAACATAATTAAACATACCTGATCTAAAATATACGGTCATTGTGAGCCAACTCTACATAAAATAATAATATAAATAATAATAACATCAAAACATAAAGTGATACTTATAACAGTATAAAAATAAAAACACTCGGTTTATTGTTTCAAAAAATTTATTTACTGTATTTATACGTATTTCGACTTACAAAGTCATCTTCAGAATAAATAGATCACATACATAACTGATATATATATATATATACCCGCAGGTAGGTACAACAAACAAGATAATAAAGGAAAAACCTAAAGGATTAAAAAGGTGTTAGAAGCGGAAGAACTAATGAGTTCAAGTTGTTCATTCATTAAATTTGTGTTCTTAGAAACGGCCTTTTTTTATACTCTAGTTACCTCCATAGATTAATAAATATTCCCATGTCCCATGAAGATTATAATACAGAATTAAATACTATTTTACAAATAGCTAAATATAACGGTTATAGCCCCTCCATAGTTTTCAAATTCTCAATAAAAAACATAAACAACCCTTTAAAAAATTTTTTTTCACTATGACCATTCTCCCCAAGATAAGATATATAGACGTATTCCTTTTATAGGCCACAGTAGTTACAAAATAGCCACCCAATTAAGAAAACAGAATATTCAGGCAGCTTTTCATAATAAATTTACTTTAAAAAGAATGTAAGTTAACAATAAAATTAATAATAAAAACTTCATGCTAAGTAGTGGCGTATACGAAATCAGCTGGAACGAATGTGATTTTATTTATATAGGAAAAACAGAGAGGAACTTCAATATTAGAATCAAAGAGCACATGAGCGCATGGCGTCTCAACAAAACACATTCAAATGTTGCAGAACACATGATTCACAATAATCATACGTTTGATTTTGATAATGTAAAAATATTACATGTACAACCTAAGGGATTAAAACTGGACATGTTAGAAGCGTTTGAGATTAAAAAGGCCGTTTCTAAGAACAAAAATTTAATGAATGAACAACTCATTAGTTCTCCGCTTCTAACACCTTTTTAATCCTTTAGGTTTTTCCTTTATTATCTTGTTTGTTGTACCTACCTGCGGGTATATATATATATATATATATATATATATATATATATATATATATATATATATATATATATATATATATATATATATATATATATATATATATATATATATATATATATATATATATATATATATATATATATATATATATATATATATATATATATATATCAGTTATGTATGTGATCTATTTATTCTGAAGATGACTTTGTAAGTCGAAATACGTATAAATACAGTAAATAAATTTTTTGAAACAATAAACCGAGTGTTTTTAACTTTAAACTTTTTTAAAATGTTTCAACGAGTGCCTTCAACTAATTCAATTAATATTATTATAACAGTATCTTTATCTGACAAACATTTTTCAAACATTTGCCAGTCGTCCTCTTTCGGAAAAGGGAGGAATCCTTACCGAGATATTTGTTAGTCACAAATTCCCAAATAACAAATAAAAGTGGATTGGAATTCACATTAATTGCAAGTCCCATTTGTCTGTCTAGTGCAGGCAACACGCACTACATAGGTGTATGACGGGACATCACCTCATTCAGTAATAAGTCGAATAAACGAGAGTATAGGTACGAAGACTTAGAAAGATTATAGCCAATAAATGCTTGTTGTCAGCCCTTGTTTGATGCTGGTTAGTGCACTCATAGAAAAAATTTAACCGGCGCCGGTTTATAGAAATTTCTTAATTAAAAAATGGCCTGGTTTAGAATTAATGTTCTTATTCCTGTTTGAGGTGTCATATACTTACTAAAATGTGACATTTCTGCAAACTAGATGTTATTAAACATATTCATAACAAAAATTGTGATATGTGATTTTTAAAATATTTTATTTGCTTGCTATATTTGCTCAGTATAAAATCATTTTGCAAATAGTCAGTAATAATAATAATATTTAATAATAATATTTATTCTGTTTTAAAAAAAAATATTACATATTTTACAATCGTCAATCGTTACATAGGTACATGGTATTTAGCTGGACAAACTGAGTGATCATAGAACCTCCTTCAAGTCACTGAAATCGTTTATAAGATACTCCTCAGCGGAGTAGAAAGCCTTGCATATTAAATATCTCTTGGTTATTTTTTTGAATTTTAAAATGTTGAGACTTTTGATGGCTGGAGGAAGCACATTGTAAAATTTAATTGCGAAGAAATTGGTACTATACCTGGACATTCTAAGTCTTGTAAAGTCTGGACGTATCTCGTTTTTATTTCTAGTGTCGTGTCTATGGACTGAACTATGGACTAGAAATTTGGTTTGGTTTTCATGAACGTAGAGGATGCAGTGGTGGATATACAGGGAAGGTAACGTTAATAAACCCAATTCCACAAATGTTTTCTTGCACTCGGACCGGTATTGGATGTTCCCCAATATCCTGACAGCTCTACGTTGTAGAGAATTTAAGACCTAAGTTTTAAAATGTGTTTATTAATACAGAACGAGCTCACCGGAGGTATAAAGGAGCTGCACGTGCCTCATAAACTGCAGTTTATCCCCTCTGCTTTATGATTTAAAATGTTCCTAACCAAAATTTCTCTGTTAAAGCATAAACGGTTAATATCGTCGAAATCTGAGAAATATATTTTTTTATTTAGTTACCGAGTGCTGCTGTCTACTCGACGTAACGGTTATATATGCACATATTACATCTTCATCAGCTCATAAACGTCAAACAGTAGTCTCACCGAGCCGTAGTTATCACTACTGCACTGCTATTATGTATTGGACACAGTCCTTCCACTCCGAAGAGTAAAGTGTTAAGTCTACTACTCCCACGGTAATCTAATCCGGGTTAGGAGCAGTACAATTTAATATGTGATGCTTTTATGTTTCTACAATTTTTTAATTTTATCAAATAAGGATGAAGTGATAAGGACTGGTATTCGAAGCCGGGATCTTTACTAAAGCAGGTTTGTTACCTCTACGCTACCATTGTATGATATTAAAACCTGGGCACTCACCGTATATATAGCAACTTGTACCCAACGTACGTCCTTAGTTTTTATCTCTGTGATCATATTTGAATATATTCAGTTAAACGTATGTGTGTTTTTGTACATGCAATATTTTCTCTCGCTGGTTGAAAAAGCGATTGAAACCAAAGAATAGTTCTTTCCCAACATCCGAACGAATGACATCGCTTTATTTCGATGACCTTCTAGATTGAACCATACATTTTTTAATCGTCATCGGCCAAGTATATTTTTCGCAAGTATACCAATATCACTATGACGAACATTACTACAAAAAAATGATAATTTAATTTGAAAAAAGTCTTGATGCAGATTTATGGATCGGAGAAATGACAAAAGAACCGGAAGAACAAGGTTCTTCGGGTTCTTCTACCATATTTATACCAACAAAAAATTGCAGAAATTTTGGAAAAGATTTCTGAGCGACTGGAAATCTTTGAAATACAGCAGTCAAATATGGAAAGAGCAATATATAGGTATACTAGCGTCGGCGAATCAACGCAGTTACGTCACACGACGTAACAAACAATTACATTGTTCCAAACAATACAGTCGTTTGTTACATATTGTGACGTAACTGCGTTGATTCGCCGACGCTAGTATACTAGGTGAATCACTAACAAGATTTTGACGAAATAAGACAATTAAATATCATATTTTCTTTTACTTCACAAAAAGTGGAAAATACGTCTCTTTTACAGTGAAAAGTTTTTTCTAATTCCATTGTATTTGAAAGCAGGTTGAAATCAATCCGGATTATAGAATGAAACTTTTTTATATTTATATTTTATGTGTTTCTTTTTTCAACAAAAAAATGAATATTTTTTACTTAAAAAGTTACATGGATGTCTATCTTGTTTGTCATTAAATATTCTACTTTAAGAATCAACAAAAAAAATTGTTTCATTTGTCTAAAAAATACAATCAATTATTTACAGTCAAGACAGCCAACGTGTAGAAAACAAAATTATCTCAAGATTTTTCAAGAAACTTCTAACTATCTGTAACTTTGTCGTCTACCTAAATGATAAATCTTCACAAGTTAACAAACGGTAGATAAAAATAAAATAATTCTTATGAAAACAAAAGTAACTTAAATAAAATCGAGACGAGAAAAAATATATTTTTGCAAAATCATTTTGTATTTCGTCTAGAAAGTTTCATATAATTATCGTAGTATCTTGATTTTGTCTATAAAAATGTCTTATTTAAGCTAAATTGCTGATGACAATTTTAGAAAAAAATACATTTCTGTAAAAGTTTAACAAGTTTTGGTAGTTTTTGGAAGTTAGTAAATTAGATAAATTTAGATAACTGCGTAGACTTTATCAATTAATATAGAGAAAAGGAGAGACTCAGTTTTAGATAAAGAAAAAGTAAGAAGCAGAGACAGGCAGAAAGAAGAAAATATGCTTTACTTGCCATTTAAGAATTAATGTTATATAAATTAAGAAGTTGCAATAAATTCTACAATTGGGCATTTTTTCGAAATTTTATCTAGCAGAGTAGAGATGTCCAATTCCTTCCCTATATCTTCACTGCGAATATTGTCAAATATGCTACATTATTTAACGACCCTCAAAAATTTCAATTTCGCTGCTTAAATTATGTTTTAATGTACCAGGTCGTCAAGGATTAATGAGGTAGTTAATAATATTGCCAACTTTAACAGCTTATTATTTGACAATGGCTTAATATTTTACCGTTCTGTTTTTTTTTTTTGTGGAGAGTTACACATTTCGGCTGTTTAAAGAAATCATTGTATGCTCTAAAAAATATCAAAAACTTTTTTTAAAATTAATTTTGTTGAAAATGGGACGGTCGTAAATTCGCACTATTATGAAGTATGAGTTCTTACGTGGAACTACGGAATTGCAGACCACGCGAAACATTAATAGTGTATTTAGCTCTAGTGTTACTACGCAGCAGACACTATCAAATTGGTTCGCCAAATTTCGTACAGGTAACCAAACAAAAAAAAAACTGGTTCATCGATCACAGCAGAAATATACTGCAACCAACTGGACGAAATTATGCAAAAACTTAAAGAAAAACAACCTAGATTGGTCAACAGATCGACTTCTATCTTATTGCATGATAACGCTAGACCACACAGTGCACAAATGACTGTGGCAAAACTACAGGAATTGGAGTTGGAACTTCATCAACATTCTCTATACTCACCAGACCTAGCCCCCACTGACTACCACTTCTTCCGCAATTTGGACAAGTTTTTAATAGGAAAACAGTTTAATTCCGACAATGTTCTAAAACTAGCCTTCCAGGAATTCATTGACTCTCGTCCGCCAGGGTTTTATACCATTGGCCTGAACAATCTGCCGCTTAAATGGCAAAAGTGTATAGACGATATGGGTGCATAATTTAATGAATAAAATAATTTCTTATATTTTTAAGTTATCAACCAACTTTGCCTTTTATTCTACAAATTTCATCCTTGACGACCTAATATATATATATATATTTATATATTGTAGTATGCTAGATTAGTTACTATATGTGAAAATTGGAGCTGCCATTGATTTATAAAAACAATTTCAAATAAATCGTTAAAAATATATTGTAGAATTCAATATATTGTTTTCTTTTTTGCCGCATTTTATTTAAATGTCAAAATTTAGGTAAGTCTGTACCACGCACGTCTATGGATCTAGTCTAGAGCTCCGTCACTGGTAAGCGGAGCAGAAAGCATTGCAATGAAGTGGCAAAGACAATTTATATTGATCACCCAGTATTACTCGTCATTTAACCACTGTTCTACTCAAAGTGGGTTTGCGCATTGGTGTTGGTACTCGATATATCGGCTGACGAAACACGGTGTGGATTTAGAAAAGAAATAAACAATAGTATAATATATGGCACAACTAAGGTAGAGGTATGCTTCATCAGATAGTTTGAATAGCACTGTTTTAGACTTTACTGTTGAACTCTATTTGGTATAATGTTATTCTGGCAAAACTTCCTCTTAATTAATAAAGAAGCAGTTATCTTAACTGTGTATAAATTTTCTTAATTGCCGCGAAAATACCATTGCAGACTATATTCTTCTTTAATAATTAGCGTTCTGCAAAGTATATCAGAATCAAATAGAATAATAATGCAGGGCTTTTTATGATGTAATAATTTGTACAATTGTCAAACTAAATGTAGTAGTTAAACGGGCTGCTGGATTGTTCTAAAGCATTTAATGATACTCAACTAGATTACGAACTCCATTTGCGTAATTGCCCTTTGTTCTTGAAGACGGAAAAGCACCGTGCGTAGTTTGGGCTTCTGTTTACCATCCTCACTGTCTAACAATCCACCAGATACATTTAGATTACGATCTCTCAATAAAAGAATTGTTAAATGATTTTAGTATTCTTTAAATGGCTTAAGTTTTTATTGAAGTGTTGAAAATTGGTTCTATTTTCAATTATCTTAATCGATTCAAATTATCTGTTTTGAAACTAATACCTTTTAAACTTTAGAAAGTAAATCAATACCAACACTAGCTAATGCTTGTTTATTAGGTACATATGTGTAAAATTAAATTCAATTAACAAAATATATGCTATTTTTGTGAACTGCCATCTATCGGGTTTGTTTCGAATTCCTTAATAGAGATCATACACAGTGGATATCGTTTATAACGACGTTGAAGGGACCAATGAAATTTGGTCGTTATAACCATAGGTTGCTATATCCAAACACTATAAATACAATATTGAAAAATATGTAAATATAGGCTATTCCAAACGTTTAAGCGGGACTAAATTTTGCAATCTAGTTACTTTCATCGTTTTAATCGTTCTTTTTGGCCGTTTTGTTTAAGCTTTGTAAATCATACTTACAATAAACATTTTTTGGTTAAGGTTAATATCATTTTAAAATGTCATTTTCTTTATATTTTCATTTTTTGTGTCATTCTTAATAAAAATTTCCTATTTATTTATTTTTTTGTCATTAAAATAGGTAAAAAAGTATTTTATTTTTGTCATAAGTCATTCGTTTCTATGGTTTCACTGATGAAATTTAAAATTTTTACATACCAAACGTCAAATATGAAATAACCCAAGCAAGGTCCTTTCTCTTGACAACCTAAAAGAACGAAATTCCCATTTAGATCCGCCTAAACGTTTGAAATAGCCTTACATTTTATTTATGGTAGAAAAGAGTAAATGCATATGATTGCGAGAAGCTTAAACAACAAAACAATATTCAAGTGTAACAAAACATAAAAAAAAAACAATCCAATTTATTTTACAAACAACTTAACACTTACATAATTGTACATACGTATGTATCTATGTAATCATATTTAAATTTACATTTTGGTTTGTTTTTGTGATTTTTGATTTTTTAAAAAGTTTTTTTCAATCATTTTTTCCCAGTGTAGAAATGAAAGACCGCTTTTAAATTTTGATTAAACGTGAAAAAATGTTGAATTGTTTCAACTGCTGAAAATGCATCCTTAATCTGTTTGGAACTCGGTTGTTTCTTCCATTTTCACTTCGTCGTTGTTTATATCTGACTGCAAATTCGGATCCAGCTATAATGTCATCTTCCGTCATATCCTCCTCCGTTTCGAGTTCTTCATAAATATTTCCTTTCGCCATATCGACGTCGATGACGTACCTTCAACTCGCAGTTAACCACTGAACGAATATGTTTATCTGTCGCGTTTCGCCTTGCCTTTTCATAATTTGGTAATTTCCCTAGCCAGTTTGGTACTTTCTTGGCGTTTTCACGTTAGGCAGTGGTGATCCGTCGTTATAAAAGATAATTTGACCCAAATTTCAAGCCATTTTTGTCGTTATATTAATTTCGTCGTAATATCCAATTGTAGCAAACTGGTAATTAATAAAGATTATTCGTTATGTAGGTGTCACTTAATGAGTATGATAAGGCAAGCTAATAAAGAGTAAGGAATTGAGATTCATTCAATAAGTGACCACCGCCGTGTACGGAAAATAACAGTTAACTAGTGTTTCATTAATATATCCTTACATGAAGTGAGTTCCTAAAATATAGGGGAATGAACACAGTACACCAATGTTGTTATTAGTAGAGCCCTGCAAATCCGCGGATATCCGCCATTTTTCTGCGGATGCGGATAAATTATCATTTAAATCGTGCGGATGTGGATTATATATCATATCCGCTTATCCGCAATATCCGCGTGAACATAAAATCTTCGGGTGGTCGCCTCTTCCTATGGAAGATGCGTTTAGAACCCCAAAAATGTATCGCTGACATTAGTATTGTGCTTATGGCAAGAGTGAAATAAGAATACGTTACGGCACTTTTTACTTTTTTTACTCTTAAATTGTTAAATGTAGTAGAGTTTATATAACAGTCGAAAATACAACAATTTCTTTGGATTTATTGCGTTTATTAATTTAAAAATAATTATGTATCGCCTTATTTTGCATTTTTGGAAATATTAGTAAAAATTAACCATGGTAATTTGCCACATTTAAAAACATAGAAGCTCATATCAAATAAAAAAATATTAAAAATATCTTAATATTCTTGAAATCGTCATATAACTTTGGTCTTTTAATAATATGATGAATTTAAGAATTTCGTTTTATTATTAAGAAATATTTTTTTTTTTACTTTGCTGATCTTATAGGACTTTCCTTGTTATTTATTGGTCATAAATGTGATAAATTAATCTGTTTAATTATTTCTAAATATCGCTGCTGTAAAATAATAGCGAGATATCTTAAAAAACTAAGTTTCTGACATATTGCTATTTATAGTTTTACATTTTATATAAATTTAAGAGTCGAATAATTGTAGTTTCCATCTTTATTTTTTAATCTATATAATCTCAGTACGACGTTAGATAGAATACAAATTTCTGGACAAATTAGTAGTGTTTTAAAACAACGATATGCCAAATAAGGCGAAACATGCTAGATATTTCCGAACAGACAACAAATTCTGTGCGAATTGTGCGGATATTTTTGCGGTTGCGAATCGGATGCGGATTTTATATTTACAAAGGCTGCGGATGCGAATCGGATGCGGATGCAGAAAAACGTATCCGCGCAGTGCTCTAGTTATTAGCGATAAGTCTCACGTATGAAAAGTTTTGTTTCTGGCCGGGACTTTTGGACCGCAAATTTCGTCGCAAAAACCGATATGTCGTTATATCAGGTATCGTTATAAACGATATCCACCATATATAATTTTAACTAACTCTTATTTATTATTTATTTATTTTTTTTGTTATGTTTTGTATGAATATAATTTATGTACGATGACTGTACAGTGATGTTTCGCCTGCTTCGCACAACAGGCTAGGTACGGGGCTAGTGCGAAATGCACCTGTATCCAATCTCATATTCATTTTGATAATTTTCAACACCAATGTTCCGTGGAACATAGTTTGAGAAACGCTGCTTTAAACCATTGTCAGTTTTCTCATTTGTTTTCTCCAGCTATGACCTATATGTAATGTGTGATATATTGTTCCAGGTGTGGGCGGGATGCGTAATGTGGCTGTCACAATACCCGCGGCTGTCTCGCCCGGTGATACGGTGACACTACAGTGCACATATGACCTTGAAAATGATTCCCTCTACACCGTCAAGTGGTACAAGGGAAGGAAGGAGTTTTTCAGGTACATACCCAAAGAACTGCCACATACAAGAGTGTTCCCAATATTAGGAGCAAATGTTGATGTAAGTATAAATGTACATTATAATTCATTAAAGCACAGAGTAAACAACACAGTCTTTATAAATTTCTCATACAAAACTAATGCTATACAAACAAATTCATATTCATTCATTGCTGCATAACTCTTCGTTATTTCAAAACAAAAATAATATTGACTATTTATAATTGACTATTTATTTATATTTTAATTACTGGCTTATTGTTTTTACATTATGATTTTCCACTCATTTTATTCCTTTAATTTACAATGATCCTACGTTTTTAGATCAGGTATGTTTTTTGACACTGGCAACTATCTCTTGTACTCCATATTTTATATTGTGTGTAGCTCTGATGAAGAAATAAACTATTTTGAAACTGGTCAGCTAGATCTAGTTGATGCCCGTAACCCGTACAACCTTTTTCCACATATTATATTCATTTGTATTTGATTAATCACTCCAATAATCAGATACAGACAATAATAACAGGTCCATTGAAAAGTCTCAACTACGATTTTTCTTGGAGGCGGGCTCAGAAACCAACATTTTTTTAGGGGGCTCAGAAGATTCTCTGGGAGGGTTCTCTGTTATTACAATATAGGTTATTACAGATAGGTAGCTCGCTTCGCTCGGCTTCTTCTAACCAAATTCTTACTAACCCAACCTAACCTAAGATAGTGTTTTGTCATCAAACTAGAAGATAGGTTAGTTCTCTCCGCTCGGTTCTAGACTTTTACTAACTAAACTTAACCTTATTATCTTGTTTTTAATTACATAGTACTTTATTTTCCCCCATATTAGCCCAATTAAAAATGTATATAATTGTGCATGCGTTTCTAGACCAGAAGCCATTGTTTTAAAGCCACTGATAATGCTTGAATTATTTAGTGAAGTTGTTATGTGCTAGCAACTATAAAGAAATTTGTAATTTTGTATTGTCACCTATTCTTTACTCCAGCCTTTTTTTATGTTTGTGAGTCCCCTGGCTTCAGGCTTATGTTTAGTTATAAAAATAATGTTATATTAATTATAACAGTATGGAAAGGGTTGTACTAATGCAACTAGATCGAGCTGACCAGTTTCAAAATATTTTTTGTCTTCATCAGAGCTACACAAATGAAAATCCGAATTAAATATGCATTAGCTGATAGAAAGTTTAAAAAACATACTGATCTAGTAACGTAAGGTCATTGTTTGGTAGTTTTAATTCATGGCAATCATGGTGTAAAACAACAAATAAGTTAAAAAAGGATAAATAAACAATAAGTAGTCAAAAAATAAAAGTTAAAAGCTACAATACACAAAAATTTAAAAAAAAAAATTAATATCGCCGTGAATATTGTGTGACAGAGACTGCAGTACTTCTATAATCCGAATATTTGCAGAAGGAAACTTCACAAATCGAACCGAAACGAGCAAAACTTGTTAAGGGTGCGCTCAACCGTACAGTTTCCTATACAAGACTAACAACCTGAAATAAAATTAGTAACAATCTATACATCAAAATTTTCAGCTAATTTTTATCTACCTAATAGGATATTTTTAATTGTCAAAAGAACTGTCATGTAATTGAAAATAAACAACTTGCGTTATAGACGCCATCTGGTAAACCATTCGACGCATATTTGTGTACCATGCGGCAAATTGTAGCTAAGACTTCATTCTACAAATATGTTTGGAAATGATTTGTTCTATTGTGAAAATTACTTATAGTTATTGTACTTGGTAATCTACATTTGCCGCCACCTCGAATCTGCTGCGATACTCAATATAGGTGCGGCGGATAAAAATGTTCCATTTTATGTAAAGAATATTTGTACCAAGTGGCATTTCATTATCATCAAGTATAATATTTTTCGACGAAGGCTCTGAACTATAAACAATCATGTCGAAAAAAATGTTAACGTATTATTTGAACATTTCTACACAAAACTATTTAAATATAAAAATTATTTGAAACCCACAAATATATTTAAAAAATTACAGAACATTGTTGTGTAATACCCATTATTAAGTTATTTAGCAATCACATTTTTACAATAATTTTTTCTACAATCAAAAATATCCTATTAGATAGATAAAAATTCTGTGTAAAATTTTATGTATAGATTGTCACTAATTTTATTTCAGATTGTTAGTTTTGTATAAGAAACTAATAATCTCTGGGGGTTGTACGTAGCGTTAAATGAATATTTTCCCACAGAACTAAAGTTTTTTGTAGTGATACCAAATATCAATTTTAAAACAATCAAATTTGTTGCATGTATCTTCTTAAAACCACAAAAATTATTCAAAACATCCTTTAAAGGGTCAGAATTTCAACAATCCATTACTTTCCATCCCTTATCACACCCTTATCATTAAAATTCACACATAGATTTACGACATTCAACGAATACCTACATCTTTGACTTTAGTGGGGTCGGGAAAATTGTCCCAGCAATAGGGAATGCCTGAAGAATTCCGATACGCTGAATATTGGGGGATTCAAGGTCATTTAGGGATTATGCTCGATATTAGAATTGATGTAAGAATAGAATAAATGCTTGATAAAATCTCATATTGTTCGGTGATACAGCAAAATGAAAATAGGAAAAATGATTGATATATTATGATGGAAATTAGAAAAGCGTTTAGGAAGAAATTGATATGTGGGAAAATAGATTCAGTATTAATATTGTGAAGTGATACTGCATTTTTTCTTGTAACTGTAATTTAGCCAGTGGTGCGCGGACTATGGGTTACTACCCCCTGAGTTGTTTGGGGGGGAAATTAATAGGGGTTGCGGTTTGTATTTTGGTCAAAGTTCGTTTTCAGTTCTTTCTGAACCCCAGTATCTACTTTACCGTTTTATTAATATGCAATTCATTTCAGTGAGTACGAGATCATATGTATTATAGACCGGGAGCTCATGACAGTTTTTGGTCTCCGATTTCATACAGCATGCCTTTTGGAGGAGAGAATATTTACCCTGTGACAACAAAAAAGGGATGGTACTAAACCCCTGCACGCTTTCCGGTCATAGGGAAAATTGCATTTCCACTTAAACACAAAATTTTTGTGCTTTTCTCTGATTTAATATTGCTTGCCCTTTTATCAAAAGAAAGTTATAACAAATTTAAAGTCTTTTAAATATATGCATGCGATTCGGAGGGTCCCAAAGGGCTCAAACGGTCATGTGATATTGTAATAAAAAAATATGATTTTCCGCATTTTCATACAGCATGCCTATAATTAAAAGACTTTAAATTTGTTATAACTTTTTTTTGACAAAAGGGCAAGCAATATTAAATCAGAGAAAGACACACAAATTTTGTGCAAGTGGAAATGCAATTTTCCCTATGACCGGAAAGCGTGCAGGAGTTTAGTACCATCCCTTTTTTGTTGTCACAGGGTAAATATTCTCTCCTCCAAAAGGCATGCTGTATGAAATCGGAGACCAAAAATGTCATGAGCTCCCGGTCTATTATATTATATAAACACTAGCTGAACACCCGTGCTTCGCTACGGTATACTGACGATCTCATTAGTGTAAAATCCTTAGTTTGTTTTTAAACATGGGTATGGGTAGACTTACCATACGTCCCGGTTTGACCAGGACTTTCCCGGTTTGAAGGTATGGTCCCGGCGTCCCGGCCAGTTTATCATTTTGTCCTGGATATTTGGTAAAAATTACTAAGTGCCGAATATACCATGAGTTCAAAAAGAAATTACATAAGGGTTGGCTATGGAAAATAAAAGTAATGTCAACAGCAAACTTTAGAATTAATTAACTGTCATCACTGTTGTTGTTGTCATAAGTTTATATTGTTATATAAAGCTTGCAGTAGACATTATTTTATTTTTCAATAGCCAACCCTTATGTAATTTCTTTTTGAACTCATGGCACATACAGTACAAAAAATGCAGCTTCAGAAAATGGCGAATAGGCAACTAATTAAAAATAACAAAGGTTTTTTTTTAAATTTAACGGTAGTGATAAATATTAATAATTTTTTAATAATAAGTTATGCTCAATTAAGAGTAATTAAAAATTATTACTACGTAATTTTTGTTTTTTTTTAACCATTCTGTTATTTAGCTTTTTCAATCATAAGTACTTTGCGTAGAAGGCGCTATTTTCTATTTTGAGCAAAATCTGAAAATTGTCCCGGTTTGAGAATAAAATATTATCGTAAGTCTAGGTATGGGTAACCTGTATAAGCAAAAACCAAGTCGATATCTCATGTGTCCTAAAAGATATTGGGGAATCCGTGAAAAACCTTCGACTCTTTTTCACCACATAGAGGTCAAACTTCAAAAATTCCTCTCTTAGTGGGTTCTTACGTCATACTGAGTAAAAAAAAACTGTCTAAAACTTTCTAAATATTAAAAAAAACATATATATGCCAAAAAGGAATGTTATAACTCAACAAACCAAAGAAATACGAAGGGTTCTATACCCTGAATGCAGATTCACCCTTTTAGGTATTGATTAGGGTAACATTTTAAAATAAGTTTAAATTTATATGGGTAACTTTTGCAAGCAAAAACCAAGTCTCAATAATCCTAAGAGATATTGAGGAATCACATTTCAGGCCTTTTCATCCCCTTAGTGATCGAATTTGGGAAAGTTCCATATTAGTGGGTGCTTACGTCATGGAGGGAATATATTTCCCGTATTTCATATCTCTATGTCAAGGGATGTTCTATCGAATAAAAAAATACCAATTAACCCCGATAGGGAAAAAATTTAAAATATCTGTCAAAACGCTTACTAAATATTTTAAATAGAAACCTATGTACCAAAGTGAAATGTTGTAACTCAGGAAATACAAAGGTATCTATAATTCAACCCGAATGTACCATAGAAGCATCGCTTTAGAGGTTGATTAGGGCAAAATACTGAATTTCTGTTTTAATAATTTGTATGGGTAACCTTTGTAAGCAAAAACCTAGTCGATGTCTGATTAGTTCGAAGAGATATTTAGGAATCCTTGAAATCATAACCCCCCCCCTCTTTACCCTCTTAAAGGTCGACTTTCGAAAAATCTCAGCTTAACACACGTGTAAAAACATTAGTGCAAAATTATAAATAGATTACATGTAAGTAATGAAATTAACAATTACTTGGACATATTATGTCAATGTACTTGTCGCGCCAATGATGGTGATGAATCCATATTCCACTGCTTGATATTTTTTAATGCATGTAAAACAATATCTAAGTTTTGAATACTCTTACAACATCTTGAGAAAAAACTAAACTGACTTAAAATTTAGATTTTAATTATTCGTAAGTTGTTTGAAGAGTTCCGTTAGTGCAGTAGCTGGAATACCGCTTTAAGCTCTGCTTATTAACTAATATTTGCGAGGATTTCACGCCCTTTTAAAAGCTCATGCAGCTATGCGCTTTACTTGAACTTTTAACATAAAAAAAACAAGTATCCTTCAAACATTAACTTACTATTTTAAGTTAACGTCCAAGTTATGATATTGCTGAATCTTCACTGAAAAGTTAGAAATTCTTTTTATTTTAATTGGATAAATTTTATGAGATTGAATTCTTAGAATTATGATTTGAACATTTAAAAGTGTTTAGTAAAAGTTTGGTTTCATCTTATAAATCAAAATTTTATGGTCCACTGGCGAACTAAATTTTAAAATGACATTAATATCTGCTTCAAAAATACTGTTCTTAAAATATAAACCTATATTTAAGTTTGTTATATTTATTGATTCAATCGCAAAAATGACAATAAAAAATGTTTAAATTTAAAATTCTGGCAGCACTGAATGTCTTTTATCCCTTACTTATTATGCCTAAAATATTCAAAACTTCAGACGTTATCTTAAATTTCTTTAGAAACTTGCAAAATTTAGTGAATGGTTGTTTATTTACTTCATATATTTTTTTGTAAGAGATTTCACCTTTGTCTAAGCTATTGATGTCGAATCCAACCAGAAGAATTCTCCCCGGCCTGTATTTAAAATTTTATAAAATTGGTATATATTAGGGACATTCAATAATTAAAGAGACAAATTGATGTAGAAAAAAAAAAAAAAACTGTGAATTTTTACAAAATAAGACTTTTACTACTTCTCAACATAATCCCCACGAATATTAATACACTTGTCCCAACGATGAACTAGTTTTTTTATACCTGACGCAAAGAAATTTTTGTCTTGTTTGAGCAAGTTTCCCACAAATTCTTTGACTTCCTCGTTGTCTCTGAACTTTTTTCCATGTAATGCCTCCTTGAGTGGACCAAACAAATGAAAATCAGAGGGAGCCAAATCTGGACTGTAGGAAGGATGCGGTAGTATCTCCGAACCCATTTTTTTAATGGTTTCTTGGGTCAGCTTGGCGATACGAGGGCGAACATTGTCGTGGAGCAATATCATGCCTTTTCTTTGGCACTGTATATTGTACGCTGATCTTCCAAATAATCACGAAAGACGACACCTCGGGCATCCCAAGATGGTCGACAAAACTTTCCCCCTGATGCTTGCGTTCTGAATTTCTTTCGGATAGGTGAGCTGGTGTGCTACCATTCCATGCTTTGTCTTTTGGATTCTGATTCAAAATGGTGAACCCAAGTTTCATCACACGTTAAAATCGTGTTTAGAAAAGGGTCATCTTCCCTTTTATAGCGTTCTTTCAAGTCTGTACACACTTCGAGTCTTGTTTCCTTGTGTTGTTGCGTTAACTGTTTCGGGACCCACCTTGCACTTGTTTTGCTGTACTTGAGCTTGTCAATGAACACATGATGAACTGTGCCAACACTTACTGCACCTTTTTTTGCTATATCTTCAACAGTAATACGTCGGTCTTCACGAATAATGTCGTCAATGCGGGTTTCAAGCGAAGGAGTTGACACTTCAACTGGCCGGCCAGGACGTTGCTCTTCAGTCACTGAGATTCGACAATTTTTGAACTGTTCTACCCACTTATAAAAATATCCGCGATTCATACAACTTTCACTATACTGTAAAATCAATCGAGAAAAGATTTTAGCCGGTTTTTCACCTTCAGAAAACAAAAACCGGATCTCTGAACGTTGTTCAACTAATGTGGAAACTTTAGTTTGGACTTAAGAAGCGGACACGCCATCGTTAATTGTAATTTAGAGGTTATAAACAAAACAATTTTTATCCGTCAGGTATTCTCAGCTCATCCCAGTGATGCCAACCTAAAGTCATGAAAGTACCAAACACCTCCTACAAACCGTTTTTTTTTTTCTTGTCTCTTTAATCTTATCAATTTGTCTCTTTAATTTTTGAATATCCCTCGTATATAAAGATATACATATAATATTTATTACTGTATTAATATTGTATTTGAACTTTCAGCATAATACGTGATTATTGGCCAAATAATTTTAATTGTAAGGTACCTACAAAATTATATTTGTGGCTGTGAGGCAACTAATTTCCAAAATATTAACCACAAGCGTCTGTGAAACTAATACCATGTACCAAACAGTTATTAAATATTAACATTAATTTATTAACGTTAAATATTATAACATAATTTACACGATGTATAATAGGCTTCAAAAGTTTGTATTTAATTTCGGGTAAAGTTTCGTTAAAACATTGTTATAACATGTTTAACAATGTCTATTAATAGTTAACTCCAAAATATTCATGTTATCAATTTGTTTATAGATTAGCAAATCCGGTCCTAACGAAGTGGTACTTCGAGATGTCCAGTTAGAAATGGCGGGGAAGTACAGGTGTGAGGTTTCAGCAGATGCTCCAACGTTCCATACAACCATGGTGTGGAGTTATATGCACGTTGTCTGTAAGTAAAATCACATCTAATTTTTATAATTGTTAAGTTCTCATTCACACCCGCAATACCGGTGCCAACGCTGGCAGCAGCTTAAACCATTACAGTCTTTCACACACACACCGGTGCCAGCACCTGTTTTAACCACTGAAATCACGCACGTCGTTATTTCTTTTGGTTATTGTGCCTTAGAAGGAAGTACCGAAGAGGCTATGTGAGGAGGCTATGATATATAATATATAAAATGTCACGGTTGGTTGATTTATTTATTTCATTCGTACTTACTCTCATCCCTTAACTCTAGGTCTCCTCACATTATGAGTATCCAGACTTGCGAGCGGATCAAGTCTGGACCCCTCCCCTATTGGTTTGTTAGCTGGTTGCTATGATTCAATGAAGGATTAAGGGTTGTTCAATTAAACTCAACATTTTAGCTAATTTACTTTAATTACGGTTTAAATATTTACATGATTAGACTAGACTTACAATTATATGATGACTAAATCCAGAGAGACACGCATTCGTACACAATAGACACACTTTACACCAAACACTAATTTAACCACTACATGTTTCTAAATATTGTCTCTTCACTTTTTAGCTGGTCACTACACTAAAGTTCATACGGAATTACTTATTTACATTAACTCGACTCGCCCGAACGCACTAAATATCCCTAACCCATGATCTAACAAAATCTCACTCTACTTAAATCACGACTAAACTTCTTCACTCTTTAGATTCAACTTCCTTAATCACATCCTAACATTATGGTGGATTAAAATCAGCTCTTAACCATACAAACATGGCCTTAAACATGGTCTTAATCATACGACGGGTTAAAATCAACTCTTTCTTAAAAACACGACTACCCTAAAAAGCTTACATCATCCAACTGTTAAATATCATTTAGGACCTCGGTCAATCGAAACGACATTTATTATCCATAAATTAAATTGTATAATCTCCCCAGACAAGTAACCAACTATATATTTATTTTAAAACAGAGATTAATAGATTTTCCTCATATGGTTCTAACACTTAAAATCTAATGTATTAACACAGTTGTCTTTCAGTATTACAATTTACTATTTCCTTTTCATATTACATTTACAAAGTCTCAAGTTAACAACAACAATAATAAACAAGTGTACCCTTATCTTAAATGTCCTTTCTAAGAAAGAGATTATATCATTTAACAATTTAAATATTTTACTCTAACTGAATGATTATACTGAATTTATTTATGAAATAATACCAAAATTACCTCCCTTACAGCTAAAATAAAATATAACACTGGGTATTATGATTGTCAGATACTTATAAGCAGTTTTTACACAATCTTTAGAGAGGATCAGTCTAAATTCTTCAATTAATTTAGAATAATTATCAATTCACGTGTTCGTCAAAGATTCCTCCAGTATTTAGGTTATATGCCAAGCAGGGCTTTTGCCAACCAATAAAAAATGATCAACTAGGGCAGTGTGGACCAAAGTGTGGTACGCTAGGGGGTACACAAAGGGGTTTCAAGGGGTACGCGGCGCTAGGTAATCATGACTAGGTATACCACACATGGCGGTCACAGAGTATGCATATGTGAATCACATCGACTTAACGCTAGTATAAGTTGTCCAGCGTAAGTTGAGCCAATTTCAAAGTTATAAATTTTCTGCTTAAAATTATTTGCTCTTTGACATTCGTAAATCAAATTAATAGTTTCAATTCAGAGTTTATATTACGAACGCCACTGAGTCTCTCGGTTCAAAACGACGGCCTGTAGATGGTAGGAGTGCCCGCCCATCTGACAGCAAGATCTCCTTATGTTGGACAATTTATATTTCTTAATGTTTTTAAATTTTGTGTTTAGAACAACAAATTCTGTATAAATGCGATTTTTTATAACTCTTTTTTTAATTTCCTTATGCGTATTTGAGTTTTACATAAAAAACAGCTTAAAAATTTAAATATGTAATGTATTTTACCAAAGATTTCCCGACGCCCCTGGATCCACCCCTAAGGGTTCGCCGGTAACACTTAACTCTCAAAAAGAGTACACGGTGATTATAACTTTGGTAAACACTGATCTAAGGCAAAAATGGATAGACTAAATAAGAGACTTTACCGGGGCAAAGCTTGAAGTCAGCCTCAAAAATGCAGAAGACTGGTAGAAATGGTGCGAGGTACATACAGGATGACTCTATAATAAAGAGAAAAACGACTAGAAAGCAAAATACTATAAGTCAATAGTATTTTGTACTAGGATACTATAATGAAAGCAATAAGATACCGGACCAGCTTCCGATTTGTCGAGAACAACATCGGCTGCATTTACTGGTGTTGGCGGCTGGAACGGCAAATGTACCGGGATGGGTTATATGTGAAAGCGTTAATTTAATTACACTGAATTCCGCACCAGAACCGGCTGTAACAATTTCAATCTTTCACACATACCAGGAAAACCGATATAGAACTGGCTTTAACCACTGTAGTCTTTCACATTCGCCGTCATCTTCTTGGGTTATTGTACCTTAGAAGGAAGTAAAGAGGAGGTAGAAACAAAAGGTAACACTGGGTACGATCCATTTTAATTATCAGATACTTGGAAGGCAGTTTTTACATGTTCTTTGGAAAATTTAGAAAGAACCAGTCTAAATTCGTCAGTTTCTTTCGTATGAATAGTAATCAATTTCGTAGGATGATTAGACAATAGTAATAAGTACCAGAATACTAGAATGAAAGAAATGAGATGTCGTCTTGGCATCCAATTTGTTGAGATCAACGCCGGCTGTTTTCTCTGAGTTGGCGGCCGGACCGACAAATCTGTCTGGCCGGGCTGTTTGTGAAAGCGTCTATTTGATTACATGGTATCCAGCACTGATTTTGCTGGGTTACATGAAAACACCCGTGCAAATTGTTTGTATTCATCATCATTGTTTAGTATGTTAATGTTAATTAGTTAATCTGTTTTGATAATGAGCGATAATATCCATATATGTATATATTAGATGTAGGTGTATAATATTAGCTTCAATCACGGATGAAGTTTCTGACAGGTTATACCACAATACTCGCGCAACATAATTTAGCATTTGCGGCTAAAATAATTACTGTTTTTGACAAGATGTTTGTTTTTCGCGGTAGCTTTTGGGCAGTTACGTAACTTTTTCGTAGCAAGTCAACCGTGTTTATAGATTAGAAAACTCCTAGTTAGGTACATGCGCGTTCTTAGTTTCGTTGAATTTGTTTAATACGTTTACTACACCGTAATTGCAATTTTGCAAAATTGTCAATAATATCTATCAGGTCTTAAGTCGGGTATGCACAATAAAACTGTTCATAAAACTTTTAATTTATTTTCGTTTAACCTTTAGTTTCTATAAAAAATACACCAAATTAATTTGTACATCTAATGCATAGACCTGAATCTAAAAATAATATCCCGAAAACTAAAAATTGGTAAATTGTAACTTGGTTCTCTTAATAATACTTTAATTTACTTACCAGATACCATACTTTACTTACTTTGTAAATATGGTTGTTTCAAAACCATTCAATAAAATGTGTAATGTTTTTGCGCAAGTCAGTTAAAGATGCTCTCAAGTTTCTAGATGTTGGGCAGTAGAGTACTTACGTCTTGTTAGCTAAACAAGAGAATTTCTCGCATGATGTAACCCATTATTGTTCTTATAAATAACCTGTGGAATATATCTCGTAAGATTAACTTAATAAGCCAAATGCGAACAAACTTGTGTTATATTATTTATTTTTTAAGTTGTGCGATTCAAATAATTAAAGTAAGGTTTTTATCTTTACGTCACAGACGGATGAGCTTTAGGGTTTTAAGGTTTGGATTCGTCTTTGGTAGCATCGTTCCTAATGCTGGCTGCGATCATTCGGGTAAACGGGTGTAAAATAGAGGTAACAAAATGGCGCAATGTGGCCTCTCAGTGCTGTCTCGATGCGTCGGAAGGGACCCGTTGTGCGATCTGCTCCTGCACCAATTGGCTGTGGGAGGATTCGACACAGGAACAACTCACATAACACAACTGACCTTTTAAGGCACTCCTGCTCGCGTAGTAGTAAAATTATGGATAGGACAAGACGACAAACTGACCGAACTCTGCTGTCATGGCTGCAAAAATGCAGGAAGTACCAAAAACCTATACTGGTAGCGTCAGCTATCTATAACGAAAGACAATTTTCTACTCTGTCAACTAAAATATGTGGTTTCTCCTACCAAAAATTCCCTCCCAACTAAATACAGTAAAGCTAAGAAAATTTAGTAGAGCGGTGGCGTGAAAATCTTATGTTGTGCAAATACAAGAAGTTATCAACGTTTGCGATCAACCAATCTAGTACAGCATTTCAAAGATCCGCAGATTTTTTAAAATTTTGGTGACTTAAACTGGTGGTTTACAAGTCCACTAACTACCTACACGCAGATGTCACACGAGTCTCACGCAGATGTCAAAACTTTTAAAATACTGGTAAAGTGTTAAGCTTTGTTTATAATAGCTTCATAATTTAATTCATATCTTTTTTCTAAAAATCTGTTTATAATAAACAGAACAAAGAGAGTACTGTGATTTTTATGCTATGGATACATAGCACATCTATTATATACGAGGCTTGACTCCTCGTTTATAATAGTCCCATAACATAGTGCATGGGCTTAACCATTTCACAAAAAGTTTTATTGTTTTGAATATCTGTTTGTAATAAACAAAACCAAGAGATTATTGTGTTCTTTATTCTATGGCTATGTTAGGTATTTATTATAAATCAGGCTCTACTCTGCTCACGCGCAGAGCGTCCAATTGCATATTAACTTCCGAACTCTGTGTTTGCCAGCAATTTTGTATTTATTTATTTTTTAATCAATATTGGTCTACTTACTAAATTGTAAATATTTTTTACGATACTATTTCTATTCGTTAGTTAGAATAAATTTTAATTAAATTTAAGTCCTTGTATTATTTGCGAGAGCTCCTTCTTTGTGTCTGATACCTTGGTCACATAAATAGGCAAAGTTTCCAAGTAAGTATCAGCTCAGTAAGCATTTGTGAAGAGGCAATGTTTTATATAATTACTACGTCGAATCAACGACAGCACTTATTAACAAGAATACCACAAAATTCGACATCTATCTATCTACATACGACATATTCAGTATGTTTTGTCATGTTCTATCATTCGTTCCTATTGGCCGAATGTAAAAACGTAGACGTAAAATATAAAAATATGAATATTCTACGTGAACGTTTCTACGTCAACGTCCGTCTACTTCTGATTGGAAACCGTAACATGCATTTTCCTATTACTTATATTTTCACGTAGACATAAAATACTACGTCTACGTCAATTGGAAACCATCTTTAACTGCTCTTAAAGACTCGCTAAGCTAGGGTGACCATTTTCTTAAGAAGGTAATGCGGGACGGAGCAAAAAAAAGGTCCTCATCTCCCAAATCCAAGCGAAGAGCAAAAAAAAGGTCCTCATCTCCCAAAATCCAAGTGAAGAGCAAAAAAAAGGTCTTCACCTCTCAAATCCAAGTGAAGAGCAAACAAAAGAGGTCCGCACCTCCCATAGTCCCGCAAAATGCGGGACGAATGGTTGCCGTACGCTAACTTCACTGTCTGAATATTACTGACCCTTCGCCTGCAGGTCGCGCACCTTACAAGCGGACCCTAAAACGTTCCACAGTTTTCTAGAACTTTTAAGCAACTTAGTGTTCAAGGTTCATAGTTGGCTTCAAGGCTACTGTATTCTTTGGCAGAGCCGTATTCATAATAGTATATTACCGCTCATTACGAGGTTCATCATGAATTATATATTGTTCATATTCATTTTCAAGTGTTTATAACAAATTGATGTACATTTGTTCCTATCCTTTATAAAACGCCAGAACAAAAAAAAAAAAAAAATGTTGCATAATTTAAACGTATATAGAGCAAGTAGTGAATTAAATACTTCAACAGAACCTAGGATTGGAAAAAAGAGAATTGAAAAAAAGAGGCATGATCCGAGACAGAAAGGTTTGTTGACCTCTGCTCTAAATTATACTTGACCATGTCTTATTCTCATTTTAAATAATCTGGTATATTTCTGAAATGAACTCTTCCAGTTTTTCAAATATTTCTGTTTGTGCAACTGAACTAAACAAAACAGGAGAAACAATAGATATATCTTAGCTGTCCTCAATTTTAATAAATCATTTTTGCATCGGTATTCTACAGTATCAATAGACAGCTTGATATGTGTCCGGAGCACATTTCTGTCTACAGCAGGGATATAGCAACCGATCCCTGCCGGAACTTGTTTCATTGATCACATTAGATCACCAGGGATAAAGTATTGTGAATATTGTTTCACAATACGTTTCATACGGAATATACTTTATTTTATTTTATACAGTTTGAGATACGATGTCATTCTGTTTATAAATATGCAAATATTTTATTGAAATTGTTTATTAAATTTTACATAACAAAATTGCACTGCATGTTAAGGTTTTAAATTCTTATTATAATATGTGCACAGTGTTACCCTGTATAGATAATGAATGTTTACGTTATACAGGTTAATGAATATTTATAGTCTGGAAAATTGCGAATAGACAAATTTTCCAATTTTTTAATTAAATTAATAGCATCTAGCCAAAAATCCAATTAATCTTACAATTCTTGAAATTTTCACGATTTAGCCATTTCTAGAAGGTATATAATTCCTAGATCTACCCATTTCTAAAGTGACCATAGTTTCTATAAATCCTAAATGCTTAGAAAAGAAACCTTCAGGGATCATTCATAAAACTTCTGAAATTTTTTTTCATAACAGTTTATTTTAGAGATATTTTTTTTCTTTTTTAGGGTTTTGTAGGTATGACCAAAAAATCTTATACCGTCATTTTGTCGTCTGTCTGTCTGTCTGTCTGTCTGTCTGTCTGTTCGGTAAAAATTGTAGCCAAACGACTAAACCTAGAGAGTTGAAATTTGGCATGCTTATACAACTCTTTGACCCGCTCATAGGAATTTTTTTATAATTCTGAGTAGGGTATTAAATGAAAGCCCTTGGTACGTGAATTAACGATCAAATTTTTATTTTTGCAAAATAAATTATTTTGAAGCGATTTTTGCCAAAATTGTGCAAAAATTTTTTTGTCCCACACCCTGTAGCCCAGATGGTTTAAACTAAAAATTTGAAAAAATTCTAAGTAATGTACATTGGTGTGAACCGGAATAGTTCAATAGGAATTTTTGATCAGATTAGGTTTTTGGAAAAAACGCATTTTTTGTGATTTTTGGCGAATAATGTACACAAGTTATAGCTTTGTAACACGCCACACTGTAACGTGTATGCTGGTCTAGTGGTATTAGACGCTGATTTTTAACCCAAGTAACCCGATCAGAAAGGGATCGAACCCTGTGAGAAGAGACTATATTATTATTATTTTTTTTTTTTAAATTTTTATATTGTTTAAATTATTTTTTCAAAATTCTAGTTATATTTTGGCAAATGTTGCATTTAATTTTTAAAAGCGTAAATTTAATAGCCAGTGGAAATTGTTTAAATTATAATTTAATTCTTTTTCAATGTACACGAAATCAGAGGGGCGGAACTTATAACAACCAATGGAAGCCATAGGCGCAATTTTTAAAATTCTTAATGAACGTTGCTATATAAAAAAAAAAAAAATACTGCACATATTTAGAAACCTAAATAATGGTTTTAGGCGTTCGAATTAAAATTAACAAAAAAAATATTTTAATATAAAATTTGTTTTCGCATCCAAAATAATCATCATTCACTTACTAAATACCTGCAAAACCCTGAAATGTGTGAAAATTCACACTTCACATCAATTTTTTATTGTTTTCAAAGCTTGCTTCGTTCAATTTTGTAAAACTTATGTTGATTATTATTTTGTAAATAAATGGTCGCCATTTTGAAATGGTTAACATAAAAATATGATTTTTTGGTGTCATTATCAAGCTAATTTAATCTACTTTTAGGAAAAAAATATAAAATTATCGATTCCCTATGCTAGATCAAAAGTTGACATCATTTCTGGTGAAACCGGAAGTGCCTCAGAATTCTTATAGTAACATTTAGATGGGCCTTTTTGTCTAGTTTAACTTTTGTTCTGAAGATTTTTTGTTTCTTTACAAATAAAAGAGATTTTCGGGGTGCCTCGTTTCAAACAAACACCCTGTATATAATATAAATAGCTCTCAGGAAATGTATTTATTTATTAAAAATAATGACAAGCATGGCTGTAATCACAGGGCCGAATGCACAGCCGCTTGAGGCGTAAGCTGGGGGGCCTATCTATATATAGATGTTTATCATACACAACATTAACAAAAATATACAAATTCGTGTAATAATTCAACGAAAATGTTTGATGTACAAATATTTAATTTTAAAGGTTTTTTTACTAATTCTGTGATGTAATTCCTCTAATATCATGGATTATCTATAATAATTTATTATTAACTGTATCATTTTTATAAATTATTTTCGACATTTTTGATACGTCTTATAAATGCTGATGAAAAATGATCTTAATTACAATGATCATAACCAACAAGCCGGAATGTTTTACAGCGTAAGGATTTTTTTTAAATGACATTTTAAGTCAATAATACACTATAAAAGTATCCAAAATAACCAGATCTAGTTTGTCTTTACAAAAGTAATTGCAATAGGAGGTGTGTAAATTAAGTAAACGGACTGATTTTTTATTTATTTATTTTTTTATTAGAATAGAATTACAATTCAATATTGTCTCCCTCAAAATAACTTCCTTGGGAAACACACAGCGCTGGAGACTGTTCTTTCAATCCTCATAGCAGGGCTGGAACTCGGATACAGGAATAGCTTTCAGCTGGTCTGTTACAGACGTTTGAATGTTTTCGAGTGTCCCAAAATGACGTACCTTGAGGTGATATTTCAATCTTGGGAAGAGGAAACAGTCAGAAGGACACAAGTAAAGCAAATAAGGAGGCTGAGGAGCCACAAGAATGTTGTTACTGGCCAAAAACTCGTTTATTGAAATTGCTGTGCCAACTCAAACTCTTCCCCGATCATTCTAACTGTCAACCGACGATCTGAAAGCACAAGATCCCGGATTCTGTCGATATTTTCATTGGTTCTTGAAGATGAAGGCCTTCTGCTGCGTGATTCATCTTCAATCAACTCTCCTCCTCCTGAAAATGCCTTAAACCACCAAAAAACCTGGGTCCTTGACAAAACACTGTCTCCGTAGGCCTGCTGAAGTTTTGCAGTTTCCTTTGCACTGTGCCCAAGTCTAAAGCAAAATCTAATAGCACACCGTTGCTCGAAATAAATGTTATTTTTAGAACGCACTAGAAAAAACTGTTTCACGAAAAAATCGCTACGGACAACAAAATTACTGTAAAGAGTTCAAACTCGCACTTAAGGCTTATCGCATGTTCACTTGCTGCCCCTTCAAGTTCCGCGTCTCAAATGTTGCCAGTCCAGTTACTTAATTTACATACCTCCTATATATTCAAAAAGTGTAACTGTTGTTTTTTGCTGTGTCTCGAGCCCTAAATAGTAAGTCATGTGATATTTACCTCCAAAATTTTGTCAGGCGTAAATAATTTTTCTTGAGAATTTCCTGAAGTTTCCTACGTATACTTTCTTGTATTTTCTTAACAAAAGTGCACGTAAAACGAAGTTCACATGGCGTAAAGTTGTCCTGCATCTTAACAGGATTAACCGCTTGAATAGGCAGTGTTGCTTGAATGCTCCTGGATCTGCTGTAACAAGCAGGATAATAAGAGGTGCCGAGAAAAGACGATATTGCGTGAATCTGAGTTAGTGACAAGCTGAGCGTGAATTATACGGCTGCATTTCCTCCTCACTCCACCTCCAGTTTGCTCATATGGATTTCACGTATTTTTAACTTATTCTCTGTCAAATATGTTACATACTAGTTCATGTGGCTAATATTTTACTATAAAAATTTAATAAAACTTGCAATTTTACTACGAGGGTTGCCTCTTATATTTCGAAATTGTGCTAAACTAGTGCCATCTGGCAACGCTTCTATCGTAAAGTTTGACATTTTTGACTTTATACGTACTCAGAACGTTTTGACGTACGAGCGCTATTTGTGTTGTTTACAGTAACTTGAAAAAATTCAGCTCTGCTAAAAATGGAATTAAATCGTAAACATTTACAACTTTCGACGTAGATTAACCCAACAACAATGCATCGATGAACTTAATTCGCCTTTTGGCGTTGAAGCACCAACTACTATTTATCGATGGTTTGCCGACTTCAATCGTGGCCGTAGTTCGCTTAAGGACGAATTTCGTGAAGGTCGTCCAAATCTGTTATTGTTCCGGAAAACATTGATGCTGTGCGTGAACTGATACTGGAAGATCGTCATGTTACTTATCGGGACATTGAGGTATCCTTGGGCAATAGTGGGACCAGCATACATTTGCCATCAAAAAGATTTGTTCGCATTGGATCCCACATAATTTGACAATCGCAGTGGAAAAAGTGCTTCGAAAATTGGTTCAAACGTATGCAAAAGTGTATTGTTCTACATGGAGAATATTTTGAAAAACAATAAAGCCACTTTTTTTGATAAATAATTGTTTTTGATCTCAAATCCCGAAATATATTATAAAAGGCAACGCTCGTATTGATATTTTCACATAAACGAGGAAGTTTCAAAAAATATCCGAAATGACACCTTATTTTTAAATTTATAATTACAATAGGAAAATGTCGGTTTTATAGGTTGGTAACATTAACAAAATTCAGATAAATTTTGGTCAAAAAGAAAAATAATAATAAATAATTAGAGGTATTATGTACGGATAGCTTTTTTTAGTTTTTTATGATGAATAGTTTTAAAGTTATATCGAAAAACATTTTTTTCGTTAGAACCCCAAAACTACCCCTTTAAATTAAAATTATAATTTGAAATATAGTCTGCCCCGGATTTACCTGAAGGTGCGTTGTAAATCTCGTGAAATTCGGTCCATCAATTTTGGCATGCTGCCCGTACAGATAGACAGACAGATAAAGTCTACGTTCAGATCTACATTTATAAAATTGGGGTTATATCTGTTTTTTTATTTTTTCTGCCTCATATTTGGTTCTACATGTTTCAGTATGTAAGACAATATCCGCAAAAAAATCAATTTTTATCTGTCTGTCTGTCTGTCCGAGATTCACGCAAAAACGGTTGAACATAGTTTCACGTAATTTGGTACGATGATAGAGTAGAACCAGAAATAGAATATAGGCTATAAGGCATTTCAAAAGTTAATAACTAAACAAAATATAAAACTAAAGAACGGTTGTATCGGTTAATGAAAAAAATACACCACTGTGTACATGATATAATAACATGGTGTCCCTGAATTTTATACATAATAAAATAAATCTTTAAAATTATATGCAAATAAATTTCCTAAAAACGTAAATGCCAAGAACTATAGTTTGCACCAACGTATTCAGAATTTTTTTTCGAAGACTGGAGTTTCTTTTTTATTCCTTAAAATATCTTCCACGGGCACATCAGCTAGTTGTTGATAAAACCCTAAAATGTATAAATTCTCTGGGATATAATTGCAAGTTGTTACAACCGATGTGAGGTTAAAATCGTTTAACTAGAACCGATATTTTATTTGCCTAATAATATATACATGCAGATATTGTTTATTTAAAATATTTTTACTGAACGCATTTGGCTAATTTGATTTAAAAATAGATAATATAGTAGAATAATGTTTTTATGTCTAATTAAAAAATGTGAAATCCATTATTTAAAAATAACGAATGTTTCTGTACATAAAAATATCAAAGCAAAAAATAAATAACCAGTGAATGTTTAGAATGAAAAATGTTTAACAATATGTTCACTATAAAATATGTACTTCATTTGAAAAATTGTAACATCACCAAACTAAAAACTGTTACAAAGTACTTTATAAAATACTGTTCTATAAATTTATTACGTTTTTATATAATTTTTTCTCTAATTCTCTTTTTACAGTTTTCAAATCCGAAAAAAATTATACACAGGTTTTGTTATAGCTTTATTAGTAAACTGGTAAATAAATGATAATAGTTAGTTAGTTAAAATTTTTAGTGCACAGCAACAATGACTATTTGCGCATAACACTGCCCATCCAAATATCTAGAGCAGCGATAGCGAACCTTTTTTCTCAGACGGGTCAAAATTGAATTTGAAATTTTGTAGAATCAAATTGCGGGTCAAATATATACGTTACTATTATAAATGCGTAATTTAAAGTCTACTACTTAAGTGTGTAAGTAGTTGTGTGAAATCTCCTGCTAATCTCGTATCTTTATCTGAGTTAGCGACCTTGTGTTTAACATGTATAATACAAGTATATAACAGGTAATAGTTGAATTCCATCTTGTTTATTATCATATTTGTCGATTTTCCTAACCTGTTTCATGAATGCGCTCGCTTAGACCTAACCTTAGTTATCTTAGAATTTCTCTTTAGTACCTTCAGAACTTTTTTTTTTTATTCTGGGAAAAACTTTTATAGACACCAATTTGGTAGTGTTGGAATCTCCTTCATTTGGCCTACCGACTAAAAACCCTGCTTGCCTCTTTTTTCCCACCAAGGAACTATCTGTGGTGATTTTCATCTTGGAGGGAACAGGCTAGCTCAACCTATCCTCACATTCCCCTATTCTGTCTTTCTCGATCGTCTGTCTCCTTCCTCTTCATGATGGCTGACAGCATCTGTCGCACCGTTTCCCAGTTTTCCCTGGAGTGCCGCATAACCTGGACCATGTTGTCGGGTGTCAGATTTTCTCCTGTTATCGTGTATGCTCGCAATCTTTCTGCAGTTCATCTTCCGCATATGAATAATGTATGTTCGGCTGTGTCGACTGCGCCGCAGTAGGTACAGTCATCGTCCTGGTCCTTCCCAATCCTCAGGGTGAAGGACTTCTTAAAAGACCCATGGGCTGTCAGTAGTAGTCTATGTTCCTGAACTTGCAGGCCAGCCACTCTGGTATGTTGCGGATGAGCCTTTTTGTCCACTGCCCTTTGTCCTGATTCCTGGACCACTCCTCTTGCCATTTCTCCACCGAATGTGTTCTGGCAACGTTCTCACCTCAGATCCCCCTCCTGCCTCGTATATCTGTCGTCTTTCGTCTGCAAGGAGTCGCAGAGGGAGCGTTCCTGTCACTACTTGCAGGGCCGCAGTCGACAAACTGCGGTAAGCCGAGACTACCCCTATTATATTGTCCGACTCGTGGATCATAGGATTGCCATCACTGGACTAGAGTATATATTAAAAATAATAAATGAATCAATAAATAAATAATTAAATCTTATACATGTACTCAATAGTATGTTTTTTGCATTAATTAGTATAAAAGTTTGTTTAAAAAGCAGAAGAAGGGTGATGGTACGAGGCTGTATAGGGGCCAGTTATCAACAGATATTACACATTAAAAAAAAGAGTAACACATTAAAACAAGGTGCAAAATTTTATACATAGAACAGTAAGTTCGATTCTCACAGAAAGAGTATCAACCTGTTCATAACGACAAGGTACAGGGTTCGTCATCGAAAGCAACTAACAGGCCATAGCACTGGCCTAACCTCTTAACAGCCACGAAATATATACACTAGTTTAAAACGTGTAACACAGACAAATCTGTGTTATACGTGGTACAAATAGGAGGCTCTTCACCTATAAGGAGGTGTCCATGAGTCCACTAACAGTAGTCTAAGCGAAGGTGTGTGATGGAGGTTTATTCCTTGCGGTTAATCCTGCAGGAAGAACACCTAGTGACAATTTCCAACAGTTCCATTTTCAACAAAATTAATTTAAAAAAAATTTTTTTCATATTTTTTAGAGCATACAACGATTTCTTTAAAGGGGCGATATGTGTAACTTACCAAAAAAAAAAAAACTGTAAAATATTAAGCCAATGTCAAATAATAAGCTGTTAAAGTTGGCAATATTATTAACTACAAATTGTATCCTTGACGACCTGATACATATATGTTTTAGATTCGTTACGCATTAATTTTCTTAGCTCTGAACGCTGTCATTAAATGTTAAAACTGTCTTTTAAATTTATCCAGAACATACACCGAATAGTTAAATAATTTTTGTGCTGTGAATGCAGCTTAAGTCTTGTTAAACATTTAGATTTCCATCGGATTATCTTTTTGGCAAAATTTCTTGATGGGAGGAAAATATCAGTAATCCACTTTAGAAAATATTCTCTTCCTACTTAAAAAAAAGTAATGAAACTTAGATATGATTTATGATTTTAAAATTAAATTTCAATATCACATTTAAATTGGAATTTCTCCATTTGCTGAAGTAGTTTCGTAAATGTTCATCCATTTGGTAGATTCAGTAATTAGATATAGAATTCTTTCAGGTTTCTCTAGATGTTATTGTTCTGTGTTAGTTTGAAATGTTATTACGGAAACTCGAACTGTACTTAATCTTCAACAGCTTGGTCTCTCACTAAATCGATAAAATTGAAAAGTGAACTAAAACCCGACCGCCATTTTGAACACATTATTGTAAGCAAGCCACTTAGAGCATTAGTTAATGGAACAGATGGGAGTATTTACTCTTATTGCAAAGAAAACATAATCGGTACTGGAAAATCTATCACTAATATATTTTTAAATTCGTTCTCTTCAAATTTTAGATCGTAGTATTGTGTGAAAGCTTTATATAAAATCTGTAATAACAGCGAGAATGATATGCTGCCATAAAACGTAGTTATGATCAAAAACATGTTAAAAATCAATCTAATAGGAAAAGTGATTTTTCCTATTGGGGGGGATCAGATGATGAAATTATTTAAATTATTAAAAGGTTCTCGCTAAACTACAAGTAATGACCTAAGTAAAACGTCCTCACTTCTAAAATACAAGTTAGATGACCTGATAAAAATTGATGTGAAGTGTGAATTTTCTTACATTGCAGAATTTCGCAGGTATATAATAAGTGAAGGCGGCATGCTGAGTGTGTAGGACAAATTTTGCTTTCTAGTACTCACGGCAAAATGAACGATATTTTTAAAATAATTTATCGTCTGTTAATATAAGAGTTTTAAAAACAACTTTTATGTTAAATATTTTTTTGTTAATTTTAATTCGAATACCTAATACCATTATTTAGGTTTCTAAATATGTGAAGTTTTTTTTTATATAGCAAGGTTCATTAAGATTTTAAAAATTGCGCCTATGGCTTCCATTGGTTGTTTTAAGTCATATGCTCCGCCCCTCTGGTTTCATATACATGACATATAGAATGAAAATATAATTCCAACAATTCCAACTGGTTATTAAATTTACACTCTTAAAAATTAAATGCCACATTTGCCAAAATATTACTAGAATGTTGACAAAATAATTTAAACAAAATCAAAATGTAAAAAAAAATTGTCTCTTTGGTACATCGTCAACCAAAAAAACACAAAAATGCGTAATTTTTCGAAAACAATATTCTGATCAAAAATTCCTGTTGTACTATTCCGGCTCACACCAATGTACATTACTTAGAATTTTTTCAGGTTTTTAGTTTAAACCATCTGGGCTACAAGTGTGGGACAATTTTTTTTGCGTAAATTTGGCAGAAATCGCATCAAAATAATGTATGTTGCAAAAATTAAATTTTGATCATACTAATGGCTTTTCCTAGGTGGTTACCTAGGTTCACCGAACAACAAGGAACACCGAACAATAAGGGGCACCGAACAGTAAAGGGCACCAAACAATAAGGGGTACTTTGCTTGGTTTGTCGCTTTTTTTTGCTCATCAATTTTTAGGTTTTTGTAGGTATTACCAAAAAACCCTTATACCGTCATTTTGTCGTGTGTCTGTCTGTCTGTCAATCTTTTCGGTAAAATTTGTAGCCAAACGGCTAAACCTAGAGAGTTGAACTTTGGCATGCTTATACAAGTCTTTGACCCGCACATATCAAAAATACTAAAAATCTAAAAAAACATATCCCTCTAAAAATATAAACAAATATGAGCGCTTAGATTTTTTTTTTTTTTACAATTCTGTGTAGAGTATCAAATGAAAGCCCTTAGTACGTGGATTAACGATCAACATTTTATTTTTTGCAAAATAAATTATTTTGATTGGATTTTTGCCAAAATTGTGCAAAAAAAATTGTCCCACACTTGTAGCCCAGATGGTTTAAACTAGAAACCTGAAAAAATTCTAAGTAATGTACATTGGTGTGAGCCGGATGGTTTAAACTAAAAATCTGAAAAAATTCTAAGTAATGTACATTGATGTGAACCGGATTAGAAACAGATTATGTTTTCGGAAAATAAATCATTTTGGGTGATTTTTGGTTGACGATGTAAATATTTAATACGTTATGTAACACAGTAAACTAGTACGCTTTAATGGTGTCATGGTTAGTCTTCTCGCTTTCTAAGTTGCAAACCCAGGTTCGCTTCCGGTCTGGAGACAATTTTATTTTTTTATATTTTGGCAAATGTTGCATTTAATTTTTAAAAGCATAAATTAAGTAACCAGTGGCAATTGTTGGAATTATATTTTCATTCTATGTGTCATGTATACGAAATCAGAGGGGCGGAGCTTATGACTTAAAACAACCAATGGAAGCCATATGCGCAATTTTCAAAATATTAATGAACCTTGCTATATAAAAAAAAAATACTGCACATATTTAGAAACCTAAATAATGGTATTAGGCACTCAAATTAAAATTAACAAAAAAATATTTTAACATAAAATTTGTTTTGGCATCCCAAATAATCATCATTCACTTACTAAATACTTGCGAAACCGTAAAATTTGTGATAATTCACACTTCATATCATTTTCTTTACAAACCCACGTGGAGGGCGTAAAAATATGTTTTGCTTAGGGGCGTAAATAAAGTAAATCCGATTCTGTATGTAAAAGGCCTTCGGCTCAAATGAGTTTGACACCCCTGGTATACAGGATGCCTGGAAATTTAGTCTGAGGATTACCTTCATTTTATTTGCGTGACTCCTACACAATTTTTTTATTTGCAGTTAGAAATATTCATAATTTTAATAAGTAAAAATTTATATTGAATTTTAAATACAGTTATATGCTTTTATTTAAACTTCCCACGTTTAATTATATTAAAATCTTTTGTTTGGTTAAAACAAATTCTCTCTTAATCTTTCTTTTCACATTTTTTTATCTTCTGAAACAAATAAAAATTCCAGTAAATTATTTTTCACTTTATCTTAGGAGTGACGTAAATCGTTAAAGGTGCTGTTGATTAGTGTTTGGAACTGATGTTCCAATATTGCGTACGCTTAAACCTGTAACACATTCCTGTCACATACGTATCTTTTATCTGAGCGACAGGATGTTGGGATGGGTGTGAAGAATGGCAGCCAGTAATTCCCTTAGACCTGTCTTCAGACGCGATCTGTCTACGTCGTCTGCCGACGTTCCGTTCTAACCGACTCCTACAATGCGTCTTCCGAATGTCACAACTAGAAATCCTATTGTCTAGATATTGCAACCTATAGATTGGTTCCGTTCGAAATATTATTTATTTTAACTGTCTTAAAATCAATATTTAGTCATTTTGTATTTCAAATAATAATACAAATCATTATTTTGTGAACAATAAATTAAAGCTGCGTTCTTAGCTCTAAAATTAGTTGACTATACGCTGTACGTTGTGGATAAATTTAAGAGACAGTTTTAACGTTTAATGACAGCGTTCACAGGTAAGAAAATGAATGCGGATCGAATGAAGTGACATAATGTTTTGTCAAACCAACTACGATGAAATAATAGTATATTATGCAACGAGCATAACTAACAATAATTTGACATAGGCTATCAACCTATTTATTTCGTGGCCTAGCACCGGTCGGCATGGCGGCTTGAACCTCTTATGTAATAAGCTCAATTTGCTACGTAATTAGCTCATAACGTAACAGGTCAGCGGTGCACGCATTACTCTATGTCAACAATATTTATATTGTATTTTCTTGATATATTATTTTATTTATTAAAAATTTAATCGGAGGAAAGCATAGTAGGCAACACGCGTATTCATAGTTCACGCTAGTTGCATAATATGCTATTCCGAGATATTTCAAGCAACCAAACTAACAGCAATGTATGGACTGTTGCCTATACAAGGGGATTTCAGTTACGATTAATTTATTTTATTTTAATTTTATTTTATTTTTCTTATTTTAGTCATGCAACAGGACAAAATCCAATTATAGTTACTAAAATAGTTATACAATTATAAACATAGTATAGTAACAATGTAATGCTTCTAATTATTTAATTATTTAATTTTTAATTACTTAAATGAAGACGAGGTGATACAAATATAAATATCCATGTTCTAAACAGGATTTGAACCCTGGATCTTTAGCACGAGAATCAGGGTCGCCACTTCTGTGCTACCGAGTTATCATTGCTCCCTACCACGGTCACCGTGAGAGTTGTAGACCTGAAACTTCACTGTTAGGAGTGAAAAGTCCGTGCTCAATATAAAAAATTAGCTGTACGGTAGTGAAAACTACGGCTCGGTGAGACTACTGTGGGACGTTTATGGGAAGAAAAAAAGGTAACAATTAAAACAAAAATAATAATAGAAAATAACAATAGTATTAAAATTAACAGTAGTAAATATTAATAAAAAGAGTTGAAAAAAAGAAACATATTAATATAATAAATTAAAAATATAATATTTGGAAGTATTTAAATAAAAGATTTAATATTAGTTGAGAACATACCAGGAAAATTATCGTATTGTGTTAATGTTAAGGTATTATAAAGTTGATTAATACATAAGAAAGATTTTCTGGAGAAACAATTAGAAATTATGACATTTTGCTATCAGTTAATTTAAATATTTATTTATTTTGTGATATTTGTATTCCTTGTTTAGTTAACTTTTGTACTAGACACTAGTTCTTTCCATGGTCCTTTGCACCCAATTTTTCTGGCTTTGAAACGATATCTTCTGAATTTTAAAATCTTTATACTCAGAAGACAGTTTTTAAGCTTCTAATACAATATGATCGAAAAAAAAGTCGACTAGAAGGCGCTGAATTTTCTCTTTAAAAATTTTGTATTGGTAATGTCTGTGCCGTTTGTTATTTTTTATGGGTATTTCATGTTTGACAATTTGAGCTTAACCTAACTTTGAAACAAAATGTCAGACCTAAATCACAAAATATTCATTATCGAAAGTTAACAAATAAAGGAAATTATTTTGACTTTAATTGCTTGTGATATGCAGTTTTCAATTATATTACAAATATATAGTCTATTCCAAACGTTTAAGCCAACCAGTTTTTGAAATCTAGTAAATTTTAACGATTGTATCGGGCTTTTGGACATTTTTTTAAGTTATTGTAAATCATGGTTGCATTGAATATTCTAGTTTAAGTTGACTGACATTATAAAATTTAGTATTCATTAAATTTTGATTTTTTATATAATTTTTAATACAAATTTCTCATTTCATTAATGTCTTCCAAAAATTTTAAAATGTAATATTCTATTTTTTATAATAAATGTCACTTTATACTAAATGCCAATATGAAACATGAAGTAACCTAAATAAGCTTGGTTTTCGTGACAACTTGACAAAACGAAACTCCGATTTAGTTTCGGTTAAGCCAAAGACATAAACTTTATGTTTTTTTTTTTTAATTATAAACTCAATATCAGTCAAATTTTAATCTAAACTAATAAATAAATAAGTTCATTTGTATGTATGTATGTATGTATGTTACCTTAAAACTAAAGAACGGCTGTACTGTTTTAAAAAATATATATACCAGCGTGCTCATAGTATCGTTTATGGTAAAATGGACTTGTTTTTATTATTTATGTTTATTTAAAATAGACTTGTTTATATGACTGTCAGAATTTTAAATAATTAAAATCAAACGGAAACTTTAAATTATTTCGAAATAAATCCCTAATAACATAAATGGTCAGAATTCTGTATATTTAACTATCGTAAAACAGTCTAGTTTGCACCAACGTGTTTAGAAAATGCAAAACCGACTTGATCACATTTTTTTCAAAGTCGAGATATCACGTTACTATCATTTCTTACCTTGAAAGTTATTCAGAAAACAGAAAAAATATGAACAAAATCAACTATGTACCTTTATAATGTCGCATCGAAATGTGCAAGTCAAAACAGAACCAAATTTATCCACAATCAACTCTTTCCATTTCAGTCAATCACATCACTCCATTAATTTCTCTATTTGCGCAGGTTACAAACACATGTAGATAAATACAAGTTGACAATAACAAGTTATAACACGTATATAACTGCCGTAACAATTAAATGAAATTTTTTTGAAATATTTTTTTTAAATAAAATCTTTAATAATCTTTAATAAAATTTTATTCCATGACCATTTTTGCATCAAATACTTTATTTTACTTTTATTATATTTTTCTTAAGAAATTATATTTGAAGCTATTTGGTGCAAAACCAACTTTATCCAGTCAAATTTCAGCAAAAATCCAGATAAGTCTCAGCAAAACCAACTTTTTCCAAAGAAAAAAGTGAATTATCTCACAAACTATTAAATTTTCTATGTGGGTGACTTATTAATTCCTAATCGTATTACCATAAACAGTAGATTTACCACCAAATAATCATTGTAGTGATAAATCTAAAGTCGAAAAACGTTTTTTTTTTTTTTTTTGAATATCCAAGTTTTGATGACTGTGATAAAGCTGGTATTGTTTTGTACCTCCTTAAATAGGCACGGGATGTAAAGACGCAAAGAAAGGGATGAAGCTTGAGTAAGACAATGGACGTTTCAACTAGTACATAATAAAATTATACAGGAAAGTTAAATTGCCAATATAATTTTTATAAGAAAATTCACACTTTTCTAGACGAATTTATTTCCACGATCATAATATACTTTATTTGTTATTTCAATCACTGATTTTTTGTGGCATTTTCCTGATTATTGTGTCCCCTGTGTCCGGTAGGATAAATAAAATTAGTGACTTCCACCACTGTGGAGTAATTTCCGTATTCGTCCCGCCGAATGTTTCGCAAATGAGTGTGTTTTGAATTGAGTTGATAATCTGATTAATATTATTGTGGCGAACTGGCGGAAATCGAATGTCGATGGTCATAATGTAATAGTTGTTTTGATAATATGCGTGTGATAATAACAAATGGGTTTGTTAATCTGTAATTATATTTATTGTTAATATAAAATGGAATCTGATCATTAGAGAAAGACAACAATAACTATTATAATTGCTTCAATTTTCATTCATGAAGATAGATTGTTAATCCTCCTGTTTTGAAATTAACGCTTCCACTGCTGAATTTAACAAATTATTACTTTTGGAATTTGCTAATTAAATTTTCGTGAATGCAGCCTGTATTAACGACTTTTCGTTGAATTCATTTTATTGTGACAGTCATATAGATTGTTAATTAAATGTTGATTGAAAGAGATAACAAGCAAAAGTTTAAAAATATTTATTTGGAGTTGGGAGTTTATTTTCTTTGAAGAGATATTTGTGATAATGTCAAAAATTCTTGAAATTTCTCAAGGTAAACACGATTAAACACAAAGTAAACAAAATATATTTTTGTAAACAAGCTGTCTTTTTAAAGTATGGGGTGTCAATGAATGTTTTTATTAAAGAAAATTTTCTCAACAAAATTTGTGAAAAAATATTTTTCTGGAAATATTCTCATCCATGGAGATGTCAATTGTCGACCATTCTCTTCGCTTCCGGAACGCAGATTGTGTTATGACATTCATTTCTTCCATCCATGTCATTTTTTCTCTCCGCTTTTTCGCGAGATGAGTTAATTTAGAAATTTAATATTGTTGATGTTATTTTTCAAATTCGTTTAATGAAATCCCACCTCTGGCTTTTTAAAATAAATTTGAATGTCGTCAGTTGTCACCGTTGAAATATTTCGACGGACGATCGTGTTTTAAATACCAATTTTATTCCATACTATTCGGCAGATTTATAGAGTGAAAAATTTGAATTAATTGTTAAAAATTCAGTCGCTTCATTTTTCCGTGACATAAAATAAAATATGGGATATAAATAGGCAGGCGTTATTATGTTTGATAGTATCGCGCATAATTTCAAACGTACAAAGACAAAACATTGTTATTTTGTGTTGGCAACTTATCACGTTTAGAAATCCTATATGGTTCAGCGTAAGCCGGCTGATCGCGTATCCCATATAAATCACGTGAGGTTTTATTGTGACTGTTGGAATTCTGGCCGACCACAATTACGGTAGGCCGTTTGGAGCCCGTTCAGCCCGCTGTGATTTAGATGATTTGTAAAGTGTAAAAATTCGGATAACAGTTCAACATAATTAGCAGATTCGATTGGAAACTCTTGTTTTATGGGCGCGCTACCGGAGTTTTTAAATGACGCTCCATTATGCGATGACATTACTCGAAATTTATTTGAACTTTAATTAACAATGTGCCGAGAGTTTTAGAAAGTTTTCTCGAACACAATTCACAAATCGGTTAAAGTTTGAACTAGACTGGTTTTGTTGGAGCGGAAATACACACAAAATGAATTATTGGAGGGAAACGATCAGAGTGCTCAGAGACGTGACAGACTGCGACCGGACCTGGTGATCTCTCAGAGAGGGAAATAATGTCTAGCCGTAAGCACTAGCCTCGCTCTCACATTCGCCACCAACGAATATTAAAAGCAATTTCTTTCAAGCCTTTGTAATTGGGCTGCAAGACGACGGCGTTGACGGCGGCGACGCCATTCCCGGCGCTGATCTTATAGCACCATGGAATGCCTGGCATCTGAACGGGCGCTGCTAGCTATGCAATCTGCTCGGATTATGGCTTACCTGTATTTAATAGCTACGCACAGTAATTCAGGTGTCTAATCTCTGGCGGTTTGTGTCGAAATGTAATCCGGAATCACAACTTAATTATACAATTTGTAACCGGGGTAATGACGGCCCACGTTCCCTGCGTGCGCTGTCGTCTTTTCTATACCCTAAATCTTACGCAGCCTTATTTTACTACCTATAAGATTACACGCACAAACCTTCGCTCTAACCCCCGAGCACCGAACACCCAGCAACAGTGTTCAGTTACCAATTTTACAGAAAAGTGGTGCGACTAAAAAGTTAGGGCGAAAATGCGTATATGTCTCATGTTTCAAATTACTGTCACAGATTTTACCAAAGTTAGGATGGTACTCTGAGGAAAAAGAAGGATATTTCTCCGTCGTTATTGCATGTTGAAATTTAGTTTGTGGGGGTGAAAGTACGGTAAATTTGACCATTTCATTCAAGAGCCAAATGAATGCGTGAAGAAACGCCGGGTTGTCGCCCTGCGACCGCAAGCGACAGAGTACATCTCGTCTTGATTAAATCGCATACATCTTACCGGTGAATAGGTCGAGTCGGCAAAGAATGGTTGAGAAATGTTCCCGTTTGTCGGCAGCCGGTGCCAGGTCTCTCGCCTCGGGACATGGCGCTAGCGGTCACCAGGTGCCAAAGACGAGTGACCTCGAGCCAATCCACTCTTCTCAACGTCGAGGTGACGGTGGCGACAAGCTGCGGCGGCGGCGACGGGCGAGCGCTTCGCCCGAGGCACATCTCTAGAGCGAGCGAGACGGGAGAGTATTCAATTCACAACTCGGCGACCCCCGTGCACATTGATTTATAGAAGCTCGCGTCTCCACACTAACTCATCTCAAATGCAATATACTTTCCCTAGTGAATATTTTATGATAATTCCGTGGCTTGAATTGTGGAAACTTTTAAGTCTGAGGAAGAGCTAGGAATGTATTCTGTTCACATTTACACCTCTTCTCATTGCGACATCTCTTGTCCGGCAGCTCGCTTGATTAAAGACACTCGCGAATGTTTGATCTGAACAAGACACGACACGTCACTATCTAATAACAAGTGAATGATGGTCGTGTAAGGCTTTTAAGTTTAGCTCATCAACATTGATGTAAGGAGATGAAAATTGAACTGGAGTGAGGTTGTTGACGTGATCATAGGGAAACACGGAACCGAAGTATTGTTTGAAACGACGTCAATCCGCTCGAGTGGTCTGGCCGGATATTCTAAAGATCATTTGCGCGGGTCGAGTCCTCAGTGCTCCAAGTGCCGGGGCGGCTTGTCGAGCAATGCTCTGCGGGATCAATGTCTCCCGGTGCCGCCTCCACACGACCCTATCTAGCGCGGCCTTCCTCGATCCCCCGCCCCTCGCAGACCTCTCACTCCACATGCATCATGTAGATGGATGTATTATGTAGCCTCCGTCGACACGAGCGCTCTACCTCCGTCACACCGCGAGAATATACTTTGCTATTGACTTCGGCACTGTCATCATTCATTATAATATTCAATGAAAACGTAAAAGAAACGCATTTTATTTTTAAAGGCTCATAAATAATTCACAATGGTAAAATTGGATTTCAAATTCATGATGATAATCTCGAATCTCATATGAAATAACTAATTCATCATTTTGATTTATTTAGTTATGATTTCTCACTAGATTCAATTTTCATCGAGATATTTTTATCATTGTATTTATAAATCGAACATTTGTAACTTTACAGAGAAACAAAAACTGATTTAAATGTTTATATTTCTCAGTTCTCTGGGATTTGATTAAAGAAAAATCTCGCTTTTAACAAATTTTTTCTGGAATCTGGGAAAGGAATTCTTAGAATTGGATTAATTGAAATTTTTTTAAATGCAAAGCAATTGGACTTTCAAAGCAAGTAAAGATGTAGCTTTTCTTCTCTGAATTTCTCTGAATTCAGTCGTGATGAATGGATTTCGTGACCAGAGAAATTTCCTAAGAGCACTTTACATAAACCACAGTGACTCGACATACCAATGGACCGAGTATTTGTTCTCTTCTTCATTACAATTTTAACCTGTTAAAATGTTTACCTAAACATCTGAATCTTTCTCCTGACCCACTTTTATTCATTTATTAATATGACTCCTTTTAATCCCGATGTAGCAATCAAAAGTTTGCGGATTTAACTTGAAAACTACTAAGTAAATTGCGATCTGGTCACTGAACTTTGATGATATTTAATTCATCACAACTTTTTTCTTCTTACTTTTTTCTTTCAAGAAAAAAATGTCACTTTCATTGCTTAACTTTTGATATTTATTTCCTGAAAGAACCTACCGTTTCATTAAGAGGAACATTAATGTAATTAATTATTTTTTAATTTGTGAAACAAAAGAGTATTGTATCTAGTCAAAATGAAAATTTCTTTGAAATATTAAAACTGTACTAAATATCACAGGTCAAAATATTTTAGAGCCTTAATTCCAATGATGAGAAGCGAAATATAAACCTTCATCGGCTCATTGAGGTCCCATAATAGTCTCATAAAGCCGTAGTTTTCACTACCGTACTACTACTATATATTTGGTATGGGTCTTTCACTCCGAAGAATGAAGTTTCAGGTTTCATTTCCAGAGATGATCGTTTTATGAAGAGAAATGCTCTTCGTAAACGCTCAATCTTGTCACGGGGTGGATTCAAGAACGGACATCTTTTCTACAAAATTTATTATGTAATTATAATTTTACATCACAATACAAATAATTGTCAGATTGGCTGCTGGTGTTGACTGTTAGTAGCTGATGTAAGTCCCGTTCTTGCCCCGGCTTCTCCAGGATCGGTCGAACCACCCCATGTATCCGCACGAGGCGGACACGCGAAGAAGCCCTGTAGACGGCACTCACATCTCGGGTTGGTGACTTGAACAGCTGGGCTGGTCCTCGGGTAGCGTGCTCACAAAAATGATCGAATGAATAACTAACTACTTCAATGACTGACTCAATGAATCACTGACTCTCAATGAATAACTGACCAACAATGAATCACTGACTAACGACTCTATCCCCTAAGGCCATTTTATAACTGTTAACCAGGACACTATGACGTCAGGTCCTACCTCAATTGTTTTGGAAACATTATTCATTTGTGTAATTGTTGGCAGCAATTAATGACCATAGTCGGCACAATTGAATAATGTTTATCAACACATTAGAGAGTAGTTCAAAACTTATGTTGACAAACACGCAACATTCTGCACATTCTTTAATTCCCATAACCGCAAGTCAGCAACCGCGACCTACACGGCCTAAAGGCCGCTCAAGGAATTGGGACATTAGCATAAAATTAAATCATAATTGTGACAATATCGTCAAAAGAGCTGCCTGTGACCTGTGAGAGCATAGGGAAGTTAAAGTTTCTTCTAGAACAATTAGAAGACGTCTAGTGGAATCTAATTTGCATGGAAGAAGAGCTCGCCGAAAACAACTGTTGACCGAGCGACACAAACAACTTCGCCTTGAGTGGGCCAAAATACATTTAAATTCGACACCTGATGAATGAGCAAAAATCATTTGATCTGATGAGTCCAATATAGAAGTAAACATTGTAATGGTTTAATGTACTAGCGAATTTAACAGAAAAATAAATTTCTAAGCCATTATTACTCTAACAATGTAAAATTTAATTTACTATAAAGTTTTTTTTCTTTTATGGATTAGCTTTTTGTACAACCTAGAGCCATTTTTGTAAGACATAGACCGAAGGGTGAAGCTTTTCATTCTGATAGCATCATCCCTACGGTCAAATTTGGTGGTGATAGCATCATGATCTGGGGTGCATGTCCGCCAGTGGCTTAGGCGAAATCTTTTTGTGCGAGGGACGCATTATTCTGCTTGTTATATTACCATGTTTAATGAAGTTTTGGAGCTATCAATATTAAAATTATTTGATAAAGACAATCCAGAATATGTATTTAACAAAATAATGCACCCTGTCATAAAGCCAAAGCAACAAATGAATGGTTTCCCAAAAACAATTATCCACTTTCTGAAATCAACTTCCACAGTGACCCGATCCGAATTGGAAGCTGTGATAAATTTATAATTTCATTATTTTTAATGAGTATGAGTTGAAACGGGCTAATACAAATATCCATGGTTTAACCGGGACTCGATCCCGAAATATAAATACACAAGTCCAAATTCAAATGTAAGAATTCCAGATCACCGTAGAGTGCAAACTATTCAAAAATTCAATAACTTTTAAATTTAGCGCTCTGTTGTAGACGTTTAAATATTTGTTTGCGTTTTGAACTTATTGTATATGAAAATTTTTAGTTAATAAACTAAAAACCATTTATACAAAATATTTACCTACTACATTCATTTATGTATTGCATTTTTCGTTTACATTTTCCGTATTTAAACTCCATTTTATGCATTTCACGATAATATTTTTGTGATGAAAATGTTCATGTTTACGCCTTTGTCTCGCAACCATGTTCCACGATAATATCGCTAGACAAACACCTGTCGAATTAAGCTGTCGGACGACATGCTGTTGCCTTTATAACAGCTGTCTATACTTATTAATAATCTCAAGACCAACGATAAACTTTGAATCTTTATAAACAGTTATTGTAAACGAGAGACACTCGTCCCCCAACAGGTTTATGTTCTTGAAACTACTAAAACTTATAACAAAACAATACTTAATTTAAGAAAGAATTTTTTTTTTATTCTTTACTAGCTGGCGTACCTGTTCTAGATAAACCATATCTCCTTTTGCCTCTCTGCTTTCGCTCGCCTACCTACAGAGTGTTTTTAGTTTGTTTATAAAAATTATGAAGTGTTAAGTCATAAAACAGAGGCTGAAGCAAGTGGAAAGATTTTCTGAACACGTTGGTGTAAACCAGACCATCGTACTATAATTAGATAAACAGTTATTACTGATTATGTTTTTAGAGAATTTATTTTCATGCGCACTTTATAAAATAAACTATAACATATGAGGCGTGTAAATTAAGTAACCGGACTAATTTTTATTATTTATTTATTTATTTATTTTTTTATTCAAATAGAATTACAATTCAATATTGTCTCTCTCTCAAAATAACTCCATTGGGAAGCCACACAGTGCTGGAATCTGTTCTTCCAATCTTCATAGCAGTGCTGGAACTCGGATCCTGGAATAGCTTTCAGCTGGTCTATTACGGACGTTTGAATGTTTTCGAGTGTCCCAAAATGACGTCTCTTGAGGTGATTTTTCAATCTTGGGAAGAGCAAAAAATCACAAGAACTCAAGTCAGGCGAATAAGGAGGCTGAGGAACCACAGGAATGTTTTTACTGGCCAAAAACTCGTTTATTAAAATTTCAGATCTTTCTCATCCCCAATTCATTGGTCAAAATCTGATGAACGGTAGTGCGAGTCAAATTCAATTCTTCCCCGATCATTCTGACTGCCAACCGATGATCTGAACGCACAAGATCCCGGATTTTGTCGACATTTTCATCGGTTCTTGAAGATGAAGGCCTTCCGCTGAGTGATTCATCTTCAATCAACTCTCTTCCTTCTGAGAATGCCTTAATCAACCAAAAAACCTGGGTCCTTACAAAACACTGACTTCGTAGGCCTGCTGAAATTTCGCAAAAGTTTCCGTTGCACTGTGCCCAAGATTGAAGCAAAACCTGATAGCACACTGTTGCTGGAAATGAATGTCACTCATTTGAAAAAACTATTTCACGTAAAAAATCTCTACGGACAACAAAATTACTCTAGCGAATTCAGACTCGTACTGAAGGCATATCGCATGTTCACCTGCCGCCCCCTCCAAGTCCCGCGTCCCAAATGTTGCCAGTTCAAACGCTATGTTGCCAGTCCGATTACTTAATTTACACACCTCGTATGTTTAGTTTTGCTATTGTTTATGTGGACATATATTTTTTTCTTACTAATGAAAGTGGCAATGAAAAATATTTCTAATAATTAGTACAATGTAAACTATTAAAAATTCAAAACTTAATATGGAAATGACAATGTCAAACAATACCCTTGTGCTTATGGTCAAATGTGTCATGTTGAGCTAGGGTACAAACACTGTGAGATGAAAATTACTAGCACAACTCGCTAAAATGAAACACATTTCAAACATTAATAAACGCTCTGTATAATTTAATAATTTTCATAAATAATTACTAAGCGTCTGTAAAATCTGTAGCTTTGAAACTTTGCGCAAACCACTAAGCCTAGACTTTACTAATTTTATATAAAATTCTCCATTATAATATTAAATACTCATAAATACCTTTTTGACACAATTCTAAATCATTATTAACTTTTTAATAACTTTAATGAGTTTCTCTCTGGGTTATATATAAAACTAAAGTTAATTTTCATCAGCGTGTCAAAGCATGTGAACTTTGTTCCCCGATTGATCCTGAGGATGCTGCAATATGCTTACCGCGAACCGAGCGCTATCTACCGGTGGCTAACCCTGTATTAAATACCTCCCTCACACTTCAACACCCCCTACGGCGAGCACAGAAGCAATAGAAAAGAGACAATATAATTCAGAATACCAGTGAATATTGCTACGGTAATATGAATCTTGGGTATTGTTTACCGGATGCAAAAATGTGGAATTATATAAAGATTAAATAAAAGAAGTGTAGATTTAAATTTTTATTGTGTTTTTCACACAATAAAAATGGACAGAAAAGTCAGGGAATTTCACAGTTATATGATTTTTTAATAACGTCGGAGTTTATACAAAATAAATTTAGTTTTAACTAATTCACATTAATAAGCCTAATTACTTGTCTCGGAAACATTGTCTCATGCAAATCTGGAGGCACCGAAGAGGATCTTAAAATGAGGATTATTAAAGCTAGGCATGCTTTCAGTATGCTGAAAAATGTTGGAACACTTCTAGAACCATTATCCATCGTCTTCAAGTGTTTGTCAGTTCTTGCTTGCTTAGAATATTACGCATATTTAGGCCTGACGTTATTACCAACGCTCGCCTTTGAGAGAGAACCTACCAAAGCCCCATAGCCATCCTGATAAAATAGCGGAATTGGAGATGGATAGTAGATCCACACCTTAAGGAACAACCCTTTGTCACTCAGTAAAACTGCTCTTGAATGGAACCCACAAGGGAGCCGTAGATGTGGCAGATCAAAGGACACATGGCGTAGACCAGCTATTCTCAACCGCCGGTCCGGCGGACGCCACTGGTCCGCGAAATAAGTTTGGTTAATGTTCCGTATAAGTCCACCACGTCAAATTAGAACTAGGCTGTATGTTTAGAATAGAATATATGTAAGAGTGGGGAACCAATAGTAGTCATTCTTGCATATGTGCTCGGTGTAATCAGACACAACTTTTGTGCAATTTAGAATCAAGGGAGGGCGGTGTCTACACAGGTGTTATTTACATAGTTAGTTCCTGAAACTTGGAAAATGGCTGATAATTATTTCAATTTTTTAAGTAATATGGAGAGTAAGGATATGAAAGAGGTGTTAAGGTGGTGTATGAATGAGGGTCTGATTATGTCTGAATGTAAATGTCCCAAAAAGTTCCCAGACCCCTGATTTATATAATTGCAATGTGATCTAAACGCTATCCAATTTTTCCCAAATTTAAACCCAAAATGTGATAGCTAAATTTTATCGCGTACAACTTCAAAGAGTTATAAAAAGGATGGATAATTTTATATAAAAAGGTATTCTGCGGCGATTTTCACGGCTCTGGATTTGCCTACTAGTTTTATCATTGATTGTTTGCATATAGTGAAGATATATAAATGCTTTATACATTTTTAATACATTTACATAATTTGGTATATATGAATGCGATGAAAAACGGAATGTCCTATTTTAGACATAAAATTGGTAGGTCGGAATATATTGATAATTTGAGGATTCTTTCTTTTAATAAAGTGAGTGTTTTTCAACATATGTATACTATAAATCTCATTCAAACTATTTAAATATGACTTTAAGAGTATAAATACTGAAATTTCGTTATTCAAGTTTTTCTTTAAAAACCTTAATACGAGCTAAATGTTAATAAACACTTATTAAATAATTGCTTGGATTTCAAAACGTATAACTATTAAGTACTTATTTAGATTTCAGAATCGTAAATGTTATGTTTTGAAAGAAAGGGGCGGCGCTTCGTCAAGACCAAATCTCATTCCAACTAGCATACACGTTCTGTCTGACGAGTTATGCCTGGTGGACTTATACGGAACATTAACCATAAGTTTATTTATTACAAAAAATAATAATAATTTTTGGTTGAATAATGTAAATAATAATAATATTGATATATTTAATAATTATTTTGATTTTGTTAATTCGCAGCAAGATTTAAACTTACAAAAATTAAATATGATCATTGGGCAACACTTACAATCTTTAAATAATAATTTCGAAAATATTTTCCATCTCAAAAACTTTTGTTAAAAAAAACTACCGGTCCGCCAACATTTTTCACAAATTTTACCGGTCCGAGGGCCAAAAAAGATTGAGAAACGCTGGTGTAGACTAACCATCAAGGAATCCAGCGAAAGCGGTAAAACATGGAAGGAGCTAAAATATTTATCACAAGACAGATCCAAATGACGGAATTTTATTGAGGCCCTATGCTTCACATAGGAGCGACAGGAACCTTATATAATTCACATTAAAGGATACAGGAATAATAATTCTTCTTCTATGCCATCTCATTTCAAAAGTGTGCAGTCATCTATCTATATGAATAAAATTGGAGGATATATCTGTCTTTCTTTTTGCCTCATATTTAGTTTCTACACGTTTCAGGTGCTTAAAAGAAGATATATGCAAAAAATTTGCAATTTTTGTCCGCCTGTCTGTCGGAAATTTACGCAAAAACGGCTAGACATATTTTAACCAAATCTGGTATGATGACTGAAGAGAACTAAGATTCAAACATAGGCTATATGGTATTTCAAAAATTTCATTCCCTTTTGGGGTTAAAACTGTTTACAAAAAACTTAAAATATCCCACTTATTACTGGCAGAAAAATCTATACAAAAAAATCTTTGGGATGTAAGGGTTTAACCTTAAAATTAAACTTTTGAAATAATTCTCTTATTACTGACTTGGCAACAAAAATGTGTATGACAAAAATTGATTATAATAATAGAACGAATCTTGTTTGTTTCGTGTATTTTTCCTAGTTGAGTATAAGGAGAGTTACGGGGGTACACCCTAAAACTAAAATCTTGAAAATTTCACTTATTATTTACTTCATATCAAAAATGTATATAAGAAACTTTATTTAAAATGAAGAAACATTTTTTTCTATTCAATACAGTTTTAATAAGATTATTTAGGATTACTTTTATGAACTTAAAGTATCTCCTTATCATTTACTTAATAGCAAAAATATATATATGAAAAAGTTGTCAAAAAATGGAGAAACAATGCTTCTTGGTTCAATATAGTTTTACATAAGATGAGTATTTGGGAAGCTAAGGGGAGCGGTAACTATATAATTAAACTATCTCACTTATTATTTACTTAAAAGCAAAATATTTGTAAGATAATTGGTTTAGAATGAAGAAACGATTCCTTTCTTTTCAATGTAGTTTTTAATGAAATGAATATGGGGGGGGGGCTATGGGGAGCGATACATATACACTTCAAATAACCCCCTTACCATTATCAACAAAGAGTATTTAACAAAAATCGTATTAATTACGCGTACAACAGCTCGACAGATTTATAGACGTGCCCTATACAATGTTCTATACAATTATGTGGCATTGGAAGTCAAAATGATTAAGATATATACAAACCAATACTGGAACTTAGTTATTACGACCACAGTAACTAAATTTGTCACTAAGGTGGGTCTCGAAATGAAAGCCTATGGAAACGTGCAGGACAACAACGGGTCGAATTAAAGATAATAAGGAGACAGTGGGGATGGCTGGGTCACACCAAACGTAGACCACTACACCATTTTGTTAGAAGTGCCCTCGACTGGAATCCTCAAGACAGTCGAAAAATAGGTTATCCATGAGCCAGCTGGAAACGAACAATTCTGGCAGAGGCTGGAAAAATTAACAGACCTTGGTAGAAGTGAAATACTTGGAAGTCATTTGTGGAAGCCCTACATTCACAGGGCATAGGTATCGAGGGAATATAAATAAGTTCTAAATTAAAAGTAATTCAGGATTTTATCATTCACCTTAGGACACTTTTTTTTACCTGCCTAACCATGGTAGCCTTAATAAATATCGGTAAACCCTAAAAATAAAACAAATTTTTCCAGCCACCATACTCATATTGCTATTGGTTCACGGAATGGTTTTTTGTTTTCGAACTAAACAACTCGCTAAAATTACGTTGTCTTTAAACGACTGAAGAGATTTGGAAGCTGATCTAAGAAAGAATCTTAGATTCGCAAGGAGTGTTTCTAGAAATGCAACATGCCACACCAATTGACAACCTCTGCTTTTATAAAATCAACAGAATTCCAAAGATATTTACTGCTAAGGGTAGAAAGGATGTATCAAAATTAATTTTCCTGGTTTAATCCCATTGTTTAATGGTTCGCCTTAATTATTTCAATAATTAATTAATCAAAAGAGTATTATGAAGTATTAACTAGATATTCAAAAGAATCCAAGAACAAAAGTCCAAAAGACATTTATAATAATTAGCGGTAGGACAGGTATTTTAAAATATACGACAAAGATAAATCATCTGAAAAAAGAGGTATGTACGCGGAAAAACTCCGGTCTAAAGTGAGTTAATTTAGCACTTGACTCTCAAGAGAAATGAACCTTTGTTTCGCCAATTCTCGCGTGACGTATCTCTGGTATCACGGCTGCTCTTCCTTTGGCTTGTTGCGGTAATAAAAGGCACTTTATTACTTGTCAACTCATTCCAATCAACACAATATTCTACTAATTATTCGCTACACGTTTTAACACAATTTGGGACATTAAAATGGAGACAGAATTACTTATTAACTATTTTACGCTTTACGGCCGGTATCGGCAGCGCAGAGGTACTCTGCTTAGCGTCTCTAAAGCCCCAGGGTTGAAACTCAACTAGTGCTTGGTTTTTTAATCATCAGACCTTGGTTAACATCGATGATTGGACTGTCTTTAGAAAGAGCAGAGACTGTCAGTCAAATTTGTAACAGTACAATGTTAAATACTTATGTTGTGTTTTGTATTTTTTTTTGTATTACTTACTTGAACTAAGATTCGAATACAAGATGGTAAGTGCTGAAAACGTCAATCCCAGGAGACAAACACTATAATAGAACAACAATCATAATTGTTTATTGGCCATCTTAACTAGCTCTTTACAATAAATGTGTAAAATATGCATATTCTAAATATCTTGTGACTATAGTCATATAATCTTAGCTTAAAAGAGTTTGGGACAGGAAAACTACAAAATTAAACTAGTGTTACTTGCAAAAAAAATCTCAACGTCAAACTTGTTTGAATCCAAAAAGTACTTTCTAAATAGCTTTGGTGGGTATTACGCCGTCTTTTGAGTGAGCATTTCGCCGTCTTTTGAGTGGACATTTCGCCGGCTTTAAGTAGGCATTACTCTGTCTTTTGAAAAGGCATTACGTCGTCTCTTGAAAGGGCGTTACGCCGTCTTTTGAATGGGCATTACGCCGTCTTTTGAATGGGCATTATGCCGTCTTTTATTTTATTATTAGCTTGAGCCAAGTATTTTGTTAAAAAATCAAGTATTTTGTTCGAGAGATTTCTTGCAAAGTAAAAGCTAGAAAGACCAAAACAGCAAGCAATAGTTAGCTAAATAAAATACTGGTAAACGTATGATCAGAGGGAATTTGACCACGAGTATAGCGATTACTCTGGTTTAACAGAAATTGTTCTAAGTCAGTTGAAGAAGATGAGAACATTTCTGGCATTAGTTGGAGTGAAATAGACAGTGCTCCTGATTAAGTATTACTTACGCAAAGAGTCTTACAAATAATTTATCGAAGCCTTGAGCTCTAAACCTAGAAATATTCCCCTAAACAAATATATAGAGCCCGATGATATGAACAACAATGAAATACAAAGTTATAATTTCTTTAACAATCTGTTATCAAAAACAAGGAAACTGTTTCAATATATAATCTCAAAATTTAATAAATTCTAGTTATATTGTCACAGAGCCATGGTTAGGGGTCATTACATCAAGGTTGCTGAGGTTACGAATTGAAGAACATCAAGCCCTCAACGCTGCAACATCAATCAATTAATACCATATATATTAAAGACAGACACGAAATCATTTTTTGTAGAAACTACTATCTTTATCATCCTCCCCGTAACAATGTCATGTATTTTCAACTCCTAATAATGTAATAATTCAAATTACATAAACAATAGAACCAAATCGTCCCACTACCATCACCCAAAAGCAATTTTCTTTCTTAAGTCTTTATGAATTCTTATGTCTTTAGCTTTACACTACACTAACGAATATACGAAATTATTTGTTATAGTTGAACTTTACCTGTCCGTACGATCTTGATATGTCATTAACTCGTGATGGTCTAATATGGTCTAACATTGCCCAGCATTGCCCAACTGACAAAATGCCATATATCACCTCCAGCCATCTGGTATATATCAGCACTTATATGGTAATTTATCGGTAATAATTTAAATATATATCACATTAGAAAAATAACCCAAAACTAATGCTAATATTTTCAAAACAGAAATGAATTGTAATTTAGATATAGTCAAAATTGGTTTAATATTTATTTGACAATTTTGTAAACTACTATAGAGTTAACGACTTCCTTTTCTGAAACTCTATAGTTTCAAGTTATACTTATAAACATGCACTTATCTTAAGCACTCTTTGTAAGAAGTAGACTATTATTATTATTATTATTTTAACATTTAATATATTTTTAATATTTCATTCTAATTGGGTAATTATACTGAATTTTGGTAACTTCAGTTAAACTACCAAAATTGCTTACGTTGCGAACATTTTATTAAAGGGCATTAAATACAGCCATTATTTTAAAATACACAGATTTTCTCATATCAGGACTTATAAAACACATTTGAACAAGTAGGGATTAAGAATGTCGTTGTATAAAAAGAACAATTATTTCTAAATATTTTCCATATTTTCACGACCGTGGATAATCGCATAAGAATGCCCGTTTAAATTATTTTCAAACTGTTCTGTTGCTGCTGCGAATGTAGCTTTAACGTTGTTGCATTAATAACAGGGCTGTTTAATTTAATATATAAGAAAGTAGTAAAGGAGCCTAATTACCCTCGACCAAGGAGGTACGAAATCTCCTTGTACAGAAAATAACGCTCGCAGACATTTATAGGTTAATTGTTCTTAGGGAGAATCCTCGCTGAATTTATGTGTAATTAAAATGTATCTCGACATTATGACACAAATTCAGATGTAAATAAGATACCACTTTATTGCTGCTATTACAATAACTACACGCGAACACTGCTAGAAATCTTAGAATCTTAAACTGAATTATGACTTAACTTCATTGCACATCTTCAAAACTTTCCAGATAGTTATAATAATGGAATAAGAAAGTTTTATTAACCATGTAGCTAATTAACTAAACATTCAATTAATTATTTTTCGCATTCTCTTGCCTTCATATAATTCTCACTTCTGGAGCTTGCTTTTATCCTGGCGTTAATAGCCACATATGCTATGGGTAAAAATTGTTACAAACTTCTATCTATCTATCTACCTGTCTACCTATCTACCATCTATCTATCTATGTATCTACATTTCTACCTATCTACGTATCGACGTATCTACATATCTACATATCTACATATGTACCTATATCTACCTATCTACCTTTTTTTTTTCAGGGGAAATCTTTTTAAAGCCATATTCAGGTAGTGTCAGATTCTCCACAACTGGCATACCGACTAAAATCCCTGCTTGCCTCAAATCCAAGTCATGGAACTGTCGTAATGGACCATTCTTAGTGTTTCTTCCTTTCCTTCTTGCTGTCTTCTTCCTATTGATACTCCTGGGTTATTCTTCCGGTGTTTCTCGAGTCCAAGAACAAGGTTCTGACGAGTCTCTTCGCCAAATCTCTCCCTGACCTCGCCCCTTCGGTTGTCCGGCTGTAGGCGTCCGTCTCGAGTTTTCGGACTTTGTCCTGTTCACCAGATTATTCAGTCTGAATACAAAGCGTACCCGACGAAGAAGCGCGTGGTTTTTCTCTCCGGGTGCGGGTGTCTATAACTCGAGCTGCCTTAGACCTTCGCGAGAAATTTCTTGGATGAATTGGCGACCTGAGACTCCGGCCTTGTTCCCTGAGATTCCGGCCATGTTTCTTGCGACTCTGTACATATCTCTTCCATCTGCTCTGCTTCTGTCAGACAAGGATCTCTGTGATTTTCCTCCTTGAGTCTAGGCTCCGAGGTCTGACGTGCTAGACTCCGCAGCCAAGCTCCCCTCAGAAACACTCTTAGAAGGCACTGGGCTTAGAGCATCTGTCCCGTAATTCCGGACCTCGACCTGTTTACGAGGTTAATCTACCAATCTACCATCTACCTGTCTACCATTTACCTGTCTACCTGTCTACCATTTACCTGCCTACCATCTACCTTTCTAACACCTACCTGTCTATCGTTTTACCTGTCTACCTTTCAAACATCTTTTTATTTTTATCCAGGGGAAATCTTTTATAACCACTATATTCAGGTAGTGTTGGACTCGCCACAAAGTGGCATACCGACTAAAAACCCTGCTTGCCTCAACCCTGCCATGGAACTGTCGTAGTTGACTATTCTTCATGGCAGGTTGGCTAGTCCTTCGTGCCTTCTCTCTTGGATCTTCCTGTATTGTTCTTCCGGTATGTTCTCAACTGAGCACAAGGTCTGTCGAGTCCCCCTGCCAAAACTTCCTTAGGGCCCGCCAACTTCAGTTGTCCAGATGTAGGCGTCCATCTCTTGGTTTCGGACCTTGATCTGTTTACCAGATTATCCGGTCCGAATACAAAGCGTATCCATCAAGGACTCGCGTAGTTTTAAGTACGGATCCCCGAGTGTAAAACCACGCGACCTTTGAACTGCCGTCGTCCTCCGCAGCAAGCCCCGCGGGTGAAACGGCGGCCTGGAACTCCAGCTTGTGTCTCAGCTCCTCTTTCTTCCAACTCTGCATCTGTCTGACCAGGATCATGTTCTTTCTTCTTGAGTCTGGACTCCCAGGTCTGACGGGCCAGACTCCGCTGCCTTTTCTCCTCGAAAACGCCCGAGAAGGCATCGGGCTTAGGGCGTCTGTCACGCTCCTGTCTACTATCTACCTTTCTATAATCTACTTGTTTACCATCTACCTTTCTAACATCTACCTGTCTACCATCTACCTTTCTAACATCTATCTGTTTACCATCTACCTTTCTACAATCTACCTATCTACCATCTACCTTTCTACCATCTATCTGTCTACCATCTACCTGTCTGCCATCTACCTATTTACATATCTGCCTATCTACCTAATCTACCTATCTATCTTTTTTTGTAACATTCACGATTTTTTTAAAGTTAGTCACCCCTTTAAAAATGTCTGGATACGCCCCTGCATCAAACGACTCTTTTCTGGTGAATTCAGTTTTAAATAAGATAAATATTTGGAAAGCCGAGAGGAGTGCTGTCTAAAATTATATATTTAATTTATTATTTCCATTACAGTAAACATTTATATGTGTATATCGATGTATAAAAACATACGATGAACGGGTTCCTCAGCTAGTCAATATGAATAGAGCTTATAATCCAAGTATGTTTACGTGTGCATTAGAGCAGACTATATATCCGGTTAATATTTACATAATGATCGATTGATTATGAATATCCGGTCCAGTGTAGGGCGTACCACAACCATGACCTATCTTTGGGCGAAATGCAAAATACACGCGTCATCGCACTGCAATATGGCGGGCAATGTATAAAGCACTGGTTTGTTACGCGGTCAGAATATAAGCATGCGGCAGTCCGCTCACAAAACCACCCGACCGCACCCATCACGGATGATTTAAAAACAAGTGCTTTTTAATTATCTCACTCCATAGGTATTAGCGTAATTACTTGGTGCTGTGTGTACGATTTCTCATTCTGCAAGCGCTGGTAATTTCGGTCTGCGCTCCTGTTCTCATGAAACTCTTGTTCACTGCCGAGCTGCCGGATTACGGGCAACATCGTTTTATATAGGTTCTCTGATGTTTTCCCCGTATATGTTGTTTTAAATCCCACCAACATAAGTCTCCTAGAAGAATGTGACTCTTTCACTATCTCAAACATGTTTGTCGTCACGTACACGTCATATCACCATGACAAATGAAGTATTAGTGTGTGCTTTATATTTTCTATGAATAATATAAAGATTGTCTCTGATCCCTGTAAGTCTTTTGAGTTATGGTTAAACCGTCGACCTATAGTCGTGCGACATTCGATGTAAACTTTCCGCGAGTTAAATGAAAATTTTCTAGCTATGCATAGTTCTGACAATAAATAGCAAGTACATATTTTGTATAATTCAGTTTTGCAGTAATGCGACCTGTAGCCGAGCACCTATATAACTCAGTTACCATTGTGTCAAACGGCTAGATTAATTATTTCCGCTCTGAAGTACAAATTAAACTTGACGACGCATTTCACTAACAGAGACAAAATAAATTGGTGTGCATAGTCCGGCGCATTCTTTCATCTAGAAATTTCATACTCTTTCACAATTGCATTTGTCGCACCTCGCACATAGAACTAACCAACAACAGCCGTTTAATAGCTAATTACTTAATAAATTAATGGTTTATTTTCGTATCGGATGTTCCGAATTCCTTTTGCTATTTTGTTAAAGACGGACGTGAGTTCAGAGACGTACGGTCAGAGATGGATTCGGCAGACGGTTAGTTAGAACGAGGTTCGGTGTATAATTTCAAAATGCCGGGGCGAGTGCGAGAGAAGAACATCACGTCCGGGGTAATTCCACGGCCAATCCATCAGGGCGACGTGGTTGATGAGTCGACGGGTGGCGGGAGGGATATCGGGGTAGATCTGACTGCTGCGGCCACACCGAGATAGCGCACAGATTGGGTCGGCAGGCCGCATGGCTTACCCGGATGGAAATTGTAACATATACTAGTGCCACGACAAAGGGAGGGATACGTTTCTCACTGAAAGGAGGATGAAGCGTATAAAAAACACATAAAAAGCTGCACGTGGAGGAAATTAACTCATTTACTTCCACCATAATCTTCAGAAAATGTTTCGTTCAATTATCATAATTGAAAACTGTATCAGAGTGAAGGCCTGTTCACATTGACATTTGATCCTGTCGGATATTTTACAGCACATACTTACTGTTCTGTCTCTGTAGCAATATTAAATTTTGTGTATTTTTTATTTCCTGGCTACTAAAAATTTCAATTAAAGCGCCAAATAAAACTGTTTCGTAAGACGACATGAGAAGCAGCAAAAAGCTAATTTACTTTTACCCTCGTGTTTGTACAGCGTCGTTACAAAATTACAAACGGCAAAAAATCGGCATTATAATGATGTTTATTGAGAAAACACAGATTGTCTACAATCTGACAAGTTGAGATGATCAAGAAGCGTGATGTGAAATGTCTCATTCTTGTTGAATGTGAACGATGAAAGTAGGGCAGCGGTGAATGCGCCCTGTATTGATAACCTGCATGAAAGCATCAGGCTTAGCATTTGTCACCGGCGCCATTTGTCCCAGCTCCGTTGTCAGGTTTGCGGTCGTTCTGTCGTCGAACACAACTTTAGAACCGCACGTAAATGTTTCCCAGAGCTACATCCATCGCCGCGCCTCCTTGTTTCTCTTTCATTGTAAACTCTACAAATATGTGAATTATGTTGTCAGTTAAACCGGATCATTCACCCGCTCGGGATAAACTACGTTAATTACAAACTTTCATATTGTAACGTACGCAACGTTAGCGAACGCGCGTATCAGGATTTGGCGCGACACGATCAAGTACTGACAGATATTGAATTGTATAATAATATCCTCTCGGGTAATACACTTGTAGGTTTAACTAATAGTTACAATACCGCAGTTTGCACATACTGAAGTGATGCTCTGTTGCAGACCTGCCAGAGGGAGAGCCGAAGATGGTGATGGAGAAACAACGGTACGCCGTTGGAGATATTCTCCGGGGAAACTGTACGTCCCCGCCATCTAACCCGCCCGCCAATCTCACGTGGTTCGTCAACGGCAAGAAGGTAAGTCTCACACTGAATCTCCCCGCCCGCACAACAACAGCCATATAAGATAATATCCTCGGCTCCGTCTCGCGATGGGCGCCAGGAGACCTCGCGCCGTTCCTTCCAGCTCCACTTCAAATCAGCCTTATGTTATGCTTGCTCCTCTCCCTTTAAAAGCTTAACCCCCTTTACGTTCAAGTGGGCTCGATCAATCCACCGCGAGCGAAACCACCATCCACTACCGCAGTCTTCCGCGTTAAACGTTTCAGCTTCAGTTAACAGCCAACGGTTAACCGTTAACTCTTACTCGAACTCGGGTGAAATTCAGCTGCATATCCTACTGACAGATTTGTGAAATGTGTAATAAATGCAAGCGCACCATTTCTCAAACTTTATAATCACTGCTAATTATCTGCATTCGAGTACGACTCTAACAATCACCAACATAAACAGACATGCTTAATTAACAGCAGCACGGGTGATGAAGGGTTTATTTTCATATTTGTGCGGCGAGGTGCGGTGAACAGTTATGTCGCTCGAGTGCGCTCAGGTCTGGGATGGACCTCGCCGAGCGGAGCTTGTAACTGTTATCATCATCTAGGTCGTCGAGAGGGATATATAAAAAACAGGTGCTTAGGGTTTGTTGGCCATTGTAATTTGCACACAGTTTGCTAACCGCTCGAAACTTGTTCGGTCCGGAGCACAAAAACGGGCACTTGAATCACGGCGGCTCACACACAGACGCGCGCCATACGTTCCGGCCAGCCCGGAGCGGAGATCGGAGACGCGGTGACAACGCCATGACATCGGTGGCGTGGCGTGGCTGTACCTCTACATTGAGTACGCATTAATTCAATTTGTTAATTAATCACGGTTGCTCTCGAGTTTGACAGTGAGTGTGTAGCAACCAGCAACGACAAACAAATGCCTCCATAAATCTAAATTTAATAACACTGGAATAAACAGCAAGAGAATGAAATATTATACGTAGTTGCGAATTCCCGTCATACTAAACCTGTACTTGTAACTAATGAAATGTTCAAAATCAGTAACAGTGTATATAATAAACAGTGATAAATAGATGGTGTTGATGTATGATAGGCACGCACGACCGCGGTCACAGTGCGGGCACCGCGCGCCCCGGCCCCGCTCTCTCGGTGCCGACAGAGAGAGCCGTCATTCGCAGTGCCGCCATTTCATTTATCAGATCCGTGATACGCTGTATCAACCGTGCCGCGCTTATTATGACTGTATCGTCCTGTTCGCTCGGCCTGTCGACACGAGCCACGCACATGCACGGACCCACATAACTCGCGCACGTATCTCTGCCACATCCTCGCGCACACTACCCTGGCTAATGAGATGTGGCTTTCGCCGCTGCAATGCAAACTCGGATTGCGTAAGTTTATGTCAAGAAATTACAGTCGCGCACGTAAAAAAGTTTTTATATCCAAGTTTTTTCATTAAACAACTTGCGTGTTTTATTTTTGAAACCCACAAACTGCCTCCGAGATTATTAGTACGGTTTTGCACTTGTGTTTGATGGCACCATAAAAATTAAAGAAAATACATGGGCAGAGCTCACCGTTCGCTTTCCCCGAAAGTGTCGTTTCGACCGCTCGAATAAAAATACGTCCCGCGGGAACGGGCATCGGGCACAGCCTGTAAGATTTTCCAATATAGCAGCTTTAAAATCAAGTGTCCGACCTCGTGCACCCGCTTGATGAAATGCCGTAAACGCACGAACGGACATGTAATCGATGTCCCTTTTCTATTTTTTAGGCTACGTCCTTCCGTCCTACCCGGGTGGATGGATATTATTGATAAAATTGGGCAGTAGTGATTTCCGATAAAACAGTTTAGGACGACAACGTTTCGCAATTCGTCGTTGCGTGTCGGAAAATTCAGTTTCACAGTTGTTTACAGTAGTTGGAACGGGCCGGCCAGACCGAGTGGAAGATATTTGAATTTGTGACCCGGGACGTGCCGGGCGTGCTTTCAGAAACTCGGAATCCATTTCAGTCGCTGATCATGATTCAGTAAACACTCTTGCGTTTCGCTGGAGCCGATTCTCGTCGCATCGCCGTGGTTATAATGGACTCGCCCTTCACATCCAACAGTCGCGCTCTCTCAGACGTCCCAGGAGCATATCACAAGTTTCTATGATCTCCGATTGTCTGCCGCGTTAGTTTACACACGAGCTTTTTTACAGTGATCCGTAACTCGAGCGTGTGAAGTTAGTTGCGATCACCTCGCAGCCGCTCATCTAATTCTTATTCCGCAGCGAGTGAGCCCGGAGACGTCCTACTTGTTACACAACGGATCTGGTGCGCGCACGAGGGTGTGTTATTGCTACCCCGGGCGTCGGTCGTTCCTCAACTTATCTCCGCTGCCGCCAATGTCAGCTGCCACCTTTGTCTCCCTTTGTATCTCCGCACTTCCTTTTTCTCAATTTGGTAGAATTTATACTGTTTTAAGTATTTTAATTGCGGAAACTTTTAACAGTCCGACGGGGCGCGCGATTCACCTTTATATGGATGTTCAGTAAGTCTGCACGAGGGCTTTCTGAATGCTCGATGGAATATCAACGATGTCTCCTCTTTCCATACCTTTCTGCGACTGTACCGGAGAAAAATGGCTTGTCATTTCGTATTCTTCATACACGTCCTGAACTTTGACACTAAAACTTGTCGGCGGAATAAAACTCAAAGAAATTGGAAAAAAATGCGAGTAGAATTTCCTGAGAAAACCAGGATAAAATGGAAACTGTGGGTGTGAAGATGTGAGAAATTAGAGTAGGAGAGGATGGAAGACAGAACAATGAAACTATCGCGGTTTAAGAAAGAAAACACAAAAGGGAAGGGAATGAATGAATAGGAACGGCGTTAGCGGTGGCAACGATGACGGCCGGCCGCGGACGGGTGGAAGATTATTTAACTGGCGCCGCGAGTGTGTCCGGAGTGTTTCCGCTTTCCACAAAGAGCGGACGTGACGAGCAAACCGGCAGACAGGATGACAGTGCCGCGAGATGAATAAGTACCTCCCATCGCGATTCCGCACGTACCTCAAACTAATGGAGACGGATTTATTTAATAACGGTTTTTAATGTTTCTCTTCGCGTCCTCCCCATCACTTTATCTGCCACACTTCAACCACTCGTTTCAAAACAAAAAAAAACTGCGTACATTGCATCGCATCACGCCTTCACTGTACCCTTGGTAAATAGTACGCGTGTACGTCACACCGGCAGATCACGTTTCATGACTCACTGACGGAGATGTGTTTTGTTTGCAGATGAACGAGAGTTACCTGGTGCGGTTCCCAGTGGACGGAGACGAGACGCGGATGAAGACCGACGCTAACGGTGTGGTCACCGAGACGTCCACTCAGCGTCAGGTCACTGTCGTGGGACTCGAGCTGGATATCGAGGGAAGCAGCTTTCAGTATGGAAAAGTTCGTATCGAATGCGAGGCCACAATGTTCCAGTTATATCGGAGTAAAGTTGAGCTGGTATTAGAGGAAGAAAGACCTAGGCTAGCCTCCGTACTGGGCACCAGGGAATCGTCTTTAGGTAAGAACATAAACTCTACTTTATATTCCCTCCTATCTGGGATTGCGAACTCCACTGGCTTTCGAGAACATCATTAATTTCTACTTTCTTAGACATTTATTTTATATTTGATAAGCGTAAATAATTTCACACAGATCTTGCATTTAAATGTGCTACTCAACTAAGTTAATTCATTAAAGTTTCATTTTTCTCAAAATACATAATTTAGTACACTGCACAAAGTTAGAAACACGCAGGTTTTTTAATTACGAGAATGTGGATTTCAGTACAATAGTTCATGTTAATCATTAGGTGAAGTAAAGAGTCAGACAAATGCCTAAATTTGGTACATTTCATCGTTAAAGCTTTTACTTGTCTCCCGTTTTCTCGTATTTATTCGCTTCATTCTATATTGTGTGCTGTTATGTTTGTCTTGATATTTCAAACTTCTTTTGCCCCGTGGATTACAATTCAATGTTCTACTTGCAATGTTGTTGTTTCCATTTGCGTTTTATAATTGCCTAATAATTTCTGTTTGCTCAACTTATCTTAATTCACTATAGAATTTGATCAATGTAGTATTTATTGGCATGTATTTGTAGTAGATTAGCAAGATTTTCTGGAACTTTCCAGGTCTTATATAGATATAACAGAACAGTCTTAACATTAGAGTTAAAGTACTTTTGTCTTTTTAGATATTATAGTCTTGTCTTATTAAACCTTAAAAATAAAAATTTAAATGTTTTATTATATAAGTTTTCTTATTATATAACTTTCTCTATTTATATTCAAACACTATGTTACTTTATTTACCTTCCCAATAATAAATTACAATGTAAACTAAAATTTCTTTCATTATTAATTCCTACCGAAATAATTCAACAATCAATTTTCGATAAACGTGCCATTTGATAAATTGAGCATTCGATAAACTAGCTTTCGATAAACTAGCTTGCGATAAACTTGATTTCGATAAATTTGCTTCCGATAAATTTGAATTCGATAAATTGTTTTTCGATAAATTTGCTTTCAATAAATTGATTTTCGATAAACTCGCCGGTTACCATAAGAACAACGGAAAATGTGCGGCTGGTGAGAGCAGCACTTGAGCAGTCGCGTTCTACCGCACCTGTATATAGCGAATAAAAAGTAAACATTGCATATCAAATTCTTAGTTAAATTATTTTTAATTAATAAGGGCGATATTGTTTTTGCACCTGGGCGATCAGTAATCCATGAACGACCCTTTACGATAGTACGTGCAGATCACTTCGGCAGGAGCAAAAATTGCAGTTCAGAAATAATTGCGCCGAATATGGTCTGATACATGATGCTAGAATGTGGAGGATTTGGATAAATGAAGGGTATAAGAAGTCAATGAAGATAATAATGTTGGGTTTATCGAGAGTACTAGAATACGACGGGTAGGGCACATGATCAATTTGACAAAGAATGACAAAGTGCGGAAAATATTTCATAGCAGACCAATTACCGCAAGGCTGAGGAGACGATTTCGAACAAGTTGGGTGTACAATGTCAGTAACTGAAAACTATCTACTGGCATACATTGTCTTCAAACCGAATTATAGGTGAATCCTTGAGAAAGTAAAGCCCTTGCCAAAGTCCATTTGTGTATCATTTATTTCGTTGTTGTATTGTCGAATGAAACATTTGTTTGTTTGCATTTATATGCAAAAATCGATTAAATCATATATTCCAATTTATAATTTCACATTAAAATGTAAAGCCATAAAGTTGCGAATGCATCAATAAAAGACATTTATTGTGCATCGGTGTATACTGTCAGCCTTATGTTTCTTTACATAACATAAAATCTGTGCATTGACGTCATTTAATAACTACGTATTTAACCTGAAATTTACTCCTTTGCAATAGAGAGCTTCCAACATTCTTTACTGAAATCTCAACCTTTGCACTAAGAAAGATTGACAGAACTTCAAAGCCAAGACATCTTTATGATAGTTATATGATATTTGTTAGTACATATGTATTGCATGCCCTTAAAACGTCTTTGATATCAATGTTTGTTCCTTCGAAACTGCACAGCTTATAAAATGTCAAAAGCTGAAATTAAATTAGACTGTAATTTCGGCTTTATATAAATATGGATGTTAAGTAAATATACGTGTATTTCCTTCGGATCGGTTTCTATTTTTAGATGATAAATGAAATATAAAGTTAAAATTAATATACGACTGAGATCAACAGTGTCATTACGTCACACCGACGTCATATAAAAATTTCAGATTTTTATGAATATTTTACTAACCTATAAAGAGCCGTCGAACAAAAAAATATTCTACGGTAGAATATTTATTTAAATGGTAATGCATATGTACATTAACACAACTATTTATCTGTAAAGTTAAGGTGGCTCTTAGGTAGGGGTTGACTCAGCTTGTAGTATTTAATACTACCTCCGCCCCAAAATAATTGTCTCTTTCATGCCCTGTTACATGAAAGTCTTAAAATTAGCAATCGCGTAGCCAGGTATTTTTATGTTTTACATCGAGTTTTAACTTACATCTAGTTTTAAGGCTTTTTGCAACCGGGCGTTTTGGGCATTAGTGGTTAAATATGGTTCTGGATTAGTAGACACATTTATAAAAAATCAGCTATGAGCACCACAGAACCGATCGCCACCACAGAATATGTAATCAATAAGAACCTTTTCACACGTTATAACATTTTCGAACTAAATCAAAAAGTTTCGGCTTTTTCAGACGCCGAGCACAAATCTATATGATAAATTTAGTAAAGAAAAAAAATATTTCATAAAAATCACTAAAAAAAATAAAGTAAAATTGTTAACACTAATATGAAAATTGTAGAGCAACTTTCTTCAAATTAATTTTTTCTAAATATTCGCAAAAAAAATAAATATGATATCTGTAAACTTCCACTTTTGGTTGACTTGTTTTTACCAAATGTTGAAATATTGGTGGTATTGATAGCAGAAGCTTGAATATGAGTTTCATAAAAATACGTTGAGTTAAATTGGTTCTAAACGTGTTCACGAACGGACAGACAGACAGACAGACAGACAGAGAGACAGACAGAAATACATACCAATACATATAAACAGACAGATATGCTAATGACAGTAAAAACATTTTGTGGAGCTTCAATTCGTGGACATCGATCAAAATCTAGAAATGTCTAAATCGGTAGGAGCACAATACCTCTCTTATACATGTGGCGCTCGGTAAAATTTAGAATACAAAATCCGAATCAAAAGTGGAACATATTGTAACGTGTTCGGGTTCTTCAACAAAAAAAGCAGAATTTTTTAGAAGTTAAAATTAATGAACACTAAAATATTACACTAGTATACGGAATACTAACAATACTTTTCGCCCGGAGGCGCAAACTGTCAGTATACTTGTCTGGGCAAAACTTATAACCCGAAAATATAAAAACATCTCGTTACCAAGTAATCTCGATTCGATTGTTACAATGTTCCATATTTTTCTAAAGACTTCTAGATTTTCCCATGATTTCCATAGATTTAACTTATGAGAGGTTTCCCGAGTATTCCACGGAATTTCACCATAGGCATCCAATGAGAGAAATCAAGAAATTTTCGTCAAAATATATATTATTTTAATGTAACTAAACATTAAAATTAAATAATAATTAGATAATTTCATTAATGTTCAGGCAGTAAAAATTGCTTCAGTATTGCATATTAAGCTACATGGAAGACGATTTTGTCAATGCAATATTTTCTTATTCATATGTACAATTTTGTAAGCATTACTTCTAGTTGACCATTATACTTTCCATTTTATACCATTCATGATTATATCATCCAACTTTGTCATCGTCATATTCTTTTTTCGATAGCCGTAATAAGAGCCGCATAACGCATACTGGCTGCATAGTGGCAATATAAAAAATTTAAAAAAATAAATTAAACACGCTTTTCTAGTGTACGGGAACGATTTTCTATGCCCCGATCTACAATAAAAATTTATTATTTATTAAATTGCTATTTGTTTACTTATTTTATCTTTTTTAATTTCGTGAAGAGATGTTAGGTTTTATTATTGATGAAAATTTTTTTGAAGGGCCTAAATAATTATCAAAGATAAAAATGCCTCGTATATTTTCACGGAAACATTAATAAGAATTATAGTTGAAGGTAATGGGATTCGGACCAGTCAGAAAATAAAAACAAATTTATTAACTTCGCTAACGTTTCGATTTAATTTATTTAATTTATTAATAGATAGCGTTACTTACTTGTTTCAACCATCTCAAGCCCTTTTTCAAATTCATACGTGGCTTATTCATATGCTTATCTCTGAGTTCAATAACCGGACAATATGATGTATTCTCTAGTAATTTTAAAAATTGTTATTTTATATCGTGACTATTAACTAAGATAATGTAAATTTAACATTGTTTTTTATTCTTTAACTCATATTTGATATGTTTTTATTATTTAATAATTATTTTATGTTATATTTTAAATTCCGACAATTTTGTAAAGCTTATTTTAACTACTTGACTTGTTAAATTTGAACACTATCATAATTGTATAGGTACATGTAAACTTACCAATTTAATAATTTTATATTTCTATATATCTTTGTAGCTCTGATGAAGATTTAAATTAAATCGAAACGTTAGCGAAGTTAATAAATTTGTTTAGTGAAGTTAAGTTATTTTCTGATTGGTCCGAATCCCATTACCTTCAACTATAATTACTAACTTACGGACGTAACTCATCTAATCAAGAATAATAAGAATAAAAAAATAAATTATGCATTGCAATTGTGTTGCTTTATTACTTATTGCTAAACCAATTATATACAAAAACTATAAAAATTCACAATATGAATCTATGCAACAGGCATTATAATGTACAATTATCCCACATTAATATCTTATTGGCCACCTATGTAAGTTGGCAATGAGTTAGCTAATAGTTCTCTTACTTCAAGTGGTTCTTAGTGGACCTTGAAGGACCAAGTCAAAAAGTATACTTATCTTTTATAATTGGAAATTACCACTTTAGTGGTATTAGTTTCCTATCGGGATAAATTTTGAACCTTCGATCGCCTTAGTTATAATATTATTTCTCTTTGCTGTTATTTATTTATAACAAATTTTGAAGTGGGATGAAACTTGTACTGAATTATATCTAAAAAAATTATATTTTCAGATAATTTGACGATGTCTACAACTATTTTTCCCGATGCTAAAGTGTCAAACCAGGCCATAGCTAACCAGAATATGGACAGTGGTGATCAATTTCATTATGATGATAGAGTGATTGAGATCCAAAGAACTACAGTTAGCAACGAAATGACTAGTACAGTAGGAGACGTTTCTACATCTAACATCTTTGAGCTCGAAAATAAACTTTTGAAGGACATGATCGAACAGTTAAAATCTGATTTGAAAGAAAAGGAAGAAAAAATAGGGGAACTTAAGCAAAAGAATAAAAAATTGAAAGATGATCTTAAAAGTTTGCAACAAAGAATTAGTTCAATATTGAATATTTAGGTAACCGACGAGTTCATCGAAAATCAATTCATTGAATATCAATTCATCGAAAATCAATTCATCGAAAATCAATTCATCGAAAATCAATTCATCGAAAATCAATTCATCGAAAATCAATTCATCGAATGATCAATTCATCAATTGCCTGGCGTATTTTCTGAATGGAAAATTTAAAAATTATTAATAGACCAAGTATGATAGTTATTTAATAAGTGTAGTCTGTCAACTTTTATTGACCACTGTTTTTTGGCTTTTTGATCCCCTCAGCATTCCTCTCAAATATTTACAAAATATTTTTTTTTCGATGAATTGAACATTCGATGAATTGATCATTCGATGAATTGATTTTCGATGAATTGATTTTCGATGAATTGATATGCGATGAATTGATTTTCGATTAATTGATTTTCGATGAACTTACTGTGAATCAATATTTAGTAAGGAATAATTCCATATTGATTATTTTTATAATTGCCTTATTATTGATACATTAATCATGCTACATATAAAACTCCTCAAATCGGGAGTAATTAAATACTTGTTAATCTGGTGAATTATATATTTTATCCTATTTTTTTTTTTTTTTTTTTTTTCATAAAACAGGTTTTAAATTTTATTAAAAATATGAAATAAATATTATTTAAAAGCAATTTTTTTATTTTGTTGTGTTTGATTTTGCATCTTAATATATCATTATCATCATCATCAACAACAAACATTACTGCTCTATTGTCGGTGGTTATGTGACACTGTTTACCCGCAAGTTTTACAATCTGGAATTACGATTTTTGATTCTACATAGACGTCCATTCATTAATATTTGTACATCGACCATCGTCTCTTCTAGTTATACAAGGTGATTCAGGAGGAGTCTGCCAATTTTAAAAGGCGTGTTTCTCGAATAATTTTAAATAAAAAACGTTACTCAAACTACTACAAACTACTAAATCAACATAGGTTCGAATCGAATAAATTAAAAAGTTATAGCATGCTAAAGAAAAATTAGTAAATTAATAATACACTGCTTTAATTGGTAGGTGCAACCCAAATGCGGAACACACCTGAATCATTTGAAAATTCACCAAATTCCTTATTACGGCTACTCAATTGTGTATTGAAGAAGCAGGTGCCCATTTTGAACAGTTAATGTAATATTAACAAAATCGTGCCACTAGATTTGTAATTTATTGTGACCAAAAACCGTTATTTTCTAAATGCTTGCATTTTTCTTTAGCACGATATTATATATTTTGTGTATCCAAGCAGAGTCTGTCACAAAAGGGAGCAACGGATGCAAATTATCATGAAAATATCACAAAAACGTATCCTAATAACCACCAACAGTTGTTAAAGCACAAAAAATGACGGTTTATATACAGAACAAGAATAAGGAATGGGAAATAAGAATAGTACACAAGATGTTAAAACATGGCTGCGCCGCATATCGGTTTATGTAGGAATGAAATTTAACTTTAACACAAGAAAAGTTGGTAACATTTAACTTTTTATTCCTATTCCAAGAATAAGAGACGATAAGCATGAGCACAACGGTCAAAATGTCGGCCGTAATAAAATTTGTTCAACAGATGTTTTCCAGCTGTGATCAGAAGGTTGGAAACAACAATATAATGTGTGAAACACAAGCAAATAAATTTACAAAATCTTCTGAATTCATATTACTGAACTCGATTTTGTTTTAAAGGTTATATTAAACACAACAACCTGTCATGCGACAACCGTTAAACACAGGCCAACGCAAGTACGCAGGCGCAGCGACGAAATGTTATGTCCGATATAAACGGTTTCATATTTTTTATTCTTGTGTACTATTCTTATTTCCCATTCCATATTCTTGTTCCGTATATAAACCAACCATAAGACTAACCTACGTTTCAACGGTATGGCGTAGTACAGTGTTTGCAAACGTATGACCCGCGGGTCAAATAATGACCCGTATGACGATTCAAATGACCCGTACAATAGAAGATCTTAAGATGAAGATTCTAAAGAAAGATTGGTTTTAAGCCAGCGAATTTACGAAATAAGGTAGGAATTTCGACAAAAGGTAATAATAGCGAGATGGAATTCGACTATTACTTTTTGTATACCTGTATAATACACGTCAATCACAAGACCGCTAGCTCAGGTAGAGTTAACGACTTAAACTGAGGACTCCACATAAACATTTACACCCTAAAGCGGTAAACTTTTATTTACGCATTATATATTTTAAGAAATTTTCTAAAAATATTCACCAGAGAGAGAGAGAGAGAGCCCCCTTTTTCCTTTACAAGGAATGGAATACATGGATGGAGGAGTACGTTGCTTCTTTCATCATGATTTAGTTTGAGCCATTTGTCAAACCTTATAACGAGTTTTGGATACGTTTGTCATAAAAATCAGCCGATTGTTTTCACTTCGTCGTCATTTTCTAGTCGTGTACCTCGCAGAAAGTCCTTGAGATGTGGGAATAAATGATAATACCTTGGCGCAGAGACTGTGTGACCAAATTCAAAAAACTTTACAAGGGGTGCCTGACGACAAGAAGTTATAACACACCGCTGTATATGATATTTGCTTGATAAATATAGGGATGAATCGATACTACCGATAAAGTTATCGACACCTTTCTTTCGATATTAGTATTTTATTAACAAACACTTTTTGTTTCGATATTTTTTTGGTATCGGTAATATTTGTATAGAAATGTGAATCGAGGACCTTAACAGTGAATCGTGGTATTTCGTATTAAGTAATGTTGTAATAGTTCTGAATATAACCGTAAATTCTAAGCCTAAAATCAACTACTACAGATAGAATTTTAATAATAAGGTGCCAGTTTCAAATTGGTAAGTTATGATTTTGGTAATTTATTGTAACTCACAACTCTATATTATACAAAAATTCGAATTATGTACCAGGTCTACAAGTATGAAATGCGGATTTTTTTTTTAAATAAAACACATTAAACTCAAAAGAACAGTAAAAGATTATTTATTCAAATTATGCTCCATTAGAAGTTATACATTTTTCCCATCTTTCAGGCAATTTGTGAATACCTCGCCAGTAGAACTCTTCCCCTTTCCCCGCAAACCATTCATCTAGCCATTCTGTCACATTTTCATATGAACAAAAGTGCTGCTCGGCAAGTGCGTGACCCATCGCTGCGAACAAGTGGTAATCTGAAGGGGCCAAGTCTGGTGAGTAAGCGGCATGGGGTAGCACTTTCCACTTGAGTGCCTCCAATGTGTTGCAAACTGCTTTTGCCTTATGTGATGGAGCATTATCGCGAAGAAAGATTACCTTGTGCTGTCTTCTTTCGTATTCTGGTCGTTTTATGAGCAGCGAATAGTTCAATTCGATCAGTCGTTGTTGGTAGCGTTGGGTATTAACTGTTTCACCAGGTTTTAACAATTCATAATAGACCACACCCTTTTGGTCCCACGAAGTACAGAGCATTGTCTTTTTGCCAAAGCGATTCGGTCTTGCAGTTGATGTGGATGGTGAGCCTGGGTTCACCCATGAGTTTTTTCGTTTGGGATTTTCAAAATAAATCCATTTTTCATCGCCAGTAATGATACGATGCAAAAAAGACTTTCTTTTGTATCGTGCAAACAAAATTTCACAAGCGTTTTCCAGCTGCCTCTTATTCAATGCATGTGGAACTCATCTGCCGACTTTCTGGATCTTACCCATCTCTCGTAGGCGATTGGAAACAGCTTGTTGACTAACGCCTAACTGCTCTGCTAGTTGTTTTTGTGATTGACTATCGTCTTCCTGTAGCAATGTTTCCAATTTTGTATCTTCATATTTTTTTGGAGGTTTTCCATTTTCTTTGTCTGTAAGATCAAAGTCACCACTTTTGAAACGCCGAAACCATCGTTCACACGTATCTTGCGATGGAGCATATTCACCATAAGCTTCTCGAAGCACTCGGTATGATTCAGCAGCCGTTTTTTTCAAATGAAAACAAAACAGTAGTACTGTCCGCGAATGCTCTTTATTTGGCACAAAATTTGACATTTTTAACACAGTAAAACAAAACTATATGATCACTTTTCAAATTATAACCTATACGCATTTGACACTTAATGATAACTTAACAAAACGCCATATGTGTTGAAACTTTGAACTATACACTCTGTTTGCGCGGTAAGTTTGAAAAAAATCCGCATTTCATACTTGCAGACCTGGTAATAGTTACTAATAATTTAATTCATCAAGGTCAAGTATAAGTTTTCATGAAATTTTTCATTTTCATGATAAACACCCAAAAAGATTTGTTTGTTCTTTCTCAATTAAACTCAAGCCTGTCCAAACAATTTTTCCTTAAGCTGCATTCACAGCTTAAAAATTAGTTGACTGTACGCTATACGTTGTGGATAAATTATGTAATTGATTTTTTTAACGTTTAATGACAACGTTCATACGAAAATTAATGCGTAATGAATGTTGTGACATCTATGTTTTTTAAACCAACTACGAAGGAATAAATGCCTTTATGTGACTTTTTACGAACCCGGCATCGGCCAGCTTGTGCTTTCTTACTAAATTTTAATTAGCCGCAACTACAGCAATTTTCATTTGTTTCACGATTTCCGATATTTGTTGAAATTTGTGCGATAGTATTTTTTAGGTTATGTAAAGTGAGATAAGTAATGTGTGTTTATATGTCAAGCAGATGGAGTGGCCGAGCGCATTAAATCATGCAGTTTGGACTGGTGAAAACAGTCTGGATTGTGTGGTTGGTAGTTCGATTCTCCGTTGGTGATATTATTTAGGCGAGAATAATATGTTTACATTACTCTCATTTCACAATTATTCACCCCTCATCCTGGTGTAGGAGGTCGACATCTGGCATCGGCGATTAGCCTCGTTGCAGAAATAGGCCGATGTAAAATAAATAAATAATAATAATAATAATAATTTATATGTCTATCTTATTAAAATAGTGCGCTAACTATTAAGTAATCAAGGGCACGGATTTGAGTTCAACTCCTGCTTGTGTCAAATAATTTGTGTAAAAATATTTATACAAATTAAAGGTTATGCTTAGCCGTTCGCAATCGGCTATAAACTGTAGGTGCCTTCTTGTGTACGATAAAAAATGGACGTAATACTGAGCTTATTACTCCTGAATGTACATTGATTGAGAACATGGTCATGAAACCTGGAAACAAGAGGATTAGGCTCAACTCAGGATGTCGCGCTAATTATGATTATAAAGTTTGGAACTGTCTATAGTCGACAACTTAAAGTGTAAAAACTTACAGTGTACAGTGAATAACTCATAGAGTATAGTCTATTAATTTTAATGCTGTGAATGGAGCTTTACTAATAAAGAATTTTTTACACTCGTCATGTTTTTACTAGAACATTAATCGATACCACAAAATATTGACATGATACTGACATCAATACCTTTGTATCGATACCTTCGAAGTCCCAACGATGACTACATTTTTCTTTTACTAATGTAAGCGATATTACGTGGCATCAATAATTTTATTCTGATACCATTACCGGTATCGATAATACGAAGTGATTTCGATACCGCTACAAAGTATCTATATATATCGATATATACATCCCTAGATATACACTTATGTAAAATTCTTTTGATATAAAGAAATTGCAGTATGAACATATCGCAATATGACCCAGTCTTTTTAATCTTTTACCTCTGTACATGGTAAGTAATAGAGCCTGTGTAAAGCGAACACTGGATTAGGTTTTATTATGTTCCGCGATGCAAGCTGTTAATAAAATAGAAGGATAAACTCGGTGCTAATGCTGAAAGAATGTGAAAACTTAGAAGGGCAGAGAATTAGGTCAAGTGTATTGTTTGTTTTCAGATTATACTTTTTTGTGGGTTTTCTCATGAAAAGAAGATAATATTTTTGATCGTGGCCAGAAAAACACATTTTGAAGGATAATGCACAGATAATACGCAAATCGAAAAGAATAGAAAGGAAATAACATCATAAGATAATTATTTATTATCCTTTTTTCATAAACACAAATGGAATTTGTTCAATGTAACTCAGTAAAAATATACTCATTTGTTTAATCACAATAAAAGCGGAAGCAAGGAATGATATTAGTTTGAATTCTTTATAATCTTCATTGGCGCGATAGATAGAGGTGAGCCTTGCCTCCTATTTCCAGGTTTCGTGACCATATTTAGGTCCCTTATTGTGTCCATACACTCATACAATACAGACATAAAAAATTACATTCATACATACTATACAAAAGTATCGAACATATATGCTACATATACATATTGTTACGAATTCGGCCTTCCCAAAGTATACCGTAGCCTTGAAGCGGACTGCAAACCTTGCAGATTGAGTTGCCCGAAGGATCTAGAAATCTTTGGAACGTGTTAGGGTCCACTAAAAAGGGGCGCGCCCCTTCATTGGAGAGACAGTAATATGCAGATAGTGAAGCAATTATATTATCTCACCTCATTTATAACTCATATTTTAACCCCTTCAGTAGTCATTAAAAATTTTAAAAATTACAAAACACAATTTTTTTTATGAATTAATTTTATTTACTGAACATATATATCCTTCATAAAAGCCATTTCGAGCTCAAAATGGGATTGAAAGTTGATATTATGATGCATAGTGTGGGTCGAGAAATAAAATAAATTCATAAAAAAAATATTCATTTTCTCTCGTACCTCGTTTGAATCATCGTAGCTGTCTTTTGTCTCGCTTCCACAAACCATGAATCGTATTTATTTTCGCCCGAGTACATTCGGGAGTAATCTTTTCTGCAGGTTAAGCTTGCCCGAGTTATCTCGGGTGTGGGAATTTTCGCACATAATAGCCGCCCGAGTATACTCGGGCGTAGTCCTTAAGCGGTTAATAGACAATGCTTAATTCATAGTGCTAACGCATTATGCCTAATGTTAGTGGCTAAGCACAACACAGAATTACCATTTTTTGCTACATATTTAATAGATAGATTGATCTAGCTCTCATCTATACGCAACAGTTATTACTAAACAATTTATAATAAAAATGTCTTATTATTAAATATGTGTATTGTTTTTTTATTAAATGTTCTACTAAAAATAACCAAAATAATGATTATTAAGTTAATTATTAATTAAAATAGCTACAATGTTCCTGAAGTTACTCACTCTAACCTAACTTTTTGATTTGAAATTAAAATAGATAAAGAATAAATCATGCCATAATAGTATTTCTTGCAGAAGATTACCCATTGAGTCTCAATGCACAACACAGGAGAAATATTAACAAATATGAATTTAACGAAAAAAATGTGTTTCTGAAAAATAATTTTAATGGAATTTTCACAAGAAATGTGTGAACTTTTGTTTCCACCCTATTTCCTCGAAGTATTGGTCTAAAAATCTGAAAAAAATCTCATTAATGTACATTGATTGAAACCAAAATAGTAAACAAGGAATTTGTTGTCAGATTAATTTTTTTATTGTTAAAAAAAATACTTTTTTTAAATTTCATGTAGGGTTTTAAATAAAAGCTCTTAGTACATAGAATAACAAACGATAAATTATTTTCAAAATATTGTTCATTTTGACTTGATTACTTTGCTGCTTTAACATAGGTACTGCATACCTGAGAAACATTAAAATATGTGAAAATTCACACTTCACATCATTTTTTTTTTTATTAGTATCAACATATTTACTAATTAGTATATCATAAACTGCAGCCACAAGTCTTTTTAGAATTTCCTGTATAAAATATTCGTCTATTTTGAAATTTATCACTGTACACTTGCGAAAACCCGCAATGTGTAAAAATTCTCACTTCACATTTATTTTTCAATATTAATTTAACATTTTTACTAATAGTTATATCACAAGCTGCATCCATAAGTCTTATTCGAATTTCAAGTATAATATATTCCTTCATTTTGACATTTGTCATTTTGTCAGTGCTTAATGCTAATGCTAAGCGCAAGAGTTTGAAGTTTACAAACTTTTAACATTACGCATTAAATAGTTTCATACACTTATGTACTTAATTGGAGCTATGAATGGTTTTATGAATTTGTATGGAACAAACATTTATACGCGTATGCGTTATCAATATGAATTAAGTACTATCTATTAAAACATGGGCTATGAATGGTACTTAAGATCAATTAATCAAGTCAGTCTTATTCAAGCGGGGCAGTTAAGATCGTCAGAAAGTTTTATGCATCCAACATCAGCGTAGAGTTAGACAAGTGATTGAACTAAAGGGGGGATACTGAGTTAGTAGAAATCAGTACGGTGACTGAATGTGTAGTGACTAATCGTATAATGTTACTTAAGAGTTATTGTTTTCTATTAGTTAATGTATAAGTCCAATATTCCTGAATAATATATATGCACATTTACAATCAAACTAATAAATATCAACATCCTTTCATTTATTTCTTCATATCTCATGCAATTTTATAATTAAAACCATAAATTAAAATTCATTTAAATTTTGATGTTTCAGTGTTAAAAATGTATAATATTCAGACATTATTAGTCCGTGTCAACTAGTTTATTGATGTGACACGTCATCCGGGTTCAATTATCCTCATTACACTATTCATTCATGATTTGTCATACACGGCTCATCAATGTCCGGAGAATTTCACTCATGTCATATTCACTTTACAAAACAGAAAATGTATTAAAAAATTATTAATTAATAAACTCCAAAATAATTATATTTATGGAAAAATTATTGAAATTACTAGTTAACTAGCTCTAACCTTTAGATGAACATATTTTAATACTAGCAGACTCCTTGCCAACAACGTTTTCAAACTGATATCGAATAAAAACCAATATAAGCAGGAATCAGTTCTTAAAATTTGCATGATTCTGCGTATATCAACAAAACAAAAACGTTTCTTGATTATACCTAGGAAATACTAAAAATTAGTATCGGACTGACTTGAGAGCTCTAGTAAGCCAGCTGTTTTGTCGGGTACGGCGTTCCCATCCCCACCACTTAGTTCATGACCGACCGCACGCCGCAATACCCGCTAGGACCAAGGAACTTAGTGTTACGTTAAGACACACAGGAATTAGGGCTTTTATATATATATATATATATATATATATATATATATATATACACTCATCCCTCGATTTACACGGTACTCGGTTAACACGGTTTCGCTTTTACACGGTTTGAAATATGAAAAAAAAATGAAATTGCAACATTGTAACTTACAACGCATAAATGAAACTAAAACGCAGCAAATATACCTCGCGCAGAAGAAACACGTATAGGGTAAATGAAGTAAGAAACGAAGACATCAAATGATGGAATTCCAAAGGAAAACAAGGACGAAGTTTCGGTCAGCGACCCCGATAGTGATATTTATACTCAACCAAAGAAAAAAAAAAAAAAAAAATCATAGCTATAACAAGCTCTAAGGAAGATTAGACATATATATATTTTTTTTTGTATTTTTGTACCTTCTTAATTTTATTTACATGATTTTTCTATATATGTACACATGTTATTAATAAATATTTGAAAATAAATATAAAAAATAATAATTCATTTAAAAAAACGAACCCTCTTTGTTTTTAACATTTTTTTGTGTAGAACGCTGGTCTCGATTTACACGATTTTCGATTTACACGGTTTTTCTAGGAACCAATTTACCGTGTAAATCGAGGGTTGAGTGTATATATAATAAATAAAATAATCAATATGAAACCTACATTAAATGAAATTAAAATAATGTGTTGTTCTATATATTTCGGCGGTTAGGCCATTGACTGAAGACTGATACAAAAACGGTTATTACAGTTGTCTATAGTTTGTTCAAACGTTAAAATAAAGTATTGCTCTTATGGCAAATGGAAGCGGACTTTCCAAATGCGGTAAAAGTGTCCAATTTTATGTTCGTTTATTTTTAATTCATTGAAACTAAATGTAAAAAGTATCGGATGCTCGTATACTTTACAAAAATCAGGTAACACGATACAAATATAAATATCCATTTGTAGAATACTGTCTTCACAGACCAGCATGTTTTACAACCGATAACTTCGCCAAGAAAGCAAAGGACAGAGTCATTGGGAGAACCCATTAAAGAGTATGAAAAAGAGTTACTGCATTTGCCCTGTACCGTATTCTAACGTTTGAACTGTATATATATATATATATATATATATATATATATATATATATATATATATATATATATATATATATATATATATATATATAAAGGCAACGTCTCTCTGTCTATCTATCTATCTGTCTGTCTGTCTACCTATCTGTCGGTCTATCTGCCAGTATATATGCTTTTCACTCGGCAACTGCTGATCCGATTTTCATGGTTTATTTTTTAATATCGGAAATCGTCTGTACCTGCTATTTGTCCGCTAGACAAGGGCACGGACGTGAGTTCAATTCCTGCTTATATCAAATAATTTGTGTAAAAATATTTATACAAATTATAGGTTCTGCTAAGCCGTTCGCAACCGGCTATAAACTGTAGGTGCCTTTCTGTGTACGCTAAAAAATTGACGTAATACTGACCATATTACTCCTGAATGTACTTAGATTGAAATCTTGGTCAGGAAACCTGGAAACAGGAGGCCTAGGCTCCTAGGATGACGATATCGCTTGGTCATATTTTAAGCTGTATTTTATAAAAAACTGTTTAGTATTTCTAAAGTTATAATAATATATGTGCGCGCGAATAATGTTAAATTCATGCTTTTCGTTCTTATTTCACATATTATCGTGAAATTATCAGTGACAACATTGGTTTCATCAGCGGAAAAGTTTGTACACTTTTTATACACACATAATTGAAAGAATTTTTAAAATTGGTTCAGTAGTTCTAAAGTTATGGGAATATTTACTGGTAAAGTATCAGTTTAAACCTTTCTCCAGTACTTACATGTCTGTCGACACAGTTGTTGATGAGCAAGATGCCATTCACTATCGACTCGATTTTCTAAATTTTCTTAACCCATCATAATTACCTCTTCATGCTCTTACTTTGAAAAAAGGTGCACCAATAATGTTGCTGAGAAACATAAACATGCCAAAATTATTTAATGGAACACAACAGAGTAAGATATTATGCAGTAGAGGCAACCATTATGACTGGTTGAAATACAGACGAAAAGGTGGTAGTCCCTAGAATACCGTTGACTCCTATAATTTTATCATTTCAGTTCAAGAGCTTCTAATTTTGTGTCAGTTCGTTTTGCAATGAATATTAATTCTTAACTTTAAATGACTTTGTCATGATTTTAGCAGTGACACCCCCTGAAGATAGCTGGCGTTGATTTGCGGAGTCCATGCTTTTCGCATGAGTACCTTAGTCTTGTCTGTATTAAAATCTTCATTATGAGTAAATTACAAAGTAATCTTGGTCTATGTATTATCGGTTCAGTTTTCCGCACTCTTAAAATCAAAATCTTATTGGTCGCCGTAGGTTCGTTTGAATACGACGTTTTATTTATTTATTTTTTTTCAATAGTGAAACAACCTTAAACGTCCCCTCAGTTCCTTACAAAATATCTGAATAATAACATTAACCGTGATTACAATAAGCGAAGTGCACTGTATTTATACTAAGTACAAGGTGTGTAAATTAAGTAACCGGACTGATTTTTATTATTTTTTGTCTCCCTCATAATAACTTCCTTGGGAAGCCACAGAGCGCTGGATATGGTTCTTCCAATCCTCATAGCTGTGCTGGAAGTCGGATACTGAAATAGCTTTCAGCTGGTCGGTTACGGAAGTTTGAATGTTTTCGAGTGTCCCAAAATGACGTATCTTGAGGTGATTTTTCAATCTTGGGAAGAGGAAACCAGTGATGGGCGTGTAAGTTACATGATGTAAGTTACCTCATTGTTGACGCGTAAACAATTGATGTAAAGTAAACACAAAAGCTCTTGTAAACAATGTAAACAATGATTTAGACATGCGCACTTGTTTTGAATTACAGAACCTCATCAATGCATTTTTATAAATAATACAATTTTAATGAAAAAGTAAGTATATAAAATTAGGACAAGCCAATATACATATTAATAAAAATCGAATTTGCATCATTTTACAGGTGTTACATACAAATTAGTAAATATGAATATGAAAAATAAAAAAAAATTTCTTTAAAAAATTCAGTCTAATTTTTTTTAATAACAAAATACATTAAATTTCACCTTTAAGAAAATCAGCCTATATTTTTTAATAACGAAAAGATTCATTGCAAATTTTGCATAGCGCCCTATATTTTCTTTCATTTTCTTTAATTAAAACAAAACCTATTTCTTCAGAACTATTCCTTCGGTTTCTTCCCACCATTTTTTTTATAAATTTATTGTTTTGAACTGAATATACTTGTTCAATAACTCTCTATTATTCGTATTAAATAACTAAAACTAACCTCATTATTTGACAGTTTTACATTGTCAAATTACATTGTTTACATTGTTGACAAATTTACCAATTGTGTACATAAGTTGACACGTAAACGTAAACAATTAAAGTTTACGAGTAAACGCCCATCACTGGAGGAAACACAAGAACTCAAGTTAGGTGAATAAAGAGGTTGAGGAGCCATAGGAATGTTTTTTCTGGTCCTGTAAAAGATTTTTTGGAACCATTTTTGCGCAGATTTTTCTTATCCCCAATTCATTGGTCAAAATCTGATGAACGGTAGTGTGAGTCAAAGTTTTCCCCGATCATTCTGACCGTTAACCAGCGATCTAAACAGACAAGATCCCGGATTCTGTCGACATTTTCATCGGTTCTTGAAGATGAAGTTCTTCGTGATTCATCTTCAACCAACTCTCTACCTTCTGAAAATGCCTTAAACCATCAAAAAACCTGGGTCTTTGACTAAACATTGTCTCCATAGGCCTGCTGAAGTTTTGCAAAAGTGTCCGTTGCACTGTGCCTAAGTCTGAAGCAAAACCTGATAGCACACCGTTGCTTGAAATGAATGTCACTCAATTTTAGAACGCACCAGGAAAAACTGTTGCTCGAAAAAAATCGCTACGGACAACAAAATTAATCTAGCGATTTCAAACTCGTACAGAAGGCATATAACATGTACACTTGACGCCCCCCCAAGTATCGCGTCCCAAATGTTTCCAGATCAAACGCTATGTTGCTAGTCCGGTTACATAATTTACACACCTCGTATATGTATCATTTCATTTAACTGTATTATGTTTCATTTATTTTTTTGTTTTTGTCTTCTGGCTAACGGCGTATTCTGATAAACTATGGTCCCCGTGGGTAAAATTTTGGACACGCCTGGTCTAAATGCTTGCAACATCTTATCTTGTTTTTTCTTTTTTTATTAACCAAGGGTTCTTAAGAGAAATGTAAATCTATAACAAGTTAAAATTTTTATGATACATCTAAAACCTCTAAAAATACTCCCCTTTTTGTTTTAAATTGTGCCATAAAATCTGTTTCTTCTATCTTAAATTTTATTTTTTGATGTTATTCTGAGAGAAAACCCTGACCCTAAATAGCTATAGTAAAAAATCAATAAGTTCATCAGTAAATAGCAAACCAAATAACAGCAAGTGCGAAAAAACACACATGATGATTTCCCGTGCGACCAAAACCAATATGTCCCTTAGCGCGGACACGGTACGTACCAGTTTAACTCCGGGCATGGCTCTTGCAAAAAGACTCCGGCTGTAAAGTTACACACTCCCTCCATGGCCACAAATGACAGTTTCAAAACTCATTATCTGCAAAACAATAGGTGGAAACAAAAAGGTATACTATAGAGAATAGATAAATGTGACAAGGAATTATTGGAACGATTAGATAATGGAAATGGAGAATATTTATTGCTCTATTTTTCTGCATTCTTTCTGTTTCAGTTCTGTTTTTATTTACATCCATTTTTTTATTTTTTATACTGTTACTAAACTTATCTATAAAAACAACAATGATGATAAATATATCGCTTTGCCCTATCTCAAATTAAGAAGCACACGATTATAGTGGATTGGACACATGATGAACATGAAAAGGAACAGAATAGTAAAAAGAATCATATGCTTCGAACTTAGGTCCAACTCAATTTCCGAGTGACTTCATCGGACGACCGAACAAATTATGAATAATATAAAACGGAAATTGATTAAAATAAGATTTCAATTTGTTTACAAAAATGCCTTCTTCTTCTTCCTCAAACTATTTACATTAATTGCTGGAAACAGGCCTTTATTTTAGGTTTTATTGCACGCATCTCTAGCTTTTCTGTGCCATTGTTTCCAGTCATTGTTATCTTTACACATATTTATTGGCACGTATTAAATAATAGGACAATATTGAGGCATAGTATTTTACTTTTCCACATAATCTCCCTGAAAATACATTTATAGTAGTTAGAGGGTTGTAGTTAGAGGGGAATTCCCGGGAAAATTCTTTAATTTTTATTTCTCGTTTCCCGGGAAAAAACGAAACATTTTCCGGGGAAAAAAACAAATTATTATTCATGCTGATAGCGATACCGATACCGAAATCTTTGTTTAGTTAACTGTAATAGTCGTAATAAATATAAAATTTCATAATCAACATATTATAACGCACTAATCAAATCAGCATTCATTACTTTATAAATCAAAACATCGCTTAACAAAAATAAATTGATTATTTATTTTACGTGGAAAAATTATAAAATGCTGACATTTGTGTCTTTCGGTCTGATGGTACAGTTACTCAATTTAATATTCGGACACATATACAAGTTTGAAAGAAATCCATAAATTTACTAATTTGCATTTTTTTTTATTTCTATGGTATGGTATTAATTCTTTATTAATGTAAAAACAATATGAGAAAAGAAAAAAATTGTTTTCTTTGAAACAGTCGAAATACTAATAAAGTAAACAAATAAACGCACAAATACCACTACAATTTAATATTCAATTGAATTAAATTGAATTAAATTTATTTTATTTTTTTGCAGAAACAATATTTATTTAACTTTTCCGTAAAACTTTTACAATTTCCACCTCAAATTTAATATTTTTTAAAATTTCCCGGGATTCCCGGAAATTTTTAAATTCATTTTTAAATTTCCCGTTTCCCGGGAACGAAAATAATCCGGGAAAAATTACCCTCTAATTGTAGTATAAGGAAAAATATTCCTGTATGGTAGAAATTCGGCTGGTGTTTTTTAATTTTAATGCCCAGTAATTTTAACTTTGCTGCTTTGGCAATTAGCCAGGACAATTATTATTTTTGAAAATTATTTTATGCCTGAACGGAATTTGGACCCGAGAACTGCGAGTTAGCAACGCAGAGCACACGTGTTACCACTACGCTACGCCGGTCAGCTGTCGGTTGGCGTTAACCACTCAGAGACAGCATTCTGTACTGTTGCGACATCTATATACCGTTCTCCAGGGACCCAAATAGCTGAAAATTTGAAAGAACTAGATCTCTGGGTGACTAATTATTTATAATTTACCGATGAATAAATCGTTTGGCGTATGGCGTGTGATGGTGTATTATTGTGTAACACAATTTCTTCGTTGACGAGTAGCACTACCCATTTTCACAATCATTCACCCCTCATCCAGATGTAGGAGCTCGCCCCCTGGCATCGACGATTAGCCTCGTTAAAGAAATAGGCCGATGTAAAATAAATAAAATAATAAAAAATTAATATCGTAAGTAAATGCGACACATATTATCAAATATGGCTGAATGCTGAATCGGCATGTGAATATTTAATATGTCAATATTGCCAATAGCAGCAAAATGAAAATTTTTACTTTAATAGTAGTTAAAACTAGTCAACTCTTGATAAATTAAATTATATGTTTTATTACTGACCGTCAACATATATAAGGGAGGTATTGTGATCATACCGATTTTGACATTTCGAGATTTCGATGGATCTCCACGAATTGAGGTCCCTACATAACATTTTGACTATTTTTAGTATGATGTCTGTTGGTCTGTCTATCCGTCCGTCTGTCTGTCTGTCTGTCCGTTTGTCTGTCTGTCTGTCCGTCTGTCTGTCCGTCTATCCGTCTGTGTACACGTGTAGAGCAAATTCGACTTAAAGGATTTTTATGAAACTTCATATTTAAGCTTCTGCCATCAATGGCACAAGTTGATCAACTTTTGGTAAAAATCGGTTGACTAAAAATGGGAGTTTACTCCTGTCGATTTTAACATTTTTGTGAATATTTCACAACAGAAAAATATTTCGAAAAAAATTATTGAACAAAAGTTGTTATAAAAGCAATAACTAATAAATTTTAATTGAGACGTTTTTTGATAAAACGAAAAATTTCGAATAATTTCTGTAAAATTTTTCGAAATTTTTTCCAAGTCTCAATTTTTTCATACTTATAAGTAACGTTTCCATGGTAATGATAAATATATCTCTGTTAGAAAATATTAGGCCAAGTTATTTCTACTCTGCTGCTAGAATGTATTTTATATAAGTACTTTACGATGGCGGTCGGTCCTGTGGTGGCCACAGCTGATTATTTTTCATTAATACACACGTTTATCATGAAAATGTTTGATGTTTAGAATTATATCATTTTTAAGGATTTTTACTTTATGGCGTAATTCCACTAATATCCTGGAACATCTTTGAAGTAAAATCCCTGTATAATACACGTAGTAATACAGATTTACTTTATAAAAATATTTACGTTTAATTTTAATCCGAATTATAAACCACTAAATACAAATTATTAATTTAATTTGTTCGTTTTATATTAGAATTTATATCTATTAGAAGAATAGAAACTCGCAACAAACATTTTTAACTCAGAAACGAGATCGACTGGATCTAAAAAACTATAGTAACAGAACATAGAAAGCGTTAACTGTTGTGCTTTTGTGTGGACATTTATTTTTATGCCCAACTTAACACAAAATTTAGTAGGTGCATCGAAACATTTCCGTAACATTTCCAGTGTGTCCCATAAAAAGAAAATCTGTTACTTAAAGAGAAGAAAATTACCCAAGATGGAAATTTATAACACAGTATCATTATTGTTTATTTTTATAGCACCCTCACCTTCTAAGTTACCATTTTAATGACAGCAGTTCTGTGGAAATGTTGAAAGTGCCTTAGAATGTGATAGAGTAAAGACGTTGTCGAATGTTTACTGTTATAGATACGCCCTGAAAGAAGTTTCTAAGTATCAAGGTTCGGTAGTCCGTAACGGTCAGAACTTCTTTAAGTTTAAAGTTTGTTGGAAAAACTACACCACCTTCTGATTGCACTATCTGCCGTCTTTTGTCCTCGTTTTAACATACTTTTATTCTCCTCTGAATCCATCCATAGTAGGGAACGACCTTTCTTTCCTGTCTTACTACCGGAGTTAATCTTCCGACTTCTTATGTCCCTAAAGTAAATTCTTTTTCCGGGAACAATTTATGTTCTTTTTACAACCAACTTCTTTGCAAGCTTTATTGTACATCTTTTTATTAATAGCCAACATTTAAATTTACAATCTGCAAATTTATATACTTATACTATAAGATAGAGAGAGCACAGGATCATAGATTATAGGGATCAAAAGGTATCGTATTATAATTCCAATATATATTATAATTGAAGGACTGTTTAAGGCAGTGGTTTTTAACCAGGACTGCACGCCCGAAGGTGCGAGAAGCTTCTCCTGGTGGTGTGAGAATTCTGCGCATGCTAATATAATTTCTTTTATTATATATTCTTATCATTTTTATAATTTATACGAGGGTTGACTCTTATATTTCGAGATTGCGCTAAACTAGTGCAGCTATCTGGCAACTGACGCTTCTATCGTAAAGCTTGACATTTTTGACGACATACGTACTCAGAACATTTTAACGTACGAGCGCTATTTGTGTTGTTTACAGTAAATAGGGGATAGGCATGATTTTTTTAAATTATTTTTATCATATTCCTCTTGTTGCATATAAACATAAAGAACAGTTTTTATTTATTTTTTTTTAATTTGAAGGCAAAACAAAACATAAATGTATGTAGCGCGCGAAAACGACGTGTGACGTCATGCCCCTTCTAACTGACGCATGACACTACTAGCCTACCCAGCGTACATAGTCCGTTGTGAACTTATTTGTTTGTATAGGTTATTTAAAGTTAGAGTGATTTTAATTAAAATAAAGTTTAATTCTATAAAAACAATTTATACATGTTTACCGAATTAAATTTTATATTAAAATATATAAAATATGGAAGATCCAGGCCCCAGTACTTCGAAACATAATCGAAAATATTGTTCAGTACCGATGTGCACAATTAGTTCAACTAGAAATCCAAAAAACAATTTATATCATTACCTGATGGCGAAAAACAACAGAAAAAGCGAAATTTGTGGCTGGAACCTGTGGGGCGAAATAAAACCGATATTTCAGAAAAAAGTAAATTTTATGTTTGTGAGCATAAATGCATCAATGTTGGGTAAATTATCACTCTGAGCTCTAACAAAATCTTTATCTGCCATTTTAATAATAAATGCGTGAAAAATTGTTTAAAAACAAATACAAAACTCTCGAACAATACAATATACACACGTGTAAAGATTATGTTGTAGCTGTATCTGTGACGTGAAACCCCTATCGTTTGACGCCATACTCAGTCGTTTTTACTCGGCAACCTTCGCGCCGTGGTCGGCTTATTTCAAATTTACAATATTTTAATTAAAAAATTTGGCTATAATATTAATTAAAATGTGATTTTTGTTTTTTTAGGTGACATAACTAATATTAACATATCAAAATTATGTAGTTTTAAAGAAATATAAATTTTATGCGTATCCCCTATTGAAAAAATTCGTCTCGGCTAAAAATGGAATTAAATCGTGAATATTTGCGAGCGATTATTTGTTACAACTTTCGACGTGGATTAACCTAACAACGGTGAATCGAAGAACTTAATTTGATTTTTGGCGATGAAGCACCATCAAGGACTACTGTTTATCGATAATTTGCTGAATTCAATCGTGGTCGTAGTTCGCTTAAGGATGAATTTTGTGAAGATCGTCCAATATCGGTTGTTGTTCCGGAAAACATTGATGCTGTGCGTGAAGTGATACTTCAAGATCGTCATGTGATTTATCGTGAAATTGAGGTAACCCTGAGCATTAGTGGGACCAACATACATTCACTATTGCATGAACATTTGGCCTTCAAATGGATTTTTTCGTGTTGGATCCCACATAATTTTACAATCGCAGTGGAAAAAGCCTCAATCGGAGAGGAAAAACTGCTTCAAAAATTGGTTCAAACGCATGCAAAAGTGTATCGATCTTCGAGAATATTTGGAAAAACAATAAAGCTAATTTTGTTGTAGATTCTGATGGGACGAGGAGATTCATTGAAAAAGGGAGGTCTAGAGTAGTGGTTCTTAAAATTTTTGTATCACGGTCTCTTATAAAAATGCGATTTTGTATAATGGACTAAATCTGTCGCCCATCGGTATAATGCGAGAAAGCTTTGTAGTTAACTTCTTCTTCTTTTTCCATCATATCACTAGCTTTCTCCCAACTTATATTAATTCTAAAATTATTTTTCACTTGTTTTTAAAAAAATATCTAATTTACATTTTCGTGAAAATTCCTGTCACTTAAGTTGAAGCTAGCATGCGGTGACGGTTTAGCACCGCGACGTCTACGTCGACGTCGCCATGTGAGGCTGGTGATATAGTAGATGACCTCGCTACCCGCATTTTTATTTTCAGTTTTCATTTTGAATACGTAATGAACAAAACGTGCCACTGCAAAATTATTACGATGCATACATTTAGAAATATGCGTTTGAGAAGAGTTGGACCAGGACGTGGGATGTCATTAATAACAGTTCGCGTCTGCGTAACAGAATATTTCACGAAGAAAAGAGTTGTACAAATGAGTGGAATATTAAAATTTACTGCTATCGTTCAGAATAAGTTTAATACTCGTACATAGTAACGTAAAACTTACTATGTATTAAAATTGCACACCAGTATTCAGAAAACTCAAAAAATGTATCTAAAAGCAATCTCCCTATGATTCTAAAAAAGGATGTTTGTTTAATGCGTTGTACCAGTTCTCATCTGTGGATCAGAAATGACAATTTTAAAATGAAAATTCGAGAGTGGCCCAAAAAGCTATGGGAAGAACAATGTTTGGTATAACCAAGGCAGATTGAAAAACGAACGCTTGTATTAGACAGCTAACCAAAGTTTTTGATGTTTTGAAAAGGATCGTTCAACTTAAAATAACAATGAACCGGACGCATAGTTAAAATAAACGATGATAGATGGACTAGAAAAATACTTGAATGAGGACTAAGGGATGCAGTCAAAAATAAGAAGAGAACATCTAATCGTTGGACAGACGACCAGAAAAGATATGAAAGCATTGGATACAGTTGGCAGAATCAAAAATTTTGAAATAGACTATACTAATTGCGCCCACTATGATCTTAGAAAAATTTGCCCGAAATTCCCAGAAAACGGCTTAACATATATTAATTTTCATTCTAAAGGGGAGTTTCGGCTTGAAACACCTCGTTCCATGCCTGTTTGTTTTCAGTACAATATACCGCACTTAACATTCGACCTGTCGGACACCACAGAACCAACAGAAATCTGTCATACGAGGTCTGTAAATTAAGTAACCGGACTGGCAATATAGCGTTTGATCTGGCAACATTTGGGACGTGGGAATTGGAGAGGCGGCAGGTGAACATATGATACGTTTTCAGTACGAATTTGAACTGGCTAGAATAATTTTGTTGTCCGTAGCGATTTTTTTCGCGAAACTGTTTTTTATAGTGCGTTCTAAAAATGAGTGACATTTATTTCGAGTAACGGTGTGCTATCAAGTTTTGCTTCAGGCTTGGGCACAGTGCAACGAAAACTTTTGCAAAACTTCAGCAGGCCTACGGAGACAGTGTTTTGTCAAGAACCCAGGTTTTTGCCTTTTTGCCACACTGGGCCTTGTCACACAGCAATTTCAATAAACTAATTTTTGGCCAGTAAAAACATTCTGTGGCTCCTCAGAATCAGTAATCAGTCCGATTACTTAATTTACACACCTCGTATATACCACATAGAATACTCTGTAGATAGATAGTAAGTATTGCAAACAGCAGGGCATAAAGTGGTAAAACGATTTCCTTAAATAATAATCATTTAATAGTAATAATAAAGCATTTATAAAAGCTAAATTAAAGGCTACTACATAAAGGAAAATATGTATGTTTGTTTGCAAAATACTAAACCATGTAAGGCTTCTGGTGCCCCTTTTACCAGTTCTGACGCCTAACAGGCGACAGTCTCACCCTCGCCAATTGATCCAAGAGAGATTAAATTGGATACCAAAAGGAGGGACCAATGTTCAGCGGTGGGGCCTTCAACTGAAGCTGAACCTGAAGCTTGCTGGCTTTGGTAGTGACTCTGTTTGGCCTGATAATAATTTCCTGTTAGGATCATGTCCAGATAATTTCTTTAGTCACCTTATCTTTATTAATATAAAGAAATACATGCAAATCACCTTTTTTTTGTTTTTGTTTTTTTTTTTTTTTATTCCGGGAAAATCTTTTATAGACACCAATCTGGTAATGTCGGAATCTCCTTCATTTGTCCTACCGACTGAAAACCCTGCTTGTGTCTTTTTTCTCACCAAGGAACTATCTGTGGTGATTTTCATCTTGGAGGGAACAGGCTAACTCAACCTATCCTCACATTCCCCTATTCTGTCTTTCTCGCTCGTCTGTCTCCTTCCTCTTCATGATGGCTGACAGCATCTGTCGCACCGTTTCCCAGTTTTCCCTGGAGTGCCGCATAACCTGGACCATTTTGTCGGGTGTCAGATTTTCTCCTGTTATCGTGTATGCTCGCAATCTTTCTGCAGTCCATCTCCCGCATATGATTAATTTATGTTCGGCCTTGTCGACTGCGCCGCAGTAGGTACAGTCGTCGTCCTGGTCCTTCCCAAATCCTCAGGATGAAGGACTTAAAAGACCCATGGGCTGTCAGGGCTTGCGTGACATAGTAGTCTATGTTCCTGAACTTGCAGGCCAGCCACTCTGGTATGTTGGCCATCTACTCTGTATCTGGTATGGGGATGAGCCTTTTTGTCCACTGCCCTTGGTCCTCATTCCTGGACCACTCCTCTTGCCATTTCTCCACCGAATGTGTTCTGGCAGCGTTTCTTACCTCAGATCCCCCTCCTGCCTCGTATATCTGTCGTCTTTCCTCTGCAAGGAGTCGCTGGAGGGTTCCTGTCACTACTTGTAGAGCCGCAGACGACACAGTGCGGTAAGCCGAGGCTACCCCTATTAACGCCTGGCGTTGAGCTTTCTCATATAACTTGTTGTACTTGCCATATACCAGCATTTCGCACCAAATAGAGGCTCCGTACAACAAAGTTGAGTGAACTGTTCCCAGCAAAACCTTCCTTTTTCCCCAGTTTGGGCCTCCAACGTTCGGCATCAATCGTCGTAGCATACCAGCTCTTTCTTCCGCCTTGTTGACGGCCGTCTTAAGATGTTCCGCGAATGAGCCGTTTGCGCCAAAATTATCCCTAGATATTTTATGTAGGGCTTGGGAACAATAATTTTGTCCACCAGTCGAAAATGGATGTGGTCGTTCTTACGCTTGCCTCTCAAGATGACGGCTTCCGTCTTATCGGGAGCTAGCTGCAACTTGTGCTCTTCTATCCAGGCGCTGATCCTTCTAAGATTTACATTCACATTGTACATCAGGTCCTCCTCGTTTTTTGCCGTGGAGGTTAGGGTTAGATCGTCCGCGAACCTTATGCATACATGCAAATCACCTAGTATCCATTTTCCGCTCTCTACCTATGCATATCATCAATCTAGCTACTTCTCGATTCAACAACGATTTACCAAATACTTACCAAGCAACTAGTAAGCAGTAAATCTTCTGTAACCGGTATTTGTAACCTGAATCGCTAACCTGACACTCTAGGTATCATGTATATTTGCAGTCGTTGGATTTTCTGTTGGGTGACATCTTTTACGTTGTCACCCATCTTTTCTGTGGGATTTAACAATATTGAATGATGGAATTTTAAAATTAATAAAGGAATGTATGTCCTTACTCTGTACACATTCATATTTCTCCTCTACTTTCTTTCTCTATCTGTCGATTTTCTTGTCCTCTCTTTTTTTGCTCATATACACATACACTTTTACGAAAAAATACCTTTTCCCTAATAATCTATTGCGCTTCGTTGATAAAAATTGATGATTTCCCTTGCATTACCATCTAAATTACAAATTTTAATTAAACCTCATCCCAATATCATTAGTCTGAGAATTTTAAACTATTTTAAATATCCCGCAACCCTTCTAACGTAGCTGTGAACTGACATGTCTACATTCGGCGCGAAATTAAAATTTACGCTCTCTTAACCACTGTAGTGTTACTTGGTCTATGCATCTCTGTTCTTTTCAACAATATTAAATTTCAAATAGGTTACTGACATCAAAAAGAAAAGTATTAAATTCGTTATTATGAAACTTATAAAAGATATTAAAGGATAAAAATAAAAGAATAGTTTTATTTAGAAATAATGAATTAAAATATTAAATTTCGTTAGAAAGATACATGATAATTTTATGAGATATCCTTTGTGAGAAGGTAGTGGGAAAAACTTGGGTTTTTCTTTGGTAATAAAACAGTTAATAGTGTCTCAACTAACAGCACACGACATGTGAAACGAAGAAGGATTCCAAGTGTAGTTTATAATCATTATCTCACGGAAGAAAACGACGCTCAACGATACTTTTTCTGAGAACATGAGACATAGCCAACCAAATCCAAATAGAGCAGATAAAAATAGTGGTTTTAAGAAGTTTTTAGTCTTTTAACGATCTAAGAATAAAGTTATTTAATAGCGTTTTGCGCGAAGTAGGACTATTTGCACTTACGTACATCTTCTTTTTCTTTGGGCACTGTTATTCGGATTTACTTTGACATCTCTTACAAAAACCCTCCATCTTGTTCTGCTAATTGTGAGGTCTTTCTGTATACAAATACTTGGTAGATATTCTATCAGCTCATCTCTCCAGTGTTTACGAGATCTTACTTCTGGTCTCTGGGTGTTCAATTTCTCTTGCCATATCTGATTTCCTATTCTGTCATCCTTCATTTTCATTACATGTCCTATCAGCTGTAATCGTCCAACTCTCAGTTCTTGTGTGGTACTAGTCCTTCAGTATAGTTCTCGAATATCATTGTTCTTGCTTTTCATTTACCATTAATTTGAATGCAACCAAAAATATGGTAGACATATTTGAACAAAAATATTTAAAGATTAGAATTTTATTTAACAATCATAAATAATGGGAGTTATATTTCATGAGAATGAAGTTTACAACCCGAGCCGTAAATCAGGGATGTAATCATTCGAGTAAAAAAAAAGAAATTTGAACACTTTATACACTTCTGCATCATTTGCAGGATACCCGCGGGTAATCCGCGGATAACCGCGGATTTGCAGGGCTCTACTCATTTGTTTCTTTGACTGTTCTCTGTATATGTCTATCATATTTCTCTCTCTCTCTCTCTCTCTCTCTCTCTCTCTCTCTCTCTCTCTCTCTCTGCGCACCATAAATACTGCCTTGTCAGGACATTTCAGAGATGCCAAACTGTATGTGAATTGTTTTACGAATATTGTCTCTTAATTTTATTTTGTCGATTTTTTCTTTTCTTCTTCGGTGTGAAATACAGAGATTAAATAGTTTTTCTTTTTTTGCAGGTTGTTCGTCCATGAGCGGCCAATGTGTGTGGATCCTATTACTAGGAATAATCCTGACAGTGTGTACGCGGTAGCAGGGGTGAGTAAATCTTACCTGAGATTAACTCGCCAACATGAAATGGAATCTCCGTGTATCTGTTCTCGGGTAACAAGATAGTAAACGCAGAGCCGTAAACAGTACATAGACACTTAACAGTTGTGCCCAGAGATCGGACATGTGTTACTAGTTTACATACAATTATGTTTGGATACATGAGGATCCGATTGGATATGCTACTCCCCCCTCCCCCCAACCCTGGAAATCCCTATATAATAGTGAATATTACATATTTATAATGATCCATAGTTTATATATATGTTGTTTATTAATCTATATAAACATTGAATGTTAAAAGTGAAACGGATTAACGTAAAATAATATTTAAACACTCAAGTTTGTTAATATGGCTCATTATTTAATTTCACTTATCAACAAAAATAATATAATCAAGAAAAAAGTCATCTAGCTAGCCATGGAATTTATTTATTTTAAGTTAGGTTGGTAATATCAGTTCTTTAGTATCATTTAACTGACATTTGAGTCGGAGTTTGAGGTTATATGCAGAACAAACATATATTTGTATTATAATTATTGAAAAATACACATTATGATTACAAGCAACGAAATTAAATGATCAAAAACAGTACTGAATTTCCAACTTAACACTTTTTTAAATTCAAGGCCTACTAGATGTCTTTTTTCGATCCTATTGTACTTTAAAAAAGCAAACAGCAGTTCAGATAACTGGAGTAGAGATGTTAGGCCATGGTGCAAATTTATAGAAGACTTAAGCCAATTTTCTACCGCCTGTTTAAAAGATTCTTTTGGGCTCAATCCAGGTACGACTGCATCATTTACATTGCCATTGGTTGACTATGGTGTTCATTAAAGCTACATTACGTATTACCATTGTACGGGCATACATCAACTAAGGAATTTAATTCGTTCCACAAGATAATTTGTGGAACGAATTATTCGTTGGCCGAATATCCAAACAGGGGGCAGAGTAGGTGTACCAAGTAAGGCCGCATGACATCGAAGAAGGCCAGTACATATTCACAAAACTGTAATTACGATATTCTTACAATTTCATACTTCGCATTATCAATTTTAACATGCAAACGCAAAAAGACGCGCGTTTTCGTGCGATTAGTTAGCCGAATCCCAATTCTTGAGCCGTAGCAAAAACTTTGGAATTTTTTCTAGGAATATATAGGTAGAGGGTACTAATGTTATTGTTACATAGCTGTGAAAGTAAAATTGTAGGAATAAATATATTTTACAATTTTTTTTTTTTTTGAACCTGGGTTACTATTTTAACAACAAGTAAATATATACAAATATGTATAAAAATATATTTTTTTTTTGTATGACACGTCTCTAAAAAAATTAAAAACTATATTTTGTAATTGTTGTAGGTTATGGCGATAATTTTTCGTAGTGGATTATTTAAAATATCGGCATTTCCAGATAAAAGAGAATCTAAGTGGTGAACTTTTAATGACTTACTTCAAAGTAGAAGTCGTTGGCATTAGTTATACTGTTTAAGTTTGTTTATGTCGATTTGTTTTTGCAAAGTCCAATTGAATCCAAAGATCTTATTGTTGTGTACCTATGTGTAAGTCAAGGAAAAAGAGGAACCCTGAATTATCGTTCCACAGATTTCCACCTACTTTAGAGAATGTTAAATTAATAACGAAACTTGGAATCGAGGAAGTTGTAAATTGTCGTAAAGCTTGGATTAAAAAAGAAAAATATGGAAAAAAGTGGGCCATTGGTTGAAAATTTGCTTCACTTCCTCTCCTTCATATACAACGCGTGAATATTTAATTCCATCTATATTGTCACGGGGTGGATTCAAGAACGGACATCTTTTCTACAAAAATTATTATATAATAATAATTTTACATCAGAATACATTTAACTGTCAGAATGGCTACTGGTGTTGTCTGTTAGTAGCTGATGTAAGTCCCGTTCTTGCTCCGGCTTCTCCAGGATCGGTCGAACCAGCCCAGGTATCCGCACGAGGCGAACACGTGCAGAAGCCCTGTAGACGGCACTCACATCTCGGGTTGGTCACTTGAACAGCTGGGCTAGTCCTTGGGTAGTGTGCTCACAAAAATGATCAAATGAATATCTACTGAATAACTGATTACTTCAATGACTGACTCAATGACTCACTGACTACCGACTCTTTTCCCAAAGACCATTTCATAACTATTAACCAGGATACTATGACGTCAGGTCCTACCTCAATTGTTTTGGAAACAATATTCATTTGTGTAATTGTTGGCAGCAATTAAAGACCATAGTTGGCACAATTGAATAATATTTATCAACACATTAGAAAGTAGTTCAAAACTTATGTTGACACGCAATACTTTGCACATTCTTTAATTCCCAAAACCACAAGTCAGCAACCGCGACCTACACCGCCTAAAGGCCGCTCAAGGAATTGGGACATTAGCATACAATTATATCAAAATTGTGACAATATACTTGAAATAATCCACTATAAACAATTTTATCACTACATCACAAAATAGTTTTAATTTTTTTTAGAGACGTGTCATGCAAAAATGGCTTAATATGCATTTGTATATATTTACTTGTTCATAAAATAGTAAAACAGGTTGACAGAATATTGTAAAATATATTTATTCCTATAATTTTACTTTCACAGCTATGTAGCAATAACATTAAGTACCCTGCACCTACTTTTCAAAATTGACAACCGCAGCGCTACGATCTTAAATTTATTTCTCTACAGCAGTAGTTAATATTTTAAATTACCTAAATTTTTAATTTTGGTTTTAGTGGTACGCTTGGGTTTTAATTTTGGTTTTTATCTATTTGGCTTGGCAGTCAACATGTTCAGACATTTTGTACACTCAAAATATTATATTTAATATCAGTTTTCTTAATTTGTACTTTTTTGAACTGTGATTAAATCATGAGCATATTAACAACAATTTCTTCCTTTACAATTAGTTTATTTTTAACCAAAATTGATCAACATTATCATAATTTCAATAAATGTACGTATTCTCCAATACTAAATGTACATAAACACTGTCAAATGTCATTCTTTAAAACCGAATTCAAAACTCGTCGTTCTATTTGCAAGTATCATTTGCATTTAAATTACAACAATAACGAAACAGAGATTACAATTTAAGTTTTATATTTGTGCAAATCGAGCAAATCTTGTTATTTAAAAATGCTGACAATCAATAGAATTACAATAGTAAAATTTTACAGTTTTTATCCAAAGTTTTCCAAAAGACGACGTTTTAAGGAAAATGCGTTTTAGCAAAACATTATACAGTATTTTTAAATAATAAGATTAGCTGGATTCTAAAAGTATGTTCAGATAGAGATTACAGTGTTGTTTTGTCTTCCATGTAATGAGTATGTCTTACAAATTGTTCTTGTATTAAAATTATTGTTCATTTACGACTAATTGATGTTGCTTAAGGTATTTCTGCAAGGTTACAAAGCTAAAAATAACTTCAAGTTATGGCTGCTACCCAACCCAGACTGGGAAGAAAAACCCCTCTGTTGAAGTACATAGCGCAATCTAGTGACAAACGGAATACAGCAGTACGAACGCATACTTATTCAGCGTGCCACACTAGTGCGCAATAAACGCAAATACATATTCCAAACGCTCTAATTCTGCCTATAATTATTTCTGCGCTATTTGTGGTAAAATTTTCGTGTCCAGAATTGACTTCTTCAGCCATGAACTAGACCATTCTCGTCGAAATTTGTGATTTTTTTTTAGTTTGGAATTATTGTCGTCGATTTGACGTATATATGAAGTATTTATGTGATGTTTGTAAGTAATTCAAATTATGTAACAAAGACCTAGCGTTCACTCTTAAACATGTTGTTTAAAAATTGGTTTTGGTTGTTCTACGAAGTATTACATCTATTGTAAGAAAAATCTAGCCTTCATTATTTAATTAATTTGCTTAAGGTGGCTGGTTGCGAACAAAATCTTGCTTTCACTAACTAATTAGCAGCAAATAGCAACTATATCGCGTATTTTGCCCAGTGGCGGTCGGTTAAGCATGTTTAGGAGGGCAATTAGTATGATCGGTCAAGCTCGTAATATATTGCTGAACAGTTGTATAGCAACGACAAAGCACGAACGTGTCCGATCATACATGCTTCACCGCCGCTGATTTTGCCTTTGAACAACACTTCATGTACAATCAAATTTCACCAGCGTTTCTTGACATACCGGCGAGTGTACGGTTCGGTTGCCGCCATTCCGAAAGTCGCCTGGCCTGTTAAATTTTTGGCGACTTTCGGAACAAAACACCGCTCGATCGCGTTGGAAAAAATTTCTTCCGAAAAATTGGCAGAATTGAAGTTGATTTATACACTGCCAGGCCACATCTAGACCGTGCGTGAGCTTTTTGGTCAAGAATTAGCAATATTTCTTGGAAGGATCATGGATGGATATCTTTATCCAAGCACTTGACGTGAACCAGGTGTGCTCCAGCAAAATAATGCCAAAACCGATTATCGCGTAGGCACGCACGTGATAATGGACCTGTTCTTCTATAGACTGCGATACTTATAAATACGGTAATCACTGCCGTTACTAGGCAGGTGCAACAGGAGCACAGGTACCGGGCTTAGGACCAAACGGGACCGTATAATCGTCAATGGGACCCTAGTTAGACAGTGTATATGACCATTATTAAAGCATTTTGATCATTGTATTACTGTGAATTAACATTTTTGCACTTTTTTTGAACTTTCTACAATGCCCAATAAAGTTAGTTACGGCTCTGAGAGTAATGATTAATGATATTTTTATATGTAACGGGGTAAGGTCCAGTGTTGTATAAATCAAACTTAAAGCATACAGTTGGGTGGTCAACCGATACACAGAGGGAGCAAATATTGCATTCACTACAGCAATATTTCTTGTGTTCAAATAGAAGCATTTCCAGTCATGCGGCCGCACAGAGTAAATTAATTATACTAGACTGTGCAATCGCAATCTTTGGACTTGTTTAATCTGTACCACTAAAAATGTATCTTTAAAAAGGAAACTTGTTTAGATCAGTGCTGTTCAAAGTGTGGTACGCATACCGATATGCGACAAGTGTCCAGAAAAGAAAAAACAGTTTCATGATAAATTCATAAGTGTGTAAATTAAGTAACCAGACTGTATTCAGTATTGTCTTCGTCAAAATAACTTCCTTGGGAAGCCCCACAGCACTGGAGACGGTTCTTCCAATCCTCATAGCAGAGCTGCAACTCGGATACTGGAATAGCTTTCAGCTGGTCGGTTATGGGCGTTTGAATGTTTTCGATGTTGGGAAGAGGAAAAAGTCACCAGGACAAAAGTCAGGCGAATAAGGAGGCTGCGGAGCCACAGGAATGTTTTTACTGGCCAAAAACTCGTTTATTGAAATTGCTGTGTGGTCAGCATTTTTCTCATTCCCAATTCATTTGTCAAAATCTGATGAACGTTAGTATGAGTCAAATTCAACTCTTCCTGGACTCTCAACCGACGATCTGAACGCACAAGATCCTGGATTCTGTCGACATTTTCATCGGTTCTTGAAGATGAAAGCCTTCCGCTTGACAAAACACTGTCTCCGTAGGCCTGCTGAAGTTTTGTAAAAGTTTCCGTTGCACTGTGCCCAAGTCTGAAGCAAAACCTGATAGCACACTGTTGCTCGAAATGAATGTCACTCATTTTTAGAACGCGTTAGAAAAACTGTTGCACGAAAAAAATCGCTACGGACAATATAACTACTCTAGCGATTTCAAACTTGTACAGAAGGCGTATAATATGTTCACTTGAGGCACCCCAAGTACAGCGTCTCAAATGTTTCCAGATCAAACGCTATGCTGTCAGTCCGGTTACTTAATTTACACACCTCGTATATCTATCGTTTCATTTAACTGTGTTATGTTTCACTAAAAAAATCGCTACGGACAACAAAATTATTTCAGCGAGTTCAAACTCGTACTGAAGGCGTATCACATGTTCACCTGCCGTTCTTCCAAGTCCCGCGTCCCAAATGTTGCCAGATCAAACGCTATGTTGTCACTCCGGTTACTTAATTTACACACGTCGTACATACATACACAAAGCAGATGGATTAATTTTCATTGTGGACGCTTGTTGAGAAAGTAGATAGACAAATCATAAGACAACAATATCCATATTCTTCCAAATCAGTTCAACTATTGTTCAGTCTAGACCAGTGCTGATGAAAGTATGACTCACGGGTCACACAGTGACCCATATGACGATTTCAATTGAGAAGTACAAAAGAAGATCTTTGCCGTTTGGAAGAATCTAAATAGAGATTCTGAAATAAGATAACTGAGTTTGTATCGCAAGCGAGCACATTCACGGAACAGGGTAGGATAATAACAGCGAGATGGAATTCAACTATTACCTGTTATATACCTATACTACACACGTCAAACACAAGGGCGGTAGCTCAAGTATAGTTAATGAGATTAGCAGAATTCCACACAAATTATTACACCTTAAAGCAGTAGATTTTTATTTACGCATTATATATTTGACCCGCAATTTTAGTCTACAAAATATCAAATAAAATTTTGCCCCGTCTGGGAAAAAACCGGTTCGCTATCACTGCTATGTTGGAAATATGTGTTTTTTTTTTTTTAAATTACATTTATTTAGGGGTGCTTCAACTGCTTGGTTATTAGCACCCCGGAATATTTGTTTTACATAATAAATATAATCACAAAATACATATAACATTCATAAATATTTAATATAATTAATTAAGACTATTAGAAATTATGTGGAATATTGTTTTCATATGTATTGAGTGATTTTTAAGTTTATATGTGGTTTATTAAATTTGCGTCTTTTAGGAATTGTATTGTTTTCTATCTTGTCACTGGAATTGGATAGTAGTATTGGAAGTGTCAATGCTTGTGTGAGTTGGTTTTGTATTCTGTGTGTGTTATGTTTTTGACAGTGGCAATATGTTTGTTAAAATATATTTAGCAATGCTTTCAGCGGGTTATTTTTCATTCGCCCATTAAAATTATGTTTTAAGTATTCCAAGACATAAGCAACGCTGTCAAACTCTATCTGAACACTATTTGAGACATCTTATAGACACTATTTACCAACTGTGTATTTTATATAAAAACTAAAGTATTTTTAATGTGAATTTTACGAGTAGAAACAAAATATTGTAATTGTAGGAGACCTATAACTGTACAGTATTGAAAATGTGATTTCCAGAATGAATGAAAAATTTAGAATGTATATAATTAAATGTCGAGAGATTTAAGACGAAAGAATATTTAGTTGAAATTATAATTTTTAAAATAATTTGTAAGACTGTTTTCGTCTTCAATCTCATTTTATGTTCATTGATATTCTAAAAAAATATTGCACCATGTTAGCAATCAAAGACTACAGTATCTAATTCACCAAATTTATAATCTGCGAATTAAAAAAATATTAATCGAATATTATTAAAATTGAGGAATTTAAACCTGTCTATACAACCATTTTTACAGAATCAACAAAAAATAATTTGCTTTATATTTTCAAAAATCTGGCTATGGAAAGTTTGGCATACTGTACTAATTTCCACCTACTACTCTTTTTTTCTCCATCCTCCATGTTAAATACTGTCAGTCAGGACTTCTTGCCATGGCTGCCGCGTGTGTGTCAGCAGCCCATTCATAAGACCACAGTGATGGCATCTTAAATTTTCAGGAAGCGGTTCTATAAAGTCATGTGATATCTAGGAACTTATTCTGTATTTTTAAGAGTGAAAACAAATCACTTACTTCCATTTATTAAATATAAGGAAAAAATTTTAAGATCGTATTATTAATAACCTACAAAATAAATATTATATTTGCAACACTGCAGGGCACGGCGCACGATTCAAAACTGAAGTCAGAGTAATTAATTTATTTTTAATAAACCTAACAACTGGTTCCCTAAGGTTTCAATAATTTTAAGAAATGGTTCGCGCGAACACTTCCGGACCGGTAGGATGCTATCACTGAGACTACCCTTTATTAAAATCAAACCCTAATACCGCCCGTGTGCAAATTTTCATAAGACCTTTCTCCACTAGTAGAATTTTACTAGAAATTACCTTAAAAGCCGCTTCTCTTCTGAGCTGTTCGTGTGCGATGCTTACCATGGACACGGCTCTACTTCTTGCTCTCTAAGCTGTAGGTAGTTGCCTCTTCTTCTGCTTATGTTGTTGTGCTACTAGAAGTTGGTTATAATCATGGCTACCTTGATCTTGGATACAGCTGGAATAGGAAAATTGCGCTTTCTCTATAACAGTCTCAGAGAATTCAACTAGATGTTTTTCTATTTCCTAGTACCCTTTTTCTTTCTATTTAGCATTGAATGATTAATTTTTTAATGATTAACATAATTAGTAAGTCTTATGCTGAGGCCACACAGTACGTTATGAACGCTATGTTTGCTATTTGTATGTAAAAGAGTTCCTTTTATTGACAAAGTAAGGAGCCACACAGAACTGTGTTCGCAGTCTATCTCCGTGTTTTATTTTTGGCTATATTAGTAAGTTTCACTAATTAACGCTACGTACAACCCCCAGAGAGTTTCTTATACAAAACTAACAATCTGAAATAAAATTAGTGACAATCTATACATCAAATTTTGCACAGAATTTTTATCTCTCTAATAGGATATTTTTGATTAGAAAATTTGAGTAGAAAAAATTATTGTAACAATGTTATTGCTCAAAAACTTAATAATAGGTATCACACAACAATGTTCTGTAATTTTTTAAATATATTTGTGGGTTTCAAATAAGTTTTATATTTATATAGTTTTCTGTAGAAATGTTCAGATAATACGTCAACATTTTTTTCGACGATTGTTTATAGTTTAGAACCTTCGTCGAAAAATATTATACTTGAAGATAATGAAATGTCACTTGGTACAAGTATACTTTACACCTAATAAATCATTTTTATCCAGTGTATCTATATTGAGAACCGCGGCAGATTCGAGGTGGTGGCAAAATTATATTACCAAGTACAATAACTAAAATTAGTTTTCACATTGGAACAAAATATATTTGTAGAATGAAACTTTAGCTACAATTTGCCGCATGGTACACATATATGTGTCGAATGGTTTACAAGATGGCGTCTATAATGTAATTTGTTTATTTAAAATTACATAACAGTTCTTTTTACAATTAAAAATTATCCTATTAGATAGATAAAAATTCGCTGATAATTTTGATGAATAGATTATTAATAACTTTATTTCAAATTGTTAGTTTTGTATAACAAACTATACGGTTTATCGCAGTCTTAAAGGCATGCGCAGTTGATCTACATGCAGCCATGTACAGCCAAAAGTTGCTCAAACTTGTAACTACTCATTCGAAAATATTTTTTGAAACTAGCTTCATCTTTGACTCAGCGTAACTATTTCATCAGATGATAAAATTCACCAAATTATCTTTTCATGTTAACTTCGTTTATCTACATTCTTTCTCATTTATTAATCATTGCATGTAACAACAAAATATCATCGTCACTGTCATCACTTCCCCATTATAACATACCAGTTAACATCTTGTACAAGACTGATGACGATAGGGAAAGAATTTTAGATTTATCTGCGTCTCGTAGGAAACGCAGCTAGTGTGGCCATTTGGTGCAGCGACAGTAGCATACGTAGCTTACAAAACATACGTAGCATACAAATCATACGTAGCATACACAGTGTAGTGCTCTATGGCATCATTATTAGTCTGGTTTATAAAAGATACATAGCACCAGCATGGCACGTGTATAGAGTTGAGTACAAAAGAGTGTCACTGTTCTCAACATGTCTTTCTAATAAACAGAACAAAGACAGTCTTGTGATTCTAATATTTTGCCTGTCCTATATATCCATTATATAAGAGGCTTTAATCTAGCCTCCTGAGGATTTTTTAGTTGCTGACTTCATCAAGCCATGATATCAAACAGTCCAGATAAAGATGTTTAGGAATCAGAGGTCATTACTTCAATATGTCTGCTTATTTTTCTTTACAGGACAGTAATCTCAAGACCAGGTGTTAAGTTTTACAAATAATATTCTAGGTCTAACCGGGTTTTCAATCTGGTGCCTTTAGAATGTGCAAATAATCAATTCTACCCAAAGCCTGCTGTGTAAATTTCTAATCTGAAATTATTAGCAATTTTTTACGATGGGCAAGATAATCTTTTATGAAAAAAACTGGCTTAATTTTTCTTCGTAGCTAAATCACTTAAAATGTTTTATATAATTTTTTGGTTGTTGATTCTGTATTTTTGTGGTGTGCACCAGGTTTACAAGATACAAATGTAGTCTAATGTTTACTGTCTGTAAATACCAGTGTGGTATTTTCCTATTTATATACGATATTGCAGGTTTAACAGGGTGGTCGAGCGTTTGTTTCCAATTCTCAGCTCAGTGTTTTTATTAATCTAAAAAAAAAAAAACTGTATTGAACAGTTTCATGTATGTTAATTGTGCAAGATAATGTATATAATATGATCTAAACAACAATTAAAGTGGTGACCTCATTAAATACTGATTTCAACAAAATAAAATTTGGAAATTCCACTCCTAAAATTTTAGTTGTTCGCCACGATTATTATTGACAATATCCACGATGGTACATTTAATGAAACACATCCAACAATGTGTTTTAATCAAACTAACCAAACTCGACAAGAAAATAATGCATTGACGTCCAATAATTTTTAAACATAGTATTGGCAGACCTCAAAAATACAGTTGGATGATATATACAAGAAGTAGGTAAAATTGGAACCAAATTTAAGAACAAAGAAGTAAGGAAAAAGGTCGCGAACAAAAATTTAAGACAGCAAATATCATACTGTGCAAATTACGAGTGGCATATATTCCGCACGAGAAAGCAGATCTGTAATTAGGGAGGGGCAAAAGAGGCGACAGCCACCGGCGCAGCTGTATTGAGGGCGCAAAATTTTTAGTTGCTGTCCTTCCTTTTTGTGTCATCAGAGGTGAGGACCTTTTTTTGCTCATCGTCACTTGTATGTTGGAGATGAGGACCTTTTTTTGTTCATCACTTGTATTTTGGAGGTGAGGATCTTTTTTTTTTATGTGCTCATCACTTGCATTTTGGAGGTAAGGACTTTTTTTTTTGCTCATCCGTATTTTTTGAAGGAGAGCAAAATTGAATAAAACATACAGTATATTCCAAACGATTAGGCGGACTAACAAGAATTTTTATTTTTGAAAGTTGTCATTAGCTATTTTTTTATATATTGCAGTTGGCTTTTCCTGAACAAAATGATCAGAAGCTTTAATCAATTGGTAAAAGTAACTAGAATTGAAAATCTAGTTCCGCCTAAACTAAAGGAACAGACTTTACTGTTTTTCCAGCATATACAAAGCTATATTCAAAAAAATATTCGAAAGGGCGCAATTTGGACACTTGCCACCGGCGCTTAATATCTTCGTTACGGCCCCGCGATAATGTTTGCTGCACGAGCCGCAGGCAAGTGAAGCAATTCATTCGAATGTGGGATATGAATTAGCGCATGTTTTATTCTTTTCCTTCGATTATCATTTTTCAATAAATAAAAAAAAAACATATAGTGAATGTAATGTAAATATTGTTGAAAGACATTAATAAACGCACAGGCGGTACGGGAATGGAAAATTTCGCACAACATGCGCGCGCAGGAATAAAATAAATTCGCACCAATGCAAATTTGCTTTATTCATTCCCGTACTGCCTGGCGTGCATTAATGTCAACGAAAATTGCATGCGGAATTAAAATAAAATGAGAATATTTCGTGGTAATCGTAGGAAAAAGAAGTGGAAAAACCGTTTTTGATTATATGATCCTGTATAAAATTCAAGATTATAATAATAATAATAGGCTCCTAATGCCTTGTGGTGTATAGAGAAAGTAGGTTGCTTTTTCTCCTTGGTCACTATGCTCAAGTTCTGTTGATCCGTTTTGGAGCATGAAGCCTCAACAAATTTGCAACGTTTCGATCGGTCTTGAGCCAGGTTTATGTTCTTTCCATGATTGTTTTCAACTACCTTCTTTTACGCGATTTGACGCCAGGTATCAATAATTGACTAATTGAGGTGTTAACAATAAAAAGGTGTAAGTGCCAAAAATTTACGAAAATGTTTCTTTATTGAAAGTGATGTGTGTTCCAAAGCAAATGGTATTGAAAGGAAGCAAGTTCTTTTGCCCACTCGTTCTAATTGCAATTCATTCCAATAGCTGCATGTAACTTTATTCTATTGATATTTATTCTTTTGGTATTGAGAAGGGTGCAAGTAAAAATGATTCCAACCTTTTCACAACAAACTTGCGTAGCCTCCTAGGTTACAGTCGATTGCAAGTCTTCAAATTTTGAAGAGTCTTGTTTAAAATTATGATGAATCCAGCTCCAGTTTCGTGCTTTTATTTTCAATTAGATTGCACAGTACTGGTTGGTGAAAATAACGAAGAGCCACAGCGAGGATTCAAGCCACGTGCTTCATAGACAACATCACACCATGGATTCCCTCTCATGCTCACGATATTTTTTTAGAATTTCTGACACTTTTGCAGAAAAAGTATGTAATTGGTAAAGGATCATAATAACGATACAGCATTGAACGAGACAGTTTTAAGCTGTTTAAACTAATTTGTTTGTCGAATTCATCCGAATACTTCACTGTTTCTAATAGGTATCAGCAATAGGGGTTCAAAATTGCCTTGTTTACTTTAAAATCATTTAGGGTAATTTAATATCCTTCCTAAACTTTCAATTTTCTTAAAATTATATGTCGATCAAGGACTTAAATTCTTAATTTTCATTCAAGGGTGGGAACTATCCCCTTGTTTTTGCAGTTATAGTAAATTTTAATTAATTTCATTACTCGAAAATTGTTGAGTGGAAGTAACGATTTACTTTTGTAAATTTGATGTCTTTAGGGGAGATCCCTTGTTGTACACCCCTAGTATTTGTCTGTAATTACAGAAATTTACAGAAAATTGGGTAATTGCTAATACAGAAGTCCCAAAAATTTTCGTTTGATATTTTTCTTATTGCTCTTTCAATTAATATTCAACATTTGAGTTTGAATATGTCATTAGTTTTCTGTCAGTTGGTATGTTGAGTGCATTTGCTCGGTTGCGCTTTTGTTTGCACTGAATTGACATTAATTGGATGTATTTATTGGGAATATTGAGCAATCAAGCAGATATATTTGATATATGAACCATGTATAACATATTAAAGGGTTTGTTCAACAGTGAGTGAAGAATATGGCACTGCATAAGGCAAACTTGGCATTTTGCACTAAAAAATAAACCCTTTGTTTAACTGATTCATAAGAAAATATACATGAAAAATTGAACAAATAGAAACGTCAAACTAAACACGTGACTTTGGTTATACCAGAGGTTAAGAAATAGAGAACTTACCTTTATTCTCTGCGCACAACTGTGGGTTTGGAAACTTATTGTTGTTGGGCACAATAGACATTTTGGGTACCAAAAAAGAACACACCTATTACGTAGATAGTTTTGAACAATAATTTAAAAAGATAACAACAATTTTCAACGAAAAATGAACCTTTATTGTCGAATAAAATAAAGCCGTTCTTCTTTTTGAATTACCTGTTCAGTTCAGATATTGGCAATATCCATTTTGATAACAACTACCCGGAAAAGATCTTCTTTGTATTAAATAATGACACCGACATTTTCCTTCAATATTGTATTTGTAATACTAGATGTACATTTCGATCTGATAGGTAACATTTGTCAATCTTTTTCCTCTTCTTCTTCCTCAGCCTGTATTCATCCACTGTTGGATATAGGCCTCCCTCATATTATTCCACGCATCTTTATCTGGAGCTGTTCTATACCACCGGTTCCCGGCGATGCTCTTTATGTCATCCAACCAGCGTTTTTGAAGTCTTCCGATGTTTTTTTTTTTTTTGCCACGGGCCCCGATGGACTATTTTATTTACCCATCTAGTCGAGTTCTGTTTTGCTAAGTGTCCTATCCAGCTCCATTGGAGGTTGGCATTGTGGTTTATTACGTCTGTAATTTTGCTGCGTCTCCGAATTTCAGAATTTCTAATTTTGTCCCGCAAACTTACACCAAGCATGGCACGCTCCATTACCCTTTGTGTAGTTCTCAGCCTGTTAGCACTTTTGATTGTCAACTTCATCGTTTCTAGACCGTAAATGGCAACAGGCAGGATGCACGAATCGTACACTTTAGTTATCAGTGATATAGGAATCTCTGGGTTTTTTTTAAATTCCCAGTTTCCCAAATGCAGCCCAACTCAGTCTTATTCATCGGAATATTTCTGCTGTTTGATTATTTTTTCCGAGCGTAATAATATGACGTAGGTATACGAATTCATTTACGATTTCAAGGGACTTATTTCCAAGAGTGATCTACCTGATCTCCTGGCTCGTTATCTTTGTCTTGGACCAATTTACATGAAGACCTATACATTTGGATGCTTCGATAAGTTCTTTTAACATCGTGCTCAGCTCTGTTATGTCGCTGCTAATGAGGATTAAGTCGTCAGCGAAGCAAAGATGATTTAAGTGTACTCCAAAAATCAATGTTTATACCCTTTTCGCTCCAGTCTAAGTTTTTGAAGATCTCCTCCATAGCGAGTGTGAACAGTTTGGGAGATACTGTGTCACCTTGGCGAACCTTCTTACTGAGTATCCTTCGTTAGTAGCAAGTGACAAATATTTAATGGTACCATTGTTGCTTCAGCACTCTTTCTACTGTGTATATCTAACATGCGTAGTAAAATGGGTGCTTAAACAACAATGGACAATGGAACCATTAAATATTTGTTACTTGCTACTGCCGAAGGCTGCTTAGCAAATCGAAATGTATATCTAGTATTACAAATAAAATATTGAGGGAAAGTTACAATGTCATTATTTAATATTTAAATCTTGAAAACACTTTAACATTTTGCTTCTCTACCTTAAGGCTCACTTAGGAGATATGATCCCTTACTATTATTATTAGAGGAAATCAAATATTCTTAAAGTTAATGATAAACCTTTTGTACATTTTTAACTTTTTTTTTTCAGTACATTTTCTATCGATTTGTACATTTAATTTTGTTTTAAAAGTGTAAAAAGTTTAAATTTGTCTGAAAATAAATGATGTTAAACTTTTCAGAGTGTTTCGTTTAACAGATGCAGATGTCACCATTTTAGTTGTTGATAATCAGAGGTATTACTTTAAAGTTTTAATTCAGCTGTAAATAAGGCTATGTATTTTATTTTTAAAAAAACTGTTTTGTTGATAGTAAAATGTAAATAATTAAATAAACTTGTTGTAGGATAACTTGTGTATAATTTATGCTTTTGTTTCAAAGTCAAACGAATATGTATAATGTAAAACAACTTATAATAAAAAATAAATAAATTAACAAATTTAGTTTTTATTTTAATAAGTTCTTAGAATATATTATCGTACTAATATAAGTTTTAGTGAATAAAATAGCAATCTCTAGTTTTCACGGGAGGAAAGGTTTCCCCTCCGAAGATGATGTTCATTATCTCGTTGAGGAGCCCTGGCCTCCAACAGAATTTTTCGTCATTCCAGTTTTCATTTCACAACATTCTACTAGTTCTTTATCCTTAGGGATTTAATTTCTTATTCAACACCATCCACTGTCTTTATGGATAACTGAAAAATGTTTGAAAGAATTGTTCATTATTTTTTATTTAACAAATTTTGGTAAAATATTATCAGCAATGTTCCAATTAAGTATGAGAATAAGAAGAAGAAAGGGAAGAAAGTTATTTATGAAAATGAAGAAAAAGCAGCGGGCGGAGTTGAAGGTAAGATTTCTTATAAATTAAACAAATACATAAAAGTGTGGACATAATGTTTATTTGTGGAAAGGGTTTTACGAGTTACGGAAAATAATAGAACTAGATCTAGCTGACCAGTTTCGAAATATGTTATTTCTTCATCAGAGCTTCATAAATAGTAAATAATATTATGAGGAACTAATGGGATTCGCACTGGTCAGAAATAAAATCAATATTTTAACTTCTCTAACGTTTTCGATTTATGGCCTTAGATATGACCTTAAGATATGTGGGCATTGCATTTTAATTTTCAATTTAATTTTATTTTATTTAATGACTATTTAACTAAGGTCTGATATGGGTCTATTCTGTATTTTAAAAGTTAAAAACTAACCTCAAGGCCGAAATTAAAAAATGTTAACCACGCTTTATAATATTTTGTTATTCTGTAACTCTATGGCGTTAAAATATAACCTACTGAATTAACCACGCAGTAGGTTATATTTGGAATTTTAATTCCAGCCAAATACATGGTGTTAACTTTTTAACCAGCTGTAATTCTAACCTCTAAACATCAAATAGCCAGAAAAAAAAAAACATTTTTAGAATTAACCATGGCAAGTCTGTTTATTTTAAACCAATTATTACTAGAACAACAAGAGGTTACTAAGTAAAACAATAATATAGGTGAATAAAAAAATATATGTAAATGCTTTTTAGATGATCAGTTCAAATTAAACAAAGGCAACTGCGTGATATGAGTGATCTTTTAAGTTACCTGAAGAAACATTTTAAATTATTTTCATTTGTCTATAACTTCTACGGAATATCATATAAAAAAGATTTCCCAATATATTGCAAGTATTTAAAACTTTAAAATTGTGATACATTTATAAATTTTGATTTCTCTGTTTGTTTAAAAATAAACATAAGGTAAATTTAACCTGCAAATAAAATGAAAATATATTAAGATAAATACAGAAGAAAGAAAATACAGAAAAAATATTGATACATTTGCATGTTATGGTAATATTATATTATTAACTTTCTGCAGCCATAATTATTTATATATAAATATTGTACATTTTCGCAATATAGATTTATTATATTTAAAAGTTGTTCATTCACGATTCAACCATAACACTTGTTTACAATAAATCCACAATTACACTAGCAAAATACGTCCCTTGTAGATAATTTCACAACATAGCTTTAACCATAAGGTTAAAAAGTTGGAACTTAACGCTAGGGTTATAACCTGAGATACAGAATAAGAAACAAGGTTAAAATTTTAACCCTAGTTAAACTGTTACTTTTTAACCATCATTTTTAACCAAATCTTTTTAACCAAATCTTTTTAACCACAAAAGATACAGAACAGAACCGATAAAGATTTAAAATATAAATCGAAACGTTAGCGAAGTTAAAATATTGTTTAAATTCTGACCAGTATGGTGCAAAGAGCGTTATTTACGGAGTAAAAATTGTCAGCATTCTAGAATTTTATTCGGAATCAATATCCTTAACTCAAATACTGGTACAGCCATTAAATCTTTGAGGCCTTTTCGGGATTTCTCGAGACTCACGAGAATGAAATCAAAAATTTCCTCGTACATATGTGTGGGATGTAAAAGTAAAAATTTTGATGCCGATCGATGGACTTTTGCAAAACTTTTCGATTGAAACATTCGCAAATTTCAAAATTATCGGTAAATAAAATCTCGCGGAATTTAATACGTGTACTTATGTTACTAGAGTCTTATTTTAAAAAGAGGACTGGTGGCGAAGGAAAATTTTTGATTTTCGAATTAAAACTGGTCATATTTTATTTTATATGATTCGTAGTATTTCTTCGTAATATAATTAACCCATTTAAACATGAAAAAAAAAATAGTTTTTTTGTAAAAGTTTAGTTAATTGTGTATAAATATGCATGAAAATTATTATAATTTTTTTTTTGCTGATCAGAATAGCCAAAACATGCTTTACTTTTTAAAGGACGGTAGGACTATATACTACTATAAGAATAATAACAATTATTTTATAAACTCTAATATAAAGTAAACTATAAAATAATTTGCTTGTATGATAGTCCAAAAAACAATTTTTAGGATGTAAACCTACATTAGGTACATTTTTTACAAACAAAATTAGCTTTTTGCTGCAAACAGCGCAACGTCTTTGAGCAAAATAAATGGATGGTCAGGGACCTCAAAGAGTTGTGTTTGTTTTGTTTGACTCTGGATGGTCAGGGACCTCAAAGAGTTCAGAGGAACTCTGGATGGTCAGGGACTTCAAGGAGATGTGTTTATTTTGTTCAACGCTGAATGTTCAAGGACCTCAAGGAGTTCAGTGAAACTCTGGATGGTCAGGAACCTCAAGGAGACGGTAAAAACTAACATTATGTGTTCGTTTACACTGTTTTATTTTGCAGTTATTAAATTCTGAAGATCCCGCGAGGACATACCAGGAGCAGGACGGCCGTGTTACGATAATAAGTTGTTTTATTTTTCAGTTATTTTGAGTAAATAAAGTTAAATAAAATAAATTTCACTAATGTATCAAAAACTTCATAAATAAAATATGGTAGGACATAATCCTACCGTCCTTTTAAAAGGACGGTGGCTTTATTCATTGAATATTGTTTGCCGGTTTCAACAAAATTTAAGTTTTTGAGGTTATTAGTATATAAAAATATACAGCCTAACATAAAAAGTATTTTATAATTTTAAAATTTAAGAATAATAATAAAATAACTTTCCTAGAAGTAACCATTGTCAATGCTCATAAAACGTAAGCGATTGAAACGCCAATAAAATTTACAAAAATGACAATAATTGTTTGAAACTTGCTATAAATGATGTTACATAAACACAGTGATCATAACATATTACGCCATCACAAATTATTTGTTTTTACTAATTAATTTAGCGCGATTTTTGAAAATCCTTTTAAAAGGACGGTAGGTTTAAATGGGTTAAAAGAGTATAGAACTGAAACAAATTTTTAGATGGTTTTTAACTTAACTTTACCAATATGAATTTTCTGCATCTCTCACGTAGTAGCAATAAATCTTAATATAATCAGAGAATTAAAATAAAAGACGATGTTAGAGTTTAATAAAATACTTTAATAAAACAATTTAAAACCAACTTAGAAGTAACTAGTTAACAAGTATTCTGAAAACTCTAAGTGATTAAAATTTAATTAATTTTAACAGTCACAAAGTTTGTAGATTCCGCATTTTCACAGTTCGAGAATATCAAAGAAAGAATGAAGAGAGCCGTGTGAACAGGAGATTCAAAGGAATCGGCGATAAGAAGAAATAGGTCAGCACTGGTTTGCTAAATATTTGTTAACGCGTATGAAGACTAATGTAAGTAACGATTCACAATAGTATTCATTCATATCTGACACATGGTAAGAGTTACCTTGTTCCTAATTCAACTATAGCCACAACTAAAATATGGAAAACTTTGAAAAAATTACTTTTGTTTCGCTCTTAATTATCCTGGTATAACCTGATTTTGGTGTTTCTAGACAGGAGTTTCGTTTTGAAGAGGAGACCAAGTGCAAAATACGAATTAGCAGCTTTCATTCTGTTCGTAATTTCCTATTGCATCTGATTCACCTGATTTATCATGGTGCCCAGGTATTTGAAAGTATTCACGCTGTCAGAATTGTTGCCATAAATTTTTAAGTTAATCGTGTTCTCGTGACTGCGTGGACTAACAATGAAATACTTGGTTATTTATTGCTGACACTAACGGGTCTATTCTGTATCTTTTATAGTTAAAAATATTTGGTTAAAAATGATGGTTAAAAAGTATAATTTTAACTAGGCGTTAAAATTTTAACCTTGTTTCTTATTCTGTATCTCTGGTTATAACCCAAGCGTTGAGTTCTAACTTTTTAACCTTAGTTGGATGGTTAAAATTATGTTGTGAAATTATCTGCAAGGGACGTATTTTGATAGTGTAAGTGTGGATTTAATGTAAACAAGTGGTATGGTTGAATCATGAATGAACAACGTTTAAATATAATAAATCTATGTTGTACAATATTTATATATAAATAATTATGGGTGCAGAAAGTAAATAATATAATATTATTTACTTTCTCATGTAACGTGCAAAAGTATTATTATTTTCTCTGTTTTTCTTTCTTCTATATTAACCCAAGCTTGACCAAATGAGGTGTGTCACACCCCAGTATATTAATAGTGGAAATGATGTATCTATTGACAATATTTATGAATTAGTTAATATTTAACAATAGTTTAATTTTTAATCGACAAAAAAATCAAAAACACCATTTACAAAAAAATATGTCTAAATTATATTTGGCAACAGCGCATTTCGAACGAATTATAAATAAATAACGAAGTATCTAATAGCAACTAATTCAAAATTCAAGCTTTGCTTGAGAAATGAGAAACAAATTGTCTCCCCCACCAAAATACATAGACCAATCAGAGAGCTAGCTAAATTAGTATGTGTGAGAGTTGTTGTGAACGAGAGATGCAATGTTGTCAGTCAACACGAGACGCAACTTGCAGTATGATGCAATTTAGAAAGAAATTGGCGTGATTTTGACTTTTATTGAAAAAATTATTAAAAAAGCATTAAATAATTACTTTGATTTTTTTTTTTTTTGTAATATTGTGCTATAGGCTTGACAGCATCTAACTGTATAAATTTTACCATATTTTAATTGATATTAAATGAGAAAAGCCTAGGGTATACTACACCCCACTTGGTTGGATGTGTATATTTTGGTCAACTACGAGTTAAGATGCTTTTATTTTCAGGTTATATTTACCTTATTTTTATTTTTAAACAAACAGCAAAATCTTAATTTGTGAGTGTAACATAATTTTAAAGTTTTAAATATTTACTTGCAATATATCGGGAAATCTTTTAGTTTTTCTCGGATTTTCAAACTAAACAATATTTGTAAAACGAGATATTTTGTAGAAATTTTAGACAAATGAAAATATTTTTAAATGTTTTTTTCAGGTAAATTAAAAGGATCACTCATATCACGCCAGTTGCTTTTGTTTAATTCGAACTGATCTCCTGAAAAGCATTTGTATACATTTTTTATTCACCTATATTAATATTTCACTTATTAACCTCTTTTTGTTCAATTTGTTCTAGTAATTATTGGTTTAAAAGAAACCGACTTGCCATGATTAATTCTAAAAATGGATTTTTTCTGGCTATTTAACGTTTAGAGGTTAGAATTACAGCTGGTTAAAAGTTAACACCAAATATAACCTATTGAATTAACCACATTGACGTTAATTTTTTAACGCCATAGAGTTACAGAATAACAAAATATTGTAAAGCGTGGTTAAAATATTTTAACTTCGACCTTGAAGTTGATTTTTAACTTTTTAAGATACAGAATAGACCCGAATAGGTGTTACATTCATAAATGAATGATTATAATTTCAGAGGATCAGCGTGCCCGCGACAAATTTCGTTTCAAACTTGGAAAGAAAGCGACAGAAAAACTCTTGCTACTAATTAAACCCATAAATAACTACAGTGAATTATGGTTTCATAATTCACTATTTATGGACAATCACAAACCTACCTATTTATGAATCACTCTCACTTTTCCAATCATATTTGACAATGGCAATAGGAGGGATCAAAACTGCCGTAAACTGCAGTGGTAGCAGGCACCATGGATGACACTATCACTTCCATTAAAATTATCAATTTTGAGTCTAATTTATTTGTTGAACACGTTGACTGCCAATTACGAGTTTTTTCGTAGTTAGCGTACTTGCCCAGGACGCCGATTTCTAGATTACTTGTATTACATTGACTTAATAATATAATATGGCCATATCAAATTGACTTCTGAGACAAGAATCCTGAATCTTGCCTTGACAGTCAACGTGTTAATAGGTGTGGAAAAAGCATAGTAGGGGAAAGGGGGGCAGATTCAACCATTTTTTACAAAATGGTTTATAAGTGTTGTTTCATTAAAATATTAATAATCTTTAACACTGGACAGTAAACTGTAGACCTTTCTGTTGGAAATCGCCATAGAGAAATCTTGCTGTAGTTATTTTTAGTATATTATTGTACCAATAAAAAAAAACTTCGCAAACGGTTGAATCTACCCCAACGGTGGGGTAGTTTCAACCAAGTGGTGGGGCAGTTTGAACCATGGTTATATAAAGGTAATAAAACAGGTTTTTATTTTTTATTTGATACTGTATAATATTAAATTCAAATAATAATACATACAAATACATCTAGTTAATGGTATAAGAGGAAAGGTTAATTCTAAAAGACAGTAAAGAAGACATCCTAGCCGTTTTGGCTGAATTAGGCGCTGGTAATTTCATAACTACATCGCAACGATCAACAATGGATATATCATCAACCACTGGATAAAAAAAATTGTAACTGGGTGCCTTACGGCGCAAAAATTTTACAAGATATTCATTCATATTGATCATTTCTATTACTTTTCCTATGTAATTGATGTTGATAGATTTACGTGCGAATTTGACCAACAAGAAATCGTTTTCATTTATTACATCATGGTCCTGTAATGGGCTTATTATGTTTTCATCTTCACTAAACTCTTCACTAACATCATCTGATTCCAAAACTAATTGCTCATCTGTGTCGGAACTGTTTGTGCTTAATCTTCTATTAACTCGACGAACAATTTTTGATTTTTTATTATTTGGAAAAATCTGCTTCATAATAGCTTTTCTTTTGCGTTTTTCCTTTTTGTTATCTCGAGTTTCCTTTTTCCGTTCTTGTTCTTCTAATCGATTCTTTTCCGGAGTATCCGTATAAACTCTGGATTTTCCCCTTCTGCTTTTCCCTTTGTTTTCCTTCTTAATACATGGTCTAGGAAATGGTCTGACTAAATCGGGAGTGACCTTAGCAGTATAGCAGGCATAAAGCCGGTTCACCTGAAATGTAAAATTATTTTAAAAGTAAGCATTTTCTACAAGAGAAATTGAAATACCTTGAACGGCACCCGCGGAATTTGAAATTCTCGGCGGTGTTAAATGTGCAGTTGAAGATGTTGATGGTGTATCTATATGAGTGAAAGGTGTAACTGCATGGGTGGATGGCGTGTCTCCTAGCGTGAATGGGGTGTCTGCATGAACGGCTGGAGTGCTTGTTGAATGATTTGAACATTGGTCGGAATGAATAAAGTCATCTTCTATGGTTTCATTATTAGACACATTTGCATAACTTGCTACAAATTCTTTGTCTCTAAATGCAAGTCTGTTTAAGGGCCACAGTCCTGTTTTTTCGAACGATTTTGTTATGTTCTTTTGAGTAAAGGCAGCTTGAAAAGCAATTTTTGTTAACTGAGAAATTTCTTTAATGGTGATGGGTTTCCCGGGATTTGAGGTCATCCAGTCGTTGAATGCAACAGAACAGTATGTCTTGAATGGCCCGTAAACCCCTACATCCAAGGGCTGAAGTTTGTGCGAGGTGTGAGGGGGAAACGATAACATAATTATGCCATTGTCACGGCAAAAATTTATGGCTCGTACAGTTGTGTGCGATTCATGGTTATCCATCAGAAGAAGTATTTTATTCTCTTTTGAACAGTTAGTGTGTCGCTGAATATGCTCCAGAACTTTAAGAAATAATTCGGCGGTCATCCAACCACTGCGATTACCTAGAGCAATACTAGACGTAGGAGCATTAATAAGATATTCATCAGGATGGCGTATTCTAGGAAAGACATATACTGGGGGTAATGCAAACCCCACTGCGTTTATTATTCCTTCAAATGTGACCAATTCACCTCTTTCAGCAGATGCGGCTAAAGTTACTTGTTTCTTTCCTTTCGTGGAAACTATTTTAACAGGTTTTAAAACAGTTGTAACCCCTGTCTCATCTACATTATATATTTGCTCAGGCTTGAAATTGTATTTCTGTAATACCGAAATATAATTTTCAAAAAACTCTGAAACAGATCTTTTATTAAAACCCGTAGCTCTTGCCAGGCTGGTATTTTCAGGCTTTCGTAACGTTATCGTTTCTCTATTTCTTTTCATGAATGCCTTTAACCAATCTATTCCTGCTTTTTTGTTCTTGGTCCATTGATTAGGGAATTTGCAGTTAGGCAAAATGCATGCATAATCATATGCTAAAGTCCTGATTTGTGTATAGGTTAACCCATAGTTCATATCGGAACATCTTTTAATGTATTTCACTAATTCTGATTCCTGATTATTCGTGAATACTTGGTACACACTATATTTACTTGAATAAATCAATCCATTGTGTCCCTCTACATTGCTTTCATGGCCAGAGTCATCATTATATAGTTTTGATAACTCTTCTGATGGGTAGTTTTGTTTCAGCTTCTGTATTCGAGAATGCAATGTTCCACGTTTTATATTAAAATTTCTAGCAGCTACTCTCTCCGATATTTTTTTAGCCAAAACCTGCTGAATTGCATTTTTCATATTGTCTTCGTCTATGTTTGATCTATTAGTTTTATTTTTGTAATTTCGCACCATCTAAAATACAATATTTTGCAAATAGAATTGAAAGTTCATAGTTTCAAAGAACGGGGCAGATTCAACCACTGGTTGAATGTGCCCCATGTATACGTGGTTGAATGTGCACCATACTACCATAATTAAATAAATTACGTCTCATAATAACTCTTTTTGTTTTAAGGTTAAAATATACTCGAAATATTAATTTGTAATTATATTGAAAAGAATTATCACATATTACATTCAGATTACATTAAATATGTGCTTGTTAATAATAAAATAAAAATTATTAAAAACTTACCATAAATTCACTAATTTTGCACTTTATTTTTTTTAACAAGTAACAATACATGTGCGTCGACCATAATACAATGCGAATGATGGTCGGTACTAACAAGTGTCATGTGATTTTTACAGCCGGTAAATTCAAACAGAACACAAGTTATGGTGAGTGGTTCAATGTGCCCCGTGGTTGAATCTGCCCCCCTTTCCTCTATTATATTCGCGATTATGTCCATTATTCACTCAGATGATTTGCGCCACTCGTGGGCTCAAACGTCATCTTCGTGAATAATGGCTATCATAATCGCTCATATAATAATATACTATTTTCAATATCATTTAAATTAAGTAAAACAATTGCGAAATATTATTATATAACAAGGCATTATATTACATAAATACTACAACTAAACTATAAACAAAAATATCGTTGCCGCGATAAGTTTCCCCTCTCATTTAATGATAACTGACCTGTATGCAGATGTTAATGTTTGTTTTGCTGTATCCTTTTTAAGTTTCGAAAAATATCGAATAAACCAAGAAATTGCATTAGAACTACTTTATAGATACATTCAATTACTTTTCAGCATTTGAAATTTGTACAGTTGATAATATATAATAAAAATTCTGACTGGTTTTGGTTTCAACGCACGATTCTTTTTTATTTTAAATTTAACCAACAATATTTCTGAGACAGATAAAATTTTTGGACCTTAAAAATCATTTAAAAACTTCCAAAGATAAAATAAATTACAATACTTATCGTATTAAATTTTATCGATCCAAATTTACGGATTGAAAAATGTAACTATCAAAATAAGAAGTACTTATATTTTATTTATATAGACCTGTCTCTTTAAATGATAATTTGATTTTTTTCTTATTGAAATGTAAAAAGTTTTTTCTTGGAAGATGGAAAAGTAAAAGTTTGTACAATAACAACTGCGCGGGAACTCGATATCTGAGAGTGAAATTGGATATCTATTGAGTTGAAGGAGAAGTTTACAAGTCTCTTTCACCCAACATCATATATTTTTATTGTGACAAAAAAACACAATATTCACGATTTGAATTTCTACAAATTAAAGTAATTCAAGTAAACCAAACATACAAAACTGAGCATTGCTCAAAAAACCATTGCTATATATAAGTCTGTGAGATTAAAAAAAGACGCACATTTCGGGTACAAAGTAACCATCTTGAATAAATGTATAAAACTAAGAAAACTAAGTGGTTACAGAAATTATATAAAGTATACATATACCTGAATGAAATCATGTAGCCAAAATGTACGTGAAGTAATGAATCTTTTTAATTTTACTTCTTGTTTGTTTACTACCGTTCTTTGATCTATTAGCTAACGTTTTTTAAAAAAAAAGATAACCTGAATAAAATGAATATTCTAGGAGCTACAAGCGATCATTTATGATAGATTTGTCTTAATTCCGAACGAAATAGGGGAATCTCAACTAAATTTTTTCTATTTCTTCAATTGCTGTACACGTACTGACATTCTTGAATCGGATGATGAATCAAAGGGATCTGATGACTAACAATTGTGAATTGTGAACAGTAAGCTGACAGACAGCATTTTTCCTTTATCTGGCGAATTCTTCGTAGCAAGACAAAACTCTCGAAATTCTCTGCAAAATTTGGCACTTTTGTCCATACGAGGATCATTTTAATTATTATTATTATTAAAGAACTCCGCCCACTCCTGCAGTTTGCTTTCATAGTTTGGTCCCCGTACCTTCAGCGTGACATCCTATTACTGGAAGGAGTCCAGAGACGCTACACTCGTCTTCCAAGATGTCTCACAGCTCTGTCATACGAAGAGCGGCTTGAAAGACTAAATCTGTCTTCTCTTGCAGTCCGCAGAGCTCGAGGTGACCTCATTCAGATGTACAGAACGACAACTGGAAAGTTTTCTAAGGACATGTCGCCTCTGTACTTCATCAACGCCGACCAACGACTTAGAGGCCACTCTCTGAAGCTCCGCAACGACAAGTACGGAAAGCAACTGCGACAAAATTTTCTAACTAATCGTGTGTTCGCTCAATGGAACGCCTTACCCGATAGCGCCGTGTCAGCACCGTACATCAACTCCTTCAAAGCTCGATTAGCCTCTATTTTGAATTTATATAGCTATTTATTTTTATATTATTTTAAATATGTACTAATACATTTGTATTTTTGTTGCATTCTTGAGCATAAGCATTTTAGTATCTGCTCTTTACATTATAAGAATAAAATAAGGAACTAAATCCATCAGGCTTGTATTGTTCCATTTTACGTAGGTAGAGCATACAATATCATATTATGTGCACATAAATAATACATCTAATTACAAAATAATAAATTAATTGTTAAATCTATACAGTTTTTAAAATGGTTCAAGCTGAAAGTGAATGCAATGGCAGATAAATTGTTCCAGGGTTTAAAAATCTTTTTGGTTAAAAAATTTCCAAGCACATTTTTCTTGAATTCTTGTCGATTTAACTTAAAACAATGGTCCCTTAACCTAGTGTCTGTATTTTGGGTGTAGAGATTGGACAAATCACATTTTAAATCACCACACACTATTTTAAACATCGTAATAATGTCCACCCGATGACATCTTTTTGCAAGACAAGTAAGGTTCAACTTTCCCAGTCTTTCTTCCAATGAATATAATCCAATAGCCAACTTTGTAAAATGCCTTTGCAACCAACTTCTCCATCGCAGAAATTTAATTTTTGAGGCTATGTAGCCAAACTGAGATTGCAATAATCCTAATTACTCTGATAACGTACTTCAACAATTCAGCCAATTATTTTCTTGAATGCTCCATGACGAACGCAACAACCTGGTTTTTCTTGCTGGCATCATACATGCCATTGCAATTGGCTATTAGTTTTTAAGTGTGAAATCAAAATGAGTGTAACGAGGTATACATGTATTGTTCTTTGTTGGATATTTTTATAAAGCTATTAACATGTTACCGACTAGTTTTTTCTGTCTTATATCTGAGTGTTTTGAGGAAGTGTATTTAAAATAGTGCCAGCGTTTAGAAAATTGTGTAAAACGTTAAAATCGTTTATCCAAACATCAGCATTGACTGGTTAAAGCCGATCTCGTGTGAAACTTATGCATCCAAAACAGCAGTTTGAATCTGTAGGAAAGTCCCTGGCGACTGTTTCTACTGATAAGGGTTTGACGGGACTAGAATAACATGCTAAAGCTGTTTTGCATTCTCTCAACAAAGTATACGGTCCGGGAGTTTGAGACTGGGTGGGATAGTGGGCTATACTACCTCTTATTAGTCCTCCTTATGGATTATACATGTTCAATGCATTGGGATTGACGATCAACAACCCAAACTGCACCCTATTTATCGAATTTAGGATCAACCTTAGATATTTTATCAACCAAAACAGTTGGAAAGTTTACTTCTCAAACAAAATAGAAAGCAGATATTGGATCGAATCATAAATAAGTTTTGTTTTCGAATACTAATTTTATTTTTCAATAAACAAATGACAATGTTACTATAATGGACCAAAAGTAGTAAAATTAATAGATAATTGAACGTTTAGTTTAATTTATCTATGTATAACATTCAGTGTGGACAATTTATCGGTTTTCTCGCTAGTTTTAGCGGAATTGCTTCTGGTTTACCGGATTAAAATATGCAGGGGTCGAAAAATACGGTTTCCTGTTCATCAGGGGCGACTAGACTTTTTCGCTTGGCGAATAAAAATTAAAGCAGCGAGTTCTATTTCATGTAACTTTACTACAGAACCCAAGGACTTTTTTGTCTGGCGACTACTGTTGTCGAATCTTGGAAATATTTTTTAACGAAAAGAGCATAAATGTAAAAATTTAAATTTTGTTGTCAAAAGCTTTGGATAAGTCTGCAAATACACCAATCACAGATTGCCCTTTGTCGATTTCCTGATACAAATTATTTAGAAATTTGTTGAGTGCTAATTCTGTTGACAATTTTTCTCGGAATCCGAATTGATAGGGGGATAGTAGATTATTTTTATTTACAAATTTAATAATTCTGTTGTGTAATGTTTTCTCAATAATCTTAGAAAATATTGACAAAAGACAAATAGGTCTATAAGTTTCGACTTGAGTTTTTGAGACTTTTTTAAATATAGGGATAATAATGCCTGTTTTAAGGATTTTTGGAAATGAGCCAGTATGAAAAATTCCATTGATCAGGTAGGACAAGAATGTACCTTGTTCAAAAATCTATTAAATTTTGTTTACAACGGTGGGTTGTTTTTGAAAATTCCACTATCAAAACCACATATTTATATTTATCTGCAAGGATGAATTGTTTTTATTTATTTTAAATATTCAGATTCAAATAGTCAGAGTTGACATTGAAGTATTTGGTATGTACGGTACTGTTAAAAATAGAATCAAAATTAAATTTTTAAGTCGAAATACATTATATTGAAAGCGACAAACACATACAAAACATCTTAAAACCGATCAATTCTTTATAAATTGGAGCGAAGAAACTTTTTCGATTTCCTCAAGTAAAAATACGATCTTAAAAGTGTAAAAAGAAAGGAAATGTTAGAAACATTCAGAGCTTTTGTTGTTTTAAGATATGTTTTTATTTTAAAAACAAACATAGCACGGCCATTGCAGTCTGGATATCCGGGACTTTGAAGATATAGTCACTGTTGCACTATATAACTCTAAATCAACATTTTTCCTAAAATACGATTTTCTTCCGATCATTTCATATATTTAATAATGGTTTCTTATTTCTGCATCTACACCTACATCCACAATAAAAACTTTAATATTGATTTTTGTTATTTTATTTATTTATTTATATTTGGTCTTAGCTACGATGGCCATTAACCAGGATATCTTTATTTCTTTTTATTATGGATACATTTTACAACAAATACAAACATCCATGCCATCACCGGGATTCGAACCCGAGCCCCCATGGTTAGCAGTCAAATGAGCTGACCACTACGCCATAGCGACCGGCATTTTTGTAGTTAGAGATGGCAATAAAAATTATTTAATCGATTAATTGATCATTTTATTAATCGAATTGTTATAATCTATTTTCGATTAAATTGGTAGAAAGCAAATCGATTATGAACAAAACAAACATATACTCTCGCCTTAATATTGTATTTCAGAGGCTGATAAAACTTATTTAACTGTTTTAAATATTGGGATGTATTAAACAAATACATTTAGGACCCGCTTTGCGTCGTTTCGTTTTGCTTAGTTTTGAACTTGCGTCATTCTTAAAAATACACCAATTTTCGCTCCACGTCATAGATTTTTCGAAGTTGCGTTGTTAAATTTTTTTATTTTAAAATGTTTTCCTTATTTTTTTTGTAAAATATTTTTACGTCTGGACCATTTGACAACAATGTGAATTCATCATTTTCATGAGGTTTGTTCCATTAAATGTAGATGTAGTTGTTATTTTATTTTCTTTTTTTTTTATTTGTAATTTCTGTTTAAGATATTTGTTTGGGGATTCCCCCGTTTATTAATTTCTTCTTGTGTTTCTCGGTAAGTAAACTTTAGTTTGTTTTAACATTTCTCTGCAATAGGTTGCCTTTTATCGCGTTTTATACTTAAACAAAATTAAAATTTAAAATTTTCCAATAAGAAAAAGGTAACTAATAAAAATTGAATGTGAAAATAGGGCGATAGATAATGGTATTAATTGCTACAAGGAGCTTTACAGATAATAAAAAAATGCTGTCCAGTCGACCATCGAAAAATATTTCGTTAAAGAAAAACCGCAGGAATTAGCATCTACATCTACGTAAATAATTGAATCAGATGAATAAAGAATTTGTTGTACTTTTTTTTCTTATTTTGTGTATAAATAAATTTTCATGTTATATTTTCAATTTTTTTTATGAATTAATAAAGTTTCTCTTATTTATGCTTCTTAAATTATAAATTTTATTAGTTTTTTTTTGTGGTTTTTTTTTTAACATATCTTGTGACATACACTTTTCGACCCGTTCCGCCGGGAAAAGAGGATGTCATGAGCCTAGCAACCAACACGGTTGTTGTGTATAGTATTTTGTTTCTGGTGTTTTTATATACTGTAAGAAAATTTATATACTGTGTCAAAATTATTATTTCTTTTGTAACTGTTTACTACTGGGTTTAATGTTTTCCATGTTTTTAGAGCCCAATAAATTAATTTAACATTATGTTTTGTTATAATCTTCAATATTCATATTCAAAATGTTTTCATACAAAATGTTAATTCACTTTGCGTTGTTTCAGTCTGCGTCGCAAAATTCTGGAACGTATCTACGACGCAAAGTGGGGTCTAGTTGTATTTTTCTTGCTAATTTAACAGGCTGTAGCAATAAATAATGCCCGTTTGAACGAAGATTATATAATATCGCATATTAAGTGCGTAAGTTTTAACAGAGATAACTCATTGTTAAAATAAAATTTTGAGTTTTAGCTACTTAACTTACGGATTTCTAAACTCTTACAAGTATTCCAATACTGCAGCTATCTTCATATAATGGCGCAGCTCGGACAATATCTTCGGGTCACATTTAATTTTATTGTACAAAATAACACTTGTAGGTTATTATACAAGTGTTATTTTGTACAATAAAATTAAATGTGACACGAAGACATTGTCCAAGCTGCGCCATTATATGAAGATAGCTGCAATATTGGAATATCGCTGGTCCTTTGGATTAAGCTAAAACCACTATTAGCTACGCCTTAAAGCGTCATGAGACATAAATCCATCAGCAGCAACAGGTAAAATTATTTTTTGTTGAAATATTAATTCAACAAATAGTATTAACCAATTACAAATGACAACTAACAAGTAATGAAACGAAATAACAGTGCTGAATTATTATCATCGATCCATTCATCATCATTTTATTAAAACGGATTTTCAAATTTAAATTACATTTTACTAAATTATTTTGTGTTGTAAGTGTAATATTTATCTATGTCAGCGTTTCCCAACATTTTTTCATAGCTGACTGGCAAGCGACCTAGAATAAGTTCGCGGACCAGCAAGTTTAGAAAGTAATGTGTATCGCAAAAGTTTTATATTTTTTACTGCACTGATTACGAACACAAAAAAAAACAACAAATAAAAAATCACATATAATTAGTGAAATAAGAAACAAATTATTACTTAACTTAAGCATTTAACAGATTGAGGATTGAGATTTTCATCTCAAAATTAAGTGGGTTATAACTTATTACGCGAATAGTTGCACAGTAAAAAAAAATCTCGCACACCGGCAAAAAAATCTCGCGGACAGGTGCCGGTCCACGGATTGGCGTTTGGGGAACATTGGTCTATATCATCGAATTAAGAATTAAATATTCTTTCGAATACGATATCATTAATTGTGAGTGCTAATTTTAAATAAAGAAGTTATTTAAACAACGTTTTTTACGAACCATTAACCGATTTTTTTTTTGTGGCGGCATATGGTTTATTATAGTTTACAAATAATCACGTACATTTCTTTCACCTAAGAAATTATTTTTACTCCAAAGAGGTCATAAACCAACCGACCACGACAAAAAACGATCTCTCTAATTAGCAACATTTAGTCAGTTACCGGTATATCCCCGAACAGTCAGCATCATATCAGTACAAATACAAAATCATTTAAAAACTCTAACACTGCCATTTTATTTAAAATCCTGCCGACACAATAATCCCACATACTTATAGATATTTTCTTATAAAATGACAATTACTGCCTAATTTAACCAATCTCATTGCCTTTATAGTTCCCGATATTGCATGAGTGGACAAATTAAAATGAATGGCCTGCATTTACGCAAAAATGACATGGCTTCATATTCAAATAGAATATAATCCTTTCAGTTTGAAATTGATCAATTTTAATGAAAGATTTGTTGAATGAAAATGATTATTTTCATGGACATTGAACAATAGTTGAGCATTAATATTTCGTGGATGAATGAAATATTGACAATAAAACACAATTCTAGGAGAGTACAATAGATGACACTGTTCACGTAGAGACCGTGCCTTGGGGTTACTATAGATTTGGGATTAGGTACCCTGCAGCGACATGACATAATTTGTTCGTTATATTGCTATATGTCTACAAGATATCAAAGAGATTTCATACAATGTCGTATACTAAGGAAAATATTTTAAGATATATTATGAATTTAAATACTTATAATGTTCAATTTTCTTTCCTGTATCATCTTTTGTATTTTATATCTTCCATCCTCATCACGTACACCAGTGGTGTCCAAAATGTTCTTTAATGGGGTCATATTTAGTTTTAGATAAATTTCACGGGTCGGATTGAGTTGGGCGGGGGTCCGATATTTAAAAATCACTTGGGAATGAGAGGAAGAAATTCTGAAAATAAATTAAGGAAAGAGGATATGGAGAAATTTCTAAAATCAATTGAGAACGAGGGGTATTAATTCCACAAAAAAAGGACGAAGAAGCAGAAATTTCGTGCGCACCATATAAAACTTATAGTCGGGCCTGATCCGGTTCGCGGGCCATTTGTTAGACGCCACTGACGTATACTTGTTTGTGTTGTTGTGTACAAGCCCTGTGCGAAACTATCGACTGTTCAACTGTTAGAATACAGTACTGGTTAGATGGTTAATGAAATTTTTCATAATCTCTAATGGAGTTTCCCAATAACGCTATACTTTTCTCTCTTGGCTAGATTTCCGGCTGTAAAACGGTCTGGTCTGTGAAAACGTTACACAAGTGATTACTCATTTTTATCTGATACTTTATCCATTTAATATTAATAAATTAATAACAAAATAATGGACAGCAGAAAAGTTTACCTACTTGGAAATCCAGGTAAGCAAGTGGAACTGGATTGGTCATATGTTCCGAAGGCAGTAAATTATACCTTCAGAATGGTACTAGAGTGGAACCCGCATGGAAGCCGTCGTAGAGGTTCCCTGTATCCTCATGAAGGAGAATAATACATAAAGAACTTGATATCTACAGAACAACCTGGCTCCAGGTGGAGACTTGGTTATTATTTTTTGTATATGTTGGTAATTTATTCTTAATCTAGGACATAACATATAACAACATATATGTAACAACAAAATAATATAAAATATAGCATATAATTATGAGTAATTGACATATTTGATACTTTTGGCACCATCACTATCGGTTTCTATAAGAGTAACGAGGGTTTCAAGTACTAAGCTCGGAGTTCCGCTATTTTTTGCGGATACTTTTTGGTTGAAAACAAGGATTTGGCGTAGTACTTTGTTTTCAGAAAATACTTTGTTTCAATTTAGAAAAAATAATATTGTCACGGGGTGAAATCAAGAACGGAATCTTTTCTACAAAATTTATTATATAAGATTAATTTACATCAGAATACAATTGTTGGTCAAAATGGCTGCTGGTGTTGTCAGTTAGAAGCTAATGTTAGTCTCGTTCTTGCCCCGGCTTCTATCCGTACGAGGCGAACACGTGGAGAAGCCCTGTAGACAACACTCACATCTCGTCTTGGTAACTTCAACAGCTTGACTGGTCCTTGGGTAGCGTCATACGGACTGATGACTGGTCACAAAAATGACTACTACTTGACTACCAAGAATGACTAACTACGACTCTATTCCCTAAGACCATTTTATAACTGTTAACCAGGACACTATGACGTCAGGTCCTACCTCAATTGTTTTGGAAACATTATTCATTTGTGTAATTGTTGGCAGCAATTAAAGACCATAGTCAGCACAATTGTATAATGTTTATCAACACATTAGAATGTAGTTCAACACTTATGTTGACAAACACGCACCACTCTGCACATTCTATAATTCCCAAAACCGTAAGTCAGCAACCTTGACCTACACAGCTTAAAGGTCGCTCAAAGAATTGAGACATTAGAACACAATTATGCCATAATTGTGACAATATGATCATAAATTATACCAATTAATTGAAGCACTATTCGATTTGATTATTATTATTTTTTAGTTTTTTTTTTTTTAAGTTTAATCCCTCTACGTAGCAAAAAGGGGAACATAAGTTTTTGTCACATTCATTGCATTTCTTTCTTTTTTTTTTTCATATCGCACGTCTAGAGGAATACTACTAAAACTGAAAAAATACAAATATTAAGGCAAGAAGAAAAAACAAATTCTAATTGAATCAGTAAGATGATGAAAAGTACAAGCCCAAAATTGCCATCTTCAGATTGAAAATGCTTAGATCTACTTACTGAAGATAAGTATACTACAAGTCTTCTCAGTCTCTCAGTCTTATTCAGAAATACGAGGACATGATTACTACTAACAGAAAAATTGATGTGAAGTGTGAATTTTTACACATTTCTGGGTTTTGCAGGTATTTAGTAACTGAACGATGATTATTTGGGATGCCAAAACAAATTTTATGTCAAAATATTTTTTTATGAATTTTAATTCGAATGCCTAATACCATTATTTAAGTTTCTAAATATATGCAGTATTTTTTTTATATAGCAAAGTTCATTAAGATTTTGAAAATTGCACCTATGGCTTCCATTGGTTGCTTACATCATAAGTCCCGCCCTTTGATTTCGTCAAACATAGAATTAAATTATAATTTCAACACTTTCCGCTTTTAAAAATTAAATGCAACATTTACCAAATATAACTAGAATTTTAACAAAATAATTTAAACAAAATAAAAAAGCAAAAAAAAAAAAACAAAAAATAAAATCAACAGGATTCGAACCCCAGTTTGCAAGTTTCTTATATTATTAAGCGTACGACAAATCCAACCACGCCACGAGAGCTACTGTTTAGATATGTTACACAACGTGTTAAATACTTAACATATTTTAGTTAAAAACACAAAAAATGCGTTATTTTCCGAAAACATAATCTGATCAAAAATTCCTGTTGTACTATTCCGGTTCACACCTGTACATTACTTAGAATTTTTTCAGATTTTTAGTTTAAACCATCTGGGCTACAGGGTGTGGGACAAAAAATTTTTTGCACAATTTTGGCAAAAATCGCATCAAAATAATTTATTTTGCAAAAATAAAATTTTGATCGTTAATCCACGTACTAAGGGCTTTCATTTGATATCCTACTCAGAATTTAAAAAAAATATTTTTTTTTTCGATGAGCACATATTTGTTTATATTTTTAGAGGGATATATTTTTTAGATGTTATAGTATTTTTCCTATGTGAGGGTCAAAGAGTTATATAAGCATGCCAAATTTCAACTCTCTTGATTTAGCCGTTTGGCTACAATTTTTACCGAACAGACAGACAGACAGACAGACAGACAGACGACAAAATGACGGTATAAGGGTTTTTTGGTCATACCTACAAAACCCTAAAAATGAGCAAGCCTTTTATTGTCAGAACAATGTGTGCAGTGAGCGGACTCAGTAAACTGAACAATATTCACTCAGCTAGTTCCGCTAATTGAGCCAAAATGCCCATCTCTAATTCCAATCATTGGAACATAATTTCTACCATACATATTTCAGTGAAGATATAGGAGTTTCTTGATTACACCTACGATGCCCTTTAAAGAGGCCTCGAAAAACTTCAAGTCTAGTTGAAATTGTTGAAAAAAAAGTTTGTGAATTGAGGATGTAGTGTACTCACGTGTGATTCGTGTATATAAAACGCAAGATGCTCAGGTATTCTCTCTCTTAGAAATTTATCTAGGTCCCATATTTCCGATTAATGACAGTATTCTGTTTTATATTCGAGTTACAAGGTTAAATTTTTGTTGTTGTGATAATAATATCAAATGTTAGCAAGCATTTTGTTTTTTAGAATATATATTTGAGTTTTTCTATAAGTTTTCTCGTAAATATTTTGCGAGCTGATCAAATTTCTTGACATAGCACCCTGAAAACTGTTCAATGTTATATGTTTACCTAAGAATATATGTTTCGTGAGTTTCGTTGGGGAGTTTATTTTACAGTCGAGTGACCTCCGACTATATTCGTTCTGGCTCTGGGTGTCCTACAATGAAACCAATGGAGCGAAATACAACTCGTACACTCGATACGACTTCTGTCATGATTTATGCATACTAAAACATAAACGTTTACTTTGAACGTTTTATAAGGATTTGTCCACAACTAGATATCGAGAACGATATTTGTATTTAGGATGGTTTGATGTTGTTTTATTATTCTATAATTCATGGTAACCTGACAACACTAAAGTTTATGAATTACAAAATATGCCAAGGAGGAATCTAACAGAATTTTATAACTGTAATAAATATCTCATTTTATGCACTTGTCAAACACCGTGCAACAATACTGATAATTGAAATTTCGGAGTAAGAGAAACTTGAATCCCGGTCACGCCATATTCGCGGCGATATTTTAATTTATTTTATTTGTGTTAATTTAACACTGGTCAACAAATTTAAACTTATTTTTTGCTGACTTAGATCTGTTACTTGTTTTTAACTAATTTTGGGGTGCTGATTTTAAAAATGTTAACAGTTTCTGCCTATCACGTCAAATTTTTGTTCTATCGTATTTTGATCACCTTTTCGCGTTCTTATATACTTCTACTTTAATTTCAACTTCGTTCTTGTTGTCCAATATATTTCGTAGGAACGCCTTACATGCAGGTGCTTGTTATAGACCTTTTTACAACGGCGGGGGTTGCAAGGTCAAGGGTATTTTCCCCCCTCTTCATATTAAACTGGGTCTAATGAAGCAGTTTGTTAAATCGTTGAACAAAGATGGTGACTGTTTCAAATATATATCGGAAACGTTTCAAAGCTAAAAGCTGGCATTTTTGACGGACCATAAATTATAAAATTAGTGAATGAGCCACATTTCACTGTACATATGGATGATATGGAGAAGAATGCATGGCAGTCTTTCGTGGCGCTCATCAAAAATTTTCTTGGGAATAAAAAAGCCGAAAACTATGTGGAGGTCGTTGAAAATTTGATTGGAAATTATCATCATCTGGGGTGCAACATGAGCGTGAAGCTTCATTTTTTAAACAGTCATCTTGACAAATTTCCTGTCAATCTTGAAGATGTTAGTGATGAACAGGGTGAACGTTTCCATCAGGATTTAAAAAAGATGGAGAGACGTTATCAAGGAAGGTGGGATACTCACATGATGGCTGACTACTGTTGGATTATTAAAAGAGACTTATCGGGAATGGTGCACTCCAGAAGATCTTACAAACGACCATTTAATCCTTAAATTATTTTCTATTTTTATTTTAACACTGAAAGGCATTAAAATGTAATTGGAACTGTTCTCATAAATAAAATTTTAAGAATATTTTCTAATTATTTAGTCCTTATTGTTCGCCAAATTTGTACCAGTTACAGTATCGACGTCTAAAATTAAACGATAGAAGCATTATTTGGCCGAAAATATGTATTTGTTGTAGATCAAAATTCTGATGTGATACGCAAAAACTGATGTGATATTTGAGTTCAGCAGCACCAAATTAGTAAGAAACAAGTCTTAGATGTAAGTCAGCAAAAATTGTGTTGACTCGAGAACTACAAGAGCTACGAAGGTGCTTAAATGTTAATGTGTGAAGCAAATTTTTGGTTCGACCCGTGGTTTTCAAAATACGTTGTACAAGTTTCTTATTTTAAATGGGAACATGTTTTTTTTAACTTATTTGAACAAATATCTTATCCTGAATTCAACTATATAAACATATGACTTGTTTGAATTAAGGCTATGGGCCTTATGTCACAAAATAATGAAAGGAAAATGCAAATAAAATTTATATGAATTTTATTGAAATCTCGTTGTAACAAGATTGATTTGTCAATAATGTTTGTTGGGTTTCTACAAGGAAATGAATAATGTTACCCGTGACGAAAGAGTTTGATCATAAGAATTTTTGTGCTGCAATAAATATGTGCAGAGAACGGTACCCTACCAGAGAAGTTCCCAGTCTGTGTTATTTTCGAAGACTAGAATTAACACATCTTCTTCTTATTCTTTGGGCGCTGTCAGTCAGGTTAAATTGTAGCTTCACTCACATAAGTACTCCATATTGATCTGTTAATTACAGGTCTTTCCATGTCTCATGTATGCCAATATTTGTTAGATCTTCGGTTAGCTGATCTCTCCATCTCTTGCGAGGTTTTTCTATTAGTCGACGAGTGTTGTAATCTTAAGTAATATATCCTCCTTATAATTCTGTTCTCCGTCATCCTCATCACTTGTCTTACCCACTGTAATTGTCTACTTCTCAGTTCATGTGATATACTCTGCACTGAGTATATCTTTGTTCTTGCGGATTCTTAATTCACTATTAATTTGAATGGGACCTAAAATTCGGCGTTATATTTTATTTTTTAAAACAACAAGAAATTGTCGATCTTGCCTTATTAAGTGTCATGTTTCGGAGCCATACAGAAATATGGGACGTACTATAGTTTGGTATAACTTGATCTTGGTGTTTCTAGGCAGGCCTCACAACCTTCAAGTAGTTGTTTCACATATTTTGCAACAAAGCCGAAACTTGTGAGCAGTTAATAAATAAAAAGAGTGAAAATTTACAATATTTCAACCATTATTAAATATACAACATTTTCACAATGTTAATTTGTCGACTTTAAATTACATCAAGAATGGCTGCTGCCGGAATATTACTGGTTGTGGTTATATTTTGACGCGAATTAGTCAAAAAAAAGTCTGTTTCTAAATTCAGAAAACAAAAAAAAAATAAATAAAATCAGAGTAATATACAGAATACTATACTAGCGTCGGCGAATCCACGTAGTTACGTCACACGACGTAACAAACAATTGCATTGCCCCAAACAATATAGTCGTTTGTTACGTCGTGTGACGTAACTGCGTTGATTCGCCGACGCTAGTATAGGAACGTTATTTTTATCAATTATTTCCAGATATCAGCTTCGATATAAGAATTTTGAAAAAAGCAAATAATATGTGCCATTAAATTAAAGTAATTAATAATTTAAATCATCGATTCTGAAACTTGTAAAACAAAACGACCCCTTTGCAATAGAAATTTTCTTGATGGTTTCCCTATTACAACTGTAATTTTTTGAATATGAATGATTTATATTTCGTTTATGATCATACCATTCAGATATAATCAATGCACAATTTTACAGTTTTTAGTTCCAATATATTCCAAGTTTATTTTTATGTGAACAATGAAGTAGTCTTTGATCCATAAATAGAGCACTGCAAATCCGCGGTTATCCGCAACTTTTCTGCGGATGCGGATAAGTTATTACTTAAACCATGCAGATACGGATAAAATTTCATATCCGCTTACCTGCAATATTCGCTTCGGTTACTTTCGGAGAAACATGCGATTGTGTTCTGACGGACACATCATAGTCCTCGGTTACCTTCGGTTGTCTGTATACATATGTGATAGTTTGTAGTATTCTATCTCACTCTATGTTATTGTTATTAAGACCATGTGTCCATTATCGAGATTGAGTTGAGACAATCAACATAACTTTTTTCTTATTATTGAATATAGAAAATAATATTTTGGATAAATGTTGCCTGCTCTAATTCTGGCTTTTAAATCTAATAAACGCTTTTTTTACATAAAACTGATTAGTAAGTTTTATTTAAGTACCAAAATTTACATATATAAATTCTTCTAGAAATTTTTATTATGTAACCTGCCAAATTTTTTATACTACCTCAAGTAAAAAGTCTTGCTGATTCCCAAAAATTTGAAAAATGACACATGTTGCTATTTAAAAAATTAATGTTGTATTGCCTAACGCATGCGCGAAATGGCAGTAGAGAATTACTAAGTCACAAAAATATGAAGCACATTCTACCAAGTAACTTTTCTCTGATTTTTTTAAAATTCAATATTTTAAAAATATAGCCACATTTCATTACTTTTTCCTCACCTTGTAAAAGGTAAAACTGACGTGAGATGTTAGTTGACACTAATATGATACTTGACAGTACTATCAACACGTATTTCATGAGCAGCACGCCACCTGCTAGTGTTTGAGAGCAGCGATTACCAATTAAGGCGAAACATGCTAGTTCTTTCCAAATTGACAGCAAAACCTGTTGTGCGGATTGTGCGGATATTTTTGCAGATGCGGATTTATTATTTACAAAAGTTGCGGATGCGGATCGGATGCGGATAATGGATATGCGGATGAGGATACAGAAAAGCTTATCCGCGCAGAGCTCTATCCATAATATCGCGGATAAGCCTTCATCTGCGGATACCTGGTGGCCCGCTGACCATAGTTCACAAATCACTGATTTGAATTATATAAATTACCTTTTTAAAAAAATTTGAGGTATTTGCAATTGCAATTAGACATGATAAGTTAACCCAAAAAATGTGCTTACTTATTAGATACCTACGAAATCCATACATGTGCGAAAATTTACACTTTTCACAGCAATTTTTCCTATTTATACTAGTTCTAATTCCTCTTTTGTGTTAATTTAAATGCATATAACAAAAACTAGAACACTCGTTTCTTAAATGTCAGGTCATAAATAATTTTAATTCCTAGTTTCATAATCATCTTTTCTTTTTACTCCATGCAGAAACAAGAAAAACATAAAAATTAAAACTACAATCAAATATTTCTTGCAGAAAATCCAGAAAATAAATTGCACTATTTTATATGCAAACCTTTTTATTTTTCGATCTCATCTATTAAAAATAGTGCATTTATGTTTTAAAAGAACAGAAAAACAAAGTTATAAAATAATGTAAATTGCAAATTTTTAATATAATAAAATTTGAAAGATGGTCATGTTTTCGGTCTGAATTAGCGGGTGTTTTATCTAGTTACTAATTAAATCGAAAGAGAAGTACTGAAGCCTCGAAGGAGAGCTAAGGACAGCCCAACCCATTTCAAGATCTCAACAGGATCGGGTTTACTAAATTTCAATGGGATATCCTCTTTAAGATATTGATGTATATACAGTCCCTTAAAAATATTTTTGTTTAATACTTCACAAAATTGGAAAAATGTTTAGCGAAGGAGTAACTATAAATAATTATTCTCGTATACCACATTTCATCTAATTTCTTTTTCCAGCAGTAGTAATTATAATTGCCATATTGTTGCAAGGGGATTTTTTTAGATGGAGTTGGTTTTTACAGTAGTAAAAATCAAGATGGAGTAGTTGTCAGCTAAAGCCAAAATTCAACCCGACTAACAGTGCTCAATGAGAAAGAATACGACGAATACGTAGAAAGATTGTTTCCAGGGCTGGTAAAACAGGTGCCTATTAGCCAGAGTTAGAGTCGGAGTCGTGAGTCGGGACCCGAAGAGTTGAAGTATTTTGCATGAGACAGAAGTCCAGAGTCGGAAAAAATTTCGGCTTTCGACTGTTTGATTCAATTTTTATCAGAAATGAGAAAAAACCTAAAACAAATCAATGATATTACAAGAATTTTTTAAAGAACGGAAACGAGAACGATAATTTTTTCTATGAAAATTAAGTAAAAACATTTTTCTTAAATGTTAATCTTGTATATTTATATATCTTCCTCTTCTTTGGGCACTATCAATCAGGTTGACTTTTGGCCTCACTCATATAAGTCCTGCATCTCGATATATTCATTGTCAGGTTTTGCGAAATTAAGCCTCTGACTGGCATCTTGGGGCTTTAATTCTTGCACCAATTGAATTTTGTAGGGGTGCAACTTTAGGTCTTTGTGCATAATGCGATGTAATGATGATCTATGCACATTTAAATCACTGCGCGCTTCCGAATTGAAAGGTTCGGGTCGTCACGAACAGACTGATTAACATTCTCCACGTTTTCTACCGTTCTTGATGACCTAGGTCGCCCGGATTTTGATTTATCCAGCGTTGTACCAGTCTCTTCAAACTTTTTAATCCAATGTCGAATGAGAGGAATGCTTGGCGCATCATTTAAGTGGCGAAAACCTCGAATACTGCAGAATTTTCTACGCACTACAGTCGCCGAATCACCGTTTTTGTAAAACTCTCGCACGCATAACGCGCGGTCTGCTCCCGAGAAACGCTCCATAGTGACTGAATTCCCAAGAGCCAGGCTACCGATTGACATAACCCCCGCGCCCTTCGGATACGTTGCGTTCACGCAGTAAGCTAAATAAATATAACATTTCTTTTGAGACACCTTGTATATCTACTAAAAACCAACCACTGTAAACTGGATGTTGGAAAGCAAATTCATAACAATATTTAAAATATTATTCTACTGACAAATAATTATAAATGTCGGTAATTCGCTACATGAAGGAAATTTTATTAATAACTTATAAATATAAGTAGTTGGAAATGAACGACAAAAAAGAGATCAAGAAATTATAAAAAAGTGACTGCTAGCTTCTTGTAAGCTGGTACATAATTCAATTTATTGCTTTCAAAATATACAAAAATATAAATACAAATATTCAAATGGTGAAAGATTTGTACAAATTGTGTGCTATGAAGCAATAAAGTATATGTTCCATCAGTAATGGATACACCACGTGAGTGTAAGCTCAGTTTGTGCTTTCTGCTTTTATAAATAATACATATAATGGAATGACTACATTTTTTAACACTAAATTTCTTAAATATAAATATATTTTATTAAATATTATTCCGGCAAAAAATATGAGAGATAAAACGTTAGAAAATAAGAAAAATAATTATACATATATTTTAAAATAGTGTTTACCTCTTTGTTCGTGAATTATATTACCCATTTTTAGGATTTTGTAGGTATGACCAAAAAACCCTTATACCGTCATTTTGTCGTCTGTCTGTCTGTCTGTCTGTCTGTCTGTCTGTCTGTCTGTCTGTCTGTCTGTCTGTCTGTCTGTCTGTCTGTCTGTCTGTCTGTCTGTCTGTCTGTCTGTCTGTCTGTCTGTCTGTCTGTCTGTCTGTCTGTCTGTCTGTCTGTCTGTCTGTCTGTCTGTCTGTCTGTCTGTCTGTCTGTCTGTCTGTCTGTCTGTCTGTCTGTCTGTCTGTCTGTCTGTCTGTCTGTCTGTCTGTCTGTTCGGTAAAAATTGTAGCCAAACGGCTAAACCTAGAAAGTTGAAATTTGGCATGCTTATACAACTCGTTGACCCGCACATAGGAAAAATACCAAAACATCTAAAAAACATACCCCCCTAAAAATATAAACAAATATGTGCTCATCGAAAAAAAATATATTTTTTTTAAATTCTGAGCAGGGTATCAAATGAAAGCCCTTAGTATGTGGATTAACGATCAAAATTTTATTTTTGCAAAATAAATTATTTCGATTTATTTCTGCCAAAATTGTTCAAAAAAAATTTTGTCCCACACCCTGTAGCCCAGATGGTTTAAACTAAAAATCTGAAAAAATTCTAAGTAATGTACATTTATGTGAACCGGAATAGTTCAACAGGAATTTTTGATCAGATTATGTTTTCGGAAAATAACGCATTTTTTGTGTTTTTTGCGTAACCATGTAAACTATTTAATTATATTATGTAGCACAGTAGACAGAGCGCTTCGATGGTGTAATGGTAACTATACAAGCGTTCTAATCTGCAAACTCGAGTTCAAATCGGCCGCGAGGTCATTAATTTTTTCTGTTTTTTTTTTGCATTTTTATTTTGTTTAAATTACTTTTTCAATATTCTAGTTATATTTGGGCAAATATTGCATTTAATTTTTAATAGCGTAAATTTAATAACCAGTGCAAATTGTTGAAATTAATTACTATTGGACTTACAACCAAGTAACTTAAAATATAACGTAACTATAAATATATAATACCATGGATACAAGTTAAAAAAATTGATGTGAAGTGTGAATTTTCACACATTGCAGGGTTTCGCAGGTATATAATAAGTGAAGGCGGTATGCTGAGTGTGTAGGACAAATTTTGCTTTGTAGTAACCACGGAAAAATGAACGATCTTTTTAAAATAATTTATCGTCTGTTAATCTCAGAGCTTTAAAAACAAATTTTATGTTAAAATATTTTTTTGAATATATTTTAATTCGAATACCTAATATCATTATTTAGGTTTCTAAATAAGTGCAGTATTTTTTTTTATATAACAAGGTTCATTAAGATTTTGAGAATTGGGCCTATGGCTTTCATTGGTTGTCTTAAATCATACGCTCCGCCCCTCCGGCTTCGTATAAATGACACAGAATGAAAATATAATTCCAATTGGTTATTAAATTTACGCTCTTGAAAATTAAAATCAAAATGTGCTAAAATATAACTAGAATTTTAACAAATTAATTTAAACATAATAAATATGAAAAAAAAAAAAACAAAAAATAAAATCGACTCCACAAGCCAGGAACGAACCTGTGTAGTGAATAACGATCCTGTGTGGTTGTCGAGCAACTGAGCCACTAGACCACCAAACGCTTATCAACTTAGTGTGTTATAAGAGTATAACATGTATGCATCGTCAACCAAAAAACACAAAAAATGCGTTATTTTCCGAAAACATAATCTGATCAAAAATTCCTGTTGTACTATTCCGGTTCACACCATTATACATTACTTAGAATTTTTTCACATTTTTAGTTTAAACCATCTGGGCTACAGGGTGTGGGACAAAAATTTTTTTGTACAATTTTGGCAAAAATCGCCTCAATATAATTTATTTTACAAAAATAAAATTTTGATCGTTAATCCACGTACTAAGGGCTTTCATTTGATACCCTACTCAGAATTTTAAAAAAATATTTTCTTTTTCGATGAGCACATATTTGTTTATATTTTTAGGGGGATATGTTTTTTAGATGTTTTAGTATTTTTCCTATGTGCGGGTCAAAAAGTTGTACAAGCATGCCAATTTTCAACTCTCTAGGTTTAGCCGTTTGGCTACAATTTTTACCGAACAGACAGACAGACAGACAGACAGACAGACAGACAGACAGACAGACGACAAAATGACGGTATAAGGGTTTTTTGGTCATACCTACAAAACCCTAAAAAGAGTACGTCTGGTCACCCTAATTATACCACACAAACAAAATAATATCGTAAAAAAAATTATAACGTAATCCAGAAGCAGAATCAATGATACCAAATAAACAATAATACCAAATAATACCAAAAGTAATGCCAAAAAGATCAATTAAGGAATAAGATAAAACTATTTGCACGAAACAAAGTTGTGATGTGATTACAGCCAACAGTAGACTGCATATGTTAACAAATTTTTGTGTGCTTGTATCACGTGAGCGCTTTATTCCTATACAGCGTTGTCAATTTAACGGTTTTCGATTTTTAGTTATTCATTGTATTAAAAACAAAAAAATTTATAACTATTTATGTACATATAATATTTATTATATATCTATAAATTAATTCTAAAAAAAATACATATTTAAAAATTTTCGTGTTAATTGTTAATAAAAATAACAAAAAGATTATTAAGACTTGGCAACATGGCTCCTGCAGCGCTACTATGTAATGCGCCAAGTTATCACACTAAACTAATTTATTACTAAAAACGGAATCCCAGTTACCAGCCAATAAATATTTATTTATTATAAATGCCCTAAATATAACAAAACAATGTATTTTTTCCATTGCATGAATATTTAGAAAGTTAAGGAAGTCCTTATTATTGAATTAACATAAAACATGTGTATAACAGAACATAAAGGAATAAACATTTGTATTTAATACATTTTTAGTTTTATAAAATTCATATTTGTGAGCTATGAGCGATCGCCCAAGGTAAATTCGACTAAATCCCGAAGGAAGTACCGGAACCTCTGCTAGTACAAACTATGCGCCATAAATTCCTCTTAGATAGATATATAATCTAAAAATATTAAGTGAAGGCGGAATGCTGAGTGTGTAGGACATATTTTGCTTTGTAGTATTCACTGTAAAATGAACAATATTTTAAAAATAATTTATCATCTCTTAATCTAAGAGCTTTAAAAACAAATTTTATGTTAAAATATTTTTATGTTACTTTTAATTCGAGTGCCTAATACCATTATTTAGGTTTCTTAATATGTGCAGTATTTTTTTTATATAGCAAGGTTCATTAAGATTTTGAAAATTGCGCCAAATGGCTTCAAATTGCGCCAAATGGTTTCATTGGTTGTTTCTAGTCATAGCTCCTCCCTTTGATTTCGTGTACATTCAAACAAAATTAAATTATAATTTCAACAATTTCCACTGGTTATTAAATTTACGCTTTTAAAAATTAAATGCAACATTTGCCAAAATATAACTTGAATTTTGAAAAAATAATTTAAACAAAATAACAATGCAAAAAAAAAAATAAAAAATAATCTTGTCTCTTCTCGGGGATTTGAACACTCATTTTCTCGGTCAGAACGCTAGTACCGTAACCATTGCACTAAGAAACACGTTATACTTTAGTGTGTTATATAACTATAAGTTTTCAACATTATTAGCATAAAAACACAAAAAATGCTTTTTTTTCCAAAAACATAATCTGATCAAAAATTCCTGTTGTACTATTCCGGTTCACACCAATGTACATTACTTAGAATTTTTTCAGATTTTTAGTTTAAACCATCTGGGCTACAGGGTGTGGGACAAAATTTTTTTTGCACAATTTTGGCAAAAATCGCTTCAAAATAATTTATTTTGCGAAAATAAAAATTTGATCGTTAATCCACGTACCAAGGGCTTTCATTTGATACCCTACTCAGAATTTAAAAAAAATATTTTTTTTTTCGATGAGCACATATTTGTTTATATTTTTAGGGGGATATGTTTTTTAGATGTTTTAGTATTTTTCCTATGTGCGGGTCAAAGAGTTGTATAAGCATGCCAAATTTCAACTCTCTAGCTTTAGCCGTTTGGCTACAATTTTTACCGAACAGACAGACAGACAGACAGACAGACAGACAGACAGACAGACAGACAGACAGACAGACAGACGACAAAATGACGGTATAAGGGTTTTTTGGTCATACCTACAAAACCCTAAAAATGAAATATATAAAATATATGTTATGTCATGTGTTATAATGTCTGTATCATATTAGTGCCTAAATATATTACTGCTATACTGCTATTTATATTCCTACAAATAGACGAAAACAGAAGGGCGGAGCTTATGACTAAAACAACCAATGGAAGCCATAGGTGCAATTTTCAAAATCTTATTAAACCTTGTTATATAAAAAAAATACTGCACATATTTAGAAACCTACATAATGGTATTAGGCATTCGAATTAAAATTAACAAAAAAATATATTTTAACATAAAATTGGTTTTGGCATCCCAAATAATCATCATTCACTTACTAAATACCTGCAAAACCCTGAAATGTGTGAAAATTCACACTTCACATCAATTTTTTAATCTATTGTTTATAATTGATTGTCGTCATAGTAATATTTGATGTTACCATAAACTTATCAAAACACATAGTATATATTTTCAATTTTAAGTTTGTTTTTCTTGCCGACCGGCGTAGCGTAGTGGTAACACATGTGCTCTACGTTGCTAAGGTCTCGGGTTCAAATCCCGTTCATGGAATTTTCTCTGTATATAAATAAATAAAAATTGTCCTGGCTAATTGCCGAAGCAGCAAAGGCCAAAAATTAAAATAAAGAAAAACTTAGCGTAATATAATGTTTTAAAGATTCATGTTTACTTACCGGCGCAAATTTAATACGCCGACAAGTACCAACAAGCTTTTTACATGTCCGGGTAATTTTAAGGTAAGCCAATATTTATTCTCCGGTGGCACCAGTTAACAAGGGCATGTAGGTGCCGGCATCTTTTTACGTGTTCGTCACACTGATATAGATCACGAGACTTCATATGCCAATTGATCGACAAAGAACCGATACACAAATTTATATCTATTTTAAACAAATCTCTATAAATTATTAATAACGTATTTGAGTTACTCGTATCCAACGTACGTCCATAGTTTTTATCTTCGTTTGATGTATTTTAATTTATTCAGATAAACGTATGTGTGTTTTTGTATATAAAGCACTTATACTGCAGCTGTGGCTAGAGAGCCTGAAACAAACCATTTTTCCTTCTCAATATCCGAACAAATGGAATCGATTAATTTTGATGACCTTCTAGATTGCACCCTACTCCTTTCTAACTGGCATCTTTCAAGTAAATCCTCCCCAAGTGTATCGTGGTTACTGACTGCCTGCCTTGCTCTATTGGTTTAGACCATTTTATAACTGTGAACCAGACAAAACGTTACTCGTTTAGACAAGTGTTTGGTACCAATGGCATATTTTAGTTGAAAACACAAAAAATGCGTTATTTTCCGAAAACATAATCTGATCAAAAATTTCTGTTGTACCATTTCGGTTCACACCAAGGTACATTACTTAAAATTTTTTCAGATTTTTAGTTTAAACCATCTGGGCTACAGGGTGCGGGACAATTTTTTTTTGCACAATTATGCTAAAATCGCATCAAAATAATTTATTTTGCAAAAATGAAATTTTGATCGTTTATACACGTACCAAGGGCTTTGATATCCTACACAGAATTATAAAAACATTTTTTCGATGAACATATATTTGATTATATTTTTAGAGGGACATGTTTTTTAGATGTTTTAGTATTTTTCCTATATGCGGGTCAAAGAGTTGTATAAGCGTGCCAAATTTCAACTCTCTTTGTTTAGCCGTTTGGCTACAATTTTTACCGAGCAGACAGACAGACAGACGACAAAATGACGGTATAAGGGTTTTTTGGTCATACCTACAAAACTCTAAAAATGACCTAATTCGGATAGGGACCGGTAATAATTGTATTATGTAATATCTCGCTTTATTTTTAGGGTTTTGTAGGTATGACCAAAAAACCCTTATACCGTCATTTTGTCAAGAAAAATACTAAAACATCTAAAAAACATACCCCCCTAAAAATATAAACAAATATGTATTCAACGAAAACAAAAATATTTTTTTTAAATTCTGAGTAGGGTATCAAATGAAAGTCCTTAGTACGTGGATTAACGATCAAATTTTTATTTTTGCAAAATAAATTATTTTGATGCGATTTTTGCCAAACATGTGCAAAAAAAGTTTTGTCCCACACCCTGTAGCCCAGATGGTTTAAACTAAAAATCTAAAAAAATTCTAAGTAATGTATATTGGTGTGAACCGAAATAGTAAAACAGGAATTTTTGATCAGATTATGTTTTCGGAAAATAACGCATTTTTTGTGGTTTTTGGTTCACAAAGTACAAAAGTTATACCAATGTAAGACACTCATATGCAAGGCGTGCGATAGCGTAATGGGTTAGAGCACTGGTGTCGTAGGCTAAAATGCGATGGAAAACGAAGGGTTTCGAGTTCTTGAGTACGGAGTGAATTTTATTCTTTCTGTTTTTTTTTTTGCATTTTTATTATGTTGAAATTAATTTGTCAAAATTCTAGTTATATTTTGACAAATGTTGTATTTAATTTTTAAGAGCGTAAATTTAATAACGAGTCATATTATATGATTAACAGACGATAAATTATTTTAAAAATATCGTTCATATTGCCGTGATTACTACAAAGTAAAATTTGTCCTACACACTCAGCATACCGCCTTCACTTATTATATACCTGCGAAATCCTGAAATGTGTGAATATTCACACTTCACATCAATTTTTTATTAATCCCACTGGCATCCATGCCTGAGCGAACATTCTAAACTGAGCCTTTGGCATATGAAGAAGTGAACGTGAAGGAGGTTCTATAGTATCCAGGGTGGAAATAATAATTGTAGATATATTTAAATACAACAAACAATATTTTGACTTGTAATGCATTTGATAAAATATTGATATTTAATATAAAATGTAAGTAATGACTTTTAGTCCTTTTTCATCATTAGCTGCTTGAGCATCCGTGCCGTTTAAAGCTAAGCTATCTTCTTAACGCCGGTCCTGCCGTTTCTCGGTAACACTTGCGGGGTACGCCTCCGTAGAATACATAGTATCGGAATTCGATTCAGAAAGTTATACGGCGAATTATTCCGAAACTCTGCAACATCCGACATTCAGTGCACTGGTGGTTTGATGTTTTAATTGGATTCCAAAGCTGAGAATAACTTCTCCAAGGATTTATTTCCACTCGAGGCTTAGAGTACTCTACTCGTTTCTTTTATCATTCACAACAGACGTGTTGTTGTCTTTTTCTTTAAATGAAAAGATTTTTTAAATGGTATTTCGTTGCGGCTTTTTAAAGTTGTTAATTTATTTGCTTTTATTTGCCATTTGAATAAAATATTGCAGTTTTGTTGTGAGATTTGTCTTTATCCGATTTATTTTTATACTTTTTCTTTTCGAATGAAATTACAAGAGAAACATTTAAATTTACTGAACATTTAAAGTTGAATAAAATAAAATAACCATAAAAATATCAAGATATGCACTATCACTGTTGCACCTTTACGTTTAATTCAAACGCAAGTAATGTGATGTACTTGCTTTATGTTGCTCTTATTTATTTTTAAACATTTTAATTTAAGAAGTAAATATTTGTAGTGAAAATATGGCTATGGAAAGCTTAAATGATAATTTTAGTGAATAATAATATTAATGATAATATAACACCTAGATGACGCCCAGAGCAGAAAAGGTAAGTTGTCTATGTTTAATATATTGAATAGTCGACAGTTTAACTTTGTGAAACTTATCTATGTTTAGTTATGCATTAGTCATTGCAGCCACAGGCATGCTCCTTATATTTTAAATATGTTAATACGTTTCTTTGATGTAGCGAGTTACCAACTTTTACAATTAATTAATTATCGGTAGAATAAATTTTGTTAATTTTTTTATGTATTTATTTTACAACATCTAGTCTGCAGAAGTGGCAACTTTCAGTGGATACACAACATCCTCAAGCAGGTAATATTAATCCTAAACCAGGCCATTTTTTAATGAAGAAATTTTAGTAAACTTTCATCAACATGCGCCGATATGCACATGTTTCTCAGTGCCGGAAATTATCTTTCTATTTCTTCGTACCCTTAGCTCTGCCTCAGGAACAACAATCATTTTGTAATCGACTCTTTTATATTTTTATGTATGTGTTATTTGTGTTAATATATTGTTAAAACTGATTGTGTTATTTTACATCTAAAGTATGGTTTCCAATTGACGTAGACGTAGAATTCTACGTCTACGTGAAAATATAAGTAATAGGAAAATGCATGTTGCGATTTCCAATCAGACATAGATGGACGTAGACGCCGAAACGCCGAAACACGTAGAATATTCATAATTTTATATTTCACGTCTACGTTTTTACGTCCGGCCAACAGGAAAGAACGATATAATAAGACAAAACATATTAAATATGTCGTATGTAGATAGATAGAACCAGTCAACATTTGTTAGGTTCACGGTATTGAAATAAGGGAAATAAATAATTACCATGGTTGGAATATTGTTTAAAAATTATTGTATATTGTTTAATATATAATAGATAAACTAACTGTGGAAACTTTTCGGAGTACAGGGCCGCAGCGTGTGCACTACACACGGACGACGCAACAAATGGGCGGAATTTGGGGTCGATTCTATATAACCCTGCTAGTAGAGGGTGATCTTGTGAAAGCTTGCGCACGGGCGACATTCGGTTTGATTCTATAAAAGCCGGTCTTATGTATGTTTGCACACGAGCGGCTTACACCAACGTTGTGTCCATGGTTGCAAAATTGGTCTAAACTACCATCGTGCTTTAGATATTCTGTGTTTAAGACGTTGTTTGCGAATAATTAGCATAACAGTAACAATAAAAATTGCTAGATTTGCTAAATCGTCGATCATATTATTTGACGAATACATGTTATTCGACACTTTTTGAGAAATTTCTTTTACAAAGAGGTTAAATTAAAGAGTTTTGACACGATATAAGTTTATTGGAAACCAAAGAAACATAATCTACGTTCTACGTTTTATTTCTACGCTCTACGTCTACTTCAATTGGAAAACATCCTTTCGACATACCTTTACCTAGCATTACGTCAAAGTGGCTCAAAAACCTAGTCTTCTTACAAGTTTGCGTTAAGGGGCCTTACAACACTGGAGCACTCGGGCCTCGGGAAGGGTAAGCTGGGGCGTCGAGAGAGAGCCCGAGCCCTGGTATTACAATATTTCCGCTCCAGCCCCTCAAAAAACGATAGTTATGAGCCCGATGATAGTACAAAAAACTGCACGTAGAAATTGAACTTTTATTTTCTGTAATACAAGACGTAAGATGTGTTTACATGCTCTTTTTCCACTCGGAAGCTACTGATAGAAACGCCACAAAGAGGCCCAAATACTGATAACTGATGACGGCTAACTACATAAACAAAGTGTGCTGTCAAATCGGGTCCAGGACCCGGAGCTATAAACATTATTATTTCAATTAATATTACGTCAATTATGACGGATGATCGTTTATCCGATTTAAGTATGTTAAGTGCGCACAGGGAAAAAATTACAAATAATAAAGATTTTAAAGAAAGTCATTAATGCCAATTTGCCAATGATCGCAAACGCCTTCAATTTCCATTTAAATAGTATTCTGTATTTATGAAATTTAATAAATTACTAAATATTTTCAAAAATTAACATTAATATCTTGCCCCACCTTGAAAAAAATTATGCGGGCGCCTATGTATCCCATAATGCATTAAAAAGCATTTAACATAATATTTTCAATGATATTAAGAAATATAGTCCTGTCTTTTTTTTTGTCGGTGCTTATTTTAATTATCAATAGGACCAAATATAGTAGAAGAATTAAGAAGGAGGAATAAGGAGGTACAGGAACAGAAATGAACACACAGAATAGAGAAATAGCGGAATGTGACAAGATATAAAGAGATAAGAGTGATCGGAATACCGAGATACTTGAAGGGGAAAAGAAGAAGGTCAGGGGGTAGAATCAGGAGAATTGCGAGGCTAAGATGCGGGAACGAAGAGACGAACAAAGGTACTGTGCCCAAGCCAGAGGACAAGCTCTGCAGAATGTGCAAGGAAGAAAAGGAAACCTTGGAGCATTTACCTAAGAGGTACAAGGAGATGGCAGTCTGGGAGGAAGAGATAAAGGAACTGATGAGTGAGGAAAGCAAGAGCTAAAGATGGGCGAGAGAACTGGAAGAAAGAAGGAAAGAGATCGGAGAGGAAAGCCGGGATGAAAATAGGAAGAAAGAGAGGGACACTGGAGGAAGAACTAATGAGATAAGAAATATTGTAACATTATCAAATGTCACATAGGATACGTTATTTTATTTTATTTTGTAATGGTTAATACCCTAAACGCCGCAAGGCCTAGGGAAATAAATAATTATATTGTATATATTAATTATCAATTATGGTTAGATTTTCTATCAACTGTTCTCACCATTTTCTGCGAGGTTTAACTACTAGATTCAAAAGAAAACTATAACCAGATATTGAAGTATTAAAAAAAATAATTTTCGCGTGTTGATACTCGGGGGTATCAACGCGCGTACCCCCTGAGGAACGCATATCCTACTTTGAAGACCACTGCTTTAGGCGATCTAGCTTATTATCTAAATCTGTACTATAACTGAGCTGTATAATTTATTTCTAAACATAATTATGTGTAAATTAATTTCACAAAATCTTTAGAGGCGATTCGACCTCCTTAGCAAATGGACTGGGGTCAGTTTCACAGGTTTCACTGAAATTTCATATAGTACTAGCCAGAGTTCATTGTGATCAGTGTGACGTTCTGACCTGATAGAAGTAAATATGATGCATGTCCTAAAGTAAAAATACCCAGTCAAAACAATTCAAAAAATTTATTTGTAATATAGCTCCTTTATATAACTTTAACTTTAACAGAAACACTGCGGTTCTAAAACTTTTAAATTTTTAAAACTGTATGTTCTATAACACTGATGCCCGGTTGCATAAAAGTCTTAAAACTAGATGTTAGCCAAAACTGGATGTAAAACACAAAATTGTCTAGCAAGACTCTGAGTTTCAGTATGCATCTATTTATAAGATTTTTATTCAACTGTGGGTATAAATCTCATATATTCAGTTGGAATTCTTGTATTTGTTTATCAACACTCACTAGATTAGTGTTAATTAACCAAGGGTCTAATATATCCCCAGGGAGTATGGAAACCAAACGATGAGGGGATGGGATTAAAACTTTGAACAATTAAAACAAATAAATTGTTCCGTTTTCTGACCTAGCCTCCGGGACCCGGAACAAGGCCGCAAAAGAAAACATTCTAAAAAATGTTTGCCAATACATGACAAATGTGGTGAAAGATGTAACCAGAACATATAATACCTTAGGGGATAACTTAGTAATATTCAGTTTACTATTATTTATTGAATGACTATATGAAAATGACATGCCAATATAGGTACATCAATAACTATAATATTTACATAATAATTACAAAATTTCAAATCCAGAATTGGGCTCGCTAAACACTTGACGCTTCATCTTTGTCACAGAGAGATATCTATTATCATCATCACTGTTCTTACCGTTACTCTTGATTGGCTCGTGTTTCTTTCCAGGGTCGCGTAGGCATGAAAGGATACTATCGATTGTAGAAAGGACACTTTTCTTACGATACTATTATTATGGTACTCGTTAATTTTGGTTCGATACTTTTTAAGGACATCGAAAAGTTTTTTACTGGTATCGGCTGCATTTATTATTGGTTATATTGTTTATATAGTAATATGAATCAACGATCCTAGCAGTGAATCATGGAATTTGGTATTAAGTTATGTTAATACATAGCTTTGATTTTAACCGAAACTCTAAGCCTTAAATCAACCATTAAATCAGCTAGCAGATAGAACTGGTAAATGAAATTTGTTACATGCAAATTTAAATAATTAAGCGTCCATTTCAAATCGGTAAATTTATTATTTTAGTAATTTACTGTAACTCGCAACCTCTATGAAAAATGGTCTATCTGCGTCAAACTAGAGAATAAACACTCTCCAGAGTTCTCTATAACTAAGGGAGACAGACAAGGCTGCTCTCTAGCTCCCATCTTCTTCAAAATATACATTGAAGATGCCTTGAAGGCATGGAACACAAATTCTGTAATATGGGTATAGATATTGGAGGCAATCGACTTTGTACCCTATTATTCGCCGATGAGTAGATCATCCCACCTGAAGATTATTCCAGCTATATAATACTAAGTATCTCGTAGTCGGTGAGCAGGGAAGAGACCTCAAAATAGATGTCAACATCATCAGAAACTGTTAGTCATCCAAATACCTAAGCATCACCCTATCGAATAGAATAGAATCGTCATAATAAAATAAGGCAAGAAAAGCGTTTAAGCAGGAAACGAAACCCGGTATTGTGGAACGACAATATTACCAAAAAAGACAAAAAGGGTTGTCTACAAGATTATTGTCAAAATTATCTGTACCTATGTTTCTGAAACATGAGAACTGACAAAAAGAAATATATCTCGATTTGAACACCGTCGAAATGGACTTTTGGAGAAAGAGTTGTAGCATTTCCAAACTTGAGCCATCATAATGATACCATAAAAATAAATGTTGAAAATACAATCGTAGAATCGACAGAAAACAAACAACTCTTATGCTATGAGCACCTCTAGCGCATGCAAGATGATCCAAGATGATTTAGGAATTTGGGACAGGGGTCTCCAAGATGGTGACTGGCTGGACAGAATCGCCTCCCTAAAAGGAAGCGAGAGACGGCTCCAACCGTAAACCACTGTAACTCACAACACTACATTACATTAAAAACACGAATTATGTAATGGTTACGAATATTTCATTTTGACAAATCCTAGTATAAGTTGCTATTTTTATGAAAAACACCCAAAAAGACTTGTTTGTTAATAAGGTTTTTTAAACGAGGGTTGCCTTTTATATTTCTGGATTTGAGATCAAAAACAATTATTTATCAACAAAAGTGGTTTTATTGTTTTTTAGAATATTCTCCATGAAGATCAATACACATTTGCATGCTTTTGAACAAATTTACGAAGCACTTGTTCCACTCCAATTGAGTCACCTCCCAAACATACAATTTGAACGTATCAACCGCTTCTTCAGGTGTCAAAAAACTATGCCCTCGCAAATTATTCTTGATATGCGGAAATAAAAAGAAGTCATTGGGTGCCATATGACTCTAAGGCGGATGACTCATCAAATCGACGTTTTGAGTGCTCAAAAACTCACTTGTTTGAGCCGATTTGTGAGAGTTCGCATTACTAAACGAACTAAATGTTCGCACGACTAAATGTTCATGCAATAGTTCATGTATGCTGCTCCCACTAATGCCCAAAGATACCTCAATCTCACGATAAGTTACATGACGATCGTGCAGTATCAGTTCACGCACAGCATCAATGTTTTCCGGAACAACAGCTGATTTTGGATGACCTTCGCGAAATTCGTCCTTAAGCGAACTACGGCCACGATTGAAGTCAGCAGACCATCGAGAAACAGTAGTCCTTGATAGTGCTTCATCGCCAAAAGTCGAATTAAGTTCATCGATGCACTGTTGTTGGGTTAATCCACGTCGAAAGTTATAAAAATAATCGCTCGAAAATGTTCACGATTTAATTCCATTTATAGCCAAGATGAATTTTTTTAAGTTACTGTAAACAACACAAATAGCGCTCGTACGTCAAAACGTTCTGAGTACATATACCGTCAAACTTTACGATAGAAATTTCAGTTGCCAAATGGCAGCACTAGTTTAGTGCAATCCTGAAATATAAGAGGCAACCCTCGTATTAGTCCCTAAACCGATGCATTTTTTTTCCGATACCGATATTATGAAACGATACTGACATCAGTAAAAAGTATCTCTTCAATAACCCCGCGCTGGCTGCACAATACTTTCTTTACTAGTAAAGTAATTGATACCACGTATTATCAATACTTTTTTCCATACCAATACCGGTGTCAGTACTAAGAAACGATACCGATACCGATATGAAGTATTGATACCGGCGATTGATATTTAAATCCCTAGGCACGTAATACATTTAAAATATCATGATCTTATTTTGAAAAAGGTTGGTGACCCCCTGCTCTAAACACTGTCCAAGATATTTCTTCATCTTTCTTTTTTAAACGTAAATTAGTTATTACTCTGGTGAAACTCGTTACATTGTTCAATTTTGCAATTCTAAGAGGCACTGTGTCTGATATCCAATGTTCGCTTATAGATTTATAGTTGCAAAACAAGTCGAAGGACACGTCAGCTCCAGTGATAACCACCCTTGTTGAAGCTCCTTAATGTTGCATTCGGCGCAGACATATAGCACCCCGGTTGCACCAACACCTCATAAAAGTCAACAAGTTTATTGTTTATGACATCTTCGTGTTAACTTTGGTTTAAAATGATTTGGGGTGTGTAGAGCTGATTGGTTTATTGTACTTGTTTCCTTGGATGGAATAGAACGGATAGGGGCTATTTCTATTTCCTTTATGGCTTTTCATTTCCGGTTTACAGACTTATTTATTTTTAGTTGTAGAGATAATTTTATAGAACAGGAAACCAAAAATGCTTGCATAGATTGCAGTTATATTCAACCTGCATAAAAACGCATCAATCTATCCATCCATCGATACACAATTCTATAAAAAATATACTTCGCTTACGATAATTGTGATGGCGTGCTTGTAGTCGCGCATCAGCTTAATTCCTGCTCAACTACAGAGTATAAAAGTCCGTGGATTATTATTAAGTTAGTAACGGAAAAGAGGGGTATTACCCAGAGGCGTACGTGACTCTAACCACACTTCAGAGATCATCTGTGAGTTCCTTCATTTGATATTTTAATTTGATTGGTTGAAATATTGACACGAATTTTTAATAAAATGATAAAATAAAGGGTTAAAGCGATCCGGTTTTTTAAAAATATATTTAAGCTTGCTGGCGGTGGAAGTTAAAATTATACAAGATAAATAAATTGATTAATGTGAATTTACACATGTTTCAGGGTTTTGTAAGAATTTAATTAGTGTAAGACAATTTTGGTAAAATGAAGAAACTATTAAAATCTCACGACTTATCTATCGAATTGAAGCTTCAATTAGTGAAAAGCTATATCTGTTCAGTAGTATTCTATGTTGTAAATGCCTGGACTTTAACAACAGAGTTAAATAGGAGAAAAGATGCCTTCGAATTGTGGATTTATATAAGAATATAATATTGTCATTACCATTTTGTGGACCAGTTGAACGAAGCATGCAGAAGCATTCAATGGCAGAATGCTCAGAGAAAGAGTTAGAATTAATAAATTTTAAATTACCGGCAGGTCATAGACAAGATATTTACATTTATAAAGAATTTTATTATTTATACATTATAAATTAGAAAAATAAACATTTGTTATTGTTCCTAACTCGAATGTTGTCATTATATTTTCTGTTTTGATTTATTACTGTGTTAGGTATATTGTTTATAAAACTAACATTTGTTTCTAGATCTGGATTAAGATTGCTCAATCAATTGTTCCCAGAACTCGAGAAAACCGAGCGATATAGCAAAAGTCTTGGCGTACATTACACCATTTGAATATTAAGCATTTTAATATATTGATGACGCAAGGTACAAATTGCGATATTTCTCGATATTTTTCCTATATCTTTTGAAGCTGTAGATTTATGGCAACCAGTCCTTTACCATTAACATACGTCCAATAATATAATATCGTAGGGTTTGTATTGAAGTGAATGCGTGGTTCCTGTAAATATTATTTCATAAAATATTAGGTATTTGTGTACCAGGGCACTAACTTACCTATTAGTAGGGTGGTTAATTAAATGTTTAATATGATATAATATTGAATTGCAACTTTATTTACTCAATATTACTATTTACTCGAAATCTATTGTAACATTTTTCATCATCCCATTGATTAATATATCATACCGGTGCCTTTAGACGGGTATACGGCGAAATATATTAATATATAACATTTTCATTCAATCAAATTAATCTGATCAATTTTAATTTGACACATAACCTGTCCGATTTGACAGTTTATTTTGGCTTAAACCAAACAAATCTACCGCTTAAGTATTTTCTTGTTAAAGCTTAAGTTTAAACCAAAAACTGAAACTATGCAACAACTAAATCATAATCTAAAACTTAAGCCTAAATAAAAACTTAAGCGGTTACTGTGCAACTGAGCCTTAGTGTTTGTTCTAAGTCAATTCGCGAATACAGTTTGGACTTATTAGGTATATCAAACCCGGCTGTGTGTCCAATTTCTCCATTCCTGACCTGGTGGACCAGAAGCCTACAGCAGCACAAAGGGTCCTTTGCTACGACCACGCTTCAACTACTAGGTAGGCCAATTAACCTGTATTTGTATCCAATCCCATCTCCAGCATTCAATAATCGCGCGAGTGAGCGCGCAATACATTCGATTTACTTTGCGTTTTCCAACTAGGTCGAAAGTCCCTACTTCACGACGCCACGATCGTGCTCCTTAGAACAGGAATCTGGTCTATGTCAGGGAACATTGCAGGGTTCCGTACTTAACATAATCTAATCAAAAATTCCTGTTGTACAATTCCGGTTTACATTAATGTACATTGCTCAGATTTTGGATTATTAGATTAACACCCCTGATTTACAGAGTGTGAGACTTCAATGACAAAACATTCTATATTTTTCGAAAAACTAATTGAATCGAAAACTCGTGTTCCCCCTCAAAAAAACAAAAAAGTTTCGTAAAAACATTTTTGGCGAAAATCCAATAGTAATAATTGATTTTTCAAAATTAAAAATTTGCTGGTTTGTCTATGTACAAGGTTTCATTTGACATCCTACTCAAAATTAGAAAAAAAAAAAAACTTTTTTCGTTGAATACATATTTGTTTATATTTTCCCCGCCCCATTTGATTATCTCGAACACTCAATAGTTTGCAAAATGTATATTTTTTTAAATAATTCGTTTATTTGATGTTCAATTCAATTTTCAATTTAATATTCTCAGTTTCCGAGTGGAATACTCGATCTTTCCGAATTTAACCTCCTTCGGAACTCTTACATTAAAGAAGTCAGCAATGCTTAAAGAATTCTCAAAAACACCCTGTATATATACATTATTGTTTCAGCGACATGAGTGCGAAAATATTCAAGTTATAACAAGTTAACTATTGGTAAATACTAAATAAATTGAGGTTAATTTTTACCCCACTGTAAAATAAAATACAGAAACACAAATAGAGAGATTCGCAATAATATTATTCGTAAAAGTGACATAATTTCCGGTAAATCTGATATTTTCAATAAAATTTCTCTCAATATAATCAAATACCCTCATTTATCGTAATATTTTCTAGTTTATTAACCATCAGTATATATTTTTGCCGTGTCAGGTCTGTCAGAATTAGCGCTGGTTTCCTTGGTCTGTAGTTAGACTAGCTTTTGTATGCTCCATTGAATCTTTAACAACGAGTCTTCTATTCCACCTGAAAGGAAACGTGGCTTCTAACGAACCAAAACGACTTTTACGTCTTGTTTTATGCCATTTATGGGATAAAAAAAGTCAGCTTGACGTTTTTAACATCCAAGAAAGATTTTGTCATTTAAATGTATCACAAAAGATTAGTTTATACAAAATAATTGCTTGCACATAATTTTGTTAAATGAAATTATATAAACAATGTAAAAAAGATATTTTTTATTTCAGGAAATGAAATAAAAACTAATATATCATTAAAAATCTATTCATTTGAAAATAATTTAGATAAGTAATACATTGTAAATCGATATCTTTAAATACAATGGTCTATGACAGCGTTTCCCACCCCCGTTATAATAATTTTGCGATACACATTACTTTCTAAACTTGCCGGTCAACCATGAAAAAAGGTTGGGAAACGCTGGTCTATTATAAATCAAGTAAAAAACTAATACTAGAATAAAAGTTAATGATTCATTTTACTTTGCACTCGACGTTTTCTAAAAGAGAGTTTCTACAAGAGACCTGTTATCAAGAGGAAAGTAGCCCAAATTTTGGGAGGGTGGATGGTCTGACAGTCGCGAACCCAGGAATTTTTCTTTGAGAGGCTCAGAAGATGAAATTGTTTTAAAGAGTAGGAACCGGGAAATTATTCGGAAACAAGTGCTGGTTAAATGCAATTAATTTTTCATAATGCAAATCTTGACCTAAAAAAAAAGGTCCTCAAAACCAAAATACGAGTAATGACCTAAAAATAAAAAAAAAAAACAAAGATTCTCACTCGAAAATTCCAAAAATACAAGTAATACCAGTCCGCATAAAAATGTCTTTTTGCTGGTCCGCGGTAAGTTTTGGGCTGAGAAACACTGTCTTACAAGATTTAAAGAAGATATAGTCAGTTTTAGCTAAGGGTACTGTGTGTAAAAAAATAGGAACCTTTTGTCGTTGTTTCTGATTGGTTTTGAACATGTTTACAATGTATTGTCATCGTGAATATTGTATGTACATCGAAATGTATATAAATTTATAGGGTATATTTTGTTATTATTTAATATTTACACTTTTATTTATATTCTTAGTATAGATATTGTGAAGAATTTGTTTTTATGCAGTTATATATTTTATATTATGGATATATAAGTAATTTTTTGTGAGTAAATTAATAAAATTTGGCAGAAAAGAACTTGAAGCTGGTCTTGCTGGTATTATAAAGAATACTTGAGTATAATAGTATAATACTAGAATAATTATCTTGTTTTATTTCACATCTTTTTAAATCTTTTTTTTTACACTGGCTCACCCTGTTTCTACGCTCATGCTACAATTGTAACCTTTTTTAAATTTCCCGCTGTAATGTATTTGTCCTGTGTAAATCGTACTCAATTCGCAGCACTGTCTGCTCACTTCTTATTTGAAACCGACTATAAGCGTTTGGCGAACGATAGCTGAACTGATGACTGAATAGTGGAGAATTTTTATACTCAAAGGTTCAGCACGGACACGAGCACGGATAGCGCCATTGTTGATGATGACTAAAAACACCAAAAATTTACCGAACTAAATGACGCTCCATACTATATAAGTCTCTAAAATAATGATTTACAATAAATTGCAGCTCTTAAAACCAAATAATACGCAAATCTTTGCCTCACTCCTCAAATATTAGCAACTGAAAAATACAAGTTGTATTAAGTTCACGGAATACTGATGTGCTATCTGCGATCGCATTATTATTCCGAGACCGGTTAAGAACCACTACAATAGATACTCAGATCAGTTGACAGAAATTCTAGAAAGTTTGTTTATTTGTTTATTGTTTATTGTTAAGCGTTGTAAACGGGTATAACCCAACACTACAGCGACGAAATTGGTACATAAATTTTACGTGTTGAAAGTTACATAATAATAATAATTAATAAGCATAAAAATAAAAGTATAACAGAATATTAAAATAAATGAAGATAATAAAGAATATAAAATTAACAGATATTAACAGATATAATAATTTGAAGGTTACATAGCGAGTATAAAATGTTGACAAATTTAAAAGTTTATTAACAAATATTTGAATTTAAATTGATAAAGTGTTTTTTAATAATTTTTTTGATAGATTTTATGTTGTGACAGAAAATGTCTACTTTAGGATCTATACATAATTTGTTTGGGGTTGATGACATTCTGATAAATGGAGCATTTTGGTTGGATTGCGTTCTAGCAAAGGATTGGTGAATGAGGTGTTTATCCCTAAGATCGCGAATTGGAACATTTAGATTAGACATTGACAGCAAGGGTGGACAATCGACTGAACCATTAAAATTTTTTGTTGCAGGTGAATACAGTCGGATTGTGTGGTTGGTAGTTCGATTCTCCGTTGGTGATATTATTCAGGCGAGAATAATATCTTTACATTACTCCCATTTCACAATCATTCACCCCTCATCCAGGTGTAAGAGCTCGCCCCCTGGCATCGGCGATTAGCCTCGTTGCAGAAATAGGCCGATGTAATATAAATAAATAAATAAATAAATAAACATTTTTTGTCCGTTAATGTACTGATATTAAAATAAGTACAGGCCTCAGTATAATTAGAACATGTCATTGGAGCCTTTCTAAAGAGGTAGCATACGAATTTCTTTTGTATGCGTTCCAATCTATTGATATGTACGTGGAAGTGAGGGGTCCACACTGTACTACAGTAGCATAGCTGTGAGTATACATACGCGTTATATAATGTAATAAACTACGGGTCTTTGTAAAAACTAACTTAGCGGAGTGCTCTATCGATAGATAACAAAAATGAAACTAAACCTAAATTTACGTAGAGGCGCGAACACCGAGTAAAAACTGTAAACTGCCAATAAGGTCTTTTCAAAGTTTCGGTACCACTGGTAAACTGGTTCCTGACAATCTGACACTTAACAGATAAAGATGGAAGACCTATGCAAGTCAAGTCATATATGAATAAACATGAATGTCAATGCCCATAAATCGTAATTATAATGTCATATTTTGTTCAAATCAGATTTTTCATTTAAAAATTGAGGTCGCAATCAATTCTCTATTGTGAAAACGTCAATAATAAAATACAATTGACCAATTGACTTAATTAAGTTGTTTTAAATATTGGATGGTGTTAGGTCGATGACAAAACCTAGCAAAGTTTTGTTAGTTTGTGAAACTCTGTCAACTTGAAAGTTGATAAATTCTTAATTACTTTGTTTTAGTTTTACTTCATTTAACAACTTAATGACTGTGAAATTATTTATACCCTTACATATTTTACGGTGAATAAAGAATTCTTCCAGGATATTTATGTGCAGAACTGCAAAATTTATTATTTTAAAATCTCAGAAATAAACAGAAAAGAAGATATTTCTTGAAACTCTCAGTACAGTGTACTATAAACCAGTGGCGAAGGGAAACCTCCGCTAGACTTGCCCTCCCATAAAAAATATATTTAAAAAAAAATGCTAATTAAAAAAAAAAAAAAATTTAAATATTTAGATAAATCTTCAAAAATACATCAAATTATGTTTTATACAAATTTTTGTCCAAGGCTTGCTTTACAAGTTACGAATTAATTATCATGACCATGGAAACGTTACATATATGAAAGTATGAAAAAATTGAGACTTGGAAAAATTTTAAATAATTTTACAAAAAAATTTCGAAATTTTTCGTTTTATCAAAAAACGTCTCAAATAAAAGTTATTAGTTATTGCATTTATAGTAACTTTTGTTCAATAAATTTTTTCGAAATATTTTTCTGTGGCTAAATATTCGCAAAAATCTTAAAATCGACACGAGTAAACTCCCATTTCTAGTCAACCGATTTTCATAAAAAAAACAATAGGGTTCTTCCTATTTAATAGGAGAATTTTTTAGTACCAGAACGAACTCTTTAAGTTAAACCGTTTTTGACACACACACACACACACACACACACGCACGCACACACACACACACACACACACACACACACACACACACACACACACACGCACGCACGCACGCACGCACGCACGCACGCACGCACGCACGCACGCACGCACGCACGCACGCACGCACGCACGCACGCACGCACGCACGCACGCACGCACGCACGCACGCACGCACGCACGCACGCACGCACGCACGCACGCACGCACGCACGCACGCACGCACGCACGCACGCACGCACGCACGCACGCACGCACGCACGCACGCACGCACGCACGCACGCACGCACGCACGCACGCACGCACGCACGCACGCACGCACGCACGCACGCACGCACGCACGCACGCACGCACGCACGCACGCACGCACGCACGCACGCACGCACGCACGCACGCACGCACGCACGCACGCACGCACGCACGCACGCACGCACCCACACACGCACGCACGCACGCACGCACGCACGCACGCACGCACGCACGCACGCACGCACGCACGCACGCACGCACGCACGCACGCACGCACGCACGCACGCACGCACGCACGCACGCACGCACGCACGCACGCACGCACGCACGCACGCACGCACGCACGCACGCACGCACGCACGCACGCACGCACGCACGCACGCACGCACGCACGCACGCACGCACGCACGCACGCACGCACGCACGCACGCACGCACGCACGCACGCACGCACGCACGCACGCACCCACACACACACACACACACACACACACACACACACACACACACACACACACACACACACACACACACACACACACACACACACACACACACACACACACACACACACACACACACACACACACACACACACACACACACACACACACACACACACACACACACACACACACACACACACACACACACACACACACACACACACACACACACACACACACACACACACACACACACACACACACACACACACACACACACACACACACACACACACACACACACACACACACACACACACACACACACACACACACACACACACACACACACACACACACACACACACACACACACACACACACACACACACACACACACACACACACACACACACACACACACACACACACACACACACACACACACACACACACACACACACACACACACACACACACACACACACACACACACACACACACACACACACACACACACACACATACATACGGACGGCACTTCGAAAATAGGTTTTTTGGATTCCCTGGACCATGAAACGTGGTCATCCGTCAAAATCTCGACATCGAAAATTTTCGCGATTACAATACTTGCCCCTTATATATTAAGGTCGGGCAAGTAAAAACGAAATACATACATACATTAACACTCACAATGCATGGCTACGAATACAAACCTTGGAATAGGATAGCGACCATCGAACGTCTTTGAGTTGACCCGAAAGTGCGAGAAATGTATGGAAGGGATTATGTATATATTAGACGTGTTATCTGCAGCCGGAGGTCATTTATTAGCAGTAAAATTCAGAGTTAAGTTAGACAAGTGACTGAGTTTAGTGCAGTTACTAAGTTAGGAATTCGATACGGTGAGTGACTGGTTTAGTTTAAACCACGAATTTACCTAGACTTTTCTGTGTACGCTAAAAAATGGACGTAATACTGACCATATTACTCCTGAATGTACATAGATTGAAAACATGGTCACGAAACCTGGAAACCCAATGATGATGATGATTATGATGATGATGATATGTAGATGAACTGTTGTTTAAGTGTAGTAACTTTCAAAATGACAATTATATTTGATCAAATTTTCCAGTGTGCAAAAATTGCCAAACAACGCTGACTATGGAACATTTCCTCATGGAATTCACAAAATTCAAATATGAAAAGGAAAATCACGAGGTACCAACAAAAGTAAATGAATTCGTAGGAAACAACAATAGTAACATAACCAAGATAATAATTATTTTAAATGATACAAACCTTTTTCATCAGATATAAAATAACTTTTATGAAACGTTATATAAGTATTTCTTAAGCCTATAGTACACGATGTAATTTCTCGATTTGAATCTCGTACGATTTGTCGTACGATAATTATTGCATTGAGAATTTTATTCAGAATTATCGCATGTAAAATTATTTTAGTATACCAACCAATATTTATAGCTTTGAATCTGTACCAATTTATGCGCACTACGTCCATTTTCGTAAGTTGACAGAATTAAAATAATTGTACTTAATCTAAAGTGGACAGATAGTTTACCAATTTTTGTAGACTGATAATATTAATCTTTGTCCCGAATCAGTAAATCACCTGGATTCGCAAAGCCGTGCCGTTTTTTTTCTAATTTATTATATTTGAAATAGAAGGTAATTATTAATTTAAATATTTATTATTTGTTATTATTATTTTTGTCTATATAACTACGATTTTTGTTTATCAAAAATATTATTGTATTGTTAATATTAAAATTGTCATTATTATCGTTATAAAATAGTTTAAGGAAAATTAAAACATATTATATTAAAATGATATCGTTGAATTTGTTTTATGGAATGTTTTATGGAATGTTCCTGGAATGTTTATTCACCTTAGATAAGTCACTAGTTAAGTATGTTGGATAATAAGATGTTGAATAAATCCAAACGTATATATAAATATCCTAAGAATGTGAACTGCTAAATGCAATTTATATACTTTAAACAAAATAAGGAAAATATTGCTAAAGTTGATAATAAATAACCTCGAAATATGTTTGACAGATGAACAGTTGTTCGCTACGGTCACATGAATATGCGCATCCTATAATGCGCCATTATTAGTTCATTCTATCCAATATTTTAGGTCGACACAATAAAAATTAGTTGGCTTTCAGTATCGTACAAGATCTGGTACGAAAATCCTGTAGTACACGCAGTGTTGAATCCAGGCATTTTACACCGGGGGGATATCAAATACTCTGAGGGGGGGACAAAAAAAAATTTAAAAAAACGTGAAAAAGGCGTTATTATTCTTTATTGCACCAATTACATTACAAAATCACACGGTTTACATAAATCATTAAATTAATCCTTCTTTGTTTTTTCCTTGTATACTTGTCTAAGTTAATGTTTTGTAATGTATCGGTTAATTCTTCTGGTCCTTCAATTGTAATTTTCGTTAGATCTTGTAAAGTTTCTAGTCCGAGTCTGTTTCTTAATTTAGTAACGAGTCTATTCATTGTACTGAAAGATCGTTCGGCACTCGCGGTAGACTGATCTATATTAATAGGTCATAAAATTTTTCTCTGGAACCCCCCTGGATTCATCACTGAGTACACGATACAATAATTTGTGTACTATAAATTGTACGAGATTCAAAACGAGAAATCGCATCGTGTACTACAGGCATAAGCTTGCAATGTCAATGTAATAAAAAATTGTATCACTATATATTATGTAAAAGGGAAATAATCTCATAATTGTAAAATAATGCAATCCCTACAAGGTGCCAATAACCTCCGAAATTGACGCATCTACATATCCTTTAATAATAAAAAAAAAATCCAGTTAATTTATTCGTACCTGGTCCTACGTTTTCGTGCAAAAAGGCTATTTATGATGGACTATACAGCGTGTCTAGTGATTCCAAAGTGAAACCAAGCAGATCGAGTTAAAAATTGAAAAGGCAATGGTGTCAAATGTATTTTTCTTGTAAATGTAATTACTTAATGAAACCCAACCCCATTTTTTTTTTTTTTTTTTTTTTGAAAAACATTGTTTAATCCTTGTATTCTTTTTTATTAATCTCTAAAGCAGCACTTAGTATCTAATCACACTTTTATCAACATTCACTTTTATTCCTGACCTGATATCCCGTGTCCCTTCAATGGCACACTGTGTATAATGTGACCCCTTCAAGTACACTTATCGGAGCGTTTGTTGATCCTCCCTTACTTGCCCTGTTATTGGCACTGTAGGTCCCTGCTGTTGCGCATACAACCGACACAGCTTTTGTTGGTTTTTGTTTAAGCACACACACGTAGGTGGCTCGTCTTTGTTCACCACTAATTGCATTGGGAAAGGAAATTAAAATTCTCTGTATGTGAAATTTTGTGTTGCTAGGGGTAAATTGATTTTAATATGATTGATGACGGAAAATTTTACAACAGAAATCTCGTTTAAGAAAGAAAATGAAGGCTAATCACCCCAAATAAACAGAATATAAACACGAGAACAAAAGATGTTATGAATAAAGTTGTTCAGAAATTGATAAATTAGTTAATTTACAACATTTTTCGATCTGTCAGGTAGATAAATATAAATTGACTCTTTTGGTAATGGACAAGTTAAGCTTTGGTTACACTGGAAATGCATTCTGACAAAAAATACTCCTTAGGAATTGGCCAGAGCAGTTCGATGAAGTGGCTAGAATAGTGCATACGTATTTTGACGATGATTTAAGTCAGTTTATCGTCATTTACAAAATGGAATCACTTTATTGGAAGTTATTTATTAAAAATATTGCTTTTGACCAAAAGAATTTAATACATGAATAAGCTGTTTATTTTAACAGAGATGAATGAGAGTACCACGTACCTCATGTAATTTTGTGAATTAAATTTAATTCCAATTTCCTCAGTAATTGTTTTTGTCTCACCATCAATAAAAAAATCAGCTGTGACCACCACAGGACCGACCGCCATCATAAAGTACTTGCATAAAATACATTCTAGCAGCAGAGTAAAAATAACTTGGCATAATATTTTCTAACAGAGATATTATTTACCATGACCATGGAAACCTTAGATATAAGTATGAAAAATTTGAATCGTCTCAAATAAAACTTATTAGTTATTGCATTTATAGCAATTTTTGTTAAATACATTTTTTCTAAATATTTTTCTGTTGCTAAATATTCGCAAAAATCTTAAAATCGCTCCCATTTCTAGTCAACCGATTTTTACCAAAAGTTGATTAACTCGTGCCATTGATGGCATAAGCTTAATATGAAGTTTCATAAAAATCCTTTTAGCCGAATTTGCTCTGCACATGTACACAGACTGACAAACAGAGAGACGGACAGACAGACAGACAGACAGACAGACGGACGGACAGACAGACCGACAGACATCATGCTAAAAATAGTCAAAACGTTATGTAGGGTCCTCAATTCGTGGAGATCCATCGAAATCTCGGAATGTCAAAATCGGTATGATCACAATACCTCCCTTATATATGTTGGAGGTCGGTAAAAATTGATGTGAAATGTGCATTTTCACACATTTCAGGGTTTCGCATGTATTTAGTAATTGAATGATGATTATTTGGGATGCCGAAACAAATTTTATGTTAATTATGTTAATTTTTTTTTTTTTTGCTAATTTAATTCGAATGCCTAATACCATTATTTAGGTTTCTAAATATGTGCAGTATTTTTTCTTATATAGCAAGGTTATATACGCTTTTGAAAATTAAATGCAATATTTGCCCAAATATAACTAGAATTTTGAAAAAATAATTTAAACAAAATAACACTTTATATCTTTCAAGAATGGATTATTAATCCAGAGGTTACCTTTACGAGGATCTTCATTTTCAGGGATACAATTGTTAAAATTTTCAACTTGTTTTGAATATGACTATCAGGTTGACATCAGCAGCAGTCAAAAATTCTTTCAAAAGTGGAAACGTTTCTATGTTTTCCTCTTATAAGTGACTATTCCAAAGAGCTAGCTTCTTCAGAAGTATGAAAAATAGCCGCGAAAGGCATTATATTGGTGCTAGTAAATATTAAATAAATCATGGTTCGGACAAAAGCTAGCTTCTGCGTCGACTAAAAAAAGTGGTATATACTCGTGAATAGAAGTGTACATCTACATGATTTGGTCGAAATATTTCGCGGACCGGCAGGAATTTTTTGCGGACCACGGGTTGAAGAACACAGGCCTAAAAAATTGCAGAATTTACCACAACGACAGATTATTCTTGAATTGTCCATTAGAGATGCGAGACGTGGAAACTTTCCAAAACAACTTTAATAAATTACAGGTTTATAAGTAAAACAAAATTCCTTCCAAAACAACTATAGTAATAATTAATATGTAAAATAATTTTTTATTTAAAATGCTGGTCCCCAGTTTCTAACATATAACCTCGTAGTTATCTAGTAGATTTGAAAGAAATGAAACTTATTTGGTTCTCATATCAAAATTTTCATCCAGCTTTATTCTTATCCCCTCTTTATATGTCGTAAGTAAATTGATTTCAGCAAACGTAATTGGAAAATATTGGTTTGAATTTGGTTGTACTTCTTTAGAATACAAACCGATTCCCCGGTTACAAGATATGTATTATTCTGTAATATAAAATAAATATTATTATAGATATTTCTTTGAAAACCAAAACATTGAACTGGTTCTGATTGCCAATAAATCTGTGTAACTCAGACGATTCAAACTCCTTTGAAGTCTTACTGAAAAGAGGATATCTGATATATCATACATTATTTATAATGAAGCGTATAATATATATAATATTATAGATATATTCCTTATACGCAGTGTGATTTAATTATACATTCGTTATTAATGTAACTTTACATATACGCCATTTGGAAGAATAAATTGTACCAAGGAAAAACATATGCACGTAGTACGAGGTTTGACACTACGATATGAGAACTTGGCATGTTGCGAAATACCTTGCTACGGCCTCACGATCTTGACTCCCCAGTGTACGCGGCTAGCGTCTAATATAAAAGGTTGTACGGTTCAGATGGACGATTGAAACTTGGTTTCAGGACGTCGGGTGAAATAAATCTAGCAGTAAGGAACACCACGATTCGCCGTCACAAATTGCCGCACCGCTGTCTTCACCTGGTTTTGCAAAACGCTACCTACCTGGGCCTCGCCCGATACCTATCTAGTAAAATCTCATCGTTGCCATTAGAGTGCGAATGCTCGGCTAGATCCTACCACAAACAAACGCATACCTACCTGGAGCTTTTTCCTATTCCTCCCTAGTACAAGTATCTAAAACGTTTCCGTAATTTAAAGGAGAAGACATGGCTCACAAATGCCCACTCAACTAGACTGGCCAACAAAATCAGCGCAAGATCTTCCAACAGATGAGATGGCTGCGGTATTCAACAATAAATAAAAATACTCAGAAATCTCACAAGTCTCTCCCCTTAGGGATAACAAATACAAATTCAAAAATCAGTTAATTATCTATCCGTATTATACGAAACGTGGCCACTCAATCGCACTATCCGCTAGCTAATGAATAACCCGCTATGGTCTCGGTGTTCAGCGTAACTGTGGCGCCCGTTGCGCTTGTTTCGTAGGAGAGACGCAGGCGTCGCGGCGTCACATAGGTCTACGACTAAGATCGTAGGAACCGCCACACGTGGTGACTAATAAACGGTTTTGCAGAGCAAATTGTTATGTGTGCGGATTTAACCTCCAGCAGAATTTCAGGTAAATTGTTGGAAAAAGGGCGCGTTTCTTCAGAGCAGAGTTATAATCACAAACATCAAAAAGGACAGGCAGGGTTCAGACGTATTTCACTCCGAGGGATTATTCTCGGAGACTTATTACAAGTGGTTTGGTTTTCCCTGGGAGTAGAGGTGTTCGAAGGGGCCCACACAGTGGTTCTGGAGGAGTAATAATACAATTCTGTCCTCTTGAATCCCTAACCAGCTGTTGATATTGTAGAACTGCTCTGAGTAACCCGAAAAATTATTTTGAATAATTTTTATCACAAACAAAAAATGAATAAGGGAAAATGTAGCGTAAATTTGTATCAATTAATGGATCACCCGGTAGACGGGTGATGTAAGTTTTACAAATATAAGTTTCTCCCCGACACAACCAAAATACATTGGGGTGAGAAACTATACATACAAAAATTCAATATAAAGTTTACAAATCTAAATTAACAAAATGGCAAAAATTACAATGTACAGGGACACGCACAGAGACTAAACTGTGCGGCGCGTCAAAAAACAATGAAAATTATGAATTTAAATTTGTACTCACGCGTTCCGTATGAAAATACGGAAAAATACTTAGCGTGGAATACAGATACAGAAGTTGGCTTCAGTTATCCACAATCGGACTCTACAATATCCTGGTGGAATCGCCAATGTTGGTTGATTACTGGCCCAACTTCTGGAGTGGTCTAGGTTCTCCTGGTTCTCGTCTGGATATTTGGTAGTTCCAAATATACGCTTCTTGAGAACTCAATGTATAGATATTTTTGGATTGAGAAAAAATATCAAAAATGAGAACTTCTTGGTCCAAAACGGGGTTTTTATCTCGTAAAAAACGTAGATCCCGAACGGTGGTCAAGCGCAAATTCTTGTTTACCAAATAGCTCGCAGCCTCGTCTTGATAAACTCGAAACACAGTATATATATATAATAATAATTAATTAAACAGCCCGAAGGACAAAATAAGTATTTTGGCAATCGAAACACAGTATATATATATATATATATATATATATATATATATAATAATAATAATAATAATTTATTAAACAGCCCGAAGGCCAAAATAATATATATATATATATATATATATATATATATATATATATATATATATATATATATTTTTTTTTTAATTTTCTTGATCTTATCTACTGATGGCCATTAACCAGTATATATTTATTTTTATTTTGGGAACATAAGTAATTTTATGACAAATACAAACAACCATGCCATTACCGGGATTTGAACCCGAGCCCCCATGGTTAGCATTCAGACGCACTAACCACTACACCATAGTGACCGGCACACAGTATATTAGATTTTATCAAAAAACTCAAAGAGACGTCTGTTCTCGATGAAAGACAATCGAGTAGTCATGGTCTCGGACAGAAATTTGTAAGATTCTAGCGGTTCATACAATGAACGCTAGAATTGCATAAGAAAATTAAAAATTGATAAAAATTACCCGGAGCGGTAATTTTGAATGATTTTGCGACTGTGGTGGTCGCAACAGTAACTATGCGGCCTCTTACTTGTTCATACCTAGAACATAAACGTTCTCAGGCAGGACAATTCCAAAATATAAATAAATAAATAATTAAACAAGTAATCGTAACAACATAGTAATGAAAGAAAGTGTACCAACTTGATGACGCAGGTGTTATTTGTAAGTTGACTGCTTTGGTTTTATTTCACTAAGTTATATCATTAGAATTTTGTAGCAGTTTTCGTAATTCGATTTTTTTACCTCAGGGATTTTTATGATGGAGCGGTTTGAAGAGCAACTTTTCTGCGCGATATTTTATTTCGAACTTGAAAAGATGGCGACACGCAAGTTCGAAAAGTCGAACTCATTTAAAGATGGCATATTCAGTCCAAAATGTGAAAGGTCAGGTAGGCCTTAAATTTTTTAAATTCACCGTGAATAGGTACATGTAGTTGAAAGAGTAAATGAATATTTTTATCTTGGCGTACTGAGGCGATATCGTGAATCAATAAGAAAGAAACTGCCTGCTTACTGGTGTAATAGATCGTAGATATTGTATCATGATACATGTAATGAAAAGTTCTATTATATACTTGCCTTATGGTTTGTCAGTTTTTGGCGAAGACAAAGTCACTCTGGTTCCATATCTTCAATACCTGCCTCAACTCCGTGCTACTTTTGTTCCCAGAACTGAAAAATTCCTTAAAAGGATACCTTTTTCCAACAATTGAAGAGATAAAAAAATCAGCTGTGGCCACCACAGAACCGACCGCCATCGTAAAGTACTTATATAAAATACATTCTTAAAAACAAATATCTTGGGCTAATATTTTATAACAGAGATATTATTTATCATGACCATGGAAACGTTACATATAAGTATGAGAAAATTTTACAAAAATTATTCGAAATTTTTCGTTTTATCAAAAAACGTTTCAAAAGTTATTAGTTATTGCTTCTCTAGCAACTTTTGTTCAATAATTTTTTTCGAAATATTTTTCTGTTGTGAAATATTCACAAAAATCTTAAAATCGACACGAGTAAACTCCCATTTTTAGTCAACCGATTTTTACCAAAAGTTGATAAACTCGTGCCATTGAAGGCAGAAGCTTAAATATGAAATTTCATAAAAATCCTTTCAGCCGAATTTGCTCTGCACGTGTACACAGACCGACGGACAGACAGACGGACAGCCAGACGGACAGACAGATTGACAGACAGACGGACAGACAGACGGACAGACAGATGGACAGACAGACGGACAGATGGACAGACGGACAGATAGACCGACAGACATCTTGCTAAAAATAGTCAAAACGTTATGTAGGGACCTCAATTCGTGGAGATCTCGAAATGTCAAAATCGGTATGATCACAATACCTCCCTTATATATGTTGACGGTCGGTAAAAAATCAGAAACTGATCTACTAGCGATTCCAAAATGTGTCTACAAAATGCATTTCCAAAAGTAGAAAAGACGCTTGTGCAGTCCTAAATGAGCGTCGTTAAGTCGTAAAGTGTATAAATATTGCCGGTTTTATAGCGCTGTCCCGCGACTTTCCAGTTGCCATATGCGTCCCTTTGCCCAATTGCCTGGTCTTAGATGAAGCTCGAACATAACTTTCTGAGAAGATATCCTAACCATGCAGTTTCCAACCTTCCTCTCTTCCTTCTTTCAGTTGGTGTCCACTGAATAATTTGTTCAAGAATTCTCTTTTCTTCCATCCTTTGTACGAAGGCGTACCAGCCAAGTTGTTCTTTTATGGATTTTTTTGGTCTTTTACTGCTACACTCTTATTTATAACTCGGTCCGTTCTAAATATACCAGCTGATCGACGCTAATAAACCATTTCAGATGTGAAGAGTTTCTTTTCCTGCTGCCAATTAAGTTTCCATACTTCACAACCTTACAGAACGACACTCTCGAAAATAACGTTATAAATAATTTCCTTTGCTCGGTAGTTCATTGCTTTCGACCATAGTACAAAGATAGGAGTACTTTAAATTTACGAGTAATATAAATTTTTATAACGCTAGTCTAAGTGAAAAACGCATGAATGTAAGAAAGGGTAACTGCCAATCTTTTTAACATAGAATATATAATAACTTTATTTAGGATACATTCTAGCAAATACACACATAATTATATGTACAATAATATAACTAATACGCATACAAAAAAACGAACATAAATAAATGAAATGCAACAGGAAAATATAGAAATGCTATGAAAATTGTGATTTAATAATGATGTTTGCTGTTAGCTTTATAACATTTATTACTCCATAATGTGTTTATTTTGTGGTGAATTGTAATTGCGTGCAAATCAAATTAGTTCTGCGAAATGTCCTCATAATTGGTTAAATTCTTTTGAAATGAAAAAATTACATTTCATTGTTTAAGTTAATAAAGTAAATGATTCAGTTTTACCAATATCATATACGTACAGTACACACTTAACCTGTTTTTCATTGAACGAATACCTTTTGAAAAGAAACAAAATATCAGTGTACGCCATTGCTGATATATTTGATTGAAAATCACTGACTCTCAATGTGATTTGAATAAGCATCGATGTCGTTGAATTTGAAACACCGCTGACCAAACTAACCACTCACTGTAGAGCTTTCAAATGCAGAAATGCCTGTTTTTCTTTTTCCGCGGCCTATTCTCTTGAAACGGAACCAGTGCGAGAATTTTGTAAACACGATCTCAACGCTTGAAAACCTTTGATGATCGAGCACAGTTGTTTGATAAATGGGCCGAATACAAACGGTTTGTGAATTGTCATTTGTTATTGACAAACTCTCACATGAAATAGAATTCTAAAAGGTTTATTGATCGCTTTTGGTTTTCATTGCAATGGTGGAACCAACTGCATGATTAGCTACAAATTTGTAATTAATACTATTTACGCTACTTGTAACTTGCTTTGTAACGCTTTATTTAGGATTTACTTAACGATTTTACAACCTGAAAATCAAATATTATGTCAAACATACCTAATATTCTTAATAGATTCGTAAATATATTAGTAGAGTAAAAAGTCAAGTTGATTTGTTTGTTTTGTTAGTTGGCAATACTATAGCCAAACAAAATCTGAGACTGTGAGCGCTCATAGATACCCATTTCTATAATTTGATGTCTTAGGAGAAATGTAGTTAGCGCTATATATAACGTTGGTTACCCTGGAAAGACAAACTTTGAATCAAGTGTCAGGTGGTCTAAAGCCTTGATTAATTTGGTGTGTATTAGTATTTTTCTTCCAAGCACTCTGGTTTAATTATTTCATTGTTAAATATAATCCCGCATTTTTATTATGCATTCTTTAAGGAGTGGCATCGAAGTTCAAACTTCATGTGTTATGATTTAATGGTAGGTATAAACTCAGAAAATAAAATTCTACGCGAGCGACGAAAATGTTCGACACAGCATTTGGTACGAATTCCAATAAGGCAAAAATGACTCTAAATTATGTGAATTAATGTTCTCTGTTCTTAATGAAAGTATGTCACTCAATGCTTGTAAAGTTTTACGTTTTAAAGCCTAATTTAATGTTAGGGACTGACTACTCTTTGGAATGGTTTAAATATTAAAGGCCGATGGATAATGCAAGCATTATTGAATGTGATATACATAATAGTTTATTTATATACCTTTCGGTTTAAATCTACATATTTACATTGATTAACTTTATATTTCACAATATAAACTATAATTATTACTAACTAAGGTATCTTCGTTTCAAATCCCTTCTTCTCTCCAAGATCTCTTCAATCCATGTCCATCCTTGACCTGAATCAAACAGCACGTCTTTTCTTGTCCCTTCTTTAAATTTAATTTCTCCGCAATTTTCAATATGTGCTCTATGGTTTCTCTTTCCTCTCTACACAACCTGCACATTCTTTGTTCATCCTTTCTCCAGTATTTATTTTTCCTTTCCTCATTTCCGGACCTAAATCTAGCTATTATTTTCTTCTTATTTCCGTTCATTTTTGTTTTTAGGTACCTATGTCGTCCAAATTTTTACGTATTTGCTATTATATCTTGAATTTGTTAGGCTCTCGTTTCTTTCTTGTCCTTGGATATCCCTCATTCTATCTGTTATTTCCCGTGTCACATCTTGTCCTCCTGACCTCTTAATAGATACCTCCCTTGTTGAGTAGCCGTTATATTCCAATCTTTTTCTTCTTTTTACTTCATTTGGCCTACAAAATAGAAGAGAATTTATTGGACAGGAATGTTGGAACTTCATTATGCTTGTTCGATTACGTTCAAAATGAGCAGCTCAACTTCCCTATTTGTTTATCATGTTTCCCTCCCGTTGAAACTGTTTTTGGTGTTACACGTTTTTAGGGTTTTGTTTCCTCTATAATCATATAAAAATCAACAGTTTTTAGGGTTTTGTAGGTATGACCAAAAAATCCTTATATCGTCATTTTGTCGTCTGTCTGTCTGTCTATTCGGTAAAAATTGTAGCCAAACGGCTACACTTAGAGAGTTGAAATCTGGCATGCTTATACAACTCTTTGACCCGCACATAGGAAAAATACTAAACCGTCTAAAAAACATATCCCACTAAAAATATAAACAAATATTTGCTCATCGAAATTTTTTTTTTTTTTTTTTATTCTGAGTAAGGTATGAAATGAATGCCATTAGTACGTGGATTAACGATCGTTATTTTATTTTTGCAAAATAAATTATTTTAATGCGATTTTTGCCAAAATTGTGCAAAAAAAAATTGTCCCACAGCCCCTGTAGCCCAGATGGTTTAGACTAAAAATCTGAAAAAATTCCAAGTAGTGTACATTGGTATGAACCTGAATAGTGCAACAGGAATTTTTGTTCAGATTATGTTTTCGGAAAATAACGCATTTTTTGTGTTTTTTGGTTGAAGATTTACAAAATTTATAGTTATGTAGCACCCTAGACTAGAAGACGTATCATGGTGTAATGGTTAGCATACTCGCTAGCTACCCAGAATTCTAGGTTCGCTCCCTGTCAGAGGAGACATTTTTTTTTTTTTTTTTCATTTTTATTTTCTTTAAATTATTTTGTCAAAATTCTAGTTATATTTTTATGTTGCATTTATTTTTTAAGAGTGTAAATTTAATAACCAGTTGGAATGTTGGAATTATATTTTCATTCTATATGTCATATATACGAAACCAAAGGGGCGGAGCATAGGACAACCAATGGAAGGCATAGGCGCAATTTTCAAAATATTAATGACCCTTGCTATATAAAAAAATACTGCACATATTTAGGAACCTAAATTAGGAATTTATTATAGGTATTAGGAATTCGAATTAAAATTAACAAAAATATATTTTAACATAAAATTTGTTTTTAAACCTCTTAGATCAAAAGACTATTATTTTAAAAATATCGTTCATTTTGCTTTGATTGCTACAAAGCAAAATCTGTCCTACACACCCAGCCGCCTTCACTTATTGCGCTACCTGCGAAACCCTGAAATGTGTGAAAATTCACACTTCACATCAATTTTTTAATAAAAAAATATATTAATGGGGAATGATGTTAGCAACAAATTATCTGAAACATGGACTTGATATGCTTGATACCAGCAGCATTATTAATAAAAGGCGCGAAAATACAACACGTTAAATATTTTAAACATTTATCTATACGCCATCTATCTTCAAATTACCTTCGCATTGTTGAACAAGCTTTGCCATCTAATTAGGAATTTTTACATTCTCCTAAGCTACAAATTGAGGTCAAATTTCTTTTAAAAATCTCTGATGCTTGATTTAGATAAATAGCAACAAAATAACGTAGAAAGAATAAAAAAATTAATGACCAAATTAGGACATTTATCATTATTTTGTTAAATACTACATCAATATAGTTAAAACTGTCTTGTTTAGAAACAATATAACAACTGCTTTAAGTTTTAACTATCGGATTTTAAGTTCTAGAAAAGCATTATGTTGTAACAAAACTTTAAACGAGACTTAATACTTGTTTTAAATTCAGTAACCAGGGTTTTCCAATTGGATATACATTTTATAAAATAAATTCTCTCTCGAACCACATTGTTTTTTAATATATCATGTTAGAATTCTCCATTTTGGCAGTTTAATAAAAAATGCTTTTATTCTCCATCAATTAAAACAAGAAATTTAAAACAGCAAATCAAAAAAGAGTGCATTATTACCCTTTAGTGTGACATAAAGTGAATAACGCTGTGTATGGTGTTTGTGTGTTGGTATCATTGGGCAATGTTGACGGCGAGAGCAAGCTGTGGCGACCGGACTCAGTATTCCGGTTGATCCGGTTGCTAATAACACCAGCATTGGTGACGTACTCGACTCACTTCCGGTCCCTCTAGCAGAAATGGAAATGAGTAGTGACCAGTATATTGAAATGCCAGACCGGCACTAGTGCATAATGGATACATTCGCATATACAACCAACTACAGGGTAGGATTAAATGGAAAACACGGATTCAAGGCTTAACAACATACAAAATAACCAAATATTCAAGCCTAGTTATAAAAAACACACATAAAAATTTGATTTCTGAACTTTTTCAGTAGAGATGTATTTTAATAGACTAAAATGGTTTTCAACACTAAAGTCATATCCACTTTTTATGGAGTAGTCTGCTGTACCTACTTAGTACGACTTTAAATCCTGTTTCGGAATATTCATCTTCCGATACTTTACAATAAGTTCAGTGGTCGTCTTAGGGCCAAGGGTTCCAGTTCCTAATAAACTTCCTAATAGTTATTAGACACATAATATATTTATGAAGCTAATAAATTTATTGGTGATTTCCAAGTTACAAAATCCTTCCAATAGTTTATTAGCAACATAATTTTTTGTTTTTGTATTGGTATTTCTTCTGAAGATAGTAAAACGGTGCAAGAGGGATATAGCTATACGTAAATTTATAGAGCTAAAGTGAGATGAAATTTTGACACTGAATATTTTGACATTAAATATTTTGACAATAAATAGTTTGACTTTCCATTCAATGACATTACGTATATTTTTTGTGTTACTGTTAAAATACTGTTAAAACAATTAAACGGCGTTCAACAAATTTTATCACAGAAAAAAAGGACAATATAGATAGAAGATAAGTTAATAAAAATAGCATTTTGTAATAGAAAAGTGACTGGAAATAAGAAGACAGCCATAGTTTGCTTTATATTACATTCATTACAATATGAATTAAACTTATTAGCAATTTTCAGCCACACATCTTTATTATTCTGCCAATAATTGCGTTTGTCTTCTTATTTTTTATCATTTTTATATAAATAGTAATGCTTATAAATAAGTATTGTTTGTAATGTGTTGTAATCGTAATTGAAATAAATACATATATAAAAATAAAAGACAATGTTTATTTAAAAATATATATTTATATATTGTTCTTTATATATCACATTTACAATAAATGCCCAAAATATTCTAAAAATGGTTGTCCTTAATTTATAAATTCATCCAAACAGATCGTTGATTTCGTCAAAATACAACTAAAATGTATATAAAACACTAAAATCACCATTATAGAAATGTTTAAAAACTACACATTCCTATATTCTTTTAAAATTATACTGTTTTTCAATTAAAATTGAAATATTAACACATTTTGCGAACTTGTTTTTGGTTATATGTCAGTTTATTAAGCAGTTCATGTTGCCTATAAGTTATAAGACAAATAAGCCTATTTATTAGCAACCTAATAACTATTTCGGGGTGGAACTCTTGGAAAAAAAAAAATATGTTGCTAATAAACTTATTGGACAGTTTATTAGCAACTGGAACTCTCGGCCCTTAGTCATAAATATTTAATACTTAGAAATAAGTATCTATTTAAAAAGAATATTAAGACTGATCGAAAAGTCACGCTTACCATGTGGCTTTTATATGAGTACTGATTGTGAAAAAACATTTTTCTCTGCCGTATGCGCCTCGTAGAGAATAGGAATTTATTAATATGGGTTTTTCAAGGTGTTGAGAAGCATCCAGAGATCCTTCACTTCAGGCTCCAAAAGAGCTCATTATACAAGAATCAATGAAGCTGGGTACACACAATTACATCCGAAATCCTGGTGGTATGCAATATACTAACATATACAGGCGGATTTTTCAGCAGATCTAATGAGCGAGCCGAATTCTTCGGTCCGCGACGGAATTGATCCTTCGGGCCCGATCCTTCGTTAACCGCTAACGTAAAAATAAAGATTCCTAGCTTACAGTGGTACAGGTTCACCGGTTGATCAGATCCCTGGGGCATAAATATGTGAATTGTGAGATCCACTGGCTTTTCAGGATGGCTTGAATGACCACGTAATTAACCTGACGGGCCAGATCCCTGTATGATTTAAGTATTCACGTTCCATAATCAAAATGATCTAGTCCAGCAGCGGGCTCATTCCGTTTTAAGGCAGGAATCTTTATTTTGCAAAACTGGGTAATGACAGACCGGGCCCGATGTAACGCTTATAAATATCTTACGGAACACGTTACAGGTTGCACGGAATTGACCCATAACGCAAGGCATCGGAATTGATAAATAAATAATAAATTAATAAATAAATAAATAAATACTTAAATATTTTCTAGACAGAGAGCCAATAGGTGCACATATCTTACATTAGTTTAATTTATGTCCACATGTACATCTACATGCAATTTTTTTAAGGTATTCTTTAAGTATATTTTTAAACAGTTTCACATTCGTACTATTTTTTACTTCATTTGGTAATGTATTATATCATACAACTCCTTTACCAAAGACAGAGTTCAAAGTTGACTTCTTGTTTTTGGCTGAAATATGAATTATGTTTCCCACGCGAATTATAACTATGGATCGTAACTCTCTTAATATTTATATTATCAAAACAAGAAGGCAACAAACCATGATCTAATTGATAAATAGTTATAAGTAAATTTATTTCTATTTTATTGCTAATATTTAACCAATTTAAATTATTTAGCATATTTTGTATATGCGTATCTTTCGGACATCTTAAGATAATTCGCATTGCCTTATTTTGCACTTGTAGTTTATGCATTTCCTTATCGATAATTGCATACAACACAGTATTGCAATATTGAAAATGCGGTTCAATTATAGTATTATATACTAGTGTACTTGCATAGGGAGATAAATTTCTAGACATTCTGTTTAGCATACCTAATTTCTTCCCAATATTTTCAATTAAACAATTTACAAACGAACTAAATTTAAATTTGTTGTCAATTACAACGCCTTAATATTTAATCTCTTCAACCCAGTCTATATAACATTTATTCATAATTACCCTATTAGACCCATTAGACACAAAATAATCCCATTGATTATTGCTCCCAATAAACATACATTTAGTCTTCCCCACATTAATTTTCAACTTATTTATGATAAAGTTTATATTCAGAATTTCTACCTCCATATTTAATTCTTCAATAACCTTACTAGGATTATCGTCATACATATATATTAGTGCATTGTCTGCAAATAACATGATGTTACATTTTTTAAGACATTTTACTATATAATTTATATATACAGTGAATAAGAATGAAGGTCCAAGTCTACAACTTCCACGGTGAGCTAATCCGGTTCATAAGTGATAAAGAAAAATACAAATGTTCACTGATTGGAGTTGAAACCGACTGTCTCTTAATTATACAGTTTACAAATTTAAAGGCATTCAGCGCTGTCTAATTTAGAAATTATTAATTGAATTCATTTTTATTATCAATATCTAGGCAACTTCAAAATTTTGTGATAGCTTTAAAATGGTTTCAAATCCCTTCTAAAGCGGTTTTTTAGTATTGCCGTTTCGTATCCTGATTCTACTGGTTGTATTTATTTTTCTGTAGGTCTTCCCGGGTCTTTAATAGCCGGTCCTGGCGATTCACACACATAAACCCGTTCGACGTTTTCGGTAACGGCTTTTGAATTTCCATAGATATTGACAGTTGTCACCCTGAACTGAAACGTGATACAAAATTCTAATTGCATTCTTTTTTTATTTTGTTCGATACAACGCTAACATGTGTCATCCCGATGGGCCTTGGTAATTTGTTTATTCGTCATAAATATGTTTTGTGCCAGTGGGTTATCGAGCATGCGCGCACGGATTTATGCAACCGATGAATATGCCTTGTTTAATATACAGTTCAATGGTGATTCCAAAACATTTCATTAATACTTTTTTCATTTCATTTATAGCTTTTTTAGGATATGTTGGTTAATTTTCGGGGAAAAAATTACTTCTGACAACATGAACAACTGTGATTTTTATTATTCTCACTCTACCACTGGCAAAAAATAGCTTATACGAAATATATACTGTTAACTGTCCATGGCAATATGTTTTTTTATGAAAAGAAATAATATATGCCAATAACTATTTATTTACACATTTACTCTTCGACATACAAAACGATAATGACCGATTGTAACAACACTCGTTCCTCACTTAACAAGTTTTAACCAATATTAACTTATGCAAACTAACAAAGCGCATGATCCAACTAAGAGTTTTTGCTCGAATCCCATTTGACTTGCTGTGAACATATTACGTAATTGTCTGAAAATTTCCGCAAATAACCAACATCTTGTTATAAACAGTAACTATTTTACCCGTGAACACAAAAAAGAATATCGCCCTTTTTCACACTTGGCTCGTTCCATAAATCATTCCAAGCTGCTTTGGTATCCACTGGAGCTTTTAGTTTATGGTCCATCCAAATAGTTGCTCTTGGTTTTAGTCGCAAGGCAGGAAGACAGTCTAAGTATCCTTTAATTGGAATGAAATCACAATTGGATGATTTATCCCATTCACGTTTACTCGCAGTTGTTCGTCTAAGTGCTGGGGGAGCTATATTAGATAACACCGACAGCCAAGCAGTGGGTGTTGATTTAATAGTTGCCGAAATTATCCTTTTGGTGTCGTGCAGCTGAGTGTCTGTTTTCGAGGTGTGATCACTATAACTGGAGCGCAATATTCGGCAACAGAGTAAGCCAAAGCTATTCCAGCAGCGCGCAAGGTGTAAGCATCTGCTAATATTAACAAATAGAATTACCAGGGCTCATATCTTGGGTGCAAATCCTGGAACTTTCATTGTCCCATACAGTCATACGTCGTTTAACTACGTCGAGAAATGCTCGTTAGGAGACGTCATCGTTGTGGGAACGATAAAGTGCAGTCATTCCTAATTTATTTTGAGTTGCGAACCCTTTTCAACTTAATATTTTATATCGCGAACGCCATCACTGAAATCGTACGGGATGCACCAGTGACACTCTTTTCATGTAAAATATTATTGCAGTTCAGAATACCATACATGATATCACAACTTTTAATATTTAGAAAAATATTTTATCAATAGAATCTTTGGTCCCATTCAAATTAATGGCGAATGGAGGATTCATAAGAACAAAGATATCCTAGAACTGTACTCAAGGCCAAGTATCACCCAGGAACTCAGAGGCAGACGATTACAGTGTTGTGAGGATGAAAGGGGACAGAATGGTTAGGAAGATATGGGAAGGAAGATTGAATACCCGTCGACCAGTAGAAAGACCTCGCAAGAGATAGAGAGATATGCTAACCGAAGATCTAACAAGTATTGGTATACAGGGTACTTGGCAATGAATAGATCGAGATGGAAGGCTTATGTGAGTGAGGCCAAAAGTCAACCTGACTGATAGTGCCCAAAGAAGAAGAAAAAGATTAAATCAATTCCGTTCATCAGAGCGCGTATAGTCAAATATCTCCGAAACGGTAAACTTTGTGACAAAAAAATGTTTATATATTGTGAAGTGCGATGTAAAAGAAAATAAATATGCACTCCTATAGGGCACTTACCGTAAATGAAACTTGCATGGCTGGAAGTTGCTATGGATGAGTCAATCAGTGAGTGACTGAGGTCTTCCACGGTTATACAGTTCGTAGTTAGGTGTTCACTGGATGAAGTAATAACAATTCATCCATTGAACTTACATAAAGTGTAAAGGAGGTAACTTTGGTGTTATTTCATAAATAAAATTGATTAATCTATTTGGTAAGATTAACAATTTTAGATAGGAGGGGAGTAATGTAAGGGAGGTAACTTTGGTATTATTTCATAAATAAAATTTCATAAATAAATTCAGTATAATCATTCAATTAGAGTAAAATATTTAATCTGTTAAACGATACAAAAATAATCTATTGCTTAGAAAGGGCATTTAAGATAACGGTAGATTGTTTATTATTTTAACTTGACACTTTGTCAATGGAACATAAAAAGTGAATCGTAAATTACTGTGTTAAATAAATATACGTCAACCATAAGCAAATAAATAATAATTAATTCTGTCTGAAATAAATATGATGATTGGGCTATTTTCTAATGGGATATTTATCTGAGTTATCACCAATAAATTATGAATTTTAAGATAGTACAGTACAGATAATCAAGAGGTGTTAAATGACATTTAACAGTTGGGCGATGTAAGCATTTTCGAGGGTGGCCGCGTTAACAGGGAGTTGAGCTTAAACCGCCGTATGGTTAAGACCATGTTTAAGTAGAGTTGATTTTAAGCCGTCATATGGTTAAGACCATGTTTTGGAGTTGGTTTTTAAGAGACATGGGTTAGAGACATTTAGAGTGTTTGGGCGAGTCGAAATAAAGTAACAATGTAATTCCGTAATTCCGATTAGTGTAGTGACCAGAAAAAAAGTGGAGAGACAATATTTAGAAACATGTAGTGGTTAAATTAGTGTTTGGTGTAAAATGTGTCTAGTGTGTGCGAATATGTGTCTCTTTTGGATTTAGCTGTATCGACGTAATTGTAAGTCTATTGTTATTAGTGTAAATATTTAAACCTTAATCGTAATTAAAGTAGGTTAGCTAAAATGTTGAGTTTAATTGAAACAACCCTTAATCCTTCCAAGAATCATAGCAACCAGCTAGCGGACTAATAGGAGGGTCCAGATTTGATCCGCTCGCAAGTCTTGGAACCCATAATGTGAGGGATGTACAGAGTAAGTACAAATGAAATAAATAAATCAGCCAACCGTGACATTTCATGTATTATATATCGTAGGTCCCCACAAAAGCATGGTACGTTTCACAGTTCTCTGCGTGATCTTCGGTCTTTCTTTCGTCTTAAGTTACGTCTCGAAGAAAACATGGGTCATGCATTCTGTGGTCAAGTTGATTCTTACATATGAGTTTTTACAATGTCGTCCATCCGAGTCACCCTTCTAGTCTGGTTGTTTTTCCCAAGCTGGACTGTGTGCCTGAAGTATATACACTTTTTAACACACTCGATTCAGATGACGCCAATTGTTGACATTCTTTTCCTCTCATCCCTTTATAAAAATAACACCATTCGGTTTTATTGACTTACCAATACTTTGATATATATAGGTCATTCTCTAATATAATAAAGCGCAGTTTCTAGTGTCCACGTTTAGGTAAATATGAACATCAATATAGTTGTAACCGTTCTTAATTTGATCAGTTTAATACGTGATTCGTAATATCATAAAATGAGTAAATACGCAGCGAATCTGTTCATTTCCAGCAGTTCATTTTCAATTCTGGTTTTCCGTGTGTCGTGGCTTATTATTTTGTTTTTGTTAAGTTCATCTTTAATACGGAACTACATGTTTTATTTAATTGGTACAGCAAATATTCTAGGCCTATATTTTTGTCATTTATAACAGTAAACGAAGGGCTAACAAAAAAATAAAATAAATAAATAATAATAATAAAAAGTAGTTATATTATATTAAATAAAATAGATCACCGACTGAAGGGGCTCTAAGCAAACCGCTAACTGATATGGAATTTTTAGCACACCATACAGAGCTATAATGTAATTTCGTGGACTCGACGGACGTTTGACTACAGTGTCTTATGTGATTATTAACCTTGGTTCGCCTTGATAGCTGTCTTCTGGGTACCCAGATGCTGAGGAAATTCTGGATGACGCCAACAGAACATTTGCAATTGAAGAGCACACACAGACACTTTGATATTTGATAAAATTACTAGATATATTTATATTTAATTATTATGAGAGTTTATATCTGAATAGAGGTTTAGTACAACGAAGAATCTGAACTCTATTATAAAAAATGCAACGTTTCTAAACAAATCGAAGTAACAAAGAGGGCTACTATACCGCCGTGTTGATAGCTACGTGTCGACATAGTAAAATACAACGTCTGCAGTTTAACTGAATCGAAAACAATGACTCTAAATAATGATATTTTTAAATAAACTAACATTAAAAAAAAACAAAATTAAGTTTAAAAATTCAAAACGAGACACCGACATCCAATAATATCCAATCGTAGTGCTAGGACAAGGAAGTATGGAAGAAACTGGAAAATGAAAAAGAAGAATACGGTGCAGCCAGTTGATGAGTCAGATCAACCATAAGTATTTAATGCATTAAAATGTCTAGCTATTTCTAAACCAATCTGCATATCTCCACACTTGGCAATTTCATAATTTGCCTCATTAATGGCCCAAACGTATAATTTTCAACCGCAGTTCTGTTTGATGTGTTATGAGGAAACTATCAAATTATTATATATTATTCGTTTCACTCTTGCAAAAAATACAAGGAATTTACAAAACTTTTTCAACGGACACAATACTTGTCCAGCATTTTAATTTCTTTCAAAATTTTCCCATTTTTCCATCTCTTTCAGGACGGTGCTCTGCCAGGTTATGCGTATTCTTCCTTTTGGTCAATTTTCTTGAGAACTCGAATTTAGAGCATGGTTCGTTATTTTGTTGCAGCAATTTTCGTTTTGTTGTTTAGAAACTCTACACTGAGAATTATATTCAGCCAAAATATACATAATATTTTACCTTAGACATTTATTTACAAAAACTTGGAATTTGTTTTCAATCATTGTAGTAAAATTCCAAAATTCGCAGCTCTACAAAAATACAAACAATATATTTAATACAAACGTTACATCCGTAGTAACGTTTGTATTAAATATGTGAAATTTCGTGTATATGGCCAATTGCGTAAATTTTCATGTATCTGTGTATCTGTGTATCTGCCAGTGCTCCAAAGACTTGACTAGCTTTCTGCATCATTTTTATCTCAGCTTCTACACGTGTACGAAATTTTCTATTTAATCCAGCTCCAATGCGCATTGGATTTGTCTTTTTGACATTTATTCTAAGTCCAACCAGCTTAGCTTCATCTTCTAGCAAAGATAGTTTGACACACATGTCATTGTATGCTGGAGCTGTTAAACTTATCTCGTCACCATAATCTAGATCTTCTAATGTAAATAAGTTTCATGTTATAGTACAGTGCTTTGAAGAAGTTACTTTGCTCATAACAGCATCTAAAACAATGGAGAATAGCAGTGGTGGTTGCTCACAACCCTGTCTGATGAATCAAATTATTAGTTTTATTATTTTGCCTTTTAAATTCGCCCTAATTTCTTTTAAAAATAAATAAACTATTAAATATAATATACACCTTTTGTTACGTTCAAGTAATGAATAAATATGTAACATAAACCAACCCATGATAAAATTATAAAACACTGTTAAAATGAATAGCGAACAATTTATATTGTGACAATAAAAAAAGTTTGAGCGACGCTGTGTAAAAGTAAAAAGGCATGTTTCATGCAGATTAGGTGCTGTGAGATTAAAATGCAAAATTTTTAACAAACTGACACTTGCATATAGTATTCTCGGCAACAGAGAGTAAAGCTAATACAGTAATCCGTGTTTTGATTCATTTATTCTCTTGTATGTAAACTACAAAACAAGTTCATCAAATCAAAGCTTTAATTTATTTCAACACAAATACGCATATTTATACCTTATTTTTTTAAAATTTTTACAAATATGTGAAAAAAATTCATTAAAATGTTGCAATTAAACTGAAATTTCTTCCGTACAATAGATTTCAGTATGGTGTATGATTTTTAAGGGGGAGAACTGTATAATGTCTTCAATCTATCTGTGTACACCAGGGGTTTTCCAAACTTTGTTCAGTAACGACCCTCTTAGAAAAAAATCCCATCTCTGGCGCCCCGCCCCCCCCCCCCCTATTTAGGAAATTTTTAAACAATTTGTAAATAATTTCTTTATTGAAATAATAATCACAAAAGTAGCAAAAATATGTAATGTAAATAGTTTCTCTAATTCCTAAATATTTATTTTCACAACATAAATCACGAAAATCATATAAAAATAAACTATATTAATGTTAAATATGTAATACAAATTAAAAATATAATAAAAATCAATTTTAATGTGAAGTATGGGTTTGTTTCTTCGCACATAATTCGCGCATAATTCGCACATAATCGCGTTAAATCGCGGTTTATATGAAGAAAGAGCCACTCTTATTTCGTCTTCCACTATTAACCGTGCGCGATATTTTGTTTTAATAACAGCTAATGTGGAAAATCCTATTTCGCACATGTATGATGTGACATATGGTAAAAGAATTTTTATAGCTTTTGCTGACAGACTTATGTTCTTTAATTTTGTCAATGCAACAATTATTTTTTAAATTCGAAAACATATAAAATTTGTCATCTTGAAAAATTTTAATCCATAATTCAATTTTTTTAATAAACGAGGTTATTTTATCTTTTTGAAAAAACGATTGGAATAAAAATGACATTTGCAATGAATCCGCGACCCCCTGGGGAATCTTGTACGACCCCACAGGAGGGGTCGTAGTGTACACCGCTGGTGTACACTATCAAACTATTATATGAACGCACGTGAGTGCATTTCTCATCGTTATCATCTTCTCCAGCGCAAGAACAATGTGCTCACTTGCCACATGCTCTGCACTGGAGCAATCAACGTCTGGATATGTGTGAAAAATATAAAAACACAGCAAAAAACACGATTCACTAATTTACAAAATGTAAACGCCAGCTCACAGTCATACAACCACTCTTGGAAGACTAGCAAAATACTGAACGTGATTGGAATGCACCCAAACATGGCGGCATGCTTTAACAGCCAAAAAGAGGAGAGCCCGTTATACCCCGGAAGCCCGTCATGCCCAGGCTTCATCTACATAGTTTTTTGGGTAAATGTCTTGTTGCCATTGTTCCTGATGTTGTTGTTTTGAAGACCAATGCCATTATGTTCAATACAATCTTTTCTAGGGTAGCCATGAACAGCTTTTGAAAACCTCTTCATGTTGCTTTTATTCGGGAAAGATCTTTTATCGAGAGAAATTAATTTGAACTCATAGTTTTTATCTGAAAATATTTATAACGCCTACTGAACTGTCCAGTATGAAAACTATATCAGATAAAATGTTACAAAAATTAAAAAAATAAGTTAGAGAGCTTATACGTGTCTTTTAATTCAAATGGTGTTCCAATAAACAAAATACAAAACATAATATTTATTATAACACGTTTATTATTAAATACATAACACTTCTATAAAATATAGCATAAACTGTCAACAAAATACATATATAAATAAATGAAAAAACTTGTAAATATAAATTTGATCAAATATTGAAAATTAAATAAAAATATCAATTTATAAAACGAGTTTTATAATATATTATGTGACAAACCAAATAATTTCATCACTTGGAGTTTATCTGAACAGTATACAACAGTGTAATAAATCAATCATCTCTCTCTGTCTCTTTTGTCTCTGTTTTACACAAATGGATATTAATCTTAATTAAATGTCATTAATCTCTATTAATTTTAGAGTTGAGTTGTATTGAAAGTTGACCCAGAGTTGAAGGTTTACTTCACTAATTGAAATCATTTTCAAGTTTGACCTTAACAGAACTGCGTTTTAAACATATGTACAATAATTTAAAGCTATTTCGAATGGTACTTCTCCAAGGGAAAGGATCGAGTGACTTTTGTGTTACAGCTGTTCTCTTGAAACCCTTATCCACGTAAGTTTTCAGAGGCATCACTAGAGTATTAGTTACCATCACCATGATTTGCAGTTAATCTCTCTGTATTTCTATTAAATTTATTACCCTATAAAAACGTTTGGTGGTATTATGCTGACACGATGGTGTCTATTTTCGAAATTTTTTTTCACAATATTAAGCTAGATGAGATGTTTTTCATTTGTTCGATCCAATGTTTAGGTCTGCCTCCTTTCTATTCGTCTACTTCCTTTTGCATAATAAATATTTCCATGCCATCTTCTTTTCTGAAAAATGTTTAAGGCAGCGTTTCCCAAAGTGTGTTCCACGGAACTCCAAGGTTCCGCGATATCACACTTGTTTCATAAAAATTGATGTGAAGTGTGAATTTTCACACATTTCTGGGTTTTGCAGGTATTTAGTAACTGAACAATGATTATTTGGGATGCCAAAACAAATTTTATGTCAAAATATTTTTTTATGAATTTTAATTCGAATGCCTAATACCATTATTTGAGTTTCTAAATATATGCAGTATTTTTTTTATATAGCAAAGTTCATTAAGATTTTGAAAATTGCACCTATGGCTTCCATTGGTTGCTTACAACATAAGTCCCGCCCTTTGATTTCGTCAAACATAGAATTACATTATAATTTCAACACTTTCCACTGGTTATTAAATTTACGTTTTTAAAAATTAAATGCACTATTTACCAAATATAACTAGAATTTAAACAAAATAAAAATGCAAAAAAAAAAACAAAAAATAAAATCAACAGGATTCGAACCCTAGTTTGCAAGTTAACTTATATTATTAAGCGCATGACGAATCCAACCACGCCACGAGAGTTACTGTTGTGATATGTTACACAACGTATTAAATAGTTAACATATTTTAGTTAAAAACACAAAAAATGCGTTATTTTTCGAAAACATAATCTGATCAAAAATTCCTGTTGTACTATTCCGGTTCACACCAATGTACATTACTTAGATTTTTTTCAGATTTTTAGTTTAAACCATCTGGGCTACAGGGTGTGGGACAAACATTTTTTTGCACAATTTTGGCAAAAATCGCATCAAAATAATTTATTTTGCAAAAATAAAATTTTGATCGTTAATCCACGTACTAAGGGCTTTCATTTGATACCCTACTCAGAATTTAAAAAAAATATTTTTTTTTTCGATGAGCACATATTTGTTTATATTTTTAGAGGGATATGTTTTTTAGATGTTTTAGTATTTTTCCTATGTGCGGGTCAACGAGTTGTATAAGCATGCCAAATTTCAACTCTCTAGGTTTAGCCGTTTGGCTACAATTTTGACCGAACAGACAGACAGACAGACAGACAGACAGACAGACAGACAGACAGACAGACAGACAGACAGACGACAAAATGACGGTATAAGGGTTTTTTGGTCATACCTACAAAACCCTAAAAATGGATATTAAAAAAAAAGATTTAAGATTTATTTAAAGATTTATTCAAGAAAAATAAATGTAATACAGGTACATAGAAAAAACAACTTTCTTGTCTGATATATATGACCAATATCCTCATTTATCAAAAAGGGATATTTGGTTTTTGTTAATGGTTGCAACTACGTACATGTGTGAACCTGGATTTTTAAAAATACGCTAATACAAAATCGAAATATCGCAGTACTAATCCATCCAATATTATACCAAATTTTGAAAGGATATTAGGATTCAAAAAAGCAAAAGAATGAATTCATTTTATATGAAAAATATGAATTAATGTTTTTTTTTTTTAAATTTTAATGTTCTAGTTTTTAGGAAGACTGTGAAAATGACTACTAATTTATAAACTCTTACTTTTCTATCATATTTATAAAAGGAAAAAGTTTGCAGTAATGTAATGTATTTTTGTTTTTGTTTTTAAAGTTGTATAAAAAAAAAATTCCAATAAAAGGGTTCCGTAATTTTTCGAACAGCGCATTGGGGTTCCGCGACAAAATAAGTTTGGGAACCACTGGTTGAAAGTATTGAAGTAACGGTTAATCTGTGTGATGTTTAAAATGAAACAACTGTACCACGAACTGTGCAGTATCCGCAAAACGCGACGATAGACTAACATTTCGAATACCAGGTTGCCTAGAAAGATAAAGTAATAAAAAAAAAATATATATATATGGAATATTTACTGATCGGTAGACAATACCAATCAGGAGAGAATTTCAATATCCCGCCACTTAAACGTAATATAACAAGTGCCCACATAATTAGAATTGTACTGGCAGAAAAGTGTTTAAAGTTTTTTTTTTTTATAATTACAAATCTCTTCAACTAATGCCCGGGTTTTAAAGCTAAGGCAGTAAAGAAAGTTAGACCAGAAGATCGAGAAAATCTAGGCACCAAGAAACAAAAGAACCTACGACGAAGAGAGACGTAAAGTGGGAAGAGACAAGGAAACATAAAAAGGACAAAAAACGATAGAGAGAAGTATGGAGAACAACACTAGACAACAACTAACTCGACTGTAGCCTTGCACCGCGATGGAGAAAGGTTTCAGGATTGAGTAAGTAAAATTAAATTAAATTCCTTCCATAACAATGCCATGGAACATGGTACATCATGGGCGTTTTTACCGAAAAGTTAGATTTATTACAGTATAAATACATAGTTATTCAGGATTTCTGAAACGCAAAGCGATGATACATATATACATAATGTAGAAATTAAATATAAAAATACTGCCTAACCGGGAATTCAACCCGTTAACCTAAGAATTTCGCGTTCTCGTTCTAGACCACTAGACTTTATACTCAATCACATGCCTTCGTATTCTTGTGGTCTAGAACGAGATCGCGAAATTCTTAGGTTGACGGGTTCGATTCCTGTGAGGCAGTATTTTGATATTTAATTTCTACGTTAATAACAGTCTGTCCGAAAAAGGCAGAGAGTTATAAAAAAACCTGATTTGCACTTTCAACAAAAGCACTAAGAGTGGGAGGTGAAACGCAGGAGGTAATACATTTTCTACATTTTCAGGAGAGACTATAGCAGACTTAATCCTTGCTTTGATTACTTAGTGAACCAAATTTATCAAAAGTAATACATCTCATTTGAAATAATATCGACGCATATCATAAAATCTTGAAGTCAGTGAGTCGTAAAACACAGTTAGTAACTGAGATTCTTCTTAGAATTATCTCTTGCATGAGTATAGACAGTAAAGTTAAGTTGTCATATTCTTAAATACTCCAAATGAATTTCAAAAGGTTGCGATAATAGGTTTGCTAATTTTTCACTGTCAAGTTCTATAATAATAACAGTTTTTAACGTATAGTAAAACATTGTTATGTTGCTTTTCTCCTGCTGTATTTTATATTAGTTTTGTAGCTTGCATCTGGATAGTATGCTGTGATTTAATAGAGTATTATCGATCGTAGAGTTTACAAATGGCCTTAGGCTAAACAGTAGAGCCGAGAATTTCACTAATCGTCTAATAGGCAAGAATTCCATCGCCCCGGATTCATTTAGGATACAATTTTCTGCTTGGATTGTCCTAAAAATCTGTTTAGATTACATTCAACGTACCCGAACGAAAGAGAACGGTAAGGAAATAAATGTTTGTTAGTGACAGGGTAAAACAACACACTTTGCTCACATCAATGAGCAAATTTACCTGAGTCTTGTTTAATTATTTACTCAATTTACCACAAAGATTATCCATTTTGCTTTTGATGCTTTGGATATTTCCTTAGAAGCGTCAGTTGCTTAATCAAGTCCTTAGGGTTTTAACATTTAGGCTCTTTATTGAAACAAAATGCCAAAGGCTTATCATAACTAAACGAACGATAGAAAATACGTATTATAAGAGAAAGCTACTGTATATTTCGTGGTTAAATGCTTTTTGATTATCACGGATTCATTTTCTATTCACAACGGATGAGTGGAGAAATGGATTTACAGGATTGAACAACTGAATATTGCTCTTCATTTGTTACGATCGTTTCACACTCAAACTTCGGATAGATAGATACGGCTCGGAATTTCAAAACTTTTTTTTTTGGCGACCAAGTTACATAATGGTTTACATGAGTAATATGTATGCATATTAGGTGTACTGGAAAGTTTTTTCGTTTATTTGGTATTACAAAAATAGAAACGAATCGAAAGAAAAAATGTACTTTATTTAGTAAAATAGTTACCATTGTGATCTCTCTGCCATTTATCAAGAAGAGAAAATGTTCCCGATTTATAAAATTTCTGATTTTTTTTAAGGAAAAAATTGTTCAAGGCTCATTTTAACATGGTTCATACCTCTGTGTCTTGTTTCTTAAAAAGTGTTCCAGTGACCTAAATAAGTGGTATTCGGAAGGTAAAATGTCTGGTGAGTAGAGTGGATGTGTTAGAATCTCCCAATCAAGCTCGGAATTTTTTTCACGTGTCTTTTTTTAATGAATGAGGTCAGGCATTGTCGCCTTGAAGAATAATTCTTCTATTCACAATTTCTGACCGATTTCTGGTTAAATTCTGATTCAGTCGATCCAATTGTTTACAGTAGAGATCAGAATTAACACTTTGCCCCGGTTTTAACATCTCATAATAAATGATTCCTTTATAGGGTCTTCAGATCGAAGTCCATCATCCAAGCATAAATTTCCTGATTTAAATTTTTTAAATCACTATTGACATGTGCCTACACTTAATTTATCACCATAAACAGTGCAAATGTTTTATTTAGCATCTGTAGCAGATTTTTTCTATGGAACTCATACAGCATTAAACAGCATAAAAAATGTTTTGATGAAAATTCTTCCGCCATTTTAAAACGCAAGGGTTTAAAATGAAACGAAAACAACAATTAGGTAAACAAGATTACAGAGTTTAATCAAAACGTAAAAGACGTCTGTTTAATTCAGCGAATAAGTTGTGACTAGTTCGCATACTGCACTAATAATAAAAACGAAAAAACTTTCAGGTACACCTAATATATTTATTTATACAAATGTGTGTTATTTCAAGTTATATTTTGGATGAGATGACGATATATTTAAGGTATTGAATGTTTCTGGCATCTTCGTTGGTGTTGTTGGTTGGCAGGTCCTTTCGGATTGCTGCTAGTTCTGCATGAGTACTGCATTATGGCAGGACGGTTATTTGGAATATATGTATATGGGTGTACATTGTACATGGTGTGCCCAAGTCTCAGTCTTATTGGAATCACTTGTTCTTTTGTACGGCAGGCCTATTTACCTACACTGTTTTTTATTTCGGGTAAGTGGTTATTGCGGGTATTATGTCATGCTATTTTCCACTTTACTTCGGATGTAACTTTTTAAGTCCTAACTTGGTATGGGTATATGCATATTTTGGCATCTTTAGCTAGATGGTCAGCTTGTTCTTTGCTTGAATGAAAGAATGAGTTTCTTGCTCTTGTGAATTGTTTTATACAGCGTTTCCTTGATTTTCGCAGCGACAGGATTGGCAGTACATTTTTTTGTTGGACGGATTGGATTACATTGAGCGAGTCACAGTGTATGATTTATATGTCCCTGGTTTCAGTGTTGTTTTCTATTTCTTTTGCTGTCTTCAGGAAACAAAAAGTTTCAGCAGGGAATATGCTCATGATATCGGTTAAGTGGAATTTTGAATTCCGATTGTTGAAGATGAGTCCTATGCCAGTTTTATCTACTTTTGTGAGCATTTCTCGACTTTTAATTTGTAGAAATTTCGGTATATGAATGGGTTGGTATTGGATTTGTTGTATTTTGTGAGGGATAGGTTGAAAGCAGGTTGTTTTAGGAACCAGGGTGGATATTTTATTATTTTGTCTGTCCGTATCGTACGGAATCCAATCTTGAAGATGTTCCCCGAGTCTTCCGGCGAGTGGCGTAGGTAGTCCTTTGAATCGTAACCTTCCAATTTTGGTTCTTTTATGAAATATATTTTGGGTAAACTAGGAAATGCTGGTTTACTTGTGAGATTTGTCAACTACGTTAGTGACAGCTATATTCGTCGGTGTTCAAGTGGTGGCTGGTTGGCTTCGCATTGTAGCTTGCTAATAAGGCTAGTTCTTATAGCTCCCGTTACAAAAAGCTTTGTGAAGAAACATTTCTTATAGTCTCCTAAATTTACATGATTCTTTTGAGAAGACATTCTGTCGTCAATCTGACGAAACTGAAAAATATGATTCTTTCTCTCCGTAAATATTTCGTGAAAATCAAATGAAAACCCAATTTTTGAGTTAAAATGTAATTTGAATTGTGTGGTACATTTTAAAACTAACTGACACATGTTTCAATTATGTAGCATTGAAATTAGATCGCCAGCTGTGACAATCGAGTGATCACTAATCTAATAATAAAAAAAAATGTCAATTTGGCATTTCACTTTAATCTCTGGACACTAAATTAAATGAAAAATCCACTTAGGGGTTTACACACGTGAATTCAGCCTGTTCAATGAATATTTTCATGTCGATTACACTACCAATATTACAGGCTAATAAAAAACAAATCAAATAAAATTTAAACAAAAATACTATTTTTAGTACCAACTTTAAACCTAAATAATCACTTAGCAATTTGCACGTATACCAAATAATTTTGGCGGACAACATACAATATCTTCCAAAGGATATGGACAAGGAGAAAATAAGAGAAATCTATAAACAATTATATTTTACTCTTTTTACTAAAAAATTGATGTGAAGTGTGAATTTTTACACATTTTAGGATTTCGCAGGTATATATTAAGTAAAGCCGGCATGCTGAGTGTGTAGGACAAATTTTGCTTTGTAGTAATCACGGCAAAATGAACGATATTTTTTAAATAATTTATCATCTGTTAATCTAAGAGTTTTAAAAACAAATTTTATGTTAAAATATTTTGTTGTTAATTTTATTTCGAATACCTAATACCATTATTTACGTTTCTAAATATCTGCAGTATTTTTTTCATATAGCAAAGTTCATTAAGATTTTGAAAATTGCGCCTATGGCTTCAATTGGTTGTTTTAAGTCATATGTTCCACCTCTGGTTTCGTATTCATGAAACATAGAATGAAAATATACTGCTTATTAAATTTACGCTCTTAAAAATTAAATGTAACATTTGCCAAAATATAACTAGAATTTTGATAAAATAATTTAAACAAAATAAAAACGAAAAAAAAAAAAAACAAAAAATAAAATTGTCTCCTCTGCCCGGGAGCGAACTGATGTTTGCTACGTAGCAAGTGAGCAAGCTAACCATTAGACCAGGATACGTCTTTCAATATAATGTGTTACATAACTATAACTATTGTACATCGTCAACCAAAAAACACAAAAATGCGTTATTTTCCGAAAACATAATCTGATCATAAATTCCTGTTGTACTATTCCGGTTCACACCAATGTACATTACTTAGAATTGTTTCAGATTTTTAGTTTAATCCATTTGGGCTACAGGGTGTGGGACCATTTTTACACCATTTTGGCAAAAAAGCATCAATATTATTTATTTTGCAAAAATAAAATTTTGATCGTTAATCCACGTACTAAGGGCTTTCATTTGATACTTAACTCGGAATTAAAAAAAAAAAAAAAAACATTTTTCTATGAGCACATAATTGTTTATATTTTTAGGGGGGTCATGTTTTTTAGATGTTTTAGTATTTTTCCTATGTGTGGGTCAAAGAGTTGTTTAAGCATGCCAAATTTCAACTGTCTAGGTTTAGCCATTTGGCTACAATTTTTACCGAACAGACAGACAGACAGACAGAAAGAGACAAACGATAAAATGACGGTATAAGGGATTTTTGGTCATACCTACAAAACCCTAAAAAGGAGTAACACCAAAAACAGTTTTAAGGGAAAGGAAAATATGATAAACAAATAAACAAGATGAGCTGCTCAGTTTGAACGTAATCGAACAAGCATAATGAAGTCCGACATTCCTGTCCAATAAATTGAGACAGACAGATAGACAAACAAAATGACGGTATAAGGGTTTTTTGGTCATACCTACAAAACCCTAAAAATGGCAAACATAACATCTTTTAAATATGTTTCAATTTCTATAACCTTGGAATAAGCTGATTCTTTGTCATTTAATCCTGTTTTCACTTTTTATTTTCTTCTTTTGTAAGAACATTGAACCTCACAGTATCATATTTTGTGATAAAATAAAGATCAAAATGTATATCCTTTGTAAAGCTATATTTTTACACTTTTCATTTTATGTAGTTAGAGTCAACTTCTGCTGTACAGATTCAATACGTATGATCATCACCAGTGTCTGCCATTCGAAAAATGTTTATTTTAAAAGTTGTTATTTACATATACTGTTCTTCCTGGGATCTTTTACAGTTTTCTCACTGAAAATGAAATAAATTTATATTGTTATTGTAAGTTTTTCTAGCTTGAAGCCTTTAAAATGTGGCAGTATCAGTTACAATTTAAAATAATTCTAAACTCAAACAATGAAGTATTATTCAAGGTAATATTTTAAAAGCATATTCATAAATTTTCTACTCTTGTTGTTATAAATACAATAAGATCAAGAAAAAAATCATCTAGTTCAGTGCTTCCTAATATTTTTAGCATCATGGACCAGTTGTAATATATTTTGAAGTTGATGTAAAAAGTCGGTGGAGAACAGTGTTCTACTGAAGCTGACTGGTTAGGATAACGAAATGTACATTAAGAAATTGAATAAAATAAGTAAAGAAAATATACAGTGTTTTTATTTATTTTTTTGTGTTTTATATATAAGATATTTTATTGCCAGGTAATTATAGTACAAGGTGTCTCAAAAGAAATTTTATATTTATTTAGCTTACTGCGTGAACGCAACGTATTCGAGGGGCGCGGGGGTTATGTCAATCGGTAGCCTGGCTCTTGGGAATTCAGTCGCTATGGAGCGTTTCTCGGGAGCAGACCGCGCGTTATGCGTGCGAGAGTTTTACAAAAACGGTGATTCGGCGACTGCAGCGCGTAGAAAATTCTGCAGTATTCGAGGTTTTCGCCACTTAAATGATGCGCCAAGCATTCCTCTCATTCGACATTGGGTTAAAAAGTTTGAAGAGACTGGTACAACGCTGGATAAATCAAAATCCGGGCGACCTAGGTCATCAAGAACGGTAGAAAACGTGGAGAATGTTAATCAGTCTGTTCGTGACGACCCGAACCTTTCAATTCGGAAGCGCGCAAGTGCTTTAAATGTGCATAGATCATCATTACATCGCATTATGCACAAAGACCTAAAGCTGCAACCCTACAAAATTCAATTGGTGCAAGAATTAAAGCCCCAAGATGCCAGTCAGAGGCTTAATTTCGTAAATCAGGTGATTGAGCGATTTTCAACGTTTACCAACATTTTGTTTTCGGATGAAGCTCATTTTCATCTTAATGGCCACGTAAATAAGCAGAACTGCCGCTACCGGAGTGCAACGAATCCGAAACGCAAACATCAGAAACCCCTACATTCGCTTAAAGTGACCGTATGGGCTGCGATGTCGGCGCGAGGAATTACCGGCCCTTACTTTTTTGAAGACGAAAGGGGGCGTGCAGTTACAGAGAATTCAGAGCGTTATGTGGAGATGCTAGACAACTTCTTGGTACCTGAACTGCAAAACTTTCCTGGCTATAACCAAAGAACATGGTTCCAACAGGACGGAGCAACTTCACACACGTCCAATATGTCTCTGCCACGTGTTGGTGAAATTTTCTCAGGCAAATTGATCTCCCGGAGAGGTGACATAAATTGGCCTCCACGCAGTCCAGATTTAACCCCTATGGACTTTTTCCTATGGGGTTATCTTAAATCTAAAGCCGAGACGTCATAAGTAATTTTACTGTTCGATTAAATGAGAGCCGAGAACGCGAGGGTCTATATTTAGACGATATTATTTTTAAGAAATAAATCCCCAAAAAGTGTATTTTAATAATTAATAAACATTTTTTCTATATACAGCTTACTTTTTTATTTAATCGATCCACTAAATATAAAATTTCTTTTGAGACACCTTGTATAATAATAAAAATTAAATTACATCGTGCTTATACGAGCCCTGTCCACTTTCAGTTGGCCCAGCTATGAAATTTTCAGTTTCTTTAGAAATTATTAAATAATAAGTAAATGTAAATGCTGCTTTGTACATTTTTTGACAATATAATCATATTAGAAGCAAAGGGGTCAAAATTTATTCCGTAATATTTAATTTGTGATTATAAAAATAATATTCGTAAAACAAACGTATTTTTCGAGTTCATGTATTCTTGTACTGTATATAAAATAACTGGATTTTTGCGGTAGCTATGTGTAGTAGGCGTTGGAAAACAAAGTTTGTTTATTGACTGTGATGTATTAAAAGTGTTAAGTCTAAATAATTTTAAAACATGGGCAGAGGCAAAGCTATTGATGAAAAAATTCGGTTAATCATTGTGAACTTTGCTAAAGCAGGAAAAACCAATTCCGAAATCGGAAAATTATTAGGTTTGTCAAGATACAGTATTAGAAATATTATAAAATTATACAAAACAAGTGGTTCAGTTGCTCCAAAGCCCCAGTACGTGAAGAAAACTACACTGACGGACAATGACAAACGTGTATTGCAAAGAATTATTAAGGATAACTGACTTGCTAACTACAGTCAATTGAGTGTACTGTGGAGCGATGTTGTTGGAAGACGTGTTTCAAAGTCTACATGTCATAAGGAAGCTAAAAAAATAGGATTTGGAACCTATAAGATAATATTTTTTTAATCGGAGTCTTAAATGTATATTTACAGAAATTTATAAAACTTTCTTAGGCCAAGGAAAAACCATTGTTGACGTCTAAGCAAAAGAAAAACAGGTTGAAATGGGCAAGAGAACATAAAAAATGGAATTGTGAAAAGTGGAACAGCGTGCAATGGAGCGATGAGCCTAGGTTTGAAGTCTGTGTAGGAGACAACCGGAGCAGAGTTGTTCGTCAGAAACATGAAGCATATCATCCCGATTGCTTGAAAAGGAAGGTGAAATTTCCAGCATCTGTCATGGGGTGGGGTTCAATGTCTGCAAGAGGTGTAGGAAAACTTTATCGATGGCATTGTTAACACAGCCAAATATTTAAGTATTTTAGAGGAATCTCTGTTGCCAACTATGGAACATGCATTAATCTCTGGGGAGGATTTTATTTTTCAACAAGATGAAGCCACTTGCCATACGTCAAGAAAATCTTTGAAATGGTTCCGTGATCATTCTATTCCACTTTTAGAGTGGGTTTCAAGTAGCCCAGACTTATCTCCCATCGAGACACTTTGGCACGAAATGAAAAAACGACGGCTAGAACAATTCCAGAATTAAGACTAAAGCTTCAAGAAATATGGGATGATTTTACTCCTCGACAATGCCAAGACCTTGCAGATACTATGCCTAGAAGAATGAATGCCATTATAAAAATGAAAGGTGACGTTACCCAGTGGCAACTTCTGAAATAGGTTTCCAAGTTAATGGCTCTTCAATGGAAATATAATTTCTTTCTTATTAATTTACTTTAATACTTGTAAATATTAATCGTAAATCTCTAAAATGTTTAACTGAAAATAAAATATTACCTAGATTTCATAAGCTATTCGCATTCTTTTAATTGAACACCAATAAGTAAAAATTTCTTAGCTGGGCCAACTGATAGTGGCCAACCTAATTGTATTACTATGTATTCAAGTATAAATATATTAATTATCTTAAAACAGCGTTTAAAACTATGTTAACACACGGTTTGTAACGCCCGGAGAAAGGACAAAACCCAACACTATGTATTGATAAAATGAAATTGGTAAAAGAATAATACTAAAAGAAGAACGAAAATGATAAGAACTAAGAGAGAACAATCTACGGCGAATAAAAGAAGACACACAAAAAAATAGAAATTCGAAGGGACAAGAAGACAGCAAATAGCAACGACTGGTTGGGAAGTGCCCTCGGAAGAGGTCCTTAGATCCCACCGTTAACACAGTCCGCGGTCTACTCAGGAGCAATCTCTGAAAAATTAAAAGAGTGATGGGAGATGATGATGATAATTGAAAACACAAAAATATGGTTTCATGGATTTATTTAACAAAAGAATAGAAATGGAAATAATAACAAATAACAACATGTAACATAACAATGAAACATAGAGAAAGACTACATAACAAAACATATGACACAAAAATATAAGTAAGAATAGCGCGACGCTTTCTCGGGAGGCGAGAAAGGCATCGGGATGGAGAGGATGTGATAATTAAGGAGAAGATGGATTTGAGGAGACGACGGGCATCGTTCCTGGCGGCGGCGAGCGTCGGCGTCGATGAGTTACTCGACATATCGAGAAAGGCTGGTTGAGACGCACTCGTTGAGCGGCGAGTGGTCGGTGACGGAAGCACTCACAGAAGGTGAGTGGTTCCGCGATGGATGAAACGCACTTGTTGAACGACGAGGGGTTTCGCGATGGTTGAGCGGTTGAGAACCACTTGTGTAAAGAAACGAGAGGTTTCGCGAAGGATGAGCGGTTTAGAACCACTGGTTGAATGAAACGAGAGGTTTCGCGATGGATGAGCGGTTGAGAACCACTGGTGCAACGAAACGAGATGTTTCGCAATGGTTGAGTTATTCCTAGATTTTCAAGTTTTCTAGCAGCACTTTGTGATCGACACTATCAAATGCTTTTGATAGATCCAAAAACACTGCTAGTGTGTGCCGGTTTTTGTAAAGATATGGTCAAGAACTCACTCAAAACATGTCACCTCCTACATTCATCTTCAGATGAACTGGAAAATACTTGCTGATATCTACCAGTTGGAAAAACTCCGTGTCTTATACAGGGTACATTCGATTTGACGCTCCGAGCGTTCCGAGCACGTTCTGTACACTCAAACGTGTTCGATTTGACGCTCGGAGTACACTCAATTGCATTCGTTTTGCGATCGAGCAAGCATTTAGAGTGCGCTCTATGTGTTCGGGGTTTTAAGACCGAGCATATGGAGTATGACGTAAAAAAGTGGGGGAACGGCGGGAAAGAAATGAAAGTTTAAAATTAAATTATAAATAAAATAAAAATAATTGCCTTACACAAATAACAATAGACAAATAATATTGTTATTTGTCTATGGCTACAGAGTACGGACATTTTATGTATTTGTGACGTTCTGTAAACAGCAAAAAAATTATTTAAAATACACCGTGCATAAAATTAAAATGGAAAAAATTCATTAAATTAATTCATTAATTATTATTTAATTTTTAATTAATTTTATTTCTTCATCATTGAAAAAAAAATCAAGGAAAAACCGAGGCATATAATTTTGATTCATGACTGACGTGAACTAATCTGACAGTAAAAACGCCGCCTAAAATTGTATGGTTAGATTTTATAAACATTACGTCACAAGAACGCTCGCTCCGTTAGTGCTCTATTCATGACGTCACCATCAACTGTTCGCTCAGCGCTCGCTCTACTCTGTACAACTCGAATGCACCCACAGTGAACCAATTTAAGCTGCAGAGAATAACACTAGCTTAGATTGCTCGTGCTAGATGGAAAGAAAGAATTAGCAGTATGTCTGCCATCTAGAGAGTATTAGTATTGTGTTTGCGAAAAAAATAAAAATAAATCTGTGTCGCGTATTAGACTCTGCAGCCATAAAAAAAGTACATTTCATTTAATACCTGATTTGGAACGATTGATAAGATATATAAAGGGAATGGCTACACTGGTTTATACCTTAACCTAGCCTTCCGCCTTAAGACAGTTAAAAAGAAATCTAAAACCGGTAGTAATGTAGTGGATTTTAAAATATTGTCTGGAGCTGAGCACTGTTTTCAAAACATAACTTTTATTTGCCATTAGTAATGGTGCTACAATAAAAATTTTATGTTGTCATTTTATGAGTAGGCGAGATGCTGTGTACATTACAGGACGCAACTTCAGAACACCTGAAAATGACAACGTGGTTCATGTAGTGTCACATATAAACCGCATGTGTTTATCAATATGTGAACACGTTTAAATTTAATTAACTTCAGTTGCAGTTAGATATTAACAATTACCCCGTAAAATAGCTTTAGGTAAATTACATGCCTTCTGCAAACTCCTGAATACATAGATAATTTTGAATTTATATATAAGCTAAATGTTTATTGTCGCTCTAGGTATACATAAAATATTTTCCTTTCACATTTGTGTAAAAATAATAAACAAAACATGTTTAATTCCTGGAACACCATTATTTTTCATTTAGTCGGAAACTGTCGTTTTAGTCCGTCAGTTCAATGTGCAATATTCAGTATCATCAAACAACCAGCAGTTGATATCAATTAAAGGTTAGTTGAATACAGTTCTCACTGATTCATACTAAGCAACATCAGATGCATTTCAATTTCTACCATCGTATATGACATTTTGTAATTACTAGCTTGTATGTTAGTGTTACTTTACTAAATGCATATAATTCCATACTTGCGTTTAATTAAAGCGACAACAGTCTCCATAACTATTCACATTAACAGGAAGCTTAGGTTGGTCATACAAATAAAAGTGATTATGACCGATGAAAAAATGCATTACTGAGGCTTAGAACTAGTAATAATGATTCTGTACGATGTAATCTGAGATGAAGACACGTCATCGAGTCTAGAAGTCAAGGTTTAGAAATGCAGTGAACCAGATAGCTAACAACCAACAGTACTAGAACAATCTAAGGAAGGTGTATGTTCCATTTTGGACCAAATAATGCAGATGATGGCGATGCTGTGGCTGTTTTCTCTATCTCTGTTGTCTCGGACAGTCAGCCGCGTTTTACCTTGAATCAAAATTTACTTTATCTTGATTGACAAATTCCAAGTTTCTTCAGCAGACCTGTAACTAGGATATGGCCAATGTTAACTTCGCCACAGTTGCCGAAAATATAAAGCAGCCTTTTGTTGCTTTTACGGGCTTTAAGTATTACGCAGAATCTTTGGTCCCATTCAAATTAATTGGGAATGGAGACTCCGAAGAAAGCTGTCCGAAAACTGTACTCAAGGCCGCGTATCACACAACTGTAAGGCAGACGATTACAGTGGATAGGACACGTTATGAGGATGCGGGAGGGCAGAATAGTAAGAAAAATATGGGAAGGAAGATTAAATAGCCATCGACCAGTGGGACGACCTCGCAAAAGATGGAGAGATCAGCTAACCGAAGATCTAACAAGTATTGGTATACAGAGCACATGGCAAGGACTTATGTGAGTGAGGCCAGAAGTCAACCTGACAGTGCCCAAAGAAGAAAAAGAAGAAAATGGGCTTTTAATAGGTAAGCAGTTATCAACTGAGTTAGAATGATTTAAAAGTAAAATTAAAATATTAATTTTATCCAATTTTACCATTATCAAATTTTAGAAGAAATAGTAAAATACGACCCATACGAATCATATATAGTGTGTGCTGTAAATACCAAATTTCAACCAATAATACGATTTTTCGGTCATAAATACAAAATTGCAGAAAAAAAAAAAAATACGGAACGTGGTTGATAATGTTTGGTAGATTGATTAGTAATCAAAACAACCAATATCGAATTCTAGGTTTTCTCGGTTTCTTACTTCCCCTTTATCTTTATCATGGCGCAAAACTGTCCTCTCTTCAAGTAATCCATGATAAATTAATCATCATCGCTTTCAACTGACGATGAATTAGTTAAATGTATCTCGTTTAATAAATATTGTAGATACATATTTACATATACAAATACAATGTGCAGAACACTTGATTATTGAAGATATATTTTTAAACAGAACTGTCGTTTTAAACAAAGTGTCCCCTACATAATCAGCAACCAATAAAAATCATTACTAATCACAACCAAATATCTGGTTATTTTGTAATATTTACGGTACATACTAATAATTGTGGTAAACGTTGATGGTATAATAAAGAAAATTTTCAACGCATCTTTTCGGTATATCCTTGCTAAAAACGAAGGTATACAGATTTACGATAAACTTATTTAAAATAATGATGATAAAACCCTCATTTTAAGATAATGAACCTGGTCCAGATTAAAATCGGTTTCAGCGCATTCAGTTCAAATCGCAAATTAATTCAATCGGCCTCTACTTTAAAATAATGCTAACTATTACTATGATCTCAGGTAAGAGGAGTTTCAGTAAATTTAAAATTATGAACAGCCATTTAATAAAATAAATAATAGGTTCCCAACGCCTAGATAGCCGTATAATGGGCAGAGAAGGTAATTTCTCCGTTTCTAGACCGCTGCTCTTAGATATGAAAGCCGCGTAGTCAGTGTGACCTTTCGAGCGGTCCTATTATTCCTATATAAACAGGTAGTCATTTATAAGTATTAAGTACTTGAGAATGAGTCGACCCAAGAGCTGTCTGCACAATATCGGAAGATAAAAATCCGAAGGAGGTGGGAGGTATCAAACCAGCGTCCCTGTGCTCTGTAGGCAACCGTCTTACCACGGAGCTACTGCAACTCTATTTGCGATCGAGAATGTGATAACAACCAAACACGATCTGTTTCTAGATACAGATTTTCAAGATGTTATACTAGAGTTGTCGTGGCTCCTTGGTAAGATGATTCTCTACGGAGCACAAGGACGCTGGTCCAAATTCCCCTTTCCTAAAAATCCTTCGGAGTTTTATCTTCCGAAACTGTCATCTCTGGGTCGACTCAACCTCAAGTAATTAATACTTGAAATGAGTATCTGTTCATACAGGAATAATAAGTCAGGCAGAAACGTCACACTGATTACGTGGCTTTCATATATATGATCGGCGGTCTAGAAACGAAAAATTTACCTTCTCTGTCACTTATACGCCTATGTAGGTGTTGGGGCCCTATTATTTTTAAATAAAGAAGATTTATTTTGAAGAAAAACTAACTGTTTAAAGCAAATTTTAAATTTGTTCAATAGCTCTGTAGTGTCAAAAGTTATGTAAATAGTTCTAACGTTCCAATTGTGTTCCGGAACATTTTTTTCTCAGCCTTCTCTGACATTTTTACCAACCGCCAACATATATAAGAGAGGTATTGTGCTCATACCGATTTTGACATTTCGAGATTTCGATGGATTTCAACGAATTGAGGTCCCTACATTACGTTTTGACTATTTTTAGCATGATGTCTGTCTGTCTGTCGATATATGTACACGTGCAGAGCAATTTCGGCTTAAAGGATTTTTATGAAACTTCATATTTAAGTTTTTGACATAAATGGCACGAGTCAACTTTTGGTAAAAATCGGTTAACTAGAAATAGGAGTTTACTCGTGTCGGTTTTAAGATTTTTGCGAATATTTCCCTATAGAGAAATATTTCGAAAAAAAAAAAGTTGCTATAAAAGCAATAACTATCAACTTTTACTTGAGATATTTTTTGATAAAGCAGCATAAATTAAACAAGTACTTTGTGATGGCGGTCGTGTAGTTAGATGATCTGTGTAGTTATTTTTTTTTTGCTTGGTCCATTTATTTTTTTAATGCGTAGATCACTGTATATTTGTGTAGTGTTATTGTAATCCTTTGACCAGGCTTCCTTCTCTCGACTGTTTTTGTATCAAAGATTTTTTTTCTGTAGATAAAATGTCGTAATTCGTTTCTAAATAAAAAGAAAAATTCAAATGGGCTGAGAAAAGAAGGTCGGAGGTAATATAAAAAAGAACGAAACGTTATAAATAACAGTTTTTTTCTGAATGTTTTTCAATCAGTTCTTCCGATTACCCATCGAGACTATTGTTGTGCAAAATCAAATTTCATTTGAGACAGACATTCCATGTTTATTAGTTTCATTGTGTTCTCGTATTTCTCAACATTAATCAGAGGTTCAAAACAAGTAATTATGTGCATAGGTAGTAAAAACAGTTTGAAAACTACTTTAGATATATTGATAATGCAAAATTTATGAGTATCGACCTCTTAAGGTTTGTAAATATTGTTCTTTAAACTTAAAATTATATACCATAAATAATTCAAAACCTGAGATAACAGAAAAATGCTTAACAATTGCATATAACCAGCAAACGAGATATGTTTCTGCATCACAAAACATAAAAAAATCACACAAAACCTTTTAACAATCACGAACACACCGTAGGTTTTGTTGTAAATTAAATACAACAAAAAGAAATAGATTAACCAAAAGAAAAAGTAACTCTTTGTTAAGCTTTTGTAACCGAGAAACCCAACCGCGCATTGCAAAACCTTCAGTTCAATGGATTGACTTTGGTCTGCGCTAACAAGGAATACAAGACATGAGTTTGTCGGACAAGTAAATTCAAAGCCTAGATCTAGGAACATCAATAACTACTACTGAAACAGGAAAACGAAGCATTACAGATTGAACAGATGCAAAAAAAAAAAAACTGCAAGCATATAGATAATATATTTTTTCAACCAAACTCTTGACCGTTGCAACTATAGGCTCACTCAGCCTTTTCCAAAATGAGTGCCTGTATTTTAGAAATAATATTCGGGCACATGGGGTGTGCTTCAATGGGCACGTAAATTCTGTGGTCTTGGCTACCGTTTCTAACACATTTTGCTTTTTAACGGGGAATGGGGAAATATCTTCTAAAGAGAACAGGCAGCCCCACGCTGTCTGGTACTGTCGGATTTCTACCGACTAAAAAGTCTTCCGGGGGACACTCTGGAACCGTTAGGGAAACATTTTTTCAGTGTGCCTCCTCCATCTAGGTGTCATCTGGGTACCGTAACTCATGTATTTTGCCCTTCCCACTCCGCAGTCCGCTTTTAACATCTAGACCAGTGGTTCTAAAAGTGGGGTCCGCGGACCCCTAGGGGTCCGCGAAGCGATTTCGGTAGGTCCGTGAAAAACGTGTGAAATATCCTTGAAATGATGAAACAGCATTCGTTCTTAGCAAAGAAATATCTTACTATTTTCCTAATCTGAGAGAATTTGACAAACACCATCAGTTTATTACTAACCCATTTGAACTTTCCATTAGTGACCTGCCTTCGGAGGAAAATTTAATTGAGGAACAGTTTATTGATTTAATAAATGATGGGGGTGCAAAAAATGTTTTCCGTGGAACTTGTTGTAGTGATTTTTGGATTGAAATGGCACAGTCATATCCTAATGTTGCAAAGATGGCTCTAAGAGTCCTCATTCCATTTGCAACCACCTATGAGTGTGAGGCTTTTTCTACACTACTTTCTACAGTATCAAGACAAAATCTCGAAATAGATTATGCGCGACAAATGACATGAGAGTTGCACTGGCCAAAACAAAGCCAAACATAGAAGAATTAGTTCAGGCAAAGCGAATGCATCCATCCCATTAAAATTGTTATTTGTTATTTAACGATTACATAGCATGTAATATTGTATGTAATATTCTGAATACATAATTGTTTGTAAAATAAATGTTTTATTCACTGTACTTTTCCTTTTTTTTTTTTTATTAATAGGGTTCCGCTAGCTCTCGAACAATTTTTAAAGGGTCCGCCATGCCGGAAATTTTAAAAAATTTGAGAAACGCTGATCTAGACTATATTAAATATTCAGGGAGAAATGGCCGTTTGTTTGAAAGTCTGCCCAGCAACGTGTTTAAACGGTCCGAAAATACAACAATACACTAACATATCAGGTTGTCAAGAATGAAATTTGTAGTTAATAATATTGCTAACTTTATCAGCTTATTATTTGACATTGGCTTAATATTTTAACGTTCTGTTTTTTTTTTTTTTATTGGAAATTAACACAACTCGTCTGCTTAAAAAAATCATTGTTTGCTTTAAAAAATAACAAAAACTTTTTATTAATAAATTTTGTTGAAAATGGAACGGTCGGAAATTCGCACTATTATGAAGTATGAGTTCTTACGTGGAAGTATGGCATCGCAAACCGCGCGAAACAGACAATATCAAATTGGGTCGCCAAATTTCGTACAGGTAACTTAAAAAAAAAAACCTGGCTCATCGATCACAGCAAGAATATACTGCAACCAACTGGACGAAATAAAGCAAAAACTTAAACAGCCTAAATTGGCCAACAGATTGACTCTTATCTTATTGATTGATAACGCTAGATCACACACTCCACAAATGACTGTGGCAAAACTACAGGAATTGGAGTTGGAACTTCCTCATCATCCTCCTTACTCACTAGACTTAGCCCCTACTGGCTACCACTTCTTCCGCAATTTGGAAAACTTTTTAATAGAAAAACAGTTTAATTCCGACAATGCTTTCAAACTGGCCTTTTAGGAATTTATTGACTCTCGTCCGTCAGGGTTTTATACCACCGGCCTGAACAGCGTGCCGCTTAAATGGCAAAAGTGTATAGACAACACGGGTGCATACTTTGATAAATAAAATAATTCCTTATATTTGTAAGTTATCAACCAACTTTACCTTTTTTAGGGTTTTGTAGATATGACCAAAAAACCCTTATACCGTCATTTTGTCGTCTGTCTGTCTGTCTGTCTGTCTGTCTGTTCGGTAAAAATTGTAGCCAAACGGCTAAACCTAGATAGTTGAAATTTTGCATGCTTATACAACTCTTTGGCCCGCTCATAGGAAAAATACTAAAACATCTAAAAAACATATCCCCCTAAAAATATAAACAAATATGTGCTCATCGAAAAAATATATATTTTTTCATAATTCTGAGTAGGGTATCAAATGAAAGCCCTTGGTACGTGGATTAACGATTCTGAGTAATGTACATTGGTGTGAACCGGAATAGTTCAGCAGGAATTTTTGATCAGTTTAGGTTTTTGGAAAAAAGCGCAATCATTATGTGATTTTTGGCTAATAATGTACACAACTTATAGCTTTGTAACACGCCACACTGTAACGTGTATGCTGGTTTAGTGGTATTAGACGCTGATTTTTCACCCAAGTTACCCGATCCGAAAGGGATCGAACCCTGTGAGAAGAGAGTATATTATTTTTTGTTTTTTTTTTTAAATTTTTATATTGTTTAAATTATTTTTTCAAAATTCTAGTTATATTTTGGCAAATGTTGCATTTAATTTTTAAAAGCGTAAATTTAATAGCCAGTGGAAATTGTTTAAATTATAATTTAATTCTGTTTCAATGTACACGAAATCAGAGGGGCGGAACTTATAACAACCAATGGAAGCCATAGGCGCAATTTTTAAAATTCTTAACGAACCTTGCTATATAAAAAAAAATACTGCACATATTTAGAAACCTAAATAATGGTATTAGGCGTTCGAATTAAAATTAACAAAAAAAATATTTTAATATAAAATTTGTTTTCGCATCCAAAATAATCATCATTCACTTACTAAATACCTGCAAAATCCTGAAATGTGTGAAAATTCACACTTCACATCAATTTTTTCTACATATTTCATCCTTGACGACCTAATATATATCCTTAATAAGTATACGAAACAGCAAAAATCCTTGTTTGATCATTCTGAAAATAATGGATCCCTGAGTTGCCTGAGTGCTTAAATTTGGAAATTGGCTTTTTTGACCACTTTTTTTGAACACTTATCCTGCGAAAGGCAATAATTTTTTATGTTCAGCATATTTTGTTTTTTGTTTTTTTTTTTTGATTCACAGGAAAAAAGATGAACTTCAATGTTCATTTGCAGATCAACAGCTGCTTTGGTTGTCGAGTTACATACAGTGAAATTTTTAATAGTTTCAGGCAGTTGCCGGATATACCTTCAAATAAAAGGCCATATCTCGCTGGATATTTAATACTGTCACGTGGGTGGTTAGATGGAAATGCAAATCCTGGTTTTAACAATACAATTTATTAAATAGTTATAAAATTATATTGTTATTGTAAGATTGTATTCATCCATGGTAGTTGGGGAAATCTACGGTCCATTCCGTGTTGGCAAGAATTGGCTTCGACCTATCTCCGAGACGAGGGCTGCCCATCAAGGAGTCGAAGAGCCTGGAGGAGCCACCCACTTACATGATGACTGCAGCTTGGCTCACCAGGTGTATTAGTATATATAATCCTTCTCTTGGGCGTCAGCTTGTTGAATAGAACTTGTAGTGGAGTTGGCTAAGTTCCTGTGCCCGGCTTCAGCACGACATCCATTTACTTATACCTCCGATTGACCTAGTTCCGTTATTCATTCGTCATGACAAATATTACCTTATTACGAAAATGCAGCGTATGCATTACGTTATCAGGTTACATATGCTAGACGTTGACAAATAGTTTTTTATCCAAACAGCTGAATGTCATAATGTCTAGGTGTCGCAATCCTGATCTGATATTACCTTTGCGACAATATAACGGCCTAAAACTTTTCACAAGTTTATTTCTAACATTGATCTACAACCAGTTCAATTTCAGCCAAATCCGAGATGGTCGAGCGTGGACCTCCAAACCACTTGACATGTAAAGATAATTTAAAAAAAAAAAAAATCATGTGGTTCGCATTCTTGGTTTAATTTTTTCATTTATTATTTTATCAAGCAGTGATATAACATCCAATTAGTTTATGTAAGATTCTGTGATTTTTTTATATAAACTAATCTAACAATCTCTACAGAATGCCCTACAGTAACTCTGATTTTGATCGATTAGAAGTAAACCTTAGTGCCATGCATAGCATTTACGATCAAACAATGGTTCGTTTTATTACCTTGGTTTAAATGTCGGTAGTTACAGAAGATAATCTTTGTTTTTAGTGGTATTGCATCCTAGAACTTTACTGTGTTTATTTCGGATAAATAGTTGAAAGATACTATCTTTAGAGCAATAAAAGTTTTACTTTTTCGAATTTATCATTGCAGAGTAAGCGCTATTTGAATTATCATTTCAAATGCAGTTCGAAACAAATAATTTGATCATTTAAAATCATTTAGCAATATCAGTGAATCAAAAACAAAGGAAATTACAGTTCTCAACCAATGGTTATTACATATGTGCTTGTATCAATTTATATATACTCAGTTCGGAATCAAGAAGTAGTAATCATGCAATCTTCATGTGATAATTTTGTCAAATTGTCGTCTTTCGTTAGCTGTTGAGACGTAAATTTTATCCCAAAGCCCAAATGATAGTGACTTTAAACTTTCACGTGATTTTATTATTATTTCTGAATTTAGAACAGGGTGTAGTTCTAGTTGAAGAAGATTCCTAGGTAATTTTACAAAACTACTATACATCTGATCTACCCTTACTTACATCTTTGAATTTGCTAAAAATATTAAAGCTCCTGCACGAAAGACTGGAGATTTATCTTGAATGTCGATAACCACCCGAACAGGCTGGTTTCGTAAAGGGCAAAGGTACGAGAGAGCAAATTATGAATCTTCGAAATATTATTGAGGCAACCAGGGTGTTCAATGTACTCACCTATTTGTGCTTTTTTGATTATTCAAAAGTTTTCAATTGTTTTAAGTGGAGAAAATTGTGGAGTGTACTGCAAAGAATGGGTGTTCCTGAACATCTCATTTGATAATAAAAAATCTCTAAGAAGCCGCTACCTGCGTAGTGAGGATCGACGACAAAATATCATCCAATTGGTTAGCAAAGGAATACCACAAGGGTGATTCTCTTCCAGTTGTTATTTAATATTTACGGGAAATATGTTGATGAGTTGGTGAGTGTTGGTAAGAAAAACCCTTGATAAATGCCATGGAGGTATAGTGGTGGTTGTAGAATAATTAACTTACGTTATGCAGACGATACCAAGTTCATTGCTAAAGATGACGAAGAAGTTGAAAATATGATAAATGTTAAGTCGGCAAGTGAAAAACTAGGTCTACAACTAAACAGATCAGAAGCAAATGATCATTAACCGTTGGTCCACTACTAACATTACTCATTTGCTTGGTATAGACGTTGTAGAGTATTTCACAAATCTGGGTTCTGTTATTCCTAACCAGGGTGGATGTACAGAGGAAATAAAATAGAGTGTTGCCCTAGCCAAGTCTGCTATGACCAAATTAACGAGAATATGGAAAGACAAGAACATCATGCCGGAGACAAAAAGTAAACTAGTCTTGTCTCTAGTCTTTTCAGTTGCCCTCTATGCTGCGGAAACCTGAACATTGATAGCATCAGACAAGAGTAAGCAAGACTCCTTCGAGTTATGGTGCTGGAGGCGCATATTGCGAATACCGTGGACTGCAAATCGTACTAATTCTTCCATTAAAGAAGAAAGTCAAATTCCAACCAGGCTTTCCACGCGAGTTTAGCAATGAATTTTTCTGTATTTCGGTCATGTGACACGTAGGACTTTTTGGCAATCTAGAAAGAATGGTATAGAAATCAGCTAGGGCAAAATGGAAAGTACTCGCCCAAGAGGAAAACCTTCTCAAAGGTAGATAGAACAGATAAAACATTATACCGCGTCGAAACCAACCAGAAGTCAGCTTCAGAAATTCAGAAGACCAGCAGATATTGTGCGATATTGTACATACAATCTGACACTGTAGCTACACGCGTCACTACACCGCAATACTGAGCAAAACGACTAGAAAGAAAGGAAGATAAAAACTTAAAACTGCAATAAACTGTAATATTTGAAAGATCTTCATTGAAGTTAGCCAAAGAATTTCTAATAGTTTTATAACATTTTTCTCTCAAAGTGCACTTTTTCTTATTGCTGCGAAACGAGTCGACTTATGAAAAATTAATTTAAAATAAATTTACTTTCAATATTAAACCGTCTCACCTATCTATAGTCTTTGATGGTAAATGCATAAATCATTTCTTACAGAAGCCTGTCAGTTTCTTAATGATTTTATTATCATTTTAACTAGAATTTCATCTTAATATATTAGAAAACTATCACAGAAGTATTTTCCATAATAAAGAAGTTGGAGAATGCACATTGTATAAAAGTAATTAAAGTTTTTTATTATAATTTTCCTCAAGAACTTTATGTATAGTAATATAAAACTTTTCAAAACTAAATAAAATACTTGCCCTATTTTTAATTTCATTAATAATTCTGTTGCATTTTCTTGTTTTTGTATTTTAAAAAACTTACTAAGACATTAGTTTTTATTTAAAGTTTTTAAAGTTAAATTAAAAATGGTAATACTTGTATATTTTAAAGTACTCATTAACATTATTTCTACGCATTGCAAATGGCAAAACCATATTTTATTTGTTTATATTTTGTTGCTTCTTAACATTCTGTAACAACAAACTAAGCTCGACTATTATTAAATGGCCGTTTTAACGTCAAAATGAATAGACCAAAGCTGCACTAAAAAAAAAAAAAAGAAAAGAAGAGACTAGATACTGCTCGAGATGAACATCGATAAAAAAAATGTCAAGTAGGAATTTTCAATCATTTCAGGGTTTTGTAGGAATTTAATAAGTGTGAGAATCTAATAAAATGCTAATTGTGTAGGATAATACAAGGTGTCTCAAAAGAAATTTTATATTTATTTAGCTTACTGCGTGAACACAACGTATCCGAGGGGCGCGGGGGTTATGTCAATCGGTAGCCTGGCTCTTGGGAATTCAATCGCTATGGAGCGTTTCTCGGGAGCAGACCGCGCGTTATGCGTGCGAGAGTTTTACAAAAACGGTGATTAGGCGACTGTAGCGCGTAGAAAATTCTGCAGTATTCGAGGTTTTCGCCACTTAAATGATGCGCCAAGCATTCCTCTCATTCGACATTGGGTTAAAAAGTTTGAAGAGACTGGTACAACGCTGGATAAATCAAAATCCGGGCGACCTAGGTCATCAAGAACGGTAGAAAACGTGGAGAATGTTAATCAGTCTGTTCGTGACGACCCGAACCTTTCAATTCGGAAGCGCGCAAGTGCTTTAAATGTGCATAGATCATCATTACATCGCATTATGCACAAAGACCTAAAGCTGCAACCCTACAAAATTCAATTGGTGCAAGAATTAAAGCCCCAAGATGCCAGTCAGAGGCTTAATTTCGTAAATCAGGTGATTGAGCGATTTTCAACGTTTACCAACATTTTGTTTTCGGATGAAGCTCATTTTCATCTTAATGGCCACGTAAATAAGCAGAACTGCCGCTACCGGAGTGCAACGAATCCGAAACGCAAACATCAGAAACCCCTACATTCGCCTAAAGTGACCGTATGGGCTGCGATGTCGGCGCGAGGAATTATCGGCCCTTACTTTTTTGAAGACGAAAGGGGGCGTGCAGTTACAGTGAATTCAGAGCGTTATGTGGAGATGCTAGACAACTTCTTGGTACCTGAACTGCAAAACTTTCCTGGCTATAACCAAAGAACATGGTTCCAACAGGACGGAGCCACTTCACACACGTCCAATATGTCTCTGCCACGTGTTCGTGAAATTTTCTCAGGCAAATTGATCTCCCATAGAGGTGACATAAATTGGCCTCCACGCAGTCCAGATTTAACCCCTATGGACTTTTTACTATGGGGTTATCTTAAATCTAAAGTTTACGCCAATAAACCGACTTCACTGGCGCATTTGAAAGAAAATATGCGTCACGAAATGGCAGCCATCCCTGAGTCCACCTGCCGAGACGTCATAAGTAATTTTACTGTTCGATTAAATGAGTGCTGAGAACGCGAGGGTCTACATTTAGACGATATTATTTTTAAGAAATAAATCCCCAAAAAGTGTATTTTAATAATTAATAAACATTTTTTCTATATACGGCTTACTTTTTCTTTAATCGATCCACTAAATATAAAATTTCTTTTGAGACACCTTGTATTTTGCTCAATAATCAGTGGCGAATTAAATTGCTTGGGGGCCCTGAGTGGTAAAATTAAAATGGGCGCTCTACCATTTTAAATAGAATGGAAATATTTGTATATAGGCCTCGGTGGGTGCCCCGGTTTCGTGGGCCCCGGGCGGCCGCCCAATCCACGCACCGCTTAATTCGCCTCTGTCAATAATCACATCAAAATCAACAGTTTTTGATGATCACGTTTATTCGCTGCTGAGTATTAAGAGCTTTCATTTAATTTATTTACTCGAAATTTAAACCACTTGTGAAATACACAATAAAATTTAATTTAAAAAATCCCATCCATTTTTTCTGAGAATTGCTTTGTATTTAAATCTTTAATAAATCAATAAGAAATATATTGATAAATGGCTTAATTAGGGTTTTGTAGGTATCACCAAAAAACCCTTATACCGTCATTTTGTCGTCTGTCTGTCTGTCTGTTCGGTAAAAATTGTAGCCAAGCGGCTAAACCTAGAGAATTGAAATTTGGCATGCCTATACAACTCTTTGATCCGCACATAGGAAATATAAAATACTAATGGCCGGTTGCTAACGTAAGAATTATCCCTAACTATCCCTGAGTTAAAATCATTTGTTTTTGTATGTTGTAACATACAAAAACAAATGATTTTAACTCGAGTTAGAGAAAACTCTTACATTAGCAACCCGCCATAAAACATCTAAAAAACATATCCCTCTAAAATATAAACAAATATGTGCTCATAGTAAAAAATAAATATTTTTTTCTTTCGTGGATTATCGATCAAAATTTTATTTTTGCAAAATAAATTATTTTGAAGCGATTTCTACCAAAATTGTGCAAAAAAATTTTTTTTGTCCCTGTAGCCCAGATGGTTTAAACTAAAAATCTGAAAAAATCTTAGTAATTTACATTGGTGTGAATCTGAATAGTACAACAGGAATTTTTGATCAGATTATGTTTTCGGAAAATAACGCATTTTTTGTGTTTTTTGGTTGACGATGTACAAAAATTATAGTTATGTAACACACTATACTTGAAGACTATCATGCTCGCTTGCTATTCAGCAAACAAGGGTTCGCTCCCGGGCAGAGGAGACAATTTTTGTTTTGTTTTTTTTTTTTCATTTTTATTTTGTTTAAATTATTTTGTCAAAATTCTAGTTATATTTTGGCAAATGTTGCATTTAATTTTTAAGAGCGTAAATTTAATAACCAGTTGGATTTATTGGATTTATATTTTCATTCTATGTCTTATGTACACAAAACCAGAGGGGCGGAGTATATGACTTAAAACAACCAATTGAAGCCATAGGTGCAATTTTCAAAATTTTAATGAACCTTTCTATATAAAAAAAATACTGAATATATTTAGAAACCTAAATAATGGTATTAGGTATTTGAAATAAATTAACAAAAAAATATTTTAACATAAAATTGGTTTTTAAAGCTCTTAGATTAAGACACGATAAATTATTTTAAAAATATTGTTCATTTTGCCGTGGTTACTACAAACCAATATTTGTCCTACACACTCAGCTTGCCGTCTTTACTTATTATATACCTGCGAAACCAATGAAATGTGTGAAAATTCACACTTCACATCAATTATTTTATTTATTTTTTTTTCAATTTTAAACATGAATTCATCACCATTAACAATGGTGTATTCGATTTATAAATAAATATTTCATTACTATAAATTATTTATTGCTCCTTCATACCTTAAAAACTAAAAATAAAAGGAGTTTTCACACATAAAATAAAAAATACAAAAGGATCAAGATTTAGCCATGACTTAAAAAATAATCAATTTCGTCAAAAACACAAAAAATGCTTCTGACAATATAATCTGATCAAAAATTCCAGTTTTACAATTCTAGTTCACATTAAAGTGCATTTTTCAGAAATTTTTCAGATTTTTGGATTAACCCCCCTGGATTGCAGGGTGTGGAACAAGAGTTTTTTAGCACATTTTTCTACGTCTTCAGAACTCGCCTACGGTTCGTGTAGTAAATTTAAACCCCGTGTAATATAGCCTACATTATATGCTTGTTAAATAAAATAATCTTATTGTAAAAAACTGGAAAATTACATTAAAAAATACGTATTTTTTAGTTATTAGTAGTATTAATAATATTATATATAAATCCTACTAGTCGTAAATTGTATTATAAAATAAATAGTTATTTAAACTTTAAGGGAGGCAAGTAATATATACTAGTATTGGGCGTTTTTGCGCCCGAGCGACTGCGAGAGATAGTAATAGTGTCCGAGGTTGGTAAATATTTACCTTCCGAATTGTTTATAGTATTTTTCCTACTCTCAAAGTTATTTTAATTGCATAGTTTCTTTTTGATTAATTTATTTTAGATATTTGAATAAAATATCAGTATGTCTGTGGCCGGTTGCTATCGTTATCATCAAACAAAGCGTGAATATTAAAAGCGTTGTGTCAAAAGTCAAATGAATTGGAACAAAACTGAAAAAGAAATGGGAATTGATGAGGTTACAAACGCTGAAACAAAGAAACGTTACCAGATGGCATAAAAATTTAGGTTTTGTTTAATTTTTTTCACTTTCCCGGGGGAGGTATATTTATCTTACATCCCGTTGTTAATAGTAACCAAAGCTTCCTCGGTAATGTGTATCTACTTCCATCAAATCAATGATATAACAATATACTTACATGTAGAGAGTGGAAAAAATAATTTTTGTTGTCTGTTTGTTTAGTTTTGGAAAATTCCTGAAATCTAAAACTAAACAATTTCAAATTTTACAAAGCGAACAAGGTAAACAATGTAGGAAATAAATTATATTTCTTTAGCATTATTCAAAAAATAGTCATTAGAATTATTTTCTCTTCCTTTACCATCTATTTTGTTTCTTCAACAGTCTGAAATGAACAGTAGGTAAGTATTGTTTTGACACCTGGCGTGGTAAACGTCTGCCAACGAACTTATTTTATAAAATTCCATTATTATTTTTTAAATTTAGCGGCGGCCACCTCAAAAAGCTTCGCGGGCACCAGGTTGTGGATCCATGCATTCACATTTTCAACCATATTTCAATCTTCCGATGATAGACAAAGTTTGAAGTTGATATCTGTATGATTTGGGTCTAACAAATGTTGCTTCTCAATGAAACTGTTTTTCGATGACAGCGCTATTGGATAACTGTCAGAAATAATCTAGGTTAAACACAAAGCTATAGGTATGTTACCTGTTTTAGATAAGTATGGTAATGTTGTTGATATAACAAGATGTAATACTGATGAGTAAGATGTAGAGTCGTTATAGAGCTGTTTCTGTTTATCATGAAATGAGTTCACTATGTAAGTATATGTACGAATGTTAGGTAACGGAGGTGTTTGCAAGATAAACAAGCCACAAGTAAATCAGGGTGTAGGATGAAACGAGAAACAGAGAAAACAAAGTTGGACTGGGTAAATAAGGACAAAAAGATAAACCAATAAACAGAGGGTGAAGTCATGAAGTTAAATGCTTTGCCGTTTCTTATGTGAGGACAAGAAACAAAACAGATAAGGATTATTGTAATTGTGGCCTTAAAATGTTAAACGAGAAACAACACATTTTGTTTTTCGAACATCTATTTACATACAATTTTAAACATCAATTTGTTTCTATTGTTCTACTAACATATTTCCAAACCAACAATATATTTCTCATTTCTGATTAAGATTCATACGTCTTGTACAGTTTGTGTTTGGACAATACTACTTCATGTCATAGATTAATTTAGCAACTAGCACTCAGATCATGGCTACCTTATTAAATCTTATTACATATTGTTGTTTTGTTTTTAAGCATGCCTTGTAATTGTGATTTTGTTTTTTTTTACTGTTTGTCTAAAAATAGTGTAAATAATAATAGAGAATTTTGTTCTGGCAATCAGTAAATATATTACCTGTTTTTTGGGTTTCTGTATCTACCTAGTAGGGACATAAATACTGTTACAAATATTTTATGAAATAAAATGAAAACTACAATTAAGTTTTTTACCAAATTTTATTGACATTTGCACATATACATAAGTTATTCATAATTGGTAAAATTATTCAAAATGACCACCTTTGGCTTTAATGCAGGCCTGAAGTCGTACAAGCCAATCATCGATGGCCGCACGTACGACTTCCATGGAAAAATTGGCTACAGCTAGAGCTAAAGCCTGTTTCAGAGATTCAATATTTGGCTATCGTTTGTGGCAAACTATGTCCTCTAAAACGGTCCATAGCTTGTAATCTAAAGGATTAAAATCTGGACTTGCAGCGGGCCAATCTTCTAAGCCGATAAAATCGGGAACATTTTGTTTAAAAGCCACGTTTGGGTTATTTTAGCCTTATGGCCTGGAGCAGAATTCTGCTGGAATGTCCATGACTAATCTTGAAAGAGAGTATGATTGAGGGGTTTCACAACATCTTCCAGGACCGTTTGTTGGTAGACTCTAACTGATGTTTTCACCCCTTTTTCACAAAAATGAAGGTCAGTTACGCCATCATAGGAAACGTCCCACCAAACCATCACTGAAGCTGGGTGCTGACCTTTTTCTATCCTTGGAACTACTTCCGAGGCTTCACTAGATGACCTGGCATAAACACTGTCATTTTGTTTGTTGAATTTTTCCTGTATAGTAAAAATTTTCTCGTCGGTAAAAAGGATTTTCTTGTGTTTGTCTTCTGTGTACTTGATTAACAAGCGTTTCGATTTTTCGACCCTATTTTTTTTAAGAGGCACAGTTAGTAATTGTCCAGTGCGGAGTTTGAAGGCCCCAAGACTCAAGTCGTTTTTCAAAATGCGCTCCATTGATTTTCGCGAAATTTTCATTTCGCGGGACATAATTTTTTGTTTTCGCAACGGATTTCATGCTATTCTGGCCTTAACAGCTTTGATAACTTGTAGCGTGCGTACTGTTCTAGGGCGACCGGATCTTTTTCGGTCTTTTATGTCCCCAGTTTCCTTAAACAATTTAATGCACCGATATACAAACATTCGATTAATGCCGAGCGGACGTAGCGTCATAAAAATGTTTGATTTTTCCATCTTACATTTATAAAGCGCAATAACTGCAATTTGGTTTTCTTTGTCTGCCAATTCCATGGTAAGACACAACACAAAATCAAATTCTTTCCACAGTAAAGTAATTTATAGGTTAACTCACGATTATCAACTGTCTAAATTTGGGTGCGCTCATTTGTATTATTTTTATTGGGTGCGTTCATTATTGTAACTGTATTTATGTCCCTACTAGGTACACTTGTGTGTTTCTACATTTACTAGTGATTTCAGCACCGTTTCTGATCTTCGCTCTTCTAGACACCAACAAAGATAAGTATTAGCATTAAGTATCTTTTAAAACAATTTATTCCCTGTGAACAGCATGGTTTTTTCAAAGGTAGATCGGTTTTGACTAATAGAGTGCCTTTTGTTCAATATTTAAGTGAGTGTGTTGATCTTTGGCAACAGGTCACTACAGTATACACAGATTTCTCTAAAGCATTCGATAAAGTACATCATCCTACATTATTATTTAAACTAGCGAAGTTTGGAATAAGTGGTGATCTGTTCCGGTAGATTGAGTAATACATTTTCAAACGTACTCAATTTGTTGTTGTAAATAATTTTAAGTCTCCTACAGTTCATGTCACATCAGGCGTGCCACAGGGTTCCCATTTGGGGCCACTGTTCTTTTCCATATTTATTGGTGACATCGGCACATGCTTCAAATATTCTAAACATCTATTGTATGCTGACGACTTAAAGTTATTTAAATGTATAACTAAGAATGAACATTGTGTAGAACTTGAGGCTGAACAGACTTGTTGATTTTTGTACTATTAATAAACTAACACTAAATCCAACAAAGTGCAAGGTTATCACGTTCACAAAAAACTTGAATCTTTAAAATACAATTTCAATTTTAATAATCTGCCACTGCAACCAGTATCAAAAATTAAGGACCTTGGAATCATCTTGGACTTGCAAATTAATTTTCGATTAACACATCGACCTTATTGTAAAAAAATCTCTCAGAAACTTAAGCTTTATATTCAGAGTTATGAGCGAGTTTTCCAATCATCAAGTGTTTATCATTTTAACAGTTTAATTAGAAGCACACTAGAATATGCCTGTCCGACGTAGAATCCTCGATATATTATATATATTGACAGAATAGAAAAAGTTCAAGAGAAATTTATCAAAAAATTAGACTATAAGTTTAATAGACACCTGCATTTTCGCTCATACGAAGAAAATTTAAAATTCTACAAGATGTAAAGTCTGCGTGATAGAAGAACTGTCCATGATCTAGTTTTCTTATATAGAATATTAAATAATTAAATAGATTCTACTAACTTAATTCCTTATTTTGAATTTAATTGTTACCCATATGTTTTGAGAAATCGTATGTTGTTACCGCTACAACAGTAATCTAGGAATAAATTGACCAATTGCTAGAATATCTTCTTTTAACAGACTCAACACAGATCTGGACATGTTTCCCTGTTCACTACAATATTTTAAAAAACACTGTCGAAGTGTATCGGGCTAAAAGGAGACTATGCTGAGAAATAAAAACGAATCAACCCAAAATAATGTCTTTTTCTATTGTATTGTATTTAGTAAGAACTTATTGATTTACCCTCGTGTAATGTTCAAGTGTTAGAATGTGAACTTGTTTCTTCGACTATTCTCCGTATCTCTCATTGTCTATTATAGTGCAGTCCTCTGAGCACCATAAAAACTATAAAACAGTATAGAAGATGACCTGACACTTAACAAATTAGGAAAAAAATATAGGAGACTTAGGTGAGTGAAGTCAGAAGACAACCCGAGGAACCGTAAGAAGAAATAGGTTGGCAATTTTAAATGTCTAAATTACGTAAATGAAAAGAAGTTAATAAATGCAAAAACATTAAGTCAAAACATTAATTTAAAAAAATATTTTCCCCCGGAGAAAACATAAAACCCCAACTTTCTCTCAAAAATAACTTTAGTCTCATAATGCCAAGGTGTAAGAATATTTATTTTAATGACCCCGCAATATTTCTATCGTTGAAAAGAATGAGTGAATTTTTAACTTTGCATGACAAAAGGTTCCATTCTTTGGATGGTCATGTTCTTTTCAACGGCGATATAAATGACATTAAATCTGTGACATAAATAGCCGAAAGCCTCACAGAAAATTTAATGCAAAGTGTATGTATTCACAACAAAAGGCGTTACATTCTTTACGAAATGTATTTTATGTTGTATGTGCGTGAATAGGTTGACCGATCCTTTAACTAGTGTTACTTCCGTGCACTGTACACGTTTGCGCGTTACGGTTGCTGATTTTACCCACGAATCACTAAAGCAGCCTTTTATATGATACAAGCCGGGTCCTAAAGTAATTTTCTTGTTATCGTGGGGAAGAACGACAAGTCTGATAAACTTATCGGAAGATACGTTATTTTTATTTATCAGTTCGTGGAGAATTTTTGACAGTTTTAAAGTTTTGTTTTGTTAGCTTTTATTTATTATTCTATTTTATATAATATAAAAATTTTAAATTATTAATAGCTCTTCTGATAAACTTGTATGAACCTTAATTTCTATAGCGTGATTGAAGATGAGAAGTCAAAATACATTGCTTAAGATTTTTTTTTTGCTACACAGTATAACAACGTATAAGGGCCATTTCTTGACTAGTCAGCTTCGGTGAGGATTTAGATGGTACTGAATGAGTTTTACAGAAGTACGCTCGGTACTTTTAGTGCGTTTATATGATCCATATTATAGGGTCCACGAGAGATGGCAAAGTGGTCCGTGAGCCATAAGGGCAATATTGACATATTTCTCAAAAACCAAATATAAAAAATTAATTACATTGTGTAAGAGGGCACAGTCAACTAAAAAGCCATATAGTTATTGTATCAACGAATATTTTTTTTTACATAATACGTACCTAGTACCTTTTTTTTATTCAGGGAAAATCTTTTATAGACACCAATCTGGTAGTGTCGGAATCTCCTTCAATTGGCCTACCGAATAAAAACCCTGCTTGCCCCTTTTTTCCCACCAACGAACTATCTGTGGGTATTTTCATCTTGGAGGGAACAGGCTAGCTCAACCTATCTTCACATTCCCCTATTCTGTCTTTCTCGTTCGTCTGTCTCCTTCCTCTTCGTAATGGCTGACAGCATCTGTCGCACCGTTTCCCAGTTTTCCCTGTAGTGCCGCATAACCTGGACCATGTTGTCGGGTGTAAGGTTCTCTCCTGTTATCATGTATGCTCGCAATCTTTCTGCAGTCCATCATACGAATAGTGTATGTTTGGCTGCGTCGACTGCGCCGCAGTAGGTACAGTCGTCGTCCTGGTCCTTCCCAATCCTCAGGGTGAAGAACTTAAAAGACCCATGGGCTGTCAGAGCTTGCGTGACATAGTAGTCTATGTTCCTGAACTTGCAGGCCAGCCACTCTGGTATGTTGGGGATGAGCCTTTTTGTCCACTGCCCTTTGTCCTGATTCCTGGACCACTCCTCTTGCCATTTCTTCACCGAATGTGTTCTGGCAGCGTTTCTCACCTCAGATCCTCCTCCTGCCTCGTATATCTGTCGCCTTTCCTCTGCAAGGAGTCGCAGAGGGAGGGTTCCTGTCACTACTTGCAGAGCCGCAGTCGACACATTGCGGTAAGCCGAGGCTACCCCTATTAACGCCTGGCGTTGAGCTTACTCATATAACTTGTTGTACTTGCCATATCCCAGCATTCTGCACCAAACAGAGGCTCCGTACAACAAAGTTGAGTGAACTGTCCCCAGCTAAATCTTCCTTTTTCCCCAGTTGGGGCCTCCAACGTTCGGCATCAATCGTCGTAGCATACCAGCTCTTTCTTCCGCATTGTTGGCCGCCGTCTTAAGATGTTCCGCGAATGAACCGTTTGCGCCAAAAATGATCCCACGTACCTAGTACCTACCATACGTACATATGCACGTACCTAGGCGATTACTGCAAAAGTCAGCTGCGAAGTCAAAAAGAAGCTAAATATACTATAACTACAATCCATTTTAGAAAAATAAAAAAAATCCGGAGGAGGACTCCCAATTATCCCTTTTCTCCATAATGTGTGGAATACATGGATGGAGGGGTATGTATTTATTCTTCTACATAGTCAAAATTTAAATTGAGACACTTGGTACAACTTGGGAAGAGTTTTTGGATAAGTTTTTCGTAAAAATCAGCCAGTTTGTCACTGCTGTTTTAACTTCATGATTTTGCAGTCGTCTACCATCCAGCAAGTTCTTGAGATGGAAGAATAAACGACAATCATTTGGCGCAAAGTCATAAATGATGGCAAGTCAAGGGCCTATATTATATATGGATGTATGTATATATAGACTCCCTGGATAGGAGTCCGTCAACATCAAAAGTTAGTACATGGGGTCTGTGATGCCAAAACGGTTGGGAAACACTGTTGTAGAAAACAAAGGAAAGTATGATGAGAAAAATTGTCAAATAAAAGTTCTAATGACGATCCATACTAGATATCCGTAGTTCGTCAATCCCGTTGATAAAAGGACTATTGTATACATAGTAGGTATTTTCAACAAATCAGTTTTTTTTTTCCTGTGTCCAAATTAACTTTTAATTCTTTAGTGTTTGAGTCGTAGTCTCTCGTCGTATTGTTCTCATTTTAGTAGATTCTATTTACACATCTCATTGATCTAAAAGGCGACATTACAACTTCAAGACAAGGGTCGCAAACTAAAAACTTTCCAATAAAGAAAATTAAAGCGATAAATTAAGAGCTCAACAATTAACGTAAGTAGGCATAACTCGTAGAGAACAGCCAGAGCCAAAGGCTAATATAAATAAAGGGCGATGGAACCCGGGGAGAAACACTAAGGAATTATTGATAATCTGAAACGTTTGGGCGCAAGTGTGGGATGAGAAAATGGTGGAGAGAAAGGGAGGGTTAGTTTAATGTGATGATTAGATAACGACCCGGCAATGTCTGAATAATATACGAACAAACTTGTCCCACAGTTCACTCTGTTTGTTTTTGTTTTCAATTTTTAAAACAGAAACTAATGACTAAACTAAGTATTGATTTAAAATGATAATATTTATCAGACGTACCCGTACTTTTTACGGTTTGTGTTACAAATATTTTTGCTGTAACGTAAATGAAAAGTGAGATATTTGAATTTGCCAACGGAGTGACCGAGCGCATTAAGTCGTGCAGTTTGAACTGGTAAAAACAGTCTGGATAGTGCGATCGGTAATTCGATTCTCTGTTGGTGATATTATTCGGGTGAGAATAATATGTTTACAATACTCTCATTTCACAATCATTCACCCCTCATCCAGGTGTAGGAGTTCGCCGCCTGGCATCGGCGATTAGCCTAGTTGCAGAAATAGGCCTATGTAAAATAAATTAATAAATAAATAAGAAATAAGATATCTCAATTTAAAGTAGCGCTTCCCGCAGCCTCTCAAGTATTCATCTTATTAAAAACTAGCTGATAAACACCTATTTGGTACGATTTTTATTAAGTAGATTTTTGTTGACAAGTGAGATATTTAAGATGTATAGGTAGCGCTCCCTATGCCCCCCCCCCAAATATTCAACTGGTTAAAAACAGATTAAACAGAAGTTTAACAACTTTTCTTATAAATATTTGTTTTCTGTTAAATGATAAAAAAAATTGATAAATGATAAAGTTGGATATTTCAAATTCATAAGTAGCAGACACCTTGGCCCCCTAAATAATCTGCTTATAAAAACTACATTCAACAGAACAGAAATGTTTCTTCATTATATACAAATTGTCTTATATACATTTTTGATGTAAAATAAATAATAAGTGAAATATTTCGATTTTGATTTAGTGTGTGTCCCCGTAACTCCCCAAATATTCTTTAACCCCAAACCGAAAAAAACATGTTTTATTATTATAAAAAAAAATTTGTTATATACGTTTTACTGTTAAGTCAATAAAATGGAAGATATTTCAAAAGTTTAGATTTAGGATCAGAAATTCTGAGTGTCAATTGCTTAACTTCAAAACCCACGTCATCAAGATGGTTAACCAACCATCAGCTGATTGTATTACACAACAATGTTTAAAATACTATTATTTATTGTTGCCAATTCGACGTAGCCATTATATATATATATATATATATATATATATATATATATATATATATATATATATATATATATATATATATATATATATATATATATATATATATATATAATGACGTGGGTTTTGAAGTTAAGCAATTGACACTCAGAATTTCTGCTTTTTTAATTTAATTTACTAATTTTTAATAATAAAACTATATAGTTGTAGTTATAGTTTTCGAAAGTAAAATAAATCAAATTAATGGTAAATGAACAAAGATATCCGAGAACTGTAAAGGCCGAGTATCACACAAGAACTGAGAGGTAGACGATTACAGTGGATACGACACGTGATGAGGATGAGGGTGGACAGAATGGTTAGGAAGATACCAGGGTTGCCTCTTATATTTCGAGATTGCACTAAACTAGTGCTGCCATCTGGCAACTGACGCATCTATCGAAAAGTTTGACATTTTTGACTGTATAAGTACTGAGAAAGTTTTGACGTACGAGCCCTATTTGCGTTGTTTACAGTAACTTGAAAAAATTCATCTCGGCTAAAAAACTTTCGACGTGGACTAACCCATCAGTGCATCGATGAACTTAATTCGAACTTTTGGCGATGAAGCACCATTAAGGATTACTGTTTATCGATGGTTTGCCGACTTCAATCGTGGCCGTAGGTCACTTAAGGACGAATTTCGTGATGGTCGTCCAAAATCGGGGCTCTTCCGGAAAACATTGATGCTGTGCGTGAACTGATACTGCAAGATTGTCATGTGACATCGTGAGATTGATGTATCCTTAGGCATTAGTGGGACCAGCATTTATTCACTATTGCATGAACAATCAGCCGTCAAAAAGATTTGTTCGCGAGTGGAAAAAGTGCTTCGAAAATTGGTTCAAACGTATGCAAAAGCGTATTGATCTTCATAGTGAATATTTTGAAAAACAATAAAGCCACTTTTGTTGATAAATAATTGTTTTTGATCTCAAATTCAGAAATATAAAAGGCAACCCTCGTATGGGAGGGAAGATTGAATACTTGTCGACCATTGGGAGACCTCACAAGAGATGGAGAGATCAGCCAACAGAAGATCTAACAAGTATTGGTATGCAAGACACATGGAAAGACCTGAAAATGAACAGATCAAGATGGAGGACTTATGTGAGTGAGGCCAAAATTCAACCCGACAGACAGTGCCCAAAGAAGAAGAAGGTGACAATAATCAATAAAAACGCACTAAACGTACCAAATGTACCTCTGTGAAACTCACCCAGTGCCAGCCAAGACAGCATTGAATCTAACTAGTCACGAAATGGTCCTCGTATGTTGTTAAACTGTGTAGTAAAAAATTCAAGGAGATGAAACAATTGTAGATAAAGTATGTAACTTACTCGCATACAATGGCTATATTACACTCGGATGATTACAACCCAAGCCTATGGCTTGGATAATAAACTTCAACCTCGTGCAATATAGCCTCCATTAAATGTTTATTATATAATATACTATTGTTTTATTAAGGTTAATTTTCAGACGTTGAGACATCTTTCAGAATATTTGAAGGTACGTCAGTTTATAAGGCAATATATGTAGTGTGCGTAATTTGCTGCTGTATGGAAAATGGCCCGCAGCTCAAATTAACATTATGTACAGTATGTAACTCGAAACTCCATTCTTTCCATATATAAATGCGTACTTGGAAAAGCTGTTGTGTATTAAAATAAAAATTCCACCCATTTATTTCGCGATAAATATAAAGCCAAGTCATTAAAATAAATTCCTCCACTTTTGTTAAGACTTCTTCGTTGTGTTGGTATTAAAAGTGAATTAGGGTTCGCGAAAGAAAGGAGCCTTTCAGGTAAAGTTTGTGCTGGGTCAAGTATACTTTATAAACAGGGTAAATTATCTGAAATTAAGATGAAAAATATTATTTTAAAATATTGTCACAAAAGATTATTAGGAATAAATTTAAGCAAAAAATGTTTAGAGAAAATAATTATTCAGACAGACTTTATATCGTGTTTTATTTTTCAGTAAAGTGGTTTTTTACACATTTCAGGGTTTTGAAGGTATTTAATAAGTGCAAGAAGCCAAATGAATGCTGGATGTATAGGAATATTTCTTCTATAATCATATAAAAATCAACAGTTTTTTGATAATCGTTTTTATTCGTTATTTGAGTATTAAGAGCTTCTATTTAATTTTTTAAACAAAATTTAAGTAAAAATTCGTCAATAAAATTTAAATTAAAAAATCATAGCGATTTTTTCTGCATTTTCTTCGTATTAAAGTTTTCATTAAATTAATAAGAAATAAATAGGTAAATTGCTTCTTTTTCTGAATTTCAGAAACGTATTTTTCACTATTAATAATGTGTTATTTCTTTTATAAGTGTTTCATTACTATATATGATTTATTTCTTTTTGTTACCTTAAAAATAAAAAACTAAAGTAATTCAAACAATAGGTTGAATAAAGATGTATAAAGGTAAGCGAAGATTACTGAATATTACACACTACGCTCTAAACTAGTGTTTCCCAATCTTTTTACTCTCGTGGCACATTTTTCAAAGAATAAAAATTTCGCGGCACACCTATGTTGTCATAGAAGAAGAAATTTTGAATACAGACGCCGCATCAGGAAAAAAATGTCAATTTAAATTCTTCATAAAATGATCCTTCGTGTACTTTATTCTTATTAATGGTATTGTACGTATATTTGGACAATAATTTTAAATTAAACACTACGCTAGTTTCTTTTTTAAGATTTCCGGGCACACTTGCGGAACATTAATGTGCCGCGGCACAACCTTTGGGAAACACTGCTCTAAACACATGAACTCGATTCCCAGCTGTTATTTTTATTTTTTTATTTTTTATTATGTATTAAAAAAATATCAATTGATCAAAAACACAAAAACTGCAATATTTTCCAAAAAGGAAATCTGATCATAAATTCCTCTCATGCGTTTCCGGTTTAGATAAATGTGCATTACTTATAATGTTTTGTGTAACCCCTTTGCATGACAGTAATTTTGTGGTTCATTTTTAGAAAAAATCGTGTTAAAATTCAAAAATTCGAATAACAACTTTTCATTCCTTAATCTACAAAGAGCTTTTTTGATATCACACAATCTTTTTTTTCAAAAACTAATCTGATCAGCCTGTTGAACAACTCCGGTTCTTATCAATATACATTATGACGATTTTTTCTGATTTTTAGATCATTTCCTCTGGGAAACTGATTTAAAAAAATAAAAATTTGCTTCTTTATCCACGCTTTAAGAGATTTCGTTTGATACCTTACTCAAAATTTTAAAAAATATTATTTTTTTCATTAAATATCTACATATTTGTTTTCATTTATCTCGTGATGTGTTTTTTGAACTCTCATTATTTTTCCTATATGTGGTAAGGGTTGTATAAGCATGTCAAATTTTATATTTCTACGTTGAGCCATTTGGCTTCAATTTCTACTTTACAGACAGACAGACACAAAAGGTGGTCATACCTACAAAACACTAAAAAGTGGATTAAAATTAAATAAATTATAAATAAACAATTAACTGGTGAAAAGAGTTAAAAAGGAAATATATAATGTATAAAGCGTAAAGTATGTACTTATGTACATTTATTTGTGTGTGGGATGTGGGAATATTACGATGCTTCGTGTCATGTCGTAAGACTCCGTAAAAATGACCTTCTCTGCCGAATGAGTGCTGTTTACACGTTACCCGTAACAGTATTAGTCAACACACGATCGATGACGAAATTACTGAGAGAATATCTTTAGCTACCGCAGCGTTTGGTAGATTGAGGAAATTGGTCTGGAATGTCAGAGGTAGTATCGCACCAAGATAAAGGTTTACAGGGTGGTCCGCTCAGTACTCCTATATAGTAGCGAATCTTGGTGTCTCTATCGTAGACACATCAGATTGTTGGAAAGATTTCATCAGAGATGTTTACGATCTATTCTGAAGATTAAATGGCAGGATTACGTGCCTGATACTGACATTCTAAAAAAATCAGGCATGTTGAGCATTGAAGCTACCCTAATCCAGAAACATCTTAAATGGACAGAACATGTAATTAGAATGCCAGATAACCGTATGCCTAGGCAGGTACTGTATTCAGAGCTATCACATGCCAGTAGAAACCCTGGAGCCCCGTACAGAAGATATAAAGATATGGTCAAGAGTTCACCTAAATCATGTCACCTTCTACATTCATCTTGGGAAAAGGTATGTACTGATTGCTCCAAGTGGAAACACTCGGTGTCTTGTGCAGTGAACCAGCCAACGGAGTGGCCGAGCGCATTAAGTCGTGCGGTTTTAGACTGTTAGAAACAGGCGTGACTGGGCGGCTGGTGGTTCGAGCCTGCTTCGTTGGTGATATTATTCGGGCGAGAATAATATGTTTACATTACTCTCATTTTCACAATCATTCACCCCTCATCCAGGTGTAGGAGCTCGCCCCCTGGCATCGGCGATTAGCCTCGTTGCTGAAATAAAGGCCGATGTAAAATAAAGAATATAATAATAATAATCATCTGGAGAGTATGTGTGCTGTGTGTGTGCGGAAAAACTTTTGTGTCGCGTATTGGACTCTATAGTCATGAAAAGGCACATTTAAGAAGGAATGTGTAGATTTGCAAAATACCAATCGTCGTTCGACGGGGTTGGATATATATTAGTTAACTAGAGCAGCATTTCTCAACCGGGGGGCCGCGGCCCACTGGGGGGCCGTGAAAGCTTCGTCGGGGGGCCGCGAAGTCATGCAAGATCTAAACATGAAAATATAGTAGAAATGTGCTCAATTTTGCAAGATATAAATTTTACCTATATCTAGGAAAATGGAAGGTACTTTGAACACTTTTAAATAAAAATATTTTACTTTCTAGTCGTTATAGGGAATATACTCGTCATATAAAAATATCACAATTTTTTGTCAACCGTAAGATATTAAAAAAATGTTTAAGTAAAATTTTCAAAACCTCTATCCAAAGGAACCCGATATGACATACGTTCCCATTTAAAAATTCTAAATTGTCCTTGATATCCTGTACTTTCGGTTTATTCTGGCAAATTTTAATACCACCATTTAATTTTTTGGATAAATTTTGATTATCAATTTTTTTTTCCAACTTGCTCACACTTCGCCCTTTCGAGAAAAATCGTGTTTCCTCTATCTTGATACATCATATACATATATATATATATTGGGGGCCGCAGAAAATATTTACATAATAAAGGGGGCCGCAGACAATATTTACATAATTTCGGGGGGTCCCATTCCAGAAAAAGTTGAGAAACACTGAACTAGAGAACGTACGTAGCGTATGTCCGTTGCTAAAACCCTACATAAAATTGTTTTGATAAATGAAACGCTCTTAAATTATATTCCATAATCGTTTAAGAAACTTTATTTATCTCCTGGGCAATGCCCGGTAACTTTGCTAGTTTACAATATTTTTAAAAACAATTAGTGTATAATAATAGAAGCTTCTACTTTTTGTCACTGTATGTCGCCACTAGAAGAGCCCATCCATTATAATTTTATACCTGTCAAATGCGATTTCACAACTAGAATGAATTTCTATTCAGCAACTTATCTAACTTTTATCTAGCTCTAAAGTTAAAACAGGTGAAAATAAAACTAGATATACATTAGAATGTTTAATGCAACCGGGCATTAGTATATTAGACCAATTAAATTTATTAAATTAATAAAAAGTATAAAGATAATTCTTAAATAGACTATGTTTGGCCGGTGAACTTCTTTATCAGGTCTTTTTTAACTATCCTTGTCAGCCTTGTGTCCTATTCCTTATTTAACACTATGAGGTGTCGTTGATCTTACATGATGAGATTTTGCCTCCCGTAAAATAGGTTGATATTCTGCCTCGAACTTGTCAGTTTTACATTCATACGATTCTTGCTGTGCGTCATCCTGCCTTCATAGTTTTCCCTCTACTATATAATGTTAAATAATTTATTTGAATTTCCCGCGAATTGTATTCTTCTCCTTATAAAGTTCTGAGAAGTGTCTTTCCCTTTGAGATTTCAACTTGTCAACTTCTCAGGCGTCATCTGAGTTATGTCTTTTATGCCTATTCGTTTAATGGCAATCTCCTTGGTGTGGGGAGTTGAATTTATCAGTTAAAACATGATTTAATTAACAGTGTTTGCAGTAAAAGTATCTCTTCTGCCCCTCTGTCAACATAATGTTTACGCAAGGAAGCGCGAATCTCTATTCACGACGTACCAAAACGGCTTATGTACCATTTGCATCTACTGTGGTTATTTGTTCAAACATTTCGCATTTGAAGATAACCAAACCGAAGGACGACAGTTGATAGAATATGAACACCCCTTTATTATTATTATCAACGTCTTTCAAACCACACAAAATTTGGGACTGTTGACAGATTGGTGGAATGGAAACTCAGATTTACAATTAAACCTTTGGTCAATATATTGATAAGAAAGTTTCATTGCTTGCACATTCAACAAATATTATATTATAAAGTGAAACGGCATTTTATGAAAGTTACGTGGAGAGCGTAACTTTTCGGCTCTTATTATTTCTATATATTAGGGGGACTGGAAGGAAATCCATTATTTTAAAGTTCCAAATATTTTTTTTCCAGTAATTTTTATTAAGTATTGTTACGTATTAAATCCACTGAAGCCGTTACAAAAGAAAATCTTACGATTTAGTGCTTACTTTATGTAACCACAAACTAATTTAAAAGATATTATTGTAAGATATGTGTAAGCAAAAAAAAGATTTATATTGTGTTATTGAACTTAAAAAAGTATATTGTCCGTATTTTGTGATTTTTTTTTTTTTTTGTTTTGTTTTTGTGACCCGTGGCTCACGTCGTAATTGTTTCTACGGCGGGTCACGTGTTGATTATCATGAAGGATCAAAATGTGGTTTAACGGAATAAGAAGGCACGAATTACCCACAAATAAACATATAATAAGTCAACTAAAATGTGTGGTAAAATAAAATATTTAAAAAAACTAACAAGTTCCTGGGATTATATACGTAATATATGCACTTTATACTTTTAAAACTTTACCATTTTGTCCTGTAAAAATAAATTAAATTTTACCTTTTTGCCATTTAAAAAATAACTGTAAGCCACACGTATTTTAGGTTCACTTTGACTCACGCACGATGCAAAATTTCTTACTCTCGTTCACGACGGGTCATTTTTTTCCCGTGCACACATGTCATCTTTAGACATTCAAGTGATGCGTCCTAAGATATGTAAACTGTGAGTATACGAATAAAAGAATAGAACCACAACTGATCTTCAGTTTTGTCTAAATGCTTCCACATTAGTTCTTTTCGTTGTCCAACTAATATAATTTTTTTTTCGCTAACCATACATCGCAAATTCATCTCATATTTAAACCATGCATTTACAATCTATTTGAGTGTAATAAATTTTATTTATAACTATCCGCAATTCATTGTTCATGTTATACATTAAATTTAAAGTTAACAAGTCCGCAAGTTTCAAATTATCTTTTTTTTGTAACATTTTCAAGTATATTATTGCTGTAAATATGTGTTTAAAGCGCAGTCAGTTCCTTAGCGTATGTTTACCGTTGTGCCTCAGCCAGGACAGTAATCCCACAGCCTGGGTTACAAGCAATAAGGTTTATGTCGTGTGCACATAATTGAATCTCCTTCTTGTATGTTTCTCGATAGCTACAAACATAGCTTTTGAATACGCTCACTAAAATATCTCGCTATTCCACACAACTTGAATTCAGTGCTATCATTACATTTATTTAAAGCAAGTTAATAGAAAAGAATTTCTTCTAGGGACTAGATATTACTGATGCTATAAGTTGACGCTTTTGCGTTCAACGTTCCGGAATTATTTAATTTATTACTGAATTTATATTAATTTTAGCAAATAGTTTTAAAATGATAATACAAACTGTAGACGGCTTGTCAAACGATTCGACGAATTTGACCAATACAATTTTGTTAATTTATCTACGCATTAAGAGATTTCATTTAATACCCAACAAAATTTTGAAAAAAAAAAAATTGCTTATATTACGCTAAGGAGGCGTTTGGAGTCCCTCGTACGTGGGTCAAACAGAAAGTGAATAGTAAATAGCATACATAACCATGTTCAAGACTGCAAACCACAAAACGTCAACAAAAACAATACGACAGCCCTAGCTTACCACCATCATATTCTTAAACACGAATTAGACTGGAACCCTGTAGAGATAATCGAGAGTAATACCATCAAAAAACGCCTCCGTAGCGAAATATTGCATATACAAATGAACAATACTTTTAGCTACCACACAGACTCAGAAAACCTCAACAAAATGTACAAACTGTTCTGCAAGTATATGTAACATATCCCAATCAAACTCCCCGTCCATATCTCCTTTCAAACTAACAGATGGCAGTATACAAATTTTTTCCACCGCACAAATATTCCTTTAAATAATCCTTGCACAGCTCTGCGGTCATCGACCCTGTTATTCATACCCATCAGGTCTCTGCAAGTTTCCTTTACTAATTTTCTGATTTCTTGTTTGGCTTATCTTTGTTTATTTATTTTTTATATTATTTATTACATATGTTTTTATCAACTGACACTTTAGTTATTGTTTTACACTATAACTAATTTTAACTACTGAACAATGACATTATGTTACAAGATCAGGTATGTTTTCTAAATGTTATAATTTGCTATCGTACTTCAAATTCTATTTTTGAGTGTAGCTCTGATGAAGAAATAAAATATTACAAAACTGGTCAGCTAGATCGAGTTGCATTTTTTATTTTCGCAGCCCGTATAACCCTTTCCACATAGTAATGTGAATAAGTGATCCTAGCAGTCAGTCCCGTTTTTTTCCGTAAAGGCACATGGGGCACGAGCCCAGGACCCCCGGCCTGAGGAGGGCCTTAAAATGCCGAGGTTGTCGTTTACACGGAAAAAAGAGGAGCTCAATTTTTAGTGCAATTTTATTAAGAAATGGTGTTAAAATTTCTAAATTTAAATGTAAATCGAAAACCAGATGAGATTTATAGTTACCAATTATGGTGGAGAGCGTTCATTTTCACGGCTAAAAAGAATAAAATATGAATTACGAACGACTATCTTACAAGAACGACTTATTAATTTGTCAATCATGCGCATAGAAAGTGATAACCTTCAAAAATTAGACTTTGACGACATAATAGAAGATTTTGCACAACAGAAATCCCGGAAGAAACCATTATTATCGTAAGTACAATTCTTAAAATAGTAATCACTTCACTTATATTTGATTTGTGTAATCCTAACCATAATAACCAATATAGTCACTAAATAAAAGTACATACTGATATTTTCATTCACATTTTTTTACTTTCTACAAGGGCCCCAAAACATTGTGTGGCCTGCATGGCCGAAGACGGCCCTGCTAGCAGTGAATCATTTATTTGCTGATTTTGCATTTGCTTTATTTCCCGGTAGTGCCAAAAACATCTTACATTTTTTCGACCGTTCCTCTCTCGGAAGGCATCGGGCAACTAACGAGGTAAAATTTCCCCAAAATAACTAGTAGCTCGAATTCCACGATAGTAAATTGTAGGTTCCATACGATTATGTTACAACACACAACACACACAACACAACTGTATGCGGGGAAACACCCTACGCTCGGAGCACCGCGTATGGCAATCTAAGAAGAAGAATAGTTTTGACTTTAACCGGAAACTCTAAGCCTGAAATCAAGTAGGTATTGCAAATAGCAGCACCAAATGAAACGTATGACGCGCGAATTAAAATAATTAGACGCCAAATTAAAACAGTAAATTATTATTTTAGTTATTTACTGCAACTCACTACATAATTCCGTTATTTCAATTATGTAATAGTAACCTATATTTAAATTTGACAAGTCCCTAGTATAAGTCGCTATTTTCATGGAATCACAAAAGACTTATTAGTTCTTTAACAATTAAGCTCAACCTTCCCAAAAATACTGACCTTATTAATAAAGAATCTTTTTATTCGTCATTTTATTTACTAGTACATGATACAACTGGAATATTGATACATTTTCCGATACCTATATTAAGAAACGATACTTATACAAAGTATCGATACATGCTATTGATATTTACGTCCCTATACCTGATCTCTAAGTACAAACCTCGTCCGTCATTTGTTCGCGAACTTGGTGTGTTCGCGAGTTACCTCATAAAACGATTATATTTGTAGTTAATGCATATCTCTAGTAACTACCTTAATACGTTCATTCTCTAAATTTTAATTTGTTTTACAGTTTGATTATGTTTTCATTCACAAACTGAACGCATACATAAAGTTTCTTGAGTGTTATTGTCTACCTACCAAATCAAGTTATTAAATAGAACTCCGGGCGTTATACATAATACTCGTTAATAGCAGCTCCTGTTAAGTTTGGAGACAAGGACTTAAATATAATACTATACTTAGAACTACTCATGTCCTAGGAATATTAATCAACGGGTTTAGTAATTGACGGTTAGTACAGTATTAAACTGCAGCATAAACTGCAATAAACAGGCGGTTCAATAGACGTTTTAGAAATGTTTAATCTGTCAGAATGATTTGAAAAGTGTTTCTTATCTATGACATCAATGATTGAGTAACTGACAAATGTGCAACATACCATTTAATAAACAGTATGGAGCATATCAGGACATGCAGTAAGTTCCTGGAAGTAGTTATGGATAGGTCTATAGAAGTAATAGTTTAAATAATGTTTAAGGGTTCATATTAAGATTACATAAATATACAATTAAATTAGTGTGATGAAATAGGAAAAGATTCCTTCGATTTTATTTTTCAGAAATATAATAAACACTTGTTATTGGTAAAAGTAAGCAGTTCACTAAAAAACTTCCAATTAACAATTTGTAACAATAAATAAGCTGAACAATTCCTTACATCATTTAAAAATATTAAAGTAATTTAAGTAGGTTATAATTAAACTGCTGTCTTGTTAGTCAAGGCAGCTGTACTCCCTGTACTTATCTACAGCAGTGAATCATGGTGTCCCTATCGGCAGCATATTAAAACACTATACAAATTTCATCAAAGATGCTTCAGGACTATATTGAGAATCAAATAGCAAGACTATGTGCCGAACACGGAAGTTTTGACTAAAGCTGATATCATCAGTATTGAGGCCATGCTGCACTAAATTTAGTTGCGGTGGGTGGGACACGTCATAAGAATGCCAAATACTAGTTTACCTAAAAGATTATTGTACTCTGAGTTGACAGGGGGTTGCAGAGGTATGGGAGCTCCTAAGCAACGCTATAAAGACAAGCTAAAAAATAACCTCAATTCTTGTCGGCTGCTCAGCCCACACTGGGAAGAAATATCCCTCTGTCGAAGTATATGGCGCAACCTAGTGACTAACGGTATACAGCAGTACGGATGGACACGTATAGAGCGTGCCACACTAGTAAGCAAATCTCCAGACGCTGTTGCCTGATTCTGCCTATAATTATCTCTGCGCTATTTGTGGCAAAATGTTTGTATCCAGAATTAGACTCTTCAGTCATGAACGAACCCACTCTCGTCAAAATCTTTGAAATATTCATCTTTTAGTAGCGAAGTTTGGTCGTCAATTCGACGTGGTCGTTATATATATAATTAAACTAAATAGGTGGATATTTTCTTTGTATGTATCATTTTCATGGTGGATTCACAGGCATAACAGGGGCGAGAGGCGTGTAGTTATATTTGAAAGCGTGCATTTCATGGTGGTGTTAGAGGCGTGATAAGTGTGCGTTCTCGACTCTGACAGCAGTTGTATCTAACCCAAAAATTTAAACAAGTATTCAGAGCAAACAGTTATTCAATTTCATTAAATATATGTATCATCAAGTCGAAGGAGACGTCGGGATTTTTTATACATTCAGACTTTCTGCGATATCAGAAAAGTGATGAGGGGTACGTCCCATATATATAGAAACAGATGGCAACATGGAGATCATTTTAACTTGTTGCAATAATTGTGGGACAGAAAACAGCACAGACAGTTATTTTAATTACAACAGAAAAATTAAATATACAATCTTTTTTACTTGACATCACAGTTTAAAATGAATATTCTGTTTGCCTCTGCTTGTGGATTTAGTACCCTTTTACTTAGGCTGTATTATCAATATACCCACTGCCCACTGCATGACACTTCTGCAGACCAGATGTTGGAAACCAAATCCATAATAACTTATTATTGCCGACAACATTGTAAAAGTTGCTATTCCACTACATCATTTAAGTTTTTTTTTATGCGAAATTAATATAAGTGTTTCGCTACAGATCTCACAATTCCGAAAAAAATATATCTGCCCCCATGGTTTCACGATAAATGGTTTCCACTGTAAGTATTTATAAATAAGATGATTATAGGTTAGGTTGTTTGCAATTTTGACATGCAAGGCAGTGAAATGCGCATGCCCGACGGTGTGGCCAGCGCTCAGAGTTGAAGTTTATGAACTTGCGACACCCCGCTTGTGATATCGCGCCTACCATACATTGGTCCGGTTTTTTCAAAAGAGGTTGATTTTCTTGTTCCACGCTTCCAACACTAGCATGAAAATATATAACATCCCAACTAGGTGATTACTGTAACTATAAAAAGGTAAATACTTTTATTATAAAACTTGATTACTTGCCGAGGCCACACAGAACTACGCTACACTATGTATGCTACGTACGCTTTGCATGCTATGTTCGCTATATTCGCTACACCAAGTAGCCACACTAGTGAATTATTACGAGGCGTAGAGTAAAAAACTAAATTTATGTTTCTATCTTCATCAGTCTTGTACAAGATAATAGCAAGTACTTTTCTCTGGGAAAGTGATGACAGTAACGATGAGGATTTGTAGTTACAGGCATTGGTTAACAAACGTGAAAGAAAATAGCTGCACGAAATTATCATGAAAAGATGTGAGTTTAGTGAATGTCAACATAGGATGAAGCAGTTCATTAAAGATAAAATTAAATTCAAAGAATATTTTCAAATGTATACTAACCAGTTTGAGCAACTTTCGTCGCTTATAACTGACTGTATGCGGATCTACCGTGCATGCCCGTCGTCAGAGATGCTTAAATGTACAGCCACAAATCAAAAAACACAGCGACGTAACTAGACAGCGAACATAGTGTACGCGTTTATATGTAGCCCGTTACGTTGTTAATAAAGTGAAATATTTCTCTCACGCATAGCCAGCACAGCTTACATAGCGTACGTAGTGTTTTGTGTGGTCTCGGCATTATTCTAGCAATGCTACTTTTTAAAATTTTTATATTTATATTGCTAACATATTGCGCATAGTAACTCGTTTCTTATGTAAAATTTAATTGGGGAAATGAGTTGAAGTGAGAGACTGACAGAAATTGTCAACATTCTGATTAAATCTAACCATGAAAAACTGTTAGATTTTCGTTGAAATTTGTGAGAAGTTTTCGTTTCAAAGTTGATTTTCGTGGTTGTCTTGTGTTATTGAATATGTGTTGACTCGTGGACGTTATATTTTCGTTGTGGGTCACGCCGTCGATGACAGAAGCGGCGGATGTTGCAGCGACGGCGCGTAAGACACCGACAACGCTGGAGGCCAATTTGTTCTGCGGTTGCTCTCATAGCGGATTCGCAATTTCCGTATTTCTCTTTCTGTGTCGGAGCTGGCAGGCTGAATGTGTCTTCGTACGCAATTCCGTGTGACAAGACTTGTCAGCATGATACTTACTTCTTTAAATGATGACTAAAAATATTAAAATTGTCTTAATATTTACAATGCTTCTAAAAGCAATCTATGTAAGCAAAAGCCCTGGTAATATGAGAAGTACCGAATCAGTGTCTTCTTCTTAATCTAACATCACGAACAACGTGTAGTGATCACATGATTATGTGTCATCTTTGTTTAATACTCGTCTGACCACCCGTCACCAAGTGATTTTAGACATCTCTATCACGAGATTCGTCCCCGTGAGGTTGGATAAAAGATGCATCCTACTCGATGGATTTCAGGATTTTGTAGGTATTTAATTAGTGTAAGAAGTCAACAGAATGCTGCATGTCTAAGACAAACTTTTTTTATAATCACATAAAAATTAGATTTTTAGTAATCATTTTTATTCGATATTTAAGTACTAAGAGCTTCCATTTAATTTGTTTAAAATAATTTAAAAATTCCTAGCGATTTTTTTCTGCACGCTTAACGATCGAGTTTATGACTGCAAGCTCCTTAAGAAGGCGATTCGTTTTCATCTGTTAACAATTTTTTATTATATTTTTAATATCAAAAAAAAGATATACACTACCTTAGACATAAATACAAAAAATCTCTAACATGTTTAGCCATAATTTAGCCATGAATTAAATAAATAATTAATTTTGTCATAAACAAAAACTGCAATATTTTCCAAAACCGAAATCTGATCGAAAATTCCTCTCGTACGTTTCCGGCTCAGATCAATGTACATTACTTATAATTATTGTTCCTCAATTTACTTTCTAGGAGCTTTCTTTTGATACCCCACAGTAAATTTTAAAAATATTATAATTTTTTCAACGCCACATAAAATCGATATTTTTCGAAAAACTAATCTGAGCAAAAATTTCATTATGGAGATTTTTTTCAGATTTTTAGATCAACTCCTCTGGAACATAGGGCGGGGTTGGTATAAAAGTTTTTTTACATATTTTTGGCAAAAATATTTGTTCAAAAATAAAAATTTCTATCTATCGACGCATTAAGAGGTTTTATTTGATACCCCATTCACAATTTAAAAAATATATATTTTTTCATTTATTACATATTTGTTTATATTTACCTGGGGATATGTTTTTCTGGAACTCTCAGTATTTTTCTTATATGTGGGTCAAAGAGTTGTATAAGCCAGGGCTTCGAACCGTTATGTTTTTCGTTTCGGTTTTCGTTCCGGTTCAATTAAAAAATTATATATCGGTTTGGTTCTGGTTTTCGTTCCGGCAAAAATAACGTTTTTTTTTGGTTTTCGGTTCAGTTCCGGTACGAAGCCCTGCTTTATACTAAGGATCAATGGAACTGAATACACGTGATTGCATCCCCAACCCTGGCAATATGTAATCGTGGATATTTTGTGTTTTTTAAGGTGTTGAAAAGCACCCACAGATCCTTCATTATAGGTTCCTAGAGAGCACTTTATGCTACGGATCAATGGAGCTGAATACACACATTTGCATCCCCAACCCTGGCAATATGCAATCGTGGATATTTTGTGTTTTTTAAGGTGTTGCCCAGCAACCATAGATCCCTCTTTTTAGGTTCTTAGGGAGCATGTCATACTAAGCAACTTATACAGCAATTTTGGCTATTAGCGCCCGAATGACGTATAGATTTACTTAATTGTATTAAAAATATTTAATTGAAAAATATTCCAAAAAAATATAGAAATATATATTATTGAAAAATAATTTTAAATTTTAATTAAGTTACGTTGTCAATTACAAAAAAGCCGACCGGCGTAGCGTAGTGGTAACACATACGCTCTGCGTTGCTAAGGTCTCGGGTTCAAATCCCGATCAGGCATTGAATTTTTCAAAAAATAATTGTCCTGGCTAATTGCCAAAGCAGTAATGGCCATTAAAAAAAAAATAAAAAAACAAAATAAAATCTGAGGTACAGATTCAAAAAAATATCAAAAAATCCATTTTTTGAGAAATTTCCAAAAAAATCACTTAATAATATACTTACAAAACCTGGCGAAAAAATTACATATTTTTCAGTAACTGGTAAAAATGGTGTACAGCAGCTTAGGCTATTATCGCCCAAAAGACGTATAGATTAACTATTGTGTTAAAAATATTTAATCGAAAAATATTCCAAAAAAATATTTTAAAAATTTTGAATCAAGTATATAGTAAGATCGGAGGTACAGATTAAAAAAAAATATCAAAAAATCCATTTTTTTGAGAAATTTCTTGACAAAAAAATGTGCAAAAAAAAATCACTTATTATATACTGACAAATCTTGGCGTAAAAAGATCGCATTAATTTTTCTGTAACTGGAAAAATAGTGTAGAACAATATCTAAAATCCAGATTTTTTTTAAATTTGAAAAAATGGTATGCTGCATCTTTGGCTAGTAGCTCCCAAAGAACATACAAACTTACTTAGAGCTATTAAGAATATTGAATGGAAAAAACATTCTAAAAATTTACCTTCACAATACTTACAAAACATTTAAAATTCACAGAATTTTTAAAATTTGAAAAAATGGTGTACAGAACTTTAGGCTATTAGCGCCCAAAGAACATATACATACCTACAGCTGTTAAAAATATTGAAAAGTAAAAACATTCCAACAATTTACTTACACAATACTTACAAAAAATTTAAAATCAACAAATCAAATTTATAATCAAATTTACAATCAAATTTGTAAAAAAAGTGTGCAGCATCTTTGGCTATTAGCACCCAAAGAAATAAAACTTAAAGCTATTAAAAATATTGAATCGAAAAAACATTTTCAAAACCATTTTCCTGCACAATATTTACAAAAATCTTAAAATCCACAGAATTTTTTGAAATTTGAAAAAATATTGAGACGTAAAAACATTCCAAAAATTCACAATACTTACAAAAAATTTAAACTACACAGAATTTTTGTAAATTTAAGAAAATGGTATGTAGCATTTTCAGCTATTAGCGCCCAAGGAACATACATACTTCGAGGTATTAAAAATATTCAATCGAAAAAACATAAAATTTACCTGTACAATACTTACAAAAAATTTAAAATCCACAGAATTTTTTGAATTTTGCAGAAAATGGTGTGCAGCATCTTTGGATATTAGCTCCCAAGGGATGTCGAGTCAGTATAGGACGTCCCTTCTTAACCCTTCAATAGACACTCAACTTGTTTCATCACTATTGCACTTTTTCAAATTTTATTTTTTATAAAACTGGTAAAAATATGGTACACACAGCATTTATGGCTACTAGCGCTTAAGGTAGTTATTAATTTAAGGGTATTTTATACAAAAAATGCACTGGTCAACATTTGTTGTTACTTACAACGATTGTGAACGAGAAATATTTGGAGAGATTAGTGACCTAGTGTCGACCAAAATTATCCGATAAAGGAAGAGTGTGCTATCGACTTTCGTCCGAGCAACATCGTGTAACACAGTGCTCTGGTACTGGTGTCATTAAAATAAATAATTAGCTTAATCGGATCAAGTCAAGTCAATTACTAGCGTGTCAAAATGCCCGTTCAAAGAATAAATACAGCAGTTATCAACTTTAGAAGTGTGCCTAAAAAGCCATCTCCGCCACAAATTCATCAATGGATACATGACAATATCCAGCTGAATTATGAACAACTCAACACAGTTCAAATTGACCACATATACAAACAAGTCTTTATAAAAATGGACAACCTGCAAGCTGCCCAAGATATCGTGAATAAAAACACTGAATTGTACTACGTAGAAGACGGCCAGAGATATTTAGTCAATATTGGAATGGCAGATGGAGCCATAGACGTAAGAATCTACGACCTACCACCAGAGATGGAGAATGAACTAATTCGAAAAGCGTTGGAAGAATACGGAGAAGTAACAACCATCATACGAGAGAAATGGAGCAACAATGTAAAATTTCAAGTCTTCAGCGGGGTAAGAATAGTCCATATAAAACTAAAGAAAAACATTCCGTCGTACTTAACAATCAAAGATCACAAAACATTAGTAACGTATCCCAACCAACCCCAGACATGTAGATTCTGTAACCAAAGCGATCATATCGGCCAATCCTGCCCCCGTAGAAGCAAACCTCTGCAGATAAACCTAAATGATCCAGCAACGCGCCAATCCTTTGCAGAAACAGTAAGAAACTTACCAAGACAAGAAAATATAACTAATAATAAACCATCGTGGGCAGAAGAAGTGGAAAAAATAATGCCTCTTCACAATACCCCTCCCAAAGAGCACATTAGTATACTCAGACAAATAGCCAACGCAGCATATGCTGCAGACAACAATAAGCCAACAGACGCCACACCACATCCTTCTAAAAAGCAGAAGACAGGTGAACCAAAAAAAGATACAAATCAACAAGACACACGTGACCGAGACCAAAAACAGAAGGATGAATCAGACAATGAAGAACAAGAAAAAAACAACCGCGTTACTCTCGAAGAAACTGAATTGGCCAGCGGAGGCAGTGATCTGTCAGACGTATCTGAGTATGAATCTACTGCCTCTACTGACAAATTAACTACCATCTCACTACGACGCAAAACCACAACACGTCGCGAAAAAAATTCAAACAAAAACAAAAATAATAATGGAACAAACCCTAACTAACATCATAACTATTAATATAAACTCCATCAGAACACATCTTAAAGAAACCATACTACATAGGCAGTTACTTTTATGGGACATAGACATAGCTTTACTTCAAGAAGTGGTAAACCCAAATCTAACCCTTCCAGGCTTCAAAATTTTTAACAATTCAACCGGCAACCTAGGCACTGCTATTGCGGTGAAAGATCACATAAATACGGAACATCCAATTATGACTCCAGATGGCAGAGGAATAGCTATAACAGTGAGCAACACAAAAATAATCAACGTCTACGCTCCCTCTGGATCACAAACGAGAAAAGAACGCAACGACTTCTTTTCTGCTATTATAACACCCCTCTTCGACCACCCAGCCGAAAAAACAGTTATAGGTGGGGATTTCAACTGCGTACTTCATCAAAAAGACAGTTTAAATTCCTTCAACTTTTGCCCAGCTCTACAGGAGCTAGTAATCGGTCTGCGCCTCAAAGATGTCTGGAACTCAATAAAAGGAAATGAGCCTGGGTTCACCTTCTACCGCCTAAATTCCGCCTCCCGATTAGACAGATTTTATACATCTTATAACTTAACAGACCAAGTAATGGATATTAAAAGAATACCCAGCGAAATATCAGACCATCTAGCAGTCCTGTGTCAGATAAAAATCGGAAACCGGAACCTCCCGAACGGAACAAAAATATGGAGACTCCACAAAAACATCCTACAGTCGGAACATCTCGATATGCAGATGCTAAGATTAAAACTGGAATACTGGAGAAGACAAAAATGCTCGTACCCCAATACGCTACAATGGTGGATTAGGTATCTCAAACCACAATTGACAAAGTTTCTTAAATGGAAAACATCCGAAATGTTTAGGGAACTTAATAACACAAAAAACTTCCTTCTCTGCAGGCTACAAAATTTGTATAAAAGAAACTCCTTGGATCCTGAAATCCGGTCTGAAATTAACATGATTAAAGCAAAATTAATAAGTCTACACAGGAAACAACTATCTCCAATAAAACATTACACAGGAGCAGACAACATCCCGAAAGAAGACACATCGCTATATCACTTAATCAAACTGGAAAAAAGGAAACAACAAAAATCTATCTATGAACTCCGAACGACAAACGATGAGGTAATTAGCGACCAGAATAGGATTAAAACAGAGGTAGCCAGATATTTCGAACAACTTTATAATCAGCAAACCCCCACAATAGAAAACATAGACGAATTGTGTACAGACGTTCCGAAACTAAGGTCAGGAATGCAAAATGACGTAATGAGAGAATTCACTGCGGAAGAGGTGTATACTGTACTAAAAGATAGCCAACAAAATAAATCACCGGGTCCAGACGGTCTTCCCCGTGAACTCTACCTAAAACTCTGGGAATTCATTAAAGAAGACTTAGTAGAGGTCCTAAATGTAGTCCTGCGACAACAAGACATACCGGAAGATTTCAAAAAAGGCTACATCATTACGATCCCCAAAAATAACAAGAAAATATACTCCCTAAATGACCTAAGACCCATATCTCTCCTAAATTCTGATTATAAAATATTCACCAAGGCCCTCAAAAACAGACTAGCACCACTCCTTGAAGAAGTAATTGGAAATCATCAAAACTGTGCAGTTCCAGGACGATGCATCATAAACAACACATGTGGAATAAGAGATACAATTGCACGCATTAATATCGAAGGTACAAAAGCACAACTCATTTCCTTGGACTACGACCACGCTTTCGACAGGATAGCACCCATATACCTGATAGAGGTAATGAAGAAAATGGGCTTCAGTAATGAACTAACAGAATGCGTCAAACAAATTCTAAAAAATGCATCGTCAACCGTAGTATTAAATAACCGTGCTGTCACGAGAATAAAAATAAACAATTCAGTTCGACAGGGCTGCCCCCTCTCAATGATGCTTTTCATCATCGCCATTGAACCACTATTGGCAAAAATAAAGAAATTATTACAGCCAAACCAAGGGAATATATTCGCCTTTGCAGATGATGTAGCAATTTTCACAACCCCAAGTAATACTGAAAAAATTAAAAATATTATAGACCAATACAACCAGTGCTCTGGGTCTCTTCTCAATGCAACCAAAACAAAGTTTCTAGATTTTAACTTCCAATCTGAAACAACGCATAACTGGATGAATAAAGCTGAGTTCCTTAAAATACTAGGCATCGAATATCACTCCACAATCAAGAAAACAATCAACGAAACATGGTCCAAAATAACCAACTCTGTAAGAGCAACGCTGCTAGGGAACAAACAAAGAAATTTAAATATATTGCAGAGAGCAATATTCATAAATTCATATGCCCTATCAAAGATTTGGTATACCGCTCAAACCTTGCCACTACCTCAAAAATATCACCAAAAAGTGACGTCAGCAATAGGATGGTTCTTATGGTACCAGAAGACATGCAGAATAGCGCAACCATGTACAAATCTTCCGAGAGAAAAAGGTGGACTAAACGTCATAAACACGTTACAAAAAGCCAACGCGCTCCTCATAAAAAGAAGTAATATACATCTATACGGAGAACATCAAACCTACACTCAAGATTTTCTGGCACAATTTATAAACGCAAACAACACGCAAAACCCCCCATACATAAATATAGCTCCCCCTCAAGCTCCTCACGTGATAAGATTATTAACCGAAATTAGTTATCTACCCCCAGAAATTGCAAAAGCCACCGTAACCAAAACTATATACAACCACCTAATCCAGCACTACCCACCACCTAAAGTTCAAACTCAACATCCACAATTCCACTGGCCACAAATATGGAAAAACATAAACAGTAAAATTTTGCCTCACACACAAAAAAGTCTTTGGCTTGAAATAGTACATAATATCTTCCCTACAAATGAGAAACTATATAGAACCAATAGACACAACAACCCGTTTTGCGACCATTGCCCCAACAAAATAGATACAATAGTTCACAGAATAGGGGACTGTGTAACATCAGCCCATATTTGGCAAGCTACAGAAGTATTCCTATCAGAAACAACTGGTCATCGCTTCATGCCATTCCATCTGCACCGACCAGATTTCAAACTCACCCCAACTAGTACCCAAAATACCGCCATCTGGATAATGGGAAATACTCTAGAGTACCTTATGGAACCAGCCAATCAACCTACTACTGTACAGGACTATATCGCAGTCATCAATACAAAACGCCAACTTATGTTAACAAACTATAAAGAAAAAAATTTCAGCAACCTGATATAGTAATCAAAATGTATATAGAATAAATTCATTTGTTGTACTATAATATGTAAGTATTTTATAAACAGACAATAAAGAATCTTTATTAAAAAAAAAAAAAAAAGGATTAAGTAAAGAAATGAATCCTCTTAATCAGTTTCGCTAATGAGAATTTTAATGTGGATTTTTTTACGTAGTTCTGTATTGCGTAAACAATAAATGGTCCACGACAGTGCACAGCAATTTAAATATAAAAAAAATTAAAATAAATTTTTTAAATTTATAATAATATTGTTAACCAGTATTAGCATTAAATTAGTACTAAATTGCTTTTGCGTAGTTCTGTATTTTAACAATAAATGTATAAACAATAAATAGACCCCGACAGTGCACAGCATTTATAAATATAAAAATTTAAAAATGTTTTTTTAAATTTATTACAGGGCTTCGAACCGTTATTTTTTTCGTTTCGGTTTTCTTTCCGGTTCAATTAAAAAAATATATTCCGGTTTTCATTCTGACAAAAATTACGTTTTTTTTTCGGTTTTCGGTTCAGTTCCGAGTGATAAATTTTTAAATGCTTTTATTTGTATTAGAAATTTATTTTCTACTATAATTTAGAAGAACATTTTATTCTTTATTTTGTAATAATCATACCAAGGCCGCTGCCAGGGGGGCTCTGGGCGTTTTCCCCTCCCCTGAAATAATAGAATCGCAATTTCTTTTTTACTTGTCAGAAAAATTACGATTTTTTTCTGCTCATCATTTTAAAAAATAATCTTAAATAAAATGTAATTTATATTCGCTCACATAACCATTATCTGAACCGAAATAAACCGATATGTTTTTTTTCGGTTCAGTTCCGGTTTTCGTTCCTACAAAAATAACGGTTTTTTCGGTTTTCGGTTCAGTTCTGGTTCGAAGCCCTGGTATACGCATACCAAATTTCAACATTCTATGTTAAGTCGTTTGGCTACAATTTCTACCGACAGACAGACAGACAGACAGACAGACAGACAAATAGACAGACAGACACATGAGTGATGTTATAAGGGTTTTTTGGTGGTCATACCTACAAAACTCTAAAAATTAATAAAAGATACATTTACATATGATTAGTTTATGCATCATTATTTTCAGGCGCGGCACACAAGGGGGTGGTCCTCGAGTTCAGACCCCCCCCCCCCCAGGAATGGAATAATCATATACTTATTTAATACAAACTAAGCAAATAAAAATAAAAAATCACCTTTTTTATTAATAAAAATTAAATTATAATCAAAATTAAAATATATGAGCCAACTCCTCTCCGTAAAAAAAAAACAATATATTTGGATTATTTTACGGATATTTTTTCGAAATGGACCCTTCCCCAGATTAATTTTCTGTGTGCGTGCCTGATTATTTTTCGCCGAACTCTAGGGTTCCAATGAATCCCATTTAAGAAATACTAATCTAGAATCTAGACAGAATTTGATCTTTATTATTGTATTAATTAGAGATGATTTACAAACGGATTTGGATTATCTGCTGCTTATATAGTAACAGATATCCTACCTATCAAGCAAAACAATCAGCACTATGCGTGTTTAGATTTGACAAACACACATGTCCTACAGTTCGAAATAGCAATATTGCAACTATATTAGAACCAATTCGCAACGTAATTTAGTCCATAACCACAACAGATAATCAATAACTTCCGCATTGATTGGAAATCAACAACCTTGCTAGGATTACTGCTTCGATAGTCCTTGATTAATAAACTACATGAGATTTACATTACCTCTGATATTCCCCTCGAAAGATCAAGGAAATGGTGTGAAAAGGGAGTCAATGACAGACGACGGAAGGGTTTGTTCGAAACACGAATTAACTCAACATTATTGTTAAACCAAAAACAAATTTAGAACAAATGACTAATGTGTTACTCCTGTTACAGTTATTACATGAATTAGGTATTAATTTTAGGTGTGACTGTTCACATTTAACAACATTATTAAAGTACAAATTAAGGTAAAATATGTGTATATTATAATACACCGAAAATGCAGTCAGCATGACGAATAAACATCCTTTTGCACTACCTACATATAATTCTCTATTTTACTTTTAAAGAGGGAGCACTTTTACTCCCTAGGGAGAAAAAATATCACTTTTTCCCTAGGGAGTAAAAATGTTTTCAGCACTACTATAACAAAATTACAGAATAGAATTATTTTTACTAAAAAATTAAAGTTCTATACAAAATGTGGATTTCAGCAAAAATAATTACTTACCTTGTTATATTTTTACTCTGTTTTAGAAAGTCTGAAAAAAGTATAGGTAATGTACATTGATTTGAGTCGGAAACGTACAAAAGGAATTTTTGATCAGTTTGCGTTTTTGGGAAATATTGCAGTTTTTGTGTTTTTAACAAAAGTATTATTTTTTTGTGTAATAATGCTGAAAAAAAAAAACAGCTGAGAATCGAGTTCTTGTGTGTGGAGTCTATAGGTGGAGCCTATTGTTTTACGCCATGATTCAACATATTGTTTGAATTAGTTTAGTTTTGTGTTTTCAAGGTATCGAACAAGAATAAACCATTTTAGTAGTGAAATACTTATAAAACAAATAACACATTGTTAATAACGAGAAATACGTTTTTGAAATTGAAAAAATGAAACCATTTATCAGTATATTTCTTATTAATTTAATGAAGACTTGAATACGAAGAAAATGCAGAAAAAATACCTGGGATTTTTTAATTGATATTTTGTTGTAATGACATTTTTGCAAATTATTTTAATTTAATTTTAAAAAAATAAATAAAAGCTCTTAATACTCAAATAACGAAAAACTGATCATCAAAAAACTTTTTACAAAGAAGTATTCTTAGACATTCAGCATTCTGTTGGCTTCTTACACTTATTAAATACTTACAAAACCCTGAAATGTGTAAAAAGTGAGATATTGTGATCATACCGATTTTTGACATTTCGAGATTTCGATGCAATTCGTTTTGACTAGTTTTAGCATAATGCCTGTAGTCTGTTTGTCTGTCTGTATGTCTGTCTGTCCGTCGGTCCGTGTAAATATTCGGCTAAACGGATTTTTATGAAACTTCATATTGAAGCTTTTGACATCAATGGCACGAGTTGATTAACTTTTGGTAAAAATCGGTTAACTAGAAATGGGAGTTTACTCTTGTCGGTTTTAAGATTTTTGCGAATATTTCACAATAGAGAAATATTTCGAAAAAATGTATTTAACAAAAGTTGCTATAAAAGTAATAACTAACAACTTTTATTTGAGACATCTGGTATGCCGGTAAATAAAATTGATGAACTGATTTGCAAAATTTTTTTAGTAGTGGAAATCTTAGACCTTCCTGAGTAATATAAGCTACATCGTGTTTCCCAAACAAGGAGGCGCGACTTCCTTGGGTGCTGCAAAAGCAAAATAATGAATCGATTTGAAAAATTCTTTCAATGCTTGCCAATACTGTTACCCAATAATTGAAAAATGTAAAAACAAATTTTATTTTATAGATTTTTCTGGTCATTCAATAATAGAGAGATATTTAAAGTTAATAAAGAGTTTTAACCCCGAAGCATTTCCTAGAATATAAATTTTGAAATGCTTGCAAAAAAATATTTGAATTCTGGTTTTACTCTATCATCATACCAAATTACGTGATAATATTTTCGGATGTTTTTGTGAGAATTTCCGACTAACAGACAGACAAAAATTGATTTTCTTGCTGATATTGCATTATAAACCAAATATGAGGCCAAAAAATAAAAAAACAGATATAACGTCCAATTTTATTAATATAAATATTATAAATTGAATTTGTAGGCACTCGTTGAAACATTTTGAAAAAATTATAAATAAATAAAACTCGGTTTATGTTTCTAAAAATAAATATATAAAATATATTTTTTTAAAACATAAATCGAGTGTTATTTATTCATCCATAATAATGTTCGCATTTAATAATTCATATTTATAAATTGGAAAAATCTATGTCTCAAAGAAAAATATTAAAATATTTTCAAAATAGCCGCAAGGTTTCACAAATAATAACAATACTCAAATTTCCTATACCTACTGTTTCTTCAAGGACGAAAAATATAAAATAATACAAATCATAAACATTTATACTGGTAGTAAAATCAGATCAACCATTTTATTTCTTCAATATTCCTTCATTTTCAAAGAAAACATCTCTTAAACAAACAATTCTATGAAAAAGAACAACAGAACGAATTGTAGAAAGTAAAATAAAAAGAAACACTAATCCTAAGATTATACGAATAGAGACTATTCGCGTCGAATTTGAATAATGAAATCGAGGTGCTAAGTTTTAGCTATATAAATCTGAAAAACAATGGTGTATACTTTATACCCAAGTAAATTTTGCGAAATTTATTTTATTTACAGAGCCGGATCCAATAAAACTTAATATTTTATGAAAATACAAAAAGCTGAGAATTACAATATGAATATATTTTGAAAACATCAGGGAAGTATACGAGGTGTGTAAATTAAGTAACAGGGTTGATATAAAAAAATAAAATAAAAAAAAATTCGAATAGAATTACAATTCAATATTGTCTCTCAAAATAACTTCCATGGGAAGCCACACAGTGCTGGAGACGGTTCTTCTAATCCTCATAGCAGTGCTGGAACTCGGATACTGGAATAGCTTTCGGCTGGTCAGTTACGGATGTTTGAATGTTTTCGAGTGTCCCAAAATGACGTCCCTTGAGGTGATTTTTCAATCTTGGGAAGAATAAAAAGTCACAAGGCCTCAAGTCAGACGAATAAGGAGGCTGAGGAGCCACAGGAATGTTTTTACTGGCCAATAACTAGTTTATTGAAATTGCTGTGTGACAAGGCGCATTTTTCTCATCCCCAATTCATTGATCAAAATCTGATGAACGGTAGTGAGTCAAATTCAACTCTTCCCCGATCATTCTGACTGTCAACCGACGATCTGAACGCACAAGATCCCGGATTCTGTCGACATTTTCATCGGTTCTTGAAGATGAATGCCTTCCGTTGCGTTCATCTTCTATCAACTCTCTTCCTTCTGAAAATGCCTTAAACCACCAAAAAACCTAGGTCCTTGACAAAACACTGTCTCCGTAGGCCTGCTGAAGTTTTGCAAAAGTTTCCGTTGCACTGTACCCAAGTCTGAAGCAAAACTTGATAGCACACCGTTGCTTGAAATGAATGTCACCCATTTTTAAAACGCACTAGAAAAAACTGTTTCACGAAAAAAAAATCGCTACGAACAACAAAATTACTCAAGCGAGTTCAAACTCCTACTGAAGGTGTATCACATGTTCACCTGCCACCCTTCCAAGTCCCGCGTTCCAAATATTGCCAGATCAAACGCTATGTTGCCAGCCTGGTTACTTAATTTACATACCCCGTAGATTTTTATGCAAGAACACCAATAAATCCAAAATTAATGAAACAAATCTAGTTAAATGCGGAGCCCTGCAATGTTCCCACACGGAGACATTGACCAGGTTCCTGCTCTGAGGACCACGATCGCGACGATCGTAAAACAGGACTCATGATCTGGATGAAAAACGCGAAATAAAGTGAATGGACTTTATTGGGTGCAATCTCCCGCGATAGCAGAATGCTGGAGGTGGGATTGGATATATATAGGTTTATGAACTTACCTAGTGGTTGAAACGTCACGTATTAAAGAGCCCTTTGGGATGCTGTAGACTTCGTAATACACCAGGTCTGGAATGGAGAGTTTGGACACACAGCCATGATCGATTTCACAAGTCCACACCGTATATTCGCGAAATATACTAACACATACGAATGTGAATGCATGCGTAAAATGCATTTACGACAAGAAAGCAGAGTGAACGAAATGATGTAGTACAAGACTAATTCTACATCTGCTTAAAGACGCACGATACTAAGAGCTCAGATGATGTACAGACCGAAATGAGCGACTAAAATACACTAAAACACTAGACGAATGTATATAACATACATTCGTCAACTGCAACAATGTAGGTAACCTGAACGACGGTCACGTACTGGCAAAACTGAGTACAAACATTAACACGACACAGATAGTTCGTGTAAAAACCGCTTCGTCTAAGCCAATATTCAGGGAACTGGATATACTAACACTCCATTCCCAATTTGTCTTACTACAAGCTTTAAAAGTAAAGAAGAATTGTGGAGATTTTTCAACCCGCAAAGAGTCTCACAAATACAACATTCGGTCCAAAGCAGATCTTTCAGTACCAAGGTCGCAATTGCAAGTAGCAAGCAGGATGAATATTGGTTATACCATTTACAACAAAATTCCTTCTTTCATTAGAAATGATGTAAGGGAGGTAATTTTGTGATTTTTTTTATTATTTCATAAATAAAATTGATTAATCTATTTGGTAAGATTAACAATTTTAGATAGGAGGGGAGTAATGTAAGGGAGGTAATTTTGGTATTATTTCATAAATAAAATTTCATAAATAAATTCATTATAATCATTCAATTAGAGTAAAATATTTAACCTGTTAAACGATACAAAAATAATCTGTTGCTTAGAAAGGGCATTTAAGATAACGATAGATTTGTTTATTATTTTAACTTGACACTTTGTCAAGGGAACTTGAAAAGTGAATCGTAAATTATTGTGTTAAATAAATATACGTCAACCATAAGCACATAAATAATAATTAATTCTGTCTGAGATAAAAATATTAAGATTCGGCTATTTTCTAATGGGATATTTATCTGAGTTATCACCAATAAATTATGAATTTTAAGATAGTACAAGACAGATAATCAAGAGGTGTTAAATGACATTTAATAGTTGGGCGAAGTAAGAATTTCCAGGCTGGTCGCGTTTGAGTAGATGTTAAACCGTCATGACGTTAAGATGTTAAAGGGAGTTCAGCTTAAGCCGTCGTATGGTTAAGACCATGTTTAAGAGTTGAGCCTAAAGAGTGAAGAAGTTAAGTCGTGTTTTTAAGTAGTGTGAGATTTTGTTAACCATGGGTTAGAGTCATTTAGTGTTGTCGGTCAAGTCAAGTAAAATGTAACAAGTAATTCCGTATGAACATTAGTGTAGTGCCCAGCTAAAGACATTTGAGAGATAAATGGTTTTAGAGGATGTCAGTCAGGACTGTGGTGTCCAGTGGTTAAATTAGTGTTTGGTGTAAAGTGTGTCTAGTGTGTGTGACTGTGTATTTGGATTTAGCTGTATCGACGTAAATGTAAGTCTAGTGTAATCATGTAAATATTTAAACCGTAATCGTAATTAAAGTAGGTTAGTTAAAATGTTGACTTTAATTGAACAACCCTTAATCCTTCCAAGAATCATAGCAACCAGCTAGCGGACTAATAGGGGGGGTCCAGACTTGATCCGCTCGCAAGTCTTGGAACCCATAATGTGAGGGATGTACAGAGTAAGTACAAATGAAATAAATAAATCAGCCAACCGTGACATTTCATTATTTTATACATCAGAGCTCCCGACAATGAAAATTTAAAACAATTTAAAACTACTTTAAAAAATATGTTAGCTAATAAGTCATATTATTCTGTAAATGATTTCTTAACTGATGTATTGTAAAACCTATTCTTTTTTGTGACTTAACTTGTATCTTTTGAAGTTAAATAAATGTTTATTATTATTATTATTAATATTAACTAAAAATAATGTTGGACTGAGAACCTTCTCACATAAATATTAATAATTCGTGCGTCTGGCGCGAACAAATCTTATTTTTCCAAATAGTGCGCATTAAATACTTTCTTCAATACACATTTAACCCAACGCTCATGAAATTCCCAAATACTGTTGGAGAAAAAGTCTGTTTGAGTCTTTTTATCTACGACCATCAAATAATGAATGCATTATAAGTTTAACTGTAAATACATAAAGCTGCACTTATTGCACGCCGTGTATAATGGGACGTGCATGTGTGCTCATCCGTGAATAATGAACATTTTATACACGGCAAGTCCTCTAAGCCTGTGAAAATTGCTTTTCCGGTAGCGAAGTAGCAGATTTACTCTTTGTGTTTACATATAGCAATAAAAATTTCATTCAACTTCATCAACGTTCTAAAATCTATTTCAGGTACCCAAGGTTAAAAACTTCTGTTTTAAGTAAATAAAGAAATTCATTGATAATAATCTTCGTAAAATACTTACCAGACCTTCATTTTCCCCGGATGTTTGGGTTCAAACAAGTCCGAGACATGACAGTGTATGATTTACGACAAACATTTATGAAGAAACATTAAATGTATTTGTATAATAGCCATAAATAACCATCCAGTGTGATTGTTGATATTGATATATAGTTTCTCTTTCGAAAGCATGTTATGAATTCGTTTCTTTGTTACCCCTTTAGCTATATTTATTGTCTGGAAAATGTTTTCATTTTACATTTTATACTTCGGGGAAATTAATATGTTAAAAGGATGTAGAAAGCTTTCACATTTCGTGCTCTTTACGTAGATGAATGAAAACAGAAGCTTTTGGATTGAAGTAAACGATGGATTTGAAGACACGTGCATATTTCAATACTCATGCTCGATTACTTTATTTTTGCTAAATTCTTAATGAAAATACAGTTCATATAAATCTCAATTTGCTGCCGTGGCACTATGGTAATATGATTACCTACCGATCAGTACAAGGGTTCAATCCCCACAGATTTAACTTAAGAATATTTATCTTGTCTCAAGTTAATTAGTGAGGGGAAATTATTTTGACGTAGGACGCAAATACAGGGTAATTTTAAAATCTTATTACATAATGAGAAATTGCTTAAAATTTTACATCTGCTTTTAAAGATTGTGGTTGAAGTGGAAACACTGATGTTTCTCAACAAAAACGCACCGCGGACCAGTAAAATACATAATTTTCTAACACGGACCACTAATAATAATTGTTGGTTCATTTTTTGCAAGAAAACAGATATATTTAATGTGCTACTAAATACATTAAATATATCTATTATTTTATTTGTAGAAAATCGCAGAAAGGTTACAGAAAATTAACAAAATATAAATTATTTACATAAAAAATGTCATAATAAATAACAAAATAACTGCAAAAAACAAATACAAAAACTTTCGTGGAAATACTAAAATTATTCTGCGGACCACCTGTTCAGAAACACTGGTTTAAATCACAGGATGCAACGGATTCATACTCATAAAAATTGATTTAAAAATTACCTGTCAAACTCTTTTGAAATTTATATTTTTTTAAATTATTTAAAACGTTAAGGTCCAGTCTTTCTACCTTCAAGTAAACCTCTAGGTAACTATCTGATAGATAATGTTATGTGTTACTTTCTGTGCCGAATAAATGTTGTCCCGCCTTTCAATACAAATTTGTCTATCGGATAGTTATCTAACGGATAATGAGACTGACGTATTAAATTCACTGATTGGTATTGACATTTATTCAGCAGATGAAGTTCCACATAACCTTATCTGTCAGATAGTTACTTAGAGGGTTACCTGAAGATGGAAAGACCGAGCCTAAATATTGTAAATAATACTCAATGGCAATTATTAATTATTTTAGGAAACAAATATAAGCAATTTAAAACGATCGTAACACCCAACATATTTTGTCTTCATATGGTATGTCAAACTAAAATGATATTCAATGACAATTCGGATCAAATGATTTGAAGAAAGAATATACAGAGGTGTACCTAGTGTTTGTCCCACCCGGGAAGGTTTTTTTGTTTTCTGCCCCTCAGCCAATATATTTAGCCAAGAAGTTAAAACAACGTATAGAAAAGAAAATAAGAAACAAATTTTATTTCTGAAGTGAAAACAAAAAAATAGATAATAATAATTACAATGTTATCTGACTTGCTTTTCTATTCGATGACATTATCGGAGTCTATTTCGCCTGTTAATTACAGTATGGTAAGATTTCATTTTAACCGCAAGGTACTCATTGAAAATCTTAATGTTGTATTAAGAAATGTTCCTCTAGCAACACTTACAACAATTGTAAGGAAAATTCGTAGCAGTATTACAGTATTTGGAAATAAATTTAAAGACTGTATTTTTGAATGAACTGCAAAAGTTCAAGAAGACCTCCCTGCCACATTCATGTTTTAAAAATACTGTAATGGATTTAACGGACATCGATTGTAAATATTCAAAAATTATTTAAAAAATAAGTCAGTTCTTCATAGCTAAATGAACACAACTTTAAATCTGTTCTTCCCCGGTAAAAACTACTGTGTTGATATTACCCTAACAAAATTCCACGTTCAATATCTATCAAACCGAATTATGTTTTCAAGTCTATCGCGTGTTTTAAAGCAGCGTTTCTCAACCGGGGGACCGTGAAGGCTTCGTCAGGGGGCCGCGAAGTCATACAAGATCGAAACATGAAAATATAATAAAAATGCACTCAATCTTGCAAGATATAAATTATATCCATAGTTATAAATATCTTACATTTATATTAATAAAAATATACTTTTCATAACATATATAAAAATATTCTATTTATTTTTATACATAATTTACTTATTTTGACAACTAACTTAAACTAAAGGCTATTTCAAACGTTTTAGTTGTCACTAGCTAACTTAATAATGAGTAAATGGGCTTTTACTAAACAAAATGATCAAAAGTTTCATTCAATTGATAAAAATTACTAGATTTGAAAATATAGTTCCGCTTTAACCAAATAAACAGACTATAAGTAGACTATATCAAGATAAAATAAATTGTGTGTCGGTTGATGGGATTCTCTGACAATGGTTCGCGTTGGAGGTTCTTCAAGTATTTTCAAGTTGTAGATGGTACGACTTGAAAATGCAATAATTTTTATTATATATTTTTTAATTGCTCTCCGAGCTACAGATAACTTAAGAGTAAGGATACGGATGTATTTAAATTAAAATGGAAAGCACTTTGAACACTTGTAAATAAAAATACTTTACTTTCAAGTCGTTATAGGGAATATAATCGTCATTTAAAAAATCACAGTTTTTTGTCAACCGTAAAAGATATTTAAAAAATGTTTAAGTAAAAGTTGTTGAAAAGCTCTATCCAAAGATATTCAATATGACATACGTTTCCATTTAAAAATTGGAAATTGTCCTTGATATCTTGTACGTCCGGTTTTTTCCGGAAAATTTCAGTACTACCATTAAATTTTGCGGATAAATTTTAGTTCAAAATTTTTCCCAACTTGCTCACACGTTGCTTTTTCGAAAAAAAATCGTGTTCCCATTATTTTGATACACCATAGTATAGGGGGGCTGCAGACAATTTTTACATAATTTTGGGGAGTCCCAGGCCAGAAAAGGTTGAGAAACACTGTTTTTAAGTACGCTGCTCGTAAAAGTCAACAAATCAAAACAGTCTTACTAACTTCATTTAGCAGTGCGATTATATATTATTATTATTTATTATTTTTTTACTGTAATCAGAACAGTATAAAAGTGTGTATTATTTAATTGTATATTATTAACTACTGCCCTTTTTAACTAATGACATTTTACATTTTACGATTTACGGATGTCTTCATTATCATCCTTTCATCCTTTAGGTTATCAGTCCACCGAGTGGACGATTTTTCTCAGCTTGGTTTATCTCCCACGATCTCCAGTCGAGAGTCCGTTTGAATCATCTGTCTTCTATTGTTCTTGCTAGAGGCCCTTCTCAGTTCCATTCCATGGTAACTACTTTTACAAGGATGTTGGTTAGTTTAGTTTTTAGATTAATTTCAACATTTGGTATTTTATCCCTCAGCGTAATACCGAGCAAGGATCTTTCCATGGCATTTTCGGTTAATTACATATTTCTAACATGGCTTTAGTCAGTGTTAGGGTTTCTGTCCCGTATGTTGAGACGAACATAACACATAGTTAGAAATATTTCTTTTTAAGACATATTAGGATATTCTCCAAAATATTCTCCATTCTTGTGATATTATTCCATACGTTTGATTTGTCGGTCATTTGTATTTCGTCCCCGAGATAATTTTAAGCATCAACTTGTTCGAAGTTGGCTTCGTCGATTTTCAGCGCCTCGATCAATATAAAATGTGTCATCATTTTTTGTGTTCATGGTTGACAAAAATAGAGGAAGTCTAATTTAATGGACAGGGTGTCCCCTCTCTAGTCCGTTAAATGCAGGGCTTACTTTGTTGAAACTTTTTTTTTGACATAATTTTTAATTCTTTAACTCTTAAGGATTTCCTTGTTTTTGATTTTTGCTGGATACCAATATTTTGCTGGATACCAATATTTTGAATATTACCAAAGCTTTACACCTAGATTTAATGATTGTCCATGTTTTCATACAGAAAAAAATAAAATAAACATACAACATTTTTTATCTGAAGTCTTTTGAAGTTGTTTTTAATGGTACTTCCTGCTTGTGCAGATTTAATAAAATATTTATTATTTCACATGCATTGCTAACGACTGTGAATAAGGAATGTTTTTGAACTTCTGGACAACGCGCTTCACCGCTTTTTCCTCATTTTATGGATTTCAAATATAAAATAATCATTGAATGATTTGCAGTACATCTCTTGTTTAAAACGTACTTCATATTATTTAATTAAAATTATCATATTGCTTTTCGAAGTATGTTTGTGAATAGAGCATCTAACAGAATATATTGATGTCAGTGCGGCATACAAGGATAATTCAATTGGAACATATTCCATATTTATTTTTGCTGGCGTGACAGCGTCGAGCAATGCGGAAATTGACTCAGCCTGGTTTCGATAAGAGACGTAATATATTTTTATATAGATATATACACATTCTGTCATACATTTATTTAAAACAATGTTTATATGTTAATTTAATTAAATCATAACGAAAACTTAAATTTAATGGTTTTAGAAATAAAAATAATATTTTTGGATATCGCTCTATTATTCAAATTAATAAATAATATTGTTGATTGCCCAACTCTCACGAGAAATAATGATCATTCAATAGAACAATCTCGCTTTATCAGGCGCACACCCAGAGCTTTTTCTTAGGGGAGTTTAGAAGTCTATTATGTAAGCATTTCGACAATCGCTTTTACAGTATCGTGTTGAAAGTGCCAATTTTCAACACATCGCGTTGGTATTCTGTAACTTATCGATAGTACACTTATTGTGTGATAGTGCAGTATTGTGTTGATTTTGAGACGACACGTACGAACGTGTTGTTTTTGGAAAGAGATATTGTTTTTAGACTTTTGAAAGTTGTTTACGTTTAGTTTGAATATATTGATTTACTTATTTTGAGGTTAGTATGATTTAAAATGTGTTTTATATATGGAAATATGTATATTTTTGTTGTTTTTTATCTTAAATGTTGTAGTTATGGCCGAAGGACTTATTATAAAGTATTGGATGAATTGGAAGAGGAAGAGACAAGGGGATATGTCAATGAATATTTTAATTTATAAAATAAAAATAAAATACATGTCATAAAATATATTATAAAATAAAAATCCTAATAAAACCATAAAAACAAAAACAAAATTAATCTAAATATACCGTCGTGCGATTTTACACGATTTTTTGTAGGAGGTAGAGAATTTATTCATAAAGTAAATGTTATTTAGGGGATTAGATGGAAATTCCAAATTTCTATGAAGGATTAGCATGATGTCATGAATTAAGAGAAACAAGTCAACCTTTTGAATAATACCTGCTGGAAGGGAAGTTTGCACAAAATTTTGCTGCAATAATTATTATTAGATTAATTTTAAACAAATTATATTAACTGTTACGGGGCAGAAAAAATTCAGGTCAGAATATGTCCTATCTTTTAGTATGTATACCTGGCCAGATTTGTAATATGACAATATTAACTAATATCACTGTATATACTGTGTTATGTACATATATGTGCATTGTATATACTGTCTAATAACCTCAAAGTTTATTCTGTCACAATACGTCAAAATTTCAAAATGGCCACATTTACTTTGGACACTTTCAAACACAAAGTAACGCTATACGATGACAGTGTGATAACAGTGTAATGTGCATAGGCAACACGATACTGTGCATGTGACTGTCGAGAAGTTACAGAATAGACCCCCTGATTTGTATCTTGGAGGGATGCTCACGTATATAATTGTTCAATTACACGAAAAAATGTGTTCACGAAAAAGTGTATTTGAATATTTAACGGCTCATGAGGTTCACCCCCTATAGGTGTTCACCTGCGGCCTATAACTAGCCGCTGAACAGAATCTGTGTAAGATTCCGTCAAATGCAACTAATTTGTGAAATTTAGTGCATCGAACTTTTTAAGTATCTGCTGGGGCTTTTTAATTATTGGCTGATTCTCTCATTATTGGATGATCTCCCTCTCTACCCTAACCGATATCTCTATCAGATCAATTATGTAAAAAGTTACTGTGTAGTAAAGTTACTACAAGATAAAATATTATAAAAGTATAATGACTTTCATTCATGATAGTAACTGACCTTGCTCATAGTGACAAATTTAGTTACTATGATCATATGAGTTACAGAATTGGTCTGTATATAGCTTCAACTGGTTCAAAACAGTTCCTGTAATACATAAAACCACACTATTAAAATATTCTTACCGAATTTGCAATGAATATTTTTGATTAGAACATGCATTTTTTGTCTGCAAAAATTATTTCGACCGTTAAATACATGGTTATGATTTGATGAAGATAAATCTGAATAACAGTAGTTAAAATCAAAAGAAAATGAACTGATTTTTGTTGTTTATTTTATTTCATACCATAATTTTTATTTGACTAATTTTGTTAGAGTGGTCGTTAATTTGTTATAGTAAAATCAATGGCGTAGCTTACAATTTCGCCCCCCTCTTGCAAAATAATACTCGCCAACGAGTGGTCCTTTTACCGGTTTCCATCTTTCAAAATTCGTATGAGGAAACAATGTAAGATATAACACAAATGCATTCCATGTGGCCTCCTCGCACCTCAGGGCCTTGACTATGGTGCTGAATGAAAAATTCTTCTTTTTCATCTTAAGCCTGTCATATCCATTTCTTAATAAAGGCCTTCATCAACTCTGTTTTTCAAATAATTTCAGCAAACCAGCCCAGAAGTTCTTTTTATATATACATACCAAAGTATTGGTTGCTTTTCTCTTCCTCTTTAATACCCATAGGGACGCCAATTCAGTATTTTTCGGCTAGAGATTTTAGTCACTTCTATCTATTTGCCGACCTCCCTGGCGCAAAGCGTAAATAGCCTTTGATGCTGTGCGCCCAAAAGTAAATAAATTTTAACTAACTAACTAACTCACAAGCGCAGAGTGACCCTGCTTCTCATGCTAAAGGTCCCGGGCTCAAATCCCGGTCTGGAAATGGATATTTGTATTTGTTCTTATCACCTCATCCTCATTTAAAATAATAAAAAATAAATAAAAATTAAAAAAAAAAGCATCATATCAAATATATCACCGCTCCAAACCTGGATTGTTATCGTGGGAGTTGTAGACCCAAAACATCGTTCTTTGGAGTGAAAGGCCCATGCCCAACATAAAAGTAGCAATACGGTAGTGAACACTATGATTCGGTGAGACTATTGTGAGATGTTTATGGGCTAAAGAAGATAGCTATTTTCCAGCGTAGGTCCATTTTAGCGAAGCAGCTCGAATACCCACGTCAGCCATTTTGGTAATTGCGCGATTCCTTTCATTTCTGTATTTATCCCGTTTTGTTATTCAAATCATTGCCCTCTGCATTTGCCTTTGTACTACCTCCACGTTGTCTTTGGTGAAATTCCTGTTTTCTGTACAATATAATATACAAAGTGTCTCAAAAGAAATTTTATATTTATTTAGCTTACTGCGTGAACGCAACGTATCCGAGGGGCGCGGGGGTTATGTCAATCGGTAGCCTGGCTGTTGGGAATTCAGTCGCTATGGAGCGTTTCTCGGGAGAAGACCGCGCGTTATGCGTGCGAGAGTTTTACAAAAACGGTGATTCGGCGACTGTAGCGTGTAGAAAATTCTGCAGTATTCGAGGTTTTCGCCACTTAAATGATGCGCCAAGCATTCCTCTCATTCGACATTGGGTTAAAAAGTTTAAAGAGACTGGTACAACGCTGGATAAATCAAAATCCGGACGACCTAGGTCATCAAGAACGGTAGAAAACGTGGAGAATGTTAATCAGTCTGTTCGTGACGACCCGAACCTTTCAATTCGGAAGCGCGCAAGCGCTTTAAATGTGCATAGATCAGCATTACATCGCATTATTTACAAAGACCTAAAGCTGCACCCTTACAAAATTCAATTGGTGCAAGAATTAAAGCCCCAAGATGCCAGTCAGAGGCTTAATTTCGTAAATCAGGTGATTGAGCGATTTTCAACGTTTACCAACATTTTGTCTTCGGATGAAGCTCATTTTCATCTTAATGGCCACGTAAATAAGCAGAACTGCCGCTACTGGAGTGCAACGATCCGAAACGCAAACATCAGAAACCCCTACGTTCGCCTAAAGTGACCGTATGGGCTGCGATGTCGGCGTGAGGAATTATCGGCCCTTACTTTTTTGAAGACGAAAGGGGGCGTGCAGTTACAGTGAATTCAGAGAGTTATGTGGAGATGTTAGACAACTTCTTGGTACCTGAACTGCAATACTTTCCTGGCTATAACCAAAGAACATGCCACGTGTTCGTGAAATTTTCTCAGGCAAATTGATCTCCCGGAGAGGTGACATAAATTGGCCTCCACGCAGTCCAGATTTAACCCCTATGGACTTTTTCCTATGGGGTTATCTTAAATCTAAAGTTTACGCCAATAAACCGACTTCACTGGCGCATTTGAAATAAAATATCCGTCACGAAATGGCAGCCATCCCTGAGTCCACCTGCCGAGACGTCATAAGTAATTTTACTGTTCGATTAAATGAGTGCCGAGAAGGCCAGGGTCTACATTTAGACGATATTATTTTTAAGAAATAAATCCCCAAAAAGTGTATTTTAATAATTAATAAACATTTTTTTTATATACGGCTTACTTTTTTTTTTTAATCGATCCACTAAATATAAAATTTCTTTAGAGACACCTTGTTTGGCAAAACGCACTAATCGAATACTAATCGTGTATTCGATCATATTAAAATATATCTTCCCAAAACGATACATTTTATTTACATTTTTTAGATTCAAGTACGTTTTTTATGTATATGTACACATTAAGATAATAATATCTGCCAGATAGATTTCACAAGTACTCGTTCATTTTACTTCTCTTGCTAACGGACGATTAAATTTTAATAACATATCAAGAAATGACACCTTTTTTATTTCACTTAACTGGCCTTTGCTACGAAGGAAAGAAAAATACAAAGGAAAATTTTTATTTTTCATGCTGAAATTCCATACCTGTACGGGATTCAAACCCGAGACCTTACCAACGCAAGGCTTAAATGACAACTTTCTTAATAAATTTTTTAAAAAATGACTTATTGAAATATGTGTTGTACCTAGAGGCTATTCCAAACGTTTAAGCGGAACTAACTGGAATTTTCATTTTTGTAGGTTGTCATGAACTCTTTTTTAATGTTTGAAGAGGGCTTTTGCTAAACAAAGTGATCAAAAGTCTCACTTAAACGTAAAAGGTACTAGAATTAAAATCTAGTTCAGTTCAAACCAAAAAACACGCTATATATGTACTAATTTTATTAGTGCCATGCTTTTATTGAGCCATTTCTCTTATGAGACCGAATTGTGTATAATATAATAAAAATAAATACATAAAATAAAAATAGTTACAGGTTTGTGTCTGTGTTTTTTTATATTCTTTATTTAAAGTTTGTGTCTGGAATGTATGAATTGGTTTGAGTCTTGGGTAATAGGGTGGGGTGGTTAAAGGGGTTGGTGGTCATGATGCAACATGGAGTTGCGTGTGTTTGTTTGACCGCAGACACGTCCAGCCAAGTGACATTAGTTAACTTGATTACGACAAAGACCAGAGATGGTGAGCCAAAGCAGACTTCCTGGACAGTCTGCGCTTTGCCGATCTCGACGGACGACGTGACTTACAGAAACATGCCCGCAATACAACCCTTTGGAAAGGTCAACTCGATGTCACTACAACATCACAATTCCCTGATAAAGCAGAAATCTATGTCATAACAAAATTATACCTGTGTTTATTTGCAGAAGTTTATGTTAAAAACAATTTAATTTAATTAACTAAACTTTATAAAAGGTGGCTAGAGCTTTTCAGAAAAGCGATATTTAAAAATAACTAATCTCTTTTGTATCATATCGTTGACTTTGTATACACTTGTTTAAAATAACTAATATTAAGTTGATAATGTGGAGTACAATTTTTACGCTCCACGATTTTTAGGGTTTTGTAGGTATGACCAAAAAACCCAAATACTTGGCTACAATTTTTACCGAACAGACAGACAGACAGACAGACAGACGACAAAATGACGGTATAAGGGTTTTGTAGGTATGACCAAAAAACCCTTATACCGTCATTTTGTCGTCTGTCTGTCTGTCTGTCTGTTCGGTAAAAATTGTAGCCAAACGGCTAAACCTAGAGAGTTGAAATTTGGCATGCTTGTACAAGCCTTTTGAGCCGCACATAGGAAAAATACTCAAACATCTAAAAAACATGTCCCCTAAAAATATAAACAAATATGTGCTCAACGAAAAAAAAATTTTTTTTTTTAAATTCTGAGTAGGGTATCAAGTGAAAGCCCTTAGTACGTGGATTAACGATCAAAATTTTATTTTTGCAAAATAAATTATTTTGACACGATTTTTGTCAAAATTGTGCAAAAAAAATTTTGTCCCACACCCTGTAGCCCAGATGGTTTAAACTAAAAATCTGAAAAAATTCTAAGTAATGTATATTGGTGTGAACCGGAATAGTACAACAGGAATTTTTGGATCAGATTATGTTTTCGGAAAATAATGCAGTTTTTGTGTTTTTAACCAAAATATGTTAAATATTTAATTCGCTATGTAACCAAGTTCATACGTCAGTACTCATAGCTATGTGCGTTTAGTCATTGGTTTTCTAATTTGTAAACAGGTAACTTGCAAACTAGAGTTCGAATCCTCTCAATTTTATTTTTTTTTTGCAGTTTTCTTTTGTTTAAATTATTTTGTCAAAATTCTAGTTATATTTTGGTAAAATGTTTGCATTTAATTTTTAAAAGCGTATATTTAATAACCAGTGGGAAGTGTTGAAATTATAATTTAATTCTGTTTGATGTATACGAAATCAGAGGGCGGGGCTAATGATTTAAGCAACCAATAGAAGCCATAGGCGCAATTTTCAAAATCTTAATGAACCTTGCTATGTAAAAAAAATACTGCACATATTTAGAAACTTAAATAATGGTATTAGACATTCGAATTAAAATTCATAAAAAAATATTTTGACATAAAATTTGTTTTGGCATCCCAAATAATCATCATTCAGTTATTAAATTCCTGCAAAACCCTGAAATGTGTGAAAATTCACACTTCACATCAATTTTTTAATGTGTTTTATGTACCTAGTATTGTTTTTTATTCATTTATTTTAATTTATTTACTTATTTATTTTTTATATTGTGACTAATTTTACATTTTATACTATACTATATTTATTTATTTATTTATTTATTTATTTATTTTTTATCAATTTTAACTTATAATTTCCAACATGCACTCCTACACATCTTTCTATTTCATTGTATTTATGGTTTATTTATTTTTATTCTATTTATTTGTATTTATTTATTTTTTGTTTTATTTTATCTATATCGACTTATTTAATTTATTTAAAAAAAAAAGTTTATATTTTAATTTTATTCATTTATTTTATAATTTCTATATTTTTACAATTTCATTTGACTTGTATTTTCATTTTATTTTAATTATAAATTTTAAAGTCTATATTTTATAATTTTATATTTCTTATGCCTTAATTATTTACTTATTTTATTTTATTACACGTTATACTTACTCAGTTTCTACATTCTGCATTATACATTATACTCTCATTCATACTGTTATATATATATTTATTATTGTTACACTACATTCTATTGTTATATACACTTATATTAATTATCCTATTGTAGCTCCGATGAAGAATAAAACTTATTCGAAACTTGTCAGCTGATTTGATTAGTTTTCATTGCTGTCCTCAACCCGTACAACCTCCTTCTTCCAAAGTTGATAATGTTACTTTATTATAATGACATAATTCTAATCATTGACATTTCCATATCTTTGTTTTAGCATCCATGGCTTACTTCATTCCAGTTTTATAGAGTTGTCGAACTTTTCAGCGTTCAATCCATTGAATAAAAAGACGAATATAGATTCGAATAAAGATTGAATATAAACGAGGAAGGAGCCTAAATGCGAGCTTGAAGGGAACTAGAAAGCTCTTAAAAGTGGGGGTAATTCGAACGACAACCAATCGTTTTAAAATATTGATGCACAATTTCAATATATAAACGTGCCTTTACTTCCACCAATAGGACACTCATATTGTAGCTCTTAAGAGTGGGGGGATTTAGTCGGACGATATAATTGTGATTGTAGACAATACCCCAAAATAAATAAATAAAAAAGGAAAAAATAATTCTTCTAACTAGTTTTTGAACAATGCTAAAGAATTATAATTCGTTTCCTTTTTCGCTTTATAAAATTTGGAGTTTTGCTTTAAGTTAGTTTTACACAGTTCAATTAATTGATCAACAAATTGATCAAGTTTTTTGTCAATTAATTGAAAAATTTATTGGTAACCTTGGGAACAAAAACGTCACTTTACACACATCAATTTATTTATCAATTTTTTTGAAAATTTTTACATTATCAACTGTAAAACAGACATATTTATCAAAATGAAAATATTGAAAAAACCTTCACAAAATTACGAGTTGTGAACAAAAACAAAAAAAAAAAAAATAACCGAGATGATGATAAATTAGAACGTTTGAGGTTATGTGAGATTTGAAACCGAAACAAAATGAATATGTTTCGAGGTTATGCTACAACTAAACAGTTGGCAATATCTTATAAAAATATACCTAGAATTCCCTATAAAATTGATGAAAAATTTACGAAAAATAGAACTTGTTCTATTTTCAAAATAAATTGATCAAATTTTTGTCAATTAATTGATCAATTAATTGACGAAATTTTTACGATTTACACACATCAATTAATTGAATGTCAACTTTTTCAATTAATTGATCAATTAATTGAATCGTGTAAAACCCACTTTAGATTTCAGTAATTTTCTGAAATGGATTTATTCATAATATTTTTTGTAAATCCTTTTACCACTACAGACGAAGATGTGGCTGGTAAAATTGCAAATTATTTTCAAATTATTGGTGTGGAAAATTTGGAATTGGAAATAATAAATTTAAAAGAAAAACAATTTTCAAATTACATCTGAATGATGGACTATTCTGGTATTTGGTAAATAAAAATAGTTATCCTTTATTAAAAGAATGATATAATATAGTCAACATATTCGTGTGAATCTCTTTTTTGAAATATGACGTAATATAAATTTGCCCTCAAATACATTGCCTGAGAAATGGTATTTCAACCTACGTACTGGATAATAAGAAATCTGCTAACATACAATGCCAAATGTCACATTAAAGTAGTACCACTTTTTAGCAAATGTAAAAATGTCAGGTAAAACACACAGATATGAGTGCAAAGTGACATGTTTATTAATATTCAAACAATCTATTTAACGTCGTTCCAATAAATTAACATTCTAACATATATATGTTGCCGGTCACCATGGTGTAATGGTTAATATACTGACGTGTTAACTATTAGACCAGGATGCCTCGGATTCGAATCCCGGTGATGACATGGATGCTTGTATTTGTATTTGTAGTATTAAAGTTTAAAAATGTGTAATTAAAAATAAAATTTTTATCCTAGTTAATGGCCATAGTTGCTAAGACCAAATAAATAAATTTAAAATTTCTTATATGTTACGGCCAATGACCGGAATTGGACAAAGACGACACTGACCGGCCAAAACTATCATTTCCCGACATAAATGTCGGCCAATATAACATTTTCCGGACAATGACAGGTATAAACAAAGACTGTGTACCTAAAAACTAGGCAATTAGGCTAGGTTTAATTAGTTAAAATCTAGGACAGTAAAAGCCGAAAGGCTCGAAGTAAGCTAAAAGGAGTTTGTGTAAAAAAAAAAACTGAAAAAAATAATATATTTTTAAACACAAACTCCTTTAAGCTTACTTCGAGCCTTTCAGCTTCTGCTGTCTTAGATTTTTAATAACTAAACCTAACCTTATTACCTAAATTATACATAGTTTTACCGATCGCCAACATATTAAAAGGTAGGTATTGTGATCATAACAATTTTGACATTTCGAGATTTCGATGGATCTACGAATTAAGGTCTCTACATGACGTTTTGACTATTTTTAGCATGATGTCTGTCGGCCTGTCTGCCTGTCTGTCTGTCTGTTAGTCAGTGTACACGTGCAGAGCAAATTCGGCGGCAAGGATTTTTATGAAACTTCATATTTAAGCTTTTGATATCAATGGCACGATTAGACTTTGGTAAAAACCTTCTAATTTAGAAATAGAAGTTTACTCGTGTCGGTTTTAAAATTTTTGCGAATATTCACAACAGAGAAATATTTAGAAAAAAAATATGTAACAAAAGTTGCTATAAAAGTAATAAGTAACAACTTTTATTTGAGACATTTTTTTTTTGTATGCATGCAGGTATATTTCCATGGTTGTCATAAATTATAAATACACATTGTCAACGTAATATAATACGTTATTGTCTTTTACAATAATAACTACTCAGCTGCTAGAATGTATTTTATACAAGTACTTTGTGATGGCGGTTGGTCCTGTGGTGGCCACATCTGATTTTTTTTTTTTTTAATATCAATATTTCCCAATATTCCCTGCCAATGACGTTATTGGTCGGCGGTCGGTTAAAGACGTCATGGCCCATGTTACGTGGCCAAACCTGTTATTGGCCGGTCGTTGTTAGCACTGCCCACCATTCAGTCATTTGCTGTAACATATATATACTAAGCTTTCACAATTTAATTTAATCTTCTTTGCCCAATAAGGGATTGTTTTGTCCGTACTTTGCTTGTTACCATCTAGAATAGTTGCTGTGGATGTAACTCCGACACGTATTCTATAGTTAGAAAGCCAAAAAATCATTTTTTAAAGGATTTTTCTTCTTTCAATCTTTATTTGTTCATTGCTCTTAAATTACTGTCATTACAACGCCTTTTTACTTTATATTTAAAAATCTCTAGACATATATACAGTAAATCTAATATTTCTTGGTGATAATTTTTGTGAACATTTCTTCATTTTAAGTTTAAATGCTACAATCTGTGTAAGAGAGAAACGTGGGTAATAAATTTAGCAAAAGGTAAGCAGATACACAAGTAAACAAAGCGGAACAATACACAAACTCTGCTAAGAGTGCTCGGTATCTTATTTCTGAACGGGGGAAATACTTAAAACAAAACGTTTAGACTTCTTAGTGAACTCATGAGAAATAAATTCTATAATAATTAAGAAGATTATGATTTTTCTTAAATTTTATTAAAATTTTAGATATATAATTGTATAATAAAGGATTTGAATCTGTACGCCAGAGTTCTTCGTTACTGATTAAATTCTGTAGGCATTTAAAAGAATACGAGTTCGTAGGCATTTACAGTGGAAAGTTTAAAGTGATCTATTGCAGAGCCGGCTTTCTGCATAAAAGGGCCCGGGCGTAAGTATTTGGGTCCCCACACAATTTGTCATCCAGAAAAAGCTAACAACTTTTCACGAAACTATATTAATTAGATTATAATAAAGAAGATATTGTAATTCAATAGGCAGTAGGCTTGGGGGGGGGGAGTCAGTTAGAGAGTGGAGGGCAGAAAATCTTTCCCAAACAGTTGGGGAACGGCGGGAAGGAATTCAACTTCGAACTATTGGCGAACAGGGGGTGAAAAACGATTTCGGACAATAATGCAAAAAGCCCGTTCTCTATTTGCTTTCATTTTTTATTTTTATTTTCTTTTGGAATGGAAATGTAGAGTGAACTTCAAATGTTTTTTGGGAAAATAAATTAGCAGTGGATGGATCAGGTATTTTGGTTAAATTCAGCAAATTGCGAAGGTAATTTAATCGACTAACACGAAGAAGAAGATATTCTGCCATTATTATGGTCAATGGAGCAAGAAGTTAAGAGAATGGCGTTCAAGAATAGGTTATAGTTCCATCGGAATATTAAGTTTTGGATGATAGTATCCACTAATCAACAATGTCTAGAATAAGGAAAGGATTTAAAAATTAGAATATGAACAGGTTTTTGTGTAGTGAGTATCAAACTTAAATTGAAATGAGTCAGAAATATAGTGATTGACCAAAAACTTTTGGAATTAACACCACGCGTTTACTAGAAATAAAGTGAGACCACTACCAGGTAGTTTAACTCTACTCCTACCATCTGTCACTGCTATCATTGCTTCTACAAACCAATAGAAATAAAGTGAGACCACCTATCACTGCTATCATTGCTTCTACAAACCAAAATTTTGTAGAGGCAATGGGGATACCCATGTTCAGCAGTAGATGGGTTCGATTGGTGCATGACGATGATACTCAAAGATGTACAAGTCAATGCTGCATGAAATTATGACAACGAAATGTTTAATAAAATGTTCCGTGAATTTGGTGCATTAGATATTCAAATATGAAATAAAAATTAACATTCTCTCTTGTTTGCTGATGACTAAGTGATATTTGCCAAAGACAAAGATGATATGATAAGAGCGAATAGGGCCATTCGGGCACTACATAGAATCATGTAGAATAAGGATATAAGCTAAGAAACGAACAAGAGAATATTCACTCTATTGTAGAAACAATAACAACATTTTGTGAAGTAACGTAATATTTAAAAATTAGTTCCAATCATGGAGGGATAATAGTACTACTTGAAACTTAAGAGAAACGTATTTATCTCAGACAAACTACGAAGCAGGATAAGAACTATCGAGTTGTTCTTCATGAGAAGAAGTTTACTATACGCGTGAAAATATAGGATAAGAACAGAAAATTTGGAATGAAATGGAAGTAACCTAAAAAATTGAAGGGGCAAGTGGATGTAGATGTTATGTTGCATTTTTTTACATTTTGAAATTTTCGTTGGAATGAGGTTGTAAAACCCTCTTTTGTCCTAACCACAACACTCAGTTTCCAATTATCTATATTTTGGAAGATACAGATAGATAAAGGTGTTATGTATAATGACCTCAAGTAGTTTTTAGGTATCACACAGTTGCCAAAGAAGAAAAAATGCAGTAATTTGTGGAAAAAATCTAATTCTTGTACACTTGTACACTTTTTAATTTATCAATTTTTCTTCTTACAGTACCAAGCTCGATGCTCTGAACTGACAAGTTCGTACTGAACATATTCCGAGCGAAGACTATTTCCCCGCATACAGTTGTGTTGTGTGTGTTGCCTGTATATAACACAATCGTATGGGACTTAAAATTTATCATCGTGGAATCCGAACCACTAATTATTTTAGGGAAATTTTACTAGGGCTTTTACCTCGGTGGTTGCCCGAAGCCTTCCGAGGGAGAAACGGTCGGAAAATGTAAGGTGTTTTTCGGTTACGGGGAAAGAACCCTGGTCCGCCGCTCAGTAGTCCACACGCTAACTAACTAAGCCACGACCGTTCTCATTTATCAATACGTTGTTGTTATTTTTAAAGAAACTTAAGTTCTAAATCGCCTGTATCCACGAATATACCTTAGAATTTGTTAATAAAATATGGTATGAAACTATAGATTTGTCGCATCGAATACAGATTTGAGATATTCCAAAGGAATTTTTATTCTAACAGCATCCCCATTCTCATGTTACTCTGTTTCTTTTACCTGTGACATAAGAATCAATATTGTTGTTACCAATGTACGAGGGTTACACAGGGTTTCGTATTTTCTTTTGCTTGTTTGCATTATTTTATCGAATTTGTCAGCCACGAGTTCATCCACAGGAATTCAGCTTCATGAGAAGTATTTTGGAAAACCAAAAGAATTCCGGTGAATACTTCAGGACATATTTTAATCAGATACAAATTGTTGGCTTCAGGGAATACAATTTTTAATCTATTAAAAATCAGAATTGAATACGCTGAATTTAATATAAACATATTGCAGATGGTTTAAGTTAAATAAATAAGGTTTAGAAGTAATAGATATGAAATAAAATAGCATATTGCACAAGAAGACAGACGGTAAGATGGTAATGAAGATCTCGGAAAGAAGTTTGTACAATCGTTAATCAGTGCCAAGACTGTAAAAATGATCAAATTACCGGATAAAAGATTTAACGATATTGAAGGTTTTAGAGTTTTATAGGTATGACCAACAAACCCTTATACCGTTATCCTTGTCTTTCTGTCTGTATTAAGGCCTTATCACACTAGAGTTAATACTAACGTCCTGACTTGGAAAATTAAAGTTTTTACATTCGAATCGAAGTCATTTGCGTGTGATAGTATGAAAAAAAAACTAGGTTTTATAGACTAGGCAAATGGAACAAGTTTCAATTCCTGTGTCTATTTATCCAGGTTTGTCAAAAAGCGCGGGCGCCAACTGATGCCCTCTCGCTCTTAGCTGTTTTACGTCTTTTTCTTTTTTTTACGTTGAGGTAAGTTTGTTGTATAATTGTTATTTTCGAATGTAATATTTAAAAAAAAACGATTTTGGAAGAACAACTAATTAATTTAGTGAAACCTCACAAATAAACTTTTCAAATTAAAACTGTCAACTGTCATAATAACACAATGTACGCATGCGCAAACAAAAAATTTCCAAGTCTTAAATATTATTCAAATACTGTGTGATAAGTCAAACCCTAAAGACGTGGATCCTGAAAAAAACCTACAAAATTAAAACTTGGATAGCGTTCTAGTGTGATACGCCCTTTGAACGATTAGACCTAGATAGTGAAATAGGTGAAAGAATAGGTGATAGGTGATATATATATATATATATATATAAAAACTGACACGATTGGTTTAAATAAATCATATTTTAAACTTTTGCCTTAAAATCAGCTGTGCGCTTATCAACTTGTCATATTACGTTCACCTACTTAATATATTGTGACGTCTAGGTGTCTATGAGTAATATCACAAACGACCAGACAATCTCGAGCCGTCCTGTTCTGCACTGCCATGTCTACTCTGAATGTGTTTGGGATGGTTTTTTCATTTTCATTTCCGTATATTTGTTTATAAGAATATACTTCTGCAAAATATTGACAACGTACTCTAGATAAGAAGCTGTCTAGTTAAGAACACTTATTTTATATAACTTTTTATAATTATTTGCTTAATTTTGATTAATGTTTGTATTTTCTTAAAACTCTGTTAGAAATTTAGTTTCACAAAATGGCGCCTCACGCCATTTTGATAATTTTCAATTAATATGTTTAAATTATTTTATTTATACTAATTTATCAATTTTCAATTTTACTTATTTTTGTTTTGTTAAAAAATACTTTCCTTTTTTACGATTTTTTGTATTTTACAATTGTAATTTTTATTTATAGACTGAGGATGACTGGATTTACCAGTCGAAACGTCTCTTAATATTTTATAAATAAACTTTTGACGAGTATTCAAGAATTTTTATTTCCTCCTACATTTTTCGTCAAGAACAACAATCCAACTATATATATATATATATATATATATATATATATATATATATATATATATATATATATCCTGTTTTATTATATATATATATATATATATATATATATACAGTGTAGGACAGACCGTTCGGCTAGACTGTGATTAACCGTTCCTGTCCGTTCCAAACATTTTAATGTGGAAATATTTGACATACATTTTTTATCATTTTTTTTTATCATTGACATTCAATATTGGACTGAGGATGATTGGATATCCAATCGAAACGTCTCTGTAATATTTTGCAATAAATTACTAACGATTATTAAATAAGAATTTTACATACGAAAAACAAATATTTTTTCTCGATTTTCGCCAAAAAAACTTTCAAAAATCTTTTGTCCCACATCCCATTTCCCAGAAGGGTTGGTCTAAAATACTGAAGAAATACTTAAAAAAATGTATATTGATCGAAATTGGAATGGTTCAACAAGAATTTTTGAGCCGATCAGATTTTCGAAAAATATAGAAATTTGTGTCGTTGAGAAAAAAAAAAAAAAAAGTATATCGTGTGGTATTTTAAGAAATCATAAATTAAAGCAGCGTTTCCCAACATTTTTTTATACAAGTGATGAGCAAAAAAAAGGTTTTCACCTCCAAAATGTAAGTGATGAGCAAATAAAAAAAAGTGCTCCAAACTACAAACCCGGAGATTTTGTAACAAAATCTCGTGGACCGGCAAAAAAAATCTCACGGACCGGCGCTGGATAAAAGAACGAAAAGTAGTTTTTTTTTAATTACTTTATTTTAACATGTTTTTAGCCAAAAATGGTCTTAAAAACGTTTGTCCCACATCCTATAGCCCAAGGTGGTTAATCTAGAAATATGAAGAAAAAATCTTAGTAATACACATTAATGCGAACCGTAATAATACAACAGGAATTTTTAAGGTGTTTTTTTTTTTTGGGATTTGCGTGATACTGGTAAGATGGCTGTCTATGGAGCACAGGAATGCGGGTTCGATTCCTTCCATCTTCTTCTTATTTTTATTTTTCGATATTGTGGGGTCGGCTTAACCGCAGAAATGAGTCGAACACTGACCATGTAGCTTTTATATCTATGGCTGGCGGTCTAGAAAGGGAGGATTTACCTTCTCTGTCCCAATACTATTAATCGATCAACTGGAGAACTGGGAAGCTGTTTTAAAGCGCGCGCATCTCCTAATTACGTACGCTTGTAAGTCTCTGGAAGCACATGGATTATTTATTCAAAAGTTATCGAAATTTATGATTTTAATAATGTACCCTCCATTTGTTGTCACTAGATACCTACATAACCCTGAAATGTTTAAAAATTAACATTTAACATTAATTTTTTAAGTAGGTAATGATAATAAAACTGAAAGTAGGTTTAGTAAAATTTCCAAAAAATTTACTGAGAACATTTTATTTATTTTATAAGTAATTTTTAATATTCTTTAGCCCTAATGTAGTGAACCCTCTCCCTTGATTAAAATTCACTTAAAGATTTTAATAATTAAAGCTTCTTAACATAGTGCAGTGTCACTAGCTGGCAGCAGTAGTAATCATGAATTAATTGTACTGAATACTAACGTGTGAAGTTAACGTTTACCTAGCGTACAGAAACTACATAAGGACAGCACGATGTAACTGAGGTTAGGTTAGGTTTGCAAACACCTTCTGGAGAGTGTGCTACTTCTCACGTTCCCTCGAGATTGTCCCTGAGGCGGGTATAAAGGGACATGCCAGAGGCGCATCTTCAGGGAAACTTTAACTATATCACCTGAAAATTCCACTAAAATATCCTTACTAATGAACATAGAATAGAAAATAACATAACATCTATACAAAGGGGTCAGCAACATATGGCTTGCAAGCTACATTTCGTTCTCTTTTGGTTATCCAAATATGTCTCTTTAAATACTTACAGAATAGCAAAATTTTCGTTGTTTATGCCACGGAACATGAATTAATATACTGTAAATTTGCAATCACATTGGTGTTAGCATACAGCTTGCTTGTTGCTCTTTCGACCTATACATAGGTGGTCTTATTCGCTCAACAAGAATTACGTGTTTTTTAAATTTCTTAACATTGTATTCGGCTATGTTTTATTATTATCTATTTTTCGTTTTTTGATGCCCAGTCTTTCCTCCTTCAGGAAAGCCTAGAGGCTTTAGACCCTTATCGATTAGATAGTTACCTAGAGGTAACTATCTGATCGTAAAGGATATCTGGAACTTCATCTGCTGAATAAATATCAATACCAATCAGTGAATTTGTAACGAATCGGCTAGTCTGCCACAACAAGATCTAAAACTTTCAGAAATCACCCGTCGCGACCATTTTTTTAGAAGGGGGTTGAAGGCGTTTTTTTTATGATTTTAATAGGGTACATATTTGTAAAAATCCAGATAGTAAAATAAAATTGGAAACCTTACGTTTACTTGTATTACGTTCATTGTTCAGGGAGACATATGTTCAGAGTTATTGCTTAATAATTCTGAACACAAGCATCCCTTGAACAACACTAAAACTTTTTTCACACGAAATGCCTAAAAATGACGTAAAAAGACGTTTCTCTAAAGAGGAGATCAGTCAGTATTCGGTCTGCATAGCATTTACATCTAATTTGTTAAATTCTTAGAGACACTGTGTCGGCATTCTGGTAGACTACTCGATTCTGTTTGTTTTGTTTTATTCATTAATTTAATTACATTTTAATCTTTCAAACTTAACTTTTTGTAAATATTATTAGAATAAATCCAATTCATTAATTTTAAACCGTCTTACCTAGCGTGTGTAAACCTTCACTTTTAAGAACTTAAGTGAAAATTTAAGTCCAGACTTATTACAAGATGCCTGATCAGTCGGTTGGTAAGTACTAATACATATTATTTAATTCACATATCGTAATGATGAACCCTGGATAAGACTCACGCCTAGTACCCGAACTCCTTTAATCAGAAATCTCATTTCAGTTTGAGATCAGACTTCATATATTACCACAGGCTCGCTACATAGTGTACAATAAATGGTACGTTGTAAAGTAATGCCACGGGTTCTCTACAAATTCAATACGTCAGTCTCATTATGTGTTAATATAAAATATCACATAATTATATCTGTCAGATGGTTAACTAGAGGTTTACCTGAAGGTGAAATAACCAGGCCTGAATGAAATAAAAACATATTGTCAATTATATTGTATGAAACAGAAAACTGGACACTCGCCAAGGTAACGTATAGATGTAGGGAGTCGCACAGAGGAAAATGGAGAGATCAGTGATTGGCATAACAAAATGAGACAAATAAAGGAATGAAATGGTGCGAGCTATCAACAAAGTGGCTGACGTCAGCATTCAAACTTCGCTAAAATGGACTTACGCTGGACATGTAGCAAGTGGCCCAGATCGCTAATGCTGAAAAATTCTCGTCTAGCGTCCCTTTGGACATAAGAGAGGAAGTGAAAGGCCACCAATGCGTTAGTATGATGATTTAAAAAGAACTGCTGTGCTAGCTTGGACCACTACAGCTGGAAACAAAGCTAAATGAAAATAATTGATGAAGGCTTATATTCTGAAATGGATGTAAGAGGCTTAAGAAAAAGAAGATGCAGTATGGAAATTGAGTTACAGACATTTTAAAGGTGGTGACAATGACGTGAAATTGAGCGGAGCATATCATCAAAAGAACAGATAAATGGTGGGCAATTTTTAACTAGAGTCCCTTATATGGCAAAAGAAACCGATCGCGTAAAAGATGATCTGAGGATATAAGAAAGTAGCCGATATACTTTAGTAGAGACTAGTAGAGGATCGTGAAGTTGGAAGTAAAACGCGGAGGATTGTGCCCAATATTGGAAAAATACGAATGTCTGAAGAAGAAGAATTAGTTCTAAATTCCTAGGTGACGCATAAGACAGAAAAGATAAGTTCTCCGTTTCTAGATTTCCGGTACTAAGAGACCCTCGTAGTTAAGGAGACTTTTCAATTGGTACTATTATCCTTGCATGAACATGATCTCATTTTTAAGTATTAAATACTTAAGTAAGACCAATCTGTGAACTGACTGTCTAGAATTGTAAACCAGGCGCACACCCAGAATGTTTTCTTGGGAGGCTTAGGAGCCAACATTTTTTCACGGAGGGTCACATTAAGTTAAAATATCTACCTTAAAAATATGTCCTTTAATAATTTTTTTATGAGTGTTGGCGGGGGGCTCAAGATAGTGAGCCCTTTGGGCGCGCCTCTGTTGTGAACTAAAAATAACGAAGTAGGTTCGGAATTTGAACCCACATCCCTTCTTTAGGTAATCGATTTACCATGAACCCTCAGAAGCTTCCTTTAAGAACAAATTTAATTAATAAACGATGGCTAATAAGAAATTAATATATAAGGCCAGAAATAGAAATCTTCGATTTAATCCAATCCTCCTTGCCATGTGGAATTAGTAGCCAGTGGTTCAATAAATACGTTTCTGTTATAACAAGTTTATTCACGAGAACACAGAATACAAGTGCCTGCAAGGTAAGCTTTAATTTACCTTTCTGATTAAAGAGTGAGAGGTGAAATATATTAATTTATAAAGTACAAGTTGTACAGGTTTTACAAGATGTGACAGGAAATATCAAAAAAGAATAATCAGCAGGAACATAAAATATATGAAATTTTGACGGTCTCAAAACTGGCATTTTAATACAAACCAATAAAGAAAAAGATGCTAATGCTGCAATTATGAGCAAACCTGTAAGTTTACAGACAGAATTTGTAAGAACCTGTTCGTCACTACAAATAAAATCTCTTCTTATAAAGAAATACGCTCGTCTGTGGCTTACAGATTTGTCCAGAATTAGGAATGTCTAGACACAGTGGACTGTTGAAACGAAATAGACCATCATAACAAACTATTATAATGATGAAGACAAATAACCAGAGGTAACAAATTTTTCATATTTATCTCACAAATTTATTGACTAACTATTTAATTTTCTGCTTCTTCTTCCTCAGTCTGCATTCATCCACTGTCAAGCAAAGGGTTTCCTAGTCATATTGCACGCATCTATCTTGAGCTCTTCTGTGCCATCGTTTCCCAGCGATGCTCTTTATACATCGTCAACGTTGGGATCTTCTCACACGTATTTTGTTTTGGCATGGGCATAAACAAAATATCTTGTAGCTTGTCCACTCAATTGAGTACTCTCTTGCTACAGCCCCGCTCCATTCGGGGTGCGATGTATTAAAGTATGAACCTAGAAACATTATTTTCGGCACTTATAAACAGGTTTCTATAAGCGCATTTTATCAGCGGTTGTTGATGCCAGTTATTGGACACGTAGAAAGACTGTTACAGAGCTGGTTTTCTGAAATTTCTTCATAAAAAAATAGCATGGTTTAGAAATAATAACCCTGTACGTGCCTAGGGTATTATATACCCGACTTTTTAGTTGGTATATAAGACCCCGCCATTCTTAAAGATCAGACGTTGGAAAGAAAAACCATAACAAAATATTAAAGTTTATTCTGCCGATAAATAATTGGAAATTTCGGTAATTGGCAACTTCAATGAAATTTTATTAATCTGCTTACTTAAATCTAAGGCATTTTTATTTTTTTCTAGTTTCAGGCTGTTGACGATTGACTATTGCTAAACTTGCTGTGTCCTTTTCCATATTTCCTGCCACTTCTTTTTATCTTGTGTCACAGTCCTTATTTCATCCCTCTGCTTGCCTATTTATTAAAAACTATTATATATAAATGGTTCGTTACAAATTAAATCATAAAAACCAACAAATACAAAATCATCAGAATTAAAAGAGGTATAAAAAAGTGACTATCAGCTTCTTGTAAGCTAGTAAATAATGTTTCAAAGTTTATTACATATCGGTACATTAGAAAATTAAACTTTATCTTTTATTTTCGATGGTCGGCCAGTTGCACAATTTCAAATTTTGCCCCCCTCATTAGCACTCCGCAACCGGAGTAAGACCTATTTTTTTTTATGGCAAATTATAAATTATTAACTAAATCAGCCTAGTTATTAATTTAAAGATAGAAGCGCGTTGGTCTGCTTCCATTTTTCAAAATTCGTGTGAAGTTCAGTATAGCAATACAGCACAAATACACATACCGGCAAATTTAAAGGAACAGACATAAAAATCTAATTATTTTCTCTGTAGTGTACTTATTGTTGATATCTCTCAAGTAATCTCTCTTCTAGTACGATGTTTTTTGGAATCATGTTCAATCAGGTTGAGGTCAGGGGAGCTGCCAACCCATTGTTGTTATACCCACTTGATTTAAAAACTCTGTTACACAGTGGGCGACGTGTGGGCGCGCATTATCCTGCATTAGGGTGAAATTTTCTCCGATATATGAGGCAAAAGTTACAATATGGTCTTGAAGAATATTCCTGATGTATCTATCTGCAGTTAACGCTCTGCCATCAATCACCACTAATTCTGGGCGAGCTCCCAAACATATTACACCCCACACCATAATTGAACCTCCACCAAAAGATACAGTAGTAGCAAAATTAAATGGTGCATTTTGTTCTCCTTGGTGTCGATACAATCTTTCCCTATGGTTTAGTAGAGCATTCAAAGCTATCTAGATATAGGCTACCTATAGTCACCTAGCGAAGCCTCGGGGATCTGTGCGTAAAACCACGCGAGCCTTGACGGGTACGCATTGTATTCGGACCGCATAATCTAGTAAACAGATCAAAGTCCGAAAACACGAGACGGACGCCTACAGCCGGACACCTAAACTTGGCGGGCCCTAAGGGAGTTATTGGCGGGGGGAACTCAACAGACCTTGTGCTCAGTTGGGAACATACCGGAAGAAAAACACAGGAAGAACAGAAGGAAGCACAGGAAGACCCAAGAGAGAAGGCAAGAAGATCTAGCCAACCTGCCATGAAGAATAGTTTTTAGTCGGTATGCCACTTTGTGGAGAGTCCGACACTACCTGAATATGGTGTCTATAAAAGATTTTACCTGGATAAAAAAAAAAAAAAAGATATAGGCTACAAAAAAATTAAATTGAAGAAAACATAATTTTCAATCGGTTCCTTTAAATTTGCCTGTGTGTAAATATTCTATAGGCTCCCCGCATCACGGGGTCAGCGGGGCCATAGCTACGGCGCTATGGTGCAAATATGCGCCATATTTGCACCGAAAACCATCTTTCTACATGTTCGTACATTTGTGTCTGTAATTTTGCTGGGTTTACGAATTTTAGTGTTCATGATTCTATCCCACAAACTTACGCCAAGCATGACATTTAATATTGATAATTAAAAATCAAGATGTCAAGATGCAATTACCAATATTGGTTGAAAACGTAATATTTGATTAATTTTTTTGTATCTGAAGCAATAAAATAAGCAATACAAATTAACAAGTTTTTGCCGAAGTAATAAAGAAATAATTATCATTCAGTGAATTGAATATAAAAAATAATCCTCTTAGTTAAATGTGACGTACTGCACTGTATCTGAGCATCGCAGCGCCCCGGGCTAATGGACGAACGGGCACACGGGGGCATTAATTATTTACGGGCTATTAAACCGATTTACTTTGTCATGCTAATGTGAAAAACAGAGCTCGTTTGTTCTCAAAACGTAAGTGGATTCGTTTATAAGTCATAAATATTAAGTAAGCTATTGAACAGTTTCAAGATTACTTGTAGAGTGCTAGCACACTTTGAACACCTGAGATCAATCAGTGTGTTGGAAAGTTTTCTATTACACAGAGTATCACATATTTTCTCTACATCATCTACAGAAGATTAAAATTTTCAAAGCACAATAACAACGTATAAAGTGTATCATAAATTATTAAAACTTAAATACTTGAAAACTTTTCAAACATAAAGGTAATTTTAGTTGCTCGAAAATTAATTTTATGATGAGGCATTGTTTTTAATTTTTTTAATGGCTTCACACTTTTGAAACAATACTGAAAGCTCTTGAAACAAATAATGAACTGTAAAACTGTACAGTAGGTTAAGTAGTGGAAATGATTGTGAAACCAATACTCATTATCTAACAATTAAAATTTTTAGTCTAAAAACTTTTGCAAGTTTTTTCACTTACTTTCGTTTTAATTTCAACTGGTTGATTTTTGGTCACAAGTATTTTATTTTGTTACAAATTTTGTGTGCAGTGGACAAGGATAGCACAAAATAAGTAAACTTGAAACGAAGTAAGGGAAGCCTGTGCTGAGAATTTTTCCTAACATACCAGATTCTTTTTGGGATAGAGGTCAGATATCAGACATAAATCGGAACATCCTAGTAGTTGTTGCGGCGCACCAAGATCAACCACCAGCCCCAATCCTTTCATCCATCCAGTCCATTCGCTCTATGCCCGGTGATCATCCAAAGGGCACTGGTCCTTTGAGTTGGCCGACCGAACAACTCTCCGGTGCGGGCACACCATTTGGCCACAAGGGCCATACCAGTCGCCATCTCAACAAATTTTCAGACCAATTCTGTAACTCTGTTACTATGAAAATAGTAACTAAATTCGTCACTATGAGCAAGATGAGTAACTATCATGAATGAAAGGCATTATACTTTTTATAATATTTTATGTTGTAGTAACGTTAATTGTGTAAAACGCTAACCGACAACTAAAAACAGTTCATGCGTGCTTGGTGCTCTTAGTGGTCAAGTGTGAGTTATGCAACTCGCACAATATTTGTGAGTTTTGGGTTGCGTCTGGTTGTTTCTCTGGCTACTATTTTATTATTTTGCGTATTCGAAGACAGCAGGATGATAAAATAGTACGTCTAGCATGGGATGAAGCACCGGAGGGAGGAAGTCCTTTAGGGTGACCCAAGCTAAGATGGAGAGATGATGCTTAAACCGAACTACGTGTCTTGGACATCAATAATGTGAACAATCTCATGCTAGACATGCAGAAATGGACACTTATTGTTAAGTCAGCCAAAACCCATTCAGGGTTATAATGTCAATGGAGTAGTACTAGTGGTACAATTCTATAATTATACTTCCGTGTGGCTGTTCTAGCTGAAAAAGTCGCTTCATGTCGACCTATAATCGATGTGACTTTCGTAGTTTCAGACGATGCTAAAAGTCATTTGAAATAACTGGTCTTAGCTGAATGGCATGATGAGTGGAATGGACGGCAGAATATCAAATTGCGGAAGGTGAAGGGAGATATTAGACTAGGAGTTTTCCAGCAGGAAAATACGTAGATAAGGAACAGCCAGACCATGTCTTGGTATTGTTGCTATTGTTGGTAGATTCATGGATATCTCCTACAAGGAGAAGAACCTCCTATTTGTGTTAAGTGTAACACAGACTTGACTGTGTTACACATTTAAACCCAGTGTGAGCAGTTCGATTATGCCTGGAAGAGGTTAGGGCTGTGCTATGATCTATCTGTTGTCTCAGGTGACAAGAGTGTACTACTGGGCAGGCTAATAATATTCCCGAAGGAATCGGGATGTCTGCGATATCCAATAGTAAATGACCCCTTTACAGCCCTTTAAAGATAGTAAAGTACCCCTTTCTTACTATCATCTTAGGTCTGTTCAATTTTTCGAACATACTTTTATACTAATTTATTTGTGTTTGTCTGTTCAAGGTTTATTTTATTGTGTACGTGTATAGAAATATGTTTATACATATTTTTATATTTATTTAAGTTAATTGTAGGCTAGTCATAAAGATAGGCTGTGTTGGGCGCAAATAGCCATCGTTACAGGGCGTCAAAAGTTTAAACTCACGAACTCGTTCTCACAAAGTGAACTGTGCTTCTAACCACCGTAATCATCTGTCTCTATAATGTCATTGGAGCTGCTGATTTGCTTTTGAGAATATTTAAATGAAAATTTTGTTGTCCACTGATAAAACAAAAGAAAAATATTAACTCTTTAAACGCAGAAATATTTGCAAGTTGTCATTACAATAAAACAAAGTGGCTAATTCTATTTCTCGCCATTTATTCCTGAAGCTTATACATGTAAATACAGAGAGGCTGTGTTGTCTGCAGCAGTGACAAGTAGAAATCTTAATGCCAGTGTTGGAGCTAGGTCGACGTTTCTTACGTTAATAGAAAAGGAAATGAAATTGTAGATGTCAGTTCTGTGACGAAACAAGATTTGTGCTTGATCTTCTAACGTCTTACGGACGTACGGAAGAAGGAAGAATAACGAATAAATGGATTAGTATTATTGAGAATGGCGATGAAAGAAACAGGAAATTAAACAAAAAGGGCAAATTTTAGTAAATAAGCTGAATTATTTACTATGAAAATAAAAAATGCAACCTAATTTATTAAAACTTTACTACAAATTTTATTGAATATAAAAGTTAGGGAATTTGACCATTTGACGACTCTCGCGGGAATGAAAGTCGATAGGAACATAATCAAATATAATATACGTTAGATTTTCGATGCATAATTAATTTTAATTAAATGTAGTGTGTGTAAGGAGATTGGTTTAAAGCACAGCCTAGTTTACATGCAATTAAGTATTTATGAGTTTATGTCTATGGCAAACAGGAACAAAGGATATCCACTAATTTCTCATGGCAATCTGTCTGTAAGTAGCCACAATTTATAAATTTTTATTTTGTGTCTGCATCATCAGTGTCTGAAAAAAACCGATTTGAACAACGAATTTAGGGCAATTTTTTAATTCTAATAATTTTTTTCTCTATTTACACTTTTTGCTTTAAAATCATTATGTAACGGTGGAGCATTAACAACATATGGGACCCCAGATAGTAAAACTATATGGATCCTTCCACATTTACAAATTTTTCAATACCCGCCTCCCTATCCACGTTCAACTTATATATATATATATATATATATATATATATATCTGACCGACGTTGTCAAGCCATGTACATGCAACAGACAACCACAGACCCACCGAATCTAATGGGATTTCAGGAGTATATGTATCAAAAATAGAAAGAGCGCACTTTGCACTCCTGGAGCAACCTTCAAGGGGTAACGAATTATGAAAAAAACATTTTTGCTATATTTGATAATCGGTATTAAGCCCCATACATGTTTACGTCGTAATCAGGTCATTTGTGTATAATTTGTATATGCTGACGACGTACTCAATCCCGTACAGTGTTGTCGGTATTTACATCGTTTCTGTAAACAAATATCCTCTTGTTGACCGTCATTTGACGATTGTCTAGCGATCGTAATAAAATTTACGTATATTTCAATATAACATAATTTTTATTTTAGAATTAATAGTTCATTTATAAGGTTTCTCAGTTAATCTAATGTTTACTATTGACATCCAATGAATGTCAATAACAATCAATAGTATTTAAAAATTTATATGAGGCTAAAAAATTTCATTTTTCATCGGTTACAGTGGTAATAATAAAACAATTTTTTTGCTTGCATTCCGCTACATCCTCAGAACTGTCTTTGTACTTCCTATGATTCTTTTCACTTACGAATTTTTAAAATTATTTAATTTGAACTTCGAAACTATTTTTTAAGAATGAAAGTGATTCTAATTTTTCTATTTCTTGATACGTTTTCCATTTACCATGTACGCCATAAAAATTATAGTATAATAAAACAATGATTCAAAACATTTTACTGTACGACCAACACAGAGCGTGTCATGGTAGTTTTTTTTTTTTTTTATATATAATAATAATTTTATTTATGGGTGCTCCAACATCTAGGTTATTAGCTGTTGGAGCACCTATTCCCTGTTACATTAAGGAATTTTACATTGTACATTTCATATTTAAATTTACTATTGACCAACCGTCTTTTTTATTTAAACACGATGTCTTAGTAATTTGGGAAAAAAATTATGATAACCCGAGTCTGCCCAAAGAATCGAATGGTAGTATTGAAATTTTCCGGAACAAACCGGAAGTACTGGATATCAAGGACAACTTTGATTTTTTAAATGGTAACGTATGCCGAGTTGGGTCTTTGGAGCTTTTGAAAAGAAATAACTATTACTTAAAAATTTTTTAATATATTTTACGCTTTAACCTCTTAATCCGTGAATAAACAAACACATTTTTATTTTTGTAAAATCATTTAAATGATTTTCGCCAAAAAGCGTTAGTTTCCCACCTTATCTCCTAGAGAGGTTGATCTAAAAATCTGAAAAAATCTCCATTATGTACATTGTTGGAAACCGGATAGTTCAACAGGAATTTTTTATCTGAGTTGTTTTTCGAAAATATCGATTTTTTGTGTCGTTGAAAAATGTAATTATTTAAAAAAAAAAATGTATTGTGATATCAAAAGAAAGATCTTAAAACCTAGATTAAGGATCCAAATGATATTTTTCAAAAAAAAAAAATTCTATGTATATATATTTTAATATGTTTTCACAAATATACTAAAAAAATAGCTGTCCCCTTTAATCGCAAGAGGTTAAACTAAAAAAACGGAAACAAATTCTAAGTAATGTATATAAAAAAATAAAAATATTGCAATTTTGATGTTTTTGACTAAATTAATTATTTTTTTAATGCATGGCGAAATTATCGCTAATACAGTTATGGTTTTTTTGTATTTATGACTAAGGTAGTGTATATCTTTTTTGAAATTAACAAAAAACATTTATAGTAGTGAAATATTTACAAATAAAATAGCACATTCTTAATAGTGATAAACAGTGCCGTAACTACCTATTTTCTGGCCCTGGGTAAGATTTTATAGTTGGGCCCCTTAACATATTTTGGCCACCCGCGCGCATCTTTAGGAACTTGGGCTGCTCTCATTAACAGTTCAACTCTCTGACTGATAAACCATTAATACAATTCTTTCATTTATATGTAAATTGTAAGATTAAACTTTTGCATCTGTGGATCTTACGTATTTAACATTTCATCATTGCTGGGTGTTATATATTTAATATATTACATTACCGTTTTAGAACAATATTATTTCTGTGATCTGTTTTGTAACGGACAGTGAAAAAAATATTTTATATCACTACAAACAAAATATTTTTTCTGTGAATATATATTTTCATTCAGGAATGCTATTCCGTAATTATTCAATAACAAATGTAAGCCGTTTTTCGAAAATATAATGTTAATTTTTAGCAGACCATTTTAGGAACCCTATTTTATCAGGGCCCCGGACCTGTGCCCCTTCCTAGTTACGGATCTGGTGATAAATACGTTTCTGAAATTGAAAAAATACGAAGCCACTTATCAATATATTTCTTACTAATTTAAAAGAGATTTAGATACGAAGCAAACTTAGATACGCAGGATTTTTTAATTTAATTTTTTTGTGACGAAATTTTTTGAAATTATTTAAATTTAGTTTTAAAAAATTAAATGGAAGCTCTTAGTACTCAAATATCGAAAAAAAAAAAATTGTTGATTTGTGATCATAGAAAAAATTTTGTCCTGAAATCCAACATTCTGTTGACTTCTTACACTTATTAAATACCTACAAAATCCTGAAATGTATGAAAAATCACATTGCACATTAATTTTTATTAATCAAACCAGGTAATATAAATTAACGTCACGGGCCGCATGTGGCTCACGATCTGTAGTTTGCTCATTCCTATACAATACTATATATCGGATTACGATTATTAAAACTACACTGCACAAATATTTGTTAAAATTAATATATATGCGTAAATATGTGTTATAAATGGACGGTTTCTAAATAAAAACAAAACAAGTGAAAAAGGATCACATTCTTAATAACATAAAAATTATTCAAAATCGCCATGTTGCCTCGTTCAATAGGACTTTGGTTAAACTTATTTTATATAAAATGATTAATCCAGTCTTTCAAAATCATTGACGTGTTTATATTTTGTATGTTATATTTATACTATTTACTTTGTATAGGTAGTTTTGAGGTTTTTTTTTTTTTGAAATTTTTGTTTTCAGAAAATTTTATTATAAATCCTAAATAAATTGGTGCGTAATGCTTCTAACAAGTTGTGACATTGTTAAAATACAAGTCAACTAAGCTAACAAGAGAATTTAAAAAAATAAAAGGAGCGTATTTTCAACTGAAGTCAGTTATAGATAGGGTGACCATCCGTCCCGGTTTTCCGGGATTGTCCCGGTTTTCGGTCAATTGTCCTGGTGTCCCGAAGACTGTCCTCGGGACGCCCGATTGTCCCGGTTTTTGAATCTCTTTGCTCTTCACTTTGAATTTGAATAGGTGAGGACCTTTTTTTTTTTGCTCTTCACTTTGAATTTGAGAGGTGAGGACCTTGTTTTTTTGCTCTTCACTTGGATCTGGGAGGAAACAAAAACCTTCTTTTTTTTTCCTGTGTCCCGGTTTCCCTTCACTGAAATCTGGACACCCTAGTTATAGATATAATAGATGGAGCTATTTTCATATAAGTTATAATAAATTTTGCTTAAAATTATCTATATAGGTAACCCCTTTTAAGATTGCAGCGCCAAAGTTTCAAAATTGAAACTAACCAAATAGACAATAACAACTTTTTGATATATGGACAATACGTTGTAATCTGACATTTAGACAGAATTTATTAATATTTTTGTCTTGATTTGTATTTTCTTAATAAATATCACACTTATGCCAAACAGATACAAAATCTAAAAACCCAAAAATATGTAACACGTGCGTCAAAACAATAACAAACTTGTCTATTTGGTTAGTTCAACATAATATCGCAAGATAGAATCTCTGTTATGATCATTTACCTATATGTTTTAGCATTAAATTTGTGATTATCTTTTTTTATATAAATCATTTCTAACAATAGGAGTTTTGTTAAATTTTCTCCAATATTTAGAATTATTTTATTAGGAAAATCAAACTAATGTTTTAAATTGTTTGCAAGTTCCACTATTAAATTATTAGTTCTATTTTATTTTTAATAATGTTATTCTCGTTTTCTTTTAATCTAGTTATTAAATATCGTTTGCTTTGACCAATATATTTGGCTTCACAATTTTATCCAGGTATGCAATAAATAATATTTGATACTGCAATTGTATGATTACTTACATAAGAAATTATGGTACTTTTATTTATATTTAATATTTTTTAGCTTAGTTGACTTGTATCTTAACAATCTCACAACTTGTTAGAAGATAGTGAAATATTTTTTCTCTTAAATTAATACTAATAATAATATATATGTGTAAATAATATATTTGTTGGATTTTACTTTTATATAATTGTATGTAAGTAAGTGTTTAAAATGTTCTTAAATACCTAATTTGTGTAATACATTGCATTTGATATATAATTAAATTAGGCTTTGATAATGTTAAGGCAAACAGAATTAAAATAAAGCTTACTTTAAAGCTTACTTTAGTCTAAAATAACAAAGATTGTGTAGGTGTCGTGAGTATATATAATATCTGATAGCCATATTACATTTACAGACCCGGTATGTATCTTAACAGACCCAAACAGTGTTGCCAAGTTTCGGGTCTGTGAAGGTATATAGTGTATAGCGGGTCTGTATAAGTCGTATGGATTACAAATATTTTATACAAGCCCGACACGCGCACCATCTTCACAGAAATTTCGTGAACTAAATTTGTATAAAAAAACACGTTCTACCGCTTTCCCAGACCCACCTGAAACTCATTGCTAAAGATTGTTTGAGGCCTAATTCGTACTTCTAGCATAGAAAACGTTGTCAGACCCGATGCCGGGTCTGAGCTTGTCACTTTTGGTCTGGTAACGCCTGCAGAGTATAGCGAGTTGGGTCTGTATAAGCGGTGAAACAAATATATATATATATATATATATATATATAAATTATGGCTGTAGGCGGGAATGAACTTGATTTCCATTCGGTAAGAGGATTTCATACCACCCAAAACACCAACTATCAGGACTACAAGCTTAACTTTATATCCAGAATATAGCTTTCTAAGCTAGAACGAGAGATTCATATACTTGGACATATTTTCCTCCTCCTTGAGAGAGATATTCTTTTCAACTGGACTTGAGAAGTCGATTCCAAATATCTGTTTGGTCTCGATATCCAGGAAGCAGTAATCAGAAGTCAGTAATCTTGAGGTGGGGAAGAAGTAATTATTATTAAGAACCTATTTTTTTATATTTGATGATCATCTTATAGGACTTTCCTTGTTATTTATTGGTCATAAATGTGATAAATCAATCTGTTTAATTATTTCTAAATATCGCTGCTCTAAAATAATAGTGAGAATCTTACAAAACTAAGTTTCTGAGATATTGCTGTTTAAAGTTTTAAATTTTATATAAACTTGATTTAAGAGTCGAATAATTGTAATTTCCATTTTTATTTTTTAATTTATATAATCTCAGTACGCCCTTAATTAATGTTAATTTGATAAAATTTAAAAAAAAATAGTAGTGTTTTAATACAGCGATATGCCAAATAAGGCGAAACATGTTAGATATTTCCTAACAGAGAGCAAATTCTGTGCGGATTGTGCGGATATTTTTGCGGATGCGGATCGGATGCACGTAGGGCTCTACCTAGTAGGGACATAAATACTGTAGGGACTACAATTAAGTTTTTCACCAAATTTTATTGACATTTGTACTTATACATAAGTTATTCATAATTGGTATAATTACTCAAAATAACCACCTTTGGCTTTAATGCAGGCCTTAAGTCGTACAGGCCAATCATCGATAATCGCACGTACGACTTCCATGGGAAAATTGGCTGCAGCTCGAGCTAAAGCCTGTTTCAGAGATTTAATATTTGGATATCGCTTGTGGCAAACCATGTCCTCTAAAACGGTCCATAGCTTGTAATCTAAAGGCTTCAAATCTGGACTTGCAGCGGATCAATCTTCTACGCCGATAAAATCAGGATCATTGATTAAAATCCACGTTTGGGTTGTTACTGATCATGAAAGAGAGTATGATTGAGGGGTTTCACAACATCTTCCAGGACCGTTTGTTGGTAGACTCTAGCTGATGTTTTCACCCCTTTTTCACAAAAATGAAGGTCAGTTACTCCATCATAGGAAACGCCCCACCAAACCATCACTGAAGCTGGGTGGTGACCTTTTTCTATCCTTGGAACTACTTCCGAGGCTTCAGTAGATGACCTGGCATAAACCCTGTCATTTTGTTTTTTGAATTTTTCCTGTATAGTAAAAATTTTCTCGTCGGTAAAAAGGATTGTCTTATGCTTGTCGTCTGCGTACTTGATTAACAAGTGTTTAGATTTTTCGACCCTATTTTTTTTTAAGAGGCACAGTTAGTTATTGTCCAGTGCGGCGTTTGAAGGCCCCAAGACCCAAGTCTTTTTTCAAAATCCGCGCCATTTCGCGAAAATTTTTCGTTTCGCGGGACATAATTTTTTGTTTTCGCAACGGATTTCTTGCTATTCTGGCCTTAACATCTTTGATAGCTTGTGGCGTGCGTACTGTTCTCGGGCGCCCGGGTCTTTTTCGGTCTTTTATGTCCCCAGTTTTCTCAAAAATTTAATGCACCGATACACAAACATTCGACTAATGTCGAGCGGACGTAACGTCTTAAAAATGTTTGATTTTTCCATCTTACATTTATAAAGCGCAATAACTGCAATTCGGTTTTCTTTGTCTGACCATTCCATGGTAACACACAACACAAAATCAAATTCTTTCCACAGTAAAGTAATTTATAGGTTAACTAACGATTATCCACTGTCTAAATTTGGGTGCGTTCATTTATATTATTTTTATTGGGTGCGTTCATTATTGTAACAGTATTTATGTCCCTACTAGGTATACATATTCACAAGACTGGGATTATGATATCCTTACCAATACCTATACTCTTTCTTATCAATTTTAGTACGCAAAGATCCACGTGTTGCGATTTGTTAACTGAATACCAATTCATTAACCACGGTATAAATCTTGCTTAATTCGTTAACCAAATTATTCGTTAGCACAAGTCATCCGTTAGCCGAGCTATTACTGTGTTTTATTTTTTTCATAATTTATGAAATAGATAACTTAATTATAAAAATTCGCCGAAAATATGTTGACGTATTTCAAGTTGTAAGTTTGCTTGATATTTTCGACAACTTCAGCTCAGTCCGCCCACCACTTAATCCGCCACTGATATGTAAAGAGATATTGTTGATTGAAATTTTTAACTTTATTTCCTATGTTCAGTTAAAAAAAATAAGCATAGATATATCAATATGATAAATGTTATGTAGGACATGGGGATTGTATACCGGTTTACCGGTTAACCGGTAAATTGACAAAAAAACGTTCGGTAAATTTACCGGTAAATTATAAAAATTTACCGGTAGTAAAAAAAGGTAAGTGTAAGTAACAATATACCTAATTATTAATTTTAAGGGAGATATTTTTTGTTTAATTTTAAACTATTTTGGGTTTGAGAGCCACTGTAAATCGTACAGAAATCGCCAGTTAGCATATGTATGTGATTTGTGCTCTGCAGTCTGCACGCTGCAGTTTTTTGTGATTTTTAAAAGTTTAAAATCGTTACAATCAACCTTTTTCTTAAAGAGTAAGTAAATGTCTTCTTTTTTAATATTTAAAAATAATAATATGTAAATATTTCACATATTTTTTAAATTAATGGCAATTTTGAATACACCACATTATGACAGGACACTAAACTAATGCAATATTATTGTAAAATAACATTAAAATTTTAACCTTAAATAAATTTTTTACTTCTAACAACTGTTTAAAATAATTAAATACAAATATTTAATACAAGATTCTAATATTATGCCTTAAGATTGTGCAAAATACATATTATGTATTATTCTAAATGACTAAATGGAAATCAAAATGAATTATATTTTTATCACTTTAATTTTATTTTTCAGGAAAAAAACCGGTAAATTACCGGTAAACCGGTTATTTAATTTTCATTTACCGAATTACCGGTAAATGAAAAAGTCGGTAAATTTACAATCCCTAGTAGGACATATATCCTTAGAAAGACTTATTTTAAAAATTCAAGAATAAAATCCACTCTTTTTATTAATTCTATGAACTGTTTATGTTTTTCAAACAAATTGAAAAAAAAGAACTTTAGAAATCAAAATACGTTCGTTTGCATATTTATTTTCTCTTCTCAGTTTGTTTGTAAAAAATTTGTTCAATTATAATGTGACCCTCAGGTTTTGTTTTGAAAACCATTATATATTTTCAGTTCGGCACGTTATAAACTTTTCTCATTCGCCGTTGTGCGGCGCTGTGTACCAAGGTAACACAACCTATAAAAGATCGAAATCGAAAACCTAACTTGACACGTACATTATATTCGGTTATGTCCGTATCGATTTTCGTTCCCAAAGGTCTTACAGGACGCACGTTTAACAAAAATTAAACGAAAACATACGCAATGGGCACTACAAAAACAAATTTTCGAGTATTGAATAAATTGGCCAAATCATAAACGTATGAATTTAATGAGGATAACTTCCGTGAAAAACAGAATTTTTACGAAATGTAGCACAAAGTTAGTTTATCTATTTTACTTTTCAAATAATAATAAAATTTTTTAGGTAATAGATTTTTAAATAAGATGCATGATAAAGTTTCACTAATATTGTGAAATATTAGTGGAATGAAACATATTTTGAAATGTATGTGTTTCGTTTAAGAACCAGATATAGTTCCAGGCTTTGGTATAAAGGACACAAAATTTCTCAAGAAGGTTAATAGTACATTTACAATTGTGATCAAATACCAGTGACATCCAACCGATATATATATACAGGGTGGACGAGGGCTACCTTTTAAGTTTTTACAATAACTAGGAAAGAAAAAATATGTTTTTTTTTTGAACAAACTGTTTTATTGCTTTGCAGAATAATCGCCTTTAAGATTTATACACTTTTGCATGCGCTCAAACCAATTCTCGAAACATTTTTTCCACTCTGAATTCGGTATCTCATAAACATGGGTTTCGAAGGTTTCTACAGCTTCTTGAGGTGATGATAATCGCTGTCCACGCATTTTTTGTTTGAAATTGGAGAACAAAAAAGTCGTTAGGGGATAAACCAGGTGATTACGGGCAATGAGATATTAATTCGAAGTTTTTTTTCTTCAAATGGTCAATTATTTCATGAGCTGCGTGGGAGCATGCATTGTCATGATGAAGAATGATGCGAAGTTTTTCCTGATTTTGTCGATGACTTCTGGCAAACAAATGGTTGTATACCATTCAGCATTAACTGTTCTCCGATCCTCTAAATCATTGTTTCCCAGCCTTTTTCTCCTCGCGAACCCCTTATAAAATCCGAACGAATTTGGCGAGCCCCCTATGTCAGTGTTTCTCAAACTTTTTAAGTTCACGGCACACTTCTGACGTGTAAACATTGTTTTGCGGCACAGCTATGAGTCATTGAATATAGGTTTAAATGGAAAATTGTAAAATGTCGCAGCACACTCCTAGAATTTCACGGCACACCGGTTGGAAACACTGCTCTATATAGTCGTTAATGACAGGTAAAAAATACAATAAAATTTGGTAGAACAATTCCGCCATCGCAATATTGTTTTCGCGAATCCATTTGTACACATCGTTAACCCCAGGGGTCCGCGAACCACCGGTTGGGAAACGCTGCTCTAAATGAATGGTTGCGACTTGTCCAGTACAACAGAAGAAACAAGCGATCATTTTATTGGTAGTGCTTCGTGAACGAACAACTTTTGTGGGTTTCGGTTCATCTTGGAAGACCCAAACAGTGGATTGTTGCTTAGTTTCCCCTTCATATGAATAAATTCAAGTTTCGTCACCTGTAACGATGTTGTATACGGAATTTGCAGTGCCTAGGTTGAATTTTTTTAGCGTTCCCTTACTCTAATCAACAGGAGCCTTTTTTTGAGCTTCGATCAAATTATGCGAAATCCGTCTAGAACAGATCTTTCTCACAGCTAAATGTTCATGCAAAATAGATTGTATTACAGTCTGCGATATGCCAAAAGAAGCTTCTATCTCACGGTAAGTCACATGCCGATTTTCTTCATCATTTTGCGCACAGCATCTATGTTTTTTTGAATCACAACCGATTTTGGTCGACTTTTACGAGCTTCATCACTGACGGACGCACGACCACTACGAACTCTGCAAACCAATTGTAAACGGTCTTTTCTGATGATGCTTCATTACCAAAATTTGAACGAAGCAAATCTATGCATTGTTGTTAAGTTAGGCCTTTACCAAAATCGTAAAAAATCATCCAGCGAAAACCTTCACGAGTAATATCAATTTTTTTACAAATTTGTTTTTTTTAACGCTCACTATCAACAAACTACTCGGTCAATTTATAAGCTGCCACTGATTTCACAATAACAAATGCCAAATTTTACGAATATAGTAATGACACATTTCAATATTGGCATTTAGTGGTCGTTTTTAAAAAATAAAAGGTAACCCACGTATAGTGAACAATGTATTAAAATAGAAAAGTTGGAAATAAATGTTTTTTTTTAACCACAGACCATGATGAAATTTCCCAACTACACCGTAGCTCACAAATATCCATATCTTTCCCGGGATTCGAACCCGAGACCTTTGGCTCGTGAAGTATGAGCGCTACCTCTACGCTACCTAGGCCGACATGGCGTTTATTTGACAATTAGTTGTTAGATAATATAGTCGGATTGCTGATAGGTGACTGTTACATTTATGTATCAAGTAGTGCATTCATATAATAACCTAGTTACCATTTTCAGCGATTTTAAAAATGTTTTTTGTTATTTGTCTTAGCTGTCAGTGTCTGTTAATAATATTAATTAATAGATCTTGCGGCCAATTATTAAATTTACAAACTTTAATTTTAAATATGCTGGAATATTATAATTCCGAAAAAGAGAACAATGGGCCACTTATTTCTCTATCTTGTGTCCGTCAAAGAGTAGCAGCTGCCTTATATATTTCGGAATCAACAATTCAGAGAATTATAAAATGTAATAAATCTGAACTTCTTACTAACAAAATCACGAGAAAACGAAGGAAATTAAAATCTGAACCAGTTAATTTTATTGATACATTGGTACAAACGTATGGTCATGAAGTACTAAGATTACCTCCTTATCAATGCCAGTTTAATCTCATTGAACTAATTTGGGGTATAAAAAAAAAATTATTATGATAGACATATTGGTAAAAACGGATATAGTGATAACGAAGTTTTGAAAATGTGGCAAGTAGCCTGTGATCAAATTAGTTGTGAAACTTGGGCAAAATCTGTTAAAAAAATCGAAAATTTAATAAATGAATGGTGGGAAAGGGAAAGGATTGTTGATGATATTAATCCAATAATAATAAATACAAGAAATGACAGCGATAGTTCAGATGACGACGATATCATGCATTAGAGTGACTATTTTAAAAAAAATAAAAATGAACATTTAAATACAACTTGTAGCAATATTTTATTTGAATAAATATATTTTTACTTAATATTTTATTACTTAGTACGGGGAAACATAAAAATTTAATTTAATTAAACAACAAATTAAAATCCAAATTTTACGTATGAGTATAAGTTTTTCCTTATTTATAATTATTATCTTAAAATTAATTATTTTGTTTGTTTGTGTACTGCTGTAAATTTATTTTCGCGCTCAAATTAGTAAAGATATCTACGAATCATTCCGTTTCTTTCTAATGCTTTGTTTTTTATTAAAATAATTTGGAAGGTTAGTTGTCAACTTGCGTCACTATACGTTACTATGGGTATACAAATAATTATAATGATATAGACAGAGAAAACATATATTATTGTACATCGATACTTGTAGCAACGAACAGTCACCTATCAGCAATCCGACTATATGTTTAAAGTTTGTCTGAATTACGCCATTTTATAACTTCAAACATCAAAAATTTTACTGTTCTAATTAACCTGACGTATCTTAATATTTAGATCTTGATGGAGAGGTTACAAACCCATCTTTTATTATGCGAAATATCCTTCTATATTGTCACGTTTCGTCCTTTATTATTTCTATCATAACTTGGAGTTTTTCACTGTTCTTTTAATTTGATTTTCGCAGAGGACGCGACAAACGAATTGAAAATGTAAAAGGAAATCAAGGGGGAAAATGCGGTTAGGTTTTATCAATCCCAAAATTAAATTCTTAAAAAAGTTTTTTCTTTCTTTTATATTACACATTATATATTTTTACTCTCAAAGAATGGATTTAGACTTTAATATTCTGCTTCAAAAATTATTTTTATAATGCGAAACTCTGAATATAACATTTTTAAATTTAGATTAGTTTAATTACTTTCCAGTAATAATTTTTTATTTTAGAGTTAAACCTTGAGGAGATTAGTATTGGTACATATTTTGTAATTTTTTATTAATCGTTGCTATCGTAAAGTCGGATTGCTGATAGGTGACTGTTCGTTGCTACAAGTATCGATATACAATACTATATGTTTTCTCTGTCTATTTCATTATAATTATTTGCATACCCATAGTAACGTATAGTGACGCTTAGTTGTCAACTTGCGTCACTATACGTCACCAAATTATTTTAATAAAAAACAAAGCATTAGAAAGAAACGACATGATTTGTAGATATCTTTACTAATAAGAGCACGAAAATAAATTCACAGCAGAACTCAAACAAACAAAATTATTAATTTTAAGGTAATAATTATAAATAAGGATAAATTTATACTCATACGTAAATTTTGGATTATAATTTGTTGTTTAATTAAATTAAATTTGTATGTTCCCCTAAATACAAAGTAATAAAATATTAAGTAAAAATATATTTATTCATATAATATATTGCTACAAGTTGTATTTAAATGATTATTTTTATTTAAAAAAAAATAGTCACTGTAATGCATGATATCGTCGTCATCTGAACTATCGCTGTCATTTCTTGTATTTATTATTATTGGATTAATATCATCAACAATCCTTTCCCTTTCCCACCATTCATTTACTAAATTTTCGATTTTTTTAACAGATTTTGCCCAAGTTTCATAACTAATTTGATCACAGGCTACTTGCCACATTTTCAAAACTTCGTTATCACTATATCCGTTTTGACCAATATGTCTTTCATAATAATTTTTTTTATACCCCAAATTAGTTCAAAGGGGTCAAACTGGCAGTGATAAGGAGGTAATCTTAGTACTTCATGACCATACGTTTGTGCCAATGTATCAATAAAATAAACTGATTCAGATTTTCCTTTCTTAACAATTTTTAAAAGATCACATTTTAAGTCCTTTTTTGAATACTATTTGAAAAAAAAAAAAAATTAAGTTTGTGAAAATAACTGGTTATAAGCCATATTTTAATTAATATTTATTACCAGACACTGACAGCTAAGACAAATAAAAAAAAAACATTTTTAAAATCGCTGAAAAATGGTAACTAGATTATTATATGAATGCACTACTTGATACATACATGTAACAGTCACCTATCAGCAATCCGACTATAACATGAATATAATATAAGTTAAATTGGTACAACTTCCTTCAAAGAGAAATTGATCGAATAATTTTTACAAAAATACTGTGCTACGTACACGTATTTGGACGATTCACTCTCACAAATTTGAGACATGTTAGAGGTTATTAACATGCTTTAAATTCTACAACCGCGTATTTTTAGTAAAATTTAAAAGGATGCAAAATTTATTCTCTTCACTATCCACACTTTGTGCATTTCTTCTTGGGTTAATTTTAGGTTAGAATAACCGTATATGTTCGTTTGTACGTAACCACAGTTCTAACAATGGCCGCATTCAGCAGACTCACCGGTGAGGCACCGGTTGGTAAATTTTTCCCAGTATGCAAACGTTCATCAACCAGTTAGTTACCGTACTTACTCACCGGTCTCCATTTTAATAACCCGATTTCATTTACGGTTAGTTGCTCACCGGTGGATATTTTGACAGTTATATCTGTAGTAATAAAGAATCGAGCATAAAGCAAGTAAAAAATTATGGAATTGAGTGTTAAGTTAGTATACTTAGTTATTGAGGAGACGCATATAAAGCACATGTACTTTTTAAATTACTGTAAAAGCTTACATTCAAAATTTACTCTTATTACAATCTGTTATTGTTTAGATATTGTAGTTTTCATATACGCCGTTCGACAGCGCTGCCAAAAAATGTGCATTAGGTCAAATTCACCGGTAAGTTTGTACCGGTAAGTCACCGATGAGTTTGTTGAATGCGGCCATTGAAAAAGAAAGTAACGCGTCTGCGCAATATGCACTGTTAGCAGTCTGTTCGAGTAGTTTCTGCGCTTAGCGGCGGTGGGCTGTGTGCACTACTAATCTTGTATTGTTTTAGATATTGGATTCTTTTTTGTTTGTCTGCTGCCCTAGTGGCAAAAATACATGGCTATTATAATGGGTCGCGAAAAATGTTTCTTCCCTTTCGGCACGAAGCCGAGAATGCTGATATGTTTAGGCTCTCGAGACTCGTGGTAATTTCCACAATGTACTTGGGAATTTTGTGAAATATTTGGCAGAGAATATTGAATATTGCAGTCCGTGGGCGTATAGTGAAGACTCGGTTTTAGAGAAATTATAAGATTTTAAATCTTAACAGCCTTTATGATGTCGGAATTATGCCTAGCACGTGGTCTGGAATTTTTGGTAATTCAGATGGTAGCCGCAGTTTAATCGAGTTTTTCGAGAAATTAATAGAGCCTAACCTGATCTAGTTACAAGGTACTGATTTTTTGTTTTCATTGTTTTATTTTACCGATTTTTTCTTAGTAGGAAGACATAACTCGAATTTTGCTATAAGTAGTTACTTTTGTGAAAATCCATACCTGCAATCTCATTACCTTTACTTGAGTTATCGGCCTCTTGTTTGACATTAATAACAGATAGTAGCATAGTTGCCAGCTTGCTGTTATTATCATCATCGTCATCCTCACTATCTTGTATTTACAGAACATGTCCGAACACAGCCGAGTTGCAGAACCAGCGCCGATTTCTATGACGAAGGAATCTGGCAAAAAATTATTGACTGGCCGACCTCGATAACGCAGAGATATCTAGCTTCCCTTTTTAAAGGTCCAGGTTCGAATTCACCTCATTCTTATTAAATTAAACGAATTATAAAAGTAAATCTAGAAGCTGGTTAAATGAATAACTGCGAAGCCAAAACATCAACAACAAAAAAAAAATGTGTTGTCCAACTCAACGGAGCACTCATTTCAAGCTTTATAACTACGGCACAACTCTGAAACTAAAAACTGTCGAACTATCAAAACAAAATATTATCGAGCGCAAACTAAATATGCTTTCAATAGGTATATGTTACTAAAATAAAAAACTGAAGATCGAAAATAGTCTATAATTTTAATTAAAAAAATAATAATAATAAATAAATAAAAATAAAAAAAGATTTAGATATTTTTTCGCTATTAAGTTTGTTATTGACATTATGATGTAATAAGTTACGACAATAGGTTGATAAAGCAATGGTAGGCCTTTTTGAAAATCGTAGAACTGTCATACAGTTCTTTAACAATTAGTATTGATTTTACTTAAAAATCACCATAAAGATCTCTCACCGCTCCGGCTTTTGTCGTAAAAGAAGAGGCGTACAAATACCGTCTGCCTGACCACTCAAGCAATTATACTGCGGAAACATTAAGTTTGCTACAAGCATCCAAATCCATTCTAGAACAGTGTATCTCAACCGGTGGTCCGCGGACCAGTGGTGGTCCTTAGCAAAATTTTTAGTGGTCCTTAGCAAAATTTTTAGTGGTCCGCGAAATACTTATAAATTATTATTTTGTAGATTTTTTGTTAATTTTTTTTACAGCCATTTTTGTTCATTTTGCATTGATTTTTTATTACTGAGATATTATATAGATGTAGAGTACATATACAATAAATTTGTGTAATACATTGTGTGTACATTTATTTTTTGAGGTCCGCGGTAGAAAATTAAATATTTTACTGGTCCCTGGTACGTTTTCAGTTGAGAAATACTGTTCTAGAAGATCCCGGAAAAGTATGCGGAATTTTTTCTCTCGTAGTCTCCTTCTGGCTCGTGTGGAATGCTGGAGAGGATATTGGTTTATTGAACACTATTTGAGGTACCTGTATCTTCTGACTAATTTCTTTCCGATGTACTGTTACTTACGTAATATGCTAGTTTCACACTGAATTATTTTACAAAGAGTACTCGAAAAGCAGTGTGTGCATTACATACATAAATTTTGCTTAAATATGATTACACCAAATATATTAAGAAGAAGATACAGCAAGAATGGAACGACTATTGGAGGAACACTACCGGCAAACTAAGAAGAATAAAAGAAAATATTGAAAAATGTAAGAGATGACAGAGGAAAACAAGTAGTGCTCACAAGACTACGAATAGGACACTCCAATGTAACACACATACACTTACTTCAAAAAACACCAGAATTAAAATGCGACACTTGTGACACATCACTAACAGTAAAGCACATCATAACCGACTGTACAAAATAGAATCACCACAGGCAATTATAAAACATACCAAGAAATATTGCACAAGCACTTACACCCTCATCTACAATGGAATATAACATTATAAATTAGCTTAAGGCCATAAATATGTACAAAAATTTGTAAAAAGAACTGTACCGGGTGTTAAAAGCCTAGATGCTGAAGCGCCCAAAAAAATGTTTATCCCCATGCTGACAAATATAGTTTTTAATTTAACAGATGATTTTTAATCTAACTCATCTAACTTTTAAGCGAACTGGGATGCACACATAAATAATCTTTGCAAGAAAATATCCCAGAAATGCTGGAAAGTAAAAAACCTTGCAAGTGTTGCAGTAGAGATTTAACCAGAGCGTATTAATTTGGTCACATTTATTCCATTTTGTCCTATGGTTTATAGGGGTACAAGTAAAGAGTTTATATATATTTATAATAAAATGACATCCAATATTACATGTATTACCTACTGGATCAATAAATCATGTTACAAACTGTCACAATGTCGCTAGTGATGCAAATACTGACCTAGGCTGTGCATTGACATCTTTGTGCCAATAGTATCAAACAGATTTCTATGGTTTATATGAAAAATTATTCTTTATAATAAAATATTTTTAGCTTAGTATGAAAGGTCATTTTACTACCAAACTGGCATTCTAAATTTAAAAGCAGTTCTTTAGTTTTAACAGACGATAAAAATTTTAATATCTATAAAAATAGGTCGGTTCAGTCGTATGGGAAAAGAAGGCAATTTCTTTTTGTGAATTTCAATACTTTGTTGGGACTTTTACTGGAAGTAAAAAATGTCCGGCATACATCAACGGCAGAGAATTCATATCCTTTAGCATATTATACCTGCAACACAGTGGTGTACGCTGATATTAATAAGGACAAATTTGGATCCTATTACATAGTACTCCAACAAAAAAAGAAATAAAACTATTGAAAATTCTATTCGAGTGTATCATTAGTAGATACGTATATAGTGCTTAGGTCTAATGAAGATTCTCATTAAAAATTATTTTTGCATAATATGTACATACTCATCTTATTGCTTAATTAGTGCGTTAGTTAGTTCTATGAAGGGATATTGCTTGTTGCTTTTATAGAAATTCATTAAGCATACTGAAACTAACTAATGTTTGCTCTTCTTGTAGGATATTTTTATGATATTTCCAATAAATTATTATTGTTAATAAGGTATCTACGTCATATTAATGAAAAAGCACTTCGAGAAGACAACGAGCTATATCTAGACTTTATAGACCTAGAGAAAGCATACGATAATGAGAGAGGATGTTTGAAGAATACTCGGGTCAAGAGGAATAGAAGAATACCTTGTAGCAGGAGTATAAATACTGTATGATGGAACTAAATATTATGTGCAGGCCAACAACTACAGGTCTAGGTATTTTGAGACAAAAATCGGTCTAAGGCAAGAGTGTATGACACAATACTGCTTGATACCATTAAAAATGCCAAGAAAGAAGTAAAAAAATACCAGATATGGCAATGGAAAATTAAGCAAATTAACATCTCAGAGCTAAGCTTCGCAGAGGACAAGGTTCTAATCGCTAGCAATGAAGAAAATCTGCAAGGTAATCTAGATATCTTTAACAAGTGTCTTACTAGAAAAAATATGAAGATCAGCTGCGAGAAAACAAAGAGTATAATCATCAATGCAAAACCGGAAAAACATCTTATAACATTAAACGGGAAAACAATCGAACAGTTTGAACCGGTTAAGTATCTGGGATCTGTTTTCTCTCCAGACGGAAAAATAGATAGGGGAATAATGGAACGAGTTGAGGCTGCTGGTAAGCTATTTAATAGCATCAATACATCCTTCTTAAAGAAAAAGGAAATTCCGGCACAGGCTAAAGTCGAGGTCTTTAAGAAAGTAGCCATTCCAATACTTACATATGGGTCAGACGCTTGGTAAACAAGGGAAAAACTTAAAAGCAGAATAAGGGAAAGACAAAACTGGACCGAATAAGAAATACAGCGTACAGAGAAGAAATGGGAACAAAACCGGTAGAAGAAGTGATAGGAGAAGGCCAGTTGAGATGGTTTGGTCATATACAAAGGTTGGATGAAGGTAGAGACACAAAAAAGGTTTATGCATTATGAAATATGAAAGGCTGTAGAAAGAAGAGATACCCCCTGGAGTGAAACAAGAAGTAGGACTCAAAATAAGAAGGAATGGAATAAACTGTGGAGACGTCCCCCCGCGAAAGAAGAAAACAAGTACAAGTAACATTCAAACCCACACAAGCCCGACATCAGAGATGGTAAAAGGGCTCAATGATTAAATAAGCAAATAATTAATGTTAGGAGGGTATATTCGGCAGCTAGTCTTATATTTTAATTTCTATGAGTCTATTTGCTACTCTTGCTCGATAAGAAGCATTCACGCACTTATTTTTCGGCATTCTGTATTTATCCATTGCAGTCCTCAGCAAATGATATGCCATTTTGTTTTGGACCAAGATGTGTCTGAGTTTTTTTTCCTTTTCACACAGGTATTTGGTGCAGCAGCAACGCACCAGGTAGTCCCCTTGTTCCATTTCTGTCCTTGCTTACGCACATTTTATTCTAACATTTGCAACCAGTGTTATGGACCGCACTAGCCATTTTTCCTGACGTTATTCTCAGGATCGACGCCACATAGCTGTTTGCAAAAAACTATTACTGGTAAGCAGAATTTATTTACGTAATTCGCTTCTGGAGAGATTTAAACAGGAAACTATGCTACTACGGAAGTACAAATAAAGGACGTCAAAAGAAAGCCGGTTATATTATACAGAGAACTCAGGAGTATTTGCTCAACCATTCACCTTTTCAAAATTCCAATCAACCAAGATAATGGGCAAACGAGTTCAACCTCGCCCTGCTTCCCGGCAGACCCAAGTAGTGACCATGTGAGTGTAGGAAAATATATCTAAGTTCCTTGACTGTTGGTAAGTTCAAAAAATCTCGATAAGCACAAACCGGACAAACTTTCACGGTTATTTCGTAAAATACTTAAAATTTATTACATTTGTTCAATAAATGTTGCTAACCAGGAAAGTGCATTTGCATAAAAATACCCACGTGACAATATTAAACAAATACAAATATATAGAATACAAATATCAAAATACAACAAAATACATGACAATGGACCAAGTTGTTTATCGAACAAATGAATGTTTTTCATTACGAAAAATTAGAATTGCCCTGGCTAACAACTTTAGTGCGACGCCCATAAACGAAAAATAAAAATAAATTATTTGGTTGTAATTTTACAATCAAATTATAATTATTGTATAAAAAAGTTAAAACTAATAAAATTAAGCAGGGAAGTTAATTTGGGAAATAATCTACACATATACTCCTCGATCTGTTAATCTTATCACAAAAAATTTGGGCAGCTATATTTTTTGCAAAATTTAGATTTTAAATAAAATTTCTCGACTTGATAATTTACATAAAAACCCTCGATTTTCGGTCTCAGCAAAATCAAAATTTAAGAAGCAAAATCTTGCATAAAACAGCTACCCTCAGATTATGCAATAAAATTCAGGGTTCTCGGGATTTTTTAAAATTATTCAAAAACCTTAAAACCGACACGAGTAAACTACCATTTCTACTTAACCGATTTTTACCAAAAGTTGATCAACTCGTGCGCATTGATGTCAAAAGCTTAAATATGAAGTTTCATAGAAATCCTTTTAGCCGAATTTGCTCTGCACATGTACACGGACCAAGAGACAGACCGACAGACCGACAGAGAGACAGACAGACATCATGCTAAAAATAGTCAAAACGTTATGTAGAGACCTCAATTCGTGGAGATCCATCGAAATCTTGAAATGTCAAAATCGGTTGGCCATTATATATGTTGACGTCCGGTAATTACTTTCAAAATTATTATTACCTCTGAAATTCTAACTTCGATTAATCATTGGCATTTTAAATCTGTCTCCCCTCTATTCCCGGTCTGCATCCCCGCCGCTGTACTGCAGTGAACGTGACAGCTGCTGACGCAGTTCCATATTCAATATCGGTTTTTTTACATTATGACCCTTTATGAGGAATTTGGAGAAAATACCGTTCGGTGGTTATTTGGTGGCGTTAGTACCTTACTTTCACACCACAGACTCAAACCGCAGATCAGACACAAACCTGGAGACTCTCTACGAACATTAAAACTTTTAACATATGGTTGTTTACAATTTGGACCTCGAATCGCGTATAAAAAACTAAATAAAAACTTTTTTAATTTGAAATGCGGTACTAAAAGGGATGAATATTGAATAAATTTGAATGAAAATATTTATGAACATCATATTTTATAATAACTTTATACAGTAAAACCTGCTAATGTGGCCACCTGCGTAAGGTGGTTTTCAACTCAAGTTGACCACTTTTTAATGGTGTATGCTAAATAATACCTTCATGACTCTTTCTTTGTAAGGTGAATACTACGTTGCCTATCGAATACCAACATGAGTTACAGAAAACACTGGTCCCTAGGACAACCTAGGTTCGAGGATACTGTCATTTTTACTGACGGATCAAAATCCGGAACCAGGGTTGGGTGTGCGTTCGTTGTCTTGTTAACAAACCCATGTCAACAGTTTCAGTACCGTCTGCACTCCATAACGAGTGTTTACACTGCTGAGCTGTACGCTATTTTCAAGGCCCTGTGTTTTGTTTCGTCAGAGCAAGGAGTCGGTCAAGTGTTATCTTGACGGACTCGCTGAGCGCTCTGAACAGTATCCAAGATCCAGACCCACTCATACTTTTGTACTAAAAATCTGGTTGCTACTGCACAATCTGAATGCTCAGAATGTGAGGGTAGAGCTGTTCTGCATACAGGGACATGTTGAAATTAAAGGAAACGAAGCGGCTGATGAAGCTGCAATTCCCAGATGATGCAAGGAGTCATCTGAAACATCTGGTCTTAGCCAGGTGGCAGCATGAGTGGAGCAGTATACGGAACGTTAAGTTGAGACAGATTAAGGGAAACGTTAAACCATGGGGTTCTTCCTGCAGGATTAATCGCCATAACACGCCACCGTATAGACCACTGTTGGTGGATCCATGGACACCTTCTCCGAGGTGAAGAGTCCCCTATGACTGAGACTGATTATGGTGAGACGTGTAACACAGATTTGCCTGTGTTACACATTTTAACTGAATGGGTACAGTTCGAGGATGTCAGGGAGAGGTTAGCCCTGTGCTATGACCTGTCAGTTGCTTTAGGTAACGACAGAGTACTCATGGACAGGCTGATACTCTTCCTGAGAGAATCGAACTTACTGTTTTATTTGTGAAGTCTTGCACCTTATTTTAATGTGTTTTATTATTAACCTGTGATATTCGATGGTAATTGGTCCCTTTACAGCCTCTTACCACCACCCTGAGTCTGTTCAATTTTTTGAACAGTCCTTTTATCCTATTTATTTGTATTTGTCCGTGCAAGATTTTTTTAATGAGTAGATATGCTTAATTTTAATGATTTTATTTATTTATTAATTGTTTTTAATATGTAGTGTAGTCATTTAGATGGGCGCAAATAATTGCTGTTCGGCAAAATTTTTAACTAACTAACTCTTTGTAAGGTGACCACCTGCCTAAGGTGACTAATTTGAGTTGTTCATTTCGTTAGTAATTTTAGCCAGATTGCATTTTACAAGGTGTGTAAATTAAGTAACCTGACTGGCAACATAGCGATTGGTCTGGGAAAATTTGGGACGCGAGACTGAGAGGGGCGGCAGGTGAACATGTGATACGCCTTCAGTACGATTTTGAACTCGCTAGATTAATTTTGTTGACCGTAGCTTTTTATTTTGTAAACAGTTTTTTTATATTTCGTCCAAAAAATGAGTGACATTCATTTAGAGCAACGTTGTGCTATCAGGTTTTGCTTCAGACTTGGACACAGTGCAACGGAACATTTTACAAAACTTCAGCAGGCCTACGGAGAGAGTGTTTTGTCAAGGACCCTAGTTTCTTGGTTTAAATCATTTTCAGAAGGAAGAGATTTGATTTAAGATGAATCACGCAGCGGAAAGCCTATGAAAATGTCGTCAGAATCCGGAATCTTGTGCGTTCAGATCGTCGGTTGATAGTCAGAATGATCGGGGAAGAGTTGAATTTGACTCACACTACTGATCATCAGTTTTAACCAATGTTTTGGGGTTGAGAAAAATCCGCGCAAAAATAGTTCCAAAAAACCTTTCACAGGACCAACAGGACATCAGGAGGCAAAGGTGCCTTGACTTTTTGAAATCGATTGAAAATGATACCCTTTTTCTGGAACGTGTAACTAGTGACGAGGCTTGGGTGTTTGAGTACGACCCGGAAACCAAACGCCAGAGCATGGAATGGCACACAAGCTTTCCAAAGCCCAAAAAAGCAAGGATGTGCAATTCTAAAATCAAATTCATGCTGATTGGCTGTTTTGATAGCCAGGGAATAGTCCACAAAGAGTTTGTGCCTCAAAGCCATACGGTCTATCAACACTTTTGCCGACAGTTTCTTAAAAAACGAAAAGGGTCATGCGTGTGAGACCAAACATCAAGAACAACTGGGTTGCATCACGACAACGCGCCTTGTCATACAGCAATGTCAATAAATGAGTTTTTGGTCGGTAAAAACATTCCTCTGGCTCCTAAGCCTCCTTATTCGCCTGAATAGAGTCCTTGTGACTTTTTCCTCTTCCCAAGATTGAAAAATCACCTCATGGACGTCATTTTGGGACACTCGAAAACATTTAAACGACCGTAACCAACCAACTGAAAGCTATTCCAGTATACGAGTTCCAGCACTGCTGTGAGGATTGGAAGAACCGTCTCCAGCGCTGTGTGTCTTCCCAAGAAAGTTATTAAAGTGGGAGATAATATTGAATAGGGGATACGCATAAAATTTATACTTCCTTAAAACTACATTTTTTGATATGTAAATGTTAGTTATGTCACCTAACAAAACAAAAATCACATTTTAATTAATATTATAGCCAAATTTTTTAATTAAAATGTTGTAAATTTGAAATAAGCCGACCACGGCGCGAAGGTTTCCGAGTAAATACGACTGAGTATGACGTCAAACTGCTGGGGTTTGACGACACAGATACAGACTACAACATAATCTTTGAAACGTTTTACGTGTGTATATTGTATTGTTCGAGAGTTTTGTATTTGTTTTTAAACAATTTTTCACGCATTTATTATTAAAATGGCAGATAAAGATTTGTTAGGACTCAGAGTGATAATTTACCCAACATTGATGCATTTATGCACACAACATAAACTTTACTTTTTTCTGAAATATTGGTTTTATTTCGCCTCATAGCTTTCAGCCACAAATTTCGCCTTTTCTGTTGTTTTTCGCCATCAGGTAATGATATAATTTTTTTTTTTTTGATTTCTAATAGAACTATTTGTGCACATCGGTACTATATATTTTCAATATTTTCGACTATGTTTCGAAGTACTGGGGCCTGGATCTTCCATATTTTATATATTTTAATATAAAATTTGATTCGGTAAACATGTATAAATTGTTTTTATACAATTAAACTTTATTTTAATTAAAATCACTCTAACTTTACAAAACCTATAAAAGTTATAACATAACAAGCAAATAAGTACACCGGGTAGGCTGTACGCAGTACACTTAGTTGGAGTATGACGTCACACGCCGTTTTCGAGCGGTACATACATTTATGATTTTCTTAAACCTTCAAATTAAAAAAAAAATGCAAAACTGTTTTTATGTTTATATACAACAAGAGGAATATAATAAAAAATAATTAAAAAATCATGCCTATCCCCTATTGTAATTCTATTCGAATAAACACAATTTAAAAAGTCAGTCTGGTTACTTAATTTACACACCTCGTATTCTTATTATATGCTATTTAAATTTTTGTGCTAAAAAAGCAAGTATTTGATCCTTTTTTTGTTTCTTTACTGAGAAGAGCGTTGCTTTCCGATAGTTGTTTACATATTTTTTTAAAGTCTACCCCGTTCAACTTTAAAGTTTGCTTTAAATTTCTCCTCTATAGTGTTGTAAAAATATTTTCTTAATACTTAACTTTTTTCACAAATGCTTTTTCCTCTCGTACATTCTCCCTTCAATCACCTGGTTTAGTTGTTTGTCCACCGTCTATCGTTCTGTTTGATATTCTATATCACGCTTCGTGAGTTCTTTTAACTTTTCTTACATTTTTTTCATCTCCCTTTTCGGATGAGCAGACATGATCTGCTATAAATAAACTTTGACTGTGGCCACTGAGATAAAATTTCTATTGAGTGTGTTCATTCCAAGCCAAATTATGTGAGACTTGTTCACTTGTTTTATCTAATTTGTTGTTTTCACACCAGAGGGCAGTTTTTCCATTATATTTTTTGGGAACATTGACTTGCTACTACAAGAATTAGAAGATATCAAATGAAACAGAGCAGGATCGTAATTGAATCTTACAGAAATATTAATTAAGACCCCCAGCTAAAGTCCATAATACTTAGTATTAAGAGCACAAGCTAAGGGTTAAACGACATAGTGCTTAAAGAAATCATATTAAAATTATGTATGATAGACATATGGAAGACAGCGATAACTGGAGAAAAATATGTGACATAGGTGTTGCCTTGTTTTTAAATTTAATTAAGATTCAATTAGAGACATATTTTTTAAGTTCGTTGTCCTTCACAGGTGTTATCATCAATATAATTTTAGTTTTGTTCTCTGAATAACTTTATCATACTGATTCGCAATCAGTGCCTCCATTGAAGACGTTGAAGATTATTTACTAGTCTCAATTGGTATACCAGTTAAAACATGCATAAAAAGAGCTTTAAATTAATGATCGGTATTATATCGCAATGATGATCTTGACTTGACAGCTTGAGCGTCTTCTCTAGCGTCTGGAAAACTATTACCGTCTTCTGGTTAAAATTTAGGGATCTTCTGTCTACTAGTTCTTACGGGTTGTGATGGAAAGTAGAAGATATTCAGAAACCAAATGAAGTTTTAATCAATATTATGGAAGGCAGTACAAGATCTCATATAAAATGCAATATTGGAAACTGATGTTTTCATTAAGTTACTTCCAGAGAGAGCGCGTCGAACTGCGAAAAACGTAATTGGTCGTCCTATTTGGGCGATAAACTAAACAAAAACGTGTCAGCTTGCGTAAATTGAACGATCACAATCAACTGAGTGTCGGTACTTCAAAAAAACTGCATGTTCGTGCGAGGTTTTCTTCGGAATGATTACGTCGAATAACATACGGAAGTTAGCCTGCCCAAATTGGTATGTAGATGAACACAATTTAATCTTGTTTGAGAGAGCAACAAACTTTCTACCTTGAGCATTTCCGCGCGGTTTAAGTTGTATGGTGCAGTTTAGTAGAGTTCTGGAATTTTTTCATGATATATTGTTGGTCGGCCGGGTAACTATACAATCTTCTTCTTTTTTGGCCACTGTCAGTAGAGTTGACTTTTGGCCTCACTCACACCCAGGATCAGCATCTTGATCTGCTGCCAGGTGTCCTGTATACCAATACTCGTTAGATCTTCGGTCAGCTGATGTCTTTATCTCTTGCGAGGTCCTTCCACTGGTCGACGGCTGTTCTTCTCTTCCTTATCCTTCTAACCATTCTATCTTCTCTCTTCCTAATCATATGTTCTATCCACTGAAATCGTCTATCTCCTAGTTCTTGTATGATACTCGACCTTGAGTACAGTTATCGGATATCTTTGTTCTTGCAAATTCTCCATTCTCCATTAATTTGAATTGGATGAAAGATTCGGAGTAATATTTTATTTTCGAAAACTATGAGTCGATATCGCTTTGTTTTTAAGGTCCGTGCTTCGCAGCCAGACATAAGTATTGGTCGTACTATAATTTGGTATAATCTGATCTTGGTGTTTCTATACATGTTTCATTTTGAAGAAAGGACCAAGTGCAAAATACGATGCATTAGCAGCAGTAATTGAGCTTGAAATTTCCTACTGTATCAGATTCACCTGATTTATCATGGTGCATTTCTTGTTGCAAATTATTGACGATATAACCTTTATGTTAAAACTATTGACTTTTAATCAGTCTATTGATAACTAGATGAGATTTTATTTTCTTTTTATCTGTTCTCATCAGTCATTTTGTGTAAAACCTGAGTGATATTATCAATGTTATAGTATTTTTCGATGCTCAAAAAGGCACATAGAGATTAATATTGATTACGAATAGTTTAAATACACCTTATATAAATAACTTTTCTGACTTTGACAACTTTTCATGGCTAATGTTTGCATACAATTTTCGCAGTTGAATGTTGAATGTATCGGTATCATGAAATACTTTTGATACTTGTTAAAATGTCTGTAATTGGAAAAAGAAATCTCGTTATAACGCGCTATTATAATGTCTTATTTTTTCTTTGCTCAGCATTTACTATTCCATTTCTTTATATGTTTCTATTTTTCTGAAGTTTAAAATTTCCATAACAGTAATATTAACATTAAATCTCTGATGTCTTGGTATTTCAATGACCAGCTAGATGTCCATTTTAAGCGTCATTGAGCACGTTCTTTCCTTGACCTTTCTCTTGTCTTCCTTTTGATTGATTCCTTTATTATTTTCTCCTCAATTCCTTGAATCAAATCAGAGGGAATAAGTCCTCAATCACTATTGTGTGCAGAATCTATAAAAATAAATCCTATTTCGCTTAGTTTATTGCAGGGGTATACAGTATAATAGTGGAAAGAATGCTAATACTATAAGATTTTGTTTTATCTTCCTGGTAGTTATTATCTTATAACCCCAATATGATAATCACTAACTTGACTGCTATTTATTAATATATATTTATAAAAAATTACAACTACTTCCCAAATGAATTACAAACTAAGGTTTTGTGTTCAAATAATGGTTCAGGCCTTAGGTTTCTGAATTTAGAGAAGACCATAGGTTCTGGGGAAAGTTTACATGAAGTGAAATAGTGGATGGTCTGCGCAATGATTGCTGGTTATCATGAAGAACTTCTTAAATGAATAACTGGATGTAGTTGTTCGAGCCGGTCTAGAACAGCTCGCCATATTTGTCTCGCCGCTGGGCCCTCTCTCCACCAGATCATCCCAGCCCGCCGTACGTACAAGTGATCGCTGTAGTTATGTTTCTACCATTTTACAAACATTCAACTACCGTTTAAATAAATTTTAAATTAACTTGACAATGATATTAAAACTGACTTTATTTATTATTAAAACGGCTGTTATACAAAAAAAGTTTTGCACTGTACAAGGCAGGAAAAAAATGAAGTATTTCAAAATGAAAGAATTTTCCGAAATATTCCACTATGAAGACTACAAGGCATCTTTTTGATGCTCTGATTACTGAATATTGATCAGGCAAGAATGTAATTTATATTGTCCTTTGTTTTATCTTAAACCATAATGTCTTGACTGAATGGTTAAATCCATATGCGCTTATTTGACAATGCAGCCAGAAAAAGTAGTGACGGCATCGTCAAGAAAACTCTGGAGTAACATCACCTAGACAGCGCTAAAACTGATGGTAAAGAAGGAAAATCTTGATATCGAAATTAGCAAATGAGACGAAGCGCGCACCATGACAGGTCAATTGAGATCAGTTACGCGAATATTTCTTGCAGTACATATATTCAGACGAAAGAGCGCGAACTTGGTCTCTGCGATACGTTAACCGAAGTGACACCTTTGCCGACGCAACTAATATAAATATCATCGAGAGATTTGACGGCAAGTTATCTCATGTTGTCAGCTAATTCTCTGCGATTATGACGTTGGATTGTTACAGAGATATTATTCTTACACTGGTAACTAAGCAGAATATCACGCTAGTGCACGAGTCTAAGGGTAATTGTCTACTTAGCGGCAATCCACACGTGACCGCTGCCGCTCGTGTATAAGAATGACGCAACTGCACGTGCAGCTGGTTACAGCAGTCTCAAAATAGATATCGAAGGAGGAAGGAAGAAGGAGCGGATGCTTCTTATCTGTTCATCGAATTAAAACACAAACGAAAACATAACTTTTGCGCACAGTCCGTGTTAAAAGAGCGTTTTACAAAAAATGTGTTTCACACGTTCTATCCTGAAGTACGACGATACGAGGGCAATTTTTTCAATTACACACGAATATCTATAGAAACTTTTGATATGCAAAAATATATTCTTAACTTGGTCACTGTACGGAGTATGCTGTTGATAAGATGGTAGGGTGATGACCGGTCAACCGGTCCAGTTAGTATTCCACGTTTAATAACCATAGCAATACAGACGTGCGTAGCTGCTCGAGTCGCCGGGCAGTCGTATGTTGTTTTAGAACCGCAACGACTCAAGAGTCGCAGTCGTGTCGGTGGGTATCTTTAATGTTAACTCCATGGAAATAGGATTCGCGCGCGACTAGCTACAGTTTGTAAAATTGCCCTATACAGTTAAAATATTGGCTGGTCAAAATATCTAATAATCAACTTGTAAAACTCTTCTGTCTAAAAGATATCTAAATAGTATTTTAATAATTTACTAAATGATCATGATCGAAGAACGACGAATCGAAGAAAGAATAATAAAATATGTTTTGCAGTGGATACCAACGAAAAAATGAAAATTAAGAGCACATGTACCAAGAGAAAGCAGAAACAAAAGAGTATAGGAACGAAATCTGTTTCCAGGGGACTGAAATAAAATACAAATGACAACTTGGATTCGAGGGGCGTCGAAGAACGGTACAAAATTGAGAGTGTGAAAATCAGAAAATAGCCAGAAACCAGATGAAGATCTAATCAACATGAAGGAAAGTAGTACTACAAGATCCCATGCAGAAAAACTTTATAGGAATAAAATAACTCACTGGAATTAGATTCCGATGAAGGAATTTAACCGTCACTATGTTATTAATGAAATTGCAGGATTTTTAAAATTATTTGACGTTAACAATAAAATAACTTTAACGTTTATTTATTATAAGCTAATATATTAAAACAATTATTGTCTTAATTAATCTAACAATCATTTCTGTAAGCTGAAAATGGCTTCTAATGATTTATTATTTCTTCCTAATTTTTTTGATATCCTGCCATCATTTAAGTTAATGTTATTTTCCCTAAAACAGATATTAATACTCGTAAAACTACTGTCTCCATCTATTTTTCCACGACGTAAATATATTTTATCATCCCCTTTGTTATGTTATCCAAAATATGATAAATAGGAGGTGAAAGTTAGTCCTTGAAAGTTATGAATCCTACCTAAGTAGCTCCATTTTGTGCACCCTTGGTTTATTGTATTGTTCACTCCGATGCCGACTGTCTTTTTTCCTGAAACTTGATTTGTTTGTTTTTGACATTGTGACAGTTGCCGACGCTCTATTTTCATTATACTCAGACATATATAAAGCTGTCTCGAAAGACATATACGCGACAAGAATCGTTGTGTTCGCGTGCTGTATTGAATAAATATATAAATTATTTTATCAATATTCAACAGATTCATATTTCAACATTTTAACACGCTATTCACTAGTGATATTTGTTAAAACTTTACGCCTTCGTGATCATTTGTTTTATTTTGTCACATTTTTTATTTAAATTAACTCCAACCTTAAAACGTAGGAGTTGCATGAATGAACAATCACTAGTTGATGTATTTTATATATTCGTTATTTTCATGGACACCGTGAGTCGGATTAATTTTAAACTCCACAATTGTATACCCTGCTCTGTTAATTGTTGCCAGATATCTTGTACTCACGATTGATAAATTACACTGATAAACACTCTATTTGTGACAGGGCAATTTTTCGGTACTTCTGATATCAAATAAAAATATCCGATACCGAAAAATCGAGGTTTTCCACCTCCTTGGTCCGTAGGACATTACAACCAAAGTATATTTTGGAGTGTTTTACCTATGATTAAAAAGCTATTTGTCAGCCTCTAGCTGTGTTGTTACCTGATTACGTAATGGATAGGCTGCATTTTCGTAATTAGAAAATATTTATCATGACGAATGAATATCGGAACTAGGTCAATAAGAAGTATAAGTACATGGACGTCGTACGGAATCCGGGCAGATGAACCTAGCCAACAGTTCTCCTAGTCAACAACTTCCTCTACAAGTTCCAGTCAACACTGTGACCACCGAGATACCGTCGCCATATCCTTGTACATTTGGTGAGCCAAAAAAACCAGTACCATGTGAGTGGGAAAAGGCTTCTTCAGGCTCCTTGACTCCCTAATGGGCAGCAACCACCTCGGAGATAGGTTCAAGACGATTCTGGCCAACACGGGGTGGACCGAAGACATCCCCAACTCCATGGGCAAATTCATACAATTGAATTGTAAATTGGACATATAATTAATAAATTTGTATTGTTAAAACCAGGAGTTGACTTTCAATATAACCATCCACATGACAATATACTTATTATCAATGTCACTGGTAATTAAATTCTATCGGGCTATACAGAACGTGACTGACAGATCAAAGTACAGACTTAATCGTTCCTTGACAGGCAAATCTCACATATCTTACAAATATGAGGCTCTTTAATCTGCAAGAGTGTCATTGGCCCACCAACAAAGACATTTTTGGCTTTTTGGTTTGCATAAGCAAAGATGTGAGGTTACACTTCTGAGGTTGCTCCTGTAATGTTGAGATTTTTACCGACCGCCAACATATATAAGGGAGGTATTGTGATCATATCGATTTAGAGATTTCGATGGATCTCCACGAATTGAGGTCCCTACATAACGTTTTGACTATTTTTAACATGATGCCTGTGGGCCTGTCTGTCCGTCTGTCTGTCTGTCTGCCTGCTTGTCTGTCTGTCTGACGGTTTGTCTGTTGGTCCGTGTACACCTGCAGAGCAAATTCGGCTAAAAGGATTTTTATGAAACCGCATATTTAAGCTTTTGACATCAATGGCACGAGTTGATCAACTTTTGATAAAAATCGACTAACTAGAAATGGGAGTTTAGTCATAATAATAATAATAATAATAATACTTTATTTAGTATACCAAAGGTTTCACTTCGTCATTAAAATATACACATGTGTACTATAAAGATGTTGGTTTTAAGATTTTCGCGAATATTTCACAACAGAGAAATATTTCTAAAAAAAAAAAATTAACAAAAGTTGCTGTAAAAGCAATAACTAACAAGTTTTATTTGAGACATTTTTTGATAAAGCAGCATAAATTAAACAACTACTTTGTGATGGCGGTCGGTCCTGTGGTGACCAAAGCTGATCTTTTAGCTATGTTTTAGCACATTTTCTTCAACCTATCAGCTTTAATCATTATATTTGTTGTTTGTAAACTGATTTTTTTTCTATATTTTCTATTAACACATTTATAATTCTATAATAAACGAGATATCTGTTTAAAACAGTTGACCGGATTTAAATCCATCTATGCACTAACTCTGAAACTAAACTCTCTAGAATGGCATTTCGCGATAACACTTTACCTGTGACCAAACTATTTGCGATCCAACCAAATACTGAAATATATTTAAGTAGTTGGATATTTTATGGGATTATAATTTTAAAATGTGTTACGGCGCACTGCAGAAACTGGCGGGTTGGTCGGCTTACCATGCAAATAATTCAGAGTTGCTTCTCTCAGTATTTATGTATTCTGTGGAAACTTTAATGGGAAATAATGTAAATGCACAGTACTTAGAGTAATCAAAATGAGATGTCACTGAATTATAATGTTCTTTTATGTTAAGACATTGTGTTTTATTGTTTTAAGTTTGTAATGGGGATAAATGCCACAAAGTTAAATAAAATTTACTCGTTTTAGAGCAAAATTTATACAGAATGAGGAAAGATTATTGAAAAATATGTCTGTGAATTGATATAAGGTAAGTACGAAAGTAAGAAAAATAATGCAGTCTTTATGCAATTTTCTTAGTATTTTTTTTTTTTATGCATTTGCCAAATAAAAAAGCTACAGTTTTACGAAAATTGATTAAAGGGCCACGTAGCACAAATTTGCAGTCACAACCGCTGACATTGGTTAATTTGTAGTCTCATTTAATTATAATTTTGCTAATACGCGAGCGGTAATGTCTTTACGGTTTGGTTTATATAATGGATATGTTATGGATACATAAGCATAAAAATTACACTACTCTTTTTGTTTTCATGTTTTCAAGGGTACAACCCATTATTCAATACTTATGCGTTATGTAATTAATAAGTAATAATAAACCAAGTTTAAGGCTCAGCTGTGTTTTGTGAGTTGTTCCTGTGTCTAACCCGCCCACAGCCAGTTGGTGCAGCAGCAAAGACACAAGGGGCCCCTTCCAACGCATCAAAACAGCACTGAGAGGTGTTATGCCATTTTGTTACCCCTATTTTACACCCGATTACCAGAACGAACACAACCAGCTTAAAGTCTATATCTTTAGTGTCGTTTCTCAGGTACGACGCTACACGGGTGATTTTTGGGATTTGATGAATCTTTACCAGATTTTAGAAAGGCTGTGTTTTGCGCTACTTGTCATGTATATGAAAAGAAGTTGTTGAGTAATATATCGTTAACTATTTCTATAATGTAAACCATTGCTCTTTTTGATAAGTACAGTCTGTATATTATAATAAGACGTCTTTGTTGATTTTTGGCGAACTATAAGAGAGAAAAGGAAAACAAAACAATTTTAAAATTTACTGTAAATATTATTACGCTACTACTTAATAATTGGTCCAATCTCCATTATTACCAATTATTGCTTGGCATCTTTTCGGTTCATTTTCTACCAGCTTTTCGGCATAATTTGGCAGTGATCTCCATATCTGCCGTATTTGACGAATTAGCTGATCCAAATTTTGAACGTTTATTGTTCGAAGTTTATATTTCATGTAAAAACTAGATTTTTCAAAGAAAAATCACTCCAATCGCTGTCTAAATTTTCCTTGGACCAAGCGAGTAGTTTTTCGACATGTTTCACCGATAACAATGGTTTTGTTTGGTGCTTCTGAATTTAATACCATTTTTAATTAAACGACTTCTCAGGGTCTATTCTATTCTATTCTATATTAAATTTAATGGCTTAGGCTGTACGCCAGTCCGCCAGCTTCTCAGGGTCATTAGACTTAACTTAATGTTCTTTTTTAGGGTTTTGTAGGTATGACCAAAAAACCCTTATACCGTAATTTGGTCGTCTGTCTGTCTGTCTGTCTGTCTGTCTGTCTGTCTGTCTGTCTGTCTGTCTGTCTGTCTGTCTGTCTGTCTGTCTGTCTGTCTGTTCGGTAAAAATTTTAGCTAAACGGCTAAACCTAGAGAGTTGAAATTTGGCATGCTTATACAACTCTTTGACCCGCACATAGGAAAAATACTAAAACATCTAAAAAACATATCCCTCTAAAAATATAAACAAATATGTGCTCATCGAAAACAAAAATATTTTTTTTAAATTCTGAGTAGGGTATCAAATGAAAGCCCTTAGTACATGGATTAACGATCAAAATTTTATTTTTGCAAAATAAATTATTTTGAAGCGATTTTTGCCAAAATTGTGCAAAAAATATTTGTCCCACACCCTGTAGCCCATGGTTTAAACTAAAAATCTGAAAAAATTCCAAGTAATGTACATTGGTGTGAACCGGAATAGTACAACAGGAATTTTTGATCAGATTATGTTTTCGGAAAATAACGCATTTTTTGTGTTTTTAACTAAAATATGTTAACTATTTAATACGTTGTGTAACATACCACATCAGTAGCTCTCGTGGCGTGGTTGGATTTGTCGTACGCTTAATAATACAAGAAACTTGCAAACTAGGGTTCGAATCCTGTTGATTTTATTTTTTGTTTTTTTTTTTTTTGCATTTTTATTTTGTTTAAATTATTTTGCTAAAATTCTAGTTATATTTGGTAAATGTTGCATTTAATTTTTAAAAGCGTAAATTTAATAACCAGTGGAAAGTGTTGAAATTATAATTTAATTCTATGTTTGACGAAATCAAAGGGCGGGACTTATGATGTAAGCAACCAATGGAAACCATAAGTGCAATTTTCAAAATCTTAATGAACTTTGCTATATAAAAAAAATACTGCATATATTTAGAAACTTAAATAATGGTATTAGGCATTCGAATTAAAATTCATAAAAAAAATATTTTGACATAAAATTTGTTTTGGCATCCCAAATAATCATCGTTCAGTTACTAAATACCTGCAAAACCCAGAAATGTGTGAAAATTCACACTTCACATCAATTTTTTAACAAAATTGCCTGATATTTACGTAATAACATAGGATTATTTTTAAAAACGTTAAAAATAACTTTATCTTGTTTTTAGTAGTCATATGTTTTAATCCACGATTAGGTTAATCGTCAACATTCTTATTAATTTTATACTGTTTCACCCAATCTATCAGAAAATCTACTGACTTATGCATATATTTTGCTGCACTTAAAAGGAACACTTTTTGCCCTTTTGGGCGGATACATATAAATATCGCTTTAAAATGTTTTGCATAAATAGCACTCATTATTATATAACCGCACTACTGAAAGACAAAACACTAACTAAATAATTTTTATTATCAGGCGTTTTAGGTCTTGTTGTTCTTATCATGTTTGACAAAATTTCTGTTTCACAGTTAACTTGTATATTTCTTTTTATATAATTTCTATTATTTTATTGAGTTGTTTATTGTGTTTTCTGTTGTTTTATTGAGTTGTTTAAAAGAAATAGACTTCTTTTTGTTGTTTTTTTCTTTTTTCCTTTCGATTATGGATTTGGGTTTATCCGTTAAGCCAGCTACTTTTAACTAAATTTGATATTTTGAATATGAATATGTGAGGATAAGGAAAGAATGTGTAAAGGATAAAGAATTTTGCCGGGAGGCCATCACGGCAGGACTAGCGGTTAGAGTTAGCCATAGGAAGGTTAACAATATATTAATAGAGGTTGTTAATGACTATGAGTACTAAAACTACCAGGTGTCGATGAGAAATTTGGCTATTGCATTGTAAATGTTATCGTTGGCTTCTGTTAGAATTTTTGCGACTGTTGTTTGGAGTTGTTTCTTGGACCATTGTTTCAATTAATTCATTTTGTTCGTTTCTATATTTATTACATGACAGAATAAAATGATTTGGTTTCAACTATTTAGCTGCAGCGTTCGCATTTTTCGTCATTTATAATTCCGAACGTTTTTAAATTACCGTGGCAGTTTGTGTGGTGAAACCATAGTCCGTATATTTCAACAATTATATTGCGGCTTAGTTGGATATTTGTGGACCTAGATTTAGGGTTGAAATTTTTAATTATTTGAACATAGGCTATGCCTTTATTTATGCTCTTATGCTCGTATTGTGATTATTATTATTTTATTAGCTATCGTTTCATGATTTATTATAAATATGCTCATCTACGGTATCAAAGGTGTTTAAGTTTAGCTCTTCAGAAATAGTATTGTTGTTTAGTAAATTGAGGATATTTTTTTATTTATGATTTTCTTTCATTTGTGGTGTTTTTTTTTTTTCACTTACTGTCCAAAGAAGATTTAGGTGACAAGCGCTTGTATCGAGAAGAACTCTAACTTGTCTGGCTTTGCTAGCAACTCATCTAGTTGAAATACTGTGGTTCGCTCCTGAGTTTTTGAACTAACTGGAAGCAAACTAGAGCTGCATACTGCATATAAATTAGTTATTGTAACTATGCGCTAAAAACTTAACTTCGGCATTAATGAAATTAAATATCTTATTGATAGATGAATTTATGTTTTTATTCTTTGAAACAACAAATCTTTGAAAATAAAATACTACATCGAACTTTTAATCTTATCTAAATCAATATTTCTAATATTAGTTTAATTACATAAATAATTTCTATGTTCTAACAAAACTCGTGGTACTTAAATTAACAAACGACCGAAATAAATTGTAGTATTTGCTTGTGGTTATTGTCATTGGGTGGTCATAGGTTAGTGTTATCTTGTGCGACCCATTCCGGAGTGCGGGTTTTCCGGCGAGAGCAGGTGTCGACACCCGGACTCCCGGAGTTGTACCTAGATGTAGCCACACAGCTGCTAACGACTTCCTCCCTCAAAACCATATCCGAACGTATATTCCATATATATGGAACTCCGATACTATCTTACTGTACTAATGCCATTCGAACTTTGATCATTTTGGTTGGAACACAGAAGGGTTTTAGCGCTCCGCACGTTATTATTACATCTTTAAACTATTCTGCATCGATTGGTTGGGCTGATTATTAAAGCTCAGTGATTAGGAAATTTTCTAATAATACGAATTAAATATTAGGATATGGAATATTAGGCACAAACTGAGCATGATATAAACAATATTCAAAGATATTTATAAAGCTGAATAATTAAATAGGTATCAAGAATTATTGTCAGGTTTTTCCAAATTTGTTGCACAAGCCTACAAATATTTTTGTTTAGTTACTTTGAAATAAGACCTGTTATTTTCTAAGTTACTTCTACCAATTTTGATGAAAACTTGCTTACTGCTTTCTTTATTTTTTGAACTATTTTGCATAGTATGATTATTTCAAGAAGATATTGTAAGGAGATAGGAGGAGGGGTGATGAAATTGTTGGAAGGGAAGAGAATGGAATAAAATAAATTAAAGATGGGCGAGAGAACTGGAAGCAAGAAGGAAGGAGTTCGGAGAGGGAAACCAGAATGAGAATAGGAAGAAAGAGAGGGACACTGGAGCAAGAGGAAATAAATGAGATAAAAAATATTGTAAATTGTATTGTTTTGTACGTTATTTATTTTTTATTGTTTTATTTTTATTTGTAATGGTTAATACCCTGAACGCCGCAAGGCCTAGGGAATAAAGAATATATATAAGAAGATATTGTAAAAAACATTCCAATGTATTTTGTTACATTTGTAGCGACTATACTTACAAAGAGAACAGAAAATTTGTGTTCGTAAAAAAAGTGTACTTTGGTTATTTCGGTATCCAGATACAAGACAAATCGGGAGCTATTCAAACGGTTTGTCAAACATGTACTCAACATTTGCTTTATTTTTGTAGATATACAAAATATTCTTGCTTTTTATGACTATGGGATAGTAGAACCCAATTGGGAGACAAGAGATTGGCCTTTGAGATATGTTATTGTGGTTGGGCAGCGCAACGTAATCAACGAGTCTCTAGTATTCAAGGACAAAATAATTCTGCCATCTTTACATATACAGCTGATGATACAATTTGTAAAGACTTTAGACAAAGTGGGCTCATCTCTTGCATATACGACGTGTGTAAATTAATTAACTGGACTGATTTTTTAAATTTTTTTATTCGACTAGAATTACAATTAAATATTGTCTCCCTCAAAATAAATTTATTGGAAAGCCATACAGCGCTGGAGACGGTTCTTCCAATCCTCATAGCAGTTCTGGAACTCGCATACTGGAATGGCTTTCAACTGGTCGGTTGCAGACGTTTGAATGTTTTCAAGTGTTCCAAAATGTTCCCTGAAGTGATTTTTCAATCTTGGGAAGAGGAAAAACTCACAAGGACTCAAGTCAGGCGAAAAAGGAGACTGAGAAGCCACAGGAATGTTGTTACTGGCCAAAAAGTGCAAGCCATTTTTGCGCAAATTTTTCTCATCCCCAATTCATTGATCAAAATATGATATATAATGATGAATGGTAGTGTGAGTCAAATTCAACTCTTCCCTGATCATTCTAATTGCCAACCGACGATCTGAACGCACATGATCCCGGATTCTGTCGACATTTTCATCGGGTCTTGAAGATGAAGGCCTTCCGCTGCTTGATTCATCTTCAATCAACCCTCTTTCTTCTGAAAATGCCTTAAACCACAAAAAAAACTGGGTCCTTGACAAAACACCGTCTCCGCAGGCCTGCTGAAATTTTGCAAAAGTTTCCGTTGCACTGTACCCAAGTCTGAAGTAAAACTTGATAACACACCGTTACTCGAAATTAATGTCACTCATTTTTAAAACGTACTAGAAAAAACTGTTTCACGAAAAAAATTACTATTGACAACAAAACTACTCTAGTGAGTTCAAACTCGTACTGAAGGCGTACCACATGTTCACCTGCCGCCCCTTCAATTCCCGCGTCCCTAATGATGCCAGATCAAACGATATGTTACCAGTTCGGTTACTAAATTTACACACCTCGTATGTTTTTAAAAAATTATTTCCTAATATTTTAGAATAAATAAAATAATGAAATCATTTTTATTGATAAACATTAATTCAAATCATATTTTACCTTTGTTTCGTCCATTTAGACCATTATTTGTCCACTTAGTTCTTTCAAAACTTATTTCGTCCAAATTTAAAAAATTAGTTTGCTCAATAAAATTTTAATGACATGTTTACATTTTAGTTTAAGTTTGACTGCTTGAAAATCAGTGGGTCGAAAATATAAGTTCCCAACTTATTGCCAACAGACTTGTAATGTTTTTTGTAATTATCACAAAATTGCATTACTGTGACAAAAAATTTGGATGTTACCTCCTTGTTTATAGAAATATTCCGAGCTGATGCAAGACAATATCCACGATGATTAAATTAACCGTTGGAAAGAAATTGCAAAGAAAAAGAAGAAGAAGAACCTGATCTCAATTTTTCTACAAAGTTTTGTTTTAAAGAAAGTGATGATTGCGAGTTATCAGGGCCTGCGTGTCAAATTTTTCTTGTTTGTGCAGGAAAAATTTAGCGCCTAACAAAAAAAAAAAAAAAACACCCAATTGTTTATTTTTCTTTTTATTTATTATTCTTATTATTATTCTCTACTTAACAAAATGAAAAATTGAACATAATAATCAATGCTTATAACAAAACAACAAAATTAACTACATTAAACTTCAATTAAGTCTTTGGCATTCTAACTCAATGAGACCCGTCTGGTTCTTAAGGTAGGGAATTCTTTTCTTATTTCTTCAGTATCAATACTTTCGGCTATTTTATGTTCTATTTATATGATGTCCAATCCATTTAAATTTTCCTGGCTTAAACTGGAACGTAAATAGTTTTTTATCCATACAGTATTGGCCATAAAGATAGCAACTTTTGATAATCCTCTTTTATTTTTATTCTATTCAATATTTTTAAAATTAAAAAATGTAATTATTACCTTTAACAATCTTCTACATATATTATAGTAAAAAAATTAAATTTTAATAGTGAATTCTATTTTTTTTTTTTTATAGTATTTATTATTTTTACCTGGACATAAAGATAGCAACTATTCTTCAAAAAATCTTTTTTTTATTAATTAAGAAAATGAATTATTATTAACAGATCATTTTTAATATTTTGTATAGTAACCACCAGTATTTATAACTTCCCGACATCTTTTCGGCATTGATTCTAATAATTTCGTGATCATTGTATTATCAATATTAGACCAGGCTCCCTGCAAAGCTTTAAACAAATATTCAATATTTGAATGGGTTTTGTTTCTAATCTTTCTGTCGACAATCTCTCAAAGGTTTTCTATTGGATTTAAATCGGGTGACCGTGACGGCCAAGTAATTACGTTAATTTTTGAATCCTCGAACCATTTTTTGAACAACTTCGAAGAATATTTTGGGTCATTATCATGCTGAAAAATATGTTTTAAAGGCATGAACTCATCAGAATAAGGTTCCATAACATTTTGAAGGATGTCTTTATATTTAAATCGATCCATTATTCCTTATTTGTGGTATAGAGCAGGGCTTCTTAAACTGTGGTTCCGACCCCCCGGGGGGTCGCAAAGATCTGCTACTTTTAGGTAATAATAAAAAAAAATTTAGAATCTACAAGGTAGATTCTACAATGTCGCGATATTACACCTAAATCTACGGTCAATATTAATTTAATTACATGGTGGGTCGTTTAAAATTTCCTAGGCTTGAAGGGGGTCGCTATATGAAAAAGTTTAAGAAGCCCTGGTATAGAGGATCCATACCATATCCCGAGAAACAGCCCCATACCATCACACCACCTCCGCCATGTTTAACTGTTTGCAAGGTGTATTTTTGAACTAATCTTTTATTAGCAGGCCTCCTAACGTAACTTACACAATCACTTTTAAACAAATTGATATATGACCCATGTACACTGCACGTGTACATGGACCGACAGACAGACCGACAGATATCATGCTAAAAATAATCACCGCGTGTTATGTAGGAACCTCAATTCGTGAAGATCCATCGAAATCTCGAAATGTCAAAATCGGTATGATCACAATACCTCCTTATATATGTTGGCGATCGGTAAAAAGCTAAAACAAATAATTATTTACATTATTGATTTTTTTTTGTTGCTGAATTGCATTTTCTAAATCTGCAATTAAAGGTTAGTATTTCGTGCACTTCATGCCCAAGCAAGCGCACCTATTATCATCTGTCAGTTCCTTTTATTTTAATATTATTTAACGCCGAGAATAAAGTCTCACAAAATTAAGTAAAAGGAAAAATTGTGGCACCACTGTTCTTGGTACCACTGAACTTACGGCCGAAGACCGTCCGTAAACGATGCCTGTCACCCAAAATATCTTGGCGTGTCACTCGTGATACGCGTGTCATAGGTTTTCCATCACTGCCCTAGGTGGATAAAAATCAGTGAGTCCTGGAATTCAAAAGATGTTTTGAAATTTAACAAACTTTCATATAAATATATTTATTCAAAATCCGTTTTAATTGTTTATGTATCATTAATATAACTACAAATTTTCGATACATATAGCTACATCTCTTATTAAACTACTGTTCTATATTATATTTCAGCATTATCTCGATCAATATTTCCCAGTTTTCCCCTACACCACACGAATAAAATGTTCCTACCCTTCACCAGATGGCTACACCAACCCTCTTTCACATAATCCTTCCTCTGTCCTGCGCAATGTTATCGTAGTTATCCTAGACTCAAATCGTTGCAAACGAGCAAAACTATCATATATATTCCAAGGCATTCTAAGATGGCGACACTTGTATCTTAAATCTGGTACACGTTCTTGATTAATTAGATAAAATTAAATAGATCATTAAAAAACAACCCAATTAAAATTAGTATCCTGAAAAATTGATTTACATAAGATGTTTTTAATGAGGTAAATTTTCAGAAAAAATCCTTGAAAATTTTTGTTATTAAACATTTTAATATTGGGTTATTTTAGAATAATGTTATGGAAGATATATGTTAGGAGGGGAGGCAATATTTGAGCGGGGCACCATAAATTATATATTTATATAAATGGCATTATGTTGGTTTTATATGTTTTATAGGCTATGTTTTATAGTTTTTATATGTAAACGGCCCTTTGACCCGCTTCCATCTTTCATAATTCGAAATATTACACTAAGTTTTATTTAACATTTTAAATTTTCTCCAAGCATATATACCTATATATATTTAGAACGAAATATCGGGTATGAGTAAATATTGAGTTTACTTTTCTCATGACTTTGTGGAACATAGTGTCTTTACGAGATGTTTTCATCGAATCCGGTTCACTGCAATATATTTAATTTCGTAATACACAAGGTCTGTAATGAAAAGTTTGGACACACAGCCACGATCGATTTCACAAGTCCACACCGTATATTCGCAAAATATACTAACACACACGAATGCAAATGCCTTCACAACAACAAATTAGAGTGAACGAAATGATGTAAAACAAAACTAATTCTACCTCTGCTAAAAGACGCACGATACTAAGATACAAGATACTACTTTTCGGGCAATATTATCTGTTGGCTTTTGAAATGTATGATCCATTTATCCCCACTTCCTTTGCCGGATTTTTAGGTTGACTCTAAGCTGACATCCGTAGGCATCTCTACAGGAACACTTGAAATTTATTTGCAATTTGTTTCGTGAATCGCCAGGTATCGCAACCGTATAAAAAAAAAAAAACAGAATTAATATTTGTGTTGAAGAGACGGAGTTTTGTGTGACGGGAGATAATACCAATACAAACTATGATGAAAAGCAATAAACATAAAGTCACGCTTGTCCAAACCTATATTATTTAAGATGTTTCATAACTTTTATAGACTTAATAAGATAACTCTACATATTTCAGTAATTTCTACCGTTTCTTTTATGACATTATTTTAACACAGTAGTAGATATAGAGCGACATTGTTACGAGCTAAAAGAGTTGGACAGCAGTCTATATGTTCGTAAAAGTCATTTTATCAATTCCTTTTGTTCTATCACAAATCGTGACCTCCTATATACCTTGATAAATTTTCTTTCTTAGATTTATGTGGTCTCCGACGAACAGTTGTAAGTATGACGTATGTTGCAGCTAAATCTTGCACTATTATTAATTCATCAGAATATTTATCGCAGTAAAGAACATTTAATACATGAATTGAGCAGAAAGAGACTAACGCAATAAATTATTAGGCAAAATGGCAACGCATAATATAACATGCAATCCAATTAGGTGGTAGCGCCAGACAAGAGCAATTAACTTCGAGTACAAGTTATTTTAGTTAATTTATGGTGAACAGTGTTGACAGATTTCATTACTTGGTTTCAAATACCAGACGCCATACCAATATGATAAACAAAAACATTGTATAGGGCATAAATAATCTCACATACATTTTAAATTACAAAGTTCCAAATGAGATGTGGAATTAATTCTTGTACTCAATACCTACGACAGAATTATAATTGAAAATGGAAAAGTCAACTGCAGATTAAATTTAGATGGGGCAAATCAATAAATTTATCACAAATTATATAAAATATTGAATTCGAGTGAAACTAATACTCCTATTCTTTACAAAATTGTATATTTAATTAACGGATATGTTAAATTACTAGCAAGATGTGTATGTTATCAAATAAGATGAAACCTGACCTTTTTATTTTATCTTCGCCACTAAACTTGAAATATTTGTTTCAGAATAGGAGTATAAAGTTCAACTAGCACGACTAAAGTCGATTAATAAGCTGTTCCGGTGAGAACTAGCACATGGATAGTGGATTAATAAGGTATCGTTTGCTTTGCATATGATGCTATTAACGATCGCGAGCAACATAAATGTAAAGCCGCTTTCAAACAGCTACATACCAGCCCCTGTGGACATGCTCTGCGGCAAGCAACTGTCTATAACACAATAATACAAACATAACCTTTCTTTTTTGCGAGTTGCTCAGCTGTTCACTATATAATAATAGATGTTGACTATCCAAGAGCCTGATTAATCTTGTCGCTAGACTCAAGTCCAACGATAAGCTTTTAATCTTTTAATCTTATTTACTTATTGTATGACTATGACGTATGATTACTATAATATCTCATGAAGTAGTAATATAAACATAACCCTTCTTTCTTGTGCGCTACTCAGCTGTTCAGTATGTAATGGTGGAAGTTGACTGACCAACAGCCAGTTTAGTCTTGTCGCTAGACTCAAGTACATCGACAAGCTTTTAATTTTATTCTTGTACTTTACTTATCGTATGCCTACATGAAACAAACATTAAATGCCAAGATATATCAATTAGCATACTAATTTATAAAGTAAGTTCTCACATTTGCCATGATCATTTCTGAATATCTTTCCAGATAATTACTAACAACGAGAAATAACGGAAAAGAAAGTCTCATCATGGCAAGTCTTAACAGGAGCGACACGTCTAACTAAATTACCTGAGACCATGTCCCGATACAATATCAATGTTCAAGCATACAGAGTGATTATTTAATGGCGAGACGACGTCACCGAATTTTACGTGCCTCCTAGCAAAATACTATGACTATAATAACCTTGAAGAAAATTTGATTATGAAGAAAAAAAGATTATGCGAATGCGCGCATAATCGCCTGCTATGATGTGTATGAAACGGCAAATTATTAAAACTTCCTGTGACGTCGTCTCGCCATTAAATAATCACTCCGTATTTAGTCTATACTAACCAACATAATCAAAGCCTTGTTAACTTGTGTGCCGCCCTGGTATTCACTTTGTAATGGTGAATGTTGATTCTTCAGCAGCCTCTCTTGTAGCTAGACTTAAAACTAACGACAAACCTGTGATCTTTACTTACAGTTCCTGGACACGAAAAATGCGTGTATTTCGTACTGTATTGAAACACTTTAGTAGTTAATTTATGGATACTGTCGCGGAAACATGTATTCTCGGTGTAGATACGGCATAACAAAAAACATGAACACAAATATAAACAACAGTCAGCAATCTGAAACGAACCCGAGTAAATTTGAATGAATAGAAATAAACAAATTCTAGGCTTTTGTTGATGGAACCTTGTCTTCTCAGTGTAGATACTACATAACTATGAACATAAACACAAATGATAAGAATAGTTAATAATCTGAAAGAAACGCGAGGAAACATGAATATAAATAATCAAATGCTAGTCGTTCGTCGATGGATCTAGGTCTTCCCGGTCTAGATACGGCATAACAAGAAACATGAACAGAAATACCAACGACATCTAAAAGTCCTCTACCATAGTATGGTCTAGTATTTCTTTCTTTTCTCCTTCTTTTCTATATTATGGCAGTACAGGTCTATGTACGAATTTCGCCCAGTCTTTTTTGTTTCTTGTCATTCTTTTAGCTCCTATAATCGTTTTTCCTCTTTTCTCTAGTTTCCCTTTTACTATTCTGTCCCATATATTTCTTGGTCTTCCTATTCTGTGCTTTCTGTACGTTCCGGTTTCCCAGATCTGCTTCACTTGTCTTGTGTCTTGCTGTCTTTGCATGTGTCCCCACCAGGCCAGTTGTCTTTTGTCTATAAACTGTTCTAATAGTTCCATATTGAGTTCTTTCCTTATATTGCATTTCTGATTTTATCCATCTTAGTCACACTTTACTCTTTTTAAATACTTCATCTCCAAAGCTTGTATGTTACTCTTTTTGAAAGCGTCAAAGTCTCACAGCCAAAAGTCAGTACCGGTCTGTATATAGAATATACGAGCAAATATGAATGAAAAAAAATAGATAAAATCTAGGGGTTGGCCGATATTTTACCAGTTCCATCGTCCAGATGTCGCATTCATACGATTCTAAACTAAAGGTCTTCAGAAAAGTCTGATGTACTGACGAGTAATCAAATATGTTCCACGTTTCTCTACTACGTTCGATTGTGTTGATTGAGGAAGGCAGAACTTTTACTAGAAGTGATGTGCTACGTTCGCGACCAAAATAAATATAAAATACCGTATAAGTAAAAAAAAAAAAAAAATCCCATGTGTATACGAAATATGAATGCAGACTGCTCTTTTATTAGCTGATTCAATAAATAGCACAATTTGTGTAGGTTTAATATATAGGTTATTTTTACATCGTGAAGGTTTTATCCATGTGAGACCTTTGTAGCTTGTTTTGCTTATTTATAAAACCGTCACTGACAAAATGCGTAGTTAAATATAGTTTATATAATATTATAAAAGACCTTGAATGAAAATTGGATGTAAACAAAAATAATGTATCAAATAAATACAAAGGACAGAAAGAAGGTCGTATGAAAATTACAATTATAGCAATACGATATTCCAATGCCATTACCTATATGTTTATAACATTTGGCAGCAAGAAGTCCATGTCATAAATGATTTTTAATGAAGACCCTCAATTAAATCACGTGCACACCTGAGGAACGAATATGAAAAAATATACTCGATATGCATCAACATATCTATGATCATCACTATTATTATTATTAAAGAAAATAAGGAACTGAAGCCAGAAGGCTTGTATTGTTCCATTTTACTGATATATAGTATACAATTTGTATGTCCACATAAATAATATATCTAATTATTATTTAATTACATACTTATTAATTACTTGGTAAATGTATGCAATTCTTAAAATAGTTCAAGCTGTAAGTGAAGGCACTAGCAGGTAAATTGTTCAAAAGTTAATAAATTTCCACGTACATTTTTTTTAATTTTTAGCGATGTAATTTTAAACCAGGGTCCCTCAACCCAGTGTATTCAGGGTGTAGAGATTTGTTGGTGGCGCCCAACGAGGCACATTTGCTTTGCCTGATGCAAGATTTGCACATATTCATGTAGACCTTATTGGACCATTACCTCGATCAGAAGGTATGCAATAAGATCCCTACAATGACGTTTTTTTGCAAAAGGAGTTAGGTTCCACTTTCGTAGTTTTTCTTCATAGGACAATTAATACAATCCACTAGCCAGGGACGTAGCCGGGGGGGCATAGGGGGCATCCCCCCCCCGGATAGTTTACCTTATATAAAATATAATTTAGTTTGTTAGAAGTTTTCTTCACCTCCGGTGAAGAAAATTTATAAATTTACCAGACTTTTATTATTTAATATACTACAAAAGACCTAGAACAAGGGTCGGCAACCTGCGGCTCTTTTAGAAAATTTTGTGGCTCTTTGAAAATTGGCTGATTTTTATTTTAATATAATTTATTTTTTAATTTTCAACTTTCTGCCTGTACTATACAGGTTTTGTATTTTAACAGAATGTTTTACGGTGCAATTCACGCCCGGTAATTTCCCGAGCTACTGCATATTCCCTTTTAGAATAAGTTATTTGTTTCGAAAAAAAGTTATCTGTATTTGTGAATGATTTACGTGCAAAAACATTTTTACATTTTATTAATTTGCAAAAACATGTTATTACTGCAATTTTTTTGCACAAACTATTGTTAACATGCAAGAAGCTTTTCGAGATAGATTTAAAGAGTTTAGAAAATATAAAGCTACACTAGCTTTTTTGACAAAACCAATTGAAGTAGATATGTAGCAATTACATTTATCACCTTCAATTAGTGGATTTGAAATCCAAAGGTTTATGGAATTACATATTCTTAAAACTTAATTCTGAACTGGAAAATTTAGAAAGAAAAAAGTGAATTTTATCTTCCCAGCATAAGTGGACCGAAATTCGCAATCTTCAAAATGTTAATAAAGTTCTTTTCGAAGCTTGCAACCGCCTTCCAGAATCGTTCAATCTTTTTAAAAATTATGCTTTTGGGCTAGTGACAATTTACGGATCCACATATTACTGTAAGCAAATCTTTTCACATATGAAATTAATAAAGAGTCAGTTAAGAAGTAATCTTACTGACCTGAAACTAGAGTGCTGCCTTAAGTTAAAGATTACTGAATATTCACCAAATATTGAAGTCTTATAGATCACTACACAATCGTCCCATTAAAAAAATTATTATATTGTAATATACTGGCTACTACAATAGGTATCACAAACTAAATGTATAAGTAAATATTAATTTATTGTAATACTTGATTATTTTAAAACAAATAAACAATTTTTACGTTTTTTTCTTAAATATAGCATATATTTTTTAGCGGCTCTTTCATGTTATTGTGTTTTTTTTTTCAATATAGATTTGGCTCTTTGTCTCTGAAAGTTTGCCGATTCCTGACCTAGAACGCTGTTATTTTCTACCCAAGCCATGTAATTAAGGTCGTACCGACCAATTTAGAATATTTTGTTGATTTTGCCCCCCCCCCCCCACCCCAAGCTGAAATCCTGGCTACGTCCCTGCCACTAGCCAACTTTTTAAAATACCTTTGCAACATCTCTATTACAGAAATGTCTTCTTTGAAGCTAGGTGACCAAACTGAGACTGAAAACTCCGAATAAAGCCTGACGTAGGACACGTAGAGTTGTTTGACTATATAAGGAGACAGGCGATAAAATAATTTGGGCAGAATATATGTCTTATAGTTTGCACGTTTTACCACTTTTTTAAGCTGCTGGTTCCTGTTTAAGTCGGAGGTTATCGTCACTCTTAGAGCTGTTCATTATAAAGAAACATAAAAGCGCAACATGAAACACAGATAAATGATATCATTGTTCGCAGAGTTAATTGTCCTTTTTTACAATTCTAACTTTTATTGAAGGATTGAGTACCCCTAAGAAAATACTTTTTCGTCATATGTGACTTATTTCAAATGCAGAATTCACGGAAAGAACTCATAAATAATAATCATCTACTTGCAAATAGGAAGAGAGTAATATTGGTTAAGGTACAGCTTCGAAGATCGTCTAATGAGGTATGCCACTGTGTCTTGGTATACAATGCACAAGGCAAAAGGAAAAAAACGACCCAAGAACACCTGGCCTAAATTAATATTTTCGGAGCCTAAAAGAGGATCTTTTAAAACCAAGACAAAACAGTAACAACTTAATTGAAGTCGGTGATAGTTTAGGAAGGGATAGATTCTTTTAGAGGTAGTCGAACATCATCCGATAATAGTCCGATAATAATCATTTATCGATAATTGAAAGAAATCTATTTGTATGGCCCTTTATGCCTGATGTGGATAATTATACTCTTTCTGAGTAAATTAAATTCTTCACTTTGCGACCTCTTCAATTACTATTGATTTTATTTGGACAAGGATATAAGCAGGATTTTGTTTTCAAAGCAGTACTTTATTTCACACCTCACACTTGATTTCGCTTTATGGTTGCATTTCAGCGTTATACATCTCAAATTTGATACTTGATTGAAGAACATACATGAACAAGTAAATATGCTCTATAAATCTGGACATTTCAACAAACATATGTAAATACGCAGCGTCAAACGAAACAGTTTTTTGTATTGATGCTATATGGTTCCTTTCAATTAAGAATGTACAGTGTAAAGAGATATAAGCTATTTGATCTAACTTCTCATTAGTTATGCGTATAGCCAAGTTTTGATGTTGTTATATATTTTAGAGGTTATTTTTGTTACATTTCTATATTATATTAACTGCTTCTTTCTGTCAATAAATTAATACTCATATAATATGGCTGAAAAAAAAAAACATGGAGCTGCTGGTATTATAAAAAATACTCAAGAAAATCATATTTAAATACAGGCTGGGTCATGGGAACCTGAGGTTTTTGAAACGGGTAGTACTATGCAGGTATGGGAGGTAGAAGCAAGCGGTAGGTTCCATTCCAACCGTCAGTTCGTGCAGTTTAGTGTACATCATGGCATGGAATGGGGTGTAAGACATCGTGTGTTTGTGAATGACGCGTTTGTCAAAAACGGTGAATCAGTAATAGCGGCGTAAAGAGCGTTTCGAATTGAGTTTAATGTTGGTCGCCGTGGAAGCATCCCAAGCCGAAATTCATGGGGTTACGGAATATGATTTTCGGACAAATTGCAGCTATAGTTGGACTTCAATCAGACGAAATAATGAGCTAACGCAATTTTTGATAAGTATGTAAAGTTATAGACGGTTACTCCTAATGCGACTTGTCTTTGTTTGTCATTTGTTGGTTCACAAACTGGCACAAGTATTAACTCCGATCGCATATGTTTTATCATGAATTTTATTCCTGTTTCCCATGTCTTAGCAGAAGAGACTCCAAAAAGAAAAAAGCTGATTCTAATATTCTAAAACACGCCTTTTTCGATTGGAACTGAAAAAATAGAACCTGAGATTATAATATACTCATATTTGTGGCTGAACCTAGGTCAGTTTTGCTCGTTTTGTGTTCGACAACATTTTTGTAGTGCAATATGTTCACATTTAATTGAGTAATCAGGCTGATAACTTCGCAATACATTAAAATATATCTTTAATAAGTATACCAAACAGCATAATATTATAGATCTGATGTGATCTATCCTCCCCTCTGCCTTTTCTTCGAAGAATGAAGAGGGGAAAGCTGATAGTGGGAGCCGGGGCGAGGGCGGCGAAGTATGAGGAGAAAATCAGAAGGGACGAAAGAAGGAAGATATTAAAATAATGCTGGGAAGAAAGAATGAAGGAAGAACAGAAGGGTAAACTGTCGGAATGGGGAGAAACAAGGAAATAGTACTATTGGAGATGTGGGATGGACACAAGGGAAGCTGAGCGAAAGAGAAACGGAGGAAGAAGCAAAGTAGAAGAATTGAGGAGGAGAGACAAGGAGGTACAGGAGCAGGAAAGAACAGTAAGAATAGACAGTTCAAGGAATGTGAAAATGTATAGAGGTAAAGACGGTAGAAATACCTAAATATTTGTAAGGGAGGAGAGGAAAGACAGGGGACAGAGTTAGGAGGATTGCCAGATAAAGATGTGGAAATGAAGAACGGAGTAATAGGTATTGGGAAAAACCAGAGGATAGGCTATGCAAAATGTGTAGGGAGGAGGAAGAACCTTTGGAACACCTAACAAAAAGATGTGGAAAGATGATAAAATGGGATGAAGAGATAAAGGAGCTGTTGAGTGAAGAAGGAAAGGGAGAAAGGTTGGTGAGAGAGGCAAAGGAGGAGGAAAGAAAAGAGGGAAGAGAAGCGAAAAGAGAGACGAAACAGGGGAGGAAAAACTGGAGTCAAGAAGGAAGGAGACCGGAGACGGAAGCCGAAACGAGAATAGGAAGAAAGAGAGGAACACCGGGGGAATAATGTACAAGAAAGAAGGTCATAAACTGTATTATTTTTATTATTATTATGATTATTTTTCTAATGTATTAGTTAAAACCCTAAACGCCGCAAGGCCTACGGGAAATAAAGAATTATATATATTATAGATCTGAATATAATAGTTCTCAGATTGGGCTTAAATTGGCAAAAGAGTTTTTTCTGTCCAATTTAATACCTTATCCGGCAAAGGTCTATAATTTTTGGATCTTCAGCTTACTTTTTTCTAATTTATAGGAAAAATATGAACTTGAATATTAATTTTTAGAATAAGATGTTTTGATTGTCGAGTTACAGACCGTCAAACTTTGATTTCTTTTTCCTACCGATCAAACGGGTTGCTGGACAGACCTCCAAACAAATGGCCTTGTCTCACTGGATATTTAGTATAACAACCTGCAAATTTGCATAAGTTCATCTCTAATATCGATCTACAGCAATTTAAAATTTCAGCTAAATCGGAGATGGTCAAACATTGCCCTCCAGACCACTTGACCATTTGTGAATTTTTGTTAAACGCATTTACAAAATAATTACTAATACATTAAAAACAATTATTCTATATTTTAGGAAATAAATATATGCCTAAAATATTTTTAAATGAACATAATTAAATTTTCAAAATAGTGACATTTAATGATATATATCAAACATAAAAACATGTTTCATTAATATATAATTTACCGTGACGCTGGACTGGAAAATGTAAATTTTCATTAACGTTATATCGTTTATGAAATCGAAAATTATGAATTATTATTTAGTCATGAAAAATTAATGGTCTTTTATACAACCGTTAAAATAAGTACATAATTATTGTAAAAACTGTTGACGAGTTTAATAATTAAGTATTTTCATAATAATTTTACATAAAGCTATTAATTTTCTGTACACAAATTGAAATAATATACGAATAAATTATATCAGATAATTCTGGTTTCATTTGTTATTATTCTGATTTACTCTTACCCCCTTATCTTAGTGTTTCTGCAACTCCCTTCTTCTCACTCTTCAGTCTCTATCTTTAAGCACTATTACTCACATTGATTCTTACTGTTAGAATTTGTCATGCATCTTGTATACAAATACTAGCTAGATCTTCTATGAGATGTCCTCTTTATGCTTTGCTGTCTTATTTATACATTCAAAAAGGACTAGATAAAGTGAGGGAAAAGGTAAACATTACTGAACGCGTAGTGATACAGGGAGAGCGAGTGGTAATGCCTCGTTTTGCAGACGACATGGTGCTAGCAATGGGTGAAGAAGAATTAACAGCAATATTGGCCGAGAAGGAAAACACTAAATAAACAAAACTAAAACAAAAGTATTGATGATAAGCAAATACAGAACTGAGGCTCAAATATTGCTGAACAGTAAACTACTCGTTAAAGAGTTCACTTACTTAGGAAACAAGATAACAATGGATGCTAGATGCAAAAAAGAACGAAAGCATTCGAAATGTGGTGCCATCGAACATGTTGAAAATTCAATGGGTAGATAGAGTGACTAATGAAAAAGTATTGCGGCAATCGGAAGATGAACCATGTCTATGGAGAATGTTGAAGATATACAGACTGTCACACATTTAATTTAGAACCAATTTCAAAATTGATTGTTTCTATACATAACTGGTACATTGTCATTTGCAAAAAGTACACATTTATTTTCGAAAAAAATTATCAACTTCGAAAAATCACATCAGTTAGGTGGCGTCCATTTTTGTCGAGGCATTCTTGTAGACGGGTAGAGAAATTGTCCATTCAAAATGTTCAAGCATGGTACGTGGAATCTTCTGAATTTCTCGCGTTATGTTTTTCGCGAAAGCTCCTCAAGAGCACGTGGTTTTTTAATGTAAGCTTGAGCTTTTAGGTAGCCCCAAAAGTCACAAGGTGACAGGTCCGGTGACCGATATGGCCACTCCATTACCCCACGAAATGAAATCAGGCGTCCTGGGGAATGCTGTCTTAAAAAAGCCATTGTTGCTCTTGATTTATGGCAAGTTGCACCATCTTGTTGAGACCAAACTGTGCTGAGGTTGATGCGTCGTCTTCTTACTTCTGGCAGGAAATAATCACGCAACATGATAACGTAGCGATCTGTGTTAACAGTCACTGTTCGTCCGTTTTAACGAAAAAAAAATAAAACCCAATAATGCAGGTTCGAGATAAGCCACACCAAACAGTTACTTTTTCGCTGTACAGAAGATTCTGATGCAGTTGTTGCGGGCTTTCGGTTGCCCAGTACCGAAAGTTCTGTTTGTGGTGTTGTAAATAAGCACACGATGTGCTACAGACCAAGGCTCCATTGTTACTGAAATGGCATCTGTTGACGAGTAGATATCAACCATTCCGAAAACAGTGTGACCAAGCAAGCGCGCGTAACAGATATTTCAAAAACATCATTCCTCTCTGCCGTACCCTGTATTTGGGTTGGACATATTATATGGCACGAAGGACTGGTGAAAACGATACTAGAAGGAACAGTTGAGAGAAAGAACAGTAGGAATATACCAGGGCTAGAATACATGAAACAGATAATGGAAGAAATGATTTGCAAAACGTACGTGGAATTAAAAAGACTGACAAGAGAGAAGCATGGAGAAATTCTGCAAACCAATCTATGTATTGAAAACTTAAGGAAGGAAAGAAGTCCTATTACAGCCTGTTCAATATATGCTCTGTATTGTAAAGGACTGCCTTTTCCCTCTTCTGTGTGATATTCATCTCTAAAATTTCAGTTTCAAATTTTTCCTTCTAGCGAGTTTTAGTTTTACTTATGTTTCGCATCAAACCAAGAGACCAAAATAGCTGCTACTAAAAGATAAATAAAGTGAAACAAAATCAGAATATTAACCCAACATAGAAAACTATGGAAAAAAATGTATAAAAGGAAGAAAGTTCAACCAACTCCTGACCGAAAAGTATTTAAGTCATTGGATTTATTTATTTTTTATGCAAAGATTTTTTGTGTTCTTAAGTAAGTCTCTTGATTTAAATAGAGTGCAAATTAAAAGCTTGATTTCGTGCAAGATCCCACTAATCTGATTTATCATGGTCCTTAGGTATTCGAAGATACAAACTCTGAAAACTTGTATCATATACCTACGAGGCTATTCTTTTATCCTTCGAAATCTCTTATGATTTCGAACCACAAAACTCATATCCTTTTCCTTTTAAATATACGAGGCCATAAAAACCAAAGATTTGCCTACTTCCCTTGCGTTTAATATATTTTTTAAAACCCTCCATCCTATTTGATTATTAAAAGGACATTATTACATTATAATTCAAGGAATATATCTTTTATATGAAGTCGTAAAGAACACTTCAATTCTAAGAGCAGAACCACAGAAATATAAATAATTTTATGAGAAAGAACTCGGCTTTTTAGATCGTAAAACTGAGTAAAATTTCATTTATTGAATCTTATAAATATATACCTATCACACTGTTTTATTGTAGACGCATGCCGCAGAGTCGTGAGGGAGCTACTGGCTGGTTTGTTCACGCAGATTTTATACCGTATATTTACATACAAAATACGATGATTGAAATTACATATTCATGAATGTATCTTCAACGAATGATAACATTGTACCGTACATGTATATCTTTTACGTATTGTTTGTCATCATATTTTTAACAGGAAATATTGCTATATTACAGTAAACTGAGAAATATAAAATACCTATACAGGTAGAGATATCCACGACTTAATATCTGTTCAATCAACTTCTTCTCCTGCTATTCCAAAATATCATCGCCCTATAACACAGGAAGGTCTCATAAATTTTTACCAAGAATTATCTTTGATTGAGTGGTAGTTTGTAAATAATAGAATATATGATTGTGAGAAGGATTTTGAATATTTTCTAAATCAATTAGTTACTATATGTTACAAGTATTTCGTCTCCAAAAGTCAGCAATACGAGTCCTTCAATCGCTGAACTTCAGAGAATCATGTAAGAAATATTTCACCCAAATTAACATATTAACTCAACCAGCAGAATATATTCTATCTCTTTGTAGGTTCGTGTACAAAAACAAACAACTGTTCCTAAAAATCGAACATTCCCATAACACAAGGAACAAATTTGCACTAGTTCCAAGGCCACACAATTTTACCAGTTACCAAAGAAGTTCCCATTTCAATTGCTGTAAATACTATAATGCGCTTCCTGATGAAATAAATTTGTCAAAAAATGCACTCATCTTCAAGACCAATGTTAAAAAATACCTAATTGAAAGAGAATTGTATGACGTTAAGGATTTTTTTTAGATAATTTCCAAATTTATTGTATATTACTGTTTATTTATTTTTTTTTCACTATCCATATCTCTAATGTTTTAAATAGTTTCTTATATTATTATGTATTGACTTTTTTTCATGTAATAGTATTATTGTTGTACATTGTTATTATGTAATATTTATGTACATGAAAGACAAGAATAAAACTAAAACTAACTAAACTAAACTATACTGAACAGCGTTTTCCCGGAGAAACGAATAGGTTTGAACAAACATTCAAATAACACTTTTTTTTGGTTCAATGATGAAGTAAAGTTCTGGAGAAATATTGCACAACTTGCCCAGCAATATTATTTATAAAACTCCACTCCTGCAAGTAGGCTATTAGAAATAATTATAGAAATATGTACCGAAAACATATTATGGCAAGTAAAAAAACTGTCGTACATAGATGGCTCTGACAACAAGACAAAAGCTTTTTGGGCTGTAGTGAACAGTCATAAACCGCGGAAGCCACACGTGGAGTGTCCATACAATGTGATTAATAATTATTTTGCAAGTATCTCGGTAAACCTAAATCAGAGACTCCCGTTCAGTAATACGAATCCCATTTCAATAGTAGAAGCAGCTACCAATAATTTGAATATCCCTGTATTTTCTTTTAAAGAGGTGACACACAACCAGCAGGGATATAACAGGCAAATAACAAAAGCAGGGATGCCTACAATCTTAGTGCCTGCATCATAAAACCAATAAAAGATATAATTATTTCTCCACTTTGCGTATTATACAATAGTGCAATAATATCTAATATTTTCCCATCAGTATTAAAATTAAATAAAGTTATCCCAATTTATAAGGGAAAAGGAAGCAAGGAGGAGTTAAATAATTATACGCCTGTATCCCACACCCCAATATTCTCAAAAATTTTTGAGAAAATTTTGCTGCAGCTGCTAGCAGAACATTTTGAAAATAATGATTTATTAAGCAAGAGTCAGTTTGGTTTTCGAAGTGCCAAATCTACAACAAGAGCTATTTTGTATTTAATAGATTTTGTGACAACAGGATTTGAAACTGATACATACACTATGGCCACTTTCTATGACTTAACAAAAGCTTTTGACTGTGATGCCACATGATTTGTTAATAAAGAAAATGTCGTGCTACAATATTAATCCAGAGAATCGCCAACTTCTAATTTCCTTCGTGACAAACCGGAAACAATATGTTTGGGCAAATGATACAAAATCCGATGAGCAAAAAATCCATTTTGGAGTACCGCAAGGTTCAATATTGGCCCCGCTGTTGTTTCTGATCTACATTAATGATTTACTAACTTTTATAGAGGATGCAAAGTCTGTTTTATATGCAGACGATACCACGCTGCTTAATCAGTCCGAAACCTACCAAGAAATTAAATCCAATAACGCCTTAATAAAAAATGCTACGCAAGATTGGTTTGTGGCGAACAGATTAAGCAGAAACGAATCTAAAACCCAACATTGGTTTTCCCTAAGACCAATAACAGAGAATATTAGTCAAGATCCTGTTAAGTTCCTTGGAGTAACCATCTGTATAAATCTCAGTTGGAAAAAACATGCGGAAACAACAGCAGAAAATTATGCAAGGCAATCTGCTGTATAATAAATCTAAAATCTAAGGTACACAGAAATGTCCTGGTGACTGCATATGATGCCCTGGTTGAGTCATACATCACATATGCTTTGCTAGCTTGGGGACACTCCAAACATACCCAAAGAATTTTTCGATTACAACCGCGACTTGTTAGAGTGATTTGTGTTCTGAATTACAGACAAGACTGTAGACAACATTTTGTTGAACTAGGTCTGATGACACTACCGTCCTTGTGTTTATTCTACTGCCTTGTTTACATGCATCAAAAAAGATAATTTCGCAGGAACAAATTCATAAATATGAGACGAAAGGGAAACACTTGATAAGACCAGCATAAATTAGAGTAGGTTGTGCAAGATACTCAATTAATTATTATTGCACTAAATTTTATAATATCTTACATGAGAATATTAAAGGTTTGCATCTCCACTCATTTAGAAATATTTTAAACTAATTATTTTAAGGAAAATGCGTTTTACAATTATGATGAGTTCGTTACAAACGATTTCAGTATTTTAATGTAAGTATTTATGTAACCATTGTGTAAGACGTGTGTAAAAATGTAAATTTTAAAACACTAATAAATATTATTATTATTATTATTATTATTATTCATTTTATCAATTATTTGAAACCTGCTCTCCCAATTCGTAGCATCCAGATTTTTTGTTATTGGGTTGCTGAGATATTTAATTTTAAAATCGTCGGATCAATCTATCGTTGTCAACCAATTTGCTTTAATATATGTCCATTGTCCATACCATTTTAATTGGGTTACCTTTCATTTCTCCATACTATCGCAAAATTTTCAAATCTGTTTCGTGGATTTTTTGATCTTTTTCTTTTTCAATGGCCAATATGCAGAGCTGTTCACAATGACAGGCCTAACGGCTGTTCTATACACTTTTAGTTTCACTGGATACTTTTTGTCGCGCAGTACACCGGACATAGGTTCTCCGTTTCAGCGAACTTGTATTAATTTTGTGTTCAACGACAGTGTTTAATATGACTGTTTTGCATCAGTTCGGACCTGAGGTATTTGATTTAATTAATTTGTTTTAGAGAATTACTTTCTAGGTAGATTGCTAATGCATTAGGTACAGCAGTCGATTAGAAATTACAGAACATATACTAGGTCTTCGTTCTGAAAATTCGTAGCCCGTTGATTTGTAAACTTTTATTGCATTTTCTAGAATAATTAACTCCCTTATTTTGCATTAATTGTTTGAACACCAAAATGCTTGTCTTCCATCTTACGAACTGCCAATTACAAACGTTCAAAAATTCAGATGTCAATCCTTTATTATTTAATTTAATTTGGCATGCAGGAAATGTTTTAAGGTTTCAAAATAATTAAAATTGTGCGTTGTTCAAATTTTCTTCTTTGAATTCAAAATAAGTTTGATAATATATTAAAATAATAATAAACTTTATATTTTAACACTTATTTCCTGGAATATTTTTATACTTTGTAGGCAGATATATAAAGGTTTTTTCTAGAACGGGGATTGATAAAGAGAGACAGATAGTTTTGGTTCCGTTCGCGAATAGCATACGGTACATCTGAATTCTTGAGGGATACTCTTGGTCGCTTATCCGGTGATCTATAAGATTATTTAATCAGATTAATAATATTTAATCAGAATAATAAGACCTGTAAGAGAACTTCTAATTCTAAACTGACTTTTATGAAACCTAGTGTAACTCCTTACATTAATTTCCAAGTTAAGGTATCTGAATTAATCTAAAGTGTAGAATAATTCAGATTTACTACAAGATAGACCATTCGTCGATTGGTAAGCACCTAAATATAGCATCCAATTCACCTATTATAATGTTGAATTCTGGATAAACCACTGGAAGACCTTATTCCTAAAACTCATTTTAGTTATAAATCATTTATTTGTATACCGGATTTGGTTTTGTTTACAAAATTGTCGTCGGACCTGGTTTCCCGTTCACAAGTCAGTCCGTTCAGCACAAAGGCTGACAATGGTGTGGTGATGCCACATTGGAGACAAGATTGGACGTTAAATCATCATAACCCCTCATAATAATCATCCCTCATAAACTAATTCCATCCCTCCATATTTTATATTTATTAATGTATACCAAACAAAATTGTAACAAAATAGTCAAGAATAATGATGTCCATGATTACAATACAAGAAATAAAGACATATTCCGTACGCCACTATGTAAGTATATGTACAGTCACCCAGCGCATGCCTACAGCGCTAGGTACTAACTTGTACAATATACTACCCAATGAACTAAAAAATCTCAATGACGCCACATTTAAAAGAATACAGAGTGATTATTTAATGGCGAGACGACGTCACCGAATTTTACGTGCCTCCTAGCAGAATACTATGACTATAATAACCTTGAAGAAAATTTGATTATGAAGAAAAAAAAATTATGCGCATGCGCGCATAATCGCCTGCTACGATGTGTACGAAACGGCAAATTAATAAAACTTCCAGTGACGTCGTCTCGCCATTAAATAATCACTCCGTACTTAAATCATTTCTTTTAGAAAATGCGTTCTACAGCATGGAAGAGTTCATTAGTAGTATTAAACAGCTAAAAAATGTAAGATGATTGTTCTCTTATGTATGATTGTATCTTGACGTAAGTTACTGTATTCTGGTACGAACAACTTAAATAAATATATTATATTATAATTACATAAATTAAAAAGTAAACATTTCGATATGTTTACGTTACTGTACAAGCTCGTTATAAATTTGATGGTAGTGACATTATAGAAAATTCTTAATACCAGCGGCTTGCTGCAAAATTGGTGCATTCTCCATACCAGAGATTTTTGAACCAAATGTCTTCTAGGTCCTCTTTCTCAAATTTTTTGTTGCATGGTTGCAAAATTCTGCATCTAGGACGTCGCATTATGAGACCGAAATATTAGAGCTTGCTTTGGTATAATTTTAAAAATCTTTTCTTATTCTCTTAAAATATAATTTTGTTCTGTTCGCAGTATTATGGTCCCCTATTTTTGGCTTTTCCATGTTGTTCAAGAATGTTTTATTCTTTTTGTGTTTGGGTAGGTTCTATTGATCTTTCTTAGACCAGTGATGGTCTCTCATTCTTAAAACATGACTGAGACAATTCGAAAAAATCTACTAACCTTCGTTGCGATTATATTTCTTCACCAAAATTCTGCTTTCGTATAAGCAGTGCCCTTGAAAACCATTGTTCATTTCTATACGTCATCACACTATCCAGTTTAATTAATCACTATCTAGAGGTATTATATCAGACTATCAAGGCAACAGCAATAATGAGATATTTGAGAGTTATTGTCTAGAGTTTAGAGAAATAAATATGTCAATTGGTAGATGCAAACTACCATGGGAGTCTGTTGTTATACTATTGAAACAAAAGCATCTGTCAGAATAACAGAGATGAGAACTTTACACGTAATAAACTAACAGATATTGCCTGGAATTTGAATATATGAAACTTCTACCAAGTGAAAGATGTGCGATGGAAAAGAAAGGCATGTCCATATCCAACGGACGGCTGAAACAATTTTTAATAATCTACTACGCGAATCCAGATTTCCTGGATATCCACCGAAGCGATGGTGAGACTGTTGGAAGTATATGTCTTAATAGTCACTGGTTTACGTCACAGACTTATTTATTTATTTTTAATATGCAATAATAAAAATAACCAGCAAAAGTCGACACTATGGATTTTTACATCCTCATATATCAAACCAACCGTGGTATAATTCCAATTTACCAAGCGATTTAATTACCTCAGTAGCACAGTGGTAGTGACCATGCTTCTCGTGCTAAAGGTCTCGGGTTCGAATCCCGGTAAGGGCATGGATATTTGTATTTGTCCTTTCCATCTCATCCTCATTTAAAATAATAAAAAATAAATAAAAAAAGCATCATACCATAAATATATCACCACTCCCAACCCGGTTTAGGTCACTGTGGGAGTTGTAGACCCAAAACTTCACTCTTCGGAGTGAAAGGCTCGTGCCCAACATAAAAAAGTAGGAGTACGGTAGTGAAAACTACGGCTCGGTGAGACTACTGTGGGACGTTTATGGGCTGAAGATGATAATGCAAATAATCATATACCTACTGATATAATTATTGATCTATAAAATTTGATCTATAAAATTAATACTTGACCTATAAGTACTCTTGCTAGTTAGTAAGGGTTTGGTTAGAAGAAGCCGAGCGAAGCGAGCTTCCCATCTTCTAGTTTAATGACAAAACAAACTCTAGATATATGAATCATTCAAATAATTTTGGAACCTGTTAGTTTACAACTGATTTTAAGGTTATATTCACGGATTAGTTAGGTTATGTTTTATCATAACGCTACTAGTCAATAGATGTCACTACTGTCTATAGGTAGTTTATTATAGATCAAATGATAATTTTCTATAGGTCAATTATTAATTTACTATAGATCATTTTTTAATTATCTATAGGTAAATGATTGATTTTTCTATAGGTAAAATTATAAAATTTCACAGGTAATATTTGAATTATTAATAGATCATAAAATTAGGATTCAATAATTAATAACAATACTGGTTAATGACCTCTGATGCTAGGATCAAAAATAGAAAAAAAAATCTTGTTTATATATGTGGCATATTGTGCAGATTATAAAATTATATTCCAATTTACTACAAGAACAAGGATTTATATAATGTTACTATGCTTTTGTAAAATGCTTACAAAAGCGCATGGTAAAACCATGGTGCTTAAATGCTGGTTTAGTTGTTACTTCAATATGATGATAAAATTTGAATTTAGTATCAAAATAAATTCCAAGATCTTTAATAATATTTACTTTAGTCAGTGGAGCATTATTAATCTAATAAGTAAATTTTATAGGTAGTCGTTTTCTAGCAAAAGATATACAATTGCATTATTTTAGATTAAAGTAAAGGTAGTTAACGCAGCAATATATGTAAAATTCTTTTAAATCTTTACTAAGTTCTTCATAATCTTGAACACAGGTAATCCTTTTAAGGCCGTCTGCGCATGAAAGATATTTCGAATATTTTATAGCTGTGTAAATTTTATTTAGATAAGTTATAAAGAGAAGCGGGCCCAAATGATATACCTGTGGTACTTCAGAAGTAATTGTTATGAAATCTGATATGTTACCATTTATTGCCGCATCCTGGGATCTATTTCTGATGTAGCTGGTAAGCCGTCTCAGAAAGTTGCCGTGTATTCCGATTCCAATCAATTTTTCTATAAAGAGATCCCGATTAATTTTATTAAATGTTTTTTGACATCAATATGCCCAGAAACATCAAGAACGCAGCTGTTAAATTCTGGAAGGGTACCTAATTTGTTAAATTAGAGCGTTGATTGCAGAAGCCATGTTGTTGCGGTATTATTAAATGTTTTAGTCTTTCAGACAGGATGTTTGTTTCGATGCTTTTGAAGATTTTTGCAGAAGGTATTTATCTGAAGAAGAAGGTCATACTTAATTATAGTGTTGAATAGAGTAAAATTTCGTCGCGTAAAGATAGATCTCAGCCACTGAGGGCCGGTTTCTGAAAAGTCAGTAAACTATGGTAACAACTGACTAATGGTCAAGTCTGACTAATGGTCAATTTTATTTTGCGTTGCATAAACATTTTTTAAAGCTTGGTCAGTGGAACAATTGGTTTACTATGCACAGATATTTTTTGCTAATGTGAACTGTACTTCAAGTGACAGTAACCAGCTGTAAAGAATTAAGACGTTTTAAAACGAACTAAAGAAATGTATTCACGAACACCAGACTTTACCAACACCGATAAAAACATTTTTCTAGATATTGTCGGTAAGTAAGTATACATATATTTTTATTTCTTTTGAAATCTAAATATTTTTAAACTATTCTTAAAACATAACCTAAAATTTGTATGTATCATTTTTCAGATATTCCCATATTACTGAAGACAAAAATGTGATAATTGAACAATTCAAAAGAAAGAAAATATGGTACCAGATTACAGAAGAATTTAACTCAAGTTGCGTGAAGAAACACAAAACAAATTAAATATTTGTATTTTAATAAAAAAAAAAAATAATAATAAACAAACTAAAAAGAACATTTGTGAATTAAATGTACGCTCTTCAGTATCTGTTTAGGAGCTGGTTTCTTGAAAAATACAGTTTTCGATGTACTACTGATATAGTGTTGATACCGATGGAAACAACAAATTATTGAGAATATGTCGATAACAGTATTTTAGCCTATATATTTTACAACCACCTCCTGCCTACCTAACTGATTCAGAACTGGCTGTAGTTCATATTTTTTATCAAGTTGAACCAGAACCAGAACCTGAAATGCAACAAGAAGCTAATCCTGAACCTTCCAATCCTAACAAAAAAAAGAAAAGCAAGAAACATAATTTAAAAAAATAATAATAATAACATATTATAAAAGTTTATTATAAGAGTAAATACCAGGCTGCGCTAATAGAGAAAAATAAAGCAAGAATGCTGTACAATTAGGACTTAAATATAAATTGAATTAGAATTAATAAAAAATTAAACTATAAAACATAAATAAGTGGTTTTGTTTTAATTATTACATTATATTGTATTAATTTTTTAGGATACACCAATAACTGTTTGGATTAATGCACTACGTACAGCCACTTAGTACTTCACTAAAGCCTTTTTTCGCCGTCTGAAGAATCTTATTCCATATCTTCTATTGAGGGCAAAGAACATAGGCTGGAAATTGAAATTTTTCTATTGCTCAAATAGGATAAGGAAAAAATAATAATAGAAACCTAGAATTATGTACGAATAATCAAAATATGTAAATATATAATGATTATATATGTATTTAATATTTATTTACAGTGGTACAAAATAAATATATATAAATTATTCATGTATTTATTATTTCTTTTACAGTTATATTATAACGTTATTGAAATATCAAATTTAAAATTGATTTTGAATTTATAAGGAAATTTTGTAGGTTATGTTATATTAAAGTCACATTCATTAATAATAGTTAGGTGCATTTTCATTTTAAAACATAAATTAAGAATTTAATTTACCGTCTTCTTAATTAAATTACTTTTTTCTCTTATTTAGCCCCGAAATTATGAAAATAAAATTTATGAAAAAACCGAATATTGACGTAAATCGTAGTTAAACTGTGATCAAGGTATAGTCAGAAAAATTCAATTGTTTGACTCGAGTTCAAGTCGTGACCAACGTTTGTGCAACACTTAACCAAGGAAGCCTTGGTTGAACTCACGTCAAATGCGAAGTAAACTATGCATAGTTGACTTATGGTTAACTTTGGATTGTTTTTTGTTCCTGCAACAGTTTACTAAGGCAACCGTAGTTGACCATTAGCTTATAGTTTACTGAGCTTCTAGAAACCGGCGCTTAGAAGAGTTCAGGAAAGCTATCATATTTCTGTCTGAATATTCTTTCAGTTATTTCATATTTTACCAGTTTTCCGCAAATCAAATTTTATAAAATTTAAAAAAAAACCTATTAAATAGTTTTTATTATTTTTCAGTTAAATTTAAATGAACAAACAAATTTATTTAACAGCAATAAATTTGTTTTATTTTTTTGTTTGGCTAATATAAAAACTAATAAAATAGTGATAAAACTTCATATATAATATTAACAATCATATAAAATAAAAATACGTTCAATAAATTATTTTAAAATATTAGAAAAAAAGAAACATGACTTTTTAAATTTCCTGAACTAAATTGTTTATCTGGTGCTCGTATAAAACCATATCGAATTTAATATTGTTCTCAGAACAGTTATTATTTTCTTTATAGAAAATGTGATACAAAACCAACAAAACTTAAATTTCTAATACACATTTTATCATAATAGTTTACTAGTTTACTTTATGGTTATCGAACTATTTTCAAGCAAGTAAATTCTTTAAAGAGAGAGAGTTTTCGTGTTAAAATCAGGTTATCACACGATATAAAGGTATAAGTGCTTCTATAAGTTTTGAAAGTTTGCAAGCCTTGAGTAAGAAAACAGCTAGAGTTAGGAACGGCCTTTTTATACAGAGGCTTTTTTGTAGACCCAAAAAATGCCTCAATGGTAAAAGCCAAACATATTTCACAAAATTGTATATTAAAACACATGTTTCATAAGACATGGTTTTGCCAAATGCTTCTTAAGTTAGTTTCTAATCGACAAGTGAGGCAAAAAGCCTCACTTGTCGATTTTTACACTCTTTTTTCTGTTTTGCCTTTTCATCCTTTTTAGAATAATAAATTTGCGTTATATAATCATACAAAATCCGCGATTAGGGAATTTGTTATGTGAATGTAGCGGTTAACCGGACTGGTTTGACATTTTTATGTTTTAAAAGGTAGCAACAGTTATATATTTTTAAGGTAGGTGAAAAAACTCAGTAGTTATTGTTAATAGAAGCAGTCATGAGAACACAATTTTCAGGATTTCGCAGGTATATAATAAGGGCATGCTGAGTGTGTAGGACAAATTTTACTTTGTATTAATCACGGCAAAATGAACGATATTTTTAAAATAATTTATCGTCTGTTAATCATATAATAAGACTGGTTATTAAATTTACGGTCTAAAAATTAAATGCAACATTTGTTAAAATATAACTAGAATTTTGACAAAATAATTTCAACATAATAAAAATGCAAAAAAAGAAAACAGAAAAAATTAAATTCACTCCGTACTCGAACTCGAAACCCTTCGTTTTCCAGCGCATTTTAGCTTACAACACCAGTGCTCTAACCATTACGCTATCGCACGCCTTGCATGTGGGTGTCTTACATTCGTATAACTTTTGTACTTTGTGAACCAAAAACCACAAAAAATGCGTTATTTTCCGAAAACATAATCTGATCAAAAATTCCTGTTGTACTATTTCGGTTCACACCAATATACATTACTAAGAATTTTTTTAGATTTTTAGTTTAAACCATCTGGGCTACAGGGTGTGGGACAACATTTTTGTTTTGCACAATTTTGGTAAAAATCGCATCAAAATAATTTATTTTGCCAAAATAAAAATTTGATCGTTAATCCACGTACTAAGGGCTTTCATTTGATACCCTACTCAGAATTTTTCAAAAATATTTTTGTTTTCGATGAGCACATATTTGTTTATATTTTTAGGGGGATATGTTTTTTAGATGTTTTAGTATTTTTCCTATGTGCGGGTCAAAGAGTTGTGTAAGCATGCCAAATTTCAACTCTCTAGGTTTAGCCGTTTGGCTACAATTTTTACCGAACAGACAGACAGACAGACAGACGACAAAATGACGGTATAAGGGTTTTTTGGTCATACGTACAAAACCCTAAAAATTAATGTCGACACTTTTGAACGAGTTTATATTTTCAGATACCTGGGCACCATGATAAATCAGGTTAATCTGATAAAGCAGGAAATTACGAACAGAATTAAAACTGCTAATGCATCTGAATTAAACTGTTAATATTTTGCACTTAATCCTCCCTTCAAAACGAAACTCTTATCTATAAACACCAAAATCAGGTTATACCAAGTTATAGTACGTCCCGTACTTATGTATAGCTCTGAAATATGGACCTTAACAAAGTGAGATCGACAACACTAGATTTCGAAAGTAAAATATTACGCCAAATCTTTGGTCCCATTCAAATTAAAGCTGAATTCAGAATCCAAAAGAACAAAGATATCCAAGAACTGTACTGAAGGCCGAGTATCACAAAAGACCTGAGAGGTAGACAATTACAGTGGCTAGAATCACGTGGATGAGGATGAGGGAGGACAGAATGGTTAGTAAGATATGCGAGAGAAGATTGAATACCCCTCGACCAGTGGGAAGACCTCGCAAGAGATTAAGAGATCAGCTTACAGAAGATCTGACAAGTATTGGTACACAAGACACTTAGAAGGACCTGATAATGAACAGATCAAGATGGAGGACATGTGAGTGAGGCCAAAAGTCAACCCAACTGACCGTGCCCAATGAAGAAGAAGAACAAGACGTCAAAAGCTTACACAGTAAGTTTCGAAATGTAGTAAATCCTTTATAATTAGTTTTAAATAAAGTAAATCATCCCTTCATGTCCAGATCGAATCCTTTCTTAAAACTATACATTTACATAATTAGGGTGTTTTTTTAAACTAAGCTTACGTTTCGATTTTATTCAAATCTTCATCATTCAGTTTATAATGTATATTCCGGCCAGACTTCCGCCTTAAATAGTTGACGTATGCTAGCATCTCGATTAGCTCTCCAGTCGGTCGCTAAAATCTAAATATTTATGTCGTAACGGTTGTCAATTGACCATCCAACGGTTATCAGCTGTTCAGGACAAGGTAGAAGGTCGCCAGCCCAGTCTAGAGGTAGATGTGACTATAAAGGGTGGTCCTGTAAATTACCACTCATCTGAGTGCGGCCTGAATTTCTATAAAGGCGCCAGTCACCTCGCTTCTACTTGCCCTAAATTTTGGAAGAGATATTTCTAAAGGTATAAACATAGAGCTCTCGTAAAACAAAAAAAAACAAAAATACTTAACCATAAATTTATTTCCCAAAGAAATGTATTGTACTCGTACTCGAAAGAAAAAAAGTACAAATGATAACAATTGAAAATATCTAACAACCAAATGAAAACTATGTGGCAGTCTTTATATGTTAATTCTGAACGTAATTCATTATCAATGTCCTTTACCATGGAGCTACTACCCTAAAGTAGACTGAAAAGACTTCCTACCAAATTGGTTTAGTGTACGATATATCCTTTTTGTTAATTAGTTGTATTTACGTAAAGTAAGCCTAGATCATAAAGGCGCGTACTGACTAGAGCATTTGTACGCGCATGAACGCTGTGCGCGTAAAATTGCTTAGGTGAGTACGAGGTTCAATTTGTGTGCGCGTAAACTTTTACGCGCACGAATGCTATCCTTGGCTTGTCGGTTCCACCGATAAGATCAAAGAACTTCTGCGCTCAGTGTGTACGGGTTTATACAGTTTATATAAATGTGCGCGTAAATTTAAGTAAACACCAGTAAACATTCAACAAAGAATGAAGTAATGAGTCGGCCCTGCAACTCATTGATGAGTATGAAAAATATTCTGTATTATGGAATCCTAAACTTAAACCACAGAATATTCCCTGCTTCTATATAGTTTTGTCATCCACCACCGTTTGTTTTCTTTTTCTTTTTTAACGACCGCCAACATATATAAGGGAGGTATTGTGATCATACCGATTTTGACATTTTCAGATTTCGATGGATCTCCACGAATTGAGGTCCCTACATACCGTTTTGTCTATTTTTAGCATGATGCTGTCGGTCTGTCTGTCCTTCCGTCTGTCTGTCTGTCTGTCCGTCTGTCTGTCCGTCTGTCTGTCCGTCCGTCTGTCCGTCTGTCTGTGTACACGTGCAGAGCAAATTCGGCTGAAAGGATTTTTATGAAAACATATTTAAGCTTCTGCCATCTATGGCACGAGTTGATCAACTTTTAGTAAAAATCGGTTGACTAAAAATAGATTTTAAGATTTTGGTGAATATTCCACAACAGAAAAATATTTCGAAAAAATTTATTGAACAAAAGTTGCTATAAAATCAATAACTTATAACTTTTATTTGAGACTTTTTTGATAAAACGAAAAATTTCGAATAATTTCTGTAAAATTTTTCGAAATTTTTTCATATTTATATGTAACGTTTCCATGGTCATGATAAATAATATCTCTGTTAGAAAATATTAGGTCAAGTTATTTCTACTCTGCTGCTAGAATGTAATTTATATAACAACTTTATGATGGCGGTCGGTCCTGTGGTGGCCACAGCTGATTTTTTTTACTAAGTATGTGCATTACTATGTATTCTGCGCTTGTTAAGGCAACAACACTACTTTTCGCTATCGTTGACACTACTTAATAATTATTAGTAAATATGTTCGTGGATATAATTGAAATACGTGGATCGAGATTTTACATAAACAAGTGAAAGTATTGCGATATTCGGATTTAGCCACCCAAAAACCCCCGAGTAACGTGATTCAACTGCTTTTGTATCAAATTTGCATAAAACTCTAGGAGACGATGTACGTAGTTTCCACCCTGGGCACCAGGTACCTCGGACACTTCTCTCGTCCCGATATTCGTGTTCAGCGACCCCAAAAACCCCCGAGTATCAAAATTTGACTTATTTTAGTGAATTTATACCGAGTTATAAATTTTTGATTTTGCAACTCTGGAAAATGCACTTTTCCAACGCATTTTTCTTATGCACAAATGCAGTTTTTCATTTTGCATTGATCGCGTTTGTTCACAAAATTTCCTGAGGCTCTAACGAATCGAATGCACCAAACCGCATGTAAATCCATCTTACTGCGCCAAAAATCGGAAGTTCACTGCTTCGTTTCCTCGCCTATAAGGAATATTATTAATGATGTGATGAACATTATTACGCAATGAAAAATTTAAAATGCCAGTATAAACAACAAAAATATTTGAGACACCTAAAACCAATGCAAGTGTTTTTACCTCAACTGTAGATTAATTTAATTGATTAGAGCTTGACATCAAGAAAAGTATGTCTCGTTGCTACAGACAGAGTTACTAGTTCTTTCATTTCCTAGATAAAAAACGATTTCTGAATTACATACAGTGAATAAAAAACATCACTCCAGGCAAACCCGATTTTAAATGAAGTTGTATACCTATGTGAGGTGAAGAATACGATCTGGTTTTTATTTACCAAGCACTCCATCGATTCCACAATGAGAGTTCTTTTCCGAGTTCTAAGCTTTTAATTCTATAATGGACATGCACTGCATGCAGTTAACACCATTTGAATATTATTTTCAACATAAACATCATTTATCTTTTTTAGTGAAAGGACAAGAATAATTTTTCATATAATTTAATTAAAAAACTCATATAAACGTCAGAATATATCTACGGTGTGCCTGCAGAAAAATGTCGGAAAGTTGTGAAGTTTGAAAGAAAGTTAAGTATTGAACTACGAGTATGGTGTATGACGTATGTCGCTCTTTGTCAACGGAAGTGTGTGCAGGTTTAGCTCAAAGTGCTGGTTGAAAAAATAGGTACAAACCCAAAATTTTAAACAACTGGTGAGCTTCGTTTATGACGGACAGTAGAACTTGTGTTAGAAGACGGTGTAATAACGAGTATCTTCCATGCACAAAAATAACAATATGGTGAAATATAATGCTATGGGGTGGTTTTTCATGGTACTTTACTTGTAAGTGTAATACAGTGTAAGGATATTTTGCATATTGGCCGGGTTTTTTAATGTTTGTTAGCCGGCCTGCCGGGTTCTTGGGTAAAACCGGCGAGTCCGTTTAGCCATGCTGGACGCACGGTGATAGCGCAATAGGCAAGCGTTAGAGACCGAATAGTGTTTAGCTGTAGAGATCGAGTAGTGTAAAATGCGGTAGCGGTTTGGTAATGTATATTTTGAGTGTCGTATTATGGTGAGCAAAAAAAAGTACACGTAGGTTGGTATTTTTGGTTTCTACTGAATCTGGCGGATCTTTGCGCCGATTTTGCGAGCCGATCTCGTTGGTGTCATGTATTAATGGCAACGTGGTAGCTGTTTTTAATAGGTAGAGACTGGAGCAGACCCAGGTAGGTGTGACATATTCGTAGGCCGATCTAGCTGGGCATTCATTCCAGGAATTACTGTCAACGCTTTAGCTCTTACCGATAGACACTGGAACGAACTCCAGGTAAATCTCGTGACGCGCAAACCTCTGATGGGAGTGGACGGATCTCCCTAACAGCAGTACGTGGCAACCCTTACTGTTGGCTACATTTTATTTGATAGATTGACTGGTGTCCAAATATTTTTAATTATTTAGTTGACACATTATATAACGGCCCGATCTTCTCCACTGTAGCTAACCTCGTGCACTGAAGGGTTGCATTCGCGAGGCCGTAGCAACTGTAAACAGACATATTGGAAAATATTATTTATTAATTTGTCGTTATTATCTCTCATCATTTATGAATAAAGCGTGAAGCTCTATATTTGCCAAGGGTGTCTAAATCTTAATTACACCTCTGACAATAAATATTTCACAGTATACTCAGCGTTTGTTACTTTAAATTTAAATAAACACTCTGTAGAGAAGTAAGTAAACAAATTTTGAGTTAAGTTAGACTTAAGCCTGGTTTATAATAGATATGCTATGGATACATAAGCAAAAAATTATACTACTCTCTTTGTTCTGTTTATTATAAACAGATGTTTTGAAGGGTCACATTCTTTGTTCTATACGTATGCGTTATTTTATGGGTTTATTGCAAATCAGTCTCAATGGGTTAATCCTGGGCAGATTCAGGCACTTGCATATATTTCACTACACAAAGATAATATATATATATATAGTCAAAAACCTCTTCTACCATTCGGTGTAGATATATTTCACTACACAAAGATAAATGTAAATGAATTCGAAAAATGTAGTTGTTTAGATTGTAGTGAGTGTGTGAGTAGATGGAGTGTGTAAACTAGGTTTGCTTTGTGTTTTTCCAGTACTTTCCATGCTACTTTAACTTTTCTAAAAACTATTTGCAATTATAATTTCTGTTTCTTAAATTGCCATCTTGAATTAAAAACACGATGACTAAAGTAGTACATAGAATCATATTCTAAAATATTATTTTTCTGCAGGCGAAAATCAGTATGCCCCCAGAGTAGCAGTTTCAACATGATGACCATCAAAAATATTCATTAACGCATTTAAAATAATTCTTAAACATTTATTTCTTTAAAATTGAACATTTCGGTGGGAAATAGATTTTATATCAAACAGTATTGCCACCACAATGCCAAATTGCCGAAACCTGTTTGTCTTTGTAGAGAAATCATCGTTTTTTAAACAAAGGAAATCATCTTTACCGCATAGTTAACGGCAACAAACGTCCCGGAATTCACAAGTGCAGTGTTCTGACCTACTCCCCAGTCCTCTGCATTACGTAGCGGGAGCAGCGGGCCCGCGAGTCGCGCGTCCGTGTGTGACATACTCAAGCCGGTGTTGGTTGCTGCGATGTGCGACCTCGTTCCGCGGATCACATGTGAAGGGGTTGTTCGTTGAGGGAATTGCACACGCCCTCGCGCTTGCCACCGCCGACAACTTCAACTAGTAAAGTTACCCGCCAGGCACCTTCCGTCTTTCATCTTATTTTTGAAACCTTATATTGGTCCGATGTTCTCTTTTTTACCGTCATGTTCCAATTTGAACCTTCTTGTGTTTCTATATACGTGGCCGGAATGTAAGGCAAACAATCAAAGAGGCAAGGCAACTCGTATCAACTTTGAACCCCGAGAGCGACGGGTGTTTCCACACCCACCGTGCGGAAAGCTCCCGTCCACGTCCATCTTCCGCCTCTGAACCTGTCTGTCTCGATATAGAACTGACTGTGAGGAATAGAGAACTCTCTCTAACTCTCGCCTCGCCGTCTCTCGCCCCACTATTCCGCAGACCGCCGTCGGCATGGCCTAGCATTAACTTCGAATCCGATCGCGTCCGATACGTTTCATTTTGTTTGCCCAATCCGACGGATACCTACAGAATGATGATATTAAGTTTCCGAACGGATCACCGTTATTCTATGAGATAGGGCGTATGAAAGAGTCGTGCGACCGGTGACGGGAGACGGAAGGACGTACGCGTCAGCCGAACATAGACCTGCCGAAGTCCGGTGTTCTCGGTTTCCTCAGATACCGCGCACACAAGCAAGATTGATTGCCGAGCGCTAAACACAACACCTAAACTCATTTATTACACTTGGCCAACTTTCGGGATATTAATCGCCGGCGGTTTTAAATGAAGTGTCGTGTACAGTGCAGCGCTCGCAGGTGTACGGTGCACTCAGGCGACGGAGGAAAAGCTCAGATGCATTCTATGCTATCGACGTCTAGCACACGGGAAGTGTACGGCGCGCTATTGACGCCTGTCGTTGTCGTCGCTACCGCCGCAGACGTCACCCGACTCTCTGTTCCAACTTTATACTCGCCTAACTTTTCTGACTGCGCTTTTGATTTGTCGTATGTGTGAACTGCACAGCGCTGCAATGTTGCAAACGTGTTCTATTCAGTGTGACCACCGCGACTGCAAACTTGTCATTGTTTTATTGTATTGCTATTGTTCGTAACTCACTCGAGACGCGCTATTGAAAAATACATCAACTTTTCAAAGAGGACCCACTACACGTATGCACGCTTCGACGGGCAGCGAAACTTTACATCATGTTTTTTTCAATTCAAACAGGGATAAGTTCACGCACCAATAGACTCGAGTACATTTGTATAAAATGTTACATCGCTCCATAATAGCATCTCGGAATATCTAATTTTAGTATTTGTTCCGGCAGCAGTGGCAGTCGATAGGAATTTTAATTACGCTTCTAAATGTTATTTCTGTCGGTATTTACTTTTAAATTTGAGTTCATATTAAAATAACAGAGATGACAACAAAATATGTATGAGAAGAAATATTTAAAAATAAATACTGGAGAAAATTATTTATTTATTAATTCTGTTTTTGTAGCTGATTCTAAGAAATTAAATTCGCTTTATAGCAAAGATAAAACATTTGAAAAATAAATATTATCCCAAACAGAAACAAAAACATATCAGTGGCAAGAAAATAACAAAACCTTCAAAAGAGAAAATCCACAGAGAATAACAATTTCATAAACATAACAATCTTTACGGTGGCCTAAATCCACAAACCGTCTCGACTCGTCTCGTCTCGTCTTGGCTCGCTTACATCACAGTCTCCGAGAGCAGATACGATCAGAAGAGTGCTTATAATGTACCACCACACGCTATTGTGAAAAACTGCGAAAAAATATTGAAGTTGGAAGTTCTCTTATCGCCTAATCAATCTTGCACAGCAACTGCGGAGTACGGGCGAGCTGATCCAAGAAACCATCGATACTTTACAGATTCGCGCGTTGGACAATGCTGGCGAACGGGGGCGAACCATATGTGATGACGGGTCACTTTTTACACCACTCTCCAATAAAACTACTCGGAAAATATTCCTGAACTAATCACTATCGTAAAAACAGCGTTCGGAGCATTGTAACATTAATGCTGGTTGGTTCTCTCATTCGTATTCAAAGTTAAGTAAGCAGATGTAATAACTTAGGTTATAATGAAGTTGACTGCAAGCTATTGTGTCTAAATAATGGTGAAAGATATCAGATGAGAACATAAAAGCATATCCACGAATTAACCAGGCAAATAGCTTTATGGTAGGGAACAGGGTGGATTGCGCAAGGAATCTCTCTCTCACTCGAATATAATGGATTTGCCGAAGTTTCAACGATGAGACTAGAATGAGACACGCCTACATACAAGCCGGTAATTCAGTTTATTATTGTACTACAGAAACTATGCAGGTACATTAGCGGAATGTGATCGTTGTCAATTCATCTTTTGCTTACGGTTAAGAGGTTACCGTTACGGTTATCTGAAAGTCACTGGAATTTGCGGTACGATTCTCGAAGAAAATCTAGCTGATTTAGTAATAAAATAAATACAAACAGAAGAAAAATTATTCAATACAGCCATTTTACAATCCGTATGTAGATTTGAAATAGAATTACAAAGGTTTTACTTTTTATTTTACTCCAGTCCAATAAGTAAAAATTAAAATCATTGTCTAATTAGGTTAGGTAACTCAATTAATAAGTTCTTTCGTAGTTATCATTTAACTTCATCATCATCGTTTGTGGCCTTAAAGACCTTAGTCACCCCAATAAAATACTTCCACGTTACATTGACTCTTGCATTTTCTTTCCCATTTTCATCCCGTTAGGTAGATAATGTTGAATTAATAATGAAATTCTTTCTATGACCGATACATCTTAATTTGCCAAGATAAACTTTTGATTAAATGGAATTGGTTATTTTATTATACAGGGTCTTTTTAAGGTGTAGCACTTTTCTTTTAACCAATACGCATATTTTTTTTTTATAAATAGTTTTCCAAAAAGCAGCAAAGCAAGGATCGATCAGAATTTCACCTGCGTTGAATTTGGTATACTTTTCGCGAGCTGCATTTCGCTATGATTTGGGATGTAGCCGTGTTTATTTAACTTCACTGGCTGCTGTAGACAATGGTTTTCAAGCCTGACTGTCATCAGAGGTCGTTTGTCGAAATCTGAGAAACCCCAAAATAATATTAAATCTATATCATTCCCGCAAATCTTCTGTCAACACAATGATTTGCTGGATTCAGACGGTATTATTACTTGCTTTGCTCTACATTGTTAGGACTCCAATGCAATAATCTCCACGAATGCATATCACCAGGATTTGAGATCAAATGTATAGCGTGTGTATTTAGCTACACTGATTCCTTGTATGGCGTGTTTAATAGGAGCCTAAAATGAGGTTGAGTTGAGGCTGATCAGTTTATGCTTGCCAACACCTCGACAAACTGAATATAATAAGTTCCCATTGCCTAGATAGATCGATAGAGAACGGTCGTTGATCAACTAGTTAGTGCTAGAACTACTCAGCAGCGGACCAGAGATTTATTTGTGGCACCGGCAAAAAGATCTTCAAATTTTTATGCCGTTTTCTTTCTCGGTAGGTATTTGGCAATTACCGAAGTATAATTTCCTTAGAGAAGTGTTTCGAACCACAAGTAAAAGTTGTAGCTTCCATACAATTGTGTTTAACACGCAACACTCACAACACAAGTGCAAGCAAGGAAATATCCAACTCTCAGAATTAAATATGGCACCCAAGAAGAAAATTACCTAAATAATGCATAGACGTTTTGGCAGAACCTGTCATCATCATCTATAGTCATCAATGTTTCTAAATTGATTGTAGCTTTCTGCGCGATTCGTTTCTTATATTTGCCCTCTGGAAGTCTTAACCTGTGCCATTAATCCAGCGACATCTAGGTAAGAGGCAGACTAGTCTTATAAGTGTCTGGTGCAATAACTGGTTTGAGACGGGCGAGGGCCGTTTCTGGTCACCAAGGAAATATTTTCACTCAATTAAATAGGAGAAGTAGGGGCAGATTTGGACAGTTTTATTCAATAGCATTTATTTACAATTTTTATATATTTATAACTGATGGCTACATTTAATGATAATAATACATGCCTTTAAACAATTCTACCAAAACTACGAAAATGCAACTATGCCTTGTAGAAAGACTTTTCTTCAGATAGGTATTTGATCAAATGTGCCCCGCCACGGGTTAGATTTGAACAGGGGTGGGATATATTTGGACAATAGACATCTGCTGTTATTGAGGTTATTAAAACTGTTAAATATTTGCTGTGGATTATGGGCTGGAGGTGTAATTGGACCGTTTTTCTTGCAAAAAGTCAAAGAAAGTTTTATCAAAAGGGTCAGGGTGTGCCAGCACAGCCGAGGCGATTTGGTCATTTGGCCGACATCGTATTCCATAATTAATGTCAACATGTCTACTTTATAAATCAATAAAAATTTCCCAATTAAATTATAATTTACTGTGTTTCATTTCAAAATTAAATCTGGTGTACCCGATGGGCCACTCTCTAGTTGTCTTTCAACGGAGCCACGACAATTCTTGATGGTCCCTTTATAAATTTAACTTGAGCTTTTATTTATGAAATACCGTAGTTGTTGACTAGGATTAAAATATTTTGCAGATAACTGTAAGAAATTTCATGTAAAATATTAATCTTTCTACAGTGTTTGTAGTTGTGTTTTAAGCCGCTTGGCGCGCTCCGGGTAAACCAACCAGGTACGGTTTATTCTGTCAGGTTTAAAATATAAACACTGATGTTTATTTAAAGAAAATGCAAATGAAACAGACCGTACAGTTTACTCTTAGTTTCCTTTTGTTATTATAATTAAAACCGAAAGTTCCCTAATACGCTCGGAAGTTTCTGCAGCAAAACATATTTTCGGGATACAGTCGATTATTAAAATGAAGTAGGATAACTAAAATAACTTTAAATGTATTTACAACAAACTTGTTAAAGATACTTCTCATAAAACTTCAGGAGATTGCACTAAAATTCTATTTTATTATAAGTACTGTTTCTATCGACTTTCGCAAATGAACATAATTCTATTATATCTAAAACATTAGACTTTATTTGCACTGTACTGTATCTCTCTTCTTAGAAACTGGCAGTTCGTTTTATCAACACAAGTTCCATATCTAGCTACATCATTTACGAGCCTTCTTCTTCTGGAAGCATGATATCTCTTCTTCTACGCACTGTCAATTAACTTTTACATAAGCCGTTTACCTTGATCTGAAGTATCAGGTCTTTTCATGTGTCCCCTTTACCAAGGGAGACGAATCTGTTCGCATAGATTAGTATTTCCTTTCATTCGCCAGTGTCTGCAATTTTAAGCGATTTTAAAGATTTTTTTATTTATTTATTGAATATTTTGTAAAAGAGCATTTAATTTAGGATATTTTTTGGCCAACTGAAATTTGCATGAATAAGTTACGATTGCGAAAATGAATGGGGCATTTAAACAATAAGTGGTTCAAATCGCTGACAGACAAATTATCACACGGACAGAAAGGAGAAGAAACCATATTAATTCTATGCAGATGATATGGAGAGAAAAAAAGTGTGATTAAATCTAAGCCGGCTGAAAGTGCATATAAAAGATCTGTTTTGGTGAAAAGAAAACCATAGTTTTCTAGGACGAAGGTGTTGAATTTGACCATAGTATGATCCTTTGAACTGTAGAAATTCTATATATTTTTGTTGCCATTGGTTGTATATGTAGGATTTGAAGATTGTCATAATCCCATTAATGTTTAGAAGAATATTTAACAGGGGGCCATTTACAACTGATTATTTGGCTAGAAGATCGACTTCGATGTTGAACTCAAAATCTGAGTAGCCTTTAATCCAGCATATTTTTATAATTTTAACGCTGATCGTTAGATCGTTACATAAAGATATTTAATTACATCATAAATTAGTGAATAGTTCTTTTTCTCAAATCCAGAGCAACACAATTTTTGGACGGCGCTTTTACAATAAAAAAAATATATTCATTCATTATTAAAGTGATTCTTTAAGTATTCTAAACTCAGCTTTAATGCCACCATTTCCGCACTGTAGGTAAACATATTGTCTGAGAGTTTAAATTTTAGGCTAAAATTGCGCTGGGGATCTAAAACGGCGCAACCCACGCCATTGGTTGATTTTGCTCTATCAGTATATATATGGTGTGCTTTTGGCCAATTTAATTTTACCTTATCTAAAACTGATAGGTTGTTTTCCCGATAATTTGAGAAAGATATCTAGATCGTATTATGTTCAGCAATGAAATAATTATTTGGTAGTTGAACGAAATTGGTAAGAAAAGCATTATTCGTTATTTCAAATAGTTTAACCTTACCTAACCTAATTTAATCAAATCTATTCCATGGACCATCCGACTGAAACAGAATTATAATTCGTTAGAAACAATTACCAGTAGTAGGAACAAGAAACCGCAGCGATCGCTTGATCGCAAAATTGTCCTGCAGCGAGATGGTTCACGGCGGGATAGCCATGGCGAGATAGCCACGTAGAGTTTTGCCATTCCGTGTCTAACTAATAATTCTATTATATGTTAGTAATTCACTTTCACCTATTTACCTGGTAACACCTTGATAAATTATATATTCCCGTCACGCGAAAACTTTACTTATAATAAGTTAAGCTCCGTCAAAGCTCTCTTGAAAGAAATCTGTTATATCATTAGTGTTGCGGCAGTTTAAGGAGGGGTTCCGGATCTGCAGGGTTAAGTGAAGCGAAGACTGGGACACATGAAACACTCTGATGTACAATGTTATTAATATCCGTGACATGAGCATATACTGCTTTGTGGTCCGAAAATTAGCTTGCATTATATAATACGTGAAGCTTCTGTGATGCTAACGGAGGAATTATTGCTATACACTTGAGATTTAGGACACAAGGATTTTCATTAAAGGTTTAATACTGATCTAAAAAATTTAATCCGATAAAATTACGCTCTATCACGTTTCTGCTATAGTTACAGTACACAATGACCACGCGATTAGTTTTAAGCTCAAAAGAAGCTATCTATTTGGTAAGCAAAGTAGAAAAATAGGATATCAAAAATTTGCTGATCAGTTGAGTGAAGGTCTATCAGAATATATTTGAATATACTCTGGACAGATATCTGTAAGTTCTAACTCAATGAAGGTGAACCTTTTTTCATAGGCCTGTCCAAATTAAATTTGTAATTTTGTGGTTTCAAACAGCGAGTCACAAAAGTAGTTTCGCAAAGTAAAATTGTAATTTTATTAAACTCTTTAATACAAGGGTGGTTTCATAAGTCAGTGATTTCGAAATGAAAGATTTTCTTATTTACCAAAATGTGATTTATTTTTCAACCGTTTCTTCTTACCTCGATACATTTTGTTCAACTATATACTACTCTGTCAAAAAGTAGCGGGAATTTATGATTTAAAAAGCCCGCGCTAATAATTTTTTTTAAAATCTTTTTTCATAAGATGGCAGCACTGTCCCTAATTACTATGTCAAACATGAGCGCCATCTGTCAACCAGTTTGATTACATCGGTTGTTTTAGTTAACACAATTTAGTAGGGCGTCGCGATTTTTACAATGAACACAACTACTGAACAAAGAGTTTGCCTTAAATTTTGTGTCGCGAATGGAATTACGTGTGCAGACTCGTTAAAACTGTTGGAAAAGTGTTATGGTGAATCAGCTTTATGAAAAACATGGACGTACGAGAGGTACAAAACGTTTAAAAACGGTCGAGAGATCGTCGAAGACAAACCACGTTCCGGACGGGCTTCGACCGCTTCAACCGACGAAAACATCGAAAATGTAAAGGATATTGTGCTCGATAATCGGCGTTCTAGTTTAAGAGAGATTTCACGTGATTTGAACTTTCCTCACGAGTCCGTTCGGTCGATTTTGGTGAATAATTTGGGCATGAGACGCATTGCCGCTCGTCTCGTTCCAACAGAGCTGAATTTTCTACAAAAACAGTACCGTAAACAAGTCTCTTTAGATATGCTGAATCACGTCAGTTTTGATCCCACATTAATGGAACGCATCATAACAGGTCTATGAATTTGACATGCAAACAAGTCAGCAGGCATCAGAATGGCGGACAAAAAACGAGCCAAAACCTAAAAAACATGTCAAAGTCGCTCAAAAGTCAAGGTCATGCTCATTGTTTTCCTTGATATTTGTGATTTGGTGCATCATGAATTCGTCCCGACAGGGCAGACGGTCAATAAAGAATATTTTTTGGCCGTATTGTAACGTTTGCGTGAGAAAATTCGTCAAAAACTACCAAAATGGTGGAAGAACAAAGCTATACCGGAAAGCGCCTATAGTAATAAGGTGTTTCGAAAACTGGAAAAAATGCTGGAAAATATGTGTCGCATCAAATGGGGCCTACGTTGAAGGCGACAAATTAAATTATGATTATTAAATGAAAATTGTGTTCTTTATTTAACAATTCCCGCTACTTTCCTGACAGAATATTTCAACTTCTTTAAACCAAAAAATACGATTTCTTGAACTCTTTACAAATCTTTTTCTAGCGAGCCATTTATTCATGTTTGGAAAGAGAATGATTTAAATAACACATATTTATACAAATTTATATAAATATGTAATACCCATGTAAACTATAATGTAACTGGTGGCCAATAACCTTACTAGCTGAGGCAAACAATAATTTGTTTAAATTAAAAAAAAAAAAATGAGAAAGAAATCACGGGGGGTCAAATCTGGAGAATAGGTTGAATGAGGGAGAAATTCGTAGAGCAATTCGTCCAATTTGGCCGTTGCAATCGTGGACGAATGAGTTGATGCACTGTCATGATGGAACATAACTTTAGAAACGCTGAACTGAAGAAAAAGCGTCCTCATTTAGCAACAGAGAAGAGTTCCCTGAGAGATGTTTTTTAGCTTTTCTTTGGTTTCCTTTATGGTTTTTTCATGTGCTTCTTTGATTTCAGATGATTTTTTTTAGTTCAGATTTCGTTTGAGTTATTTTTTCAAAAAGTATTGCTTTATCAACAGACGAAATTAAAAATTTTCCATTGTAGCAAATAAACACAAATTTATCCGCTTCCAAACGCTGTTAAAAAAGCACTATTTCACAGTTCTACTTGAAACTTAGTGTGTATGTCTACAAAGAATAGCAAATGTCAGAAATATATTTCCTTGCAAATATATGCTTGTTTGGAATATAACCTCAAACTCGGAAGGCAATTGTCAGCTTAATGATATTGTCAAACTAATTTAAAAATAAATATATATATTTTTTATTACATTATACTAGTAATATTTTCCGTATAAAATCACAGCGAAAAACACAGCTTTCAAAATTTTTATTATTGTTACTAGATGTGTCTAATTAATGTTTAATTTCAACAAAATGTACACAAGTGTAAATAAATTAAACACGCATTTTTAACACAACAAATACATAGTTTTGGTGCCGTGCATGAATGACTAATGCCATCTGTCACAAATTATACAATTTAACTGAACAAATAAATGCATTAGCGGTGATGAGAACATATTTATGTATTGTTGCTCTGTGCATTAGGCCATTAATTAAAATGTTTTAAACGCAGAATTGCGTTTCACACTGCAATAAAAGGCAATAATACTGTAATTAAGCTGTTGCCCATTTTTAAAATGCACAACTCGCATACACAAGAGAATTGTTAATTAGTATTAGTATTAGAATATTATTTCAAATAGAACGTTATTAAATAATATTTATGTAATTTCTACTTTCAACACAAATTTTAAGATACCACTATTGTATTTGTATTACCTGATTAAATTAAATAAAAAGTCTCCATATATCGTTATCCAGTCGATTATATTAGGATTTCGTGGTTTTAACCAAGAAATTATTAACCCTCAACAACCATAGTGAAAAAAGTATCACACTATTAGCGCAATATGGTTACACTGACCGCTGATATTTTAAGCCAGGGGTCGGCTATCGGCGGCCCGTGGGAAGCAGAAACACCAATATCAGGTTATACCAAACTATAGTGTGTCCCATATTTATATATGACTCCAAAACTTGGACCTTAATTATGCAAGATCGACAACACGACATAGTTTTGAAAATAAAATATTACGCTGTATATTTAGTCCTATTCAAATTAATGCAAAATGGAGAATTCAAGAACAAAGATATTAGAGGACTGTACTAATAATCAGTGTTGCCACCTGATAGGGAATTTCCTTTTTTCAGGGAATTTTTGAAGTCTAGAGGGAAAAGGGAAAATTCGACAAAAAAAGGAAATTTTCAACATCTGATAGATTGTTTTTTTTTATTATTATTATTTATTTATAATTAATTCCTTCAGTCTTACTTACTTCAAAAATTAGCGCCATTCAATAGATGTTATTATTTCTTATATGTTCACGTAGACGTAAAATTATATGTCTACATCAATTGGAAACCAGAAAAATTACAGCACACTAGCGCACGACGCAGTTCTATTCCTAAGTAGGAACCGGGGAATTCCAGGAGTGAATCTAGTAACGCATTGTTTTGTTTTGTCATTGCGCAAGTATTTTATTCAATAAAAATACTGAAAATAGTGTAGTTTTGTGTTTTTGCGTTGCATGTCGTATACTAGTGCAGTGCTTCTCAACCTTTTATGGCTGGGGACCTCCCAAATTATATAAATATTGCCTGCGGCCCCCCTATATATATATATATAGGTGGTATTGGTTTAGGTCTTAAACCATTCTCCGCCAGGTACTGCACTTCAGGCTTACCACAAGGTAGCACGTCATACGCGAATACCTGACGTGGAAAATACACACTGCCGCATCCCAGACCCTGGAGATGTGCGGCATATATATATATATATATATATATATATATATATATATATATATATATATATATATATCAGGCCAAAAAATCTGAAAAAAGTGTCGGAGGCGTTCATAATGGAAAATAATTACCCAAGCCTAATAGTTAAGAAGTGCATCAAGAAACGCATATGGGCCACCTACAACCGAAATACCAACCGGAAGTGAATGATGAAGAAAAAGAAAAAACGCAATATTCTCCCGTAAGTTCCCGTACCAGAACACCAGCGTCAATGGTTTTAAAAAAAATATTCAAAGAGCATAACGTATCTCTCGCTTTTTCAACAAACAATAAAAACAGTAAGAATTTCACCAACTTAAAAACTAAAATCCCGAAACTTGAAAACTCCGATTTAGTATATCAAATTCCATGTGGAAACTGCAACAAATGCTACATTGGGACCACTCATCAGACCCTGAAGAAAAGATTAACACAACACAAGTCTGATACTCATGTTAAAGGCCATTCATGCGAACACCCTAAAACATGAGTTTAAATATGAAGATGTCAAGATTCTGGACAAAGAAATCAATACAGAAAAAAGATGAATCTCGGAAATGTTGCATATCCAAACATCCGAAATAAATTGTGTCAATAAAAAAACAGATACGGAACAGTTAAATCAGCTGTATAAAATTTTACTATAAGATATGGCATTTGTTTCGTTTAAACATATTGGTCAAGACAAGATACGTACTTAACATCACACCACATACGTACGGAGTGTCTACCACCGACATGAGTCATACCGACGAGTATATTCCAATTCTTGTCCATATGTTTCTAACGGAATTATTGGGACACGTTATCTTTGACACGTTATCATGTTTTCATGTAATGTAATTTTATTTCATACATTTTTAACTATTGTAGACTGAAGATGTGCATACTACCCATGCAGGAAACGTTTCATATTTTATAAATCGACAAGAACATTTTAATAAACTGACGAATAAAAGAGAACCTGAGTTTTATTTTATATATATATATATATATATATACAGTATTGGCCATAAAGATAGCAACTTTTGATAATCCTATTTTATTTTTATTCTATTCAATATTTTTAAAATTAAAAAAATGTAATTCTTACCTTTAACGATCCTCTACATATATTATAGTAAAAAATTAAATTTTAATAGTAAAATCTCTTTTTTTTTATAGTATTTATTATTTTTACCTGGACATAAAGATAGCAACTACTCTTAAAAAAATCTTTTTTTTTATTAATTAAGAAAATGAATTATTATTAACAGATCATTTTTAATATTTTGTATAGTAACTACCAGTATTTATAACTTCCCGACATCTTTTCGCCATTGATCTAATAATTTCGTGATCATTTCATTATCAATATTAGACCAGGCACCCTGCAAAGCTTTAAACAATTCTTCAATATTTGAATGCGTTTTGTTTCTAATCTTTCTGTTGACAATCTCCCAAAGGTTTTTTATTGGATTTAAATCGGGTGACTGTGACGGCCAAGTCATTACGTTAATTTTTGAATCCTCGAACCATTATTTTACCAACTTCGAAGAATGTTTTGTGTCATTATCATGCTGAAAAATATGTTTTAAAGGCATGAACTCATCAGAATAAGGTTCCATAACATTTTGAAGGATGTCTATATATTTAAATCGATCCATTATTCCTTCAATGTGGTATAGAGGACCCATACCATATCCCGAGAAACAGCCCCATACCATCACACCGCCTCCGCCATGTTTAACTGTTGGCAAGGTGTATTTTTGAACAAATCTTTTATTAGCAGGCCTACTAACGTAACTTACACCATCGCTTTTAAACAAATTGAACTTAGATTCATCACTAAAAATAACTTTTTTCCATTGATCCACAGTCCAGTCAATATGATTTTTAGCAAATTTTAATCGGGTCTTCATATTCTTTTTGGATAGAAGTGGTTTTTTAGCAGGAAGGCGACTAAAAAGATCCTCACTAACTAATCTTCTGCGAATAGTTCTTGTTGAGATGTTTTCTTGATCCATTTGTGGCAAAAGGCCCAACATTTTCTCCGATTTTCTCCGACAGAAAGGGGTTATTGGTAGATAAATAAATAATTTTTTTATCAGTTCGTTTTGTATTTTTTCGTTGCCGTCCTGGAATTTTTGAAACTTCAAACGTACCTTCTACTCAAAATCGTTTTATAATTCGCGACACAGTAGATTTATGAACATTTAAATTTTGTGAAATCACATTTTGCAGCAGCCCGTCTTTAAAACCAGAAATTATGAAGTTTCTAATTTCACTTGAAACAGTTTTACTACGACCCATGATTGACAAATATAAACTGAAATATTACTTGTGCACAACATATTATTTATGGATAAAATCTGCATATAACAAGAAAATTCAAGTAGTTGCAATATTTTTGTCCAAGCAAAAATGAAGAAATAATTTATTATTAATCTGTAAGTCAGATTATTTGATTATTGATTGATGTAACAAACAAAATATGATTAAATTATAGAATTAAGAGTATTAATTTTCCAATATTATTATTAAAATTTGAAAAATTGAAAGATGTTAAAAGTTGCAATCTTTATGGCCAATACTGTATATATAATATATACAGGGAAATGTTAATATTTTACATATAATTATAATTTATATAATTCATATTATTTTAAATATAATTATTTCGAAAGTCAGCAATTTTTTTTTGCGACACCGTGCTTACAATATTTATCACTTGATAGCGACGTTCACTTGTAAGTTCTTGGATAAAAGCACGTAGTTTATTAAATCAAAAGTTATCGAAATTTATGATTTTTATTATGTGCCCACAATTTGTTTTCACTTGTTAAATAACTATAAAACCTTGAAAGGTGTGAGAATTTACAAGTCCTTTTTTTTTTTTCAGACCAAAGGGTATTGGGCAAATTTATTCGATTTACTGATATATTTTTATCGTTAAATTTAAAAATACCTATACTGTCTCTTTCTGAGAGGTCTTTATCACCAATTCTTTCAACTTCTTACACTCATTTAATTTATTATAATGTTTATTTAGCTGTAGTAAAATCGTATATAAAAACATTATTGATAATGGTGTGTTCCACAGTTCGTGAAGAAATAACCAAAATTGCCAAGAAGTCACGTCAACAGGAATCACAAACAATAAAGCAAGAAATCTCTAAATACATATTTCGAAAGTAGCAATATTTGAACTGAGAGGTAATTTCGCGAAGGAAAACTCAATGGCTACAGCTACAGAACCATCTCGTGATATTTCTTTAAAACAACAATATATTAAACTCGCTCCATTAGTGTAATACTCAGATTATTCAAATTGAACTTCGGAAATGGGTTTTGCTTTCATTTTAGCTTACAGTTGGATTACCGCGATAACTTATGCCACAAAACAACGGGTCTAACCCAAACAGCATAAATTCATTTGAAAAAATTAATAGAGTACTTCATTAGCAACTATTAGCTTTAAATACACTTGAATTTCTCAGGACAATTTAAGGATATTTTAGTCAATTTTTACTTAATTTAATTTTCATTTCCGTTCCTAAACGATTAACAAAATAAAACAGAGATCAAAGGCACTGTAGTTTTGTTATTAGAGGAAAGATAAATTAAATCATAATACGTTTTAAATCTAACTTTCTTTTGGTCTTAGCAACTATGCCTGTTAACCAATATAAGTTTTATATTCACTAGTTTTGGATAACGTTATGTCTTAAAAACTGCAAATACACACAAATATCCATGCCATCACCGTGCATTTTGTACACTTGTACACTTGTACATCAAATACACTTTGAACTGACATACGGCCGTTTGCACCAGTCATAATTAACTGTTAACTAATAATGAAAAATCAAATTTCATTGCACCGCATACTTAATTCAGACTTAAGCTCTTGACTATTACTAAAATTCAATCAGTACCATGGGTACGGATTAAATAGTAATTAAGTAGTTGAAATTTATTGTTTGACATTTCACTATAAAAGAAAGATTGATTAGTACAATTTTATTATAAATATAGATGAAGAATAGGCATAGATATGTTTTTTAGATTTTATGTTGCTAAAAAAATCTCTAAGAGCAAGTTATTATGATACTATGGACAAAATTACATTTATAAAAATAGGTAATGATTTCTTTTATCCAAAAATACAGTTTTGTGCTAAAACGACGGTTCCAATATTGGCTTATTCAAAATAGATACCAACTAGCCAACGTTGACAAAACTCGTCGCTTCGCGACTCGTTTTAATATAATAAGGTATTTTGCCGCACTCGTCGATTATAAAACTCGTCGCTTCGCGACTCGTTTTTTGCCTGTCACGTGGTTATCGAAGTGACGGATTTGGGCGCGCCCCCAGAACGTCCACGAAACGTCAGCAAAAATTATCATTATTATTATCATTAGCCTATAACAAACACGAAGTTCTGAGTAATTTAACGTTGAATTAATTTTTCAAATTGGTGGCACCCCGGTGAGAGTATCGTGGTACCCCGGTTGAGAAACACTGATATAGCCAATAACACTCGGGAAGTTCTAATCTATACATACAATGTTCAAAGGATTATCCAAATCGGTTAATTAATTTACGTTTGTACCATTTAAACGTAACAATAATATTTTATTTCACTATAAAGAATACATGGATTCTGAATAAAATAGTTAAATATTATTGCATAGGATTCACTATTAATTATGTCACTTGGAAATTTAGAAAAACTTTTGAGTAACACTGATAGATGGGAAATTTGCAGATTTTCGTTGTAATAATATATTGGTTGTAGTGATATTTTACGTTATTATATTTAGTATTTTGTTTAACTACTTAAAAAGGTATTTATAATTTTCAGTTTTTTTGTAAATAATTTGGTTTACATGTAAATATATTATAGTCGTTTTTTAATTTATTTAATCACTAAAATTTCTCCTATACTTGTTATAATTCAGTAATGCGAAGGAATTGCCTCCTAAATTTGAATTTGTCGGTAGTTGTTTCGTTGTTCGAGAGAGGCGCTGATGAATACTTTTATCATAATTTTTAAGTTTTTATGAAATTACTCTTAAAATTAGCATTTTTACTGCAAAAAAAAAAACAGCGGAAGACCTTCATGATGATAAAAAAAAACACTTTCATCCTATAATAATCACATATATAAAGAAATAATATATTAAAATGACATCTGAGTATGTAATAATTCAAGATTTAACACAATTAAAATTACGCGATTACTAAATATCGAATATTATTCTGTCTTATCTATCCTCCTAATACACTGTACTTTATACTTTCTTATATATAAGCTGTTCACTTTTGTAAGAACAAACTAAGATGGAATTTTGTTTTCAATAGTTTGCACCGTTGAAGCTGTATGTCATGTTGGTATTAAAAAATGTCACTTTTTTAAAATGTCGATCCATTTGATATATGTCATAGTGAAAAATTATATCTTAATTATAATGATCATAACCTTATCAACCTAAAGTCGGTTTTACAGCGCAAGGAATATTTTTAATTGACATTTAAAGTCAGTAACACACCATAAAAGTAACTTAAATAACCAAATCTAGTGTGTTCTTACAAAAGTGAACAGTTTATAAGCTGTTCACTTTTGTAAGAACACACTAGATCTGGTTCATTTGGTTACTTTTATGGTGTGTTACTGACTTTAAATGTCAATTAAAAATATTCCTAACTCTGTAAAACCGACTTTAGGTTGATAAGGTTATGATCATTATAATTAAGATATCATTTTTCATTATGACATATGTCAAATGGATCGATATTTTAAAAAAGTGACATTTTTTAATACCAACTTGACATACAACTTCAAAGGTGCAAACTATTGAAAACAAAATTCCCTCTCAGTTTGTTCTTATAAAAGTGAACGGCTTATACTACTTATAGTTGACAAAACGTCAACTTGTTGAAACGTTAAACGTCAATAACATATTTTATTTTTGACAGCACGTCACTCAAATTAAACAAACAAAAGAAAAATTATGTCAAATGTCGATTTTTTCATGACAATATCGCCAAGTTAAGAAAAATAATTACATATGTTCTGTTTATTCAGAACTACCAATAGTAATATTTGTGGATTTCTTAGCTACCACATCAACAACATACGGTGCAAAGCTATACACATTTAATCATTAATTAAGCTTAACTCATAAATAGTTAAACAATTTTGTAACTATGATTTGTGCAAATGGCCGTTAGTGTCACAACTCACCTTTCATAAGACTCCACAAAAAAGATAGTTGTATCATGGTTGCACTCATTGAAACAATAGTACTTTCCAAACATTAAATGCGTTTCCTGAAAAATCACTTATTTTGAGTTATGACACTCTTGCAACAGATATATTCTAGTCACAATATGAAAAACTATAGTGTGATATCCGTATTTGTCAGGCAGTCCATGGCACTTGATGCCACCAATACAAGGTCCTTTTCTCGTTCTTAGAAGGCACTATTTGGGCATTCAAACACGATGTGTCTCATTGATTGACGTTTTCCACCACCGTTGCACAGTCGTTGTACTCTTAATTGAGTAAAAATGAGACACAATTTTAGAAATTGTTTTCAAAAGCTTGCAACTTTTCATATAAAAATAAATCGTTAATAAGGATATAATCAAGTTGCCAAATATATTTCTCTGTATCAAAACATTAACAACTTTATGGATTATAAAAATATCTTTTATTAAACTTAAGTGCTTTTGCCGATCAACGACGAAACTCCAAAACAACCAACAGAAAAATATAACACAAAGAAACATACTCACAATAAAACGTTTCAACCTTTTTCTTTGTCGTTCATTTTCCCAGGGGAATATTGAACACTACAGCGGATACCTTGCAGCACGAGCGGTCAGTATCTGCCCCCGGATAGGGGTGGACTACCCCCGCAAAGCAATACTCACAACGAGAACAGTTTAAGGAAGAGAACATTACTGTCAGATATATTTCTTTATTATTAAATCTAGTTTTCTATTTCCGATGGTATTTTCGGCAGAATTATTTTTCAAGATAAACAGCAGGTATTTCAAATCACTAGAAAATGAATCAAAGACAAAAAAGGTTTAAACTTAATAGGTTGACATCATTATTATTTGTCTGTCTTTATTGGAGACTGGACAAATATATGCAAGAACCATTAATATATAGAGGCCAGATTAGGTGATAATTCGTATATGAAGTCATCATCATCATTCATCAGCCTTTCTCGTCTACTGCTGAACATAGGCCTCCCTTTTTCCATTCGGAACGATCTTGTGCTTTAGATTTCCAGTTCCCCGCAACTCTCTTTACGTCATCCGTCCACCTAGTTGAGGGTCTTCCTCTGCTTCTGTTGGTATCTCTGGGTCTCCAATCTAGGATCTTCTTTGTCCATCTGTTATCTTGAAATTTAGCCACATGCCCAGCTCAGTTCCATTTAAGGCGAGCAGTTCTTTCGATGACGTCACATACTTTTGTTTGCTCTCGAATCCACTGATTTGTTTTTCGATCAGTTAGACTAATTCCTAGTATTGATCTCTACATCGATTTTTGGGCCACTCTTAATTTTTCAGATGACTTAGGGACGGTTTATGAAAGCTTAGCAAAGTTTAATCGTTTGGTTAGACTCAGTTACAATATAACAATGCCATAAGTAACCATAACAACTATTTGGTTATAGTTAACCAAGCTTTCAGAAACCGGGCTTTAGATGTTAAAGTCAGAGTTTCCGATCCGTATGTTAGAACAGATAGTACGCATGGGTTGAACACTTTTTTCTTTAGGCAATTTGGTAAGTTGCTAGTGAAAACGTCCCTGAACTTGCCGAAAGCCGCCAACCATAGACCAATGCGGCGTTTCATTTCACATAGTAGAATAAATAGTGTAGGGATTAAATAAAAGGCTCTTGATATTTAAATTAATGTCGGATCTTCGTTTTTTGATGCGAACAAAAAATGTTGTCCCACACAAATGCCTGCGAAATCCTCAAACAAGACTATCGGTGGGCATCCACGGACTTCTCGGAAACAATTCTGTATGAAATATAGTCTGTTTTAATATGATAATAGTTAAGTTATCGAAAATTTGATAGTAGTTGGTCTCTTTAGAGCTTCTTACAATCGTACTTCTAAATGAAGTGCTTTAAGCGCTATTAGCCGTTGTTGCCGTTAGTGAAGCTAGTGTTAGATATTTAATAATTTAACACAAAAACAATGTTCAATAAATATAACTTAATTTATCCATCCCATTTACAGCACAAATACTAGCGGCAGATGTTCACAGACGTATGGTCAAAGAATCAATGTACTTGATCGCGTGGCAACCAGTGGCTAGCTCTATTATCTTATCGGCACTAATTAACAAACCCAATTAATAGTCGATAACACCTTCTCGCTTTACGTAACGATATTCAATCATGATAATGCTACATTTTTACAATAATGCACATTTCTACTAATATGTATAATTTTTATCACTTTTGTTCCATAAACACTCAAAATTTAAGTATCTACCAAGATTATTCAGTTCTCAAAATTTAGAAACATTTTGTCTCAGAATGTCTCTATTAAAATTATGTCATAATAAATCCGCAAGTGAATTTGGAGTGTACCGTTTCTTTAGATTAATTTTCGGTTTAACTAAACCGTGTTCAATAATGTTATCTAACCCTTACTGTAACCAAAAAAATGTTATCAAGCGATCAGGAGTTGTAAAGGTAGATCAACCACCACGTTGGTTTCAGATAAATCAGGCGGCTGGCCACTCGATACAACAAACTTGTTCACGACATTCTGTATCTTCTTTACTTATCAACGCAGTGAAAAGCTTCAAGTATTTTTGAAAACGTTTTGAAGCATCCTTATAAGTTAAAAGATAGTGAAATTGTGGTTTATTTTTTCCTAAATTGGCCGTTATATTCAGTTAAAGTACCTAAAAATATAAAAAAAAGAAAAATAAAAAATTAAGGAAGCTAATTTACTTATTTTAATTTTAAAGATATAGGGATTATTCTGCTCTTGCTTCCGTGGTAAGACGATTGCCTTCGGAAAAAAGGTTCGAATTTAACGATGGTTCAAATTTCGGATACCATCTCAAACACCTCTAACCATATCTTCCCCTACATACAAGTATTTTAGTCACTGTACTAAGAAATCTTTTTTATATAACTAAAATGTTGGTAATTTTCCTAATTGTATTAACTTCTCAGTATCAAAATATTCGTCCAATCTCAATTAGATAATAATATATCTATTTTTTTAAGTTTTTCTAAATCTAACACGTGCAAAAAATTTGGCAGGCACTGATCTGTACGGTAAAAATGGCTAAATAGGGTAACTGCAGCGAATTTCGACTACCAAATTTATTTATTTTTTAATTTACGTACTATTCAATATTTTGGTAGGAAAGTGGTCCCAATCGATACCTCATTCACTTATCTTTAGGTGCTAAATATTTTCACGATGAAACAAGCTGTTATTACAACTTAAGTTCGACATAAAAAAAAATATGAAAAAAACGTTGATTTCAAAAAAGTGATGTTAATATCGACTACCCTAAAATTGTAAGATAATCAACGTTTCTTGTCTCTTTTACATTTTATTATGTAAAAAAATATAATAATAGACACTTTTAGTAAGACGTGATTTTAATTGTCGTCAAATTAGGTAAGTGAAACATGCATGTAATATCGACTAATCGGTATTTGCTTTATTCCTCTAGTCGATATTACCTGCAATCAAATCTGTTTTATTTAGCCTGTGATATTGTAACAAAATATTATGAAAATAAAATTTTACCAGCTAATATATATGTATTTGGATCAGTTTTTATCAGTTTATTCAATGCAAAATATTTTGTTCAACTTTCCTTTGATAAACAACTGCTGATCAAAACAAATAAAAAAATATTTTAACACTTAAAAAATATAAATATATAAACTGTTCGTCTAACGACATTCACACGTGGCTTTATACTACTGCTATATGACAGCACTTATTTAGAGAAATAATGGGATAGTCGAAATTACCTGCGTAGTCGAAATTCGCTGCAGTTACCCTAGTTGAAATTTGGCAATTTTAAGGTTCTCTAGCTATAAATATAATTATTTATTTCTTATTGCACCTAGGTATCAGAGATTTTCAGATCACGACTAGCGCCCTTAGACATAACCTAATGGCTAGTTTTTACAGTAGCCGTGACCGCCGACTTTACGCTGCATATTCTCTAATGTAATTTCAGAAGTACTCATTTAAAATAAGACTGAGTAGGCATACGGTCGCAACAGCCAAGATTTTTTTTTTTTAGAAAACATTTGTCCGAACTAAAGATCGATCTCACTATCCCACATTAACAATGCGTGTGAGATGACCACTACGCTACTGTAACGGGACTAGTGAAAAAGGAGCACAGTTTTCGTAAGTAACTGAAAAAGTGACGCGGATGCGCTTAAATTCATTGCAGGCAATAGCTTTGTTCGCAGAGACATTTCTAATGGTTGCTTATCGTTAGACGCAATCGCAGATTTACTTAAACCCCCTTCTTAGAACTCTGCGCTTGCGTCTGACAATAATAAACCGTTAGAAATAGTTCTACGAACAGATCTAATGTTCTTATTTAATTTATTCAAGATGACTAAAAGGCAACATCCGCTTAGCAAATAAAAACGACTAGCCAGTGCTAGTCTGACAGATCTGACAGATCAGATCTAACACAAAACATACTTTTAAAATCGTGACACTTAACAGTTCAAAATTTACGTCAATGGCTGAATACCAACTCGATAGTGCATAACATGGTAGATAGAAATAAAATAATAACGTTCACAAGTTTAGCGCAAAACCAAGAATCACACAAGAAATGATTGCAATGAATAGGATACGATAGGATGAGCATGAAACAGAATAGATGGCAAGAAGGGACTTAGAAAAGCAAGATTGATACTTTGTCATCCTGCGGGAAGACGTCAAAAAATAACAAAAATCAGTTCGAGTGACAGTCGAAAAGAGCTCTCTCTTTGAGATCTTTGATAAAAAGGAAAAGAGAGAGAGATAGAGTGAGAGAAGGGGGTAGAGAGAGATATGGATGGAAAGACTGAAAGAGCGGTATATGGAAAAAATTGATGTGAAGTGTGCATTTTCACACATTTCAGGGTTTCGCAGGTATTTATTAACTGTGTGATGATTATTTGGGATGTCAAAACAAATTTTATGTCAAAATATTTTTTTATGAATTTTAATTCGAATGCCTAATACCATTATTTAAGTTTCTAAATATGTGCAGTATTTTTTTTTTTTTATATAGCAAGGTTCATTAAGATTTTGAAAATTGTGCCTATGGCTTCCATTGGTTGCTTAAATCATAAGCCTCGCCCTCTGATACCTTCAAATATAGAATTAAATTATAATTTCAACACTTCCCACTGGTTATTAAATTTACGCTTTTAAAAATTAAATGCAACATTTACCAAAATATAACTAGAATTTTGCCAAAATAATTTAAACAAAATAAAAATGCAAAAAAAACTGAAAAAATAAAAATTGACGGGATTCGAACACAGTTTCTTACAGTAGTTTCAACTCACTAAGCAAGAACGCTACTACTGTGCTATACAGGATCACTCGTTTACTACGTTAAATAGCGGATTAAATATATTACATATGTTACTTAAAAACACAAAAAATGCGTTATTTTCCGAAAATATAATGTGATCAAAAATTCCTGTTGTACTATTCCGGTTCACACCAATGTACATTACTGAGAATTTTTTCAGATTTTTAGTTTAAACCATTTGGGCTACAGGGTGTGGGACAAAATTTTTTTTGCACAATTTTGACAAAAATCGTCTCAAAATAATTTATTTTGCAAAAATAAAATTTTGATCTTTAATCCACGTACCAAGGGCTTTCATTTGATACCCTACACAGAATTGTAAAAAAATATATTTTTTTTTCGATGAGCATATATTTGTCTATATTTTTAGGGGGATATGTTTTTTAGATGTTTTAGTATTTTTCCTATATGCGGGTCAAAGAGTTGTATAAGCATGCCAAATTTCAACTCTCTAGGTTTAGCCGTTTGGCTACAATTTTTACCGAACAGACAGACAGACAGACAAACAGACAGACGACAAAATGACGGTATAGGGGTTTTTTGGTCATACCTACAAAACCCTAAAAATGGATAGAAGGATCAATATGAACCTTATAGCTTCCAAACAATTGAAAGTTAATAATGATTCGTTGGATTTGATACCTAATATTTGGTTAAATTTCGCTCAAAAGAAAAGTATAGTATTTGAATGATTGAATATCCAACGCTTAGATGGCGCAACGGGACTGATAAGGTAAGTTCTCTGTTTCTAGACATCCGGACATATATATAAAATATCGTCAGAATAATGTTTCAACCTATCCTATTATCCCATTATAAACAGTTACTTATTCACTGTAGACAATAACTTTGTTCTTAGAGCCATTTCTAACGGTTTATTATCGTCAAACGAAAGCGCAATTATTAGATACTTGAGGCTGAGTCGGTACAAGAACTGACTGAACAGTATCAGTAGACGAAATTTCCGAAGAGGGGCGATACGAATCTCTGTCCCGTTAAGCTTAAATTGGTTTTGCAAAAGCTTTAAAAAATAAAAAGTTTTTTAAAATCCGTTTCCATATTTTACAGGTAAACAACATTCATATATCAATAATTAAATTTTTTAGTATTTTATGTTATTGACTATAAATCACAATAGTAAATCAAACATGTATGACATAATTTATTGAAAAAATATTAGTTTTGATGTTTGATGTAATTAACAGTAACAAACAAGTGAAATATATGAAGGATATCGGTAGATTAATCATTTTACAAGTCACATTTATTACCAGGGATCGCGGTTCTGCACTACATGTTTTTAATCTTGCAACTGGGGTTGTGTTTTATGTACCTGTCGTTTTCCCTAACTAAAAATACCCTCGGATTCTGACAAGCTGACGCTCTGATAGATGACCACACAACTTTTTTTATTTCTCTACACTTTTAGGACAATTTCCTCTTACTAAGTCTATAGCCATTCGTATCAATGTCTCTCTTTTTTTGCTGTGTCACTCTATTTCATTCATATAAAGCCATATTTTTTTCCAGGTATTTTCCATCAAATTACTGGCAAGATTTTCTTCTTCTCCTTATTCTTCTATGGATACTGTTAGTCAGGTTGAATATTGGCCTCACTCATATAAGTATTCCACCTTGTTCTGGTAAGTATAATGGGGCGTCTACATTGAGGCAACAAGGTAGCATACGACAAGTCTGACGAGACCGTCAGACCATGTCGCATTGACAAGCTACTGTCTACACCAACACTGGGAGCGTGCGCCTGTTTATTGTTGCGAGATCTGTCAGTTTACTGAATAAATATGGCGAATCGCAGAAATAAAATAATCGCCGCTGCTTGCTAATAATATCAAGCTAATTTATACTATTTTATAACAAATTTTAATTCCATAACAAAAACATAACCTTACTTAATTATGTTTATCATTATTTCTCATACTCTATTTTATCAAAACTATATTTACTCACTTACCTTAAATAAATTTAAGTTGCTAAATAATTTTTGTTGATACATCAACGCTTACAACACTAGTTAATTTAAAAAACAAATACTTCTATAATAACAACTATCAAATATGTGGCTTTCAGAACTGGTAGCGTGTTGCACGAAAACTATTTGATGTTTACCGCCAAGTAACGGGAACGAGCAACATGTCGCACGGCCGCTGCACGACCGCTGCACATTGGTAGCATATGACATGTCGAACGGTCGCATGCCACCATGCTGCCTCGATGTAGACGCACCATAAGATCTTTTCATGTATCTAGTATTCGCGACTGAAACTAACGTTGGCGGCGCTGCTTACAATAGCTGATGGCGCACGAGAAGCGTATATGTCAGAAGTTTTTTCTTAATATTTATCTGTTATCAAACAATATTTCGGCAAAAAAGCACTGTATTTAAGTCACTATATTTTAAAATACTTCTTAATTCACATAAACTGCAGCACAACACGCTACAAATATTATCCAAATATACGCTTCTGTTTAATTTAGCTAGTCACCACCAGACGTCTCACTGTTATTTGCAGTCGCGAATAGTAAATTTTTAAATATTCTGTTATTATTATTTTCGTATGGTGCGTTTATATTAATTAGAATTATAGAGAAAATATGCATATATATATATATATATATATATATATATATATATATATATATATATATATATATATATGTTAGTGAAAATATAATTATGCAACATTTACACTTATTAACGATCGTAGGGTGCTATATCGTTGCTAAGGCATATTGTTTTATGTAATAGAAGAGTATAAAAATATATCATATGATGTGCGAGACGTATTAGTTGATCAATAAAATCATGTCTTATTATTCATAAAATACCTTTTTTTATTAATATCAGAAGTGGGATTGGCCTATCACCCACAAGAAATATAAAATAAGTGCTATATTAAAAATATTTTTTTTAATGCAATATTGGTGCAAAGAAATTGTCGTATAATATTGCAAAGGCTAATGTAAAGTTTTCAGTTAAAGGTGACGATTGAGAATCATATAAAGGTAGTATGAATTATGAGCTAGATAATAAATTGGCAAATTTCAAGTTATTTTGTCAAAAATTATTTCAAGTGGTTTCTAAGGAAATGACACTCATTGGAATAAATTTGAAATGTGACATTTTTTTGAAAAATGCAGAATATGTCAGGATTAATTATCCAAAGCAGATCTCTAAAAATTGTCAGGATGAACGAGCGTTGCTTTGTTATTAACAAACACATTGTATGAAGGTAACTAATTAGATTGTTGACGACAATGACAAGAGGTAAGAGGTTGTTTTGGTTAAATCATATGGCACGTGTTAGCCATAATGAGTAAAAACTAGATTTGAGATTTGATGTTTGAGATTTGATAATTAAGATCTGAGTTTCGAGATTTTAGTTTTGAATTTGAGCGTTTATTGGAAAAGATAAATGACGGATCACTGGGATCGGATTGGCAGAATAAACTGATAAATGTAATTGCTAATGAGTTGAGAGAAAAGGTTGTTGAGTACCGCAAGACAAGCCTCTGCCAGTGGCATCAGTCCGGTAATAGCTCTGTAACCATGGTGGCAGATGGTGAGCTATGGCGACGGGCTGATGATGATGATTATGATAAAGCACTGTGTGTGCAGAAACAAATAGATGGTCTCTGAGCTTGTTGTACTGTAGACAATCTGTAATGAAGGAAACTAATAGATAGTTATTGAGTATCTGAGCTTGCTGATTTAGTCGCTGAGTTCGTGGTAGAGAAATGAAATGATAACAAAAAGTCTCTAAACTTTCAGATCACAATTTATAATTTGCTTCTGGAAGGTTTTGTTTTAAGCAAATGTTTATTTTAACTAATTGATATTGGTGCATGGTTGATTTTGTGAAAGATCAATTCTGCGCCCAAATTGCTCTATTTACAGATTTTGAATTAGGTGAAGACTTCCAAGATGCAGAAGAAGTTGGTATGGAGCAGACCACTGGTGATACGCAGGTTGCTGTTGTTGATAACAACAATGCTGTTAATGGTGTGAAGAATACAGTTGCGTCCCGAGAACGTTCCGCATGTCAGTCTGGCCGTGTTAGTGAAAATATAATTATGCAACATTTACACTTATTAACGATCGTAGGGTGCTATATCGTTGCTAAGGCATATTGTTTTATGTAATAGAAGAGTATAAAAATATATCATATGATGTGCGAGACGTATTAGTTGATCAATAAAATCATGTCTTATTATTCATAAAATACCTTTTTTATTAATATATATATATATTTAAATTTAATATCCAATAGATTTCTTCATTGGTCAGTTGTACGACGGATTGGAGACCACCTGGTAAAGCACGATGACAACGTTCTTCTACGATGTGTTGCATCGTCTGTAAAGGCGTGCCGCAATCTAAGGTGGGAGAGTCGGCTAATCCCCATTTATGGAGCATGTAATTACATCTGCCGTGACCGGTGACTAATCTGTTTAATCTCACCCAAGCCATGTGAGTATCCGTTTAGCTAAACATTATGATCTGTGATTATATCTTTGTTGGGATGAGAGAAATTGTCCCATTCTTTGGACCATTTTTCTTTAACGATATACGCAGAAGTAAGAATGGAATCTTTCCAAATAGGATTTCGAGATTTAAGCCTATGATTTGGAGGATTTAATAGATCTTCGTGTATGGGTAGACTATGGTTACCTCCAAATTTATTCAAGGTTTTGTCGGCTGCTTTATTTCTCCGAATGAACTTATCCAAATGACTATTTCCGCCTACCTCATACACCTACTTTATTAATATGTGAACAATAGAAACTTCCTAGCTGCTGTAAACAATAATACACCATCCATCAGTGACAGGCGTTCCTCAAAGTTCAATCCTCGGTCCTATTCTTTTCCCACATCTCAACGATCTCCCACGTTTAGTGATGTCTATTATTCCTTGAATGCCGACGACACCGCTATTTTGGTACAGTCTTGGAGAATAGATATCATTATAAACAAGCTACAGGGAAAATTATGAATTATATGGAAAGATGGAAAATAAAAACAAACGAATCAGAGACAGAAGCGCTTCTTTTCTCTAAAAGAAGACACATGCTAATCACAACATCACCATACAAGGAAGCAACATGATCTCCCGTAAGTAAGTATCTAAGAATGAAACTTGGCAAAAGACTGAATTTAACAAAACAAAGCAAACATCGATGTCAGCTAGCGAATGCATGTATGGGGACATTATTTCAAAAAAATAAAATCCTTCTCTACAATCGGTCTTAAGGGCAACACTAATATATGTATGTCCAGGAGCAACACGTCTAATGCGAATTACTAAAAGATGCAAATATTACAGAATAAATGCCTCGGGTGCGCAGACAAGTACCCCAAATGGATAACAGACATGTACGACGAACTAAAAATAGACAATGCATAAAACAACATTTTTAAATACACGAAAAATTCTTCTCTAAGTTTATAGTGAGTGAGTACCCAATAATCAAAGACATAGGTAACTATGAAATCAATGCTCTACCGTTCAGAAAATATAAACACAGACTAACGTAACCTATGTTATTGCGACATGAATGTGATAAGAACTAGAGCCCTGCGCGGATGAGCTTTTCTGTATCCGCATCCGATCCGCATCCGCAGCTTTTGTAAATAAAAAATCCGCATCAGATCCGCATCCGCAAAAATATTCGCACAATCCGCACAACAGGTTTTGTTGTCAGTTTGGAAAGAACTAACATGTTTTCCCTTATTTGGTAATCGGTGCTCTAAAACACCACTGAAAATTTTTGGATTTGAAACAAAACTAACCTAAGGGACGCCAAAAGTTTTGGGGCCTTGATGCGCTAATAATTTTGAAACCTAGAGAAAGCCAAAAATTTTGGGGGGACCAAAGCACCTCTTTCGTAGGGAGCAGGTGGCGTGCTGATCATGAAATTCGTGTTGCTAGTTTGATGTCAAGTATCATATTAATGTCAACTAACATCTCACATCAGTTTTACCTTTTCCAAGGTGAGAAAAAAGTAATGCAACGTGGCTATATATTTTTTTATATTATAAATTAAAAAAAAAATTCAAATAGCAACATGTGTCATGTTTCAATTTTTGGAATCAACAAGACTTTTTACTTCGGGTAGTATAAAACAATTGGCAGGTTACATTATAAAATTTTCGAGAAAGATGTATGTAGGTAAATTTTTGGTATTTAAATAAAACTTATTAATCAGTTTTATATAAAAAAAGCGTTTATTAGATTTAAAAGCCAAAATTAGAGCAGATGTAGGAAGAATTACATCGAAAGTGTACCAAGCAACGTTTGTCCAAAATATTATTTTCTATATACAATAATAAAAAAAAAGTTATTTTGATTGTCTCAACACAATCTCGATCATGGACAATTGTTTTAAAAATAATAACATAGAGTGAGATAGAATGCTACAAAATATCACATGTGTAACCGAAAGTAACCGAGGACTGCGTTAGCCAGTTAAAAGTCTACCTCGAAGTGATTCCTTCTATACCACTAACTCAATAAGGGCGATTATTGAGTTACGTCATTGTTGCATTAAATGAGCGAAATGTTTCCCTGTCCACATTATTAAATGTTAATTTAGCATAATATAAATGTTTTATATAAGTGGTAAATGGAGTTCAAATTTATGAAAAATTGTGCAATTTTCGATACTTAAACAAAAAAAAAAATTGATAATTGTTAGTTGTAAGCATAAGAATTAATAAATTTTACAGTTAAAAAATGTATCTAGTTTATTTTTAGTCGGACTTTATAAATGTTGGTGACGTATTTGATTATTCCAGATGGGGAAAATTTGTGATTCAGTTGGTAAGATTGTAGCAGGCGAATTCCCAGGTACCATGGCCGGGTCCATAACACGATTTGTAGTGCCGTAAACTAATATTAAGTTATTACTGTCTGCAGGAGATGTAATTGCCAGGAGGTAGTATGCAAGTGCATTTCTCACACAGCAATAATTCATAACAGTCGGGCATATGTGTCTGTCTGTCCTTCTGTATGTGTGTGTATGTACGACAGTAGTTTGCAGTTTGTCAAATAACAGATATATTAATTCCGGAGTAGTGGATGTCGAGGTGTGAACCCGACCATGCTTGTCTCCTGAATACCATCAGTCCAGACTTAATCAGCTTGCGGTCTAGTTTATGTCATGCTACCCTCACTATGTCAAATTATCGTTTTTAGTTGTTGATTTTGATGTTGATGGATTGCTGCCGGGGTGCTCGATAATGCAATTGAAATTATAACTTAGTTCGTGTTTGATGGAGGTAATAGATAGATTAGTTCGAGTAAGTTCGTTCTGATTTACCACAGCGCTTCCAACATTTTTCATCAATGATTGATCAACATCACACCACAACATCTGCAACATTAGTTATAAAAAATTCAAAACTATAATAAAGATATATATATATATATATTAATAAAAAAGGTATTTTATGAATAATAAGACATGATTTTATTGATCAACTAATACGTCTCACACATCATATGATATATTTTATACTCTTCTATTTACATAAAACAATATGCCTTGGCAACGATATAGCACCCTACGATCGTTAATAAGTGTAAATGTTGCATAATTATATATTCGCTAACACGGCCAGACTGACATGCGGAACGTTCTCGGGACGCAACTGTATTCTTCACACCATTAACAGCATTGTTGTTATCAGCAACAGCAACCTGCATACCACCAATGATCTGTTCCATCCCAGCAACAGCATCCTGCATACCAGGAACTCCATTCTTGAGCTGGTCCACCATTCATCTTCTACTGCATCTTCAAATTCTTCACCTAATTCATAATCTGTAAATAGAGCAATTTGGGCGCAGAATTGATTTTTCACAAAATCAACCATGCACCAATATCAATTAGTAAAAATATATACTTGCTTAAAACAAAACCTCCCAGAAGCAAAGTATAAATCGTGATCTGAAAGTTTAGAGATTTTTGTTATCATTTCATTTCTCTACCACGAACTCAGTGACTAGATCAACAAGCTCAGATACTCAATAACTATCTATTAGTTTCCTTCATTACAGATTGTCTACAGTACAACAAGCTCAGAGACCGTCTATTTGTTTCTGCACACACAGTGCTTTATCATAATCATCATCATCAGCCCGTCGCCATAGCTCACCATCTGCCACCATGGTTACAGAGCTATTACCGGACTGATGCCACTGGCAGAGGCTTGTCTTGCGGTACTCAACAACCTTTTCTCTCAACTCATTAGCAATTACATTTATCAGTTTATTCTGCCAATCCGATCCCAGTGATCTGTCATTTATCTTTTCCAATAAACGCTCAAATTCAAAACCAAAATCTCGAAACTCAGATCCCAATCATCAAATCTCAAACATCAAATCTCAAATATTAAGTTGCAAATATCAAAACTAAAATCTCATATTTTGGTGTTTCAAGTCTTAATACTCAATTATTAAAATCTCAAATATTAAATCTCAAATCTAGTTTTTACTCATTATGGCTAACACGTGCCATATGATTTAACCAAAACAACCTCTTACCTCTTACCATTGTCGTTAACAATCTTATTAGTTACCTTCATACAATGTGTTTGTTAATAACAAAGCAACGCTCGTTCATCCTGACAATTATGAGAGATCTGCTTTGGATAATTAATCCTGACATATTCTGCATTTTTGAAAAAAATGTCACTTTTCATATTTATTCCAATAAGTGTCATTTCCTTAGAAACCACTTGAAATAATTTTTGACAAAATAACTTGAAATTTGCCAATTTATTATCTAGCTCATAATTCATACTACCTTTATATGATTCTCAATCGTCACCTTTAACTTAAACCTTTACATTAGCCTTTGCAATATTATACGACAATTTCTTTGCACCAATATAATGGTTGCATTAAAAAAAATATTTTTAATATAGCACTTATTTTATATTTTTTGTGGGTGATAGGCCAACCGCACTTCTGATATTAATAAAAAAGGTATTTTATGAATAATAAGACATGATTTTATTGATCAACTAATACGTCTCACACATCATATGATATATTTTATACTCTTCTATTTACATAAAACAATATGCCTTGGCAACGATATAGCACCCTACGATCGTTAATAAGTGTAAATGTTGCATAATTATATATACGCTAACATATATATATATATATATATATATATATATATATATATATATATATATATATATATATATATATATATATATATATATATATATATATATATATGAGTTCAACAGCAATCTAAACATTCGGTGCATATATATATATATATATATATATATATATATATATATATGAGTTCAACAGCAATCTAAACATTACTCACACTAATAATAGGATAATAGTGAATAATCCCTAGAATAGTAGTTTAACTTCTTTGTCCTTTCAATATAATAATAACTAGAGGCCTCAGCCCGGCTACGCCGGTCTTCTCCCCATACGTTGTTAAAACTCGTAGCTTCGCGACTCGTTTTAATATAATAAGGAAATTTGTCGCACTTGTCGATTATAAAACTCGTCGCTCATCTTTTTTTAACACTATTTTATGGAAATCCCCCCTCCAAATGTCTAAAGTTTTATCGTTAATTCACCTTAAATACTTAATTAGTTTTCTTCTGTCAAGAAATACGTTCAAAATGTGAAATCTCGTCACATTTTAAATTGCAAAAAATTTGACAGCTGTCACCTTTTGAAATCTTAACACTTTGATTAACCCTGAAATTTTTAATATATATAAATCTTTTTTTAACACTATTTTATGGAAATTCGCCCTGCAAATGTCTTAAACTTTATCGTTAATTTACCTTAAATCCTTAATTAGTACCTATTCTTGTGCCAAGAAACACATTCAAAATGTGAAATCTCGTCCCATTTTAAAATGCAAAAAAATTGACAGCTGTCATCTTTTGAAACCTTGTAAGCATTGTTTTGCCTCAAAATGCTCAAATAATGGCCCAGATTCTTTGAAAAATGTTTTCTGATACCTCAAAATATTATCTCGCACGTCCAAAAAGCTATCCTGAACCATTATTACCATTTAACACTTTTATTCTCGCCGTAGATATTCTGGACCGGCCATCTTGTATTAAGAATATTTTTGAATTATCGTCTGATAAAACCTTTCCGTGCTGATCAATGGTGACTTTGATTCGACACGGATTCGAGGAAAAATGCATGATTTTTATCAATAAAAATTAGTCAGTACCCCCTGTCAAAATAAAATTAAGCCTAAGCACTAAAAAAATATCACCCGGATAAGACGGCGGTTCATTTTCCTCTCTCCGCGTTACCGGAAAAATGAAGATACACCAGAAGTTGAATAGAACATACATACCAATATATTAGTAGATTGCAACACAAGACCAAATTGCATACTTTTGTTGCTATAACTTGCTAACAACTAAATAACATACACAGTTAAGTATCGAAAACAAAAAATTAGTATTTTCACAACTTAAACTACTTAAATTTAAACATTATTGCATTAATATATGTATAGTTCATTGGCAGATATATCTATAGTTTGTTGGGAAAAATTTTCAAAACCTACTGGGCATTTGGGTTAATCAGTTGGTATCACTTCACTTCACTTAGGAATGAAACAGTATATGTTTTGTTGCTTTATGTTTATATTTTTTAAAGGGTAAAGTATCGATTTTATTGTTTCTGATCTCACGTGTTATTGGGGAATCACTCAAAGGGCACTTTGCAAAAAATGTTTCCGTTGTTTTTAACATAGAGTCTTTTATTAATTCCATTTTCAGTTCTTTGTGCATTTTACTGATCCGTGTATATTTAGAGAAACCTCCGACTAATCTTAGGTACTTATTTTAAATGACTTGTAACTTTACGATGTTGAGTTTCGAAGTGATGCCCCAAGCTGGATAAGCGTACATAAGCGTTGGTCTTACTATAACTTTATATAGGAGAATCTTGTTCTTCTGATTTAACTTCGATTTTTTATTTAATAGAGGATATAGAATTTTTAGTTTCATGGTTGCTAGTGGGCATCTCTTCTGGCAATGTACTGTAATGTTCAGCCTCTGGTCAAGGTGCACTCCTAGGTACTACGGGCGACCACTCTATTTCCACTCCTTGTACGTTAATATTCTGCGTTATTTGCGGTTTTCTTTTGGTGAAGAATATTGTTTCTGTTTTAGAATAATTTATTTATATTTATATTAACGTCTTATGTAGTTGATTATCTTTTTTGTATCTTGCTGCAGTCTATTTATACGTGTTTATTCTCCATGTGTAAAGATAGCAGTATCATCGGCATACAAGGACTAGTTGACTTCTTTTACATGAGAAAAATCGTTTATACAGGGTGTAAACCCTGGTTAGGTAAATGTCCGGCACAATTTAAAAGACAGAAAAACAATATTTTAATTGTAGTTCAATAATAGAATATCAAAGTACGTGTTTTTTTCTCTATGGCAACTACACAACTTCTGGATTAATATGAAAAATTAAAAAAAGTCAGTGGATTTCAAAATTTAGGACATCTTTATGTTTGTTTATTTTTGGACGATATTCACTTTAGAGAAAATTGGCAAAAGAAAAATCGATTGCATTCTACGTCACCATGCTTTTAAATTGTGCCGGACATTTACCTAACACCCCGTATAGTTCTAAAATAGAGTAGGTCCGAGAATGGAATATTGTGGTACACCAGCCGCTATTTGTCTTGAGTTGGACTTCTTTTCATTTAAAACGGTAAAAAAAAAAACTTGTTTTGAAGGTAGGAATTTGTTAATTGAATTATATAGGGCGGGAATTTTAGTCGGGTTAGTTTGTATACGAGACCCTCGTGCCAGGCGGTATTAAAGTCTAATGTTAATATTTCTGTATATTTATTTTTTATTTTATCTGAAAATTATACTATCAATTATTCGAGCTTATTGCTTTGTTGTAGAATGGTCAAAACCAAATTATAAATACTAAAAACTCTATGAAGTATGTTGTCAAAAATTCTTATACAGCAGGACTCATTATCCATTTATTGAACTTCCGTTTATTGAAAAAAAACCTATTTATCGTTTTTTCTTAGTAATACTTCCAAGATTTTATTTCTATATACATTTTTATAATTTAATATTTTTTAATATTTTATTCTAATTGAATACTGAATTTATTTATGAATTTTCATTTTTAAAACAATACCAAAATTACCTCCCGTACAGAACAAATGAACCGTAATTTGTATGGTCAACAAATAAATTGTTGGAAGTGAAACCATAAAAAATAATTGAGATCATAGTTTTTGGTTGACAGAATTGTACAACATAATCTATTTTCCTTACCTGGTGGAATGAAGTTGATGAACAGGTATTTCTTGTGGATTTTGCAGTAGTCACATCTGACAATCTATATCCAACTAAGATGCAAACGTAATAATTCGTTGAACGTGTCATCATCTTTTGCGTTGCAAAAGAACAATGGTGTGTGCATAAAGTAGTAATTATCCCAATAAGAGAGTATCAGTAAAAGGAATAGTACCAAAGACAATGGAAAGCTCATTAAAAACATTGGGACTGAATGAAAATCTTTGTATCCAGATACAAAAGGATGCAATTTTCCACTCCTGCGCTTTAGGTTAGATTAAAATAAATAATTACATATGCAAAAATCTGTTACTTTTTCTCGGGCGTAAAATGATGTAATACAGCACAAACTGTCCACACATTACCTTAAATAAGTGTTTCTCAAACTTTTTCGAACTAACGTTTCCTTTAGACCAGGGATTCACTATCTTTTTTTCTACTTAGATACCCTTAGCAACTTTTTTTTTTCAATAGACCCCCTAAATTTTTTTTTATTGTAATGCATAAATATGTTCCGCCATGTATCAAGTTGAAGTTGTAAGGACAATCCAGTAAATAACATAACAAATATAAATATATATATTTTATTAAACAATTTTTCAATTTTACTGAAATATGTAACTAATTATAATGACATTTTTTTAATAAATTTAATGCGATGGTTGTGGTTGATGCTTTTCCATAATACTTTTTATGTTAGGTGTAAAATTTGTTAATTATAATCGTAAATCACCGGGTTCTGTAATATTTAATCGATTCCTAGTTTTTCTTAATACATTGTTAACGTGACTAAATCCTGCCTCAACCAAGCAAGAACTAGGAAAAGCTAAAAATAATGGTTCAGTGATATGAATTAATTTGACGTATTTTTTGCGAATATCTTTACAATTCCAAAATTTGGCATAACCACTTGCTTGAAAATTGATTTTATCTTCCAAATTCTCCTTCAATTCAATCAATTTGTCTTTTGGCGAAAAATCAATATTGCTAGTGTCGCTTTCAAATGGATTTATAATCCAAGACGAGATATCTAAACTTTCCAAATCTTTATAACGGGAATTGATATCTTCTTTTAATTGTTTCAAGTGGTCAGTGTAGATTTGAATGTCATCAACATTAATCATATCTTTTTCTACAACAGAAAGTTGCATCAAAAGTATCGAAAATCATTTAGATTTAAATTGGACTAATAATAGACCCCTTATAGACCCCTGAAATGCTATAGACCCTTTTTAAACTTCCATAGACCCCCAAGGGGTCCACCTGGACCCCGTTGGGAATCCCTGCTTTAGACCTTATATTTCATCAGCACCCCCACTATAAATTCAGTCAAAAAATGATACATTAAAACTATATTTTAATATATATTTTTTTGTTTACGCATTTATTTTATAAAATAAATATAATTGTACAAAAGCATCTAAAAGTAGTTGGTTAATTAATATCAAAATAATTAATATGCTGGGTGGACCTGATGGCACGTTATTATTTTTTCCACGTCTAGCTTAGTATTAACCCATTAGCTTCCATGATGTTGTTCAAATATATCTTTTGTTTAACAGTTTGCCAGCCTGTACAAGTGCACTAAACAAAAATATCTAACATATACCACAAAATTCATTTCAGAGTGTACACGTAATTTCTGATAAACTTTTTGTGCGTATTTTGTACTTTTAAGACTAAATTCGTGCATACGAATAATAATTCATTTGTTAAGTTGGTATTGAAGCAAAATGTAAGTACATATAATATTTATTATGAAAGTTATGTTATGAAATACATTGATACCCATTTGGGGCTCGTGGCACGTGCCGCTCTGAAAATACAGTACTACCCAGTTGTATGTGAGTAATTATTTTTTTTTTCAGTTTCTATTTCAATATGGCTGCTAAAAAATATTTTTGTATTCGAGATATTGAAGAATTATTCGAAAATGATTTTTTTGACGATTTAGAAAGAGAAACTATTGATATTGTCGAATTGCCACCCGATAATATTGATATCTATCAGATTTTGAAGACCTTGATGGTGATATTTGAGAAGACACCGTTCCGCAACACGTCCTTGGTCAACTAGAGGTACACTCAAGTGCTTTAGAAGATATTCAAAAATCTAAATATTCAAGGAGTGATTGGAAGGAACGGGATGCTGACTTTTCCAATATTGTAAATCAATGTAACAATGTTTCTGTTTTAAAATCTAGTGATATTCAAAATATGAAAAACAAAACACCTGTTCAAATATTTGAAGAATTTTTCGACGAAAATTTGTTACAATAAATAGTGAAGCAAAGTGTAATTTTCGCTAAACAAAACAATCGTCAAAATTTTACACTTTCAACAAATTGTGTCCTTTTAAATCTGATTAATAATGAAAAAAGAAATACGTGGAGCATATGATTATCGTTATAATGGAAATAATGATAATTTTGCGTTGGTTTGGAATGACAATAACACTAAAGACACCTAGATATCGTTTACTAACAACATTTAGAACAAGAATTTACCAAAAATATTTTTTAAAAAAATCTGTCAGTTAATGGGTTAATGGGAGCATCTTTAAATATGTTTGTAATGTAATAATAAATGCATTATGTATCCAGCTGTAAATACTTATGCTGCACTGCGTATAATTCGAGAGACCCCACTTTGGGAATCATTGCCTTAAATCAGGCATGTGCATCATACGGCCCGCGGGCCGGATCCGGCCTACAATAATTATCCAAAATTCCATTGAATTTGGCCCAGTATATCTTTGTTTTCAGAGATCAAAAAAGTTAAGCGGTTGATGTTGATGTGGAACAAGCTCCACTTTCTCTGCAAATGGAACTACTTGAACTACAGGAGAATTCAGAATTTAAGTCAAAAATGAAGGACGTTAACTAATTGAGTTTTATAAGAAATATTTCCTAGTTGACAAATTTACGAAACTCATAGCGTTTGCTCAGAAGAGAATTACGCTCTTAGGAAGCACTTAGAAATGTGAACAGTTTCTTTTTTTTTAATTCAAGTTATTTAAACCAAAATAAGGATGCGAATAACGGATTTACACCTAGAAAACACGCTGCGTGTTGCTACATCCATTGTATCCCCAAATATTGACAAACTTGTGAGCATATGAAGTCCCAACCGTCCCATTAAAATTAAATAAACATTTTGTTCTTATTTAAGAATATTTATGTATTATAAAAGATTTTTTTTCTTGTGTTTTTTTATGAATGTTATGAACTTTGAGTTTTTAAAATTTAAAAGTTTTTATTTTTTATAATAAAGACAATTTCAGTGAAGTAATTAAAAAAAACAAAAAACTGATGATTCTAAAAAAAAAGATCCTTAAAAAGTTCTGGCCCGCGAATGTATTCAGTTCGCTATCCAGCTCTCGGTCTTTTGGCAATTGCGCATGCCTGCCCTAAATGGGTATCGCCAATGCCCATATAGTAAGTAGGCTACAAGATTCGGGCTGCGAAGAGTGCAGGTTCCATTGAACAATTCAGCTCATCAATGAATGATTTTGCGGTGATTAAAGTAGCTTTTGACTGAAAATGAAATAACTGTAAATAAATTTAAAAAAATAAAGTTTTTTTTTACATAATATCTAATGTATTATGCCCATTGTAAATATTTCTTTAGTTTTATCAACAATTGTGTTTTAAAAATATAAATCCTGCCATTAATTTGCTTTTATAAAATCTTTCGAATATAATTTTTGATGCAAACCAACCACAATGAACTCAAATAATCTGTTTAACAAAAACTAAAAGTTCTAACAGCATACAGCAGTTATAAATCTAGCTGTTACGTTTATTATTTCTTTCTAAAAACCAAATAAAACTAATTTTTCTTTTTGCTTTTGCAATGGTATAATGCAGCCACAATCCTAAAGTTTGTTTTTCTCGTAAGTACTGGAGTCAGGAGAGGGGATAGAAGGAAAGGAGGTGTACACAAAGCGGGGTTGCATGCATCAAACAGTTTCACGGTAACAACACGTAAAAACATAATGAGCTTCAGATAGGGTGGAAGGTTGCCGGGAATTCAGTTAGTCTCGCAAGACACAAGCTTTTTCATACACCATGTTGCAATACAGGCTTCTGTGTAATTTACCAAAAAATAAAATGTCTTTTACAAACAATTTTACCAAGATTCTTTCATAGTTAACTTCAGAACAGCTTCTCAAGCGCATATTTTTGGGATGCATATTATAATGTATTACAAAGTTTGGTCAAAACTAAGGATCACACAGGAAATGGGAAACAATTACAATCCAAGAGAGACCATTACAATCCAAAAAATTACAGTTTAGTTAAGAGGATCTAAGAAGGAGAAGCATCTATCAGCCAGCAGAAGAATGCGCAAAAATTGTATAGTTTATTTTGAAACTATAATTTTTGCGCAAAACTCTATATCTGTGTTTGGCTGATAAGGAGTGGTTATACAGCCCAAAAATAACAATTTGACTCAACCATAACAGACGCGTCAACTGATTGTGAGATCTATAAAAACTGTAATAAAGTTAAGTTAAGATTTTATAATAAGGTCTTAGACAAAATAAAAAAAGATGTAAAGTTTACACATTTCAAAGTTTTGTAAGTATTTACTGTATTTAAGTGTAAATCTAGATATTTCTCCAATCAATATTTTAAGCAATCGTAGCGAACCCGATACGTTACTTTACAACGTACCATTTATTATCCACTAGATAGCGAGCCTATGATATTATATAAATTCTAATCTCAAACTGAAATGAGATTTCTGAATAAAGGAGTTCGGGTAGTAGGCGTGAGTGTTATCCAGGGTTCGTCATTACGATATGTATTAGAGTACTTACCCACCGACTGATCAAGCATCTAGTTAATAGTCTGGACTTGTGAAAGGTGAAGGTTTACACACGTTAAGTAAGACGATTTAAAATTAATGAATTTGAATTATTAAAACTAATATTAATTTAAAAGATAAAAATATAGGTAAAATTAATGACAAAGATTAAAAAAAATAGAATCGGATAGACCACCAGAATGCCGACACAGTGCCTCTAAAAATTCAACAAATTAGATGTTAATGCTAACCGGACCGAATACTGTCTGATTTCATCTTCAGAGAGATGTGTGCTTTTATAAAGCATATCTAGTCGTGTTTCTAGGAAAAAGGGTTTAAGCATTGTTCAAGAAGATGCTAGTGTTCAAAGTTATTAAGCAATAACACTGAACAAATGTCTCCCTGAACAATGAACTAATTAAAAATATATTTCTAAAGATACGTGCTGTAACGTAATGTTTCTAATTTTATTTTACTATCTGAATTCTTAAAAAGGTTTATTTTAAAGTACCCTTTTAAAATCTCAAAAAAAACGATGGCAACCCCTTTCAAAGAAATTCTCGCGACGGGTGATTTGTGAAAGTTTGATTGTTGTTCTGGCGGACTTACCATTTCGTTACACAATAAATCGATAACTTTCATAATAATTCAATCAAAAATTCCTTTTATGCTGTTCCGGTTCACATCAATATGCATTACTCAGAATTTTTACAGATTTTTACACTATCCCCTGGGTTATAGGGTTCGGAAAAGAGTTTTTAGCATATTTTTTAACAAAAATCGTATTAAAATAAAGAAGTTTAAAAAACCTACTTTTTGTTCCTTTACCTGCGTCTTAAAAGCTTTCTTTGATGCACCCAATAAATTTAAAAAACGTGTTTTTCTGCGCCACAAAAAAAAACAATATTTTTCGAAATATTAATCTAATCAAAAATTCTTTGAACTCATCAAAAATATTTGCTTTTTCAAAAAGAAAATTTTGTTGGATTATCTACTCACTAAGGTATAGTAACAATGGATACCCCACACGGAATTAAAAAAAAATACTTATTTTATTTGTTAAATACATATTTATTTATATTTTTACGGCTATGTATTATGAACAAACAGACAGATATATGAGTGGTGAGTAACGTTATAAAGGTTTTTTGATCATATCTACAAAATCCTCAAAATGGGACAGTCTTAAGATTCTAATTTCGAGGCTGATAAAAAGTATTGAACCATTTTAATAGAAAACTATAAGTATCAACAAAAAAATTGTTATTACGGCTTGAATAATAAATAGTGCCCGCTTAGATTAAGACTATATATCACATATTAAGTAAACGTAATTTAACACAAGGATCATTACTTGAAGATGCATACGGTGGCGGTTTGCTATCTTTCTCTTCCACGGTTTACTCTGACGAATTATTATTGAATCACAAGTTATTAATCCTGTTATTGGCATTAATATTGAACACAATTCTATTTTGTTATATGATCGGTTGACGTCTTTTCGAACAAAACAAATATAAAAATTGTTAGTGCACATAAGGTGCTAAATATACTGTTTTTTCGTCTTTTTATGTTAACTGTACTCCTTCCTCACTAACTTTTCTTACTTTCTCAACGTAAAGAACTTATTCTATGAATTGATTATTTACTTAAAAAATCCTAGGATTACTGTGGTACCAAGAAGTTAAATGTATAATTAAAAAATTGATGTAAAGTGTGAATTTTCACACATTTCATGGTTTTGCAGGTATTTAGTAATTGAATGATGATTATTTGGGATGCCAAAACAAATTTTATGTCAAAATATTTTTTTATGAATTTTAATTCGAATGCCATTATTTAAGTTTCTAAATATGTGCAGTATTTTTTTTACATAGCAAGGTTCATTAAGATTTCGTATACATTCAAACATAGAATTATATTATAATTTAAACTTCCCACTGGTTATTAAATTTACGCTTTTAAAAAATTAAATGCAACATTTACCAAAATACAACTAGAATTTTGACAAAATAATTTAAACAAAAGAAAACTGCAAAAAAAAACATAAAAATTAAAATTGACAGGATTCGAACTCTAGTTTGCAAGTTACCTCTTTGGCAAATTACAAAGCAACGACGAAACGCACATCGCTATTAGCGCTGAGTTATCTACTGGGTTACATAGCGAATTAAATATTTAACATATTTTGGTTAAAAACAGAAAAAATGCGTTATGTTCCGAAAACGTAATCTGATCAAAAATTTCTGTTTTACTATTCCGGTTTACACTAATGTACATTACTTAGAATTTTTTCAGATGTTTAGTTTAAACCATCTAGGCTACAGGGTGTGGGACAAAAATTTTTTTGCACAATTTTGGCAAAAATCGCGTAAAAATAATTTATTTTGCAAAAATAAAATTTTGATCGTTAATCCACGTACTAAGAGCTTTCATTTGATACCCTACTCAGAATTTAAAAAATATATATTTTTTTTTCGATGAGCACATATTTGTTTATATTTTTAGGGGGATATGTTTTTTAGATGTTTTAGTATTTTTCCTATATGCGGGTCAAAAAGTTGTACAAGCATGCCAAATTTCAACTCTCTAGGTTTAGCCGTTTGGCTACAATTTTTACCGAACAGACAGACAGACGACAAAATGACGGTATAAGGGTTTTTTGGTCATACCTACAAAACCCTAAAAAGATGTTTTTGTTAAACAACACAAAACCAAAGGAGAGAAAAAGGAATAGTTAAAGTAGTCTAACGTGATAAGTTCAGTTGTACTGTACACCATTTCGTTAAACATACTTTTACTCAACGATATATAACCGAAAAACTCCTTGAGAAAAGCACAAAAACTGTACAGTTTATGAAATTGACCTTTACTTAATCTCTTGGTAGTTAATTTCCTTTTTATTCACTTTTTAGGAAAGCGAATGCGAAGCAAAAGATGACAAATTACTGTCTTCTCTTCAAAATACATTTCCAACTGTTTATTGATTTGCTCATATCTGATTTTATCATTTTGAATAACTTATGTGACAATTACTTGAAATATTGAAAATTGTGAGAAATAGCTCAGTCTGAGGTAGCGGTCTAGCCTCCAACCTGCTTTTTACGCGCCTGGACATACATAGAATATATTCTCATTTTCAACTTGTAAAAAAACCCTATTAATCATTTAGAATACAATTTTCTGTCATATTTTTTTACAGAAAAATCCATTTGAATTCCAAGAAATTCCAGTTATAAAACACTACAATTTTTCACTCATATTTTATCTTAAATAAAAACTATTATAAAAGCATATAGGCTAGCTTCTAGCGATGTCCCTTGTCGCTATCTTATGCAAGCTTTGCATAACTGGCATACATCGACTCATTCATCATAGCATACGGCATTCATCAGTTTTTCTCGTGGTGGTCTGAACTGAGCTTTCGCTCCCTCAAGCTCTGCGTTGATCTAAAACATAACTAAAACGTCTTTGTTATCATCTTAACATATTCTACACTGATTAATGTCTTTGGTTTGATTAACATGGGGTTTGAATAATGACTAAGGGAGGCAAAAAATGGCTTGCATATTTAGATCTTCAGAAAAATTAGGGTAGAAAATGAAGATAAAGTGAGAGAAATATGGCTTGACTATTTGTTTTCTAAAACATAGATTATGGAGTGTAAAATCCCAACCACGAGGCATATTTTATTGCTATATCAGGTTGATAATATAAAATACATAGTTACATAAATTTCATGTCATTTCATGTCATGTTGTGTCTTGGCATTTGACATGACATTTATCTTTTACGACAATAACTGACACAATAGACACAAGGAGACATGTTATTTTTCTTATCTTGTCTTATCCGTTCCGAACGTTGACTAACAAGTCAATCCACACCCTACTCGCAGCTATACGAAATAGTTCTGTGGATGTTACTACCGAACTATTTCCTAATACTGGATTGCGTGTTTAGTACCTAAATCAAGTAACTAAATCAATCTACTAAACTAAACACTTTTTTCTATTTAGTGTTGTTGACACACTGTTTAGTAAAATGTACTACAGGTCGTTCATTTTCGAAACAACACAATGAGTCATTAAATCGACGCTATTATTAAACTTCAGCTATTTTAACAGTGGCGGTCCGAAACACAAACAAGGTACCAATCAAACAGCTGAATAATAAAATTATATTTCATGCCCCACGTTACTGCTTTGCGTGCGTGCAGATGCAGTAAGCTCTCAGTCAAAAAATCGTTTGTGTTGTTTCGAAAATGTACGACCTATAGTACGTTATAGATAACGTGTTGTACTGGGCGTGAAATAATCAGAATTACGAACATGTATTTTGCATTTATGTCAAGAAATGGATGATATAGAGTTATTATCAACTGGAGCAATGACGTCACCAATTTTATTTTTTATTTTTATTTTATTTTATTTATTATACATCGACTTATTTTTGCGACGAAGCTAATCGCCGATGCCATGGGGCGAGTTCCTAAACCTGGATTACGGGTGAATGATTGTGAAAATGGGAGTAATGTTAACATATGTCAGCAATTTTACTGTGCCGCCTTGCAAATATCATTTTATAAAATTTGCTAATGTAAAAATTTGCTTGTGTCGTCTGTTGAGGAAAAATGAACTACTGAACTTTAAAAAGCCGTATTTTTTATTGCGTTGTTTACAATTTTTTTTGTCGAGAATGATTTAATTTCTATGTGTTTTTGAATATTTTAAAAAATACAATCGTCTTATTTAATTTACGTCATTAGTACTGATTTATTTTTGTTAAATTGCAGTTAACCTTATATATTCGTTTTATAATCATAATTTTTTTATTTCAAATTTTTATTTATTATATATCAATACTAGAAAGGTGATTCCATGAAAATTAAATTATTTTTTTACAACCTTACATTAAATATTTTGTTGTAACAGTTCATTTTTTCATCAACAGATGTCTCTACAAGTTTTGCATTAGTAAGTTCAACAGCTTTTAAAATACGGTACACGAGCACGGTAAGTAAACACAATAACATTTAAAATATTTTACGAAAATAATGAAATATGACAAGTATGAAATGAAATTATAATACAAGAAAACTTGAAAGACATTCATCTGACATGGAGCGTAGGACTTCTACAGTGTGTCGGAAGCGCACTTTATTATTGGATAAACATTTTGGGAAAAATTGGATAAAATGTGGAACCATATTTTACTCATTTATTTTTGAATCCGTACAAGTGATTTTTAGACGTTCCTTTGCTCGACTGCCACGAGGGTTCCTGTCTACCATCTTAGTAATGTTGCCAGAGCGCCTCAAGGTATGTCCTAATATGTTTCATTTGCATGAAGGTTCGTATTACTAATCGTCTTCGGCCAGAATAGACGCAGTGTAAATTTGAAAAAAGTAAAAATTGTAATGAACTAAGAGCTCCAAGTATACTTCGACTCGTCTTACGAAGACTGTAGTAGAGCTTATTCGGGATAATAAAAATATAAGCGGAAGTTACGTGCTCGCCTGCGCAGACACCAAATGTCATCTATTACCTTATCAACAGTTAGTTTAACACATTTCAGTTACGTCATTTACTTTGTTTTATTTTTGACTGGTATTTTGTGATTTATTTGTTTATTTCCGTTATTTTTATTTACTTCTCGTATGTTTTTAGGTATACCGTGTAATAAAATGGGTAAAAATTAATTTGAACTACATAATTTTGTTTGTTTGGTAAGCACAATAGTTGTTTAAAATCCTTATGTACGTCGGTTGGTTCAGCAGTTTTCTCAAGCAGAAATGGTGATGCAATTAATGACGACCTGTATTTTTCTAATATCGAACGAGCTCTACCTCAATATTGTCAGTTTTTGAATGTTTATATATGTAAGTTAAATATTAGAATATCTGCACGATATTCTGTCTTTCCTTTAAAAAAATATATGCCAAAAAACTATATGTTATGCTAACAAAATTACAGTTTTGTGAAATAAGATTTTTTTCATGGAAAGATTACACGATATTTTAATATTTTACTTACATAATTCCAAAAATTAAAGTATTGAGTTAATACAGTCTTCGTTGGACTTTGTAGAATTATTGTTTTCAAACATAATATGACATCGAAAGAAAAATAGACGGTGTAAGACCAACCGGCAGAAGAGCATTCTGGTTACGGAATCAAAGAGATTCGTTCAAAATGTACAATTAGGACCAGTGTTTGGAGGGTTGTTGTAGTCCTGTTCGTCATTAACCTCCTAAAAGAAGATGACACAAAGAAGAAGAATATAAATATTTAGGCTCAACATTATCAAGAAATATTTCTTTAATTTTGAAAATCTCTCAAATTTAAAAACTTATTAAAGTAAATCCCGCGTAGAATGCGAAGTAAATATTCTCTTGTAAAAATTAAATATAATGAATGTCGTAATTAAATGCAGATGAAAGTTAACTAGCGGTACTTTATTTTATTTATAAGTTAATACACATCTCATTAAAGTGAGGTGCATGGAATGCAACGATAATCCTATCACATGCTCATTTAACCACACTTCTCTACATTTTCCTTCATTGTCATTAAATCCAAGCAAGAGCATCGTAGTAATTGAAGCTGTAAATTTTTTTAATTGCACATTTTGTCGTAATGTCAGTTGACTGGTGTTACCAACACTTCAACGTTAAACTCAATGCTTCTGTCTGTCCATCCAACAGTTACTACCAACTGAATTTATGTTCGCAATAATAAATCAATGACATCAAGAAGAATAGCAGCCTGTTAACGTTTAGTAACTCCACCATTTTATAATTCGCGAATGTATTTTTAAATAGGGACCGATAATGGCTCACGTGGGAACCACAGACGTACCATTTTATTTTTTACTTAAAGAGGATAGCGACATCTAATTGCTGTACCTTATACGGCGATAAGACTTAAATATGTCAATATGTCGATATACTGGTTCTGTCCAAGAAGAACGGGAAACAAACAAGATTCAATTCAATTCGGCAATCAAAAGTATGCAACCCACAGTACAGGTTTGTTAAGCGGGTTTGCATCTAGCTTACTATTTATGATATAAAATCTGGTAGGCTATGGTGTATTTTTACCACTTCTGCAAGTATAAAAATCAGCTGTGGCCACCACAGGTCCGACCGCCATCATAAAAGTTACACAAACCTCAAAAATTTAATTTATCAAGTAAACTGAAACAAATTACACAAATCACAATTGATTTACTAAAATTTTACATTTTATTTAATTTACAGGTGATGTTATATTGACGCGCTTATAGACAATATAAATATAGTTATTGTCCTGGAAACGAATTAAAAAACAATATATTTAAACAACTTCGTTATTTCAGGATTTCGCAGGTATAATGAAAAATTCTTAGACCATCACGCATATGTATATCGGTAAAAATGGTGGCCAATCGATTGAGCCTAGAAAATTGTTTTCTTATAGATCTCTTTGGCCCACATAAAGCTGGAGTACCCGTACTTCGTACGGTTTTTGTACCATACATTTTTGCTGTAAATGTGATATATTTTAGTTTCAAGTAGAACAGAAATTAATGCTTTCTTTATCCTAAATCACTCTTTTCTACCTTATATATTTTTAATGTTAACCCTCTAATGCAGTGTTTGTCAATCTTTTTACTCTCGTGGCACATTTTCCAAAGAAGAGAAACAGCTTCAAAGGTGCAAACTATTGAAAATAAAATTCCCTCTTAGTTTGTTCTTACAAAAGTGAACAGCTTATATCTTTTTACACACATTTTTCTACTTTGAAATAGACCATAGATTATAATATGAATGCACTACTTACATACATGTAACAGTCAGCTATCAGCAATCCGACTATAGTATATGTGTATATATGTGCATGATATGATCAATTAGAAAAATTGGATTCAATAAAATATAAAAAACAAGATAGGTACAGAATGTGTATTATCTGAAATTCTTCTGAGCAGACACTTTTCGGAATTCGTAATTCTTTGGATTTCGGAATTGTAGTATATTTATATACTGTATGTAGTGGTAAAATGAGGGGAACGGTCTGCCGGAGTGTGTGCAGTAGTATCTACCGCTTAAGTAGACACATTTCTGCAGTGAACCTTTAAATATTTACACTGAGTGGGGCAAATTAAGACAAATAAAAATAAACGAAGCGAAATAAAAATAGACCGTAAAATTACTAAGGTATTTTTTATTCTTGAGTAAAACTTCAAATATATTTAGCTCGTTTACAGACGACATCCACGGAAAAATGTTTGATATCCAGAGCTTCAGGTAAAAATATTGTGTATCTATATTTCAGCTCAGGCGCGCGCCCAGGATTTTTTCTTGTGGGGGGGCACAGAATATCAAATTGTTTTATAAGTTCAGGGATCGGGAAATTACTAGGCAACAAGTGATGACCGTTAACCAAAAAAAAAAAAATTTCTTCGCTACAACATTAGTGACGACAAGTGATGACCTAAAAAAAAAAAATAGACACTTTCAAAATACAAGTGAAGACCTAATAACAAAAGTCCTTACTTTCAAAAGCTATTTAAAAATTTGTGCTTTTATATATTTTGACTTTTATATATCATGTACGGAGTAGAGATCTGGGGATGGAAAGAATGGGAGATAGTAGAAAGGGTACAAGAGGGATACATGAGATGGATTATGGGATTAGACAGAACGACACCAGGATATATAGTGAGAGAGGAAATGAAGAGGGAAAAGCTGAGAGTAGGAGTCGGGGCGAGGGCGGCGAAGTATGAGGAGAAAATCAGGAGGGACGAAAGAAGGAAGATATTAAGAGAATGCTGGGAAGAAAGAATGAAGGAAGAACAAAAAAGTAAACTGTCGGAATGGGGAGAAACAAGGAAAGAGTACTATTGGAGATGTGGGATGGACATAAGGGAAGCTGAGCGAAAGAGAAATGGAGGAAGAAACATAGTAGAAGAATTGAGAAGGAGAGACAAGGAGGTACAGGAGCAGGAAAGAACAGTAAGAATAGACAATTCAAGGAATGTGAAAAAGTATAGGGAGATAAGGACGGTAGGAATACCTAAATATTTGAAAGGGAGGAGAGGAAAGGCAGGGGGCAGAGTTAGAAGGATTGCCAGATTAAGATGCGGAAATGAAGAACGGAGTAGTAGGTATTGGGCAAAACCGGAGGATAGGGTATGCAGAATGTGTAGAGAGGAGGAAGAACCCTTGGAACATCTTACAAAAAGATGTGGAAAGATGACAAAATGGGAGGGAGAGATAAAGGAGCTGTTGAGTGAAGAAGGAAAGGGAGAAAGGTGGGCGAGAGTAATCGATGAAAGAAGGAAGGAATGCGGAGAGGTAAGACAGAACTGAGTACAGGAAGGAAGAAAGAGGCAATGGAGGAGGAAAGAAAAGAGGGAAGAGAAGCGAAGAAAGAGGGGAAGAAGAACTGGAGTCAAGAAGGAAGGAGACCGGAGACGGAAGCCGAAAAGAGATTACGAAGAAAGAGATGAAACCGGAGGTAGACAGTAGAAGAAGAAGAAGAAAGAAAATCATAAAATGTATATTATATTATTTTATTTTATTATTATTATGATTATTTTTTCTCAATGTAATAGTTAAAACCCTATACGCCGCAAGGCCTAGGGGAAATAAAGAATTATATATATTTTGACTTGTGTTAACATTTTCTGTAATGTACTCAACACTAATAAAATATTATTATCATTATTATTAAAAATACGAGTGATGACTAAAATTCAAATATATTTCTTAAAAATACTAAAACCACGTGTTTTTAGCTTACGCGTTCTGGTCGATCCGGTAATAATTTATTTTTGAAAAGTAAATCGCAAATACAAAAAGGTTGAACAGCCCTGGTATAAAGTGTTAATAGTGAATCTCTAACTATTTAGTCCTTTTTTTAGGATCGTTAAGGACCAGGTGCGCACATGGGGGGGAGTTCACGGACTTCAGTCCTCCCCAAACACTAAAAAACACGCTTTTAAGGAACACGTATTTTTTGTAACTGAACGTGAGCCCGACCCAAGAAAAAAAATTGCTTCAATGCCCGACTAAGAATTTTTTTTGTTTTCTGAGTCCCCCCCCCCCTCAAGACAAAATTGCGCATATGTTGTACAAAGTGACGTAACTAGACATAATGGGGCCCGCGTTAGAGTTTGTAGTGGAGCCCGTACTAAGAACTTTTCTTTTTGCGCCGTTCCTCTCAAACGTGGGGCCCGTATATCGTCACATGAACAATGCTATAATTATGCCACTGTTTATGGAATAGATTAAAAGGTTTTTGCCTCGAAGTTTATAGAAAACCGTGGTTCTACTAACGAACAATTCGTACTACTAAACACCGCGTGAAACGAATTAGATTCGTTAGGCGAGGTATCACTGTATATCTTATATTAAAATATATATATTGCTGCTGATCACTAATTTTTTATAATTGGCTGTTGTGGTTTCATTGCTTTTATGCACAGAACGCGAATTAAAGCACCTGGTTTATAATAACTCCATAACATAACGCAATACGTATGGAATAATGGGTTTGACCCTTCAAAACATCTGTTTGTAATAAAAAGAACAAAGAGAGTAGTGTAATTTTTATGCTAATGTATCCAAAGCATATCTATTATAAACCAGGCTTCTCAGTCCCCACTGAATTCGAAATTTGCAGATTCTTTACTATATAAATCCGTTCAGGTGTCGTCTCATTCACAAATAATTTATACTTTATTATTTGTTTATATATGTATTAATATAGTGTCGTTGTCAAAAAGAAAACAGAATATTATCTTTTCGTAAAGGCAACTGATGCGTTAGGAATATCTTATTATAAGATTTGTTAAGCTGTAGACAAGCATCTCTCTATCCCATACATGGGGTTCAAGGAGAGTATATCATACTGCTAGAAGTATATATGACTGCATCCCAAACCTTGACGAAATGGAGAGGTTAATATAGTTATAGTATTTCCAAAATGAAATGGCCACTCTTGTTGAGAAGCTTAACAATGCGGTAATCGGTTTATGGCAGTAATCCTAAGACATCGCCGCTGTAAAAATGATATACGAGGTATTAAGGGAATTTTAAATTTAAATTAATTATATATAACACTAGTTCAAGTTAAAAACCATTAAGGATATTTTTCAGATTTATGATCTAATTGTTTCTAAATTTTAGGGGTTGTTATACACATAATATATAATATAATACTTGTTTGCTTGTTAATTTTCAAGGTTCATAGCGTGCATACATTAACAACATGGCTATTTGGCGACCATTTGATTTTGAAGAAATTCCTAATTTCTGTAGTGAAAATAGTGAATCTGTGCAAGGTGATTTGGAGTACGAAAATGTGGACATTAAATCTTCAATAATTATTAATTTAAATAACAGTGGTAATGACACAAACTTTTATAGTGATAAACAATGATAATGGAGTTATACGTTTGAATAATGATTAATATTTTAAAAATTTTAAATTACCATAAATTGACAAGTTCAGAAAAAGAATGATTTTTGTTTGTGCAAATTTGAAGTATTTAATATAGACTATAAAGACTTTAAAACAAAACGATTTTTAACCCTTTGAGTACCGATTTATTTGATCCAACTCAACAATAAGAAATGTGAGGAGGGATGAGGAGGGGAGTGGTAAGGAGTGACACTATGCGAGCAGTTTCATGCGACACAGTGCGAGCGACTACTGTACATGATAATAACCTCGTAGAAATTGTTAAGTTCGAATGACGAGTCAGACTCGTCAACTGTAACTTTAGCTATACATACGAATGACGAGTCTCAGTCGTCAAATGTACCCAAAGGGTTAAACATGCCTATATTTATAATTCAAATATGGCCAGTCCTAAGCTTGATAAAAATGTGAAAGAATGTCATGTAAGTATATACAGTTCATTCTTAATGGAATATAAGAAAACACGTTTATTTTAATTAATTTTTACCACCCTGGCAACTATTATTTACAGAACCATAAACTCAGCAGATATGCTGTCATTCGTTATTAGAATCAATAAGTGAGAGTGGCCAGCTCCTTTTGAAAATACTACAAAGAACAGAGAATTTACCACCTCTACCCCATGCGATTGGCAATGTGGGTTTATTGCTATTATTAAAATGTTATTTTGGTTGATTTGTTTTTGTTTTGTAGTACGCCGCTGATGCAATGCCTCTTATACTTGTTAATGAGGGTTGATTTTTTATTTTTATATTCCCGTGTTTTTTTCGTAACATTAATGACCAAGTGAACATTTTTTCGAGAGTTTTAAATGAATTTTAATTACTATGTTTTCGATTTAACTTTTTTGGAATGCTTACTTTTAATTTGAATACAAATTAGTTTTATATTCTAATTGTTTTAAATACTATAATGATAATTATACTTTTGTAAAATTTATATTCTGCTCTTTTGTCAGACTTCTTATTCTTGTTATCAACTTTCATCTTATACCTTTAATCTTTTATGCTTCATCAATTTCTTATTGACTATTGGAGTTATACGTTTGAATTGGTCCAATATTAAAACAATTCATGCAAAGAGAACGTTTGAACTATTATTTGCTTTATTGAAAATCTAGGTTTGTTAAATTAAACATCATTGTTACAACTCAAAAGAACAATTTAAAAAAATTTGACACTAAACAAATTTTACTTCATTTTATGACGAAGAAACGATAATATTGACATTCAAATATTTTAAATATTATGATCATGATGGTGTGCCCAACGGACCTGACCCAGAATCAATTAAAAAGCTTGCTGTAGAAATTGGTTTAAAATACTTGTCTATAATTCATTTCTTAGCTTCGTGCGGAACTAGATTTTGTATTTAACAATTTAGGTTAAAATTTTAGTTTTATTAGGCCTAGTCTTGCCCCCTTCCGGCAATCCTCTAGGGCAGTGTTTCCCAAACTTTATTGATCGCGGCCCAGTGAAATAATGAATTTCATTTCGCGGCCCCCCTAAAAAAATACTAAATTTTTGATATTTCTCATTTATTATTACGCTAAAACAATACAATATGTATATGAAAATATGAACTAAAACTATTAATAAACATTTCATATAATTTTATAAACCTAAATATCTAAAGAAAATATTCATAAATGACACTGTTTTCATGAGTAGTACATTTATTACAATTTAATGTGATGAATGACACTGTTTTCTTTCAGTAATCAACGAAGAAATGTCTGGTTGCAAACAAGAAAGTTTTAATCGCATATCTGGATCTCCATCAAGCCGGTTCCTATATTTTGTCTTAAAAATTAACAAGTGTAGAAAACCCAACTTCACAATCATAGGTCGTACAAAACGGCAATAAGTATTTTATTGCCACATTGGAAAGCTCAGGATATTCAGAATTGACATGAAACCAAAAATCAATTAAATTCTTTCCGTGAAAAATAATTTTCAAAGAAGAATCTGAAGTTAACTCCACCAGGCAATCAACTTCCTTCGATGACAGAAAATTTTCAATATTGTTGATATTTTCTATGCTCTGAAATCGAATGGATTTTTAATCCATTCGAATTCTGTTTCTTCTTTAGGAAAGTATTTGTAGAACTGTAGACAATTGGATATGTTACAATGGATAAAAAATGTTTTGTCAAGGTTCAAAAACAAATTATTTGCTCGAAATTAATTATAAATTGAATTGAGATCTATGTTTGTCTTATGTAGCCAATTGTGCTATTTAATAAATATTATTATTATTATTATTATTATTATTATTATTATTATTATTATTATTTACCAAAGTTTGAACATAACATGCTTTATTTATGATTGCAGAATCCTGGACACACATATATAATTTAGTTATTACAAATAGGTGGAAGTTTATTCACTTATAAAATAAATAAACGGGGTCCCAAAATAGAGTCTTGTGGTACGCCAACGTTAATAAATTTTCGGAAGATACATTTTCCCCTATTTTTACTACCTGTGTTTTTAGGAAAGTATTTGTAGAACTGACTACCAAGTTCCCTCATGTGTTTATTGAAATCTTGAACAATTTCCTCAGGAATTGTTTTACCTGTTGTTGTCACATATTCATTTAAAGTAGCGAAACTTTCTAAATCTTTATTCTCAAGATGTTTCTGCCATAGTTCCAATTTTAAGCGTAGTGCTTTTATTTTATCTTGGACGTTAAATATTGTGGTATTTTTTCCCTGCAGTTGGAGATTCAACCCATTTAAATAACCAAAAATATCAGCTAGATATGCTAATTGACCAGCCAAGTTGGATCATGCAAATAATTAATAAACTGGGACGATCATTTAGTTTTTTCATCTTTCAGAAACAATTTTATTTCTTATCGTAACTCAAAGAAACGAGTGAGAACTTTTCCGCGTAACCAACGAACTTCTGTATGAAATAAGAGTGAATGCAACAATGCGTGATTTTTACTAATGGTGCCACCGATTTAACTCGTGCAGAGAATCCCTTCATTTCTCCAGTCATAGCAGCTGAGCCGTCAGTACAAAGACTAACGCATTGTGCCCAGTGGCGGATTAAGCCTTCGCCGGGCCCAAGACATTTTTGATTTACGGGCCCTCAACCTATGTTTTTTTAAAAAAACAAAAAAGGTCCTAACCTCCCAAATCCAAGTGAAGAGCAAAAAAAAGGTCCTCACCTCCCAAATCCGGGCCCTTGAAAATTACGGGCCCGAGACAAATGTCTTTTTTGTCTAAGGCGAAAGTCCGTCACTGATTGTGCCCAGTCAATTTCATTTTCGACGGTAAAACTATTTAAAACTCAGAATTCAACTGTCATTTTGAATGCGCCTGCGTTAATAAAAACACGCGCATAGCGCGCGCCCTGTACGCCTGTAAGATAAACTCCGCCAAGGCCACATGTATTTGATATTGTTGGGTTTTAAAGTGTTTAAATTTATTTATTTTTGTGTTTTAATTATTGTGCTTAAAAGGTTTATACTTGAAAAGAGATTTTGGTGGCAACCAAAATCGTTCGCGGCCCACCATAAATGCAGTCGCGGCCCATACTTTGGGAAACACTGCTCTAGGGAACTATCTGACAGATAAGTTTAGGTGATACTTTCTGTGCTGAATAAATGTCATCCCGTCTTTCAATACAAATTTATCCATCGGATAGTTATCTAACGGAGAATGAGACTGACTTATTGAATTCACTGATTGGTATTGACATTTATTGTTTTGATTAATTTACTCAACGTTTAATTTTTATAACTACTCGATTGAATAAATTGAAGCCAGGTTTAAATATAATTACTGACACGTCTTTAAATTAAATACTAACAAAAAAGGGAATAAAATTGTAATGAATCTCTTAAATCACCTCGATAAAACATTTAAAAATTCAGAGGTCAATCCATTATGCATTTAACTTCCTTTGCTATGCAGGGAATATTTTAGGGTTTCAAAATTATTAGAATTGTGCATTGTTCAATGTTTCTTTGTTTTATTCAAAATTTGATATAATAAAAAAATTTAATACTTTTAAATTTTTAAACACTGTCATTTCCTGGAATATTGTTATATATAAACTTCTTTCAACTTAGAATAAGGGACAAATAAGTAGACAGATAGACAGATAGATAGTTTCAGTTCGAATCGCGACTAGCATAAGGGAACTCTGAATTCTTGAGGAATACTTTTGGTCAATTATCCGGTGATCTATAAGATTCATTCTAGCCTAACATTAAATTCTATTAAACTTTTACTCTTCAAATATATTTAAATTGTACGTTTTGTGTTAATAAACTTAAACTTACCCAGCAAACATTGTTATACGGGCCAGTGCTGGTAAAGCACATACTCCCCGGCATTGAAAGTAATGGGCCAGTGCTGGCATTTCGTACTTGGCCAGTACCCCGGTATCCCCGTGGCCGTTATTGGCCCATTGATGTATCAGTTGCCGGCCCAGCAACGGTAAAGTGCAAAATAATCGTAATTAGTTGCAAGATTTATTTCTGACGGACCAGTGCATATATTATACCCACTCTCTAGTGTTTCAAATGTAACATATGTGTACTTACCCAGTATTAAAATAAATTAATGGTTAGGTGCAAAACAAATACTCATTTGGCCATTTTCACCATCGTTGAATAAATTTATTTAACAAATAAAGTTGACAATATCGCATCGGTTTTAAACTTATAATGAAGAAATTAACATTGCTGTCAATAGAATGTTGCGATATTGTTAACTTAAGTTGTTAAATAAATTTATTCAACGATGGTAAAACTGGCTGATTGTAAATTGTATTAACAGTTATAATTTATTGATTTATTTATAAATATTAAATAAATATAATTTCAGGAATAACAGGAATTAGTTTATTTAATTTATTAATTTAATGAAGAATTTTAAGAAAATGGTTTTCTGCCATTTCCGCCAAAAAATTGCATCCTAAAGATAAGTGGTCAGAAATCGCCAATATTCGGCTTGTATTATCTACTACATCTTTTCCCCCTGACTTGAAGAGTGCCAACCTAAAGAAATCATACTTGTTAAAATAAATTCAATAATCAAATTTTATAAGCATTAATGCTATAAGCTGTTCACTTTTGTAAGAACAAACTAGATCTGGTTATTTTGGTGATTTTTATAGTGTATTACTGACTTTTAGAAACTTGGTTATTTTGTAAAAAAAGCTTTACAGTTTTGAATTAAGTTTGTATTATTTTAGGTTAGTATTATATTTACAAAATATTTAAGATGTCACTATTCGAAATAAAATATGATAAATTATATTTTTTAAATGACATATTTATAATCTTGTAACAGATTTATTAATAATTGATAATTTTATTACAAGAAAAAAACTATGATTTAACTAAACTAAAAATTAAACAATTTAACATGAAACAGTTTGTGTAAACTACGTCCTTAAATCTAACAAAACACACACAAATCACAATAAAAAACTGTATAATGTTCACAAAACAATAACTATTTAAATACACATCTTGACAAACTGTCCACCAACACGAATCAACTTGTACTGGCCCACGCGGTTAGGGCGTTTTATGACTAAGAACAATCAGACTTTTCAAATTACTACATTCAAAAAAAGTTTAGTTTTAAGTAAAAAGTATGAGTGAAGAAGAGACGATAGCCCGTATAAAAATGTTTGCTTGGATTAATACAAATAAGGAGTGCTTATAAAATGCTGGTAAAGTACTTCGTATAGGCGGAATGCGAAATACAAATGTGAAGTACATTATTAATACTGGCGTTGCACTTACTTTTGGTGCCAGCAATTTACCAGCAGTAAAAGCAGTTTGCCGGCATTCGGCCGTTAGTTGAATGTTTGCTGGGTAATTATGAATCGATTTTATTGAATGTGATGTAACTCCTTACATTAAATCCAAGTGTAAATAACAATTCAGATTGACCATAAGATGGTCCATCCGTCGGTTGGTAAGTACCAATAATATCTCATTCAATTCATCTATCATAATGTTGAACTCTGGATAAACTCACGCCCCGCACTTGAATCTAGGGTTACTAACCGTCCAGGAATTGTCTCAGAAAAAGTTGGCAACCCTACTTGAATCCTTGATTCCGAAATCTCATTTTAGTATGAAATTATCATTTTACATACTGGTTTTTGACTTTGATTACAAAATTGTCTTTGGACACTGGCCCCCGGCTTACAGGCCCCTTCCGTACGGCACGAAGGCTGACAATGGTGGGGTGATGCCACATTAGAGGCTAGATTGGACCATAAATCATCATAATTATATAAATTGATCAGTAAGCATTTCGAGTTGTTTACGTTAAACCACTAGCTCGCTACAAAATACTGACAGTTTTAAAACAATTAAGCTGCGATTACAGCTCTTAAATTAGTCGACTATACGCTATGATTTGTGCACTGTTGATTGTCACTATAAGTTTGTCATATGGTAACGGTACTGACCGTTCACAGCTCTAAATTTAATATATTATGCTCTGTCGATTGTAGTTAGTATGTTGTGTTCATGAGACATACTATAAACACACATTAGCTATCTCACTTTACACAACATAAAAAATACTGCCACACATATTTAAACAAATTTTGGAAATCGTGAAACGAAAAAGAATTGCTGTAGTTTCGGTTATAATTTTTTTATTAAAATTTAGTAAGGAATCACGATCTCACTGATGACGGGTTCGTAAAATGTCACAAATGCTTTTATTCCATCGTAGTTGGTTTGAATAAACAGATGTCACAACATTCGTTACGCATTAATTTTCAGAGCTGTAAACGCTTTCGTTAAACGTTAAAACTATCCACAATGCATAGTTTATAGTCGATTAATTTAAGAGCTACGAATACAGCTTAACTGGCCCTCAAAATATTAACCTTTTTTTCTGTCCAGATTAAGCGAATTTCAAATTATCGCGGTCCAGATTAACAAGGATTAGCTGTATTTAACAATGTTGTATATAATTTTATGTATTGTACAAAAGAATGGCACTTTATTTTTTGTTGTGTTCTGAATTTTTGAGTTATTTTTTGTTAATACAATAACGCCTACAGTTTTTTCTACGACTGGTCCTCTGTAACATATAGTGCCTTGCGTAAATAAATGTGTCTGAATATCTAAATATTGTTCGAGCGAAAGAAAACATGTGAAGTGCTGACCACTTCATGTCTGAGTAGATGTAAATGTCATATGAGATAATGGAAAACGTATTGAAATACATAGGGTTATAAACACGTCGGTCATAGAGAACCTATTTGTCTAGACTCCAGACATATTCAATAACAACTCAACTGGCAGACCACCTACCTTCTTTTGCACAAACAGTCTAAATTTGTATCCAGTTTCAATACAGTTCATAATGTTATAAATATCGTACATTTCCAAAGAGCTACGGAGACAGAGAGTATACATATTATAGACCAACAAAAAATGTAAACATAGTTAAGGGGGAACACAACCGTATAGTTCTCAAGAGCTTCTTCAAAAACAAACAAATACATAACTAACAAACAGAAATAAAATTAATAACAATCTGTATATCAAAATTTGTACCGAATCTTTACATATTTAATGGGATATTTTTAATTGTAGAAAAAACTGTTATGAAATTGTATATAAATAAATTGCATTATAGAGACTATCTTATAAAACAATCTATATTTTACAATTTTTTTATACAAAAACATATCGTTTTGGATAGATAAAAATTCGGTGCAAAATAATATGCATATATTGTTACTAATTTTATTTTAAATTGTTAGTTTTATGTAAGAAATCTCTGGCGATTATAAGCAAAGTTAACATATTATATTAAGGAGTTCAAATAGACCACTTACTAGATAGATGGGCAATATTAAGGGTAATGCCGGAAATAGGCTATTATTAGTCCATGAGAAAAAGGTTTGGATAAGAATTGGAGAGGTCTATATTCAGCAGATGTGGCCTGTAATGCAAGATCTAAACAACACTAATACAAATAAGACTGAGCTGGACTGTATTAGGGAAACTGGTACAAATTTTAAAAACGTCAGGGATTCCTATATCACTGAATACCAAAGTTTGTGGTTCGTGAATCCGACCGGTTGCCACTTACAGTCTGGAAACGATAACGTTGTGATAGTACAGTCATTGGTACCCCATTTAATTTTTTTATTTTTTCATTTTTATCATTTATTACGCAATCCAAGTCTTAAAAGAAACAGATTATCTTAAGTGTGTTTCTTATACCTCTAGTTACCGCTAGAACCTACGACCAGATGTGCGGTATTTCAGGGGTGTCGGATTTCTCAAAAGGGATACACACAAAAACTATATAAGTAGGCGTCATAAAATATTGACCGCAAGGGTAACATTTTACATCTGTTCACTGATTGATATATTTATTAGTATTTATTTTTAATATGTCTAGTGTTTAACATAAAATTCTAAGAAACCATTTTTTGTGAGGGTTACAACCCAAATGTGTCAAATAGTCATTAATAGGTCTGTGTTGAAAGAAATTATTAACCATGTCTGGGATCTGGATTATGTACAGGTTTTTATGAAAATTGGAGAGAGAGAAGACAAGTTCTTTGTCTAGAGTTTGGGGTATATAATCTTGAAGTTTGAGAACGGAAGGGGCAGTTGGTTTCAGATACTAACTGCTGGTAGGCAAAAACTTGACTTTTTCGCGTAACCGCGCCGCCCAGATTAACACGTTAACTCAAGTAATTTTTCTGTGGATTCGAGGTTGGAACATCGCTCGCTGGACAGCGACGCCTGTTCTCAGACACTTTGGAATTGTTGGGTGAGCGGCCAGTACGTTTCGCGTATCCGTGACGCCCGTGTTTAACCCGTTAACTCAAGTAATTCCTCTGTGGATTCGAGGTTGGAACATCGCTCGCTGGACAGCGACGCCTGTTCTCAGACACTTTGGAATTGTTGGGTGAGCGGCCAGTACGTTTCGCGTATCCGTGACGCCCGTGTTTAACCCGTTAACTCAAGTAATTCCTCTGTGGATTCGAGGTTGGAACATCGCTCGCTGGACAGCGACGCCTGTTCTCAGACACTTTGGAAATATTGGGTGAGCGGCCCGTACGTTTCGCGTATCCACGACGCCCGTGTTTAACCCGTTAACTCAAGTAATTTCTCAGTGGATTCGAGGTGGGAACATCGCTCGCTGTACAGCGACGCCTGTTCTCAGACACTTTGGAATTGTTGGGTGAGCGGCCACTACGTTTGTGTAATCACGCCGCCCGTGTGCGTCTTCGTCGACACTTGGACGGGTGATTATAATTAACCCCGCCATGGTAGTTTATCCGGGGCCCTACGCCTCACAACCGTAGGGGCCCGCTACGCTTGACCGGTTCTCTACGATTCACAACCGTAGAAACCAACACACACACCAAAGGGTTGACAGACCCAATAAAACTGTATTTGCGGGTAGCAGACCTGTCCGTCGAATCTCGCCCAAGACACCGTTATGTGCATTCAGCAGCGGTTAGGTGATACCGCAACACATTAGTGATTGCAAATTACTAGGTATAAAATCCTAGACAGCACTAGTGAGCTTAACAATGATATGGCATGATATGGACCGCATGCTTAGTTTGGAAGTATAGCTTTGATAGTAATATTGGAGTAGCAATTTACGATATTACTATGAATGTGCTAATCTGAATTCACCTTAACAGCCATCACAATCAGACGCATTAATAAACATGTTTGTACTATTTCAGAATGCTTAGACCGTTAATAAACTATTTGATTGAAATGTGTCCCAGCGTTTCTTTGTAGACATAGCTTCCCGCTCCAAGAACGAATCGACTTAATAATCCTAAAAAAACATAACGTAGGGCAAAACGAATAAAATGGCCAGTACATAAATTCCCCAACCGTCACAACGTTAACAATCAAGAGGCTGAGAATAGCACAAAGGGCAATGGAGTGCGCCTTTCTTGGCGTAAGTTTGCAGGATAGAATAAGAAATTTTTAAATTCGGAAACTCAGCAAAATTACAGACGTAATACACCGCGTTACGAACCTTAAATGGAGCTGGGCGGAACACGTAGCATGACAGGACTCAACTAAGTGGACAAATAAAATAGTCGTAAAAGAAACGTTGGAAGACCTCACAAACACTGGCTTACAGCTAGAAGGCAGTTACAACAAACCATGGGACAATTACACTTCCTTTGGGAGGTATGCTTTCACCTCAATGCTTATCTTTCCAGCCATTGTATTACGTCTAACGATTATCAACCTGATCTTCCCTAGCCTCCACGGTCACCTGAACTAACCCTCTGTTATTTTTCTTATGAAGTTACGTCAAAGATCGTGTATACATGCCCCCAATGACAGGGGATTTACTCCGACAAAGAATCGTGGACGCAGTCTGTTTATCGACAATTTTATGTTACAACGAGTATACTGGGGACTGTACTGACCACCAAGTGTGGACATATCGTGCATCTATAAAGTAGGGCACTAGCCTTGGCAGTTTATCTATCTGTTGGTATGTTCAATTCGACTGAGTCTGGCTAAGTTAGTGTACAGCAGTATTCGAAATTTCTGGGGGAACTTCTGTAGAACCTTGTATATCGATATTGATATGATATTTCATAGTTGATGGTCGATGCTGATGTCCATGATAAGGAACTGTTTCAACTTTCTAGTTGTAATCATCAATTCTCTAATATTTTCAACTGTCCTAGAAAGGAAACCATCTGCGAAGCTGGGTTAGCAAGATTAAGTGGAGTAAAATATCAAAGTCCTCCGAAAGACGACGTATTCTAAAGAAAATCAAGGTGCACCTAGTGTAGTAGTAAGACCTGATGTGCGAGAAAGACAGGCGTAAACTTTATGCCTGAACTTTAGTTGAAATTCTAAAAACAGATAGGATAAAGTGGCGTATCATCGTGTATTGAAGCTCATTCGTGGTGTGTAAGTCATAAATCTTTAGCAATGACGAAAAACGACTTATGGGAGTATATTTTATATCTGGTTATGACTTCATACAATTTAAAACAGTGGAATCATACAATATTTATCTATTTCTTGTTTTTAGGTTTTTAGAATTAGCTTAAGTCAGTACTTCTAATTTGCGGGCATGACAAGTTGTATTTTATCGCAGTCAATTCGCAAACACAGATCCTGGAATTAATTACACCAGACTGGAATAATAAAACATTGGCTCTAATGATTTTTATCTTTATATATCTGTTCTTTTCTATATACAGTCATGAAAGGAGAAATCAAAAATAAAACAAAACTTCGGGTATTTGGTGTAGCGAAGTTACGGTCGAACGTAGAAACTCGCATGAACGAACAATGCGAGTGACAAGCGACTCCGAATGGGAGTTCCCGCTCTGGGAACATATCAACTAGGTACGTCTCAATGGGATCGCAGCTTTTAAACCGGAGATTCCGTGCCTACCACCACACAGCTGCTGATTAACCCTAAAATTTATTGAGGAATTACAATTTAGCAGAAATTGAGAGTATTGATTTAAGTATATTAAATGAAGGGATTTTGTTACAAACTAAACAAGCCATTATGAATATTTTAAGTGAATCACGAAATGTTAGAAAGGGTCATATCAGATTTTAAAAATTTTACAGGAGTCATAAAAATCTGTTCAATCATCGGATAATGATTATTTTCTACAAAAAGCATTTTAATTCTTACAGAATCATTGTAAAAAAATGTATTGCCATACATTTTTTTTTATTCATTTTAGTCGATCCAAAATTAACCCAAATTTTGACAGGTCTACTTTTGTATTTAATCTTCTTCTTGCATTAAATATAATTTGCATAAACGTAAATGAAAAATGATAGATAAATAAATTAAATGAACTTATTAACACAAAATTTGTTTAATGTTCATAAAAAGATAAAAAAACAAACTTCCGTGTCCCCCAAAGAAAAAAAAAAATACCTTCTTAGTATTACTTATAGATAAACTGTAGAAAAAATTACAAATTTCAACAAATTTCGAAAATCGCGAAAAAAGAATTGTTGTAGTTACGCCTATAATTTTGTTATTAAAATTTAGTAAGAAATCACGATCTAGATGGCGGGTTCGTCACATAAATGCATTTATTCATTCGTAGTTGGTTTGAAAAGATAGATATCACAACATTTGTTACGCATTAATTTTCATAGTGGTAAACGCTGTCATTAAACGTTAAAACAGTCTACCAAATTTAACCATAACGTACAGCGTATAGGCACCTATTTTTAGAGCTGTGAACGCAGCTTTAGAGTCATAAAATCTATTTAACCATAAAACATTGCCGGGAACATCCTGGTGCTTTTTTTGAATCGGTGTAGCCGTTCTTTAGTGTTGAGGACTCCGAATTTTGTAATGCATAAACGCATATACAAACAATAGATTACAATTACCGTCAAGAAAATTAATAAAATTATGTAACAAAATCAGAAACAATAAAATTGGATAGTGATTAATAAAAAAAAAAAATCCAATACAGGGCCCTGCAGGTTGCTCTTGGCCCCGGTAATTTATATCGACTTTCCGCGTCTCCCGACGCGTTTTTTGATAATAGAGGGGTCGAACGAGAGGAAGGGAAAATTTGTTACTGGAATTCCAATTTTGATTTCTCGTTTTTGTTTATATTTACCTTATTTATTATGGTAATTAAATATTTGCAGGTATTACTTTAATAGACCAGTTCCCAAATATGGAATGCTCGTGAAATTAATCTCGAGTAAGGAAACCTGTAATTATTCCTTTGTCTGTTTGTTTGTTAAACATATCTACACTAAGATCATCTACAAACATTGGTTTACAACATTGTTTGCACTGTGCAAGCTTGCATTGATCTAGTTGTACTTGAAAGTAGACAATACCATTAAATGATCTAGTTATAAATGAGTTATCAAATAAAGAATCAGATATAAAATTTTCATCTTCCTCATAAATAAGAAGATTTCATATTTAATTCGATTTTTACTGCTCTTTTTCAGTGTACACATAAATTTAAATTTAATTTAATATCCAATTATAAATTCAAGTAGTAAAATATAAACCAAGATTGAGCAATTAAAAATTCAAAAGAACATATCTGGAAGTATATTTGCAGTTTTAAAGACCCAGTGGTGTACCAGTGTAAGTATTTTCATAAAGGACAGTAAAATTAATTACACAAAACAAAAATGTATGATTATAATATAATATCAGATACCAATATATGAGTTTAAATATAAAAAAGCCTGTAGCTGCAAACGTTAAATCGATAGGCACGGACATGAGTTCAATTCCTGATTATGTCAAATAATTTGTGTAAAAATATTTATACAAATAACAGGTTCTGCTTAGCCGTTCGCATCCGGCTATAAACTAACTGTAGGTGCCTTTCTGTATACGCTAAAAAAATGGACGTAATACTGACCATATTACTCCTGAATGTACATAGATTGAAAACATGGTCATGAAATTTGAAAACAGGAGGCCTAGGCTCAACTGTGGCTTTTGCGTCAATAATTATTACAAAAAAAAAAATGCCCTAAAACTTTCTTAATAAGAAATTATTTTGATTTAAATTTTCATCTTTGAAATAATGCTCTCCTGCAGTTGCACAAGCTATTAGTGTCTTTTACACCTTTAAAAACTTAATCTGTACGAACTTTTTGGAATCGATTTCAGATCAGTTTCCGATTTTTCAATCATTTGGAAACTGCGTTGTTTTACCTGCTTTGGGACCTTCAATTTTGGTAACTTAAGTTTAGGGTAAAAACAGTCACACGGGACCAAATCAGGCAAGGAAAAATATGAGAACTGCGCGCGTTGTCCAATACTTAGTAACTGTAACGGTGACCAACCGTACACTATGGACTATAAAACAGTCCTTCTTTAGATTATCTTTTCCTATAACAAATATGTCCTGCTTCGTCCTTCTTGTCCTGCTTTGTTTTGTTAAATACGTTTTATTTTGTGACATTATTGTAAAGTTAAGTTGTGTGAGCATCTAGTGTGATTCTGTTATTAAATTTGTGTTTGTTTACAGCTCCCCAGTCTAACAAAAGAAAATATTTTTTTCTTATTCTATTAATACATCCTTTAGCATGTACGAATTAAAAGTTACTGTTCCAATCTTAAATGTTTAAAAAAATTAACTGTAATTTTATTTCATTTCCAACCAAAAAATGACGAAAAAAGTAAAAGAAGGAACCGTAATTATCAATGATTAATGTGATGTTACCTTACTCGATTTTCAACAGATCATTCTTCTGAGGCACAGGAAAACACGTTAACTTAAAATAATATGTAACAGCGATATAATATCGTGCTATTGAAAATTGCGGGGTATATTCATGTTTGTCTAAGGTTGAAGTTCTCCACGCATTTCCGGTATATGCCATGAGGTTCGATCCACAGAGCCCAGCTGACAGAAGATCTAGTCAGTATTCGTATACAAGTATTTGCGAAGACGACACATCAAAACAATGTAAATGATTTATGTGAGTGAGGTCAAAGTAATTCCGACTGGATAGTTCTCTCGAACAGTGATTCCCAACTGGGGATTCACGTACTCCCAGGGATATATGATTGTTCGTTCAAGGAAAATGCGTACGTGAAAAAAAAATAATAGCCAAAAAGATACATATATTGTCACAATTATGATATAATTGTATGCTTATGTCCCAATTCCTTGAGAGGCCTTTAGGTAAGGTGACCAGACGTCCCGGTTTGACCGGGACAGTACCGGTTTTGCATCATTTGTCCCGGCGTCCCGAAAGGTACTCTTTGAGTCCCGGTTTAGAATTCCAAAAAAAAAAAATTTCACGAACCCAATTTTTTCTAATATCCCGCAAGCCCTCATTACTTTATTTACAAATATGTCTATCAAATATTTTACAAGCTAGATAAACGAATTTTCAAATAAAAACAAAGATATTTAAATATCAAGAAGTGAAATTTATCGGTTCTAAATTATCGGATATGATCGATCATCTTGTTGAGGAGCGTTTACTAGATTCAAACACATTCTATCAGACGGTTGATGAATTCTTTGGCACCTATTTAAATTATTTACAAGAGTGGACAAACTGTTTCCATTTTCGATCCATATTTCAATGGGATTTACTGAAAGCAATACCAACATGGAATGATGTTACAAAATCAAGAGGCTTGGTGAATAAATATCTGGATATTTCAGGGCATAAAATCTCCGCAATTGATGAATAATTGCTATTTACGGAAATAACGAGGGCAAAGAAATTTTCAAAGAAAAATCAAATGAGGATGAATTTAAAACTGACAGCGCAACAAATAAGTGGAAAAAAGTTTTCAGTCATTTTGATGAGAATTCTATCAATTGTCAGTATACAAAAGCTAATCGTCGAATTTGCTTTCAATCTTCCAGCAACCAATAGTCCAATTGAAAGAGTATTCAGTCTTGTAAATTCTTTTTGGACAGAAGAAAAAAAATAGGATGCATGTCAATACATTAAAAGTCATCTCAATAAAAGTAAATTCGGAAGCTTTTTGCATTTCTACGATAAAATATCCAAAAATAAAGTTTTGCTGGAAAAAATTCACAAATCCAAAAAGTATTTGTATAAATAAAATTTCTTTCTTGTAATATTGTTTGTAATTATTAATTTTTTTATCTGTGGCATGTGTGTATGAATAAATAATTTGATAAAATGACTTTTTTTTTATTTGTCCCGGTTTATGATTTTCAAATTCTGGTCACCTTACCTTTTGACCGTGTAGGTCGCGGTTGCTGACTTGCGGTTTTCGGAATTAAAGAATGTACAGAGTGTTGCGTGTTTGTCAACATAAGTTTTGAACTACTTTCTAATGTGTTGAGAAACATTATTCAAATGTGCCGACAATGGTCTTTAATTGCTGCCAACAATTACACAAATGAATAATGTTCCCAAAACAATTGAGGTAGGACCTGACATCATAGTATCCTGGTTAACAGTTATAAAATGGTCTTAGGGAATAGAGTCGTTAGCCAGTGAGACTTAATGAATAGTCAGTCATTGAAGAGGTCAGTTATTCAGTAGTTATTCATTCGATCATTTTTGTGAGCACGCTACCCAAGGACTAGCCCAGCTGTTCAAGTCACCAACCCGAGATGTGAGTGCCGTCTACAGGGCTTCTCCACGTGTCCGCCTCGTGCGGATACATGGGGTGGTTCGACCGATCCTGGAGAAGCCGGGGCAAGAACGGAACTTACATCAGCTACTAACAGACAACACCAGCAGCCATTCTGACAATTAATTGTATTGGGATGTAAAATTATTAAAAAATAATAAATTTTGTAGAAAAGATGTCCGTTCTTGAATCCACCTCGTGACAATATTAACAATGAAATCAATCAGGCAAATATAATTTCAAAAACCATTGTACTTCAAAACAAGCGCAAGGATAACATTGAATAATTGTGCAAGTTAAAATTAAAGTCTTTAAATTATTTATTTGTAATATTAACTTGTAACTTGTAATGTGAAGATATAATTCATGAATATATTATTAATATTGTATGACAAAATGTGTTTTTTTGGCATTTTGGGAGATGTCATTTAACAAAGTATCGTGGGGAGGTCTTCTTCAGGTATTATCAAATTCTGGTCACCTTAGTAATATATTAGAATGTTTAACGTGAGTTAATCAAACGGTGATCGTTGATTAACTCACGTTAAACATTCTAATACATTATCTACTGGTAAAAATGGATTCTGCAACTTTACCTTAGTAATAGTTATAATAGTAATTCGACATGATGTACCTCTAATTTGTGAGTTGACTGTCATTAAATTTTCTATCATTAAGCTACGTAATACAATTTTCTATACTCCGGCCTTTTTTTCTGGACCCGTGTCTTTTTTTGATTCCCACACTGATGGGTTTGTTAAAAGAACATCGATTTTGAAACGACTGAAAAAATTTAGAAACTCATCTAAAGTGATTCCAAAAATTGCCTGCAAATGTGTTGCCAGATGTGGAGAAGATGTACCAGCGAAGTGTAGCTGCAGAAGATCAGTATTTTGAAGGTAATAATTTAAATGTAAAATAAATTCTTATTAATAACATTTTATGATATTAGTCTGCGAATTTTTTCACACCTGTACAATTAGAAGATAGTTTTCTATTGCGTGGTGCATCGTGCGATTTGCGTCGCTGCGTCTCGCGTTTTTATTGGTTGATTTCAAATATTTTGTATTGGCGCAAATGTGATTGCAGCGACGCAGAAATTTGTTCATTTTTCGCAGTGATTATAGGAGGAAATGACGTATTGGAAAGAAACAGTGCTTTGGAAAGCGACTTCATAAGCTGTTTGACGTTTGACATGCACCGAGCCTCTACAGGATAAATGTCATCGACTCGGTGTTTGCGGGCAACCTGGAAATCCCACTCACTTATTATTTAACTGTTCCAACAACATCTACAACTGCAATCTTCTCTACACCAACCTTTCTAAGTCTGTTAAATATAATGGTCGGATATATCTTTCTATTATCCTACATAACCCTTCCTCTGAAACTTCTACGCTTGTATACGAATTTTTAACTTCTTCCAATATTCAACTTAAGATTCAATTTATTTTATGAAAATCAAATTGTTTATATGTATTATTTAATTTTTTTAAAAATTTAACCACAAAAAATGGTTTTATTTTAATTGTTTTATTAAGTCTTACAAAAGAAATATGCAGATGGTCTGCTGCAGCAGAAAGTTAATTATTTCATTTATTGTACCAGTACAACAAATATTTTTAAGAGCCGGTTCTAACTTATAAATTGTTGTTGCTATACCAATATAATTCAATATTCATTTAGTCAATAATCGGGATTTATGAAAATGATTTAAAAAATAGTTTTGTTTCTCTAGTTATAGCCGATAGTGTATGCATGTACATATGTGTTTCTATGTATATTGTCCATAGAAGCATATTCTACATAACAATGACTTACATTATAAAATAAACAAAAATTTCTACAAATACCTTTCCAGTCGCTCCAATTTTGGTCTGCAAGGAATTCAAACACTAAAGTCCACACTATAACACACCATTTCAAGTATTTTCTGCACTTTTATCACTTAAAAATAACTAGAAACGTCAGAAAAAAATAAAGACGCCACTTGCAAAAATCACGTATTACTACATATCAAGATGGTTAATCCTGATAAAGCTCATTAAGGAATATAGTCATTTACAATTAATACATAAGGAAAATAATTCTTTATGAGAATAAACACATATATTAATATTTTATCAATAGTATACAGGTGGTTGAAATTGAACTACCGGTCCCAATACACTATTTTTTTATTATTGAAGATGAGGTATAACGTTAAATTTGGAAGTTACTTGGTACTACATGATCTAAAATAGTTTATATTTTGTTATTTTGTATCTTTATATAAATAGTTATACATTTTGACTGAGGATTTATTAAAATTTCAGAGCTATAGCGTTGGAGACACGGCCTATATGGTAAAATGGGAGGACAGAGGTGATAATAGAATGATTTTTGTGCTATCAATGATAATTCTGAGATCTCAGAAAGGGATAAAAATTACTATTGGAAGTATAATGGAGTTATCTCTCGAGAATTTTATACAGGTTAATTTTTTTATTTACGTTAATGCCCCCCCGAGCATTATGACCTTAAGGTCCGGTCTTTCCACCTTCATTCAAACCACTAGGTAACTACCCGACAGATAATGTTATCCTGAACTTTATCTTCTGAATAAATGGCATTACCAAGCAGTGAATTCAATACATCAGTCTCATTATCCGTTAGATAACTATCCGATAGATACATTTGTATTGAAAGACGGGATGACATTTATTCAACACAGAAAGTATCATATAACCTTATCTGTCAGATAGTTACCTGGACCAGTGTTTCCCAACCGCCAGTCCTGTATATATATATATATATATAGGGCGGAGCGAGGGAGGGATCTCAAGGTGTATCAAGATAGAGGAAACACGATTTTTCTCGAAAAGACGATGTGTGAGCAAGTTGGGAAAAAAATTTGATGACCAGAGTTTACCCAAATAATTGGATGGTAGTATTTAAATTTTCGGAATAAACCGGAAGTACAGGATATCAAGGACCACTTCGATTTTTTATATAGGAACGTTGGGTATAATTTGATAAAACTTTTGAAAAAAAAAACAACTTTTACATAAATATGTATTTAATATCTGTTACGATTACCTATAATGGCTTGCAAGTATTTTTATTTACAAGTGTTCCATTGTTTCAAGTTGCTTTCCATTTTGAACACTTTCGCATCCTTACTATTTAGCTAACAGTAGCTCGGAGCGTAACAAAAAATATTGCAAGTTCAAGTCGTACTTACTTCAAAGTACTTCCAAAGCACCTCCAACGCGAACCATTTTATTTAGTTTAAATTAGTTGTCAAAATAAGTACAATTTATTTTATTTAAGTTTAAAAGCTATATTTTAATGAATATAAATGTCATATATTTATGAATATACCTTGCAAAATTGAGCGTTTTTCTATTATAATTTCATGCTTCGATTTTATATGACTTCACGACCCCCCAACGAAGCTTTAACGGCCCCCCGGTTGAGAAACGCTGGTATAGACGTTTGACTTTTTAAGTTTGTAGAAACATAACTGCGATGTTTTCTTGCAGCACTAGAGCAACGCAAAAGCACGACATATTAATGGAATCAGCCTAAAAATTGTATAAACTTCTTTTTTCTACGCAGCACTATATTTATGAGTGTATAGAGGTGAAAGTCTTCTTGTACGACACTGTTGTCAACTGATATGCACAACGTAATATCGTATGCTGTTTTCGAGTTGTTTCAGCGGTAATTAGTCTGTAGATCGCTGACTAAACCAAAATCTACGTTTCACAGTTTCGTAAACTCGTAGGAACAGAAACTATAGTGTGTTGAATGCCGTTACCAAGTGAGAAAACTTTTCCTACACGGCTTAATATATAAAGCTCCTAGCCACATTGAAAAGCTCAACTTTAGTTACGTACAAGTTCAAAAACAAGAACCTTGTGTATACTGCTTTCACTGCCTGAGGACTGTACAAGAATCACGACCTCTTACCAAGAATTACCTTTGTTAAATTCGACAATTCGAGACCTGAATCAAGGAATATGTGTCACATTTCACTTCCTATAAAACTTTATTGACTGAAGGTGAAAGGTTATTTAAGATTAACTGAATTGGGAGTTTTTACACGAATTCTCTTACAATTTTTTTATCAAAAAGGTAAATTCTAGCCTTCTCATCAACATCAAATATAATTTCACAAATAAAGATAAAAAGATTGGATTCATTTTTCCAATTCCCAATTTAACCCTCTATCAGTCCCAACATGATTATGTCACGAATTGGTCGCAGTGTACCATAATGATACATTTGATTTTACGTGGGCGCACACAGAGCTGGTTTTACCATTAGACGTATCTAGGGGGCTGTCTAGGAGCGCCACGGATGATATACATTATGGCATGTATATCTATGTAGCACGTAAGAATTATATTTTATTATTTTTCTTATACCTGCATTGAATTATATTTAACTTTTTAATTACATAAACCTCCTTGAGACTTCTGTCAAGGCCTTATCACACTAGAACGCTATCCAAGTCTTATTTTTGTAGGTTTTTGTTTCAGGATCCAAGTCTTCAGGTCTTGACATATCACACGGTATTTGAATATTAGTTAAGACTTGGAAATTGTTTGTTTACCCATGCGCACATCGTGAAATTATGACAGTTGACAGTTATATTTTGACATAAACAAAAGACAAAGACGCGTCAGCTGTAAGACCTGGGTAAAAAGACCGAGAAATTGTATCCTATTTCATTTGCCTGGTCTTCAAAACCTAGGTTTTTTCTTCACACTATCACACGTACAAGACTTCGATTCGAATGCAAAGACTTTAATTTTCCAAGTTTAGACTTGAAGAATAACTCTAGTGTGATAAGGCTTTTAGCAGACTGTTATATCAATTAAAGACGTGGAGAGAATAGTGGAATAAGGCTGTGGTTAATGGATATTTGATACATGATCCATGTGAAGAGCCATTAGGTTTTACACTTCCACGGAAATAATGGGTTAAATTTGATTAAATCTAACAGGCCATGGTCGAACAAAATCTACATTACACAGATAGGGTTTTGTAGACAACCCACATTGCGGCTGTGGGGCAGATCAAACTGTCAAGCATGTTGTTGATGAATGCCATCAACATGCTTACCCAACGAATAAGTAGATTTGACCAAGATGCCATAACTTTGTCAAAAAATCTTCCAGTGACAATTTAACTAATAATGTTACATGCATTTAAATATAATGTTGATAGAACGGTTTGTCATAAAAGGTTAATTCGTTTGTCTGCTTAGATCACATGAGAGCCTAGCAACATTTTAGGCGATCGTTTCTGTAAGAATATATAATAATAATTCTTTATTGAAGCTAATTGTACTTAAGTCAAGTTACATTTACAAAAATTTTACAAAAATGTTACAAAAATTTGAATGTTTTGAACTCCATTATATTATAAAAGGCTCCCGCTATTAAAAAGATTTTCAATTTTTTTCTAAATTGATATACAAGGTGTCTCAAAAGAAATTTTATATTTAGTGGATCGATTAAAAAAAAAGTAAGCCGTATATAGAAAAAATGTTTATTAATTATTAAAAAACACTTTTTGGGGATTTATTTCTTAAAAATAATATCGTCTAAATGTAGACCCTCGCGTTCTCGGCACACACTTAATCGAACAGTAAAATTACTTATGACGTCTCGGCAGGTGGACTCAGGGATGGCTGCCATTTCGTGACGGATATTTTCTTTCAAATGCGCCAGTGAAGTCGATTTATTAGCGTAAACTTTAGATTTAAGGTAACCCCATAGGAAAAAGTCCATAGGGGTTAAATGTGGACTGCGTGGAGGCCAATATATGTCACCTCTCCGGGAGATCAATTTGCTTGAGAAAATTTCACGAACACGTGGCAGAAACATATTGGACGTGTGTGAAGTTGCTCCGTCCTGTTGGAACCATGTTCTTTGGTTATAGCCAGGAAAGTTTTGCAGTTCAGGTACCAAGAAGTTGTCTAGCATCTCCACATAACGCTCTGAATTCACTGTAACTACACGCCCCCTTTCGTCTTCAAAAAAGTAAGGGCCGATAATTCCTCGCGCCGACATCGCAGCCCATACGGTCAGTTTAGGCGAATGTAGGGGTTTCTGATGTTTGCGTTTCGGATTCTTTGCACTCCAGTAGCGGCAGTTCTGCTTATTTACGTGGCCATTAAAAAAAAAATGAAAATGAGTTTCATCCGAAAACAAAATGTTGGTAAACGTTGAAAATCGCTCAATCACCTGATTTACGAAATTAAGCCTCTGACTGGCATCTTGGGGCTTTAATTCTTGCACCAATTGAATTTTGTAGGGGTGCAGCTTTAGGTCTTTGTGCATAATGCGATGTAATGATGATCTATGCACATTTAAAGCACGTGCGCGCTTCCGAATTGAAAGGTTCGGGTCGTCACGAACAGACTGATTAACATTCTCCACGTTTTCTACCGTTCTTGATGACCTAGGTCGCCCGGATTTTGATTTATCCAGCGTTGTACCAGTTTCTTCAAACTTTTTAACCCAATGTCGAATGAGAGGAATGCTTGGCGCATCATTTAAGTGGCGAAAACCTCGAATACTGCAGAATTTTCTACACGCTACAGTCGCCGAATCACCGTTTTTGTAAAACTCTCGCACGCATAACGCGCGGTCTGCTCCCGAGAAACGCTCCATAGCGAATGAATTCCCAAGAGCCAGGCTACCCATTGACATAACCTCCGCGCCCCTCGGATACGTTGCGTTCACGCAGTAAGCTAAATAAATATAAAATTTCTTTTGAGACACCTTGTATATTTAAATTTATGATTGGTACAGGCAGATTATTATAGAGATCTATACCCTTAATCAGGGGCAGATTTCCTATCGAGCTATATTTATACCTCGGTATAGAGAATAAATCCTTCCCTCTCGTGTTTTGATTATGTACACAATGTTTAAGGATGCTGTTTTTGTTTTCCTTAATAAACATTAGGATACTCAAAATATATAGAGACGGGACTGTCAGAATTTTTAATTGTTTAAAAATTGGCTTGCATGACATATGTGGTTTAATAGCAGCCATTATTCTAATGACCCGTTTCTGGATTATGAAAATCCTCTGCAAGCCAAAAGAAGCACCCCATAGTTTAAGGCCGTAGGTTACTGTTGACTAGGTTTGCCAACATTGCATCGATGCTGACCCGAAAAATAATTATTATGATTTAGGTGGGGGGGGGGGGTATTACAAAATTAAATATTCATTGTTCAAGGCAAATAATAATATTATTAATATTTCTGAATAATTTAACAATCATAAAATAAAATTATAAATTTTATAAAACATTTACACTCACAACATAAAATGAAAAAACAAATCTGTCATAAGTTACAGGTGCATAGACTATGAACAAATGGAACTAAATTTTTATGAAAAAAATAAGAATGTTATTTTCTAAAATTATATTTCTTGTCACTTTGTGATGTCAATGACAAGTCGACTTAAGCGAACGACATACCACTGCGCAGCTAAAAGCGGTTAACTTGAAGAATTTTATTGCGAACCCGGAGCCCGAAAATTGGTCGCCAAACCCGGAATCTCCGGGTCAAAATGACTATGTTGGCAACCCTACTGTTGACTGAAAATATGTAAAATAGGCCAATCTAACAATCTCCGCAGACACCGTATTCGTCAATCTTTTAATCATATAATAATTTATATAGATAATAGTTGATATAATAGTGTTCGTTTGTCCAGAGCAACTTGAGGAGCAGGTAGAGTAGAGCAGGAAATATAACTTCTAAATAAAGAAATTTTTTGACAAGTGTTATTATAACAATAAAAATTACTTATCATGAAAGGTTTTTACGCAATATTCTAAATAATTATTATATTTTAGATGGATCTGCTCAGTGAACAAATAAAAAAATAATCTATAAACAAAAAATATACTGGTCTTTTTAGATAGTATTACCTTTGAAATTTCAATAGGAAATGTTCAGGTGCAGAACAACGAATATACAAAAATAAACGACAATATTTTTTCTTTGGTAAATAGCTGTTCGTTTGCGAAGATCGGGCAACACACCTCAAACTTGTTCTTGGAGCCACATGATCATGATCTAATTGCTCGACTTAAGCAATCTAGATCACACAAACGAACAAACCTAATGTATTCGCACTCGAACGAAATATATATTGACACAACTCATGTCGTTCCATATACTCCACGTGACTTAGAGGAGGTGGTGGAAAATTTGCCACCTATACTGGAATTACTCCCACTCCTCGACCACTTCAAGCAAAAAAGCCAGACATAGTCCTATTGAACCACGAAACGCTCGAAATATTCATCGAATTCTCGTGTCCAGCAGAGAAAAACATCTTTGAAGGAGGTCGAAAAGCTAGAAAAATACTCTGACTTTCTGTCTGAGCTTCGGCAAATATACCGGAACGCAGAATTAAGATTGTGGAGCTTATCATGGTCGTTCTAGGCGGAACGAAGGCGTCCTTCAAGCAGGAACTTATCATCATTCCTGCCTGCAGATCAGTTTCACAGTTTTCTTTTCTCTGCAGAGTACAAAAAGCATGTTTGCTTGGTTCTCTAAGCACTCTGAGGATGCACGACGTAATGCACTAGCTGCTGCCGCACATCTAGAAGATCTGAGATGCGGCAGTGTGATTCTTCCCATCAGGTATTTGCGTATGACGTGCTACCATGTGGTAAGCCTAAAGTTCATACCTGGTGAAGGATGGTTTAATAACTAAATCACTACCACCTGTGTGTAGGTCATACACCTCAATTATTTTCTCAACAACCTTATGTATATTGAGAGAGAAATGTACTGACTATACTTGTTTTTATAAAAATAAAGTTCTAGTATCAGTCTAGCTATTTAATTTAAACATAGGAACAAATAAAAGTTTTGGTTAGGATACATGGTAATGAAAAAATGAAAAATAAATTAAAAACATGACCCCGAGGAATATTTCAAGATGAGTTAGTAAGATCTACGTCTTACAGAAATATGCGTCAAGTGTGTACTATTTAAAAATGTAAAAATGAGGTTAGAAGCTTCTGTTTTACATCAGTTCGTTCCCCTGACACAGGGTGGTATATTCTTGCTGATGCACACGGAATTTTAATGTTTCATTACATTTTAATTTTTACTAAGTGAAACGCTGAAAAGCACCGTACAAAGTGAATTCATTAATTTGTTTGACTTTGAAACCTGAAATAAAAAACTTGTTAAAGATTGAAAAATACCTGGTTTATTGGACACTACAAAATGGAAACGGGGCATTTAATATAATTTAAAATTTATGAAAACTGAAAGCAGTTCTAAAGACAATAGTTTTGTAATAGTTTTATTCGTACTTCGCATCTTTTGTGTTATACATGTAGATTTTGCTGTAAAGTAAATACAAATAATAAGAAAGATATTGCATTTCAGATAAAGCCCATATATTCATCTATACCAGAGCTTTCCAACGTTTTTATCTGCTCGGCGCTCTCAGTATTCCTTAGGGAAAAAGATGACACCCCAAAAGAAAAAGATAAATAAATTGTTTAAAATAATATACTGAGTTTTACTATTATTTTAAAGATTCATTTAAAATTGATTTTATAATAATATTATTTTTTTAATTGTTAATACAATGAAATTTTTAGTAAAAGACTTTTACTAACGACTTAGTAGAAATGGACCAAATTATGGAAGAATTATTAGGTCCTTAAGGATGAAATTTGTAGAAAAAAAGGCAAAGTTGGTTGATAACTTACAAATATAAGGAATTATTTTATTCATCAAAATATCCCATATTTTCTATACACATTTGCCATTTAAGCGGTAGGTTGTTCAGGCCGGTGGTATAAAACCCTGGTGGACGAGAATTAATTCCTGGAAGGCTAGTTTTACAGCATTGTCGGAATTATACCGTTTTCCCATTAAAAAGTTGTCCAAATTGCGGAAGAAGTGGTAGTCAATGAGGGCTAGGTCTGGTGAGTATGGAGGATGATGAAGAAGTCCCAACTTCAATTCCTGTATTGGTGCAGTGTATGGTCTAGCGATATCCTGCAATAAGACAGAAGTCGATTTGTTGACCAATCTAGACTGTTTTTCTTGAAGTTTTTGCATCATTTCGTTCAGTTGGTTGCAGTATATTTCTGCTGTGATCGATGAGCAAGTTTTTTTTTTAATTTGGTTTTTAAGTTACCTGTACGAAATTTGGCGAACCAATTTGATATTGTCTGCTGCGTAGTAACACTAGAGCCAAATACACTATTAATGTTTCGCGCGTTCTGTGATGCTGTAGTTTTACGTAAGAACTCATACTTCATAACAGTGCGAATATCCAACCGTTCCGTTTTCAACAAAATTAATTTTTAAAGAAGTTTTTAATATTTTTTATAGCATACAATGATTTCTCTAAACAGGAGAGATGTGTAGCTTTCTAACAAAAAAAAAAAAAAGAAAAAATTAACAGAACGGTTAAATATTAAGCCAATGTCAAATAATAAGTTGTTAAAGTTGGCAATATTATTAACTACATATTTCATCTTGACGACCTGATATATAGTGATGTCAAAGAGATAAGACTCCTAATCAACATAAATAAGATAAGAGTAATGACAAATTAAGTGCTAATTGGTAATTTGTCAATCTCGGGTGGATCCATTGATCAAGTGTCTCACTACAAATACCTGGAACACGAAATCACTATCGGCCCGGACAACCAAACCATAGAGATTAGTAGAAGAATTGGTTTAGGATGGGTAGCTTTTGGAAATATCAGGCACATTTTAAGGTGATTACCCCATCTGCTTGAAGAGAAAGATATTTGATCAATGTGTATTATCAGTCTTCGCCTATGCTGCTGAGACTCCCAAATAACGCGAAAATCTGTGAAAAAAATTACGAGTTGTTCAAAGATCCATGAACAGAGCGATTGGCGTTACACTTTTGGATCGAAAAACAAATTTGTGGATCAAGCAGCAAACAAAAGTTTGCGATATTATTGGAAGAATTACACGTCTGAATTGACAGTGGGCAGGCAACGTTGCTAGAGCCAATAATGGTTGATTGACCAGGAAAGTACTAGAATGGTAGTCTAGAGATAGTACTAGAAACCGAGGTGGACGGATGTTATCAAGAGACTAGTCGGTATTTGGTTGCAGGTGGCATAAAACGGAGAAGATTGGAGATGCAAAGGGGAGGCCTATGTTCAGCAGTGGACGTTAATGGCTGTTAAATAATGATGATAATGTATACAATGAAATATTAAAAATACAGAAATATCTGTAGTCAAAAGTCCACTTCGCAAGATTTTAACTGCAAACAGCTGCAGCTCCGAAATTAAGTATTTTGCCGTTACCCCAAATCAATACCGATCACCACAATTAAATTAGTAAGTAGAGCTACCAATGCATGCAGCACATTGAGTCATTGTATATCATAACTTTTAAACGAAATCTTTGTTTTACGCACGACGATAGTGATGGTTTTTAATTAAAAATTGAGTAAATTTAGATAAATAGCGAGCAAAAGAAATCATTTCCAGTACCAATCTGTCCAATATTATTTACATAGATGATATAGATTGCCGACCCTTGGTACATACAATATGTTTTTACCAACCGCCAACATATATAAGGGAGGTATTGTGATCATACCGATTTTGACATTTAGAGATTTCGATGGATCTCCACGAACTGAGGTCCCTACATATTGTTTTGACTATTTTTAGCATCCGTCTGTCCGTCTGTCCGTCTGTCCGTCTGTCCGTCTGTCCGTCTGTCCGTCTGTCCGTCTGTCCGTCTGTCCGTCTGTCCGTCTGTCCGTCTGTCCGTCTGTCCGTCTGTCCGTCTGTCCGTCTGTCCGTCTGTCCGTCTGTCCGTCTGTCCGTCTGTCCGTCTGTCCGTCTGTCCGTGTGTCCGTCTGTCCGTCTGTCCGTCTGTCCGTCTGTCCGTCTGTCCGTCTGTCCGTCTGTCCGTCTGTCCGTCTGTCCGTCTGTCCGTCTGTCCGTCTGTCCGTCTGTCCGTCTGTCCGTCTGTCCGTCTGTCCGTCTGTCCGTCTGTCCGTATGTCCGTCCGTCCGTCCGTCCGTCCGTCCGTCCGTCCGTCCGTCCGTCCGTCCGTCCGTCCGTCCGTCCATCCGACCGTCCGTCCGTCCGTCCGTCCGTCCGTCTGTCTGTCCGTCTGTCCGTCTATCCGTCTGTCCGTCTGTCCGTCTGTCTGTCTGCTCGTCCGTCTCTATGTGTACGGTTGACTTAAAATGGAAGTTTCCTCGTGTCGATTTTAAGATTTTTGCGAATATTTCACAACAGAAAAATTCTCGAAAAAATTTATTGAACAAAAGCTGCTATAAAAGCAATTACTAACAACTTTTATTTGAGACATTTTTTGATAAAACGAAAAAAAATTGAAAAGTCTCAATTGTTTCATACTTATATGTAACGTTTCCATGGTCATGATAAATTATATCTCTGTTAGAAAATATTAGGCCAAGTTATTTCTTACTCTGCTGCTCGAATGTATTTTATACAAGTACATTGTGATGGCGGTCGGTCCTGTGGTGGCCACATCTGATTTTTTTTTATGTTCAAGAACATCTCAGCTGCATATACAATATATAAAGTGATATGATAAACTAATAGTGTATTTTTTACAGCTTCAACTTGCTTTTTGGGTTTTTTGGGTTTTCTGCCATTGGAGGTTCCAGTGCTGCTTTATTTTCTTTTTCATAAGGTTTTTAGTACTGTATTGAGCATGGCATTGGGCAAGCCAGTGGTGTTACAGCTTCTTTGGCGGTGGCTTCTACATTTTCACTTTCGTAGATGTCAATATAGGACGGTACCCGCACAACTGATATTGCAGTACCCCGAATGATGGCCTCATGGATGTTTTCCTCGATCTTCAGCACAAGCCTATTGTGCGAATATATTTGTGGCATACTGTTGATTGCGCTCAAGGAATCTGTAGAAATAATTGATTCCTTTCAAGAAATCAAATCAGTCTCAACACAAGTGTTGAGGTCGTGTGCTATGGTCTTTGTGTTCCTGAGAATACTGAAGACTTCAGCTGTAAAAACATATTTCATGTTCGGCGACTGATATTTTTGAACTTCTTCGCCAATTTCTGCTGCTTCTCCGATCTGGTTTTTGATTTTGGATCTGTGCATTAATATTGGTGATCATCACCGGTTTTCATCTGAACACAGAATCTAAAATCCTATTTTACCGATTCTAATTTAAGTTTTTCTTTCTTATATAGAAATTAAAAATGTTATAGATCACTTAAAAATGCTTTTATGGTGATATGTAACATTAATTCTTTCATGTCATTGAAATCCAATAAAGAGTTAAAATTGCAACATCGAGCACTTTCAGAATTAATAGCGTTATATATTGCACAGTATTGAAACGATACTGAGCTGTCCACCATAGAATTTACGATCCAGAGGACAAAGGGAAGGAGTGAATATTTCCATTCATTCAGGCCGGCTAACGTATTATTAATTTCTATTCACACACGCTAGGAGAAATTTGAGATCTTCATTGTTCGACAATATTTCGCACAGAGACATATAGGATTTCAATTTAATGATTTTTAGAACGACTGAATGATTTCTAAAGTAAACAGAATAGTGAGTTGGGTATTTTTCCTATATGTGTATCTTTTTATAATTTTTGTCAAAAAAACTATGAACTGCACTGTGTATATGGTGAGAATAATCTTATTGAACGCACCACCACTGAAACATAATGTGTGTTTCGTCGATCAAAAAAATAAGCTGAGGATTTAACGTGTTTTATCTTAGATTCAAACAGTATATCACCCTTAAAACAAAACAAATCTCTAACCTTATGTTCAGGTAAAAGTACTCAAAACTAGAGACAAGAGAATAAAAACTCTCAAAGGGATAAAGACACACTCAAAGACAGGAGAGTACAAGAAACAAACGGAGGCATCGAGCCAAGAGAACTTCGATACACCATAGCATCCTAACCTGTCATATCTGTCAGAAAGAAATCACTTGAGAACTTCACAAAATGCACTCACCGGCGAAGAAAAGGGAGTCAACAATGGCTTCCAACGTTAGGTACTCATATCTGCACACTGCTCATTGATGGCACACACTTAAAGTAATCTACCGTAAAGAAAATCTACAGAGCGTAACAGTAAATTTATTTTAAGAGGTCCCATATGTAAAATGTCATATGTTAATACATTTTGCGGAAAACAACTGAAAATGGCAAATAATAGTTGAACAATTTTAAATTATTCAAAGACGGCAAAAAACAATAAAACAATTTTTTAGGGACACCATTTTTATTGGTTATTCGAATGACTTTAAACCTGGGTCCATATATCGAACCGATCTTGTAATTTATCGCGTAATGTAATGCTCGTTTTAAATCTACGTGTCAAGTATTGACCGACTGGATACCATTCAACTAAAAAAGAGAAGAAGAGACAGACAAAGAAAAAAATGGTACGATATTAAAGAATACTCTGGTTGTCTGTGGAAAAGAAACAGCGAAGGACAAAAAGAAATGAAAGTATGTTGAGAAGGCCTATGTCTTAAAAAGTGTGTAAAATGGATTTTATTATTATTATTAAGTCCGTAAGATACAACTCCCTCCCCCAGATGCGCGCCTTAGTACAGCAATTATGTATAAATTTTTTCCATACAGATAGATATATCAACAAAATGGCGTAAGAGCGAAATAGAACACCACCATTCATTTCTTTATTATTAGAAATACAGAACAATTCTATGAAGCAAAGTTGTAGGAGACCAATAGAGACATCTGCTTATAGAAGAAAGTATTTTTTAGAACCAGTGGTTCTCAAGCTATAGCACAAAGTTATATATATTTTTAAATAATTTACATATTTTTTTATCCATTTGACAGTATATTTTTTCCGAATTCAACACTTTGTATATATTTATATAAAAAAAAATAGTAAGAAAAATTCTTTTGGAATTAAAAAAATTGTATTTTTAAAATTAGTGTACAGTAGTAGAGACCTTAATTGCTACTTATAAATAATATACTATTTCATTCGATTAAAAACAGATTTAGAAACAGCTTTAATTGTTTTATCTCTTGTCAAAATTTGCAACGATTTTTTCTCAATATTTTTTTCATGATAAGCCGCATGCAGAGCTCTTAAATCAATAGACTTTACACTATAACCTGTACTCTCTTGATTGTCACTAACAAGTTTGTCATATGGTAAGACGTGCAACCGTTCAGACTTCTAAATTTAATACGTTGTTCTTTGTTGCTTGTGGATAATTTTCTAAACTTAAAGCTAGAGAGTTGTTTTAATGATACAGACATATAAACACATTGGCTATCTCAGTCTAGTAGAGAGGCCGTAGATATTGTATGCCTTTACATAACCTAACAAAATGTCATCATTTACAAATCTTGCTCAAAATTACAAAGACCTTCAGTAAATATGATCAATTTAGGTAATAAGGTTAGGTTTATTTAGTTAAAATCTAGGACAGCAGAAATATAAAAAGGATAATAGATAATAAACATTTTACGAAGCCATCGTAGTTGTTTAAAGACACACAGGTGTCGGACTATTCGTAACCCATTTATTTCCATAAGCTGTAAACGCTACGTTGAACGTTAAAATAATGTATTAAAACATATGCATAACGACGTTTTTAAAGAGCTTTAAATGCACTTTTAGGATATGAATGTGTACATAGTTGAATTCAGAAAAAAATTCGCTATGAAATATATCTAAAAAATGTGTATAATCTAATTTTTAAAAATATTAATTTTAAATATTACTTTGTGCTCTAGCTTGAGAACCACTGGTATACAAATTTTCTTGATGTCCTACAATTTAGTTGTTGGTGTGAACAACTAAAAAATAAAATTATGGTGGTGCCATTTCGCTATTACACCCAGTGACGGACTTTCGCTCGAGACAAAAAAGACATTTGTCTTGGGCCCGTAATTTTCAAGGGCCCGGATTTGGGAGGTGAGGTCCTTTTTTTTTCTCTTCACTTGGATTTGGGAGGTGAGGACCTTATTTTTTTTTTGCTCTTCACTTGGATTTGGGAGGTGAGGACCTTTTTTTTTGCTCTTCACTTTGAACGCCTCTAGGTTGAGGGCCCGTAAAACATAGGTTGAGGGCCCGTAAATCATAGGTTGGGGGCCCGTAAATCAAAAGTGTCTTGGGCCCGGTGAAGGCTTGATCCGTATATATTAGCCCGGAACTGATAGCGGGGACTGGAAAGAAATCTATTATTTCCAGTACAAAATATATATATATATATTCCAGAAATGTATAATAACAAAGTATATTTTCCATAGTAATTTATTATGGCTTTCCAAGGTTGTACTAATTTTTTAACACCCTCTTTATAGAAGTTTTCTGGTTTTCACTTGAAATAACTGTGATTTTCAACATCGGTGATATTTTGAAAATTTTTATCGCTGTGTATATTTTCCATAAACCTAAATAGGTGAATATAGTAAGGCGCGAGGTCGGGTGAATACTGTGGATGTGGAATAATATCCCAGTTTAGGTTCTGATTTAGTCTCTTTAATCGTTGAAATGGTCACCCTAACACAAGAAGTAAAAACAAGAAATAAAACAAAAGCAATTAACACAGGTAATACAGAATTTCCAAATTACATAAAAGTTGATATATTAGCGGGAAGTTGTGATAAAATATTCTGTCAAACACAACAATATTCTTTCATTTAACAACCTTTTGTCTATAAGCGATATTTACAATTTTAAATTACTTACAATTTAATATATTAAAGAAGCAGGTAGGCATTATATTTACGAAATCTGAGACTAGACCCGGAAGAAGCATCACTTAACTTGCTAATTTTAAGATATTTTCATATTTTAGAGAGGAAGATGTTGATTATCATGATGAACATCCACGTCCACCACGGATAAAGAAAAAGAAGAAGACAGTTTCGGAGTAGATATCCTTGTTCTATAAAATCTTATTTAGCCTTGTAGATACAAATTACAGACGAACACAGACGATGAAAGAAAATTCTTTGCTTCTTAATTTAATTAAGTTTATTGTACGTTACTTGTATTAAATGTGTCTATTATTCTACTTCACCCCAATTTCTTGTTTATCGCTATGATTCAGTAGTTTTCTTGTCACAATCTTACGATCTCCTCCACGTTTCGTAACAATTTACTTTTTTTAACAATCATTAATTTATTATTGTAATCTGAAACTTATCTCCATAGCAATAAAATTAAAATACCACGTCGCATATTTGTTTTCTCCATTGCAAAAGTACATTACGGTTTTCTCGCAATAACTCACGCCAAAGGGAACAATAAGAAGTGAAACTTTTGTTTGATATGCAGGTAAATTGTCTGCCTTGCGGCTATATTAAGCGTCATTATGGGAGTTGCTTTTAATATCTATATTTTAATTACTTTCACAGCGGGGTGCTACAACTCGCGGTGTGAACTTCCTAACGTTAATCCACTGTGTGCCGCGCTTATTATATGGGGGGTAAGGACCAGATACTGAGACATTGTTTGCTAAATTTTAATCACGAGCTTAATTTTTAATATTTACTTTACAGTTTTTAGAGGATTCGATTTTAATATATCCTACTTTGACGAATGCAATTAAAAGCTATTTCCAATAACGATAAAACCGAGTTTCACCCCTAAATCTGTTCAAGGAAACTGAATTGAGATCAAAGCTTGTAAAATTAATATTGTTTTCTTGTTTTCATACTTTCTAGACCCCATATGCCTATTTTATTAGGACAAAGACCTCCCGCATTTCTCTTCAAAGCTCCATAGTCTACAACATTCTTCTCCAAGTGATCCAGTTCCTGATTAAGGTTTTTATGGGCCGAATGGATAGAATTGACTCATAAAGCAGGTCAATATAAATGGTCGATAGAAGTATTCGATAGAAGTGGTCGATAGAAGTGCAAAAAAATGAAATTCCGGGCTTCGAAGCCCGAAATTCGCGACCCTTGGCCTATACGTAAATCCAGCAATGATCAATTCCATTACTGTTATTCACCCACCTCTGTTGGGATTGTCCTCCATTTCTCACTTTTGATCACGATTTTTTATATGATTTAGCCTTCCAGTTATTTAGAATTAGCTTCGTAGTTTAGCTAAATTCTAAACAATTGGGGTTTGCCAAATTCTAGCGAGTAAAGTGAGTAGAAACGTGAAATGGTGAAATTGTGTAAAGAATTTCATTACTGGTTAAAGGTGAACAATTATATTATGTTTTTTTATATTATGTGATTTTATTATTAAGCAACACAGTTTTCATTTCCATCGTTACTAGTGATTGACAGCAATGTAATAGCTATTTATGCAACAAGTATCGAAATGAGAGTATTTTGGGCACTAGATGTGAAAATTCACGCCGATGGCCGCAGACAGAGGTGGACAACAGGTCGTGTTCCTAAAACTCATTTCGCATGTGTTGCATACAAGTTTTTTTCTATAACTGTAAAAAAATCTAAAATTAAATATTTCTGAAACTATATATATATATATATATATATATATATATATATATATATATATATATATATATATATATATATATATATATATATATATATTAATGGTAGGCCAGTAACAATTGAAACTGATTGCCTACTATTGTTCAGCTAAGTTCAAAAATAAAAAATAATAATAATAATAATAAATAAAATAAAAAATACTATTGTATATTTAAGGACAAATATAATATAATAATCACAAATAATTACAAAGAAATGAAAAACAAAATAACATGCAATGCAATGGATATTTTACAATATTTTTTTCATATCATTTCTTTGTTTTTCTTCCAGTGTCTCTCTCTTTCTTCCTATTATCCTTCCGGCTTCCCTGTCCTATCTCCTGCTTTCTTGCCTCCAGTTCTTTCGCCCACCTTTCTCCCTTGCCTTCCGCACATTCCTCTTCCATCTCTCTGCATCTCTTCGCTAAATGCTCCAAGGTTTCCTCTTCTTCTTTGCACATTCTACAAAGCCTGTGCTCTGGCTTTGTCCAGTACCTCTTCAAATATCGCGGTGTTCCGATCACTCTTAACTCTTTCTATCTTTTCACACTCAGCGATTTGTCTATTATGTCTGTTCTTTCATGTTCCTTTACCTCCTTATCCCCCCTTCTCAATTCTTCTACTACATCTGTTCCTCCGTTTCCCTTTCTCTCTGCTTCTCTTATGTCCATTCTACACCTGCAAAAGTACTCTTTTCTTGTCTCTCCCCATGCCGACAATTCCCTCCATTCTTTCTTCCCATCATTCTCTTATTATTTTTCTGTTCTTCTGGCTTTCTCCTCATATTTCACTGCCCTGGCTCCGGCAACCACTTTCAGCTTTTCTCTCTTCATTTCCTGTCTCACAATATATCCTGGTGTCGTTCTGGCAATAAAATTAGTGAAGAATTAGTGATTCGGGTATTTCTTTAGAAATCGAGACCACAGCAAAAGTCGCTATATCTGTGTTACCAGATAAATCCAAAATACTAAACTAGCGAAACTATACGAAACTAGCTCTAATAAATTTGAAAGATGTTCTGACGGGAAAAAAAAGAACGTGCTATGTTTGAAAAGTGGTGTTAGCATATTTTGGAGAAATATCTATAAATTGTGAATCCTTTTACATTCCTTGCTGCGGACGACAATTTACGTAAAAATAATATAAATTTTAGTAAATGCTATTAGCGAATGTAATTGCATTCTTTAAAAAAATATATATTCAAATTATGGTCTTTAGCAGTAGTTTTCACTCTAATATTGAAAAAAAAAATATATATATATTGGAAATACAGTATACATATTGTATTAAATTTTGCTCACCTCCAAAATAGAAGTGATGAGCAAAACAAAAAAAGGTTCTTACTTTCAAAATCCAAGTGATGACAAAAAAAGATCCTCATCTCCAAAATCCAAGTGATGAGCAAACAAGAGGCCTCATCTCCAGAATCCAAATGATTAGCAAAAAAAAAGGTCCTCACCTCCAAAATCTAAGTAATGGGCAAAAAAAAGGTCTTCACCTCTACGCGAGGGGGAAAAAGTATAAGCCGACACCCAAGTAATTTGTACTAAATTTAAGAAAAAGGAACCCTTTAGGACAGGGGTTCCCAAACTTTTTTGACCGTCGACCCCCCAGAAGAGTTTCTCTACTTCTTATCGACCCCCTCTATTTTACAATTACGTTATTATAATAGAACAAGCAAAAAATACGCTTATGTGATTTTTTATATTGTTTATTGTAGTGTTGTATTTATATTTCATTTATTCAATATAATTATATCTAATCAGATGCAATACAATAATATTATTAAATAAAATTTACTGTCATTGTCAATGTGACGTGTGTGGTTGGTGACTTTTTCCAAGATTAGCAATGTCGGGTTCAAAATGATTTAATTTCAGCCTTAAACCGCCACGGAATTCTACGTCTTACTTGTTTCTCTGTTTTGCCCAGATGGAATTAACATGGCTAAAACCAGCTTCAACCATATACGAGTTTGGAAATGCTAGCAAAAAGTGAACTACCATTTCCGAAAGTTTTGGATATTTCTGTCTTCTAACATTTACATTTGACCAAAAGTAGCTTAATGTAACATTTTTAAAAAGCGTTTTATCTTCAAGATCAACCGACAATTCAATAAATTCATCTTGTATAGCACTTTCGATGTTTTCAACATCTGCAGAAAAGGGCGCGATAATCCAATCTGGGATGTGCATTTTTTCTAAATCCTCAAAACGTAATTTAAAATCCACGCTCAATTTTTGAAGATGCTTTGTGTATATTTCCTAGTCTTCATCTTTTGCTTCCAAATTGTCGTAAATTCGAAAAATATTGAAAATCTCTTCGTAACAATGAAGATCTAAATAAATCTAATTTAACTTATATTTATATATAACTGTGTAGTTATTATACTAGTAGTTTTTAACTTTTTTTCATCGACACCCAAGCGAGCCCCGAGCTAGAATCGACCCCCGGGGGTCGATATCGACCACTTTGGGGACCCCTGCGTTAGGACCTTGTGTGGAACCCCAGAGTTCCATGGAACACAGTTTGAATATCGTTGGTCTATAGTGATTTTTTGAGCTTACATTTGTCACTTTTAGTTAATAGTGCTTAAAAGTGACATAATTTAAGCATTAGTACCTGAAAGTGACACATTTCAAAACTAAAAACACAACTGAAATTTTAGTTTTTCATTTATTTTATAATAGTACAGTAAGATCTTTTTTAATATAAACGCATTGTACATTGTTGTCAATCAATGGTACTTATGGAAATGGAACTGTATGTTGCGTGACAAAATAAATTCACTGTAAATGCAGTAATATGGAGTAATTAAATATTAGTTATAATTGCTGTAATTATATAATGCTAATAATAATAGCTGACTGTAATGTTTTAGCACCAACAGAATATAACAATAATGAAGACATGACATGGTTGTGTGCAGGAACGGCTTGGCAATATAAGTTTGGTGCAATTGTCTCGCTTGACTGACCGAGAATTGAATAAATCTTTTTGATTGAATATCTTTGTTTCACACAGGGGCGCAGCCAAGGGGTGGGGGCGACGGGCCTGGGCCCCAGGACCAGCAGATTACACGGCGCTGATCGGGGAGTTGAAGATAAAATTTGTTAACCACAAACAGTGGCGCAGCTAAAGGGAGGGCTGACGGACCTGGGCCCCTCCCAAGACCAGTAGATTACACGGCGTTGCTCGGGGAGTTGAAGATAAAATTTGTTAACCACAGCCAGTGTCGCAGCCGGGGGGGAGGGCGACGGACCTTCAGAATGTAATTTTAAAATGACACCTCAAACGTGAAATAGAGTAGAAATAGTAGAAACATAATAAAGAGAGTAGTTTTGGAGACAATCGCGCTCTTAAAATCGGTATTTGGTTTTATTTTGTAGATAAATGTGAATATCAATATCTTCTTAGGTATTTTTGATGTTTTACACACAAAAAGGACTGATATAAGTTGTACTGAACAACAGTGCCGTATTCAGAGGGGGGGGGGACACAAGCCCCCTCTGAAGGTCCAATGAAATGAAAATTTAACAAATTTATCATAATCGTACAGCAAAATAACTTATGTATTTTACAATAATAATAAGCTATATTTTATTATTAGTGTTGAAATTAACAGAAAATGCATATTCACATGCTATTTTTAGGTTTTCGTAGGTATAATCAAGAAATCCTTATTCCGTCACATGATTCTGTTCGTTCGGTACAATTTGCAGCCAAGCGGCTGATTTAGAGAACTGAACATAATTAGAGAAATATTGAGACTTCAAAAATATATCCCGCGAAAAATATAAATAAATATGTATTTATCGAAGAAAAAATCAAGTGAAAGTTTTTGATATATGGATTAACAATTACATTTTTTTATCAACAAATAATGGAATTATTATTTGATATAAACATCAATATCCAACAGCAAGGGTGTCGAACTGATTTGGGTCGCAGTCTATTTTACATACAAAATGATAAGCAGTGACGGAACTTTAAATATCCCGAAGGGTTTCTTGACATTTTTTTATAAACAGAAAAGGGGAAGAGAGTATATTTTACATCTTTAAATATATTTTTCCCCTAAATAAGCTCAAGTGATTTTGATTACCGCATCAGGGGCCACAAAAAATGAGGTTGTGGGCCGTATGCGGCCCGCTTGCCATCGAAATTTGATTTGGCCCTTCCCAAGACAAAGTCCTGGCTGCGCCACTGGTTTTACATAATTATAACATTTTAATTTTTCCAATTACCATTCTCACAATGTGCAAATGCTAGATAAATTAACATAAACATAATTCGTTTTCAAACCTCCTGGGTGGCAATATCTTTTTCTTATGTGCTGTTATTGGCAGGTGTGCCATAGTATCGTTTGAGTTGTCACGTGTAGTGATACATCTATTATTTATCTTGTTATTAATTTTAAAATGAATCATTTTATTTGTAGTTCTTTTTAAATATAAATAAAAAAATGTCCAATACAAATTGCTAAAATAAAAGTCTGTAATAAATCCTTTGTAAACCACAGTTTATAACAAATTTACTGGTCAATAACCTTTTTTTACTATTTACACCTATAATATTTTAGTCGTATCAGAAAACGTTGTCGATTAACGACAATAGTGTACATTTAGTAGTTTTTTTTAATCGTTGTATGTATTCTGAACGCCGGCGGCTGCATATAGGAGCGGAACCATAAATCGATAAGAGTGTTAGAGCGATCGGCTCTAGTAGTTCAACTATACAACACCTGTGTACTAGAGAACTTTACACTCTTGACAATTCTGAAAAATTGATTTTTTATAAAACCAAACAAACCTTAATGCGTCTCTGCTTCGTATACAAATATTTATATCTGTATAATTAGCAGAAAAACTGACAATCAAAAACCAAATCTTAGGTCAGCATCAATGTTTTCCGGAACAACAACCTATTTTTGACGACCTGTTACGGGCAAAAATTTGATATTTATTTATTTTTATAAAGATTAGGTAACCAGTCAGTCAGAACAATAATTCGGTTGGTCTAATTGTGAAATAAAACGCGTTGGCTACGACTTGTTTACTTGCGACTCAGTTACCTAGAAAAAGGCAAAATATACAAATAAAAAATAATAAGAGAGCTGTGATACATTTGTTTCATTCTAGAAATTTTGGTTTATGACAGAAGCAAATCTATTCTATATCGACAATTATAACGAAAGTGATTGTGAAATATTTGTATATTTGTCGACCTTTTAAAAAAGGGATTTGAATATTGCTGAAGATATTAGACTGGGCGTCTATGCGATTAAATTCGGATCGAAATCATTATTCGAAATTTCAAACTTTCAGAGCCGCATACCATCTTAGGAAATTTTATTTGTATATTTTTCTTTCTTTATTGTAACTGATGTCTATAATACAGTGACCTGTTGTAAAACGCAAATTTCACTTTTAGGCTCTTTTTTAGACCTTTTTGTCTTTGACACCGTGAAGTAGTCAATACAAATCGGTGTACGGCGAAGATCAGGAGCACCCGAGCTGAGGGAGGGGCCTACAAATACAAGAAAGCCTCATCTTGCTCTACCGTCTCGCTGCTGGTCACATATAAGCTTATATAGAAATGTAATAGCATTGTGATATAAATTTATTTATTGTTGTAATATTTATTCTAAATTGTTCATTTTTCGTTCATTGTTAAAATTATCAGTTAGTTTGTTCATATATACTCTAAATTATTCTAAAATACGGGTTTGGAATTCCATTGTCGCAATTTTAGAAGTATTACCGTTTAAATAGTATCTATTTTTTATTTAAGATTCGTATTATTATTTTTTTTTTTAAATATAACATAAATTGGTATTTAATTATTAATATATTTATTTATCAACTACAGTAGTCTAATATTTAATAGTATAGTCTGGTGACCGTCAATAAGTATTATATTTTATACCTTTCCAGCCGGTAAAAAGGATTTACTGGTCGGTCCTTATTAGTAAATTTTTTTAGACCAGTTGGCGCCCCTCAAAATTTTTCCACAACATTATTTATTATTTTGTTTCTTTTGTTTAAACCGCACGACCATTCTCGGCTGTCTAGTACAAGCTAGTCGCTGGAGGAACGATTGGACAGTTTATAGGTCACAATCGACTTGTTGGTCACAGACCTTCATGTAATTCGTCCTTAAGCGAACTACGGCCACGATTGAAGTCGGCAAACCATCGATAAACAGTAGTCCTTGATGGTGCTTCATCGACAAAAGTCAAATTAAGTTCATCGATGCACTGTTGTTGGGTTAATCAACGTCGCAAGTTGTAAAAAATAATCGCTCGAAAATGTTTACGATTTAATTCCATTTTTAGCCGAGATGAATTTTTTCAAGTTACTGTAAACAACAAAAATAGCGCTCGTACGTCAAAACGTTCTGAGTACGTATACCGTCAATGTCAAACTTTATGATAGAAGCGTCAGTTTCCAGATGGCAGCACAGTTTAGCGCAATCCAGAAATATAAGAGGCAACCCTCGTATTAGATAAGTTTTGAGACCACTGCAGTAAAGACAAGATCGGTTTGAGAGTTATACTGATACTTAATTAGCCGTTATTTCAACTAGAGTATTTTTTAAGCAATGCCTTTAATCAAGGTGTGATCTTTATAGTTAAAATAGTTAAAGTTGAGGGTATAAAAGAGTGTGAAAAACAAGTCAATAAATTGTGTCTAGAATTCAATAGCATGCAGTTGTAACGGTATATTTTTGTATGTTTCGTTGTCGAAATGACAAACTCAATACAGTAAACAAGACGACTCTTGAGAAATGTAAAATCGAATGAATATATTAATCAGATTGCCGCTGAAGTCACATTGCTATCACTTTACGTTCATTTCCATATTTTCAGGATGGCTGTTCGTGGAATTAAATTACTCCAGACCGAATAAGGAATTTGAAATTTAAAATTGAGTGTTTTTTCTTGTGTGTTCTTTTGTTCGACCTTATTCTGTGCATTTTTCAAAGATAGCTTATTTGAATGAATGGAAAATATGACGGAAAGCGATATCTCTTGCATTTAAATATTATTCAAGGTCATGGGAAATTGACGAAAACCACGATTTATTTAAAATTGGAAAGATTTTCAAATATGTTTCTAAAATAAATGGGTATTCAGATAAATGAGATGCTGTGGATTGGTGGCAACGCGGCTGCTTATAAAGCACCGAAACACGAGTTCAAATCCCTGAGTATTTATAATTAAAAATTTATTTATTTATTCAGGGTTAACAGTACTAGGCACACCTTTTATGCCTAGGTATTAGATATACATTATTATGATCAAGAAAAAACATTTTCTCACTGAATATGGAGACTATATCCATTTAAATGTAGATATGCATATACTAGATATGCGTTTTCGCTTTAGTTTCATAATATCTAACTTCTATATACATAAATGTGAAAGTCTGTTGCGGTACAAAACTAAAATAATTGGACCGGTATACATTAGATTTCCAACACACCTTAAGCTGAATCTGGGGCAGGATATACGCTACATTTTGTACCCGAATTAGGATGATTACGTAATAAATCAGTGTTTTCGGTATAACTCTAAAACTATTCATCTCGCAGGTTCACTTCTTCTTCTTTTTTAGATAGAGAGAGCTTAAAAAACTGAAGAAAAGCTATTGTACATATATAATTAGTAAGAGTGTGCATTAAATCTGGGTAACATTGTGACGTAATTTTTTCCTAAGGTCACACGTTAATCCTATAATCCCAGTGATAAACGAAAGTTAAAAATACTTAGTTAGCATCAATTTTTTGCAAGAATTGAACGTTTTTATAATAAAAAGTGAGAACATATTTTTTAATTTTAATATTATAACACTAGGTTGTTTAACGCGTCAACAATTACGGGTTTTTAATAAAAAAAAGTTTTTGACTGTATTAACTTGGTTCTTTACCATCCTTTCTGCATCTTTTCTTTACATAGAGAGTCATGTTGTTTTTATACCTGAGATGGTGGTATATTTTTTGGTTAATTATACGAAATTAAGATACGTTAAAAAATAAAACCAAATACACATACAAACAGTTGAAATTTTTATGTTATAATTCCGTCATCGTTGACGGGTAATAACCTAATCCTTACATTATAGTTCTATTTTAGTTTTTGGGAAAAATATATCTAAAGTTTCTAAGAACCTAGAAATCTTTTTTGACAGTAATTTGTCTATAAAAATAAGGTTTTTATTGAACATTGTTGAATAAAATAAAATAGAAATTATGTAAATCAGTGGACCTAATCTGAAATTACGGTAGTTTTAAAATATTAAAATTTGTGCATTATTTTATTAGCATTTCATCAGCAGCATAGGAAATCTTGGATTGTGGAATTACGTTGGGAGTGGAGAACTGTGGGTTGTATCGAAATCACCAACATTCACATTTCATATTTCTATTCAAGCTAACGTGCTGTTAAGACGTACTACAAACTATATGGTAAAATATTTATTGTTAGTGACCCCTGATTTGCTTATGAATTATTCTTATACATATATTTTGCTAGCTTTATTTTGAAGTTCTTTAAATATGCAAGAATTATTAAAAGACATTATTTTTTTTATAAACCACTTAATTGAATTTAACTCGTATGAAGAACGGGTGTTCTGAAGTGTTGAATCCAGATGCTTTTCTACGGGTGGGGGGGGGGGGGGAGAAATTGCCTTCCTCATAAATGACAAGGCTATACTTAAAGATCAATTCTATCATGCACCGTATCCAAATATGTCCTAAACAAAAACTGTGTCTACAGTCTTCCCTGTCAGTGCAGAAAATAATATATTGGCGGGTATGGCAGACCTTTGTATGGGTTTGAAACTTATACTTTCAAACTGGCCAAATATGCTTAAGAAAATCAACATAATTTCCAATGGAGAGATGCTAAACCCATGTAAAATGGAAACAAGTTTAAAAGAAAACTGAAAAAGTCTGCATTGATAAAAAAAACTCTTACAATGATCTTAGTCAAACCAACATAGAATGGCTCTGGCTACCTGTCATCAGAAATAACATTTCTAATCTTCAAGTCACTAATCCGTTAGCAGCCCATTATCACATAAACATGTGACAAACAACCCTAATCCAGCCTTAAGTCTGAAACAAGTATCTAATTCAATCGCACAGCCTAATACCTTATCTTAATCAATCGAATAATAGAAACACACCTACCTCATCATCCCATCTCTATATCAATCTATATAAAAACTCTAAGGGCCGGTTTTACAATTCATGGTTAGCTGTTGGTTAGCTCAAATCAATGACTAACGACATATTTGCAAAATAATAATTACCATAAGTTTCCACGGTAACCACTAGCCAGAGACTTAACTGTCGATTGTAAAACTACTGTATGTAATTGCAAACGGTGATCTCTGAAAACGCTGAAGATTTGTGAGCAGTTTCCGAAACGCCTGAAATTTATTGGGTACGCCACTGGTATAAATAGTGTATTTTTGTTAGTTACGGGTCTGGCTTACCATAGCCTGATTATTCAGATAATCTATCATCATCTTGTAACTTATTTTTGCTAATGAAATTGAAATTCAAATTTAAAGGTAATATTATTTAAACTGTTGACAAATTTCAAGAAGCTGTGACCAACATTAGAAGAACATCAGAGAAACTTACACCCATACTGCTACGAAGGGTAGAAAACTCTGTGTTAAAAAGTTTTATTCATTGTGTCTGAAGTGTGTTAAAATTGAAGAACTGTATTGCTTTTGACATCTTACTGAATACGTGATGTATAGTACTAAATATAACACTAACAAATCTAGTAACAGAAACTACTCCGATATAAAACATTTGCTGCAGTATAAACTTAACTACTCTAGAAATAATTCCTTAGTTTTAAAATGCACATGTATATTTTCTAGAAGGTAACTTTAAATATATTCTACTAGGAACGCAGGTAGTCGGCAATACATCCTACATACTTTTGTATTGTATGTCACGTTGTAGTTTTACAAACAAAAACTCTACAAAAGAATTTTCTAGAGCGTGATATTGATGCATTGCAAGTAAACTTTTAGATTTAACAAAGTTAAAGCAACAATATTTGTGAAGAAATATGTAATAATTTTACAACTTGTATTTTAATATCTCTAAAAAGCAACATACTTATAGTTTATGCTTGTGATCCATGCACATATTAAGTTCAACCTTAGTCTTAAATTTTTAAATTCAACAATCATTTTTAAATGTAAATATTGTTCAAAGACCACAGATGTGGGCCATGTACAGCAATATTGCTGATTTACTAACTTAATCCTTAAGCTTTCTACCTTTGGACGTTCTCACGGTATATCTTCTGGTGGTCTTTTCCAAATTTCTCTCCAGACTTTCTTATTTGATGTGAAGGTTTTAAATCTGTCCATTGACCCCTCGTCTCTCTGTTGCTTATTTCACTTTATCCTTCCAAATCTTGACTGGATGTCATCTTCATCTATTTTCTGTTTGTCTCGCCTCATATGTTGCTTTGGTTATTCTTTCTGCCATTATTTGGACATGCTCAAACCATCTCATTTGAATTTCGTGTATCAGATGTTTATTACATGTCAACTTTTTATCTACTTCTAAATGTTCAATAAACATTATTCGCTAGTGTCTATTATAGTTTGATATTTTATGAAGATATAGATTTACCTCGGTCTGACATAATGTTGAAATTTTGTTTTATTTTTAATTTTCAATTTTACAAATTTCTAAACATTATACAACTTCATACAACCGTGATTCAGTAAATAAATGAAAAATGCAAATTCCAACATTATTACAGGCTAGGTTGTACTTTTATCTTTAAATCAAGCCCTTGTTTGTAAACTTAATCAATATTTATGCCAATTCTGTCTCCCCACAATGAAACAATTATTTATATGAAAAACATCTACAAATACACAGGCGAGCTACTGAGTTGAATTGGGATGAGTTGACTACATTACGGTCTTAACAGATATAAAATGTTCTAAACCGATAGAGCATGCTAGTTAGTAACTACAAAACCAGACTGACCTACGCTACGCTAGTACCAACCATCATTATCATCAAAGTTTACCAAGACAATATGTCAGAGCTGATTAGTGGTATACCGGATATCCATATACGTATCCGCGGGTGATCCACTAAAAATAAAAGTTTAGACCCAAGTCCGTATTCGTTTTCCCAAGTCGGATCTTAAACGGACATGATATAGAAAAATTCGAAATAGATTTCTTACATCCTTGCGTTTAAAAATGCTCAAGGTGAAGTATAGTTTATATTGACGTTTAAATCATTGTTTCATCGAGCATCACATTACTTGCCACTGGTTTTCGAATGATTCAGTATTCATTAAATATTAGAGTAAAATTAATTTAATCAAAACCAGTGAGTGGTCTGTCATTTGGCATGATTTTGTTTTCAGGAACTGCACGACACATCTAACTATCGTTTCAAGGTTGTTAGTTTTTCTACTTGAATGAAAGATCCGCATCCGTATCCATAGGACAAGAATCAAATAATCCGTATCTGGATCTGCGGATCTAGCTTTTATGTAATCCGGCACATCAATAGTGCTGATGATGAGATTTCTGTCCGGATTCACTCATCGCAGATGCGGGAATGGTTGCACTGAACCCAAAGACTTCGCGGGAGGAGACGAGAGTAAGAGAGTACGATACATCAGCACTGCTAACATTAGCTAATCAGATATAGTCATTGAATGAAATCAATGTTGAATACATTTTTGTAGAACACATACTCACTTCCACTTCGTCTTCGACTTCCACTAGAGATAAAGTTCAGTAAACTGGAGTTCTAGTATTAGTATACAGTATACCTGGTAGGATTTAATAGAATAAGATGGAGGATTTGTGAGGGCAAAGATCCAATCGACCGATAGTGCCTAAAAGGAGAAAAAAGGAACAAAATCTCGGAGAACAAAAAATCGTTGTGTTATAAAAAAACGTGTACGCAGTCGGAGTAAAACAAAATAGAATTAAAAGAAAAAATAACCTGAAATAGTAGATAAATCATTTACTGTCGTACTTTTGTCGAAAAAAACTGAAAAGTTTTTAACTTATGGAGTTGTACGAATGGCGTTTAAAAGATTTTTTGCTGATAAAAAGTTTGCGTGAAAATATCGTTGTTCGATTCTATGTCTTTGGTTTTAAAACTCTTACTAAGAAGATATTTGGTTTTTCTGTTAAGTTACAATTCCATTTAATCTGAGTGTAAAAATAAAAGTTTGCAATTAATTTTTTGTTTTGTCTCGAATCTTTACAAAGATATGAAAAAAGAAAGTATCTGTCTAACGAAGAAAATAATAAATTGATTGGGGATATAAATAATACAAATACTCGATAAGTTTCACTAATTTTAATTTTATCTTATTTCATATCTACTAATATTTTTACATTTTCACGAGTCTATAAAGAACTAAACTTAAATTTAGTTAATTAATGAAACTTATTAACTATTTGATTTACTTACACCACTATTACAATATGTTTTACCGTGAAATTTCAGTTAAATACTTCTGTTTAACACAGGTTGATTGGCTTTCAAATAATTTAAAACTTTTTTATTTTAGAATAATAAAAATAAATATGATTTATTATATTATAAGAAACTGGATTATTATTGTTTAAGAAGTATTGGTAGAAATATGAATTTTTGTAAAAAGGTAGCATTATTATGATTGAATATCGCTACGTAAAGCGAGGTCTAATCGTCTATTAATTGATTTTATTAATAAGTGCTGATAAGATAATAATACGACAGCTAGCGTCTAAGCTCGTCGTGGAATATGGAACATTGATTCCTTTACCGGAAACCCGTGAACAGTTGCCGCAAGTATTTGTGCTTTAAATGGGATGAAAGCAGTCACAAGCATAGCCAACAACGCAAAAGGCACTCATAGGAGGAGGCAGATATGCGCTCTACTGACCTTCGACGTCAGGAACACCGTTAACATAGCCTCCTGGAGAAGGATAGTTAAGGAACTAACGAACAGGAAGGTACCATCCTACCTTATCCAAGTCGTAAGCCAAGTATCCTGGCCGAAAGCGATGAAGGTCAAGAAGCAGTGTCTATCACATGTGGTGTCCCTTAGAGGTCAGCCCTTGGTCCACTACTGTGGAACATCCTATATGGCAGAATTCTTCGGTTGAAGGTTTTCAAGGAAATTATTCTTGTCGCATAAGCAGATGATGTAGTCCTAGTTGTGGTGGCCAAACATGTTGCCTAACAAACGGAGAAAAGCAACTATACCATTTGTCAGATATGCGAATGGCAAGGGAAGATAGCTGCTCACCAGTTCAGACCAACATCAAAAAGGTATTACAGGAAAAGGAGACTGCGGACTCGGAAGGGTAAATCGCATGAGATAAAGTACCCAGATGATACCTAGATAAAGCAGGCATGCTGAAGATTCCGCTATGTCTTCCGGAAGACACCGGGAGGGGCTTTTTAGTTGGTAGAAACCTGACAGTACCAAACAGCGCGGGGCTGCCTGGCCTCTTCAGAAGATTTTCCCCCTTCCCCACATAAAAAAGGGTAAGAATAAAAAAAGTTATATTTATTGAACATTGTTTTTGTGTTTAATTATATATAGCAAAATAAGTTTATATTTTGGTTAGATATGTAAGTAACAGTTCATGATCTGTCACTTGCCAGCATTACGAACAATCCATTCGTGCATAAACGACACAGGTGTCAAATGGTGCTGCACATGCACAGACGGTACCCAGTTGCGAAATACCGAATCCAGTTAATACCTAAATGGTCTTTCTGTGCATCGTATAGAATATCAACAGTGTTTGGTTTTACGAACACATTCAACCGATTGAAACGATTTCTATCGAGCGCTATACTTGTCAACTGACTAATTTAGCAGACAAAATGGAACAGAAAAGATAATTTGCAGCAGGACGACAGTAGGTCGCATATTGTTGTTGCGAATCAGTAAACCATCTTTAACTTGACCTGGGTCTTTCACACGCGTCATATTCACAATATTAAGCACTTCCGAGACAACATTTATTCAGGGCGATGAAAATTGTTAAGCAGAACAGCTGCTTTGAGATATAATTGAGATTGAAAATGGATCGACGAAGCAGAATTGGCACAAAAATATATTCGCAAATTAGCCGCCTCTGAGGTAATAAATAACTAATTTGCAACATTTTAATAGCTATTTTTTCGATAAAAATATAAAATTCTCGCCTACCCAATTATTAAACTGCTGTACTCTAAAAATAGAATTTTTTTGTATTTTTGAACGTTTAAAAAACTAAATAATTCACGAGAAAATCCACTCGTCTCAAAATACGAACCTTCTAACCTTTGTGAATATTTTCGGAAAATTGATTACTGATTTTACCGCGTCTATGCCTACACATCAATCTTTCTAAAAATATTCAACTTGTGTAAAAGTAACTTGACTCTAAAAATATGTGTGCAATGATATGAGAATCGATAAAATATCTTTTTTATGAACGAAAGTATGCATTCACCAGAGATCTTCTACTACGAAGATATAAATGGAAAGAAGCTAACCAATAAACTACTCAAATGAAATGTAGAATACAAATTTAACAAAAACTGTCAGGTTATCCATATTAAGAAAAATAAGAAACTTATTTCCGGCTGCATAAAAATCTTATATCTAGTTATAAGCTAAATCTCGATAAAAACAAAATACTTTGCAACATCACCATATAATACTTAAAACTAGTTGCAAATTAAAATGCGAAAATTGGCATCGTAAATCTTATATCGAGTTTTATGTAGTTAAAACTAATATAAAGTGTGAGTATAAATTCTTCTATTTCGCAGAATCACAGTATTTCTGAACAGAAAATTCAATAGGCCTGTGAAGATTAAAAATGGCTCGCCTCAAGGGTCTGTACTGGCTCCACTAATGTTCAATCTCTATAATACGGATGTGCCGGAAATTAAAGCCCGAAAATTTATATGTGGTGATGATCTACCCTTGGCAGTTTAAGATAAGAATATTCAAAATGGTGCTGCGATTCTTAGCGATGATCTCTCCAGTTTAGAAAGGTACTAAAATTAGAGACACCTGCCTAATCCACCGAAATCTGAGTGCTGCTCATTTCATCTGAGTAATCAATTGGCTAATCTAGAACCGGAAGCCTATATAACTCTTGACAGATCACTGACTTACAAGTCTCAAACTACAAAAGTAACAAATAAAGCCATGATCAAGAATAACATCCTGCAAAAGCTTTCTGGGACTACATGTGGATTAGATGTTAACACCTTACGCACTGCTACAAAAGCCTTGGCTTACTCTGTTACTGAATATTGTGCTCCAGTTTGGAGTTATTGCGCTCTCACATCGAAAATGACACTCGGATGCACGACACCATGAGGATAATTTCTGCAACTATAAAATCAACACCCACTGCTTGGCTGCCATGGTTATCTAATATAGCGCCCCAAGCACTTAGGGTTGGTTTCTTAAAGCTTAGTTAACTATAACCAAATAGTTTGAAAATGGTTGCTATGGTTACTTACGGGATTGTTATATTGTGACCGTAATTGACCATTTGCTTATAGTTTGCTAAGCTTTCAGAAACCGGCCCTTAAACGAACATCTGCAAGTTAACGTGAATGAGATAAAGTAGCCAACTATGATTGCTTGCCGATTAAAGTTGACTTGGATTCTCTTCCTGCCATACGACTGAAATCAAGAGCCCTTATTTGGATTAACCATAAAGTAAAACCACCTTTGGATACCAAAGCAGCTTGGAATGATTTATGGAACGAAGCAAGAGTGACGAATGGTGCTGTAGTTTCCCGTGCATATGAAAAACTTTCTGGTTTCGATCTCCCATTACACCTTTGGAAACAACTTAATAGCATAAGAACTGGTCACGGTAAATGCAACGAGTTTTTATATAAGTGGTTTTTATCATCTTCCCCAGAATGTGACTGTAGAGCGCCTTCTCAAACTGTTGAACATATCTGGAATGATTGTCCTCTAAGTAGATTCCTTGACGGTATTGAAGAGTTGAATGGGATCTCCCTAGCTTCCATGCAGTAGTTGGACAGCCTGAATGTTTTTCTTTAACATTTATGAACTAATTACGATTTTGAGATAATAGTGAATTGCGTTCCAAATAAGTTACTCTTTTAGAATATTCAAATATATATAGCGTGTCTATTAAATAAAATAAATAATAACTATAAATAACTCAGAAATGAATTTTTACATTTTTCTTTACAAAATTACTTAAACTTTGTGCATTTAACCGAATCTCTATCTATAATTATAAGCGAAACAGAAATAGTGAGGCACTTTGCAGGGACACCTGTATATTGCAATTCAAAAATAATATCTATATAGTAATCAATTACGCTGTACATCATCTGTGACGTCATCGCTGGTTAATTTTTGAATATCTGTGGCTTTCGGTTCATGGATTTGTCTCGAAATTTGATCCATTGATGATAATAAAATAACTTGAAATTTTTGCTGTACGTGTAAACATTTACCAGGTCTACAAGTATGAAATGCGGATTTTTTTTTAAATAAAACACATTAAACTCAAATGAGCAGTAAAAGTTTATTTATTCAAAGTATGCTCCATTAGAAGTTATACATTTTTCCCATCTTTCAGGCAATTTGTGAATACCTCGCCAGTAGAACTCTTCCCCTTTCCCCACAAACCATTCATCTAGCAATTCTTTCACATTTTCATATGAACAATAGTGCTGCTCGGCAAGTGCGTGACCCATCGATGCGAACAAGTGGTAATCTGAAGGGACCAAGTCTGGTGAGTAATCGGCATGTGGTATCACTTCCCACTTAAGTGCCTTCAATGTGTTGCAAACTGCTTTTGCCTTATGTGATGGAGCGTTATTGTGAAGAAAGATTACCTTGTGCTGTCTTCTTTCGTATTCTGGTCGTTTTATGAGCAGCGAATGGTTCAATTCGATCAGTTGTTGTTGGTAGCGTTGGGTATTAACTGTTTCACCAGGTTTTAACAATTCATAATAGACCACACCCTTTTGGTCCCACCAAGTACAAAGCATTGTCTTTTTGCCAAAGCGATTCGGTCTTGCAGTTGATGTGGATGGTGAGCCTGGGTTCACCCATGATTTTTTGCGTTTGTGATTTTCAAAATAAATCCATTTTTCATCGCCAGTAATGATACGATGCAAAAAAGACTTTCTTTTGTATCGTGCAAGCAAAATTTCGCAAGTGTTTTTGCGTTTTTCCATCTGCCCTCATTCAATGCATGTGGAACAGATGGGTTCCACACTTTCCGACTTTCTGGATCTTACCCATCTCTTGTAGGCGATTGGAAACAGCTTGTTGACTAACGCCTAACTGCTGTGCTAGTTGTTTTTGTGATTGACTATCGTCTTCCTGTAGCAATGTTTCCAATTTTGTATCTTCATATTTTTTTGGAGGTTTGCCATGTTCTTTGTCTCTAAGATCAAAGTCACCACTTTTGAAACGCCGAAACCATCGTTCACACGTATCTTGCGATGGAGCATATTCACCATAAACTTCTCGAAGCAGTCGGTATGATTCAGCAACAGTTTTTTTCAAATGAAAACAAAACAGTAGTACTGTCCGCGAATGTTCTTTATTTGGCACAAAACTTGACATTTTTAACACAGTAAAACAAAACTATATGATCACTTTTCAAATTAAAACCTATACGCATTTGACACTTAATGATAACTTAACAAAACTCCATATGTGTTGAAACTTTGAACTATACACTCTGTTTGCGCGGCAAATTTGAAAAAAATCCGCATTTCATACTTGTAGACCTGGTAATAATATGCAATACAGAAATAATATCCATACAGTGAACAATTTTGTTGTATATTTTCAGTGATATCCTCGCTGAATTTTTGAATATCTGTGGTTTTGGTACGTGGATTTTTGTCGGATTTTGTCGGTATCCTGTTAATATATCGATGAGCAGGTACTGTATGTGTTGGTGAACGTAAAGATGAGAAAAAACTGGAGAATGAAGAAATTCAATGAAGGAGAAAATTACGAGAAACGATCTGATCAGTTTGGAAAAGGAACTGCCGTCATTACTAAGACTAGGACATCAAAGCCGGGAAGCCAACCAGAAGAATAAGACTGTTTGTAGGTTTGTTAACGAATTATTATAAATCTAATAGAAGACAAGACTTCTTTACCAAGTAATAACTAAGCCGTCTTTATATTTTACACAGCTTTTGGTAAAATATGTGATCAATTCTTTTTAACTTATATATTTTTTCATAAAATATGAAATACATTTTTAGAATTTGGTAAAAAAATAAGCAAACTTCAGCATAGAAATCATATAGGTAAATAAGATATTCATAAAAACTGATAAGTTAAAAACGATAAATATAATTTCAAAAATTGTTATCAAAATACAACTTCACCTTCAGTAACGGATTACTTCAGTAACGGATTGTCTGTCCGATACAACATGTCGCACCACCACGTATTTCCAGTGGTCTAGTTTTGGCAATGTTGAAGTTTTTTATTTTATAGTTCAATTTACTTTAGACTGAAGATGACTGGATTTCACAGTCGAAACGTCTCTTAGTATATTTTAATTAATAAATTTTGACGAGTAAATAAGAATTTTTATTTCTCCTTATACGATTTTCGTCAAGAACTACATTCAACTATTTATATATATATATATATATATATATATATATTGCGGTTGAGTTTATTTCTCCAGATGGGCGAGAACGACTGTCCTGAAGACCTAGTAATCTAGGAACATTGAAAAGAAGAAAGCAAAGTCATCTACTGTCCAGTGTTTCAAGAATACAATTAAGTACTTTCTTGAAAATAAAATAAAGTTATCGATTATTGGTAAATTAATCGATTAATTATTAATTAATGGAAACCAAAAAATATCACATTATCACGTGGGTGGTATGATTGCAAGGCAACTCCTTTACTGTTGTCAATGAAATTGTATGAATCTACCCCTGGAGTTGAGGAAGTCATCAGTCCACCCCGTGTCGGCCAGGATCGACTTGGACCTATCTCAGAGGCGGGAGCTGCCCATCTGGGAGTCGAGGAGCCTGGGGAAGGTTTCTCCCACTCACATGGTACTGCTTGCTTGGGTCACCAGCTGTACGAGCAACTGGCGTCGGAGTCTTGGTCGTCACCGTGTGGACTAGTACGTGTAGACGAGTTGGCTAGGTTCCTCTGCCCCGATACCGTGCGACGTCCATGCTTTTTTACTAGTGGTTGACCTAGTTCCAATATTCATTCTTCATGACAAATATTTCCTTATTACGAAAATGCGGCGTCGGCATTTCGTAATCAGGTATCATATGCCAGACGCTGACAAATAGTTTTTTGATCAAACAGCTGAGCGTCACATGTCTAGATTCGTAATCCTGACCTAGGATTACCTGTGTGACAATATGATTAATCGATTAACTGAAACAAAATAATCGATTATTTCAATCATTCGATTAATCGTTGCCATCTCAAAAAATATCTCAATATGCCTTTATCATCCTGAAGAATATTACAAAAATTTCTTCCGAATACAGGCTAAAAAGTACTGGATACAAAATACAGGCTTTACTCCAAGTAAAATTTTAATTTCATTTGCTTCATCTGTTTTGTTATCTGAGGATGCATACTAAATCAAATGCAACAATTTTTAAACTATACAACTACAAATACTTCCCTAAATATACTTTTAATTCTGATAAACAATTGTACAAGATTTCCCCACATTGAATCCTTGTCAAAAAAAAATAATTTTAATAACTACTCTTTTTTTCTGTTGATTTAAAATTCTAATATAAACGCAGCGACAATAATCTAGTGTGCAGGTCTGTAGAATTGGCAGAGTAATATAGCAGGTGTATATGGAGTCGGCTCTTTCGTCTCCACGTCCTTCATAAGTTATTCATATTGGTTTTATCTATCGGCTTTGGAGCGGCTTGAAAAAATACACCGAGGGATTCGAGGCACACAGACATTGATAGAGTGCGCAGCTCCAAGCCAATTTTTAAGGAATTAGGATGTGTTTTACAATAATTGAAATCTTTTAAAATATGACTTGTGACAGGAATTTTATTTCATGAAATTTTTTACTGAAAAGAATTTTGTTACTTGTTGAGATATCAAATAAAGGTTTTAAAGAAATTTGACATATATATATGTAACAGAGCTTAAAGATGATGTATTAAATTCACTTCTTTTCTAAACATATTAATTTAAGATAACGTCTTGTTTTAATACTTGGAAAAAGTAATATTTTCTTTAGTAAGAAATGTATGCTAGCATTGCCACAAGTTCGGTGAATACAAGGGTCACCTTTTATGTTTTTACAAACGATCACTAGGCAATATTGAAATGTGTCATCGCTATATTCGTAAAATTTGACATTTTTTATTGTGACTATAAATTGACCGAGTAGTTTGTTGACATTGAGCATTTATGGAAAACAAGTTTTGTGAAAAAATGGATATTACTCGTGAAGGTTTTTGTTGGATGATTTTTTACGATTTTAGTAAAGGCCTAACTCAACAACAATGCATAGATTCGCTTCATTCAACTTTTGGTAATGAACCACCATCAGAAAATACTGTTTACAATTGGTTTGCAGAATTTTGTAGTGGTCGCGCGTTTGTTAGCGATGAATCTCGTAAAGGTCGACCAAAATCGGTTGTGATTCAAAAAAAACATCGATGCTGTGCGCTAAATTATTGAAGAAGATCGGCAAGTGACTTACCGTGATCCTTTGACATATCGCAGACTGCAATACATTGGATTTTGCATGAACATTTAGCTGTTAAAAAGATCTGTTCCCGATGGAGGCTCGTGTACAGGTGACGAAACTTGGATTTATTCATATGAACCGGAAATTAAGCAACAATCCACTGTTTGGATCTTCCAAGATGAACCGAAATCCACAAAAGTTGTTCGTTAACGAAGCACTTCCAAGAAAATGAACGCTTGTTTCTTCGGTTGTACTGGACATGTCGCAATCATTCCTTTAGAGGATCGGAGAACAGTTATTGCTGAATGGTATACAACAATTTGTTTGTCAGAAGTCATCGACAAAATCAGGAAAAACGGCGCATCATTCTTTATCATGACAATGCAAGCACGGCAAACAATTGATTATTTGAAGGAGAATCACATCGAATTAATGTCGTATTCTCCTGATTTATCCCCTAAATAATTTTTTTTTGTCCCCAATGTCAAACGAAAATTGCGTGGGCAGCGATTTTCTTGACCTCAAGAAGCTGCTGAAGCCTTCGAAAACCATGTTTTTCAGATACCAACTTCAGAGATAAATCTTAAAAGTGAATATTTTGATAAGCAAGAAAACAGATTTTTTTTCCTATGATGCCGGCGGATATATTTCCAACCGGGCTAATTAGGCTTATTCATTTGAGTTGCTGTATTTCACATGTAATTCTTATAAAAATTCTTATGTAAATTAGTTATAATTCTCTTGTTCATGTTTCTATAGTTTTTCGTAATTCTATATTAGTTTTCACCCATGGTCTCATCGTCTGAATCAATAGAAGGTTAATGCACTATATAATTTGAGACTCTCCACACACGAATACGTATCTAGATTATCAGTCGCGCAATCAAACAGTTAGATACTGAATCAACATGAAGAAAAAACATCTCGCATTTCATTCGTTACACCATCAGAAAGTTTCTATTTACAATCCTCTTCAATAATTCACAGTTCTGCATTACGGTTTTCTCATAACAGACTATTCACAAACATATCTGCAAGATTTAAATCCGATTAAATAAATTAAATTAAATAAAATATTTTACAACGGATTTTGGATAAAAAAAAAAAAAAAATGCCAGAATTAAATACACTTTTTACGACACATATCGAAATTTATATTTGACTAGCTGGGGACCCGTGCTTCGCTACGGCATTTAACTACTTTAAATCCCAGAAAGTAGAACATAACAATCACAACGTTTAAGTTAAATACATAAAACGATAATACAAGTTGCAACTAACTATTTAATTGCAAATGCAATGGCAAATAAAGAATTCTCCTACAGTGCCATATATTGGTAAGTTCCGCAACAAATAGCGACATTTATGTACAACTTCCAACATTTCTGTTTATACGTTCACTTTACACTGTGATATTTATTTATTTATTGTTTGGTTGGTCAAATAGAACATAGTTCCTATAGACCTCCACGAAGATTTTTCAATAAGTTACTAATTATAAATGTAATGATACAATTAAAAAAAAAAAATGAAAAATATTTACATAAAAAATTAATACAACTAAATGAGTTTTTTATATATAAATTAAATTAATCTTAATTTACTTAATTTACATTCCACTCGTTTTTTAAACGCAGAAAATTACAGGAAAAATATATCGCAAGTATTAAAGTGATGGTTAAATGTGCACATAGTTCTATTTAGAGGTGAATTTTGTCTAATATTTGTATGATAGTTTCCAGAGCAAAACGTATTTATTTGCCTCAGATTTGTAGCTGGTAAATTTAGTTTATCAAACTCAAAATATCTTCAGAATCAATCATACTATTTTCAATTTTACAGACAAAATTAATCTCAAATTTAGTTCTACGTTTTTTCAAGGTATATAGGTTATATCTGTTTAGTTGAACATAATAATTAGATGGAGTATTGCAATCAAATTTATAATCTAAATACTTTAAAAAGCGTTTTTGAATACTTTCAATTTTGTTTGAGTATATAGCATATTACGGATTCCAAATTAAACAATTATACTCTAAATTACTACAAACTAATGACTTGTATATAGTTATTATACTCTTAGATTTCGAAAAATGTTTACAGGAGTGCATGATAAAGCCAAGTTGTTTGAACGCTGATTTAGTTAATGTTGCTACATGGTAATCAAATTTGAATTTTGAATCAAAATCAATTCCTAAATCTTTCATGTATTAATCTCAATCAGGGGTGTATTATTTATCTGATATTTAAATTTGATGGGGAACCATTTTCTAGTGAATGTTATACTGTGACATTTTAAAAAATTTAGATAAAGATAGTTTGCAGAGCAGTATGAATGTAAATGTTTTAAGTCGTTGTTAAGATCTTCGCAATCTTGGATACAAGATATTTTCCTATAGATTTTAAGGTCGTTTGCAAATAACAGAAAATTTGATTTTTTTATTACATTATGAATATCGTTAATATAAATAATGAACAGGAACGGTACTAAATATGACCCCTGGGGAACACCATATCTTTGATTTATAGTGTACAATACTTTATGATTCTTTGTGAAATGTTTTAATTTATTATTCTAAAATAATTGATACATCACTATAAAACTCCGATGTTATGCACCCCTAAACTTTATAATATATATATGCTCTCCCGGACTTTTTTTAAGATCTAGTTAAGATTTACATTTTTTGTCTACATTATGTCAATATATTTCTTGAGATTTAGCCGACGCAATCAATTCAAACTGTTCGAAACTGATGGTTACATAGAAATTCATTTTTAGGGTTTTGTAGGTATGACCAAAAAACCCTTATACCGTCATTTTGTCATCTGTCTGTCTGTCTGTCTGTCTGTCTGTCTGTCTGTCTGTCTGTTCGGTAAAAATTGTAGCCAAACGGCTAAACCTAGAGAGTTGAAATTTGGCATGCTTATACAACTCTTCGACCCGCACATAGGAAAAATACTAAAACATCTAAAAAACATACCCCCCTAAAAATATAAACAAATATGTGCTCATCGAAAACAAAAATATTTTTTTTAAATTCTGAGTAGGGTATCAAATGAAAGCCCTTAGTACGTGGATTAACGATTAAATTTTTATTTTTGCAAAATAAATTATTTTGATGCGATTTTTGCCAAAAATGTGCAAAAAAAATTTTGTCCCACACCCTGTAGCCCAGATGGTTTAAACTAAAAATCTAAAAAAATTCTAAGTAATGTATATTGGTGTGAACCGAAATAGTACAACAGGAATTTTTGATCAGATTATGTTTTTGGAAAATAACGCATTTTTTGTGGTTTTTGGTTCACAAAGTACAAAAGTTATACCAATGTAAGACACTCACATGCATAGCGTTCGATGGCTACATGCGTTAGAGCGCTCTTAAACTGGCTGGAAAAACGAAGGGTTTCGAGTTCGAGTACGGAGTGAATTTTATTTTTTCTGTTTTTTTTTGCATTTTTATTATGTTGAAATTATTTTGTCAAAATTCTAGTTATATTTTGACAAATGTTGTATTTAATTTTTATGAGCGTAAATTTAATAACCAGTCTTATTATATGATTAACAGACGATAAATTATTTTAAAAATATCGTTCATTTTGCCGTGATTACTACAAAGTAAAATTTGTCCTACACACTCAGCATACCGCCTTCACTTATTATATACCTGCGAAACCCTGAAATGTGTGAATATTCACACTTCACATCAATTTTTATATATAGGTGACCCACAATATTTTGCTGTTTTTAGACTTAAATAAAAAAAAATATTTGTGAATAAAAAATAATGTATTTTTACTATACAACGTTGCCAAACTAGCGCTCTGTAAAGACAAAACATTATGGGACATCCGTTATAAGATTTAATAATAAGATAGATTTTACTCATGCTATTCGGTCGATTAAAATCTAATACAAAATGTCTGTAAAGATTATACATTATTTATTGATTCTGTTGTATTATTTATTCTAAAATCGTTACTCTTTATGAATTATTTACAAAAACAGTGATTTTATTGCGTGTACAGTGTAAGATCTTCTTAGAAAAGAATGGAATACCATGAGACATTACAACAATTTGCGGCGTTATTCTAATTAATTCGTCTTTATTTCTTTTTATAGAAATAAATAATACTATAATTCTAGAATTCAATAGACAAGAAGTATTGGTCAATAGTAACTCAGGTAAGATAGAAAAAAGCCGGTAAACAGTACATAAGTTTCGGCTAAATCAAAATTCTGTGCTCGCTTCAAGTTTGATTATTCTTGAAAGTCCCCTTATCAATCTCAATCAGTTTTATTACAACGCAATGCGTGATCTTTTCAGACGTACTCAACCTTTCCATTTCTTCACCCCTCGCATCTGTGTCCATTCTCAACTGCGGTAGAGCTATCTGATGACGATTTCGTTACATTTACCAGGGGATTTGTTCTGAGCGCGAATTGTGTACCACTTGAGATTGTTTGAACGTGAAGGGATTGAGAGTAGGTACGCGTGAATATGAATGCATTAACAGTATAGTCGAACCGAGGCTTGTTCCGCTTTCGCTAATGGCTGTCCGTTAGAAGATCCGCCAGTCCGGACTACGTTTACCAAAGTGGAGAATTGAGGTAAGTGTATTTGATGCGCAATTTACTTAGTTTTATTTTAAAAGTTTTTATGAAACTTGAAGGGTATTCACGCTGGTTTTATGAAGGTGAACGAACGATAAAATAGAAACATTTGTCCGTGTTCGATAAAAGGTGGACAAGGCTGTAGGCAAAGGAGATAAAAGGTACTGTATCTACAAAAGAATAAAATACTATCCTAAGTAAATCGTTTTATTATGAAAAAAACACTGGTCCAGCTGAAAACTACTGTAGATTTTTTAATAAGAAGAATGACGTCACAAGTAATGGTCTATTATATCTATTATATATTAATTTAATAAAATTTTCCAGCCTTTGTAAATGGTCTAAAAAATTAGACCGAAATATAGGCTACTAGTAAATTTTGAGTTTACTTTTCTCCACCGCTATTCCCAATAACTTTTATATCATATAGTTTGGAACGGAATAACCTTTTATACGTATATATATGAGTCATTCTTTTTCATCGAGAGACCCCATGCTGTCCAAAAATATATTAGTCTATGAAAGGTCTACCAGGGCTCATTCGATGCTTATTGTAGTCTAGTTTCGAAATCCGAGTGGCTCTTTTACGGAAACATCGTAACTTATCAAATATGGCCACCAATCCCACGTGACCTCTACCTTTTCTTCGAAAAATCGATTATAAAGTCAACACAATCGAGTCAATTTGGGTGTCAAACCCCTGAAAATGTTACCTAAAGGTAGTTGAGGCGGCTGTTAATGAATCCAGGGTCAAATTTAGAAAATTCAATATGGCGGGTGCAATATGGCGGCCGAAACCACGTGCTAAGTGAAGATTTTTTAAAAAATGATTTGATTTCAATATAATATAATGCCTGGGGGTTTATGGGGTCACTGATGATGAATTCAGGGTGCAATTCAGAAAATTAAATATGGCGGATCCAATAAAGCGGATTCAATATGGCGGCCAAAACCACTTGATGAGAAATTATAGTTTGAATAGTGTAAATATAAGTCAAAATAGTTAATTTTTATTCAACAAATAAAAAAAAAAATTGATGTTAGATTTAGAAACAGTGTTACGAACATAGAAATTCTAGTTGTGTTTAGGTGGATTGTTTAATTTAATTTTTCTGTATCGACTCTATTTAAATTAATAAGGGAAGATTTCTGAAAAAACTTTGAAAAAATACAGGGTTCGATCCTGGACTTATCATGAACGATCTCATAAACCCTTAGGTACCAAATTAGTTTGAAGTCAAGTGATTTTTTAAAAATCTCCGATTGTCAAGTGATTTTGGCCGCCATATTGAATTTTCTCACATGAACCCTGGATTTATCATCAGAAACCCCATAAACCTCCAGGTATTAAATAAGGACAAAATCAAGTGATTTTTTGAAACTCTCTTTTCATCAAGTGGTTTTGGCCGCCATATTGAATCCGCTTTATTGGATCCGCCATATTTAATTTTCTGAATTGCACCCTGAATTCATCATCAGTGACCCCATAAACCCCCAGGCATTATATTATATTGAAATCAAATCATTTTTTAAAAAATCTTCACTTGGCACGTGGTTTCGGCCGCCATATTGCACCCGCCATATTGAATTTTCTAAATTTGACCCTGGATTCATTAACAGCCGCCTCAACTACCTTTAGGTAACATTTTCAGGGGTTTGACACCCAAATAGACTCGATTGTGTTGACTTTATAATCGATTTATCGAAGAAAAGGTAGAGGTCACGTGGGATTGGTGGCCATATTTGATAAGTTACGATGTTTCCGTTAAAGAGTCACTCGGATTTCGAAACTAGACTACCATAAGCATCGAATGAGACCTGGTAGACCTTTCATAGACTAATATATTTTTGGACAGCATGGGGTCTCTCGATGAAAAAGAATGACTCATATACATATACATATATATATATATACAGGTGTGCCAGCCAAGTGGCTCACCATTGCTATCTTTCTTAATATTATAGATAGAGATTCGGTTAAATGGATAAAGTTCGAGTATTTTACATAGAAAATATCATGACAGATATTTTTGATATAGAAATATCAAAAATATTTTTAGATGTTTCGTTGACCAGATATTTTGAAAATAAACATTTTTTTAAAAGGAATACCCTGTATATGTTAGGCCATTGGAACAACGATTGTTTTGTCTTTATAAAGAACTAAACATGTTTATAATGAAATTGTTTTAATAACGGAGATATCAACGTTACAAACTCATAAAAATAGTACGATTAAAAACTTACATATAATAAAAATAAAAGTAAAAATTACCAAGTGTTTTGGTTACAAATATTGTTCGAATAAATATCCATTATTGTTTAAACACAATCTTATTATTTATTTTATGTTTCGCATTACATTGCGCAACATATTTTTGGAAATTTTGCTGCAAGCAAGAGATATTTTACTAATGTACCTATTAACTGACTTCCTAAATCTCCTGATTTAACCTTTAGATTTTTTGTTTGGGAATTTCTAAAAAATACAGTCTATAGAGATCCAATTAATAGGTAATTTAGACGAACTAAAAAATAAAATATATCTTGCTTGCAGCAAAATTTTTAAAAATATGTTACGCAATGTAATGCGAAACATAAAATAACGAATAAGATTGTGTTTAAGCAGTAATGGATATTTATTCGAACAATATTTGTAACCAAAATACTTGGTAATTTTACTTTTGTTTTACTATATGTAAGTTTTTAATCGTACTATTTTTATAAGTTTGTAACGTTGATATCTCCGTTATTAAAAAAAAATCATTATAAACGTGTTTAGTTTTTTATAAAGACAAAAAATTGGTTATTCCAATGGCCTAACAATATACAGGGTATTCCATTTAAAAAAATGTTTATTTTCAAAATATCTGGTTAACGAAACATACAAAAATATTTTTGAGTCCGTCCCTATACTCGAACTTTGTCCCTTTAATTAAATCTCCATCTATATTATTAACAAAAATAGCAATGGTGAGCCACTTGGCTGGGACACCCTGTATATATATGTATGTATTTTTGGTTACTCCTTTCCAATAATGTTATTAATGAATGTTGTTGGGAATAGCGGTGGAGAAAAGCAAACTCTAAATTTACTAGTACCCGATATTTCGGTCTAATATTTGAGACCTTTTTCAAGAGAAGTAAAACCTAAGAGTCTCCTCTGATGTATATTAATAAACTAATAAAAAAGATAGTTTAAAAATTAAACATTAAAATAAATATCACATAAATCACAGGTGATAACGATTTTAATCTGTAATAGATACTATAAAAATAATCAATAATAAGATACTATCTATATTAAGAAGGAAAGATCTATTTTTTTCTTAATTTCAAACCCTTCAATTTCAACATTTATATTTGTATCTATATTGGTTTTTATTTGTGTCTGTACCTTTCAGCCGGTCCGTGAAATATTTATCCTATTTTCACTGGTCCGTAGGGGCAAAAAGATTGAAGAACACTGGTCTGGAACGTGTAGAAATCAAACATGAGAACAATTTTTTTTTTTTTTTATTATTATTTATAACCTCCAATTTTATTAATACATATTGCTGATATCACAATATATCATGAGCAATATGTACATACGAAATACGACAAATCAACCTTGGTTGAACGCAATTAGGTAATTCAACAATACCCTCACAGTGGCGTAATGATCAGTGAGCATTCACAACAGAACCAATGGTCAACTAATTAGTGTTATGGTGTTCAAATTACCAGTAAAGTGTTTCTGAGAACTACTGTATCTATACCTGAAACGTGCGGATTGAGTTATTCAGTTAATACCGTTACTAATATATGCTATGTAATGATCAGTTTTGAGTAATGAGCAAGTTTAGATCGATAATATCGGGTGCTAATTTCACTACAGTTAAATTAAGTTAGAGCATGATATTCGGGGAGAGAGAGATCACCAGGATTATTCTAATTATATCACTGAATTTAAATTGTAATTTGATCATCGTAAGTTACAAAAAGAACAGATTTATAAATGCAAGTATAATAAGTGTCATTCGGATATATAATGGGTCAATTAAATAATTTTAAATAATTGGGCACCAGGTGATCTGTAAAATAAAATGGAGGCAATAATACTGATTGTCATGTTACGGAAATCTGTCCACTCCCGTCAGCGGTTTGCGTGCCACGCAATCAACCTAGGGTTCGTTCCAGTCGGTATCGGTAAGTGTTAAGTATTTCCAGTAATACCGAGAAGAAATTCCCAGCCAGATTGTCCCACGAACACGTCATACCTACCTGGGTCTGCTCCAGTCCCCTATCTATCAAAAATAGTTCTAACATTGACATTAATCCCTGGAGCAGACGCCAACTAAATCGGCTCGCAAAATCGGCGCAATGATTCACCAGATCCAGTTGAAATCAAAAATACCAAATTCCGTATACTTACGATTTCTTTTTTATTTCACCACAATACGAAACACAAAATATGTATTACCAAAAATTCTATTGCATAGCTACACTACTCGGTCTCATCTTTTTTTTTTTAGCCTCCGGTTAGTCTCCGGTTTTAGCCAAGAAACTGGCAGGCCCGCTAACAAACATTAAGAAAAAACAGCAAATATAAAATACACCCTAACACACTTATTGTTTAATACTTATTTTTATGTAGATCAGAAGTAGAATAAATATGGCCCTCGGGCTATATTGGACCCACCAACTGATTTTACGCTCCGCGAAACTCATATTTCTTCTGTGGCGCCCTGGGTAATCCTTGGCATCCTTCAGTAATGCTTACCATCTATCTCTATCTCTTGTCGCTACCTTTCAATTTCTTATGTCTAGCTTTCTTAAGTCTTTTTCATCCTCATCTACATATATTTTTCTTGGTGTTCCTCTGCTGCTCTTTTTCATTGGTGTATGTGTATAAAGTAGCTTCGTAGGGGTATCGCTAAGCCTCTTAGCTTGGCATCTCTTAATCTATCTTAATCTGTTTATTTTTATAGAGTGGGTTGCCTTTGGTTGGTTGTACAGATGATATAGTTTGTGGTTATAACGCCTGCGCTAGAGTCTGTTATCCTGTACGCAACCGCAGATGGTTCACAACACTCTTCGTTCTAAACCGTCTAAATAGACTTCATCTGATGCTTTCATCACCCATGTCTCTAAGTCGTAAAACCCAGTTTCATTAGTGTTGTATACAACATATATGCAGTTCACCTAGAAATGCTATGGGATGTAAGCTGTTGTCGTAATCCATAATATACCCGGTTAGCCAAGATTATCCAACGATTTATTGTTGTTATGCTGCAGTTGCTGCTGAATAAAGAACCAATAGAACTGAAATCTTGCACTACTTCTAGTCTATGAGTTCCAACTTTAAAAAATCTATTTTATTCCACAAGTATGATCTGGATTGACTGTTTTAATTTTTTCCATTGTATTCACGAGATTGCCACGAGATTGCGTCATGTACTTCGACCGAGAGGTTTCTCTTCTCAGTCTGGACTGAGTATCTGACATAACTTGAAGCTATGTTTTAGCTTTGTAGCATTTCTTAGACACTTCTATACCTCTTCAGTCTCCTTCCAACTCTGAGTACAGAAATCTTTTGGGTGACTTAATATTTGGCATCGTGCATTGTTATTTGGTGCAGCATTACCTCGGTGCTGACGATATCAGCTTTATCCAAAACTTCTGTATTCGGCACATAATCCTGCCATTTGACTCTCAATATCGTCCTAAGGTATCTTTTTTTTTAAATTATATTTATTTAGGGGTGCTTCAACTGCTTGGTTATTAGTACCCCGGAATATTTGTTTTACATAATTAATATAATTACAAAATAAATATAAAATTCATAAATATTTAATATAATTAATTAAGACTATTAGAAATTATGTGGAATGTTGTTTTCATATGTATTGGTTGATTTTTAAGTTTATACGTGGTTAATTAAATTGGTGTCTTTTAGGAATTGTATTATGTTTTCTATCTTGTCACTGGAATTGGAGAGTAGTATTGGAAGTGTCAATGCTTCTGTGAGTTGGTTGTGTATTCTGTGTGTGATATATTTTTGACAGTGTTCGGGTAGTAAATGTTCGGCTGTAATTTTGGTTTTGCAGACATCGCACATTGGTGGTTCTGAGTGGTCGAAGATATGTTTGTGGGTGACTGCCGTGTGTCCTATCCTTAGCCTAGTTAAAATAACTTGTTCTCTTCTGTTGTCCCTGTTGTTCCAATGGCCAGTAGTAGGTTTTATGGATCTCAGCTTATTCTTAGTAAGGGTAGTCCAGTAATTGTTCCAATGTCCTCTTAGTCTTTTTTTACATAAGGTTTTGAAATCATTAGCAAGTTGACAATCAGTAGTAGATTCTGGGTTATTTCTGGTGGCTTCTCTGGCTATTTGGTCGGCTTCTTCGTTCCCAAGAATGAATTGCAAGAATTTTTATGCAATCTATAGAGACACCTTGCTTCACTGCTCTAAAGAAGTACAGGAAGTACAGCTGCTTCGTACATCGTTATTTTCGTTTTATGCAGCAAATATTCTTTGTAACACTTCACCAACAAACGATTTGTTTCAGGATAATATGCTATCTAGGTACTTGAAATTCGTTAAATTAATTACGTCTTTGCCATATGTTAAAATTGTGAGGACTGTTGCTATAACTTTTGTGAGACAAGGTAACAAATTAACTTGTAATATAACTAAATTACATATTTATGATTTTCACAGTAGCGATTATTATATATTTATGATTTTCACAGAAGCGCAGAGGTAGCGACCCTGCATCTCGTGCTAATGGCCCAGGATTCGAATCCCGGTCAGGGCATGGATATTTGTATTTGTCCGTATCACCTAACCCGCATATAAAATAATAAAAAAAATCTGAATAAAAATTCTTTGACTTTAAGTCGTTTGCCCCTTTTTTACCTACGTTTTTACCTAATAGATAAATAGAGGTTATTCCTATCAGTTATTCTTATAAGAATCATAGGCATTAACAAATGGCGAGAATTAACGGAAAAAAATTAGAGACACACATTTGAAAAGCGATTATGCAGCTAAGATAAGGAAGCCAATCGTTTCTTGATTTATTTTGTTCACTGCTAGTCTAGATAGGTCAATGGGCTATGGTGGGCGCTTATAGCCCCAGTTGCTGTGCGCCAAACATTTTAGCTGACTAATATTTTGTTCACTGTTGGTTCACAGACTTTCCATGTATTTACAATCAGTAGGTTTATGGGTTTTCAAACTCTTTTGTGGGTTCTTGGAAAATCTTTCCTACGTCCCTGTGTCCTTTCATACTTTTGCGATAAAATGTACAGATTTTTCTTTCTACTTTTTAAGCCACAAGATGGCACCAAGTACTTCCGTTTGTGTTATTTGACGTATGACGCTGAGTCCATGCTATCGACACCGCATCCGGAAATGACGCACAGGAAATGAACAAGTTTGTTACGTTCAAAACTGCAGCGGGCTCACAACTGCTCAGGATTTGTTGATTTAATGAAGAAAAACAACTCAGGAACTTGTTCATAACTTTTGTATAGTGCTTAAGAAATACAATCTTAGAATTCTGCTGACGAAGAATATGATAGTGGATTTTTCTTTTTAGTTTATATTTCTATTTACGGGGTGAAAAGTTTTTGCATGGTTTTTATTTTGTCGATGTATTATTTAGATACGAATTATTTTTCACTATTTCTGGAAAAAGTTACCTGTTTTTATAAAAGCATATATTGCAGTAAACAATACAGAGCTACACTTTTTGTCGCTTCATTTGTTTTAAATCTCTGTGTGCGATAGTATTTTATTTTGTTTTAAGATTTCACAATATAAATTTTAATAGAGGTGTTTAACGAATAAAGCTGAACAGATGATATAAATGTACAGTAACTTTTAACTTAAAAATTGAATGACAATTCAAATTTCTCTAGCCAACATTTTTCAAATTGTACTAGCACGAATACCAAGAGACTGTTCTCCATCAAAAATATACTTCTCTGGGTTTAGGAGTAGAGTGCTTTGCCCACGAGATCATGCCAGTGACGCCGCATGCGCAGAAACTGGAATTCATGCAGTCGCTTCAAACCTTCATTGCTAATTTTTTTATTATTTCGTATGACATAGCGTCTAGTTGTCACAGAGCGCTACTAGCGCTCTCTGGCATAACCTAACAACTACTTTTTACGGTAGCCGAGACCGCCAGATTTACGTGCCCTCTGAAGCACGTTCCGTATTCCCGAAATATAATTTAGAGATACAGGTATTCATTTAAGGTAAGTCTGAGTGGGCCAACTGTTGCGACGGCCAGGAACTTTCCTGAAAAATATTTGCGAAACAATTGTTAAATTTTTATGATTTTTGCGACCTAGTGGTTGGTTTGAAAATGGCGGCTCACACAGATACGCGGGAGCCGGTAAATAAACTCATTATTAAAAATTAATTGACATATAATTAGAATTTGTATTAAATTAAAACATAATAATTACTTACAGGAAAAATACTACTCCGCAATATTTTACTTCTTCTTCTTTTTCTTCTTCTTCATCTTTGCCTTCTCTTTCTAGATGTTGGCAATCATTAAGGCTATTTTACTTTAAAGACCACGAATCAAATAAATCGAAATAAAGCTTTGAAAACAATAAAAAAAGAAACAAAATATCTCTAAAATAAAGTGTTATAACTAGTTATTATATGAAATAACATGAGTAATAGTTTTTTTTCTAAATAGTCAAATAGTCAATTTAGAGATATTTTGTTTCTTTTTTTATTGTTTTCAAAGCTTGCTACGTTCAACTTTGTAAAACTTATGTTGATTATTATTTTGTAAATAAATGGTCGCCATTTTGAAATGGTTAACATAAAAATATGACTTTTTGGTGTCATTGTAAAGCTAATTTAATGTACTTTTAGGAAAAAAATATAAAATTATCGATTCCCTATGCTAGATCAAAAGTTGACATCATTTCCGGTGAAACCGGAAGTGCCTCAGAATTCTTATAGTAACCTTTAGATGGGCCTTTTTGTCTAGTTTAACTTTTGTTCTAAAGATTTTTTGTATCTTTACAAATAAAGGATATTTTCGGGGTGCCCCGTTTCAAACAAACGTTTTTTTGTGCTTCGTATTTAAGTCTACATTAGATTAATAAGAAATATTTTACAGTGTAGAGTGTAGTGTGGTGTGGTGTGAGTAACTCAGTTCGCAACTATTAAAAAAATATATTTTTACCGACCGTCAACATATATAAGGGAGGTATTGTGATCATACCGATTTTGACATTTCGAGATTTCGATGGATCTCCACAAATTGAGGTCCGTACATAACGTTTTGACTATTTTTACCATGACGTCTATCGGTTTGTCTGTCCGTCCGTCCGTCTGTCTGTCTGTCTGTCCATCTGTCCGTCCGTCCGTCTGTCTGTGTACACGTGCAGAGCAAATTCGGCTAAAAGGATTTTTATGAAACTGCATATTTAAGCTTTTGACATCAATGACTCGAGTTGATCAACTTTTAGTACAAATCGGTTGACTAAAAATGGGAGTTTACTCGTGTCGATTTTAAGATTTTTGCGAATATTTAGCAACAGAAAAATATTTCGAAAAAATTTATTGATCAAAAGTTGCTATAAATGCAATAACTAATAACTTTTATTTGAGACGTTTGTTGATAAACCGAAAAATTTCGAAAAATATTTGTAAAATTTTTTAAAATCTCAATTTTTTCATACTTCTATGTAACGTTTCCATGGTCATGATAAATAATATCTCTGTTAAAAAATATTAGGCCAAGTTATTTCTACTCTGCTGCTAGAATGTATGTTATACAAGTACTTTATGATGGCGGTCCGGTGGTGGCCAAAGCTGTTTTTTTTTTTTTTTCGCAAGTTCCTCTTTTTAGGCCATTTACACGTGCATCGCACGCATCAAGAAGCGTGAGCAGAAGAGAACTGCCAACCTGCACGCAGGCCAACTTACGAGAAACAGACACTTGAACCTGAAAATAAATACAAACTAAATAATTCATCCAAACAAAGTTATTGTTCGTAGATGCAAACAATCCTAAGAATAAATTGATAATATAAACGATATTTTTTCTATGTAGTAGTATACGGCTGGCCAGTTCTTTGCGAAACTGCCCGAGTAAAAATATCTAATATTTGAATTGAAATCGTACAACAATCGTACAACAATCGTACAATATTTAAATGTTTATAAATTCTGTAAGTCCGAGTTTTTTCGCCAAACAGATGGTGTTTGACCGTTGCAAAACACATTTAATAATTATCATTATAGACGGCCGCTGTACGCCGAAAGTAATGCTGTTTCCATCTTTTGCTTAAAATTTGGACGACTTATGCCTATGCGTACCACCTTTAATGCTAAGCGGCCGTAGTTCGACCATTGTAAAGTCGCCGTTTATTTTTACTCGGGTGATAACAATATCCGTGATTCCAATAAGCGACATGCACTGTATAAGCTATGAGATTTAGCAAATGTTGAATCATAAGATACCTGAAAGACTTGATACTTAATAGGGCAAGATAAAGGATTTGTGTAAGGTCAAAAGTCAACTCAACCGGTAGCATATGAAAAGGAAATGAATATACTTTCTTGGGTATCCCCTGCTTTAATAAATTCTTAAAATGTTTCTAAGGAAAGCTGGCGTTCGTGCTCAAATTGAAAACATCTTAAAATGTGTTTTTTTAATTCTCTTACAATATATCAGGTATTCAGCACATGTATTCATTTATACATCATTTTATTTGAGTTTTTGGTAATAAAATGAAATACGTTTGGAGTGCGTAATAAATTTATTGGAATCTTCTTTTGATTTCAAAGAAACTGAATCTAAACGAAGAAGATAGAAGCAAGTACATTAATGAAACGGTTCACAGAAATTTACGCAGTTTCCCTGTGTAGAATTTTAACGTTACGATCAATATGAAATAACCAGACCAAATACAACATAATTTAATTTATACTGTATTAAATTTATAATGGAATGTACAGTATTTACACAGTATATTATTAACATTTTAAATTAATGCATTATTGAAATTTTTAGTAGAAAATCTTTTTATTTCAAATTTACAACGCAGAGATTAAAGTAAATTTGACTTTATTTCAGATTCTTTCTAACAAAATATTCATCAAATAAAGTTCAAAATTGTTAAATTAAAAACGAAATTATTTTATTAATTTTTCAATAAAACTTCCAAGCCTTCAAAGCAAATTATTATAGGAAAGATTTTAATAGAATTGACTACGAAACGTGAATCTACTATCCATGACCAAATCTTCGAATATAAATAAATGGAAAATGTAGCCATAATAATCCCAGCACTGTGCTCGTAGCCGAGTACACCACAAAAAGTGAGAGACAGAGAGTAGAACACGGATGATATTGGTTAAGGTCAGAACGATAGTAAATATGATGAGAGACAGCTAAATAATAAAATGCTTCCGAAGTTAAATCGTTATTCAACTGACGCGTGGTAGTACGTGTTAATTAGAAACACATTGGTCAAGATGCGTCGGGTGGCATGCTTTTCTCACCATCCACAACACGCTGAACCGAAAACGAGCTATGAACAAAAAACAAAAGAAATAACCTAGATGAAGGTGAATTAGAATATTTGCGGTTCTAAGTGGTTCTGTCACATTTGAAAACAAAACACATAATCTATACATTTCTTGGTTACGCTACAACTAAACAGATAAAAATATACCTAGAATTCCCTAAAAAAATTGATGAAAAATATTAATTAACTTAAGTTTTCAAAATAAATTGATCAATTTTTTCATCAATAAATTGAACAATTTGAACACTTTACACACATCACTAAATTGAAGGTCGAAACCCACTTTATATTTAAAATCTATAGAACATGGGTTTAAACACTTTTTTTGAAGCGGGCCACAAAATTTATTCAATAAATAGTGGACCAGATATTTGTACTCAGCTTATAGTGCTTGATTTTAAAGACAAGCTTAATAATAATGAGAATATTATTAATAAAAATAATTTTAAGAATCGGATATTATATACAGGCTATTCCAAACGTTTAGGCGGAACTAAATGGGAATTTCGTTTTTTTAGGTTGTCACAAGAAGGGACCTTCCTTGGGTTATTTCATTTTTCACGTTAGAATGTCAAAATTTAAAATTCCAACAATGAAACCAAATTTTTTTTAAGAATGGAACAAAAAATCCAAATATAAAGAAAATGACATTTCAAAATGATATTAACCGTAACCAAAACATGTTTATTGTAAGTATGATTTACAAAGCTTAAACAAAACGGCCAAAAAGCACGATTTAAACGATGAAAGTAACTAAAGGCTTGAATCGGGTGTCGTGTGAGCGCGCCACATTGCGTCAAGTATTAATAGTATTTTTCTAATTCATATTCAAGCAGGCGCGCACCCAGGAATGGGGCTGATGGTCTTGATCCCTTCCCAATAGGTCCAAAAACACATGGTTATTACGTGTATTTTTCAAAATATAAGGGATGAGCCGCCCGGAGGACTCTTTTTTTTGCCATCATTTGTATTTTAGAATTGACGACGTTTTTAGGGTTTTGCGGGAATGACCACCTTTGTCTGTCTGTCTGTCTGTCTGTACAGTAGAAATTGTAGCCAAACGGCCTAACATAGAAAGTTGAAATTTGGTATGCTTATACTCTTTGACTCACATATATAAAAAATACTGAGATTTCAAAAAACACATCCCGAGGCAGTTCCGTCTTTTCCATAAGGGCACATGGGGCACGAGCCCAGGGCCGCCGGCTCTAAATTCCGAGGTCGTCGTTTACACGGAGAAAAGAGGAGCTCAATTTTTAGTGCAATTTTACTAAGAATTGCCCTTAAAATTTCTAAATTTAAATGAAAATCGAAAACCAGATGAGATTTCTGGTCACCAACTGTAGTGGAGAGCGCTCATTTTCCCGGCTAAACAGAATAAAAAATGAATTACGAACGACTGTGTTACAAGAACAACTTACTAATTTGTCAGTAATGTGCATAGAAAATGATATCCTTCAAAAATTAGACTTTGAGGACATAATACAGATTTTGCACCACAAAAATCCCGGAAAAAACCATCATCATTAACGTAAGTCCAATTCTCAAAATAGTAATCACTTCACTTATATTTGATTTGCATAAAGCTAACCATAATAACCAATAAAGTCACTAAATAAAAGTACATACTGATGTTTTTATTCACATTTTTTTTTGGGCTTTCTAGAGCCCCAACTCTGTGGGCCCAAGGGCCACTGCATGGCCTAATAAATAAAAAAATAAATATATATTTTTTTAATTGTAATTGGGGTATCAAATAAAATCTCTTAATATGAATAGACAAGCAAATTTTTATTTTTGAAAAATTAATGGAACCAGGAACCGGAATAGTTCAACAAGAATTTGTGATCAGTTTAACTTTTCGAAAAATATCGATTTTTTTGTGGCGTAGAAAAAAATAATTATTTTTGAAAAATTTATTGTGTGATTTATCAAAAAAAATATATATATATATATATATATTTATCAAAACGAAAAGTTTTTTTAAATTCGTTTCTTTTTACACGATTTTAGCGAAAAATATGCCAAAAATGTCCCGCCCCTTTTTACCCAAGGCGATTAAACTAAAATTCTGAAAAAATTATAAGTACATTGTGCATTGATCTAAGCCGAAAATGTACGAGAGGAATTTTCGATCAGATTTCGGTTTAAGAAAATATTACATTTTTTGTGTTTTTGACAAAAAGAATTATTTATTTAATTCATAGCTAAATTATGGCTACTAAATTTATGGATTTTTTGTATTTATGTCTAAGGTAGTGTAGGTACGTCTTTTATTAATATTAAAAATATAATAAAAAATTGTTAACAGATGAGAACGAATCGCCTTCTTAAGGAGCTTGCACTAATAAAATCTATTATTAGGCGTATAGAAAAAAATCGCTAGGATTTTATAATTTATATTTTCTAGTGACGTAATATTCGCAAATTATTTAAATTTATTTTAAACAAATTAAATGGAAGCTCTTAATTAGTACTCAAATATCGAATAAAAATAATTGTCAAAAATCTGTGGATTTTGATGTGATTATAGAAAAGAATTTGTCAGACATCCAGCATTCGGTTGAATTCTTACAATTATTAAATACCTACAAAATTCTGAATTGTGTGAAAATTCACACTTGACATAAATTTTTTATTTAGGTCGTCACTTGTACTTAAGAAATTAGAACCTTTTTAATAATTTAAATAAATTCGTTTTCTGATCCCCCCCAAGAAAAATGTCTGGGTGCGCGCCTGTATTCAACAATGTAAAATAACAAAATTACATTTGAGTCAAAATTCGTCGCGTTTGGTTGCGTTGCGTCGGGTTTTATAAGTAAGTTTCCACCTTAATAATTACAATTTGTTTTAAATATAAAAGAATTGATCAGGCATAAAAAACGTTTTATATTTTTTTAAATTTTATATTAGATGAAAATATATTTTTTTTATGGTTCAATTGATTTTAATTTGCTTACAATATCCTCTGCTTTTCATGATTTTTTACTTTTCTACCGCTGACAATATCACAAATTACAAATTGTTGACTTGAAACTTTCACAAAAATATTCTTTAGATTGTGATATTGATGGAAACTTGTGATTGGAATAATTTTCCAATTTAATAAGTTTGATTTTTCTTCTTGAAAAAAATATTTTCCTGAGATATTTTTATATTCAAATCAGATGCGAAACGATGGTAATCTATATAAAGTTATGTGGTGTGTAGATGGGGGATGTGTTAATGTGTTGGTACCCCTGCACCATCAAAATGTCGTAAAAGAAAATCTTTTTCTTCTCCTCAAAAGAATATGCTGTTTGTCAGTCGGTATTTTCGCGTATAAAAAACCTGATATACTCTCTTAAGATGTTTTCTATTTTTGTGCGAATTTCTGTAGGTAATAAAAAATTGATGAATATGTATGTTTACTGCCAAAGAAAAAAAAAACTGACTTTTAATTTTCAGAATATAGCCTCTATCTCATAAAATTTTAGTCATAAAGTCGTAATGTATGTGCATTTAACAAATAGGGTTGAGTAAAATTAAAGCGTCATTTAAAAAATACAGAACTGCGGGCACAAAAGAACGGACGAAATATTAGTAGGAATAAAATGCTAAACAATACAATGTTTGCCCCTAAAACATCACAATGTGATGTTTTACTCTCGGCTTAACCGCGAAAAAAATTATAGTAGCGTTTTAGTCTGCGTTCTCATACATATAAATAGCGAGGGGCAATTTTTATAAAGATCCACTCTCGTGATAATATTCCCTTGAGGAAAGAATTAATCCTAGATATAAACTAGACGCATACATGTAGTTCTGGATAATATATGGACGAACAGTTTACAAACACAGCTGAGAATATTTTTTAATATAAAATTGCAGTTAACATTCAACATCCTGACTAAAATTATAAAATATGTTTCAAGTTATTGGTTTTAAAACTGTTGTCAATATACAAGGTGTCTCAAAAGAATTTTTATATTTAGTGGATCGATTAAAAAAAAAGTAAGCCGTATATAGAAAAAATGTTTATTAATTATTAAAATACACTTTTTGGGGATTTATTTCTTAAAAATAATATCGTCTAAATGTAGACCCTCGCGTTCTCGGCACTCATTTAATCGAACAGTAAAATTACTTATGACGTCTCGGCAGGTGGACTCAGGAATGGCTGCCATTTCGTGACGGATATTTTCTTTCAAATGCGCCAGTGAAGTCGGTTTATTTGCGTAAAGTTTAGATTTAAGATAACCCCATAGGAAAAAGTCCATAGGGGTTAAATCTGGACTGCGTGGAGGCCAATTTATGTCACCTCTCCGGGAGATCAATTTGCCTGAGAAAATTTCACGAACACGTGGCAGAGACATATTGGACGTGTGTGAAGTTGCTCCGTCCTGTTGGAACCATGTTCTTTGGTTATAGCCAGGAAAGTTTTGCAGTTCAGGTACCAAGAAGTTGTCTAACATCTCCACATAACGCTCTGAATTCACTGTAACTGCACGCCCCCTTTCGTCTTCAAAAAAGTAAGGGCCGATAATTCCTCGCGCCGACATCGCAGCCCATACGGTCACTTTAGGCGAATGTAGGGGTTTCTGATGTTTGCGTTTCGGATTCGTTGCACTCCAGTAGCGGCAGTTCTGCTTATTTACGTGGCCATTAAGATGAAAATGAGCTTCATCCGAAAACAAAATGTTGGTAAACGTTGAAAATCGCTCAATCACCTGATTTACGAAATTAAGCCTCTGACTGGCATCTTGGGGCTTTAATTCTTGCACCAATTGAATTTTGTAGGGGTGCAGCTTTAGGTCTTTGTGCGTAATGCGATGTAATGATGATCTATCCACATTTAAAGCACTTGCGCGCTTCCGAATTGAAAGGTTCGGGTCGTCACGAACAGACTGATTAACATTCTCCACGTTTTCTACCGTTCTTGATGACCTAGGTCGCCCGGATTTTGATTTATCCAGCGTTGTACCAGTCTCTTCAAACTTTTTAACCCAATGTCGAATGAGAGGAATGCTTGGCGCATCATTTAAGTGGCGAAAACCTCGAATACTGCAGAATTTTCTACGCGCTACAGTCGCCGAATCACCGTTTTTGTAAAACTCTCGCACGCATAACGCGCGGTCTGCTCCCGAGAAACGCTCCATGCGTGGCGTTCACGCAGTAAGCTAAATAAATATAAAATTTCTTTTGAGACACCTTGTATTTTAGGTTCAGTATTGTTTATTTTTTTAACAATAATATAGTTTTTAAATCATCAACGTTTCGTTAATTGTGATATAATTTAAGCACTAGTGCCTAAAAGTGACACATTTAAAAACTAAAAAAATTGAAGTGTAGTGTGAATTTCACACATTTCAGAGTTTTGTATGTATTTAAAGTGTGTCAGACATCAACAGAATGCTGGATGTCTACATTTTTTTTGCTATAGTCAAAATCAATAGATGATCCGCGGTAAAATATAGTCCTGTAACATATTCTTTCGATTTTAGAAGCGTATTTTTAAATATTAACATGTGCTATTTGTTTTATAAGTATTTCACTACTATAAATGTAATGTAATATTTCACTACTAAAATAAATAATTTATTTCTCTTTGATACCTTAAAACAAGACGTATAACAATAGGCGCTCTACCTAATGATCGAGTTTATGAGTGCAAGCTCCTTTAGAAGGCGATTCGTTGTCAGCTGTTAAAAAAAATATTATATTTTTAATATAAAAATATCAGCTGTGGCCACCACAGGACCGACCGCCATCACAAAGTACTTGCATAAATTACATTCTAGCAGCAGAGTAGAAATAACTTGGCCCAATATTTTCTGACAGAGTTATTATTTATCATGACCATGGACACGTTACATATTAGTATGAAAAAATAGATAATTAGAAAAAATTTCGAAATTTTTTTTTAATACCTGTCTCAAATAAAAGTTGTTAGTTATTGCTTTTATAGCAACTTTTGTTAAATAAATTTTTTCGAAATATTTTTCTGTTGCTAAATATTCGCAAAAATCTTAAAATCACCACGAGTAAACTCCTATTTCTAGTCAACCGATTTTTACCAAAGGTTGATCAACTTATGCCATTGATGTCAAAAGCTTAAATATGAAGTTTCATAAAAATCCTTTTAGCCGAATTTGCTCTGCACGTATACACAGACAGACGGACGGACAGACAGACAGACAGACAGACAGACAGACAGACAGACATCTTGCTAAAAATAGTCAAAACATTATGTAGGGACCTCAATTCATGGAGATTCATCGAAATCTCGAAATGTCAAAATCGGTATGATCACAATACCTCCCTTATTGGTGGTCGGTAAAATACACCAATAGTCATAAATACAAAAAATCCATAACATTATTACCCATAATTTAGCCATGAATTAGAGAAATAATTAATTTTGTGAAAAACACAAAATCTGAAATATTTCCCAAAACCGAAATCTGATCAAAAATTCCTGTCGTACGTTTCCGGCTCAGATCAATGTACATTATTTATAATTTTTTCTGATTTTTAGTTCAACCCACTTGGGTAAAAAGGGCGGGACAAGTACTTTTTTGCACATTTTTGATTATATACGTGTTTAAAGAAATGAATTTTAAAAAACTACTTTTTGTTCCGTAATCTACGTTTTAAGAGCTTTCTTTCGATACTACACAATAAATTTTAAAAAAATTATTATTTTTTTCAACGTTACAAAAAAAAGGATTTTTTTTTTCAGAAAAATCTGATAAAAAATTCCTGTTGAACTATTCCGATTCCCATCAATGTACATTATAGAGATTTTTTCAGATTTTTAAATCAACCTCTGTGGAAGATAGGGTGGGGAACAAAAGTTTTTTTATATATTTTTGGTGAAAATCACACTCACAATTTTAAAAAAATATTTATTTTTTCATGAATTACATATTTGTTTATATTTATCTGGGGATGTTTTTTGTACTCACAGTATTTTTCCTATATGTGGGTCAGAGTTGTAAGTATTAGCATACCAAATTTCAACTTTCTACGTTAAACCGTTTGGCTATAATTTCTACCGTACAGACAGATCGACAGACACGTGAGTGTTATAAAAACAATTGAAATATTAGATTTTCATAACGGTTGTAGAAAAATGTAATTGTTGGGAATGGCACTAGTATTAGGAATTAAGATTATCTAAAGTAGACCAGTCAAGGTCATATTCGAATTATGTAAGTACGTTTGTCGTAGTTATATCTTACAGATAAACAACAAATTTTGACATGCATCATTTGTATTTCTCTTATTATTTTGCCAGTGTGAGTGAGAGAGAAACTCATCAGTACGTTAATTATTATTTCAGTCATTTGACCTTGACTGGACTTCTATGGATAATTGAACTTTACCTGTACTATGCATAATAATTTACCGGAACCTCCTGTTTGTTTAAGAACAGTTCATATATTATTCGATTTGAAAAAGTATTCAAGTTTTCCATAACTACTAATAGTACGACTAATTTTAGGACACGATTTCTCGAACAAGCTCCAACATGTCTAGAACAAACGGTGGTTATTCTCATGCAAAACATCAGCGCTGTCGTGTAACGTCTGTCGGATAAATAAACATTTTTGTGACAAAATTTAGTTGTAGAATTAATGAAACCAATTAAATTCTCACGCAGTAAAACTAAAAATTATTTATATCAAACAATTCTTAAAATTTATGTGTCTCTAACCTATTACAAATGAAAAATAGTCCCATTTTTGGGTTTAAATTTATAAAACCGTTTTAAATATGACAGATGTAACACATGATAGCCAAGGTAGTAAATACATATTAACGTTTATTGCAACGCATACATCAAACATAAAGCTTCATTACTGCTGGTAATTTTGTATGAAATAATTGGCAGCATTGTCTGCTGATGTGAGCAAACAGGTATACCTAGATTGATACTGACCTACATACATCTGTGATTGGAATAATATTAATACTGCATTGTACTCAAGGTTTATTCATTACAAATTTCAACCATATTATTTGTTTTAATTAGTTTAAATCTAATTAAACATTGATTTTCTAATAAATCTGAGAACTATGTGGGAAGCCGACAAGCGTAGGTTATATAATTCCAAAGGGATTTAAACATAAATATGTAAGTTTATACATGAACAAGGGTGACCATTTTCTTAAAAAGGCAATGCGGGACGGAGCATAAAAAAAGGTCCTCACCTCCCAAATCCAAGTGAAGAGCTAAAAAAAGGTTCTCATCTCCCAAATCCAAGTGAAGAGCAAAAAAAAGGTCCTCATTTCCTCAAATACAAAATGCGGGACAATGCGGGACAAAATGTTAAAATGCGGGACTTTTGCGGGACGCATCTTAATGCGGGACAAAATGTTAGAATGTGGGACGAATGGTCACCTTAACATAAACACTAGTTGGTTTAAGGATTGGCCAATCAGGTAAAGTAACGCCATTTTCTTTCGTACTGAATAAACTCATCAAGCTGAACAAAACTGAAAATTATTTTTTTGTAGTTTCTTCTTTCAAAAATGATCAGTTCCCACACCACCTGAACAAAGTGATTGCGATTAGTTTTCCCTCTTCCCATCAAGCACACAGAAATTTTGCAGTTACTTACTTGAAAATTTAATCAGTAAACTTCAAAAAAATATACGTGTAAACAATTAATATTATCATTGATATCAAAGATATATTTATTGGATGAAGAAAAAGAAATAACATATAAGTTATTTTCGTTTTCTGACATTCACTAAATGTTCAAAAATAAAGGTTAAGTTGATCCTGATGTGACATTTGTGCATTAAATAAATCTATGTTAAAAAAAGATTGTACTTCTGATTTTCTCAACTAAACTGAAATGAAATGAAAATAATTTTCACTTTGACTTTATTGACCTGTACTTACAGTCTGTGTCAGCTTAGAATACTGTATGTAAAGCGTGTCCCACATTATACAATTCTCGTTAAATTTTCATACTTCTTTGACTAGAACTCGTACTAGAAATAAATCAGTGAAATCGTAGAGTGTAGAACACTTTATGAAGTCAAGGTCAACTTTATTGAAAACTAGATTTGGACAAGCTTTTGTTGAAAATATTTTCAAGTGGAACTCGGTGCATGCGCAGTAGTCACTTTTAACAACAGTACCAACATTAAAATTACGCTTGTAAATATTTCGTATTACCACGTGTTTAATCGTGTTTTGTTGATCATTGGTTTGAATAGGCGAATATATAAATTGTTTTTTGTACTTAAATCAGTAATTTTACAAATCTAATACCTAGGTTATAAACACTTGACAAGATATGAATTATATTTTTATGTTGGTCCTTTAAATGAACTGAAACACGTTTAAGAATTTCCTTCTCTACCAAAAAATTGAAAAATAAATTATATTAAAACTTTGACAACTTCTAGTTCAAAGAAAAAAGTTTAAAAAATTGACGAATAAAGTATAATGTAACACGCTTAAGAAGAGAGGAACTGTTTGTCCAACGTAATTACAACGTAAAAAAAAATGTTTTTAGTCCAAGTTGACAGATGTTCACTGTTGTGAAATATTCGCAAAAATCTTAAAACCGACACGAATAATCTCCCATTTCTAGTTAATCGATTTTTACCAAAAGTTGATCAACTCGTGTCATTGATGTCAAAAGCTTAAAAATGAAGTTTCATAAAATTCCTTTTATGACAGACAGACAGACAGACAGACAGACCGACAGGCAGACAGACAGACAGACAGACAGACAGACAGACAGACAGACAGACAGACAGACAGACAGACAGACAGACATCATGCTAAAAATAGTCAAAACGTTATGTAAGGACCTCAGTTCGTGGAGATCCATCGAAATCTCGAAATGTCAAAATAGGTATGATCACAATACCTCCCTTATATATGTTGGCGGTCGATAATAAAAAAACACACCTTTTAAATTATTATAATTTTTGGTTGTTCTTGTTTGCGCGTTTTGGATGGAACTAAACACGTTTGAGATTAATTTTATCATTTAAATGAAACACCGTAAAAACTAACTTGAATTCCACTTGTACATGTCTAAATATTGCTTTGAAATGGTCATGCGATTCCGTTTTTGATCCACTGTGAGCAGACGCGGTTCATCTTGCCCATTTCTTGTCCAAATGTTCGTGCAGAACATGAAACACACGTTCGTCTGAGATGTTTACCATCTTCATTTTGGCAGTCGCCCAACACGATATCATGAATTTTTAACAATTTTTTCAGTTGTGATCTCATTCGGACGTCCCGGTCGCTTAGCATCATTCGTTTTTGTGCGACCACAATTAAATTCATTGAACTACTTGTGAACAATTCCATGCGACGGACCAGCGTCCCATAATACTTTTTTAGCTTTCCTTCAGTTTCCTTATGGGCTTTTCCACGCAAATATTAGTGATTTAACAACACAGGGAATTCACTTTTTTTTCATTGTAGCAAATAAACACAAAATTATCCGCTTCCGAATGCTGATAAAAATGTACTATTTCAAATATCTATTTGAAACTTATTGGGTATGTCTACAAAGAATGGAAAATGTCAGAAATTATATCAAACTTGCGATCTGAGCACCATCTTTTATCAAAATCACTGACTTATCAAACAACCCTCGTATTACGTCATTGGTTTTCCGAAGTGGTAATACTTGTAACGAAGCTACTCGGCAACATCAGAGTTTGCTATATAAATTGGGTATCCAAAAAAAGTACAATTTTAAATAAAATCAGTACATGATCATGGTGTTGAAAAATAATTAATTTTGCAGGACTTTCTTTCCATTTAAAAAACCAATTAAGAAAATTCCAACAGCTAACCATGTAATAAATCTTTACAAAGGTTTGACAGAATAGTTTAACGTAGTAATTAAAACACTGGCTACTAAACGAAAGATAAAATAGCTAAACACCCAGACAGACAGTTAAGCTTCTATTATGTACATTCACCCTCTTGAACGTGTTTTTTTGTTGAATTTCCAATAGCAATAAAAGAATACAGTTCGTAAACCAGAACACGTCACTACAACTATTTATCAAAGAGAAAATTATAAATCTTAAGAAATTTTATGATTAATAATACCTTGTCTCACGCAGAATTCTTTAACTCATTTATTAGGAGATTTGCTAAAAAATATAACAAGAAATTTAGACAGAGAAAAAGTATGATGAATTAATTTTTTAAAAATATTATAAGATATTTTAGAAAGTGTAATATGTACTAAAAATCGGTTACTAAATTACTAAATTAAGGAGTAAATAAATTCTCTCGGCTAATTTAACAAGAATTTTTTTAGAAACGCAATGTTATGGCCCGTTTATACAACCTTAACAGTAACTTTTCCTTACCTTATCCCTAACCCGTAAAAGATAAACTATACAAAACGCCTATGTACGTTTATACAACCTTAGCCGTAATTTATCCATAAGCAGACCTTAGCAATAAGAATTCCGTAACCTTGAAAGTTCCCAATATTTCAACTTTCGTGGTTAAATTACGGCTAAATCACTGAACAGCGCATGCGCGAAAATATGACTGTTATGAAATAGGCAACGAACTTTATTTTTGTGAAATAATAAAGATGACACGAACACGGCAGATGCTGCCAAGGCAGTATAAAGGAATATTACAATAATTTGCTCGTTATTCATTTTAATAAAATAGCTTCCAAAATTCGCAATTGACGTTTAGAATAAAGGTTAGGTTTACGATGTTTACTCGGAACTGCGCAAACTCTAAACAGCGCATTTCATTGGCTGCGGCTGACGATCGAGATTAAGGAAAAGTTAAGGAAAAGGTTGTATAAACCCAATACTTTCGTTCTGGGGATCGTTAAAAACTTATGGATAAGATACTTCTCAGTTACGGCTAAGCAAAATTATGGCTAAGTTGTATAAACCAGCCATTACACATGTATATTACTGGTTGTAACTCTTTTGATATTTTGTTAATTTCTAGGGTTTTGTAGGTATGACCACCAAAAAACCCTTATAACGTTCTCATGTGTCTGTGTGTCTGTACGGTAGAAATTGTAGCCAAACGGCTTAACATAGAATGTTGAAATTTGGCATGCTTATACAACTTTTTCACCCACATATAGGAAAAATACTGAGAGTTCAAAAAAAAACACATCCCGAGATAAATATAAACAATTATGTATTTAATAAAAAAATAAATATATTTTTTTAAATTTTGAGTGACATACCATTTTTTTATAATTGGATTTTCGTCAAAAATGTGTCAAAAAACTTTTGTTCCCCACCCTATCTCCCAGAGTGATTGATCTAAAAATCTGAAAAAAATCCCCGTAATGAACATTGATGGGAACCGGAATAGTTCAACAGAAATATTTGATCAGATAAGTTTTTAGAAAAATATCCTAATGACCTAAAAAAAACAAAGGTCCTCACTTCTAAAATACTAGTGATGAACAAAAAAAAAGGTCTTCAGCTATCTCTATTTTTAAATATAAACATATATTTACATAAAAAAGAGTTTCCTCTTTCTCGGTGGGGAGCCCAGGCCCCTCGGCCCTCCCTTGGCTGCGCCACTGATTAAATGAGTTATTTGAATAAAAGCAAAAAATTGGGGGAAGTAAAGTTAATGTCAAAATTGTTTCGCAGACCCCCAAAGGTTCGCGGACCCCAGTTTAAGAACCGTTGTTCTAGTTATAAAGATGGACTGTGTGAGGAGAATATTTATCGTTGCTGAACGCCAAAAATTTCTACTAACAAACTTACTTTCTAAGAAAAACTTGCTGTGTATAAAACTGTCATTATTCACGACTGAATATACATGCGATTATACACGACGTACAAAATAAGCTTCTTCATGTATTTACAGTTGCATTTATTATTGGATGGTCGTAGATAAATATATTTTTAAAATTTTAATGTAGGATTTTAAATGAGAATTTAATTAGTAAATTATAATAAAAATAGAGAGTTTAGTTCTAGTACTTACATTAACAGTAAAAAATCAAAGAAATTATTGATTTTGATGTGTATATGCCGAAAATTTTCTTAATATCTAGCATTCTGTTAGCCCACTTTTTTCACCCAGACGATCAGGCGATTTATTAAACTCGTAGAAAACAAGTAATTATCAGAGATGACTGTATGAAATATGATTTCACTGTCACGTTAGAAATGAGGTTTTAGAGTTCTTTACATTCCCGAAAACTCTTTCAGTATTAAAAATATGAATGGTGTCCCAAATGAAATAGAAATTGAAAAGAAATAATCTCTGGAGGTGAACATTTGTTGTATAACTTTTTTTTGTTGCTTCTTGAAGTTTGTTTGAAACAAGAGTATTTCCTATATATTTTTGTGTGCGCCTCGATCGTTTCGACTTAATAACATTTTCTTTTCTCAAACATATTTCTTTTCAACGACAGTAAAGCAGTGCCACTGAGGAACAGTTGGTCGAGAGATACGATTTAGAATCAAGCCAACGCAAACAATGGTAGTTGGACAATAGTCCGGGAGAAGGAGATCTTTTAATTGCATCCGAAGAAGATTGAGAAAAGCTCGGAAAGCAAGCTGCACAGATCTCGTGTGTCTGTTGAGATTTCTCCGACTGATGAGTCGCCCTTTAATCCTTTCTGCCTGTCAGGCCCATTAGCCTCGGAGCGCAAGGCCACTTAGCGCCGACGTTGCTCTATATCTGATCCCGCATTGCCACAACACATACGATACCCACTGATAAACAACATTGACAACAACCCAGAAAATTCACTCAATAATATTCAAGACTAAGCTTTTTCAACTGCACTTTACGTACACTTAAGCGTCTAGGTTTTATCAAATTTAATTTAGTCGACGTTATTGACCAAGACAATAAATATAAATGGTCGAATGCGTTATGTAAAAATTTGGCATTAAGTAGCATTCTGAGCTCTTTAAATTAGTTGATGGTTATCTCTGCATTGTGGATAAGTTTAGTAGAAGTTTTAACGTTCAATGCAGCGTTTACAGCTAAGGAAATTAGTGCGTTTCGAATAGTGCGACGTGCGATATTTGTGTGTCTTTAAACCATTACGGTGGCTTCGTAAAATGTTTATTATCTATTATCGTTTTCCTGTCCGAGATTTTTACTAAATAAACCTAACCTAATTACCTAAATTGATCATATTTACTGTTCGTCTTTGTAATTTTGGGCGAGAGTTGTAGTAATCGGCGCGATGAAATTTTTTTAGGTTATGTAAAGGCATACAGTAGAAACGTTATTTTCGATGTAGACTGAGATAGGCAATGTGTTTAAACAGGGTGTTAGGTAAATTTTCGGCACAAATTAAAAGATAGCATGGTGACGTAGAATGCAATCGATTTTTCCTTGGCGGGTCGCAAAAGCAGATTAATGAACCAATTTGAAAAAATCTCTCTGTGATGGATATCTTGGATCTTTAGTGAAATAAGCTAGCGCGACATCTGATGTGCTACAAAAGTATACTAATGAACTGATTTAAGAAATTCTTTCAGTGATGGTTATCATAGAACAGCGTTTCCCAACCGTCAGTCTGTGAGATTTTTTTGCCGGTCCGCGAGATTTTGTTACAAAATCTCAGAGTTGGTAGATTGGAGGTGAAGACCGTTTTTTTTTTGCTCATCATTTACATTTTGGAGGTGATGACCTTTTTTTTGCTTATCACTTGTAATAATTTTGCGATACTACACATTACTTTCTAAACTTGCCGGTCCGCAATTTTTTTCTAGGTCGCTTGCCGGTCCGCCATGACAAAAGGTTAGGGAACGCTATCATAGACACTCAGGAAGCTGAGTGTTATTTATGATACTATATAAGTGTCTCTCAATCGGGAAAACGCAACACCCTGTAGGGTCGCAAAAGCAGATTATTAAACAAATTTGAAAAAATCTAAGATCTTTTCATAAGACATAGCCTAACGCAGTGGTTCCCAACCGGGGTGCGGGAAAGCATTTTGAGCGGTGCGAGACGATTTATAGAAATTTATAAAATTTACATAAAAAATCTAGTTTATTTAAATTATTTTTCAACAAGTATATTTTCTTTCTAATTTTATTAAGGAACCGCTGAATGCTACATCAATTAATTTGATCAATTTTAAAGAAATATTCATGTGATTTCCTTTTTTTTTGCTCTTCACTTTTTATTTTGATCAATATGACTCAACTGAAAAAATCTGAACACATTTTTTATGAGGGTGCGAGAGCTTATTTTCACATTCAAAGGGGTGCTCACCACAAAAAAGGTTGGGAACCACTGGTATAGCGCGACCCTCTGGTGTGCCACAAAAGTAAATTGATGAACCGACTTCAAACGTTCTTTCAGTTTGGTATAGATTAGACCTTCCAGAGTAGGTTATACCGGTGTTTCTCAGCCAGGGAGATGCCATCTTTTGTTGTGCGCCGAAAGCAAACTTCTGAATCGATTTTTATTTTTTTTTGCGGTTTATATCCTTTATTTCATAAAGTTTATTCTGCCAATATGTAATTATAAATGTCGGTAATTGGCTACATTAAAGATATTTTATTAATAACTATAATTATAATATTAATAAATAGTTCGCTAAAAATAAAAGGATGACCGGCGTAGCGTAGTGGTAACACACGTGCCCTACGTTGCAAAGGTCTCGGGTTTGAATCCAGTTTAGGCATGGAATTTCAATACGAAAAATTACAATTGTCCTGGCGAACTGTCTAAGTAGCAAAATCCATAAAACGTGAAATAAAAAATAAAATAAAATAAAATTTAAAAAGAAATCAATAAAACATAAAAAAGTTACTGCCAGCTCTTGTAAGCTGGTAAATGATGTTTCAAAGATTCCTCTTTATTATTGGCGCATGTTGCAAGCGCCGATAAGGGTTCTATGTGACCGTGTACATTTGAAACTCGCTGGTCGGCACATGTTACCAAGTACTGATAGGCGTTGGCAACAATCGTTTTACGTGTTCCTATGCTAAGTAGGGATGGGAAAAAAACATCGATGTATCGAAAACATCGATGTTTGTTTTAAAAACATCGATGTTTTTACCATCGATGGTTAGCTGGTGATAGTATCGATAAAACATCGATGTCTACTACCGATATCGATGTTTAAACTTTGAAATTCAGAAACTACCGCTAGAGACGCTGAAATCTTAAAAAATTAATTTTATTAAAATTAGTACACAAAATATAAGCGCCATCTATTGTGATATAACAATACTAATAGTGTTAGTTCTTATTCTTCTTAGCAGTTAGCAGAATACGAAAAAATAAGAAGAAACTTCTAATTTTTGCAAACAATGCGAACGACCAACGACGCTAACACACTTTTTCTTTTTGAGTCTTGTTGATACTTTCCCAGTTGTTATTCCTCCAATCCCTGGATTTTTGTAAGTTGTCATTAGCTATTTTTTTATATATTGAAGTTGGCTTTTCTTGAACAAAATGATCAAAAGCTTCAATTAATCGGTAAAAGTAACTAGAATTGAAAATCTGGTTCCGCCTAAACCAAAGGAACAGACTTTATTTCAACTTAAAAGAGTATAACAATAATTGTGTATGACAGTGTTATTTTTATGTTAAATAATATAAAATTAACATTAAGATTACTATATTAGTATTGTAATAAAATCCAATATTTCATTTCAGGTCTGTCCCTTAGGTTTAGGCGGAACTAGATTTTCAATTCTAGTTACTTTTACCAATTGATTGAAGCTTTTCATCATTTTGTTCAGGAAAAATCAACTTCAATCTATAAAAAAATATCTAATGACAAATTACAAAAATGAAAATTGCGGTTAGTTCCGCCTAATCGTTTGGAATAGACTGTAGGTACAAATTAGGATTATTATATTGGGTATAATAATATTAATGTGAAATTAATTACTATTAAAAGGGAATATTTCTATTCCAAAATCTAATAAATGCTTTTTGTGTATTATGTGTTACTTTTTTCGTATTTTATCTTTACATTATTAAATAAAACCTACATAATATAAATAAATAGCCTTTTTTAATATTAATAAAACATCAATGTTTCCGATACATCGATGTTTTTCCTTCGATGTTTTTTCAACATCGATAGTAAGCACCGATGTTAACATCGATGTTAAATATCGATGTTTTGCCTTCGATGTACAACCCTAATGCTAAGTAAACAAATTAACAATATTTTTATCACAGCATATTTTATATTTTGATTCTCTTGTATCAAATTTTAAATTATTCGGTTCTATATCGTTTATAGGTATTTTAAAAATAAGGTATTTTTTAAACTGTTGTTTCAGTTTAAAATTTATTTATTAAAAATTTGTTATTATTGTACGAGAATCAGATATGAAATAATTTTCAGTAGAAATTTATCTGTTACAACACGTCAATTATTATCAGATTTTTTTTTTTTTGAATAAACCCTATTTGTTGTATTGTTATTGCAAAATTAAATTCTCTATAGGAAAAAAATACACAGGATTTATTTAGAATTTCATACATTTTAGAATTTCATATTTTTAATAAATCCAATTGAACCTCCATGAATGTATATCAGCTTCGTTAAATTTTTCCATTTAAAATTCATGAATGGAAAATAATGTTTTCAATTTATCCTGATATTTTTTTAAATGATATATTTAGAAACTACCTTCGTAAATAACTTTCAAAATTTGTTGTAGCTATTAAATTTTTTAAAGTCATTGGCGAATTTGGTTTCAGTATTAACAGTAAAAAAAAAAATATGGCCAACTCTAAAGCTCGTACACAAAGGCTACCACTAATAAAGCAATGGAAATTGTGATACCTTACAAATCTTTATATTGTACACTTAATAACAAATGGGATACAAAGCAGGTAGTCAAATGCCGAACTGCACAAACTAGAAGTGCTTTTGTGAAACCGTAATCTGTACTATTTAGAAAAAACGGTTGCATACTAGACTTAAGCATAATTCCCATGTGTACGCGTTATGTGGGATAAACCATCAGTTTCGTACCCATTATATCGGCGGGTCTAAATATTTTTGAAAAATACAGTGAGAAGACAGAAATTTACTTTGAATAGTTGTTTGAATAACTATATAACACTGAGGGCCGGTTTCTTAAAGGTTAGTTGACTATAACTAATTGGTTAGATAATGGTTGCTATGGTTACTTATGGGATTGTTATCGAGTTTAACCAAAAGAATAAACTCGGCAAAGCTTTCAGAAGCCAGCCCTGAATGGTGTCCGGTCGACTTTGGTCAACATCGTAATTATTTGGAGACTGAAGGAGTTTTTATGTGAGTCCAGAGAGGTAGGGCGAGAATGGTGACCCGTCAAATGCGCTCCGACAAAACCGCCCCAACAAAAACGCCAAAAAATGCGCCCCCATCAAATGCGCTCCCCAACAAATGCGCTCACCCACATATGCGCTCCAACAATAAAATATAAATGATTCATCAGTGTACAATATTATCCAGCATTTTATAAAAGAACAAAATCAAATAGAGGTACAATATGTTCGTTTCCAAGCAGGATATCGGCGACCAGAAGCATCCAAAAAGAAATATGTGCAACTTAACAGACGCATAAAAATCGTGTGCAAAATTATAATAAAAATGACATTATAAATTATTTGCGTGGATTGTCGTTTAAAAGAATTATAATATAGTTATTTGTTGACCGTTAGTTATAATTTTAATTAAGTACTATAATAGTTTGTTGAGAACTGGTCAAAATGATAACAAATATATTATCAATTCACTAAACACTGACGCACAGTGAAGTGTTCGCGAGGGCAAGCAACTACCCAAGGCAACTGCATGCTTGATGAAAAGATAACCAACGTAACGGGTATCAAAATTTGAATCTATTATTATTTATTATTATATATTTTTTTCTTTCTTTCCTTTTTGCAAGTACCACAACCCAGTAAGAATACAAGTCATCTGGAAATTAATCAATTGTATGTAAATAGTTATGTAAAAACCAGATGTACTGTATTTTTACAGGTTTCGAGTATGATATATTTTGAGTTTTAGTACACGTAAAATACAACACTACACGTTTTTCGTTATGTTTATTTTTTTTAATACGTTGGGTATTAGTTCCAGAATTTCCATTTTTAAACAGATGGCTGAATCACAAATGTTGATCAAAATTCAAATTTTCCAAATTTCCTAAGGTTCATGAGTCATGTACCAAGGAGCCCTTAGCCGCCAGTCAGGTATTGGGGAGCTGTGTCTACGCACTTTGGTAGCCATCTGGAGACGTCACATGAGCCAACAGCGTAGAAATACCTGACAAGTGTCTAAGTCTTTATTAACTTCAAAACTTTTTATTTTCTGCTATTGGTTTTATTATTTTGATTTTTTTTATTTTTGTTTATTTTGTTGCATGTCGGGGCGCCATGCTGATGGGGAAGGGGGTAATGTCAAATAGGTAATCCTAGGTCAGGATTACGACATCTAGACATTGTGACGGTCAGCTGTCTGATTAAAAACTATTCGTCAGCGTCTGACGTATGTGACCTGATTACGAAATTGCAGACATCACAATTTCATAATGAGGAAATATTTGTCATGACGAATGAATATTGGAACTGGGTTAACTTTCGGTACTTAATAGATGGATGTCGAGAATATTGAGGTAGTAGAACATAGCCAACTCTGCTACGCATATTAGTCCCGAAGGTGACGACCACGACACCGACGCCAGATTCTAGTATCGAGAGGGAAGCCAAGCAAGTAGTGCCCATGTGAGTAGGAGAAGACATCTCCAGGCTCCTCGACTCCCGGATGGGTAGACCCCGCCTCGGAGATAGGTCCAAGCCGATCCTGGCCAACACGGGGTGGACCGAAGACTTCCCCAACTCCATGGACCAATTCAAACATTATTTTGTAAATATGTATATCACATATTTAATAAATTTGTTATGTTGAATCCAGGAGTTGACGTGACAATATTATAAAAAACTAAGAGGAGAGTCAGTAACACAGACAAATTAAATTATTAAAATTTATGCTTAATGTAATTTTTAATCAATAAATTATTTAATCAAATATGTTTTATTCTTTAGTTTGTATAACTTTTGTCAAATTATATTATTATATTATTAATTATATAGAGTTTAAACTACAGTTATATCTCGTCTCATTTAATTTATTAATTTTATATTTTATTATTGGGGTGCATATTTCGGGGAACGCCTTTGTCGGGGCGCATTTGGCGGGCAGTTTTGTCCGGAGCGCAATTGTCGAGTAACCGGCGAGAACCTATGGCCAAGCTTGTAGATATTGTTGTGCCGCTGCGACAGGAAAAAAAAATTTAGTCATTCATTTACTTTTTAATTATTTTCAGTTGTCTCATTTCTTTATTAAGTTTTAGTCTTTAATTTATGGTAGACACGGTTATATCTTTCTTTTAAAAACATTTAAATCTTTTTTGTTTTTAATTTTGGGACAGTTTCAATACCATTTTAAGGTGGAATCATTTTTAGCCAATATAATCCCACTTCTGGGAAAATAGTAGGTTTTGATCGTTTTTTTAAGACATGTACCTGTATATATTCTTAGTTAGACACTTTAATTTAACTTGTTTTGCTTTTCTTTGTGCTCATCAAAATGTCCAAAAGAACATAAATTGGAATACTTAGTAAAAGAGCAAAGAGAATCAAAATGAAAAAGGAAGCCGATACGAGATCATAAAGGGACCATCTACAGTTTTTTTTTTTTTTTTCTTTACGGAAGCAACGTATATACAGCTAATTATTTCATATAATAGTTTTGTAAAATCTTAGATATCAGGCCTTCAGATGACAAAATGCAAATTTTTCCCATCTTGCTGTACAAAATGGAAATATGGACCCATATTAAATCTTGTCTTGGAAAATGGATGCAAAAAATCATTCATAGACACTTACAATTAATCATGCAAGGGAAAATAGAAGCATAAAACATAAATGAAAGAACAACTTTAGGTTTGTTCGTTTGTGTTGCACCAGACTTGTCCAGGACCAGAGCAGCTGTCATAGTGCAATGCCCTTTTCACACTAGATCTTTAAGACGATTGAACTTAAACTTCATCGATGTTTAATATCGGTTTGCTTTCACACTTGATGTTTAATTTGAAGAAGAAATCTCCATGTAAAGCTAGTATGTATTGCCAACATAATTTCATATCGTTTGAATTTATTCTGTCATTATTTTGTATATCGAGGTTATGAGAAGTTTATTTTTTATATTTATTTAAATAAAAACGCAAATAATCTTCTCATAACCTCGATATATAAACTGATAACAGCTGAACATAGATAAAAGAAGAGAAGCACAAATTCAAGGAGTATTTTTTTATAATGGGAATTAAGTTGGCAATGCGGTCGAAGTTTAAGACGCAGATCTCTGTCTTAAACATCGGTCGTGTTTAGACGAGGCCGTACGGTTTCACATTAGCGTTTAAAGATCCATTCACTTAAACATCCGATCTTAAAGGTCTAGTGTGAAAAGGGTATTAGATAGAATAGCTGTGGTATAGTTCAGTGTAGGTTGGGCAACACAAACGATCAAACCTTTGGTTTAAAAATTTCCGAGACTGATGTCGAGAACCAGTATATTCCTGTTTCAAACAGCTGTAAGGTCAAGAATTATAAAAATACCCGACTTCCAATAGAATTGTCGCACAAGAAGAAGAATCATAAAAATGTGTTACTTTGCCTAGGATCTAGATGTCAAGGGTCACAGAAAAGCATTAACAGTTAATAATTTTGCCTTGCATGTACATGATTTCGCATGATTACGCTCTATATTTTCCCTAGTTGTAAAATATTTTTAAAATACATTTATTATTTGGCTGGTAATATAACTCGTGTGTTTAAAGTAATTTCCAGTTTAGTTGCTTGTATTTTTATATGACTTCATCAACAAATGCTCGGCATAATAAAATTCTCTCACAATTCCAACATATGTAATAACGCAAAGATAATATGCATACATTCGCGAAAAGAAATAGTAATAAAAAGGATAGATAGCACATGATAAATTATACATGATAAAATTTAACATACAACACATATAACGAAATTCTTTGCATGACATTATTTCCGAGTCTGTACTGAAAAAAAGTAAACCTATATATGGAATTATTTTTCGAGTTTTTAAATTATTGTTTCATTAAATTGGTATTTTTCTGTGCCCTACATAAGACCAGTTTGATGTTTATTATCCTAACAAACATGCAGTTTCATTTTTCATAACTTTTTTCTCATGATGATTTGTGAATCCCGCAAACTGTCAAACTATCCTAAACTGACAAAAATATAGCATGAATGTCCATGAGTGCATGTAGAATGGAATTCAATGCATGACATTAATTGTAAGCAATGAATTTAGAGGCAGGGTTAGAGTTATCCTCAAATATGCGCATGTTGTAGGAAACCGCGCTCGCGATACCACACGAGCGCGGTTTAAATCCGATCCTCGGCATTTCAAGAGCAGCACCATGGCCAAACAAGAACAACGCGGGACTGGCCGCAACTGGTCACCATCCTGACAACTCACACCAGATCTAATACAGGATACTACTGTTGCGAAGCATCGGCTGGAAACGTTTCATTGACATCGTTCATCGTTCATAATTGCGACGAAATATTAATGCAATGGAAATGAATTGTTGACATATCGTATAACGTAAATACATCGATGAATTTTCCGGAGGTCTGTGGCCACGAATAGGTTAGTTCACGCGAAACGACGCCGCCGATGTGTATTGGCAGTAACTGTATGGAACGTGACATGTTAGCTATTTCGCAAATAATGGCACCGTACCAGACCGCACTAGTACCAGTGGTTTCAAATATTACATTCGACAACCACGCCGCACCCTCATAAATAAACTTCCGAAAAACAATAACTGCCATCTCCAGTATCGGATTTTCATAATTCCAGTTCCGTCAGCGCGGCTCGTCTCCGAAGGGTCGATACTCCACGGAGAACATTGTCTCGGTGAGGTGTCCGTACAGGCTGAGGGATGTCGCCACGTGTGAGACTCCCGGATGCTTGGGACGTATCCATCTCCGCTTCACCGTTACCGCCACAGACACGTTGACTAGAATGAAAAAGCTAACAATCTCAGATCTGCGAGTTAACTAACAGGAATTCTTATTTTGTTCCTGGCGCAGATTTTGTTTTGCGCTAAGATTAAAGTTTCTTTGGCAAGTTTAGTTTGGACGGAAGCGCCAGTCTGATAACGTCGCGGCGCGCCTGCTATACGTAAACCATTTAACGGAAGCTATGTTTTTATCCACGGAGATTACAGCGATAAGTCGCCTGGAATTTCACAGACAAGTTAAAAGGGGTTTGCCTAATGAGCCGCGCATAATGGCAGCCCCATTATCCATCTTAATAAACTTGTGATGATTAAACAACAACTTATGTTCTGTCTAATTACAATGCAAATAGCGCACCGGCTGTTCGTCAACTGCGTGCAAGGAACGAGCCCGCCCGGCCCGGCCACAGTTTGCTTCTGATGTCACCGCTCGAACTCTCCGTACATAAATCGTAGATCGGCCTCGCGGCGGCCTTGTCGCAGCCAGCACTGCGACCGCCACTTTACTTACCCTATGAAAGAACTTCCGTAAGTTTTATATTCCTCGGTTGCTATAATTCGTCCGGGAACTTAAGACAATATCCTGGTGGCGGCGTGTGAAAACAGGTTGTGTGGATGGATCATAACTTTAAAGTAATCTTTTTCGTACGCACACCAAATTCAAAATTCGAATAGTCTGAATCACGTCCCTGCAGTCGTTTACCGTGATAATGTTCGTGAAAAGTTTGCACGTTCCACCGGATGATTGGTTAGGGGACGGATATTTTTATAGGACGCGGGTGTCGGAACGGTGCAACGTGGGTTGCTAAAGGTAATTGCACCCGTTCGGCGCAAGTCGGGTCTCGATAGCGATGCGATTTATGACAGTCAGTTGTTAGCACGTAATTAAAACAGCAGGACAGTTAAGCCATTACAACAATTAGTGCAATGTTCTGTAGACAGGGCGGTAATTGCATTCGGAGAGCGACTAAGGTGAGTCACTTGAGTGTAAAACAAACTTGGCTCGTTTCTGCCACCAGCCCGAAAACTTTACACGAGTGTCGCATCTCTAGTTCAGAGCTTGCACACTGTGTTACTGACTCTTTCTTAGGATCTTTAGTCAGCAAATGGGTGTTCCGAGAGAGCGATTACAGAGCGCATTAGGTGTGGAATACTTGGCGTCGCTACACCGTCAACAGTACGCTGCTAGATACAAGGGTTAGGAGTCGCGCACCGTCATTGAAGCTCGTCGGCCTCTGCGACCCTACGACCCACAGATACGATTCCATTATCGCGCAATAAACCCGCAATTCCATTCGCATGCACGGTCTCGCGCCAAACGGAACGCGCGGATGAAAGGGAAGACACAAATAACAGAACACTCAAGAGGTGTACCACTAATGACTAGCACGAGGCGAGGAGAGGACCTACGTGCGGAACAATACTGAAACATTTCCTTTTCTAGCGCGTGCCGCACATTCACATTGACTCTCACTCAAAACAAACACTGCCAGCCGCAAATACTATCACTGCATGGAATATTACCCCACATGCTCGCCGACACCTTACCATATTTTCACCAAAGCAATGAACATCAGTAAATATTAATAGCAAACTGCAACATCAAAGGATTCAACACGAACTGGGGAAATTCAATAAATATGCTTACTGTATACTGAGAGTTACTGAGGGGTTTATTATCCTATATCAAAATGATATCAGGGGTTCGGACGTGTTAACACGATTATCTGTTTATTTGGGGAGAATGAAGAGGATCAAGCCATCGCGCAGCGGGGATCTGCATTAATCATAAATACAGGCTGGGACGTATTGTGTTACCAATATCCTTCGGCCTCGCTGCCCCAACCCAGCCCACTCAAGGAAGATAAATCACGAAGACATGCATCTATTTTCAGCAGCTTTCACCGAGGGTTATAAAAAATGTTATTAAACACTGAACTTGCAACGTTATAAGAAAGAGGGGGTTCTTCATTGTGAGTAGAAGAAGTCATCTATAAAGTGAAACATCAACGTAAATGGACGAGAGTAAAGTTGTGAAAAAACGGGCAACTTGTATGTGAAGAATTATAATAGAGAAAGCGGTAGCTGCCACTATGTCTTACGGAGTGTGGTCCAGGCAGCATTCGTACTGTGTATTCGGAGATAACCCGAGTCATTCTATATCACTCTGAACACAAAACACAACATCTATCTTGGCATGATGCGAGCGTGCGATGCGACGTTCACTGGCTTTATCATAAGTCTGACACAGCAACGCTATTGAACATAAAATGAGAAAAACCGCGACACGACCGTCATGTACAACTGTATCTTTCCATACATTACCACTAGCGGCGGCTTGTTTGTACATTTGTGTGTACACAACTTGTATATCCGACCCTCCTAATCGCCATGGCGAGACACAGAATTCTGACAGAATCCTGCCCAAATATTTAACGTCTGTCTCACCATAATATACAACAATATAGCGTTATGATGAATACAATCTAATTAGAGACGAGAAACTTGAGCATTATTGCGTCCATTAAAAATCCTTTACATCATTCGACAATGTCACAAGATTTAACAAACAGTCTGCTACACTATAACAAGTACTATCTCTGGGTTGAAAAATACCTACTAACATAACAATTTTAATGTTGGATAAAGCACATTGAAATATATCTATATTCTTGACAGGTCGATCCGTTCTAAAATGCCGGGTTTATGTGTGCGAACAAAACCGAAGAAATGTGAACGAACAGCGAATTCAGTGTGTTTAAACGGTATATGAAAACGAACGAATGAATTCCTTGTCCTTCGATCAAGTTATAGCCGATGTTGCTAAATGAGAGAAAATTCAGGTTCGTTCGGATTCAGTATGAATGCATTTAAAATTTCAGTGGTTTGCTTGTAAGACCGTTTTACAGTGTTTTCTCTTAGAACATTTTTCAATTTGGTTTTCGGGTAAGTTAAATACATAACAATGTACTTCAACTTTTTGCAATTGATGGAATATCGAACAAAGTGTTAATTATAAAATATATTTGAAGATTGTACTTAGTAAATAAGTCAGTAACTTTCTAATCTTTGCGTTTTTTTTTTTAAATATAATTTTAATCATGATTTCTAAAGGATCGATTTTTAATTTTTTTTTTTCAGAGTTCTTGGAGGTGTATAATGTACCTCGGCACACCGTTTGAAAAATATTTTTTATCGTTCCCAATAAAACAAAATAGCTTGCGTACTTATTTATTTTGAAAGTCTAAATATCTTAGTCTTATATTTTATTATTTCCACGTAATAATAATATTTCAGGAATGAAATTTATTTTCCTAAGCGGAGCTTTAAAGCCAATGACCGGTTATGACTTGTTATTAATTCCTCGTTCTGTTAAAACCTGTTTGTGCTTGTCCAAATCTACCCCGCAATAAGAAAATTTATGAAAATCTTTAAACGACATATTTGGAAGAATGTAATCCCTTCTTTGACAGAATTTAAAGACTCAATTTAAAACTTATATTTTTCGCGGATTGAGAATCTTAAAACCCGAGTCAACAGGAGAAAAACAAAAAGAGATAATTACCGATATTGATCACCTGATAAAAAAATTGAATCCGGCGCTTTTTGTATTACGGAAATTACTCTCGATTTGTCTCTACGTATGACACTTAATAAATTGCATGTCTAAGGGACCAGAGTTAAAATTGATGGGAACCATTCATCAACGGAATCGACCCAGTGTGCCAATTAAGATATCAAAGGAAGAAAAACCACATGACAACGCAGTATTGTATCTTCTGCGATGTATTTTGCATAACAAAACTATAACATATCATAAAATGAAGGATTTATGAAATAACATTAGGAGGGCTACAAGAATAAATGGCAAGTTAATTTTGTTTACTAACACGTAGTAGTAAATATGATAGTTTTCTATGTAACTTATAAATGTGTTATTTAAAATATTGTACGCGTACCGGAGTTGGTACGAGGGTCATCGGTTACCGGTACACGGCGGTTTTTCCAAAAGATCAGGGGTCCAATTCCTGAACTCATGCGTACCTTTTCGTGTGCGACCAAATTCGAATAGTCACTTTCATATGGAAACACTCTAATGTGTAAAAGTGGTATTCGATACTTTCTAAATAGTTTCAGATGCGTTCGAACGTCAAATGTAACCGTAACATACATGACGATCTTACAACCAATTGCAAAGCGTAACGTGATTTATGTAAAAATATGGTACCGATACGTAACACATTGGAACTAAAACCTACCGGTTCGCCACACTAGAAAGTTTAAGTAGCACTGACTTATATGACATAATAGGTTATTTCTCTACTAAAAGAACTGCTAACTACGGATGACACAGATCTGAATAAGTAAGATCTTGCGCGTACTAGCCAGACCAAACCTGTATATCTACTAGGGTGTAAGTACGCGCAACCCCAAATAGATCAAGGAGGAGGCTTAGATCATGATTTTAGATTTCTCCGTTAAGCCAGATACTATTAATTTAATTTCATACCTTGAATATGAATATGAGAGGAAGGGGAAGGAATGTGCAAAGGATAACAAATTTTACCCTAATCCAAAATAGAAAATAGAAATAGATAGGACATCCATTGAAAAGAACAGTTGGAATTTTGATTTTAATAAAGCCGGAAAAGATCATTTTACTTTAGGTACAATGCCTAGGGCCTAAATTTTAAGGCCCGACGAAATCTGGATTAACAAAAATAGGTATAGGTAAGAAATACAAATTTTCAAAATTTGTTTATTTATTTATCGTTTCTCCCCCCCCCCCCGTTTATTTCCACCTCCTTCAGATTTTTATTCTCCAGTGTGGTGCAGTCAGCTATGAGGTTAACTCAGCCTCGAGTATTTAATACTTAAAATAAGTATTTGTTTACACAAGGATCATAGGCCCGGTCGAAACGTCACTATGACCACGTGGCTATCGTATCTATGACTAACTTTTTCCAAAATACGCTTATTTAGGCGTTGGGAACATATTATTATTTGTTATGGTTACAAGACACATACATGCCTATATACATAAATTATTATTAAATTGCAAAATAATTATAATTGTTCATCAAAATTATTGGTGTACTCGATGGATTCTGGTATTGGTATCGCAAAATCCACTGTGTCGCCGCTATATTTTCTGTTGGTACATTCGCTCGTAATATGTACAATTGTTTGGACTTCTGTACCATTATTTTCAAAATTAAGATATATTATATTTTCATCGACAAAAGTTTTGAGGTCCATGGGGGTCGATAAGACAGCTTTTGGGATGATATCTTTTTGTTCCTGCTTTGGAAGCTGGAAGTAGGAGAGCAGAAAGACCGACAACTATCTGGAAAAGGACAATTTTCCGGTAAATGAAGGAAAGCATTTGACCTGGGAACAGGTTAAAAGATCTTAAGAATGATACAAATGGAGAATTTTGCCCAACACTATTACATTACAACATTATTATCTGTAAAGATCAAGACTGTACTTCATGACCCTCAATTCAACCGTATAATAATACACCATTCAACCTTACAACTAACAACTATAAAATAGTGCAATTTAGTCATATTGCACTAATGTGGAATAGTATAAAAAAGTGCAAGTGAAGCAAACCTACCATCTTCCGAACTTTGGTAACACCTTTTAGTACCACAAGATCCCTTGTAAAGTAAAGGATGAAGTCTTACAAATACGCGTATTGTCTTACTGTGTCTATCGCTAAAAGAATGACACGCTAACTAATGGATCAATTCCGTGCAATCCGTAACACGTTTCGAAAGCAATCTATAGATATTACGGGTACATAGAGGCAGTTTTTTATTTCTATTCGCAGCTGTAACGTTACATGCAAATAATACTAGCACGCGCATTATCAACCAATTGCCTATAGTTACCTGTAACAATTATAGATTGCTTATGGAACGTATTACGGGTTGTATAGAATTGACTCAGAAAACTGTTGGTAGTTTCTAGGACATACATAAGTGTTTTTGGGTGACATGTGTTTACGGTTTCTAGTTAATGTAGGTAAAGATCAAAGAATTGTTGTCAGACATGAGTTTAGCGACAAGTGTAGACAAGTTGTTGTACAATTAACACAATATCGTCTGACACCATTGTTCGAAATAACAGATCTCACGACAATAAAAAGAGAAATGGTGTGTACTGGGATTGTGGGGGAAGTTAAATAATGTACTCGTATATATACATTAGTATTCAGTTTTAAGATTAGAAACGTAAGTTTAGGGCAACGTAAAAGGCTGCAACGAAAGTCGAAACCCTGTTGTACTTAAAGATTTTTATTTCTTAAAATGTTGGATGAATTATTTTGGTAAACAAAACAAATATCTGACATTAAACAAAACTCAGTGAATAAGGAAAAAAGAGAGAAAGACTTGAAAAGAGAACAAAAAAAATCTAAGTGAGTCTTTAAGGTTGACAGACATCATTTAACAGCTAAACATCGTTGATTGCTGTTCTGGCGTTCTGGCGAAGAAACTCACTGTGCGTTGAAATAAATACACAGCTCTTTTGCAGAATTAAGTATGCTCCCATCAATTCAGTTCAACAGCAAATCGAACAACTGTCTTTGTGAGAAATGCTTGAAGCTCACTGGGAATTCATGTCTACTGATGGAAGCATTAATTATAGTAGCACCAGCTCACAAATAATAGACTGAAATAGCCATTATGCGATCTGAATAGTGAAGAGAACAAGAAGATATACAAGTGAAAAAGTCAAGCAATGAATGTTAACTCGCTCTATGACGTCAGTGACATAGATGTCAGCACCGAATGGATGCAAGAGCTGCATTATTAGATAGTCTACTGATTGATTTGCACAGTAATGGACACTTCTACGACAATGATATTTTCCGAAATAAAAAGGGTTTTAAAACTACTGCAGATCGTAGAAGCTGACTATTAAAACGCAGTGCTATTGTTTACCGACTTTAACAGATATATCAGAGTTAGATATAGGTGAATGGTGGATCAGAGACTTTACGTCATCAATAAAAGTTAATAAAACAATGACGCCACTAAAAATTTATTTTTTGTAAATACATCACACTTTTACTCACTTAATACATATTAATAAAATATGAATTATGTTTTTAAGTTTCAGACAGTGTTAAAAGTTTGATTATAAATACTAAACCGAAAGCTTTAAGAATAATGAACATCACAAATCACGTCTGACACATATAATTAAATATGGCTACAGGCTGAAACACTTATAAATATCTCCATTAACAATACTACCAATACCAGCTAAATAAAATTCGTAAATTTTACTTAATGCTAGTTAAAACTAGTCAAAGCCACTTCACGTTTGCTGTTTAACCTCGTACTGGGGATGGTGTTCCGAAAATCCCAAAATACCAACCGCCTACAGCTCAATGGGTATCACAAGATTTTAGGGTATGGATGTTATTTCAAATAAGGTTGAAAACGTAATATTCCTTACTTACCTTATTGACATAATTTCAGTAATGAAAAATCCAAGTATCTTATTGTTGCTGAGCCCCATAGCACCCCCCTTGACTGCGCCACTGCTATTTATTAAATAATTTATATAATTTATTAAATTATGTTAATACTTAACAATTATCAGTCAAAAATATTTATGAGGACACCCTTAATTAATTCATTAAAAATTATAATTTTTCTTTCTTATGAAACGAGAATGCAGCTGATGTAATTTAACAAAAAAAATTAAACATTTTCAGATTTAAGGAAAACATTTAGTACAATAATAACAACGATCTTCGAAAAAAGAATTAGGAAATTTTAAACATTAATTGTACTCACTTCTTTTTTTAATATTAACATTCATGACACTTTTATGTAGTGCCATTTGCGTGTTTATGTCATAAATATAATAAAATTCTTTTAAAAATAGATTTTACGATACAACAAATTCGTTTATATGGACGTATTTTTCCTAAAATATTTTATGTTTCGCATTAAAAATATTTATTGTTGTGTATGTATATGGCTCGAATTATTAAATTTTAATTAGGATGTAGATTTAATATACTTGTTGTTAAAACTAAAAATGAAGGAGTCATCACCAGTTAAAACCATACGCCCATCTCGCAGTTAGTTGACACAATCTTGAAAAATAAACAGCTTTCAAGTAAATTTTAACACTTTTGAGGAGTTTATATCATCAAATATTTGGGCACCATAATAAATAAGGTTGATTTAATTCTGCGAGAGATCAAAACAAAATTCTATTTCATATAACTTAGAAGAGCCATGCCTGGATATATCTTCACTTGAAGTAAAAAGATAAAAACGCACCTCAATCTACAATACAAAATTAAGTATATAAGTTCATTATTTTATTTGGTTAGCAATGGGTTATGTAGTGGCCACATCATCTATTTTTAAATTATTATTATTATTATTATTTTCGTAGTCAGTTTTAGCTTCCTTTTTAGTTGTTCACCTCTTTCTCGCTTACCTAGGAATGAAAAGATACGGTCGATACTAGTAAGACATCCATACATTTTTTTAACTACTACAGTTATAGTACCCAATACTTTTTGTTTCGATACTTTTCTGGTATCGATACTGTAACGAATCGGTTAATCCGCCCGGACAAATTATTTACCGATGACAAACTTTCACAAACCACCCGTCACGAGAATTTATTTGAAAAGGGCTGCAATCGCTTTTTATGAATTTTAAAGGGTGCTTTGCTGTCAACATTTGTGAGAATTCAAATAATAAAATAAAATTAGAAACCTTACGTTTCAGCTCGTAACTTTAGAAAAATATATTTTTATGGTTCATTGTTCAGGGAGACATTTATTCGGATTTATTGCTTAATAACTTTGAACACTAGGATCGCCTTGAACAATGCTTAAACCCTTTTCCTAGATATATACACCTATCTCTAGTAACCGACGAGTTCATCGAAAATCAATTCATCGAATATCAATTCATCGAAAATCAATTCATCGAAAATCAATTAATCGAAAATCAATTCATCAAAAATCAATTCATCGAAAATCAATTGAAAAATTTTGTAAATATTTGAGAGGAATGCCGAGGGGATCGGAAAGTCAAAAGAGCAGTGGTCAATAAAAGTAGACAGACTAAGAAATAATTGTGTATTTTTTTTATATGGTTTAAAAAAAGGTAAATAAAGTGACATAGTGTTTGAATATAAATAAAGAAATATAATAAGAAAACTTATATAATAAAAGAAATAAATGTTTTGTTTTTAAGGTCTAATAAGACAGGTTATGGGCCATTGCACGCAAATAATATTTATAAATTCATACACAATGATACGCATTTTAATTGGGCTAATATGGGGGAAAATAAAGTACTATGCGCCTAAAAACAAGGTAATTAGGTTAGGTTTAGTTAGTAAAAGTCTAAAACCGAGCGGAGCGAGTTACCCATCTTCTAGTTTAAGAACAAAGCACTATTTTAGGTTAGGTTAGGTTAGTAAGGGTTTTGTTAGAAGAAGCCGAGCGAAGCGAGCTACTCATCTTCTAGTTTAATGTCAAAACACTATCTTAGGTTAGGTTAGATTAGTAAGGGTTTGGTTAGAAGAAGCCGAGCCAAGCGAGCTACCCATCATCTAGTTTAATGACAAAACAAACTCACACTAACATAACAATGCCACCTGTTTAGAATCACCGTACATTGAACAAATCATGTGTGGTATAGTAAATATGAATAGTAAAACTATGTACATAACACAAAACCCTTAAAACTTAACAGATGGGGAAATACCATTTTTATAATCCTTTAAGAATGGGAGTATTAAGTACATTTATGATCCCATTAACCGGGTTTTTCTGATCTAAGGAGCCCTGTTCGATTTCAAAATAATCCAACAGGTATCTTTTACCTGGCGTATTTTCTGAATGGAAAATTTAAAAATTATTAATAGACCAAGTATGATAGTTATTTAATAAGTGTAGTCTGTCAACTTTTATTGACCACTCCTTTTTTGGCTTTCCGATTCCGATTCCGCTTTCTGCATTCCTCTCAAATATTTACAAAATATTTTTTTTTCGATGAATTGGTCATTCGATGAATTGATCATTCGATGAATTGATTTTCGATGAATTGATTTTCGATGAATTGGTTTTCGATGAATTGATTTTCGATGAATTGATATTCGATGAATTGATTTTCGATGAATTGATTTTCGATGAATTGATTTTCGATGAACTTACCGTGAATCATCAATATTTTAATTTGTCAGGTCTTCGTATATGTCGTCGCTATTTTCACGAAAAATACCCCAAAAAGACGTTTGTTTTTTCTCAATTAACCTCAAGTCTACCAAAACATATTTGTCTTGATAATAAAGAATTTTAATACGTATAATTTTTTTACTAGTACATTAATAGATGCCAGGAAATATTAATACTTTATTTCGACACTTTCACAATTATTAGAAAACTATTAATTTGTACTTGTAATTTGAGTATTTCAATATTTGTATATAAAAAGACTTTTGAGCATTGCACATCTTTTGATTGAATTATGTAGTGTGCTTGAAAGTAAATCAGACTTTCCATCCCACGCTTGAAGGCCAATAGGGAAACACGTGTCTCGTATTTGAAAAATGCGATTCCGCATTTATTTTAAATCTCCAGAATGACGTAGTTTGAGAAGTCAATTTTAGGCTTCAAATATAATATATAGTAGGGAAGTAGAAGGGTCCTGTTGTCCTCCCTCAAGTATTGTACTCGCACACATGAGATCAAGGCTGGAAGAAAGGTCTTTTTATATCTCTTATCCACTTATGAGTTTTGTAGTGGCCAGCTGTCACATAGAACTCTCCGTAGAGAATCAACACAATGAATAATACGTTCGGAGATTTAGCCGGAAGAATGCTATCGGCTCTGGAGGAATTACTTGGATTAAATAACGCACGGACTCGGCTTTGTCTTCGCGTACAGATACGATACTGACAGTCGACCAACTTAAAAGGTTTTAAATCAAGAGCCTATTGATCCACGGCAAGAAGCGGAATACATTATTTTTTATTTGACTTCATTTATTCTGGGACATATTCTTCGGATTGTTTTCCGCATTACACTTCACTGACTTTTAATAGACCTATTTCGCAATACAATTCTCCAATCTTCATAAAAAATATTTTATAAAAAATGATAAAACAGGGTGAATAATGAGAAAAGGTAGTCATAATAAAACAGGTTAGTTATTCAAAATGTCTGAAGAATCAGGGAGGGACTAGACTAGGTTATTTCCTAGAAAATTTTTGTATTTATAATATAAGGTCGTTAAGGATGAAATTTGTAGAAAAAAGGCAAAGTTGGTTGATAACTTACAAATATAAGGAATTATTTTATTCATCTAATCTAATCTAATCTAATCAAAGTATGCACCCATATTGTCTATACACTTTTGCCATTTAAGCGGCCGGTTGTTCAGGCTGGTGGTATAAAACCCTGGTGGATGAATTCCTGGAAGGTCAGTTTTACAGAACTGTCGGAATTAAACTGTTTTCCTATTAAAAAGGTGTCCAAATTGCAAAAAATGGTAGTCATTGGGAACTAGGTCTGGTGAGTATGGAGGATGTTGAGAAAGTTCCAACTACAATTCCTGTAGTTTTGCCACAGTCATTTGTGCAATGTGTGGTCTAGCGTTAACATGCAATAAGATAGGAGTCGATCTGTTGACTAATCTAGGCTGTTTTTCGTTTTTGCATCGTTTCGTCCAGTTGGTTGCAGTATATTTCTGCTGTGATCGATGGGCAAGATTTTTGTTTTGTTTGGATTTTAAGTTACCTGTACGAAATTTGGCGAACCATTTTGATATTGTCCGCTGCGTAGTAACACTAGAGCCAAATACACTATAAAGGCGAGATACACTAGCCGTTTTAAAGAAATCCAACAAAAAAAAATAAATAAATCAGTGGCGAAGGGAGACCTCCGCTAGACTTGCCCTCCCATAAAAAAAATACATATTTTTTTTAATTTAAAAAAAATATTTAGGTATATCTTCAAAAATACATCAAATTATGTCCTATACAATTTTTTTTCCAAGGCTTGGTTTACTAGTTACGATTTTTTTTAAATATTAAAGTTTAATAACTTCCGTTTCCGGTTTCGGATTTTAATAAAAAACAATAGTAGGAGAATTTTTTAGTACCTGAACGAATTCTTTAAGTTAAACCGTTTTTGAGTTATCGTGTATACACACAGACACACAGACACACACACACACACACAGACACACACACATACGGACGGCACTTCGAAAATAGGTTTTTTGGATTCCCTGGACCATGAAACGTGGTCATCCGTCAAAATCCCGACATCGAAAATTTTTGCGATTACAATACTTGCCCCTTATATATTATCGGGGCAAGTAAAAACAGAACGGTAAAATATTAAGCCCTTGTCAAATAATAAGCTGTTAAAGTTGGCAATATTATTAACTACAAATTTCATCCTGGACGACCTGATAGTTCAATTCAAAGCACCTTATACAAAAGTTTTTTTAAAAAATTGTAAGTATTTCTGCCACCACATTTTCAAGTTTAATACAAAATTTCACTCAATCACATAGACATGCTGCTCTCGGACCATGTTAAAAATCGCCGGTATAAGAAAAAATCAAATTACAAAAACCGCCATAAGAATCGAACAAAATATCTTAGCAAAACAAGCTCAGTGACAATGAACTAACAAATGGCCGATACGTCATACCATATCACTATTTTTTTCTCCTCACTTACTTTTTTTTTTGGGAAAATTTGTACAAAATTGACAGACACATTTTCCACGTTAAAGATCACAATCATTTTTCGGACAGCTCGTATTCCTTTCCCTTCAGTGAACTTTCTATTGAGCGAGAATATATTTCATTATTTAAATTTATATAAAGATGCCAATATTTTTGCTGAATTGGTAATTTATTATTATATATTCGTGTCTTGTATGAGAGTTAAAAAGCGTCTATGTTGAAGAATTGTTGTTGAAAATTGTTTGGTATGCGACGCATGCGGTAAAACTCTTAGCAAATGTGAGGGTAAATCGGCTTGCACTGTTATATAGACCCAGAATCATATATCTAAAGTCCGTACATGTTGTCGACAGACGTACATTCAGAATGTTTTATCATGCCTATAAAAATTCGAACCTTGGATTTTATCTTAACCGAGTAGCAACGACATCCAATGTTGTACATAAATACACAAAACCCCGAGATCTGATCGCGAGGCTATTTCCAAGTCCGAGTTGAATCGGTTTAAATATTCAAATAAAATTCAACTGAAATATTATCGCAGATATATATCGAAAGCTGTAAAGCAGCTAAAACACTAAGGCGACAATCACAAAGAAAATGAGAGTCATACAGTGGACATAGGAGTTGACCTAGGGAGCAAGAATTAACATCCGTCGACCGGCAGTAAAATCAACATCAGTATCATCTATCATCCGAAATCTTCCACCGCCGAGCATAAGCTACCCCATTTCGTATTCAAACCTTTCTGTCTCGGACTAAAAACGATGGAACTAGATATGTTAGATATATATTTTATGTACATTGATCGACCAGAAAGCAAACAGGTGTAAGTGGCATAATAAAGCAAGTAGTAAATATGAAATGGAAATAGACCAAACATGTTGCAAATTTTACTCATGGTTAGAAAGAAAAATTATGAAACGTGCACATGACACTACTAGAAATAGAGGTAGACCATTTATGAGATGGGCAGACCAAACATCGTCCGTCCATTTTTCTAACAAATATAATTGGTGGAATTATGCTAACGGTAAAACAAAAAAAAAAAAAAGAATTGTCAGAGTAGGCTGAGATTAAAATCACGTATGTCTTTGAATAAATTTGGAAAATTAGATCTACTCACATAACTTTTTACAAAACAGGGCTATTGAACAAATTAAAATTTTGCTTTAAACAGTTAGTTTTTCTTAAAAATAATTCTCCTTTATTTATTTATTTATTTATTTGTTTATTTATAAAATAGTAAGTAAAAATGGAGACGTACACTTAAAAAAAACTCAATAAAGTAATTTCGATATAATATCTCAATCATCAATAGAATAAATAAAATAATAAACTTTTAAAATAATGCGACCATCACGTTTATCAATAAAAATTATGATTCTCCTATTAATTGATCTAAATCAGTGTTTCCCAACCTTTTTCTCCTCGCGAAACCCTTATAAAATCCGAACGAATTTGGCGAACCCCCCGTGTCAGTGTTTCTCAAATTTTTTAAGTTCCCGGCACACTTTTGACGTGTAAACATTTTTTTGCGGCACAGCTATGAGTTATTGAATATAGGTTTAAATGGAAAATTATAAAATATCGCAGCCCACTCCTAGAATTTCACGGGACACTAAAGTGCCGCGGCACACCGGTTGGGAAACACTGCCCTATGTAGTCGTTAATGACAGGGGAAAAAATCAATAAAATTTGGTAGAACATTTATTTTCCATATTTTCCATGTACAAACATTAATAAGACTAAAATGATAGCTATAAAAAATGAATACAAAATCAATTCAACAAACCAACTGGTTCTTAGTTAAGCATACGTTGAATTTGAAAAAACTTTTAGTTAAATGGGATATTTGTGGCTGTTTGATGGAAGAAAGCAATTCAAAGTTTGGCTCAATATCCGACAATTTCAGTCTTAGATCAGGTTCTGCATTTAACCTGTTTCTGTATTTATCTTTCAGATAAGTATATGTTGTGCAAAAGGGTAATGGAACTTCATTGGCTCTTTTTGACAGAACAGGATATTCATTTTTAATTTGTTTTTATGCGTTTCATTTTCTTTGGCGATTTAAAATTCCGCCATTACAATATTATTTTCGCGAACCCCCAGGAATTCGCGAACCACCGCTTGGGAAACGCTGATCTAAATGATTGAACACAAATTCTTTCATCTAGCTAAATTGTCAAAAATGACAGTAATGAAGAGTTCATGATTTTGTTGCCTCCATTCATACATCTTTCTGCTTATACTATACACTCGTGTTAAGGATCGATTACACTGCCCAACAAAATAATTTTTTTATCTTGGTGCTTGAAAAGTAAGAACTGATTTTGGATATTTTTGATATACTGATTCCAAAAATATCTGACTCTTTTTCGTAACAGCTCTAGTTTTTGAGATACAGACTAATTGATTTTAGTTTTTTATCTAAAAACGGTAAACTTCCTCCTTGGACAGCAAAGTGGATATACAAAATATCCTGGTTTTTTATGTCTTTGGGACAGCAGAGCTAATGATCAGCACTGGGTTAACAGAAATTTGGTGATTTCCATTAAGAAATGACATAATTCAAGAAAAACAAAACGTTCTCAACCAACATTTGGTTGCGTTAGAGAAAATTATATTTCCACCCTTGCATATTAAATTTGGGCTTATGTAGCAATTTTTGAAGGCTTTAAATCGAGATGGACTTTGTGTAGGCTATTTGACACGTAAATTTCCTGGGATTAACTCTGAAAAACTGAAAGCCAGAATATTTGATGGTCCTCAGTTAAGGCAACCTACTGAAGATCCACAATCAAATCCAACCGCATCAATGAACGAGATTTAATCTAATTTTGGTGTTCATTTATTCAAGTAGTACAAAATTTTCTTGAAAATCATAAGGCAGAGAATAAGTGGAAAATATGCTTTCCAACTTTAATATTCTCGGTTGTATTATGACCACTTACCAGAAAACCTAGGTGATTTTAGTAAAGAAAGGGGAAAAGATTTCATCAGGACATAAAACTATGGAAGATAGATATCAAGGAAGATAAGATAGCCACATGATGGCATACTACTGTTGGAGTCTGCAGAAAGACTGTTCTGGTAAAGTCCATGCTAGAAAGTCGTACAAAAGAACATTATTAAGTGATAAGTGATGAATGTATATTTATCTACTTTGTGAAATAAATACCTTACTTTGTCTCTTTTGTGTTTTTAACTGGCAGTTGGAGCAAATAGTAACAGTAATAACGTGAAAAATATACAAGTTAAGATATAAGATACTTTATTTTAAAAGAAGCCAATATAGCGTATCTCAAAAACTAGATCTGATAGACCAAATCTGACGGCTATTTTGGATTTTGTGCCCAAAGCAGAGACAGTTAAAAACTCGCAGGCACCAAAATGTCTGTTGGGCTGTGTTATAAATGAAGCTATAAATTATATTACAATGAAAGAATTGAACGTCTCTCCCATGTTGACTTAAAGACGTCTTAACAATCACTAATAATCTCGTCAGAATAACTCTCGGACACATGTGATACATGAACAGACTACTGGCTAAATATTCACCACCAGCATTTCAAGCTTTGATTCCTATCAAAAGTAAACTACCTGGGCCCTTCTTACCTCGACACTCAGTCCTCGACAAAATAGGCCAGCTTTAATCGCATCCGCACCAACCACAATGTGTGTACTGCTACACTCACGTAATGGGGTATAATTTTCTCACTAAATTGTGATTACAGCGTTTCAAATCAAACTGTGCAATACATAGCATTTGAATGTTCTTTTACTTTAGAATCCTGGCAAGAAAGAGGATTTCATTACCATCATGTATGAGGTCCTAACCTGGATACCGACCCTTGATGTCCAAATATGACGAGTCTCTGAGCAATATTTTATTATTATTATTTTACCTTTTTATTTAACTCTATATATGTTTTATTAGTTTGCGTTTTTTTAAATTTATTTATTTAATTTATTTTTGTTGTATCTATATGTATCTATATACTATTATCTATGTATAGGTACATACGCTGAATATAAGACCTCGTCGTCGTACCTAAAGAAAATGACCACTTGCAGAACTCTCAAGTAGGCACTGCTGTGTCAGTTAAAGAGAGCGCTAGGCCAAGGAAGACCAAAAAAAGATGGATACCAGACCAAACCACTCAATAAACACTAGATCCATGAGATAATGATGATTTGCATGAGTCTAAAAGTCATCCCGTGTCTCCAAATAGATAAGGAAACCCAATTCGCTGCAGATCTTATCTTAATGAATTCGAGGCGGAGCTCTTGGTTACTGTATGAGATTTTTTGGCATTCAGGAAAGTAGCACCTAATTTCTATATCATACTTTTCACTCAAGAAAGTTTTTCATAATTATTAAAGTGTCCTTAAATTATGATTTCAATAATCGATAAATTAATTTTTAGGCCTGTTCTTGGAGAAAGTTCCGATCAGTGGGCACTTTATATTAAATTATTATATTAAAAAACTTTTAATAGTCTCAACGTTTCCTATAAAATTCTCGCCACTAAACTTTTAAAAGAAATTTCACAATTTAGATATTTTTACCGATTTCTGAGTGGATTCTAAAACTTATTCTTAAATGAATAAAAAAAAAAGTTTGGAAAAATTCTTCCAAGATATTTTTTCTTTTAATTAGAGTTTTAAAATCAAGGACCACCTTCAATAACAAAAAAGACTAAAGTAGCCTAAAATTGGTTACAAACATAATAACTTCACTACAAAGATTCGGTGTGTATATGTATGAAAAATATGTAATAACTTTTTTATACTTTGCATTCACATTAATATCATTGTTACACTGAAAACAGTTAAACTGTTTTTGGTGACTTTTTACTTTGAGAGATTTACAATATTACTCGTCTACGGCATGTCATTGATAACCTCAAATATTTTTAAATGTTTATTTAATACAATTTGTAATTATTTTCATGTCAGATAATTATTTTATATTATTATTATTACGAAAATTCAAAAAGAAAAATTGTTATTTTGCATCTGTCAAATTTCTGTTTTGTTGTGTTATCCCAGAAATTGTTTTATTATACATTATTGCTATGGTGACCGCATTTCACAATAATCCCTAGATTGTATTCCAAAATTTATTATAAATTAAATTTTAAAGTTCCTATAAAATAAGTGATGCAAAGTATAAAAAATAGTATATTTTGCTTGTTTTATACGACGTATTGTCACACTTGTTACTTTGGAGCACTCCTCTCTTCTCTCGTCGTATTCCAAGCAACTCGTGTGACAATACATCGTCTCATAAAACTCGTATAATAATATACTGTTTTCTGTTTTGCAGTCATAAGAGAGTCATTATGATACTGAAATAAGTGTTAAAATGTGATTCATTATGACACTAAGGCCCGGTTTTTCCACCTTCAGATAAAGTTCCAGGTAACTATCTGACAGATAAGGTTATTTGTAACTTCATCTGCTGAGTAAATGTCATCCCTTCTTTCTATACAAATGTATCTATCGGATAGTTATCTAACAGATAATGAGACTGACGTATTGGATTCACTGAGTGGTATTGACATTTATTCAGCAGATGAAGTTACAAATAACCTTATCTGTCAGATAGTTACCTGGAACTTTATCTGAAGGTGGAAAGACCGGGCCTAAACAATTTATTTCATAAAATTGGTACAATAACATGGAAGTTTTACAAAACATAATTGATAGCTACGCTGAAATATATAAAACAGTTAAACCAGTCCGACCAACCGCTACATTCATGTACCAAATTCTTTAATTGGAATGTTGTTTGATTATATAATGTAAATTTATTATTTTATTTAAAAAGCAAAATAGAGAAAAATGCATGAAAAATTCGTTATATAAAGATTTTTGCCGCACTTATAGATTAGAAAACTCGTTGCTTCGCTATTCGTTTTCCAACTACGATGCGTGCGGCAAAATCTTACCTTGTGAAACTTATGTTCAATTTTGTTAAAAAATATAACCTAATTTTTAAATAAAAAATAATCATACATTTTACCAATAAAAATAAATGATAATCTTAATCATTATTAATTATATGATTTCTTTATTATTCAAATAAAATTATATAATTTCCATTTATGCTATTAAGTATAGATACACACAAATAATTTAATGTAAATTTTATTAACATTAAAACAAAAATAAATTACACTTTTTAACAGGTAAAAATCTTTATAAACTTGAATAAATTACAAATCCAGTAAAATATTTTCTTATGAAATTACACAGGACAATTCATTTCTGATGCTGGAATCTATCCTTGCTTTTAACATAACTACGATTTGTACATCCAAATGAACCACAATTCACATTTTAAGTAATTTGAATTATAGCTCCACCGTAAAAACTATACGAAAAAAAGAGAAGCAGGGCAATATTAAAGCTGCAAAAGCATCGAATTTTTCATTTGGTCCCCTGTTCAAAACCAAACTCTTGTCGAGGGGCATCAAGATCAGGTTATACCAAGTTATAGTACGTCCCGTACTTATGTGTAGCTCCGAAACATGGACCTTAACAAAACGAAATCGACAACACCTCAAAGTTTTCGAAAATAAAATATTACGCAGAATCTTTGGTCCCATTCAAGTTAATGGTGAATGGAGAATTCGTAAGATATCCGAGAACTGTACTCAAGGCCAAGTATCACCCAAGAACTCAGAGGCAGACGATTATAGTGGATAGGACACGTTATGAAGATGAGGGAGGACAAAATGCTTAGGAAGATATGGGAAGGAAGATTGAATTGATCAGTGGGAAGACCTCGCAAGAGATGGAGAGATCAGCTAAACGAAGATCTAACCAGTATTGGTATACAGGGTATTTGGCAAGACTTGACATTGAATAGATCGCGATGGAGGGCTTATGTGAGTGAGGCCAAAAGTCAATCTGACTGATAGTGCCCAAAGAAGAAGAAGAAGAAGAAGAAGAAGAAGAAGAAGAAGAAGAAGAAGAAGAAGGGTGGTAGGGTGGTAGGTACTAGAGCAAGAAAATGATCACCAAAAGCTGTAGTACTCACAGATAGATAAATCATCATCTGTTTCTTTTTTAATTTTCTAGAAATAGTAAATAAAGCATTTTCTCGATTTTTCATTAAGAATTAAGATATAACTCTTAATAAAAATAAATTTCTACCATTAATATCAAGAAATATGAATTCTGAAATAATTATTTGAGTGAATCCAAGATAAATAGTGGAGGTTTTATTTATTCGAAGAATATTCCATTAATGCATTAAAAGTGCACTTGTCTAGGTGGAGTTGTAGACATGTCTACTTTAAATCATTACGGGGTTGCAATATTTTTATTTGCTAGCTCGTTGGCTTGTGAAAGAGCCTTTACACTGAGGTCAGGAAACACTTGAAAGTGTCTTGTCGAGCGAACTGCCTTTTCTCATTTGCCTGTATCAGCCACTGGCGTTGGTTATATGGCGCTGCGCGTCGTTCTTACCTCTTCTCAACAAACTAATGCGTAACTGTCGTATCTTCTGACACAGGAATAAGATAATTTACGGAGATATGGAATTTCTGGTTTTAATGTATCATCAGAAGAGAAATTGTGTCATGTGTTAATTTAGACAGATTTTGATGGAAATGCTTTATATTAATGAAAATTTTGGTATTAGATTCTACGATTCAAGCATAGGATTATTTACCTCAGATCTACCCCATGTTCCGAACAAGGAAAATGAGAAATGAGAGTAAACATATTCTAGACTATATCCATAAAATGCTCTCTACCCTAGTACGGTAATTACACATTTTATATTACTTTTTGAAACTAAACTTCTATAGTGAGAAAATGGTCGAGTACACTGGTCTCGTTGGTGTTTGTGCCCATATACCCATGAATTTTATAAGTCTGTAACAAACAAGAACAAGCAAGAATGGATAGAAACAAAAGAAAATTAATTAACAATAGCTATTTATGCAATTAATGTGTAAATAGCTTTTCAATCGAGTACGAATTTTCGCCCAAGGCATTAGCCTAGTGCCAAAAATATTAATACGAAATTGAAAAGAGTCCTTCACAAACGTATTGCATACAAAATTTTACTATACACGGTGTTTGTTTGAAACCCCGCACCTCGAATAACTCTTTTAAACTCATTTAAACTTTATTTTAAATACAAAAATTCTTCAAAAAAAAAGTTAAACTAGACAAAAGGGCCCACTTAAGGACAATAATAAGAATTCTGCATCACTTCCGGTTTCAGCGGAAATTCTTTCAACTTTTTACCTAGTTTAAGAAATCGGTACTTTAATTTTATTTTATTTTTTTTCTTGAAAGTACATTAAATTAGTTTTACAAGGGTGTCAAAATATCATACTTTAATTTTAACCATTTCAAAACGGTGACTATTTATTTACAAAATAATAAATAACATAAAAATCGTAGCAACTAAATTATAATAAGATATAACATTATGTAACTAGGAAAAACAATAAAACAAAATATGACAAAAGTTAGTAATAAAATAAGGAAAATTTACAAAAGTTCAATATGACTGCCGATGTTATCTTCACAGTTTCTCATTCGTAATAAAAACTCTTCCATTACATTTAGAAAGGTACACTCTTGAATTTGTCTGTTGGCTGTTCTTACTCTATGTTCTAAGTCTTCTAACCTTTACCTTTAGGATACTTTTCTTGGTAGAGTTGCTGGGTCCTTCCAACAGAATTTATTTAACATTCTTCGAATATCAGAACCATATCTGACATTTCTTCTTTTAAACGTACGTAAGCCATAATTACAAACGATTTAATGTTATCACCTTTAATATCAAACTCGTACTAACAGGCAAGAAAATTTGCAGGTTTAATTTTGTTTTTTTATGTAATAAAATCGTTTTCAAAGCTTGCTATGTTTAACTTTGTAGGATTTATGTTATTTATTATTTTGTAAATAAATGGTCGCCATTAAAATTAAAGAATGATATTTTGATATCTTTGTAAAGCTGATTTAATGTAGTTTCAAGAAAAAATAATTAAAGTACCGATTCCCTATGCTAGATAAAAAGTTGAAACAATTTCTGCTGAAACCGGAAGTGATGCAGAATTCTTATTATAGGGTAAAAAGGTAAACCTTTTTGTCTAGTATAATTTTTTTTTCTGAAGAATTTTTTGTATCTCTTAAAATAAAAGAGTTATTCGAAGTGCGGTGTTTCAAACAAACACCCTGTGTATATGTAAATGTATATTGATGGAATATTGATGGTTTTTCGAAAAATATCGAACTTTTTGTGATATTTAAAAAAAAAAGTTATATATAAAATAATAAACAAATATAACATTTTTGTGTGGTAACAAATGAAACCTCTTAAGAAGTAGATTAGGGAATGGAAAGAAGTTTTTTATTTTTGTTTTTTTATTTTAATACTTGCAAAAATGTGGTTGCTCAATGGGGCTAATCTAAGAATATGAAAATATTCTAAGAGTAATGTGAACCGGAATATTACCACAGGAATTTTTGATCTGATTATTATTTAGAAAGTTATCCCCAGGGATCTGTCTTAGGCCCCATTTTATTCCTACTTTTCATTAATGATATTACTTATTACGTAAATTATCATCTAACAATGTTCGCCGACGATACATCCGTTATTCTCTCAGGCAAAAATATCGGAGAAATAAATGAAAAAATAACCCCTCTTATACATGAACTCAACAACTGGTTCCTGTTTAATAAATTATACTTAAATGCCTCCAAAACTAACTACATGACCTTTAGAACCTTGCAAAGTAATAATCAAATCAATTTAAATATTAAAATAAATAATGAATATCTAAAATCAGAAAATGAAACAAAATTTTTAGGCCTGTACATAGATGAACATTTAAGTTGGGAAGCCCACTGTCAAAAACTACTAAAATCATTAAATTCAGTTCACTTTCAAATAAAAAATTTAAAAAATATTGTTGGTCATGACGCAATTATTAAATTTTATTACGCACAGTTTTATAGTAGGCTTAAGTATGGAATATGCTTCTGGGGATCATCAACTATGGCAAATGACATATTTATTTCCCAGAAAAAAATAATACGTTGTATAGCAAACAAAAGACGCACTGAATCATGCAGACCACTTTTTGTAAAATACAAATTATTAACAGTTCCTGGTATTTACATCTTAGAGTTGCTGGTCTATGTATTTAAAAATCAAATATACTTTGCTCGCCATTTGAACCAGCATTCATATAACACCAGAGGAAAATGTTGTTTCAGAACTCCAGCAAACATGCTGGAACTGACAAAAAAAATCACCCAAAACTGTTGGTATTAAATTATTTAATTCACTGCCATTTCATGTCAGAAATGAAACGCAGTTTGCTATATTTAAGAGGAAGATTAAGGTATTTCTTATAGAGCATTGTGTATACTCAATGAATGAATTTTTGAAAATTTGTAAGGACTGGTGTAATGCCAATGGGGAACATTAATTTTGGGTAATTTAATATATGATTTTGTTGTTTTATTAATTGCATAACTTGTATTACTGATCAAGATCTGTGTAAAATTGTAAACTTATGTACTGACATATCCTACATGCAGTCCTGCATTTAAAGGATTAATAAATATTATTATTATTATTATTATTATATTATTATTATTATTATCGATTTTTTGCTTAAACACCGTGCTTAATTTATCTGACTGACTAGAACTGGGTAGCTATAACTGGGTCTTGAAATAAAACCCATCTCAATTATGGTTGTTTTTTCTTGATGGAAGTACCTGGCTTATTTTTTTAAAATTTATCGAAATTTATGATTTTTAATGTACCTACAATTTGTTATCATTTACTAAATACCTAAAAAAAAAAAAAAACTTGCTATGTGTGAAAATTCACAGTTCACATAATTTTTTTATTAGGGTGGAAATGGTTCCGCGATTGAAATAAGTTGGGAGCCCCTGTATAGACTACTGAGAGTTATCTCTATTTACGTTATATTAAACTGACTGATTAACTTTATTTCGTTTAGCGCCCTAAATTCCAATAGGAATCGTAGGAACACATTTTTGCTTTAATACAGTCTTACTGTACCGCAACATAAACAATTCTGCATAATTTGTAAAATTAGAAGACAGATTTGTGATACTATGATGCAAAGATCTATAAAGTGCAAATGTTCTTTGAAAAAATGTAAGGATCATTAAAGTTTATATATTTTCCTTTCCTGAAGCTTTTAGAAAAATCCTTCCGAACCGCACTTCCTTTATCCTTGCCCATAAACAATACAGAACATATTTAACATACGTTAAGAGCAAGATGTTCTCTGTTTTATGTGTTTAGATTCAGTTGTGCTTGGCATAGTTGCTTTTTGAGGTTGCCTGTATTTGTGCTCGAATAAATATTTTGAAAAATATTACACGTTTTCTGTCGCGGTACGTTATTTATGGAATGAAATGTGCTGAATTCTTTCTAAAACCATATTTCCGTTGCCCGTTGTTTTCGACATAAACTGTAAAATTATAAAACGACGCGGAATAGGAAAATTCACATAAGAACTGAGAGTTTATCATTTTTTGTTCAACTACAACTATAGCTTTTCGGCAACGCAGAAGTACTTTATTTTCATGATATATTAAATTTTTCTTTTTTGTATTTTCTATCATCTTGCCAATGAAACATTAAGCCCAGTATAATAACCCAAATGTGAAAGTATCCAGCGAGGTGCACTAAATAACTGGACAGTGAATGGCAGGTAAAAGTAATTACAATTGCTAGAAACTTGAAATGTTAGTGGGCCGGCCACTTCCTTTTTTGACGTAGAACAATTCTATATGGCGAAGAAAAAACACGGGCAGGATAATTTGGCTCTTGATGAGGGAGGATTTGTACTGGACAAGGATAAATGTATATTTATTATTATTATTGTTGATCTCGAGAATCAATGGTTTATCTTGTGTGCTAACACACATACAGAATGACATTGTCTACCACTTTCAGAATTTAAGTCATGCTTTGGAGTATAGATGGCAATAAAAATTAATTAACCGATTAATTAATTATTTGATTAATCGAAATGTTATAATCGAATTTGAATTAAATTGGTAGAAAATAATCGATTATGAAATAAATAAATAAATAAATAAATAAATATATATATATATATAACGTGTCAATAATTTGACACGTTAACATCGTCTCGTTAATAACCTAATTTTTACATATTTTTATTTCTACGTCCATTTTCCATGTGTTTTATAATTTTTAACTTGTAACCTCGTTTCTTACCTAGGATTGGTACATGACCTTCCACATGTGTCTTCACAGTTTATGATAACTGAATATCCCAGGTTTGTTTCTGGTTTCTCATTTAATACACACTCGTACTGTCTATATTATATTTGTATATTGTATTTCATTTTATAGTAATTTTAAGTTTATTCTCAATTAATTCTCTTCTTGTTTTTTATACTTCCATTACTGGGTTATTCCATAGTGGACATTTATTTCTGGCTCTAGTTTATTTTCTAATACTAAATTATTATTGATTAGATGAGTTACGTCCGTAAGTTAGTAATTATAGTTGAAGGTAATGGGATTCGGACCAGTCAGAAAATAAAAACAAATTTATTAACTTCGCTAACGTTTCGATTTTATTTAAATCTTCATCAGAGCTACAAAGATATATAGAAAAATAGAATTATTGAATTGGTAAGTTTATATGTATAACATTATGATAGTGTTCAAATTTAACAAGTCAAGTAGTTAAAATAAGCATTACAAAATTGTCGGAATTTAAAATATAACATAAAATAATTATTAAATAATAAAAACATATCAAATATGAGTTAAAGAATAAAAAACACAATGTTAAATTTATATTACCTTAGTTAATAGTCACGATATAAAATAAAAGTTTTAAAATTAATAACGAACACATCATATTGTCCGGTTATTGAACTAAATTGTTATATTATATATGTATTATACCGATCTCTAAAATACCATGTAATTACAGGCTGAAGATGCATTGACTGAAATTAATGCGAAACGTTCCATGACTTAATTATTTATTTCACCTACACGACGATTTAAAAAAGAAACACTATTATTATACCGACTCGTCAAGATCATCCACTAATATATATATATATATATATATATATATATATATATATATATATATATATATTCTTGTTAACTAAAGAGACTGTAACAATAAATAGTGCCTCTTTGAACTAATAATATAAAATATCGCATATTAAGTACGTAAGTATTAACACAAATAACTCATTGTTATCTATAGTCCTACAAGTGATTTTTTTTGTGCAATAATATAAAATGTGGTCCAAAGGCTTTATACGAGCTGCGCCATTATTTAAAGATGGTCGCAGTATTGGACTATCGCTGTAGCTAAAAACACTATAAATTACGCCTCTACATAAAAAACTGAGTTCAAATCGTGACTGGCCCTCAACTTTTCTCGCCTCTCGAATCAAAATTAAGCAATTTCATCACAAACTATCCAAAGAAGGTTGATGAAACAAGGGGTTGTATCCAGAAGACCTGTAACTTGCCAGGTGTTTCTTGAAAATTATCGAGTTGAAATATTGCGTTACGCTCGTGAGATTTTGAATTGACTGGACGCAAACTATAGCAGTATATTGCGCAGAAATGAGTAGCCATTGAGTTTAAAATCTCCAGATGGGCGAGAACGAGTAGTCTGAAGGCCTAGTAATGTAGGGACTTAATTGAAAAGAAGAGAACAGAATCATCTACCGACCAATGTTTTAACAATGCAACTAAGTAATATCTTGTATATAAAATCGAAGCTATCTTGTTAGTTATCGATTAATAATAAATTAATCGATTTTTACTTAATTAATCGAAACCAAAAATATCATGTTTAATCGAATATTTGAAACACAATAATCGATTTTTGAATCATTCGATTAATTCTTGCCATCTCTACTTTGGAACATAAGATTCACACAACTCCAAACCAGCCAAAGATGACGCAAAAACTGCCATGCCATCAACAAAGCTGATGTGGTTAACAACTTACAAGACTACAACACAGTCAATTCTTTTCCCGTTCAACCGTCGACTAATAATTATTATTTAGTTGATCTACATTAGAAAATATTATACATATTATAGAAATATATAAAAAAAATACATTACTGATATAGGGTCTTGGTTGTGCTCCCAGCAGATATTGGCTACTAGACCTATAGCTCCAACCGTGTGAACCAAATCCTGTAGTAGAAACTGCTCGGTTTAAATTTAATTTAATGCATTTATATGATTTGGTTCAAAATTGACCTGCCTATTATTATTTATTTTTATTTTGAACATAAAGAAGCTACTGAAAAGCGGTTTTAAATTCATCATAACAGACATGTTAGCTAATTTCATAAATAATTACAACTTGAATCTGTCAATATTGACAGTTTTATTAACGATGGCGATCAATGATGTTTCAAATTTGGTTTCACAATGTGCAATTATTAAATTTGTTTTCAATGAAGGTGTAAAAGTGGTTGGAACTCTTCAGAAACTTCAAAAACAATTTAAAGAAGAGTTGTTTTGCCAGATTGAACTTTCTGCATGTATCTGCTGTACCGGTAGCTTTCTAGGAAATTTATCCTGCGAACTTAAAAAAAAAAGCTCATTCGGAGCAATAGATGAATATCTGTCAAAAAATAGCTGGGATTTTAAACATTGGTAACATTAGTTCTTTCAGGGCTCTCTAATAAGGAAGTGATGGATGCGGTGCAGAATTGACTGTATCATCAAAAGATTTTTTACGGTGGGAATACGGAAGTTAACGAAGTGATGGTTAAACACAGAAAAAATAAAATGTAGTTAAAATTTGACCCGCTCTCGTATAATCATTATCATTGGCGCGACAGCCCGAGATCATGTTTTCAATCTATGTACATTCAGGAGTAATATGGCCAGTATTACATCAATTTTTTAGCGTACACAGAAAGACACCTACTGTTTATAGCCGGTTTCGAAGGGCTCAGCAGAACCTGTAATTTGTCTAAATATTTTTTCACAAATTATTTGACATAAGCAGGAGTTGAACTCACGTCTGTGCCCTTGCTTAGCGGACAAACAACAGATAAAAGTGGTTTAACGCTTGCAGCCAGACTTGTTGGCTCCTATAGGACCAGACACAAATTATGTTGAAGGAATAACCAATGCACAGGCAGTCAATGTAAGTACTGTATTGCTTTCTGAATACAAAGCATCCGAATAGCTTATATTAAAGCGCTTTATTCGTAAAGTCGCTTTGTTGCTAAGCAACGGGCGTAGAACCGGCTGCAAACTGCATTGCGATTGGTTTGACGCTATTATTTGACGAATATACGATGACATCACCTGACCTGAGCTCGTGGGAAAAGCATTCTACGACAGTAATTGAATCGGCGAGTGAGGGAACAGTACATCTCCAAAATTGTCATTTTGAGTAAATAAGAAAAAACTGTTTATCTGAAAAACTAACGATTTGCCGATATTTTATCGAATTATAAAAATGTAGTTTTTTCATATTTCTACAAAATTATAAAATTAAATTCGTAAAAAAAGGTCATAAATAAGATAATTGTAAAATTTGACGGTGTATTTGTACTGTTCTTTCACTCAATTATGAAAAATTAAATATTAATTTTTTTTTAATATACTTTATTGAGAAATATAAAGAAATAAAATAATAATACTTGAAACTAAGTTACTCTTGAGTCTTCTTAACCATTTTCCATGAGGTAATATGGTAGTGGAACTCTAAATCACCTTCAAACATATAATGCATAACTTTCTTAATGTCTATTATTTTTGCTTCATTGATTGGAACAGGTTCTTGATACACTTTTTGTCTTGGTAGCTGAGGAATGACATTTGGTTTTATCAATTTAAAAGTATAGGAAAAACGAGCCCCTATAAAGGCGGTTGTGGCAACGTATCCTGCTGTATCACTGCTGTATGTAAACTGACTGTATTGAAATATATTGAATTTTACCTGTCAATCGATATGTTTGCAAGTTTTTTTATATAATTTGGACCACCAGTTGTTAAAGTCAAAAATATCACTATAAGACAACCTACCTAAATGTTTTAGTTTTTCTGCAAGATAAAATTATTTTCTCATACTCTTCTGATTGATAAACACGATCAGATATTCTTACTAATCTCTTAACGGTTCCAAAATCCCGATCACAGGGTAAAAACGAATAACTGTTGAGCGAAAGAACAGTATTTGCGCCTCTCTTCGTTCTTTCACTCACCTCTCGAATAGCGTTGCTAGTTTTACAATCTAGCGACGGGTTTTTGTATCGTTTTTTCGCCCATTGATGCATGGACGTATTTAAATCATTTTGGATATGTCATTTAAAAATGATAATTTTGGCGCTTTTATTGTTCTTTCACTCACCGATTCAATTTAAAAGGAAGCGCTCGGTACTTTTTGTAAATTATGTATTATAAAGAATATATTTCGTTTACTAGTGCACCCGTTGCCAACTGTGTTGGCAAACACATCATTACCTTAATGTTGAACATGCTTGACACCTCAGACTTTTTTCTATAGTCATGCGCCCTTACTTCATCCAATTCAAATTGAATCAACTCTTCTCCCATCATTAAAAACTGGACAAATAATGAGTATTATTCCGAATTATTTATTCATTAACTTTTTAAGATGGGAAAAAGATTCATTTTCACTCAGTGCATTACATTTATAATGTTAAAACTAAAAATGATTTTGAAATTTATTAAAATAAATTTTCCAATTTCTTGTATAATATAAAAAAACGCGCACGGAAAAAAGCGCACTTACACTATATCTCAAATCAGTTTGAAATAAATCGTAAGAAACTATTACACAGTAAAATTTAATTGTTTGCCAAATAATTTAATTGTTTGTTTAATTTATTTTGGTTACTTTTATAGTGTAGTACTGACTTTTAAATGTAAATTTGTCATTTCAAAATATTCCTTACGCTGTAAAACCTACTTCAGATTTGTTGGCTATGATGATTATAAGTAAGATAACATTTATCTTTATGACATATGTCAAATGGAATGACATTTTGAGAAAGTGAATTTTTTTACCATGTTTTAATACCAATATGGCATACAATTTCAAAGGTGTAAACTATTGAATGTATCAATTTGTAATTTTTACCAAAATAATTTAAATATTTCGAACCAATTTTAAATTTACACAATTAATTTGTCACGTAGTGGCGCTGATATGAATGACCAAACTCGGCCGGTAATTTTTGGTAAAAATTAATAATTTTTACCAAAAATTACCTCGCGTGTTAAAGCGTGTTTTACTCACTGCAGTATATTTACATTTTTGAAAATTTAAAACGTTAGATTATTTAAAACGTTAATCGTAGAAATAAAAAAATAATAAAGCATTGAAAAAATAATAATAAAGAAAAGAAAGTCACATTTTTCTTACATACTTTCATAGAAACCAAATATTTTTTAAAATAATTATTTTTCTGCTACTAATAATTTTAATTTATATTATTTTTGTGTAAACATATCAATTAACAAATACTATTATCACGCGTTATATGCCAATATACACTTCGGTGAGCTTCGGAATATTTCGTTACATTTCGGAATCTCGCTTCAAATTTGTTTTTGACGTTATAGCACGCACCCACGCAAGGACACACGTTGGCGTATTATATAATAGATAGTTTTTACGAAAAACTAATTTTTTTAGATTGTATCCCATATACAATTTCAAAGGTGTAAACTATTGAATGTATCAATTTGTAATTTTTACCAAAATATTTTAAATATTTCGAACCAATTTTAAATTTACACAATTAAGTTGTCACGTAGTGGCGCTGATATGAATGACCAAACTCGGCCGGTAATTTTTGGTAAAAATTAATAATTTTTACCAAAAATTACCTCGCGTGTTAAAGCGTGTTTTACTCACTGCAGTATATTTACATTTTTGAAAATTTAAAACGTTAGACTTTTTAAAACGTTAATCGTAGAAATAAAAAAATAATAAAGCATTGAAAAAATAATAATAAAGAAAAGAAAGTCACATTTTTCTTACATACTTTCATAGAAACCAAATATTTTTTAAAATAATTATTTTTCTGCTACTAATAATTTTAATTTATATTATTTTTGTGTAAACATATCAATTAACAAATACTATTATCACGCGTTATATGCCAATATACACTTCGGTGAGCTTCGGAATATTTCGTTACATTTCGGAATCTCGCTTCAAATTTGTTTTTGACGTTATAGCACGCACCCACGCAAGGACACACGTTGGCGTATTATATAATAGATAGTTTTTACGAAAAAATAATTTTTTTAAATTTATTTTTAGGGTGTTGTGTAAAACTGCATCCAACGCAAAGCCGCCAGTGAGATTAAGATACTATTCTTGTCATGTACTTAGCTTCTTGATGAGGTCATTAGACAATGTAAATCTGTGTAACTGTTGTATTACTGTTAATCAAACATGAAACAGCAACTGTTTAGAGTTAGCAATGCTCTCAACTAAATCAATAAACACAAATGCTTATGACCAATGTTTATGAATGGAATCAAACATGTGTTATCATGTGGTTAAGTATTGACGTTCAACCATAAGGCACCATTTCGAAGTTTCCTCAAACTGTTAACTTGTAGCAACCACATAGTAGTTCAACTCTCAGACACTAAAACTTATTCGACAGATTAATAACGAAAATGATGTAATTGAGTAATGGGTAATAGAGAGTATATTACATGGAACGATATGTATTTATGTTGTTGCTTGAAATGCTAGAGGGTTACAACGGACATGAACATGCGTATATTAAGGGGAAATCAACAGTGGTGTATGTTTACACTAGAGGAGATAATCCTAGATTATATGCGATACATACCTACAAACTGAAAGGGTATTGTTAATTAATTAACAACAAAAACACGACAGAAACTGCACATAACAATAATGCAATATGTGTCATACTAAATGTAATGCAAATTTATACCAATACGGTTCTGATTTAGTTGTATTTGTGAACAACTTGATTTGCCTGATTACGAAGATTGCCTTTTATATTTCGGGATTTGAGATCAAAAACAATTATTTATCAACAAAAGTGGCTTTATTGTTTTTCAAAATATTCTCCATGATTGCATGCATTTGAATCAATTTTCGAAGCACTTTTTCCACTCTGATTGAGGCATTTTCCACTCCGTTTGTCAAATTATGTGGGATTCAATGCGAACAAATCTTTTTGACGGCCAAATGTTCATGCAATAGTGAATGTATGCTAGTCCCACTATTGTCCAATGATATCTCAATCTCACGAAAACTCACATGACGATCTTGCAGTATCAGTTCACGCACAGGATCAACGTTTTCCGGAACAACAACCGATTTAGGACGACCTTCACGAAATTCGTCCTTAAGCGAACTATTGCCACGATTGATGTCGGCAAACCATCGATAAACAGTAGTCCTTGATGGTGCTACATCGCCAAATGTCGAATCAAGTTCATCGATGCACTATTGTTGGGTTAATCTACGTTGAAAGTTTTAAAAAATAATCGCTCGATAATGTTCACGATTTAATTCCATTTTTAGCCGAGATGAATTTTTTCAAGTTACTGTAAAAACACAAACAGTGCTCGTACGTCAAAATGTTCTGAGTACGTATATCGTCTAAAATGTCAAACTTTACGATAGAAGCGTCAGTTGCCAGATGGCAGCCCTAGATTAGCGCAATTCCGAAATATAAGAGGCAACCCTCGCAGTGCCAAAAATGTGCTGACAGCCGTACAAGTGTTCAATAACCGGGCTGGACCAGGCGACGGTCGTTTTCTCAAACAAATAGGAGAAGATGGGGCAGATTTGAACACTTTTTAAGAGTAACTCAATAGTAATTTCACAATTTTTAGATATTTACGGCTGATAGCTGCACTGATTGGTGGAAACACATGTTGTTTCCTACAAATAGTATTTATTTGTAGTAAAAGATTATAATATTATTACTTAGTAAGAGTAACTTGAGGAAGATAAATTTTTTTTTAGCTTTGTTCTTGCCTTGACAAACATTTGTGGTTTTCCATTTTTTTTTTTTTTACATATAGTTTTGGCTTCTTTTTCCATCAAAACCCATCTCTCCTTTTCTGAAATCTCTATTTTGTGCTTTTACGGTAGATTTGGACTAGTTAAAATCAAACCCACCTGATTTTCCCAAACATGTTAATATGAAATCTAAGCGTCTTAAAGAAGTACGCGAAGTACTTTTGGTTATGTTAAGTAAGAAAATAGTACTTTCTGCGTAAAATACAAATATTTTGTCAATAAAGAATAGAATAAATATTACAAGGTTATGAACAGAGAGTGTGCATACTTACAATTGTGTTTGAATATTTTTTCCGATTATTTTCATTAATTAACTCTTAGAATTTTTTATAAATTTGTAACGACTCCAAAACTAGAAATATAAAGATTTGTTACTATGCAAACAACTAGATTCACGAAACAAATCGAGCGTCAACTTAGAATTGCCCAAAAGTTAATATTATAGTTAGTTTAGTCTTGTCGTTATTTGGTAGATGCTTGCCATTTTCTTTCCGCCATTTTATTTTATGCTATGCCTTTGTGCGACATAGTCCAGATAAAGTTATTGTTCTGTTCGCAATGCAGTCAACCAATTATATAATTCGCAATTCCAAAAGTTTCTTATTTCAAATTTAATAATACTTACTGACTATCTTTTGGAGCAGAAAATGCAATAACGTGCTGAAAAAATCGTTATATTTATCAGGTAACGATAATAAGCACGTAATTTAAATTTTAGATAAAAATACTGATAATTTGAAAGCCCTGATTGCCTAAATAAAATCCTGTGGAAAATTTTTATTAAAACTTAAATCACGTCACTTTTCAATTGAATTTAAAGCAATATTATCAAAATTACTGCACCATCTGACGTAAAATCGAAATAAAAAATAACAAGCAGACTTGGCAATACATTCTAGTTCACAATTTATAATAAGTAATTTATTTCATTTCTGGTTAAAACCATAAACTCGGTTTCATTTCACGTATCATTCGGTAATCATTGAGCTATGAAAGATTGAAAATTTAATTGCATTTTAAAAATACGTAACTCTCTCATTATTTATGGAGAAAATTTCGATTAAGCGAGGGGTGCATAGTGATAAGGTCCTTTAACATCGTGTGATTCGATTTGAGAGCGGGTTTGAGTGTGTTTATGTGTAAATTCAGGTCCACGAACTGTTTGGAAGCCGCGGGGTAGTATACTGACCCATACACAGATATTCAAAGACGCTCTGTTCGGTTTGATGTGAGCAGTTGAAGGTTAGGTTGCTCTGAACGGGAAGGGTCAGATTGAATTGCACGGAGGTTTGCTTTACTAAGGGACACAAACTTTCTCATCACCAAGGATACAAGCTTCGGACAGAGCGGAGTCCACAGTCCAGCGTCCGTTCATTCACTGTGTTACTCTCGCCGCAAACTCAGTTTGTACCGGTAAGTGGTTTGCTTCACGATTTTACCCGTGCAACGAACATTCTCCAAAGGGTCAAAGTTCATTATGAATTGGTACGTGTCATGGTTGGTGCGTTCAGTCAAGAGCTGATTAATGGCAACACATTTAAAGATATCACTGCCATGTCGCATTCAATGAACAAGATGCGACTCACTTAACTCTCCCCTCGGTCACATTCCAGAGGTGATATTTTATCCGGAGGATGAAACTGTTTTGTGCGAACATACCAACGTATTTGTATTTAATGCGCCTTCGTATGAGTGCGTGTGCAATTCATGGCACTTTAAAAAAACGAGCTAAATCCTTTCAAATATAAAATCGTTTATACGGAACACGTAGCTGTACTCTCACGTAGACGTTACTGTGAATGTAAAATATTTTTAAGCGCAATGGATGAATATTTGTGAAGTGAAGTAGAGACGTAGCCGCAACACAACGATGTACGGAGAGCAGGGGTGCTCTTCTACCTGGGAGAGTAAGTTACCGCACGAAGCTCTGCCTGCGATTCAAGAAGAACGCGAGATGAGACGAACCGAGATGAAGCAGACAATAAATTATTTTATTACAATGTTACTTGTTTGCGTGAGACTCGATAAATAAACGAATGCTTAGTAGAAGGAGACATAAAATATACCAGCAACGATGTAACGACCATAAAATTTCATTAGTGCTATTTTAAGTTATTATGTGCAAGACTTATATTTTATCCCCGGGGTGAATTGCCGTGGTTGGGAATAGGTCGGGGTGACAAAGGGGTTCGGGATGGGAAATATACGTAGCGGCTTCAAACGGAACATGCACACACATACATTAGCGGTTCCCTTATGTAAATCGTAGACACACAAGAACAGACTGTTAGAATGTACCGTTACCGCGACGTTCCCGACAGAGTTGAAGAGATCCGCCCAACGAGGCGAGAACCAACTTAATTACACAAAGAAAAGGTAGCAGCGCCGTCAGTTGGAGCTACGGTGCCTCTCACCACCTTTCCTCCCACCGTTCTCTTCCCTCCGTCTTTCAACAAACACCTTAACGATAAACCGCATTGCTTATCGAGTTCCGGAGTCTCTTTCCACGCCCGAACCTACCCGCCGGCGCCAACAAAAAACCATGCATCACGAAAGAAAATAGAGAAATTGCAAATGTACGTACGCGTTTCGGGCAATTACAAAATATTTATGTGCAGCAAACAAAAAACCTTTGTGTTATGTCGGTGGCGACACTGCGTCCCACGGTGTAGGAGGGGTTGGCGCGTGACGGGTCTCAGTAGGCCTCCGTGTGTTGTAAGGGATGCTCGTGGGATGATCTGCATGAGATGACTCGGGAGATCTGCGGGTTCAGAGGTCGAGACCTGCGGAGAACGACACTGGCTGCTGGGACATCGATTGTCCTAACAGAGCAGACCATCAGCTGTCACCTAAAAGGAAATGTGTGTTACTGTGAAACTCCAACTTGCACCGCAGCCTCAATCCGCAACCCATTAATTCATACATCGGTAACATCACGACATTCGCATCCCACAATCTACAACCCCTGCCAAGTCTACATTTCGCTCCCTGTCTATTGTCTGTCATCACTCTGACATCTCAGTATGTACGATTTATTACTGCTACAAGATCTTATTAGCTGGGGAACTATTGCATCTGGATAATTACTGTCAAACAGTAAACATCTAATTAGAAATATAACACACATGTCAGTAGTAAAAGCTTTTTACAATAAAAGGGCTTAGTGAAAAAGTATTACAAGTGACATTTTCATACTTTTTCACTACAGATGTGTTTATTCCAGTTATCTTAAAATCAACTGAGTTTTTGATTATTCCAGTTATCTTAAAATCAACTGAGTTTTTGTAAATACTTGAAGTAATTGCTGTCACATATGAGCACACGTAACTTTAACTACATGCTTTTTAGGGTTTTGTAGGTATGGCCAAAAAACCCTTATACCGTCATTTTGTCGTCTGTCTGTCTGTCTGTCTGTCTGTTCGGTAAAAATTGTTTTTGAATCCGGTATATTACTTTACAACATACTATTTATTGTCCACTAGGTAGCGAGCCTGTGGTATAACATTACGTTTAATCTCAAACTTGAAATGAGATTTCTGACTAAAGGAATTCGGGTAGTAGGCGTGAGTGTTATCCAGGGTTCATCATTACATTATAATTAAATTAAATGATATGTATATGTAGTTACCAACCGACTGAACATGCATCTTGTACTTAAGTCTGGATCTAAGCTGTTCACTTAAGTTTAAATGTGAAGGTTTACACTCGTTAAGACGGTTTAAAATTAATGAATTAAATTTATTAACAGTAATATGTACAAATAGTTTAAATGATTAAATTGTATTTAAAATAATGAATAAAATGTTAAACAAACAGAACCGAATAGACCACCAGAAATGTCGACACAGTGCTTCTACGAATGCAACTACTTAGATGTTAATACTAACAGGACCGAATACTGTCTGATCTCCTCTTCAGAGAGACGTGTCTTTTTGTGAGGCATTTCTGGGCATTTCGACGAAAAAGGGTAAATAGGTTGTTCAAGGAACTGTCAAAGTTATAAGATAATATCTTTGAACAAAAGTCTCCTTGAACAATAAACTTGAAAAAAATATTTTAAAGGTACGTGTCGTAAACATAAAATTTCTAAAATTTTATTAATTGAATCCTCAAAAATGAAACCTTTTTAAAAATCCCATATAAATGCCTTTCAAATAAATTCTCCCGTCCGCTGTTTGTGAAAGTTTCTGACAGACTACTCGATTCGTTACAAAATTGTAGCCAAACGGCTAAACCTAGAGAGTTGAAATTTCGCTTATGGCTTTGGCTTATTATGCTTATGCAACTTTTTAACCCGCACATAGGAAAAATACTAAAACATATAAAAAACATATTCCCCTAAATATGTGCTGATCAAAATTTTATTTTGATGCGTTTTTTACCAAAATTGTGGGGAAAAAAATTGTCCCACACCCTGTGGCCCAGATAGTTTAAACTAAAAATTTGAAAAAAATTCGAAGTAATGTACATTGGTGTCAATCGAAATAGTACAACTGGAATTTTTGATCAAATTGTTTTCGGAAGATCGCTTTTTTTGTGTTTTTCGGCTGACGATGTACAAAAGTTATAGTTATGTACATACTATACTAGAAGGCGTATCCTAGTCTAATGGTTAGCTTGATCGCTTGCTGTGCAGCAAACTAAGGTTCACTCCCGGGCAGAGGAGACAATTTTTTTTTATTCATTTTTATTTTGCTTAAATTATTTTGTCAAAATTCTAGTTATATTTTTGCAAATGTTTCATTTAATTTTTATGAGCGTAAATTTAATAACCAGTTTGATTTGTTGGAATTATATTTTCATTCTATGTGTCATGTATACGAAACCAGAGGGGCGGAGCACATGACTTAAAACAACCAATGGAAGCCATAGGCGCAAATTTCAAAATCTTAATGAACCTTGCTACATAAAAAAATACTGCACATATTTAGAAACCTAAATAATGGTATTAGGTATTCACATTAAAATTAAGAAAAAAAATAAAAATTAACATAAAAATTTGTTTTTAAAGCCCTTAGATTAACACACGATAAATTATTTTAAAAATATTATTTTGCTGTGATTATTACAAAGCAAAATTTGTCCTACACACTCAGCATGCCGCCTTCACTTATTATATACCTGCGAAATCCTACAGTATGTGAAAATTCACACTTCACATCAATTTTTTATGTCTCTAACCAGATTTTATTAACACAATCATACACGTTTCTCAATGTCACTTTAACTACTTTAAGCTGAGCCTATCAATTAATTCAACAGTTTTAATTATTGTTTACAAACATCCTCGCAAACAAGTTCCACAAGTTTATATACTTTTTTATCAACTAATGAAGTCTGCAATGTCAAATATCAATCTGTTGATCGACAGTAGCTTTTACTGACTATTGAATCCTGTATTCCCTTCTATTGTTTCTTTTCTCTTATTGTCAGAATTTGAAAATGAATTCAAACAACGAGTGTATCGATTGATTGATTCTTTTTCCTCTGGATGTAGTAGTAATTAAGTATAGTTAAGTCACGTGACGCTCTCTCCTTCCATCTTTTCTGTCGTTGGCAGTGTTGGACGTTGCCGGTCGAGTGACGACGATGCAATCATGTAAGTGAACCTAATGAAGGCTCTTGTCTGTGCTGTCATGACGCCCGTGTACCTACATGAAATGAAACATGCTTGATCCGTTCAACATGACGTCATGTCTTCCCTCACTATAATCTCATCATTATTCGAGTCGCGCTGTAACTCAGTAATCATTTCGGTCGAGCACTTGAGCTTTAACGGGAAAGAGAGATGCAAAAATTAAATTAAACACGTTGATATTCAAGCTTCTTTGCCAGTTTGACACAAATTCCAAAAGTCTTTTTACTTTACATACTACGCCTCTAAAACTTTTGATATTAAAGGATCATATTTAATGAAAAAAGTGTGAATTTTCGCATATTTTAGGGTTCCGTAGATATCTGGCAAAAATCACATCAAGCAGTGAATCATCAGTGAATGCGCTGGTATCATCTAACTCAGGATTGTACAACCCGCGGCCCATGACGGCTATGAATGCGGTCCAACGAAAAATCGTAAACTTACTTTATAAGAATGCCATTACAAAAACCATTAATAACACTACAAATACAATTTCAAATTGCTATTAATTTATAAGCGATGTATTTTTTAATTTAATACTGTCACATAGGTAATCCTAGGTCAGGATTACGACATCTAGACATTGTGGCGGTCAGCTGTCTGGTTAAAAACTATTCGTCAGCGTCTGACGTATGTGGCCTGATTACGAAATGCATACACTGCATTTTCGTAATGAGGAAATATTTGTCATGACGAATGAATATTGGAACTGGGTTAAACTTTCGTTACAAAAAGGATGGATGAAACAGAATATAGAAGCAGTGGAACATAGCCAACTCTGCTGCACGTATTAGTCCACAAGGTGACGACCAAGACACTGACGCCAGATTCTTGTATCGAGGGTGAAGCCAAGCAAGCAGTCACCATGTGTGTGGAAGAAGACTTCTCCAGGCTCCTCGACTCCCGGATGGGTAGTCCCCGCCTCGGAGATAGGTCCAAGCCGATCGTGGCCAACACGGGGTGGACCGAAGACTTCCCCAAGTCCATGGCCCAATTCAAACATTATATTGTAAATTTGATAAATGTTTAATAAATTTGTTATGTTGGAACCAGGAGTTGTGTCTCAATCAAACCAACCACGTGACAATACGTTCTTTAGAGAGAATCATAAAACTTGAAGTGGTGCGAATTTTCACACATTGCAGGGTTTTGAAGGTATTTAATAAGTATAAGAAGCCAACATAATACTGGATGTCTAGGTATATTTATCACATCAAAATCAACAGTTTTTTTTTTTTGCTAATCACTTTTATTCGTAATTTGAGAACTAAGAGCTTCCATTTAATTCTTTTAAACAAAATTTAAATAATTTGCTATATATCCCAGCGCTTTTTTTTGTGCTTCGTATTCAAGTCTACATTAGATTAATAAGAAATATTTTACAGTGTAGAGTGTAGTGTGGTGTGGTGTGAGTAACTCAGTTCGCAACTATTAAAAAAATATATTTTTACCGACCGTCAACATATATAAGGGAGGCATTGTGATCATACCGATTTTGACATTTAGAGATTTCGATGGATCTCCACAAATTGAGGTCCCTACATAAGGTTTTCACTATTTTTAGCATAATGTCTGTCAGTCTGTCTGTCCGTCTGTCCGTCTGTCCGTCTGTCCGTCTGTCCGTCTGTCCGTCTGTCCGTCTGTCCGTCTGTCCGTCTGTCCGTCTGTCCGTCTGTCCGTCTGTCCGTCTGTCCGTCTGTCCGTCTGTCCGTCCGTCCGTCCGTCCGTCCGTCCGTCCGTCTGTCCGTCTGTCCGTCTGTCCGTCTGTCCGTATGTCCGTATGTCCGTCCGTCTGTCGGTCTGTCTGTGTACACGTGCAGAGCAAATTCGGCTAAAAGGATTTTTATGAAACTGCATATTTAAGCTTTTCACATCATTGACACGAGTTTATCAACTTTTGGTAAAAATCGGTTGACTAGAAATGGGAGTTTACTCGTGTAGATTTTAAGATTTTTGCGAATATTTAGCAACAGAAAAATATTTCGTAAAAATTTATTGAACAAAAGTTGCTATAAATGCAATAACTAATAACTATTATTTGAGACGTTTTTTGATAAAACAATAGGGTTCTTCCCATTTAATAGGAGAATTTTTTAGTACCATAACTAATTTTCTAAGTTGAACCGTTCTTGAGTTATCGTGTATACACACACACACACACACACACACACACACACACACACACACACACACACACACACACACACACACACACACACACACACACACACACACACACACACACACACACACACACACACACACACACACACACACACACACACACACACACACACACACACACACACACACACACACACACACACACACACACACACACACACACACACACACACACACACACACACACACACACACACACACACACACACACACACACACACACACACACACACACACACACACACACACACACACACACACACACACACACACACACACACACACACACACACACACACACACACACACACACACACACACACACACACACACACACACACACACACACACACACACACACACACACACACACACACACACACACACACACACACACACACACACACACACACACACACACGTAATCTAGCTCTTAAGAGCTTTCGTATAATACCAAACAATAAATTTTAGAAAAATATTTTGTTTTAAACGACACAAAAAAATATTTTTTAAAAATTTATCTGATCAAAAATTCCTGATCAAAAATTCCTGTTCTACTATTTCAGTTCCCATCAATGTTCATCACGGAGATTTTTTTTAGATTTTTAGATCAATCTCTTTGGGAGGGTGGGAGACAAAATTTTTTTGAAATATTTTTGGCAAAACTACAATAAAAAAAAAAATATAGTTTTTAATTTTTTTTAGACGTGTTATGCAAAAATATGGCTTTATAAACATTTGCGTTAATTTACTTGTTGATAAAATAGTAAAACAGGTTCACAAAATATTGTAAAACATATTTATTCCTATAATTTCACTTTCACAGCTATGTGACAATAACATTAATTACCCTCTACCCACGTTCCAAAATTGAACACCGCGGCGCTACGATCTTAAATTTATTTCGCTATAACACTTGGAGAACTCAGGTAAAAAAGAGAGGGTGTAGAGCAAGTTAAATTACAAAAGTAGGTTTGTAGTAAGTTTTAAATAAATCTGATATATTTTCTTGCGATAGCTACATCATAATCAACCCATAATTATAAGTTTTATCATGGTTTATTGAAATTTAACGAGACTATTATTCAATGAGTTTCTCACTTCAAAACTTGCGATAAGTTAACACTTTGACTTTAGCGTGTTAACTAAAGTCTTTGAAACTGTGTAAGTGAAATACTTTTATTTCGTGTGAAAATAAATCTCTGTCGATAAATTCAACGGAGAGAAAAATGATGTGCATGCTTTGTTATACTTTTAATTAGTAATTTTTGTATCCAATTTTCGGTAAATTTAAACCCAACGTGCGTATACTAGAATAATAAATCACCAGCATCCGATAGCGTAAATCAAAAGGGAACGTAACAACGTATAACCCCACGACGTAACGTAACAGTAACAGTAACAACGTAATGTGAATTTCGTTATAACAAAACATGATTTACTGTACTTTGAAACTGCGGCTAACTTCATGTAGATATAACAATCTTAACGTTGATAAAGTGAGAAAGACAGATGCTTAAGATAAAAAGTGTGGCAAAGATACAAAACATATTGAGAACAATGGTGACATGTGGAACGAAATGGCGCGAAATTGTTTTATTTTAAACTTTTTGTTATTTTCTTTACAAGTCGTAATTTTGTTGTTCAACATGTCGCAAATGCACGGGTTCAGTTAGTTTTTAAACTAAGAACTAAACTTACAAGGGTGCTAACAAAACTTTAGATATAACGTTGTTATGTGGAGTGGCAACACAGATATATTGCAGACAATTTATTTTCTTACAAATATGAGACTGTACATGCCAAACCACATATATTTCCTTAGCTTATACAGTCAATAACCTACTGTTTCTTTCAAAGTGCATTGAACAGTAATGTAGCTACTCTAAACTATTATATATTAAATTTTAGGCGGTGTTTATTGCCTTAGGGTACGCGCACAGTGGTTGCAGGTTCCTGGTTACTGGATACCAGCGCTGGCATAGGACAACCTGCGAGCAAGAATATGTTAATATGAGACATCAATTATACTGCGTATAGCAAAGGTACTAAACTATATAAAAATGAAAGTTATTCGAAACTCAAAAGAAATAATTTGGGTGTATTAGGTGTCCTTAAAGCTGCTCTTATGAGAGAATCGAGATTATTTCCGTCTGCAGACCATCTGCTACCTCTCTGGTTTGCAGAATGCAAAAAGCAGTGCTGCTCGGATCGCTAAGCATTGTGCGAACGCTGGATTTGGTTTGAGCCCATCAGTCGCATATCGCTAGGGTTTGGGATGTAGCCGATTACTGGAATAAAGATCCTTTGACCTTTCCTGTGAAGGTTAGAAGTGAGCGTCTCGTCTATACCGAACACGATGCGGACAAACCTTACAGCCAGTACCAGGTGGGACTACAAACATCCCCTTTTAATAATAATAATATTTAATCGGAGAAGCTTAGAAACAAGAGGTGTACAGCCAAAACTGATAAGGGGAATAAGAAGTTTATATGAAAACAATAGAAATTACGTGAAGAAAGATAATATGCAATCAGAAGATTTCCAAATCAACGACGGACTGAGACAAGGAGGGGTGATCAGCCCAACGTTATTCATAATAATAATTGACGACGTAATAAAATAAGCAAAAAAGAAAATTCGGAAGATGCATACTGGATACTTCAAAACGAAAGCGGTTGGAATATCAGAATGTACCTTTGCCGACGACCTAATGATCTGCGCTGCAGAAGAAAAACATCTCCAAAGAAACTTGGAGATATGGGAACAGGAATATGGGAACTGACACAGAGAAAGATGAATATAAATACTACCAAAACAAAGGTTATGGTCATTGGCGATGAAAACACGAACACCAACATATTAATCAACAGGGAAAAAATAGGTCAAGTAGAAAGCTATAAATACCTTAGAGTAACGATGCAGAAGGAAGCATTCATGGAAAATGAAATAAACGAAAGGATAACAAACGTGTCAAGAATTTACCACGCTCTAACAAAATCTTTTATAGGAAAGAAGGAAATATCAAGGAAAACCAAGATGGTTGTTTATAGTACAGTATATAGGCCAATACTCACTTATGGGAGTGAAAGCTGGATCCTATCAAAGGCACAAAAAAGTAGATTACAAGCCATGGAGATGAAGTATCTCATAAAAGTGAAAAGAATTACATGCAGAGATAGAATAAGAAATAAATAAGAAAAAAATATAAGGAAAGAATTGGAGATAGAATCATTAAGCAAAAGAATTGAACAACAACATTTAAAATGGTTCAAACAACAAGAAAATTGGAAAACTAGAGTACAGAAGAAAAGAACGAGAGGAAGACGGAAGAAAACTTAAAACGACTTGGTGGTAATATTAAATCTAATAGGCAATATCTATATTCCACAGGAGTTTCATGCGAATGGAAAATTAAACATTTGAAAAAAGAAATAATTTAGCAGCTAGTACATCTAGTTTAGTATTTATTTCATTGCAAAATAAAGCAACCGCGTTGTTTAGGTAGATCATGCTGCGTTTTTTAAACTGCTGCGGTCACACAACCGTGAACTATGAACCGTCAGAATTCTATTCAAGACGTCTTAATAACCGCAATTACTTGGCGAATAATAATCTTTAGCGCGTAATCTCAAGACACTTATAGCTTTTATTTTGAAAATTACAATTTGAATGCTGTGTTTTCTAACAGTACATGCTGACCATAAATACAATAATTTGTTTTAAAGGATTATTTTTATAAAATATTTTGTACTTATTTTTATTGTTTTATATAGTTATGCCATGCGACAAATAGTACTAACTTTTTTCTGTCATCTCTCTGTATTTTTCTACATGCAACCACTGAAAAATATCTTAGTCTTAACATCTTTGTTTCTGTTAAATTCCGTTTCTGTCCCTCACGGTCGGAGAGCACTGATTGATTCGAACAAAAGTAGATTTCCAAAATTCCACAATCCCTAATACACATGCCAAAGGAGACGTCAACTACCGGACCCACAAATACAGCTTGAAAGAGACAACCGATACAATTTAATAAAAAGAATCCAATTCTCCACAGTTCTAAATATTTCAGAACCACTTTTAGTCATGTTATAAAATATTTTATTCTGAATATAAAGGAGAGATTCCTTAAACGAGCTCTATACTTAATTTTATATTTATGTTTTATAAGAAGCTATTCGATAGGAATTACTGATTTAAACCACATATAAACAGTGGCGTTCCTTCATTTGTTGCCGTCAACCCAACAGAATTTTCTTTGCCCCCGTCCTATCAATTTTGTTCTGGAAATCAAGAAAATCGTCATTAGGAATGCAATGGGCCTCTAAAAGAGCATCTAAATGATTTGCTTCCCATGGTTGCGGGTACGGCGGGTGCCTAATTAAGCCACTGCATATAAAGAGATAATTGGTACTAAATATCTTATAAAATGAATATATTTCGGAACCTATACTTTCAAATACCTGGACACTATGATAAATTCTACATCCGATTCAACTCTAGCAAGCCACTTATACCCGGTGATCAATATTGAATTTCTTGGCCGCTCCACCGCAATATTTTTTCTGCCGCTTACCAATAATGGTGTACTTGACTAAATGCACAGACGTGCGTGTTACAAACATGTGTAGATTTTGACATTTAGAAGATTATTAAATATATACACCTGATAATGAACTTGGAGTACAATTTTTTTATACAACTATTGATAAAAATCACCTGTGGCCACCACAGGACCGACCGGCATCACTAAGTACTTGTTTAATTTATGCTGCATTATCAAAAAATGTCCCAAATAAAAGTTGTAAATTAGTGCTTTTATAGCAACTTTTGTTAAATAAATTTTTTCGAAATATTTCTCTGTTGTGAAATATTCGCAAAATCTTAAAACCGACACAAGTAAACTCTCATTTCTAGTTAACTGATTTTTACCAAAAGTTGATCAATTCGTTCCATTGATGTCAAAAGCTTAAATATGAAGTTTCATAAAAGTCTTCTTAGCCGAATTCGCTCTGCACGTGTACACAGGTGGACAAACAGACATACAGACAGGCCGACAGACATCATGCTAAAATTAGTCAAAACGTTATGTAAAGATCTCAATTCGTGGAGATCTATCGAATTCTCGAAATGTCAAAATCGGTATGATCACAATACCTCCCTTATATATGTTGGCGGTCGGTAAAAAGATGCAGAAAACTAAATATTGATATCAAACTAAACGAATTTTAAACAATAGGTCATAAAAGAAATGTGTAGTACGCCGTATCTGGATAACTTCATAAGCACATGTTATTTACTCATGCGCACATGCAACATTTTGCACAAAATTCAGTTCCTGGAATTCAATTCAATTCAATTCAATTCGTTTATTGAGCATAATAAATTTTACATTAATACACTTACAGAATATTTCTTAATAATAAATTCTACTAACTATAGTTATTAATATAACAATAAACAATAGTCCACCAAAAAGATGGATGGTTACACCACCTGTGAATCCGTAAGATTCAGTGCGATGGCAATATGTAATTATGTAATTAAAAAAAAAAAAAACTGTTTGCTCTGCAAGTTGGGTGCAGGTCTGCACATTTTTAAATATGCATGTGAAAGTGACTGAAAGTTAAGATTTTAAGAAATAGTATCAAAAATAATTACATGAGAAAAAAAAAGAATAATATTTGTAGTTGTTATTTTATCATTTTAGTTACTTCTGATCGGTCTAAGGTAAATATCCATTTTTTTATTATCTTTTTATAATTCAAATTAGTGATGGTTATTTTTGAATCTGCGATATATTTTTGGAAAACATTATATATTCTATTACTGTATTTATGAAAAAATGTATTCAGTTTTGATTTTTTGTATTTATTGGGGACAGCCATTCTATCAACATTTCCCCTTGTTTGATACCTGTGATTAGTGATATTAAGTATTGTTGGTTTTTTTGTTATATATTTAGCTATGGCATTAATATAAACTTGATCTACAGTGAAAACTGAAACATCCCTAAAAATTAAACGAGACGAGTATGTTCGTGGCTTACATAACATAATTTTCAAAGTTTTCTTTTGTAAAATTTTTAATTTTTTTGTATATATTTCGACGGCGCCACCCCAGGCTAGTATACCATATTGAATTACCGATTGGATCAAACCAAAGTATATTGTTTTTAAATTTTTTATAGAGTAGATATCTCTAATTTTTTTAAATAAGTGTAAGCTTTTACGAATTTTACTGCATACCGCGTCAATATGGAAATTCCACCTTACATGATCGTCGAAAATGACTCCCAGGTAGTTCATCTGTTTTTTTCTTGTTATTTTAGTACTACATATACAATTTTTTGAACGGCAGTTAGAATCATGAATTGTTAAATTTTCAAAAATAGTTTGTGTCTTATTGTCATATAATGTAAAAGTTAGAAAGTGTGATTTTTCCACATTTAAGAAGAGTTTATTTTCATGTAACCAGTTTGCTATTGTTTTCAAATCATAAGTGGCCGACGTTTCTATTTCAGTCCAACTGTTGGCTTTGTAAAAGAGTACCGTGTCATCTGCGTATGATAAAATTTGACAGTTTAAAGGAATTGTGAGTAAATCATTCAGGTAAATTATAAATAATAGCGGCCCCAAAATACTGCCCTGGAAAACACCACATGTAATGGAACTTTCTGTACTGTATGAATCAGATATTTTTGTTACTTGTCCTCTGTCTCGTAAATAGCTTTTTAATAGCTCAAGTGAGATTCCTCTCAGCCCGTACCTTTCCAATTTTTCTATGAGTAGATTATGATTAACGGTATCAAAGGCTTTGGCCAGATCCAGAAATATGGCCATTGATTTTTCAGAATTATCTAAACTACTGTAAATATTTTGTGTTAATTCGATTATTGCACCTTCAGTTGAGCTACCTGATCTGAAGCCGAATTGTCGTTCTGATAACAGATTGTGTTTTGCGAAAAACGATTGTATACGTTTAGCCAATAGTTTCTCAAAAACTTTACCTATATTATTAATAATAGAAATTGGTCTATAATTGTTACAATCGAATTTATTCCCTTTTTTAAAAATGGGTGTAATTACTGATTTTTTAAATGTTTTCGGGAAATATCCAACTGTGAAACATGCATTAAAAATATCACTAAGTACAGGGACAATAGAGTTTGCTAATACTTTGATAGTTTTTATTGTTATTTTGTCTGTTCCACAAGATTTGGTGTTATTTAAACTATATATTGTTTGCAATATTTCTGATTCGTCAGTTGGATTCATGAACATTGACTTTTTATTGATTATTATTTTTTTTGCAGTGGAATTCGACTGATTTACTTTAAATTTTTCACATAATTTTTTACCCACTTCAACAAAATATTTATTAAATTGTTCAGCAATTGCAAGAGGATCTGAGATTATTTGATTATTAACTTTTAGTTTGGATATTTTATCGGATGACTTATTTTTATTTACAGATTCATTAGCGATTCTCCACAAGGTCGCTGGCTTTGGATTATTATCAAGTTTTTTTGCGTAATAATTGTTTTTGGCTAATTTTATTAACCGAGGTATTTGTTTTTTGTAAGTTTCATAAACATTGGATACATCCACATTATCTGGATCTAGTTTATGTTGTTTGTAGAGGCGATCTCTTATATTTATTGATTTAATAAGGCCATCCGTAATCCAAGGGCTTCTTTTTCTGGTTCTACTAGTGATTTTCTTCAATTTAGTACAGGAGTCAACTAAAACGTTTATTTTTGAAATAACATTAGTTAAAGCCGAGTCTATACATACGTTTTTTGTGAGCTCTTTCCAACTGGTGGAGAGCCCCTTTTCTGCCAATGCATTGTAATCGATTAGTTTTAGTGTTTTTACGTATTTTTTATCCGGAAAACGGGCGCCTGTCTCTTCACATAGAATATTTAGGCTAATTGGGTAGTGATCAGTTATTTTAGATTTTAATATTGCAGATGAAAATGTATCTTTTTTGTTACTTCGAACAAAAAAATGATCTAAACAGGATTTTGATTTTTTTGTGACTCTGGTATAATCGTTAATAAATGATATGAATCCATATTCATTCATTAAATTGAGATATTCATGTGTTATAATATTATCAGTTTTTCTACAGAGAATATCGATATTAATATCTCCCGTTAATATCTCATTGTTTGTGTTACAAAATTCCGACATATAGTTACGCAAGTTTTCCAAAAATATTCGACAGTCAATTGGAGGGGGTTTATAAATTACTGTTAACCCAAATAAATCATTATTTACATTAAATTCAATCCTTAAAAATTTAAAATTATTGATAGAATGTGTACATACCTTATGTGATATATCTTTATTTATAAAAAGCACGGCACCGTCATTCTGATTTATTTGACTGCCATTGTAGTAGGTGGTGTAACCATCAAGTTGGTAATGCTCTATATTATCTATTATACGCGTTTCTGTACATGCTACAATTTGACAATCTTTTTGAATGCCCGACAGTAATACCTTTAGCTCATCTAGATTTTTATTTAGCCCTCGGATGTTAGTATGAAAAATATTTAATTTGAAGTTTTGGTTTATTTGCAGGTAATCATTATATTCGTTTAGTGTAGTACATATTTCTGTATTAATTTCTGTTTTTGCTAAATCTTGGAAATAATCTAATTCCATTAAAGTAATATAAAGTGGTATAAAATAAATATTTAGATGAGATTAAGATTGAATTCTGTTCAGGTCATTCTTATTACGAATTACAATAATCGGTGAGATATCAGTTTCTCTAACAAAAATTTTTGAATTTTTAAACCAGACATACTTAAAACTATTTGCCCGGGCACGTTCCTTGGTCATCCATAATAGTTGCTTAACTTCAGAGTTTAGATTCTCGTTAAAGTATAAGATATCTCCGATATTAATATCTTTTAAGTTTCGGTTAGTTGCCACTAACCGTTTTTGTTTAAGATAGAGGTCACGTTTGTTTCTGGAGACAAAGCTAACTATTATTGAGGGGGGTGATTTTTTCCCTGGCGGAGTAGAGAGCCGGTGGGTGACATCTATATCTTCTGATGATATGTCAATTTTCAATTCTTTGGCAATGTTCAAAACAATGTCCGTACAGTTCTCATTTTGTTTTAACGGATAGCCATGTATTTCTAAATTTTTTTTGCGCATGTATTGATCTAAGTTCATGATTTTAGAGGCGGAGTTATCAATAATTTCGTTTTTTTCAGCTAGCGTTAATTCTAGAGCTTGAATTTTTTTACTTTGCTCTTTGTTTTCATCATTTTTCATCTTTAATTTATTTAAAATATCATCGTATTGATCGGACATCATCTGGACCGAGTGTTGTAATAATTTAAATTCATTTTCAATTGAGTCAATTTTTGACATTTTGGCATCTAGTTTATTAATTAATGCTTTTATTTCCACTAATTCGGCAGAAATATGAGTTGTTTCACTTCCAGATTTGGATCTTGTAGACATGATCAGTGCTTTATTTATTATAAAGTTTCAAATAATGTATTAATTCAGTGCTGACTGCGAATAAACTTTATTGTGACGGTACGACTATATTAGAATAAAACAAGTCTATCTGTACACTGTTTTAACGAACCTGTTGCACTGTCCGGATTATATAGATAAGCGGCCGTACAGAGACAGGTACCCACTAACCAGGAGTCCAAAGGTCGTTTTTGTTACTCGTTGATAAGAGTTTGTTGTCTATTGTTTATAAATGCAACATTTTACATTAATAAAAACGGTACAATCGTATTCACCACTGAACATTCACTGATGACACTGAATTTCAATTTTTTAATACTGATAGTTTAGTTTAAATAAACAAATAACTGTCTAGCGATTTTAAACACGTCTACTTGCAATACAATTTTCAATATTCAATTTTTCTTAGAATAAAATAGTACATTTCAGGGTCAATCAATATTAGTTAGTTAGTTAGTTAAAAATTTTGGCGCACAGCAACAAAGGCTATTTGCGCCTCAATCAATATTGCTCAACTGGTATCTTATAGAGTAGTTAATTTAAGTTAAGTTTTATTATTCATCTGGAAGGTCTAACATTTAGTTGACAGATTTGTCTCATCCTCGAAAAAATATAATATCCTCACAGGCCCATCATTTGTGAAAATACAGACAATAATTTTCATTCGACATCTCAGTAAGCGTTGGTTATAATAATAGTATATTTCTTTATTTGTTGGTATGTACTAATCCACAACTCCAACTACAATAAAAGATGCACGTTGGTTTCAGGTATCTTTCTAGGTTTGTTAATCCCTAGGTTATTCCGTTATTTCCAATTTGCGCTTTTGAAATTAACCCTTCATATATACTCATCACTCAAAATGGCTTAGAAAAATTTCATGAAGTATTTGATGAAAGAAATGTTTGTTTGTTACTTAATAAAGAGTTTGTTAATGGTTTGGAGGAAGGATGCGGCGCCTTCCTCCAAACGTGTGTCGGCCGCCCGTGAACGGGAATTTATGGAACTGCTATTTGCTAGGGTTGACCCAACATGCCGCAGGTGTCGATAACAGGTAATTTTTTCTACAACTAAAAATATCCTATTAGATAGCTAAAAATTCTCTGCAAATTTAGATGTATAAACTGTTACTAATTTTGTTTCAGGTTGTTAGTTTTGTACAACAATCTTGTGAGAACTATACGGTTGTGTACTATCTTGAAGAAGTATGTTCTAATTAATTATTTACATTAATCTAGTATATGCAATTCTGTTAAACTTTGTTTTGAATAGTTTTTCTTCAGAAACTTCACTGTTACTGTCAAAGCGGTGAGTTAGTAACGCAATATTGGTCATTTTTACTCGAGTTATTAATAATATTTGAAGCATTTAATTCTGCCGTTAGCAATCGGCCATGTGTAAAAAAATGCGGGGTGAGAAATAGAATATAAAACGATACCTCAGATATGATAAAGTCTCAAAAATAAGACGCGTTTATCAACAAATTTTGGGATAAAATCCTCATATTTGAGCAAATGCCGTAATTCAAAAGAAGTGAAACTGTGTAAAATTCGTACCCTCGCGAGAAGAGATTTAGTAAATTTAAACAATGTCGCGAAAGAGAAAATTCTGTCATATTTTCTACTGGTTTACTTCTATTTTAAAAATGCATATATTCTTTAAAACAGAAACATATTTTCTGCGAAAAACAAACATAGTTTTCCTCCGTTCCTTGATGTGAATATATGTAGTTTACTTGGAGCTTGAGGTAATATTTTGTTTATATCAGTTTTGTTCCGTGTCTCCGATTTCAGGCGGCTCTGGATATAATTAAAAAGCTTTGTGTACAGAATTCATATGTGTTGGAAAATGAGTTTAGAAATAAAAGAGTAGACGTGCGGATGACATATGTTTTTGGATACGTGCTTGCTTTTGTCAGGAATTCTTTTGAAATTAAAAAACCTCCATCTTCAACAAGTATTTATTTTTATTTTTTTATTTACCTCTATATTGTATTTTTAATAACATAAAGAAGACCTGGTAATTAATTACATTAAAAAAGTATTAAATATACTATATAAAAATTATAATGTTGAAAATTTTACTTTGTAAAGGTTATGCCCCACAGCAACTCTGACTATTGACGCTGTTGTCCACAGTTGTGTTATATAGAAATAGGATTACCCAGGTTTTTTTTTACAAACTTAAATGCTTGTTAAAATACTATTAACTAATTAGACACGTTTAGAAACCAACACTTACACAGTGCCGTCCATATGTTTTAGGACATATATTTTTACGTAAAATTATTGACCATCTATTAGCAATTAATTTAACTAAGTACACCAACCAGTCTATTCACTCATGGGATTAGTTTATTTTCAGAACTGTACAAGTTATCACGTGTAGCGAAATATGATTTAACTTCGTCATTTATTTGAAAAATGAACAATGTATTGCGTTTATATGTTTTTTTATTTATGTTTTAAAGCTGTTTTTTCTGCTACAGAACACGTAGAAATTGTACAGCAGTCTGACGGAATTGAAGTTTTGAATCTATTAGGCATGTGAATCAATTCGGTCCATCTGGCGGTCAATTGCTGTACTATGTAATTTTCTAACCTCTAATGTTTGCAACCGGCTTTATGTTTTAGTGTTGATATATGGCAATAATATTCAGTTGATAAACGTTTGGGTTTGTAACAATAACATCGTGTTTACCTGATTCTAAAATGTCGAAATTCGGCTAAAAAGTATCATTTCCGGGGTCTCATTTTCTGTTTTCATTTGAAGAAGTCAGCCGCTTAAGCTCATCGAATGCTCGTAGATGCTTATGGTGAAAGTGCTCCCACCGATAAATCATGCAGAGAATGGTTTCGACGTTTCAAAAGTGATGATTTCAGTGTCGATGACAATCCTCGTCCAGTTCAGCCGAAGAAGTTCGAGGACGAGGAATTGTAGGCGCTAATCGATGAATATCCGTGTCAATCGTAACATGAGCTCGCGCAATTGTTGAATATTGATCGATCAACAATTTCTGTTCGTTTGGCAGTAGTGGTAAAGATTTACAAAGAAGGACGATGGGTGCAGTACGAACTGAAAGAAAGATATCGAGAGGCGCAAAACTATATCGGAAATCTTACTTGTCGGGTAAAGAAAAAAAAAGATTTTTTGCATCGTATTGTGACTGGAGACGAAAAATTGATATATTTTGATAATCCCAAACTAGGAAATCAATTTGCGATCAAGGAAAACCATCCACATCGAGATCAAATCGGAATATTCACGGCAAGAAAATAATTCTCTGTATATGGTGAAACCAGACGAGTGTAGTGTATCATGAGCTATTAAACCAGAGCCAAACCGTCACTGCCGAACTTTACCAACAACACTTGCTTCGTTTAAGCAAAGCATTACAGAATAAACGGCCGGAATATGCAAAGAGGCGCAACAAAGTGATCCTCCACCATGATAACGCTAGACCACATGTTGGAAAGATTGCGAAGACCACCTAGGAAGAACTTGGCTGGGACGTTTTACCTTAACCTTTGAGCAATAACCAGCAGAGCAATGGCACGCGGGCTTTCGGGTCAGCACTTGAACAATGATGAAGAAATAGAGAAATGGCTCAATGAATGGATCGCTTCGAAGGTCGAGTCGTTTTTCCGTCACGGAATTCAACAACTATCAGACAAATGGAAAAAAATAATAGCGAGCGATGATAAATACTTTGTATAGTGTATTTTTCATGTTTTTTCACAATAAAGTATTTTCTGGAAGAAAAACGTGGACCGAATTATTGCACATACCTAATATTATATATCTTCAGATGGTTTGTTCGATTTCGGGACCAAATAGGTGACAAGGACAGATAAATGGTCGTCTCAAACAAACTTTGTGGTCGTCTAAATTCAGGAAAATATTAGGCGCGTTTGATGAATGCAAATGTTGGCAAATATTGGATGAACTGGGTGAAAAACTTGGCTAAAAAATTATAGCTAAAAAATGGGAAGGGTTCGGATTGAGTTGTCAAGTTGGAGCGTAGGACTACGACTTGCAAATGATGTAGTACTTCTACTTTTGGCCCAGTTTATCTTGGCAACCTTGAGCGCAACACGATAATACGCACAGTCGTTTTGTACTCACGATTGTCCAGATAATCGTGATATTATCAAAAATGTTCACCGGTTTACACGTAAACAATTTTCAAAAGAATAGGTTCCAGCCATTCCAAACTGTTCGTATATTTTAAGAGATTTCATCGAGAGCTTTAAAACGATATCATGCTCAATTGTTTTGCGCTCGCAGTTGCCGAGACAGACTGAGTTAAACGTAGGATGCAAATATTGCAACTATAGAGTAGATGATGCAATATTTCTGAGTGTTTGTGAAATATTGCAATATTTCACTTGCGTACGAGGAACAAAACTAGCAATGCACGCATGATGTATTACGCAGTACGCAAATTGAACTCAATATTGTCTATGAATATGCTAACAGGATTATTGTGCGACACGTAGTTTACAAGATATAATAATTTAAACTGGGGCCTATTCTTGTCTCAGGTGGTCGTCCGTAAGTCGCTCCATACTATCCGCAATGTCAGACGTAGTCCTAAAAAAAACTTAACTGGCCAACACTTATTGGGTTACGGGTTGCCGCACTAGATTTGATGATAGAAACGTCAGAACTTCAGAATTCAGTGGTTCTTCTTATAGTTCATGTCTTCCTATAGGGAAAATATTTTAAGATCGCAGCGCTGTTGCGGCATACAGGGAACTTCCAAAATAGACATTCATTACATATAATCATATGGGCAATAACGTGAATTTTAGTGTTAACTTGTGGTAATTGTAATTTTGCTACAATATTCATACGTGTTTTTATATAGGGTAATCAGTGAAATATTATAACATCAAATATTAATAAATAAGAATAATTTTAGGCATGTTTTTATTAATTTTTTAGGTTGAAATGGACCTTTTAGGTTATTTATGTTAGGTTTTTTTTAGGTTGAAATGGATTTCTTTTAATCGAATTACACTCAGGTACACAGCAATAATAGTTCGACTTCGAATGATTTTTGTCTTGTCTTCTACTATAGTTTAAGGTTATTTTCACTTATTATCACTTGATCACAGTAAAAACAACTTAAAACTGATTTTAGAATAATATAAAATAACATAAAACTTAACAAAACGTAACAATATAACAATATAATAGCAAAAAAACTATAGTAAAATGCAAAAATATATTTTGTTCCCATATAACTCGATGTAAAAAGCGTGATAGAATGTCTATTTCTGTAGTTGCTTAAAATCCCGCCAGATGTCATATCGCTTAGCAATTTTTCCCTATTGCTTAAAATTCAGTGTGCCCATAATTTAGTCAGTAGAATTTGAACCTTCCACCACAGTTCCTCACCTTGATCTGTTAAAAGTTAGCTCTTTCTAGTTGATTAGTTAATAACATTGAGTGCAAATTGTACATGATAAACTGTATCTGTAGAACGATCATCTGCTCTATGTAAACATATGTTTATAAATAAAATAGGGTAAAGAGCATTTTAAAAAAGTATCCATCCACCCTAAGGACTAGAATTACGTCCGGTTTGTAATCAAATATTCTATGGTGGTATATTATTTATCCATTCGGTGAAATTATTAGCGGTCAGTATCTTGTGGTCCGATCTAGATGTTCTCACGGCCATTAGATTAATAATTTTAATTAAATTACCTTTGTTACCGGACTAATAATCAACGTGGTAAATAGTAATGTTATTAACAACTCATCTATCATTACTTCTATAAACTCCCACCAGGTTGAAATACTGCCATGAATTTAATTAAAAGTATGTTAAAAACATTTAATTAAAAATTTAATGTTAATTTAATATATTTCATATTGAATATAAATTAATTTTATATATTTATAAATTAATATTTTATTAAAATCATTTTTAAATGCGCAATTTGGATATTAATAAAATCGAACAAAGTGGCCAGTAAACTTTTTTTTCATTTGTTGCGTTTAGATGGTTGTAAGGTGCATAAGATATAGTGCAAAAGGTGCAACGTTTTGATCAGTATAGAACAGTGCTACCCAACTGTTTGTATTTGCGACCTAATTTGTTTAAATAGGGTCATCGTGATCTATCAATACACGGGAAAAATAAAATCTGATATATTGTCACGTGGGTGGTTTGATTGAAGGCAACTCATGGTTTCAACAATACAATTTATTAATTATATATCACATTTACAATGTTTTACTGTTGTCAATGTAATTGTATGAATCTCTCCATGGAGTTGGGGAAGTCCTCGGTCCACCCCGTGTTGGCCAGGATCGGCTTGGACCTATCTCCGAGGCGTAGGCTACCCATTAGGGAGTCGATGAGCCTGGAGAAGCCTTCTTCCACTTATATGGTACTGCTTGCTTGGCTCACCAGCTGTACGAGTATCTAGCGTCGGTGTCTCGGTCGCCACCGTGTGGACTAGTACGTGTAGAGGAGTTGGCTAGGTTCCTCTACCCCGATACCGTGCGATGTCCATGCATTTGTACTAGTGGTTGACCTAGTCAGTAATCAGGTAACATATGCTAGACGCTGACAAATAGTTTTTTAATCAAACAGCTGAGCGTCACAATGTCTAGTCGCAATCCTAACCGAGGATTAACCTTGTGACAATATATCGTTAACATATATCTTGTTACGTGCACATCCGGATGACTCTATTACCTCTAACGTGGCTTACATTCTACACTTACCGTGCATTTTGGTTAGTATTTAAAAGGGTACAAGATTTATTATATCTATTTTGTTTTATATATTATATTTATTTATTTTTATTTCTACTGATTATTTATAATAAATTTTAATAGTTATATCTATGCCCTTATATTATTTGCGAGAACTCTGTTCTTTAGGGAAAAGCAGTTTCCAAATTTTATGTCAATCAGATGAAAGGAGGCTGACGACTGATACAAATATTTGGCTGTGTATGTGGTCGCGTAAGTAGCCTTATACGCGCGAGTTCTTTTGTGAAAGGATATTTACAAACAGGAAAAACAAAAATTGTACGATACGGTAAAATCTAACTTGTATATCTGGAGACAGATTCCAATTTTTTCTAAAATAAATATGTCTAATGAGTCTAAAATATTATGGTTCTCGTTGTTCCCATTCTCGTTCACGACTCTTTCCGAAGTTCACTCATCTCGTTTCCTTGAACGAAATTCAGTAAAAGAATCTTTTTCAAGCTAATAATTCTATTCCTTTCATTCATTTAAATAGTTTGTTCATTTTAAACGACTCGTTTGCGAACGACTCACATTTAATCAAATGATAACTTAACTTAATCATAATGAAGTGTATATTTTATACAAAAATTTAATTATTTTGTCTCATAGCACATTTTTATTTATTTAATTATTTTATTTACTTCTATTTTTTACCGATTTTTGTGACATGGTGACATAAAAATACCCTTGAAAATTTGGCTATATTAATATTTTGATTAGTTTTTTCTCACGATTATTTGACCTTATTCTACCTAACTTTGACCTTAAGAACGCAGAATTTAAGATGACGGCTGAAATATACCAACCTCGTATTATTTTGCCAAATTCTATTTCTCTTTCGTTACACTAAATGGATAAATCGCAAACTTTTTTTTTTTCATTTCGGACCTTTGCATTTAAGGCGCTATTGGAGCTATTTCGCAAAATTCGATAACCGTTTAGTCGTTTTTAGTACCTACCCTGTATTTCATAATCTTTGATTGAAATTCTGTTTTCTTTAAGACTGTTTTGTTGCACTCGCTCCAAATTTGAATCGATGTTTCACAAAGAAAGCTGTTCAATCAGGTCCACCTTAAAAATCTAATTAAAAATCGAATTAGAAAATCCACTCGGAAAGAAATAAATTATGAAAAGAGACTCAACCCACAAATAATGACCACATCATATTGTTTTGCATATGGCCTTGTCAAAGATTACCAACCTTGAAGCGGACGGAGAACCTTGAACATTGAGCAGCCCGAAGGCCCTAGAAATCTTTGGAACGGTTTAGGGTCCGGTTGAAAGGTACGACTTGTAGCCAGAAGGGCAGTGGTATTCAGGCAATGAAACTCAGCGGGTTTTTTAAAATAGTTAGTCAAGTCAGTCTTATCCAAATGGTTGAGTCAGTTTAGCGAGGCTTTTAAGATCGTCAGTAAGTCAGTTTCATGCATTCTACATCATTGTACAAGTGATTAAACTTATATGTAGATACCGACTACATCGTATTGGAATTCACTACGGTAACTGAGTCATTTAATAATAGAATACCTGAACTAATCTGGACTGTATGGTGATATAACAGATAACTGGATTAACTATGGTATATGTGTAGAGACTAGTAGTATTTATTGTTTAAGTGTTATTGTTCTCACTTAAGTAGTGCACAAGTCCAATATTTAAGTAGTTTAATAAAAATTTAAAATGACATCCAAATTAGTCTTATGTTTTATCGCAACCACGTAAGAATATCATATCTCTAAATTCCCTTTATAACTAGAACATGAGCTGGTATTTTTGGTGAATTAATGTAAAAATATACCAAGATTTAAAAAATGTTCTTTAGTATTACAGAATTCTTTGCGGAAACCTAGAGCTTAAATAACAACTTGATGAGGAAGACGTAATTCTTAATTATGTAAGAAAATTAAAACTACAACTTATCTCAAACGGAATTTTATGTTAATTTCCCAAAAGTCTTATTCATTAAAACCGTCACATATATCAAAAATTCAAACAAATTATTAAAAAACATAACGATTCAAATTTAAAAATTCAACAACTTCTTAGGATCTTAAATATTTCAAGAGTAACAAACTCTTAAGAACAAAAAGGCATTAAGATTTTAAATTTCCAGCAAATGTTCTTGTGCATTGTAAGAACCAGAATGAAATTTATATCTTTCCTTCCTTGCAAGTTTCGGAATTCAACATAAAGTAATTTTTAAATTTACAAAAACTAGAAAAGAGTTCCACACAATGACAAAGAATAAAACCACAAATTTTACCTCTTTTTGTGCTGTTAATTATTCGTTCTACAAAGAACAGCGATTTAAAATAAAGTTATACCTCTGATTATTTTTCTCTCTCCTTGGATATATTATCAATAGGGTTCGCTGTTGTTCCTCGGTCACATCTACAGTTTAATAGTCAAGAATACCAGTAATAAAATCATTTCTGTAATTATTTTGTCCTTGAAGAGATCTATTTGGGCTCTCTCAACCCATAGACAAAATCGTCCAGCTTTCTCAGTTAAGTATCTATTTAAGGTATCTTTTATTCTAATACGGGTTATACATTCCCAGCTGGATGTTCATGTTGTCTTCCTCTTTCTCATTTAATTCGCCATCGATATAGATCCTAGATGTTGTCCTATTATAAAATGTGAAAAACTGAAAGCACCCTAAATACCCTACTTATGTGTATATATATATATATATATATATATATATATATATATATATATATATATATATATATATATATATATATATATATATATATGTATATATCGTTATTCCGTGTCTGTATTATATTTAATAAAGTTATTGGGAATAGCGGTGGAGGAAAAAGTAAACTCAATATTTACATGTACCCGATATTTCGATTTGACTTTTCAAATCTTTTTCAAGGGCTGAAAATAGTATAATTAAAAATTATAAATATAAAACATAAATTTAAGTGCAGACTTACAAGTAAAATTTAAGAGTTGCCTCTGTTGTAACACATTAAAAGAATAAATAAATTAGAGTTAAAATAGAACATTACAATTATTATCACATTGAAAAATTACATTTTAAAATTGTTATCACAGAACTGTATATTGACTAAAATAGTATTAAATAAATAAATCTACTTGGATTAAAATTAGAAAGTTCTTCTTATTTTCACCTAGAATATAGCGGGAAAGATCCAACGGATTTTCTACTCATAGATGAAGTCGGTAATGTAGGAAGCATAGCGTGTCTTTATCTTCTTACTTTTAAGCGATTTGTTGTTAAACAAGGATTAACCTAGTTTTTGGTTCTTAGAAATGTGTAGTAGATTTTTGTAAATAGTGTTTAAACCCTGAATGTCCGTTTTTTCATTTAAGTTTTCCACGTTTTCGTTTATATAACACATTTCAATGAATGTGCGTTTGTAAGTGTTGTGATGGGAGGCCAAAATCGATGCATCTTCGAACTTAGGCACGTGATTCGTGGATTTCAAATGCTTGCTTAGTGCACAGTATTGAGGTTTACATTTCACATCTGATTTGTGCTGTGAAATGCGATGACCTAAGCATTGGGATGTCTGTCCAACGTACGGTAAGCCGCATTCACATTCGATCTTATAAACTACGTCACGTCTGTTTTTTGGTTTCATTGGTATCATTAACATATATATATATATATATATATATATATATATATGTTATGAGAACGGTCGTGGTTCATTTAGTTAGTGCGTGGACTACTGATAGGCGGGCCAGGGTTCATTCCCCAGAACTGGCAAAAACGACTTACATTTTTCCGACCGTTTCTCCCTCAAAAGGCGTCGGGCAACCACCGAGGTAAAAGCCCTAGTAAAATTTTCCCAGTTTCCCATTTTCAAGTAATTAGCGGTTCGGATTTCACGACAGTAAATTGTAGGTCACATTCGATTGTGTTACACAAACAGAACACAACTGTTTGAACCTAAAGAATACTTGCCAATCCTGAGCCACATAGCCCCACCACATTTACGTCGTCAGCAAGCATTCACAAATATAATGGCAGGCATTAACGAAAACAGAGAGCAGAAGTTGCCTATCCATAATGATCTGGATAATTTACCTAGAAATAGATTAAAATCAAGAAAGGCTCGATATGCCACACTAAAGGACAGTTTCAACCTGTAAGAGACTTGGATGCAAGAGTGGTAAAATACCGCCCCCCAAACTGCAACACAATAGCTTACACCAATTGAAAAACCAGCAGGCTTTGATTTACCTCGCCGCTTCTGGTGCAGATTAAATAGAATTCGGACAGGACACGGCCGATGTGCGGATATGTTGCATAAATGGGGCTATATACAAGACCCTAAGTGCCAATGTGGAGCTTCGATACAAAAAATGCAACACATTGTTGAAGCACCCATATACGCTCACACCCTCCGCTGCCGAATGGTTGATTAATCTAGATATAGCACTGTAACATAAATCTACTGTAATTTATTTATTTTTATTTTTACCATTATATATTATTTTATCTTATTTATTTTTATATTGTTTTTATTTATTTATTTCCTTTATTGTATTTATGTATTTTATTTCAATGTGAATTGGTACCATAAAATGTAATTATTCTTGGTTTTTGTGTCTTATACGAAATGTATATATATATATATATATATATATATATATATATATATATATATATATATATATATATATATATATATATACAGCTGTTTGCGGAGAAATCATATTTTTAATTTGCGCACATTCAGGAGTAATATGGTTAGTATTACATACTTTTTTAGCCCACACAGAATGGCACCTGCATTTTTTAGCTGGTTGCGAACGTCCAAGCAGAGCCCGTAATTTGTATAAATATTTTTTATATAAATTATTTGACATAGTCAAGATTTCAACCCGCTACCTTTCAGATTGCTAGTGATCAACAGCGAGAAGAACTTATTGACTTACTATATTTTACTTTCTGAAATATTATCTACTTATTCAGATTGTCAGATACCTACATAAATATGGTTCTTTCGTTTACATGTTCAAATATTTTTTATTAACATGTCCCTATATTCCTACCAATATATACCTTTCACAAGGTTAATCCTTAATAAGAGTTATGGTACGACATCAATCTTTTGACATTTCTATGTATAGATTTAAACGAAACTCAATTTTAAATTTCGATTAGTTTTATGTGAGTTTCTAATGGAATGTTAATTTAAAAACTTTAGTGTTTTAATTCACTGTTTTTCCACTAGATTTTTTATATAGGTGAATTTTCTATTTTCACATTAATATATTAGAGTTTTAGCAGTATTACTTTTTTAATGCTCGTATAAAACTGAATTTTTGCTTATTTATAAGCTAAAATAGCTTGCCCGTTCTTATATTTCAGTTCATCATCATCATTTTTCATCAGTCTTTCTTGTCCACTGCTGAACGTAGGCCTCCCCAAGCTTTATCCATTCGGAACGATCTTGTGCCTTTAATTTCCAGTTTACCGCAAATCTATTTACGTCCACCTAGTTCCTAGACTCCGTCTTCCTCTGCTTCTATTGGTATCTCTGGGTCTCCAATCGAGGATCTTCTTTGTCCATCTGTTGTCTTGAAGTCTAGCCACATGTCCATCCCAATTCCATTTAAGACGAGTCGTACTTTTGTCACATACTAATGTCACAAACTTTTGTTTGATCTAGAATCCACTAATTTGTCTTTCGATCAACTAGATTAAATCCTAGTATTGATCTCTTCATCGATCTTTGAGCCACTCTTAATTTTCAGTTGGCTTAACTGTTAATGGCAGAGTTTCCGATCCGTATGTTATAACAGGTAATATATGTGTGGACAAAACATGGATGTGATTAGGGGTTTTATAGGTATAAGTAAAAGAAATTAACAGAATGCTAGATAGTAGTATAACAAGGCAGGTACGGGCGCATTACCTACGAAACCCTGAAAAAAAAACAAATTCACATTTCACAACCGTACGTGGCTATCGCGTTGTGGCCCCGCCCCCTTGTTATTGACACCACCCCTCCGCCCCTTCAAAAATGCAATATGATCAAAAATTTCTTTCGTACGTTTCCAGTTCAAATTAAAGTACATTACTTAGAATTTTTCAGATTTTAGGATTTACTCCGTGGCTATAAACATTTTTGAGAAAAACATGTTAAAATAAAGAAATTTAAAAAACTACTTTTCGTTCCTTTATCTAGGTCTTAAGAGCTTTCGTTTCGTACCACACGATAAATTTGAAAAAAACTTTTTTCAGCGACAAAAAAATCATTTTTCTGATCAAAAATTCCTCTTGAACTATTCTGTTCCCCATCAATGTAAACGTGTGGGTTATTGAGATTTTAAATTAACCCCTTTGCATTATAAGGTGGGAGACAAAAGTTTTTTTACGTTTTTTTTTTGCGAAAACCCACAGAATTTTTTTTTTTTCAAAAGTAACATTGTGTTTGTTTATCCACGCATTAAGAGATTTCATTTAATATTCTACTCTAAATGATTAAAAAATATATTATTTTTTCATTAAATACATATTTGTTTTTATTAACCCACGATGTGTTTTTTGAACGTTATATTTTCCCTAAACATGGGTCAAAGTGTTGTACAACAATGCCACATTTCAGTTTTCTATATTGAGCCGTTTGGCTACAAATTCGACAGACAGGCAAACCGTCAGACAGACACATGAGTGACGTTATAAGGGGTTTCTGGTCATACTTGCATAACCTTAAAAAACATATTTCGTCCAGCTAAATTTCTAAAAATATTTAAATCATCTGCATACCAAAAATATTGTTATTCTCATCAAGTTGTAGGGCTTTAATGTTAAAGATTCCTCTGATTATACAATTCACAGTTTTGTAAGTGTCTAACTTATTTTAAACTGTTAATATCTTAATAATCTACTATATTATTTATAAAATTCATATTGTTCAAAGTTGTCAAACATATGCAAGAATTTTAGGGAAAGTTTAGAATATAGGCAACCATCTCTTCACTCGTGTGACACGGTACGAGGAGTGAAAATTCGAAGGCGTTAAGTATAAATATTTCACGACACGCTTCTCATTTCTTATTAAAGTAGGTATTTAGTAGACAAACAAACTTTCTCTCCAACGTCTTTCGTGTTACAAACTTCATAAAAACATCTTATAATTTTAACTTTAGTCATTATATTTAATATAACGTTACTAATTTTATATGAAAGGTGTAGAGATTGACAAAAGTTGGAAACTGATAAAGGATTAATAATATTAAATGAATTTTGGAACTGTTTAAATATTTAGGGAGATGAGTGAGAAATTTTGATAAGAAAGTTACTTATTTACTTCCACTTGTAGATATTTGATTTATTCGCAAATATTTGCTATCAAATAATATAAATTTTTGGTTTGATGAAGGGATTAGCTTCAATAACAGAAAATTTAGCGAGGAGAGTAAAATGCCGATTATTCGTAGTAATTCGAGGACGGATGTTTATTTGAGGTTCCTATTGAATGTGTAAAAAGTCCTCAAAAATTCGAGGTCAGGAAACACCGTAATTTTGAAAAAAGTGTATTTTTTTTTCATATAACTCATTATTTATTAATTTTATGAAAAAAATAATTGTTATAAAAATTAAAGAATTAATTTAGAGAATTAATTCTTTAGAAAAAATGTATGTGAAGTGTGACTTTTCATACATTGCAGGGTTTTGTACCTACTGGATGTCTAGGAATATTTGTTTTATAATCACATCATTATTATTAATTATTTGAGTACCTACTTAGAGCTTCCATTTAATTTTTTTAAAGTAAATATAAATAATTTGCCAAAATTTTAACAATAATATTTAATTTAAAAATTCCTAGGGTTTGTTCTGCATTTGCTTCGTATCTAAGTCTTCATTAAATTAGTAAGAAATATATTGAAAAATTTCTTAATTTTTTTCAATTTCAGGAACTATTTCTCACTATTAAAAATATGTTATTTGTTTTATAAGTATTTCATTATTATAAATGATTTATTCCTCGTTGATACCTCAAAAATATAATATAAAATAATAAAATGAAAACAATTCAAACAAAAAGTCGAACAAGATGTATAATAGCAGGCGAAGTTTACACAAATGAATTCGATTCTCATCTGTTATTTTACAAAATCTAAATAATTTGCCTAAAATCTCAGCGTTTTTTTCTGCATTTGCTTCGTACTCAAGTCTTCATTAGATTAATAAGAAATATGACTTCATTTTAATTCCAATTTCAGAAAGGTAGTTCTCACTATTAACAATGTGTTATTTGTTTTATAAGAATTTCATTAGTATAAATGTTTTATTCCTCTTTGATATCCTAAAAACAAAAATCTAAAGTAATTCAAACGATAAGTTGACTCACAATGTGTAATAGTATAATAAAATAACTGAACACTACACACAGAGCCGGCGCTGGGGTCTGCGGCGCCCGTAGGCAAGATTTAATTGAGCGCCCTTAAATAGGGCGCAATTAGTTTTTTTCGATATCTTCCCTTCTAAATTTGAAGTGAAGAAGTGAAGATTTAAAACAAAAAAGGTCCTTACTTTTACATTTTAAGTGAAGACCTAGAAAAAAGGTCCTCTAACTTCTAAATTTCAAGTGACAACCTAAAAAAAAGGTGCTCACTTTTAAATTTCAAGTGAAGACCTAAAAAAAGGTCCTCTAACTTCTAAATTTTAAGTGAACCTAAAAAAAACGGTCCTCGTTTCTCAATTTCAAGTGCAGACCTCAAGAAAACAAGGTCGTCACTTTTAAATTTCATGTAAAAACCTTTAAAAAAAAGGTCCTCACTTCTAAATTTCAAATGAAGACCTAAAACAAAAAAAGGTCCTCACTTCTAAAATTACATTTCACTACCTTACTTTTATATTCATTTGGCCATTTAGCGCCCTTTCAAATCTCACGTCAGCGCCCCCCTCGCAGTGGCACCCGCATGCACCGCACGCCTTGCATGCCCGTCAGCGCCGGCTCTGACTACACACTACACTCTACAGTGTAGAGTGTTGGTAGTGTACATATGCGCAGATTCTACACGTATGAACTCGGTTCCCAGCTGTTCAAAATATTTTATATTTTGAATTTCAACAGAAGACACACACTATCCCAGCCATGAATTAAAAAATATTATTAATTTTGTCAAACACAAAAACTGCTATTTGTCAAAAACGCAATCTAATCAAAAATTCCTTTCGTATATTTCCGGCTTATCAACCTATAAATTTTCCAGATTTTTAGTTTAACCCCATTGGGCAAAAGGGGCCGAGACAAGAACTTTTTTAGCAAATTTTTAGCTAAAATCCTGCTAAAAAAGAAAAAACATCTTTTCGTTCCTTAATCTACGTTCTAAGAGCTTTCTGTTGGTACACACAATAAATTTTAAAAAATATATCGACGACACAAAAATCTGATCTTAAATTTCTGTTGAACTATTCCGGTTCCCATTAATGTTCATTATGCCATTTTTTTCATATTTTTAGATCAACACCTCTGGGAGATACGGCGGGGGACAAAAGATTTTTGACATATTTTTTGCGAAAATCCTATTAAAAAAAAGAAGATTTTTCAAAAATAAAAATTTGCTTGTTGATCCACGCTTTAAGAGGTTTCATTTGATATGCCACTCAAAAATTTAAAAATATGTATATTTTTTTTATTAAATACGTTTTTTATATTTATTTATCTCGGGATGTGTTTTTTTGAACCCTCAGTATTTTTCCTATACTTTTGTGGGTCAGAGTTCTATAAGCATGCCATTTTCAACTTTCTATGTTAAGCCATTTGGCTACAATTTTCACCGTACAATCAGGCAGACAGACAGAGACATGAGTGACGTTATAAGGGTTTTTTTGATGGTCGTATCTACAAAACCTTAAAATGCTATAATTATTTTTGTTGCGAAACTATTTCATGAGTTTGTTTAATCTCAAGATCCGACGTAGATATTTCTGGTGTTAGCTTTCAAATTTTTATTGTTCTACCCAACTTCAAATTTCTGGCCGTAATTTATTATGGGTTTAATCATCTTATAATGGTCTGATGAAAATTTCAATTAACTCGAAACGTTAGCATAGTTAAATAAACTTGTTTTATTTTTCACTTGTCCGAATCTTATCAATTCATCATTTATATCAGAGCCGCAGTAAGGGGGGGGGGCGATGGCCCCTAGCGCACTTAGGAAAAGGGCGCTGACGGGCTTGCTAAGGGGCGCCATTGCGAGGGATGAGGACCTTTTGTTTTGCTTGTCACTTGGATTTTGGAAGGTAAGAACCTTGTTTTTATTTGCCAAGGGCGCCAATACACGGCTCTACCCCTAGCGCAAGTTTTCCTTACTGCGGCTCTGATTTATATTACCTACATAATTCAGCAAACATTTATTTACTTCTTCTATTTTATTTCACTGCCAACTGCAGTTTTTGTCCCTTTCACTTCCTCCTCCTTTCTTAAACTTCATAACTCTTTACTTATCGGGGTTCAATATCAGTTTTTTTTTTATCTAGATACAATGGCGGATCTAGCTTTTTGGGGGCCCAGGGCTTAAGAATGCCAAGGGGCCCTACACATGCTCTTCACTTATGTTGAATATTTTTTATAAGTGAAGAGCAAAAAAAAAAAGTTCCTCACCTCCCAAATCTAAGTGAAGAGCAAAAAAAAAAAGTTCCTCACCTCCCAAATCTAAGTGAAGAGCAAAAAAAAGGTTCTCACCTCCCAAATCTAAGTGAAGAGCAAAAAAAAAAGGTCTTCACCTCCCAAATCTAAGTGAAGAGCAAAAAAAAAACAAAAGAAGGCCCTCACCTCCCAAATCTAAGTGAAGAGCAAAAAAAAGGTCCTCACCTCCCAAATCCAAAAGTAATAGAATATAATAGGTATCTGTCCTAGAGGTTGGGGGCCCAGGGCTTAAGCCCTATTAGCCCGTATGTAGATCCGTCACTGTCTAGATATTGCTATAACCTGCGCAATTCATGTTTCATGTCGGATCTGTTGTTGAGAACAAGACTAGGTCATCTGCATAGGATAAGGACCCTTTTTCCTATAACTGCACCTCCGGTTTGACCCCTTTCTAAGTATTTGTCCTGAAATGGAAGTCTGAAATGGAAAGCGCGAACAATATAGTGGATACTCCTAGTACAATCCTTTTTTTTTTGTCCAAAAGATGTCTGACAACGGGTAGTCCTTGATTTTAGCCTTCATATACGTTGCTTTGTATATATGTTTTACATTTTGTACTAGTAGATTGCTTTCTTTTTCTTTAGTGTCTTTATCAGTTCGACACTATCCACCCAACCAAGCAATGCATTTAATTATTGTATGTAAATATTAATGGATATTAATGTGTTTTTTGACCAGTCTTCTAAAATAACAAGAACTATCCAATACACGGTTAATTTCCCCTACTGAAAGGGAGACACTTGCTGATGAACAACAGGTCTGCCACCAAAAATATATATGTACACATTTGTATCTGGTTCGTTATTAAATATAATCCATTAATCAGTTATATTTTATATATATTAAATAAATTATTAACTTACTCAAAAAACTGAAACTGATTGATGGTAAAATCTGTGTCCAAAAGTCCGCATATTCATTTGTTTTATTGATTTCCACGGTACGAAAAAACAGTAATAACTTTAAAAATAAATTTCTAGTGTCATCCCTGGAAAACGTAGCTGGTAATTTGTATGTTTTTACATTTTGACAGTGAATATATATGCTTATTTTCATGAACGTACAGATTTAAAAAAGTTTTAAAATAACAAAAATGTGGTAAATGCTCAATTAAGAATAACGTCAAAACATAATTTGTTTACATATTAATGTACTAAAACAGAGTTTTCTAACATTTATAGTACTTTGCTCGCAATCAGCGGTAGCCATAGATTTAAAGTAATAATTGATGTGTAACATTTTTGGGTTTTGCAGGTATTTATTAACTGAATGATGATTATTTGGGATACCAAAACAAATTTTATGTCAAAATATTTTTTTATGAATTTTATTTCGAATGCCTAATACCATTATTTAAGTTTCTAAATATATGCAGTATTTTTTTTTTTTACACAGCAAAGTTCATTAAGATTTTGAAAATTGCACCTATGGCTTCCATTGGTTGCTTAAATCATAAGCCCCGCCCTCTGATTTCGTCAAACATAGAATTAAATTATAATTTCAACACTTCCCATTGGATATTAAATTTACGCTTTTAAAAATTAAATGCAACATTTACCAAAATATAACTAGAATTTCGACAAAATAAAAATGCAAAAAAAAACAAATAAAATAAAATTAACAGGATTCGAACTCTAGTTTGCAAATTACAAGGCGCACGACAAAACCAACTACGCTACTAGAGCTATTGATCTAGTGTGTTACAAAGCGAATTAAATATTTAACATATTTTAGTTATTTTCCGAAAACATAATCTGTTCAAAAATTCTTGTTGTACTATTGCGGTTCACACCATTTTTATTTTAAACCATCTGGGCTACAGGGTGTGGGACAAAAATTTTTTTTGCACAATTTTGGCAAAAATCGCATCAAAATAATTTATTTTGCAAAAATAAAATGTTGACCGTCAATACACGTACTATAAGGGCTTTCATTTGATACCCTACTCAGAATTAAAAAAATATATATTTTTTTTGATGAGCACATATTTGTTTATATTTTTAGGGGGATATGTTTTTTATATGTTTTAGTATTTTTCCTATGTGCGGGTCAAAGGGTTGTACAAGCATGCCAAATTTCAACTCTCTAGGTTTAGCCGTTTGGCTACAATTTTTACCGAACAGACAGACAGACAGACGACAAAATGAGGGTATAAGGGTTTTTTGGTCATACCTACAAAACCCTAAAAAGAGACTCATACAAAATAATGTGAATCATTGACAGTGTTAAATATAAGGTTGACGTCCCTCAAGGTTTTACTCGGAGTTTCAGGGTTTCAACATTCTATCTCTGAGCTCTTGGTTTTGTTATTATTTCTCCGAAATCCTTCTTTCTTAATACATCCATGTTACTAGCAATCCATCCAGACAAAAATAAGTAGAAGAAGAAATTTAATTTATTTTATTGCCTTTCGTAATTATAAGGTAGCTATGGTTGTCTAATATTAATATGGCTTCCAATCAGTAGCGTCTGGTGAGTAAAATGTTTGGAGGACACTTTTTGATCAATATATTGCAGGGTCCAGCCTACGGCCCGCGGGCCGAATCTGGCCCAACAATAAGTTTCAAACGGCTCACATGAAATTTCTACCCTTTGTTTTTTTAGAATCACCCTCCCCCTTCCTCAAAATATTTTCAGAATTTCTCCACTCACCCTATCTTTAATTGATTTTCAAAATTTCTTCCCCACATTATCAAATGATTTTCAGAATTTCTCCCACCCGTCCTCTGCTATTTTTAAATATCTGTCCCCCAATCTAACTCAATCTGGCCTGTCAAACATATTTAGAATTCATATACACAATGTATTAAGGTAGTGGGAACACGATTTTTCTCAAAAACGCGCAGTGTAAGTTAGTAAAAAAATTTAAAGACCTAAGTTGACCATAATAACATTGAAAAATGATTTAAAATATTTCGTTTTCAAATTATATTTCCAAGTACGACTTGAAAGTGAATATTGTTTTATTATATATATATGTTAGGGTCAAAACTAGTTCTTGGACCTCCTATGTAATATGTTGCGTTAGTAACCATAACATAATGACATATATGTGACAGATTGTAAATAGACGTAGTAATAAACGCTTATATGTGCATGGATTTGTGTGTTTTAATTGATATTATCATGAACGCTATAAAGCGTTCTATCATCAGAAGTGGGATGCCTACACCTACAACTAATTTTGGCGAGTTTTTGTTGTTCCATACATAAAATATTTTGAAAATGATTAAAATGAAAAAAAAACAAAATCATGACAGAAAGATTGATAGTTCAAAAATAAATTGGAATGTCAAAATTGGCTGACGAGAGTTTTTAAAATGGAAAACATAAGTGCTAAATTATAATTAAACTGTAAAAAAATAATTAACCCTAGAACATTGCGTACCCATATTATGGTGAGCCACTGTGATACGTAGAAGTTGAAATGTTCGTAGAACGTAGAATGAATTTGGATAAAGTACATTAAAACTCATAGCAAGGACTGGAAAACACTACAAGATGAAAATAAATTTTTCGATAACATTGCAAAGGTAGTATAGAAATTTGACGCCAAATTATAAGAGAATAATGAGGTATGGTATTTCTAATTTGTTCTTGATAATTTAGATATTTTGGATAAAGACTTAACAAGGTAATTCAAAGAGTTTTTGTTGGAGTTTTTGTTAATTATATTCCTTGTATGGAATCATATTAGAGATTATATTTTGTATTGGCAGATGACAGATGACAAATGTCAGATGACAGATGACAAATGACAGATAATAGTAGTTGTTATTTTTATTTTGTCAAACAGTTTTACCAAGTTTTTTGTGTAATTTTTCTAAATTTTGCATTATGAATTACTGAATTATGGTCTCAATAAAAGTGTGTTAATGATTTACGAAATATATTGAAACTTGCGCGTATGCGAAATATCACGGGTAGTGACATTTTAAATACGCAAATCAAACAGTTTTATTATTATGAGTACTCTAAAAAGAAAAGATTTTGTAATGTCAGAAAACTAGCTTTTACAGAAATGCAAATTTAAAAAAAAATATTTCAAAATGAACGTAAAAATTTTAGTTCTCCCAAGTTCAATAATACAAAAGTACTAAGTTAAGTTTTAACTGATGTGGTAATTGTGGAAACACAGACAAAAATTGAGAGCCGAAAGGTGTCAAAGTTGTCTTGTAAGGTATCTAAGATGTCTTGCTCTTAGGCTGTACTAATGGTATATATTGGACGAAAGTGCTAATATAAATGACAGATTTTACAATTGATGCACATGCTATGTAATACTAATGTGAACGATTTAATACTGTGCACATTGCTTGCTCAGATCTTTTGTTACAGCTATTGCAGGTTTAGAACATATTTTAGAACCGGGAGATAAATTCATTTAATGTATTCTTTGTTCTTTGGAGATCTTCAACAAGGACTAAAACAGTGGGAACTGTAGGGTTTTGCTTAATTTTACTTATTTTACCAGTGAGATTGATAACAGATCAAGGTGTAGTTTACCTGAAATGGCAAATGTAATGATCTGAAGAGAAATAATAATAAAAAATGTCAGAATGGACGAGCGTTTGTCTATTGACAGACAAATATTACTAAAGTAACTAGTTAGATGATGGTAATTAAAAGTGACGATGATTAAAGTGGTAAGAGACATATTATTGCTTTGATTAAATGAGAAGGCACGTTGCGTGTGGGATAATAAGGTACTGAGTAGGAAGCAGCGACAGTCACTGAGCTTGTTGGGTACTGTAGACAACCTGTATTGAAATGAACTGATTGATAGTTGATTTGAGAATTGATAGCTTGTTGAGTACCGCAAGACACACTGGTCGTTTTTGTTTTGCTTGACTCTGGATGGTCAGAGACCTCAAGGAGATGTGTTTGTTTTGTTCGACGCTGAATGTTCAAGGACCTCAAGGAGTTCAGAGGAACTCTGGATGGTCAGGGACCTCAAGGAGTTCAGAGGAACTCTGGATGGTCAGGGACCTCAAAGAGTTGTGTTTGTTTTGTTTAACTCTGGATGGTCAGGGACCTCAAGGAGATGTGTTTGTTTTGTTCGACGCTGAATGTTCAAGGACCTCAAGGAGTTCAGAGGAACTCTGGATGGTCAGGGACCTCAAGGAGTTCAGAGGAACTCTGGATGGTCAGGGACCTCAAAGAGTTGTGTTTGTTTTGTTTAACTCTGGATGGTCAGGAACCTCAAGGAGACGGGCAAAACAAACATTGTTTTCGTTTACTCTGTTTTATTTTGCAGTTATTAAATTCTGAAGATGCCGCGAGGCGTGGCAGGAGCAGGACGGCCGTGTTAGGATAATAAGTTGTTTTATTTTTCAGTTAAATTTAGATGATGCCGCGAGGACGCGGCAAGATCAGGACGGCCGTGTTAGAGTCAAAACTAGTTTTTGGACCTCCTTTGTAATATGTTGCGTTAGTAACCATAACATAATGACATATATGTGACAGATTGTAAATAGACGTAGTAATAAACGCTTATATGTGCATGGATTTGTGTGTTTTAATTGATATTATCATGAGATGTTCTATCATATATATATAGCTCCGAGAAAAAATTATAGCTTTTGGTGCCCTATGGTGCTTATTAATAACATAGTTTCATGGTTAAGCATGTTAGTTTTAATATAACGCATTGTATCCAGTTTCACGTCTGGGTAAAATCAAAACAAACGAACGCTAATATAAAAATTCACCAACACATACACTCTAACAACTCGCTGCTGTTGCCTATTCCAGTTCATTTTTATTGCTTGCGTAAATAAATACATTAGAAATCGCATGTGGCAACACTGTACCGGGACACTAACGTATAGTGTCCACAGCATTGTTTTTTAGATCTAAATTTTTAAATACACTTATATAAAAAATCTTTCAATTAGAAATAATAAAAATAAATATACGCAGATATATTTAGCTAGTTTAATGCAATTTTAAAGTATAAATGAGATTTTAAATTCAATTCTCCTTATTAATTTTTTAGGGGGACACTGTCCCAGTGCTACTCTGTCTCAGCGTCAACTGCTCCCTATATATTCAGATTCATTAACTTTTGAGTTTTAGTTATATCCGAGATAAAGTCAGTTTATAATTATTGATATAAAATGACTAGTCAAAGCATTACGTTAACCACGTAGTTTGCTTATTGCACCGGATATCAATAAGAGAGAGAATTTACTTCCTCTGCCCTGAACGCCATCTTAGATATTATATAAATAGAGAAAGCTTTAGAAATCCTTTGATAATTTAAATAATTTTCTACAAATTGTTTCATGGTTTGATTCATTTTTATTTGTTTACTTTTTACTGAACTATATGAGCTCGGGGGGCTAAATGAGCCCTGGGTCGAGTAGATTTGGTAGGTATTACAATTAAAAAAAAAAAAAACCTTCGGGGGAAATTTTTGTCACACGGGGGGATCCCTTTTGGGTACCCCCAAAACTAAGAAATCTATATAGTGATCCAGATTAGAAGCGTTGAAACTGAGGTAGGCCGGACACAACATCAGTTTTATCAATTTTTTGTGGGATGAAAACCTGGCTGAGAAAAGACTCTGTGGACGTCCTTGCCTGTAATTAAATGACAATAAAGATCTTAAAGTCATAGAAGTGGACGATTTTCTTTCATATTTTTGGTACAAAATATTAACGACAATGCAATCACCGTCATCCTCTTTAGTGTAGTTAATTTAGATAGCATATTTGGGTTTGATATTCTACCTATTTTAGAAAAATATGTTTTAAAAAGTATCCCTGTGAATAATTTAAATTTGCACGCTAATGTTTTAGCCATTTAATATCGAGTCCGCAGTTACAGAGAACATCGCAAATTCACAAAATACTGCATCTACATTATAATTAATAAGCTGTGATGATCATCACCACTCTAGTTAATAACATTTCTCTCACTCTCTCTATATATCTCTCTTATTTCTAGAGAAAATAAAACTTTTAATTTCTCTTTTGCAAATTTACAACCCATTTCGTAATTGTTCGTTTATATATCATGTGAGATCACGACCATTAACTCAATCAAAATTTAATTCGTTTAGTGTTAAAACGATAACGTTTTTCGGTTTTAACTCAGCTTTTCGTTTCTATTAAATGACTCTAGTGGGAGATTCAGCAACCGTTTCAAATCGATTTAACGGCGAATGAATACGTTAAATACTAAAATAATTACGAACATTTACAAATTAATAAAGTAGGAAGCAAATTTTAGATTAAAAAAAATCTACGTATATTTCTTTCTGGAAATTATATACCTCCGTGTTAATTTATTAATTCGATGGATGTCAGTTAATAAATTTATATTTTATGGGTGCTGAAATATTGAGAAATAAATCAATTATAGATCCACAACTCCACTCGTAGCTTTGGAAGCTCTTGAACAGGGGTAGGCAGACCCCTGTCGCAGTGTCGCAAGTGTCGCAGTCTACCAGATATTTATTACAACGTAATAATAATAATAATAATAAAAGTCTGATATAGAATCGGTGGAAAATTCCAAGTGCTGAATTTATTGGAATTACTCCTTCTCAACTTCGAGGTTACTGACAGCCACTAAGCCGGACATAACCCGCCTGGATATCGAGACCAAACATATGTGATCGAATTCTCAAGTCCAGCTGAGAAGAATATCTTTCTCAAGGAGGAGGCAAAGAGGTCAAAGTATATGGATCTCTTATCCGAGCTTCGAAATCTGTATCCCGGGTATAAAGTTAAGTTTGTAGTCTTGATAGTTGGTGTTTTGGGTGGTATGAAAGCCTACTATCGAAGGGAAATCGAGTTCATTCCCGCCTGCAGTTCTTCTGCTACCTCTTTGATCTGCAGGATGCAGTGCTGCTCGGGTCATTCCGCATTGTGCTGGCACTGGATCTGGCGTAATTTCCGCGTCTGCATATCGCCAGGGCTTGGGATGCAGTCGTGTGATTTTAGCTCCCCTAGTCTCTAGTATGACACGACTCAAAAGGTTGCTGAAGTCTGCGATTAGAGGACGCTTGTCAAGACCTGACAAACCCATAGTAAAAGTCATAAATATAATAATTACAAATGCTGTATTTACTATAAAAAAATTAAAAATACATTAAAAGTTAGTGTAAATTATAAATATAAAGTGAATCAGCTTCATCTAAAGTTAGATCGTTCATTTGATACCCCATTATATACAAACAAGATGTGCCTATGGATAATTAAAAAGTTACTTTTTGTATTTATTGTTCAGAAATATTATTACCTATATACAAAAACTAAACTTTACTCGCCTGCAGAGAAAAAATTTCCTTTTAAAGCGGCACTTTTTTACTTTTACAACAATAATGAAGATAAGAAAAATGTAGAGAAATTGAGAATTGCTGATAAAAAATAATAATAACAAAATTGAACATTTCAGTACAGAATGTGACTTACTCGAGCCCTTAGGACAGCTCTGTAACGATTATTCATTGATTATTCAAAATATAATAAGTTTTGATCAGAAGTTAATATTTAACATATAGGTATATACACCTAGGCTCCGCTTTGCGTTGTTTCGTTTTGCGTTGTTTCGAACTTGCGTTACTCCTAAAAATACACCAATTTTCGCTCTACCTCATAGATTTTTCGAAGTTGCGTCGTTTAATTTTTTTATTTTAAATTGTTTTTCTTTTTTTTTTTGTAAAATATTTTTACGTTCGATTAAAAAAAAAAAAAAAAAATTGGAAAGAATGATAATTTGAAAGAATATTGGACAGACAGTAATATTTTTGCAGGACACAATAATTTATAAAATGCTTCACGGGCTAAATAGAATGTCAGCGCGGGCCACCATTTGCCCAGGCCTGGTCTGGATAGATAATAGTGCATAAAAAATTCTTGCAGAATCAAATTTGTAACTAACTCTTAATTTTCACTCGTGTCAAAACAAAGTATAAGCGCCCACGTTGCTACTACTGCTGTTCACTTATTAAAGGTGTTTTGCAGAAATCTTTTTTTTTATTATAATCAACAACAAGGATGGGGGGGGAGCTCCAACCATGTTTGCGGAAGAGCCCGATACTTCTTGCTACACCACTTAGGTAGATGGACGATAAGTGGTATCACAAGAAGATCAAAAAATTGATGTGAAGTGTGAATTTTCACACATTTCAGGGTTTTGCAGGTATTTAGTAAGTGCATGATTATTTTGGATGCGAAAACAAATTTTATATTAAAATATTTTTTTTCTTAATTTTAATTCGAACGCCTAATACCATTATTTAGGTTTCTAAATATGTACAGTATTTTTTTTTTATATAACAAGGTTCATTAAGAATTTTAAAAATTGCGCCTATGGCTTCCATTGGTTGTTATAAGTTCCGCTCCTCTGATTTCGTGTACATTGAAACAGAATTAAATTATAATTTAAACAATTTCCACTGGCTATTAAATTTACGCTTTTAAAAATTAAATGTAACATTTGCCCAAATATAACTAGAATTTTGAAAAAATAATTTAAACAATATAAAAATAAAAAAAAAAACAAAAAATAATATAGTCTTTTCTCACAGGGTTCGATCCCTTTCGGATCGGGTTACTTGGGTGAAAAATCAACGTCAAATACCACTAGACCAGCGTACATGTTACAGTGTGGCGTGTTACAAAGCTATAACTTGTGTACATTATTAGCCAAAAATCACAAAAAATGTTTTTTTTTTCCAAAAACCTAATCTGATCAAAAATTCCTGTTGAACTATTCCGGTTCACACCAATGTACATTACTTAGAATTTTTTCAGATTTTTAGTTTAAACCATCTGGGCTACAGGGTGTGGGACAAAAAAATTTTTGCACAATTTTGGCAAAAATCGCTTCAAAATAATTTATTTTGCAAAAATAAAAATTTGATCGTTAATCCACGTACCAAGGGCTTTCATTTGATACCCTTTTTTTCGATGAGCACATATTTGTTTATATTTTTAGGGGGATATGTTTTTTAGATGTTTTAGTATTTTTCCTATGTGCGGGTCAAAGAGTTGTATAAGCATGCCAAATTTCAACTCTCTAGGTTTAGCCGTTTGGCTACAATTTTTACCGAACAGACAGACAGACAGACAGACGACAAAATGACGGTATAAGGGTTTTTTGGTCATACCTACAAAACCCTAAAAATGAGAAAAGCAGCATAGTTTGCCCACCGAAGCGATAATCGGACGACATCATGGAAATAGCTGGAAATAATTCGTCCATAGTGGGTGAAAACAGAAAGGAATGGAAGCAGAAAAAGGAGAACTATGTCCAGTATTAGAATACAACCGTCTAAACAAGAAAAGTTATAAGATTAGTTTGAGAAAGCCAAATCCTTCCTCATAAGAGAACCAAATTATAATAATTGATAAGTAAAAATATTACACTGTTGATTTTAATAGCTTTTTGTCAACCTTGACCATCATCCCACATTAACAGTTGCATGCAAAACATCATCAAACCTAATTAAAACAACTATCACAATAACGATTTTTTTCCCTTCATATTCCGAATTTGCTGTCTCATTCAAAAATTTAAACACACGCAACATTTGCGTGAAGTCCCGACGCACCCACTGTCAAGCGTCAACTGCCCATTCGTCCCTCATTACCCTCCCTTACGTCCCAACCCTTGTAATTCCCCAGGAGTCACCAGACTGTGTCCTACGTATTTTATATTATTATTACTGGTATCACTCTAACTAATTAAGGCGTGTTTAGTACCGCGCCCTACCGCAATGAGTATAAAAATGTAATTAAACTAGTGTATGTACGAATAATTAAGAGAAAAATAAAAAAGTGTTAGGGGAATATTACACGCGTGAAATTTATTTAATACTAGCTGAGTACCCGTGCTTCGCTACGGTATATTGACGGTTTGCCATTATCGTGTAATTATTATAAGTCAAGGTTCTTTATAGATCACATTGCTGACTCTCTCCTCAGGTGTAGATTCACCCCGTTAGAGGCTCATTAGTGTAAAATTCGTAGTTTGTTTCTAAACATGTGCACGGGTAACTTTTATAAGCAAAAACCTAGTCGAAATCTCATCTGTCCTAAGAGATATTGAGGAATCCGTGAAAAAATATTTTACTCCTTTTCACCCCATAGGGGTTTAAAAATCCTTTCTTAGTGGGTTCTCTTGGAATTTCTTATTTCTAATAAAATATTCTTTAGGAATGATGAAAAGACTGTCAGAACACTATCGAAAGATTTTAAAAAGTCACCTATATGCCAGGAAGGAATGTTATAACACAAGAAGCACAGGAGATATAAAGAGTTCGATGCTTACGTTATAGAAGGAATATGTTCCCGGAATACCATGTATCTAATCAAAAATATACCTATTTACCCCTTAATAGATAAAAAAAAAAAAACTTTTAAAAGCCTAAAGATTAGAAAAAAATAAATATATTATATACCAAAAAGAATGTTATAACTCAACAAACAAATAAGTTACAAAACATTATATAAGTCGCCCTAATTTAATGAAGATTCGCCCTGTTAAGTGTTGATTGAAGCAAAATCCTAAATTACATTTTTAACAATGCGTACGGGTGACCAAAGTAAGTAAAAAGCAAGTCGTTATTTCATCAAGAGATATTAAGAAATCCGTTTTCACCATCTAGGGCTCGAATTTCGTGAAATCTCTTCTTAGTGGTTGCTTACGTCATGGAAGAAATATAGTCCCCGAATTTCAATTGTCTACTAAAAAATACCAATGTACCAATGAAATTTTGGGAAATATAAAAATGCAATTTAGGGGTTAAATATGAAAAAAACGATCAAAATGAAATGATCTTGAAATTAATGATATTAAAATGACACCTAAATGCGAAAAAGTACAACATAGTTATAATACAACAAAGACAGAAGCTACAAAGGGTTCTATAATTCACCCCGAATCTAGAATCGCCCCTTTAGGGATTGATGATTAGAGCAAAATACTGAATTTAATTTTTGAACACATATACGGATAACATTGTAAGCAAAATCTAAATCAATATACCATTGGACCTAAAAGATAATGAAGAATCCGAGGAAAAACATTTTATCTCTTTTCATCCCCTAGGGGTCGAATTTCGAAAATTTCCATATAAGCGGGTGCTTGCGACATGGAGGGAATATATTTCCTGAATTTCATATATCTATGTCAAGGGACGTTCTTTCGAATAAAATTTTTTTATACCAATTACCCCTTTAGGGATGAAATTTAAAAAACTTTCAAAACGATTTCTAAATATTTTAAATAGAAAATTATGTACCAAAATGGAATGTTATAACTCAGGAAATACAAAGGTTTCTATAATTCTCCCCAAATGTAGATTCACCACTTTAAGGGTTGATTAGGGGAAAATCCTGAATAACTGTTTCAAAAATTTGTATGGGTAACCTTTGTAATCTAAAACCAAGTCAATATCACATTGGTCCTAAGGTATATTGAGGAATCCTTCAAATCACATTTCACCCCTTAGAGCTCGAATTTCGAAAAATCTCTTCTTAGTCGGTGCATACATCACGGGAGAGATATACTTCCCGAATTTCATGTCTTTATATCCAAGGGAAGTTCTATAGAATATAAATAGCCATTTAACCCTCCCCCCATTTACATTTAGAGGTGAAATTTTAAAAGACTGTCAAAACTATCTCGAGATATTTGAAAAAGACACCGGTGTGCCAAAAATGAATGTTATAATTTAATAAACACAGGAAATACGACGGGTTGTATAATTCACCCCGATTATAGATTTACCCTTTTAGGGGTTGATTAGGAAAGAATCCGAATCAGAAATAAAATTTTCGGCATTTGTATGGTTAATCTTTATAAGCAAAAGCCAAGTCAATATCTTATTTGTACTAAGAGGTATTAAGGAATCCTTGATATCACATTTCAGCCATTAGGGGTTGGATTTCGTAAAATTCCGTCTTATTGGGTACTTACGTCATACAGGGAATATACTTTACGAATTTCATGTATCTTTTCCAGAGGATGTTCTATCGAGTAAAAAATACCCATTTACCCCTTTAGGGGTGAAATTTAAAAAAACTGTCAAAACCATTTCGAGATATTTTAAAAAGATACCGATATGCCAAAAAGGAATGTTATAACTCAATAAACACAGGAAATACGAAGGGTTGTATGTATAATTCACCCCGCTTGTAGACCCCTATAGGGGTTGATTCGGACAAAATCCTGAAATAAGTTTTTCGGCATTTGTATGGGTATGGGTAAAATCCAAGACGATATCTTATTGGTCCTAAGAGGTATTGAGGAATCCTTGAAATCACATTTCACCCCTTTTCACTTCTTAGGGGTGGAATTTCGAAAAATCCCGTCTTATTGGGTGCTTACGTCATGGAGGGAATATACTTCACGAATTTTATTTATCTATGTCCGAGGGATGTTCAATCAAATACAAAATTCCCATTTACCCCTTAAGGGTGGAATTTTAAAAACTGTCAATATCATTTCGAGATATTTAGAAGACACCTATATGCCAAAAGGAATTTTATAACTCAACAAACACAAGGAATATGATGGGTTGTATAATTAACCCTGTTCGGAAATTCACCACTTTAGGGGTTGATTAGAACAAATACTGAAATACGTTTTTCAACACAGGGTAATCTTTGGAAGTAAAAACCAAGACGATATCTTATTGGTCCGTAGAGATATTTAGGAATCCTTGAAATTACATTTCACCCCTTAGGGGTTGAATTTCGAAAAATCCCGTCTTAGTGTATGCCTACCTCATGGAGGGAATATACTTTGCTAATATCATGTATCTATATCCAAGGGATGTTCTATCAAATCAAAAATATCCTTTTACCCATTTAAGGGTGAAATTTTGAAAAACTGTCAAAACCATTTCGAGATATTTTAAAAAGACATCTATATGAAAAATAAGAATTTAATAACTCAATAAACACAGGAAATACGTTGGGTTCTATAATTCTCCCTGATTGTAGATTCACCCTTTTAGGGGATAAATAGGACAAAATCGTGAAATCAGTTTTTCAACATTTATATGGATAATATTTATAAACAAAAATGAAGGCGATATATTATTGGACCTGTGAGATATTGAGGAATCCGTGAAAACACATTTTACCCCATTTCACCCCTTAGGGGTTGAATTTCCAAAAATAATTTCTAAGGGGTTTCTTAAATCATAAAAGGGATATACTCCCTGAATTTTATGTTTCTTTGTCTAGACGAAATCCTATCGAATAAAAAATGCCAATTTACCCCTTTAGGGGTGAAATTTAAAAAAACGGTCAAAACACTTTCTAGATATTTTAAAAAGACATCTATATGTCAAAAAGAAGTGTTATAACACAATAAACACAGAAGATGCGAAGGGTTCTATAATTCACCCTGATTGTAGATTCACCCCTTTAAGGGTTGATTAGGACAAAATCCTGAAATAAGTTTTTTTATATTTGCATGCGTAGTCTTTGTAAGCAAAAACTAAGTCGATATATTATTGGACCTAAGAGATATTAAGGAAACCGTGAAGCCACATTTTACCCCTTTTAACCCCCTTTTCACCCACTTAGAGGATGAGTTTCGAAAAATCCGTTCTTAGTGGATGCTTACGTCATGGAGGGAATATACTCGCCGAATTTCATGATTATAGGTCCAGTGGTTTGGGCTGGGCGTTGATTATGAGTAGGTAGCTTAGTTACGATTTTATATATATAGATAAGAAAATTTTATAAATGATATACCTATATACAGAAGAAGATTAAACAGAAAAGATTTGTTTATTTATTTATTTATATTATTGATATTGTAACAACTTCTGTTTTACACATGTTTAATGTTAAGTCAATATTAAGAGATATTTCAAGTTTATAAGTAGCGCTCCTTCTGTCCCCCTAAATATTCAGAAGCTACACTAAACAGAAAATAATCGTTCTTCAATCAAAGTCTTTATAAATTATCTTTATAAATTGTTGATGTAAAGTAAATAATAAGCGAGATATTTCCAGTATTTTAGTTTTAGCACCTCCCCCATCTCCCTTCCCCTGCTTCTTAACCAATTGAAAAATTTATAGGATAACATGTATTTGTATTTTTATTTTAAACAGCTTTTCTCATGTGCGTTTTTGCTGTTAAGTCAATAGTAAATGAGATATTTCAAAAGTTTAGTTTTAGGTTGTCCCTTCGTTACTCCCGTAAATCAATCCAATAAAAAAAAAATCATTAAAAAAAAATATTTGCTTTCTTATTACAGTGAAACCTCTATCTATCGTTCCTCGAATAATAATTTTCCCGTATATATCGTTATTTCTTGCGGTTCCGAATTAATTTCATACAAAACACGCAAAAATAGATCGCATCGATCATTTCTCTCTGTATCATTTTACCGCATTCATCGTTTAAATTACGCAGCAAATTTCGTGTTTTTTCAAATTGAAAACTTTTTTTATGCGCATTCGATAACTGATGCCGAGAAAAATTTAATTTGTAACACCGAAAGAATATTGATTTCTTACGGCAATATAAAAAGCCAAAAAGTAAATGACGATGAAAGATTATATACAATACAAAGTATAATTTTTTTGTCGGCATGCAGCTTCCTTTTTTATTTCGCTACGATATTTTTTATTTAAAAAAAATTGATTTATACCTGAAACATGTATCATTTTTAGAATATATATGTACGTACATATTAAACATTTAAATATGTATTAATGTGTTTTTCATTGTTTTTCCGCATCCATAGTTTATTTCAATAGGTCCCTTCAAAAACGATAGATAGAGGTTTCACTGTATAAGCAATTTTTCTGTTAAGTCTACGTCTTAAGTGATACCATTTTTTTTCTTCTGATTTTCAATTTGCCTCCTTATATTGACTGCATTTCCTATCTATATACCAAATTCCAACTCGGTACACACAGATTTTCTGTTTTATATATATAAAAGATTTTACTATTATATTTAAACATTTAAATAAAAGAATAGAAAAAAAAAATAAATAAAAATAACAAAGTTCATAAAAATGCCCTAAAATTAAAAACCAGAAAACAGGTGCTCCACTTTAGTCTCGCTCTGCATAAACTAATCAAAAATTTTACTAAATAACAATATATAAATCTTATCAGCTAGAGCAGAGTAAAGATGAATCGCGCCGAACGACATTGAACGATGTTTCACGAACTTACTATAGTTGTCCAAACAACCATTGAAACGAAATTCCCGCGATCTCGCTGAACGCATCATACATACTTCGATGGTCCAATATAATTAAAAACAAAATTATTAATTTCTCGTTTCTGATGGGACTTTTTTGAGATTTTCGATTTTTCTAGTTATGATGAAGCCATTTGCTACCTGTATGCAAAATTTCAACTCGGTAGAGTATCTGGAAGTGGGTTAGAATTTCCGGACATAGCCACAAATATCCATTTTTATATATAAAGATTGTTTTAAAAAAATTAATTCTCAAATAATTTGTAAAATTATTATGTTTAAACCCTTGATCCAAATTTGTAGCCTATTATTAATTAAATTATATTGATTACTCTAGTTTCATAACTTCCAAAAATTACCTGTTTAGGCTCAAGACAATACCTTTGGGACTATAACAATGATCAAGGAGTCCTTAAGGGTTCAACCCTTCTCAAAATTATGCAAAATATGAGATAATTAACCTCTATTTTTTAACATTTCGGGAAAAATATGTACACTACCATTCATTCGAATGTAAGATAAAATTAAACAAAAACCAACAAATTATAATTAAAGTCCGTTCAAGATAACTATGATATGATATCACAAATAAAAAATGTACAGTGTTGCCAGTTGTCGTTTATTTACAAATGTGCCACTTATGATTGACGTGGATTTCATATTTCCAGATGACGCATAGTCATCTGAAACATCTAGAGTTAGCCAAATGGCAACATGAATGAAACAGTTCAACCTGTATATCTCCGATAGGCCGCAAAAAGCAAACAAATATACGATTGTGCAGATGATCTCGCCATAACAACTCAGCACGGAAATATTCTGATCCTGGAAAAGATGCTAACAGAAGATCTATCCTTACTTAGCGAGTATTCAAAAAAATGGCGACGACTCCCAGTACTGCAAAAACTGAAACTTAATGTCTCCATCTAAACAACAAATTGGCTCATATGCCTATTGGTGTGACACTTGACGGAATAATCATGCCTTTCAACCCAACACCAAAATATCTGGGAGTGACTCTTTCAACAAACCGGACACTCTTTCAACAATCATCCAAGCAAAGTTACAGCGAAACTCAGATCCAAAAACAATATTCTTCAAAAACTAGCTGGTTCATCGTGGGGAGCAAACACTTCGAATAACAGCGCTTAGCTTGGTGTACTCAACAGCAGAATATTGTGCCCCAGTATGGATAAATAGCTCTTATGCAAGGAAAGTGGTTATAGCACTGAATGAAATGTCCTGAAATATCTGAATATCCTACTGGCTTCCAGTTCTCGCTCATATGCAGCCACCCCATATACGTCGCCTGACAACCCTCTTGCGAGTGTATGGGAAAATTAATGAAAATGCAGAACTTCCTATACATGCGGACCTGGCCAGCACCGACTTCCACAGACTTAAATACCGCCACCCATCAGTTATTACAGCAAGGATTACTACGGCAACTGGCTACAACGCAAAAGAAACCTGGCAGCAAAATGGCTGGAGCAGGCCCCAGCTGCGTTCCACTCCTTATTTAACCACAAAGAACCTCCGAATGGATTTGACCTTCCCAGAAAAACATGGGTATCTTTGAACAGAGTTAGAACGGGCCACGGTAGAAGCGGTGACTCTTTGTTCAGATGGGGGATACGGGAGACTCCAAACTGCGACTGCGGTGCAGAACGTCAGTCGATGAGACACATCGTCTTTGAATGCCCTAACAAAGTCTTCCAAGGGACAACAGAAGATTTTGTATTGGTGACAGCAAGTGCTTTGAACTGGTTGTCAAATACAGACATATCACTGTAATCATTTTTTTTAATTTGTTTTTAATTTTTCCTTTTATATTGTGACTAGAAACATTTCACTATTTGTATTTGTGTTATTTGATAGGTATAATGTAATTTGTTATGTATATTATATATTATGTAAATGTTTGCAGCCATACGCTAAATAAATAAATGAAACAGCGTGCAAAATGTCAAGTTGAAACACATAAAAGATGTTAAACCACTGAGTTCTTCTACCGCAGAGAGGAAACCGCCATACCACACCTCCGTATAGGCCACTGTTGGTGGACACATAGAAACCTCCATCGAGGTGAAGAGCCTCCTATTTGTTAGACATGTAACACAGATTTGTCTGTGTTACACAATTAAACTCAATGTGTACAGATCGAGGATGTCAGGAAAAGGTTAGGCTTGAGCTATAACCTGTCAGTTGCTATAAGTGACGTCAGGGTACTCATAAATAGGTATACTCTTCCTGAGGGAATCGAACTAACTGCTTTACATGTGAAATCTTGCACTTTATTTTAATGTGTTTTATCATTTTTTGTGACATTTGATGGTAATTGGTCCTTTTACAGCCAGTTACCATTACCCTACGTCTGTTCAATTTTTCGGACAGACTTTTATCTATCTAATAATAGGGAATAGGCATGATTTTTAATTTTTTTATTATATTCCTCTTGTTGCATATAAACATAAAAAACAGTTTTGCATTTAATTTTTTTAAGTTTTTTTTTTTAAATCATAAATGTATGTTGCGCGCGAAAACGACGTGTGACATCATACCCCAACTAAGTGTACTACGTACAGCCTACACAGTATGTCGTGAACTTATTTGCTTGTATAACTTTTATAGGTTATGTAAAGTTAGAGTGATTTTAATTAAAATAAAGTTTAATTCTATAAAATCAATTTATACATGTTTACCGAATTAAATTTTATATTAAAATATATAAAATATGGAAGATCCAGGTCCCAGTACTTCAAAACATAGTCGAAAATATTGTTTAGTACCGATGTGCAGAAATAGTTCGATTAGAAATCAAAAAAAAAAATTATATCATTTCCTGATGGCGAAAAACAACAGAAAAGGCGAAATAAAACCGATATTTCAGAAAAAAAGTAAACTTTATGTTTGTGAAGACCATTTTAATGTGAGTTCATATATTTTATAAATTATTTTAATAATAAATGCGTTAAAAATTGTTTTAAAACCAATACAAAACTCTCGAACAATACAATATACACACGTAAAGATTATGTTTAGTCTGTATCTGTGACGTCAAACCCCAGCAGACTCAGTCGTATTTACTCGGCAACATTCGCGCCGTGGTCGGCTTATTTCAAATTTACAATATTTTAATTAAAAAATTTGGCTATAATATTAATTATAATGTGATTTTTGTTTTGTTAGGTGACATAACTAATATTAACATATCAAAATAATGTAGTTTTAAGGAAATATAAATTTTATGCGTATCCCCTATTGTTTAATTTATTGTTTTTAATATATACTCTAGTCATACTAACCAATAGTGAATGGACCTGTTTGTATCTTTTTAATTCTTTTTTTTTTTTTATCTAAAATAATAAAATGGTTGCATACATCACAGGCGTTAGTAGTTGTATCGCGAGCGGTAAAATAGGAACAAAAGCCCAGTTATAACTATCATCTAAACATGATATATTTGTGTTACTTTTCCTTTATTTAGCATATAGGAGTAGAGTATATGGTGTGAGTTTGGCTTGAGGGTACGAGTGTATATGTTGAAAGTGTACATTAGGGTACAATCTGGACCATCCTTTTGTAAACATGTTCCAATAACAGCATATTTTAACAAACCAATTAAGCACTAATAGCACGTGTGGGTACAGTCTAGTTCAACCATGACACACACTCGCCAAGCCACGGGCTGTTCGCACCAGTGACGTCGTGCCAATCACATACAATATGCAAAACAGACAATATGTTTATTATTTTAAATGACCAAATGTACAGTTAAATTTGACATTTTCGAGCAATGTTGCTGTAAATCACTGCACATGTAAGCCATGTCATTTAATTACTGAATAATCTTTGTCTTCTTCATGTTTCTGACAACCGACATTTTGGAAAATAGTTGGTAAAGTTTGTTTTTTATAGCAGACGACGCATGTCACAATAAAACGCATTGTTATAACAATATATTTGTGTATTACGTATTTCGTCTGTCAAAAAAAATTACTATAGTTAAGTTGTAGAGTATAAAATGTTGACTTGTTTTTTTTTATACATATTATAATGTACGTAATTGATTCTAGATCCTCGATCGTTAAGTTGTTTCGTTTCAATACTGCGTCCTGCGTTTTGCGTCGGTGGGTCACGTGTTTGTATTGGTTGATTTCAAGCATCCTGTTTTGGAGCAAATGTAATTGCATCGACGCAGAAAGTTAAACACTGCTGATTTTTTTGCAACGATCAGAAAAGGAAATTTGCTTTCTAGAAAGAAACAGTCTTTTGCTTATCGTAACGTAGGTAACAGTGCATTAAAAAGCGACTTGACAACTTATTTGACGTTTTACGCCTACAATTCACCAAAACAAAAAAAGAACGCGCTCTTTATCGAAGGTATGAAAACACAAATGTATTGTTTTTAAGCCGTGCCTCGATGCAAAATGCATGACACAGTAATGGTATCTTGATTTTATGAAATAACTTTCAACAGAGTAGCCAAAATCACATACCTCGTCTACATCATTACCAGAACGACATTCATCAGAATGAGATCGTTATTGGCGAAATAAAACCAAGCCAAAACATTTTAAAAGTAAATACTGTGCAACTCGTATCATGTTTCGTAAGCAATCTATAGACGTAATGGGTACCTATAGGCAATTGGTTGATGACGGTCACACCCGTAACGTTTACATGTAAATCTTACGGTTGCGCGAAGAATTAATTGCCTATAGGTAACCGTTACACTTATAGATTGCTTACGGAACGCGTTACGGGTTTCATAAAATTGGCCTATTAGACTAAAACTAAAAAGACATATAATAAAAAGATCTCTCCACCATCCTGTCCAGTGAGGAAGTCTGGACTATGTCGGAAACGACCAAAAAGAAATTTAAATCTTTTAAAATTTAGAACTATAAACATATACTTAGAATATCCTGGATTGAACAAGTCAACGATCAGCACAAATACCGTGTGTTGCAGAATATTAAACAAAGAATGGTTGAAGACCTCAGAAGATCAAGAACTCCTGAGTCGCTAACCAGAGAAAAATGTTTGATATGACATTTACAGAAATCTTAAGGATCCGTAACCATCCTAGGTAATAAGGTAGTAAGGTACGAATTGCTATGATGATACCACCTGATCTCGCAAGAAACAGAGTGTTGGAAATATCTGAAAACAAAGCTTTCTGTGTGAGGTCAATTGAATTAAAATAAACTCGACTGAGTCCTTAAAATGAGAGATATCAACTGTTTCATACTATCTTAATCTTTTAGTGTGAATTAAATCTAAAATATTTTCTCGATAGTCTTAACATATTTAGGAACACCCCAGGACAAATGTACTCGCAGATTAATAAACACAACTTTATTCATTCCCAAAGTTTTCAAAAACAGTTCTAAGATAATAGTAAAAATAAAATTTCTCGAAATTAAATAGCATAGCTGTGTTGTTCAGTGCAAAAAATATTATGTAACATGTTTCTCGCAGGTTTTTGTTCAGTGCAAAATATTTTGTTTCTCGTAGGTTTAAGTGGTTATACCCTAGTGAAATAATGTGACCGCCGCCCCTGATGTTTATGTACCACAGAATATTCACACTGACCCAGACAGTTCGTATCTCTGACAATTATTCTGATACTAGAGACAAAATTTTGTGTAACCACATCCTAGTGATACACACTTCATTTCAGAGCTGGACTTTTGTAAAAATCAGGGTTTCCAAACAAGAGATCTGCATAACTTTGCGACAAGTAAATATATTCTCGCTGGAAATACATCAAATTTAAGTCCACTGGTAGATTCTACTCACTCATCATAAATTATTATAAACGAAGTTTGTCGAATTATTTTCCTCGTATATCATCTACCAATGATGTTTTGTGAAATGACAAAAACTAATGATAAGATTTTTAAACTGAATAAACACAGGCTAAAGAACATTCTTGGAAAATGGACGGAAGAATGGAGGAACATCCAAAACAACCACCTTAGAACCATCAAAGAAGTGGCCAAGTTGTGGGAATTTAGACAAAACAGAAAGGATCAAACAATATTGACAAGACTGCAACATGGACACACCTTGCTGACCCATAAGTACAAATTTAAAAATCTGACCCCAGCACTTGTACTGACTGCCAAGTACGCTTAGCAGTGGATCACATCATAATCTTCTGTCCAAAATATAATGCTGAGAGAATTAAAAATAATATACCGACAACACTAATGGCGGGTTGCTAACGTAAGACTTTTCTCTAACTCAAGTTAAAATCATTTGTTTTTGTATACTACAACATACAAAAACAAATGATTTTAACTTGAGTTAGAGATTATTCTTACTTTAGCAACCGGCCATAAAGCAAACAAGACTTCAGAAAATCAGAAGCTTCAATTCCTCAGAGACATCAACATCTCCCATCTCATATAATATCTGTTCACCTATTTCTTTACTTACTCAATGTTCAAATACCCCTTTTTTTTTTTTAATACTTACTACCTATAATTTTAACCAATATATGTACATGTATATAATATTATTACTTTAAAAATGTAATTGTACTCAAGTGCTAATAGCCTCGTAGCTGAAACACTTAAATTAATATTTTAAAAAACAGGTTGGTTTTTGTTAAAATTTAACAGCTATTAAGCGACTTTTAGCTTTTAAACGCGCATAATTGATATGATTTACGAAATATGTTGCACTAAAAGTAAAATAATCCATATTATAAATTCAGATTTATAACTTTTATTTATAATTATTATAAATTAACGGTGTATTTACATGTTTTTACAAAAATATTTTTCATATTAAACTGTCAGATTTACAATCATTTGTACATTTGGAATCAATTCCTCGCATTTTACAAAGAGATGTCCTACATTTTAAATAAAAACTCGGTTGAAAATCTAGAGAATATCTTGAAAGATTATGGATTTAATATCAAAAGAATATATATAAAAGTTTATAAATAAAAACGTATAAAACTAAGTAGGTAAGGTATTTTGGATTTGCGTTTTGGAAATAATTTTGATATTTACCCCTCGAGCTCTTAATCTTATCACACAAACTGCGGATAGCTACACCGAAACACTATTTATATGAAAACCCTCTACGAATATACAACAGTTACCATCTGAGCGAAATGAATTGTTGAATGAATTGATATCCGACTTGAAAATGTTGAACGTTGAATGAAAATAAATAAATACCCGACTACTTTTAGTCTAAATTCTATGGCAGAAAAAAATGTGTGTTTATGTTGCGCAATATCTAGCTATAGGCTAGTCGGCCAGTCAAAGCAGTTGCGTCACGTATTTTTAGCGTAGCCAAAAAAAAAAAAATATTTTTTTTATTGACCTAATATCCCATGAAGCGACTACATTATTTAATAACCATTATATTACTTATATTTGAAACGATCAGTCTGTTTCGTTTTTCTGAACATATATTATTCATAAGGCTAAAACTCTTTTAGCTTCTGCTATGGTCATTTCCTGTATCTAAAGTATTTTAACAAGCGGTTCGCCAAACTTAAAATTTCTTAACAAACGGTTCGAGCGAACCAGTGCGAACCGGGTGAATCCCATCACTGAAGATAGATATGTGAACACAAGCGTCAAAACAAATCAGAACGTTATATGTCGGCAAATGTAAACAAAATAAAATTTAGCGATATCAATACAAATGTCCCTATATTAAATAAAAACTTTTGAAATTTGTAAATCTTCAAAATGACTAGCGAACACAAACTATATATGACTTCAATAGGTATGTTTTAGTAAAATAAAAGAGTAAAGAGCAATATTAGTACATAATTAAAATAAAAAAAAAATCTATTTAGTTATTTTTTCGCCACTAAGTTTGCCATTGAAGTTATGATGCAAAGTGACGAAGTGCTTTGACTGGGTGATTTAAGTATACATTTCACTCTTAAGCAAATATTCCCGACTTAATAATGTACCTTAAACGCACGAGATTGAAGGTGGAAATATTACAATAAGTCTAGAATATTTTCTAAGCAAAATTTTGCAAAAAAAGACACAGCTACCCTCAGTTTATCCGATAATATTAAGGGCCGGTTTCTGAAAGCTTAGTTAAGTATAACCAAATAATTCGAAAATGGTTCCTATGGTTACTTATGGGATGGTTTTATTTTAACCGAGTTTAACCAAAAGATTACACTCGGTTAAGCTTTCAGAAACCGGCCCTAAGAGTTCTCGAGATATAACCTATGATTATAAATACAAAACAGCATTTCACAGCAATAAGTTTACTGAACACATTTGTGCAGAGCAGTATTTAGCAATATTTTTTTAACACCATTACTTCTTTTGTCTTATTCGCTTCGAACAAATTAAGGTATAATTAAGACTCCTACCATTATCTCAAATAATCGAGTCAAAAAATACTTCTTCTTCTAGGACTTTTTTTTATGTGATGTTCTATAGGATGCGATACTTGTCATTGCTCATAATATTGTCACGTGCGTGGTTTGGTAGAAATACATATTTCTGGTTAAACAATAAATTTTATAACTTGAACATTAGCTGCATAGCTACAATAGCGGCTCATATAGGAGCCGCTGTTTACCGGTTGTAAAGTACCGGTTGTATATATAAGCACGCATAGTGTTTATTATAACAGGCATAAAGTAGAAAATGTCGTTTTATATATCAAATTTGCGTAAATCAAATCTCAAATTATAAACAATAATTATTGTAGCTCGCACATGTTGCATATTTAGTGTACGAGACCCAGAAACTGATTACAGTAATGTGGGTAATTAACTTTTGCTCTTTTTTTCACATCAACACATATGCACGTAGCCTAAAGTTATAATTTATAATTTAAATAGTAATTTATAATACTGCATAATAAATTAACTATAAAATTAACATAAATTATATAATACATGTCATATATTTAACAAAATAAATCACAAATTGTAACTACAATTTAAACTGTTTTCGAAACCATTTGATTTTTGTGCAACTCATTTGTCAATTGGAAAAATATTTTAAATTTGTTAAAAACTAAACTAAGTATTACGATTCTTGCTAGTGTTTTGCGCACAACTTTTTGTCAGAATCTCCTTGATAGAGACCTCAATTTTACTCTGTTAATTTTCTTTTCAGATAATATATTAATATTAGCTAGATGTTCTATCAACCCTCTTCATATTATTGCGAAAGTGTCATTGTTCGGCTTAGGTTAGTAACTGCAACACTAGCTATTTGGTTAAAATTATGTGTTACATATAATTTTTAATGTTATGCGTAAGGCAATTTACTAGGGAACTAGACTACTAAGGAAATTTAAATAAAAGATCTTGGATGGAAGTTGTTATGAACGATCCACTCGAGCCAGAAGGGGAGTAATGATTGAACAAAGTTGATTTCGGCATAATTCCACGTAGGTCGAACAACATGGATCGTGAATTCAGCAAAAAGATGGTCCAAGACTCCCCAACAACCTTACTGAGTAACCATCGCCATGGATACAGTTCTAACACTATACAATCTCACAGCATAATTCTACCATGTGATCATAATTTCTTGTCAGTTACATAACAGTAAACAATGAGCTTAAAAATATCAAAACTGTATTCTATCTCTTATCTAAAAATTCCAATTTAACAAAGAACCAATCAGTAACGATATTGTATTGATAACTTCATGTTGTTCGTTAACTCAATGGCGTGTAGAGAAAAAGTAGTGGTTTTTGTTAAGATATATTATTGTTTTTTTCGTTATTATTGTTGTTGTTGATATTATTGTTATTAAGATTATAATTGGAAGACTATTGTTGATCGAGGTTAGCTCTTAGAGGTAAGTGAAATATTGAACATACATAACCCAATATAAAAATCGAATCTACGTCTATGTGTGCATGTCCTTGGAAATAAATTTGATAGCAAAATGTTTCTGTCAACTATTGCATAACTGATAAGAAATTATGACCGCTCTGTATTAACATTTATATTATATTCTTAATAATTAACGACTTCACTAAGAATTTCTTAGCTTCATTAGATGTTGAAATTACATGCTGTTTACATGCCGCCAACATCCCTTTGCAAAGTTTCGATGTTGCAAACCAAACATATCGACTTATACCATTATACCATTATAAGACCTGTAAATTAATGCTAGTGAATCTTGGTCAATGACTATAGAAGATACAAATGTCATAAGAAAATTTGAAGATTTGAACGCAAGTAAAAGACCCTCATGCAGCGCTGCTATGTAGAATTAGATCTAATTAAGTCGACCCTTACGTATGGTATAATTCTTTGGGGAAATTCTGTTGAGTGGCCGAGACTATTTAAATCGCAGAAAAGAGCAGTGCTTCTTTCTTGGTTGACAGAAGGACATATTGACATGTTATGTCTTCGACTAGTGTGAACAATTTTAAGAACAATTTGGATTTATATTTAGCCATTGGACAATAAATTTGTTATTTCTTTTTTTTTAGTCTAAGTTTACTATTAAGGTTTAGTTTAACTTTTAGTTACTTTGTTACTTTGTTTAGTTACTTTGTTTTTTTTTTTTTCTCTCTCTCTTTGTTTACTTTTAGTATATGTATTTTGTTTTTGCACTCATAATTGTACAGTATTTAGAGCTATACAAGTCTTATGACTTCTGCTCTTAGTTGTAATAATAATAATAATAATAAATAATAATAATTGCAGGGAATTTTCCGCAGTTATTCTTACAATACCTTGTTTGTGAATATTAAATTTGTTATTGTTTGTTAAGCAACACGGTAATTTCCTAAACACGAACAGCAATGTCCATAAGTATGACACTAGAAAAATGGAAAAATTTATATTACCTCGCGTAAAATATAATATAGCAAAAAACTTACTTACTTCTGTCGGTGCTGTATTGTTTAATAAACTGACACAGGCAGCTAAAGATCTGAAAACTGAATTATTCAAGAAATACATTATTTAATACAATACAAAAGGATTATTTGCTACAGAAGGCCTTTTATAGCATCACTTTGTTTCTTAGTGATGATTTTAGCCTTCTAGCATAAGTTATAGAAAATTGTAATATTCTATTAGCACATATTCCTTGTAATATTAAGTATCGAAACTTTGACTGTGACTGGGTTTTTTGTATCTTTCTTGTACGCCCAACTGATCAATAAATTTATTTATTATTTATTTATAAGATCTAAGGCTTATAGGCTGTATATAATAATCCAGATATTGCAAGTGAAATAAAAGCGCAGATGCTAAGTTGGGCCGCAATACCAAGCATATCAATTTAGTAGGAGAAGGAATCCCAATAGGGAAGAAACCCGACGCACGTCCACGTTTGAGATGGAGGGATAACATCAAGAAATATCTTGAAATCTTAGGAGTGGACTATTGGGCAACATCCATCTTTACACAAATCCGAATGAAAGCGAATTACGTAAGCTGCCAAAACTCACAAGAAGTTCGAAAAAAAGCTCTTGGGAGTAGTGTTTATGAAACGGTTATGACCGAACCGCAAAACCGCGGTTTTCAGTGCAAAAACTGAAACCGCAAAACCGCAAAAAAAACGAGGTTTTCGGTTTATCCTTAAGAAATTAATCCTTAAGAAAAAATATACAAAGAAAAGAAGAAAATCTCTCAAAGGTGGCAACAAATGTATTATTCTTGAATAAAGGCTTTATTAGATTTTTTTTTAAATATCAGTAGATAGGTGCATAATGTATGCTACCAACTAGACTTTTTTATTAGATATCAAACATAAAGAAATGTATTGGCGCCAGATGCAATGCGCATGGGAAAATCAGTGCGCCAGAGTGCACTATTCACTATTAAAGCAACATCCACCTATGCCGAAAGAACATTTTCATTAAGCGCCAACTTCTGCACCAAATTGCGTTCACGTTTAAACGATAAACATTTAAATAGTTTAGTGTTTTTAAAAGCCTTTTATTTAAATTTAAATAAACCTTAAGTTAGTATGCTACGTAGGTTTTAGTGTATCATTATTGTATGGTTTTTTATTAGTGTTAGTTTTTTTATTGTACAGTACAATTCGCAACTAGAACTAACGTTGGCGGTGCTGCGTACGACAGTTGATGCCCGACGAGAAGCGTATAAGTCAATAAATATTAAGTTTTTTCTTAATATTTATCTGTTCAAACAATATTTCGGCAAGAAGCACTGTATTTAAGTCACTATATTTAAAAATACGTCTTAATTCACATAAACTGCAGCACAACACACTACAAATATTATACAAATATACGCTTCTATTTAATTTACCAAGCCGCCACCAGATGAATCACTGTTATTTGGAGTCGCGAATAGTGTATTTCAACACATAATAAAAATTTATTGATTTATTTTAGAGTATCTATAGTAGAAAAAATATAAAACTTGAAAAACCGAAACCGAAACCGAAACCGCGGTTTTTTAAAAACCGAAAACCGCGGTTTTCAAAAAATGCGGTTTTCCCGATACTCTACTTGGGAGTAAATAAACACAATATTATGTTAGTAAAGTAAGAATATGATTTCAATCAAACCATTATTGTCTATTGAGTATGTTGACTTAGTAGTATTTCGCTTGATGTTCGTTTAGAGAACTGGAAACAGTTTAACATAATCCAAAATAATCAGATTGATTACTGAAGACAGGCCTAAAGGCCCAAAGAGTCATCTTAAGTTACCCACGTAATCAGTTGCGCTATAACTCCAGCTGTGATCGCATCGTTCCCAGGATTTTATTTATTTATCAAACTTTATACAGTACACTAAAAGAAACATAACTAATATAGTACAGGTACATACAAGAACAAAGAAAATTGAGACGAGAGCGTTCAGTATATTTCCAGAAAATGGCTGTCTAGTTTAGGTATACTTTGGTAGGTATCAGTGTTGCCAGATGTACGATTTAAATCGTATTTGTACGATTATTTTTGCATGTGTACGATGTACGACTTCTTGGTATCAGATGTACGATTTTTTTGATGTTTTTATTGATGAAACATATTTATTTATATACATGTTTAGTAAGTTAAATATTAATATTATATAATGCGATATATTGAATATTTTAGCCCTCGGATTTCAAATCAACGCGCTCTTCAATAGAATGGTTTATCTCGCTAAGATCGGGTATGCTCGGGTATATTCGAATATTCAAAAATATAAAGCTCACTCCTCATTAGTTGTACCCTTTTCACACTAGAACTTTAAGACGAGTGAACTTAAAGTTCACCGATGTTTAACATCGGTTTGCTTTCACACTTGATGTTTAAATCTCCGGTGCTGTCATCAGCTACAGTAATTTTGTCCTTAAGTTACCGTCAGGAAATTACCAGTTTTGAACTGTCTGCGCAGACGCACATTTTGAATTATTATAAACAAATATGGATATTTCATTTCATTCTACAATAAAGACAGTACAATAAAGAGTATATTACACCTATATTAACATGTAAGTTGATACATTTTATCTCAATTATTGTAACTCTATATTTTATTAAACACATTATTAAAATAAATAATTTTATTATAACAATAAGTATAAACTTCTTATAACGTCGATGTTATACAGTATTCTTGTTTATGATAATACAAAATGTTGCAGCACAAATTCAAAGAGCATTTTTCTATAATAGAAATTATATTGGCAATGCGGACGATGTTTAAGACGCAGATCTCTGTCTTAAACATCGCTTGTATTTAGACGAAGCCATACGGTTTCACATTAGTGTTTAAAGACACATTCACTTTAACATCCGATCTTAAAGTTCTAGTGTGAAAAGGGTATAAGAGTACTGTACTCAGTGACGCACATTTTTTAATTAGCGTTATGGATCTTAGGTAAATATATAGATATGGATTTAAAAGGATTTAAATGGATTTAGAGATGAGGACCTTTTTTTTCTCATCCCTTGTATTTTACTAGTGAGGACCTTTTTTTTTGTTCATCACTTGTATTTTACAAGTGAGGACCTTTTTTTTTGCTCATCACTTGTATTTTGAAAGTGAGGACCTTTTTGTTTTTTTTTCATCGAAGCTAGGAGATTCACTTTTTTTTGTCTACCCCCAGTCTACCCCCAGTCTACCCCCAGAAAAATTCCTGGGTGCGCCATTGGCTATACTACAAACTGAAATTGGCCTTGTCTGTATTAATATATTATTGTATTAATATAGAGATATGTATTTCCCTGAGAGTACTCTAATTTTACTAAAATACCTTGTGATTTTTAGTTTTCAACTACTTTAATATTTATGCATGTGATAGGTATTAATGTGATTTTTACAAAATGAAACAAGAGACTAATTCATATATATATATATATATATATATATATATATATATATTGGCGGTATTGGTTTAGGTCTTAAACCATCCTCTGCTACTATGATTGTGCAATAGAAAAATATATACCTAATAATTTTTTAATTAATTACACAGCAAATGTTTTGTACGATTATTTTTTAAGAAATACGATTGTTTGTACGATTTTTTTCTTGAAAATACGATCATTTTGAAGTGTTGGTACGATTTTTTCTTTTTCACCATCTGGCAACACTGGTAGTTATATGGTTACTCCTTGTTCCCTATTAATTTATTATCTTCTCTCCTCGGATTACAGCGGATTACTGCAGGCACAGATTATTAAAAAAAGTTAGTATCAATGAGTACCACTTAGCCCAGCCCGGTTTTCCTCCTTTTCAAAAACAATATTTTTGCAATAATTTAATGAATTAGCTTATGACGCAGCTGCCTTCGCTAAACGCGCTCATTGTCAGTCAACAGTTGCGTTTGCTACATAACCATTATTTCGTTAGGACACCATTGGCCGATGATGTCCAGTTCTCGTTCTCTGATATTTTTTACAATTGGACAAAAGGATAAAAGAACATAATGATAAATCACTGGTGACAGACTGTCACCAGTGATTTGAGATAAATATTATAATCGCTGAAGCATTTTGGCGAACGAAACCTAAAATATTTTCTAAATATTCCATTTATTTAATTTTTATTCATATTCAAAGCAATATATTACTTAAACAAACTAATGTCAATGATTTTTTGCTCAATTTCATGTTCATAACCCTCTGTAAAAGTAATATAAAATCCGCTTGTACTTGAAATTTTTTTGTTAAAGAACAATATGTTTTATTTTTTCAGCGTCTGGTCGTGATATTTCGAAAGCATGTAGGGCGCAATCGAAAGTGCTATTGGCGTTTAAGCTGACGTGGAACGAGGTGTCACAATTCCGCAGCAACAGATTATAGCGCAGAGTTGTCATGTTTAGCGAAGTGTGTTGATATATAATGTCTGTTAGTCTCAGTTGCATACAACACAATTTACACATGCGTACTGCAAACACGCATACGTTAAAAGCAAACATGCAAATATTAAAGGGGGATATAACACAAAAGCGAAATAAATATGAGACAGGAAGGATGAGGATTTTAAATTATAAAAGAAAGAGAGAGGTGAAGTTTTTTTTTTTATTAAAAATGTACAAAATGAGAAGAGATAATTAAATGTAAATTTGTGTGAGTAAACTTAGGAGATTAATTGATGTGAAATAAAATAAAACATGAGGGAAAAATAATTTTCTAAATTAATTTGAATAGAATAAATTAATATTTTATTTTTTGAATGAATTTTAGCCCTTTCTGATGATCGAGCTTTTATTTTTATCTCCAAAATATTAAAAATGATAAAATTTGGTATCGCTTCTGTAAATTCATTATTATAGGCATCATCGTTCAGGGATTAAAATTGTACGGTACCCATTTCTTCCTTGGTCTTTCTAATCTCTCACTCCTCTTAGCTTATACAGTGCCGCCTTCTTGAAACTTCTGCGAGTGGGTATTATTTCAAGATTCGACTTATTTTATCCAGCACAGGAATGATTTATAAAAATCAGAAAAATAAATCTAACATAACAAAAATGGCAGTGATGGCATCCTAAATTTTCAAGAAGCTGTTCTATAAAATCATGTGATATCTAGGAACCTATACTATATTTTTAAGATTGAAAACAAATCACTTACTTCCATTTATTAAATATAAGGAAAACATTTTAAGAGCGTATTATTAATAACCTATAAAATAAATATAACATTTGCAACACTGCAGGGCACGGCGCACGATTCAAAACTGAAGTCAGAGTAATTAATTTATTTTAAATAATTCTAACAACCGTTTCCCTAAGGTTTCAATAATTTTAAGAAACGGTTCGCGCGAACCGGTCCTAACCGGTAGAATGCCATCACTGAAAAATGGATATATTAAAATTCAATAATAAATGTTTCTAATTTTTATGATTTCGCGGTGATTTTTTTATAATTGTGTTTTATTATTTAATTTATTATACATTAATTAACTCACAAAACTATAATTAACATTATATAGTATAGTTTTTTAAATGGTTCCATTTATATTTATCAATGGGTCGCATATGTTCTTTAAATCATAATAAAACAATAAATTTACCAAATATTTATTTTATTTTTTAAATTTATTTATTTGGTCTTAGCGACTATGGCCATTAACAAGGATACATTTGTTTTTATTTAATTATACTATTTTAAACCTTAAAACTACAAATACAATATCCATGCCATCACCGGGATTCGAACCCGAGTCACCCTGATCAGTATAACAGTATAACAGTTAACACGCCAGTATATTAACCATTACACCATAGTGATGGGCAAATATTTATTGAAACGGTAGTATACATAAATAGTCATAATTTTTAACTAATTACACAAAAGCTTTATGCCTCACAAATTTCGGAAATCATTAAAAAGACTTGCTGTAGTTACGGCTACAATTTTATTATTTAAATTTAGTAAGAAATCACGATTTCACCGATGGCGGGTTAATTTTCATAGTTGTGAACGCTGTCATTAAACGTGAAAACAGTCTATTAATTTTAATCACAACGCATATCGTACAGACTACTAATTTTGAAGCTGTGGACACAGCTTAAGTTACACATTTGACAATGATGTTCTTGTTCAAACGTTTTGTTCAAAAGATTAGTTTTAATGTAAATGCATACTGTAAAACCATTCTTAAAATATTAGTCATAACGACTGTTTCTTTCAATTTTTCTTCAAACTTTGAGATATTTTTTCTGTTTTTATTTAAGTTCCAACATATACACGTTTATAAAACTGTATCTAACTAATAAGGAGAACCCCTGTTTTATTTGTATGACTTTCCCGCTTTTTTGTGTTATTTTAAGTGTCCCCGGAAGTTATAACGACGGATGAGACACGCTAATATTATTAAATTGTAAAGTTTTCCTACAGATTTGTATATAAATGTGATGGGACATATATACCCCACAGTAGCGGGCTCGCCCGCTGGGATCTCGGTCAAGTTCCCAGGTGAGCTGGTCCCAATGGTTCCATGACAACTGGGGCCGTAAGACAATTCGAGCCGTACACAATTGGGGCTTTGCACAACTGGGGCCATTAACAACTGGGGCCATGGACAATTCGGGCCGTACACAATTGGGGCTTTGCACAACTGGGGCCATGGACAATTCGGGCCGTTCACAATTGGGGCTTTTGACCACTGGGGCCATAACTATAAGAGCTAGAGTCTTCTTTTGTTTAAAATAAAAAATTATTATTTTACAAGTTGGCATAAATTAAATTGCGTGTTATTTAAAAAAAAAAAATATTTTTATATAAAAAAAAGTAAAATTTGGCGCAATTCCCCGCACTCTTTAAATTCTGAACCAATAGAAAATGTTTATGAACACGTGCATTCGAAGATAATATTCTAATAAAATTTTACGATCGGCGAGAATCTCAAAGCAGCAAATATGATGAAGGTTATGTATTTGAAAATTTAGTTACACTAGAGACATGATAGGTATTAACAATTTTTAATTTTTATTATGTTGATCTAGAAAATTTTGCCCGTTTTATATAGACGAGATATATAAAATACCTATGTACAAAAAAATACTATCATACATAAAAAAAAAACTAGGAAAATCAAATCGTTAAACAAAAAATAACTGATTTTCTCGTAGTTGACGCATATTAATTAAATTTAGTTACAAAATATTTACTTCTAAAATTAAATACATTTTTTATTTATTTATTCAAAAGAACACTTAAATGTACTTAAGCCAACCCTTAAAATACCTTTTTAATTTATGTAGTCAAAAGAGCACTAAATTTTACTTAATATAACTCAATTTCTTTTTAATCAAATGAACACGAAAATTTACTTAAGCTAACCCCTAAAATACAATTTTTTTATTTATTCTAATTCCCACCAAAATGTACTTAATCAAACCATTAAAATATTTTTTTTTCAAAAGAACACTCAATTTAATTTATGCCAGCTTGTAAAATAATTATTTTTTATTTTAAACAAAAGAAAACTCTAGCTCTTATAGTTATGGCCCCAGTTGTCAAAAGCCCCAAATGTGAACGGCCCGAATTGTCCATCGCCCCAGTTGTTAATGGCCCCAGTTGTCAAAAGCCCCAATTGTGTACGGCCCGAATTGTCCATCGCCCCAGTTGTTAATGGCTCCAGTTGTGAAAAGCTCCAATTGTGAACGGCCCGAATTGTCTTACGGCCCGAGTTGTCTGGTTACCGGTCCCATTCTTTAATCATTGGTGCCAGTCCTTCGGAATTCCATTTTTCCAGGTTCGGAAAATTTTTTCAGTCCGCTACTGCTGTCCTGTAAGCCGTGAAAAGTTTGAAATTACTTTAAATTATACAACTAATTTAAAATTTATCTACTCCTCTTTATTCCAAAATCAACATCTACCATTCCAGATTTTTTTTTTTTTTTACGAAGCGACCTCGGTAACTCATTCATTGTTTAGAATAGACAACAAACAGTTCATAGATAACCATGATAACCATAGATGTCAACTAAAATAACATCACATTTTTTAAGCATTTTTAGTAGTTCTTGCCATCTTTTGGCAGCCTGGCAAACAAATCTGAGCTTCCCGACTTATAATAAAACTTCCATTCCCCTGCTGAGGACTAATAGTTTTTTAACACGTATTCACCATATTACATCTTAACAATCCGATTTTGTTTAACACGTCGACTGCCAATTTCGGGAATGGCCAAGTCGTAAATGGTAACTTATTAATACACCAACTAAATACGTATAAAAACAAGGCATGTGGCATCTGAAAGAACAACAAAATACTGTGGCTGCGGGGAAATGAATATTTTTATTAACATGTTTAAAAAAATATCTAATTTTAATAGCGACCTCTAGGGGAAAATAATAAAATTATGTGGCAGTCAACGTGTTAATTTCAATTGTTCAATTTAACGTTGAATATGTGTATTTTTATGGTACATGATCTTTTGTTTTTAGACCTTTGTAGTGTTTTAAATAAACAGAAATCGGTATTTAAATTGAGCGATAAATAGACAGACTGATTCACAGTGGACACGTAAAGGGGTGTATTTATTGCAGTATCGCTACCCTGAAAAGCCACTGAAAGTAACTAATTTGTTAATTGTACTTGGTCGACCTTTTAGTTTTAACACGGCGTTTTTTAATGGTCCTTTTTATTATGTGCGTGTCCAGGGGTAATGTTAAGGTCATCAGGGTTAATTAACAATAATTAGTAACATTTAACTTTACCTCTAGGAGATGATTCTGCTAATGTACTGAATTATGTTGTTAGTCAGTTTTTTTACCCAGGAGTGATACTAAAAGAAACTTATTGTACCGGGTTCCCATTTAACTGGGAATGTATGGGGATCTCGGAACTAGGAGGGATAAGACTTTGGTTAAATTAAGAGTTAATTAGTTAAAATTTTTGGCGCACAGCAACAAAGGCTATTTGCTCCTAACGTAGCCCATCTAAATGACTAGACTATATATTAAAAACAATACATTAGACAATAAATAAATAAATAAAATCATTAAAAATACGCATAGGGTTAAATTAAGACATATTAACACCCTAAATCAGGGTTCTCAACCAGGGTGCCGCGAGCTTTTCAAAATAAATTCGCCGCTATTCTCGGAATCGAAGAAATTTTCGAATGATCTTTAAATACATATTATGTAATTGTAATATTATTGTTTTTTTTCAACATCACAATTATACTTTTGATTGATTATACTTTAAATTGACTAAATAGTGACATATTTAATAGTAGAGTGCCGCAAAGATCTCACATTTTGCATAGGGGTGCCTTCACTTAAAAAAGGTTGAGAACCACTGCCCTAAATAGTAAATTTTAAGGATGATTCAGTTGTTCTGATGACATGCATAGTACATAAATTTAATTTTCCCCTTTTAAATTCTTAATTGAAAATCATTTTAGAAAAACCTTTTGAAGGCAACTTTTTGATTACTTTCCAGTGGAGTAGTGAAACATATATTTCACTGATCATTATTTTTAGTACTAACTATTATCATTTTCCTATTTTCCTAATTCTGCTGTCCTAGATTTTTACTAACTAAACCTAAGTTTTTAGGTATACAGTACTTTATTTTCCCCCAAATATTAGCTCATTAAAAATAGTGTAATAAACACTAGTAAATAAGATTAATTTAGGTAATTAGGTTAAGTTTCGTTAGTAAAAATCTAGGAAAGCGGAATTAGGAAAACGATAATAGATAATAAACATTTGACGAAGACAATTCGATCTTTCTTGCTGAAGCCTATAGGTGTGAATTATTGTTTAAAATAGAATTAAACACTCCACTCTTCTTCATTGCAAGTATCGAGAAAGCTCCTTGGTCTATTTTGGTAAAATAGGTCCACATTTTGCTTCTTGGTGATGACATTTTTAATTAAAATACAAAAATAACCAATTTCATAACCTCAAACGTAGAGGAAAAATATTTCCGATCTTTCACTTGCAAAACTGGTGTGTATATGAACTCTTGCTGGGTTCCAAGGATTCATCTACCTCTTCTATTCCTGAACGCCTCTTATTTATTAGTTCTTCCATGAACGAATCTTCCTCGCCTACAGCCTGTTTCTTTAGTTTAGACGGAACTAGATTTTGAATGTTAGTAACTTTGACCGATTAAATTATGCTTTTGATGATTTTGTTGAGCAAAAGCCTACTTCAAACCATAAAAGAAAAGCAAATGACTATTTAAAAAAATTTAAATTTCAGTTAGTACCGCCTAAACGTTTGGAATAACCTATACGTTCTTTTTAGGTGTCCAATTTATTGTTACCTAGGTCATCTGTCACTTTTCAGTAATGTATACTACTTTAATGCCCATACTACTTTAATCTATTTATTATTGTAGAACAATTATAATGTTATTATAAGAATAAAATGTTTTTTTTACGTTTTATAGAAAATATATTATTTTTGTTTTCCTTTCGATATTTTTTTCCTTTTTTCGATACGATACCGATATCGATAATTTTTATTCGATATTATCGTGACCCAAATATCGATACTTTCTCAGTATCGCTTATCCATCTCTATATAAACAAATTATAAAACTATTCAATGTACCAGGTGCTATTACCCATATACATATATATATATATATATATATATATATATATATATATATATATATATATATATATATATAAAGTATAGGTTTCTTGACGATTGGTATATAAGTAAAACAATATTCTCTTGGTATTCGTCTTATTTATTTTATTTTATTGACAATATAAACTGACGAATAGAGAATATTGTTTTATATATATAATGCAGAAGTTATTGGGATAGACGGTGGAGGTAAGTAAACTCAACGATTACTGGAGACCCAAATTTTAAATTATCTAGTCATTAGTGTAATGTTTAACACCAGAGGACACTCTTAAATTTTACTTTCCCTTGAAAAAGGTCAAAAAAAATTGACCGAAATATTGGGTCTCAGTAATCGTTGAGTTTACTTACCTCCACCGTTTATCCCAATAACTTCTACGTTATATAGTTTTGGAACGGATTAATCTAATATACTTATATATATAAGTATATTAGATTAATCCGTATATATATATATATATATATATATATATAGGCTTACCATAATCATGAAACTCTAAACCGGGACAAAAAAGCGAGCTAGGGCAAAGGAAAAAATTTAACCAAAAAATTGTTTTATTATTAAGTCTTACAAAAGAAATATGCAGATGGTCTACTGCAGCAGAAAGTGTATTATTTTATTTATTGTACCAGTACAACAAATATTTTTAAGAGATTTTTATAGTTTTGTTTCTCTAGTTATAGCCGATAGTGTATGCATGTATGTGTTTCTATATTGTCCATAGAAGCACATTCTACATAACATTGACTTACATTATAAAATTAACAAAAATTTCTACAAATACCTTTCCAGCCGCTCCAATTTTGGTCTGCATAAAGTCCAAACACTAAGGTCCACACTACAACACACTATTTCAAGAGTTTTCTGCACTTTTATCACTTAAAAATAACTAAAAACGTCAGAAAAAAATGTAGACGCCACTTGCAAAAATCACGTGTCACTACATATCAAGATGGTTAATCCTTTTAAAGCTCATTAAGGAATATAGTCATTAACAATTAATACATAAGGAACAGAATTGCTTAAAATAATTCTTTATGAGAATAAACACATATATTAATATTTTATCAATAGTATACAAGTGGTTTAAATTGAACTACCGGGCCCAATACACTATTTTTTTTTTTATTGAAGATGAGGTATAACGTTAAATTTGGAAGTTACTTCGTACTACATGATCTAAAATAGTTTATATTTTTTTACTTTGAATCTTTATATAAATAGTTTTACATTTTGATTGAGGATTTATTAAAATTTCAGAGCTATAACGTTGGAGACACGGCCTATATGGTAAAATGGGAGGACACAGGTGATAATAGGATGACTTTTGGGCTATCAATGATAATCCTGAGATCTCAGAAAGGGATGAAAATTACTATTGGAATTATAATGGAGTTATCTCTCGAGAACTTTATACAGGTTAATTTTTTTATTTACGGGTTCATTTGGAGGGCTAAGGTGTCCCCCCCCCCCGGGCATTATGACATTAAAGCCCGGTCTTTCCACCTTCATTTAAATCACTAGGTAACTATCCGACAGATAATGTTATCTGGAACTTTATCTTCTGAATAAATGTCATTACCAAGCAGGGAATTTAATACATCAGTCTCATTATCCGTTAGATAACTATCCGATAGATACGTTTGTATTGAAAGACGGGATGACATTTATTCAGCACAGAAAGTATCATATAACCTTATCTGTCAGATAGTTACCTAGAGCAGTGTTTCCCAACCGCCGGTCCTGTAGATATATATATATATATATATATATATATATATATATATATATATATATATATATATAGGTGGAGCGAGGGAGGGATCTCAAGGTGTATCAAGATAGAGGAAACACGAAAAGACGTTTTTCTCGAAAAGACGATGTGTGAGCAAGTTGGGAAAAAAATTTGGTGACCAGATTTGGTTTACCCAAATAATTGGATGGTAGTATTTAAATTTTCAGAATAAACCGGAAGTACAGGATATCAAGGATAACTTCAATTTTTTATATAGGAACGTATGGCGTGTTGAGTATAATTTGATAAAACTTTTGAAAAAAAAATCAACTTTTACATAAATATGTTTTTAATATCTGTTACGATTACCTATAATGGCTTGCAAGTATTTTTATTTACAAGTGTTCCATTGTTCCAAGTTGCTTTCCATTTTGAACACTTTCGCATCCTTACTCTTTAGCTAACAGTAGCTCGGAGCATAACAAAAAATATTGCAAGTTCAAGTCGTACCTACTTGAAAGTACTTGAAGTACCTCCAACGCGAACCGTTTTAATTAGTTTAAATTAGTTGTCAAAAAAAGTATAGTTTATTTTATTTAAGTTTAAAAGGTATATTTTAATGAATATAAATGTCATATATTTATGAATATATCTTGCAAAATTGAGCGTTTTTCTATTATAATTTCATGCTTCGATTTTATATGACTTCGCGGCCCCCCGACGAAGCTTTCACGGCCTCCCGGTTGAGAAACGCTGATATAATATACAGATGACCCAACCAAGTGGCTCAACATTGCTATCTTTCTTAATATTATAGATAGAGATTCGGTTAAATGGACAAAGTTCGATTATTTTACGTAGGAAATATTATGACAGACTCAAAAATATTTTTAAATGTTTCGTTGACCAGATTTGATGAAAATAAACATTTTTTTAAATCGAATACCATGTATATTGTTAGGCAATTGGAACAACGATTTTTTTGACTTTATAAAATGCTAAACATGTTCATAATGCAATTTTTTTAATAACGGAGATATCAACGTTGCAATTTATAAAAATAGTGCGATTAAAAAATTTACTTATAATAAAAACAAAAGTAAAAATTACCAAGTGTTTTGGTTAGAAATATTCTTCCAATGAATATCCATTATTGTTACGATCTTATTCTTTATTTTATGTTTCGCACTACATTGCGTAACATATTTTTATACATTTTGCTAGTAAGAGATATTTTGCGAGAAAATACACATGCTTGGAATTCTACGAAATAGGGCCGTATTTCTATGAAGGAAATTTGACTACTGTAAACTATTTAGATTTTTTGGTAAATAGTTTTCAGGATTTATTTGACGATGTGCCCATAGCTAACAGAATTAATTTGAAGTATTTTCAATATGATGGTGCACCTGCACATAATGCCTATCTTGTAAATAATTACTTACTAAATAAATATGACGACAAGTGGATTGGTACTAATGGACCTATTAACTGGCCTCCTAGATCTCCTAATTTAACATCTTCAGATTTTTTATTTGGAGATTTTCTGAAGAATACAGTCTATAGAGATCCAATTAATAATTTAGACGAACTAAAACAATAAAATATCTCTTGCTTGCAGCAAAATTTCTAAAAATATGTTACGCGATGTAATGCGAAACATAAAATAAAGAATAAGATTGTATTTAAACAGTAATGGATATTTATTAGAACAATATTTGTAACCAAAATACTTGGTAATTTTTACTTTTGGTTTTATTATATGTAAGTTTTTAATCGTACAATTTTTATAAGTTTGTAACGTTGACATCTCCGTTATTAAAAAAATTCCATTATAAACATGTTTTATAAAGACGAAAAAATCGTTATTCCAATGGCCTAACAATATACAGGGTATTCGATTTTAAAAAAATGTTTATTTTCAAAACATCTGGTCAACGATACATACAAAAATATTTCTGAGTCTGTCATAATATTTCCTACAAAAAATACTCGAACTTTGTCCATTTAACCGAATTTCTATCTATATTATTAACAAAGATAACAATGGTGAGCCACTTGGATGGGACATTCTGTATATCCTATCAAAATTGAAACAAACCGAACTGCGGTCCAATTTTTTAGACATCTAGTACCTCATTCAATTTCTGCTAAAATAATCAAAGCAATAATATCAGTAACTCTGCGAAAGCCGATATCAGTAAACATTTCTGAAACATGTTTCCCTCATCAATAAAATATCATGTGAATTAATATTCAGTGATACTGTATAATTAGCGGAGGTAGAAGTTAGTTGAAAACATCCCCAATCACCAAGTTGTTTATGAACATTTTGCATTACGCTATGTTGTGCCTAGTTCCGGCATATGTTTTGCCGGAACATGTTGTGAGAGAACGCAAACTGTTGCCTCACTGATGCATGCAAAAACTGGAAAACCCGTCACTCCGTTCATCGTTAAAAAACTAAACAAGCTACAGAGAATCCTATTCGATTATCGAACATTGTTTTTGTTCAATATGTTTTTGGTTTTATAGGACGTTGTGGTCAAGGTGAATGAATAATATTTGTATTATATAAAAGATAAAAACAAATGTTTCAGAACAAAAAATTTAATCTTTCTATTCGTGTTGATAGATTTTTCGCGAATGGAGCAAAGAAAGGAATTCACAGGATTGTTTGTAGAAAGGATATAAGAGAAATGATAACTTGCAAGAATAAATAGGTTCTTAACGTCTAAGTGGCGCATAAGGTAGCGAAGATAAGTTATCTGTTTCTAGACTAGAGCCTTGAGATTTTTTGCTGGAAAAGGTGTAGCTCTTTTATTTTGCATAAAAGAATATAGAATTTCTTACAGTTTGTCATCGTCATCATTGGATATTGTCACGGGGTGGAAGATAAACATGGTAGTTTCTTTAACAATTTATTTCGTGTTTGTCTTTACGTCGTAAATATATTCAATTTGACTGATGTTGGAGCGTTGATGGTTTGATGTGTTGCTGTTCCATCCATCCCCGCGACGTCCTCGAGACCGGCCGAACCATACCCGCATCCACGTTGAGCGAATACGAACAGTCTCGTCATCCGCATTCACATCTCGTCTTGATAATTAGCACAGCTGGACCTCTAACCAATGCCATGTGACAATATACAGCCCATGCTGAGATTTAGCTTCTCGTAAGATACGTCGCCATGCTTGAGAACATTGAGAACAGGACAGAAGTCCTGTTCTGAATGAGAGTCCACCAAATTTGATTTCCTAGGATTCTGATGTCTTGCTGAACACCACCTTGCCATCGTAGCTTAATTTTCTCTGCTTTCAGCTATCCTACCGGTTGAACATCGAGTGTGCGCTTTGCAGTTCTGTTTGCGCTCATCCCCTTAACGTACCCAAAGCACCAAAGTTGTCCGATCTTACTATGTTGAACAATGTTATCGTCATTAAAGGCCTCATAAAGTTCATTGGCCTTAATATTAACATAGGCAAGACAAAATACATGTCCAACGATACATTGCCATATCAGGAACCTAAGGATTTTATTTAATTATAATTATTTATTATTATTTAAATTTAATTTACGTCACGAAACACTAAAATTTGTACACATAAAAAATATATCTATAAATATACAATAAAGAGTACATATATACATTTGGCAAAACATTTCATAATACAGGAGAATGAGATGATATATATTGGTAGAAATAGGAAATAATTTCACTCAGCTTTTTGGACAAGAAGCGTTTATTTTAACAAAACACAACGTTTCGCCAACAACATTGTTGGCTTCTTCAGGTGCTATAACAATAACATCATACTAGAAAACATTGAAGAAAACAGATACACATTTTTGTCAATGAAATTCTGCAATTCACCATCCTTGGAGATGATTGATGTACAGCCTGTTATAGCTACGTTTAACTAACATAGGTAAATTGTCTTTATTGATTGTATAAGATTGTTTTCTAGTATGATGTTATTGTTATAGCACCTGAAGAAGCCAACAATGTTGTTGGCGAAACGTTGTGTTTTGTTAAAATAAACGCTTCTTGTCCAAAAAGCTGAGTGAAATTATTTCCTATTTCTACCTATATTCAAAATTGGACGTTAAATTACTAATCTATGATATATATTTACAAAAATAATATAATAAAAAAAAGATGATGAAAAAAAAGATGGTGGCGCTGTAAAAAGACTACACTCGTTTGTTTGTCTAGATCAAGAAACATGTCTCTCAAAAGAAAATCTTAAGTCAGACCTATAAAGACGAATAATACTAGGATGAGCAGCATTCAATAAGATGAAATATAATTTTAACCCAATACTCTAAAAGCTCAAACTTTTGATCAGTGTATCCTGTCAATACTTGCCTACGGTTCTGAGACGTGGGCTCTTAAAGACGCGTACTAACTAGAGCATTTGTGCACATAAAATTGCTCAGGTGAGAACAAGGTACAATTTGTATGCGCTCATACTTTTACGCGCACGAATGCTTGCCGTAGCTGGTTGGTCCACCGATAAAATCAAAATACCTGTGCGATTTTACACGCACAAACAAGAATGTTGTGTGTGCATTTTTTTTTTTTTTTTATCCGCACGAAAATTCGTGCTCCCACAACCTTCGTGCGGTCACAAATGCTCAAGTCAGTACGCACCTTATTATAAACATCATCAGCAAGTTGTAGGTAGCACAAAGAGGTATGAAAAGAACCCATGTGCGTTACTCTGCTAGACAAAAAGACAAACGTGTGGCTCTGTAGTATATCAAAAGTGACTGAAGATATCACAAGAATATTTCAACTAAAATGGAGTTGGTCAGGCCACATAATCAGAACTAAAGATAACCGTTCGACTCGAAAATTAATGGAGTGGGGTCCAAAACCAAATAAGTGGACATAGGTAGACCTCAGACTAGGTGGTTCGATAACATCAGAGACCAATCAGAACATAACTGGATGGCAAGAGCCAACAACAGAGCGAAATGGAAAAACTAAGAGAGACTTACAGCCGACGATGGATGACATAGATGATGATGATGATGATGATGATGATGAAAGTTCAATGTTATAGTGACTTCTCCATATCTGGTCTTCACGTTCAAACGAAGTTTATGTCATTTGTGACAGTGTCCATGTCTCAAAATATGAAATTTCAAATTTAACACTGGCTGACAGTATCAGAGACCAAATAAATATATAATTTAGCCCTGCAGGCCAAGTTGGCCCATGGCTTGGTTTACAATTTTCCCCCATCCTTTTTTGTCCTTTGTTTTCTACTTCCAGTTCTTGTCTTCTTCTCGTTGATGGATAAATAGAATTTAAAAAAAAGGTTTCAAATGTCAAATTTTATTATGAATTGATACATTCATTGTTAATTAATAAACTATAAAACTTCTATTTTAACCTACACATTTTTATAAAAGCCTGATTTAAAATATCATAAACAATTAGTCAAAAGTCCCATTCAATCATTAAAAGCCATTAAAATTCTAAATCTAGTTCCGCACGATGCAAGATATGGACTTTATTCGGGTGGATGTCTCTGGAACTCAATTTCATAAATGGTCATAATCGATACTTCAGCCACCCACACATTTTTTTCCTGATTGCTAACCACTTTTTTCTTATTCATCCGATATTCCCTTAATTAAATTCTCTGGAAAACCAAAAATATATTCACGATAAACCTACTATAATTAAATAAACAGGTCCACCCACATATTTAGCGAACAACGCAGTTTACATGTGTGGTTATCGTGTATATATAAACGTAATTCTAGGTGGTTGTTAGATTAGATGGAACAATGTAATTTCACGACCCTTAAATTGAGAATAAGTCTCTTATTGTACGAAAGATGGTAGTTGTTCGACGACATGCTGAGATCTATGAAAAGACTCCTGTCGAGTCTCTATGATAAGAAAATAAATTTAATTTTAGGGAAGAAAATGTAATCATTACGTATTTCAAATGGTACTCAAATTTGACCTAGATTTTATAATAATAGTCCTCAGAAATAAGTAATTATAGTAAAGAAGACGTAAATACAATTATTCCTCAACTTATATCTGGGGTATGTTCCGAGATATATCGTAAATCAAAATGTTCAAGCACCCAGTTTACCTGTTCGCTAGCGATAAACACTACGTCACCTCTTCTTATACGTCACTATTATTTTTATGAACTGCTAAGAAACAAAAGGGCTTATTATGTAAGAAAACATCATCATCAAGCCTTGTCCATCATAGGTTGATGTTGGATTGCCTATAAAAAGAGCATAGGCTATACATCATCATCCGTCCGGTTGCTCGTATTGGAGCATAGGGCACCGTATGGCGATTCTGCAACATAGTTTTGAGATATCAGTGTTGCTTGTCCTGTATCTTTTACACTAGCGTTAACTCAATGGTTTTGAACTGTCACCAACACATTAAATTAAAAACTAGATGGAAACATTAGATTCCTTCGCAAAGGATCTTTACTAAGTCCTTCTAATCTTTTCAATTTTTAGCATTCTTTGTGTCCATTCACGATAATCTTATGCTGTTATGCTCTCTATGCATTTTTCTCTTCCATGTTTCCTTTGGCCTACCTTTTCTTCTTTTACCTCTGATCGTATAGCCGAAACTTTTTTTGGTGATGACACTATTTGGTTTCCGGAGTGTATGTCCAATCCTCTTCCACTTCCTTTCTTTAATACTATTACCGATTGGACATTGGTTCGTAAGTAACCATAGGTCTTCGATACTTATTTTCTCTGGCCATTTAATGCCTATTATCCTCCTTAGAAATCTGTTTACAAATACTTGTACTTTTCTCTTGTTGCTCTCGGTGAGACTCCAGGATTCATTCACAGCCGTACATAAATATCGTTCTCACATTTTTTGAAATAATCTTTTGAAGACTTTCTTCAGAGTGAGAAGTAAATTATGCTTTTTTATTTCTGTCCTTAATTGCTTCTTCACTCCCACTCTTTTGTCTAAAACGCTACCAGATAGGCTATCACTAAAAACGTTTTCCAGCCTAGGCAGTAAATATGGTTGGAAATGACCAGATGGAAGTAACAGATGACATTTATTGACAATATACAAGTTTAATAAATTTAATACTAGATTTCATCACAAAGAAGCACCCGAGACGTCTGATTGAGGTCACGACTGAAGAAATGGTTAGTAAAATTAATGATATTGTGTCGAATTACCACTGAGTGAAAACACGTGAGATAGCTAAGTTGGTAAACATCTCAGACGAACGTGTCTTTCATAGCCTGCACGAAAATTTGGGCATGAAAAAACTTTCGGCAAGATGGGGGATGCGTCTGCTCACAGTGGATCAAAAATGGAATTGCGTGTCCATTTCGAAGCAATTTTGGACATGTACAAACGCAATCTAAGTAAGTTTTTGTGCCATTTTATAACCGTTGATGAAACATGGATCCATCACTACGCACCCAAAATTAAGAGTTTAAACAGTGGATTTTTCCTGGCGAATGTGTTCCGACCAGGGAGGTGATATGGTTGTAGGGGACATAAGCCTAATATAAGGGTGTGGTAAATGTCTACTGGTGCGGTAAGAGGAAAGTAATGCACGCGTCGCCATGGTACACTCATTTATACAGTACAGTTCACGAGGTAGTAGGTACATATCTTATTATTTAAAAATTGAATATATGGAATTATTTGCAAAATTATAATTCTTTTAAGTAAAATAGCAAAATAAAATCATAATAAAACTTATATTCACTTTTAACAGATACTATACTTACATTATCAGAAGAAAAACACAATTAAAATTAAAATCACAAGAAAAACAAAGTTAAAATCACGAAATAATGCTCTCTGAGTGTACCAAGATGGCGGAAACAGCTGGTTAAAATAAGAGACATAAATCAATGTATCGTGTCCCCGCCCTTCTACTACCTGGTTCCGACCAAAGCAGAAATGGTTTCGTCGACCGGAAAGGTCATGGCCACGATTTTCTCAAATTCGCTAGGAATAATCTTCATTGATTGTCTGGAAAAGGGAAAAACGATCACAGGATAATATTATGCCGCTTTATTGGATCTATTACACCCTGCATTGATGAAAAAGCGGCTTCATTCGGCGAAGAAAAAAGCCCAGTTTCATTATGACAGTGCTCACTTGTCCGCAATTACAATAGCCAAATTAGTAGAATCGCGCTACGAGTTGCTCCCTTATCCATCATATTCTCCAGATTTGGCGCCTGTGACTTATTTCTCTTTCTAAACATAAAGAAATAGGACGCTGAAAAAAAAAAAATTATTGAACGAGAAAATCATCGTTGAAACACGTCTATTTTCCAGAGTTAGAGAAATAGCACTTGTTGGAAGGCTTAAAGTTGGAATATCGTAGGGCAAAATGTATCGAGATAAAAGGAGGCAATATTGGAAAATAAGTCACATTTTGGTAAAAAATAAGATCTTTCATTTTAAAGCCACTGACCTATCTACAAATAAAATTTTACGACTTCAATGTTAAGCTGAATTTCAGTATATAAATTCTACAGAATCAGGGGCGCACACAGATTTGTTTTTTAGGGGCGGACCGCAAAAGCGCAAAGGTAAAAGTCCTGACCCCCCCCCCAGGAAATAAAAAAACATATACTTAATAAAAACTAAGCTACTGAAAATAAAATCATCTCTTTTGTTGATAAAAAACAAATCATTTTCGAAATGTAATTAACATATAAGACCACCCCTCCCCGTAAAGAGGCAATAATAAATTTTATATTATTTATCTATTAATTTATATCTATTAATATTATCTATTAATATCTATTAATTTGATATTTTTTAGAAATAGACCCCCCTCTCAGTTAATTTATCTAGGAGCGCGCCTGCTCAGTCAGCATGAAGAAAAGTGGCTATCGTAGAATATATATTAAAAAAATATTGCAGTGTAAGCTTAGTTTTTTTGCCTTTAAGTGAAAAAATAAAATGTACTTCTTTTATTTATATTGTAGATTAAGAAAGTAACTTTGAAAAGGCCGCTACACTGCTGAGCCGTATTTTGTGTTTAAATTTACGCGCGTACTGAAAGATGGAACGATTACTCGATCTTTTGAAAAATTAATAATTTTGGATTTTGTGTCCCTAAACTGTACTGGTTATATTTCACGACTAACCAGGACCAATGACCAAAAAAACAGTACAGTACTGGTAAAACCAGTACGAATGGTCACCCTTACATAAAAATAAATTTCGAATGTTTATATCCACTATATTTTGAGCTTTTTAGGGTTTTGTAGGTATGACCAAAAAACCCTTATACCGTCATTTTGTCGTCTGTCTGTCTGTCTGTCTGTCTGTCTGTCTGTCTGTCTGTCTGTCTGTCTGTCTGTTCGGTAAAAATTGTAGCCAAACGGCTAAACCTAGAGAGTTGAAAATTGGCATGCTTGTACAACTTTTTGACCCGCACATACGAAAAATACTAAAACATCTAAAAAACATATCCCCCTAAAAATATAAACAAATATGTGCTCATCGAAAAAAAAAATATTTTTTTAAAATTCTGAGTAGGATATCAAATGAAAGCCCTTAGTACGTAGATTAACGATCAAAATTTAATTTTTGCAAAATAAATTATTTTGAGGCGATTTTTGCCAAAATTGTGCAAAAAATTTTTTGTCCCACACCCTGTAGCCCAGATGGTTTAAACTAAAAATGTGAAAAAATTCTAAGTAATGTGTATTGGTGTGAACCGGAATAGTACAACAGGAATTTTTGACCAGATTATGTTTTCGGAAAATAACGCATTTTTTGTGTTTTTTGTTTGACGATGCATACATGTTATACTCTTATAACACACTAAGTTGATAAGCGTTTGGTGGTCTAGTGGCTCGACAACTACACAGGATCGTTATTCACTACACAGGTTCGTTCCTGCCTTGTGGAGTCAATTTTATTTTTTGTTTTTTTTTTCATATTTATTATGTTTAAATTAATTTGTTAAAATTCTAGTTATATTTTAGCACCTTTTGAATTTAATTTTCAAGAGCGTAAATTTAATAACCAATTGGAATTATATTTTCATTCTGTGTCATTTATACGAAGCCAGAGGGGCGGAGCGTATAATTTAAGACAACCAATGAAAGCCATAGGCCCAATTTTCAAAATCTTAATGAACCTTGTTATATAAAAAAAATACTGCACTTATTTAGAAACCTAAATAATGATATTAGGTATTCGAATTAAAATTAACAAAAAAATATTTTAACATAAAATTTGTTTTTAAAGCTCTGAAATTAACAGACGATAAATTATTTTAAAAAGATCGTTCATTTTGCCGTGGTTACTACAAAGCAAAATTTGTCCTACACACTTAGCATGCTGCCTTCACTTATTATATACCTGCGAAATCCTGCAATGTGTGAAAATTCACACTTCACATCAATTTTTTTACTAATAATGGTATAATTACAAACATTGGCCTTGAATCTAGGGGGCGGTCCGTACCCACAGGACCACCCCCCTGTTTGCGCCCTGTGTATAGAATCCATCAGAATTCTATAGATACCTTTAAACTTTTCTATTTTTCTTATATTTTTGAAAATTCAAATTTCACTTTCTCGTATGGTGTTTGTGTTTGAAGAATTCTTTAAACAGAAAGTATGTTTTTCTTTATTCGTTTACGCAGTGTCAGATACAGTCAACGTATTGCAAGTAAATAACTAGATCGAATTTCCAATAGTTCTAAAACTAAGTTTCGCACTTTCTTGATACTGTAGATTCTATAAAAGTGTACTGCAAATGTACCTGACGTGTATTCCCAGCACGATTCACAACTAAAAATAATCATTTGCAACAAAGAGAAACAATATTTAAACTTACAAATTGGAATTCTGATTTCTTGTAATAAGATATTTACTAAAAACATAGTTAATTAGTATTGTTTATAGTTCTATGTACTTTAAAAACATAGTTAAGCGATAACTACAAAACAAATCTAGGTAAACGAACAGTATCAGTTCCATAAAATGTAAAGAAAAATCATGTAAGCGTAGCGTGCTTCACAAATTAAGTGTTATCAATTCTCTACAGTGTTGCCTAGTTCTGACATTTCGGCTTTCATTAAATATATATTTATTGTTAATACGCTTTCTTTAGTGATAAGAAGTTGTGGATACATATTAAAAATCATAAATTACGATTACTTTTGAATAATCACGTGCTTTCATCTAGAGACAACAACTTTTTGAGATGTTTAATTAGGTCCCGTATTTTTCGTTGGTCTATTTTCCATTGGTCCCGTATTTTGCGGGACTGTCCCGCATTCTAACATTTTGTCCCGCATTAAGATGCGTCCCGCATTTTGTAATTTCCATTTGAGGAAGTGAGGACCTTTTTTTTGCTCTTCACTTGGATTTGGGAGGTGAGGACCTTTTTTTTGCTCTTCACTTGGATTTGGGAGATGAGGACCTTTTTTGTTTTTGGTCCGTCCCGCATTGCCTTCTTAAGAAAATGGTCACCCTATGTTTAATGATGTTTATGTTGAAAAAATTCAACTTTCGTAATAACTATCATATCAAAAATTCCTGTGACACTATTCCGGTTCACAATTATGGGCATTATTCAGATTTTTTCAGATTTTCATATTAACCCCCTAAGGTGGAAAGGTGAGGGCAAGGAAATTATTGGCAAAAAGTATTGAAAAATAGAAATTAAAAAAAACTACTTTCCATTTATTACTCTACGTCTTAAGAGCTTTCATTTGATACCAATAAATTTTAAAAAATAATTACTTTTTTCAACGGTACAAAAATTGATATTTTCAATAAACTGTTCTGATCAAAAATTCATATTGAACTATTCCGGCTCCCATCAATATACACTATTGATATTTTTTTAGATTTTTTTATGAAGCCCTTTGAAAAACAAAGTGGGTGACAAAAGTTTTTAAACATATAATTGGCAAGAATTTTTTTAAAATTTTGATTTTTCAATAATAAAATTTGTCATTAAGAGGTATCATCTTATACCGGATATAATATACCCCACTCAAATTTTAAAAATATATATTTATATTTTCATGGGATGCATATTTTATTTATTTATTTATTTTACATCAGCCTATTTCTGCAATTATTCCGGCTCCCATGAATATACATTATTGATATTTTTTTAGATTTTTTTTATGAAGCTCTTTGAAAAACAAGGTGGGTGACAAAAGTTTTTAAACATATAATTGGCAAGAATCATTTTAAAATTATGATGTTTCAATAATAAAATTTGTCATTAAGAAGTATCATCTTATACCCCACTCAAATTTTAAAAATATGTATTTATATTTTCATGGGATGCATATTTTATTTATTTATTTATTTATTTATTTTACATCAGCCTATTTCTGCAACGAAGCTAATCGCCGATGCCAGGGGGCGAGAACCTACACCTGGATGAGAGGTGAATGATTGTTAAATGAGAGTAATGTAAACATATTATTCTCGCCCAAATAATATCACTAACGGAGAATCGAACTACCGCCCGCACAATCCAGACTGTTTTCACCAGTCCAAACTGCACGACTTAATGCGCTCGGCCACTCCGTTAGCGGATGCATATTTGTTTATATTTTTGATTTTTTTTTAATTCTCAGTAGTTTTCCTAAATGTGGGTCTGAGTTGTACAAGCGTGCCAAAATTCAATATCTAATGAACAGACAGACACATGAGTGACGTTATAAAGTTTTTTGGTCATACCAAAAAGCTCTAAAACGTGGCATCGTTCAATCACGTGATATTGTCTCGCAACTTTATTTTTAACGTAAATAGACTTTAAGAGATTTATTTCTCAATAATGACATTTTGGGTTCTAAGTACGAAAAAATAGAAAAAAATGGTACGTAGGCGCTTCAAAAGTAATGTAGTTTGAAATCATTTTACAAACCTACCTACATATAACTATATTTTAACGTTTTAGTAGGCGTGTAATATGTTGTAATATTGTTCATTAAATTCTATTGAATTGTCAAGTGCGTCATGTAGACAGCTAAATTCAGTGTGTTGAAAAAAATGTATAGAAGAGAAATATGCGGTTTTTATGTTTTGTTATTTTTTGTAATAAAAAAGGTTTCATGTATGTAATGTGTTGCGCAATATTAGCACGTAGAAAAAAATAATGTTTTGTAGTTTTCTCTTATTTACTATACTGCGTTCAAGTGTTAGTTTGTAGCAGGACCTGACTAGGTCCTCCATTCTTTCGCAAAAAAAGATTTTGGTGCCCTTTATATTTAATTAAAAACAATTACTAATATTAATGAATTATAATTAAATTTTATAGTAAATTCAAACATGTATTACTTTTTTTACGGCTCTTTCAAAATGTTTTGCTTTTTATTTGTTTTTATTGATTTTAATTTTCTTTCTACGAATTTCGCTGCCCCCTAAATTTGCCGCTCTGGGCATTTGCTCTACTTTCACACCCCTAGATCAAGTCCTGTTTGCAGTACAGGTTAAATATATACAGGTCGTCAAGGATGTAATTTGGAGAAAAAATGCAAAGTTGGTTGATAACTTACAAATATAAGGAATTATTTTATTCATGAAAGTATGCACCCATATTGTCTATACACTTATGCCATTTAAGCGGCAGGTTGTTCAGGCCGGTGGTATAAAACCCTGGCGGACGAGAGTCAATGAATTCCTAGAAGGCCAGTTTTACAGCATTGTTGGAATAAAATGTTTTCCTATTAAAAGTTGTTATATTAATTACAAATTGTAGAAGAAGTAGTAGTCAGTGGGGGCTAGGTCTGGCGAATATGGAGGATAATGGAGAAGTCCCAACTCCAATTCCTGTAGTTTTGCCACAGTCATTTGTGCAGTGTGTGGTCTAGCGTTATCGTGCAATAAGATAGGAGTCGATCTGTTGACCAATCTAGACTGTTTTTGTTCAAGTTTTTGCATCATTTCGTCCAGTTGGTTGCAGTATATTTCTACTGTGATCGATGAGCCAGTTTTTTTTGTTTTTGTTTTTAAGTTACCTCTTCAAAATTTGGCGAACCAATTTGATATTGCCTGCTGCCTAGTAACACTAGAGCCAAATACACTATTAATGTTTCGCGTGGTCTGCGACGCCGTAGTTCCACGTAAGAACTCATACTTCATAATAGTACGAATTTCCGACCGTTCCATTTTCAACAAAATTAATTTTAAAAAAAAGTTTTTGATATTTTTCAGAACATACAGAAATATCTAATACAGGGGAGATGTGTAACTTTCCAACAAAAACAAAAAAAAAACAACAGTAAAATATTAAGCCAATGTCAAATAATCAGCTGTAAAAGTTGGCAATATTATTAACTACAAGTTTCATCCTTGACTACCTGATAGTAGTTTTTTTCTCTTACTCCTTAATTGGTTTTCTATATAACACTACTTGTCGCTTTCGTGGCAACGTTGTCAACTGTAAAACGTGCTGATCTGTTAATCGCAAAAAAAAATGGTTAATAGTTTTCGATACTTTTTCCATATAATTTCAATAAGAACAACAAATGACTATAGTAGTCCGTATAACATTGGGTTCATTTGTATTCTTGACGCTTTTTCAACATTTGGTAACACCGCTTTCATTTCACATAAGAACAATACTGCAAACTAACATTCGACGCACTATATAAAATCCTGATATGCTGTATTGAGAATCTGGCAAACCCTGACTTTATCTCAGTTTTAAAAGCGAACTTCCCTACTTCCTAAAAAAGAAAACATTTGATTAATGTGTGCTAGCAGTTGTTACATTAAAATTGGTGGATAACGCACGTGTCACACAAAGATCCATGGACGATATTGCTTATTCGTCTTTCGAATCATAAATCACGTTCATGAATAGTAAACAAACAGGTGTATACAGGTGTATGTAGCTGTATCTTCAACTATAATGGAACGAGTAGCAAACCTAAAATGGAAAAAATGGGTCTGACATGTACCGACAATGTCTAATTGTAGTTGATAATAATTATTTTTGAAAAAAATGCTCATTAAGAAACCTTCGTGAATATTTTGTATATATTTCTAGTTCTTTTTAGAGCAGTAGCGAATAATAACAAGATTTCTGTGGTGATAACGCTGTTAAACAAAGAAAAGCTTCCCGAATTGGCTAACGTGAAGATCTATGTCATCGAAAGAGCCAGGCCTTAGAATTGTTGCCGATTGCTAGGATTGTATAAATCAGCGGTTCCCAAACTTTTTTGACCGCGACCCGGTACGAGGTTTTAAAATTTTTCGTGACCCACCTTATGAAAAAAAAACATTTATTTACAAAACAAATTTTATTTTAAAGCAGTACTGCTTTCACAATAAAAAACTGTGTAATGTTCACAAAACAATAACTATTTAAATACACATCTTGACAAACTGTCCACCAACACGTATCAACTTGTACTGGCCCTCCAAGGCCACGCGGTTAGGGCGTTTTATGACTAAGAACAATCAGACTTTTCAAATTAATACATTCAAAAAAAGTTTAGTTTTAAGTAAAAAGTATGAGTGAAGAAGAGACGATAGCCCGTATAAAAATGTTTGCTTGGATTAATACAAATAAGGAGTGCTTATATAATGCTGGTAAAGTACTTCGTATAGGCGGAATGCGAAATACAAATGTGAAGTACATTATTAATAGTGGCGTTGCACTTACTATTTGTGCCAGCAATTTACCAACAGTAAAAGCAGTTTGCCGGCATTCGGCCGTTAGTTGAATGTTTGCTGGGGTAGCTTTATAGTAATAAAGAAAATAGAATAGTAATAAAGAGCACAAATACACACTCTTCTAGTAATTAACTGATGTAAAAAAAAATAATAGTTACAAATAAAATCTTTTTTTTGTTTTTACAATTTTTTTCGCGACCCGGCAAAAATTTTCTGCGACCCACACGCGACCCATACTTTGGGAAACGCTGGTATAAATCATCCGCGGTAATATCTGTCCTTGCGTCTTCGGACTAGTAATAGTCTTTCTAGGGCTATCGACTAGTGATGTCGCTCCCCACAATATTATCATATTGTCATAGCTGAACGCCAAAAATTTTAACTAACTCTCTTACCGGCAACGATCTCAACTCAGATAGGATTGAAACAGTCAAAAAAAATATATATATAAATAAACGAAAGAGATGGAAAAGATGTTCTTCTCCACACAGTTTGGGGTCTGAACCTTTGACGACTGCCCTGAGGGTTCCAGTCGACAGTCGTCTTGGATATATCATTAAGACCTTCTCTGAGAACATGGCCTATACAGGTCCATTTTTTAATTTTGATTTATTTCTGATTTGTTTGTTTTCAAGGTATTGGTTAGTGTTTCTGTCTTTCTTTGCTTATTTTGGTTTTGTTTCCCGTACATATATCTTAAAATGTCAATTTTGTTCTGATATTATTTATATCATTTTCAAATCTGAATATGACAAAGTTTAGAACAAACATTAGGCAGTTCATTAAACTTTTCTCCGCACAATTTAAATTTTCATTTAATCTAGTAAATTAATTCAAACAATTTTCCATAAAAACAATCGTTGAAAACAAACAATTTCCCCATAAACCCTCTTTTAATAACTGTATTAAAAATGGAAGTAAAATTACTGAAAGTCAACAAGGACTGATGATACAATAAAGAGATATAATGACTTCGTAACACGCACTTTTCCACCCTCGTCATTAAGGCTTCCACGAGGCATCACTCGACATAACCTAACCTGCAACATGTTTACTGGTACTTGAACCATCATACCAACTTCTTATGCATCGTAACATATATGTCATTGTCATAAGAGGGTTTTTACATACATTCTTATAGCTAGGGTGCATATAAGGGTGTATTGCTATTTTTGAATATAAAATTTGATTTAATATTTTAAAATAGGCATAATGTAAGAATATGCATCTGTTACCCCCTCAGTAAAATATAGGGGCTCCTATAAAGTGCTACCATCTGATTTCAGTTTACTAAAAACAAACTGTTTTACTTTTTAAGAGTTTTTCGCATTTGTTGTCTTGCACACTTCTCAACTTTATTAAAAACAGGATATTTCTACGGTCCAATGTTTTTTTGGTTGCCCTCTTCCTCAACTTCTTTGCGGATGATAGACAAGAGTATATTTTCCAAATTTTATTATTCTGTTCTTATTCTGTTCCATTTCAATTGAATAGCATCAAAATTTAGTTTTGAACAAAGCGTAACAGTACGTTAACTTGTTAAGGTATTGGCCAAAAAAAATCGGAGACAGAACGAAATGAACACGAAAAAGTTGGAATCAGATAAAAGCTCTATATATTAACTTACCAGTTAGCGACATAAATTAGTTACTTTTTGAAAATTAAATATTAATTAATGATGTGAAAAATTGATGTGAAGAGTAAATTTTCACACATTTCAGGATTTCGCAGGTATTTAGTAAGTGAATGATGATTATTTGGGATGCCAAAACAAATTTTATGTTAAAATATGATTTGTTAATTTTAATTCGAATGCCTAATACCATTATTTAAGTTTCTAAATATGTGCAACATATTTTTTATATAGCAATGTTCATTAAGATTTTGAAAATTGCACCTATTGCTTCCATTGGTTGTTTTAAGTCATAAGCTCCGCCCCACTGATTTCGTATACATTGAAACATAGAATTAAATTATAATTTCAGCACTTCTCACAGGTTATGAAATTTACGCTTTAAAAAGTTAAATGCAACATTTTCCAGAATATAACTAGAATTTTGACAAAATAATTTAAACAAAATAAAAATGCAAAAAAAAATAAAAAATAAAATTGTCTCCAGGAAATTGTCGACAGGAAACGAACCGTAGTTTGCAACTTAGGAAGCGAGAATGCTAACCATGACACTGCGGACGTTTACTCGTTTACTGTGTTAGATAACGAATTAAATATTTTACATATTTTAGTTCGGAACACAAAAAATGCGTTATTTTCCGAAAACATAATCTGATCAAAAATTCCTGTTGTACTATTCCGGTTCACACCAATGTACATAACATAGAATTTTTTCAGATTTTTAGTTTATACCATCTGGACTACAGGGTGTGGGACAAATTTTTTTTTGCACAATTTTGCTAAAGATCCCATTAAAATAATTATTTTTCAAAAATAAAATTTTGATCGTCAATCCACGTAAGGGCTTTCATTTAATATCTTACTCAGAATTTAATATATATATATATATATATATATATATATATATAAATATTTTCGATGAGCACATATTTGTTTATATTTTTAGGGGGATATGTTTTTTAAATGTTTTAGTATTTTTCCTATGTGCGGGTTAAAGAGTTGTATAAGCATGCCAAATTTCAACTCTCTAGGTGCGTCTCAAAACCGAAAAGGTACGGCGGTTCAGTAAAAAATAAAATTTTCTACCGCGGACCACTGAATAGGATATTGTAAGGTACATGTAATAAAATATAATAAATGTACTATTAAACAAATTTACTGTCTAGACCAGCGATGGCGAATTTTTTTCCCCAGACGGGTCAAAATTGAACTTGAAATTTTGTAGATTCAAATCGCGGGTCACATATATAATCCGTAAATAAAAATCTGTCACTTTAGGTTGTAAATATGTGTGTGGAAATTCCTGCTAATCTCATTAACTCTACTCGAGCTAGCGGCCTTGTGTTTGACAGGTATAATACAGGTATATAAAAGGTAATATAGTAAAAGAGAATTTACTTGACATATTGATCGGTTGAGAACCGATAAAGAAATATATATCTATTTCACACCGTTTTATGTAAGATGTCAAGAACGTATGTCTGCTTCTTATTGTAACGTACGTTCATAGTTTTTGTCTTTTTTTGTTACATTATAACATGGTTACTTCAACGTATGTCCCTTTGTATCCACGCGCGAGCATTCAGCTCACCACTAGATGGAAGACAGGCAAGTGAAACAAATGTATTTCTTTTTCTATTTCTAGCTTTGTCTGTGAACAAATGATATGGCTCTATTCAAAAATGGAAATTTCATTGCTATAGTTCTCTCCCATTGAACCATATGCTTTAATTAACCGTCATCTGTCAACTAAAATCTCCTTTACTATAGTTGAATGCCATCTCGCTATTAATATCATATTTGTCGGTTTCCCTCTGTTTCATGAATGTGCTCGCTTAGATCAAATCTTAGTTATCTTAAAATCTCTCTTTGAAATCTTCAGAGGTACAAAGATCTTCTATTGTACGGGTCATTAGAAATCGATATACGGGTCATTGTGTGAACCGCGGGTCATACTTAGCCATCACTGGTCTAGACTCTACATATAATCTCTCAGTAAATAAAAAATCACAAAAATCATAGAAAAAGAACAAAAAAATATTTTATAAAATTTTCTCGGACCATTTAAATTTTTCTACGGACCACCAGTGATCCGCGGACCATTAGTTGAAAAACACTGATTTAAGATTAATTAATTAAATGAATGAAAATATTATGTGTCTTATTCTATATGTATATGCCCAGTACACTAACTTCCATTTATCTTTCCTTCAAGTCATTGCGTTACTTCAATAGGCCATCAAAATCCTATTCTTTTCAATAAAATCCTCATAAAAACAAGTTAGCACACATGGAGATCACGCGAGTTTAAGTAGGCTGTGATCTTTATAAAGCACGTGTCCTTTTCTCTTCCATTGTCCTGGCGCTGAGTTGGAGCGGTAGTTCTTTTATGTGAAACTGTCGGTATATGCATGTCCAGAAACACGTTCAAAGGTCGACGATAGGCCTTATTTTCAATCGATTTCAGCACAAAAAGATTTATTGTCTGAAATGATAGCTTTCTACATTAGCGTAGGTGCAGTTTTTAGGATTCACCCACGCGCGACATCTTGAAAATAAATATGAAAATGTCAATTCAATTTTTAAATCTTTACGTATTGTATTAGATACTGATATTTTCTACCTGATAGATATTTATTTACTTATTTACTTAAGTGTATACAGGATACAGTTACCTAAATTACACAATATTAAAAAACAAGAGAAAAATTGAAAAAAATATATTTAAAAAAAATTAAATGCTTGCTTAATAAAAAAAGACTGGTTAATAAACAGAACTACACTAAACGATTTTGATTATTTTTAAATGTACTGTAAGAAGAGCACATAATATCCAGCTAGGTCGTTGAAAAGCTTGCACATTCTGTCAAGGCTGGAGTTGAGTCCGTAAGAGGTTCGGCGCCTGGGCAGGTGGAATAAATCCACGTTCCTTGTTGGATATGGTGCAACTCTCAGTCCAACTCTTGAGAGGATGTCAGGAACGTCAGTGGTACCGTTCACTATCTTGTGGAGTAGACATAAGTCGAAAATTCGATGCCTATCTTGTAGAGGTTTCAAATTAAGTACGGATAGTCGTTCACCTCTCGGTACATCACTATAATGAATACCCGATTTATAAAATTTGATTTGCACGTTTTCCAATCTGTCAATCAAACTCTGTTGGGTTGGAGCTCATATAGATGTGGCGTATTCTAACTCACACCTTACTAAAGAATTGAATAGGATTTTGATAGTATGTAAACTTCTGAAGCGGACTATATTTTTATGAAACCCAACATGCGTAAGTAGTTGCTGATAATTGTGTTGATGTGGGCAGTAAAATTAAGGTCACTATTAAATAAGACGCCCAATCCCTTATATTTTAGATTTGCTCTAAAGGTGTATTGTCCGGGGAATACACAACGCTCGATAGTTCTCATTTTCTAGAGAAGTTGATATATTTGCACTTGGCGATGTTGAACCACAAGTTGTTTGCTGTGCACCATTGGAAGATATAATCGAGATCCTGTTGCAACGCTATATGCTCAACTGCAGTAGAACTTATCTTGAAGATTTTGATTAGATTATGTGAAGATTTTGAAGATTAGATTACATAAATATAGTCTTGTAATAATACGCATAAAGAAATTAATTGAAAAAAGTCAAATGAGGAAGTATAAGCATGTTTACAAAATAGGCAATAAAATGAAGACAAAACGAGTTAGTGAGACAAGGACACCAAAGAGAGAGGTTAGAGGAAATACAAGAAGAACATTGAAACAAGAAATCACAGAACAGAAGTAAGAAAAGGAGTGGAATGGGAAGAATCTATTGTCATAACATTGAAAAAAGTGGCGAAAAATATGTAAAAGTGTAACACCACGAGAATAATACTCAAAATTCAAAACCCAGACGCCAAAGAAATTGTAAAAGGAGTGAGCATTAAAATGGGTGATAATAATTACTGCTCATTCAGAAGTAGATGAAGCTTTTATCATTAAGATTCGGAAAATATAGCCCAGGTGAGCACACAGAAAATGGGTTTGGGGTCCATTTTGAAAAATATTCGTAAAATAACACAAATCTATTATTTTTTTTTACGGAGCGGGTTGGGTTTATATATTAATTTAATTCAATTGCTTGATTTTTATTTTCAATTGCTTGATTTTTATTATATAGGTATATAATTTTTCCATTCTTGGGATGATCGGAACCCAAGGACGATCCCCTTAAGCGCCCGCCTGATGTAGCCCAAAAACTTATATTTTGCTAGTCTTGCTCTTTAAGGAATAAAAAAAAAGTCGCCCGCCTATGTGTAAAATTACAAGACTCCATCCCCAGTTTGTGTTTGCATTAGGGCACAATGGCCCATTCTCGATAATAGCTATCTGGAAGATAGTATCGATAACATAAAAAAATGTATTATTGGTTAGAATTAGGTCTATTCTTTCTTGAGGTGAATATTGTTTCCTTTCAACCGAACAGATAATTATCACTCTCTTTTGGGGCATATTTGTATCCTTTTGTATGCTTTTGTCAGGCAGTCTGAGAAATAATCTTGAAGTTTCTTTAGTTTTCATTAATCAGGAAAATAAAGAGACATTCAGCTTTTTTGGACAATGTTTTATTATCTATACATCCATAAGTATCCTCCATTTGCTTCATATTTTATTTTTTTTAAGTTCTTTTTAGGTCTTTTTGGGTTATTTTTTAGGTATTTCGCTATCTCTATCTCTTTCTCTCTCTCTATCTCTATCTCTCTACAGTTACTTAATTTTTAATTATACACATTCAATACTGCGCATCGTACGTAGAACCAAAAGTTCGGCAACAATATAGAGAACTAGTAACAAGTCTGCAAGTTTTGACATACAGTTGTGATATGGTTTCTTTGAAGAAGTTGCTTTGTGAAGCTGATTTGTGAGCACCAGTTGCTTATTGCATTGCGGCGATTGGCAATGAGTGGAGGTCACGACGGAATACAGAATGTATACCTCCTATCGGAGATGCACACGTTTGCAGTTAAAAGCTTGCAAAGTATACGTTTAACTATAGATATTTATGTATATTTCATTATGATGTTGTGTGCATGCAAATAATATTCTTATTTAAATTCTTTTAATATTTAATTAATTTTTAAAGAATTTCAAAAACAGAAGATTAATAGAATAAATGCAAAAATAAGAATGCAGAATATTGCATGTTCTATACAGTATGTAAAAAGTTAATTTTCTACATACTTGACTAAAGCCCGGCCTTTCAACCTTCAGGTATATCTCTAGGTAACTATCTGACAGATAAGGTTATCTGAAACTTCATCTGCTGAATAAATGTCAATAACAATCAGTGAATTCAATACGTCAGTCTCATTAGCCTTTAGATAACTTTGTATTGAAAGACGGGATTACATTTATTCAGCACAGAAAGTATAACATAATCTGTCAGATAGTTACCTAGAGATTTACCTAAAGGTGGAAATACTGGGCCTTATACATGTAAAATCATAAAATGTAATGTTTCTATATTGCATATGATTTAATTTGTAAGCGTGCATGTAGTTAAAAAAATATATATGTCCATCTTAATAATGTTTGTCTTTTCCAATAGAAAATCTCAATTATACTTTTGGTTGCAGCACCTCCATGACAGGAACTGCAGAAAGAAAATCAGTTACCAACAAACTCCCTGGCTTGAAGTGAGATGCAAGGCGGATTAGCGAGGTGTTGGAGGACACGGGAAAAGAAATTGAATGGATGACGTCAGTTATTAATAGGAGAAAAGACTTTGAGAGTGTTTGATTTCCTTTACGTTTTTATTGTTGTAAATGTCATGTAAAGTAGATAGAAATATATAAAGTGTGTGGAAATGTATGTAGAAAAGTTAGCCGAAGCCGAAAGGCAAGGTAAATAAAGTAATAATAATAATAATAACTCCCTGGCTATAGTTATATGCACCAAATAACACATTCAGCTGGAATTTGCTTCTTCGACTATATTTTAATGTCCAAAATAATTGCATAGATTACACACTTTCATTTTTTGGACAAGATTTACAATATCCCACTTCAAACTCTATACAGATGGCAGCACATAACGACTACACTAAATAATTCAAAAATTATCAGTGGCTCTAAAACAATGGTTTCTGGAAACGAGCTACCCATCTTCTAGTTTAATGACAAAACACTATCTTAGGTTAGGTTAGTAAGTGTTTGGTTAGAAGAAGCCGAGCGAAGCGAGCTACCCATCTTCTAGTTTAATGACATAAATAAAAGTTCTGCACAGTCCCACCTGTTTAGAATCTCTGTATATTGAACAAATGACGTGTATGTGACGCATGCACACTGTGCAGTGGGATGTTGTAAATCTACACCCATTTTTTATATTTTCTACTTTTAAATTTGAGCCCAAATATAGAGCGTACCTAAGATACGTACTTGCCCTACAATTAGGGCTGCCTTACCGAAAACCGGACAAAATTGGTAAATTAAAAATTAATAAAATATTAATAAATTGAATATTTGTTATTAGCAGTAAATATTTCTTTTTGTATATCCTATGTTAAATTTATTTTTTATGTTCTTGAACACAATTTCTTATTTTATTTTTCTTTCCCCAGGATACCGTATATCAATTCAAAAATAACATATTCAATTTTCTTCAACGATAAGATAAAATAATGTCTATATTTTGTTGAGAAAATTATAATTTGCATACGCCACCAACATTGAATAAAGAAACTTCCCCCTTTGTAAAAGAAAAAGAAGAAGTACTACATAAGAGCGTTCAAACCCTCAAGAACCACTCAAACATCACAGGATGTGGATATGTGTCCTTTAATTTTGTTCTGTAATGTCCTAGTTAGATAAGCACTTCATACTTGCTATGTAAAGTTAGGAGAATATTTTTTACTTTCGCAGATTCTACATGGGAAAGTAGAATAACAAAAAGTTTCAATATTGAATTTTAATTCGAACATGAACTATAACAAGATAACTTAAATTGTTTCTTCGATTGATATCTGTCGGTCCGTGAGTCAATCGGTCTGCCATATGCTGATATGTCTTCATTATAATAGGTGTTTAGAACCTCTATAAATAAATAAAATTCCAACCAAGTTCCGACAACTTTTGTCGGGTGACCAAAGATACGTGTGGTCTAGCGTTATCCTGATGGAAGACTACTCCTTTACGATTGGCTAATTCTGGGAGATTCTGTTCAATTGCTTCCTTCAAATTATCCAACTGATTGCAATATTTTTCAGAGTTGATTGTCTGGTTACGCGGCAAAAGTTCATAATAAACAATGCCCTTCGAATCCCACCAACAACAAAGCATAACTTTCTTTGCAGTAATTTTGTTTTTGGGGGTGGTTGATGGTGGTTCATTGGAATAACCCCACGATCGTTTTCGCACTACGTTGTTGTAGAGGATCCATTTCTCATCCCCCGTTATCATAGGCTTCAAAAATGGCTGGTTTTCATTACGTTTAAGCAACAAATCGCACATGGAAATACAGTCCAACAAATTGCGTTCGCTTAATTTGTGGGGTACCCAAACATCAAGGCGGCTAGTAAATCCAAGCCGCATCAAATGGTCGTGAATAGTTGAATTTGATACTCCGAGTCTTTCTGCTATTTCATGAGTGGAAATACGCTGATTTGTTGCAATTAATACCTTGATTTAATCGTCATCAACCGTGGATGGCCTACCAGAGCGTTGCCGGTCTTCAAGAGTAAATTCACCCCGTCTAAATTTCACAAACCATTCACGCACTGTTCGTTCACTTACAGACTCGTCTACGTATGCACCACATATCTTTTTCGCGGCTTGAACTGCATTTTTGCCCTTGCGGTAGTAAAAAATCATTAAATGTCGAAAATGCACTTGTTGGTTCTCCATGTTTGGACCAACCCCAAATCAACACGATTCCAAAATATATTTATAAACAAGTAAAGTAAAGGCGAATGTGTACCCTTTCAGAAAGTTTATAACTTAAAGAGGTTATGTTATTCACTTAACGTAAGTAAACGCTGATACGCGCAATGTATTAAACATCGGCAGAGACTTTCCGAACAACCCAATATTTTTACACAAATTATTCGACATAAACAAGAATTGACGTCCGTGCCCTTGCCTAGTGGTCAAATAGCAGGTACAAACGATTTAACGTTTGCAGCTACAGGCTTGCCCAGTGGCGATACCTCGCAAAATATAAATTCCATTTCCCGCAACTATGAAATGACGTCACAGTTGAAAAACTCACCTTGTTGCCAATTCGTAAACTGTCAAAATAAGTTAGGTTATATCGAACAACTTCTAAAAATATATTGAAAACCTATATTTTCTATGGAGGAAATGAATTAATGTAAATTATGATGCACAGCAGTTCTTTCTAACCGATTTGTCGCGAAATTACTAAGGTACCATTGCAATTTTAAAAAATTGACTTTACCAATATCTCGAAAACTATTGCTACGATCAAGCTAAAATTTTATATCTAATATTCTTTTATGAGTTTTAAAAAACCCTTAAATTTTGGACTCAAACGCTCTGTTAGAAATGGTAGTTTACAAAGGTACCATTGCAATTTTTAAAAATTTACCAATATCTCGAAAACTATTGCTACGATCAAGCTAAAATTTGATATCTAATACTCTTTTATGAGATTTAAAAAACTTTTAAATTTTAGTCTTAATCACTCCGTTAGAAATGGTAGTTTACAAAGGTACCCCTTTCATGTAATTTTATATTAAGTGTCGACAGTAACATGCTCTCCTAAAATCAAATTAATTATCTTTCAAAATAATTAATAAAAGACAAAACCATACTTTGAGCACGGCTACTAAGAGCTTTGGGCATTTTTATTACAGGTATACCTCTACAAAATAAATATATATATATATATATAACCTCACTAAATAAGCACTAAATGTCATTCTGACAAATAACGATTGAACAATCCAATTACAAACTGACAAGATTGGAAAAAATTACCAACATTAAATAAATAAATGTACTAACTGAGTTATGGATTGATGTTGATTAAAACAAATCATAACGTTGGTACTTAAATTAACCAAGTGTGACGTCATCTCATATTTATTGTGAATGGAGTTTATAGAAATCCGAATATCTGGCCAGTACAATTAAACTAGATATTTGAAAAAAGGAGACACTTAACAGAAGAAGAGATTAAAACACAACTCGACTTAGAGCGCAAGAGAAAACGAGACTGATCAAAAGAGTTAAGACGATAATTTCGTAATTTATTATAGACCAAAAAAATATTGGAAATAAAATAGCGTAGCTTTAAATCTCCAAAAATTAAATAAACTTAAAATAAAAGTAACACTAAAATTTTTAAATCAAGTTAAAAACTAAAAGCTCTGCAGAATATGTTTTACATTATATTTTTCAGAAAATATATTCCAACTCTGTATTCTAAGAAATAAAAATAATTCCACAAAAATAAAATAATTTGTTTTGTATGTGTTAAGCCAAGCCAAACGACTCGAAAACAACTTCCTTCGGTCTTCAAGGTATAAATAATAATATTTATGCAGTATCTAGGGTAATGCGGTTCTACAGCAATAATTTCAATCTGCTTGAAGGCAAATAGTTTTCTGTGCACAAAATTTAGGTCAGAACAAACTCAAACACAATTATCAAACGGATAAGGTCATTAAGTTAGTTTCTACCTAGATCGCTAGATGGTGTTACTTAGTAATGCATGTAATAATTAGATGAAGATTATTTTATTACTACACCCTATTACACGTGGACGTTACAGGAATACGTGATTTGGATCAAGAAGGCTTTGGGGGGATTGCTGCAACTGTTTCATTTACGCCTTTAACTGTTATTATTAAAGTTTTGATTAATTTAATTAAAGACAATTACTCCAACTACTTAATTGAAGAGAAAAAAATACTACGCTGTAGGCTGCAATAAGTGGTATAATCGGGGAGGGTTTACTTGACCGACATCTGCCGGAAAAAGGGTATGGTTCAATCTAGAAAAATTAAGCGATGCTATTGGTTTGGATGGGGGGAAAGAACTATTGTCTTATTTCACTCGCTCTATTTTTACAATTTTGCATTCAAGAGAGTCATTATGAAACTGAATTGACTGTTAAAATAAGTTTCATTATGCCACTCAACATTTCATTTCATAAAATTGGTAACATTGTTACAATAACTTGCTAATTGAGCCGCCTAATTTCAAAACCAGATAGATCCATATTTTTCGATTTTCATATTATGTCATTTATTTTTAGTTTTCCTACAGATCTATCAGTAGGCGAAGTCTTAACATTCAGAAGCAGCTATAGGCGAGGAAACGAAGCAGTGAACTTCCGATTTTTGGCGCAGTAAGATGGATTTACATGCGGTTTGGTGCATTCGATTCGTTAGAGCCTCAGGAAATTTCGTGAACCAACGCGATCAATGCAAAATGAAAAACTGCATTTGTGCATAAGAAAAATGCATTGGAAAAGTGCATTTTCCAGAGTTGCAAAATCAAAAATTTATAACTCGGTATAAATTCACTAAAATAAGTCAAATTTTGATACCCGGGGGTTTTTGGGGTCGCTGAACACGAATATCGGGACGAGAGAAGTGTCCAAGGTACCTGGTGCCCAGGGTGGACACTACGTACATCGTCTCCTAGAGTTTTATGCAAATCTGATACAAAAGCAGTTGAATCACGTTGCTCGGGGGTTTTTGGGGTCGCTGAATCCGAATATCGCAATAGCGAACAACTCCGAGGTACCTGGTGCTCGGGGTGAGCGGTACTTACCCTCGTCTTCAGGAGTTTTATGCGAATTCGATACAAAAGTAGTTGAAACACGTTACTCGGGAGTTTTTGGAGTCGCTAAATCCGAATATCACAATAGCAAATCGCAAACCGCTCACCCTGAGCACCAGGTACCTCGGAGTTGTTCGCTATTGCGATATTCGCATTCAGCGACCCCAAAAACCCCCGAGCAACGTGATTCAACTGCTTTTGTATCAAATTTGCATAAAACTCTAGGAGACGATGTACGTAGTGTCCACCCTGGGCATCAGGTACCTCGGACACTTCTTTCGTCCCGATATTCGTGTTCTGCGACCCCAGAAACCCCCGAGTATCAATATTTGACTTATTTTAGTGAATTTATACCGAGTTATAAATTTTTGATTTTGCAACTCTGGAAAATGCACTTTTCCAATGGATTTTTCTTATGCACAAATGCAGTTTTACATTTTGCATTGATCGATATGAGAACGGCCTTAATGATATGAGAACTTTTACGTATACATTATTAATAAAAAACAGTATTTTATTTAATTATTTTTTAACATGTATATTTCTATTAATAACATGGATTTTTATTACTATTTTTTAGAGTTTTAATATTGATAAAAATAGGTAAAGCAATAAAATTATTTTCAAATCGAGATACATCCCAAAGCTTTGTTGCAAAACCTGATAGATCCCATAACTTGGTTGAAAAACCAGATAGATCCAAAAGATTATTTATTTTTTTATTCTCTCAAAGTAATATTTATACAGAGCTAATATTTGGTTAAGATCTGTGTCTATCTAATACCAATTTGTAAAAAAAAAGAAGATAAAATTCTTCCATAAATAAAGCAATTAATTAGGTTTTTGTTGCTCCTGAAAATTTTGTCAAATGTGATCTATCTGGTTTTGAAATTAACTGACAGCTATTTTGAATAAAAACAGTCTAAAACCAGTTCTGCCAAGCGCTACATTCCTGTACCACTAACAAATAAAACAAACTACTTTTTAGCTTAGCAACCGCTGAATTCTGTAAGGTTTTTTGCCGCACTTGTCGATTAAAGCATAACCTAACATAGACAAGTGCGGCAAAATCATGTTTTATGAAACTTGAGCTTCAATATACTATTTTGAAATTCACGTAAGGTATTCCTTTTTTAATAATTGTAAAACAGTCAAAACTGATTTCAAAAATATTAAAAATTGATTTTCCCGATTATGAGGCATAGTAGTAAAGAGTCTAAACTACCTCTATTTTACATGACAGTCGCTGTGTCACCCCATCATTTACCAACAGCCCGAGTATATACAATCCACTCGCTCTGTGCCTTTTTTCCACAGGGAAATCTTTTTAAATGCACCATATTCAGATAGAGTCAGCTTCTCCACAAGTGGCATACCCACTAAAACCCCTGCTTGCCTCAAATCCGTCATGGAACTGTCGTAATGGACCATTCTTAGTGACAGATTGGCTAGTTCTCCATGTCTCTCTTGTTTCTTCATTTCCTTCTTGCTGTCTTCTTCCTACTAATACTCCTGGGTTGTTCTTCCGGTATTTCTGAAGCCCGAGACAAGGTTCTGACGAGTCTCTTCGCCGAATCTCCCACTGAGCCCGCCCCTTCGGTCGTCCGGCTGTAGGCATCCGTCTCGTTTTTTCGGACTTTGACCTGTGTACCAGATTATCCAGTCCAAATACAGAGCGTATCCTCCGAAGACTCACGTGGTTTTACCCACGAATCCTCGAGGTATCGCAAGGTGACTAAATGGTATAACCACAATCTCCGGATGCGGGTGTCTATAACTCTTTTGAGCTGTCTTAGACCTTCGCGAGTGATCTCGTGGGTGAATTGGCGACCTGAGACTCCGGCGTTGTTCCCTGCGACTCTGTACATATCTCTTCCACCTACTCTGTCTGAGAAGGATCTCTGTGATCTGCCCTCTTGAGTTTGGGCACCCAGGTCTGACGTGCTAGACCACACAGCCAAGCTCTCCTCAGAAACACTCCGAGAAGGCACCGAGCTTAGGGCATCCGTCCCATAATTTTGGACCTCGACCTGTTTACGAGGTTAACCAGTCCGAATGCACGGCGTCCCCAGCAATAACTCCCATGATTTTAGGCACGTACCACTGAGGCCTCGCCAGATTACTAGAGGTTTCTCTTGTCCTTAACCTCGCTCTGTGCCTGGCGAACCCAAAAGGTACTGGTTCCTCGAAGTCATCCCAAAATGGGCTTTGATCGCAGCAATTTGATTTCACTTTAAACTAATGGAATTATATATTTTTACTTGCCCGACCTTAATATATAAGGGGCAAGTATTGTAATCGCGAAAATTTTCGATGTCGAGATTTTGACTGATGACCACGTTTCATGGTCCAGGGAATCCAAAAAACCTATTTTCGAGGTGCCGTCCGTATGTGTGTGTGTCTGTGTGTGTGTATACACGATAACTCAAAAACGGTTTAACTTAAAGAGTTTTTTCTAGTACTAAAAAATACTCCTAATAATTGGGAAGAACCCTATTGTTTTTTATTTAAATCCGAAACCGGAAACGGAAGTTATTAAACTTTAAAATTTAACTAAATTCGTAACTAGTAAACGAAGCCTTGGACAAAAATTTGTATAGGACATAATTTGATGTATTTTTGAAGATTTACCTAAATCTTCTTTTAAATTTAAAAAAAAATATATATATCTATTTTTTTTTATTATTATTTTTTTATGGGAGGGCAAGTCTAGCGGAGGTCTTCCTACGCCACTAGTTTTTCTCTACATTTTGCCGCCAATATTATAATGATATTCGTATTTTGTAGACGTTTTTCCCAATTTATGCCTATTTACTCCTGAAAGAGAACGTGAGTTTGGAAATATACTCCTCATTTATTAAGCTATTCTGCTGAAAACGGTAATGTTTTTATTTATATTTCGGTGAAAGGCACTTATTTGTGTGGTTGCCGTGGTTATGTTTTGTCTGAGTATGGCGCAGTGGTTCACTGCTTCTAATTCACATACATCCTGAATAACTGCACTAAATGAGTTTGTTCTGAACGAGTAATTTGTATTTTCGTTAATTAAAGGCTTGGCATACAATTTACGGATCTACTCTTCAATGTTAAATCAAATTTACTGTACTCTACTAAACGTCTCTACTATATAAACATGTGAAAATTTTAACGTTTGTTAAACACGAATTACGGAATAATTTATAGCGTAATTAATAACGTTTAAGTATGTACATAATTAAATATGGCGTTTATAACATTTTAGAAATACGGGTTGATGCACATCTTTTGCGGTAGGTGACACTTAGCTAATGATTTTGATTGTTTTATAGCATTTGGTTGGATTTTTTTTTTTTATTTATATTTAATCTAAAATGTATTTTATGATAATTTTGAATATTTAAAAAAATGTATTCTGTTCTAGGTTCAAGATTGAAGTACAAAATATAGATTGTGATTCGAGATATATACAGGGTGTAACACGAAATATGGGCTATAGGCATTTAACATAGAAAATGCTTTTCCTTGCGAATAAGTGTCCATATTATTTAAAATAAAGAACTTTTCTGTCATGTAATGAAAGTATTAGTAAAAAATACTAGAAAATAACATCATTGTTTTTGTCGATATTAATACTCGCTCAATAATTAATGCCAAAATAGCTCAATCGTACTTCGTTATCTGATGGCCACCGTACAAATTCCCATTAATACTTTTTAATAATACTTAAATTATTCATTTACAAATTTATTTAATAATATTTAACTTATTAATTTATTTAGGTCATTGTGTTCTTTTTTTTTTCTTTTTCTTTGATGTATAGGTTTATTTAATTTAAATACCAGGTCTACAAGTATGAAATGCGGATTTTTTTTTAAAATAAAACACATTAAACTCAAAATACCAGTAAAAGTTTATTTATTCAAAGTATGCTCCATTAGAAGTCATAAATTTTTCACATCTTTCAGGCAATTTGTGAATACCTCGCCAGTAGAACTCTTCCCCTTTCCCCGCAAACCATTCATCTAGCCATTCTTTCATATTTTCATATGAACAAAAGTGCTGCTCGGCAAGTGCGTGACCCATCGATGCGAACAAGTGGTAATCTGAAGGGGCCAAGTCTGGTGAGTAAGCGGCATGGGCTAGCACTTCCCACTTGAGTGCCTCCAATGTGTTGCAAACTGCTTTTGCCTTATGTGATGGAGCGTTATCGTGAAGAAAGATTATCTTGTGCTGTCTTCTTTCGTATTCTGGTCGTTTTCTGAGCAGCGAATGGTTCAATTCGATCAGTTGTTGTTGGTAGCGTTGGGTATTAACTGTTTCACCAGGTTTTATCAATTCATAATAGACCACACCCTTTTGGTCCCACCAAGTACAGAGCATTGTCTTTTTGCCAAAGCGATTCGGTCTTGCAGTTGATGTGGATGGTGAGCCTGGGTTCACCCATGATTTTTTCGCGTTTGGGATTTTCAAAATAAATCCATTTTTCATCGCCAGTAATGATACGATGCAAAAAAGACTTTCTTTTGTATCGTGCAAGCAAAATTTCACAAGTGTTTTTGCGTTTTTCCATCTGCCTCTCATTCAATGCATGTGGAACCCATCTGCCGACTTTCTGGATCTTACCCATCTCTCGTAGGCGATTGGAAACAGCTTGTTGACTAACGCCTAACTACCTTGCTAGTTATTTTTGTGATTGACTATCGTCTTCCTGTAGCAATGTTTCCAATTTTGCATCTTCATATTTTTTTGGAGGTTTTCCATGTTCTTGGTCTGTAAAATCAAAGTCACCACTTTTGAAACGCCGAAACCATCGTTCACATGTATCTTGCGATGGAGCATATTCACCATAAGCTTCTCGAAACAGTCGGTATGATTCAGCAGCAGTTTTTTTCAAATGAAAACAAAACAGTAGTACTGTCCGCGAATGCTCTTTATTTGGCACAAAATTTGACATTTTTAACACAGTAAAACTAAACTATATGATCACTTTTCAAATTATAACCTATACGCATTTGACACTTAATGATAACTTAACAAAACGCCATATGTGTTGAAACTTTGAACTATACACTCTGTTTGCGCGGCACCATTGAACAAAATCCGCATTTCATACTTGTAGACCTGGTAGTTATGATAAATAATTAATAAATACTAGTAATTATTTGACGCATTTTTACAATGAATTAAAAATTAAAAACGTCGTATCACTGAAAGGGTGTTGAATTTTATGTGTCATTATTATCATTATATTATTCTTTCACCTTCTTCTTTCAGCCTTACATTTCTGTCCACTAGATATATATATATTTTCATTTCCTTAGCCAGCTAATGCCTAGTTCCTACCTGCTACTTTTTTTATACCGCCCAACAATATTTTTTGTTATCTGCCAACACTACGTTTGGAAATTCTTGGATGCCAGCGAACTATTTTGTTTGTCCATCAATTAGTGTCTTGTCTCATATATTTCACGTAGTTCTATGTAAAATTTAGAGACGTCTGTGAGATTTTTATACCCAACATACATCCGTAGTTTTATCTTCGTTTGTTATATTTGAATATATTCAGATAAACATGTGTGTATTCTTGTACATAAAGCGCTTCTATTGCAGCTGTTACTAGATCGAATGGAACAAGACAATTGTTCTTTCTCACTAACCGAACCAATAGTGTCGTTTAATTTTTACGATCTTCTAAATTGAACCAAACCTTTGTTTTGGCGGGCGTTGATCAAGTAAATCTTCCTCGACCATAGTTACATGACAAACCACAGTTACATTTAATGGATTCAGTTCTGTGTCCATTATTGTTATTTTTTGTTTTGAGGATATCTTCTTTCTTCAATTTATCCCTAAAGCTAACTCCAAACATGGCTCAAAGGGGGGACGTTTAAGTAGTTGGTTGACACATTTAACCGTTAAGAACTCGTTTCCAGACCGTAGGTTGCGACAGGAAGAATGAATGAGTTATACACTTCTGCTTTCAAGAGATAAGTATTTCTGGATTTTTATTTACGGATCTTTTACAAATGTCGCCCAGCTAAGTCTCACTATTCTTGTAATTTCATTCATTTCGTTGCCTTTCCCAAGTTAGAAATATGTGCATAATCATTTTAATTTTATACTCTAACTCTACCTTTACACAACCTTCGCCTATTAGTGAAAAATACTTTTTTTTTATGTTTCTACGTTTTCCTTTGTATTTCACAATAGAATATTTCATTATTTCTTTCCTAAAGTTTAATATTTGTAGATGTGGCTTTCGACCTATGTTGTTAGCCTAATAATAACTTAAGGCAACTCGCGTAGTTTCACAAGATCTATGAAGCACACTACGTAATCAAAACTAGAATATCTCAGTGATGTATGCATGTATGCACTCACGCGATTACACCCTGAGATATTACAGGACGCATTAAAAGACAATAAACTAAATGTATACCCTAAAATAATCATCTAAATCAGTGTTCGAAATGGAAAAAAAGTGTTAGGATGGTTATAGAGCACAAAATAAATTAGTAAATCGATTGTGACTGGAGATCAGAAAAAGGGGAGCGAATTATTGGTTCCATTCAAATTAAAAGTAAATGGAGAAGATGCAAGAAAGAAGATATCCAAGATCTGTACTCAAAGCTTAGTACTAGTGGCATAGCTTCAAATTTGACCCCCACCCCGCGATTTATTTTCTTGGAGCCCCTATTATATTCGTTAATATTATAAAAGGTGTCTCAAAAGAAATTTTATATTTAGTGGATCGATTAAAAAAAAAGTAAGCCGTATATAGAAAAAATGTTTATTAATTATTAAAATACACTTTTTGGGGATTTATTTCTAAAAAATTATATCGTCTAAATGTAGACCCTCGCGTTCTCGACACTCATTTAATCGAACAGTAAAATTACTTATGACGTCTCGGCAGGTGGACTCAGTGATGGCTGCCATTTCGTGACGGATATTTTCTTTCAAATGCGCCAGTGAAGTCGATTTATTGGCGTAAACTTTAGATTTAAGATAACCCCATAGGAAAAAGTCCATAGGGGTTAAATCTGGACTGCGTGGAGGCCAATTTATGTCACCTCTCCGGGAGATCAATTTGCCTGAGAATTAAGCCTCTGACTAGCATCTTGGGGCTTTAATTCTTGCACCAATTGAATTTTGTAGGGGTGTAGCTTTAGGTCTTTGTGCATAATGCGATGTAATGATGATCTATGCACATTTAAAGCACTTGCGCGCTTCCGAATTGAAAGGTTCGGGTCGTCACGAACAGACTGATTAACATTCTCCACGTTTTCTACCGTTCTTGATGACCTAGGTCGCCCGGATTTTGATTTATCCAGCGTTGTACCAGTCTCTTCAAACTTTTTAACCCAATGTCGAATGAGAGGAATGCTTGTCGCATCATTTAAGTGGCGAAAACCTCGAATATTGCAGAATTTTCTACGCGCTACAGTCGCCGAATCACTGTTTTTGTAAAACTCTCGCACGCATAACGCGCGGTCTGCTCCCGAGAAACGCTCCATAGCGACTGAATTCCCAAGAGCCAGGCTACCGATTGACATAATCCCCGCGCCCCTCGGATACGTTGCGTTCACGCAGTAAGCTAAATAAATATAAAATTTCTTTGGAGACACCTTGTACTTTGCCACACTATATTTTTAATACCTCGCAATTTCCTGATTTTGTATCACAAGCCCCAGATACTGCAACTATTTCAAAAAATTATTTATACTTTTTCTCAAAATTTGTACCGGCATATACCGTGTCTCACTATTGCACAGCCACGGGTAACACAAACAGACACATACAAAATTATACTTTTAAAAACCAATAATGTTAGTATACCATTTATCACATTGGTTAACCAGATATGTATTAATATATAGCAATTAAAATATAAACATATATTTGTTAATAATACGCGTATGATTGCGAAATATATATTGTTATTGTTATAAGAAAATTAAAAGTGTATTGCCTTCTAAGAAAATCATAAATTAAACCTTCAACGTTCATCTCTACTTCTATACCTAGTAATGCTAATGATCTTAAGTTATTTTGCATCATTAACTTCCTCAAGACATTTTTATTAATTTTCAATATGAAAAACGTCTTAATCACCTTCAGTTATGTCATTAAGCAGAACTAGATTTTGAATTATAGTAACACTTATCAATTAAGTAAGACTTCGGATCATTTTATTTAGCAAAAGCCAACTTCAACCCTTCAAAAACAAGCTCATGACAACTTAGGAAATTGAAAATCCCAGTTAGTTTTACTTAAACTTTGGAAATAGCCTATAACGTCTTGTTTGTACTTTTCTTCAACTCCAAGCACTTTTAAGCATGTCTGAATAATCTAAATCAGTGTTTCTCAACCAAAAATGCACCGCGGACCAGTATAATATTTAATTTTCTAAAGCGGACCACTAATAATAATTGTTGGTTCATTTTTTGCAAGAAAACAGATATATTTAATTAAAGTCACTAGATTATACAAAGTACCGCAAGCCTTTGAAGAAGCCGACAGACCCCAGGGTTTGATTGGCAACATTGCTTCCCCTATTAAGCAAACTAAAGCAGAAATTATTACGTTCTTAAGTTTACGTCTGCGCTGTCACATATCCCTCTCTCTCTCTCATTTAATAACCTTCTTTGTCAGCGGTTTGAATATTTAAGGTGAAGTTTAATTTAAATTAAAACTAGTTTCTTATTTTTGTAATGTTGGAATCACTGAACATCATTTGTGTTGGCGACATTTTTAACCCCAGCATGGTCGCCGTTGCGGTACTTTGTATAATCTAGTGACTTTATATTTAATGTGCTAATAAATACGTTTATTTTATTTGTAGAAAATCACAGAAAGTTTACAGAAAATAAACAAAATTTAAATTATTTACATAAAAAATTTGCATAAAAAATAACAAAAAAAAACTGCAAATAACACATATAAACATTTTCGCGGACCACTAAAATTTTTCTGGGGACCACCTGTTGAGAAACACTGATCTAAATCAACACTACAGGAAGCCAGCCGCTATAGCGTAGTGGTAAACTCATTTGACTGTTAACCATGGAGGCTCTAAAATAAAAATAAAAGATAGACTGGTTAATGACTATCAGTAGTTACGACTATAGTTAAAAAAATTAAATTAAAAAAAAAAAACACTACAGGAATATTTAGTTTCTAAATAACTTAATAATAGGAATATCATAATAATACAATATGTCACTAAATTTTTTATTCAATAATTTTTGGGCTCTAAAATTACCCGCATAGTGGGGCTTATGTGCCATAGGTACGGTGCTGCGTACAGTATAATTCAAACAATTAAAGAGATGCCATTACACTGGACAGGAGACGTGATGAGGACGTAGGAAGACAGAATGACGAAAGAGGAACTGGAAATCAACTGAGTGGGAAGATAGGTGGGACGAGCAATAAATGGAAGGATCAGCTAACCACAGATTTAATAAATATTGGCAAATGGGATACATGGAAGGACACTTGACAAATCAAGATGGAGGACCTTTGTATGCGAGGCCAAAAGTTAACCCGACTGAAAGGGTCAAAGAAATAGACCGGGAGCTCATGACATTTTTGGTCTCCGATTTCATACAGCATGCCTTTTGGAGGAGAGAATATTTACCCTGTGACAACAAAAAAAAGGATGGTACTAAACCCCTGCACGCTTTCCGGTCATAGGGAAAATTGCATTTCCACTTGCACAAAATTTTTGTGTTTTTCTCTGATTTAATATTGCTTGCCCTTTTGTCAAAAGAAAGTTATAACAAATTTAAAGTCTTTTAATTATAGGCATGCTGTATGAAAACGCGGAAAATAATATTTTTTTATTACAAGATCACATGACCGTTTGAACCATTTGGGACCCTCCGAATCGCATGCATATATTTAAAAGACTTTAAATTTGTTATAACTTTCTTTCGACAAAAGGGCAAGCAATATTAAATCAGAGAAAAGCACAAAAATTTTGTGTTTAAGTGGAAATGCAATTTTCCCTATGACCGGAAAGCGTGCAGGGGTTTAGTACCATCCCTTTTTTGTTGTCACAGAGTAAATATTCTCTCCTCCAAAAGGCATGCTGTATGAAATCGGAGACCAAAAACTGTCATGAGCTCCCGGTCTAAAAAATAAGTAGAATAATAGTGTAAAACGTATCATCCTCTGAGGCTAGAGATGAATCAGTTTTAAAATTGGCTTTTAAAATTAGTAACCTCTTGAATTAGTTTTTTTATATTTTAACTGTAAACTATTTAAAATACCAATCATAACAATAGGGAAATCGCAAAAGATTAACATGTAAATTTCCTATTGAAGCGATCTATTTACCGATTGTGTCTAAGTCCCACTCAGTATTAATTAATGTTGCATAATGCATATGTGGTTTAAGGTAGATAATACGCTAAAACCATAATTGCATAGACACTAACACTAGAATAGCGACAGTAAGGAAGCGTTCGAGATTTTACTGAACACTAAATTGATATTTGCAACTGCACTAAATACAGGTCGTTAAAAGCGTCATCACCACGCGGTCCGGACGTATAGTTTGATAATAATTACCTGATCTTATCATCATAATAGCCATATTAATTATTAGCTGCATGCTAGAGGTATGAATATGTTAGGCAAATGTTATCGTGTTATTGATTTGCACTATTGATACAGACGTATACACACCTCCATGATTAAGGAAATTATCTTATTACGCCTCTATATATGCTTATGTTTATTGTTTTTGTTGGAAGATAACCGCATACTGGTAGGCATCAGATAACAAAGTTAGTTAAATGATTATTGCATATCATATAAGGCTATAAGTGGGTAAGTCAGGTCAATTATTACATAAAATATTATATATATATATATATATACATATATATATATTTATTATATTAGCAGAAGGAACTGACAGGAATTTTAATTTTTGTTGTTCAAGTTGTCATGAGCTTTCCTTTTAAGGTTTTAAGAGGGCTTTTGCTAAACAAAATCATCAAAAGCCTCACTTAAACGGTAAAAGTAACTAGAATTCAAAATCTAGTTCCGCTTAAACCAAAAAACAGGCTATATTTATTTAGTTATTTATGTATATAAGAGACACAGCAGAAGCCGAGGCTATAAATAACCGCGTATAAATAACAACATACAATATTAAACATACATAAACTCAAAGTAACAATAATAATTATAGCGTAAAAAGAGAAATAAATACAAAAAATAAATTTGAGAACAGAGGAGATAATCAATAAAAATAAAACAAATAATTCAAAAAAAATAATACACTTTGATAATAACAGGCACTGAAAAATACATTTGCACATTTTATCAATTACCTAGTAAAAATTGATCTAGTCTATTTTCGAATACATTAATACTAAATGCTGAGACAACATCACATGAGAGAGAATTCCACCGATCAAAAATTCTATTAGTGTAGAAGTTCATATGACTGTATGACTTGCGAAATGAAGGATTTTTTTTAACTTAAACTGGTGACCACGAAGTCTGGTATCCACAGTTAATACTGTAGATGTTGGACAAATCGCACTGAAAAGCACCACTCACAACACGGCACATATTAATTAAATCACCACATTCACGTCGCGCTTTCAGGGTGGTCAACTTTAAGTGTCTCGGACGTTCTTCATATGGTAGGAAACCAAAGCCTAGAGGAAGACGAGTAGCGCGTCTTTGAAGGTGGTATATATAATATTTCTTTTTCTAGAAGCTGGCTATCGTTCTGGCAAATTGCAACTAACTCGATGTCATTCAAAAAATTCTCTGGTTGGCAGTAATATTGCACAGTTACAGTATAAAGTTGAATTTTTAGTAGTTATATTTGGGAATTAGCTTAACTTGTATCCTCTTCTTTACTCCAAATCCCTTGGAAGGGATGTGATAGTTACCCTAGTCACAATATTTTTCCGCCTGGAACGATTCCTGGCGGAGTAACGGCCTTGTTTACTGTTTCGCCCGTCAGCGAGCGAATTTGGTTCGTCCATCTTCGAGGCGTACGTCCACATGGTCTCTTGTTGTTCAATTTCCATACAAGTGATGAGCAAAAAAAAAGTCTTCACCTCCAAAATATAAGTAATGAGCAAAACAAAAAAAGGTCTTTACCTCCAAAATGTAAGTGATGAGCAAAAAAAAAGGTTTTCACCTTCAAAAAAATTTAAGTGATGAGCAAAAAAGAAATACTTCACTTCCAAAATATAAGTGATGTACAAAACAAAAAAGGTCTTCACCTCCAAAATATAAGTAATGAGCAAAACAAAAAAAGGTCTTTACCTCCAAAATGTAAGTGACGAGCAAAAAAAAGGTTTTCACCTTCAAAAAAATTTAAATGAAGAGCAAAAAAGAAATACTTCACTTCCAAAATATAAGTGATGAGCAAAACAAAAATGGTCTTCACCTCAAAATATAAGTAATGAGCAAAACAAAAAAAGGTCTTTACCTCCAAAATGTAAGTGATGAGTAAAAAAAAAGGTTTTCACCTTCAAAAAAATTTAAGTGATGAGCAAAACATAAAACTTCACTTCCAAAATATAAGTGATTAGCAAAACAAAAAAGGTCTTTACCTCCAAAATGTAAGTGATGAGCAAAAAAAAGTTCTTCACCTCCAAAATGTAAATGATGAGCAAATAAAAAAAGGTCATCCCCTCCAAAATACAAACCCGGAGATTTTGTAACAAAATTTCGCGGACCGACAAAAAAATCTCGGGGACCGGCGGTTGGGAAACGCTGCTCTAGATTGTCAATGCGTTGTGCCATGTGATCAAAATAATGAAGAAGTCATTTCTAAATATTGGTACTCATCGTTTTGCTGATACTTACCATTTCGAATACTTATTAATTTGTTCTATGCACCATCCAAGAAATCCTCAGTAGCCTCAGATAGCACCATATCTCAACGGAATTGATTTTAATCCATTCCCCTGCCCAAACAGATCTTATAATTTCTATACGCTCGCGGATTTCACCCTTCACAACAGAATAGAAAAAAACTGGGACTATGGAATTCAAAAGTGGCTTAGTACGAATCGTTTTCGGAAGAATCTAGCCAACAGTTCTCCCTTCATAAGCTCATCTCGGCTTCCGGCGTTTTAAAAATAACGATTATTATCAGCTTTGATAAAACATCCACGTTTTTCTCAAGAACTGTTGACGTTCTATTGGCAGACACCTAAGTTTGGCCACTGAAGAATTACGATGTTGACCGAAGACGACACGCTGTTAATATTGCCGTCATTTAACAATTCACAGAAATTTCCTATCTTCTCTGTGTATTTTTCAGAACTAATGAGATGTCAACACAATTAAAAACAAAGTAAACAATATTTATTTCTATGACCTCCATAGTTTCCTTAAGAATAACTGTACAAAATTTGGTTCAAATCAGTTAAAAGGCCTAAGAGTGTACAGTGAACAAACAAACAGACATTCATTTTTATATACATATAAGATGAAACATAAAATTAAAGCTCTTAATATTTAAATTACCAGACCTTTCAACAAAAAAATATTGTGTTAAATACTTATTGACATGTTTCGTTTAATACTGTGACAGATTCCATTTATTTTTTGCAGCCTATATATTTTCTCAAAATTTTCTTTCCATTTCCTTTATATAGAAATCAAATATTGTTTTAGTACCTTTCACGTACATGGCCATAAATAAAAATTTTATTCACACTTTGTCATCGAGAAACATATAGTTTTCACAACAAACAGTAGAAGTAGGGAGAGTACCTTTTACCTTCCATCTGTTTCCGATTGTATTGGAACAAGAACCCTTCGATATCCGGAACAATCTCTAGCCTACGCCACCGGACTATAAACTCAACTAGAGATGCTTGTCATTGCCACGAACGTAGATAGTGTTACAAAAGAAAGGGGCAACTTATATAAAAAATTTAAGTATGATTAAGTACTGACACTGAAGCTTTCATTCAATATTGTACTTATAATACTAGATTTACACTTCGATTACTAAATAGTCTTCTGCAGTAACAAGTAAAACTTATTTAACGGAACAATAGTTGCTTAAGCTTTCGTTCTATTGTGCAGGTATACAAATAAATGTAAAACATTTCTGAGTAAATTTTAGGTAAAGATCAAATTTCCAACATCATAGCAAAATAATAATGAGTAAATATGAATAATGTTGTCACATAGGTAATCCTAGGTCAGGATTACGACATCTAGACATTGTGACTGTCTGATTAAAAAACTATTCGTCAGCATCTGACGTATGTGGTCTGATTACGAAATACAGACACTGCATTATCGTAATGAGGAAATATTTGTCATGACGAATGAATATTGGAACTGGGTTAAACTTTCGTTACAAAAAGACTGGATGAAACAGAATATGGAAGCAGTGGAACATAGCTAACTCCGCTGCACGTATTAGTCCACAAGGTGACGACCAAGACACTGACGCCCGATTCTTGTATCGAGGGTGAAGCCAAGCCAGTACTGACAATGTGAGTGGGACTTCTCCAGGCTCCTCGACTCCCGGATGGGTAGCCCCCGCCTCGGAGATAGGTCCAAGCCGATCCTGGCCAACACGGGGTGGACCGAAGACTTCCCCAAGTCCATGGACCAATTCAAACATTATATTGTAAATTTGCTAAATGTTTAATAAATTTGTTATGTTGAAACCAGGAGTTGTGTCTCAATCAAACCACTCACGTGACAATATAAAAATAATTTTAATATAAATGAACAATTAAATCAAGTAGTGTCAATCTGATGAGCTAGAACGGAAACACACTACCATCTTACCAAACTAACAGCTATACTTAAAAAATTTATGTGAAGTGTGAATTTTCACACATTTCAGGGTTTCGCAGGTATTTAGTAAGTGAATGATGATTATTTGGGATGCCAAAACAAATTTTATGTTAAAATATATTTTTCGTTAATTTTAATTCGAAAGCCTAATACCATTATTTAGGTTCCTGAATATGTGCAGTATTTTTTTTTAAATATTATTAATCAAGCAAGGTTAATTAAGATTTTGAAAATTGCGCCTATGGCTTCCATTGGTTGTTTTAAGTCATACCCCACCTCTCTGATTTCGTGTATTGAATTTCAATAATTTCCACTGGTTATTAAATTCACGCTTTTAAAAATTAAATGCAACATTTGCCCAAATATAACTAGAATATTGAAAAAATAACTTAATCAAAATAAATATGCAAGAAAAAACTGAAAAAATAAAATTGCCTTGAGAGCGGAGCGAACCTAGTTTGCAAATTAGAACGCGAGCATGCTAGCCATTACACTATCAAAGAATGCTGGTTTACTCTTTTAGATAAGTTATTAAATATTTTACGTGGTCACACAAAAAACACAAAAAATGCGTTATTTTCCGAAAACATAATCTGATCAAAAATTCCTGTTGTATTATTATGGTCCACACAAATGTACATTATTTAGAATTTTTTGAGATTTTTAGTTTAAACCATCTGGGCTACAATTTTGAAAAAAAAAAAATGATCGTTAAGGTCGCGGTCTGACTGATCGAGTGCTGTCGATCGTTTGCTGTCGAGCAAATTTCAAACACACGTTAACTAAGGGCATGAGTCGCACTGAACCATCGTTTGCTGTCAAGTAGCATCAAGTTGTTTGTATTTCAAACCGGTTTGAATTTCACACGACGCTCGAGGCAATAGCACATGCGCATTTAAGCATATACAGTTCATAACCATATATTATTTGACAGTTGGAACGTCAAAAAAAAAAACAAAATTACAATATAGAGTAAAATGGACTCGCTAATTAGTATTAACTGTTTGATAGTATTATTTTACGTTGGAATATGCACTATTTGACAAGTGAGAAACAAATTTACTTGACACTGAATGATCGATAATACTCGACAGTACTTGGTCAGTCAGACCAGCTTTTAAATTTTAAATGACACTACACGACTCGGCGCTACGTTACACGACGGCGCTCGATCAGTCAGACTGCTGTACGTGGATTAGGGCTTTCATTTGATAACCTACTCAGAATTAAATTTTTCTTTTCGATGAGCAGATATTTGTTTATATTTTTAGGGAGATATGTTTTTTAGATGTAGTCATTTGGCTACAATTTTTCCGAACAGACAGACAGGCAAAAAATGACGGTATAAGGGTTTTTTGGTCATACCTACAAAACCCTACAAACTAAGTGATTACCAAATAGCAAGTTTTGTAATTTCACTAACCAAATACTCTCGGGCGGTTCCACGAATGCTCGCACATGGGCGGCCGACACAAACGCGGTGTCCTTGCCTTGAAATCATTAACAAAATCTTTAAAAAATAATAACCATTCCGTTTACACCCTCATCAAATATTCATAGACCATTTGATAAGTGTATATAGTCATCACCTCCACGATGACTCACCTCCACGATGACACGAGGACCATCACTCCTCAGGTATATTATTCAATTGAAAGCCAATTCCTGGTTCAACAGCTACATCTTTATTACCTACATAACCGCTTGAAATGCAGTATATAAAAATTATATGGAACAGCTCTTGCCATTTATCCAACACAAAATTGAGTAGCCAAAGAGCACCTTCCACTCACCTGGTCACCTGATTAGCCTACTCGTAAATATACGGAAATAAAAACTCATCCAATCGTTACCCTCTTTTTTACTCGAGGGGAAAGTTGAATAGGAGATTGAATAAGTAAACGTTTCTTAAAGGTCTGTTGAAGTATGCAGTCACTGGCTTCCCTCCAACGTCCTTTAACATTCCGTGGTAGCCTAGTTTCCAATTGAATTTTGTCTAGCATTGCCCAGTTGCTATATCACGTGTATTGCAAAAATAAATTCTGTTTATCAAAACGCTGGCATATAGTTTTTAACCAAACAGCTGGAACAATGTTGCAAATGATGCACTCTCTGACCTAGACCAGACATTTGCATCTTCGTGGCAATAACTCACACAGACAAATATTCCTCTCATGACAATCTCTTAAAGACTCCCTTCGATAATATCTAGCGTACACTTGTAACTTCATGGAAATGGAGATATTTGATGACGAAAAGATAAACTGATAAACTTATAGATCCAATAAGTCGATAGACACGGAACGTGACAATAAATCTGTGGTTTTTAACATCCTAATCCTGTGTTTTACATATGCTACAATCGTTTTCTATTGTGACAGTCTCTCTATCCTCGTTTCTTCGTTCCAGTAGCGTATTTTGCTTTGGTTATACTTTTGCGCGGCCCCTAAAGACAACAAAAAACATATAATTTGTTGTAATAATAATCAAGGCAATATATTCGTTATAAACAGGGGTGCAACCACAAATTCATCAGGAGGGTGCAATTAAAAGAAAAACAGGGATGCAACTAAAATAAAAGAAAAAAAATGTTTTATTTCGTTTAAATTTACATAGGCGGCGACTGACTTTAGTTTACTTTAACACTTTCATATAAAACAAATTTCAGTTATTAAGATATTAGCAGCCAGCGGGGGGTGTAATTGCATCCTTGCATCACCCCTGGTTGCACCACTGGTTAAAATATATAATTTATAAAAACACCGAGCGCTCTGTCTTAAAGTCCTACTATAATATACGCTACCAGGTAATGTACACTAGCAGGCAATATACGCTAGCTAGTTTCATGCCAACAACCATATTACTGTGCGTTAACAAGGTGAAGAATGAACTATGCGTTTATTAACGGAGCCATTTACTAATCAATCTTCCACCGATAAGGCTGATATAATAACTTGGAAGGCCAACTCCGAAATTAAACATAAAGCAATCTGCCTCCAGTAAAAAACGAACATTTATTAAAACATTTAATCCAGACTTTGGCTAATGTTCTGTATGATTCCACCACTAGCAGCTAGTTAGAAAAAAAGCACAAGCTAGTAGAATGAGATTTGGCCTGTGTTTGTTAACATTTAGGTCGTATTAACGTATTTACATAAAACTTAATAGTAAAAATTCAGTATTTATACGGTTTAATTCACATTTAAATGGTTTCAAAACATAAATTTCATATACATACCCACTAGAGTTCATAGTAAACGTACGTTATAAGTGCATGCACAATGATACACTATTTTAAATGGATTAATATGGGAGAAAATAAAGTATTGTGCACCCCTACAAACTAGGTAATTAGGTTAGGTTTAGTATATAAAAGTTAGGACAGAAAAAGCAGAAACTTGACAGATACATATTTTGAAAAACATTATTTTTTACAAACAACATTAACAAAAGGGTCCCGAAAATAGCAGTTATTACTCTTACGGCCAGACATTCTCATTTCTTACTGTTACACATATACTCTATTGTAAATATACAACGTAGTTCTAATTTAAACTGGTTGGGTAATTTAAACGTGGATTTATGTTTGTGATGTAAAAAATGCACTTTTTTGTATTCCTACTTGTTACTTGGAGAAGAAGATTAAGACAGAATTTTGGGGAATCTCAAATATAATTTCGTTTTATTTCATTATAAGTACTCTTATACAAAAATAAATGTTTATTTAGAAAATATGTATAGTTAGCAAGTTTTCACTCATTTAACCTGTAGTAACTACTACATAATAATATTTTAGCACCACAGGCCTAGTAGGCCTATGGTTTGTTGAACAATTGTTCTCCACTACTGTCTGATTCTCGCCTTATCCTCTCAGTATCTGACACCTATTTGTTCGAGGTCTTTTTGAACCGCATTAGACCATCCTTCTTTTGTATATCCACTCCTATTTTTACCGACCGCCTACATATGTAAGGGAGGTATTGTGATCATACCGATTTTGACATTTCGAGATTTTTTAGCGTTTGACTATTTTTAGCATGATGTCTGTCGGACGGTCTGTCTGTCTGTTTGTCTGTCTGTCTGTCTGTCTGTCTGTCTGTCTGTCTGTCTGTCTGTCTGTCTGTCTGTCTGTCTGTCTGTTTGTCTGTCTGTCTGTCTGTCTGTCGGTCTGTCTCTCTGTCAGTCTGTCGGTCCGTGTACACGTGCAGAGCAAATTCGACTAAAAGTATTTTTATGAAACTTCATGTTTAAATTTAAAAAAAATTATTTAACAAAAGTTGCTATGAAAGCAATAACTAACAACTCTTATTTGAGATATTTTTAATAAAGTAGCATAAATTAAACAAATACTTTGTGATGGTGGTCAGTCCTGTGGTGGCCACAGCTGATTTTTTTGTAATTATTCCCCTTTGATGGACCATTTTTGTCATTCTGATAAACGGGTCACATGTCCTAATCACCTTAGTCTACCTAAACAGAAATCCCCCTACAGTTCCCTTATTTCTTCATTAGTTCTACGAAACACTAAACCGTCCACTCTCTTTCCTCCATAGATTTTTCTATCTCATATTTCTAGTAGTGACTAGTACTTTGTTATAAAAGTTGAAACCCCACATTTTTACAGCACGAGTCTTCACTGATTCAGTCTAATTTTATCCTTCTCGATTCTCGAATAATAAAAAATATACTACAAAAATACTTAAATCATTATACTCCTAATACTTGACTGAGGATTAAATTTCGACTTATTGCAGTGCACAGTTTTGAAACAGTGCAATAACCTGACCTTACTCTTGCAAGGAATATTCCTGTGAACGCCAATGTAGTTTGTTGTTGAGACACGCAGAGTTTTTCATGATCAGTTGTAGACACGCGACAGCAATATGCAATCATATTTTATTGGTTTGAAATCCCAAGATAATAAGCCAATATGTATTGTGTGCAGCTAGTAAAGTTGATAGTCTTTTTGACTTTCCCCGTAGATTGTAAAGCATCTAAAGAACTGAAACTAGAGCATAGATGTTAGATGATTGTTTGCTGAGCGGCAAAATACCCCCATGGCGACTTTATGAAACATGAACCTCTAGTTTTTATGTGTTTTCATAAAGTATATATTCGCCAACGTACGATGTATAGTGATATGCTACGGGAACAGGATACGGATAGCCTACTGATTTTGACTTGATCTATACTCGACGGCGCGTTCGTGACGGTTTTTGATATTACATAAACTTTAACGAAAACTTATTTTTTGTTCCTTTAAAGTTTTAATATAAGTGTTTGTTTATGTCAAAAAATGTGCGATGTATGTTATGTTATTATGCAGGGTTTGCTGACCTACTGCAGTTTTTCTATATGTCAAGCTCTCGTTTCTGAAAACTATCAGTCACTACAGACTTAAATATGAATAAAGAGTGCTAGGATAAACTATGCTTTAAAAAAATAAATAAAAATATGTGAGGCGCAAATTTTCATAATTTTCAGGATTTTATGGAATTTGGTAAGTGAAGTCCTCAAAATTAACTCTCCCAAGCAAATTAATTTGACATAAAAAACCATTTGTTTTTCTTATTCAATAATACTCGTATACACAGCAAAAAATTCATGCGTAAAAGTTCATTCCCAGTTTGCGTTGGCCTATGTTTAACGGTTGTCGTTTGACAGGTTGTTGTGTTTAATATAACCTTTAAAAAAATTTCGTGTTTAGTAAAATGGATTTAAAAGATTTTGTAAATTTATTTGCTTGTGTTTACACATTATATTGTTGTTTCCAATCTTCTGATCATACTGGAAAACATCTGTTGAACAAATTTTATTACGGCAGACATTTTGATCGCTCTACGCATGCTTCTCGTCTCTTATTCCTGGAATAGGAATAAAATGTTAAATGTTACCAACTATTCTTGTGTTTTGGTTAAATTTCATTCCTACATAAACCGATATAGGGCGCAGCCATGTTTTAACATCTTGTGTACTATTCTTATTTTCTATTCCTTATTCTTGTTCCATATATAAACCAACCATAAGTTATGGACATATATAAACTAGGCTATGGGCTCATAAATTAAGGCATGTTGAGTGAAATGATATCCGTACCGAGATCGCCATACATAACTATTGCTATGGCTCATTCTGGTGATGACGAATTATTATTAGTTTGGGCAGATTAACTAAACTCGTCATTACCAGCTTTAGAACCGCAGGCTAGAGCAGGGGTCGGTAACCGGTGGCCTGTGCGACGAATAAGGACTTTATGCGGCTCACCAATAAGAAAATATAATGTTTACTTTTCTTATGCTATTTGAAAAATTTCGACCATAATGAGGCTCGTTCATAACTGAAGAACAAACATCTGTATACAAACATCTTGCCACAAATTTTGGCACACATAAGATAATTATAGGCAGTATCAGGCAACGGCGTCTGAAGTCTGAATTTATTGCGTAATACGTGTCCATTCGTACTGCTGTATTCCGTTTGGCACTATATTACACCATGTACTTGAGCTGGAATTTTATCCGAGCAGCTGACATAACTTGAGGTTATATTTTAGTTTGTCTTTGTAGCATCGCTTAGGAGCTCCCACACCTCTGCAGCTTCCTTGAGTCATCCCTGCTCCTACAAAACAATTTTGTTTTTTAATCCCCACTCCCCCCATACTGTGTGTATGATATAAAGACCTAATTACGAAATATAACGTACAAATGAATACAGACACTTATTTCTTTGACTGTTCTCTCTATCTAGCACTATCGACCATCTCTCTCTGTCTCTCTCTGTCTCTCTCTGTCTCTCTCTGTCTCTCTCTGTCTCTCTCTGTCTCTCTCTGTCTCTCTCTGTCTCTCTCTGTCTCTCTCTGTCTCTCTCTGTCTCTCTCTGTCTCTCTCTGTCTCTCTCTGTCTCTCTCTGTCTCTCTCTGTCTCTCTCTGTCTCTCTCTGTCTCTCTCTGTCTCTCTCTGTCTCTCTCTCTGCCTCTCTCTATCTCTCTGTCTCTCTCTGTCTCTCTGTCTCTCTCTCTGTCTCTCTCTCTGTCTCTCTCTCCCTCTCTCACTCCCTCTCTCTCCCCCCCTCTCTTTCTCTCTCTCTCTCTCTCTCTCTCTCGCCCTGGCACCAGACGTTGACCAAACCATACATATTATGTAATGGCTAAAATACCCTTTTGAGATCACATTCATCAAATCCTCATCGGCAAATATCAACATATTAACGAGCTCATTATTCATTTCAAGCCTTTTTTGTTTATCGATTTCCACTTTCGTCATATATCATCATTGTAGTTACTCGTACACATATATTAAATAGGTTATAAGTTCATGGTTGGTAATAATGTCATTAGTAATAATACACTGATTAATTTCCAAGATAATAAGATAGTTGTAACAAATCGGTTAGTCCGCCCGGACAAATGATTTTCAGGACAACATTTGTGAGAATTCACATAATAAAATAAAATTAGAAAGCTTACGTTTCAGCACGTTACTTTTGAAATATATTTTTAAATGGTTTATTGTTCAAGGAGACATTTGTTCAGAGTTATTGCTTAATAACTTTGAACACTAGTATCTCCTTGAATAATGCTTAAACTCTTTTTCCTAGAAATGCTACTAGCCCTCTTATATAAACCCCCAGCTCTCTGAAGACGAGGTTAGAAAGTATTCGGTCCGGTTAGCGTAAACATCTAAGTTGTTGAATTCTTAGAGGCACTGTCTCGGCATTCTGGTGGTCTATCCGATTATTTGCTTTATTTTTTTCATTATTTTAATACTTATATTTTAATCGTTTAAACTTAACAATACCATTAATTTTAAACCGTCTTACTTAACGTGTGTAAACCTTTATCTCTAAGAGCTAACAGCTAAGATCCAGACTAATTACAAAATGCCTGATCAGTCAATTGGTAAGTACTGATACATATCATTTAATTCACATATCGTAATGATGAACCCTTGAAAACACTCACGCCTAGTACCCGAACTCCTTTAGTGAGAAATCTCATTTCAGTTTGAGATCAGGCTTCATATTATAACAGGCTCGCTACCTAGTTGATAATAAAAGCTACGATATTAAACTAACGTATCAGGGGCTTGCTACATAGTCATAAGCATGTTGCAATATACTTATGAGTAACGTATAAGGCACATTAGTCCATTTATTTGAAATCGATTATACCATTAATATCAAAGAGAGCCAGGATTGTGTCTACAAACAATGAGGTACTTCTTTTTATTATTGATGTTTTGTTCTTCTTTCAGTGCTTCAACAGTTTACTACGTTTTAAACTTTATTTCAAATGATATTTAAGTTTAGAAGAATTAGAGTATTTTTCCAATTTAAGTTTCATGTACATTTGTCCAACCATAATTTTATAAAATGATACCTATGTCAACCCTACTGCTTGGAAACAGTTCTGAAGTCAATTTAGATTCTCATTTAACAAATGTTCACCGTGGTTTACCGCATACAGACGTTATTGCCCTACAAACTCTCGTAACTTTTCAGAATTTTCCTCAAAAATATCACCAGCTTTTACTAATTACCGATTTTAATTTACGTGAAAAATTAACACTCTAGATATTACGAAATCATATATCCTTTTGGCCACCGTTCTGTACGCCACAAAAACCTTCTCTTATTTGCCAGTGGCGATTTTGTTCCACAACAAACATTAACGAATTAGAAGTTTAAAATACTGGTTTTCCAGTAATTTTTATTTCTTATTTTTTAGTGTGGACGGAAATATAAGTTCAGTTAATAGAACATTATTTACAGACATACATACAATCCTTTAAAATAACGTTCCTTATATAAGGGTTCTAAACATTTGTTGTTAATAATATCTGAGTTTTAATGGCCTTAACAAAACCCACAAACAATATAATATTAGCATTTAAATTTGGGGTTTATATAAAACTTTAACAGCAATGTGAAGTCAGTCCTGTTGTACGTATGTGAGATTTGGCGAGTACGGAAACTATAACCAGCAAATAACAAACATTTACATACAAGGTGTCTCAAAAGAAATTTTATATTTAGTGGATCGATTAAAAAAAAAAGTAAGCCGTATATAGAAAAAATGTTTATTAATTATTAAAATACACTTTTTGGGGATTTATTTCTTAAAAATAATATCGTCTAAATGTAGACCCTCGCGTTCTCGGCACTCATTTAATCGAACAGTAAAATTACTTATGACGTCTCGGCAGGTGGACTCAGGGATGGCTGCCATTTCGTGACGGATATTTTCTTTCAAATGCGCCAGTGAAGTCGGTTTATTGGCGTAAACTTTAGATTTAAGATAACCCCATAGGAAAAAGTCCATAGGGGTTAAATCTGGACTGCGTGGAGGCCAATTTATGTCACCTCTCCGCTCAATTACCTGATTTACGAAATTAAGCCTCTGACTGGCATCTTGGGGCTTTAATTCTTGCACCAATTGAATTTTGTAGGGGTGCAGCTTTAGGTCTTTGTGCATAATGCGATGTAATGATGATCTATACATATTTAAAGCACTTGCGCGCTTCCGAATTGAAAGGTTCGGGTCGTCACGGACAGACTGATTAACATTCTCCACGTTTTCTACCGTTCTTGATGACCTTATGAAAATTACTTATGACGTCTCGGCAGGTGGACTCAGGGCTGGCTGCCATTTCGTGACGGATATTTTCTTTCAAATGCGCCAGTGAAGTCGGTTTATTGGCGTAAACTTTAGATTTAAGATAACCCCATAGGAAAAAGTCCATAGGGGTTAAACCTGGACTGCGTGGAGGCCAATTTATGTCACCTCTCCGGGAGATCAATTTGCCTGAGAAAATTTCACGAACACGTGGCAGAGACATATTGGACGTGTGTGAAGTTGCTCCGTCCTGTTGGAACCATGTTCTTTGGTTATAGCCAGGAAAGTTTTGCAGTTCAGGTACCAAGAAGTTGTCTAACATCTCCACATAACGCTCTGAATTCACTGTAACTGCACGCCCCCTTTCGTCTTCAAAAAAGTAAGGGCCGATAATTCCTCGCGCCGACATCGCAGCCCATACGGTCACTTTAGGCGAATGTAGGGGTTTCTGATGTTTGCGTTTCGGATTCATTGCACTCCAGTAGCGGCAGTTCTGCTTATTTACGTGGCCATTAAGATGAAAATGAGCTTCATCCGAAAACAAAATGTTGGTAAACGTTGAAAATCGCTCAATCACCTGATTTACGAAATTAAGCCTCTGACTGGCATCTTGGGGCTTTAATTCTTGCACCAATTGAATTTTGTAGGGGTGCAGCTTTAGGTCTTTGTGCATAATGCGATGTAACGATGATCTATGCACATTTAAAGCACTTGCGCGCTTCCGAATTGAAAGGTTCGGGTCGTCACGAATAGACTGATTAACATTCTCCACGTTTTCTACCGTTCTTGATGACCTAGGTCGCCCGGATTTTGATTTATCCAGCGTTGTACCAGTCTCTTCAAACTTTTTAACCCAATGTCGAATGAGAGGAATGCTTGGCGCATCATTTAAGTGGCGAAAACCTCGAATACTGCAGAATTTTCTACCCGCTACAGTCGCCGAATCACCGTTTTTGTAAAACTCTCGCACGCATAACGCGCGGTCTGCTCCCGAGAAACGCTCCATAGCGACTGAATTCCCAAGAGCCAGGCTACCGATTGACATAACCCCCGCGCCCCTCGGATACGTTGCGTTCACGCAGTAAGCTAAATAAATATAAAATTTCTTTTGAGACACCTTGTACTAATTAATGTTTGCGAATTATAGTTAATACGCACTAATAAATAATTATGGCAGTTCACAGAAGAAACAGAGATTCAACAAAAAATTATGAAATGCAAATGTAAGTGGATTGGTCATACTCTTAAGGCGCCTACAGACGGCGCGGCAAGTCACGACCAATGTTTACATTTGTAAACATTGGTCGTGAATCGAAACAAGCTCCGCGGATCGTGTGTATAGGCAACAAGTCACAAGTCAACACCGTACGCTGGGCTTGACTCTGGCCTAGGGATGGGAAAAAAACATCGATGTACCGAAAATTGTTATTCCTCCAATCCCTGGATTTTTGTAAGTTGTCATTAGCTATTTTTTTATATACTGTAGTTGGCACAAGAGTAGAAAGGGTACAAGATGGATACATGAAATGGATTATGGGATTAGACAGAACGACGCCAGTATATATAGTGAGAGAAGAAATGAAGAGGGAAAAGCTGTGAGTAGGAGCCGGGGCGAGGGCGGCGAAGTACGAGGAGAAAATCAGAAGGGACGAAAGAAGGAAGATATTAAGAGAAGGCTGGGAAGAAATAATGAAGGAAGAACAAAAGGGTAAACTGTCGGAATGGGGAGAAACAAGGAAAGAGTATTATTGGAGATGTGGGATGGACATAAGGGAAGCTGAGCGAAAGAGAAATGGAAGAAGAAACATAGTAGAAGAATTGAGGAGGAGATACAAGGAGGTACAGGAGCAGGAAAGAACAGTAAGAATAGACAATTCAAGGAATGTGAAAAGGTATAGAGAGATAAGGATGGTAGGAATACCTAAATATTTGAAAGGGAGGAGAGGAAAGGCAGCTGGCAGAGTTAGAAGGATTGCCAGATTAAGATGTGGAAATGAAGAACGGAGTAATAGGTATTGGGCAAAACCAGAGGATAGGATATGCAGAATGTGCAGGGAGGAGGAAGATTTCTTGGAACACCTAACGAAAAGATGTGGAAAGATGACAAAATGGGAAGGAGAGATAAAGGAGCTGTTGAGTGAAGAAGGAAAGGGAGAAAGGTGGGTGAGAGTACTCGAGGAAAGAAGGAAGGAATGCGGAGAGGCAAGACAGAACTGAGAACAGGAAGAAAGAGAGGGAAAGGAGGAGGAAAGAAAAGAGGGAAGAGAAGCGAAGAAAGAGGAGAAGAAGAACTGGAGTCAAGAAGGAAGGAGACCGGAGACGGAAGCCGAAAAGAGAATAGGAAGAAAGAGAGGAACACCGGAGGAAAAATGTAGAAGAAGAAGAAGAAAGAATGTCATAAAATGTATTATTTTATTATTATATGATTTTCCAATGTACTAGTTAAAACCCTAAACTCCGCAAGACCTAGGGGAAATAAAGAATTATATATATAAGTTTATGATCTATCTAAATAGGGGCCCTCGATTTCAGTTAACTTTAATCGTTATATAATCACAGTTTACTTCTTTATCCCATTTACGTTTACTCACGGTTGGTTGTCTAAGTACTGGGAGTGCTATATTAGTCGTGACGTTCGAAACACGAAAAGCAAATAGCAAGTAGTGTGGAGTTGCACAGAGTTGAAGAAAATCGTAAGCAACTGATTCACATTCTGATTAGTAAACACGTAAAGAAAACAATTTAAGGCTGAAAAATGTTGTATTTCTCTAAGGCACTGATTCGAATCAAACCAAATAATAATTTAATGAAATACTATCCGCTGAAAATGATCCAATTAAGCTTTAACTACAAGCACCGTTGGGTATTTTTAAAACCAATATTTGTTCATTTTATTGGTTAGTTAATTATCGCATTTATGTATCGGGATGTGAATATGTATAGATTATATGAACTAATTAATAACATTTTCACTTATGGAACAAGGTTTGTGTAGTCAGTTTTCAATGCGTGTACCCGTTCAGCAATTGTTTGTGCTGGTTCAAAAGTTTTAACATGACATAACACGGTTATATGATCGCATTAATGTTTATTGATGCTTCGGTATTTTTTTTTTCATGGATTTTGTTTTATTTTCAAAAATTTTGTTTTGTTCTTCCATGAATTATTTGTTTTATGTTTTAATTGGATCTCGACCTATGACCTCTTATTCATTACATATGGGTAATTAAAGTTATTTATGTACAGCAATAACTAAGGCTCTATGAGTCATATTCCATTTATACCGTTCTCTTGTGTGCTCTAAGCTAGATTATGGATGTCTAGCTTATGGGTCAGTTAAGCACCAAGAGAAACGAATTCTTGACATTGTATATCACACTGGCGTTAGATTGTCCACAGGTGCATTTCACACCAGCCCGGTACCAAACTGCTGCGTGAAGCAGGCGAGCTGTCACAGTACAGTCTTAAGTAAAATTGTATCCTTGCGATATATGGCTGCCCTCACAGCCAAGCCAGATCAACCTGATGTGACCCTATGCTACGAAATAGGCATATAGAGACATCACAGAAAACTAAGAGCCAACAGGCCCTTTGGTCTGAAGACTCTCGACATTTTAAGTAATATTGATTATAATATGCCCGAAATAATAATAATAATAATAATAATAATAATTTATTTTCAAATAAAAATAAATTACACAGTTTACATGAGAACATACAAATTGTTACACCATTATGAGCAAAGCTCAGTGCATGGCGGTATCTTAATACATAATTTGTTCTTGTGTACGCTTGTGCTGGTCTAAAGGTGTGCTCATTTATATTAGAACGTAATACTATGAACAGACAGATGTAAATACAGGTACATGTATATAAATTTAAAGAAATAAAATAAATATATAAATAAATAGATAAAATTAATAACAATAATAATTTTAGATATAAAGTTTACAAAACAGTACAGGCAAAGGTTATGAAGATTTACTTAATATGTTGAGAATTTCTGACTTACTAAGTGAAATAATCCATTTCTTAATAATTTTTTTACAATTTTTAGGATGTATGTTGATATTGTTAACAATACAATATTTTCTTAAATGATTGTAGATTTTGGATATGATAAAAAAATGCACATGTTAGCTTTTGTTTTTGGTGTTTAAGAGGTACTGCTAATTTATTAGTGACAGCTGGAGTAGAGTAACAGTGGTCGTGTACTTCAATAACAGTGCTTTCTTTTGTAATCTGCTTGGCAATTGCTTCCACATATAATTGGTTTATGGAGAAAATGCCAGTTTCAGTGAAAACCAACTCCGATGGAAATCTCTTTGGTTTAAATGTCATTATTTTAATGATAGTTTTTTGCAATATTTTTAGTCTATTGATATGAACGTTAGATGTTCCACCCCAAGCTAGTATTGCATATTGTAAAATTGACTGTACTAAGCCATAATAAAATGTTTTTAATTTTTCCACAGGAAGAATATCACGTACCTTTTTAAAAATATATATATTTTTGCGAATTTTATTACACACTTGCTCAATGTGGAAATTCCATCTGAGGTGATTATCTATTATAACACCTAAATATTTGATGTGGTTTAGTTCTGTTATTATAGATGTACAGTCACAATTGCTTGGATTAGTGCAGTTAAATTCGTGAAATACGATAGATTCAATATGGGGTTGAGTACTTATACTACAGGAGAATGTTAGGAAATTCGATTTATCCGCATTTAATGGTAGCTTATTTATATCCAGCCAAAGTTTGACTTTTTTTAAGTCCTCCATATCTATATACTTGACTTGGTTCCAAGACTCGGCTTCTATATACATGACAGTATCATCGGCGTAGGACATTATTTTAGAGCCTAGTTTAAGTGTCAACATGTCATTAACGTACATTATGAATAATAAGGGCCCTAGCACAGTGCCCTGAGGAACCCCAGACGAAATTGTTTTTGCCGAGCTTTGAACACAATTTATACTGGTTGTTTGTTTAATTTTGTGTGTTGCTCCACGATGGACGCTTTCGCGTTCTCTTGTTTTAATATCTATTAATCGTTTGAGTCCCAATGAGAAATAAACGTCCCAAATGTTAACGATGCTGTGAAGGATATAAATGCATTATAAATTCTTTCTCCCAGTGGTAACTTGGCATCGTAATAGCTATTCCCTCCAAATATTGGCGGGGTTGATCTATCAGACCAACTATAGGGTTAATTGGTATGGACCGAAGAAGTAGTAAGTGATGGAAATAAGAATTTTACAGTTTATTTATGACAGTTGCAAACATTTCCTGCGAAATAAAAAGAAGAAAAGGAAAAAAAGAAAGAAAAAATGTGTTTCCTCTTCCTGAATTTGTTATGGTAAGTAACACACCAATGTCATTAATAAATGGAAATATGGAAGACCATTTACCAAATCAAAATTATCCGTTGTACCAAAAATAAGAAGAAAATCAGAACTACTACGCCTTGTGTGGCAAACAATATTCCATTATGAAAAAATTTATTTATTGGCTATCACAAATAACATTTTTGGTTCTTACATTGTAATATTTTTCGTAATAAATTATATTTCTCATATATTAGTTATTTTATTTTTATACTAGTGGAACATATGTACCCCATTCTTAATACCCAGTCGGACATATATACCACCCCAAATCCCACCCTTATGTAAATTTTCCTGCAAGTATTGTTTTTGACTTATTCGCAACTGTATCTAAAGGTATACTAACAGATTCATTCAAAGAACGCAAAAATTTAATTGGGACTCAAAGGGTTAATCTAGTTTGATAAAGATACTAAGCTGCTTTAGGTTCTTACCACTGGTCCTTAAGTTCGAGATGCTATCATTTTTACTGACAGAGCAAAATTCGGACCAAGGTTGAATGTGCCTTCTGTACTGTAGTAATAGCTGACAATACAGGTGATTGACACCATAGTATGTTGCAATTGGTAACATGCTATATTGCTATATTTCCAATATATATTGTCAGCAATTATACAGTATATAGAATAAGACATATGTAACATGTAGCCAGTAATTAGACATAAGTAATTAGTGTAGATGTTGGAGATGAATATATAATATTTAAACTCTAAATTATGTTGTTTATTTCTCGAACCTAACCGGACATTACATGGCGATCCTGCCAGTGGAAATAAAATAATAGTGTTAAAAATATGTAATAAATGATATGTGATAAATGATAATAAGAACCACAATTAATATAATTAATAAGTGAAAAAAAAAAAAAAAAAATCTGAGAAATGGGGAGTACAACTTCAAAGAAAGAGAGTTACTTCAAGAAATCAACAGGAACGAACTCCAGAATTCCAGAGAACGAGTGTGAGATTCCAGCGTCACCTACCACGTCATCCAGAGAAGCCAACGCATCGCCCTGATTAGTGAAGTGTAAGTGAATGACCTTTTTGTGAAGTGCAAGTGAACAAAACTCAACTATGTTGCAAAATAAGGAGACGTAAGCAAACAGACAATAACTTTTATTTTTAATATTAAGCATTTTTTTAAAATTGCATTATGAATTAAAAGAAATAATAGATTTCGTAATTAGGAAATTTTTGTTAGATTTGTGTTTAATTTTAATAGATGGGATCCAAATTAGAAAAAATTAATGAAAAATTAAAAGACATTAGAAACTATTTAATAAAACCAAATCCAAGTAAAAGTAAACGTATAGAAAATAAGAAAATTTTAGAAGCAAAAGATTACTATAAAGAATTTGAAGCTGTTATTGATGTTTTAGATAGTCAAATAAAACATAAAGAAATTCAGGAAAAGGATATTAATAAAATTAAATCATTAACATCAGAAATTAATAAAATCTACAAATTAATATTAGATTTTATACCAGTTGAAAATTCTGAATTCGAAATGGGTACTAAATTTGATTTAAAGGTTGCTTTGAGCCTTTTGCCCATTATGAAAGATAATGAGAAAGAGACTCAACAACTTATAGATGCAATAGAATTTTATGATTCCATGCTTGATGATGAAAGTAAGTCACTTTTGATAAATTTTGTGCTTAAATCTCGATTATCACCAGGAGCTAAATTACGACTTAATACTAACTACGCCTCTGTTGAACTCTTAGTGCAAGATATGAGAAAACATTTCTTAACTAAAAAATCAGATACTGCTTTACAAACAAAATTACAAAAAACTAGGCAAGGAAGTAAATCAATTCAAGATTTTGGCAAAGAATTGGAGGAATTGTTTGTCGATTTAACAATTTCGCAAGCCGACGGTAATACAGACAATTATCAAATTTTAAAACCTTTAAATGAGAAAAATGCCATTAAAAGATTCGCAGACGGTCTAAGAAATCCAAAATTAAGTACAATAATTTCATCCAGAAACTACAGATCATTAAAAGACGCGATAAGAGCAGCAGAAGATGAAGAAGTATCGCGGAACGATGACCCCCAAATATTTAATATAACTAATCGGAATAGAAGTCGAGGTAGTTACCACAATACCAGATATCGTAACCATTTTGATAATAATTTTCGTTACAATAGAAATTTTGCAAGTACGAGTAATTACAATAAGAATCAAAATTATCAAAGAAACTCGACACCAATGAAATACAGAACAAACCCACGTCAGCACAACTCGCGAAATGAAACACGATCCAGTCGTGGCAGATTTAATCGCGGTAGTATTAATTATGTTAATAGTGAGGTAGGTCAAGCGGGTCCAAGTTCAAAATCTGATTCATCACAATCAGCCCTAAATTATTTTTTTCGAGACTAATTCTATTTACTGCAACTTTGATGCAAATTTAAGTTGGATTATATGTAATGTAAATCATAAAAAACAACATTTTCTCGTAGATACCGGCGCATCATTATGTGCAATAAAATATGAATGTGTGGATTGTGATATACCTATTTTTAAAAACAGTATAGACATTAATGGAATTGGAGGAAAATTAAAATCTGAAGGTTATGTAAATTTAAAATTAAAAGTAGGAAATTTGATATTTGAACAAAAATTTCATGTATTTAAAAATTTAAATTGTACAACAGACGGAATAATTGGTAGAGATTTTCTTAAAGAATATCAAGGTATTATTAATTTTGAACAAAATAATATATCACTGATGAATGGGCCTAATGAAGTAACATTACCTTTAAATTCAGATACTACAGATACCATAATATTGCCCCCTAGATGTGAAATTATTCATTATGTGCAAACAAACTTAACAGAAGATTGTGTGATTGAAGGTAAAGAATTATGCGAAGGTGTTTTCATGGCCAATATAATTGTTAAACCTCAAAATGGAAAAATTCCTGTCAAAATTCTTAATACGCGCGAACAAGAAGTTCAGTTAAAAAATTGCATTCCAGATATAGAAAAATTAAATCAATTTAATATTTGTACATTAGATAATAATAATGTTTCCGTAAATCGTGTTAAAAAATTATTTGACTTATTACAGCTTAATTATTTGAATAAAGAGGAACAAATCGCTATAGAAAAAATATGCGCAAAATTTTCGGATATATTTCAGTTACCAGAAGATAAATTAACAACTACAAATATTTACAAACACACTATCCAATTAAAAAATAACGTTAGTCCAGTTTATGTAAAGCCTTACAGACTTCCACATAGTCAAAAAACCGAAATTGAAACCCAAATTCAAAAAATGTGCGATAACGACATAATTGAAGAAAGTCAAAGTGAGTGGTCTTCACCAATACTATTAGTTCCCAAAAAGATAGGCAATAGCGGAGAAAAGGGATGGCGTATTGTATTTGATTATAGACTTTTAAATAAAGTTATTCAAGATGATAAATTTCCCCTACCAAACATAGCTGAAATTCTTGATTCTTTAGCAGGTTCAATTTATTTTTCGCATTTAGACTTGAGCCAAGGATATTATCAATTAGAATTAGATCATGATAGTAGAAAATACACTGCATTTACGACAAATCGAGGACAATATCAATTAAAAAGATTACCAATGGGGTTGAAAACCAGCCCTAGTGCATTTTCACGTCTAATGACAGTAGCAATGTCCGGGTTAAATTATGAAAAATGTTTAGTTTATTTAGACGACTTAATTGTTTTTGGAAGAAACCTCCAAGATCATAATAAAAATCTAATTTCAATTTTTCAAAGACTACGCAATGTAAATTTAAAATTAAATCCTTCTAAGTGTGAATTTCTCAAAAAAGAAATTTTGTATTTAGGTCACGTCATTACAGAACAAGGTATATTACCAGATCCAAATAAAGTTAAAGTTTTAGAAGAATATCCAAGACCTACAAATGCAGATGAACTAAAACGTTTTGTTGCTTTTGCGAACTATTACAGAAAATTTATTCCAAATTTTGCCGAAAAAACTGTGTCTTTAATTAACTTATGCCGTAAAAATACTAAATTTGAATGGTCAGATGACTGCCAAAATTCCTTTGAATTTTTCAAACAAGCCCTTTCTAAACCGCCGATTTTAGAATATCCAGATTTTTCAAAAACCAATGAATTTGTATTGCAAACAGATGCATCTGGAAAGGCCATAGGTGCAGTATTATGTAACAAAAATAAGAAACCAATTGCCTACGCCAGCAGAAGTTTAAATAAAGCTGAATTAAACTACCCTACTATTGAAAAAGAGTTATTAGCTATTGTTTGGGCTGTAAAATATTTTCGTCCTTATGTATATGGTAGACATTTCAAAATTTTTACGGACCACCGACCTCTTGTATATCTTTTTAACATGACCGACCCCACGAGTCGTTTAACAAAATTTAGATTATGTTTAGAAGAATATGATTTTGACATAGAATATGTGAAAGGTAAAGAAAACGTGCTAGCCGATGCTTTGTCACGCATTGTCATAACATCAAATGAACTTAAAAATATACATGAAAATTTAATTGCAGTTTTAACTAGAGCGCAATCGAAGAAAAATATTTCCAATGAAAATTATACTAAATTAGATACTAACGAGAATTCTGCAGGCAAGCGGCCTGATCAACCCAAGATTGTAGAACTTCTCAAAAATCCTACAAATAGTATACAATTATCAATTATGACGAATGAAATATTTAAAAAACTAGATAAAGTAGATCATGTATCTACTAAAACGAAGAGTTTCTATTATGTTCCATCCCTTGGTACTTTATTTTATAATCAAAACACTCGATCAGCACTAACGCGAGACGTATTGTTGAGAGATTTGGTTCTAATATGCAAAGATACTAAAATTCCGGAATTGATTTTTATAAAAAATAAAAATGATGTGCACAATATAGATGAATTATTACATGCTATAAATAAAAATCGCGATTGGGATGGTCCACGTATATGTATAATTAAAAATGTTCAGCGAATATTTGACAATGAAACTAAAAAACTTATTTTAAATGACTTTCACTTACTCCCTACAAGTGGCCATGCGGGAATTAACCGAATGATTAATAATATTAAAAAGTATTATTTTTGGTCAGGTCTTACTAAAGACGTTACTAATTTTGTAAACAAGTGTAGTAGTTGTCAAAAACAGAAACATTCGCGTTACGTGAAAGAACCAATGTGCATAACAACAACAGCTACTCATGCTTTCCAAAAAATATACTTAGATATCGTAGGTCCTATTGAAAAAGATGCGAACGGGTTTTGTTATATATTAACATTACAGTGTGAACTCACAAAATTTGTAGAAGCTTATCCACTACCATCAAAAGATTCAACAACTGTTGCCAAAGCTTTTGCCGAAAATTTCATTTTACGGTACGGAATACCAAAAGAAATTGCTACAGATCGGGGAACCGAATTTATTTCACAAACAATGAAAGATGTCTGTAAAATACTCAATATCAATCAATTACATTCAACTGCTTATCATCACGAGAGCATAGGTTCTCTTGAAAATTCCCATAAACTCCTAGGTGCGTATTTGAGAATACAAACACAAAATCAAAATATAGCTTGGAGTACTTGGATTCCATATTGGTGTTTTTCATTTAATACAGCAGTACATACCGAAACAAAATATACCCCTTTCGAATTAGTATTTGGTAGAATTTGTACCATTCCGAATAATTTAATGAGTCATGTTGACCCATTATACAATTTTAATGATTACTCGTTGGAAATGAAATTTAGATTACAACGAGCACAAGAGGATGCCCGTAATAATCTAATAGCAAGTAAAGTAAATAGAAAAAAGATGTACGATAAAACTTCCAACCCTGTTAAATATAATGAGAATGATTTAATTTTAATTAAAAGCGAAGTAGGTAATAAGTTAAGTAATTTGTATGATGGACCTTATGTAGTTATTAAAGATTTGGCGCCAAATGTTTTAGTAAATAAGAATAATAAGCAAATACTTGTCCATAAGAATAGAACTAAGTTATATAGAATTTAAGTATTACTATAGAAATAAAAATATATTGTAGAATTAATATTTTTATTTTTTCCCCCAAGGGAGGTGTACTGTAGTAATAGCTGACAATACAGGTGATTGACACCATAGTATGTTGCAATTGGTAACATGCTATATTGCTATATTTCCAATATATATTGTCAGCAATTATACAGTATATAGAATAAGACATATGTAACATGTAGCCAGTAATTAGACATAAGTAATTAGTGTAGATGTTGGAGATGAATATATAATATTTAAACTCTAAATTATGTTGTTTATTTCTCGAACCTAACCGGACATTACACTTCGTTATCTGGAAACCATGCCATCAATTTCAGTACTCAATAACGAAGGTGTAAACTGCTGAGCTGTATGCTATTTTCAAAGCCCTGTTTTTTTTTTTTTTTTTTTTTCTTCATAGCAAAGTCATTCAAGTGTTCCCATGTCGGACTCACTGAGCGCTTTAAACAGTATTCAAGATCCAGATCCAGTACATCCTCTTACTAAAGATCCGGTTGCTACTCCACAATTTGAACGTTCAGAATGTGATGGTAGAGCTGTTTTGGATCCCGGGACATGTTGGTATTAAAGACAATGAAACGGATGATGTAGCTGCAAAGGTCACGCCCCACAGACCTATGATTGATGTGACTTTCATATTTCTAGATGACGGAAAGAGTCACCTGAAATATAAAGTGTTAGCCAATGGCAACATGAATGGAACAGCATCCAGTTGGGACAAAATAAAGGAGACGTTAAATCATGGGGTTCTTTCTTCAGGATTAACCGCAGGGGGGAAACCTCCATTACACGCGTCCGCATAAACCACTGAAGGTGGACTCATGGACGCCTCCAATTTTTGAGACGTGTATCACAGATTTTTTGTGTTACACGTGCTAGATGACAATACCATCATTACATTTCTGTTACTCCTGGAACATAGACTGAATACTTTTGGTGGCTACGGCGTACAGTATGTATAATAAGACGTCCTTGTTGATTTTTGGCGAACTATAAGAGAGAAAAGAAAAAACTAAAAATAATTTAAAAATTTACTGTAAATATTATTACGCTACTACCTAATAATTGGTCCAATCTCCATTATTATAAATTTCCATTATTGCTTGGCATCTTTTCGGTACGCTTTTTACCAGCTTTTTTGGAATAAGACTTTGGCAGTGATCTCTATATCTGCCGTATTTGACGAGTTAGCTGAACCAAATTTTTAAAGTTTTTTGTTCGAAGCTTATATTTCATGTACCCTCCTATTCATCCAACCATAAAAACTAGATTCATCAGAGAAAACCACACTTCAATCGCGGTCTAAATTTTCCTTGGCCCAAGCGAGTCGTTTTTCAACATGTTTTACCGATAACATTTGATTTTTTGGTGCTCCTCAATTTAATATCATTTTCAATTAAACGACTTCTCAGGGTCATTAGACTTAACTTTATGTTCTTTTTTAGTAAAATTGCTGGATATCTACGTAAAGATAACAAATATTTTAAAAACGTTAAAAATAACTTTATCTTGTTTTTAGTGGTCACTTTTTTTAATCCACGATTAGGTAAATCGTCAAATTTTTTATTAATTTTATAACGTTACACCCAATACTTCACAAAGTCTACTGACTTGAGCAGATATTTTGCTGAACTTGAAAAGAACATTTTTGGCCCTTTTAACTAACCTAACCTAACTAAGCAATTTTTATTATTGGGTGTATTAGGTATTAATGTTCATATCATGTTTGAACCTTATTATTATTTGTGCATCATGAGTCTAAAGCATGTATGTCTTATTATACAGACTGTAGATATGAGGGATGTTGTTTCACGTATCGTGGTTAACCAATCACGAAATATTTTACTGATTTCATCCGGCCTTGTGAATAATCAACTGGTTTGGATAATTTTCTTCGTAGTTGTTTAAAGTTATAACTTCTAGTCCCACTTTTCAGTAATGAAATCATGCTTCTGCTTCCGAAAGTCATGTGCAATAAATAAAATGAATGTAATATTACTAGTGGATATATTATCGTATAAACGACGTTATAAAAGTACAATATTCCACGATAAAATCTCATGCAACAAGAGTAGAAGTCGTTTAACCATTACGTAAGGAAAATGATACGTAGTATATATTATATGGTTTGAAAATTCGCGGCAGGATTCAACCGTCACATTCGCAAACTGTCTAACATTGCAATATGATATTCACATCATGACTTGCAAGGTTTTCCAGTAGAAAGTAAACAAGAAAATCTTGCATACCAAATGTTTAAAGATGTGATTCTTCTTATTTTAGTTAGTTAGTTAGAAAGACATGTTGAAACTGTCAAAGTTACTGCGTATTACATGCGCAGACCGATTGCAAACAAACAAACAAACAGACAAACACAGTAATTCATCAGCAAATATACCAGCACTAATGTACCACATACACCAGGTGTAAAGTGAACGATATTCATTTCAAAATACAGTAGCTTTGTGTCGTACACGATATGCTGACATATTATACGACAACTCTTGTGTAAATTCTCTAATATTTAGTTTATCAGGTAGTGTTATCCCTATGTTTTATCTACTGACACCTATGAGGAAATTTACTAAGCCACTGAAAGCTCGCTTTGTTTATTCAGTCTCAAAAGCTCACATCTGCCATCATTGTATCTATGCATTATAAGTTTTATCAACAGCGAATAAAAAATAATAGATGAAACAACATAATATGAATGACGAGTAATATCTAAACCAGCCATTCTAAAAGTGTCGGATGTGGCAGATCTCTGGGCATCACTGTCAATCTTTCAGAGCATTTAGTATAGTAACGTGTGATTCAAAAAAAAGACAATATTAATAGTCGCCAGGGTAAGCCTTGGAAAAACTTCAATATGGGGCATATCGAAGATAATCAATCAACAAAAACAAAAACTATATTTTGTCATTTTTTGACAATTAAGCATGTTTAAAGAATTTGTGTTTAATAATTTAGATCAGGGGTTAGCAACTGGTGGCCCATGACGCATGCGGCGAATGATTTTATGCACTCCACCAATAAGCAACAATAATTTTTTTCTTTTCTTATCCAGCGTAGCCAACACATTACTGCCGAGCATATTTAAGCTGTTACACACTAGATGTATTCATGCCGAGTTAAATACTTGTAAACCGGTGTAAACAAGAACTCCTTCTTCTGCATTTATTGGTTTAGGCTTTCGCCATTCAACCATAATTAGCTTGTATTAAACATTATAGGAGTCTTCATCAATACACTTTTGCATGCGTTTGAACCAATTTTCGAAGCACTTTTTCCACTCCGATTGACGCACTTTGTGTTATGTGGGATCCAACATATATTTTTGATGGTCAAATGTTTATGCAATAGTGAATGTATGCTGGTCCCACTAATGGCCATGGATACCTCAATCTCTCTCTAAGTCACATGACGATCTTGCATTATGAGTTACTGAGCGAACTACGGACACGACTGAAACCAGCAAGCCATCGATAAATAGTAGTCATTGATGGTGCTTCATCGCCAAAAGTCGAATTGAGTCCATCGATGCACTGTTGTTGGGTTAATCCATGTCGAAAGTTGTAAAAAATAATCACTCGAAAATGTTTAATTCCATTTTTAGCCGAGATATTTTTTTTTCAAGTTACTGTAAACAACGACAATAGCGTTCGTACGTCAAAACGTTCTGAGTACGAAAACTGTCGAAAATGTCAAAATTTACGTTAGAAGCGTCAGTTGCCAGACGGCGGCACTAGTTTAGCGCAATCCCGAAATATAAGAGGCGTATTACTATCTTCATTGTTGATGCTAAAATCCTATATGTTGTGTCTGTGGGCGCAGCCAATATTTATTTATTTATTTATTTATTTATGTAATTGAGTTGTATACAGGACGAACCTAAAAACTACAACTTCGATTGCTATACATTACAATATAGTAACTTTATATTTAACAAATTAAGCCATTAAGACGGTAATTGGATAATTGATAAATAATAAGAAAAAACAAATATATATACAGAAGAATGAATTAATTTTCATTAATAGTGCTTTGAACACTAAATGTATGAAGGCGACGTTTTATAGTGTTTAAACTCAAATGAAACGGATCTGCCTCCAATAATATATTATTAAATGTAGAAACTAATCGGTTTAAGGGGGCGTTTTGGGCATAGTTACTCCTAGCAAAAGGTTGTCTAAAAAGGTATTTATTTCTTAAGTTGCGAAGTGGTATATTTAAATTTATATTCATAAGGAGATACGGTGAATCAATTAAGTTTTTAATAATTTTAGTAAGAAAAATTACATCATTGTTCATGCGTCTGCAATGCAAGATAATCATTTTGAAATAATAACATCTTGATAAGTATGAAACATGTGATATTGGGAAGCGATAACTCAAATAATTCAGAAATTTCTTTTGAATTGATTCTAAGCGACGATCATATACATTATATCTGGGATTCCATATAACGGAACAATAATTTAAATGGCATAAGACAAAGGCGTCATAAAGTGTTATAAATGTATGGTGATTTTTAAATATTTTGCATATTCTAAATATAAATCCTAGATTCTGGTACGCTTTCTTACACACATGATCATGTCCTTTGGCAATATGGCAGCAAGTGAGAAAGGAAGTGGCAGATATTCACCTGATTTTAGGGCAGTTGGGAATCTTCTTCATAGGAAAAGCATGCAAAGAGTAGGTGATGAGGATCTACTACCTCACCACAACTTCACTTAACAAGAAATTAGGATCATAGAAAATAAGAATTACAAAAGGCAATATGGCCCACCAGATATCTTAAAACTAAATATAAAAGCTCATTAAAAAGTATTGCGCAGCTAGGCAATTTAGTGTTTTACATGGAGTTTTAGCTTGCATCTAGTTTTAAGACATTTATGTAACCGGGCATAACTGTTTAAAGCAAAATTTACTCAATAGCTCTGTAACGTCAAAGGTTATGTGAGTTGTTCTAACCTTCCAAATTTATTCAAGACATACGTGATTATTTCTCGACCTACTCTGACCATATATTTTTAATCACACTTTATAATACAATGTGATTGCAAATCAGCTGTAGCCACCACAGAACCGATCGCAACCACAGAATACGTAATAAAATAAGATACTTTTTATCATATTTTAAAATTTTGTAATTAAATCAAGAACTTTAATTGGCGCTACAACATACCAAGCGCTCATCCATATAATAAATTTTGATATATTGTTTTCACTTTTATGTGCGCTGTTTATCATTCAAATAAGAATCTCATGAACGCTTTGCGCAGTTGCGCGCAAATCGGCGTGTTTGGTTTGCACGCGGATTTAGTATGCGTGCGCTATTCGTTCGAATTAAGCTAAAGTCGGCGCGTTAGCAAGAGCAGCAACGAGAGAGCTTTGCTCTGGTCCATTCATCCTATCGGCTTTTTAAAGTGATTCGTGATACAATAATGTTTAAGAACCACTGCTGTACATTATTATTGTATAAACCATTTTCATTATTTTACCATGTGTAGTTTTTCTAATCTTATATATTTCCTATTTATAAGAATCTCTTTTTTGTTAAACCATGCGGCTTTTGGTTTCGATTTGAAAAAAATAAATTAATTTAAATTGCATTTCGGGACCATATTTTTTCTTAATCTCGACCTAGATCTGTATCAAGATTTTCTAGCCCACATTGTGAGGGTATAAAACGATATTTCTTTTCAGATATAACTCTTTTGGAGGTGATTTTTTTAGTCTAAGAAAGCACACTTGATTACAAGTTAAGCTATTAAATAAAAAACCTTAAAATAATTCAGCTCTTACCAGCGATGAAGTTCAATCTTTGCTGAAAAATTTTGACAATGATTTAATAAGTTGATTCAATAAAATCTGAAAATATGTTTATTTTAGTAGTAAATTTTTTGGTTTCCTTCAATATGTTCCAATTTTCTCAAGTACTGTGCTACGCTCATACATCAAGCTCCTTTTATTAAATTTACATTCCTTATTCCTTTATCCTTCCATTCTCTTCTCTTTTATTAACACTCTCTCTATCTAATCTATATATATATAATCTAAATTATAGTTACTCGACCAATTATTATAAAGGATAGGCCATTAGTTAGCAATAACATTTTTTTGTAATTGGATGAAAAGAATATCAAATTGCAAGTTAATAATAGAGCCATGCGTGGATACGTTTTTCTGTAATCGCATCCACATATCCAGTAAATATTTGCGCATCCGTCCCGCATTCGCAAAAATATCCGCACAACAGGATTTGCTGTCAGTTTTGAAACAACTAACATATTTCGCCTTATTTGGTATGTCGCTGCTCTAAAATTTTTGCATTTTATCAAATATTACTGGGTCTAGAAAATAGTTTTCTATCTAATGCCGTACTGAGATTGTGTATACAAAAAATAAGGATGCAAATTACAACTATTCTTTTTTGTTTAATGTAAAACTTTAAACAAAAATGTCTGAAAATCTTAGTTTTTTTAAGTTATTTCACTATTTTAGATCGGCAAGATTCTGAAAAATAATTAGACAGATTAATTTATCGCATTTAGGGAATTTATTGAATTTATCAATAAATGACAACGAAAGAAATATCATAAAATTTAATATAATAAATACTTAATAATAAAACTAAAATCTTATATTCATCCTATTATTAAAAGATGAAAGTTGTATGACATTTTCAAGAATTTTAAGACTTTTATTTTTTTAAATTTGATATGATCTTCATATGTTAATGTGGAAAATTATAATGGTTACTTTTTATTAATATTTTCAAAAATGCCCAATAAGACAAAACATTAATTAATTAAACATTATAAAATCTTAGGGATCCCTGGGTGCTATCCGAAGTATACAACAACTATACCCAGGAAACTACATAATCGAAAAAACCAAAGAAAACATATACCATATTAGAGATATGGGCAAGGAAATCACGCTAGTGTGGATTCCATCTCATATTGGTATAGATGGCAACGAGAAGGCAGGTACAAAAGCGAAAGAAGATATAACTCCAATACCGATCCCTACTTCCGACTTAAAAACGTCAATCAAAAGATATGTACAAGCAAAATGGCCAGACGAATGGAAAGACACAACTAATAATCATTTACGATAAATCAAAGAAAGGCCAGAACGATGGGAACCAAGACAATACCGACGAGACCAAATTGTAATGACTAGAATGAGACATACTATGTTAAGCCACAAGTACATATTCGATAAAGAAGATCCCAGCACATGTGACAACTGCCATGTTAGGCTATCAGTGGAACATATCCTAATCACATGTCCAAAATACGATCAGCAAAAACAGAAAAACAAGATCCCACCAACCCTTGAAGAAGCACTCTCACCGGAGAGAAAAACCTAAGATTCCACCATTGGCTTCCTGAAAGACATCAACATGTATAGCAAAATATAAACAAAATACTATAAATATATTAAACCTGTAAACAATATAATATGTAACCTTATAAGTAACAATATGAGACCTGAGTACTCTGGTGCTAATAACCTAGATGTTGAGGCACTTAAAATAATAAAAGAAAAAAAAAATTATTCCAGTTTTAACTTAACTCCATTTTTAACTTCCAAACAATAGTATTTGACACGTTTATTCTTGTTAATGAAGAATGTGTCGTGTCCGTAGATGTATGAATCTGGTAGGAAGATGTACGGGTTTCGGACAGCAATGAAAACAACTAGGTCAGCTGACCAGTTTCGGTTGGTAAAATTATTTTAATTCTTTATCAGAACTACAATAGTATAGGACAAGTATAAGTATAAGTAGAAGTATACTAGAATAATATAGATTACAGTATAGTAAATAAGTTATTAAATAAGTTATACAATAGTAATGTATAATATTGGAACTTTTTTTTTTTAATGTATGTCTATAATAATTGAGCAGTCTGAATTCTACAGGGGTAGATCGGTTATAACAAACTTAGTGCCATTTTGTGCAAAATGTTAGCGATTGTTTCGAGCTAAGGCAGCAGGTTTCCGCTGTTTATACTGGCTTTTCGACAAAGTCCATCATCCTACTTTAATCTCAAAACCTGCAAAATTCAGTATAGGTGGAAACTTGTTGCGCTGGCTAGAATCGTATATATTTAACCAAAGTCAGTATGTCGCTTTAAATAATTTCAATTCTCTATTAGTAAACATCACTTCCGGTGTCCCTCAAGGTACGCACGCTGGTCCCTTAATTTTCTCTGTATTCGTTAATGACATTGCATCTTGTTTTCACAACTCAAAATTCTTACTATATGATGATCTAAAAATTTATAAAGAAATCTAAAGAAATGAAGATTGCTTACAGCTACAGACTGACTTGGATAGACTAAGTCAATATTGCCAGAATAATAAAATATCGCTAAATGCTAGAAAATGTAGTTACATAAATTTCACGAGGAATCATATATCGAATATACATAACTAAAATTATTACCTCAATGGAAACATTTTAAAACATGTCTAGGTACGAAGTGAAAGATTTAGGTATAATTTTAGACTCCAAGCTGATTTTTGACAAACACCTAATAGCTTAGTTCTAAGCCACCTGGAATTTGCTAGTGTGGTCTGGAATCCACGCTATCAAAAATATGTTTAACAATAAGAAAAAAACAAAGAAAATTTATTAACCGCCTCAACTACAAATTTAACCGTTTAAATCACTAAAAAAGGTATAATTTCAACCTATATTTCTACAATATTGAATCACTAAAAAAAAAACGAAGGATTGCAAACGATTTAATACTCTTTTTTTAAACTATTAATAATATTATAAATGGTCAGTCAATTATCCCGTTTTTTAATCTTAACATTTACCACCATACTAGTGTCGGCGAATCAACGCAGTTACGTCACACGACGTAACAAACGATTGCATTGTTCCAGACAATACAGTCATTTGTTACGTCGTGTGACGTAACTGCGTTGATTCGCCGACGCTAGTGTACCCGGTACGACATCCTAGCATGCTCTTTATTCCAATATTAAATACATTGTCAAACAGCAACTCAACAATACACAGAACATCAAGGACAGTTAACTAGTCTACCACAAACGTGGATATTTTCTTTGGCTCTCTAAATTCATTTAAGAAAACAATCAAAAATAACGCAATAAAAAACAATAATAAGTAGCCTTCCATATAATTATTCTTTTCAAAAAAAAAATAATAATAATAATAATAATAATTCTTTATCTTAATTTTTTAATCTATACATACATCAAATATGTTAAACCATAACCATAATGTTCTGCTAATTGATATGAATGCAACTTGATACATACAAATTTGTTTAATCATAAGAATTTTTGGTATTTTGTATTGTTGTGCTTTTATTGGGGTGGCACTTTTCTAGTGCAGCTCTGTTGCGCACCATTAGCATAAATAAATAAATAAATAAATAAATAAATAAATAAATAAATAAATAAATAAATAAATAAATAAATAAATAAATAAATAAATAAATAAATAAATAAATAAATAAATAAATAAATAAATAAATAAATAAATAAATAAATAAATAAATAAATAAATAAATAAATAAATAAATAAATAAATAAATAAATAAATAAATAAATAAATAAATTAATTAATTAATTTATAAATAAATAAATATGAAGCTAAGTGTAAGTAAAGTAACTCTATAGTAAATATAAACACAATTTTTACCATACTGGCTACAGTCAGGCACATGAGCGGTGTTATAAAGTTCTTTTTATTTATATCTACAAAACCCTAAAAATAAGTGTAATTTGAAACCAGCGTATCGAAATTTATTAAAAACAAATGTCATATTTTAGTCAGCAGAAAAAACAAGCTAGTGTAAGCGGATCCTTTAATAAATCATCAAATTTGCCGCACTCAAACTGATTTAGAAACTTGTGTCTAAACCATGTTGACCATCAAAGCATTTCGTTGTAAGGAAACTCCAAAATTAAAGTCCATTGTGTCTATTCTGTTTCATACTTATATATAATGGAATGTCAGTGTAAAACGAAACGCTCGATTGGAAATTCCTGTACTGCTGTTCATAACAAGTTAGAAACAAACTTAATCAACCTGTAAATTGGATCCGATGAGAACCATTTGCAGTTAATCACCTGTGGTGATGCAGAGTCGTGCCGTCACCAAGTGACAACTGCTAGGCGCATATATGCACCCACCCTATCCACATGTCCAATCGTCTGACACAGCATGTTATTAGACAACATAGATTTAATCAAATATATTACACTGCAACCCGAAGTTATTCACGATCGAATAAAGATCCATACAAATTATTTATAATGAAAAATTTGATTAAATTCGATTAATAATTCCGGAAATATTATAAAATAGGCTGAGGATGGCTCTGGAATGTGATACCGATATCGATGATGATGATTATGTTACCTGATTTTCGATTAACTTACTAGCGGGTCTATTCTCTAAGCATGATGTTAAAATCTTAGCGTCAGAAACTGACGTTAATTTTTTTAACACCATTTTTAACCCAAATGCTATTCGCTAAACATATATGTGTTAAAATTATAGCGCGGCAGTGCTAAAATAGCTAGTTAACGTTTTACAATAAGCGCCTACCGAAACGGTGGCTTTAAAAGTTAACGCTAGTGTTTAGTTTGCAAAAATGGCTGATCCTATTTAAGTAAATGTCATATTATTTAAAAAAAATAATAATAAAACACAAGACGGTAGGAATATTAATCAACTTTCTATTACTTTTTAAAGTGAATTCTTTACAGTAGAGATAAGAATGACGCTTCATAATTTTTATTATACAAGTAACCCAGACGCAAGTTCAAGTAATTGTATAGAAAGGAAGTAAATGGAGTATTGGAGAGCAGTTTTGGTTTTTGTTGTAACACAGAACTTAAAATTATAATCCTCTGAAAGCTATAAAACTTCACTTATGCCTCCGCCGTGTTTCAAAATATCGCAGTACATTTTAATGGTGTATTATTTGAAGAAATAATTGATGAGATTGATAATGACGATCACAACAGTGTTATTCCAGGGTAGAAATAGCGTAATAAATCAAATTTAATAATTAATATCACCGAACACCTTTTTAAAAATAGAATGAACATATAATTCACATATTATTAAAAAATTAGATAAACTGTTATAATACAATGTAGTATATAAATTGACTAAACAAAAGTTGAATAAAGTTATATTTTTATTTAATACACTGTGGAAACCAGTTATAATGAGTATCACAGGACCAAACATTTCTGTTCCATTTTTAAAATAAATTTCGCCACTGAATATTTAATTCAACATCGAAATAGTAGGTTAAGATTCTCTTGGCATTTGACTAAATAAATACTCCTGTTAAAATTCAACGTAACAGCGCATGCGCGTGCAGTTAATATTAGCCTCTTTACAGGGTGAGTTAGCGCCTCGCGTTAACAAATATTGTATTAACGCTTACCTTAACAAATGCTCTTACAGAATAGCATTTTTGGATAATGACGTTAGACATGGAATAAAAATAAAAATATTAACCTGACGCTAATTTTAACGCATTTCTTACATTCTGTTTGATGTATACGAAATCAGAGGGCGTGGCTAATGATTTAAGCAACCAATAGAAGCTATAGGCGCAATTTTCAAAATCTTAATGAACCTAGCTATGTAAAAAAAAAATATTTATAAATAATGGTATCAGGCATTCGAATTAAAATTCATAAAAAAATATTTTGACATAAAATTTGTTTTGGCATCCCAAATAATCATCATTCAGTTATTAAAGACCTGCAAAATCCTGAAACGTGTGAAAATTCACACTTCACATCAATTTTTTAATTTGTGTAGCGGATAAAGAAATAAAATATTTCGAAACTGGTCAGCTAAATCTAGTTGATGTAGCATTATGTCTGCAACCCATACAACCCTTTCCACACACGATAACTGACGGTTATATAAGAATGTTAACATCATTCTTACATTTCAATCCTGATACCGTTCTCTATATCTTTTAAGTTTTTGTGGAACCTCTCACCTTCATTTTTACTCACAGCCCCGAGATATTCCGGGAAAAAATACTAATGAGTTTTTAAAAAATTACCAGCTAATTAATTTTTCTTACATACTTGATCCTGAAGCCTTTCTACCTTGCAGTGTAACGCTATAATAGAGTTAGTTATTTTATGTTATTATTCTTCATAATTATTTCCGCCGTGATTTGTCCTTTGTATATTTCCTTACCTCCTCCCACTTTACACGTCTCTTTGTTGCAGCCTGTTATATTTCTTCGTGCCAAGTTTTTCTCGTCTAACTTTCTTCACTGCTCTTGCTTCAAAAACTCTTTTTACTATTTTGTCTGCACTCATTCTGTGTATATATCCCAGCCATTTTAGCTGTCCTTCTTCTATTAGGGTCCCCACTGGATTTGTGTCTAGTTTTTCTCTAAATACTTCATTTCTTATTGTCTAATTTTGTTTTGCCTTCAATTTTCCTTAGAAATCTCATTTCATAGCTTCTTATTTTGGACCTGCGTAAAAAACAAGTCGCTAAAATTTTTTTTGCACATTTCCGACAATGCGGTTACATAGTTTTATTGCCAAAATATAGTTTAGTAGTTCAAAACAGTAGAAATCAATTTTCACGTAAATTTGTTTTTGTGGAATTACGATTTTTGACAGAGCATATGCCTACAAAAGTCTCTACATGAGAATCAAAATAAATACTCATTTGGTATAGGCTAGTCAGTCATTCAATGCAGTTGCGTCACTTTAAACGTCACTCTCTTTATGACGTCATATTAGAGACGTTTACATGGCACCCAAAATAAAAATAAGTTGAGTCTAACCTAAAAAGCTATACACTACACAAAATGTATAAAATAAAAATCTGTAAGATATCTATAAGAAAATATATAAGTAAACATAAAACCGCTAAATAAAAAATATAGACAAAATTACTATAAGATAGGTTTGTGAATACGAGTGTAAATACCAATCAGAACGTAATATGCCGGCAAATGTAAACAAAATAAAATTTAGCGATACCAATACAAATGTATTATAAAATGCATTATCAAATATTAAATAAAAACTTTTAAAATTTGTAAATCTTCAAAATTACTATCGAACACAAACTAAATATGACTTCAATAGGTATGTTCTAGTAAAATAAAAGAGTGAAGAGCAATATTAGTATTATAAAAAAATAAATCTAAGAAAAATGTTAAATAACTAGACATTAAAGTGTCTGTAATAAATTACAAATGAACCTTATCTAAAATAAAAATAAAAACAATATTTCTTAAGTATTATCAGTAATAAAAATGTTCAATTTCCTTAGAAAGTTTGTATTTTAAACGCGACATCCATTAATTTTAAGATGGAAACTACATGTAAATTAAACAGCATCTATTTCTTCTGAATGTGCATTGTCAACTATGGAGATAAGAACTTTTCATTTAAGAGCTTTAATTAGGTCGAGGTTCAATGTTATCAAGAGAGCTTTAATTTGTTTTTTTTACCTAATTTTATCTAGTTTTCTTTTAGAAGAATGTTTACTGTTTTAAAGTTACAAGTTTTAGAAATCTGTTTCTTGCGAGAAGTTAAAAGTTAAAACAAAAGGCTAGAGATAGAAACGCTGAAAGTGTTGCGTTATAAATTATAATAGTATGAATAAAGGTTTGTGGCATACAAACATTTTGTGTTTGATTTTTTTTTTTTACATTTAGTTATTTGACGCTACGTATAAGCTCCAGAGATTATTAGTTTCTTATACAAAACTAATACCTAATCTGATCAAAAATTCCTGTTTAACTATTCCGGTTCACACCAATGTACATTACTTAGAATTTTTTCAGATTTTTAGTTTAAACCATCTGGGCTACAGGGTATGGGACAAAAAATTTTTTGCACAATTTTGGCAAAAATCGCTTAAAAATAATTTATTTTGCAAAAATAAAAATTTGATCGTTAATCCACGTACCAAGGGCTTTCATTTGATACCCTAATCAGAATTATAAAAAAATATTTTTTTTTTTCGATGAGCACATATTTGTTTATATTTTTATGGGGATATGTTTTTTAGATGTTTTAGTATTTTTCCTATGTGCGGGTCAAACAGTTGTATAAGCATGCAAAATTTCAACTCTCTAGGTTTAGCCGTTTGGCTACAATTTTTACCGAACAGACAGATAGACAGACAGACAGACAGACAGACAGACAGACAGACAGACAGACGACAAAATGACGGTATAAGGGTTTTTTGGTCATACCTACAAAACCCTAATAAAGAATGTTTTTTTATTAAATAAATATTAAAATTTTTTCCTCTACTATATGTATCAAAGATATTCGTCACGAGTCCCCTTTCTAAGAGTATAAAGCAGCTGATATCGATATTAAAGCCACATGCGCACAAAAGCGATACAACGCCACATGCATACGATAGGCGCGAAAAAACAAATAATAGGTACTAGTATTAAAATGAGTATATCTCAGTCAATTTTGCTCCGATTAACTTGAAATTTGAATGGGATACTCTTGAAGATATATACAATCGATTAAGCCAAAAAAATGAAAAAAAAATACCATACACCCCCCCCCTTAAATGACATTTCTTTTTACAATTAAAAATATCCTATTAGATACATAAAAAATCGCTGAAAATAATGATGTATAGATTGTTATTAATTTTATTTCAGGTTGTTAAATTTGTATAAGAAACTATACGGTTGTGTGCACCCTTAATGTGCATTAGTCATACTAAAATCGCCCAGTCAATGCAATTCGTCATTTTGCGTCATAATTTCAATGACAAACTTAGCGGCGAAAAAATAACTGATCTTTTTTTTTTCATTTGAATTATACTAACTTTGCAAAGCGAATGAGCTGACTATTATGCTCCTGTAAGTGTGCTAAAAAGAATAATTTGCTAAGAGAGCTAGTTGGTTTCCAATAATAACTGAACAGAGAGGCACGCACCTTGGGCTTACTTAAATTACAAGCTGCGTGTTTTATAGGAAGCATTTGCCATGAAGTATTATTTCAATTCGGTATACCTATTTGCAGGCGACCCCCATCTCAATAGAAGATTTCTAAGTGCATATCTGAGATCGGTTGAAGCATAAAGTTGACCACGTGCCTTTCAAATGCACGCCAGAGATCTAGAAAGACAAATGAAAACGAGAAGAAACTAAAGATGTAGAACACTGCAGAGGTTTTTGACGTAGAATACATTTTAACCAAATTAGGATAGATTTCAACTGCCTTCTGCTACGCGTGTAATAGCCGAATAGGAATAGGCACATAGCAACAGTATCACGAGATACTATCGACTTATCGCGACCTTGAGATTGAGACTGCGCCAGCATGTGTAGCCACGTGAGGCAAAAATGACGTATTCCTACAAGTTTAGCAGTCATAACTCAGAAATCAAAGAGGCTATACGCGTGTTTGACCGCTCCAACGATTCGTAATAACAAGCATAAAACAAAACAGAAAATAACTAAGCACTACAAAGAGTATATAATATAAATTCATAAATGTTAAAGAAGAACATCCAGTCATTCAGCTTTACAATACCGCCAGAGAATCTACGTAGAGGATTCCGTATATGTTCAATAGTTTGATAGGGCGCTCCACAATCACAGTACTAAAATGCAAAAACGGCAAATTAATAATCGTGACACAGAGCAAAAAAAGAAAAACACAGAGGAAAAAGTGACAACATTTGTAAAGAAAATATGTAAAACGATATAGGTTTCGAGTGTCGAGCAAGGATGGCACTGGATAGAGCGTTGCAAGGATGAAATAAATTTATTGGTAACCATTGTTTCAATACTACACACAAACGACATTGTCGCAAAACGACTTTGAAATATTCTACATAGCGGATGTGTAGCCTACATTGCCCTGCACCTTTTAATTCTTAATATTATTTATTGAGAGAAATTCTATCTTAGCTTTTCCAAAAATTGATAGCTATACTGATCAGAAGACAGTATGTCTTAATCTTTTCGAAGTAAAGGCACATTTTTGATTTTAAATCATCCTTCGCGCAACGCTAAAATCCATGAAGTATAGACATGGCGATTAATGGGTCAATTCTGTGCAACCCTTTACGCGATCCGTAACCAATTTATAGGCTTTACGGTAACCTATAGACATTTGGTTCATACTTCTTGCACCCGTAACGTTACATGTAAATATAACTGGTGCGCGCAGTATCAACAAATTGCCTATCGATATCCGGAACGTCAACAGATTGCTAATAGAACGCGTTACGGGTTCCACAAAATTCACCAGTAAGTCATAATTTCGTGGAACATTTGTAACAACTTCTCAAAGCGCCAGTGTCCTGCGGAATACCGGTTAAAAACCACTGTCATGAGAGTTGAAGGACAACCCTACACTTTCTGTAATTTTAAACTGCATCCTGTTAACGTAATAAAATTTACATTTCTCTATATTTCATTTAAAAAAGTACTGTTTTATAAAATTTTTCTTATAAATCTTTTCCACTGTATCCTTATTTTACATATTAAATATAAAATCTCTTCTCCATTGTCTTTCTTTTTTATGCTGTTAATTAATTTGGAGGACGAGGATAAGCCGTTGAAAGTTTCAGCAAGGAAACGGTTCATTATATCCACGCAACTGTCTCGAGAATACCTGGAAGTAAAATAATTTTGAATTATGTGTAATGGCCACGCTTTCATTGTGACGTTAATTTAGAGCAGTGACAAGTTGATGATTTAAGGAGGTTATCTCGGGAGTTGCAGTTGCTATGTACAACACCTTGGAACTAAGTCGATAAAAGCTGCAACAAGAATGCCCTTGTTATTTATAATTCCTGAATAGAACACATTGTTACAAACTCTGCTGATTCAACATTGCAGTAGTTTTACAAAAACTGAGCCATGTTGCAAAAGAGATTTTTACTTTTTTTGGAATTCAATTACGTGGGAAATTTGAAAGATACGCGAACTTACAATTAAAAAAAAAAAACCACTTGCCACCAGGTTGTGTCAAATACTCATTAAAAGTATTTCAAATACAAAATACCAATCAAAGTATTTCAAACATCAAATACTTTTAAAACATTTTTAAAATACAAGGGCTACTTTTTAAGTTTTTACAAAAACTAAGAAATATATATATATATTTTTTGGAACATACCGTACGAACATTATTTCTTGTCAGTTACATAACAGTAAACAATAAGTTTAAAAATGTCAAAAATGTATTCTAATTCGCAGCTGAAAATCCCAATTTAACAAATAACCAATCAGAATACTTCGTTTGTCCGAACTTACCCGAGGAACAACGAAAATATGTGTTCCTAACTTAATACCTGTTATCAACTCATTGGCGTGTAGAAAAAAAATAGTGTTCATTTAATAATCAATTCGTATAAAGCAGGGGTGGGAAAATATTTTGGCTGACGGGCCACATTGCAGTTGAAAATTTGACAGAGGAGCAAAAAAAAAATATATTTTTTTTTTCTAATTTTAAATATTGTTTCTGTTACGAAGGTTATACATTTTAAAAGCAATATTTTTAAACCAAAACGTGTATTTATTATGCAATTTAAAGAAGAAAAAAAAAAATGTAAAGAAAATTGTAAAGAATGAAAATTTGAAAGCATATTGGCAGACAGTAATATTTTTGCAGGACACGATAATTTATAAAATGCTTGGCAGGCCGGATAGAACACCAACTCGGGCCTAGTACGGCCCGCGGGCCGCCATTTGCCCAAGCCTGGTATAAGGTAAGAGAAATAGAATGTACGCCTATGTATACATGTCATTGGAAATAAGTTCGATAACTAAATGTTTCTGTCAAGTATTGCATAACGGACAAGATTTGTTGATCGCTCTGTACTCTTTTATTGCTTTATAAATATTCGCATTTAAGATTTATACAATTTTTGCATGCGTTCAAACCAATTCTCGAAACATTTTTTCCACTCGAAAGCTTCAACAGCTTCTTGAGGTGAAAAAATCGCTGCCCACGTATTTTTTGTTTGACATTGGGGAACAAAAAAAAGTCGTTAGGGGATAAATCAGGTGAATACGGGCAATGAGATATTAATTCCATGTTTTTCTCCTTCAAATAATCAATTGTTTGACGTACTGTATGGGAGCTTGCATTGTCATGATGAAGAATGAGTCGACGTTTTTAGTTGTTTTTCGTGATTTTGTCGATGACTTCTGGCAAACAAATTGTTGTATACCATTCAGCAATAACTGTTCTCTGATCTTCTAAAGAAATGGTTGCGACATGTCCAGTACAACCGAAGAAACAAGCGATCATTTGCTTAGAAGTGCTTCGTGAACAAACAACTCGGCTCATCTAGGAAGACACAAACAGTGGATTGTTGCTTAGTTTCCTGTTCATATGAATAAATCCAAGTTTCGTCCCCTGTAACGATGTTGTTTACGGATTTTGCAGTGCCTAGATTGAATTTTTTTAGCATCCCTTACACTAGTCAATACAAGCCTTTTTTAAGCTTCAAATTATACGGAATCCATCGGGAACAGATCTTTTTCACAAATAAATGTTTATGCAAATTCGTATGTATTGCAGTCTGAGATATGCCAAAGGATGCCTCTATCTCACAGTGTCACATGCCGATCTTCTTCAATCATTTTGCGCACAACATCGATGTTTTTTTGAATCACAACCGATTTTGGTCGACCTTCACGAGATTCATCACTGACAGACCCACGATCACGACGAAATTCTGCAAATCAATTGTAAACAGTCTTTTCTGATGGTGCTTCATTACCAAAAGTTGAATGAAGCGAATCTATGCATTGTTGTTGAGTTAGGCCTATACTAAAATTATAAAAAATCATCCAACAGAAACCTTCACGAGTAATATCCATTTTTTCACAAACTTGTTTTTTAGCGCTCATTGTCAACAAACTACTCGGTCAGTTTATAAGCTGCCACTGATTTCATAATAACAAATGGCAGATTTTACGAATATAGTATTGACACACTTCAATATTGCCATCTAGTGGTCGTTTGTAAAAACATAAAAGGTAACCCTCGTTATTATTTCTAATTGGCATAGTATCATTCGTCTATCTAAGAGGTCTACCTGGTATCGTAGTAGAGTTTCGTGGTTTCCGTTTGAGAATTTTTCATTTTTACCTACAATCAGTCAATATTGAACGTTTTTACCTGTGGAAACTTATTATCTACCATGTAGAAATGAGATAATTGGACAGTGCTGCAATAATTTCTTTTGAAGTACAGTTTTGGCGTACATTTTTTTACTTGTCTTTACTTTTTATCAGTTGATGTTATCTTAACCATTTCTGAAATTGTGTTTCAAAAACCCTCTTGAATTTTGTAAATTATTAAAGGCGGGAATACAGGGAAGCTTTAAACTTAAGTATCCCAGAGCTAGAATGTAATAATAATATGTTGGGGATATAAAAAGTTATGGTGCTATAAAAAAATTCAGGCATACACAAAATGTCCGGTTTAAGAGCGAAACATTTACCGTAGTAATTTTTATAATATAAATCTCCCATTTTTCATTTCATTTACGGTTATAAATTTTTAAATATCATGAAAGTATGTGTGTAGTTATTATGAATTCACGCAGTCATAAACAAATAAACAAACATAAAAGCATTCATTCTTTCAAATCATTAAATTTAACAATCGTTTTTGTTAAGGTTGAGAAGGATATAATTTTGTTTGTTGTAAATAAAAGTTTAATTAATTAATCATTTAAATGTGTCCTTGCAGAAGTATTTACCTAGAATTAACCCGGAAGAAGAAGATTTTTCTTTCGCCGACATCACGACCTTTCCCAAATTAATTAACTAAATAAAAAGGACAATGCAGAGACACGAGTTTAATATTTAAATAACATAAAAAGCGAGGCCGTCGTGTCGCAGATTTATAAGTTAGCAAAATGTATACATTGTAGGCACGAAATTGGGCTATTATGCGTGAATTAGTGTAGTTGTTTCCTGGCCGGGGCGTCGTCAGTCCCTACGGCATTCGGCTTGCAGGGAACGGGTAACGGCCGCGTGCGCCGGTCCCGACGGGCGGCGCGACGTCAAGTCCCGTCATTTGGTACTTCCTCTGCATCTCTCGGATATCCCGGAGTTTGTCTGTTTGAATGCGCCATGATCAGCCCATGAAAGGGATCAAATGAACCGAGAACCATCCGCGCGGGAGATAAAAACACAAAACAATCAAATTACTTCTGTCTGTGTGCGTACCTATTTGTGGCGTATTCAAGCGACCGCGCTCGTGACTGAGAGGTGAATAAAGAACTGTCAAGAGAGAGGATAAGGTGATTTACTCTCTGTCTCTCACTCTCTCGCGGTGAGGTGTTGGTGTCGGTGATGCATCCCTAGCGCTCTCTCAACATTCACTCGTCTCCGCTCTGACTTGTAGGTACTAACTCATTATTCGTTCGGCGTATCCGGAAGGAAATGTGATCGAGTCCCTGACTTCTTCCCTACTATGTTATATATCTACGTATTCGCAGTCAGTGTCGGCGCCAACAAAGTTTATCTTAAACTGCTACGCTCGTTTTTATCCAGCCGAGGACTGATCTAACCAGGAAACGGCTGACGGGATTCTCATTTCGGTGATATCGGAGAACGCTCCCGCATTACTGGTGCAAGTCCGCACGGGTCTTTACCCCCCGAGTTGCACTTCGCCTCATGTTTTATATACACTACCCCCGTTTCCCGTACAGACTTTCTTAAGTTCTTTTCATTTCCACGGTAGGCGGGCGGCGGTAAGCTCAGTTTGAGGACGGATTATACTTTGTAAAAAACGCGGTTGGTTGCCAGTCAAGTTATATGAACATAGTACTGCGACCGGAAGCTCAACCAAAGGATGTACGGAATCAAATAATGGCTATTGTCTAGAAACTGACGGTGAACTCTATAGCCCGATAATAAAGCCAATGCACCTTACTCTCCTCACTCAAACAAAACACATAAAACAAAACTGTATGGGCGAGTACAAGATATCATAATCGACGCGCGAACATAGATTGCACCGCGATCAAACATCAGAGCTCATCTACTCGACCTGCGGCGGAAAGTAAGCACACAAAGGAGCGATCGTCTCATTAGCTCGTCTCGTTACAGCGATAGCGTACACTCGAGCAGCTCATTGTCAGCCCGTTAACGTTAAATCAGCGATGAAAAATAACTTTATCTTCGGTGACAGACGGCACGGGCCAGGCAGGGCCGGTGAACTGTCGGGTAGAACGGGTGAACAGCGCGGGTAACGGAATGCCGGGCGAAGCTCGTAGCGCCGGCCGAGAGTTGCTGCTCTAACGATCCCCGAGCCGCCATCGCCACATCATTATTTAGCTATGCCACCTCCGGGACTTTCATCATGTCTCTGCTTGTGCCGTTTTCCAGAATCGACGACTTCCTGCCACTGGAGTCGCCTCGTCTCAAAACTTTATCTTTTGGAAGAGCTATACCCTAGTTACTGCTTCCCGAAATGACTGTTCATTTTTCAGTTTGACATCTCCGACTTGGATGCATGTTTAACCTGCCATATAGAGCGTCTTCGGCCCGCCTCTTACCGCTCGGTCGTCCCACACCCGCTGCCGTCCCCGGATATACTTTATAACTAACTAGAAGCCAAGTCTGAGAGGGCCTTCCTGCCGACAGTGATTCCGACGCCGCTAACGTCTGCACATTCAGCAGATCGAACTCGCTCCTATTTACAATACACTTGTAAATTGTAATGACTGTCACATAATTCTAGCTCTGGTTCTCAGTCCCGCGTCCTTCTCAAACTTATTACCAGCCGCGTTTCAAACTTGTTTATATTGCGTTAACGCAGATCGCAAGTAATTTTCAGCACGTGGCATCCGAATCCATTGAATTGAGCTTCTGTGAATGTGCCAACGCTCTTAAGGCAAAACATGTTTGTATACTGAATTTGATTACTTCATCAAATTCACGGAGAAGAGCTTTCCGGTACTCATCTCCCGATTGATGGAGCGTTAACCAATGAGAAAAAAACATATAAAATACTCACAGATGTGAGAAGCTGGACTGTGAACATTCTCACTCCCCGCATCAACAGTCTGAATGCATCACAACTCCCGACAACTCTGATTTGGATGCCGGCTAAAACACGGTTCGTATCAAATATTGATTTGTTATTTTTTATAGTGCTTCTTTTCAAACTTTCCATTTTATTTCAATTCTTTACTGCGCCATTCCGAGTTGTCAATCAGCGCAATCAAACACGCTATAAAACTTTTCAGATTTTTTATTTCTTTTTACAACAATCCTTTTAGCTTCGATAACATTCAATAGTGAATTGAATTGCATATTTGTTCTTGTAGTTGAGCTTGTTCGAGTTTGTATGCGTTAGGGAAATCTGTAATATGGTGTTGTACTCTTGACCAACAAGTTATTTGAACATAGTTACTATGAACTTCATAAACCCTGCCGTAAGTGAATTTACACAACAACCACATCTAGACATTAGTCTGATTAGTCTGATAAACTGTCTACTAAGTTCACTAAACTATGCCTCATTTATTCTGCAATTATTATGGAAAATCAAAAGGAACACGCGGGCTACTAATAGACGCAACACAATACAAATTACACAATTCAAATTACCAAAAATTTACAACTTATCCCAACTGCCATTTTGATGTGGTTCAATTTTAACATTTATCATATAGTCGAGCACTGTAGACCTAGCAAAAATTTTATGGTGCGTTCCTGGATTCAACAACGCATTGTTATTAAAACGTAGTACGAAAATCAAGTCTTCAATTTTTATTAGAGGGGTCTTTCTGTGGAATTATCTTACAGGAAGTGTCTATGCCAACCATCTGACGTCAGCAATTAAAGAACAATATTCACTCATTATATTTACCACGTCCGGTGTTCCGCAAGGGTCGCACCTTGGACCATTACTTTTTATTGTTTTTATTAATGATATAAACGAATGTTTTCATCACTCAAATTTTCTCTTATACGCCGACGATTTAAAAATATTTAGAACAATATCTTCTTTAACGGATTGTGTCATAATGCAACAGGAACTGTCTAACTTACATACTTACTGCGTTAATAATAAACTTCATCTCAACTATAAAAAATGTTATCAAATAACGTTTTCCAAAAATATTAACTTAATCCAGAATCACTATAACATCGATACCAACTTGCTAAAGGAAGTATCTGTTATAAAAGACTTGGGAATGTATTTTGATCAAAAATTTCTATTCAATGTACATATTGATCATGTGTGTAAGAAAGCGTACCAGAATCTAGGATTTATATTTAGAACATGCAAAATATTTAAAAATCACCACACATTTATAACACTTTATAACGCCTTTGTCTTATGCCATTTAAATTATTGTTCCGTTATATGGAATCCCAGATATAATGTATATGATCGTCGCTTAGAATCAATTCAAAAGAAATTTCTGAATTATTTGAGTTATCGCTTCCCAATATCACATGTTTCATACTTATCAAGATGTTATTATTTCAAAATGATTACCTTGCATTGCAGACGCATGAACAATGATGTAATTTTTCTTACTAAAATTATTAAAAACTTAATTGATTCACCGTATCTCCTTATGAATATAAATTTAAATATACCGCTTCGCAACTTAAGAAATAAATACCTTTTTAGACAACCTTTTGCTAGGAGTAACTATGCCCAAAACGCCCCCTTAAATCGATTAGTTTCTACATTTAATAATATATTATTGGAGGCAGATCCGTTTCATTTGAGTTTAAACACTATAAAACGTCGCCTTCATACATTTAGTGTTCAAAGCACTATTAATGAAAATTAATTCATTCTTCTGTATATATATTTGTCTTTTTTTTTATTTATCAATTATCCAATTACCGTCTTAATGGCTAAATTTGTTAAATATTAAGTTACTATATTGTAATGTATAGCAATCGAAGTTGTAGTTTTTTAGGTTCGTCCTGTGTACAACTCAATTACATAAATAAATAAATAAATAAATAAAATAAATAAATAAATAAATATTCAAGCATCAATAAGTGAAATTTCGCCTAAAATTTGTGCAATTCTTATGAGAAATGTTCAGTACTACTCTTAAGTTCGGGCAACCGGGAACTTTGACCCGGACCCTGGTTAACTACGAGAGAGGTGCAAGATCCAGAATTGCGGGACAAGTGGCTGGGATCCACTTTCACAATAAAAAAAATTATACATCTATAATTTAATATAATAATAATAATATAAGATTTATATTGAACATTTTTGTTTAATTTGATCATCTATTTGCTATTGATATTATTATTCCTTTTTTTTAATTTGATATTGTATTACAAATATCTAATAAAATAAATAATAATTTATTCTTTTCCTTTTTTGGCTACTGTCAGCCGGGTTGACTTTTGACCTCACTCATATAAGTTATCCATCTTGATATGTTATTTTTCAGGACTTTCATGTGTCCTGTATACCAATACTTGTTAGATATTAAGTTATACTTGTTAGAGTTAAAATTGGTAACAAGTTATCGTAACAACGGCCTGTACTTAGTGGTGTTCCACAAGGATCTGTGCTTGGCCCCTTGCTTTTCTTAATCTATGTAGCTGACTTAAAAGCTTGTATCTCTTCTCCCTGCAGCATGTATGCAGATGACACCAAAATCTACAATTTTTCAAATAGATTCAAGACTGTACAGGATGACATTAATTTAATTTTTTTATGGTCTAACGATTGGCTTTTATCTCTCAATCTACAGAAAACTACCGTCTTACATTGCGGTCGCAATAATCCTAAATATTGCTACAAATTAAATACTGTTCCAATTAAACAAGTCACTGAACAAATTGATCTTGGAATAACCGTCACTTCAGACATGCAATGGTCCTCGCAAGTTTTAAAAGCAGTGAAAAGGGCTAACTATGTCTTATACTTGATATCAAGATCCTTTTATCAGCCGTCACCGGAACTAGTGCGAAAATTGTATATTACATACATAAGACCGCATTTGGAGTTTGCTGTGTCAGTTTGGTCTCCATCTTTAAGAAGGGATATAAACTTAATGGAGAAGGTTCAACGGCGTGCTACAAAATTGTGTCCAGTGAGTAGACATTTGTGCTACGATAACAGATTAGCAATTTTGAGATTAACATCTTTAGAACATCGCAGGCTGAAAGGTGACATCATTACATTTTTTAAAATAGTGCGTGGCGATTTTAAGTGCGATTTATCGCATCTTTTCACCCTCAATAGTGATAGCTGTCTGCGTGGACATATTTTTAAGTTAAAACATGAGGCTTTTAAAAAAAATGTGCGTTCTAATTTTTTAATAAACCGTATTTTTAAACTTTGGAACAATCTACCTGGATATGTTATGTCTTCGACTAGTGTGAACAATTTTAAGAACAATTTGGATTTATATTTAGCCATTGGACAATAAATTTGTTATTTTTTTCTTTTTTTAGTCTAAGTATACTATTAAGGTTTAGTTTAACTTTTAGTTACTTTGTTACTTTGTATAGTTACTTTGTTTTTTTTTTCTCTCTCTCTCTCTCTTTGTTTACTTTTTGTATATGTATTTTGTTTTTGCACATACTCATAATTGTACAGTATTTAGAGCTATACAAGTCTTATGACTTCTGCTTTTAGTTGTAATAATAATAATAATAATAATAAATAATATTCGGTAAGCTGATCTCTTGCGAGGTCTTCGCACTGGTGGACGAGTATTTAATCTTTCCTCCCATATCCTTCTAACCATTCTGTTTTCCCTCATCACGTGTCTCCACTGCAATCATCTCTGAGAGGTCTTGTGTGATACTCGGCATTGAGGACAGTTCTCGGATATCTCTGTTCTCACGGATTCTCCATTCACCATTCATTTGAATGGGTCCAAAAATTCGGCGTAATACTTTATTAAAGAGTCGTATTATAGCCTGGTATAACCTTATCTTGGATGGGGAGTCGGAATCGGAATCGTGAATCGGGAGTCGATGAGTCGAAGCTCTTTTGAGAAGTCGGAAGTCGGAATCAATAGTCAGAAAAACTATATTCTCCCGACCCTTTGATTCAGTCTTTATCAAGGATGAAAACAAGCCGAAGACGAAAACCAAATAACGATATTACCAGAATTTTTAAGGAACGGAAACTGAAACTACATTTTATTTTATTTTTTCAAGAACGAAAACGAAATGAATTTATTCAAAAGCGGTTTAAATCGATTTTCCTTAATGTTCTCCAGTTTATAATTTCATTATTACTACTCGTATTACCAGATTAATACGTTAAGGCAGTAAATTTTTGTTTTTACCTACACATATCCATTTTATCTTTTTCTATAGGTATATACCCTGTTTACATTGTTTAAGTGGAAGTAAAGGGGATTTTTGTTTTTTCAAGTTGTAACGAGTTCCGTGATTATTATTTATGTTTCATGTTGACAGCCAAAATTAAATGTCAAAAGGAAGAGTGACATAATATGATAAAATATATAAAATAAAATGAATTTTTTTACAGATATATAAAATGTATTCAAAAATTTGTATAAAGATTGCCTACTTCAATTCTATTAAACAGACTACAAAATGATTTGTAGAGTATTAGTAAAGGAGTTGGGATTTGGAGTTGGATTTCATAAATAACGACTTAGGAGTCTTTAGTTTTTTTGCAGACTCCCTATCTCTGGAGCATATGCAAACTTGCGCGTGTCTATATAACAGTGATAGCGTACCTATGACACGCGTGTCACGGGTGACACTCTAAGACCTTTTGCGTGACACGCATTGCTTACGGACGGTCTTCGGCCAAGAACAGTGAGAATTATCATGTGGGAGAATAATTTTGTCGTGTCTGGAGTAGTAATGGTCGCGTTTTTTCTTGAGTGCTCTGCTCAATTTCATTAATTGTGTTTGGTAGAGAGCTCCAGTAATGATTTCGCTCGGTTTGAGCAACTTATAATACACGACACCAAACTGATCCCACCAGATACACAGCATGAGTTTTTTTCCATGAATATTTGGTTTGGCTGTCAATATTGAAGCATGGCCAAGTGGTCCCCATGATTTTGTCTTCTTTGGGTTATCGTAGTGGATCCATTTTTCATCACCAGTGACTATACGATGCAAAAAAACCCTTTCTTTTATGCCTGGCAAGCAACATTTCACACGTGCAAAATCGGCGTTCAACATCCCTCGGTTTCAGCTCATATTGAACCCAATTTCCTTGTTTTTGTCTCATTCCCAACGATTTTAAACGATGTGAAATTACTTGTTGAGTCACTTCTAATGTAAGTGCAAGTTCTTCTTGAGTTTGGCGCGATTCTTCCTCCAATAATTCTTCCTATTCCGTGTCTTCGTACACTTTCGGCCTTCCACTACGTTCTTTGTCTTCCACGTCAAATCTTTTGTCAAACGGCGGAAACTTATTTGTACTCCTGTATTGTACCAAACTTTGTATTTGTATATATATTTTTACCGAGTTAAACTAAGATTTTTCCGAATTTTGACACACCGAGCTCAAAAAATTCGCCACCACTACTGTAAATACACGAAAGCCAGATTTTCGCTTAGTGTAGGATAAAGATAGGATTCGCTCTTTACTCCAAATAATTTTTGCCATATACATTTTTGGTGTCGTCAATAATCTACTATTATATTGTACAAGTGTGGTATGTATGTTCTATTCAACTTCTGGTGTATCTTAATTTTTCCGGTAATGCGGAGAGAGGAAAATGAACCACCGTCTTATCCGGGTGATATTTTTTCAATGCTTAGGCTTAATTTTATTTCGACAGGGGGTACTGACTAATTTTTATTGATAAAAATCATGCATTTTTTCCTCGAATCCGTGTCGAATCAAAGTAATCACTGATCGGCACGGACAAGTTTTATCAGACGATAATTCAAAAATATTCTTAATACAAGACGGCTGGTCCAGAATATTTACGGCGAGAATCAAAGTGTTCAATGGTAATAATGGTTCAGGATAGCTTTTTGGACGTGCGAGATAATATTTTGAGGTATCAGAAAACATTTTTCAAAGAATCTGGGCCATTATTTGAGCATTTTGAGGCAAAAATATGCTTACAAGATTTCAAAAGGAGACAGCTGTTAATTTTTTTGCATTTTAAAATGAGACGAGATTTCACATTTTGAACGTGTTTCTTGACAGAAGAATACTAATTAAGGATTTAAGGTGAATTAACGATAAAGTTTAAGACATTTGCAGGGCGAATTTCCATAAAAGAGTGTTAAAAAAAGATTTATATATATTAAATTTTCAGAGTTGATCAAAGTGTTAAGTGGTGATAATGGTTCAAGATAGCTTTTTTGACGTGCGAGATATATATTTTGAGACATCAGAAAATATTTTTCAAAGAATCTGGGCCATTATTGGATCATTTTGAGGCAAAAGTGTGCTTACAAGATTTCAAAAGGAACAGCTGTCAATTTTTTTGCAATTTAAAATGTGACGAGATTTTACATTTCGAACGTATTCCTTGACAGAAGAAAACTAATTAAGTATTTAAGGTGAATTAACAATAAAATTTAAGATATTTACAGGGAGAATTTCCATAAAATAGTGTTAAAAAAAGATGAGCGACGAGTTTTATAATCTACAAGTGCGACGAAATGCCTTATTATATTAAAACGAGTCGCGAGGCGACGAGTTTTAACAACGTAGGGGAGAAGACCGGCGTAGCCGGGCTGAGGCCCCTAGTAAGTGTAATATTTCAAGTTCTTCCGTTTGCATTCCTCCGATCCCGCAGACTAAATGTATTGAGATGCTATAGCTTATTTTCAAATTCTTGTTTATTCTGTCATTGTACCAAATTCCGTAGAAAATATCTAGATGTTTTTGCGAGAATCTTAGATAAACAGACACACATACAGGATAGAAATTGATTTTGTTGTAGATATCGACTTATAATAATCTGAAACGTGTCTAAACGAAGTTAAAGGATGAGGGAATAAAAAGATCGAAAGATAGAAGATAGATTTAAAGGATTGAATTTAAAAATATATTGAAAGTGTATTTTTCAAGTTTTAATTCTATAAGTTCTAGGGAAATATTTTCGCAATTTATTTTAGAAAAAGTAATATCAAAGTATGAAATCGATGATTGGTTTCTTAAATCGCAATTTCTTTCATTAAATAAGTTTTATTTTCATGGAATCTGGAGTCTGGGCAGTAAAAGATGATACTTTTAATAAAAAAGACCTTTGATTTAACGTCCTCTTCAGTTTGCATCTACGTAAAGTTAAAACACTGCTATTACTTATTAGGGAGTTATATTTTATGACATTGGAAAAATCGGGGAAAATTCTCCGTTAGCCCAGTCACAACTTCGACAGCTGCTGCCAACAATCTTTTTCTTAGGAGTTGTAGATTTTTCATTTAACATCTAAGACACGTTCTACGAATATTGTCTCGGAGACGTTTCTTGTGGACTGATTAAGATTATTCCTCTATATATTTGCACACATTCTCGGCACATATAAACAGAAAATAGATAGCCATAAAAACGAAACGTCACTTTTATGAACAAAGAATTGAATCGATAAGAAAGAAAGTCTTCACCAACAAATAATTTCAGAGGATTCTCTACACAATTTTTTCGTAATGAAATGTGGAGTATATTGGATGGGAATATGAAACTTTTTTCTCAAGCTCAATAATTAAATTAAAGACAGACAACTAGGCTTCCCTAATACCAATATAAAAATTCGAATACAGATACCTGAATAATATAAACATTAATTTGTGTGACATATATATAAATACCTAGTTTTTCCGTAAGTACTGTTGCAAGGCTTTTAGTAAAATTCCACAATATGCTTAAAGCCATTTTAATTTTCTTTTAGTACATAATACATAGACGAATATTAAACAAGAAACGCCAGTCAGTTTTAAAAATTGATGTGAAGTGTGAATTTTCACATATTTCAGGGTTTCGTAGGTTATTAACTGTGTGATGATTATTTGGGATGCCAAAACAAATTTTATGTCAAAATAATTTTTTTTGAATTTTAATTCGAATGCCTAATACCATTATTTAAGTTTCTAAATATGTGCAGTATTTTTTTTGATATAGCAAGTTTCATTAAGATTTTGAAAATTGCGCCTATGGCTTCCATTGATTGCTTAAATCATAAGCCTCGCCCTCTCATACCTTCAAATATAGAATCAAATTATAATTTCAACACTTCCCACTGGTTATTAAATTTACGCTTTTAAAAATTAAATGCAACATTTACCTAAATATAACTAGAATTTTGACAAAATAATTTGAACGGAATAAAAATGCAAAAAAAAACTGAAAAAATAAAAATTGGCGGGATTCAAACACTGTTTCTTACAGTAGTTTCAACTCACTAAGTAACAACGCTACCACTGTGCTATACAGGATCACTCGTTTACTATGTTAAATAGCGGATTAAATATATTACAAATTTTACTTAAAAACACAAAAAATGCGTTATTTTTCGAAAACATAATCTGATTGTACTATTCCGGTTCACACCAATCTACATTACTGTGAATTTTTTCAGATTTTTAGTTTAAACCATCTGGGCTACAGGGTGTGGGACAAAATTTTTTTTGCACAATTTTTGCATAATTTATTTTGCAAAAATAAAATTTTGATCGTTAATCCATGTACCAAGGGCTTTCATTTGATACCCTACACAGAACTGTAAAAAAAAAATATTTTTTTTTCGATGAGCATATATTTGTTTATATTTTTAGGGGGATATGTTTTTTAGATGTTTTAGTATTTTTCCTATGTGCGGGTCAAAGGGTTGTATAAGCATGTCAAATTTCAACTCTCTAGGTTTAGCCGTTTGGCTACAATTTTTACCGAACAGACAGACAGACAGACAGACGACCAAATGACGGTATAAGGGTATGACCAAAAAGGTCATACCTACAAAACCCTAAAAATGACCACTTCTGGCCGTTGAAAAGTGCTTAAGCTTCTGCGGCCACGAGTCAATAGAATTACGAAGTGTTTCTTGAAAAGATTTTTACTATTGAGGAGGCTGTCAATCGCCAGTACGACACAGTGGATAAAATAAGTGATGAGTATATAAAGGCAGTGGCATTGGAGGCACTTGTCCCCGCTTACGGTCAAATGAAATAAAAATTTAACAAATTTAAAATAATCGTACAGCATAATAATCAGTGCTTCGAACCGTTATTTTTTTCGTTTCAGTTTTCGTTCCGGTTCAATTAAAAAATAATATATCAGTTCGATTCCGGTTTTCGTTCCGGCAAAATATCGGTTTTTTTCGGTTTTCGGTTCAGTTCCGAGTAATAAATTTTCAAATGATTTTATTTGTATTAGAAATTTATTTTCTACTATAATTTAGTAGAACATTTTATTCCTTATTTTGTAATAATCATAGTAAGGCCGCTGCCAAGGGGGGGTTCTGAACGTCACCCCCCCTCGAAATAATAGAAGCGCAATTTTTTTTTTTTATTTATCAGTTATAAAATGTACCATTTTTTTTTGCTCATCAGGTTAAAAAATAATCTTTAATAAAATGTATTTTATTTTTCACTCCAATAAACATTATCTGAACTGAAATAAACCGATATTTTTTTTCGGTTCAACTCCGGTTTTCGTTCCGCCAAAAATAACGGTTTTTTTCGGTTTTCGGTTCAGTTCCGGTTCGAAGCCCTGATAATAACATGCATTTTACAACATATAAGCTATATTTTATTATGATTAGTATTGATATTAAAGAAAATTCTTACTCCCATATTATTTTTAGGTTTTCGTAGGTATAATAAAGAAATCCTTATTCCGTCACATGAGTGTCCATTCGGTAGAAATTGTGGCCAGGCGGTTGCATTTAAAGGATTGAGCAGATGTACGAGAAATATTGAGATTTAAAAATATATTCCGCAAAAAATATGAACAATTAGGTATTTATGAAAAAAAAAAAGTTTGTATATTTTTGAGAGATATCAAATGAAGGCTTTGATACATGGATTACAATCATATCTTTTTTATCAACAAATAATGAAATTATCATAACTTTTTGTTTTGATTTTGTTTATATTAATATCCAACAGCAGGGGTGTCAGTCTCTTTTGGGTCACTATTTTTTATATACAAAAGGATAAGCAGTGACGTTAAATATCTCGAAATGTTCCTTGAAACTCGACTTGAAATATCGACGACGCGCGTGCAATATATCCTAAGTAACATAGACATAGTTTGTCAAAAAACAACAAAAACTGTTTTACTTCCATAACAATTAATGTATTCTGTTTAAAATTATTTATATAGGCTGTGTTGGGCTGTGTGGAAATAGCCATCGTTGGTGTGCGCCAAAAATGTTAACTAACTATTAGAAAATATTATACTATACACAAAACAGAAACTCTCCCCATTTTATAGGAACTATTAACAGTATGCGGCCCACAAGCCACTAGTACCCCAGCCCCCACCTGGTCTTACAGATAACATCATAAGTGCCCCCCCCCCTAACCATGGGTTCTGTATACGCAACTGTATAAAAGGACAGAAGCAAACAAAGATCTAACATATATTGGTAGACATGAAACATGGAAAGGCCGACTAATTAACAGATTAGGACGCAGGACTTACGTAAGTGTGTGCAAATGTCAACTTGAATGAGACTGCTCAAGAGAAACAACATATTTCATGGTCATATAGGACAGAAATCTTGCTAGTAGATGAAAAAAACTGGCAGCTTTAGGAATGATTAAAACCAAAGCTGCTAGCAGCATTTTAATAAAAAATATTTGTAAAAGTTTAACAAGTGTTTCATTAAAGAGTCTTTTGCAAATAATGATAAATATTGAAAACTGATAAATCCATACAACAATTTAAATAAGTATCTCCACCAACCCAGGGCGACCGCATAAATTTATGTTGGATCATCACGGAATTGAAAAGCTGAATACAAGCAAAGTTTGATGTTTTTCACTTGAACTATGATAGCTGACGGTATGAACTTATAAAACACGTGCAACACATACGTTGTCTCGCTTGTCAATTACAATGAATGACACCAAAACGGCATAACAATTCAAAAATTATCTTCAGCGCTCTTGTTTAGTTCTATATTACTTGCTTATGTGCATTACCAATACAGTATATAAAGAAAGTACATATTCTTAAAAAAAAATTGTTCATTGATTACTTATTTTTAAGTAATATGTTAATTGTCATTAAGTGTAATTGAAAAGGGTGTGTATATATTAGTTTTTTTCCACGACTATATAGATATATGTACGTTCATTACAGACGTGTCAGTGATGAGTAAATGCAGGGATGGGGAGTCGACAGAAAAATTATCGACTCCCGACTCTCGACTCCGGAGTCGGTATTTTCGAAAATCGACTCCGACTCCGACTCCGACTCCCGACTCCTTTCACTGGTAAATTGTAAAGTCTATTCCAAATATTTAAGCGGAACTAAATGGAATTTTTATTTTCTTAATTTATCACGAGTTCACTTTTTAACTATCAAAGTGGGCTTTTGTTAAACAAAATGATACAAAGCTTCATTCAATCCTTAAAAGTTAGTAGATTTCGATATCTAATTCCGCTTAAACCAAAGAAACAGACTATACTTACATTAAATATCTTGGGTTTGGGTGAGCTGTTTTTATAAAATGTCATTTTCATTTCATCTTGACTATTGAGTCATTTTTAATACAAATTTTCAAATATATTAGTTTAAAAAAAAATTGTTTTGTATTTTATATAAAGTCTGTTCCTTTGGTTTAGGCGGAACTAGATTTTCGGTTAGTCTGATTTTCGGTTAGTCTGTTCCAAACGATTAGGCGGAACTAACCGAAAATCTAGTTCCACCTAATCGTTTGGAACAGACTATACTTTATTTTTCATAACATGTCACTTTTTTCTTTTGACATATAAATTTTAGCTGCCAACATGAAACATAAAATAATCACAAAGCCCGTTACAACTTGTGAAAATAAAAATCCAGTTTAGTTTCGTTTTAACATAATAAACAAAGTATACAGAAAAAGAAAAATTAGATATGACTAAAAATTAATTAAATTTTTAACTGGAAAGCGTGAAGGAAACCGGAATTGAATATTTTTAATTTCATTTTCGTTCATGAACAGAGAAAAATGTCGTTCCTGTTTCCGTACTTTAAAAAATTCTGGTAGTATGGTATTTTACTTTCGTTTTCGGATTGTTCTCATCCTTGATAAATATGTAATCAAAGAGTCGGGAGTCGATAACTTTTTCCGACTCCCGACTCCGACTCCGACTCTTCCAAAAAGCTTCGACTCCTCGACTCCCGACTCCCGACTCCGACTCCGACTCCCCATCCCTGAGTAAATGTAGCACGTTCCCCACCCCTTTTAATTACACATCGCTGACCTGTTACGTAATGAGCTCGTTACGCAATAAGATGAGCTCATTACATAACAGGTTCAAGCAATAATGGCCTGCTGTTGCTAGGCAACGTAGTATATAGGTAGAAAGCATATGCCAAATTATTGTTAGTTTGTAAAGGAAACCTGATTAAAATTAAAAGTTAGAATTTAGAAAATATATTTTGTTTTGGTCAGTAAGTTAATCAGCTGACGTAAGTATTGTTATTTTAACTGAATTTACATTTCGTATGGCACGTACATGACCATTGCAAGGCTACGTAATAAATAGGTTGAAAGCAACTGTCAAATTATTGTTAGTTTTTAAAGGGAACTGAATAAAAATTAAATAAGTAATAAAGATATAGTTGTGGAAAAAGTATAGTATGAAACTTGCATTGAATAATCATTTCTCACTCAAGAATTGCGCTACTCACCTGCGGCTCGTGGTGCAACTTTCATACTCGTGTGATATAACCATCATTCTATGTTCGTTGCATGATATACTATTTTAAAACTTCGCGTTGTCAGGTATTATTATTTCTTATTACTAAACCAATTATATACAAAAAATCATAAAAAATCATAATGTGAATCTATGCAACGCATTACAACAGACAATTATCTTACATGAAAATTGTATTGCCTCGCCTATATTGTAAGTTAGCAGTGAAGTTAGCAAATAGTCATCATACTTTGAGTGATGCCATGCTGACTTTGAAGATTCAAGTAAAAAATCGAGGCATAGAAACGTCCAAAATAAACCAACCATGGATTGCATTAACTGCTTATAATAATTTATCTTGTCTTACTTGGGATTTATTTGAAATATCTCACTTTAATTATTTTATATTTATTTATTCTTCTAACTCTATATTTCTGTATATACTTTAATTCTGTTATTTCAGATTGGATATCTCCCATAATACTTACTTATTTGACAACTTTATATTAACCTGATTTTATCTAAGTTTATTGAACTCCAAAACCTCTTAAACCTTAAATTTTATTGCCCTTATTTTTCCTGGAAAATACTTTTATAAATGCACAACGCTTTTAAGGCAAAACATGTTTATATTCAAAAATTGATTACTTCATCAAATCCATCAGCACATCCATGAATAGCATCGCCATCACTCGATAACCGTGGAAAAAATAAACAAGAACAACCAGACAGTTCCTTCTTAGTAAGAAGAAGAAGCAAGAATACTCCACAATGATTAATGTGAATGTTGTTTAATGTTGGATATATCGATTTTACATTATACTTCAAAAATAATTAGCACATAATGTTAAGTATCTAAATTAACAAGTTTTGTCATAGCTTTAAAAATATTATGGAATATCAGTTCAGGAAAATTTATCTATTACAGATATTTTCAATATATGAAGGGTTGTTCCCGAAGTAAAGTTTGTGCATAGCTCCCGCGAATATCAACTAGGCACCGTTTAGTAACAGTGTCTTTTGAGTGTAGTAATGAAACAATGCTTGATAATGAATTTTATTTATTTCGATAAATTTCATTCGTTTTTACATAGTCACCGTCAGTTTCACGGTGAAAGAAGGGATGACATGATACTATCGGAATAAGAAAGCTAGCGATACTTTTCTTTCGATACTAGTATTTTAGCACACGATATTTTTCGCTTCAAAATTTTCCTGGTATGAATACTTTTTTACTGGTATTGGTTATAATTATTATTGGTAATACGAGGGTTACCTTTTAAGTTTTTACAAAAACTATTAAACAAAATTTTGTTTTTGGAACAAACTGTTTTATTGCTTTTCTAAATATTCACCTTTAAGATTTATACACTTTTGCATGCGTTCAAACCAATTCCCGAAACATTTTTCCCACTTTGAATTGGTATCTCAAAAGCATGGTTTTCGAAGGCTTCAACAGCTCCTTGCGGTGATGAAAATCGCTTTACATGCATTTTTTGTCTGACATTGGGGAACAAAAAAAAAGTCGTTAGGGAATAAATCAGGTGAATACGGGCAATAAGACATTAATTGGATGTTTATCTCCTTCAGATAATCAATTGTTTGACGTGCTGTGTGGGAGCTTGCATCGTGATGATGAAGAATGATGCGAAGTTTTTGGTTGTTTTTTCTTATTTTATCGATGACTTCTGGCAAACAAATTGTTGTATACCATTCAACATTAACTATTCTCCGATTCTCGAAAGGAATGGTTGCGATATATCCAGTTCAACCGAAGAAACAAGTGATCTTTTTCTTGGAAGTGCTTTGTGAATGAACAACTCTTGTGGGTTTCGATTCATCTTGGAAGACCCAAACAGTGGATTGTTGTTTAATTTCCGGTTCAAGTTTCAATAAATCAATCCAAGTTTCGTAACCTGTAACGATGTTGTATAGGGATTTTGTAGTACCTAGGTTGAATTTTTTTAGCATTCCCTTACACCAATCAACACGAGCCTTTTTTTGAGCTTCGGTCATATTATGAGGAATCCATCGGTAACAGATCTTTTTCACAGCTAAATGTTCATTCAAAATCGAATTTATTGCATTCTGCAATATGCCAAAGGATGCCTCTATCTCACGGTAAGTCACATGCCGATCTTATTAAATCATTTTGCGCACAGCATCGATGTTTTTTTTTAATCACAACCGATTTTGGTCGACCTTCACGAGATTCATCACTGCCGGACGGACGACCCGACGAAATTCTGCAAAACAATTCAGCACCCTAGAGGTAACATTTTTATCAGAAATGACATTTTAGTACCAAGTGACTTAATACTTTATAGTCCGTCGATTGGAAAATAATTTGGAACTATAGCTCTAGCCAGTTTCAATATACGTTGCTTTAAAACTGTATCAAGTCGATCAACGCAAGGAAGTAAACAATCTTAAATCGTCTTTTCTGAGCTGTTTATCATTTGTGACTTAATACAAGTTACCTCTGACGTGCTGAACAGTCTTTTCTGATGGTGCTTCATTACCAAAAGTTGAACGAAGCAAATCCATGCATTGCTGTTGAGTTAGGCCTTTACTAGAATCGTAAAAAATCATCCAACGTAAACCTTTACGAGTAATATCCATTTTTTCACAAACTTGTTTTTTTAAACGCTCACTATTAAAAAACTACTCGGTCAATTTATAAGCTACCACTGATTTCACAATAATAAATGTAAAATGTTACGAATATTGTAATGACATATTTCAATATTGCCATCTAGCGGTCCTTAGTAAAAACATAAAAGGTAACCCTCATATTCCACGTTAAAAAAAATCAGATGTTTGACTTTCATCGTTTCATCTGGGTTATATGAAAATGGTATCATATTTCGGTTTGAATATGTTGAAATTTGGTAAAAATAAATATATGGCAATGAAAATGAATATTTATTTTTCAATTGTATTAGTTTGCCGTTGTTCTCTAATTACTGAAACGTTAGTTGCATTTCTATTTTCTGTTGGTTGGTGAATTAGCAAGTCCGCTCCGGGCTGGCGCTCCGGTAGAAGTGTCTTAGAGAGGCGGCGGAAACTTCGTCAGGAACCAAGTATCAGTTTGTTTGTAAAGTACCGCACTTGAAATGTGAGCTTATCTCCGGCTTGAAGAACTCTACAGTCTGTTTCTCGGCCTTGTTTCTTTGCCGCACTACCCAACCTACATACAAATCTACACGGAATTCAACGGAAGCTTTAATATTCTTTTTCAAGATTTTATTGACATATGATTTTGTCACGATTACGTTAGATTACCCATTCGTAGTAAATTTCACTCTTAAGAAGTCATGTAGGACATATTGATCAGTTAAATGCGCTACGTGAGGAACTTGCGAAAAGGGTAAAAAATGGCGAAACTAACTTAACTATTAAATATATTAACAATATACCGAATATTGTACCAAAAAACTAATTTTGTCCGCCATCAAATCGCCTAGTATTCACGAGTTTTCTTTTCTATACACCAATATTGGCTCTCTTCGACCTAAATTTATTGAACTGCAATCTTTTTGTAATATCCATAATCCATCTGGAATTCTAATTGGTGAATCGTGGCTTGACTCATCGATACCTGACAGCACCTTCTCCATACCTGGTTATTTTTTGCTACGTTCCGATCGTACTTCGCGTGGAGGCGGTGTCTGTATTTATCTAAATCAGGTACTTTTTAGTGAGAATGACGTCGAACAGCTGCCAATTCATCTTGTTAACATTGAGTCCCTTTGGCTGAAAATTAATATTGGTAACACGTATATCATTTTGGCATGTATCTACAGAGAACCTGCTTCTGTATTTGACGACGACATTGCCCTTGTCACAGCGTTGAGAAATATAGAAGGTAAATATAAAAATCTATGCATTTTTGGTGACTTCAATTTTCCTGATATCAAGTGGCCAATTACTATATTTCCTAATAATCTCCTAACCTCCATGAACCTCTTTGTCGATTTATTGCTTTCAACTAATTTGCATCAGCCTACCAGATTTCGAGTTAACCAGAATCCTTCTTTGTTGGATCTTATCCTGACCGATGACCCACTTATTTTTTCTAAAATTGAATATTTTCCCCCGTTTGGTCGTTCGAATCATGCAGCTATAATTGCACATCTACAAATCTCCTCCAATAACCTAGATAATACAGCCAGCCCAAAAAATGCTCGTAAAGCTGACATTGATGGAATTTCGAATTACATTACAACAAGATCATTTGATTCTAATGGCCGCAGTATTGAAGATTCTTGGAATGATTTTTCACATGTAGTTGCTTCTGCAGTTGATAAATTTACTCCATATACTCCTTACAGAAAAAAACCTAAAAATCAGTGGTTTTCTTATGATCTGATTAATATACACCATCTTAAACAGAAGTACTGGAACAGATATAAACGTTCTGGACGGCATAATGACTACGTAATTTTTCGGGAAGCTTCAAATAATCTAACAGCTGCTTGTCGTCGAAAAAGAATTGACTTTGAAGAAAATCTCTTACAGTATGACTCTAAAGCCTTCTACCGATATATTTCTTCTAAGCTTGGTTCTACAGTAACAAGTCCTAGTTTGCGTGATCAAGATAGTACGATTGTTAATGATGAATTATCTGTTGCCAATATGTTTGCAGAGGTATTCTCAAACGCCTTCACTATCGACCCAATGAATCCACTACCACCTCTGGATCCCGTCAGTCGTGTAGAAATTGACCTTGTTGATATTAATTTTTCAGCTGATGATGTACTTGTTGAATTGGGTAATTTGAAAGACTCCGTTACACCTGGAACTGATAATATATCAGCCTTCATATGGAAAAATTGTAGAAATACACTGAATGTTCCATTGTATAATTTTCTGCGATTATCATTAGATACAGGAATACTTCCTTCGTCTTGGCGCCTTGGTCATATAACACCTATTTTTAAAAAGGGAGATAAAATGGACCCTAATAACTACAGGCCTATCTGTGTTGGCTTTACTGCTCGGAAGATTTTAGAACGTTTAATTGTAAAATCAGTACTGGCCCATTTAACTACAAACAACGTTATTCCTGAACAACAACATGGTTTTCTTCCAGGACGTTCAGTAGCCACTAATCTCCTTCACTGCACTAATGAATGGTCTCGTGCCTTGGATAACTCCGAACCAGTAGACACCATTTATCTTGACTTCGCAAGAGCGTTTGACAAAGTGCCCATTCGCCACCTGTTGTACAAACTTGAACACTATGGCATTCGTGGCAAACTTCTTGCATGGATTAAATGTTTTCTATCCAATCTCACATTCAGAGTCAAGATTAATAAATGTCTGTCTACCTCTCATGCTGTACAAAGTGGCGTCCCCCAAGGATCAGTATTGGGGCCCCTACTTTTCCTAGTTTATATGGCTGATCTTGATGGTATTATTAAATCGAATCGTTCTTTTTTTGCTGACGACTCAAAACTTTTTAACTCACCTATAACGGACGGTAACACGCTGCAGGATGATCTGAAGAGTATTGCCACCTGGTCAGCTAATTGGATGATTCCCATCAACGAAGGTAAATCTACGGTTCTGCATATGGGGTACAATAATCCATGTCTCGACTACTTTATTGATGGGCAAACATTGAGCAAGGCGTGCGAACATATTGATCTGGGAGTCACCGTATGTAGCGATCTTAGTTGGTCTAAACAAGTAGTTGAGGTAGTAAAGAGGGCAAATCGGATAATTTACCTCATCAAGAAGAGTTTCTACTTAACTCCCACACTTTTAGTGAAACTTTTTACTACGTACGTGCGACCGCTACTCGAATTTAGTGCATCAGTATGGTCACCTAAACTCCTCAAAGATATAAGACAGCTGGAGAGTGTGCAGAGACGTTTCACCAAGATCCCATCCACACTTCGTTCTTTATCTTATGAGGAAAGACTACACAAACTAGGACTACCGTCTCTTGAAGCTCGTCGTACCCGTGGTGACTTGATAACTATGTACCGCTTGGTTACCAACTGCTTCAACTGCGATATGACCCCATTAATTAATATGAATACTGACTCACGACTTCGTGGCCACAGGTACAAACTTAACCACGAAAAATACAAAAAGAATGTGCGTGCTAATTTTTTGACCAACCGAGTGTTTGTATCTTGGAATTGTCTGCCCGCAGAAGTTGTCCAAGCTCCAAGTCTCAACGCTTTCAAGAACCGGCTGGATGACTACATTAATTTGTTCCATTTAAGCTAACTTATTGTTTTCATTTATTTCTGTTTATCTTTTTTTTTGTTTTACTTAATCTTTATTTTCTTTATTTATGTTGAGATGTATCATATATTTATGTATGTATATATTTATATCTGTATGTTCTATATATTTTTTTGTTTTGTATCAATATGTATGAACACACAAGCCTCTGGCTTTGTTCAGTATAATAATTAATAATAATAATAATAATAATATTTACTTAAGCATTAAAAGGAGGATTTATCATCAAGCGCATAAGGCGCTAGTTGGGGGCCTCAAAAGTGTCTAGTAGGCCTTGAATTAAATCTAATTAAATGCTAAATAGACAATTCTGCGTTTCATTGTTTCATTTTTGAGCATTTACTTTCATTGCTTGCAATCATAAGTAATCATGTGTATTTTTCAATAATCATAATACAATTACAATAGAATCGTAAATTTCGTAAATCGTAAAATTTACTATGGAGATAGAAAATAATCGTTCTTTAAATTTCTTAGACCTTTCCATCTCAAATTCTTGTTCTAAACTCAACTTCAAAATCTATAGAAAACCGACATATACTGACACCATCATTCCTGCTTCATCTTTACATCCTTATAATACTAAAATGGCTGCTTTCAATTGTTATGTAGACCGATTATTAAAAGTTCCACTCTCTGATGAAGACTACAATCTGGAATTACAAACTATTTACAAAATTGCTATTAATAACGGTTATAACAAGGCTGAAATTGACAAAAATATTAGAAAAAAGCGCAAAAATCTTTTATTAACATATTTTTATCCCCCAAGTATACCTGATACAAAAATTTATAAAAAAATACTCTTTCACGGCCAGGTTAGTTTCAAATAGGATCAAAATTAAAGAAATCAAATATAACCCCAGCCTTTTATAATAAACATACAATTAAAAATTTACTCGTTAATAATAAATTAGATAAAACTGATTTACACAACAAAAGTGGAGTTTATCAAGCATCGTGCCAAGATTGCTCAACAATATATATAGGCCAAACTGGTCGAAAATTTGCTACAAGATTTGGTGAATATTTGAAAGCCATCCAAAATAACAAAGTAGAACAGTCCAACATAGCAGAACATATGATCTCCAATAATCATAACCTTTCCGTCAATGACTTCAAAATCCTACACATACACAATAAAAGCCTTAAACTGAACCTTTTAGAATACCGAGAAATTCACAAAAAATATTAACTCTGGAATTCCCTTAATGAATGACCAGATTGACGTTTACAACTCACCCCTAATAAATCGGTTAATAACTTTTTTCCCTTTTTTCCCTTATCTGCTAATATGGTTTACACTTGTATTCCCTACCATAATATTTGTTCCCACTGAATGTATTTGTTAAAAAATAAGTTTAGTTTGTAATTGAAACTCCTGTTGATGGCGTCACTGCCGAAATACGTATAGACTATATTAAACTGATATTTGTGAAACTTACCGAGTGTTTTATTTATTAATCTTAGAATCGTATTTAACAAGCTTATAATGTTGGCTGACTCGCAGATGAAGTTTACCACCCGAGCCTTACGCGAATGTTGTAATCATCCGAGTGTAATATAGCGATTATATGTGTCAAATATATAATAATAAGTTATCTACAATTATATTAGTTTTATCACGAAAAAATAGTACATTTAATTTAAAAACACAAAAATTCTGTCCCGTCACAACTGTCAGGACATAAGGTAACAAGTCTTCTTCTTCTTTTTTGGGCACTATTAGTCAGGCTGACTTTTGGTCTCACTCACATAAGCCCTCCATCTCGATCTATTCATTGTCAGATCTTGCCAAATACCCTGTATACCTATATTTGTTAAATCTTTGGTTCGCTGATCTCTCCATTTCTGGCGAGGTCTTTCCACTGGTCGAAGGGTATTCAATATTAGTTCCCATATCTTCTTAACCATTCTGTCCTCCCTCGTCCTCATAACGTGTCCTATCCATTGTAAGGTTACAAGTACGTTTTAAAAATAATATTTAAGGTTTAATGCATATTCCACCTTTTTCGCAATCGGAATTTCTAAAATTTATTATTTAACCTTTTCAATCACATTTGCACATGATATATAATAGAAATAATCCTGTATATTACTAGGCCATAGGAACAACTATTTTTTTATCTTTATAAAAAAACTAACCATGTTTCTAATGAATTTTTTTTACTAACGGAGATATCAATAGTTGAAAACTTATAGTATTATTTACTAATCGTTTTGTCACTAGATGATACTGAGTGAAATTATTGAATTAAATCTGTCATTTTGTTAAACATTCCATTGTCATTGTGGTAAGTTTCAGGTAATTGTTACCTTTGTAATAGTTTTGTAGACGAATTTTAAAGAATGCAATTATGTAACTGGTTCATGCAAGCTTCTACAATCGATAGCAAGTTACCTTATAAAATATTGTGGACGGACGAGGCTAATTTTACAAATACCGGTGTTTTTAACAGAAATAATGAACATTTTGGACACGTGAAAATACACATGCTTTCCTCACTGTGCGACAACGAAACAAGATTTTTTATAAATGTTTGGTGTGGAGTTCTAAGAAATGCTGTAATAGGGCCGTATCTCCATGAAGGAAATTTAAGTACTGTAAAGTATTTAATTTTTTTGGGAAAATAGTTATCAAGATTTATTTGACGATGTGCCCATAGCTAACAATTTTTACTTTTGTTTTTATTATATGTTAGTTTTTAATCGTACTATTTTTATAAGTTTGTAACGTTGATATCTCCGTTGTTAAAAAAATTTCATTATAAACATGTTTAGTTTTTTATAAAGACAAAAAGATCGTTGTTCCAATGGACTAACAATATACAGGTATTCCATTTAAAAAATGTTTATTTTCAAAATATCTGGTCAACGAAACATCCAAAAATATTTTTGAGTTTATCGTAATATTTACTACAAAAAATAATCGAATCCATTTAATCGAATCTCTATCTATATTATTAACAAAGATAGCAATGGTGAGCCACCTGGCTGGGACACCCTGTATATATAAATCATAGCCATATCACAAATGTAATAGTTCTAAATTTGTATTTATTGAAAAAAAAAAAAAAAATGCAATTATTATGTGTGCAAAATGACTCAAGTGTAATTATTTATTTTATTAATAACATTCAATAAATTGAATTTCTCTTCACGTCATGACGATATAATTTTATACAAAATATTTATTGAACAAAATCCAGAAAAATTTCATTAACTACATTGTTTAATTAAATTTTAAAATATGTGGAATTTTTTTAAAGTTTTATTTAGTCCACCTTTTTTTGTACCGCAAAAATGTGAAAGTTTATAACTTCGGGTTAATATTCTTAGTAGAAAATTCCTCTGGAATTATTTTCAGTTCTCGAAGAAAGAGTTTTTCTCAGATTCTCATTGAATTTTCTGTTCATAAAAGAGACGATTGTTTTTATGATGTATTTTATATTTTGGGTTTTTTGTTCATGAGAAAGTATATTTAGATCTTGAAACAAATTCTTGCCTTTGAAAGAAATTCTAACTTTTTCCTACAAACTTTCCAAACAAGAAACAGTTAAACAGTATTTCGGTTTTGTTGAAAATACAATTCTTAAGACATTTTAATTATTTTCATTATTTTGAAAAAGTTTTGCAACAAACTGAAATAATGTTCATACTCTATTGTTGCACTATATGCTTGTTCACACAGCCACTGAGATTGATATGTGTACTCTTGACGATTATTCGTCAAATTTCAATTTTAAACGAAGGTTTCGATAAGCTTTTTCACAGTAACAAAGCTTTGTTCAACTATATACAGTCGAACTTCCATAAGTCGAAACATCATATGTAGTTCACTCCAAAAATTATAGATATAGAAAATTCGAGTCACAGAAATAACTACGAAATGAGTAAAATAACGCTTTCATATGAATTTATTTACAATAAATACTCCTTAGCAGTGGCGCAACCAGGATTTTGTCTTGGGGAGGACCGAATCAAATTTCTAGGGCACGCGGGCCGCATACGGCCCTCAACCTTATTTTTTGTGGCTCCTGAAACGGTAATCAAAATCACGAGCTTATTTAGGGGAAAAATATATTTAAAAACATAAAATATAGGTACCCTCTTCCCATTTTCTGTTTATAAAAAAATGTCAAGTAACCCTTCGGGATATTTATATATCCCGATATTATATATATAAAGTTCCATCACTGCTTATCATTTTGTATGTAAAATACACTGCGATCCAAATCAGTTCGACACCCCTGCTGTTGGATATTGATGTTTATATCAAATAATAATTCCATTATTTGTTGATAAAAAAAATGTAATTATTAATGCATGTATTAAAAACTTTCACTTGATTTTTTCTTCGACAAATACATATTTATTTATATTTTTCGCGGGATATATTTTTGGAGTCTCAATATTTTTCCTACTTATGTTCAGTTCTCTAATTCAGCCGCTTGGCCACAATTTGTATCGAACGAACAGGCTCGTGTGAAGGTTATACCGAAGTCAGATTTCCACTTTATCTTATCTGAATCGAGTAATTAGTTGTTTAAAACAGTTTTATCATTTGACTGGGCGAATGTTTTAGTCGATGTGTCAGGGGGAAAAAGGATCAACGCTCCCCTTCATATAATTCGTTGGAGCATATTTGGAAAGTGATGTATTTTCACTTGAACAATAATTATGTCAGTTAGAGTAGGCAATCTTAAAAAAATGTTTATTTATACGAAAAAAAAAATAATAATAAATAAATAATAATTGCCCATATTGTTTACAATGAAGTAATTTAAAAATTAACTACTGTTGTTGTTAACAAATTTTACCTTCAACTCTCCGAGCAGCGGCGTGTAATCTGCTGGTCCTGGGAGAGACCCAGGCCCGTCGGCCCCCCCTTGGCTGCCCCACTGGTTGTGGTTAACAAATTTATCTTCAACTTCCCGAGCAGCGCCGTAAAACCTGCTGGTCCTGGGAGGGGCCCAGGCCCGTCGCCACCCCCCTTGGCTGCGCCACTGCTTGTGGTTAACAAATTTATCTTCAAATCCCCGAGCATCGCCGTGTAACCTGTTTATCCTGGGAGGGTCGCCCCCCCCCCTTAGCTGCGCCAGTGCTCCTTAGTACTAAATTAGTGACGAAATTAGTGTGTCCCAGACACTCAGCAAAACAAAGAGCATTTTCTCTAATAAGTGGCCCAGACATTGACACATTCCTATGACGAGCCATTTTAAACCATTCTCAAATAACTTTGATGCTGTCTTCGTAGGTACAGGTTTTGAAACGTTTGCGATCATTGGTTACACCATTTTTGGCTTTTTTCAGAATTTCTTCGCGGGTTTTTATAAGTGTATTTGGAGGAAGACAAGTCTTTTTCCTTTTTTTCTTTTTCTTTTTTATACCTTTGTCAATTTCACTTATCAACCTCGTTTTGTCAGATAACGATAATAATAATAATAATAATATTCTTTATTGGTGTTTTTTACAACACAGAGAATGTTTACACAAGTCAAAGAATATTAAAATACAAGAAGTCAGGAAATAAAATTACAATACAAATAATATATTAACCATTGATAGCGTATTCAGTTTTCTTTTCTGGTCACTCATATTTTCAATTGTTACGGAAGCGGTAATTATCAGTAACTACAGCCTAGCGCATAAATTCAGGTATAACTCGATATACGCCGGTTAGATTTAAGCCGATTCACTTTTACATCTGCCCTGAATTAACTATGGTACGCCTGGGATTCCCTGATCTGATCGAGAAATTACCGCGACAACTAGACTGAACGGCGCTTCAATATTATCGCGTATAAGTATCAAAATACAAAATACGCAGAAAATATGCATTACAAAAAGTCGAGTTTATGAATTTCACCGTCTTCAAAAATTCCAAATTTTTCTTCGAGCTACAGAAAAATTTGATTCGAGATATAGAAACAATTTTTTATGTAAAAGGCGATTTTAACGCAAGAGTTTTAGAAAAAAATCGAGTTATAGAAAAAATTGAGTTATAGAAGTTGGACTATAGTCAACATCATCATTAGCGTTATTGGTTCAATATTGCACCGGAGGAAATGAAGAGGGAAACGCTGAAAGTGGGTGGCAGAGCGAGGGTAGTGGAATATGTGGAGAAAGTCAGAAAGGTTCCTTAGATTATCGCACTGCTGTAGGTCGTTAGCTACTTTGGTGCACTGTTATCCAAATTTTGCGATGTCGTCTCTCCATCGCATGCTAAGTCGTCCGGGAACACGTTTAATAGTTCTCGGGCCAGAATAGTGAAGGCACCTGCAGAGACATGATAGGGGTAGAATAATAAGGTCTCTGCAGGTTCACTTTCACTTAAAAAAAAACTATTTTATTTCAATGATGGAAACAAGCTTTAATTGCGTTAGGAGATCCCTTGAGGGACTCGGAGGAGTTCAGTTTTATGAAATTAACAACGCACTGTAACACGTTTGCTGGGGTACTAAGTTGCACACCTGTTATCTCTTATGGAAACAAGCTTAAATTGCGTTGTAGGACTCCTTTGGGGTCTCGGAGGATATCATTTTTACGATAATAAAGACGATGTAAACACACATGCACACGTTAACACGATAGCCAGCGTATTTCTAAGACTTATGCCAATAGTCTTTTATCTGTGCTGCCTGTGTTGGCATTCAATGTAAGTAGTATGAAAGCAGCCTTATTAGCGAATATATTAGTAGAAATTTAAGAAAATGCGCCTTTTTTTTGTAATATATACAAGGTGTGTAAATTAAGTAATCGGCCTGGCAACACAGCGTTTGATCTGGCAACATATGGAACGCGGAACTTGGAGGGGCGGCAGGTGAACATGTGATACACATTTAGTACGAGTTTGAACTCGCTAGAGTAATTTTGTTGTCCGTAGCGATTTTTTTCGTGAAACAGTTTTTTCTAGTGCGTTCTAAAAATGAGTGACATTCATTTCGAGCAACGGTGTGCTATCAGGTTTTGTTTCAGACTTGGGCACAGTGTCACAGAAATTTTTGCAAAACTTAAGTAGGCCTACGGAGAGAGTATTTTGTCAAGCTCCCAGGTTTTTGGTGGTTTAAGGCATTTTCAGAAGAAAGAGATTTGACTGAAGATGAATCATGCAGCGGAAGGCCCTCATCTTCAAGAACCGATGAAAATGTCGACACAATCCGGAATATTGTGCGTTCAGATCGTCGGTTGACAGTCATGATCGGGGAAGAGTTGAATTTGACTCACACTACCGTTCATCAGATTTTGACCAATGAATTGGGGATGAGAAAAATCTGCGCAAAAATGGTTACAAAAAACCTTTCACACGACCAGTAAAAACATTCCTGTGGCTTCTCAGCCTCCTTATTTGCCTGACTTGAGTCCTTGTGACTTTTACCTCTTCCTAAGATTGAAAAATCACCTCAAGGGACGTCATTTTGGGACACTCGAAAACATTCAAACGTCCGTAACCGACCATCTGAAAGCTATTCCAGTATCCGAGTTCCACCACTGCTATAAGGATTGGAAGAACCGTCTCCAGTGCTGTGTGGCTTCCCAAGGAAGATATTTTGATGGAGACAATATTGAATTGTAATTCTATTCGAATAAAAAAAAAAATTAAATCAGTCCGGTTATTTAATTTACTCACCTCGTATATTGTAACACATATATTGCGTTGATTATTATGAAAAAATAAATTTATTATTCGTAGTTTTTTTTTTTTTTGGAATTAATATATTTAAAAAAAGCATCACGTCATAAATTTATCACCACTCCTAAAGCCCCGTGCCCAATATAAAGTAACAGTACGGCAGTAAAAACTACGGCTAAGTAAGACTACTGTAGGATGTTTGTGGGCTGAAGAAGAAGAAGTTGTCTTTTTTGCGTATACGCAAACCTGCAACGAAAGCAAAATCGGTCACTGGTAAGGCCCATAGTTCTGTGTAATATACACCAGTGTTTCCTCAACCAGAAACGCACCGCGGACCAGTATAATATACAACAAGAAAACAAATATATTTAATGTGCTACTAAATACATTTATTTTATTTGTAGAAAATCACAGAAAGTTTACAGAAAATAAACAAAATATAAATTATTTACATAAAAAATGTGCATAATAAAAATAACTGCAAAAAACACATAAAAACTTTCGCGGACCACTAAAATATTTCTGGGGACAACTCTTGGTCCGCGGACCACCTGTTGAGAAACACTGATATACACAACACGCAATATACAGGTATTTGTGAAGAAATCCTCACGGTCAATAATGAGTAGAAGGACATACGAATATATAAATTTATAAATATAAAATTTTCCTTATTTTTAATTTCAGCTAGTGAATCCTTTAGTGGTTGAAAAAAACAGACTTTTAAAAAAATTAAGAGAATTTCCATTTTTATCAAATTAACCCAGTAATTAACTTGAGAGAAAATAAAATTATGTTGTTAAAGATGTTAATTTGAAGAGTACATTCACCCCAATAAAATGTTATAGAGATTTAATCTATATGACATCATTGTCAGTGATATAGACATTGTTTCAATTTCAAGTTATAAAGTTATAAACAATTAGCATACGACCTTTTCAAATTATATTTTTTAATGTGTCTGTCCGTGAAAATATTTAATGCTTCAATAAAAATGCAAATAGGACAAAATAAAAGTACATATATGAGAGATATGAATAAAGAGAGTTACGGACGAAAAATAATGAAGTTGGAAAAAAGTTAAAAAAAAGTCAAGGACCAAAAATTTATATTGTATAACCTTCAGAAAAAATAAAATCTTTATATTCAAATGTCTTTTAAAGAATACCAGCCAGAATTACAGAGAGTAGAACAGATTATTATAGATGATCTGAGAAGGAAGTCTGATCATCTGTTGCCCCAGGGAAGATTTATATAGAGCAGTCTATACTAAATGCTAAGCAACCAAAATTGGCTACTTTTCTTCCATGCAAGGTTAGTGACTGCAACTTTGAGTGACATATTTTAGGGCAGGGGGCGGCAACCTTTTTTAGTAAGTGGGTATATTTAAGAAATGCGGGAGTTCGGCGGGCACCGTGGGACAAAGGGGGGGGGGGCGGTAAATTTAAACAAAAATATTAATGCAATTTAAAATTTTAATTTTCATAAAAAAAATACATAATATTAAAGTGATAATTAATGCCATATTTGTCAAAGAAATTCGTGGCAAATTCGTCGAATTTCCAGTTCTCAGGCATTGGTCCAAATAAGCGTCACTGAGGCCTGGTCGGTATTTTGATTTTAAGTATTTCATATTAGAAAACATACATTCACAATCATATGTCGACGCGAAGAGAGTCTTCAATTTTAGAGCACATTTTCTCAACAATGGGTAGCTATTCACATTCACCAAGTTCCAGAACTTTTCTTCGTTATGATATGATTTTAATTCAGTCATTTGTTATATTTATAATAAGTCTAAGGAAGACTTCCAATTCTAAGTCTTCCTTATTGGAAATACCGAAATATGTTGCGATTTTATTAGTCACATCATCCTCTCTTTCAGAAAAAGGACTAATAAAAAATGTTAAAAATGCCTCCAATTCGTAGAAGTCTTTCAAATCTGGTATTAAATTCTCCCAATAATGTATCAACATATTTGGCAAATTGAATTTTTGAAATTTGAAATAATGGTGTACAGCAGTTTAGACTATTAGCGCCCAAAGAACATACAATCTTACTTAGAGCTGTAAAAAATATTGAGATGTAAAAAAAATCCAAAAATTCACAATACTTACAAAAATTTTAAAATCCACAGAATTTTTAAAAATTAAGAAAATGGTGTGTAGCATTTTCGACTATTAGCGCCCAAGGAACATACATACTTACAGCTATTAAAAATATTCAATCGAAAAAACATAAAATTTACCTGTACAATACTTACAAAAAATTTAAAATCCACAGAATTTTTAAAAATTAAGAAAATGATGTGTAGCATTTTCGACTATTAACGCCCAAGGAACATACATACTTTACCTACTTTACAAAATTTACCTGTACAATACTTACAAAAAATTTAAAATCAACAGAATTTTTGTAAATTTAAGAAAATGGTGTGTAGCATTTTCGGTTATTAGCGCCCAAGGAACATACATACTTAGAGATATTAAAAATATTCAATCGAAAAAACATAAAATTTACCTGTACAATACTTACAAAAAATTTAAAATCCACAGAATTTTTGTGTATTTAAGAAAATGGTGTGTAGCATTTTCGGCTATTAACGCCCAAGGAACATACATACTTAGAGCTATTAAAAATATTCAATCGAAAAAACATAAAATTTACCTGTACAATACTTACAAAAAAATTTAAATCCACAGAACTTTTTGAATTTTGAGAAAATGGTGTGCAGCATCTTTGGCTATTAGCTCCAAAGGGATGTCTACTCAGTAAAGGATGTCCCTTCTTAACCCATCAATAGACACTCAACTTGTTTCATCACTATTGCACTTTTTCAAATTTAACTTTTTATAAAACTGGTAAAAATGTGTACACACAGCATTTATGGCTACTAGCGCTTAAGGTATTTATTAATTTAAGGGTATTTTATACAAAAAAAGCACTGGTCAACATGTGTTTCAACGTTTTATGAACGATTGTGAACGAGAAATATTTGGAAAGATTAGTGACGTAGTGTCGACCAAAATTATCTAATAAAGGATTAAGTAAAGAAATTAATCCTCTTAAATAGTTTCTAATGAACATTTTAATGTGGATTTTTTTGCGTAGTTCTGTATTGCGTAAACAATAAATGGTCCACGACAGTGCACAGCAATTTAAATTAAAAAATTTAAAAATAATTTTTTAAATTTATAATAATTTTGCTAAGCAGTATTAGCATTATAGGCTATTCTAAACGTTTACGCAGAACTAAATTGCTTTTGCGTAGTTCTGTATTTTAATAATAAATGTATAAACAATAAATGGACCCCGACAGTGCACAGCATTTTTAAATATAAAAATTTTAAAATATTTTTTAAAATTTATTACAGGGCTTCGAACCGTTATTTTTTCGTTTCGGTTTTCGTTCCGGTTCAATTAAAAAAATATATATCAGTTCGGTTTCGGCAAAAATAACGTTTTTTTTTCGGTTTTTGGTTCAGTTCCGAGTGATAAATTTTTAAATGCTTTTATTTTTATTAGAAATTTATTTTCTACTATAATTTAGAAGAACATTTTATTCTTTATTTTGTAATAATCATACCAAGGCCGCTGCCAGGGGGGGGGTCTGGGCGTTCCACCATCCCCTGAAATAATAGAATCGCAATTTCTTTTTTACTTGTCAGAAATATTACGATTTTTTTCTGCTCATCAGTTTAAAAAATAATTTTAAATAAAATGTAATTTATATTCACTCACATAACCATTATCTGAACCAAAATAAACCGATATTTTTTTCGGTTCAGTTCTGGTTTTCGTTCCGACAAAAATTGTTTTTTTTTTTGTTTTCGGTTTTCGATTCAGTTCCGTTTCGAAGACCTGGTAAAAATAAAGACATTTTCATTTTTAACTCTTCAACAGGTTTCAAATGGTGTAAATCAAGTTTCAATTATTCCAAAAAACACCCTACTAGAAGATTACTTGAGATATCAACAATATGTACACTACTACACACTACTACACTACTACACACACTATGTGTGTGTGTGTGTGTGTGTGTGTGTGTGTGTGTGTGTGTGTGTGCGCGCGTGCGCGCGTGCGTGCGTGCGTGCGTGCGTGCGTGCGTGCGTGCGTGCGTTCGTGCGTGCGTGCGTGCGTGCGTGCGTGCGTGCGTGCGTGCGTGCGTGCGTGCGTGCGTGCGTGCGTGCGTCCGTGCGTGTGTGTGTGTGTGTGTGTGTGTGTACACGATAACTCAAAAACGGTTTAACTTAAAGAGTTCGTTCTGGTACTAAAAAATTCTCCTATTAAATAGGAAGAACCCTATTGTTTTTTATGAAAATCGGTTGACTAGAAATGGGAGTTTACTCGTGTCGATTTTAATATTTTTGCGAATATTTAGCAACAGAAAAATATTTCGAAAAAATTTATTGAACAAAAGTTACTATAAATGCAATAACTAATAACTTTTAATTGAAACGTTTTTTGATAAAACGAAAAATTTCGAAAATTTTTTGTAAAATTATTTAAAATTTTTCCAAGTCTCAATTTTTTCATACTTATATGTAACGTTTCCATGGTCATGATAATTAATTCGTAACTAGTAAAGCAAGCCTTGGACAAAAATTTGTATAGAACATAATTTGATGTATTTTTGAAGATTTATCTGAATATTTAATTTTTTTTTTTTTAGTTTACATTTTTTTTTTAAATATTTTTTTTATGGGAGGGCAAGTCTAGCGGAGGTTTCCTTTCGCCACTGGTTTTTCTTTTGCGATGCTGATCACAAATGCTGATCAGCAAACAAGTGACCCCCATGGTCACTTGTTTGCTTACTCGCAGTAAGCAAACTGATTTTTAAATTTTTCATTGTACTTCATGAAACTTACTTTAAAGGACTTTGCACATAGTTGTTTCCAGAACTCGCGAGCGTATGTTAATTGAAAATCCTTGTTCGACAGCTGGTTGCTATGGTACGGGACAGTAATTTTTTTAGTACATTTTTGGAAAAAACGTTTTAAAATATAGAATGTTTAAAAAACTTCTTACCATTCCTTAATCTACGTCTTAAGAGCTTTTAATACCACACAATAAATTTTAAAAAAATGTTTTTCGACTCATTAAAATTGACATTTTTCGAAAAACTAATCTGATCAAAAATTCCTGTTAAATTACTCAGGTTCCCATTAATATGCATTGATCAGATATTTTTAAAATTTTTAGATCAACTCCTCTGGGAAGTAGGGTTGGGGGCATTAGTTTATTGACATATTTTTGGCGAAAATTCCATAAAAACAAACTTTTTTTCAAAAATAAAGATTTGTTTTTTTAACCACGCAATAAGAAGTTTCTTGTGATACCGCATTCAATTTTTTTTTTTTTTTCTCTAAATACATGTTTGTTTATATTTATCTCGCGATGTGTTTTCTTCTGTCTATTTTTCCTATATGTGGGTCAAAGTGTTATACAAGTATGCTAAATCTCAACTTTCTATGTTCACCCAGCTGGCTACATTTTGGTAGTACACTTTGGTAGAAATTGACACATGACTGACGTTATAAGGGTTTGTTGGTGATATTACCTAGTGTTTCTGATTTTATGACATTTTTCATTTCGCTGAAATAAAAAATTAGATTTATTTACTCGAGAAATCTCTAGAAAAGTAATTATTAGAACATACTATATATTATTATAATGTTGAAAATATTGTAGAGGATAAAAACATATTAAAATTATAGTCAACTTTAAAGTACTAAAGTATTCATTTAAATATCATTAGAACAAATGGATAACGGGGCTTTATAAATAATTATAAAAACGGCACGTAATTGCATATTAATTGAAAATACATATGTCTAGAGAAATTTTTAAGAAATTAGGTATACCTCTAATATCAACCTCAATCCTTGCTAGATGGCAGCAAGAATGGGACACCACGGCTCAAGATAAAGGCTCTTTTTTAGGGTTTTGTAGGTATGACCAAAAAACCCTTATACCGTCATTTTGTCGTCTGTCTGTCTGTCTGTCTGTCTGTCTGTCTGTCTGTCTGTCTGTCTGTCTGTCTGTCTGTCTGTCTGTCTGTCTGTCTGTTCGGTAAATATTGTAGCCAAACGGCTAAACCTATAGAGTTGAAATTTGGCATGCTTATACAACTCTTTGACCCGCACATAGGAAAAATACTAAAAGATCTCAAAAACATATCCCCCTAAAAATATAAACAAATATGTGCTCATCGAAAAAAACAATATTTTTTTATAATTATGAGTAGGGTATCAAATGAAAGCCCTTGGTACGTGGATTAACGATCAAATTTTTATTTTTGCAAAATAAATTATTTTGAAGCGATTTTTGCCAAAATTGTGCAAAAAATTTTTTGTCCCACACCCTGTAGCCCAGATGGTTTAAACTAAAAATCTGAAAAAATTCTAAGTAATATACATTGGTGTGAACCGGAATAGTTCAACAGGAATTTTTAATCAGATTAGGTTTTTGGAAAAAAACGCATTTTTTGTGATTTTTGGCTAATAATGTACACAAGTTATAGCTTTGTAACACGCCACACTGGAACGTGTGTGCTGGTCTAGTGGTATTTCACGCTGATTTTTCATCCAAGTAACCCGATCCGAAAGGGATCGAACCCTGTGAGAAGAGACTAAATTATTTTTTGTTTTTTTTTAAAAATTTTATATTGTTTAAATTATTTTTTCAAATTCTAGTTATATTTTGGCAAATGTTGCATTTAATTTTTAAAAGCGTAAATTTAATAGCCAGTGGAAATTGTTTAAATTATAATTTAATTCTGTTTCAATGTACACGAAATCAGAGGGGCGGAACTTATAACAACCAATGGAAGCCATAGGCGCAATTTTTAAAATTCTTAATGAACCTTGGTATATAAAAAAAAATACTGCACATATTTAGAAACCTAAATAATGGTATTAAGCGTTCGAATTAAAATTAACAAAAAAAATATTTTAATATAAAATTTGTTTTCGCATCCAAAATAATCATCATTCACTTACTAAATACCTGCAAAACCCTGAAATGTGTGAAAATTCACACTTCACATCAATTTTTTCATACCATCACACCTTTTATCGCAACTCGGCCATGGTTCCACAACCTTCATTTACCCAAAAAAACAATCTCTACAATCTGTCGCATGAGAGTCAATCAGTGTCACTCATATCAACACCTCAACCGAATCAAGGTATTAGAAACAAACCTATGCAGTTGTGGAGAACCTGGAACTACGGAACACATACTTTTTAACTGTCGAAATCACACCGCAGCATCTACAGTTTTTTATTCAGATCTTGCGAAAATCCTAACTGCTCCACTTAACTTAAAAACAATTCTTTCTAATCCCACTCCAGCTGTTTGTGACAAAATATTATGGTTTTTAACGGAAATCAAGAAAGATATGTAGAATAGGTTCTCCATTAGCTATGCGCTGGCGAAATGGTGTTAAACCGAAGCCAACAAAATAAGAAGAAGAAGAAGAAATTAAGAAATTAATAATAATAGTAATAATTATTTTATTTAACTTGTAGGTAATCTTTTACATAACAGTTTTAAACATAATAAAAAATAAAATGTAATTGATTATAATAAATAATATACTAAATTAAAATAAATTATTGTCCAATAAATGCTAATTAGCTAAATATTATAAATCGCTTCTTATCTTTTGCCACAGTTGCGTTGTGGGAGACAGAAGACAAATTTTATCAAAATTAAATTATAATCACTCACTAAACATTATATTTTTTAAAAATGGTTTTTTTAAAAGCACAACGTTAAACACGTGGCGTCGAGAAAATTTTACATTTCTCGAGAAATGAAAAATGCGAATTATAACTTTTTCTCGAGAAGAAACACTAGTCATACCTACAAAACCCTAAACAAGTTTTTCTTCAAGTGAAAAAGATATTATTTGGGCTTTGTAGGATACTATTTGCAAAATGGCCATTTTAATTTAGAATAATTTTATATTAATAAGTTTTATTTTTGTATCAAAGTTCGCATATTCTAATTGAAAAACTTACGTGCAATGATAGTTTGGAGTTAATTACAATATTTATATACGAGGAAACTATTTTACTATTTTAATATGACTAAAAAAATGTCATTTAAAAATGTGGTATTTCCATGAAATTATTTATTAAAAAATAATTAATTTTGTTTGATCAGGCCATATTTTTTAATTACAAGCTACACAAAAACTAACTAAAATAAAAATGAAATATTCGTATCTATAAATAGTAGCCTTCGGCAAAGAGTAATTTGTTCGGCGTTCGACACTGCACGTCCACATCTCGTTCACTTCTAGCGAGTCCTGTTCGTTAAATGTAATTCTATTAGTAAACAGACTCCAATAAGTACACTAACACTGAGTTCAGAAATTGGATACACACAACGAATTCAATTAAAACCTCTTCTCTTGTTTGTGCCAACGGCCTTTCGCCTTCCACATATAGAAATAGACATTTCTGTATTTCACTTCTTTGATGTATCGAAGATACTCCCTCTCTCGCTCTTCGATCTCATCTCATATCACCAGGGACTTTTGCTATCCTTTTAATTTTTTTCAGAGCGCTTTCTATTATGCTTTTTTCGATGTGTTTTTAGAAACTGCGACAGATTTTTATCTCAATGGGGTGTTATAGAGTTGTAGTTAACTAACAGCAGTTCCGCAACAGTATGGTGGAATTTGTAGAATATTATCAAGTGTGTTATTTGCTATTTATTCATCATGTTTCATCAAGAGTTAACAACAACATCTATCAATATTATTACAAGATTACTGTTTCTTTACTAACTCTAACTTGTCTTTGAAAAAAAATGTTCTAATGTACACATATGTACACATAATTTTCTAATATTTGCGGCTGAATCTCAAAGTTTTGATGATTTTTTGTTCGAAAGCATTTTTGTTGTGCAATGTCTCCACATCCAATTGATTAATCAGGCTGTTTATTTGGCAATACATTAAAATATATGGGCCATGTTCATAATCTCTTACTAAATAATGCAATTAAGCGTTTCTTGTTAAATTAAGAAAGTGTGATGCGTCAGTAGTGTTCATAATCTCTATACCAGCGTTTCTCAACCGGAAGACCGTGAAAGCTTCGTCGGGGGGCCGCGCAGTCGTATAAAATCGAAGCATGAAATTATAATAGAAAATCGCTCAATTTTGCAAGATATATTCATAAATATATGGCATTTATATTCATTAAAATATACCTTTTAAACTTAAATAAAATAAATTATACTTATTTTGATAACTAATTTAAACTAATTAAAACGGTTCGCGTTGGAGGTTTTTCAAGCACTTTCAAGTAGGTACGACTTAATGCAGTATTTTTTGTTATGCACCGAGCTACTGTTAGCTAAAGAGTAAGGATGCGTAAGTGTTCAAAATGGAAAGCAACTTGGAACAATGGAACACTTGTAAATAAAAATACTTGCAAGCCATTATAGGTAATCGTAACAGATATTAAAAACATGTTTATGTAAAAGTTGTTTTTTTTCAAAAGTTTTATCCAATTATACCCAACACGCCAGACGTTCCTATATAAAAAATCGAAGTTGTCCTTGATATCCTGTACTTCCGGTTTATTCCGAAAATTTAAATACTACCATCCAATTATTTGGGTAAACTCTGGTCACCAAATTTTTTTCCCAACTTGCTCACACATCGTCTTTTCGAGAAAAATCGTGTTTCCTCTATCTTGATACACCTTGAGATCCCTCCCTCGCTCCCTCGCTCACCCTTCGCTCTCTCTCTCTCTCTCTCTCTCTCTCTCTCTCTCTCTCTCTATATATATATATATATATCTATAGGACCGGCGGTTGGGAAACACTGCTCCAGGTAACTATCTGACATATAAGGTTATATGATACTTTCTGTGCTGAATAAATGTCATCCCGTCTTTCAATATAAATGTATCTATCGGATAGTTATAGTTAACGGATAATGAGACTGATGTATTGAATTTACTGCTTGGTAATGACATTTATTCAGAAGATAAAGTTAAACCTAGTGGTTTAAATGAAGGTGGAAAGACCGGGCCTTAAGGTCATAATACCCGGGGGGGGACACCTTAACCCTCCAAATGAACCCGTAAATAAAAAAATTAACTTCTTGAGAGATAACTCCATTATACTTCCAATAGTAATTTTCATCCCTTTCTGTGATCTCAGAATTATCATTGATAGCCCAAAATTCATCCTATTATCACCTCTGTCCTCCCATTTTACCATATAGGCCGTGTTTCCAACCCTATAGCTCTGAAATTTTAATAAATCCTCAATCAAAATGTATAACTATTTATATAAAGATAGAAAGTAACTAAATTTATATAAAGATAAACTATTTTAGATCATTTAGTACCAAGTAACTTCCAAATTTAACGTTATACCTCATCTTCAATAATAAAAAAATAGTGTATTTGGTCCGGTAGTTCAATTTCAACCACCTGTATACTATTGATAAAATATTAATATATGTGTTTATTCACATAAAGAATTATTTTAAGCAATTCTGTTCCTTATGTATTAATTGTTAATGACTATATTCCTTAATGAGCTTTATCAGGATTAACCATCTTGATATGTATGATACGTGATTTTTGCAAGTGGCGTCTTCATTTTTTTCTGACGTTTTTAGTTATTTTTAAGTGATAGAAGTGCAGAAAATACTTGAAATAGTGTGTTATAGTGAGGACTTTAGTGTTTGGACTCCATGCAGACCAAAATTGGAGCGACTGGAAAGGTATTTGTAGAAATTTTTGTTAATTTTATAATGTAAGTCATTGTTATGTAAAATGTGCTTCTATGGACAATATAGAAACACATACATGCATACACTATCGGCTATAACTAGAGAAACAAAACTATTTTTTGAATCATTTTCATAAACCCTGATTATTGACTAAATGAATATTGAATTATATTGGTATGGCAACAACAATTTATAAGTTAAAACCTGCTCTTAAAAATATTTGTTGTATTGGTACAATAAATAAAATAATTAGCTTTCTGCTGCAATAGACCATCTGCATATTTCTTTTGTAAGACTTAATAATAAAAGAATTTTTTGTGGTTAATTTTTTTTCTTTGCCCTAGCTCTCGTACTTGTCCCGGTTTAGAGTTTCATAATTATGGTAAGCCTATATATAACTCAGCTACCTATATATTGTTGATATGAACTAGAGATGGGTCGTTCATGAACGAACCGGCTCACTGAGCCGGCTCAGTACACTGACCGAAGTGACACGGTTCACCAAATTGAAATGAGCCGGCTCACGGCTCACTGTATAGTTTCAAGTTTCAAGGATACGATTGGTCGGGCGATTGTGAACAGTGACCGGAGTGATCCGGATCTGGATCGATGTCATGTTGAACTTCGCGAGAACTTGGCTTGTAATGTATTATCATAAAGTGTATTTTGTCATCAATTTGTAGGGCACTTTATTTGAAACTAATAGAGTTAGTCTGTATTTTCTTACAACCATACTATATAAAAATATTAAAAATATTGCCCAAATCCCAGATGTCCGATTTATAAGGGCAATAAACATCGCCATAAACTTAACACATCTGGTTTAAAATACAGTAGCTACATAAAGTGAATTGCTTGTTTCAAAAATGTTAGATAAGAGTCGGGGCTAAGCGACCTTCTACCTACGACCGGACGACCGGCAACTGACTGACCTGTGTCTCGGGATCATGTTTAAAAGAACCGGCGCTAAGCAAGAGTCGGCTCTAAGCGACGTTCTACCTCTAAGCTCTTAGCGACGTTCTACCGAACGACCGACCGACCTGTGTCTCGGGATCATGTTTACAAGAACCGGCTCTGAGCAAGAGTCGGTTCTAAGCGACATTCTACCTACGACCGAATGACCGACCGACCTGCGTCTCGGGATCATGTTTACAGTTCATATATTGCAAGAATCGGCTCTAAGCAAGAGCCGGGTGTAAACGAGGTTCTACCTACGACCGAACAACCGACCGACCTGTGTCTTGGGATCATATTTACAGTTTATATATTGCAAGAACCGGCTCTAAGCGACTTTCTACCTACGAACTAACGACCGTCCTGTGTTTCGGAGACATGTTTACTTAACCGGATCACTGAGCCGGATCAATGAACCGGCTCAACAAACTGAACGACCTCCACTGATCCGGTTCCGCAAACTGAGCCGAAATTCCCATCTCTAATATGAACCATTACCAAAATAAAGTTAAGCAATACATATTTAGAATCGAGTAGAAATATTTCCGCCTTTTGAAGATACCGGTTTTATATCTTCATTTGAGATTTTAATTAATATTTTAACTCTTTTGTAAATTTAATTCTTCACATAAAGATTTTAACAATTTTTATCTTTTGTTACAAAATTTTCTTAGTAATTGACTTTTTAATTCACGACCATTCCGTAAACATCTCATATATATATATGATTAAAATCTGTCAGTATTATAGACACATAACTATTTTAATGTCATTTAATACAGCCTCACCACGCTTCTAAATCTGTACTAAATAACAATTTACTAGACAGTATTAAGCACTTCTAACAATAATTCTGTATTATGAACATCAATTTTTAGTAACGCTTAGTATTCTTGTCTTAGTTGTGCTCCTAAGATTTAGTAAAAGATTCTGAACATGGCCCTATATCTTTATAGACCGGGAGCTCATGACAGTTTTTGGTCTCCAATTTCATACAGCATGCCTTTTGGAGGAGATAATATTTACCCTGTGACAACAAAAAAGGGATGGTACTAAACCCATGCACGCTTTCCGGTCATAGGGAAAATTGCATTTCCACTTAAACACAAAATCTTTGTGCTTTTCTCTGATTTAATATTGCTTGCCCTTTTGTCAAAAGAAAGTTATAACAAATTTAAAGTCTTTTAAATATATGCATGCGATTCGGAGGGTCCTAAAGGGCTCAAACGGTCATGTGATCTTGTAATAAAAAAATATGATTTTCCGCGTTTTCATACAGCATGCCTATAATTAAAATACTTTAAATTTGTTATAACTTTCTTTTGACAAAAGGGCAAGCAATATTAAATCAGAGAAAAGCACAAAAATTTTGTGTTTAAGTGGAAATGCAATTTTCCCTATGACAGGAAAACGTGCAAGGGTTTAGTACCATCCCTTTTTTGTTGTCACAGGGTAAATATTCTCTCCTCCAAAAGGCGCTGTATGAAATCGGAGACCAAAAATGTCATGAGCTCCCGGTCTATTAATAAGTATGCAAAAGAGCAGGCTTTCCTGCTTATAAGTTCTGAAAATAATGTACCCCAAAGTCAGGGGCGTCGAGCAATTGGAAAACCGGTAAAAATGAACGGGGCCCGGGCAACCTCTAGGGCCCGGACTGTTTTTTTTTTTTACATATCACTATTTAATTTTATTATTTGTTAATTTTATAGCATATTTTCTTTGTCGGAAATTTTAATACATAACAATAATAGAAAAAATATTTGTAGGTCCGCTAGACCCGATTTGACTGCATACTTTGTTTACATAATTAGCTGTCATCAGATATTAGTATTTTGGGCTCCTTTGTGGCGTTTCTGTCGGTAGCTTCCTCGCATACAATAGGCACGCAGTGTAAACATATCATATATTATATCACAAAAAAATAAAAAACAATTTATATCTACACGCAGTTTCTTTTTACCTCTCATCGGGCTCGAATTTATCATTTTTCGGGGCAGGGGGAAATAAATTATCGCTTTCTCGTGGCCCGTAATTATTGATTTCCCGGGACCCAGAATAATTGCATTACCTGGGCCGCAGGCCACTCTTAACACCCCTGTTTAAAGTTGGGCTTAAATTTTAAAATGAGACTTTTTATGTCCACTTTTTTGTAATTTGCAGCAAAAAGAAGAACTTGAATAGGGGAGCCGGGACATAACGGGCACCTTAAGGATTATCTTTAATAAAATCTTAAGGAATATCGTAAAAAATCGAAATACTTGATTTGTTGTTTAATTTTTACAGACAGTAAAAAAACTTTAAAACAATACAAAAATAAAAGTTATGACGACATAAAAAAAGCTTCCTTGTGCTCATTTTGCCCCGGTGTCAGGGCAGAATGAGCACGGGCGTGGTATAATGGACAATCAGCTAAAATCTGGCGCAGAATGAACACACGTGAGTGCATTCATCATCGTTATCATCTTCGCAAGAACAATGCGCCCACTTGCCACATGCTCTACACTGGAGCAATCAACGGTTGAATATGTGTGAAAAATATATCAACACAGCAAAAAACACGTTTCACCAATTTACAAAATGTAAATGCCAGCTCACAGTCATACAACCACTCTCGGAAGACACTAGCGAAGTACTGAATATGATTGGAATGCAGCTAAACATGACGGCATGCTTTAACAGCCAAGAAGAGGGGAGCCCGTTATACCCCCGGGAACTCGTTATGCCCCGGCTTCCCCTACTCATTTTCAGATCAACAGCTGCTTTGTTTGTCGAGTTACAGACAGTCACTTTGAATATTGTGCGACCGTTCAACTGCGTACCGGGACAGACCTTCAAACAGAAGGCGATATCTCCTTGGATATTTTATATATATGCCTAAAAATTTGGACAAATCCATTTTTTACATTGAGAATTTCAGTCAAATTAGAGATGGTAGAGCGTGGACCCCAAGACAACTTGGAATGGAATGATTCTAAGTCTAGATTATAATAGTTCAAAAATAAAATTTACAATTGTGTCTTGTATTGAGTTCTAGAAGACTCCTCTCAGAAACCGCCAAAGATCAGCGCGATGCATAGTGTATAAATGGGTTAGGTATAGAACATTTCACAATCTTTGAAAAGGTTACTTTGAATTTTAAACTACTACACTGAATCTTTAGTCCCATCCTAATTAATATTGAATGAAGGAGCTGCGAAATAAAGATAATAATCAACTCCGAGTAACATATAAGAAATATGACGCAGACAATTACAGTACAACACGAAAATAAAAAAGAAAATAATGGTACATAAAATTGATGAAAGCAAATTGAGCATCTATCAACCAGGAGAAAGACCATGAAAAAGATTGAGAAACCAAAATTTAACGTACCTACACTGCTCTACAAGGTATTTGAAAACAAGTGACGTTTAATAGAGCAAAATGGATGATTTGTGGGAGGTCAAAAGTCAACCTTATTGTGCCCAAGAAGAAAGGAGTTACCTTACACATATTAAATGCAACCCTAAGAAAAAGGCATTTTCAGTTTTAAACCAACTTCAAAATTCAATAAATCCATAAAATATATTGATTTTGGAACAGAAGTCTATAAATTATATATATATATATATATATATATATATATATATATATATATATATATATATATATATATATATATATATAGTTATAAAATGTTCTTCTTTAATCGTCAATAAATTCCATCTATATATATATATATATATATATATATATATATATATATATATATAAGGAGAAATAATAGTTCTTATTTACTCGTCAAATTATATTAAAAAATATTATTACAAAATAATAATTTTATGAGACGTTTCGACTGGGACATCCAGTCATCTTCAGTCTATAAATAAAAATATACAATTTTACAAAATTTTATAAATCAGTCTTCAAAAAAATTATATAAATAAAATGTGAAAAACACTTAAAAATCACGTTAAAAAACATTAAAGAATTATAGATGATTAAAACAAAGTATTAAAATAATAAATAATAATAAATAAATGAATAAAAGTTAAAAAAGTTAAAAAATTTAAAAAAATTTAAAAATTTTAAAATGGCGCCTAGCACCATTTTGTGCGAGAAATAAAAAAAAAATTTCATATAAATTACCATTAGAAAAGATTCCAAACAAGTACAAAGAGTCACAGAAAAATTATATGACATACAAAACTGTGTGACAAAAAGGAAGGATATATTTCTCCTCATATCATTTTTCGTCAAGAACCATATTTCTACTATATATATATATATATATATAATTAAACATCTTGCTAGATCTAAACTGTGTCTCTAATTCCGTTGTAAAATTGAGATATCTACTTTCGCCAGCCAACATTTTAAAAGTTTGAGATTTTCTGTAATATGATTTCTAGTTGAATCTTCCCATATATTCAGATTTTATTTTCTAGAACTTCTTGCAAGTTTGTTTTTGTAGACATTTTTCATAGTAGTGAAAGTGAAAGATGAAAAGAATATGTTTTACATCTCTGTTTTTTTCTCCATTTCAATTCAGCACATGTCCTTTTACAATAGTCTGCTATATCTTAAAGTTGGTCTATTGTCCTCCATGCATTCTGTCATCTGACTGCCACACCATATAGAATTTGCGAGAGTTATGAAAAAGCACGTGTAAACATCATAGAATACTGTGCAGATATATGCAGGACAAGATGTATAAAACATTATGTTTAATAGTACAATTACAATCACAACAGTTTCATTCTTGTACAGTTTCTTACATTTGAATATATTCAGATAAACGTGTATGTGTTTTTGTAGTAGTAGAAGTAAGTAGTAAAGTCTTTTATTTTTTTCTTTCGGATTAAAATCTAGATAAACTATTTCACATTTCGTGTACTATGTATAACCTTTTACAAACAAAACAAAAATCATCAATTCTAACATATAACATAAATATATAACAATGCACAACAAAAAGATAATTCTACTTCCGGTTTTTTCTCCTCTTTTCTTCTTCACCAATTCCATCCAAATTGTGTCGGATCTTAAATCACTGAGTATTTGTACAGCTAATTTGGAGTTCCTTAAGTCCTCTGTCCAGTCTCTTGTCAGATGTTTCAGTGTTTCTTCTCCTCTTTCACATATTCTGCACTTGTTTTCCTGCTCTTGTTGCTAGTACATATTTCCATTTTCTTCATTTCGTACTCTATACCTAGCTATCATCTTTGAATTTTTGTGATTTTTATTAGGTATTCTGCCGTTTCCATGGATACAAAAAACTTATATCTTTTATTGTAGTTGAAATTGTGGATTAATTTCCTTCTGGTTTGTATTTATATATCTTTTTCCCTTAAAGATATGCTGTATCCTTGTCTTCGTCTATTTTCCACTTCCATCAGCGATTAGCCCTTCGTTTCGTAGAAACTCGCACGTTTCTGTTCCCATTTGTTTTTTCCTGTCTTCTAACTTCTTTTCTTTATATTTCTTGCCAGCTATCGAGTGCAAGTTCCGTCCAAGGAGTCAGTCTTATCGTTTCTTCGTAGCTGATAGCTCTTCTTCCAGCCTTTTTGGACACTTTGAAACTTTTCACTTCTTCCAGTAAGATGTAGATGGGTGTTACTTTATCAATGCTGAGTAACCATCGCAGATATTTATATTTTACTCTTTCTATCCTTTCTTGTTCTCTCCAGCCCCATATTTCAGCTCCATATAGCATGATGCTAACAATTAATTGGCCGAGAAGCGGACATCTTAACTTGAAATTACTTTTAAACCTTTTTTCGCCAATTACCCAAACTTGTGCGGGGGCTATATTTGCATTTCTTGTTACGTCCTTGATATGTTCCTGTTCTTGTTTGTTCTTTTCAAAAGTATATCCCAAATAATTATATGTTTTTACCTTTTCTAGTTCTACTCCGTGTTTTTGTATATGAAACACTTCTACTGCCACTGTTACTAGATGAAATAAGACAATAGCAAGATCATCCGAACCAATATCATTGTTTAATTTTTATCTCTTTCTAGATTAAACCATACCCATGTTTTAGCAGGCGTTGGTCAAATAAATCCCCTCCGAGTACAGTAATATCCCGACTTACGCAAACTCGGGGTTCCGCGGTTTTTGATTTTTTCGTTTAACAACACTGCCACCCGCTTTCTTCCGTTTATTTCTGGCTATGCTACGCATTGGACGCGTTTCACGCGAAAACTACGTGCACGATTACGATTCTACGATCGACGATAGTTACATGTCGACCAAACGAAGTAAATCTGACTCTCCTGCATCTAGTAAGAAAGGAAAACGATATCTTTGGTATATAAACTTAACATTATCAAGGATTTTGATAGCAGAATGACAGAAGGCCTCAGCTCAATTGAAAAGGGCTTAAAAATTTTAGAAACACAGACTCCAATGAAGAACGTGTTGGAGCTACACAGCAAGGAATAAAAAAATTATTAGCTTGCTACGATGAATTTCTGCTTTAAATTTTAGTCAAGCAGAATTCTTTCGCCTTCATTTCAACGCCTTCTTTTGAAGGCGTTGTGTCGTCAGACAAATTTATTAGATTTTATGAAGTCATCGAAATAACTTTTTTTCGTAACTCACTTATTTATTTTTTTATTTTGGGGTAATATGTAAAAATTACTGCAATTTTATTAAATATTTTTCTTCTAAACTAGTGTTTTTGTTAGTCCTTGGTATCAATTAAACAAGATTGTATGTATGTATATGCAAAGTTGAACCCCGACTTACGCGAATTAGACTTAAGCGATTTTCGTCGGACCCACCTATTGCGTAATTTTGGGGTATTACTGTATATAAAAATTCCACGGAAAGATAAATTTTGAAGCCGCTTACCTAGAGGTTACTCTAAATTTATTTTTTTCAGAAAGTTAGTTCTTTTTCAATGTACCGAACAAATCGTTAAGCAACCTTTAAACTTAACAGCAAGTTAACAATTTTACACATACTTGTTTTAGTACATTTGTCCATTCAGCAGTTTTATTTATTAGAACAGTTTACGAGTTTCCCTCGGCAATGAATAGTGTCGATAAAGGTGGACCGGTTGTTGTGCGAGGGAGAGAAGCGAGGAATGACGCCGGGTGCCGGTGCGGTTGTCGAGACGTGCTTTGACAGTCGGGGAGTTACTCAATATCTTGGGACTTGGGTCTCACGAGGTTGCTTCATGAAAAGAATAAAGAATAAGTCTAATCAGGGTGTTTTGTTGTATAAGGTCACTTGCTACAATTTACGCACTACTGATTCTGGAAGGGTCTCGGAATTATTGCCATTTTTTTATATGAGGGCTGGAATGTTTGTACTTCTTATTAAACTGAAATTCGTTCTTTTATGAATTAAACTAAGGACAAAAATTACGGATTTTTTTTGTCAGTAATCCTAGAATATTAAAACAAACCAATTAAACTATTCCACATTTAGCCAAAGAAGGTATAAATGAAGAAATAATTGACATACCCATACCAAGTTATAACGTAAAGAGCTTGGCACATACCTCATCGGCAAAATACTCAAAATAATCACTTACACAAAAGACAGTGTAGGTAAATGGGCTTCCCGTACAAATAGAAGAGAGCAAGTGATCCTAACAAAACTGAGACTTGGCCACATTATATAGACCCACATATAAGTACGGTACATATGTTCTAAAGCAGTGTTTCTCAACCAGAAACGCACCGTGGACCAGTATAATATATAATTTTCTAATGCGGACCATTAATAATAATTGTTGGTTAATTTTTTGCAAGAAAATAAATATATTTAATGTGCTACTAAATACATTTATTTTATTTGTAGAAAATCACAGAAAGTTTACAGAAAATAAATAAAATATAAATTATTTAAATAAAAAATGTGCAAATTGTTTTTTTAAAAACTGCAAGAATCACATATAAAAATTTCGCGGACCACTAAAATTTTTCTAGGGACCACTGGTGGTCCGCGGACCACCTGTTGAGAAACACTGTTCTATAGAACCAACCCGCCGTGGAATCGTGGAACACACCTTCCTAGACTGCCAAGAGTACTAATTACAGAGAGCAAGCAACTCCCTACCAGCAACCTTAAAGGATCTGCTAGCCAACAACACCGTCATATTCGTATTGCATCAAAAATGTCCGTACAAATTTATATACATATTGGAAATCGCAGGTGCGAACATAGCAAAAAATAAAAACAAATGATTTTCAGGTACCTTTTTCTTATTTTTATTTTATTTTTTTTATTTTAATTGCCTTTGCTGCTTTGGCAATTAGCCAGGACAATTTTTATTCTTTACAAATTTTCATACTTGAACGGGATTCGAACCCGACCTTAGCAACGCAGTGCAGATGTGTTACCACTGCGCTACGCCGGTCGGCTTCAGGTGCCTTGAATTTAATTGTTCGATATAACTATCACAGTCGTAAGTAACTGTCAAATTACAAATTTTTATAAACTTCTGTTAAAATATGAATGTATACGAGTTAAAAGAAATGATTCAAGTGATTAAATGGGTGTACAGTGGACAGTCAATTCGCGAAACTATTAATTTAATTGCTGCTACTTTTGAAAATCGTTGTTATTTTATGCTGTTATTCACTTACACATTTATTTTACAATATATTATTTTTGTTCATTTTTACACGGATTTTAATACATTTTTAATAGTTTATTTTAACTCACCAAAATACCTAATATGAAAATCATTTGTTTTTAGGGTTTTGTAGGTATGACCAAAAAACCCTTATACCGTCATTTTGTCGTCTGTCTGTCTGTCTGTCTGTTCGGTAAAAATTGTAGCCAAACGGCTAAACCTAGAGAGTTGAAATTTGGCATGCTTATACAACTCTTTGACCTGCACATAGGAAAAATACTAAAACATCTAAAAAACATATCCCCCTAAAAATATAAACAAATATGTGCTCATCGAAAAAAAAAATATTTTTTTATAATTCTGAGTAGGGTATCAAATGAAAGCCCTTGGTACGTGGATTAACGATCAAATTTTTATTTTTGCAAAATAAATTATTTTGAAGCGATTTTTGCCAAAATTGTGCAAAAAATTTTTTGTCCCACACCCTGTAGCCCAGATGGTTTAAACTAAAAATCTGAAAAAATTCTAAGTAATGTACATTGGTGTGAACCGGAATAGTTCAACAGGAATTTTTGATCAGATTAGGTTTTTTTGGAAAAAAAAGCATTTTTTGTGATTTTTTGCTAATAATGTACACAAGTTATAGCTTTGTAACAAGCAACACTCTAACGTGTGTGCTGGTCTAGTGGTATTTGACGCTGACTTTTCACCCATGTAACCCGATCCGATAGGGATCGAACCCTGGAGAATCTTGACTATATATTTTTTTTTTTTTTTTTCTAATTTCTATATTGTTTAAATTATTTTTTCAAAATTCTAATTATATTTTGGCAAATGTTGCATTTAATTTTTAAAAGCGTAAATTTAATAGCCAGTGGAAATTGTTTAAATTATAATTTAATTCTGTTTCAATGTACACGAAATCAGAGGGGCGGAACTTATAACAACCAATGGAAGCCATAGGCGCAATTTTGAAATTCTTAATGAACCTTGCTATATAAAAAAAAATACTGCACATATTTAGAAACCTAAATAATGGTAATAGGCGTTCGAATTAAAATTAACAAAAAAAATATTTTAATATAAAATTTGTTTTCGCATCCAAAATAATCATCATTCACTTACTATATACCTGCAAAACCCTGAAATGTGTGAAAATTCACACTTCACATCAATTTTTTATTTCGCTATATTCGCACCTTCGATTTTCCAATCTGTATATGTATACATACATATTAGCTATGTAAAGCATTATGTAATCTGGTCACCAATAGCCTCAGTAGCAATAATTAACTTAAATTAAAAAAAAAAACTCTTTCAGGATGATATTACAGCAGTACCGTTCATACTTTCCGTGTTGGCGGACCAATTTTTACACGATTTTATTTAAGTTGGTTTCATGTTTGTCTGTTTGTCTGCATCAAATCTTGTAATATTTGATTCACTTCTACTGGACCGAATTTCCTGAATTTTTGCACACATTTGTATTTCCGGTGACACTATAATATTTCGTCCTAATACTATTAATTGGAGATGCGCGACCCCTGTTATGCCGCAAAATTAAATGAATGAACCGGTTTGAAATTTTTTTACAGTGCTGGATATCTTAGACTTTCGTGAGTGATATGGGCCAGCGTTTCCTAACCATTTTTCATGGCGGACCGGCAAGCGACCTAGAAAAAATTCGCGGACCGGTAAGTTTAGAAAGTAATGTGTACCGCAAAAGTTTTATATTTTTTATCGAACAAGTCACATGTAATTAGTGAAAAAAGAAACAAATTATTACTTAAACAATTAACAGATTAAGGACCGAGATTTTCATCTCAAAATTAAGTGGGTTAACAGTACCAAAAAGTCTCTCGGACCAGCAGTTCGGAAACACTGATATACCAGTATTTCCCAACAAAGAAGGTGCGACCCTTGGTGTGCTGGGAAAGAAAATTAATGAACCGATTTGAAACATTCTTTCAGTGGTGGATATCTCAGACCTTCCTGAGTGATTACGGCTATGTTAGTGTATCAGCGTTTCCCAAACAAAGATCACAACATTTTTGATCATATGTAATGTGATTTGGTCATATGTGGTCGTGATACTATATGCTAACAATTACTTAAATCAATTTAATTTCTAAAGATATTCAACATTACTCCTTGCTAAATAATATATACGAGGGATGTTTCCAAAGTTCTGGGAATTTAGCTATAATTTTTATTATTTGGTTAATTTTCGTCAATATTACAATGTAGTTTTTCAACATAATCTCCATTTAACTGAATACATTCATCACCGTAACGGGCTTACAGCTCTTGAAGTTGACGACAAGTATCAGACCTATTGAGTTTCTGTTCTGGTCCCAACAGCCTTGGCACCCAGCGCGGCGAAACCTTGCCCAAACAATCATGCAAGATGTCATGAACGTATCGTGTACCTATCCCTAGGTGCACACTAATTTGACGAATAGTCATTCGCCTGTATTCTTTCAGTTGGTCTTCGACGGCAGTAATGTTTCTTTCATTTACCGACGTGCTTGGGCGCCCACTGCGTGGATCATCTTCTAGTGATGTTCTACCGGTATTAAAACGATCGATCCACCGATAAACAGTACTTTTGGATTCTGCAGACTCACCAAATACTCCTTGCAGACGCTGAATAATTTCTGATGTTTTCACACCTTCTTTCCACAAAAAGAAAATTATTGCTCTTTGAGATTTTGCTGCGTCTTCCATGGTTACAAAAACAGTGCTATGAAAACGCGTCTATATCAGTCGAACAACTAAATCAGACTGAACAATATTGCACTAGATAGTTGCATAAACATGTCAAGACTTCTCTGGCACCAATAAAATTGCCTATAAGTTCTGCGTAATTTAATTATAGCACAATTCCCAGAATTTAGGAAACATCCCTCGTATATATATTCTCGGTCAACACTATTCTTTATGGGATCCCCACGTTTTTAGTCACGTATGATCAAAAATGTTGCGATAGATGCAAAAATAAAATAAATTTTTACTTTTTAGTGCATTTCAATAAAACCGTGTAACTTAAGTTTTTTTTTTTTTTTTTGTATTTGTATATTTATTTTTTATTCCAATTCATAGCGAAACAATATTTATGTGAAATTAATTAAAAATAATTTTAAAATGAAGAGAACGAAGTTCAAATACATTTTTATCTTTGAAGAATTAGCAAGTTAATTAAAATAACGAAGAATTAAATTACAAAACAAGAATTATGCAATTTTGCAGAAAGAAAATTAATACAATTTTTAAATCAAAACGAGTAAATATAATAAGAATATTTTTAATTAAACAAATGAGCGTGATTCTTCTTTGTTAATTTGTTGAATCTGGGTTGAACTGTCAAAAATTAAACTAGATGGGTCTTTTTAAAGGTGGCATTTCGCTGGAATTGCCCACTTCGGTGGCTGATAGTAAGGATCAACCCGAACCTCTGGCAGTGACTGCTAGGGTCTTCCGTTGAAACTGCCTTTAGTAGCGGCCGACTGCTCTACTAGAAGGCAGAAGTCAGTCGGCTATTAGTTTTGGAGGGAAAACACCGCGATATTTTGGAAGATGGGTTTAGATACTATTAAAGCGTTTGTATTAGAAGATGAAGAAATTATACGCTTATCTTCAAGAGCGGTCTTGAATAAGATATTTGACAGTCGGGAAAGCGAAAGATTTTTTGTCAATTTAATAAAAATTCACTTGTGAAACGATGTTCAGGAAATTCTTCAGGCTTAACCTATCGCAGTTCGATTTTGTTTTGAGTAAGGTGAGGGATGATATGGCACAGAAAGTTACTTTTTGTGTTCATGATCGTACAGAAATCGATAATTTCGCACATACTCGATAAGTTGTTCGTCATCATGATTACTGCACTCTATTTTAGACTTTATGAAAGAATTAGTCAAAATTTCACAAAACATTAGTAAAAATAAATCACACAAGGCTACCTCTTGGCCCTCGGCTACTGACCCAGAGTATTATGTTCGCTGTCGTTCGCTTCGATTGCTAGTGTGCTCTCGTTCGACGGGTTCGTCCGGGTGCGAGGGCAAAACGAGGAATCTTTCCGGCCGTGCTTCCCTGTCAACTGGACTGCTTCTATAGCGGTCGAGACGCATCAGTCGGGATTAAACCGTCATGATATCACACCCGCTGACTGCCGAGTAGTTACAACGAAATAGTTCCCGTTTAAAATCTCAAAAACACTTTGAAACTGCTTCACCGCGGTTGACAGTTTCAACGAAATAGTTTCTTTAAATTATTAACACGTTGACTGCCGTGTCGGTCCGAGTTTAAAATGTTCCCGTACGCCATTGCGGTCTTATGGACCGGGAAAAGAATGCATCTTGGCGCATTTTTCTTGCGTACCACGCCGATCGGTCCATAATACATAAAGGAACGTACACAAATAGTTAGTTAGTTAGTTAAAATTTTTGGCGCACAGCAACAAAGGCTATTTGCGCCTAACGCAGCCCATCTAAATGACTACACTACATATTAAAAACAATAAATTAAACAGAACGTACACAAATAGACCGAGCAGGTGTCGTAGAGCTATTTGCACATATTAGTTCTTATTTTAAGTATTTATAGAACATGTTAAATTGAACATTTTTATTGATTAAATAACCATATTTTACTACATTATAAAAAAAAAATAATTATTGTCTATGTATTTTATTGAAACAATCTAAAGATGGTTGTCCTGGGCAACTTTAACAAGCAGTTCGATTTTAGTAGATTTCTGGCGATTTTCTACCCATTTTCTCATTTAGTACAAGGCTTTTGCTTTTCATATGCTACTGTGAATATTTCGTGCCTTTTTCTTTTGTGACATTCTGCCCTTGTATTGGGTAAATCCAGGATATTAACAGGGAATGATTCACATAATTTGTAAGTGATTATTACACGAAAATCTAAAATTTTCAGTTTGTTGCGTGACTTTGTTGTAAATTATCCATGCATTGACCATTACTGTATTCAATATTACCTCAATTGTCAATTTTCGGTACCATTTCAGCTAAACATATAGTAAAAGACAGGTACAGACTTGCAAAACAGACCACGCAAGAGACTGAGGCGGCGTCCAGCAATAGATAAATCTGTGGAGGCCAACTCGGTCTATAAGACCGAGGCAATAAATAAATTATTATGACGTGGTAAAAATGGCATCAGGGGACACAAAATAATTTTATCAAAACTATGAAAATCCTATCGGCAGAAAAACTTTAAGTGAAATCTTGTAACGGGCCACAGTTTGATTATCAATAATCTAGAAATTATTGATAATCAAACTGTGCCGATAAATTTTAACGGTGCAGCGTTAAAATGTTGACACAAATATGCTTAGTGAATAAAATGCTTGCTTAAAGAATATACCCGTTTAGGCGTTACTGGTACCTACAGACAATTAGTCGGTTCTGCGCCCGTAACGTTACAATTAAATATTAAGGATAAACGCAAAATCAACTAATTGCCTAACTATAACGTTTATAGACTGCTTAGGGAATTAGATTACGGGTTGCACAAAATTGACCAATAATCAGTAGTTATGTCATTTCAAAAGTCACAACTATGTCAAATATCTAATATAAAATTTGTAAATCTTCTATGATTTCAATTATGTTTAGCTAAAATTAAAGACTGCAGAGCAATAATAGACTTAAATTAAAATTAAGCGATGCAGGTATTTTTCTTTCGCTTGTTTCCCTTGCATGCTAGTTTTAAAAATAAATGTATTTTTTAACAAGGTTGCAAATATAAATAAAATGTAACAGAATGGTTTTACCACAAAATTCCCCTTCCATTTTCTTAGCAAGAATGATTAATAAAACTTTTACGACATTCTTAAAAATGTAGCCAATTATTAATGGTAATCTCTCGCCGACGAAAACGAACAAGACAGTAACACGAAGGTGTTGTAATTACAGCGACAAGGTGAAAGGGCCACAGACTTGTTCCTTTCAAGTTTATGACTTCCCTCGTTTATATTTTATTAACGGTCTTTGCATAGGTATCAAGGGCAACAGGGCTACTGTTTGAAATTGCATGCCACTTAGATAAATTACGGGGGGAGAAGGGAGTTTACGGTTTATTTACAGGATGGTTGAGACAAACCATAATTTGATTTATTTAAGAATTTATGGCTGCACGTTTATCTTAAGTACCTTTTCTTTAAAAGAAAATTGCCGTTTTAGTGTACGTAATACTTTTTTAATGATGGACATTTTTTGTCTGAAAAGGACCCTCTTATTGTTTTCAACTGATATTTCTTTTTATTCCTGCACATTTTATGGAATTCAATATTTCTTTAGTAAGAAATTAGTTCTATTGGTAGTTGAATTAAATTGTTACGATGAAAGAAGTTCTTATAAAGATTATGAGATTTTTTTTCGACATCGTCTTAGGAATTTTAAGGACGGAAAAATAATGAAGAAAGAAAAAGCAACAAGTTCCAATGTAATACGCGATTTCCCCGCTAACACGTGTGTAAGCACTGTGTTACACAGATTAATTGAACTTATAGTCCAGGGAGGTAGCGTTGCAAGTGATCTGGTCATTTCATCCCGATTGATTCCTATTGGAAATTATTCCTTTCGGGTAGTAAGTTGATGATCTAAGCGTCAGTTGCGTTGGTAGTAGTGGAGCTGGTCATGAGAAAATGTACACCTTGCAAAACAAAAATCCAAAAGTCATTTCAAGCCACTTCTAAATTTGCATAGTTATTGTTTAAGTGATAACAATAATAATAATTACACGTCAGTCGGTTGTATAAACCTGTCATAAAAAAAAAAATGATGTCATTAAAAACTCAATGAAACTTGTACATCGAACTTATTATACAAGGTGTCTCAAAAGAAATTTTATATTTATTTAGCTTACTGCGTGAACGCAACGTATCCGAGGGGCGCGGGGGTTATGTCAATCGGTAGCCTGGCTCTTGGGAATTCAGTCGCTATGGAGCGTTTCTCGGGAGCAGACCGCGCGTTATGCGTGCGAGAGTTTTACAAAAACGGTGATTCGGCGACTGTAGCGCGTAGAAAATTCTGCAGTATTCGAGGTTTTCGCCACTTAAATGATGCGCCAAGCATTCCTCTCATTCGACATTGGGTTAAAAAGTTTGAAGAGACTGGTACAACGCTGGATAAATCAAAATCCGGGCGACCTAGGTCATCAAGAACGGTAGAAAACGTGGAGAATGTTAATCAGTCTGTTCGTGACGACCCGAACCTTTCAATTCGGAAGCGCGCAAGTGCTTTAAATGTGCATAGATCATCATTACATCGCATTATGCACAAAGACCTAACGCTGCACCCCTACAAAATTCAATTGGTGCAAGAATTAAAGCCCCAAGATGCCAGTCAGAGGCTTAATGTCGTAAATCAGGTGATTGAGCGATTTTCAACGTTTACCAACATTTTGTTTTCGGATGAAGCTCATTTTCATCTTAATGGCCACGTAAATAAGCAGAACTGCCGCTACTGGAGTGCAACGAATCCGAAACGCAAACATCAGAAACTCTTACATTCGCCTAAAGAGACCGTATGGGCTGCGATGTCGGCGCGAGGAATTATCGGCCCTTACTTTTTTGAATACGAAAGGGGGCGTGCAGTTACAGTGAATTTAGAGCGTTATGTGGAGATGTTTCAACACATCTCCACATCTCCATGTGGACAACTTCTTGGTACCTGAACTGCAAAACTTTCCTGGCTATAACCAAAGAACATGGTTCCAACAGGACGGAGCAACTTCACACACGTCCAATATGTCTCTGCCACGTGTTCGTGAAATTTCCTCAGGCAAATTGATCTCCCGGAGAGGTGACATAAATTGGCCTCCACGCAGTCCAGATTTAACCCCTATGGACTTTTTCCTATGGGGTTATCTTAAATCTAAAGTTTACGCCAATAAACAGACTTCACTGGCGCATTTGAAAGAAAATATCCGTCACGAAATGGCAGCCATCCCTGAGTCCACCTGCCGAGACGTCATAAGTAATTTTACTGTTCGATTAAATGAGTGCCGAGAACGCGAGGGTCTACATTTAGACGATATTATTTTTAAGAAATAAATCCCCAAAAAGTGTATTTTAATAATTAATAAACATTTTTTCTATATACAGCTTACTTTTTTTTTAATTGATCCACTAAATATAAAATTTCTTTTGAGACACCTTGTATAATTAGAATAATAAAAACATCAATCAGCTGTTTGCACAAGGGGAGTAAGACCATCAGCTGAGGGATTATAATTGCTGAGCGGGCATTTAGCCTAAGCATTTTATAATGTAATCATTGATGTAACTGACGATCTTTACCCCGTTATATCGCCAGATACTTGCTTACATTTTATAATTTAGATCTTATGAGTGCAAAATTTAAAATATGGTACATACATTAATAAAAATTCTAAAGCCCACTAGATTTTTTTTAATAAACGTAAGCTCTTGATTCATGTACATTTTCGACAAAAATCTGATTTTTGGCAAACAAAAGTGGCTGTATTGTTTTTCAAAATATTCTCCATGAAGATCAATAATTTTGTATGCGTTTGAACCAATTTTCGAAGTACTTTATCCACTCAGATTGAGGCACATTCCGATAAATGTTCATGCAATAGAGAGTGTATGCTGATCCCACTTATGCCCAAGGATACCTCAATCTCACGATAAGTCACATGACAATCTTGCAGTATCAGTTCACACACAGCATCAATGTTTTCCGGAACAACAACCGATTTTGGACGAACTTCACGAAATACATCCTTAAGCGAACTACGGCCACGATTGAAGTCGGCAAACCCTTGATAAACAGTAGTCCTTGATGGTGCTTCATCGCCAAAAGTCGAATTGAGTTCATCGATGCACTGTTGTTGGGTAAATCGCCGAAAGTTGTAAATAGTGTTTCTGATTTCTCGACATTAGACTTATTTTCTGGAGAAATCTCGAGAAAAATAATTATTAGAATATACATCTTTATTAATGTTGAAAATATTGTAGAGAATAAAAACATGTTAAAATTATAATCACCTTTAAAGTACTAAAGTAAAAACGTCGAGCAAATTTTACATTTCTCGATTTAATGAAAAATGAGAATTAAAACTTTTTCTCGAGAAATTATCGAGAAGAATCACTAGTTGTAAAAAACAATCGCTCGAAAATGTTCACGATTTAATTCCATTTTTAGCCGAGATAATTTTTTTCAAGTTACTGTAAAGAACACAAATAGCGCTTGTACGTCAAAACGTTCAGAGTACGTATACCGTCAAGAATGTCAAACTTTACGATAAAAGCGTCAGTTGCCAGATGGCATCACTAGTTTAGCGCAGTCCCGAAATATAAGAGGCAACCCTCATAAACAATTCTGTGTTATATGTTTAATTATGATCTCTTAAACCAGTGTTCTTCAACCTTTTTGCACCTGCGGATCGGTGAAAATACGATAAATATTTCGTGGACCGGCTGAAAGCTAATATAATTTGATATACGTGGCTGCAGAGTTGTTTCTGGGAGACGAAGCGTTGCATTGACATACTTTCGATTTCTCTGTTTGGTTTTTATTATTGACATGGCTGAAAAAGTCTTTTCGCGCAATAGGAAGTCGAAAAAATGAGCAATAATTTGATAGCTTTATAACTCAAAGATGGATGTTCTTTTTCTAATGATTTCCAAAATTGAAACAATGATTGCATTACATGTCTGGACACCAGATTGATATCAGAAGACAACTCGAGCTCAGCTTTTCTTTTTCACGAGGATCAAGTTTACATGACTTTATATCTTCCAAGAATGGATTATTAATCCAGAGGTTAACCTTTACGAGGATCTTCATTTTCAAGGAAATAATTTTTAAAATTTTAAGCTAATGCTCTTAAATTTTGACTTATTAAGTTGAATATGACTTTCCAGTTGACGTCAGCAGTAATCAAAAATTCTTCCAAAAGTGGAAACATTTCTATATCTTCCTCTTGTAAGCGACTATTCCAAAGAGCTAGCTCCTTTTTGGACGTATCCATTTTATTTCTTAAATTAGAAATATTTGTATATGACCCCTGCAGACAAATATTAACTTCATTGGGCAGACTGAATATGTCCGCCATGTAAGCAAGTTTTGCCAGCACTCAAATGCACGGAAAAATCTGGAAACACGATCTAAAGAAGTATGAAAAATAGCCGCGAGAAGCGTTGTATTGGGGCTAGTAAATATTAAATAAATAATGGTTCGGACAAAAGTAAGCTTCGGCGTCGACTAAAAAAATGTGCTATATATTCGTGAATAGAGTGTGCATCTACATGATTCGGTTGAAATTTTTCGCGGACCGGCAGGAATTTTCGGCGGACCACGGGTTGAAGACCACTGTCTCACCTATATATATATTCTTTATTTCTCCCTAGGCCCGGCGGCGTTCAGGGCATTAGCCATTACAAATAGAAATAAAATAAATAAAATAACCAAAACAATACAAAACAATCCAAATTACATAACATACAATTTAATTTACAATATATTACATTTTCTCTCATTTCTTCCTTCTTGCTCCAGTGTCCCTCTCTTTCTTCCTATTCTCATTCTGGTTTCCCTCTCCAATCTTCTTCCTTCTTGCTTCCAGTTCTCTCGCCCATCTTTAATTTATTTTATTCCATTCTCTTCCCTTCCAACCGTTTCTTCACCCCTCCTCCTATCTCCCTTCCTTCCTACCCATTTCCAGGTGACCTCAGCCCCCTTCCTTCCTTCCATTTCTCGCCTTCCGCCTCCCACCGGGCCTCTTCCTTCCTTCCTTTCCTGTTATCCTTCCCCGATCTCAATCCTTCTTGCCTCTAATTCCTTCGCCCACCTCTCCCCCCTTCCATCTTCGTGCAACAGGTCTAGTGTGCTCTCCGACCATACTGTCATCTCTCTACACCTCTTCGCGAGGTGCTCTATATCTTTTTCCTCCTCCCCGCACATCCTACACATCTAATCCTCCTGTTTCCTCCAGTATCTATTTCCTCTTTCTTCTATATATATATATAATCTTGGTGTTTACTTGTGAAATAAGCAGACAAGTGTTGTAAAATCTAGAACAGTGTTTCTCAAAGTATTGTAAGCGAACAAATGCCGGATTTACATGTGTTTAATAGCTAAATCAAGTTACTAAATCAAGCTCAATAATAATAATTATTATTATTATTTAGATCAGTTGATCATTACGATGATATATGAGACATCAGTAACTTTAAATATAGTTCTAAAATATTTAAAAAACTATTATTACAATCATAAAATCAATATATGAAAACATTAATTAATAAATTGTCACTAGAATAAAATAAAATAAAATAATAAAAATAAGTCAATACAATACAATAACTAATAAATGGATTATTTAGAAAAATAAAGAAAATTATTTCTTTCTTAGAATACAAAGCGCTAAAGGAATTAGAATCAATTGCAGTGAAGAACTCGAATGTTGAAATAAATCAACCATTCACCAAAAAAGAACTACAAATCGCAATAAATGAACTAAAAAATAATAAATGCTGTGGACCCGATAACATCCCACCGGAACTAATCAAACAACTGCCGGAAGAAATGTTAGACTACCTACTACAGATATATAATCATGATTGGGAACATAATACATATCCGAATCAGTGGCAAGAAACCAAAACAGTACCAATTTTAAAACCGAATAAAAACAAAAATAACGCTGACAACTACAGGCCAATATCTCTATCAAATCACTTAAGTAAAATACTGCAAAAAATGATCAACAAAAGACTAAACTGGCATTTAGAAGTCAACAACTATTTTACGAATATACAATGCGGATTTCGCCAATACAGATCCACAACTGATCAAACTGTAGCACTGACAGCAGAAATTCAAAAAGCCTTCAAGAAACGTGAACATATTATTGCAGTATTTTTTGACCTCAAAAAAGCTTATGATATGGCCTGGAGATACAACATATTAGAATCAATGAAAGAAACAGGTCTCGACGGGAATATATTAAATTACACCAAGAATTTCTTATCTAACAGAAAATTTCAAGTAGTTTCAAACGGATACCGATCTAATATAAAAATACAAGAAAATGGATTGCCACAAGGAGAGAACTATAGTGTTACCTTGTTTCTGATGGCTATAAATAAAATAATCCAGCATATCCCAGTCCACACAAAATCTCTCCTTTTTGCTGATGACCTTGTCATTTATTGTAGAGCCAAAAATGTAAAAACTATTAAAACAAGATTACAGGAAACAATAACAAACTTAGAAGACTGGTCTAACACCACTGGCTTCCAATTCTCGACTTCAAAAACAAAGGCTGTCCATTTCAGTAAAACTCAATATGACCAATACAATCCCGTAATAAAATTAAACAACACTTACATTCAATATGTAAACGAAATAAAATTTTTGGGCATAACGTTCGACAAAAAACTAACTTGGAAGCAACATATAAAAAATCTAAAAACAGACTGTACACGGAGAATTAATATATTGAAAACATTGGGGCACAACAAATGGGGAGCACATAGAGAAAACCTGATAAAAATCTACCAAACCCTCATCTTGTCAAAATTAGACTACGGAAGCATAGTCTATGGAAATGCAAAGCGCACATACTTGAAAACCTTGGAACCTGTGCAAAACCAGGCTATCCGAATAGCGATAGGTGCTTTTCGTACAAGTCCGATAGATAGTATTTTATGCGAATCAAACCAACTCCCTCTAAAATACAGAATAATCCAAAATTGTCTCTCCTATATCACAAAATTAGCCGCAAATATAGATATTCCTGCATATAACGATATATTTATCCAAAACGACAACAAAACTAGTATCCGAAATTCAATTCTTTTACATGAAAAATTTAATCAACATTTAGCTGATCTACACCTTGAAATACCAACCATTCCAAAAAATAAATATAATAAAATTCCCCCTTGGACGCTTAAAAAACCAAATTTTGATCTTTCCCTTTCCCAGTTTAAAAAACAATATACCCACCCTAATACCTATCATGAGAAATATTCCCTAGTCAAGAGAAAGTACACAAATTCACTTGCTATCTTCACCGATGGGTCTAGTGTAGGGGATCACACCTCTGCTGCTGTGATCTTTGGCGAAGAAAAGTATACATATCGTCTTCCAAATAATACTAACATATATACAGCAGAAATATATAGTATATTAAGAGCTACGGACTTCATTAAACAATCAAATAACTCAAGATTTGTCATCTACACGGACTCACTGAGTGCTATCCAAGGCATCCAACAAATATATACGAAGATGCCATACATTCAAACAATACAAGATAACATCAGTGAAGCAATAAAAAATGGTAAAAATATCACCATTGTATGGATACCATCCCATGTAGGCATTCTTGGGAACGAAGAAGCCGACCAAATAGCCAGAGAAGCCACCAGAAATAACCCAGAATCTACTACTGATTGTCAACTTAGTAATGATTTTAAAACCTTATGTAAAAAAAGACTAAGAGGACATTGGAACAATTACTGGACTACTCTTACCAACAACAAGCTGAGATCCATAAAACCTACCACTGGCCATTGGAACAACAGGGACAACAGAAGAGAGCAAGTTATTTTAACTAGGCTAAGAATAGGACACACGGCAGTCACCCACAAACATATCTTCGACCATTCAGAACCACCAATATGCGATGTCTGCAAAACCAAAATTACTGTTGAACATTTATTACTCCACTGTCAAAAATATAACACACACAGAATACACAACCAACTCACACCAGCATTGACACTTCCAATACTACTCTCCAATTCCAGTGACAAGTTAGAAAACATAATACAATTCTTAAAAGACACAAATTTAATTAACCACATATAAACTTAAATCAACCAATACATATGAAAACAACATTACACATTCCTAATAGTCTTAATTAATTATATTAAATATTTATGAATTTTTATATTGATTTTGTAATTATATTAATTATGTAAAACAGATATTCCGGGGTGCTAATAACCAAGCAGTTGAAGCACCCCTAAATAAATATAATTAAAAAAAAAAAAAAAAAAAAAAAGAAAATTATGTTAATCAATTTTAACTTCTAAATATCTGAATTTTAAGATAATACAATAAAATAAATTATGAAATATACGATGGTAATAACAGCGAAATAATGAAATACGACATATATATATATATATATATATATAATAATTATTATTATTGAGCTTGATTTAGTAACTTGACTTAGCTATTAAACACATGTAAATCCGGCATTTGTTCGCTTACAATACTTTGAGAAACACTGTTCTAGATTTTACAACACTTGTCTGCTTATTTCACAAGTAAACACCAAGATTTATTCAGAAATTTTAATCCAGAATAATAAGAAAACTAGATATCTCACTATTTCGTTTTCTGTACACAGAATCTTTTGTGCTGAAAAATATATATAGTATCAGGAAAGCAGCAATATACGAAGATCTCGTTTCTGCTGCTTCACTTTTTTTTATTATTTATCCAAAGAAATGCATTTTCAAACGTATATTTCCACTTGAAAAGGTGACTAGATTGTAAGGTGTATAAATAGAAATGGATAAATGGATATAGGGATAATAGGCTTGTTAAAAATGGAGGAAAATGATACGGAATTGAATTGTTATTGAGTTAAACTAGCAAACTATTTCCATAAATGCATTTCTTGCATAATATATGAATTAACATTAGAGATTTTAATTAAAGTATGGAAATTATGCAATAATTATTTCGTACGATATCTCCTGCTTTTGCATTACCTATTGTTCTGCGGTAATCTTACATTTAAGTTCTAAATCCGGACTTGTTGAAAAATCCCTTTTGTATTCAAGCATTAAATCTATCGAATACAACAGTACATAATATGCGTTTTAATATGCAAATTTAGTGCAAGTGCTCTTTAGCGTAATGGCGTATCTTAAAATAATAGGATGGTTGCTCTAAATATAGCTTAATATTTTGCAAATAATAATTTAAGTCCCTCCTGCAGTGGATCTACAAAATACTTTGGTAAAGAAAGTATGAATCTAGGGGTAATAGGGTTTGATTAAAAAAGAGGACGAAGCCTTTTGGGTGTAGAATACGTTGCGTAGCTGTTGGGTGTTAGGAATTAATGAATGCGTAGAGTTTAGATTTAGACAGATTCATTATTATTATTATTATTTTTTTTTTTGCTCTCTAATCCAGTTTCTACTCAAATATTATTACAGATATCGATAGATCCTACGTAGATAAAACAAATGACGCCTCACGATACGTTCTGACAGGTCGAGGTCGCGAGTTATACCAATTTAACCAAACGCGCCGAGCACCGAATTTACCTCAAAATGGCGGACAAGTGCACCACTCACTATTGCTTTATCTGACCTTGAACCCTATTTCGGTAGACTCTATGGACCTTCCAGTCTTCAAATCAATTATTATACTGTTGCTAGCTTTTATAGTTTTGAAATTATTGAAGAGAGTATGATGCATACTTTTCTTTGGGATACAAGGATTTCTACCAAGGAACCCAATTCTGAAAAGAAACGATAGACGTATTCTACGTCAAAAGATCTCTAGACATGGCCAAAAAACCCATATAACGTAACTCCTGTGTCTGTCTGTCGGTTTGGTAGAAATTGTAGGCAAACGGCTGAACATAGAAAGTTGAAATTTGGCTGCTTGTAACTCTTTGACCCACATATAGGAAAATTAGAGAGAGTTAAAAAAACACATAAAAAAATAGGAAAAATATAACCAAATATATGTTTAATACATAATAATGAAATAGTTTTTAAAATGTGGGTTATAAAATGAAATGTAATATGGGTAATTCTTGCCGAAAATGAAATTTAAATTAGGTAATTCTTAGATAAACAAACAAATATTTTCGAAAATTCAAATTTTTTTAATAGGTTTTATTATAGTATTATTTCCTAAAGAGGTTCATCTAAAACTCTGCAAAAAAAAAAATAAATAATAATAACAGTAAAGTACATTGACGAAACAGAAATTTTTGATTCAATCAATATTTCAAAAAATATCCAATTTTTTGAAATCAAAAAAAAATATTTTTTTAAATTTTTTTGTGTGGTATCGAATGAAAGCTTTTACGACGTAGATTAATGAACGGAAATTAGATTTTTTAAATTTATTTATTTGAATAACCTTTCCAAATGTGTTCGAAAAGCTCCCATATCTCACACTCTTTAACCCTGGGGGGTTAACGTAAATATCAGAAAAAATCTGAGTAATGCACATTGATATGAACTGTAAAAGTACCACAGTAATTTTTGATCTGATAGTGCATAATACGATTATATCGAAAGTTATCTTTTTTTTTTTGCAACGCTGTGCTTACAATTTTTATCTGACTGATTAGAACTGAATACCTATAGATTGGTCTTGATGCAAGTGCATCTCAAATATAGTTCTTTTCTCTAGATGGAAGAATGTGGATTATTGTTTCAAAAGTTATCGAAATTTTTAATATATACCTAGAATTTGATCATTTACCGAATAGTGAAAAAGGTTTTATTAGGAAAAATAGCAGGGGGACGACTTAAAATGGTAGGTAGTAAGTAGAATTTACACTAAATAGCCAAGAATAAAGAATTGTGCAAGAAAAGAGGAGAGTTGTTCAGGTGTAGATGAAAATTAAAAGCTATTACAATCCGACCGGGCTTAAAAATAAGAAGAAAAATAAGTATTAATTTTATTTAATTATTTGTTGAATTTTATATATTTTTGAATTAGAAATTCTGAACCTACTGTAATGTAATTTTTTTCGTGAGTAATTTTAAAAATAATTTAATAACGGTGGCTAAAAAATGTACTATATGCTCGTTTTATTTATATGTTTTCACAGTTAATTTGATAAGAGCGAATCAATAGAGTTTTTCACAATAACATATTTTTGTCTGTGCTTTTTGGCGTCGTATTTTCTATCGGTCTTAGTGAATGAAAAAAAATGTCCGGAAAAAAATTCTGGATGAACTGGAAATCTATAAAAGGTTTATTCGTTTGGAATTAATGTTTTAATGTAAGTCAGCGAAATTCTTTAAATGTTCTCTACTTTTAATTGGATTTTAAGTTTAATTACAGTAAGTTGATTGAGATTAAAAAATTCCCTATTTACACTCCATTTCTATAGATTCAACCATTTTTAACTTACATCCGAATTCCTAGCACTCAAAGTATTTAAACAATCAGCGCTTTTTACAGAAATTCGCTAACTCTGAATTAACCATATATAATGTTCATAATGATGAAAATTGCTTGTAATTAGGTCAGATTTATTTTTAATTTAAATAAGAAAAATCTAACTGTCTTAGAATGCATTCAATATTTATGAGAGGGAAGTAAAACAATGTTTGGAAATCGCTCCGAATCGAGGTGCGAATCAGTGTTGCCAACGACGGTGAAAAGTCGCCAAATCTAGGGTATTTGGGCATTTTTAGAGTATTTTAAAGTTAACTGACGACAAATTTGGAGAAGTTTAGGATTTCACTGTTTCTGTTTTTCTTTTTTTTTATTATATATTTATTACATGCTGTCCTTTTGTAAGAACAAACCAGATCTAGTTATTTTAGTTACTTTCCTAGTGTATTATTGCCTGAAAAAGTAAGTAATATCAATTAAAAAAATTCCTTATGCTGTAAAATCGACTTTAGATTTATTGTTTACGATCATTATTGAGAAGTAAGTGACATTTCTTATAATTTTTAGGGTTTTGTAGGTATGACCAAAAAACCCTTATACCGTCATTTTGTCGTCTGTCTGTCTGTCTGTCTGTCTGTCTGTCTGTCTGTCTGTCTGTCTGTCTGTCTGTCTGTCTGTCTGTCTGTCTGTCTGTCTGTCTGTCTGTCTGTCTGTCTGTCTGTCTGTCTGTCTGTTCGGTAAAAATTGTAGCCAAACGGCTAAACCTAGAGAGTTGAAATTTGGCATGCTTATACAACTCTTTGACCCGCACATAGGAAAAATACTAAAACATCTAAAAAACATACCCCCCTAAAAATATAAACAAATATGTGCTCATCGAAAACAAAAATATTGTTTTTAAATTATGAGTAGTGTATCAAATGAAATCCCTTATTACGTGGATTAACGATCAAATTTTTATTTTTGCAAAATAAATTATTTTGATGCGATTTTTGCCAAAATTGTGCAAAAAAAATTTTGTCCCACACTCTGTAGCCCAGATGGTTTAAACTAAAAATCTAAAAAAATTGTAAGTAATGTATATTGGTGTGTACCGAAATAGTACAACAGGAATTTTTGATCAGATTATGTTTTCGGAAAATAACGCATTTTTGTGGTTTTTGGTTCACAAAGTACAAAAGTTATACCAATGTAAGACACTCACATGCAAGGCGTACGATGGCGTTATTGGTTAGAGCACTGGTGTCGTAAGCTAAAACTCGCTGGTAAACGAAGGGTTTCGAGTTCGAGTACTGAGGGAATTTTATTTTTTCTGTTTTTTTTTTGCATTTTTATTATGTTGAAATTATTTTGTCAAAATTCTAGTTATATTTTGACAAATGTTGTATTTAATTTTTAAGAGCGTAAATTTAATAATTATCTTATTATATGATTAACAGACGATAAATTATTTTAAAAATATCGTTCATTTTGCCGTGATTACTACAAAGTAAAATTTGTCCTACACACTCAGCATACCGCCTTCACTTATTATATACCTGCGAAACCCTGAAATGTGTGAATATTCACACTTCACATCAATTTTTTTAATACCAATATGACATACAATTTCAAAGGTGCAAACTATTGAAAACAAAATTTCTTCTTAGTTTGTTCTTATAAAAGTGAACAGCTTGCATTATTGTATTATTAAATATTTCGAAAATAAAATA